>OY757013.1:29515340-32342070 GCA_963580285.1 Lucinisca nassula
TATCAGAAAATATATTATGGATATCAATTAATGTAAATATTGATTTCCTAAAATGTTCTTCAATATTTGATATCTATATATCTAATAATAGATCTCTATTATTGGAATTATTTATATCCCTTAACATATTATAGATATCATAAAATAAATAATAGATATCTAATATTATTTATAGATATCTAATAATATTTATTGATATCCTATATTTTTATTATAGATTGTCTATTATAGATATCTATTAATCAAATTATTGATTTCTATAAATCAATTTATAGATATCTATAATTAACTTAATTGCTATCTATACTTATCAGTACTTTTTGTGATATATCATAAAATGTAATCAATGATATGTAATCTATATTTCTTGATATCAATAATTTGTTTTATGATATCCATTTTTCCTTTGCGTATATAGATATCTAAAATAAAATTATAGATATCATTTAAAAAGGCTGAATTATAGATATCACAATTTTCAATAATAGATATCAGAAAATATATTATGGATATCAATAAATGTAATTATTGATATCCTAAAAATGTTCTCACTATATTTGATATCTATATACCGAATAATAGATATCTATAATTGGAATACTAGTTATCCCTTAACATAACATGGATATCATTAAATAAATGATAGATATCTAATATCTTATTTATAGACACCTAATAATATTTATTGATACCCCTATATTTTATTATAGATGTCATTAATTTATTGATAGATATCTTGAAATGCGATTACATAGTAAAACGGCACCTCATATCGGAGGAGATGTCGTTAGTAGAAATTGTTTACGGACGCACTCAAGCACGCACTGACGACCGATGACGGGACAAAATGTGATCGAAAAGCTCAGCTTGTCACTACGTGTCAGGTGAGCTAAAATACTGGTGGGTTTAAGTTAACTTTACGGGATCCTAACCCTCACCCCTCACTTTCACTGAGGTTCAAACAAGTATTTGTTTGGTCCGCGTGTAGGTTTTCTAACTAATCAGTGAATCAACTCGGTAAACAAAGAAATCCAAGTCAATTAAAGCCAAGTTTACACAAGGATGAGGACGCACTGAGCCATCCGATGCAACTTCACAGAAACACTGGAGCAAAAGAAAACCAACAGTTGAACCCCGTTGGACCAAGCAACAGACATAAAAGTTCCGGCTCCGACCAACTAACAAATAGCTTTAAGCCAAAGCCATCATGGAGTCTGAACCCCGATCCACCGGCGTGCAATTAAAGAGGAAAGCACAATGTCTGACCGTGATTGGGTCAAACACAAGCCTTTTATCATGCTTGGAAGCTCTTTCGTATCGTACTGCCAAAAATGGTTACACTTTTTCATTTTTTCCCTTTCTAAGCCGGAAATTCCCGCTTTTGAAGTTAGGTAAGTTATACTTCATGGCACTATAAAAAACACACGCACACGCACACACATGCCATTTCCCCCCTACAAGTATTAGCTTTTACCAAAAGGCTTCAGTCTTTAATATGTGACAAAATTTTGCATGCGTATGTGGTATTAGTGTGCCAGTAAACATGAAAGACAGTGTACATGTATAACAGCCACAGCTTTCCAAATGTTCTCTACAATTTCACATATAAACAAAACTGTCAGTCTTTCATTTTCAATGATTAATGACTCGTACTAACGAAACATCAATAGAGCCGGTGCCTCTATCTACATTTACGTTTTCATTCATTTAGTATTGTACTTTAACCATTCTCTTGCTGAATATTCAGTTTAGCCACACTCATTTCTGACTTTAAACCAATCAGATTACTTGATGTAATTTATTCCTACAAATTCATAAATTGAATGTCAAATAGTGTAGATCCTAATCAGATGGCTTCTTCAGAAGCCATCTGATCTGGATCTACACTGTTTGCAAAGAAAAGGGTTGTCGTGAACAGCAGGATAAGAGTTAACCTGATCAAAAATAAATAGCAATCCCAGCTTGCCCTCTTACAATCTTATAATAGATGTACTGTATTATGGGAGCCGCGTCAACATCATGTAAACCCAGAATACATGCTTATTTTATGAGAGCACACATACGTGTGATAAACTTAAGGATCCGCTGGTTAAATCATTGTAAAAAAATAACAACTAGAAAAGTTTTCAGAGAAAACCAATATCTCCCACCATAAATACCTGTTAAACACCCTTTTGACCATGAAATCTATGTTTTGGTCACCAAAATCTAAGGTGAATACAAACCATTTTTTGGCCATAAACTGACAGTTTTCGGGATGTGTGACGTTTAAAAAAGGTAACGGTCACCGAAATCTAAGCAAATCTTTGGTATGTTGCAATCTATATTGTACCAAGTTTGAGCAACGTTCATCAGTTTTTAAATGAGACAGGGTGCAGACAAGCCATTATTTGCCCAAAATTAAAGATTTTTCTGGAGCCTGTGACCTTGAAAATAAGGCAAAGGTCACCGAATTCGAATCATATCTTTTGTAGGTTATATATCGTACGAGCTTTGACCAAATTGCAACAATTTGTGATTGGGTGCTGACAAGCCCTGATTAATCGACCTACGTCGCTAGTTTTAGATCTCATCCGAGCTTTTATCCCTGACTTACTGAAAGTTTAAAGAATATCGGATAAAAAATGAAGAAGCTACGGTGATGAAAAAGTAAAAACAGGCATTTTCAGCAATCAAAGGGATGTAAGTAACTCTATGATAACAAGGCATCGCAGGCGATACAAATCCCCTCGCACAAGACAACTTATAAATAGCCACAATGATTTTGGACTTGAGCCTAGCCTAGCATTTGTGTGAAGTTACATTAAATCAATCAATAAATGAATGCGCTATATGCAGAGCGATGACATAGTTATTCAAAAATAACCACAGTCATCTTAAGCCCAGGAACCTGAAAGTCGAACTTGCTTGAGATATTATAAAACGCAACATTTGTGTGACGTGTGATTAAAATACATAAATAGATGTAGATTTTAGAGGGTGATAAAGTTAAAAAACAACAACAACAACAAAACAAAAAAAAAAAAAAAAAAAAAAAAAACAGCCACAGTGACCTTGACCTTGCGGCCAGGGCTCTGATAGTCGAACTCGAACGAGGTATTATCATATACAACATTTGTGAAATATTATATTAAGATCAATAAATAAATGTAAGCGCTAGAGCGATGACAATGCTTTTCTAAAAATGGTCATGGTGACCGTGACCTTGTGCCCAGAACCCTTAAGGTACAACTCGCTCAAGATATTATCATACCCGACATTTGTGTGAAATTGAACTAAAATCCATCAATAAAAGTAGCCGCTATAGCGATGACTAAAATTTTCTAAAAATAGCCACAGTGACCTTGACCTTGAGCTCCAGACTCTGAAAGTTGAACCTACTTGAGATATCATCATACCCAAGATTTGTTTGAAGTTATATCAAAATCGTTTAATAAATGTAGGCGCTAGAGTAATGACAAAGTTTTTCTAAAAATAGCCACAGTGACCTTGAGCCCAGGACCCTGAAAGTCGAAATCAATTGAGATATCATCATACCAAACATTTGTCTGAAATTACCTTAAAATCCATCAATAAAGGTAGACGCTAGAGCTATGACAAAGTTTTTGAAAAATAGCCAAAGTGACCTTGACTTTGACCAGGTCAAACTCGCTCGAGATGTTATGATACCCGATAGTTTTGTAAAATTATATTAAAATCCATTAATAAAATGAAGGCGCTAGAGCGGTGACAAGGTTTTTCTAAAAACAGCCACAGTGATTTTGACCTTGAACCCAGGACCCTGAAAGTCAAACACGCTCGAAATATAATCATACACAACATTTCTGTGAAGTTATATTAGACTCCATCAATAAATGAAGGCGCGAGAGCGATGAAATTGTTTTTTCTAAATAGCAACAGTGACATTGACATTGAGGCCATGACCTTGAAAGACGGACTCGCTCGAGATCAGCAGTGTGACATCGGTTGGAAATCGTAATCGATCATAGGTTGGAATAGGTTGAGATTATTTCCGATTATAATCGGTTCCTGAATAGTTCAGAAATATATGGGCTGTATGATGCTTCCACGCAGAGCTGAATCCGGCCCGCATACTAGTACTGATAAACCGCTTAGAGGATCTAAGCCTGTCCAGGAACCGCGGTGCGAGGCGGACCGTCCATGCTAATAAACCCTATTGGTTTCATTTGGCGACAGGGCTTCACTGCAGCTGGTGTTGTGCCGTGTGGCGGCCGTAAAACGTCTCCCCGTACATCAACCATAGTGCAGTTTATATTTTGCTTTTGGTCCTTTGAGATTAGCATGAATATTCTGAGAAATCAGAAATAAATTATTGGTTTAGACTCATATTCTAGACAGGTTTTTAATTATTTGGACCCCATTTTGATTTATATCAGTCTTTGAATCGACTGCCTATTCGAAATTCGCAAAATTGCAGTATGTTTCCTCTGTCTTTCTTTGCCGGATCATTACAGGGTCACTGATGAGACTTTATTAGCCGAAACTACGTAGTATGACCCATCTTCTTTCTTATGAATGTTTTCATTGCTCTTAAAGGAACTCATTTTTGATTTTTATATTGAGATGTCATTTCATCTCAATGTCGGGTAAAGGTCCCACAAAATTGGAAGCAACGTCTCCAAAATGACCTTTACAGTATTGACGGGGACGTTAAACATCAAATCGACCAACCGAATCACTTTGGCGTGCTTGTTTTACTGTTAGTCCTTGTGAAAGCTATGTACAAGTATGTAGTAAGTAAATAATCTACTTTTTGTACGGTTTTAGTTTTTGTAAATTTAAAATTTGACCATTACTCTGTTCTTTCTACTGTTACTGCGATTGGGTTCATTAGGTGTACATTACATACACTCCAGATTTGCAGGATGAAAACCTACACAACAAGGCATCGCAGGCGGTACGAATGCCATCGCACAAGATTACTTCGTGTGTGGAAAATACTGTACTGGCAGAAGTCCAACTTGTTTGAAACATTATCATTTGCAACATTTGTGTAAAGTTTTATTAAAATGCATCAATAAATGTAGGCTCCAGAGCGATGACAATGTTTTTCTAAAAAAAAAAAAATACCTTGACCTTGAGCCCAGGACCCTGAAAGTCGAACTGGCTCGAGATATTATCATTTCCATTAATTGTATTAAGTTATAGCAAAATTCATCAATAATTGTAGGCGTTAGAGTGATGAAAAAGTTGTTCTAAAAATAGCCACAGTGACCCTAACCTTCACCTCAGGACCCCGAAAGTCGAATTTTCTTGAGATATAATCATAACCAACATTTATGTGAAGTTATATATAAATCTATCAATAAATGTAGGCGTTAGAGCGATGACAAAGATTTTGTTTCTTTGCAAAAGGGCAAAAGTAACCTTGAACTTGAGGCCATGATCTTGAAAGTATAACTTGCTCGAGATATTATTATATGCAACATTTGTATGAAGTTATATTAAAATTCGTCAATAAATATAGGCGCTAGAGCGATGACAATTTTTTCTAAAAGTAGCCACAGTGACCTCGACCTTGAGGCCATGACCTTGACATTTAAACTCGCTTGAGATATTAACATTTCCAATATTTATGTCAAGTTATAGCAAAATTCATCAATAAAAAGTAGGCACTAGGGCGATGACAAAGTTGATCTAAAAATAACTACAGTGACCTTGACCTTTACTCCAGGACCTTGAAAGTCGAACTTGCTCGAGATATTATATCCAACATTTGTGGGAAGTTAAAATAAAATCTGTCAAAAATGTAGGCGCTAGAGGGATGGCAAATTTTTCCTAAAAATAGTAACAGTGACCTTGATCTTGAGGCCATGACCTTGAAAGTCGAACTCGCTCGAGATATTATCACAATTAACATTTGTATGAAGTTATATTAAAATCCGTCAATTAAAAATGAATTTTACTTTTCTGCTGTTCATGCAAGTATGAACGCAGTGGGTCGCGAGTAAAGTAAACGAATCCCTTCGGGGTTCATGTAAACTTTACTGGCGACCCGCTGTCGTTCATACTTTCATGAAAAGCAGAAAACATAAGTTTATTATTTTTTTTTAATATTAACATTCGTTGCCCCTCATCACTGGGCGAAAAAATGCTTATAGGGCAATTTTTTAAAGCAGGAAAACATTTACACGCCGTTTTTCTACAAAGAGAGGAACAGCGTTGACGTTACCAACGCCCGTAGAGAGCCATGGTTTAGACTGACGTCACCCGACGTCAATGAAAATCATGTGTCTCGATGCGTTCATGGAAGTATGAATTGCATTGTTTTCTTGGTTTACAATAGACTTTACACTGGAAATGTAAATATTAGAGCGATGACAAAGGTACGTGTATACGTACGTACGTACGTACGGGACACACGCTATATCCCCTCTCACAACTATGTTGTGCGAGGGGATAAATAGGCTGACTTCAACAGTTTTAGAACTTATCTGGGCCTTTTTTTCTCTGACTTACATGTTAATTTCAAGGAGAATCGATAAAATCTGAAGGGGCTACGGTGACGACAAGGTCAACAGAAAGCATTTTCTGCAATCAAAGGGACCTAACTCTGTTATACATTGGGCGACCTCAATGGCCGTTGGTCATTTTTGAATGCGTTCGAACTTTTATCCCTGACTTACTTATATGTAAGTTTCTGGACGATCCGATAAAAACTGAAGGGCCTATGGGGATGACAAGGTCAAAAATAGATATTTTCTGCAATCAAAGGGACGTAAATCTTTGCTTAATAGGCCAACATCACCAGTTTTCGAACAAGTCCGAGCTCTTATCCCTGACTCACTCGTCGGTAAGTTTCAAGAAGTTCCAATCAAATCTGAAGGGGCTACGGTGATGAAAAGGTCAAAATAAGCATTTTCAGTAAAGTAGGGGACGTACGTAACCCGGTGAGTAATCGACCGACATCTCTAGTCTTCTTTTAACACTGATCTGCTTATATGTAAGATTCAGGAGGACTGATCTAAACTGAAGGGGCTATGGTGATGGTAAGATCAAAAATAGGCATTTTCAACAATCAAGGGGACGTAACTCTATGATTAATGGGCCGACTTAGCAGGTTTTCGAACTCATCCGAGTTTTTATCCCCAGCCACCGTATATACATAAATTTAAGAAAGCATTTTTTTCCATTGTAAGTCTATGGGACCTTGTGGTTGCCAAAGCAACGGAAGTTTTCATTCGATTTTGAAAAAAAAAAAAAAAAAAAAACTCGTGTCATCAATGCCCCACCAGAGGCATGCTATAGATGAGAAATGATTGAGATCCGCCTGCAGGTTGCAGAGATAAATTGGTCAAAGTTGTGAATGGACTGATGACGGACGGATGGCGGACGACCCACTATACGATAAGCTGCCCTGGAGCCTTTGGCCCAGAGGAGCTAAAATGCATACCTTTATAAATGACACTGCTTGGTCTACATAGATGGTCTTTAAACGAACTTGTACCTAGCTCCGGACAATGACCCAGACACTGATCCTATTAAGTTCATACGCGCAAACGATTGCTGGCTCTGCTACTTAACCCTTATCCTGCTGAATAAATTTATTTAGCCACACCCATTTCTGACTATCAACCGATCAAATTATGTTATATTTCGTATTCTTTCAGTTTCACAAACAGAATGACGAATGGCAAACAACAGTCTTGTCTAAACTGTTTACAAAGGTAGGGGTTCTCCTGCATGTTCACTGGGATAAGGATTGAAAAAAAAAAACAAAACAAAAAAAAAAAAAACAGCAAATAACGCTGATTCTGGAATGCGGTTGGCAGTTTTTAGGTGATATAATGTACGCGATGCAAGTTAACTAACCATTCATGCATGTATAAATCTGCTCGTAAAAAGCACGTGTGGTTAGGTTAATGTTCGACATGACCTAAATAGTATTGACTAGGCCGTTAAACCCCTAACAATCCGTTGTAACTATATTCTATTGTCTGAACAACCACTGTTACTTTATGTACCGTAATGATTTTAAGTATTGGACAGATAGGCATAGGCAAACGGTGTAGACCCAGATCAGGAGCAGTCTGATCAGGGTCTATACTGTTTGCCAGTCTGTCTGCACTGTTTGGACACCTTGCTGGATCGTGAAACAAATTCGTTAACATTTTAGGAGAATTATAACAAGTCCTCAAGGTGTCCGAATTTTTAGGAGTTTTACGGTAGACAACAGTAGAATGGCGTCCTTCAAGCTTCAAAGGATTCCTTTATTTTCCATTGAAGGCACTGTCTTTAATTTCAGTTCAGTTGTGCGTTGAATCTTTATGAATAAAATAGTGCAAGAAAGTGCTGAAGTGAAAAATAATATGTCTAACATATTGTTTTTTTGAGCTCAGTCGCGAGAAAACATATATTCTTTTTTTTTTACCAACCGACTCAGCTACATCAGGTTAACACGTCCGTATAATGAATGCCCCTCTAAACCCAAATTTATATAGAGAAAAGTGGGTTTACGTGGGTAAACATTATTTTCTTTATTTCGGTTCCAAGACATATGTTTTGGGTACTCGTTAGAACCGCCTCATTGAGGCGGGTCTAACGAGCACCTACAACCTATATTTGGAGTCTAAATAAGGAAAATATCACAAAATTTCACCAGAAAAGTAACCATTTTGGAGATATGAAAGAATGCATTATGTCACACGGGTGTGTTATCTAAATGACACAGAAGTTTAGATATAGAAATTAGAGACATTGATTGTACTATCCCAAAAGTAAACTGAAAGAAATCGATCAGGCTGCGAGCGGATGCGCAGGCTCTTCTGTATGGGGTGCCGTTTTACTATTTAATCCATATTTATAGATATCCAATTATGGATATCAATAAATCTAAATATGGATATCAATTATTCCGCTGATTTATGGATATCCATAATTCGATTTATGGATATCCATTAATCGAATTATTGATATCTATAAATCGGGCTGAATTAATGATATCCATATTTCGAATCACGGATATCGATAATTCAGCCCCGCAACCTCTGGTTTCAGTCGTTATTTATTGTATTTATTTGGATATCCATAATTCGAATAAAAGATATCCAAAATTGAATTATGGATATCCATAAATCGATTTGAATTAATAATATCCATAAATCGAATTATGGGTATCCATAATTTATTGATATCCATAATTCGAATTATGGATATCCATAAATTCGATGAATAACAATAATTCGAATTATAGATATCCACAAATCAAATAATGTATATCCATAATTCGATTTATGGATATCATTAATTCAGATTGAATCATGGATATCCATAATTCGAATTATCGATATCATTAATTCGAATTATGGATATTCATAAATAAATATGGATATCCGTAAATAATCATAAATAATTATAAACAATAGGGTATATCTATAAATAAGGTATAAAAAGGCCTAGTAAAACGACGCCCCATACTTCTGCACTTTTGTTGTTGTGGTGGTGTCATAAAGTAGGTTTTGTCATGATATTTCTCATACAATGCTTACGAGGGCCTCGTAGACAAAAATATCAAATGACATACCCTTCATATATAAGGTTTTTTTTATACTGAACTTACTTAAGTGAAATCGAAACATTATGTAAACAAGTTCTTTTACTGCATGCCATTGTAAACAACTTTATGTGAGAAAATGGCGTGTTCATTTCTTGAACAAAAACATAGATTGTGGGTACTCGTGAGAACCGCCTCAATGAGGCGGTTCTAACGAGCACCTACAATCTATGCATGAAACAGAAATAACAACTCAATCAGAAAAAAAAAAACATTTTGTAGACATGAACGGAAGAGTGCAGTTTCCTATATTCTGGATAAATTTCTGTGACAGAGTTCCCTAGAAATTTAAATAAAGTAAGCAGATGAGATGCAATGGCGCTTTTTCCGGAATCGAAAGTTCTTTGCGGCATAACTTTAAGCTGTTTCTTAATAACAATGTTAAACTGTACCGTGTATATCATGAATTCAAAAATAAGCATTCTGCATGACAGTGACAGGACTGGAAACAGATTGGCCGAATCGCGCGAAATCAGAATGAAGGGACGTCCAGAAAGTCAGCGGTACATCGTCTCGGCGGATAAGTTTGTAACAGCTTCGACTTGGCCTGGTCGATTTGGTAACCAACTATTTATTTATGCAGCCGTTTTGGGAACGGCATATAAGCTTGGGTTAACGCCATATATCAGGGAAAATGGTCCCCTGGAGCTTCTGAAATACATGGAAATAAAATATACGGGTAGTGAGAATCTTAAGAAGTTGCAAATGTTTTCTGAGGCGGGGTGTTGTGCGTATGACCCAAGGGTAGATGGCTTGTCAAGTGAAACAAATGTAAGTCTTTCGGGCTATTTTCAGTCTTGGAAATATTTTGTAGGAGCAGAAAATTATGTCAGGGAGAATATGAAAATTCGACCGTCTTTTCTTACTGCGGCAAAGGAATTTCTTCAAAAAGTGAATATCACAAACAGAGTTTTTATCGGCGTCCATGTGCGTCGTGGTGATAAAACAAGTCAGATTGAATCAAAGAAAGGAAATTCTGTCGCAGGAACAGATTATATTTACAAAGCGATGGACTACTTTCACAAACTTTTGGAAAAAGATATAACTTTTATGATTGTGAGTGACGATAAACAGTGGTGTTTAGAGCATGTAAGTGGCAATAACACTGTTAATAGTCCATTTGACGACCCTGGAGTGGACCTGGCCATACTTTCATTGTGTGATCACGTGATAATAACGTCGGGTACATACGGTTGGTGGGGAGCGTGGCTAGCTGGCGGCAGAACTGTGTTCTATAACGGGTTTCCGAGGCAACAGTCTTGGTTAGCAGCTGTAATGGTCAAGAAAGATTACTATCCTCTCCACTGGATTGGCATGAGTTAGTTTGTCACTTCCCATAGGGCACACTACTTTGAACATAGCAAATACATGGTTAGTGTCTTTAATAATAAAATATAATCGGTGAGCCTTAGACAATTTTATAGGGGCGAGCTTTATCCATGTATTTAGTTTATACCGCAATTCAAAACAATCGATGGGTTTTGCAATAATTTAGCAAATTTAAGCAAAAAAAGACAGCAGACAGTGCGGCATGTTATAGCGCGCACACGTAGTATAACGTGACGTCAACGAGTGCAAAGTTTCAGAAGTCACCGCGCCACAAAGACGCAGGAAAAAACACAGACGCTCGAATGAAAGTTTCTCAGCGCTTTACTTTTTGTATGAAAATCTGCAAATAAATAGTTTATTTTAGGTTTAAAAAATATTTTCGAGGTTGAGACGCAACTGCGCAACGGGTCATTCTAACCAGGTAAAGCCGAGAAGGTAAGAATTTAGCTGAAATTTCTGAAAATCTGTTTAAATAAATATTGCAAAGATTTCAACTTGCAGTTTCCTTGATTTCCTATGTATGAAAGGTTGCATGTTATTGTTTATACTTGTAAAATAGGGGCCTGAAAAGTACGTCCGGTCTATAAACGGTCACTAGGCGTATTATAGGTCAGTAGAAGGTATTATAGGTCACTACCGATTATAGCGTGCCTTTATTAGGTTACTAGAATGGCTGATTGTGGTATAAATGTTAACCCTTATCTTGCTGAATATTCATTTAAGCCACACCCATTTCTGTCTACCAACCAATCAAATTACTTGATGTAATTTATTGCTACAAATTCATAAGCTGAATGCCAAACAGTGTAGATCCTGATCAGATGGCTTCTTCAGAAGCCATCTGATCTGGATCTACGCTGTTTGCAAAGATAGGGGTGGTCGTGAACAGCAAGATAAGGGTTAAAGCAACGTCGCTTATACGTCAGCATCGACACTGATGCGACGTTGCTTAAACGACATGCGCCCGGTGGGTACGGCTGTTCTCTCCACGTTGTGCGCCCAACGGGTTGACTGGCATCAAGGAAATGACATTCTTTTGAAATGGTATTGCATCTGACTTCCAACCATGTTTTATCTTTTTTTATATCACACGACAAAGACAACGAAAACAACGTACAGGGAAACTTCGATAGCTCGACCACGGATTGGTCGCTTACCATGGATACTTCGAACAAGGAGCCCCTTGAGAATATTTCCCAAAGCACCTGGTATCCATATATGTAAGATAATATTTGGATTTTGTTTCTTTTTATGCCCTCCCCCCCCCCACCCCCGAGAATCTTTGATTCGGGGGACATATAGTATTTGCCCTGTCTGTCTGTTTGTTTGCTTGTCTGTCTGTCTGTCTGTCCCTGTCTGTTTGTTTGTTTGTCTGTCTGTCCGTCAAAAAACTTTAACCTTGATCATAACTTCAAAAGTATTTGATCTAGCCCCATGAAACTTCACGCACATATTCACCATCACAAGGGCTACATTCTGACCAAGGACCATAACTCTGTTGTCATTTTTGGCTGAATTATCTCCCCTTGAAATTTTGCAAAAACTCAGAACTTGGCTCCCACGACAGCTCTTGTTTATGTTGTAACGGTATGTTGTGTGGACTCATAAGAATCGCCTCAATGAGGCGATTCTTATCAGTACACACAGCATACCTTAATTTTACAGAAGATCGTAAAGATATCTAAAGGTGATCTCCATTATGCCTCATGACCTTGCATTATGTCTCATGACCTGGCATTATGAGTAAAGCTCAGTAATTCTAATTACCCCAATCTCGAACAGATTTTCCTGGTCCCAAAGGCGTTAAGTTCTTGGTTTAAACTTTATTTTGGTTGCTTCAAATTCAACATAATGTACAATTATACAATATCTTCCAGGATCTGACGGTAAGCCTGAGCTTGCCTGAAGGTCATCTCCTGAATCGAGTTATTAAGTTAGCCACACCCATTTCTGACTTTGAACTAATCAGCTGACTTGATGAAATTCATTCCTACAAGTCACAAACTGAGTGTCAAACAGTGTAGTTCCTGATCAGATGGTTTCTTTATCTGACCTGGTCCTACACATTTTGCAAAGGTAGGGATTGTCGTGAAACAACAGGATAAGGGTTAAAGTTTGACTGCACTTGTATTTAAAAGGCAATTATATTAAGGAGAATAGATACACCGGCAGGGGAGGCAACTCCTGCAAAAGCGGTTTTGTCTCCCATGTCGATAGGGGTCAACTCTTAAAGGACAGAATTTGCAGCAAATTCTTATGCTTTCCTTTATGAGTGGGACAGGGTTTGTAGAAAAGCGAACAGGAAGTCCCGAAAGTTGTCTCCGTTTGAAAAATGGCGGAAAAATCTGCCACCTTTAAGGTAATGTGGGGCGTCATCACATATTTTCCGTACATAACGTGTGTACACCGACAGGTGAGGCAACTCCTGCAAAAGTAGTTTTGTCTCACATGTCAATAGGGGTCAACTCTTAAAGGACAGAATTTGCAGCAAATTCGTACTACTTTCCTTTAAGAGTAGACCCCTTTTTCCAGGGGACAGGGCTTATAGAATAGGAAGTCCTGAAAGTTGTCTCCCTTTGATAAATGGCGGAAAAAATCTGCCAGGTGTTCCTATCGAGAAAAACACAAAATGATAATCAGTAGTACGGTAATCGTTGATTCTGGGCCACTCAAGAAAATTCAGCAAAAACATCAAAAACAACGTTAAAATAATCTCGTTGGTAAAATTAAATGGGCCCCGTCAAGCGATTTTGGTACTTATCGCCTATGCGAGCAGCGAAGGTTCAGGCGAGCCTGCGCATTCCCGCAGTCTAGCCAAAACCTTCGCTGCTCGCTCATACAAGCAGTGAATCAAGAGGAAGCTTCAGACAGAAAGCCATACCTCTGGCCCCTCTGAATGGCTGGGCATGCGCAGTTAAAATTAGTCATGACGAAATGCTCGAAGACACAAATTCGCTTGGCGGGGCTCAAATATTAATGTCACACTAAAATTAATGTTGTCGCTGACCAACAATTACTTTACTACTATAATCCTAGGACAAAAAGGTTCTTAAACTCGTTGTCATTTCATATGAAATTTATGAAACTCACGAAGGCTTGTTTAAATGTTATATGACGACCTTATAGCTATACTCGGTCAAACAAGTAATTTCACCAAGTTCCAGCTGTCCGGTAGCTATTTAGCTGAGTGAGTGAGTGTTTGATTTGTACGTCCGACCAAAACTAAGGTTATACGGAGACGGGACCTCGGTTTAAAGCCTCATCCGAAAGTCTGGAGAAGCCCGGGATCGATCCTGCGATCCCTGATTTTCAGTCGAATCCGGTAACATTGCGCAGCCGTTTATTTTGCGCACTCTGCATTCTCAATTTCTGTAACAGCATCCCTTATTATCAGTTTCACTATTATCAGTGCATTGGCATTAACTTTAACTTAGCCCTGAAAAAGATGGGCTTGCACGTGCAGAGGAGCTAGTTTCGCGGAATTTTTCAATTGTTCTCAAAATACGAAAAAAAAAAAAAAATAAAAGTCAAGGCTGAGTTTAAAACCAGCCAAAGGTGCTATTGTCTTGTAGCTAAACTTTCTACATCCGGCAATATTGCAGACGAGCTAATCAACAACGTATTTGAGTCAACTCTCGTGTTCGGACTGCTTAAAATACTTACCGCGCGCAATGTTGGGCGACAAAATTGGCAGTTCAATTTCAAAGGGGTATCCCTTTTAATAGTATTCTTTGTCCTGCCTGTTAAAAACCTCAGAGGCCAATTTTCATTGCAGCTAGTCGATAGGGAAATGTTCCATTGATGTTGATTGTGAAATTTCAGTGGTGGCTTGAACTAAGTCACACATAGCTATCAAAATTTTATGTCCGCAATGTTACCGGACTGCACCGTATAAGGCGTGTAGCGTAACCACTACACATCGGGGGCGGCCCCTGCCCATCGGTGCTTGAAGAAATAGATCGGCTGCATGATGCTTCCACTCAGAGCTGAAACCGACAGCACACGGGTACTGGTAAGCCGCTTAGAGGATCTAAGCCTGCCCAGCAAAGAGGTGTGAATCGGCCCGTCAATGCTTATAAACACTATTCGTTTCGTTGGGCGACAGGGCTTGAGATGTTATTTCATCTCAATGTCGGGTAAAAGTCCCACAAAATTGGAAGCAACGTCTCCAAAATGACATATACAGTGTTGACGGGGACGCGAAACCTCAAATCAAACAAACACCACGGAGGCTTCTAATGCTATTGAGCTAAATGTGGCTTTGGGTATGTGAACTAAACGTCCTGTTTAGCTAGAAAATGCACAAACTTGCATTTGCCAATACCATCTGGTTAAAAATTGCCCTGTAATATGTGCATAGAAAGGTTGTGCAAGGAAAGTGGCATTACGAGCGCGCAGATAACCCAGCAGCAAATCCGCTGACCGTTCCAAGGCGGTTCTTCTGTCGCGATTTATTTTGGTAATGGTTTGTCTTTAGGTGTTTGTGCCGCTCATATTATTTTATTTTGTGTAGCCTTTTTGCCATTTTGTGGGAAAGTAACTGTCCTTTTGGCTTTCCACTCTCGGTGTTTCCGTTGGGGTATGTTGCTTCATGTTTGTCTTTCTTTCCCTTTAGTGTCTCTGATGGGAGCTGTGGGTTAATTATATCGATTCCTGATCATTGCCTCTACTTCTATTTCGTATATTTAGATTCTACGCAATTTTCTGGCGAAAGAATGTGCACTGTACTGGTTAACCGCTTACGCATAAGCCTGCCCAGGAAAGTGTTGATAGGTAAACTGACCGGCTCAAAAATGACCTAAATAGTGTTGACTGGGCCGTTAAACTCCAATACAAACAAATAAAGATTCTACGCAGACCACTTTGTAGCCAAACCCGCATACATCTAATTTATTCGCAGGTGTGTTACTAGACAAAGATGATGATGATGATGATGATGATGATTTCGTGTTTAACGACGCGTCAACCCTCTTTGCGGGTCATAAGCGTCAAGCGGTTAATGGTTAAACGGTATGAAAAATTATGAGGATATTAAAAGTAAAAAAGTTAGTATGATATGTATAAAAATCTGAAACAGTTAAATCTTAGGAAAAAGTCCAATTTCTTTTGAGAATAAAATAATATTATCAACAGGTACATCTTGAAACATTTGTTGCAAAGAGTCAGCTTTGAAGTATAGGTTGCGAGACTGTGAAAAGTCTACACACTCAATTAAGAAGTGTTCAACAGCGAATGGCTGATCACATCCTACACAAGAAGGCTGATAATCACCATTAAAAATATAAGAATGAGTAATTCTAGTATGGCCAATGCGCAGTCGTGTTAAAACTACATCCTCTTTCCTAGAAAACTGTGGAAGAGAGCATTTTGTTCCAACGACAGGTTTAATGGCATGGAGTTTGTTATTGATTGTAATGTCCCATACTAGACAAAGAAGGGTCCGGAGAGCAGGAGTCGATTTTGCGGTTTAAACTTTCAAAATCGGCTATTATGGCCACAGGGACCTTTAAGGCCTTTCCATAATCTTTGAATTCCAGAATGTCATCCTGACCCTTTTCTGGTAAGATCACCTTTTGTGCCCCGTGCACAGAACAATGCGACACGTGATCCTGTAGGAGTTGTTCTCTTCGGAAACCATGAAGGCAATATGGACAGGAAAACAACTGCACCTTATGGGAATTTGTTCTGTATAAGAACCCGTTCAAGTCTCGAATGAGACAGTAATGCGACTTCTGTCCTTGACTTAAAAGCAATAAATTGGCGTGATGGAGCCTATCGGTGTATGTGGTGATTGGTAATGGTAAAATGTATTTACCTTCATAGGTGAATACATTTACTGAAATGTCGACATTCTGGGTCTCGAATTTATTGATTCGGGACAAAGAAGCGGGGAAGTCGATGCCTGATAGTTTGAGTTCATATACAAAGGGAATATAGTGTTGGACGGATTCTTGTTTGTCACTGACAGAATGGAGGGATGCGAGAATGCACCAGAGGAAGCATTTCTCGTCCATATTTTGAATATTTAAAATAGTATGACTCCACGATAGGAATTTCGGGAGAGGAGTATATGTAGATCTGGCTAAAGGGGCATAAATAACTGTGTGGATTTCAAGCTGAATTACCCTCTGAAGATACCATCCCGAACCTTCCCGCATATACTTTTCCATACTCGCGAATATTTTTTGAAGCGCCTCATTCAAATCGTGCTCGTGCCAGGTTTCTTCCGAAAGCGTGAAATAGGTACGGCTGCGAAAATATGGTTCAGCTGACGCTATATTTTCTCCATCTCTCTCCATTTGCCCCTGTACACGCAGATTCCACTTGATACCGCGCGTAGCTCTCGTTCTGGAGAGCAGATATTCTGGTATTTTGGATATAACTTTCCCAAAATATAAGAATAAATCCTTACTCTCATCCCCTTGCGGGAATAGGTTCCTTTGAGTAACGGCATCTCTTAAAGCAGTGAGGCGTGAGGGTGGATGATTGGAGCTCCTTGAATTAATCTCAGGGACTGCGCCCGATGCAGGTCGTCCGCCACTCTGAATGCTTGGTTGTTGAAGGGAATTATTCGGTTGCCGATCAACCGCTTGCTGGGTTGACGAGAGTGGATGGGTGACATCAACATGATGAAAAAGTGAAGCATAATCGTTAAAAGACTCAGAACAATGCCTACATGACCATTTAGAATTTCTGGGTGGAATTGATTGACCATGCACTTTAGCCTTATGTCGAACTAGATGAGCCTTGCTCGTAAATTGCTTGCGACAAATGTCACAGGTAGCATTTGATGGAGTTTTTTCTTTCGCATGTCCATGAACTTCCCGTTGGTGAACCCTAAGATTATCTCTTCTCGTAAACCTTTTACCACATGTTTCACAATCCACTGCTAGACTATGAGACAGCCTGTGTCGACTGAGCTGTTATATAGTGTTGAAATATTTCACACATTCCTCACATTTAAAGTTCTCCCCCATTTGCCTTTCGGAAGCTTGACCGTCTCTTTTTGAATCCTCTGCGTGCTGTTTCATCCTGATGATTTGTTTGATGCCACTAAAAATGAAAGTCAATAAGTCTTATAATCATAAAATGTATGCTACCATAAACATATACATATTTATATAAACCCTTACAAAATTTTGTTTAGCAGAAAAATTAATTAATGCTTCAGTTATACAGCGATAACAAATGTCTACTCCAGTTGCATACTTCTAATATTCTGTAAAGACTAATATGTCATGGAAGAGTTGGAATAGTCACATAGTCCACCGTAAAATACTTTCAGAATATGCTGTCTAAATGCGACAGATGCACGTTTTAGGTATATAAAAAGATTGGGTACAACATGACTATTATAAGAAAAACTGCATGCCTGATTGCTAACCCAATCACGGTTGATAACTTTGCTTCCCTCTTAAACAACATTCCGGCGGGTCAAGCCTCAGATTCTATGACGGCGCCAATGTAAGGCTTATTTTTAGGAATTTTTAGGTTGGTGTCTGATGCATTCTCTGATTGGGTGCATCGGAGTCTAACTGTTGGTTATCGTTTCTCCAGCTTTTTCAGTTATTTTATGCTTACGATTCCTCATGGTTGTTTCATCTCTGTAGTCGCTTAATTTTATTGATCTCGGAGCCTTTTTGCGGACTGAATCATTTTTGTATAAACTGCGCCAAAAAACCAAGACGATTTAATCCCCCCATCCACCCCCCTCCCCCCGTCGTGGTGGTTTTATTGTTGCGGTTCGTCTTTGCACGTATGTGTTCCTAACTTTTTATGGATATCCGTTCGGTCCTTTTATTTGAGTGTGTATGTGTGTGTGTGTGTGTGTGTGTGTGTGAGTGTGTGTGTGTATGGGGGGGGGGGGGTTGGTTGCTTCCATTCGGCTCCCGAGAACAATCAAACTGGCACAATCGTGCGAGTATTTGAGTGTGATGAAATGTCATTTAATGAAAATGGTATGACATTTACCTTTCTTGTACATCTAGAAATGGTTCTTAATAAAAAAAAACTTCAGATATTCCTGAAACGAGAAATGAAATACAAAAAATAGCATTTGAACTGCTATGGCAACAGCTCGTGAAAGTAATTTTTACAAACATCGACTAATTATAAAACTAGAACGTACTATTTAGTTGATAGCCTTATAAATGCATACACTGTAATATCTGAAGCACTCGATGTCTGTGTAAGTCTCGCTACATTATGAAGCGAAATGTATGCGAGTTAAGTTGCAATGCGAACAACTCGTTATAAATATATAAACTAGGCTGTTCTTACTGGAAAGTAACATTGGGTACATCTAGTATACCAAAATTTGTTGAAATATTTCGATCGGTTTAATTGCATTTAATGACCATTTTCAAAAACTAATTTGGTACGGGCTCCTTTAAGGCCCCCACCTATCGGGGCTTGAAAAAATGGATGGGCTGCATGATGCTTCCATGCAGAGGTGAAACCGACCCGGACACGAGTACTGGTAATCCGCTTAGAGGATCTAAGCCTGCCAAGGCAAAGCGGTGCGAGTCGGCCCGTCCATGCTTATAAACACCATTGGTTTCATTGGGCGGCAGGGCTTGAGATGTCATTCCATCTCAATGTCGGGTAAAAGTCCCATAAAATTGTAAGCAACGTCTCCAAAATGACCTTTAGAGTAATGACGGTGACATTAAACCTCAAATCAAACAAACAAACAAAACAAACGGGCTCCTTTGGCTTCGCAAACTAGTGTGTGCTAGGCGTAGAAGGACGTTTATTTTATTAAAGCTCCTACTTGTAAATTAGGCGTAGCGTATATTGAAAAATCAACACTGAAGGGTGTATATTTTGATTAACCCTTCTCTTGCTGAATATTCATTTAAGCCACTCCCGTTTCTGTCTATCAACCAATCAAATTACTTGATGTAATTTATTGCTACAAATTCATAAACTGAATGCCAAACAGTGTAGATCCTGATCAGATGGCTTCTTCAGAAGCCATCTGATCTGGATTTACACTGTTTGCAAAGATAGGGGTTGTCGTGAACAGCAAGATAAGGGTTAAATAAGCTACCCAGTAGAGCATTTAAAGGTACATATACTACATGGATTTCCTAAATCAGTACAAGTTAATATTTTCTACCTTAAATTTTAACAATTTAAGTGTAAATGAAGCGTTCGATTTCATGAAAATAGTGAAGTTTATATGCAAACGGTAAGTCTGATTTACATTTACTAAAACATTAACGCTAGTAAAAAAGCTATGATTAAATGAACACACAATGAGGCGGTTTTAATGCGCACCCGCAACCTATATTAAGAGTTGAAGGAAAAAGTTTCTAACGAGCATCCACAGCCTTAGTTATGAGTTAGAAGAAAACAATGAGGCGGTTCTAACGAGCACCCACATCCTATGTCTTGGAGCAGAAATAAGCTCATGAATAAATGAATCCCTCAATAAGGCGGCTCTAACGAGCACCCACAGTTTATGTTATGAGTTTGATTTTGAGGCGGTTCTAACGTATGTCTTGGCGCAGAAAAAAACACGAATGAATTAATACCTCAAAAGGGAAGTTCTAACTGCCCAGGCAAAGCGGTGCGAGTCGGACCGTCCATGCTTAATAACCCTATTGGTTTCATTGGGTGACAGGGCTTGAGATGTCATTTCACCTCAGTAAAAGACACACAGAATTTGGAAGCAACGTCTCCAAAATGACCTATATAGTGTTGACGGGGACGCTAAACCTCAAATTAAACAAACAAAACTAACGAGCACCCACAGTCTAAGTTGTGAATTTAAATTTTTAGGCGGTCCTAACTTTTCTCTTGGAGCAGAAATAAGCACATGGAAGAATGAATACTTCAATAAGGCGGTTCTAATGCGCATCCACAACCTATATTATGCATTAAAATTTTGAGGCGGTTTTAACGCGAACTCGCAGGCGTCGTCTCCAAGAGAATGGGAGAAAAGGGACAGTGAAGAAATATTATGAGACGATGAAAGGGAGGGACATGGGAGAAAGAGGAAAATGAATGGAATTGTAGAGACAGAAGAAGAAAATGTCTCCCCTCTACCCCTACCTGTTGCAAGAACAGCAGGACTTGCCCAACTGTACATGACGATAACACACCCGTGCGTCATAATGCAATTTTTACATCTCCAAAACGGTCAATTTTCTGATGAAAATTTGTGATATCATCCTTATTTATACTAAAAATATAGGTTGTGGGTACTCGTTAGAACCGCCTCATTGAGGCGGTTCTAACGAGTACCCACAACCTATGTCTAGGAGCAGAAATAAAGAAAATAATAGATACCCCCATAAACCTCTGTTTTCACTATATAAAGTGGGGTGTAAGGGGGTGTTCATTTCACGGACTTGTTCGCGTGATGAAGCCAATATCAGCTGGACGCCCCAGTGATGCAAGTTACAGTCATCACCTTTGCCCCTCCCAAGTAAAAGTATGAGCCTACTGTCTCTTCTACTTTTCTTGAGAGACTCCCATCTTAATTTTCCTAGATTGCAGTCATGCTCCCAGTTTCAAAGCAGTAATTTCCAGTAACAAATCTAGCAGCTCTATTCTGAACTTTTTCAATTTCTTCATTAAGGACCATTCCGCTTGGGTCCCAGATACAACTACCATATTCCAAGATTGGGCGAACAAGTCCCCTGTATGCTGCCTCTTTCACATCCTGAGGACACTGATGAAGATTTCGCCTCAAGAAACCAAGTGTTCTATTCACCTTTGTACACATGTTGCTAATGTGTGTATTCCATCTCAAATCGTGAGTGATTGTCACACCAAGATATTTAATGGAATCCACATTTTCGAGGACCGTTCCCTCTAAAGTGTAAGAAGCCTCAACTTTATTAGATCTCTTCCTATTTGTCTGCATAATATTGCATTCAACTGGCAGAAATCTCATGCCCCATTTTCGGGCCCAACATCCTAATCTATCTATGTCAGTCTGAAGTTTCAGTGAGTCTTCTGTATCTCTAGTTTCCCGGTAACAAACATAGTCATCTGCGAACAGTCTTATTTCCGAGTCAATGTCATTGGAAATATCTTTGATGTACAGGGAGAACAATAGAGGACCAAGAACGGTCCCCTGCGGGACCCCAGACAAAACTGGCGCCCATACTGAAGATTCACCATTATCAACAGCACGCTGTTTTCTGTAGCAAAGGAAGGAATCTATCCATTTGAGAGTCTTCCCTCCAAATCCATAACCAAATAATTTGGATTAAAGTAGTTCAGGAGGGTGGTGTCCAAAGCCTTCTCGAAGTCCAGAATAAATGTGTCTAGCTGCCCTGCCCGCATTTGTCCAGGATGTTTTCCCAATCATTAATAACCGTGCTCAATTGAGTTTCGCAACTATGCCTTTTCCTAAATGCATGTTGTCTGTCTGACAAAAGTTTATGTTCATCCAAGTGCCATGATGTTTGAGCAGACTATGCGTTAAAGCAATTTACACAGAACGCATGTCAGTGACACCGGGAGATAATTACGAGCAAGAGCGATGTCCCCTTTTTTGAAAAGTGGACAGATGTTCGCTAGGGGTCATTCTTTGGGAATTTCACCCGTAGCGAGAGATTGTTGGAAAAGATGAGCAAAAACTGGACCTAACTCGTTTGCTGGTTCCTTCAGGACTCTAGGATGAAACTCATCAGGCCCTAATGCTTTAGAAGGGTTCAAGCCTTTAAGTAACTCGATCACTCCCGCCGAGGATACAACAATATTTTACATGAAAGGGGCCGATTTTCCAGTCAATGGAACCTCGTTGAACTCAATTTTATAAAATGCATCATTGAATTGACCAACCAATTCCTCTGCCCTTTCAGAGTCCGATTCAGCAACCCCGTTCCCTCCTCTTTCATTAAGGGGTGGGATACCTTGCCTATCTTTCTTCTGGCTATTGATACATCTGTAGAAGTCTCTGGGATTTGTCTTTACATCACCTACCAAGTTATTTACATAGAGATCGTGCTGACTTTTGATGTCATTATTTTTAATTTCTCGTCTCAAGTTTTCAAATTTTGCTCTCAGTTTACCACTTCCAAACTTTTTTGCCTTAGCATGAATCTTATTATTCCTCCGATTTTTTCTTCTGGTGTGTGTCTATACTGTTTGCCAACGTCCTTAAAAGGACCACTTAAAAGGACCATATATTGGTTAAATAAGAAAAAAATCACATATTTTCATCGGAGAGCCATTTTCAGGTCCTGATAACAGGATTCTTCCTTATATTCCATCAACAAGTTGTTTTTTTGAGTACAAAAAAAAAAAAAAAAAAAAAAAAATACTTCATTACGATCACACACCCGTGTGACTTAGTGCATTCTTTCACATGTCCAAAACCGGCCCCGATAGCTCAGTTGGTAGAGTGTCCGCTCCGGGGAACGGGAGGTCACGGGTTCGATCCCGGGCCGCGACATACCAAAGTCGTTAAAAATGGTGCTAGCTGCTCCTCGCTTGGCACTCAGATTTACGGGGTAGAGCTAGGACTGGTCGACCCAGTGTCAGGATAATGTGACTGGGTGTGGTATCATGTAATGTGTCTGGGACATGATACTTCAGTGAGGCAGCACTATAAAAGTGAGCATTGAGCTCCCTGTCGCAACCAGACACCGTCGTGATATGACCGAAAAATTGTTGAAAGCGACGTTAAATAAAAATCAAAAATGGGTTCCTTTAAGAGCAATGAAAACATTCATAAGAAAGAAGATGGGTCATACTACGTAGTTTCGGCTAATAAAGCCTCATCAGTTAAACCCGAATTCACTCACTCACTCACATGTCCAAAATGGCTACTCTTCCGATGATAATCCGTGATATTTTACTTGTTTGTACTGCAAACATAGGTTGTGGGTGCTCGTTAGAACTGCCTCATTGAGGCGGTTCTAACGAGTACCCACAACCTATGTCTTGGAGCAAAAACAAGAAAAATAGTTAGCAAGATATCTCAAACAGTATTTGAGCTGGAGCCTTGATATTTTGTATACTGATTGGGACTGTGCAGGAGATCACCTGATTAAATTTTCAACCAATTTAATGAAATTTTATCAGAGTTATGATCCTTTGCAATTTTGGCCATTTAGTTGTGTTGCTTTCTTGTGCATATCATAAACTTAGAACCATGTTTGCTTGTGTTTTGAAATTTCATATGTGAATCCCTCATGCAAAAAATAGTTGACCGGTATTGATTGGTTTTTCTTATCCGATTTATCTCCTCTTTCCGAGTTATTTTCCCTTTAATTAAATAACATGGAAATCTCGTTAGCAAGATATCTAAAACGTTTTTAAGTTAGAGCCTTGATATTTTGTATACTGATTTGGACTGAGCAGGAAATCACCTGATTAAAATTTCAACCAATTTAATGAAAGTTTGTTGGAGTTATGACACTTTGCAATTTCTGGCCATTTAATTGTGTTGCTTGCTTGTGCATAGAATAACTTAAGAACTATGTATGCTAGTGTTTTGAAATTTCATATATGGATTCCTCATGATATTTTTTTTTCTTATCCGAATTATCTCCTCTTTTCACCTTATTTCCCTTTTAATTAGATAACATAGAAATCTCGTAAGCAAGATATCTCAAAAAGTTTTTGAGCTAGAGACTTGATATTTGGTATACTGATTGGGATTGAGCAGGAGATCACCTGATTAAATTTTCAACCAATTTAATGAAATGTTGTTGGAGTTTTAGCCCTTTTATGTAATTTCTGGACATTTTCATGGTGTTGCTTTCATATGCAAAGCATAACTTTAGAACGATGTATTCTAGTGTTTTGAAATTTCTTACATGAATTTCTCATCAAAAAGTTGACCCGTATATTTTCTAATACGAATTAACTCCTGTTTTAAGCTATTTCCCTTTCAATATCTCGTAAGCAAGATATCTGAAAAGTGTTTCAACTAGAGTCTTGATATTTAGTATACTGATTGGGTCTGAGGAGGAGATTACCTGATTTTTTCAACCAGTTTGGTGAAATTTTGTTGACGTTATGGCTGTTTGCAATTTCTTGCCCTTTCTTGTAGCAAGTTATTTAAAAAAAACTATTTAAATTCTTGCCTAGAAACTTGACAGGCTGATAGGGAATTACTAGTACATGATGTGATTAACATTTGAAAAAATTCTGTAAAGATGTTCTTCGGTTATGGTACTTTGAAAATTTGGGCAGTTAGGAGCAAGCATATGGAATGCGCATGCGTCGAACTGCCTTGTTGCTTTCACTACAGCTAGCCTAAAAAATCTAAAAAAAAAAAAAAAAAAAAAAAAAAAAAAACAACTACTGAGGACCTGTGACTGAAAATCTTGGACAGTTGAAATGTAGATTGGATATTATACCTAGTTTAATTTATCATCATACTTGATTTCTGCACCAGCTTCTCAAAATATTGGTCAAACCATTGACAGGTACCCCACCAACAATGTAATTACACTGCCAAGCGTCTCTTGACCCTGACCGCATCTGCTTACTTCCGGTCAATGAACAATGAAATCTCTAAATATTGTAAGTCTTCTAATATTTTTGACACTACTCTCAACTTTTGCATATATATTGAAGCTTCCAGAGTTGAAAGAGGCGCAGTGCGCTAGGAGGCATGACCCTTTCTCCCTCCTGAAGGTACAGTTAAGTTCCAAACACAAGGATCTGTTACTGAAACTTAGAAAATTACACCTAGCCCATGGGAATCAAACAAATGGCTCATGTTTATTATACATAAGCATCCTTCTAATTACCCTCTCAAATGATGTTCAGCTCAACCCTGGACCCAGACCCCCTAAATATCCTTGCGGCAGCTGCGGTGTGGCTGTGAGGAACAACTAGAACAGTATTCAATGTGACTTTTGTAACTACTGGTATCATAGCCAATGTCAAGGTAAGGTATGAATTATAGTATCCAAAGTATTATGGCTTAACATGACAGTTATTCCTGGACTTGCTTGAAGTGCGGCCTGCCAAACTTTAGGACAACCCTGTTTGTTGACTTCTCTATGTCTGACTGTTCTACAAGCAGTTTTGGTGTTCTAGACAGCGCCCCACCTCCAAAGACTTCCACACCTAAGAAACAGAATGTGACACAAATGAATCCAAACAAACTTAAAGCACTAAATATAAATTTCCAATCAATTGTAAACAAAGTACCGGAATTTCACTGTTTGCTAGACACCGAGAAGCCAGATATTGTCATTGGTACTGAGTCATGGCTGGTACCTGAGATCTCCAGCAATGAAGTCTTCCCTCCCGGGTATACTGCATACCGGGCGGATCGGAAATCCAAGACTCGCGGTGGGGGAGTTTTCATCCGTGTCCGCAATAACTTTGTCAGTACAGAGCAGACCCAGTTCAGTAAAAATTGCGAATTGGTATGGGTCAAGCTGGAGATCACCGGTGCATACTATAAACCAAGGGAAGATGATCAGAAGAGTCTGTTGCAATTACGACAGTCTGTCGATGAAGTTAGGAGGCATGCCAGGGGCAGTATCTGGATACTCGGAGACTTTAATTTCCCCAAACTGACTTGGACTGATGACACACCAACTCTAAAACAAGATGGCACATGCAAGCCTTTTTATGACACTTTCCTAGACCTGATTAATGATTTCGGCTTTTCTCAAATGGTAACTCAACCTACCAGATTTGGAAATACCCTTGCCCTATTCCTGACCACAAACCACACCCTTGTTGATGAGCTTGGTTGCCGACCTGGCCTAAGTGACCATGACTTTGCCACCGCAACTACCTAAAACAGCCTACTACCCAAAAACAAAAACCAAGAAAAGTCTTCCTCTTTAGTAAGGCAGACTGGCCCAAATTTAAAACCCTGATGAAATTCTATCAGGAAGAATTCCTAAAAAATCAGCTAGGCAAATCTGTTGAAGATCTTTATTGTGATTTTACCTCTACCATTCATTCTTTCACTGCACAGTGCATTCCCGCCAAACAAATCCACAGTAAAACATCATTACCTTGGATAACTCAACAAATTCGCAGACTAATCAGACGGAGAGATGACTGATACCGAAACTTCAAAAAGACCTGAGACCGGATATTTCGAGATAAATTCTAGACCTTGAGGAAAACCAATAAAACACAAAATTAAAATTTCTTACAACAACTACCTTGAAGATCTTCTTGGGCTCAATAATGAAAACTCTGTCTATGACAACAAAAAGCTATTTTCCTTTCTGAAGAGCTGCAAGCAAGTCCAGCTTGGCACACCTCCTCTCCAACAGGGAACCAAGCTAGTTACCGATACACGTGAGAAGGCTGATGCACACAATCAGCAGTTTCAATCGGTATTCACTGCTAAGGAACCTCTCTCATTACGAGCGGTTATGCACAATGAAGCTCCAGGATGTGGCTGACGGTGGCACAATGGGTCCTCATACAGTTCCACCTGGAGTGCTCAACTCCACCCCAGTAATGGAGGACTTTTGTATCTCTGTCAGCGGCATACTGAAGGTCTTACAAAACCTGAAACCTGGAAAAGCAGCTGGACCAGACCAACTTAAGCCCCTTTTGTTGAAAGAACTTAGAGAGGAAATTGCACAAATCATCCAGGTCATCTTTGTGCGATCAGTTGAGACCGGTAAGCTCCCAGCTGATTGGTGCAAGGCCCAAGTAACCCCAGTCTTCAAGAAGGGTGACAAATCGTCCGCTGCCAATTACAGGCCTATTTCCCTGACTTGCATACTTTGCAAAGCCCTCGAACATATATTGGCTTCCCACTTGGTATAGCACCTTGACAAATATGACCTTCTGTATGATTTACAGCATGGCTTTAGAGAAAAAAGGTCATGTGAGTCACAGCTTACCATGTTGGCGAGGACCTTGCTAAGAGTGTGAGTACAGGTAAACAAATTGATTTAGTACTGCTGGACTTTTCAAAGGCCTTTGATAAAGTTAATAACTCCAAACTCCTTTTGAAGCTCCATCAGTATGGTATCAGAGGTACTGCACTATCCTGGATCCGTGCCGTCCTGGGAAACCGGTCCCAGACGGTAGTACTTGATGGCGAGGAATCGGGTTCGGTCCCTGTAACCTCTGGTGTCCCTCAGGGCTCAGTGCTGGGGCCGATCCTCTTCCCAGTCTATATCAATGACCTGCCGGCTGAGCTGTCATCACAGGTGCGTCTGTTCGCAGATGACACGGCCGTGTACCTGACAATTGGAGGTACGGAAGACGGAACTGTGCTGCAGAATGACCTGGACAGACTATCTATATGGGAGGACCAATGGGACATGGAGTTCAACCCATCCAAGTGCCAGGTGGTACGGGTGACAACAGCCAGGAAAGCAATAAATTCAGTGTACACTTTACACGGTCAAATCCTGGAGGTTGTCACCAGTGCTAGGTACTTGGGGGTTGATATCTCCAGTGGTCTATCATGGATCTGCCACATAGACTGTATAACTGCAAACGCTAACCGGACCTTAGGATTCATTAAGAGAAACATCAAAACAAAAATCCTAAGGCACGGGAGACTGCATACAACACCTTGGTCCGCCCTTAGCTGGTGTACGCCGCCCCCATCTGGGATCCCCATACTAAGGAGGAAATACTCCAGCTGGAAAAAGTCCAACGCAGGTCAATTCGCTGGACCACAAGTAATTACGATTACCGGTCAAGCGTAACTGCCATGGTCAACTATCTTGGTTGGAGAACCCTAGAGCAAAGACGGGCAGATGCGCGCCTTTGCCTTTTTTACAAAATCGTTCACGGCTATGTAGCATTGCCTCTCCCCAAATACATACAACCTGTTGCTAAGGAAAACCTACGACACTGCCACTCTTTGGTCTTCCGTCAACTTCACACAACTAGAGATTATTATAAGTATTCATTTTTGCATTGGCTATTGTCCAGTGGAATGCCCTACCTGAAGCCGCTGCATGCTCACCAGACCTGGAATCATTCAAGGTCACAGTTACTGAGCTGCAGCACTCCAGGCCCTGGATCCATAAATTGTTGTTTTTAACATGATTTTAGCTCATCTTCACTATTTCAACCTATCATCTTTTGTCCCCTTCACTATCTGCTTTTAACTTTTCTTTTCCATTAATTGTGTTCTGCAGCGCATCTGCCTAGAATGTCCTCGCGGGCGTAGGGCAGTATATGAAGATAGATAGATATGGTTGGTGGCATAGTGTTTACAAGCGCACTTTCTAGTTTTATCTAACATGACTAAACCGAAACTTGTGAAAAATTACTATAACGCACGTTGCTAATGTAGTGTTTGCACAAGCATCAGTTGAAGCATTTACTTCTGACAACGTCCACGTCAAACGAGTCCTAAAGTTTGTTTAACGGCCCAGTCCCAGTTTACCTAACCACACTTTTCCTAAAGCGGTTAACCAGTGTTGTGCATATTCTTTCGCTATAAACTGACGACTGCCCTTCTTTAATCATCTGAAAGGAGAAATTGACGGTAGAAAAGATTCCATTATCAGTCTCCAGGAAAGAACTTTGCCGACCCGTAGCAAATCGAACTTGCCACTTCCCAATCCAGACAGACAAGCATCCGGCCGGCTCATATTGGTATCGAAATGCATTTTATATGCACCCGCCATTCGAAGAATGGTGGAAGGGCAATATAGTGTTGCCCCTGTCCGTTCGCCAATTCGTGCGTGTGTGCTTCCGAAATCTAAACATATTTTCAGGATTTTTATTTCTGGATGGACTTTTAAAAAATACATGGCAGGGATGTAAACCCCCATAAGACGATGTGTCACGCGCAAAACCCAGGTCGATACTTCCAAGGTAAAGGTCGCACAGAGCTCAAAGGTCAAAGGGTCTTTTTTCGTACCCGGTCAATAAGTTTCTTATTCCTGAATTACTTGGCAAAATGTTAATCATCATAAGATGATGTGTCGTGTGCAAGACTTAGGTCGGTACCTCCAAGGTCAAGGTCATACTAAAAGGTCAAAAAGGGTCTTTTGTCGTGTCTGGTTAATATCTTTCTTGCTCCTGGATAGATTTTGAAATTACTTGACAGAAATATATACAATCATGAGACGATATGTCATGCCCAAGTCGGTAACTCAAATATCAAGGTCATACTTAAAGGTCGAAAGTAAAAAAAAGATGTTTTTTATTTGTCTGGTCAATAACTTTTTTATTTCCCGAAACTTTTTAAAGTAACTTCATACTTGGCAGAAATTCTAACCATCATGAGACAATGTGTCGCGGGCACGGCCCAGATCGATACCTCCAAGGTCAAGGTCATACTTAGAGGTCAAAGGTAAAAAAGGTTTTTTTATATCTTGTCCTGTCAATAGCTTTCTTATCTCTGGGTGGACTTTTTATACTTACTTGTCAGAAATGTTAACCATCATAAGACAAGGTGTCGCACACTAGACCCAGGTTGGTACCTCCAAAGACAAGGTCATACTTAGAGGCCCAAGTTTAAGTAAAGGGTTTTTTGGCGCAAAACCCAGGTCTGTACCTGCAACGTCAAGGCCATACTTGGCGCTCAAAGGTAGAAAAAAAAATGTTGTCTTTCTTTATGTCCAGTCAATAACTTAAAATGACTGAATGGATTTTGATATTAATTGGCGTAAATGTAAAGCATCATGAGAAGATGCGTTGCCTGCAAGACTCAGGTGGACGCCACCAATGTCAATGTAATACTTTGGGGATCAAAGGTAAAAAGAGGGTTTGGTTTTTTAGTCCCGCCAAATACTTTCTTACTCCTGGATTAGTTTTAAAATTAATTTGCAGACATGTCAACCATAATGAGAAGGTGCCACCAAAGTATAGGTCATACTTAAAAGTCGTTGTCGTTGGTAAAAAAACAGCCCATGTCCGTGAATAACTTCTTTATTCCTATGGATTTCGAATTTACTTGGTAGAAATGTTAACCATCATGAGATAATGTGTTTTGCGCAAGACCCAGGTTGATATATCCAAAGTCAAGGTTATACTTACAGGTCAAATGTTGGAAAGGGTCGTTTTTCGTTTCCAGTAAATAAATTTCTTATTTCAGCATAGAATTTGAAATTGCTTGGCAGAAAAGTTACGTAACCATCATGAGATGAAGTGTCATGCATAAAACTCAGCTTTGTAGCTCTAACGTGAAGGTCAGAAATGTTTTACTCACACTGTCTGTTACATGGCACCTACTTTTGTGCCCCATGTAATGTGGTTGGGACTTCCGTGTCCAAGGGACACAATTCTAGTCTTATCATGCTTTATATTGTGATTAACCCTTATCCTGCTGAATATTCAGTTTAGCCACACCTATTTCTGACTTTGAACCAATCAGATTACTTGATGTATTTTCCTTCAAATTCATAAATAGAATGGCAAACAGTGTAGATCCTGATCAAAGGGTTCAGAAGCCATCTGATCTGGATCTACACTGTTTGCAAATATAGGGGTTGCCGTGAACAGCAGGATAAGAGTTAACCGATGTAGTTATCGTGCAGATGCGACTCGACTATCTATACACTCGGGTCTCGCTGTCGTGAACTAATATTTTGCATTCCACTCTCCAACAACACAACAGAGTAAGGAAAAAATTTTTTCAACATATATGTTTGCTTGAAACCCAAAATGCCGCGACACTGGCAAAACGGCCAGGCCCAGATCAGCTTTATGAAATGTATTCTTAAAAAAATAACAACAACAAAATACAACCTGGCGCCCTAAATTTCAAAATGGTCTCCCAAATGCATAGAACGCGGAAAATTCGATTCAGCACTAAACAGTGTCAAAATAGCATGTAAGAACTGATCTATTTCCTTATAAAGTTTGACGCCTTACTGAATTCATGAATTTGGATCAATCTAGAAGTCACTAAAACTACGTGTCCTTTTGCGAATTCGCTGAAAACTCTGTTCGGAATAAATGAAAATGAAAATGAAATAATAATAATAATAATAAAAACGAAACTCAAGTCCGAAGGATAATAGTGTATAAAGTTTAATCTAGTAAGCAAGATTATGCATGAAATCTACATTTTATCATTTTATGCGTATGATAACACCATTATCATATGACTATTTGTTCGAGTTATATGTACAGCTAAAATTCACATCCGGAATGAATCTTCGGGTTAATTAAAAATTAAGGTAAGCTTTTAGATTTGCATATATTATTAGAACTTCTCGAAGCGTTTTAAAATTTGACAATGGCGTTCGCCTACGTTTGCGTCATGAGGCGTTGAACATATAAGCCGGAGCACAGCATTTCCTAAAATTAACATGTGAGCCCAACGAAGACTCAGATCAGCCTGCGCATCCGCGCAGTCTGATCAGAGTCTTCGTTGTGCGGCGGTTCAAACGAGCACCCATAACCTATGTTTGCAGTAAAAATAAGAAAAATATCACGGATTTTCAACATAAAAGTTGCCATTTTGGAGATGTGAAAAATGCACTATGTCGCACGGGTGTTTTATCGTAATGGTTAAAGGTTTAACGCTAAGGCCGTGTGCACACGATCTTATTTTGTCAGCGGAACTCAGCAATGTTGAACAAAGTTTGATCGTGTGGCAACTTATCTGCTGAATTCTTGTTGTTTCTTGTTTGTTTGAAATGACGTTTTACGTTCCCGTCTAAACTAGTTAGGTCATTTTGGTGACGTTACTTCCAATTGTGTTGGTCTTTTACCCGACACTGAGATGAAATGCCATCTCAAGCCCTACCGTCCAAACAAACCGATAGTGTTCATATGCAGGGACGGTCCGACTCGCACCACTTTGCCCGGACAGGCTTAGACATTCTAGGCGGTTTATCAGAGCTCATGTGCAGTCGGTTTACGCTCTGCGTGGAAGCATCGTGAGGCCCGATCTATTTATCCAGGCCCCGATGGACGGGGGCCATTGGTTCTTGTCGACACCTATATTCGATAGGTATATAATGTTGAATTATTTGTGAACTGATGATTTGATCTGGCACAGTCTAGTACAATGAAGGTATAACATACAGCATGTATTTAAAAAAGTGAAAATTGTCATATAGAAATTCCGCTAAATGTTAAAATGTGGCAGCTTTTCATTGGCTGGCGCTTGGTTGTTTGCAGCTCACAACGCATACCTCACAGACACATCCAAAGTCTACGTCACACAAGGTCAAAGGTCATTAGCCTCGATTTATCTGGTGGGCCTAAAACTTCCCGTTTCATACTCTACAAATTGTTTTCTGTATACACAAACAAATATATGTCTATTTATCCCTTAAACGGTGGTTTCGAGGGTGTCATTTTCGTTCTAATTGTGCCGCTATTTCTTTGCTTACAGCTTTGTGTGGTTTTCATTTCAATGATGGCACACTTTTTTTCGACATTTGTGAGCCATCACGAAAACAAGCATACAGTCGAACTTCAAGGGCTCGAACACCTTTGGAGCCTCGAAAATCTGTTCGAGACAGAGGTAGTTCGAGCCACTGAGGTTACTGTCAGGAGGGATAACGAGATATTTTTAGACATCTTTTCGATGTTCTATAATAAAAATGTATGCTGTGTGTACTCATTAGAATCGCCTCATCGAGGCGATTCTAATGAGTACACACAGCATAGATTTGCAAGATAAAAGACTAAAATTTCCTTAATTATCCCCTACTTTTTCTTATGTAGAGGATTTCGCTAGGGGCTCAAGAATGGGTTCGACACATCCAAGGTAAACGAGCCATCGGTGTTCGAGCGATCGAAGTTCTACTGTATATAATTCTGATCCCATTAAACACCTCTTTTATATTGTAAAACTTGGGGTTCACAGGGGTACACATTATTTTCCGTATTTCTGCTCAGAAATACTGATTGTGGGAACACGTTTTAACCGCATTGTCAAGGCGGTTTTAAGAGTTCCAACAATTTATGTTTTGAGCAGAAATATATTAGAATATTTTATCTGAAAATTCATTTTTGAAATTTTGGTGGTAAAATTTTTAATATATTAGAATAGGCGTGTTTTCCAAAAGACACAGCAATTCAAATTTGTCACAACACCTTCTCGTGCCGAACGTTCAAAAGACAATTTTTGATTTACATCGGAATCCGGGTTGTTTCGCTCTCATTTTTCTTTTCGCCCCGATTCGTTTCGACCTGGATCTTTTCATCCACATTTCCGTTCGGCACAAGTTTCAGCCTTGATATGAAAAACGGAGATGGAAAGCAGTGACTGACCATCCATCCATCCATCCATCCACCCCAAATATTGTTTGTTGAAACCAATATTAAACAAACTTACTGTCAAAGTAGCAGATGTGTTGAAAAAGTAAACCAGGAAGTGTTTTCTTGATCATTTATTTTTCTTGCATAGACTATAACCTGAATAAAACCACTTAATAAAGACAATGTTATTTTGAAGTACTTTCAAGTGATTGTATTTTATTCGCTGGGGAGTTGTAAAATTTAGCGGCAATTTTTCTTCTTATCACGTTAACACGCCTGTTAAACCTGACTCCATTAAACCCCACTTTTATGCAGTAAAACTGGGGTTTACAGGGGTAAACCTTATTTTTGCTTTAAAATATAGATTATGGGTACTCGCCAGAACCGCCTCGATGAGGCGGTTCTAACGTGTAAGCACAATGTATATTTTGAGCAGAAATAAGAAAGATATCTCCATATTTCATCTTCATATTTTCGTCTTTCGGCGGTAAAATTTGGAATGTATTTGTATAGGCGTGTTTTCGAAATATCATGGCAGGAACAAACTATTTTTGAAAGAGACGCCCCCACCCTCATTACGATACATAGTGCATTTTTTCACATCTCCAAAATGGCTACTTTTCGGATGAAAATCCATGATATCTTTCTTATTTATACTGCAAACATAGGTTGTGGGTGCTCGTTAGAACCGCCTCAATGAGGCGGTTCTAACGAGTACCCACAACCTATGTCTTGGAGTAAAAATAAGAAAAATAATGTTTACCCAGGTAAACCCCAGTTTTCTCTATACAAAGTGGGGTGTAAGGGGGTGTTCATTTCATGGACTTGTTCACGTGATGAACATGTTTTAATTCGCAATAATTCGAACGTCCTGACACTGTTGACTGGACTGGCATAAGGTAAAATCCAACACAGTTGTAACCAGCAACATAGTGGATATGTACCATTCCACAGTTTAGGGCCAACCACGACTATAGATCTGTCAGTTAATTTTGCTCACCGTCTTGGAACAATAAAGTTAAAATCACTTTGAGATCGAAGTCTGTATCTTCCTCTAGAAGGGGCAAACATTCCCCTCAGGTAAGTTGGAGCTATACCATTGACCACCGTGACGGAAAACTGTTACTAGCAAACAGCCTTTCCCATTTCCAATTGGTCGAGACAACGAAGATTTTCACGCCTTGTTTCAATACATGATTTAGGCATGAGGGCAAAATTGCACCCTTTTCGTGTTATTCACTCATACGATACAGAACGTCAAACATGGCTAGCGATGCAAAAGCAAGCTTTTCGTCAAAAGTTTAGTACCGGGCCATAATTCGGTACTTGAATTTCAAAAGGAAAACTGGCCAGGAAATACAATGTGAGTTGACCAATGTTTATGGGTCTTCTGCACCATCGTATGCACAAGTTAAATCCTGGGTTGGGGGAATTCAAACGCGGGAGAATGTCTTTAGAAGACGAAACCAGGTATGGACGCCCATCAGATGCCACCGATGAAGAAATGTGTAACAAAGTCAGGATCTGGTGTACTCTGATAGGCGAATCAAGCCGGAAGAAATAGCGCCATTACGAAAACACGCCTATACAAATAAATTGTGAACTAAACCGCCGAAAAAATGAAACTTTTGAGATGAAAAATTGTGATATTTTCCTTATTTCTGCTCAAAATAGAGATTGTGGGTACATGTAAGTCACCATGGATTATAGCGTGCACTTATTCGACCCCCTTTAGGTTACTAGAATGGCTGATTGTTGTATTAAGAAGAATTCTTTGGAAAATATTGCAACGACTAAAGATTTGTGGTACAAAACATCACGAAAACTCGCCTATACAATTTTGACACCCTTGAACCTCATCGAGGCGGTTCTAACGAGTACCCACAATCTTTATTTTAGAGCAGAAATAAGAAAATTAAGGTACACCCCTGTAAACCCCAGTTTTACTATATAAAAGTGGGGTTCGAGGGGGTCAAAATTGGATAGGCGTGTTTTCGTGATGATGCATTACACATTCACATGGTAGCTTTTCAGCAATTTTACATGCTCGCTTGGGTATGCGCAAGCTAACAGCCCGTTGGGTCCCAAAATCCCTTAGCGACAAGCAAATGACAACCAGATTATTAGTATGCAGCGCATTGTTGAAACGGTTTAGGTCAAAGAAAGATGGTTTTCTTTCACGTCTGGTGACTGTAGATGAGACCTGGATCCATTATTATGAGCCAGAGAATTAAACACAAATTCGCCAGTGGGTAGGACCAAAGAAGTTCAAAATGCATCCCTCTGCTTGCAATGTGATGAAAACTTTATTTTGGGACGCACAAGGCGTTATTGTGTTGGACTTTATAGAAAAGAAAAGTACAATAACAGGTGCGTATTATGCAAATTTCCTCGACCAACTGAGAACTGCAATCCGTGAAAAACGCAATCCGGTAAACTCTCCAAAGGGATTTCCCGGACTTAGCTCCTAGTGACTATTTACTATTCCCAAACTTGAAAAGGCATCTCCGTGGACATCATTTCCGGTCCAATGAAGAAGTCGTCGCTGATGGCACTGGAACAGCGTTGGTCCAAGTGTATCGTTCTAGAGGGCAATTACATCGAAAATGAAGAGATCGATCTCAACCAGAGACTTCTCTTGCTGCATGAATGAGCATTGGACCCTTAGCTATCCTTAGAGCGCACAACGAAGACTATGATCAGACTGTGCGGATGCGCAGGCTGATCTGAGTCTTTGCTGGGCGCACATGTCTTATTGCAGGTTTTGTCGTGCGCTGGCTCATTTATCAGTTTGGTAGGTTGGAAGGTCAGTAAACAGACCGTTGCAGAAGTGAATATAGGGATGAACTAATCCATGCACTAATGACTCTGCTGACCTTTAAGTCAGATGTCGACGAATTCCTTTTAGATTACGTAACTGTACATCGTCTTCTGAATGTGACGCATTGGTCAATATGAACACCCAAGTCTCTAACATGGTCAACACATTTGACTTCACATCCCCCAACTCTGACACTAGAGATGTTCAATTTCAATAACTATTGTGCCATATATGTTTATCCCCGCCTCCGTGGCCTAAGGGGTAAGAGCGCAGACTCTTAATCATTAGGTCCCTCACAGCTGCGGGTTCGAGCCTCGCACGGGTCACATGTGAGACGCAAAGTTCTGTAACGGATGATCAGGTGTATTTTTTTCCGGGTACTCCGGTTTTCGCCCACCTCTGATTAACGATCGGCTCGATATGAGTAAAATAATCTTGAAAGGGCCGTAAAACCAAAATACAAAAAAAAAAAAAAAAAAAATGATTGTCCCCGCCTTTCAATTTGAATATTGTCATTCATAGGATAATTTCATTCAGCACGTAGGAAGTGATGCAATAAACGGAGTTAAACTCGATAATATACTCCGTTATCATTTTTTAATATTTTGCCTCGGCGAGACCATTTATACAGGCTCTGGCATAAGGCAATATCATGGGCTAGGTATTGGCAATATTAATCCGTATGCCAAAATAGATCAAAATATTCCAAGCGGTTCTAAAGTTACAGCGATTGTCACAAACTGACCACGGACGGACTCACAGGGTAATTATAATGCAAACCCTACGGGTCGTACTACGCCGGGTACATTTGCTACATAAATTATGCAACATATATTTTATTGTTTGGCCTAGAATAATGAAAAACGGTATTCACTGTGCAACGGTTCACTCTCTACCGTTCGGATGGGCGACGTTGTGTATACCGACGTCACGGGGAACGTTACACCGACGCGTGCGTCGTTGAGCGGGATAGGTGGAGGTTCGGTATGTGTCTGGGGCGGTATCTCCCATGGGTTTAAATCACCCTTGATCGTGATTGACGGTAATTTAACTGGCGTCAGGTATAGAGACGTTATCCTCCGCCCAGTCGCCGTCCCTGATGTGTGCAAGCACGGAACCCGATCTTCCAGCAGGACAATGCCCGTCCCCGAGTCCCGCGAGTTTGCCAGCATTTTCTTGCCAACAATAACATAAACCCACTCGATTGACCAGCATTCAATACAGATTTGTCCCCGAATGGTCTCAGTTTACCTAACCACACTTTTCCTAGGCAGGAAATACACAAACGGTTAACCAGTGTTATGCATATTCTTTCGCTATAAACTGACGACTGCCCTTCTTTAATTATCTGAAAGGAGAAATTGACGGTAGAAAAGATTCCATTATCAGTCTCCAGGAAAGAACTTTGCCGACCCGGAGTAAATCGAACTTGCCACTTCCCAATCCAGACAGACAAGCATCCGGCCGGCTCATGTTGGTATCGAAATGCATTTTTTTATGCACCCGCCATTCGAAGAATGGTGGAAGGGCAATATAGTGTTGCCCCTGTCCGTTCGCCAATTCGTGCGTGTGTGCTTCCGAAATTTAAACATATTTTCAGGATTTTTATTTCTGGATGGACTTTTAAAAAATACATGGCAGGGATGTAAACCCTCATAAGACGATGTGTCACGCGCAAAACCCAGGTCGATACTTCCAAGGTAAAGGTCGCACAGAGCTCAAAGGTCAAAGGGTCTTTTTTCGTACCCGGTCAATAAGTTTCTTATTCCTGAATTACTTGGCAAAATGTTAACCATCATAAGATGATGTGTCGTGTGCAAGACTTAGGTCGGTACCTCCAAGGTCATACTAAAAGGTCAAAAAGGGTCTTTTGTCGTGTCTGGTTAATATCTTTCTTGCTCCTGGATAGATTTTGAAATTACTTGACAGAAATATATGCAATCATGAGACGATATGTCATGCCCAAGTCGGTAACTCAAATATCAAGGTCATACTTAAAGGTCAAAAGTAAAAAAAGATGTTTTTTATTTGTCTGGTCAATAACTTTTTTATTTCCCGAAAATTTTTACAGTAACTTCATACTTGGCAGAAATTCTAACCATCATGAGACAATGTGTCGCGGGCACGACCCAGATCGATACCTCCAAGGTCAAGGTCATACTTAGAGGTCAAAGGTAAAAAAAGGTCTTTTATATCTTGTCCTGTCAATAGCTTTCTTATCTCTGGGTGGACTTTTTATACTTACTTGTCAGAAATGTTAACCATCATAAGACAAGGTGTCGCGCACTAGACCCAGGTTGGTACCTCCAAAGACAAGGTCATACTTAGAGGCCCAAGTTTAAGTAAAGGGTTTTTTTGGCGCAAAACCCAGGTCTGTACCTGCAACGTCAAGGCCATACTTGGCGCTCAAAGGTAGAAAAAAATGTAGTCTTTCTTTATGTCCAGTCAATAACTTATCTTATGACTGAATGGATTTTGATATTAATTGGCATAAATGTTAAGCATCATGAGAAGATGCGTTGCCTGCAAGACTCAGGTGGACGCCACCAATGTCAATGTAATACTTTGGGGATCAAAGGTAAAAAGAGGGTTTGGTTTTTTAGTCCCGCCAAATACTTTCTTACTCCTGGATGTGTTTTGAAATTAATTTGCAGACATGTCAACCATAATGAGAAGGTGCCACCAAAGTATAGGTCATACTTAAAAGTCGTTGTCGTTGGTAAAAAAACAGCCCATGTCCGTGAATAACTTCTTTATTCCTATATGGATTTCGAATTTACTTGGTAGAAATGTTAACCATCATGAGATAATGTGTTTTGCGCAAGACCCAGGTTGATATATCCAAAGTCATGGTTATACTTACAGGTCAAATGTTGGAAAGGGTCTTTTTTCGTTTCCAGTAAATAAATTTCTTATTCCAGCATAGAATTTGAAATTGCTTGGCAGAAAAGTTACGTAACCATCATGAGATGAAGTGTCATGCATAAAACTCAGCTTTGTAGCTCTAACGTGAAGGTCAGAAATGTTTTACTCACACTGTCTGTTACATGGCACCTACTTTTGTGCCCCATGTAATGTGGTTGGGACATCCGTGTCCAAGGGACACAATTCTAGTCTTATCATGCTTTATATTGTGATTAATCCTTATCCTGCTGAATATTCAGTTTAGCTACACCTATTTCTGACTTTGAACCAATCAGATTACTTGATGTATTTTTCCTTCAAATTCATAAATAGAATGGCAAACAGTGTAGATCCTGATCAAAGGGTTCAGAAGCCATCTGATCTGGATCTACACTGTTTGCAAATATAGGGGTTGCCGTGAACAGCAGGATACGAGTTAACCGATGTAGTTATCGTGCAGATGCGACTCGACTATCTATACACTCGGGTCTCGCTGTCGTGAACTAATATTTTGCATTCCACTCTCCAACAACCTACAGTATATAATTGCAACACAACAGAGTAAGGAAAAAATGTTTTTCAACATATATGTTTGCTTGAAACCGAAAATGCCGCGACACTGGCAAAACGGCCAGGCCCAGATCAGCTTTATGAAATGTATTCTTAAAAAAACAACAACAACTAAATACGACCTGACGCCCTAAATTTCAAAATGGTCTCCCAAATGCATAGAACGCGGAAAATTCGATTCAGCACTAAACAGGGTCAAAATAGCATGTAAGAACTGATCTATTTCCTTATAAAGTTTGACGCCTAACTGAATTTATGAATTTGGATCAATCTAGAAGTCACTAAAACTACGTCTCCTTTTACGAATTCGCTGAAAACTCTGTTCGGAATAAATGAAAATGAAAATGAAATAATAATAATAATAATAATAATAATAATAATAAAAACGAAACTCATGTCCGAAGGATAATAGTGTATAAAGTTTAATCTAGTAAGCAAGATTAATCATGAAATCTACATTTTATCATTTTATGCGTATGATAACACCATTATCATATGACTATTTGTTGGAGTTATATGTACAGCTAAAATTCACATCCGGAATGAATCTTCGGGTTAATTAAAAATTAAGGTAAGCTTTTAGATTTGCATATATTATTAGAACTTCTCGAAGCGTTTTAAAATTTGACAATGGCGTTCGCCTACGTTTGCGTCATGAGGCGTTGAACATATAAGCCGGAGCACAGCATTTCCTAAAATTAACATGTGAGCCCAACGAAGACTCAGATCAGCCTGCGCATCCGCGCAGTCTGATCAGAGTCTTCGTTGTGCGGCGGTTCAAACGAGCACCCATAACCTATGTTTGCAGTAAAAATAAGAAAAATATAACGGATTTTCAACATAAAAGTTGCCATTTTGGAGATGTGAAAAATGCACTATGTCGCACGGGTGTTTTATCGTAATGGTTAAAGGTTTAACGCTAAGGCCGTGTGCACACGATCTTATTTTGTCAGCGGAACTCAGCAATGTTGAACAAAGTTTGATCGTGTGGCAACTTATCTGCTGAAATCTTGTTGTTTCTTGTTTGTTTGAAATGACGTTTTACGTTCCCGTCAAAACTAGTTAGGTCATTTTGGTGACGTTACGTCCAATTGTGTTGGTCTTTTACCCGACACTGAGATGAAATGCCATCTCAAGCCCAACCGTCCAAACAAACCGATAGTGTTCATATGCAGGGACGGTCCGACTCGCACCACTTTGCCCGGACAGGCTTAGACATTCTAGGCGGTTTACCAGAGCTCATGTGCAGTCGGTTTACGCTCTGCGTGGAAGCATCGTGAGGCCCGATCTATTTATCCAGGCCCCGATGGTCGGGGCCATTGGTACTTGTTGACACCTATATTCGATAGGTATATAATGTTGAGTTATTTGTGAACTGATGATTTGATCTGGCACAGTCTAGTACAATGAACGTATAACATACAGCATGTATTAAAAAAAGTGAAAATTGTCATATAGAAATTCCGTTAACCGTTAAAATATGGCAGCTTTTTATTGGCTGGCGTTCGGTTGTTTGCAGCTCACAGACACATCCAAAGTCTACGTCACACAAGGTCAAAGGTCATTAGCCTCGATTTATCTGGTGGGCCTAAAACTTCCCGTTTCATACTCTACAAATTGTTTTCTGTATACACAAACAAATATATGTCTATTTATCCCTTAAACGGTGGTTTCGAGGGTGTCGTGTTCATTCTAATTGTGCCGCTATTTCTTTGCTGACAGCTTTGTGTAGTTTTCATTTCAATGATGACACACTTTTTTTCGACATTTGTGAGCCATCACGAAAACAAGCCTATATAATTCTGATCCCATTAAACACCACTTTTATATGGTAAAACTTGGGGTTCACAGGGGTACACATTATTTTCCGTATTTCTGCTCAGAAATACTGATTGTGGGAACACGTTTTTACCGCATTGTCAAGGCGGTTTTAAGAGTTCCCACAATTTATGTTTAAGCAGAAATATATCAGAATATTTTATCTGAAAATTCATTTTTGGGTGGTAAAATTTTCAATATATTAGAATAGGCGTGTTTTCCTAAAGACACAGCAATTCAAATTTGTCACAACACCTTCTCGTGCCGAACGTTCAAAAGACAATTTTTGATTTACATCGGAATCCGGGTCGTTTCGCTCTCATTTTTCTTTTCGCCCCTAGTCGTTTCGACCTGGATCTTTTCATCCACATTTCCGTTCGGCACACGTTTCAGCCTTGATATGGAAAACGGAGATGGAAAGCAGTGACTGACCATCCATCCATCCATCCCAAATATTGTTTGTTGAAACCAATATTAAACAAACTTACTGCCAAAGTAGCAGATGTGTTGAAAAAGTAAACCAGGAAGTGTTTTCTTGATCATTTATTTTTTCTTGCATAGACTATAAACTGAATAAAACCACTTAATACAGACAATGTTATTTTGAAGTACTTTCAAGTGATTGTATTTTATTCGCTGGGGAGTTGTAAAATTTGGCGGAAATTTTTCTTCTTATCACGAAAACACGCCTGTTAAACCTGACTCCCCCACTTTTATGCAGTAAAACTGGGGTTTACAGGGGTAAACTGTATTTTTTTATTTCTGCTCTAGAATATATATTATGGGCACTCGTTAGACCGCCTCGATGAGGCGGTTCTAACGTGTAACCACAATCTATATACTGAGCAGAAATAAGAAAGATATCTCAATATTTCATCTTCATATTTTCGTCTTTCGGCAGTTAAATCTACAATGTATTTGTATAGGTGTGTTTCCGTAATGTCATGACAGGAACAAACTATTTTTGAAAGAGCTGCCACCACCCGTAGATTATAAGAATCTTATATGGGTATGAGGGGTGGATTGAAAAATCCGTCCCGAGGGACACTGTCCGGCATCACGAGGCTTGCCGAGTGATGCCGGACAGTGATCCCGAGGGACGGATTTTTCTATCCACCCCTCACACCCATATTGGATTCTTTTTCTTGCATACCTTCCATTTCTATTGCGAATTTTTAATGCTGCTGTCACTTCGGTTACCGACGTCCGCCATTTTGTGATGACACAACAGGAATGTTTAGTGACGTCACGCATGACGTCGCCGCGCATGAGGTTGTAATCAACCAGTGCATTTATCAAACACGCGATTATATTCGATTTTGGGTCGGAACACCAGGGTCAGAAGATAAATTTCTATCCAAGGGTAAAACCACGGATTTCCTTGTCTGGTGTGCAAGAATTTCCATTCCCCATGATTTGAACGTCCTGAAAATGGACCGCTGACTGGACTGTCATAGGGTAAAATCGAGCAAAGTTGTAACACATCCATGCAACATTATAATTGAGCCCCGCCAAGCGAATTTGTGTCTTCGAGCATTCCGTCATGACAAATTTTAACTGCGCATGCCAAGCCATTCAGAGGGACCAGGGATATGGCTTTCTGTCTGGAGGTTCCTCTTGATTCACTGCTTGTATGAGCGAGCAGCGAAGGTTCTGGCGAGACTGCGCGGATGCGCAGGCTCGCCTGAACCTTCGCTGCTCGCATAGGCGATAAGTACCAAAATCGCTTGACGCGGCCCATATAATTATTGATTATTTAGTCAGTAGACAGGATGTGATGTCGACCAGTGAATGCAAATGTTGACCGAGGCGAAGCGGTTTTCTGAGGGCTTAGCTATCCATATCCCATTACACACTCTAGTCGACATCACATCATGCCCAATATCAATAGTCATTTTTATTACACATGTATAATAAATTAATGCTAAACGATAGACAAGGGCCTTCACTTTTTGCTGTTGTACCCGCTCTTGGGTTTCCCGTATACAATACAATGCATTTTTATAGCGCAATGATAATATTTTTTTTTCTATTGCGTTTTACAATGAAACAAGAAATTCAGTTAACAAAAAGAAATTGCTACCATCTAGATTTTACATTGAAAAGGTAATATAAGGATCCATGTACATGTACAATGCTAAAACATGATTCAAAATATCAACTTTGAGGAATGTTGCACTTGAATATCATAGCAGTCAAACTGTTCGTCAAATTTACACAACAGCACAGTCGATTTATGCTCAGCTCCTACTCATAATCATAACCATCATCGTCGGATTTTTGATTAAGGTGCAGGTACAGTGGCAACTGCCTAAGTGCCCCCCCCCCCCCCCCCCACTTTCCAGGTAGCTGGCTTGCTGCACGCATGGCATATCTTACACCAGATCTCCAGGCTTTTCTATCATGAGGATTGACAGCAGAGAGCTTCCATTCCCTGCAATCTCTTTCTGTCAGCTGCTTCTAGGTCATCTTGGGCTTCAATGCCCCGGCTTTCCAACTATATGTCAAAGACGAATTCGTTTCACTGACCGTTTCAAGGCGGTTCTTCTGTGGCGGTTTATTTTTGTTATGGTTTGTCTTTGGGTGTTTGTGTCGCTTATGTTAGTTTGTTTTGGATAGCCAATTGGCCATTTTGTGGGAAAGTAACTGTCCTGTTGTCTTTCCGCTATTGATGTTTCCATTAGGGTCTATTGTTTCATGTTTGTGTTTCTGTCCCTTTGGTGTCTCTGATGGGAGCTGTGGGTTGTGTCGATTCCTGATCATTGGTACCACTTCTATTTTGACTGCACCGTTGGAGGGTTCAACATGTCCATACCAGCGGAGCCTTCTGTCTTTCAGGATGAGGTCCAGCTCCTCAATGCCAAGATGCTCAAGTAGCTCACTGGACCTGATGGTGACAGTCCTGTGGCTTGACGTTGCAGATCTCTCTGATCATTTCCCTGTCATTCCGCTGAAGACTTTGGAGGCTTGAACTGTCTGAACAAATTGGTTCAAGTTTTTGCCTAAATTCTTATTCAGAACCAATGTTCTTCAAGTCACTGAGTAAATCATTCCACATATAGGGGCCAACCACGACTATGGATCTGTCAGTTCATTTTGTTCGCCGTCTTGGAACAATAAAGTTAAAATACTTTGAGATAGAAGTCTGTAGCTTCCTCTAAAAGGGGCAAACATTCCCCTCAGGTAAGCTGGAGCTATACCATTGACCACACGGAAAACTCTTACTAGCAAACAGCCTGTCCCATTTCCAGTTGACTGAGACAACGAAGATTTTCATGCCTTGTTTCAATACATGATTCAGGCATAAGGGCAAAATTGCACCCTTTTCGTGTTATTCACTCATACGATATAGATCGTCAAACATGGCTATAGCGATGCAAAAGCAAGCTTTTCGTCAAAAGTTTAGTACCAGGCCATAATTATGTACTTGTATTTCAAAGGGAAAACTGGTCAGGAAATACATTGTGAGTTAGACTTTCGGATGAGTCTTTAAACCGAGGTTCTCCATATGACCTTAGCTGTTGATGGGACGTAAAGCTCAAACACTCACTCACTCATATTGTGAGTTGACCAATGTTTATTGGTCTTCTGCACCATCGTATGCACAAGTTAAATCCTGGGTTGGGGAATTCTAACGCGGTAGAATGTCTTTAGAAGACGAAACCAGGTATGGACGCCCATCAGATGCCACCGATGAAGAAATGTGTAACAAAGTACAGGATCTGGTGAAATCTGATAGGCGAATCAAGCTGGAAGAAATAGCGCCATTACGAAAACACGCCTATACAAATATATTGTGAACTTAACCGCCGAAAAAATGAAAATTTTGAGATGAAAAATTGTGATATTTTCCTAATTTCTCCTCAAAATATAGATTGTGGGTACTCGTTAGAACCGCCTCATCGAGGCGGTTCTAACGAGTACCAACAATCTATATTTTAGAGTAGAAATAAGAAAAATAAGGTTTACCCCTGTAAACCCCAGTTTTACTATATAAAATTGGGGTTCAAGGGGGTCAAAATTGGATAGGCGAGTTTTCGAGATGATGCATTACACATTCACATGGTAGCTTTTCAGCAATTTTACATGCTCGCTTGGGTATGCGCAAGCTAACAGCCCGTTGGGTCCAACAATCCCTTAGCGACAAGCAAATGACAACCAGAGCATCAGTATGCAGCGCATTGTTGAAACGGTTTAGGTCAAAGAAAGATGGTTTTCTTTCACGTCTGGTGACTGTAGATGAGACCTGGGTCCATAATTATGAGCCAGAGAATTAAACACAAACGTCGCCAGAGGGTAGGACCAAAGAAGTTCAAAATGCATCCCTCTGCTTGCAAGGTGATGCCAACTTTATTTTGGGACGCACAAGGCGTTATTGTGTTGGACTTTCTAGAAAAGAAAAGTACAATAATAGGTGCGTATTATGCAAATTTTCTCGACCAACTGAGAACTGTAATCCGCGAAAAACGCCGAGGTAAACTCTCCAAAGGGACTTATCTCCTAGTGACTATTTCCTATTCCAAAACTTGAAAAAGGATCTCCGTAGACATCATTTCCGGTCCAATGAAGAAGTCGTCGCGATTGTTCGGAGACAATGGCCTTGCCTTCTTCAGTTCTGGGCTGATGGCACTGGAACAGCGTTGGTCCAAGTTATCATTCTAGAGGGTAATTACATCGAAAATGAAGAGATCGATCTCACCCAGAGATTTTTTATTGACTCGCCCTCGTAAAATCTTTAACATGACTCTGGGTCTTACTGGCAACCAGTGTAATTGTTTTTGAATTTTTAGCACTTGATTGATCAAAAAGAGCATTTGTTACCACTCTGGTCATGTGATTTTGAACTCATTATGAAAACACGCCTATACAAATACATTGTAATATTTATCTCGCCCCCGCCCGTCGGGGCTTGAAGAAATAGATGGGCTGCATGATGCTTCCACGCAGAGCTAAAACCAACTGCACACGAGTACTGGTAAACCTCTTAGGGGATCTATGCCTGCTCAGGCAAAGCTGTGCGAGTCGGTCCGTCCATGCTTATAAACTCTATTGGTTTCATTGGGCGACAGGGCTTGTGATGTCATTTCATCTCAATAACGGGTAAAAGTCCCACAAAATTGGAAGCAACGTCTCCAAAATGACCTCAATGGTGTTGACGGGGACGTTAAACCTCAAATCAAACAAACAAAATTGTTACATTTATCGCAACAAAAAAAATGAAAATTTTAAGATGAAAAATTGTGATATTTTTCTTATTTCCGCTCAAAATATAGATTGTGGGTGCTCGTTAGAACCGCCTCGGTGAGGCGGTTCTAACGGGTACCCACAATCTATATTTTAGAGCAGAAATAAGAAAAATAAGGTTAACCCCTGTAAACCCCAGTTTTACTATATAAACGTAGGATTCAAGGGGGTCAATATTATGTAGGCGTGTTTTCGTGATGCCGTTGCAATTTATCAGTTTGGTAGGCTTGAAAGTCAGGAAACAGACCGTTGCAGAAGTCAATATAGGAATGAACTAATCCATGCACTAATGACTCTGCTGACTTTTGAGTCAGATGTCGACGAATGTAGCTGCACACTGGCAATTTGACACTTCTTCTGAATGTGAGACCTTGTCAATATAAACACACTAACATGGTCAACACATCTGACTTCACATTCTCCAAAGTAGAAGTAAAACAAAGATCAGGAATCGATACAATTAACTTACTCCACCCATCAACGACACCAAAGGGAAAGAAACACAAACATGAAGCGACCAGACCATAATGGAAACCTAAACAAAGGAAGGCCATAAGGACAGTTACTTTCCCACAAAGTGGCCATATGGCCATCCAAAATAAAAAGACACAAGTGATACACACAGTAATTAACAAACAACAACAACATAAATAAACCGCCACAGAAGAACCGCCTTTGAACGGTCAGTGACAAGATTTGCACTGGGGGCTTAAATCGATTTTACGTGGCCACAATCCTCGCCCTTACTTCCATCGCGATTTAGACAAATAATTTGTTAGTCCGCATGAAGGCCTCCTAAACTCATCAGTGCAACATCTCCGTGAACACAAATAATCAAAGAACCACAGAGGTGAGACGACGATGAGGTCTCGACAGCAAGAAACCACTGAAATGCTGGAGCAAAAGAAAACCAACAGTTAGACTCCGATGGGCCCGACCAGAGACAGAGCATCAGGCACCAACCAACATTACCTTGAATTAGATCTCTCTAATTGTCAATAAGCCTTTATTTTGGAACCGTCATAGAATCTGAGGCCTGATCCACCGGCGTGCAATTAAAGAGGGAAGCAAAGTTGCCAACCGTGATTGGGTTAACTACTATGCATGCAGTCTGTCGTATAACATCCATGTTGTACCCAATCTTATTATATCGAAGAATGATTTTACGAAATTGGGTGCTGAAGTCATTGCGGTTATATATTTTTCTGAATTTATATACTAAGTCGCCATAAAATTCGGGTTCCGATAGACCTTGATGCAGAAGAGATTGCACGACCCGCAGAAAAAGCAACCGACTGAAGTCGGTTGATTTCTAAGAGTGCCCTAAAATCACCGTGTCATTCTGTCATTCGGTTATTCTGTCAGTCTGTCCGTCCGTAACCCGTTAGTGAAAATTGGTGATAGTGACTTAACCGCTTGGAATATTTAAACAATTTTTGGCATACTGATAGATATCAATGAGATCTAACCAATAAACTTGCGAAATATTACATTCCATTAAGAATAGCCTCGCCGAGGCGAAAAATGTGAAATTTTCGAACTGCTTCTCCTCAGAAACCGTTGGGCCGATTGAAGTCAAATTTCATATGGAGCCTCTATGGGATGGGGGAAACCAAAATTTGCTCATGGGGTCCAGGTCACATGACCAAAATGGCCGCCAAGCCATATATGGTCTGTCTGTCTGTCCGTCCGTAACCCGTTTGTGAAAATTGGTGATAGTGACTTAACCGCTTGGAATATTTAAACAATTTTTGGCATACTGATAGATATCAATGAGATCTAACCAATGAACTTGCGAAATATTACATTCCATTTAGTATAGCCTCGCCGAGGCGAAAAATGTGAAAATTTTCGAACTGCTTCTCCTCGGAAACCGTTGGGCCGATTGAAGTCAAATTTCATATGGAGCCTCTTTGGGATAGGGAAACCAAAATTTGCTCATGGGGTCCAGGTCACATGACCAAAATGGCCGCCAAGCCATATATGGTAGAAACCCTTCAAAAATAGTCTTCTCCAGAACCACTGGACAGATTTCCACGAAACTTGATAAATAGCATCTGGGACGTGAGCCCATCATAAATTGCTAAAATGGTGACCCTGACCTTCTTTGGGTCCGTCCGTAACCCGTTTGTGAAAATTGGTGATAGTGACTTAACCGCTTGGAATATTTAAACAATTTTTGGCATACTGATAGATATCAATGAGATCTAACAAATGAACTTGCGAAATATTACATTCCATTTAGTATAGCCTCGCCGAGGCGAAAAATGAGAAAATTTTCGAACTGCTTCTCCTATGAAACCGTTGGGCCGATTGAAATCAAATTTCATTGCTCATGGGGTCCAGGTCACATGACCAAAATGGCCGCTAAGCCATATATGGTCTGTCTGTCTGTCCGTCCGTAACCCGTTTTTGAAAATTGGTGATAGTGACTTAACCGCTTGGAACTTTTAAACAATTTTTGGCATACTGATAGATATCAATCAGATCTTACCAATGAACTTGCAAAATATTACATTCCATTTAGTATAGCCTCGCGGAGGCAAAAAAATGTGAAAATTTTCGAACTGCTTCTCCTCGGAAACCGTTGGGCCGATTGAAGTCAAATTTCATATGGAGCCTGTAAGGGATGGGGGAAACCAAAATTTGCTCATGGGGTCCAGGTCGCTTGACCAAAATGGCCGCCAAGCCATATATGGTAAAAACCCTTCAAAAATAGTCTTCTCCAGAACCACTGGGCAGATTTCCACGAAACTTGATAAACAGCATATGGGACGTAGGCCAATCATAAATTGCTAAAATGGTGACCCTGGGTTGATCTTGACCTTCTTTGTGCCTAGGTCAAACTTGGACACATATGCTTTTGTATTGGAAAAGTGAGAATGCATTTTATCCTACAAACGATTCAGAATACAGTACTAAAGTATAAGATATATTTTTGCTCCTTACGATAAGGCGCATTTATTGGGGGAACCGTTTTAGGTCCAGGTCACATGACCAAAATGGCCGCCATACCCATATATGGTAACACTCATAAAGCTAAAAACATCCGGCGGGTCGTGCACTTCAGCTGAAGCACTGGTTTAAGTCCAATATTGAATTTTGAAATTAAATCAGAATGGCGTCTATAAAATTTTGAAAATGCTTTGCGTAGTTTATGGTACCGATAACCCTGATTAAGAAGTTAAGCCGTTAATAATTTATTACGAGTGTTGAAGTCAGTTACATGACTACACACTTTAGCAAATCGAATAAATTGCGAAATATAAACGCCATAGGATGGCGCACGAGGAACATCACCATCAAAAAAAAAAGGAAAATTTACAATCTCAAAATTAAAGTCATCGCGTTTATCATAAATTTTGCACGAAACAAACCCATCTACAATAGATAGATGTAAATCCAAAAACGGGGCCTCGGTATCAGAAGAATTTGCTTTATTTAATTGAAGTTCTTGGGGGGTAAATCTGAATGATCAAACCATCGAAATAGGTATTATCAATATTTAATAAATCATCTAAATATCTAGAAACGGAGCTAAAAGCTTCAATAATTTCAGATTGGTTATCCATTGGATGCGACAGGAAGTCTCTTTCATAACAATACAAGAACAGATCAGCCACAAGAGGTGCGCAATTCGTACCCATCGGAATACCCGCAATTTGTCTAAATAACTTAGTACCGAATCTAATTAAATATTTTCAAGTAGAAAGGTGGCATCACACACTTTCTGACATGACCAAAGTGTATAATTCTTATGCTCTTTAGAAGTGAAAAATGCATTTCTGACATTACATGCAAGATAGAGAGAATCTTCTCTGTGAAAAGCCGAATCTAATATAAATATTGTCAAGTAGAAAAGTGAGGGCATCACACACTTTCTGACATGACCAAAGTGTATAATGTTCAATTTCAATAACTGTTGTGCCATATCTGATTATCCCCGCCTTTCAGTTTGACTATTGTCTTTCATAAGATAATTTCAAGAGTCATTCAGCACGTAGGAAGTGATGCACCCCGAAAATATTCTCCGTTATCCTTTTTTATACTTTGCCTCGGCAATGCAATATCTAAAGAAAACCAGGCTATATCACGGGCTAGGTATTGTCAATATTAATCCGTATGCCAAAATATATACAAATATTCCAAGCGGTTCTAAAGTTTAACTGACCACGGACGGACGAAAGGACTCACAGGGTGCTTATAGTGCACACCCTATGGCTCGTGTAATTTTATATACTAGGACGAAAAGGAAACGCCGGGTACATAAAATATGCAACATATATTTTATTGCTTGGCCTAGAATAATGAAAATCGGTCAGATATAAGTCGTGTTCACTGTGCAACGGTTCACTCTCTACCGTTCGGACGGGCGACGTCGTGTATACTGACGTCGCTGGGAACGTTACACCGACGCGTGCGTCGTTGAGCGAGATAGTTTTGGTGGAGGTTCTGTATGTGTTTGGGGCGGTATCTCCTATGGGTTTAAATCACCAATGATCGTGATTGACGGTAATTTAACTGGCGTCAGGTATAGAGACGTTATCCTCCGCCAAGTCGCCGACCCATCTGTGCAAGCATGGAACCTGATCTTCCGGCAAGACAATGCCCGTCCCCGTGTCGCGCGAATTTGCCAGCAATTTCTTGCCAAAAATAACATAAACCCACTCGATTTGCCAGCATTCAGTCCCGATTTGTCCCCGATAGAACACTTGTGGGACGAACTGGATAGGAGGGTTAGGAGACGTCCAAATGCCCCCACTAATCTGGACCAGCTCAGGCATGTCTTGCATGAAGAGTGGGATAACATCCCAATTGCCATGATTAACACCCTGATGAATTACATGCACAAACGAATCAGGGCATCGACAGCTGCGCGAGGAGGACACAAGATATTGCCATGTCCGGCTGTGTTGCGCCAAACAAGCAATGTCATCATTAAAAGGGGGTATTTTTCGCACAATCAGCACCAAAAATCGATTGAAACTTTCCAACTGATTCCATAAAGATGAAATTTTATACAAAAAATTAATATAATAATGTAATTTCAACTTATACCCTTTAAAACTATCTCTATAGGTTACCCGGCGTTTCTTTTTCGTCCTAGTATATATCGATAAGAATCTAGCATTAACTCTTATCATGCTGTCCACGACGACCAATATCTTTGGAAACAGTGTAGATCCAGATCAGATGGCTTCTGAAGCAGGATCTACACTGTTTGACATTCAATTTATGAATTTGTTGGAAAAAATTACACCAAGTGATCTGACTGGTTCAAAGTCAGAAATGGGTGTGGCTAATTTGAATATTCAACAAGAGAAGGGTTAATACTTCTCATGATGGTCTATGTTATAGTTCGAACAATTTGACATGAGACTGACCTTTATGTAAGGAATAAATTAGTCAGTGCTGTCGCCTAATACGTCTCCTTTCGTAATCTTCACGTGAATTTTCGGCATCTCGTGAATAGCGACCCATTTATCGACCTCCATGTATTGTTTAACAATACCGCCATCTTCGGAGAACGACGAAGATAAATATATGCATTCAGTCGGGTGTGAAATTATGATAATAGAGTTCACCAGTCTCAGGTCAATTTGTTCGAACTATAATTAACCCTTTTTGTACCAAATGGAGTGAGTGTTTGAGTTTTACGTCTCACCAACAGCTAAGGTCATACGGAGACGGGACCTCGGTTTAAAGACCCATCCGAAAGTCTGGAGAAGCCCGGGATCGATCCTGCGACCCCTGGTTTACAAGGCGAGTAGCTAAACCACTACACCACTGAGGCTTCTGTGTACCAAATGGAATCTTCCTCCTTATATATAGCAGGAGTCCATTTCTAGATTTAGGGGTGACAGGTTGTGGTATCTTCAAAATTGATTTGGAAAATGGCTGAACTTTCTGCAAAGAGTGTAGGTCCTGATGAGACGCCGCATTCTGCGGCGTCTCATCTGGGCCTGCACTGTTTGCCAAAGTACCCGTTTAGGGGTTTCCAGTCTGAAATGGGTTAAATACAACTTAGAGGAATCGCTTGAGTTATGTTTAGAAATTTATTTTTAAAATGTCTGAACTTTTTGTAAACGGAGAATATCCTGATCAAGCTCCACAGAACGTCTGATTGGGGTCTACACCGTTTGCTTAACCCTTCTCTTGCTGATCATTCAGATTAGCCAGACCCATTTCTGACTTTGAATCAATCAGATTACTTCATGTAATTTATTCCTTCAAATTCATAAATTGAATGTCAAACAGTGTAGATCCTGATCAGATGGCTGATCTGGATCTACACGGTTAGCAAAGATAGTGGTTGTTGTGAACAGCAGGATAAGGGTTAAAGCATAGATTTTTTGTGAAACTTATAAAAGTTGTGCTGTTATATCAGAAATGGTTCAAAGACGATGACAAGGTGAAGCAACTGCCAACAATACAGGACAGAGATGGATAACGGCCCTGGAGCTGATGCTTACAATGGAGTTCAGGTAATATTTTGGCAATACAATATAACTCCTATATTCAGACCAGCTTTGGTGCAGTTCAAAACGTGTCTTTCAGGTGGTCTCTTTCTAGAGCACCCTGGGTGCAGAAAACACAGAGGAAGAAGAACTGAACCCTTTTACATCATGCTAACAAGTCTGTGTTATGAACACCCTTCTAAATCCCACTTTATTTCCTTATTTATGCTCCAAGGCATGTGTTGTGGGTACTCGTTAGAACCGCCTCAATGAGTCGGTTCTAACGGCGACACTCACAACCTTTGTTTGGAGTATACATAAGAAACATATCGAACATTTTCATCAGAAAATTACCAGTTTGGAGATATGAAAAAAAAGCACTTTCTAACACGGTGTCACACGGGTGTGTTATATCGTAATGAAATATGTTTTTAAACAAAGATTTACAATGATCAGGAATCGATGCAATTAACCCACAACTCCCGTCAGAAACACCAAAGGGAAAGAAATACAAACATGAAATTAATAGACCCTAATCATGGAAACATCAATAGCGGAAAGACAAAAGCACAGTTACGTACTTTCCTACAAAATGGTCATTTGGCTGTCTAAAAAAAAAGACGAACTATAACAAAAAAAAAAAATACACTGCGACAGAAGAACCGCCTTTGGGTGGGTGTGGGTGTGTGTGGTGGTGTAGGGGGGACGGGGGTGGGTGCTTATATCAATTTTACGCGGCCCTCCTTTCCGTCGCAATTTAGAAAAAAAAATTGTTCAGTCCGCATGAAGGCGTTCTATCAGTGCAACATCTCCGAGAACACAAAAATCAAACAACCACAGAGATGAAACAACGGTGAGAACTCGACAGCAAGAATTAACTGAAATGCTGAAGCAAAAGGACTCCGATGAGCCGATGAGCCCGACCAGAGACACAACATCCGGTACCAACAAACATTACATAAATTAAATTTTAATTCTAAGTAAGCCATTACGCTGGAACCGTCATAGGTGGCCTGACCCACCGGCGTGCAATTAAAAAGGGAAGCAAAGTTTTCAACCGTAATTGGGTTAGTTACCAGGCATGCAGAGTTATGCTGTAGTAAAACTGTACCCTATCTGGGGTACTGAAGTGATTGCGGGTATAATTTTTCTGAATTTATATACTAAGTCACCATAAAAGTCGGCTTCCGATAGATCTTGGAAGTCCCACATTGAATTTTGAAACGAAATCGGAATGACGTCTATAAAACTTAGAAAAAGCTTTGGGTGGTTTATGGTACCGATAACCGTGATTAAGAAGTTTAGAAGTTAACAATTTATTTCGAGGGTTGAAGTCAGTTACATGACTAGACACTCTGCCAAATCGAATTGCTAGCCAAATATAAACGCCATAGGATGCCGCATGATGCCATCCAAGAAAGGAAAATTCACAATTTCAAAATCGAAACCATTGCGTTTATCATAAATTTTGCCGGGAACCAACCCATCTACGACAGATAGATGTAAGATGTTAATCCAAAAACGGAGCCTCTGTAGCAGAAGAATTTGCTTTATTTAACTAAATTTCACGGTACATGTACTTATTCAAATAACATGGTGTTTTATTACTGTTTTTTTTTCTGATACACGTCAGTCTTTGGCACCCACTGGCATGCAAATTGACGCGTTCATACCAGGCCCTGAACCCAAATTAGCATGCATTTTTGGTTGTTATTTACGATCAACCTAGCGTTCCCTAAAAGAGCAAGTGACAAACCGCGTAGGCCAAGATCAAACATGCGGAACCTGATCACGATCTACATTGTTTGCTAAAGTACAGGGGTTTTGTTTACATTACATTGAATGGAATTGACTACACACATACGCACGCACTGTAATGTTTGTTCAAAACCTCTTCAGCATTTTCAGGAAGAGCGGAGAAATGGCATTGGTATCTTTACAACAGCTGTGTTCATAGTGGGAGAAATTGCTGGGTCAGGAGTTCTCGCCCTTCCTTCAGCTGTGAAAGGCGCAGGTGAGTCCGACCTCATCGTGGCATACACAGCAGTTCTGGGTCGATTGTTTATCAATTGACCCAAAGTTATAAGGACAAAACCTGTATTAGTGCTGGAGTTCACGTGACTATCACTCCATGTAACTTATTTATAGAAAATAACAGTGTTAATTTTATCGCAGTGATTTTGTTTGTTTGATTTGAGGTTTAACGTCCCAGTCAACACTGTATAGGTAATTTTGGAGACGTTGCTTCCAATTTTGTGGGACTTTTACCCGACATTGAGATGAAATTTATCGCAGTAAGGTCAGCATGTTGCGTAAAAGGGTAATCTATATAATCTGGGCTGGAATCATGGGTTGGGCTTGACAAACAGTGTATACCTAAATCAGACACCGCAGAACGCGGCGTCTGATCAGGGCCTACACTGTTTGCTTACAGTACATTAATTTAAGGGTCAGTCGCTGAAAACGGCAGCGTATGATCAGAGTCAACACTGTTTGTTTACTGTAGAGGAATTTACGGGTTAAAGGAAATAGCTCATTCCGGTTCAGGTTCATTTTCCCAATCTACACTCAGAGACAATCGGCCCACCAATTTGTAATAAAATTGGAAACCCAAACTTCCTTCACCAAGTTATCATAAGCTGAACTTTTTTCCAGATAATCTGCTAATCTGCATTACGCACAATCATTTTTTATGCACCAACCCTACTACCCTAAAATCGATTTTCCGGAGCATATTTCTCCCTTGATCCAACATCATGTTGGAGACATCAGATTTTTTTTTTTTTTTTGTACTGACTGACTTGTTTTTTAAGGTAACCGAGAACTGTAATGCACATAGGGGTTGCCCCTAGAACTAGTTCAGGATTAGTTTTCCCACTTTCTAGATGCACCCCTCTCGCCTCAGACACGGTGCAATGTAGACGAAGTAACATTAATTTCATTTTTGTCACTTTATAATTGATTAACGAGCTAGTTTCGGGATTTAAAATTTTGTCATAATAAACCCACAGGCACAAAAGAATGAAACAATCCTTGTTTAAAAAAATCTTAGTAAGTGAACAATATATACAGCTTTTGCAGCTAGGCCCGCACAGTCTGTATTTGATCCGGACAAATCAAGTCAATTTGTCGCGCCAGCTCGATAAATCAACTGTCCTTTGTCAGTCAGTACTTTAGATTCGAGCACGGCTTTGGCCACATGTAAGTTCTGCAATGGAAGGTCAGGTGTTTTTTGTCCGGACACTCCGGGTTTTGCCCAGCTGTAATTAACGATTTGCTCGAAATAAGTGAAATAATCTTGAAAAGGCCGTAAACAATTATCGGTTCTTTCAGTACTTTGATTATAGAAATAGCATGGGGAATTAAACGTTTGTTTGGTTTATTTCTTGATTCTATAAGCTACACCTTATAACCTTTATAGAAAACGCATAGGTGAACACCAATGTCCTAATAACTGTCAAAATAATTAGTCATTTAAACATAACGTAATTGTTTTCGACTAGACATGCATATTTCATCTATATATCACACATTTTTCTATAGTAAATGAAATGTGTCGGTGAAGTGTCTCTCAAAAGCGTGTCGGTGAACTGTCTCGTCGGTGAACTGTCAGTCACGGGTTTTACACTCGGATCAGATATATGACCGTTCCAAGGCGGTTCTTCTGTCGCGGTGAATTTTTATTATAGTTTGTCTTTGAATGTGTGAATCGCTTATATATTTTTTTTTTGATAGCCAATTGGCCCATTTGCGGGAAAGTAACTGTCCTTTTGGGTTTCCCATTAGGGTCTAGTTATTTCATGTTATGTCTCTTTCCCTTTGGTGTCTCCGATGGGAGGTGTGGGTTAATTGTATCGATTCCTGATCATTGCCTTCATTTGTATTTTTCATTCAAATATATTCCAAAAAAAAAAAAAAAAAAAAAAAAAAAAAAGAAATGTAAAATTTATAATTAATGGAAAGTAAACAAAAAGACATGTGCGTTCATGAAATAAATTGACAGAACGTACAAGTTTTAATATTTTGTTTCATCGACAGTGTTTGCGGAGCTAGGGAAACTGTTTTGCCTATGCAACAATATTTTCTCACGGATTGTCTTGGTGGTGATTAGGGTGGTTGCTTTAAGGTCAGTTGTTTCAATATACTAATGACTTAGGGCAATTGATGATAACAGTTGCTCCATAATGTAAATAAATCAATTCTAATGCATTTCATTTTTGGAGTGAGCTGTTGCAGCGTAGCTCCAGTGAAATGAGAAGTGATTTCGGCACTACTTTCTGTGTTAATGACCCAATCACCAATGAGAACATAGTACCCCGTGTTAACATAGTAGATTATTACGCCATGCGGTATCTTCTTATAGACTGCTTCACAGACCAGCTATTTTAAACGGAATAGATGAATATTTTTAATAGATGAACTGTGTAGCAGTCTAATCTTTTTATATCTCAGTTCATATAACCCAGTTTACAGCCTATTTGAACCAGAAAATCCCACACCTGGCAACTTGCAAACAGGACAAACCCAGATCAGACACCACAGAACCCGTGTCTCATTATGACCTTCACTGCATACTTACAAAAAGGTTCAGCCGTTTTTGCCAAATATTTCGTGGAAGCCACAACTTGACATCCCTGATTTTAAAATGAACTAATTCCATACTGATATAAGATGTTGAGGATTCCATTCGTTTAAAATGGGTTAAAGTACGCAGTGTGGGTCGATAATGTATTACCAAAATAAGACAGTTGGAGGTGCACGTCAAGGCTTATATTGTAAGCAGTAAATTTTGAACTTTAGACACAGATGAGACGCCACTTGTTGTAGCGTCTGATCTGAGTCTGCTATGTTTGTCCCTAAAAGGCTGCTATACATATACTCAGTGTATGGGTTAATGTGTGTGTGTGTGGGGGGGGGGGGGGGAGACAATGTTACTTTTTTAAAGCGACCTGTCTGCGTCCTAGGCATGTGACCATAAATAAAGCAAATTATCAACTCAGACGCAAGTTCGATACCTGCCGGGTTCGGCAACATTCTTTCCAGGAGATTGATCGTGAAATCTGTTCCACGTTGAGTCTATCCCTTTCGCTGATTCAAGAAGGGCAGTTGTTGGTTTCCGGTAAAAGACTGTGCACTGTGCTGTATTGACAATATCTAACCAAAGAAATTGCCTCAATGCCAGATCATTTCATAAATGGCCTCGTCGAGGCAATTTATTTTCATATAATAATAACGGAGTATAATATCTAAACCTCTTCAAATAATCATATGGATTGATATTGACAATAACAAACCCAAGAAACTGTCGTATGCAAGATCGCTTCATAAATGGCCTCACCGATGCAATATATATTTAGAAAAATGTTAACAGAGTATAATGTTCAAGCCTCTCTGAATATTCCGATCATTTTTGGCATTCGGATTGATATTGACAATACCTAACCCATGAGGCTGTTTAATGCAAGATTACTTTATGAATGGCCTCGCCGAGGCAAAATAATATAAAAATGAATACGGAGTATTACATCTAAACCCGGCTTTGATCATTTTCGGCATACAGGTTGCTATTGACAATACATAACCCACAAAATTGCCTTATGCCAAAAAACTTTACAAACGGCCTCGCCTAGGCAAACTGAAAAATTATTTCGAAGTGTAACTTCTAATCTACTTGGAATATTTGTGACAACTGTTAGCATACAGATAGATAATGTACAGATCTAACCAACGAGATTCCTGAATGCCCAATTTCTTTATTTTAGCATCGGCAAGGTAAAAAATTCAACCACTGACACGGTCTTTATAAGGGCTGCATGATGCTTCCACGCAGAGCTGAATCCGGCCCGCACACTAGTACTGGTAAACTGCTTAGAGGATCTAAGCCTGTCCAGGAACCGCGGTGCGAGGCGGACCGTCCATGCTAATAAACCCTATTGGTTTCATTGGGCGACAGGGCTTGAGATGTCATTTCATCTCAATGTCGGGTAAAAGTCCCACAAAATTGGAAGCAACGTCTCCAAAATGACCTGTACAGTGTTGACGGGGACGTTAAACCTCAAATCAACAAACCAACACTGGTATATTTTTAAAATGTTTTGCATGCAGATGTAAATTGACAAGATCAAGCTAATGATATTGTCTAATACCAGATAGCTTTATAAACAGCCTCACCGAGGCAATGTTTAAAGACTGATTACGGATGTATAACTTATAAACTGTTGGGAAAATTATGATATTTTTTCACATGAAGATAAACATCATCAAAACTTAACCAAGGAGAATGTCTAATGCAAGATAAATAACCTCCCCAAGGTAATTTTTCAAAAACTGATTACATAAAATAACTTTAAAGCCGCCAAACAATTGCGCAAGCCGCAGTTATTGCACGAACTATAGCTCAGCAAAAATCTTCAAGTAAACTGTAGAACTGCATGGTTGCTGTATTGCTCAAAAACATTGATTGTGGGTACTTGATAAAACTGCCTCGTCAAGGCGGTTCAATCAAGTCCCCGCAATCAATGTTTTGAGCAGAGATAAGAAAATATCACAATTTTGTATCTTAAAATTTCCATTTTTTTTCGCCGAAAAATTGACAATGTATTTGTACAGGCGTGTTTTCGTGATGGTTGTTGCGGGGTCTACACCTTAGCGTGAGTTAATTTCATTATAGGTCTTGTTGCTTTAACACGACTTCTGGCCCAGAATAGCTTTAAACAGCTATGTTCATTGGATCAATATGAGCCTGAATTAAAATGCCAATCAGACGCTAAATCAAATTATCAAAGTTACGCTCCATCAGCACTCTCAGTGCTTTGATTATCCAATGATCTTATTTTCAAATCTCTATTTTACGCAAATTTAGATATTTCTTGAAATTTGTTATGTAAAATTATTTATACCATTTACAATTTCTGCGGCCAATGAAATGGTCAATAACTAGATATTAAACAGTCTTGATTATGGTGCACTAACCAAAATTGGCATTTTTAGCCAACATTGAAGAGCAGGGCAGGCATTAATCGGCCTTGGTGTCTCCGGGTTAGTCTGTGCTGTCATAAGCAATCTCTCAGCTGAATGGTGATTAAGTTCACCCAGATAAAAGCTGGTTAAAACGCACCCCAAAGCCAAAAAGACAGTGTAATTCCTACATGTATATTAAGGCCACCTTTTGGACTGTTCAAAAGTGGTCTTGAAGACCACTTTTGAACAGTCCCAAAGGTGGTCCCTGACCAGATGACAGTGTGGGCAGAAAACACAAAGAAAGATTAAGTGCAACTTTCAAAATAAGCTTTTTAAAGCAGAATTAGTCCTAATTTTAGGTGGTCTTGATAGCGGAATTTCACTGTACATCGAAACTCTGTATATGAGATTTGGTAATAAAATGCAACAGCTCATCAATGGAATTGGGATGTAGAATACCACTGCAACACGTCAAATACAAGAAAGAAAAGTCAATAGCTCTAACAAAAAGTGGTTGGTAACAGCGCTAATAACCAAAACACAGTAAAAATCCGATGGCTCGAAGACCGATATCCTGCTTCCATGCTGGCTCATACTCGCTTTTGAGAATATTTTTTCCAAAAGCTCCAAATCTGGCAACCCCAATTGGAAATTGATCTGTTTAAATCTGTTAAGTGTTTGATTCTACGTGTCTATGTCATACATTTTTAGGTTTTTATGCATTTTTAAAACCTTGGTTTTATATCTGCAGGATGGACAGGTCTTGCTCTGATAATTTTGTGCTGTTTTCTCTCTGCCTATACCGGTGACATTCTAGGGAGAGCGTGGACAATTGTTCGAGAGAGGAACGAGTTATATAGGAGTGGTCACGTGAGGTATCCTTACCCCGCCATTGGTGAAGCAGCTTACGGAAAATTTGGACGGTATGGACATAACCCTGGGATAGAAATTCTTATTTTACCCAGGTTATCCTACCAAGGGTAGGATAAAAACTGAGAATCTTCACGTGTTTGACGTGCACTGGTTGAATGTGTCATTACGTATATGTATGTCGTTGTTAAGTTTAACGTCATTGCACAAAAGGCCGAATTATTGTTAGCAAAATATAGCCGTCGTAATCAGTCGAAGAGAATACCAGGTTCATGTCATTTGATATCAAGTTATCAGGCAAGGCTTTGAGGACGCTTGAAGAATCGCGAGTCTTTATTATCAAGCTTTAGCCCATTTTGTACCGGAAACCCCCAAACGGGTACCATGGCAAACAGTAACGCGGCGTCTCATCAGAGCCTACACTATTTGCAGAAAGTACTCAATTTTGGAGATACCATCACCTATTACTCCTAAATTTAGAAATGGACTCCTTCTATATATAACGTGGAAGATTCCATTTGGTACAAAAAGGGTTAAATGAAGATACATCTAAAGAACTTAACGGTTTTAGCTGCATCAAGTATTATTTTGTCTCGCCCGGCGCTTGACCCTAACAAAGTCAATGCAATGCATTTATACAACTCCTATATTAAGACCACCTTTGGGACTGTTCGAAAGTGGTCTTTAAGACCACTTTTGAACAGTCCCAAAGGTGGTCGCTGATCGTAGGACACTGTTTTCAGAAAACAAAAAGGAAGAATAACACCACTTCCCTACATAATCTTTTTAAACCAGAATAAATCTTAATTTTAGGTGGTTTTAACTCTTATCTTGCTGAATATTCATTTAAGCCACACCCATTTCTCTCTATCATCCAATCAAATTACTTGATGTAATTTATTGCTACAAACTCATAAACTGAATGCCAAACAGTGTAGATCCTGATCAGATGGCTTCTTCAGAAGCCATCTGATCTGGATCTACACTGTTTCCAAAGATAGGGGTTGTCGTGAACAGCATGATAAGACTTAACAGCGGAATTTCACTATATTTCAGATACCTAGTTTCTTTTTCCATCAACTTCACGCTATTTGGTGTCGGTGTTGTGTTCCTGTTACTAGCCTCGGAGAACATCGCTTCTCTCATCAACCACTATGCCAACTCCCATATTTCCTTCTGCTACATATCTCTAGCAGTGGCTGGCGTGCTCGTACCATTTACCTGGCTGGGGACACCGGCTGATTTCTGGTGAGCAAAGCATCAGTTTAACCCGTGTCCTGCTGAATAAATTAATTTTGCTACACCCATTCTTTCTGACTATCAACCAATCACATAACTTGGTATAATGTATTCATTCAAATTCTCCAGCTGAAATGACAAATAATGTAGGTCCTGATCAGATGGCTCCTTTCTCAGATGGCTTTCTGACACGGTTTGGAAAGGCACTTAATCGTGTTCAACAGGAGAATGGCTAGATTTGGGATTCAAAGTTTTTATTCCAGATTGAACAATGTAATATTGACAGCCTTAAAGCATTAATTAAGTTAACAGCAGATGACATTCTTAATATTTTTTCTCCATTTTATCTTTTTTATTCAGGGTAAAATGAGGCATGGCATCTTAACCATGACTTATAAACGAACAATAACATACAAAGAAAGTTTACTTCTCTGGGCTATTTCAGCAGCCGACAAATAGTTGGTAATTTTCTTATTTTTGCAGAAAACAGAATTGACATCTCCTGCAAATTGTCTCCATAGGACAGGATTTGACATCTCATGCAAATTGTCTCCATAGGAAAGGATTTGACTTCTCATGCAAATTGCCTCCATAGGACAGGATTTGAAATCTCATGCAAATTGTCTCCATAAGACAGGATTTGACATCTCCTGCAAAGTGTCTCCATAGGACAGGATTTGACATCTCATGCAAATTGTCTCCATAGGACAGGATTTGACATCTCATGCAAATTGTCTCCATAGGACAGGATTTGACATCTCATGCAAATTGTCTCCATAGGACTTGATTTGACATCTCATGCAAATTGTCTCGATAGGACAGGATTTGACATCTCATGCAAATTGTCTCCATAGGACAGGATTTGACATCTCATGCAAATTGTCTCCATAGGACAGGATTTGACATCTCCTGCAAAGTGTCTCCATAGGACAGGATTTGACATCTCATGCAAATTGTCTCCATAGGACAGGATTTGACATCTTAGCAAATTGTCTCCATAGGACAGGATTTGACATCTCCTGCAAATTGTCTCCTTTGGAGACAATTTGCATGAGATGTCAAATCCTGTTTCATAGAAAGAAAAAGAGAAAGATTTCAAAATGTTGTCTGCTGGAGAAAAAAAACAACAAAAAACCAATTCCCAACATACAGATCGTTAAGCAGAATTGATACAAGGGAGACAAACCTTTCAAAACTATTTTGGTCTATCTATCAAATAAAGCAAATCAAACTTGCTTCTAAGCAGCTAATTCTACCCTTAAGGAGAAAACTTCTTTTAGAAAATAGATTACTGGTCATTCAACACACCAACAACATACTGAGACAAAACCTGGTACAAAGCTATAAGATGGTTGACAATTACAAAAGTTTGCTCTCTCTCTCTCTAACAAATATGTAATTATAGTTTTCTTATTTAATCCCGACGACCATCTGAAAATTTTGAGTCATGGCTCTCATATTTACTGAAATAATCTTGTATGTATATCAGTACCATTCAACAAAGAGAGGATACAAATAGGCCTTACCTTATTCTAATGTTTTATGCATATTTATGTTACCTGTTTGTATACAGCTTGAAAGAAATTATAAGCTATTAAAACACTTTCAAAGATACATCACGAAAACTATATAATATTGAACCCCTTAAACCCTTTTTTTATATCGTAAAACTTGGGTTTACATGTCTGTATGTCGGCTTATTTTTCTTACTTCTGCTCTAAAATATAGATTGTGGGTACTCGTTAGAACCGCCTCGATGATGCGGTTCTAACGCGTACCCACAATCTATATAAGAACAAATTCACAACTTTTCGTCCGAAAATTTCTTTTATCTGTGATAAAATTTACAGTGTATTTGAATAGGCGTGTTTTCGTAATAGAACATCTTTTTTAAACCGGTTTTGGACAGGAAAGCCCTAAACGAGATACTGACATACAGTGCAAGCCCAGATCAGATGCCGCAGAATGAGGACCTGCACTGTTGGCAACAGGTTCAGCTAGAGGACGCGGGGTCTGATCAGGCAACAGGTTCAGCTATTTTCTAAATAATTTCTATTTTTAATTTAATCTGATACCCCTAAGTTTCGTTGGTTGGTTGATTTGAGGTTTAACGTCCTCGTCAACACTGTAAAGGTCATTTTGGAGACGTTGCTTCCAATTTTGTGGGACTTTTACCCGACATTGAGATGAAATGACATCTCAAGCCCTGTCGCCCAATGAAACCAATAGGGTTTTTTAGCAGGACCGTATCATTACGATAACACATCCGTGTGATAATGTGCATTTTTCATATCTCAAAAAAAGGCAATTTTTCGGATGAAAATTTGTGACATTTTTCTTATAAATACTCCAAACATAGGTTTTGGGTGCTCGTTAGAACGGCCTTATTGAGGCGGTTCTAACGAGTACCCACAACCTATGTCTTGGAGCATAAATAAGGACAATAATGTTTACCCCCGTAAACCAAAGTTTTCACAATATAAATTGCGGTTTAGGGTGGGGGGGGGGGTCTTTATTTCACGGACTTGTTCACATGATGTTAGATGTATATAATATAGCGAAAATCATTCTGTTTCAGCATAAAATAGGTTAAAAGATACCTTTTGATTTTAGGTTTGTGGCGGTGGGTGCCACGGCGGCTACAGGCACCGCCTGTCTGATTCTACTGGCCAACATTATCAAAGACGAACCTCACCATACATTTGAAGCTGCCCCTATAGACTTCACGTCATTTTTCATGGCATTCGGGACAATTTGCTTTGCATTTGGTGGACATCCAGCCTTCCCTACCTTCCAAGCGGACATGATAAACCAAAGGCATTTCGGCAGAGCAGTTCTGTTAGGATATCTAAGTACGTTTATGTTTTTAGCCTGGGTATTGCAAAGTATCAGTAAGTTTTCTTGTGCGTCCGTTGAGGACTAGATCTGTGTAGGCTACCTAGAGGCTTGGTTGTTTATTGGTATTTTAACCAAGAAAACCTGCAAACTCACCTGGAGCGGTTATGCCCGTAGCCTATTGTTCGTCGTCTGTCCGTCGTTAGCTTTTCTAGTCCTAGCGATAGCGACTTTGAGCCGGCGCATGACAAAACCTACAATAAGACCCGTGCTATGGTCGAAGACTCAGTTCAACCGGCCCGTTAGAAATTGATCACAACTGAATGCCATTTTGGATCGATAAAGAATTTGCGACGTTACACGGACTTTTGGTCCCGATTTGAAGAACATAATGAGCACAAAAAAAAAAACAACAACAAAAAACACACACACACACACACACACACACCCACCCACACACACACAAAAGACACCATATTTAAGATACATTGCCGTGAACTAGTTTTAAACATGTGGAATCCCAATAGTTCAAATCCCGCTAATTCAAAATTCAATCAAAGTGATTTTTGGAAGTTCGTAAGCATGCATGCAAAAACCACATATTTCAAGTTCTGCTGTTTCAAGAAGGGCAGTTGTCAGTTTCTGGCGAAAGATTGTACACTGTACTGGTAAAACCGCTTACGTATAAGCCTGTCCAGGAAAAGTGTGGAAAGGTAAACTGACCGGCTCAAAAATGACCTAAATAGTGTTTGACTGGGCCGTCCGATACAAACAAACAAAACAAACATATTCCAACCTTTGATAATTTGAAGTGTAGATAATCCAAACTATGAAACAACCCACAAAAAAAAGTCAGCCTCGATAGCGCAGTGGTTAACGCGTTCGGCTTATGATCGAGAGGTTGTGCGTTCGAATCCGGCCAGCGGTATCGAGGTTTGTCCTTGGGCAAGACACGTAATGACACTGCCCTACTCCACCCATGTGTAAATGGGTAGCTCTGGTGTAAAAGTCACTGCCTCTCCCTCGTGCGCGCGTGAAAACACCGGGAATGAGTGTTCGAGAGCGATTCAATAAGCTTGAAGCTTTCATCTCAATCGAACTAAAATAAATTAGTATAAACTAAACACCCACTTGGACTTTGAGTTATCTATCTGCGCCGAGTTGTTCAAAGCATCGTTAGATTAACGAGCTCTTTAGTGGTCAAACTGCTCCCTTTTCTAGTAAGTACAATATCTAATACTCTGTTGTGTTTTTGCTGATAAAATAGGAGGAGCTTTGCAAAACTGCTCACACTTTATCTGCACAAATATTAGTATATTTGCCATATTTGATAATCAAAGTTTTAACGATACGTTAACTAACGATATCGTTGGTTTTTACCAACTGACTATTCTGTCTGTTTATTTTCAGTTGTTCTTCTGATGTATTTTCCTGTATCTACCGCTGGATATTTTGTTTATGGGCAAGATATTGGCTCTAATATCCTGGACTCTGTATCTCATGGTGTCATGAAAACTATTGTGACAATACTAATAACTTTACATTTACTGTTTGGATTTATAATAGTGATCAACCCATTCAGTCAGGAGGTAGAACACGTCTTGAAAATTGATGAGCGTAAGTACCCCAATTACAGAAAAATTAACCCTCCTATCCCTCAGCTTCTGGAAAGATGTCTTCCATCTTTGAACTCTGGTACCCAGTGGTGCGTTCAACAATGCGGGCGCTCGCTGAGCGCTCGCCTGTTTACCTCCTGAACGCAAACACTCGCCCAAGCGCCCGAGACCGCTTGCAATAAAGTCCGAGAGGTGTATCGTTGGGTACTGAATCATTTGTCCATGCGTGAAGGGAATGGAGGTTCGGTCTACGCCGAATCGGTGAAGAAAATAATTTGTTTACAGCCGTCTAAACGGGTATTAACTACCTTCCACAGAACTATTTGCCAGTTCCTCAAGCAGAACTAGCAGAATTAAACTTCTGATATGGTATAGTAGTCGCAGATAGAATTGACTAGGCGGAGTTATCGTTTGTACCTGCCTTTGGGATGTTCTATTAGCAAAAAGGTAAACCAAGTCACCCGATTGTGTGAATTCAACTGTAACACAAACAAAGCTGTGGCGTATATGGCCTTTGGTCCGCTCGCAGAAAGCATGCGAAAGGTACTCTACCGAATCTTCTGGTGGACTCAGCGAATTTGACATATGTTGACAACACCGGAATAGCTCCGCCTAGTCAATCTTATCTGCGACTACTATAGCATTGCACTAAATACTGGGAGGTGCCGGGTTTTATCACTTTTGGACCGAGCTTTTAGTTGCGTTCTAAATACCAGAGTTGCTTCAATTGGATATATATCCCATGTTTTATTTCAATGTGAAAAAATGATAGGTATATGGGACTAAAATGATGCATGTTTATAACTATATCTACAAGCTCAAAGAAATTGTTGCTGATTTTATATGGTTACCCCTCCTTAAAAATGTTGGTTTGTATTTACTCCGTTCTAGTAGGCAAACAAACATGGTTGGCTGTAACTTGAAAAGGAGCAGATCAACATATGGATTTTTCTCATTAACTTGTTGGGCTATGATGGCTCTATAAATAAGTAAGGTTTGAAAAGTTTTGTATGTGTAGTTTTTATTGGAGCAGGTAAAAGGTTACTATTGTCGCTTATGGAAAATATTTAGTCGTTAGCTCCCTATAGCAAAAGTAGAAATATCAGCAGCACCGTCCTGTTTCCAGTCATTACATACTATTTCCACACATTTGTAGGTTATATCTAATTCTGTTTCATAAAATGTATCTTAATGACATGTATTTTGTCATAGATACTGTAAAAATGTGATGGCAGTCCTAATTTAGGTCTAACTGGGTGTATTTGATAATTTTGGTCTCTGATCTATGTTCTTGGGAGGGAGTGGGGGGGGGGGGTTTACTTTAAAGCCATGTAAATAAGCTTTTATTGATGTGTTTGGAAAGGAGACTTGAAGTTATTGTATTTTCACAAACACAAGAAAGAATCTACTCCATCTTGAATATAAGAGTAAGGTTTCATGGCACTAGGACTATGTCTCAAACCGAAGCAAAACTTCAAAATTGTCTCGCCAAAACAGCCCGCTGCAATATCCCGATAAGTTTTCTCATCCGTTATAAGTTCTAATTTATTGTATTCATGTAAAAGGATGTGAACAGATATATTCAGCTATTACTCATGGCATTAAGACATTTGTAATCATTTTCTTGGCAGTTTTGTCCTAAAAATATCCTCGAAATGCCATTTTTTTACTTTAAATAGGGAGTGTAGGTGTGAAAATAGCCATAAAAATGAGTATTGGTGCCATTTAGGCATAATTCTGTGCATTTTAGGATTGAATTGTTCCAAAGACTTTGGAGAAGAGCCACTGATGCAAGCAGGTGTCTCGGTTCCATTCCAGAAAGAGATAAACTTTGTGCTTTTCAAAAACATATGGTTTGTTCGGCTTTCATTGTTGAATCTGACAGCGATAATTTTTTCGCGAACCTGAAAGATTCTTTGTGACTGAACTTTTGATCATGCATGGCTAAATTATTAGATATGACCTAAATTTCTATTTGGCAATTCTTTTGATGAATCATAAAGAAAATAAGGGTTTGGTATAGGTAGCATTGCACTAAATACCGAGAGGTGCCGGGTTTTATCCTTTTTGGACCGAGGTTCTACTTGCGTTCTAAATACCAGACTCGCTTCCATTGGATATATATCCCATATTTTATTTCAATCTGAGAAAATGATAGGTATAAGGAACTAAAATGATGCATGTTTTATAAATATATCTGCAAGTTCAAAGAAATTGTTGCTGTTTTTATTTGGTAACCCCTCCTTCAAAAATTTGGTTTGTTTTTACTCCGTTCTAGTAGGTAAACTGTTGGCTGTAACTTGAAAAGGAGCAGCTCAACATGTGGATTTTTCTCATTAACTTGTTGGACTAAGATGTCTCTATAAATAAGTAAGGTTTGAAAAGTTTTGTATGTGCAGTTTTTGTGGGAGCAGGTAAAAGGTTACTATTGTCGCCTATGGAAAATATTTAGTGGTAAGCTCCCACATACACGGAAGCAGACGAACAGTGTAAGGTCGCCATCTTGAAACAGCCAGCACCCACTGTCGTTCAGTAGTGTTTTGTTTTGATTGCTCAAGCGAGCGCTCGCATAGTTGAACGCACCACAGACATATTCTTTTTTTCTGCGATCTCATGAATTCGCCGGTGCGTGAAATTGCAAGACCCGCAGAAAAAGCGACCGACTGAAGTCGGTTGATTTTCTAAGAGTGCCCTGAAATCACCGTGACATTCTGTCAGTCTGTCTGTCCATCCGTAACCCGTTTGTGAAAATTGGTGATAGTGACTTAACCGATTGGAATATTTAAATAATTTTTGGCATACTGATAGATATCAATGAGATCTAACCAATGAACTTGCCAAATATTACATTCCATTTAGTATAGCCTCGCCGAGGCGAAAAATGTGAAAATTTTCGAACTGCTTCTCCTCGGAAACCGTTGGGCCGATTGAAGTCAAATTTCATATGGAGCCTCTATGGGGTGGGTAAAACCAAAATTTGCTCATGGGGTCCAGGTCACATGACCAAAATGGCCGCCAAGCCATATATGGTAAAAACCCTTCAAAAATAGTCTTCTCCAGAACCACTGGGCAGATTTCCACGAAACTTGATAAATAGCATCTGGGACGTAGGCCCATCATAAAGTGCTAAAATGGTGACCCTGGGTTGAACTTGAAATTATTTGTGCCTAGGTCAAACTTTGACACATATGCTTTTGTATTGGAAAAGTAAGAATGCATTTTATCCTGCAAACGATTCAGAATACAGTACTAAAGTATAAGATATATTTTTGCTCCTTACAATAAGGCGCATTTATTGGGGGAACCGTTTTAGGTCCAGGTCACATGACCAAAATGGCCGCCATACCCATATATGGTAACTCTCATAAAGCTAAAACATCCGGCGGGTCGTGCACTTCAGCTGAAGCACTGGTTTGTTTATTTCTCACTTACTCGTGAATTTGTAGGCAAACTATGGAGCTCCTGAAGTAAAAGGTCAGGAAGAGCGGAAAATAGGCACACCTTTGGGGGAGGCAACTATGTTGCAAACATATTTTCACGCATGGTGTTGTCCCCTACAGTTGTCTATTCGAATTTGACTGGTTTTTACCTGCTCATAAATTTTTAAACGTCCACAATTTATATCATTTCAGTAATTTTCAGCATCACAAATAAAATTTTCCGCTGAGTTGAGCATAAGCAAGTATTTGGCTTTATTTTAACATCGATAATAACTATAAATTGAATGCTCTATTATTGCGCCGTGCATAAATCGGTGAATGCAATCATGGTTTAGCGCGCTGTTAAAGCGCAGCTACGTAACTTTTTAAATGCTCGTGTCGGGGACATTGATTGCTACCGCGTCAAAGGAAAATAACAATATGGACCAAAGGTTGCTGATAATGTTACCTGCACCTATGAAAACGCGAGGGCTGTAAAACCACCCCCCCCCACCCCCGCGCGCGCAATGATCCTTGTTAAATTCGCTAATCCAGTCTGCATCCGGTAGGATTTTTTTTTCGTGATATATTGTCCTTCTTTATTTTCAGATTTTACTTGGAAGCGTGTTGTGTCAAGAACATGTATGGTCATTGCGGTTTTATTTATAGCGCAAACAATTCCACATTTCGGTGCTATATTATCCCTAGTGGGCGGGTCAACAACGACATTATTGGCCTATATCTGTCCTCCATTATTTTATCTGAAATTGTGCAGGATGAGACCAGGTGACGGGGAATTCTGGGACCCCATGTAAGTAACCAGTTTTTCACAGTGAACGCAACAAGCCACCGGTATCGAGGTGTGTCTTTGGGCAAGACACATAATGACACTGTCCCACTCCAACCAGGTGTAAATGGGTAGCAGTGATGTAAAAGCCACAGCCTCTCTCTCTCTCTCTCTCTCTCTCGCGCGCGCGTGGAAACGCCCGGAGTGGGTGTTCGAGAGTGATTCAATAAGCTTAAACTAATAAACTAAGCAAAGGAATGGTTAACATCGACATGACCTGCTAATCGCCTTATCGATTTCTGCCCGACTTGGCCGGCCGTTTTGTGCTGGCTGGGAGGAAGCATTGAGTTGTACATGTAGCACAAAAGTACATGGCACACAACGTTATCAACGCCGTATCAACGTCGATGAAACGTAATGACGTTACATCGGCGTTGATGTGACGGTGCTAAGGCGCCATGTGCTCGTCGGGATGATACAGTAGCTTTTCAGTGGCTCGAACACCAGGGATTCGTTTACCATGGCTAACTGGAACTCGCTATTCTGTTCCTAAATCTGTCTTCAAGTGGTACCAGATGTCCGCGCCCCCGCCCATCGGGGCCTGGAGAAATAGATTGGGCTGCGCGGCGCTTCCGCACAGAGTTGAAACCGACCGAACTTGAGTTCTGGTAGAGCTTAGGTCTAAGGCTGTGCGAGTCGGACCGCTCCTTAAACGCTAGCGGTTTCTATGGACGATAGGGATAGAGATGTCATTTCATCTCAATGTCGGGTAAACGGAAGCAAGGTCTCGAAAATAAGCTTTACAGTGTTGAAGGGGACGTTAAACCTCAAATCAAACAAACAAACAAACACAATTACCTTAATAGTGTCGACGGGGACGTAAAACCTCAACTCAAACAAACAAACAAACAAACAAACAAAAGCTCCAGATATCCATATACCTAGGGTCTGCAGTGTAGTTGCTCGTAATTGCTTTACGATAACACACCCGTGTGACATAGTGCATTTTTCACATCTTCGGAATGGCTACTTTTCTGATGAAAAGCCATGACGGGCTGGAGCCGAGCGATGGTCTCCTTACTCACCGGCAACGGGAAATGGGGCTACCACCGAACGGCTACGGTGTAGTGTCAGCTTGGATTCGTTCCCTGGGACCCAACCAGCTGACGACCCGCGACACTGGAAAACAACAAAATCCATGACATGTTCCCTATTTATAATGCAATAGGTTGTGAGTGCTTGTTAGAACCGCCTCATTACAACCTATGGTTTGGAGCAGAAATAAGAAAATTAATTTAGACACACCCCACGCATAAATACCAGTTTTCTATTTATAAAGTGGGGTTTAGAGGTGTTGTTTATGGGGTGGGAGTGTGAGTGTGTGTATGTGTGTGTGTGTGGGGGGGGGGGGGTGGGGGGTTGGGGGGCATGTTCATTTAACGGTCTTGTTCACGTGATGATAAAACTGGTTTTCCAATGACGTGGCTCATAATATTTACAGTGAAGTTCCTATTACGTAAGTCCACGTTTGGTACTGTTCAAAGTGGTCTTTAAGAGCACCACCTTTGAATAAAATTGAAACCCGTTGAATTTACTTTTAAACAGTCCCAAACGTGGTCTTCATATATGAATTTTACTATATTTTCTCATTTCAGTGATGTACCATTGCATGTGAAAGTGCTAAACTTCGAGATTGTGATAGTTGGCCTAGTAGCTGGGGTGGCCTCTAGTTACTCGGCCATTGAGGACCTCATCAGTAGCAAGTTCACTGTTCCATGTTATGTGAATCCAGCACTTGTGGCCAATAAGACACATTGAAAAACGAACACGATTTTGTGAAACTTTTCGGCTAGATTAAGGGGAATGGGACCACCTGGCATAATTTCCGCCATTTTTCAAAGGGAGACAACTTTCGGTACTTCCTGTTCGCTTTTCTATAAACCCTGTCCCACTGAAAAAGGGGTCTACTCTTAAAGGAAAGAATTTGATGCTCGGGAGCAAATTCTCTCCTTTAAGAGTTGCCCCTATTGACATGGGAGACAAAAATACTTTTGCAGGAGTTGCCTCCCCCGAAGGTGTTCCCATTCCTCTAAAGATTCGTGTAATGAGCATGCATGCGAGCAGTGGTGGTTCGTACTATGGGATAATTTTTATGCTCAACAAATGTTCTCATCACGAAAACACACATATATAATTTTGACCCCCTTGAGCCCCACTTTTATATAGTAAAACTTGGGTTTCCGGGGGTATACCTTATTTTTCTTATTTCTGCTCTAAAATAAAGATTGTGGGTACTCGTTAGAACCGCCTCGATAAAGCGGTTCTAACGAGTGCCCATAATCTATATTTTGAGCAGAAATAAGAAAAATATCAAAATTTTTCATCATAAAATTTTCATGTTTTCGGCGATAAAGGTGGCAAGGTATTTGTATAGGCGTGTTTGCGTAATGTATACATAATATACAACTTAGTGACATAACGAAAACATGCCTATATAATTTTGACCAGCTTAAACCCCACTTCTACATAGTAAAACCGGGGTTTACAGGGGTATACATTTTTCTTAGTATTTATGCTCAAAAACATAGATTTTGGGTACTCGTTAGTACCGCGGCGGTTCTGACAAGTTCCCATAATTTACGTTTTGAGCAGAAAAATGAAAAATATCAGATTTTTTATTGTCTGCAAATTTTCCTTTTTTTTGGTGGTAAAATGTTCAATTTATTTAAATATGCATGTTTTCTTAATGGACAGTGTTTTCCTTCTCAGATAAGCAGTGAATTTTATTCGGCCTGATGAAATTTAAAATGGCAACAATTACTGGCATGTAATGCATTTTAAAATTTATTAAGGTATCATAGTCTATGCTTTATTTGACTGAGTATGAGCTCGGACACGTCCATGGTATGAGAATTTTTTTTAATTTCGGACATTGGTGAGAATTCTCGCATACTCTGATGCCTTAAACAGTTAACCCTTCTCTTGCTGAATATTCAGATTTGCCACACCCATTTCTGACATTGAACCAATCAGATTACTTGATGTAATTTATTCCTACAAATTCATAAATTGAATGTCAAACAGTGTAAATCCTGATCAGATGGCTTCTGAAGAAGCCATCTGATCTGGATCTACACTGTTTCCAAAGATAGGGGTTGTCGTGAACAGCATGATTTGTTTGATTTGTTTGATTTGAGGTTTAACGTCCCCGTCAACACAATATAGGTCATTTTGGAGACGTTGCTTCCAATTTTGTGGGACTTTTACCCGACACTGAGATGAAATGACATCTCAAGCCCTGTTGCCCAATGAAACAAATACGGTTTATTAGCATGAACGGTCCGCCTCGCACTGTGGTTCCTGGAAAGGCTTAGATCCTCTAAGCGGTTTACCAGTACCAGTGTGTGGGCCAGATTCAGCTCTGCGTGGAAGCATCGTGCAACCCATATATTTCTTCAAGCCCCTATGGGCGGGGGCGGGTGAACAGCATGATAAGAGTTAAGAAATAAACCTTATTGTTCTGCTGTTCATTAAAGTATGAACGCAGTTGGTCGCGAGCAAAGTAAATGAATCCCAAAAGGGTTCATGTAAACTTTGCTAGCGGCCCGCTCTCATACTTTCATGAAAATCAGAAAAATTCAGTTTATTTTTTATATTTCTCATCACTGGGCGAAAAAAATAAATGCTTATAGGGCAAACTTTTAAAGCTGAAAAAATTAACACGCAGTTTTTCTGCAAAGAGCGGAACAGCGTGGCGTCAACAATGCCCGTAGAGAACAATGGTTTAGACTGACGTCACTTGACGTCATTGAAAACCATGGGACTCGATGCGTTCATGCAGATATGAACTGCATTGTTTCCTATCTTTGCACTGGAAATGTAAATATGAAATATTATACTTCCCATATAATTCTAGTTTTAACCCTTAAACCGCTGTTCACGACAATTCCTACCTTTACAAATAAAGTAGAGCCTGATCAGATGGCTTCTGAATGATCAGGACTCACACTGTTTGTCATTCAGTTTGCTAATTTGAACAAAATCATTATATCGTGTAATCTGATTGGCTGATAGTCAGAAATGGGTGTGGCTAATAAAATTATTCAGCAGGATAAGGGCTAAAACGCACATAGCTGGATCTGCTCCAGAACCATGACGCATATTCCAACAGATAATGTATTCTCAGTTTTATCCTAGAAGAGCCATCATGACTTCATTAGATCATATTTTCAAACAAATCTGTTGCTTATTGTTTTGAGTATCTAAGGCGTGCCTATTATGACATGTGAAATTGTCTGCTCTGCGGCTGAAAATGAAAACAAATGGTGTCTGCTGACTGTTATTCAGAGTTTTAACAGTTAAGTTTGCATGATTGGTAAGGAATTTCATAATCTATCATATTTTCAAATATATTTTTTGCTTATTTTTCTGAGAAAATAAGGCTTGACAATATACGGAACCGGGGAAGGGACATGTTGGTTTTATTTTTTAAGTTGTCTGCACAAAATAACATCTTGTGCGTACAACATAATATCTCGTGGGCACAAGATAATATCTTGTTCGCACAACTTATTATCTTGTCCACACAACATATTATCTTGTTTGCACATATGTTATCTTGTTCGCACAAGACAGTATCTTGTGCAAACAACATAGCATCTTGCGAGTACAAGATAATGATAATATCTGGTTTGCACAACTTATTATCTTGTCCTTAAAATATAGCATTTAATTCGAACAAGATACATGTAATATCTATGAGCGAACAACATGTTATCTTGTTTAACTTGTTTGCACAATATATTATCTTGTTCACACAACATAATATCTTGTACGCACAACATTATATCTTGTATGCACAATATATTATCTTGTTCGAACATCATATTTTGTTCACACAGCATAAAATCTTGTCTGCATAACATAATATCTTGTTCGCACAAAATATTATTTTCTTTTAAGAAACAATGCAATATGTTGTGTGAACGAGATAACATATTGTGGGGACAAATTAATATGTTGTGCAAACAAGATAATATGTTGTGCAAATAAGACATTATGTTGTGTGGATAAGATAATAAGTTGTGCTAACAAGATCTGATCTTGTGCACATAAGATATGATGTTGTTCGCACAAGATAATATCTTATGCGAACAAGATAATATGTTGTGCAATTAAGATAATATGTTGTGCAAACATAATATTTGTGCAAACGAGATAGTAAGTTGTGCAAACAAGATATTATGTTGTGCGGACAAGATAATAAGTTGTGTTAACAAGATATAATCTTGTGCGCAATATCTTGTGCGCACAAAATATTATCTTGTTTGCACAAATTATTATCTTCAGCAGACAACTTCAAAAATATAAAACTAGCATGTCCCTTCCCGGGTTCCGTAACAATGTCAAGCCCGATTTTCTATAAGAAGGAAAACAAATGGTGTTTGCAGCGCAGTTTTGCGAAGAGGTGTAAGTTTGTTTGAATTGATACTTAACGTCCCCGTCAACACTATTTAGGTCATTTTGGAGACAGTGCTTCCTATTTTGTAGGACTTTTACCCGACACTGAGATGAAATGACATTCCAAGCCCTGACACCCAATGAAACCAATAGAGTTTATATGCATGGACGGTCCAACTCGCAACACTTTGCCTGAGCAGGCTTAGACTTTCTAAGAGGTTTAGAAGTACTCATCAGTTCTCATGTGTGGTCGGTTTCATCTCTGCGTTGGAGTACCATGCAGCGCAATCTATTTCTCTAAGCCCCGATGTGTGGGTCCCATAAAGATGTACTAAGTTCATTGTGGATATTAGATATGTCACATTTATTATCTGTGATAAACTCTTGTTCCTAGATATAATCATTTGTGCAATAAAGCATTTTTCTGTTGTGTTTACTAGCAGTGACCAACTTGATGTCTATTAGAAAAACAAGCACTATTATCTGTTATTTATCTGTTTATTTTTCCCTGATTATTTTAACAACCAAACTAAGCAAGATACAACTCTGTCTGTTAGTACTTGGTAGAAAGCTCCTGTTATCCTTTAGCACAGTCAATCATGACCTTGACACCAACCCCAGATTTGGCCATCTCAAAAGCTTCTAATGTCTGTTCCAGAGTGAACCTATGTGACACTAACGATTTGACGTCGATCTTCCCACAAGTTATCATGTCGATTGCTGTTTGCCACCTAGAAATCATTTAAATGTCCAAATATTTAACCCTTTCAACCCTGTAGACCGACATAAATACCTATGCAGACAGTGTAGATCTAGGTGAGACGGTTCAGTGCAAGCAGTCTCATTAGGATATGCATGGTTTGTCATCCTATAAATAGAGAATACCAGATTCGTGTCTATTGATATCAAGATTATCAGGCAAGGCTTCGAGAACGCTTGTAGAATCGCGAGGCTTGCCGAGCGATTCTACATGCGTTTTCGAAGCCGGGCCCGAAAAATTCGATATCAAAAACACGAAATTGGTATTCTATTTATCAGTTAATCCCCTTGTACAACTTTACATTTTTGCCATTTTTTCCAGGAGTCCGGTTCATAGAAGTGTAATGTCACTTTGACCTGATAAAGCCCAGTTGTCCTGTGATAGCATATATTTATCGGGTCAAGGTGTTACACTGCAATTAATGTAGGGGGGTAACTGATAAATCATTTTGACTACCCACTTTCAAATTTTCCTATTTGTTAAACAGAAGGCAATGATCAGGAGTCGATACAATTACCCCAAAACTCTCATCCAAGACAACAAAGTTAAAGAAACACCAACACAAAACAAATTCATCAAAATGAATACATCACAAGCGAAAAGCCAAAAAGGACAATTACTTTCCCACATAATGGGCAAAGGGCTATCTAAAATAAAAATATATTAATAATATAATAAACCTGCCTTGGTAGCTCAGTTGGATGCAGTTTGACTGGTGATCAAGAGGTTGCGGGTAAGATATCTGTTTAGTCATGGAGATTCATCATGAAATCTTTGAAATCTTGTCTACGGTAATTTTCTCTTTTCTGTTGATTCAAGAAGGTCAGTTGTCAGTCTCTGGCCAATATGCTCTGGTTAACCGCTTAGGCATAGGCCTGCCCAGGAAAAGTGTGGTAAGGTAAACTGACCAGCTCGATATGAGCTACAGTGTTGTCTAGGCCGTTAAACTCCAAACCACTTGCAACAACAATTTTAGTTTGCAAGACCGGATGGGTTCAAATCATCTAAAAATGGAAGACATCACGAAAACACGCCTACATAATTTTGACCCCCTTGAACCCCAGTGTTATATAGTAAAACTGGGGTTTACAGGGGTAAACCTTATTATACCCCCAATTTGAAGAAGTTGTGGGGGCATATTGGTTTTGCCCTGTTCGTCCGTCCTGCTTTTTTTTTTACTGCATAGCATAACTTAAGAACCATGGGTGCTAGGTTTTTGAAGTTTCATATATGGATTCCTTATGAAAAAATAATTGACCCGTGTTTTTTTTTATCGTCAGGATTATGCCCCTTTCTTGAGTTATGCCCCTTTGCAAAAAATACTTTGAAATCTTGTAGGCAAGATATCTAAAAAACTGTTTGAGCTTTTGCCCTGAAACTTTACAGACTGGTTTAGGATGATGGGTAGATGAACTGATTAACTTTTGAAAAAAGTTTGATTTTTTTTCTTAAGTTATGGCCCTTTGATTTTTTTTGCGTTTTAAGCTTGTAAGCAAGATAATTAATTACTGTTTGAGCTATTGCCCTGAAACTTTACAGACTGGTTGGGGATGATGAGAAGATCAACTGAATTGACTTTTGACAAAAATCCAATTTTCTTTTCTTGAGTTATGCCCCTTTGAAATTTTGTGCGTTTTAAGCTAGTAAGCAATATATATCAAAAACTGTCTGAGCTGTTGCCCTGAAACTTTACAGGCTGGTTCAGGATGCTGAGTAGATGAACTGAGTAACTTTTGAAAAAAATCCGAATGATAATGCCCCGTCTTGAGTTATGCCCCTTTGCAAAATACTTTGAAATCTTGTAAGCAAGATATCTCAAAAACTGTTTGAGCTTTTGCCCTGAAACTTTACAGACTGGTTTGGGATGATGAGAAGATGAAATGATTAACTCTTGAAACAAAAATCCGAAATTTTTTCCTTGAGTTATGGCCCTTTGAATTTATTTTGCGTTTTAAGCTTGTAAGCAAGATAACTAAAAACTGTTCGAGCTATTGCCCTGAAACTTTACAGAATGGTTGGGGATGATGAGAAGATGAACAGGTTAACTTTTGACAAAAATCCATTTTTTTTCTTGAGTTATGCCCCTTTGAAATTTTGCGCGTTTTATGCTTGTAAGCAAGGTATCTCAAAAACTGTTCAAGCTATAGCCCTGAAACTTTACAGGCTGGTTCAGGATGATGAGTAGATAAACTGATTAATTTTTTGAAAAAGATCCAAATTTTTTTCTTCAGTTATGGCCCTTTGAAATTTTTGTGTTTTAAGCTTGTAAGCAAGATAACTCAACAACCGTTTGAGCTTTTGCCCTGAAACTTTACAGACTGGTTTGGGGTGATGAGTAGATGAACTGGTTAACTTTTGAAAATAATTTGAAATTTTTGTCTTGAGTTATGGCCCTTTGAAATGTTTTGCGTTTTGAGCTTGTAACCAAGATAACTAAAAAACTGTTTGAGCTATTGCCCTGAAACTTTACAGACTGGTTGGGGATGATGAGAAGATGAACTGATTAACTTTTGACAAAAATCCATTTGTTTTTCTTCAGTTATGCCCCTTTGTAATTTTGCGCGTTTTAAGCTTGTAAGCAAAATATCTAAAAAAACTGTTTGAGTTGTTGCCCTGAAACTTTAGAAGCTGGTATAGGATGATGAACTGATTAACTTTTGAAAAAAATCCGATGGATAATGCCCCTGTCTTGAGTTATGCCCCTTTGCAAAATACTTTGAAATCTTGTAAGCAAGATATCTCAAAAACTGTTTGAGCTTTTGCCCTGAAACTTTACAGGCTGGTTCAGGATGATGAGTAGATGAACTGATTAGGTGAATTTTAATGCATTTGCATTTTTGGGGAACTTAATGCATGCTTGCTTAAGACAGGTTGTTCGCTTTATAGAGGTGGACACTAAGACAGGTCTGACTATATCTCTAAAACTGCATGAGCTATTGTCCTGTAACTTAGAACACTGGTATGGGGTGATAAATAAATGACCTGATTAACTTCAATTTTTCTTGTGTTATGTTCTTTCTAAAATTTCAGCATTCCAGCCAAATAAAAAAAGATATCTCAATTACTGCTAGGGACAAGCAGTGTTAGGGTCAAGCAGTGTTAGGGTCAAGCAGTTGGGGGCATTGTGTTTCATAAACACTATTTTTCTTATTTCCGCTCTAAAATATAGATTATGGGTACTCGTTAGAACCGACTCATCGAGGCGGTTCTAACGAGTACCACAATCTATATTTTGAGCAGAGAAAAGAAAATTATCCCAATTTTTCATCTTAAAATTTTCAGTTTTTCGGCGATAAAGGCTACAATGTATTTGTATAGGCGTTATTCATGAAAAGGTTAATGAAAGGTACCATAGTAACTAAGTCGGAAAATGACAAAACCCGCGTTTATCTGCATCGTTATCTTCGCTCTTGATTTAAACTTTATTTCTTTGTATAATACATACATCTTTTAAACAAATAATGTTGACAAAGAATACAAGTATCATACAAAGGGATTTAGAAAAAAGTCAAATGACTTATTCAAATCTGTATCCCTCGATTACAATATCAATGTACTAATTATAATTGTGATTGTCACATTTGCTCGAATTTGCAAGTTATTGTGAAGATATTGTAAGTGAATTTCATTTTGGTTACAAAATGAATAGTCATTTTGGTTACAAAATGAATAGTCATTTTGGTTACAAAATGAAAAGTAGTGAAATAAAGCATATGGCTCCACGGGGAATGGATTTTAAGGTAATTAGCACTGAAGAATCAAGTCTTGTGATTTTGGGCTGTCTCAAGAGAAACAATACATTACAGAAACTCAGTATCGCTCTTCGAATCGTAATGTGAGACAAAGACTGATGATCGGTTGGATTGGACGCTGTAGCTGTTTAATTTTGGCTCGAGTTAGTAGATGTGTTTCACAACCTTTTTTTATATGAACGTGCGTGTATATATTTATGTATGTATGTGCGTCCGTGTAGAAAAACTACTATATTTGTACATCTGAGATAAGTACCAGCAAGGCATTTGAAATCTGTGATTATAAGTTTGAAGTACAAAATCGTTTAGACTTAATAATAAAATCTTGTACTGCTAAGAATATTTTTATGTTATCATTCACAGAGAGATCAGTACTGCCGTATAGAAGGATGTTTAAAGCAGGTTGGCAAATAGCTGAGACAATGTTTGTACATGTCCTGTCTTATGTCCGTGTACTGTGCACAGGCCATGAGGTAGTGATTCGTGTCCTCAACCGCTCCACAAGCACATAAGGAGTTATTTAGAATATTTTTTTGAAAGAGATGGTCATGTAACGAGCTGCAATTAAGTCTTAGTCTGGCATGATGTACTTGCCCAAATCTTTTACCTGCACAAAAATATAACGGTGGTTTCCTTTCGTTAGACTGTAGTTTATGCTTGAAAGCTGCTAATGAGGGTGCATTTTTCTTGTCATCTGGCAAGTCGTTCCAGTTGCGAGTCGCCGACGGGAGAAAGGATGTATAATAAACTTGCGAGTGGGCTCTGACAGTCTGTAGATTGGCATTGTTTCGCAATTCGTAAACTGTGCTACTGCCTACCGTGAGTAGTACTAGTGAAGATAGGTATTCGGGTGTGAGAAAATTCTGCATTTTGTAATAGAGTACAAGTTTGTGTTTTTGCCTCCGAGCTTCCAGAGTTTCCCATCCAAGATCATAGAGAAGAGAGTTGATTGATACAAGTTTTGTTGCTCCAGTAACGATTCGTGCGGCTTCATTTTGAACTATTTCTAATTCGTTCGCCTCGTATCGGGTGCAATTGTCCCAGACAACATCGGCATATTCAAGAAGTGGCCTTATAAAAGAAGTATATATTGTTTGTAGGGATTTTCTATCGAGTGTGAATTTAAGTTTGCGCATTATATTAATCCGGAACCATGCTTTCGTTTTGATGTTGTCTATATGGTCGTGCCAGGTGCAATCGGTCGAAAAAGTTAGGCCTAAATGCTTGTGTGAATGTACTTCGTTAATGTGTTGCTGGTTCATTGATATGGGAGGATGATAGGGTTTATTTATTTTTCGCGAAAAAATCATTGACTCGGATTTCGCAGGATTGAAAGAAACAAGCCATTTCATTGCCCATGAGTTTATCTTAGCCAGGTCAGAGTTAATCTGGGCTGCCGCTTGCATGGGGTTCTCCACCACTATGTACAGACTAGTATCATCTGCAAAGAGCCTGATAGAAGAATGTATGTCTACAACTATGTCATTAATATAAATCAGAAACAGAAGCGGGCCAAGGATGGAGCCTTGTGGGACTCCTGCCTTGATAACAGACCAAGACGATGCAGCTCCAGGTAGTACTACTCTTTGTTGTCTATTATTCAAGTAATCTGTAAACCATTGCAGCAGCGAACCAGAAATACCAATGCTGTGTAGTTTGAATAGAAGGCCTTTATGCCATACTCTGTCAAAGGCTTTACTAATGTCGCAAAAGACCGCACGAACTTCTTTACCTTCGTCGAGCGCTTTGCAAAATTTATTGTAGATATGAACTAATTGATTACCAGTTGAGTCTCCAGGAATAAATCCTGACTGAAGAGATGTTAGTATATTATAGTCACGAATAAAGTTAAAAAGGTGCTTGTGAACGATTTTTTCTAGGACTTTGCCTACAGTACTTAAGAGAGAAATTGGTCTATAATTAGATATGATTGAAGGGTCGTCCTTTTTGAAGATTGGGGTCACGTTTGCCTTTTTCCATGTATTTGGGACTTTACCCTTTCTTAGAGAGAAGATGAAAAGATCACTGAGTGGTTCAGATAGAGGTACAGCTAGTTCTTTAAGAATGCGATTGTTGATTGAGTCAGGACCAGCTGCTTTACCTAATTGCAATGACTTTAATATTAATTCAACTTCTGCCGGAGTGGTTGAAATTAAGCTGAGAAAATTCTGAGCTTGAGGAACATCAGTGGGTAGAGAGGCATTGTCATCAGTTAGCATTGTCTGTTCTATAAAGAAGTCATTCATTAGATTAGCCTTGTCTTCGTCTTTTGAATAAACATTATCTTCTTTGTAAAGGGGCGGGAGTGTTGATGATTGATCGGTTTTAATAAATTTTTTTTAGTGTTTTCCACCAGTCTTTCTGTTTGATTTCTTCGTTCTTTAATTTGTTTGCCAATTTTTCTGTTTGTAGTTGCTTAGATTTACGAATTTCTCCTATAATTTTATTTCGTATTTGTTTGTAATTGTCAAAATCTACCGTGCTTTTTGATTTTTTGAATTTGTTGTATATACGTTTTCTCTTACGGATCATTTTCTTGATTTCATTAGTTAGCCATGGAGGATCAGATTGACGAATTTTTGCTGTTTTGTTAGGAATGTGTTTGGAAGTCAGGTTGGAAATTTTTTCAGTAATGTTTTTGGCATATGTGTCAAAGTCATTGTCCTTTAGCTCATTCCAGTTAGTATTTTCGACCTCCTGCGAAAGAGATTGATAGTCCCCACGATCAAAGAGCCAAATATGCCGGTGAAAGACTCGTGTAATGTATTCGCTCTTGTTGTTTCAATATCTAAAAATCTAAGATTCTTTCCAGTATGTTGAGCTAAGAGCAGCATCACGAAAACACGCTTACATAATTTTGATCCCCTTAAACCCAACTTTTATACAGTAAAACTGGGGTTTACAGCTGTATACATTATTTTTCTTATTTCTGCTCAAAACATAGATTGAGGCGGTTCTAACGAGTACCCAAAACCTACGTGTTGGAGCAGAAAAAAGAAATGTAATGTATGCCCCCGTAAACCTCAGTTTTCTCAATATAAAGTGGGGTTTAGGGGGTGTTCATTTCAAGGACTTATTCACGTTATGTGCTGCATTCGTTAATATTTTACCATAATGCGTTTTAAGCTAATAATGCTATAAACACCTTCATTATTGTCGCCGTGAAATTGTTTTTTTTTTGGGGGGAGGGGTATGTTTTGGTTTTACGGCCCTTTCAAGATTATTTCCCTCATATCGAGCCAAATCAGAGGTGGACGAAAACCGGAGTACCCGGAGAAAGACTACCTCACATTCCGTTGCAGAACTTGGCGTCTTATATGTGATCTGAGCCAGGCTCGAACCCACAGCAGTGAGAGACCTAATGATTAAGAGTCAGCGCTCTTATCCACTAGGCCACGGAGGCCCGTTGTAAAACAATAATCAGTTTTTAGAGGGAAGGAAAAAAAAAGGTGAATATACTTACGTGTTTATATATCGAAATGACCCAAGGATCTCGATTTCATTCGCAACCAACTGAACGACTGGAAAATGAACTTGCATCGGGCCATGTCCTACGATCACAAATACGCCGCCAGGTCTGGTGGCCTGAAAAAAAAGGCTCATAAATGAGAAAAATTCCTTTAACCCATTGTTTAATGATGCACTCTTCCATTGCTATATCTGGAACAAGTCCATTTGTCATATAAGGGGTGGTAGGCCTATTTTTGTTCTTATTCTATCTTCGATGGAAAATACTGTTAGCAAATGGGCCCCGTCAAGCGATTTTGGTACTTATCGCCTATGCGAGCTCATACAAGCAGTGAATCAAGAGGAACCTTCGGACAGAAAGCCATATCCCTGGCCTCTCTGAATGGCTGGGCATGCGCAGTTAAAATTTGTCTTGACGGAATGCTCCAAGACACAAATTCGCTTGGCGGGGCTCAAATAGTGCAGGTCCTGATCTGGGCCTGTACTGTTTGTCAAGACATCCCTTAGGGGTTTCCCGCCTACAATGGCTTAAAAGCTAAGCTAAGGCTAAGATCTGCGTAGTTTTATCAGCAACATCGCTGCCTGTCTGAAGCTTCGTCGGAACCAAGTCGATCCATTCAACAAACATAATGTCTGGTTGTAAAAATGCACAGGCTCATCTGTGTCGAATGTGACATCACGAAAACATGCCTATATAATTTTTACCCCCTTAAACCTCACGTTCGTATATATCAAATCTAGGGTTTGCAGGGTTATACATTATTCTTCTAATTTCCGCTCAAAAACATAGCTCGTGGATAGTTGTTAGAACCGCCTCGGCGAGGCGTTTCTAACGAGTCTCCACAGATTTTATTTTAGGAAGAAATAGGAAAAAAATAAGTTTTTGACACCATCAGCAGACATGTCCAATGAGCTAGGCTGGTTATCAGTCCAAAGTAGACGCAAATGCAATAAAAGGCCACAGGCCAAGTGTCCCCCCCCCCCGACATTTGCAATGTCAGTATTTGGTAATATGTCTATAACATATACGTTGTGAACCATGTTTTGAGATTTTAAAACCCTTTCAACAGACTTATATTTTAATTTCAGTAAAGTTGTAAGGAACAATCTACGGAAAAAAATTATCTCTGAAACTGTAAATGATGATTATTTAAGATGAATCTGGAGTTGCAGAGATAACAATTTTTGCTGGCAACATTCATGGAAACAATTCTGTTGAGGAAATGGCTAAAACTGGCAAAGGGCCACAACTCTGGTACAAATCAGTCGAGCAAGACCTCGATAAAATATGATCATCTTCAGGTCATGTGAGCAATAAGTTGAAAGTTACATCAAAATCCCTTGGAAACTGTAGGAGGAGTTGCGGAGACAAGAACTTATGTTGATAAAATGGCTAAAAGTGACAAACGACCACAACTCTGGTAAAAATAGATGGAGTATAACCTCGATAAAATATGATCATCTTCAGGTCATGGGAACAATAACTGGAACGTTTCATCAGAATCCCTTGAAAACTGTAGGAGGAGTTTCGGAGACAAGGTTGTGTCTACGGACGGACGGACGAACCCATTTCTATAGTCCCCTTCGGCTAACATCCATCTGAGAACAATAAAGTTGTGCTAACAAACAAAGGGTTAAATGAAATGATACCATAATACTAATAGTACATGCTAAAGCCTGCCTCCCCAACTCATTCCTTTAACTTGAGAATGAAACGGGACAATCGCTTTATTATGGAGCTATGGAACTCCCTACCTCCTACCGTCACAAACTGTGATACCGTAGATGCTTTTAAAATGTCTTAAAACAATGGTTTAGCTGAAAGCTAATTTATTCCGAAAGAATATTGCTATTTACTTATTACAAACATTTAACATGTCGAAAGCTTTCTAGCTTGTGACGTTTCTTTTGCACAGTCACAGCATATATGATGTTATAATGTGTTATTTAAATGTAATGTATATATCTGTATGTTTTTTCATGTGATATGTTATAGAGAACCACAAGGTAGACTGGCTTTTGAAACTAACTGTGAAACCTCTGTAAATTTATTTAAATGAAATAAAATAACGTTAATGGAATGGAAAATGTGAGAAAACACTTACATAGACTCCAAGGTTGACAGAGAACTGCGCGCCACTGCACTCTATGGTTCTCTCTGGAGCACCACCTAGCAATTCCACCACTTTCTTCGCTACAGCTTCCGGTTCATCCCCAGGCTGTATCTGTAGTGTATGTGTAGCGCCTACTTGCTTCGCAAACTGAAGCCTTTTGTTGTCAACATCTGTAAAATGGAGTGACTATTGATAACTCATCAGTAGCTAAGACTGAGGTGTAGCATATTAGCAGTTTGCATGTTTCATTCTGTAGGATTTGTTGTTCTTTGGGTACAGAGGACCCTCATTATAACGGCAGTATTTGTTCCCTTTTATTTTGCCGTTATAAAGAATTTGCCGTTATAAAGAATCCAAGTCAGGAGTATGATAGGTAATAAAAGGCCTTATCCCCATTATTACTCCAAGAAACAAATGTTATAGACATTTGTTAGAATCGCCTCGATGAGGCGATTCTAACAAACATGTATAACATTTGTTTCTTGGAGTATTAGATTAGACCTTTTCATGATTCTGGACTCGATTTGTGCGTTTCCAACCCGAGGGAAGCCCACGCCGCTCGGAACCGAGGCTTAGCCTTTAGCTAAGTAGTCATTCCATTCAAATTGCCGTTATAACGAGTTTTGCCGTTATAATGAATGTCGTTATAAAGAGGTTTGACTGCACAGCATGATATGCATACATCGATGATTATGATTAGAACCGCGCAAGCTACCAGAGCGTTCAGTGTCCCAGTGCAAATGTTCAGTCCAATAAGCACACATACTTTTTGAAAACTGTTTTTCCCTTGCTCATTATGTAAATGTAAGAGAATTTGTACAAAGTGCAGATTTCTGGAACTTCACTGCATGTAAGCATAAAAGAAAATATATTGAATGTAAAAGTGTATTGGTTCGGCTGAAATAACAGTCAACAGCCAATCGGAATACTTGGTGACATTTGTTTCTACAAAAAGAAATTAAAACATTGTATATATGGGTCAAATGGCTTTTGAAGAATCTTCTTATCAATATCTGTACTGCTTGTAAAGGTAGAACATAGCTTGGTTCAACAGGACAGTGGTGAAGTTTCCTTTTTTCGACATGTATGCAACCGTGATCCAGTACATGCCATCTACACCGTATCTTAACAGTTAAAATACGTCAACACTGAAGCAGCAGCCATAAATAATTACAGTTCCAGTGTAAAGTCTAATGTAAACCTACAGAAAACATTGTAGTTCATACTTCCATGAATGCATCGAGTCACATGATACTGATTTTCAATGACGTCAAGTGACGTCAGTCTAAACCAAGGTTCTCTACGGGCGTTGATGACGTCAACGCTGTTCCGCTTTTTGTAGAAAAACAAGGTGTAAATGTTTTTCAGCTTTAACAGTTTCCCTTTTAAGTATGTTTTTCGCCCAGTGATGAGGAGCAAAGAAAATAAACTTATTTTTTCCGCTTTTCATGAAAGTATAAACGACAGTGGGTCGCTAGCAAAGTTTAAACCCCGAAGTTTAAATGAATCCTTTTGGGGTTCATTTACTTTGCACGCGACCCAAGTGCGTTCATACTTTCATGAACAGCATAAAAATAAAATTCATTTCTTAAATGGTTCCAATAACGTAACAGTGGATATCTAGAAACTGGTCTAAATGAGGTGGTTATATTGAGAATACCAGGTTCGTGTCTTTTGATATCAAGTTTACCAGGCAAGGCTTTGAGAACTCTTGTAGAATCGCGAGGCTTGCCGAGTGATTCTTTATGCTTCCTCGAAAGCTTCGAGAATGCTTGTTGAACCGCAAGGCTTGCCGAGCGATTCTACATGCGTTTTCCAAGCCGAGCCTGATAAACTTGATATCAAACGAACGAATCTGGTATTCTCTGTATCAGTTAATCCCTTTCTACACTCTTACGCTTTTGCCATTTTTAATGACAGATTCAATCTTTCATTTCTAGCTATCCTGCGTGTTGTAAAGTAGTTCCGGCTTTCTTGCGACTTTCTTCCGGCTTTGACCGCCAAAGAAATATGAGTCCGCACAAAATGTAGTCCGGTTTGGTGCAGTTATCAAAATTGTACATCCTATAATCGCAATACAAACTTTTGAAGCAGACGACTTGACGATTTTATCTTACCTTTTAGAGAATAGATTCAGCATTCCATATGAATCAGCTGCATCATGCGAGACTGTATACCCAGATCAATGCGGCGTCTGCTCAGATGTCTGCTCAGGTTTTACACTGTTTTCTAACAGTGCTGTCAGACAAGAATATTAATGGGTTTTCCGACATTCGAGGTCAAGTCTAGGTCAGTTACAACTAGGTGTATATCAGACTTTGCAAGAAAGGCTGCCCTTTCAACCCTGAAATATGCTACAGATACCTACGTAAACAGTGTAGGTCCTGTGATATAATTCTAAGTGCCATATTTAGCAGAATGGACGAGCCCAACTTCAGTGATGGAAGAGTACACTCCAGAAACTCAAGACAGTGAATAAATCAAAGCACTGACAACACTCATGCCGATTGTCTCTAAATGCAGGCTGGTCATGAACGAGGACTTTGACTGATCCGGTTAAACTTAAGATGTTAGTAACTGATGCAAAAATGTAGAACAAGATCAACACCGTGTTCAGTGTGGCGCTTGATCTTAGTCTACATTGTTTGCCAGATCGAACATTTGATTCAAGTGCAGGTTTTACAGATAACACTTACATGTATCCAAGACTGACAAACGACACGGCTATGTTTGGGTTGATTGTTTGGCATTCGACCCAAGGTTACTAATAAGAAAACGATTCAGAGCTAACGTCTACGTGACTATCACTGACTTCTCATAATAACATTTTTCTTGCAGAAAATAGCCGCAGTGAGATCAGGGTATTCCATAAGAATGAAGAGGGTCATCCTGGAATCATAGGGTGAGCTTGGCAAACAGTGTAGAACAAGTTCGGACGCTGCAGAACGCTCTTCTTATCAAAATCTTCACTATTTGTTTGGAATTTCAGAGTTAAATTAAACAGTTTAAATCTCAGCCTAGGACTATTACCCCAACCTACATCCCACCAACACTTTCGGTGCTTTGATTCTGAAACCAAACGATTGCATGATTACAAGACGGTAAGACACCATGCCCTTAAGCTAAAAAGGTTAAATCAATCAACCGTGACGTAAGGTTACCAGTTCGTCAGATCCTGTGTTTTGTTTTGTTTGATTTGAGGTTTAACGTCCCCGTCAACACTGTATAGGTAATTTTGGAGACGTTGCTGCCAATTTTGAGGGACTTTTACCCGACACTGAGATGAAATGACATCTCAAGCCCTGCCGCCCAATGAAACCAATAGGGTTTATATGCATGGACGGTCCGACTCGCTCGCACCGCTTTGCCTGGGCAGGCTTACATCCTCTAAGCAGATTACCAGTACTCGTGTGCGGGTCGGTTTCAGCTCTGCGTTGAAGCATCAAGCAGCCCATCTATTTCTTTAAGCCCCGATGGGCGGGGGCCAACGATCCTGTGTACCACCTTCACACCAGCACTGATAGAAACCACATGTTCAGGATCAAACTTTTGATGCGTGATGTAAGGTCGTGCCTAGAAAGGAAGAAATTGTATTTTCTTCTCAAAAAGCATCAAGTGAGAACGTATTGCAACATTTTTCATTAAACCCTGGACAGAGTGAGTGAGTGAGTGTTTGAGTTTTACATTCCACCAACAGCTAAGGTCATACGGAGACGATACCTCGGTTTAAAGACTCATCCGAAAGTTTGGAGAAGTCCGGGATCGATCCTACGATTCCTGGTTTACAAGGCGAGTTGCATAACCACTACACCACGGGGGCTTCTAATGGACAGTTAGAAGCTGGTCGGAAAGCGGATGGCGTTGACTCTGATTTTGGGTGCCACATGTGTGTGATCTATTTGTCTGTTGCAGCGACATCTTACTATCAACAGAAGACGCTAGTGGACGTCGACGTAGTGGAAGACCGAAGTCAGTGCGTCAAGATCGATTCATCCGACAGACGCATATGCGAAGCAGATTTCCGCCGGCATCTGCTACACTGTACCTGTAGATAAACAAAGGGTTTCATCTACCGACTAATAAGCACTGACACTGTTCGTCGCCCTTATGCGATGCACTTTTGAGAGCTAGACGTCCCTGTCGTGACCAGAGTTAACGCGTCGACACAGTACGGAACACTTATGCTGGTGCATGAAATACGTACATGTATATTGGCGTCTAAGCGACTCGCATGATATGCGTTTCAGTGACACAGCGCACTTCAGCGCGAATCACGCCGATTGTCGTTTCGGGATGTTTCGACATATAGGTGTAAGGTATGCCGAGGCGACGCGGGCGTAATAGAGCATGACATATCGGATGTAATAAGTGAAATGGTATGTCAACTATTGCATGTAGCTAGCGACATTAAGAACATTCATGATCATGGCTGAGTCGTTAACTGAACAGCGAGACGTTACATCAATCAAGTGCGCCGGCCTTACGTGGTTCCCTTTATTTGTTTGCGCTCAGAATCCGGGATATCTAATCCAGCAGGATTACGCGCGGGTTTATAGTGCTGTTCTTACTCAAAAATGTCTTCAAGCCAATGAAATTCATGTACTGGACTGACCAGCCTTTCTCCTCCGATCTCTTTCCCACAACCGACCAGACAAAAATGTTACTTATTGACAGTAGCATTGTTAAAACTTGAATTTTAATGTTTGGTTTTGAAAACGTAAATAGTTTCTTTCCAAAATTTGAAACATCGAATGGCATTTCATTATACCACCGGTGTATAGACATCTGCAAACATATCATACAATGGAATTTGCAGAACTATTTTTCTTAATTTTATGATCTTTTTAGAAAGGCTGTCTGTAAGTTTTCACAGTGTTTTGATTTCCTCATAGAATTTGTCATTTCATTGCCTTTGACGCTTTGATTTCCAGAGGTCCAGATCATAGAAGCGTAATGTCACGTTGACCTGATAAGGCTCTCTTGTCCTGAGATAGTATATCTTTATCAGGTCAAGGTGTTACAATGCAATTAATATAGGGGCAACTGATATGCCTTGGGAACTTGTAATGAACCCGTTTTATGATGTCATCTTACCTGTGACACAGACCGCAGCAGCCCCAAATGCCTTGGCAGACAGCATAGCACAAAGCCCAATCGGCCCTGAAAATAAAAGTATAGTGTAGGTGTACTCAGAGTTTTGGCATCTTTGCCAGATACTAAAATAGCATCATATCCATTGCCCGACTTTATGTTAACAAGTCCGTGCAATGAACAGCCCTTTAAACCACATTTTATATAGAGGCAAGTGGGACTTATGGGGGTGTTCATTACTTTCCTTATATACCTAGACTGTAGGTACTCGTTAGAGCCGGCTCAGCAATCTAAATTTGGACTAGAAATGAGAGTAATCATTTGAATGTCATAAAATTGTTTCCTTATCAACATACACTGTTTTTGTTTGTTTGATTTGAGGTTTAACGTCCCGTCAAAACTGTAAAGGTCATTTTGGAGACGTTGCTTCCAATTTTGTGGGACTTTTACCCGACATTGAGATGAAATGACATATCAAGCCCTGTCGCCCAATGAAACCAATAGGGTTTATAAGCATGGACGGTCCGACACTCACACCGCTTTGCCTGGGCAGGCTCAACATACATTGAAAACTCATATCATAAAACTGCGATTTCCAGACTTCTGTAGAACGCCAGCCATTTTCACGCACTTGGCGGTCTTGTTTACATAAAGCGCCTCGATGACGTGCCAAAATTAAAGCGACCTCTGAGAATGGCGCGAAATTGAAGGGACGTAACTACGTAAAACGATGTTTTTTGTTCTTCGTTCCATTCTACAGAAGACCTTTAAATCTTCTGAATTCGCGAGATAAGAGCATGCACATTCTTTCCGCCAATTATTATAGTCAATTGTGATTGGCTTCCGATGAATACAGATTTTTTTTTACCTCAGCAGGATTGTTAGGAACGACTGGTGTTTGGACGATTGTAAGAAAGACGGCGGTGTATCATTTTTAGAATGCTTACAGTAACTTACTCATTTGCATACCGCATGCTGCAACTATATACAGCCAAGAAATTTCACAAACGACTTTTTTTCTGTTTAATATTTTGTATTTGATTATTTTTCGAACATTAACTTAAAAGTTATTCTTTAGTTGCATCTTACATCTTTACTTTTAAGAAAATAACCAATAGTAAATCACGAGGTGACATGTGGTGGTGGTGGGGGTGGGGGTGTATGTGGAAACTGAAAACGATACTGAAAACGTAGTAGCATGTTGCGAGTGTGTAAAAATATCGCTACATGTGATTTATTCCGTTAATGCTCTCTTATATGGACCCATGTCTATAAAGTGACAAAAAATGCGGCCTCGAATGTAAAAATATTCAAGTAAGAATGACAAAATAACATCTTGTTGGAAGACTGGTCTCATCTCTATATAGGGATGAAACCTGATTATTTAGGAAAATGATAAATTCATGGCAAATCTAAAAAATGTGGTCTCACTCCTATATAGAGAAGAAAATGTGGTCTCACCTTAAATAACATACTAAAAGCCTGGGCTGAATGAATGTGGTCTCATCTCTGTATAGGGATGAGTCTGTTTGATTTGATTTGAGGTTTAACGTCCCCATCAACACTGTATAGGTCATTTTGGAGACGTTGCTTCCAATTTTGTGGGACTTTTACCCGCCATTGAGATTAAATGACCTGTCGCCCAATGAAAACAATAGGGTTTATAAGCATGGACAGACTGACATGTACCGCTTTGCCTGGGCAGGCATAGAACCTCTAAGCGGTTAACCAGTACTCGTGCGCGGGTCGGTTTCAGCTCTGCGTGGAAGCATCATGCAGCCCGTCTATTTCTTCAAGCCCCGATGGGTATTGGGATGAGATCACATTATTAAGAAAAATGATAAATTCATGGCAAATCTAAAACATGTGGTCTCACTCCTATATAGAGAAGAAAATGTGGTTAAACCTTAAATAACATACTAAAAACCTGGCCTGAAGTAATGTGGTCTCATCTCTATATAGGGATGAGAGCACATTATTTAGGAAAATGATAAATTCATGGCAAATCTTGAAAAATGTTGTCTAGGAAAATGATAAATTCATGGCAAATCTAAAAAATGTGGTCTCACTCCCTATATAGAGAAGAAAATATGGTCTCACCCTAAATAACATATTAAAAGCCTAGGCTAACATCTTTATATAGGGATGAGACTACATCGTTTAGGAAAATGAATATTCATGCAAAAAAAGCCTGGGCTGAAGGACTGTGGTCTCAATAATTTGTTCACCCATTAAAAAAAAGCTTAAGTTGACCCCTATTATTAATTGACACGCTACATATACCGAATGAATCTAATTTTGATAATGATTAGGACCCAATTGTTCTGTATGTTAATTAGGATATAACTGCGCATGCTTCTAAAATGAATGAAGAAATCCAATTGTAGATTTTTTTCTATAAGGGAATAATAATAACCAACCACTTGTTTTACTTCAACTCCTTACCAAATTTTCGAGGGTCTCCCCTCTTCATCAGGGTTATATGGACACTGCACTCTACATTTTACATGGCTTTCCAATATGGCCTTCCAATTTTGATACACCAATTCAATGACGTCATTGAATTGATGTATCAAACATTGGAAGGCCATATTGGAAAGCCATGTAAAATGTAGAGTGCAGTGTCCATATAACCCTGATGAAGAGGGGAGACCCTCGAAAATTTGGTAAAGAGTTGAAGGGAATGAAGAAATCTTTTGGTGGAAGCTAAAAATCTTGTTATGCTTTGCGCTCTTCAGACATTTATGAATGAATGGTCACGTTGTCTCTTTGATCCAAGTTAGTCGACGCTTGCATGTTCGTAATGGCCAGAGAGCTAAATTTTGCATAAAATTGTAAAGTGTAGACATTTTGAAGAATTTACCGTCATCATCAGATGAAAAGTATCTCTAGTTAACTATTTGGTTAAAGATCAATTGGAAATCCCAACGAAATCTAGTTGCCAAGTCATGCAAATGACATAAAAACAGTTGCTACCCCCTGGAATTAGAAAGCAAAATGGCGGAGCAGAAGCGGAAAAATTTCCATACCCTACCTCAGTTCATTCGATCCTAGCCAACCATCCTTTTGCCAAGGCTATCATGTTTCTGTGTGATATAAAAGATGAGATATTGAAGTTTGTTTTAAGACCTTATTTGGTGTGATTCACCGTCTTATAAGGCAGGGGACCACATCAAACCTACAACTTAAACTTTTACCAATGGTTTTAGGTACCCAGTTAGAATGCCTGCAAAAGGTGGTTCTGACGAGCAAATAAATCTATATTTGGAAAATTCTTTTTTCTTTTAAAACGTAATTTGTTGACATACGAAATGATAGCAACATATCAATAAACCAGGAAATCCGCCGTCTTATACGGAAAAGAAACGGCGAAATAGAAGTAGCGTCGGTGACATGCTTGATGAGATATAGTGGCCATCCCTGGAGGCCCGTCGCGAGCAGTCCTCCTTAACCTTCTTCTACAAGATACATTCTGGTACAGTATCAATTAACAAGGATAGGTACTTGACCCCTGCAACAGTGTCAACCCGTACAAGGGCATCAAGAGCAAATAACTCCCAGTATCGTAGGTACCAGTCCCATAGTGATGCCCTGAAAAACTCTTTCTTCCCTAGAACTATTCCTCAGTGGAATAGTCTTCCATCTTCTGCGGTGAATGCCAAGACCGCAGAGGAGTTCAAAGCCCGCACGGTATAAGATTGAGACTCAGAGGTATGCGTTTTAGGAACCTCTGTGTTCGGATTGTAAATAGTTTTAAGGGCTCGTCCAGTGATGATTTTTTTATGCTAAATTCTAAATTAAGCCACCCACCTAACTGAGGTAATGGCCAAATGTGACCGACTCAGTATGAGAAATGGATGGATGGATGGATGGCTGGATAGAAACAAACAGTATAGCTGGTTCAATTTGACACGAGACTGACCTTTATGCAAAGAATAAAGGACGGGTTACAGTTTTCTATTGCAAAGTGCCTACTGAAAGAGCTAATTCTTGAAGTCAACAAGGTGACCAAATATCTCTGATTTGTTGGACAAATATTTACTTTTTCATCCGCATGCGTTTTCGTAACAAAATTTCCGGTTGAATACATGCACTACCGGTCATGTGTAACATTGCGCCTTTGGAAAAAGTGAAGACCCCTGTGGTGTTCAAAGGAAAATTGCATGCTCGTCCACATTGTTAACCGGAGAAAACTACACACCACTTTATTTCAGAAACAATAATGCTTTCAAAAATGCTGATGTTTTGGCGGTTAACGATGTGGAGGATGTTGAATAATAAACTTTTATCGATAAAATAAGGTGAGAAAATCAATGTAATCAAAGTACTGTGCATACTCGCACATGAAAAAGTCAATTTAGTCTACATATACAGAAGGACAGCGGCAAGCCATCTGTATGAGCATGACCATCATTCCTTGCTGGGCAAACGGGAATGCATTTAATTGATGAATTAAAGGACTATCATGTAACTGCTGTCGCATGCTGTGCATGTTACCTGTATGACATACATTCATGTTTACCTTCCATTACAAGTTTATGTCTTATATTGTTTACAGAGTATGTAACATTTCATATTTTCTGCAGACGTACCCTGAATGCTGGTATAAGGTGAGAAAATCAATGTAATCAAAGTACTGTGTATATTCGCACAGGAAAAAGTCAATATAGTCTACATATACAGATGGACAGCGGCTGGCCATCTGTATGAGCACGACCATCATTCCTTGCTGGGCAAACGGGAATGCTTTTTACCTCACCTGACCGAAGGTCATGGTGAGCTTTTGTGACTGTGATATGTCCGGCGTCGTCGTGCGTCCGTAAACTTTTCTCGTTAACACTCTAGAGGCCACAGTTTTGATCCAATCATGATCAATCTTGCTCAGAATAATTATCATGACAATATGTCGGTCAGGTTCGAATATGGGTCATGTCGGGTCAAAAAGTAGGTCACCAGGTCAAATCAAAGGAAAACCTTGTTAACACACTAGAGGCCACATTTTTTTCCAATCATCCTCAAACTTGCTCAGGATGATCATCTTGATAATATCTCGGTCAAGTTCGAATATGGGTCACGTCGGGTCAAAAAGTAGATCAGTAGGTCAAACCACAGAAAACCCTTGTTAGCACTCTAGAGGCCACAGTTTTTGTCCAACCATCCTCAATCTTGCTCAGAATGATCAGCCTGTCAACATCTCGGTCAAGTTCGAATATGGGTCAAGTCGGGTCAAAAAGTAGGTCACCAGTTCAAATCAAAGGAATACCTTGTTAACACTCTAGAGGCCACAATTTTGGTCCAATCATCCTCAAACTTGCTCAGGATGATCATATTGATAATATCTCGGTCAAGTTCGAATATGGGTCACGTCGGGTCAAAAAGTAGGTCAGTAGGTCAAACCACAGAAAACCCTTGTCAGCACTCTAGAGGCCACAGTTTTGGTCCAATCATCCTCAAACTTGCTCAGAATGATCATCCTGTCAATATCAAGTTCGAATATGGGTCATGTCGGGTCAAAAAGTAGGTCACCGGGTCAAATCAGAGGAAAACCTTGTTAACACTCTAGAGGCCACAGTTTTGGTCCAATCATCCTCAAACTTGCTCAAAATGATCATCCTGACAATATCTCGGTCAAGTTCGAATATGTGTCATGTCAGGTCAAAAAGTAGGTCAGTAGGTCAAATCATAGGAAAACCTTATTAACACTCTAGAGGCCACAGGTTTGGTCAAATTATCATCAAACTTGCTCAGAATGATTATCTCTACAATATCTAGGTCAAATTTTAATATGGGTCATGTGGGGTCAAAAAGTAGGTCAAATCGTAGAAAAACATTGTTTACATTCTAGAGACTGCAATTTTAGTCTAATTTTCATCAAACTTGCTCCGAATGATCATCTTGACAATATCTAGGAAAGGTTCGAATATGGGTTATATCGGGTCAGAAAGTAGGTCAGTAGTTCAGATCATAGAAAAATCTTGTGAACACACTAGAGACCACAGTTTTGGTTCGATCATCATCCAAAATTCATAAATTCTTAAATGAAATAGGTTACAGATTAGCCATTATTGGCTCTAAAAGAAGAGATTTCGGAGACCTTGGCCTTAGAGTACAGACAATAAGTAGCAGAAAGGGTTATCCTTTAGAAGCAAGGAATACACAACAGAACTGGAAAATGTGGAGTGTACATGTTTTTTGGGTCACACTAGCTAGTTTTGGCCAATTTGGGCTTCATTAGTGACCCTAAAATATTTTCAAAATTCAACAGTGGAATCAATGATCCCAAAAGGACAAGAAAATGTAAACTACACTATGATGTAGGGCAGAGAGACTTTTTACGGCCGCCACACATTCCGAGAAACCAGCTGCAGTGACGTTAAATAAGTTGTAGAGAGGGTTATTCTTAGCCATTTTTGGCCGATAATTGACTGTTTTATTTATTTATTTTTTTCTATTGGGGGGGGGGGGGGTTTGGCTGTGACCTTGAAAGTAGTCAAGGTCACCAAAATCTAATCAAATCTGCGGTATGTTGTAATGGTATATTATACCAAGTTTGAATGCAATTAATCAATTTGTTTATGAGAAATTGTGCAGTCAAGCCTTTTTGTTCCAAAATCGTCTGTTTTTGGGAGCCTGTGACCTTGAAAAATGGTCATGGTCGACAAAATATAATCAAATCTGCATCATGTTGTGATGTTATAATGTACTAAGTTTGACTAAAATTAAGCAATTTATTAATGAGAGCCATTTTTGGCCCAAAATTGATTGTCTTTGAGGGCCTGTGACCTTGAAAAAGGTCAAGGTCACAAAAAATCTAACCCGATCTGCGGTATGATATATTGATATATTGTACCAAGTTTGACGAAAATTGGTCATTCTTTAATGAGATAGAGTGCAGACAAGCCATTGTTGGCCCAAAATTGACTGATTTTGGAGGCCTGTGACCTTGAAAAAAATGTCAAGGTCACCAAAATCAAATCGAACTTCCAGTATGTTTTAATGATATATTGTTCCAAGTTTGATTAAAATTAATCAATTCGTTATTGAGATAGAGTACAGACAAGCCATTTTTGGCCTAAAAATGACTGTTTTGGGTTGCTGTGACCTTGAAAAATGAGGTCAAGGTCACCAAAATCCAATCAAATCTGATGTATGTTGTGATGTTATATTGTACTGTTGTTGTCTTTCTGCCAACATTTTAAATATATATTTCAGAATCGAAAATACATTCCGTATTATTAAGCACTTCTAACATATTATACTAAATACATATAACTTCACAATATAAATTTCTTATGCATATACTGTACATAATATTGTGTCACGAGATACAAGAAACATAGATTCTGATATGGACATGTAGATTAGCACGCTTTAATGCGGTTAATTGTTAAAAAATGTCACATTACTTTGGCAAATCACCAAATACTGACAATTACCCCACTTGTAGAAAAACGGAAGTCACATGACTGCACATGTCATGGTTAATTAAATATTGTTGTCATACAATGTATGAACGCGCATATGTTGGACTATATTGCATATAAGTTTCATCCAGATCCATCGTAGGCACAAATATGGCTAAACTGTAACCCGTCCTTTGTACGCGTCATCGCCTAATAGATCGATTTTCGTAAACTTACCGTGAATTTTCGGCATCTCGTTAATGGCGACCCATTTACCGACCTCTATGTATTGAATAACAACATCGACCTTTTCGGAAGACGGCGAAGATAAATAAATGCATTCAGTCGGGTGTGGAATTATGTTAAACCATGCAAATGGGCAAACGGACTGATTTTATCCTTTTAGATTTTGGCAAAGCTTTTGACTAAGTCGCCAATGAAAAACTCATTCTGAAATTGCACCATTATGGCATTAGAAGAGACACTCTAAAATGGATTAAGGACTTTTTGGACAATCGAAAACAAGCAGTCATAAGTAACGGGGCAAGCTCAGCCAGTATCCCAGTCTCCTCTGTGGTCCCGCAGGGCTCGGTTCTCGGACCAATTCTCTTGCTTGAATACATCAGAGACCTGCCTGGGCAGGTCAAATCAAGACGCGGACTTTTCGTGGACGACACGGCCATGTACCTTGCCGTAAGCTCACAAACAGAACGGTGGGAAAAGATGTGAGACATGGACTTTAATTCTTCTATATAAATGCCAGGTCCTTCATGTTACCCGACGTAAGATCTCCATTCCAACTGTGTACCTCTTCGAGGCGGTTCTAACGAGTACCCACAATCTATATTGTAGAGCAGAAATAATAGAAATAAAGTTTAGCACTGTAAATCCCATTTTTACTATATAAAGTGGGGTTCGACGGGGTCAAAATTAATAGGCGTGTTTTCATGATATGAGGGTTCACGAGGATCAACTCTGTGATATTAACACCCTCATCGGCTACTGTGGAGACACGCTACGATAGAGTCCATTTCACAAACCCAGGGGAGTAGGTGTTATGAACTTATCATTACGAGAACCCTCCCGAGGCTTTTCTAGTATCTTCCGGTTGAAAAAGTACGATACTTTTCAAATATAGATCATTTGTGTTCATTAGAACCGCCTCAATCAGGCGGTTCTAACGAGTACCAACAACCTAAGTTTTTGAGCAAAAATAAGGAAAATAATGTATGTCCCAGCAAATCCTACTTTTCTCTATTTAAAATGGGGTTTATAGGGGTGTTAATTACACGGACTTGTTAACCTGGTGGAAAGAAATTACCAGTGGCACCAGTTGCTACTATAATTCCTCTCCTAGGTCCTGCCAGCACGTGCGCAAAGGATGGCGAATGTGGAGAAATACAGCCGGTCGCGGTTAAACGCTCTAGATGCTGGGTATTTTTTCAGCAAACGACATTTTGAAACATTTTCCAATATTTTCCCAGGGACTGACATTTAATAAAAATTGTCTCCTAAAACATGATTTGACATTTTTTTGCAAATTGACAATTTGCATAACATTTCAATTCCTGTTTTCTGGGAACAATAAGAAAACGTATCTACACTTTCTCGCCTGCTGAATTATTTGTTTGTTTGTTTGTTTCGAGGTTTAACGTCCCCGTCAACACTGTATAGGCCATTTGGAGACGTTGATTCCAATTTTGTGGGACATTTACCCGATATTGAGATGAAATGACATCTCAAGCCCCGTCGCCCAATGAAACCAATAGGGTTTATAAGCATGGACGGGCCGACTCGCGACGCTTTGCCTGGACAGGCTTAGATCCTCTAAGCGGTTTACCAGTACTCGTGTGTGGTCGGTTTCAGCTCTGCGAGGAAGCATCATGCAGCCCATCTATTTCGGCAGGGGCAGAAGAAAAAGTATCTACAATTTGTCGGCTGCTGAATTAGCCCAGGGCATCGTAAAGGTTTATGATATTCTAGCACGAGTCATATGTAGCACTGATATCTTGTCATTACAAAAACATGCCAATACAATTACATTGTAAATGTTTCCGCCGAAACAATAAAAAATGAGATGAAAAATTGTGATATTTTTCTTATTTCTGCTCAAAATAAAGATTGTGGGTACTCGGCGAGGCGGTTAAAACGAGTTCCCACAATCTTTATTTTAGAGAAGAAATAAAACAATAAGGTTTATCCCGTAAACTCCAGTTTTGCTATATAAATGTGGGGTTCACGGGTGTCAGAATTATAAAGGCGTATTTTCGTGATGTATTTTGTGTTAAGGCTTATGCATCTTTACCTGCCCCACAGACCAAGACTTTGTTGCCCATGGTCATTCTGGATCTCTTACAGGCATGAAGTCCCACTGAAAGTGGCTCTATGAGCGCGCCCTCTTCAAAACTTACATTGTCTGGAAGCCTACAATAGTTAGACGTTAGGTTTAACAAGACAGTACAATCATTAGTACGGCCCCGCCCATCTGGACTTGAAGAAATAAATGGGCTGCATTATTCTTCCACGCAGAGCTGAATCCGACCGCACAGGAATACTGGTAAACCGCTTAGAGGATCTAAGCCTGCCCAGGCAATGCGGTGCGAGTCGGACCGTCCATGGTTAAAACCCTATTGTTTTCATTGGGCGACAGGGCTTGAGATGTCCTTTCATCTCAGTGTCGGGTAAAAGTCCCACAAAATTGGAAGCAACGTCTCCAGAGGACCTATATAGTGTTGATGGGGAAGTTAAACATCAAATCAAACAAACATACAAACAAAACAAACAGCCATTAGTGTATAAGCTTTCACAAGGAGGAAAAAGCGGCACATAACAAGTATATAAGCTTTCATACAAAAAAGAGGCCCACAGGCAGCGCTCTTGCAAATACCAGTAATTGCTATCACATTTGTACGAGACAAATTAACTGTATAAAACACATTTCTGAGATTTAACTCTAGACATTCACATTTAATATGTGCTTGGCGTAGACCTAGCTTTTTGTAAACGCTATACTTGTTTACGTCATTGTTAGAGTAAGGATCAGTCATCTTGGATTTCGTATATATTGGAAACAAATACATACAAATATGAAAAAGCAACAATAGCGGCATACATCGGTTTATGTGTTTACTGCGACAATCCTTTTTTAGAATTCCATTTGCCTTCACAGCAGTCGGTGTTCTGACGCCGTAGAATGCTTCATGCTTCATTTCAGAAAGTATCTGGTTTATGCATAATTGATAAAGGCAGTATTTTGAATTTTTGATAACCATATTTTGTACATGCATCAAGAAAACACGCCTATATAATTTTGATCCCATTTATAGTAAAACTGGGGTTTACATAGTAAATTTGGGAAGAATTTGGAATCTGATTGTATCAGTTCCTGATCATTTCTCTTTTTAATTTTAAACCTTATTTTTCTTATTTCTGCTCTAAGGTATAGATTGTGGGTACTCATTAGAACCGTCTCCATGAGGCGGTTCTAAAGAGTATCCCAATCTAAATTTTGAGTAGAAACAAGAAATATATCACAAATTTTCATTGTAAAATTTTCGTGTTTTTTTTCGGCGGTAAAGTTTAAAATATATTTAAATAGGCGTGTTTTCGTAATGTAACAAACTGTAAATTTTTGACCGAAATGTGAAACTGAATAACAATAATAATAATAATAATAATAATAATAATGATAATAATAATAATAATAACGACATACTTTTTAATAGAGGATAACAGATTTAGCCAAGCATTGGCACCAAATGGCCTTTACATATAACATATACAAAGTTGACCATATACACCTGTGGACACAAAAGCGTTCAAACTCCTATGAAATAACTTTCAATGAATCTCTTTGCATCAAGTTAGTTTTGACAAGCAAATGTCATTCATCAAAGAATTCTAAAACTAGATCAAGCCATTGATTGGTCTCATTTTGGAAAACAATATCTGATTGACATTTGGGATGTATTTTGATTGGACAGTGCAGGAGTCAGCAATGAAATGTACACCACCTTGTGTTTTGAATTTATTTCTGTTGATAGGATGTTAGGATATATTGAATGATTTTTCAAGTCAGAATGAAATGACGCTCATCAAAGTTTGAACGCTTTTGTGTCCACAGGTGTAGACTAAGGTACTACATACTTAAAGACAAAATCAGCTCCGTGTACATGATACCTAGCCAGGGCCCCACTGTCAGGAGGTGTGGCCAAGAAGAAGACGTTAGGGCAGAGGTTGTATCGACCCTCTTTACAAAAATCGCATGTCCGGCATACCCCGTGGGGTTCGATCGCAACTCTGTCACCTGCAAATATACATCACGAAAACACGCCTATATAATTCTGAACCCCTTGAACCCCAATTTTGTATAGTAAAACTGGGTTTTACAGAGGTAAACCTTATTTGTCTTATTTCTGCTTTAAAATATAGACTGTGGGTACACGTTAGAACCGCCTCAATGAGGCGGTTCTAATGAGTACCCACAATTTATATTTTAAGCAGAAATAAGGAAAATATAACAATTTTTCACTTAAAATTTTCTCTTTTTTTGACAATAAAATTTACAATGTATTTGTATAGGCATGTTATCGTAGTATAGCATAGCCCCAGATTTGGAGTAATCAGGATAATTTTGGGATAATTTTCCTCAATTTCCGTAAGATAATAAGTAAAATTCCTGCATTAAGACCACCTTTAGGACTGTTCAAACGTGGTCTTTAAGACCACTTTTGAACAGACCAAAAGGTGGTCTCATTCTAGAGGACTCTGGATGCAGAAAACACAATGAAAGAACAGATTAAATCAATTAAATGGGCTTTTAAAAGCAGAATTTGTCTTAATTTTAGCTGGTCTTAATAGCAGAATTCTACTGTATATACTTATCCAGCAAAATGTTGGTCTTGAGCTGTATCAAAACACTGACAGTACTCATTTGTCTGGTGTAGGCTGGGGAAAAATGGTGTTGAATGGGGACTTAGACTGTTTCGTGAAACACTTTAATTCCTGTATTGTAAGCAAACAATGTAGACCTGATCTGGGTCTACAATGTTTGTTAATGTCCCACTCCATATTTTAACTTTTTACACAACGTTCTGACGCCACAGGGAGAAGACTAGCGCTGCTATAAACAGCCTTTACCTGGATTTTGTACACATTACGAAAACACGCCTCTTCAATTGTACTACCAAAAATGATGTTTTTTTTTATATAAAATCCTGATATTTTTCATATTTCCGCTCAAAACATAGATTGTTGGTACTCGTAAGAACCGCATGGGGGTGGCGGTTCTAACGAGTACCCACAAACTATGTTTTCTGAGCAGAAATAAGCCAAATACTGTATACCCCTGTAAACCCTAGTTTTACCATATGAATGTGGGGTTTAAGGGGGTAAAAAAAGCCGCCCCCGCCTGTCGGAGCTTGAAGAAATAAATGGGCTACATGATACTTCCACGCAGAGCTGAAACCGACCCGCACACGAGTACTGGCAATCCGTTTAGAGGATCTAAGCCTGCCCAGGCAAACTCGCTGTGCGAGTCGGACTGTCCATGCATATAAACATATTGGTTTCATTGGGCGGCAGGGCTTGATATATCATTTAATCTCATTGTCGGGTAAAAGTCCCACAATATTAGTAGCAACGTCTCCAAATTACCTTTACAGTGTTGACGGGGACGTTAAACGTTAAATCAAACAAACAAGGGGGTGACAATTATATCGGCGTATTTTCGTGATGATGATCACCTATTGTCACCTGGATAATGGCAGGCGGGAAGCTTCTGTAGTTGATAAACAATCGTCCCAATAAAATGCATTAATACAAGGAAATGTGACAGACAGAAGCTGGATTTACTGCCAATGTCAATTTGAAACATTTTTCGGGATATCATTACGAAAACACGCTTAAACAAATACATTGCCATTTTTTTTGGCCAAAAATTAGAAATTTGAAGATGAAAAATTGTGACATTTTTCTTATTTCTGCTCAAAGCATAGATTGTGGGGACTCGATAGAACCGCCTCGACGAGGCGGTTCTATCGAGTACCCACAATCTATGTTTTTTGAGCAGAAATAAGAAAAATAATGTATACCCCCTTAAACTCCAGTTTTACTATATAAAAGTGGGGTTCAAGGGGGTCAAAATTATATAGGTGTGTTTTCGAGATGATATGAAAAACAGTTCTGACGGAACTTTGTTTGATTGATTTGAGGTTGGACGTCCCCGTCAGCACTATAAAGGTCATTTTGAAGACGTTGCTTCCAAATTTGTGGGACTTTTACCCGATATTGAGATAAATGACTTCTCAAGCCGCCCAATTAAACCAATAGGGTTTATAAGCATGGACAGGCCGACTCGCACTGCTGTGCCTGGGCAGGCTTAGATCATCTAAGCGGTTTACCAGTACTCGTGTGCGGGCAGGTTACAGCTCTGCGCGGAAGCATCATGCGGCCCATACATTTCTTCAAGCCCCGATGGGCGGGGGCCGCTGGCGGAACTTGCATTACGGAAGAGCGAACAGATGTTAACCAGTATACCTCGTTTTATTTTTATGAAAAGCCGGGGTATAATCGAACTACACAAGCCGGAACAAGCGAAAATGTGTCTCCCGCATCAATGAAAAGAAATCCTTTTCTCAGAGATATGACCCCTTTTTGTAGATTTATTTTTCATGTTGTTACAGGGGAAAGCAAACAGAATGTCAATTACAGTATAATTCCGTTATTAAGACCACCAAAAAGTGAGGCTAATTCTGCTTTAAAAAGCTTATTGAGAAAGTTTCAATTACTCTTTCTTTGGGTTTTCTGCATACGACGTCCGATGGTCAGATTCCACCTTTGGGACGGTTCAAAAGTGAGGCGGTTCTAACGAGTACCCAGAACCTATGTCTTGGAGCAGAAATAAGAAAAATAATGCACACCACTGTAAACCCCTGTTTTCTCTATATAAAGTTGGTTTTAGAAGGGTGCCTGTTCACGTGATGTACTCACGACAACCCCTACCCTTGCAAATAGTGTAGATCCAGATCAGATGGCCATCTGATCAGGATCTACACTGTTTGAAATGTAGTTTGAGAATTAAATGAATACCATATCTCAAGTAATTTGATTGGTTGATAGTCAGCAATGGGTGTGGCTAAAAGAATTCATTCAGCAGGATAAGAGTTAAATAAAAAAAATAAATAAATAAAAAAAAAGGTCAAGTAAAAATGGTTGACAGAGTTCCTCTGCTTTTTTCACAATGTTGAGCTAAATCTTAGATAAGTTGAGGAAAGTATTGGAACATCTTACCAACTTTAAGATGTTTTACATTTTCTCCTATTTTACTGACTACTCCGCTACATTCATGACCAAGCAACATTGGTGCCGTGACCACAAATCTCTTTCCGACGCGACCCTCATGCCAGTAATGGACGTCCGACCCACATATTCCCACCTTCTGCATGCATATCTGGACTTCTGAAATGCAACACTTCAGACATTTTAAGAAATATTAAAAATAAAAAAGATGCGTTTTTCATACTTAAATGAGCACGGAGTTTGTCCTGAACATAAATATTAAAAAGAAATTAATGCTTTGCACTTTAATGTACATGGTCAGTACCAATAGTGTTATTTGTAGGTACTCATAAACTAGTTTTTTGGACATTAAATATTTCATACAGTATGAAAAACGTTTTAGTTAAACATTGAGATCATTCTTTCTTACCCTAAATTCAGACACATTACGAACACACGCCTATACAAATACATTATAAACTTTACCGCGGAAAACACGAAAATTTATAAGATGAAAAAATATGATATTTTTTTTCTAATTTCTGCTCAAAATATAGATTGTGGGCACTCGTTAGAACCGCCTCATCGAGGCGGTTCTAACGAGTACCCACAATTTATATTTTAGAGCAGAAATAAGAAAACTAAGGTTTACCCCTGTCCTGTAAACCCCAGTTTCACTAGATAAACGTGGGGTTCAAGGGGTCAAAATTATATATGCGTATTTTAGAGATGAGGGAATGGCATTGTGGTATAATCGTTTTCGCTGATGCTACTGGAGAACGTATTAGTGTCCCTTAAGAAAGCAATGCAGTCCCCTAAAATGAACATTTAAGGGGACTATAGTCCCTTTCGTAAGGGAATGGATAGCCCTGAAACTTTTCCCGCCATTATTCACAAGGAAGAAACTTTTCGGAACTTCCTGTTCGCTGCCCTATAAACTGACCAATGAGAGTTATTCGCCTATTTTGGCTTTGCCCAGTTTTAAATGTTTTATGAAAAGAGAGTTATGTCCCTGTTCAATTTTGGCATTTTCCAACTTTAAACCCTTAAAATGCATAGAAAAACTGCAAATGAAAATGTCGTCTGCATTAGTCGTCTGCTGAATCTTCTCGCAAACTTTTTAAAAATACTTTTGCATACAGGCAAACAGTGTTGAACAAGATCAGAGGAACAGTCTGATCTGGACCCACACTGTTTGCAAAAGTGACTTTTGAAGTAACCAGCAGACGACAAAGCAGAAGACAATCGTCGTGATTGGCACTTTATTGGTTAACTGTTGGACTATAATTTGGTAATACTTCGCTATTTGAAGCATTTGACGGCATTGTGTTGTACAAACACATTCATTTTTCCAGTTTTAATAATTGCGACAAATGTTAGTTTGAACTAAAAGACAGGTTGAACACAACGGATAAAAGAAATTCTTAGAAGCACCATGGAGCTTTTCTGTGCCATTTCTATCTTAGTTTAACTTCGTGTTATGCTACAAAGTTTACTTACCACCAGGTCCGGGCTCAGGGACCGGTCTTTCGACCTGAAATATTAAAATAAACAATGAGTGTGTCATGCTTCTAATAATTGCGCTTTCTACGTGTACAACCTGCTAAAAGCTCAGATCAGAGTTGGATCTGAATTTTTGCTGCCAGCTGCCTTTGTTGTTCACATGATGCTACCTTCTATTCCAGCATCACGAAAACACACCTATATAAGTTTGACCCCTTGAACCACACTTTTATATAGTAAACCTGGGGCCGGATTTACAGGGGTAGACCTTATTTTTCTTATTTCTGCTCTATTACATAGATTGTGGGTACTCGTTAGAGCGGCCTCATCGAGGCAGTTCTAACGAGTACCTTCAATCTATATTTTGAGCAGAAATAAGAAAAAATATCACATTTTTTTTTATCTGAAAATTTCAATTTTTCGGCGGTCAAGTTTACAATATATTTGTATAGGCGTGTTTTCGTAATGAGTCTACCCTTAGAGAAATGACCAATCATTATGATAACACATCCGTGCGACATCTCCAAAATGGCTACTTTTCTGCATAAAATCCGCGATATTTTTCTTATTGAGGCGGTTTTAACGAGTACCCACATCCTATGTCTAGGATCAGAAACAAGAAAAATAATCATATACATTTTGCCTCGGCGAGGCCATTCATAAAGGAATCTGGCATAAGGCAATATCACGGGCTAGGTATTGTCAATATTAATCCGTATGCCAAAATAGATCAAAATATTCCAAGCAGTTCTAAAGTTACAGCGATTGTCACAAACTGACCACAGACGGACGGACGGATGGACGGAAGGACTCACCGGGGGATTATAGTGCACACACTAAGGGTCGTGCAATGTATACCCCAGTTTTTTTTATAGAGGGTGTACATTTCACGGACTTGTTCACATGATGGTTTCTATAAGGCTCTACATACACATAGTCCGATCTGTGTCATTACCCCGAATACACCGCTATTGTGGCACGGCTCTGATATGTCGAACTTCAATAACTCGAAAACCTTCGGGACCGTGATATTTTGTTTGAGATAAGGGGTAGTTCGCACTACTGAGACTTTATCATAGACCAATCCATGGGGCATAAAGGGGTTGAGATAGAGATATCTTATATATGCTATAAAAAGGGAATGCTGTGTACACCCATTTTTAAAGTCAATAATCAGAAGAAAAGGGGTTAAGGGGAATGGGAACACCTGGCAGATTTTCCCGCCATTTTTCAAAGGGAGACAACTTTTGGAACTTCCTGTTCACTTTTCTATAAACACTGTCCCACTGAAAAAGGGGTCTTCTCTTAAAGGAAGGAATTTGCTCCTCAGGAAGTTTCACTGTATGTGGATATCTGACACCATTCGGATTAGTCTTAGTAAACGGGCCATCCAATTTCGAGTTATTTAACCTTTAACCTGCTGAATATTCAATTAAGCCACACTCATTTCTGACTTTGAACCAATCAGATTACTTGATGCAGCTTATTTCTACATATTCATAAACTGAATGTCAAACTGTGTAGATCCTGATCAGATGGCTTCTTCAGAAGCCATCTGATCTGGATCTACACTGTTTGCAAAGATAGGGTTTGTCGCCTACAGCAGGGTAAAGGTTAAGTTTCCCAGGAGGTAGGAGATAGTTACAGGCAACCAGCAGTACAGTCTGCACAGTCTGTTCGAAATCACCGCTGTCGGCCCTCAGAATGATAACCGTATTCGTCGTAATAAGCGCATACGTTCGATTAAGCGCTCATCAATATATTTTTTTTTTTTACTTGAAGACATATGATTAACACCAATTGATGTGCAATAGTTGCAGTCTGCTGAAATCGTAACAGTGCTGAAATTATAATAGTGACATTTCAATCAGTATGATTTTATAATCTATAAAGACAAGTTTATCAAGAAACTTATTGTGGTCGACATGCCAATCTTGGACACATGTCTTGTCGGAATGAGCATACGGCTTCACCTAACAATGCGCTAAATAGACGGGCTTGTTTATGATTTGAATGTAGTGTCTAGCTGCAATGTACCCTTGCTATGGCGAATACGATACTTATCAGTTAATGGCTCTTCTTGACGGGGAAGCTTGGCATCGCTAAGACCTTTCCACTCAATAACATAGATATGATGGTGGCTTTAATTTCGAACATATGCTTATCTTTAAAACATGTACAATCACCAAGCAAACTTGTAAACCAGTCGATATTATATTTCTTTCCTGGAAAGTGGGGCATGCTGGACAAATTTTCTGAAATGTCTGTTGTTCAGCAGACCATTCACTTGGCAGTCAAGCTTCGTTTTTTTTTTCTGTTGAAATATTAACAATTTGTATACAAGTGGACGCTTCCATTGCTATATGTTGTTCAAGTCCACTTGTCATATTTTTACGGCGTAGCCGTTATAGTTTTGCTTTTGTCCTACATTTTTCGTTATTCCATTGGTCAATAAAACCACATGTCCAAGGAGATGACCATTTCATTGGTCAATGATTTGCATAAATAAATCTACTCAAAAATACGACAGTTTACTGAAGTTTTAACCTAGGAAATGTTTCGTTTTTTTATGTGAGACATGAATGAAAAATATATACAGTTTCGGCTTGCTCACCGTCTTGTCCTTTGATGACCATACGTCATTTGTATAATTGTGTTTCTAGTGAATTCTGTAACTGCTGCGGTGAATAGCTATTTTGACCTCATTTCACGTGGTTGGTCTATATAGCGAAAGGAACCATTTCGTGAAAGGAAGGTTCCTTTCGCGAAAGGAAGAATTTTCTGCGAAAGGAATTGTTTGTTTGATTTGAGGTTTAACGTCCCCATCAACACTGTGTAGGTCATTTTGGAGACGTTGCTTCCAAGTTTGTAGGACTTTTACCCGACATTGAGATGAAATGACACCTCAAGCCATGTTGCCCAATGAAATCAATAAAGAGATATAGCATGACAAAAACATGTAATAATCGCATTACAAATTGACAGATGTTTAATTTACAATATATGCTAAATAAAAGTTGCAGTGTATCATTTGTCTTCAGCATACTTTATGTTCTCCATTTTAACACAAAATGGTCATTTTCGAATATCATTAATGTTATATAAATTCTGAAAAGGAATAAGTGTAATTTGACTTTAAATTAGGTGCACATAAGATCAAGTTTCCGTCCGTTTGTCTGCTCGTCCGTTTGTTCGTCCGCCTATGTGTTTACGTTCACCATAGCGACAACCCTAAATGTTAACCCTAGAATTTGTGTTCAAAAACAGTAAATGATAACGTTTTTTTATTTGTTGTGCATATACTTGAGATCATATGCTCTTGAAATGAGGTCATGTTTTTAACCTTGACCGTTTACATTGACCTTAGCTCAAACAGGCGGGACACCGCCCTCTGCAAAGCTATTTTTCCTCGCGTGACATCTGAATTGTTTGAATACAGTAAACCAGTTCATAGCTAGACAATTGTTGCTGTCACTATTGAAGCTCATATTGCACGACCCGCAGAAAAAGCGACCGACTGAAGTCGGTTGATTTTCTAAGAGTGCCCTAAAATCACCGTGTCATTCTGTCAGTCTGTCTGTCCGTCCGTAACCCGTTTGTGAAAATTGGTGATAGTGACTTAACCGCTTGGAATATTTAAACAATTTTTGGCATACTGATAGATATCAATGAAATCTAACCAATGAACTTACGAAATATTACATTCCATTTAGTATAGCCTCGCCGAGGCGAAAAATGTGAAAATTTTCGAACTGCTTCTCCTCGGAAACCGTTGGGCCGATTGAAGTCAAATTTCATATGGAGCCTCTATGGGATGATGGAAACCAAAATTTGCTCATGGGGTCCAGGTCACATGACCAAAATGGCCGCCAAACCATATATGGTCTGTCTGTCCGTCCGTAACCCGTTTGTGAAAATTGGTGATAGTGACTTAACCGCTTGGAATATTTAAACAATTTTTGGCATACTGATAGTATCAATGAGGTATAACCAATGAACTTGCGAAATATTACATTCCATTTAGTATAGCCTCGCCGAGGCGAAAAATGTGAAAATTTTCGAACTGCTTCTCCTCGGAAACCGTTGGGCCGATTAAGGTCAAATTTCATATGGAGCCTCTATGGGATAGAGGAAACCAAAATTTGCTCATGGGGTCCAGGTCACATGACCAAAATGGCCGCCAAGCCATATATGGTAAAAACCCTTCAAAATAGTCTTCTCCAGAACCACTTGGCAGATTTCCACGAAACTTGATAAATAGCATCTGGGACGTAGGCCCATCATAAATTGCTAAAATGGTGACCCTGGGTTGACCTCGACCTTCTTTGTGCCTAGGTCAAACTTTGACACATATGCTTTTGTATTGGAAAAGTGAGAATTCATTTTATTCTGCAAACGATTCAGAATAAAGTACTAAAGTATTAGATATATTTTTGCTCCTTACGATAAGGCGCATTTATTGGGGGAACCGTTTGAGGTCCAGGTCACATGACCAAAATGGCCGCCATACCCATATATGGTAACACTCATAAAGCTAAAAGCATCCGGCGGGTCATGCACTTCAGCTGAAACACTGGTTTCTAAACAACCTTCCAATAAAATCTACGCCGCATATCTTTTTTAAAGATATTTCTTGTTTAAATGATTTTCAGGCCTATTAATTCGTGTGTTTTTTATATTGTATTTTTGCGGAAAATTCTGTTAGCAAATAGTGCAGGCCCTGATCACACGCCGCATTATGCGGCGTCTGATATCGCCCTGCACTGTTTGTTAAGATACCCCTTTAGGGGTTTCCCGAATGCAACGGGTTAAACATAAATTAACAATGTCTTATGGAAACAGTGATGATTGGCGCTTGAACCGTTGAAGGAATTTCTGTTTTCTTTCAACATGTGATTTTATATTTCTGACATCAGTATTTGATTGAAAGAGCATAGCTAGATTTATGTGATACAATCAAACGGCATTTTTAATAAGCATCTTACATGCTGCCAACTAGGAAAATGACGTGCAATCAACGTCATATCAAGATTTATACAGCGTCAGGACTTTATATAAATGGACAAACGCTGCATGTGCAAAGTATTGCACGACCCGCAGAAAAAGGGACCGACTGAAGTCGGTTGATTTCTAAGTGCCCTAAAATCACCGTGTCATTCTGTCATTCTGTCATTCTGTCAGTCTGTCATTCTGTCAGTCTGTCCGTCCGTCCGTAACCCGTTTTTGAAAATTGGTGATAGTGACTTAACCGCTTGGAATATTTAAACAAATTTTGGCATACTGATAGATACCAATGAGATCTAGCCAATGAACTTGCGAAATATTACATTCCATTTAGTATAGCCTCGCCGAGGCGAAAAATGTGAATATTTTCGAACCGCTTCTCCTCGGAAACCGTTGGGCCGATTGAAGTCAAATTTCATATGGAGCCTCTATGGGATGGGGGAAACCAAAATTTGCTCATGGGGTTCAGGTTACATGACCAAAATGGCCGCCAAGCCATATATGGTCTGTCTGTCTGTCCGTCCGTAACCCGTTTGTGAAAATTGGTGATAGTGACTTAACCGCTTGGAATATTTAAACAAATTTTGGCATACTGATAGATACCAATGAGATCTAGCCAATGAACTTGCGAAATATTACATTCCATTTAGTATAGCCTCGCCGAGGCGAAAAATGTGAATATTTTCGAACCGCTTCTCCTCGGAAACCGTTGGGCCGATTGAAGTCAAATTTCATATGGAGCCTCTATGGGATGGGGGAAACCAAAATTTGGTCATGGGGTCCAGGTCACATGACCAAAATGGCCGCCAAGCCATATATGGTATGTCTGTCTGTCCGTCCGTAACCCGTTTGTGAAAATTGGTGATAGTGACTTAACCGCTTGGAATATTTAAACAATTTTTGGCATACTGATAGATATCAATGAGATCTAACCAATGAACTTGCGAAATATTACATTCCATTTAGCATAGCCTCGCTGAGGCGAAAAATGTGAAAATTTTCGAACTGCTTCTCCTCGGAAACCGTTGGGCCGATTGAAGTCAAATTTCATATGGAGCCTCTAAAGGATGGGGGAAACCAAAATTTGCTCATGGGGTTCAGGTTACATGACCAAAATGGCCGCCAAGCCATATATGGTCTGTCTGTCTGTCCGTCCGTAACCCGTTTGTGAAAATTGGTGATAGTGACTTAACCGCTTGGAATATTTAAACAATTTTTGGCATACTGATAGATATCAATGAGATCTAACCAATGAACTTGCGAAATATTACATTCCATTTAGTATAGCCTCGCTGAGGCGAAACATGTGAAAATTTTCGAACTGCATCTCCTCGGAAACCGTTGGGCCAATTGAAGTCAAATTTCATATGGAGCCTCTATGGGATGGGGGAACCCAAAATTTGCTCATGGGGTACAGGTCACATAACCAAAATGACCGCAAAGCCATATATGGTAAAAAGCCTTCAAAAATAGTCTTCTCCAGAACCACTGCGCAGATTTCCACGAAACTTGATAAATAGCACTTGGGACGTAGGCCCATCATAAATTGCTAAAATGGTGACCCTTGGTTGACTTTGACCTTCTTTTTGCCTAGATCAAACTTTGACACATATGCTTTTGTTGGAATATTTAAACAATTTTTGGCATACTGATAGATATCAATGAGATCTAACCAATGAACTTGCGAAATATTACATTCCATTTAGTATAGCCTCGCCGAGGCGAAAATGTGAAAATTTTCGAACTGCTTCTCCTCGGATAAATAGCATCTGGGACGTAGGCCCATCATAAATTGCTAAAATGGTGACCCTGGGTTGACCTTGACCTTCTTTGTGCCTAGGTCAAACTTTGACACATATGCTTTTGTATTGGAAAAGTGAGAATGCATTTTATCCTGCAAACGATTCAGAATACTGTACTAAAGTATAAGATATATTTTTGCTCCTTACGATAAGGCGCATTTATTGGGGGAACCGTTTTAGGTCCAGGTCACATCACCAAAATGGCCACCATACCCATATATGGTAACACTCATAAAGCTAAAAGCATCCAGCGGGTCGTGCACTTCAGCTGAAGCACTGGTTTTTTATGAGAATTGAACATTATAAAGTATACAAGGAAAAAGAAAAGAAACATACATACCAGTCTCAGATCTTGCTTCTTAAATAAAACAGCAGATAAGTTTGTGTCAGCCATTCCTCACTTGGAAAAAATAAATAAATGCATTAATAAGCAATTGAGAAGACATATATATGTTGTATCATATCATGAGTGTTCATAACGGCGCTATGATAAGAAGGTACCGTTACGAAAACACGCCTATACAAATACATTGTAGATTTTACCAACGAAAAATGAAAATTATCAGGAGAAAAATTTCAATATTTTTCTTATTTCTGCTCAAAACATAGATTGTGAGTACTCGTTAGAACCGCCTCGATGAGGCGGTTCTAACGAGTACCCACAATCTGTGTTTTTGAGCAGAAATAAGAAAAATAACGTATACCCCCTGCAAACCCCAGTTTTACTATATAAAAGTGGGGTTCGAGGGGGTCAAAATCATATAGGTATGTTTTCGTGATGCATCGTATACAATTCCTGATACCATGTCCATGGGTAAATTTGATATATCGATGTTTTAGATTCCGGTATTAGACTCACGCTTATGTCGTCAAACTTTTTGAGCTTTTTGTTCACGAAACGAGGAAAGGCACCGGTTCAACAGCAGGAGCTTTAATGTAATCAAATTACAAAGCTTGAGGTGTGTGTTATCAAATTAAAGAGGATGAGCTTTGCGTTATCGAAGAACATAGCATATTTTCAACCCAACATGTTTCATCTAATAATTCGTCTGTCATTGCTGACAATGGTCAATCTTTTTTAAATACGAGAAATGCTACTGTTTATGTGTCCTAAGATGGGGTGTCAGAAAGCTCTGTTGGTGACCCCTCAGCTCTGGCTTTGCACGTTTCTGCTCGGCTTTGCTCATTCTCTTTGCCTCATATTCACTGGCACCATCTGTATGGTCTATATGTGCTAAGTGTTTTTATATATTCTTATGTTGCATGCTGTGATATATTTAAATCCTATCTGTTGTCTTACAATATGTTTGTCGAAGTAAAAACCCTACTGGGCTTATGTTATATTACTAACACTATTCGACTTTAAATAAAATTGCTAAGTCTATGTTTCTATGTCTATGTCTACCCTTTCTGATGAGGCCTCTCCACTTCGCTTGGCCCGGTGCAATTTGTGCCAACGACTCTTGTTGGTATGTGTTGAATATGTTCTATAAAAGGGTTATCCTTTGGAAGCAAGGAATACACCACAGAAGTGCAAAATATAGAGTGTACATGTTTTCTGGGCCAGACTAGCTAGTTTCGGCCAATAAGGCCTCATCAGTGACCCTCGGATATTTTCAAAATTCCGCAATGGAATCAATGATCCCAAAGGACAAGAAAATATAATCTACACTATGATGTAGGGCAGGGAGACGTTTAACCGCCGCCACACATTCCCACACACCAGCTGTAGTGAAGTTAAATATGTTCTATAAAAGGGTTATCCTTTGGAAGCAAGGAATACACCACAGAAGTGCAAAATATGGAGTGTACATGTTTTCTGGGCCAGACTAGCTAGTTTCGGCCAATAAGGAAGTCCTTTAGATAGGTTTTGATGGCGTCATTGTATCTGACCACCAGTGGCGAGATTGCGCATCTCTAGTTTTCTTTGGCAAACGTGAATCAGCCATCCTGGTAATATGGCCTCATCATCAATGTGCACTACTCTTGACAATGTGCCTCCAGGGTAGGTGAACTTGTCTACCACTTGCAATCTTTGACAGTTCACTGTGATGGTACTTGTCAGGTGCTGGTTGATAAACCACCTCGGTCTTTTCATGCTGATTGTGAGGTCATAGCTGTCACAGGAGTCAGATATTTGATCTACAGTTTTGTATCGTCTCTTCTGTTGGAGCGCCATTGCTCATTTCATCAGCGACGAGGAACTCGTCTAGCACCTTTGATTTGGCTGTAACCTCCTTAGGCTGAAAAGCCTCACATCAAAGTGATACTTAATGGGTATACCATTGTCACCATCCTGGTATCTGTGTGAATCACCGAGAACAGCATGCTGAACAGGTTTGGGCAAGTACGCAGCCTTGCTCGACTCCATTTGACACGGGGAATGGATCACAGGACTCATCATCATTTTGGACCCGTGCAAGCATACCATCGTGGAAGTCCCTCACCATTGCTATGAACTTAGCTGGACAGCCAAACTTCACTGGAAATTTTCCGAACTGTGTCCATCGCTTTGTTGAGGTCAACCGTTGAAAGGACGTTCAGAGCTTATCGTTCTGTTCCTGACATTTCTTTTGAAGCTGCCTTGCTGTGAAACTCAGACTTGATAACCCTTTTAGAAAACATATTTAACGTCACTACAGCTGGTGTCTGGGAATGTGTGGCGGCCGTAAAATGTCGCCCAGCCCTACATCATAGTGTAGTTTATATTTTCTTGTCCTTTGGGATCATTGATTCCATTGTGGAATTTTGAAAATATTTTAGGGTCACTGATGAGGCCTAATTGGCCGAAACTAGCTAGTCTGGCCCAGAAAACATGTACACTTCATATTTTTCAGCTCTCTGGTGTATTCCTTGCTTCCAAAGGACAACCTTTTTATAAAACATATTTGGCATGCATGTAACCGCAACAGGGAAATCCAGATGTGTAGGTTTTTGTTTGGAGTTCTATTAGATGGATTGCCGAACAGGGTTTGAGGGCTCCATCTACCCTAGATATTGCTACGTAGAGTCAGTTGACAGGAGTGGTTGGGTGTTTTGTATCTTGCATCACTGGGGTGTCCAACTGATATTGGCTTAAAGTTGGGCAAGACCTCAGTTGCTGTCCTTGCGCAGGTGTAACAGTTCGAATGTGTGGCTCGGTAGCTCAGTCGGTAGAGTGTTCGCAAGGTATGCGAAAGTCCCGGTCGAGTCATGGTCTTGTTCCACCCCTGTGACACAGGGTACGGGTACTTGGGGAATCTTGTTGTTTTTTCTCAGCAGGGTACGGGTAGAGGGAGGGTGTTGTTATTTATTTTATGTTTTACATTTACTTTCCTCTTTCTCCCTTTGTCTCTCACTTTCATCTCCTCTTCTATCTCTTTGCCCTCTTTCTCTGAGAGACGACACTAAATGACCAACAAGTGTTGACCGCAACACAATCAATCAGTCAGTTGACAGCTATACAAAAGCAGTAACTCAAATGTCTCTTGTGTAGCCCAAGTCATAGAGAATACCAGATTCGTGTCATTTGAAACCAAGTTTATCAGGCAAGGCTTTGAGAACGCTTGTAGAATCGCGAGGATTGCCGAGCGATTCTACATGCGTTCTCGAAGCCGAGCCTGATAACATTGATATCAAATAACACGAACCTTGTATTCTATTTATCAGTTAATCCCCTTGTGCACTCATACCGTTTTTTTTTCATTTTTTCCAGTAGTCCAGTTCATAGAAGTGTAATATCACGTGGACTTGATAAAGCTCACTTGTCCTGAGATAGCATATCTTTATCAGGCCAGTATGTTACAATGCAATTAATATAGGGGATAACTGATAAATTACGAAAACACGCATATACAAATACAGTGTAAATTTTACCGCCGAAAAAAACACGAAAATTTTAAGATGAAAAATTGCGATATTTTTCTTATTTCTACTCAAAACATAGATTGTGGGCACTCGTTAGGCCCGCCTCATCGAAGCGGCTCTAACGAGGGCCCACAATCTATGTTTTAGAGCAGAAATAAGGTTTACCCCTGTAAACCCCAGTTTTACTATATAAGAGTGGGGTTCCAAATTATATAGGTATGTTTTCGTGGTGATATTTTATCTTTAAACATTAGAATAACAGATGCCCATATATGAGATAATGCTTTCTTCGAAGTCTCTAAATCGTCCGATGAAACATTTTGATGTTTCTTTTTCATATTTCTGCTGCACTGCTGTGACTGCTAATTAGGGCGGCGCTAAGGAAATACTAACAGTCTATGTTTTTAGCAATAACGGAAAAATATACGCCATTGATAACCCCAATTGTCTCTTTGTAAAGTGGGATTTGTAAGGCTTTTCATAACATATGATTTAACTGAAAAAAAAAACCCACAAAAAAAAAACATAGTGAATACATAGTATTACATGCCCCATATATGAAATAAAGCACAGCCAAATACATAAAAAGCCAAAATGGATACCATTAAAGCTCACCTGTTCTTGTAACAAATGAAAAGTCCTTATAGTAAGTGAGACTGATTGACTAAGATTGTCAGTTTAATACTCGTATAAGCTTTAAAATCTTCTTGTTATAAAGTATTAACGGAGATGAGGGGAAAGTATCTGAATTTCTTCTGCAATGTTCAGAAAACAATGGTTAAAATAACTTTGTGACAAAATCTTACCTCTCAGTTCAACTTTTGCCATATATGATAACGGTCATTCCCAGGGTAGGTACAGCTTAAGGGATACTGCCTTTCCTGAAAAAGGTACTATTTACCTTTCCGAGTCCGTATTTTATCATCAGCCTATGAAGATGTCACGTATAACAGCTGCGAACAAGAAAGGTTTTGTTGAGCCTGCGCTCGATCAGTTCACACGCATGTTATCTGGACTTGGACGAAGTCCGAAACTAACAGTCGGGGTTCCGACCCTGTCAAAGGACTACCGTGTGCGTTTGATAGCTCGCATTGCGAATCGTGCAGCTTTAAGGACCTGTTTCTTTGTGATTTGGCCATTTTGATTATTTACTGATTATCAGCTTATCTATTTGGACGAAGTGCATTGCTCGCAACAAGGGCTTTATCCTTCACGACGTTTGATAGGGGAAAGTTCATATATTAAAGGTGTTCAGGTTTTGTTGTTGTCTACATGTAATACGATTTTCTGCTAATCAAAGGGGTTAATTACATGTAGCATAAAAATCTACTCCAACCTTTCCATGGTGCTCCAAAGGTAAAGTGAATATGGATTACATACTCGTACATTTTCAAAAACAAGTTGGGTGGTTTCAAAAATCATCCAGTGGGTTTGGTCTTGCCGGTCTAAATTCTGAAATCATCATAGTTTTTTAACCACAAAATAATATTTGAAATAAATGATAATAGAACCTTAATTCAAAACTTGTATTTACAAAATCGAATTATGTGACCTTAATATCAGAGTCAAGGACAAGAGGGGTAGTTAGTGATGAGTAATCTTTGGAGTGATGTCTAACACTATATCACCATAACAAAATCTTTCGTGTTCTACATTAAGATGACCGGCACGATAGCTCAGATTGTAGAGTGTCCGCTCCGGGGAATGGGAGGTCACGGATTCGATCCCGGGCCGCGACATACCAAAGTCGTTAAGAATGGTACTAGCTGCTCCTCGCTTGGCACTCAGATTTACGGGGCAGAGCTAGGACTGGTCGACCCAGTGACAGGATAATGTGACTGGGTGTGGTATCATGTAATGTGTCTGGGACATGATACTTCAGTGAGGCAGCACTATAAAAGTGAGCATTGAGCTCCCTGTCGCAACCAGACACCGTCGTGATATGACTGAAAAATTGTTGAAAGCGACGTTAAACCCGAATTCACACACACACACACACACACACACACACACACACACACACACACACACACACACACACACACACACACACACACACTCTACACACACACACACACACACACACACACACACACACACACACACACACACACACACACACACACACACACACTCTACACACACACTCTACATTAAGATTAAAATGATTATCACAAAATAACATTTTCGTTTTGGTAAGTGGCAATCATGAAACGCATGAAAGCAGAAAGAGGTTTTACTCAGATGTCATATTGTTACTGTGAGTTCTGAGTTCCTAACCTTTCTTTCTTTTTTTCTACTAATACTCGTAGGTGTACGTTGCAAGCACTCCAGCTTTGCAGCATGAAAGCCCACACAGTAATCGTACAATTACAGTAGGGATCGTTAACATGCAGATAGGGTGACTCTCCATGCACAGGTTAGATGTGTGTGGTCCGCGGTTGTAGGATGACACACTTTATGGCATTTGTCCTTGTGGAGCGTACAACATTAGGATAATACACCCGTGTGACATAGGGCATTTTTTTATATCTTCAAAATGGCTACTTTTCGGATGAAAATATATGATATTTTTCTTATTTATACTGCAAACAAAACAAAGGTTATGGGTGCTCGTTAGAATCACCTCATTGAGACGGTTCTATCGAGTACCCACAAGCTATGTCTTGGAGTAAAAATAAGTAAAATAATGTTCACCCCCTAAACCCCAGTTTTCTCTGAACAGAGTGGGTGTAAGGGGGTTTTCATTTCACTGACTTGGTCACGTGATGATTTATTTGAATACCGAAATTTTATAGCTACTGCCGGGGATCGAATCCGATACCTCTAGCACCAAAGTCAAGTGTACTAACCGTTGATCTATCATGCTCTATATCCTGATTTACAACTGACATGTGATTGTTTTTTTCTCTTTACGTTGATGTCATTACTCGTGTTGAGACAGGATTCCTTCTTTATTTATTTATGTGAATTTTTGTCTCAGCTCTTTAGGTGGCGTGTAATGTTTGCTCTTTTTTTCGTTTTTTTTTTTACGGAGTGGCTATTGACAAACGTTTGTCAATAACCAATATACGTTAAAATGGCTATTGACAAACGTTTGTCAATAGCGATTTCACGTTAAAATGGCTATTGACAAACGATTGTCAATAGCCATTTTAACGTGAAATGGCTATTGACAAACGTTTGTCAATAATGATCGTTACGTGAAGTCGCTATTGACAAACGGGGCGAATTGCCCACCGCTCATCGGGGCTTGGAGAAAAAGACTGGTAAGGATGTTGCTTCTACTTACAGCTGAAAATGACCGCACATGAGTACTGGAGAACCACTTGGAAGACAAAAGTGGCGCAAGTCGGACCGTCCAGTGCATATAAGTTCTACAAAAAGGTAATCCTTTGGAAGGAAGGACCACTGAACAGAGGCACTACAGATTAGAACTGAAAACTGTAGATTAGATTCCACAGACGAATCGATTGCCCCAAAGGACTAGAAAGTATAACCTATACTCAATGATGACTTGGTAACTTGAATAAAGTATATAACAACACTTTTTTTCTCATTTTTATTCCTTATACAGATGATCCTCGATGTCTCGAACACCTTAGGACCATGCATACTTGTTCGAGATTTGGGTAGTTCGAGCCACCGAGATTTAGAGTCAGCTTTGAAAGAATACTATGGGCATCTTTTTAAATTCCTACAATAAAAAGTATGTTGTCGAGGCGATTCTAATGAGTATACACAGCATTCATTTTTAAGATTTTTAAGACCGATTTTATAAGCATAGTTACATCTTCAGTTATAATTTTATCATTTTTCTCATGGGGGCTTAATAACGCGTTCGAAACAGCCACGGTAATAAGCCATCAGGGTTCGAGCCATCGAAGTTACACTGTACATGTATTAGCAACACAGTGGGTGTTTTCAATATGAGCCATGTCATGAGAAAAATTTTCTTTGCAAGTGTTCGAACAATTACATTTCGAAACTGCCAGTAAGCTTGAAACTTGAAACCGTTTCCTTTTTTTATGCATATGGCCAAACAAATGTATGTCATCCTGCTGTCCTGGCGTCCTACTAACTTTTTTGACACAAAAAAGATCTTCCTAGTTTTTATGAGGTGGCTCGTATAGATATATTAGTCTCAAAGCGTTTTAGATGATCGCGAAATTCTGTTTGTGTCTGTCTGTCACGTCAACACTATCAAGGTCATTTTGGAGCCGTTGCTTCTGATTTTATGGGATATGGGATTTTTATGCTATATTGAGATGGATTGACATCACAGGCCCTACCGCCCAAAGCAAGTGCTAGGGCTTAAGGAACATTCCGACTCGTACCAGTTTTTCTGGACAGGCTTATATTTCTATGCGGTTTACCAGGACTCGAGTTCGGTCGGTTTCATGCAACACATCACGAAAACACGCCCATTTAAATACATTGTAAATTTTACCGCCGAAAAATGAAAATTGTCAGATGAAAAATGTGATATATTTCTTATTTCTGCACAAAACGCAGATTTTGGGTAGTCGTTAGATCCGCCTCGACGGGACTACCGACAATCTATGTTTTTGAGCAGAAATAAGAAAAAGTACTCATTGTCCCTTGTAAACCCCAGTTTTACTACATAAAAGTGGAGTTTAATGGGGGTCAAAATGATATAGGCGTGTTAGCGTGATGAGCCAGCCAAATCTATGTCTCCGAGCCCCCAATAGGCTTAGGGTGCTAACAAACTCTGTAAACATAAACAGGCGTTTGTCAATAGCGATTTCTCGTAATTTCACTGCTGAGAAACGTTTGTCAATAGCGAATTTAACGTATTTTGGTTATTGACAAACGTTTGTAAATAGCCATATTTACGTGAAATCGCTATTGACAAACGTTTGTCAATAGCCATTTTGACGAGAAATCGCTATTGACAAACGTTTGTCACTAGCCTCTTCCTTTTTTTTTTTACTATTTTTGCGTATTTATTCGTATTCACATTGCAAATTTCTTATGCTGTCATTTCATCAGTTTTCTACGGAACCCGGGAAGGGATATTTCTTTTCCAGTACCTACTAGAAATGAAACTAAAACAATAAAACTCAAATGGAAAAGAAAACAAAAAATATATCGTTTAAACTATGTCTCTGAAAAAGTAGAGTGGAATTTAAAACACTAAAATTAAAATGAAACTGAAAACAAAATATGTCGTTTAAACGTTAAAATAGGCCCATTCCGTGGTCTTATGGACCTTTACCCCCACACCGTGTCACATCCCGGTTCTAGGCCTGGCTCCAGGTTCAGCTGCTGGAACGCCAATACCACTACCTTATAGAAAAGTCATCCCCGTCTGATGGCATAACGGAGGTCATATCGGGATGCTCACCCCGCGGAGGATAAAGGGACCAAAGGTACTCACAACTCACACTAGGTCACACCCTAGCACTAGGCGTCTGCGTTCGGCAACAAGGGTGTGGTGTGTGTCGGGCTTCACTTCTCAAATAGGTCGGATAACAGAGGTATCCCGCTATACCCACTGCCAGAGCCTGGCATCCAGAGTACCCGTTTATCCCACAGACTAGGCCGTACCCCAACGCTATGCCTTGCTCTAGCCTCGGGTCCAGTTGATCGGACGCCCATACCACTGCCTATGGAAAAGTCATCACCATCTGGCCACATAACGGAGGCTTTCCCGGGATGCTCACCCAGTGGAGGATAAAGAGACCAAAGGTACTCACAGCTCAAACAAGGTCACATCCCTCGGCCCCCACCAATCGAGGCTTGAAGAAATAGATGGGCTGCATGATGCTTCCACGCAGAGCTGAAACCGACCGCACACGGGTACTAATAAACTGCTTAGAGGATCTAAGCCTGCCCAGGCAAAGCGGTGCGAGTTGGACTCTCCATGCATATAAACCCTATTGGTTTCATTGGGCGACAGGGCTTGAGATGTCATTTCATCTCAATGTCGAGTAAAAGTCCTACAAACTTGGAAACAACGTCTCCAAAATGACCTTTACAGTGTTGACGGGGACGTTAAATCTCAAACCAAACAAACGAAGGTCAAATCCCGGTGCTGGGCTTCTGGGCTCGGCCACAGGTGGTCGGCTTTCACTTTGCACACAGGCCCACCTCATGGTCGTGTGTCCCCATATGGTCGGATAACAGAGGTTATCCCGCGATACCCACTACCCCAGACGACCCCTCTACCCTACAAACCGGGTCACACTACAACGTCTAAACGACATATTTTTGTTTCCTTTTCCATTCTAATTTTATTGTTTTAAATTCCGCTCAACTTTTACAGAGTGGAAAGGAAAACAAGAAATATGTCGTTTAAACGACACATTTTTTTTCCATTCTTATTTATTGTTTTAAATTCCACGCTTCTTTTTCAGAGTGGAACAGAAAACAAGAACCATGTCATATTTTTGTTTTTTTGTGCCATTCTAATTTTATTGTTTTAAATTCCACTCTACTTTTTCAGATTGGAAAAGAAAACTAGAGACATAATACATATATCTCGTTTAAACGACATATTTCTTGTTTTCTTTTCCTCTTTAATGTTATTGTTTTAATTTCATTTACTGGAATAGAAATGTCCGCTCCCGGGTTCCGTAGTAGTTGTATATAAAGGCTCGCATTGAAATAAAGTGACCCGCTTCATCTGGTATTTACGGAGCCCGGGAGGGGACATTTCTGTTCCAGTATCTAGCAGAACATAAATTAAAACAATAAAATTAGAGTGGAAAAGAAAACAAAAAAATGTGTCGTTTAAACGATATAATATGTCGTTTAAACGACAGATTTCTTGTTCTCTGTTCCACCCTGAAAAAGCCGTGCGGGATTTAAAACCATAAAATAGAAAGGAACAGAAAACAAAAAGATAAATATAAAAATGCCAGAAACAAAGTAAACAACCTGAAAAAACATGCCAAAGAGATTTTTTACAATAATTTAGAAATTAGTCTTTCAGATTTCCATAACAATGATATAAAAAAATTTTTTGGCAGGTAATTCGTCATTTCGTCAAGAATAACAATTCATCAGGTAGTATACCTCCTCTACTTATCCCTTCGGTGTCTGGTCAAGATACATATTGTTTTACTGAAGAAGAAAAGGCAGAGTGCTTGAATGATTACTTTACTTCTATATCCAATGTTGACGACAGCAATACACAATTACCCACTTTTCAGCCCAAAACCCAGTCTTCCCTATCTCAGATATTATGTACCCCAAGTGAAATTGAAGAGCTTATCAACTTACTAAACCCAAATAAAGCCACCGGACCTGACGCTATAAGCCATAGAATGCTCAAAGCAGTTGCTAAAGAAATTTCTACTCCCTTGAGCATACTCTTCAATAGATCATTTAGAGAAGGTATCTATGCTTCCTCTTGGAAAGAAGCTAACGTTCTACCACTGTTTAAAAAAGGAGAAAAACGTCTCCTTCAAACTATAGACCCATATCTCTTCTAAGTTCCTTGGGTAAGCTTCAGGAAAGAATAGTTTTCAAAAACATTTATAATCACCTTCATGATAATCAACTATTATATAAGTACCAGTCTGGCTTTTTGCCCAACCATTCCACAACTTTTCAACTTATTGACATTTACAACCACATCTGTCAAACATTTGATAATAGTCAGTTTTCTTGTATGGTCTTTTGCGATGTCTCAAAAGCTTTTGACCGTGTGTGGCATAATGGTCTCTTATTCAAACTTAAACAACATGGCATCAATGGTACACTTCTAAACTGGCTTGCGGATTACTTAAGCAATAGATCTCAGCGGGTGTTTGTAAAGTCTAGCTTTTCGAGTAAGAAGCCAGTTAATGCTGGAGTGCCCCAAGGTTCAGTGCTAGGACCCCTCTTATTCCTCATATACGTAAATGACATTTCAGATTCTCTGCTCAGCTTAACCGACGACAGCTCGCTTTTTGTTTCAGCTTCTTCGATAAACGATTTACAAGGCATCATTAATCACGACTTGAATATGCTATCAGTATGGGCAAAGCAGTGGCTAATCAACTTCAATCCTCAAAAAACTGAGGTTGTGTTATTCACTCTTAAAAATTTCGAACGTTTTCCTCAAATCTTGTTTGATGACGTGTCAGTTAAATTTGTGACAGACCACAAGCACTTAGGTCTTACTTTAAGTAACAATGGGCAATGGCACAAACACATTGAAAATATTATTAACAATGCATCCAAAATTATTGGAATAATGCGAAAACCCAAGTATACCTTTCATCGTATAGCCCTTAATCAGATTTATATTTCGTATGTTTTACCAATATTGGAATATTCTTCAGTAGTTTGGGACAATTGCACCGCCCAAGACGCGAATATGCTTGAAAAACTGCAAAATGAAGCTGCCAGAATCGTTACTGGCTTAACCAGGTCAGTCTCATTAGATTGTCTTTATAAAGAATGTGGATGGGTCCCACTAAGCACAAGACGCAAAGAACAAAAGTTAGCTTTCATGTATAAAGCAGTAAATGGTCTTGTCCCTGAGTCTATATTAGATTTAATCCCTCCATATGTTGGGGAAACATCTAACTACTCCCTGCGCAATAACAACAACCTAAATATTCCCTTTACGCGCACAGAAATATCCCGTAAATCCTGCATCCCTTCGTCTGTTGCTTTATGGAACACTCTTGATGAAACTATCCGCTCTTCTGTTAGTGTGTCAACATTCAAAAGTAATATTAAATCGCTACGCCCCAATGTCAGTAAAGACCCTCCTTACTTTCTCTGTGGCGACAGATATTTATCAGTGTTACACGCAATAATTAGAAACAGATGCAGTAATCTTAAACAGGATTTGTATTTGAATCATCTCAGTATAAACCCTTTCTGCAGTTGTGCTGAAGTTGTAGAGGATGCAGAGCATTTCTTTTTTATTTGTCCACACTATTCAGACAAGCGCATTTCATTGTTTCTCTCTACTCATAACTATCATCCTCTAAATGTTCAAAAACTTCTCTGCGGTGACGATAACCTGTCAATACAGGAGAATACTTCTCTTCTCCTTTCAGTCCAAACCTACATAAAAGTTACTGGCAGATTTGCTAATACTGACCAGTAATTTTTCTTATTTTATATTTACGCCCCTGTTTCACGTCTAGTCACCTGACAGTATTTATTTATTTATTTATTTATTTATTTATTTAGTTGTATTCATCGTTCTCTCTCTCCCCAGGACGTATTAAGTGTATGCTTATTAATGTTGCTTCTTTCTCTTTCTTACTGTACATGTTTTATTTTCCTTAGTCTTATTTCATATTATGTTATATGATCTGAATCTTTATATATCCCCATGTCGCGTGAAATTAATATATAAGTTGTACCTATGTAGGGGAAGGGCCGTAACTAATGTTGTGAGAACTTGTGGCCCAACCCCATTGCACTGTTTATATGCAATAAAATATGATTAAACTGTAAAAAGATGTCGTTTTAAAGACACATTTCTTGTTTTCTGTCCCAATCTGAAAACGTAGTGTGAAATTTAAATGGATCAGAAAACAAAAGAATGTCGTTTGAACGACATATTTAGCTTATGTCGTGGCCTGCTGTCCGTCGTTAACTTTTCATATATCCGACAACTCCTCCCGAACCGGAAGTAAGATTAAGCTGATTTGCTAAAATTGTTCCGTTACGATATCCAAGATAGCCACTATGGCGGCCATCCTGAAATTCTTCAAATGACATTTCTTCCCCAACCAAGGGGTGGATTGGGCTTAAACATAGATTATTTGTTTGTTTAGTTCGATCTGAGGTTTTACGTCCCCATCAACATTTAGGTCATTTGGGAGGCATTGCTTCCATTTTTGTGTGACTTTTACCTTGCATAGAGATGAAATGACCTACCAAGCCCTGCCGCCCAATGAAACCAAACGGATTTATATGCTTGGACGATCCGACTAGCACCACTCTGCCTGGGCAAGCTTAGACCTAATCGGTTTACCAGTACACATCGGCCCCCCGCCCATCGGGGCTTGAAGAAATAGATGGGTTGCATGATGCTTCCACGCAGAGCTGAAACTGACTGCACACGCGTATTGGTAAACCGCTTAGAGGATCTAAGCCTGCCCAAGTAAAGCGGTGCGATTCGAACCGTCCATGCTTATAAACCCTACTGGTTTCATTGGGCGACAGGGCTTGAGAAGTCATTTCATCTAAATGTCGAATAAAAGTCCCACAAAATGAGAAGCAATGTCTCCAAACTGACCTATACAGTGTGGACGGGGACTTTAAACCTCAAATCAGACACACAAACCAATACACATGTCGGTCGTTTTCAGCACTGCGTGGAAGCACCATGCATCACTATCTTTTTCGCCAAGTGTTACATGTGGGTTTACGGCGTCCCGCAAATCCCCATGCTGACAAGACAACCGAGCGTGATCTCTGACAGGTGTACGGGCAGCTGTGGGGTAAGGCACAAGAAAGATGTTAGATGAATGACATGAATTATTTACAGTATCTACATACAACACTTACTAACACAAAACATCACAATTTGTTGCTTCTGTAGCCAACTCACGACGTCCGCTCCGAAGGCAAAACAATGTTCTGTGCTCGGAACGGGTGACGTGAATACCTACAGAAGCAAACAACAAAAACAACAACAAAAACAAAAAAAGAAACAACACAAGACGCGACTGGCCAGTTTATAACTTAGGGTGAATCCCCCTCTCGCGTGAAACTTCCTCTCGCGAACTAGTGCAAACTGCACACTAGTCTATCGACATAGTTGCCGATCACAGGTTGCCGATCACAGGTTTAGCGATCGTCCGAATATCCTGCAGGTTAGTTGACCTCTTTTATGGTCTCACATTTGTTGACAATGAACAATGATTCTGATTCTGGTCTACGCTGATTACGGCGGTCTGTCCGCCCTTGCTGGACCCTAACGCCTAGCGTCGTACCAGTACCTGCTGCTATGAAGCAGGGAGCAGCAGGTCACACATTGTTGTGCCTGCAAATTACGATAACTGGACTAAGACACGAGTCACAAAACATACATGCTATATCATGATCCCCCTCCCGGAGAAGTAAGAATATGTTCATGCATATACCGTTATTGCGCATGCGCCGACCAGACATACAGGCTGATTAGTGCATGCGACAAATAACCGTACAGCAGAACTCAACTTGACTGTGCATCAAATTATCAGCACCCAGCGCTTGACACAATAATACTCAAAGTTCATGTTTCCTTACTGAGCACTACAGAAATCAATTAATGCTCACTACTACTGAGCATAATACTCATCAAATTTGTGCTCACTACATTATCACAAGTAAGAGGCAATTGAACAGACCACGCCTTTGCGCTACCTGGTCAGCTGCCAATTACAGGAAACATAACAATCTCTATTTCATATCCTTCTCCGCGACACGGCTCACAAATATAGCTATTCACAAATTCAATACATTAATAACAGATAGAAACTACAACAGAAGATTTTCATCTATAATCCACAACATTTGTTAGTGTCTCATAAGGGCCAACACTGTTTGCCGTAAATTCTCTCTGTATTTGGTAGGCGCCCCGTCACAACCGTCCTCGCGACGCCGATGACGCAGCTGACGTCATCCCCGCCGCTCAGGCCGTTACGACGTGTGGCGACCAAATACTCCCACTTATCATCATCACGTTCTTTATATGTACATACATGCACAAACTGAGTTATCAGACAAAAACGGCATCATTACAAAATGAACTCGTAATTCTTCTTGAACAAAATTATTTCTAATTAACGTGAACATGCTTGTAAAATAAAATTCATTACGGTTCATCATCACGGATAACCCAACAGGCTCTTGTAAGAGTTTGCCCTGATGATGAAGATATGGTTAAACCCGTCTTAAGTTTACGTCCCCTCTACACCTAATATCATATTGGGACGGAACCACGGTTTTCTAACCACAGCTAGTCAAAAGTCATGGATCAAACAAGTGACCCGGCGTTTATTAATTACATTCTACAAAAGGGGTCTAAAAGCCTAAATGAATCTAGAATGAGCGGGTGTCCAAACTTTACGTCTCACCAACATCTAGGGTCAGCATGAGACAGGACCTCACTTAGAAAGACTCATTCTACTACTGGAGAAGCCTGGGATCAATCCTGCGACGTCTAGCTGGCAAAGCTAGTAGCCTAATCACTACAGGCCACAACAGTGAATTCAGAATAGGCTTCAGAAAGTTGGGGTATACTAGAAGTAAACCCCTCCAAAACCTACAAGCATGTTCATACAAAAAAATAATACTAAACATAGATTTAACATACCTTTCAATATACTTTCTATTTCCCGACACGATGTTGTAGGTATACGTTACAACTTGACCTGCTGCTAAAGTGTTCGTTTTTCTCAGGGTTTATATATCTATGAATACTACCAGAAAATCATGCCTACTCATATTACCTTGCTCAATTCGTGGCGAGGTGGAGATACCAGCCACAAATAAAGCTAGATAGTAAAAATCGAGTAGATAATGGATTTGCGTTCAAATAGTATATTTCCCATAGGAAAAATTGATGAAACGACCCTATAAATCAATGACATGACTCCTGTCAAAACGAACACCCACACAACACGTGACGGGAATAAAAATCATATATGGCACAATTTGGCGGTTGGCGATTTTTAGGCAAATTCTATAGGACTCGGCCTTATAGCGGCCCCCTGTATTGTAAAAACAGCTCTCTATAAACCACTCATGCATACATCGTATGATATGTGCATGACTTGTTCATGGAGCAGCACAGTTTGCGTACCATATTTCACCTAAAATATTTCACTCGCACCGCCCTACCATATATCTACTAAAATAATTTAGATGTGCATAAGCACCAGAGAGGTTTCCTATTCCATCTCGTACCCTTAACATAAATTATATAATATCAAACATTTTCTTCAGAAAAAATGCCATTTTTAATATCATGAATAAGTGTTTTACAGCATATCTCTGTTGAGTTTTTTTTCCACCAAGTGAGTACCGGGCCGAGTCGTGAGAAAACCTTTCTTGGCATATTCGAACATCAAAGATACAGATTAGCCGACGCGTCCTAGAAGGCTGAACAGCATCTTTATCATCACGTGAACAAGTCCGTGAAATAAAGACCCCCCTATACCCCACTTTATATAGAGAAAACTGGGGTTTACGGGGGTATAAATTACTTTTCTTATTTTTGCTCCAATACATAGGTTGTGGGTACTCGTTAGAACCGCCTCAATGAGGCGGTTCTAACGAGTACCCACAACCTCTGTTACGAGCATTTATAAGAAAAACATGACAGATTTTCATCAGAAAAGTAGCCATTTTGGAGATGTGAAAAATGCTCTATGTCGTACGGGTGTGTTATCGTAAGCGTAAAGTGCAATACCTCTAGTTTCTATGCCATCATGTTTACAAGTTCGTGCAATGAATACCCTGCTAAACCCAACTTTATATATATGAAACTGGTATTTAAAGGGGTAAACATTATTTTGCTTATTTCGGCTCCCTGCCATAAGTTGTGGGTACTCGTTAGAACCGCCTCGATGAAGCGGTTCCAGCGAGCACCTGCAAACTATGTTTTGAGTACAAACAAGAACAAGAGGCCCATGGGCCACAATGCTCATCAGAGCTCAGGGGGCCACTGCCCACTGGCAGCAACATATTTTAATTAACCATGGGAGCCCTGCCCAAGGCTGCTACAGATAAAATTTGGACCCAATCAGACTAGTGGCTTCAGAGGTCTGATGTCGCTTGAAGACAACAGATGACAATTGACAATTTCTCATCTGTGGCAACAAATAGGCTGAAAAGAATATTATTAAAGGAACATTTCTATGAAAGTTTGACAAAATATCTTGAGAGGCATTATTTTCAATTTTCCCCATTATAAGTCAATGGAAACTCTTAACTTGCCATAGCAAACAAAAAAAAAAGAGCCAAATTTCATAAACCAGAGCTCAGGTGGGCATTGCCCAATGGAGCCCTGAGTGGTCTCACTAAATGGGTCTTATAAAAAGGAACATAGACATATATGGTTTAGCGGTGGGGATATGTATGGTTCCCGAGACGTAAGGCCTTTTAAGCAATGGAGGTATTCGGGCATGGCAGATCCCAGAAAAGCCTAAGATTGTTGTCACTGAATATGTCTTATCATAAAGATTAAGGATATGTATGATTAAATGGTGGGGATCTGAACGGTTTCTGAGATATGAGGCCCTTTTATGAAGTGGAAAGGAGAGAATTGGCCCCTGCGAACCCCCCCCCCCCCCCCCCCCAAGACAGGGTTGACTGAATGTGTCTAATAAAAATGAACAAGAATATATGTGATTATAGGATGTGGATTTGAATAGTTTCTGAGATATATGGCCTATTATTAAGTGGAGTCTTATCATCAGGAACAAGAATATATATGGTTTAGGGTTGGGGATCTGAACGGTTTCTGATATACATGTATATGGATTTTAATGAAGTAAAGGGGTGAGGCATGGCCCTTGGCCCCCACGGGGGGACCCCCATGCTGGTGTCACTGTTTTCGTCTTATCATAAGGAACACGAATATATATGGTTTAGGGGTGGGCTCTGAACAGTTTCTCAGATATATAGTCTTTTGTGAAGTCAAGGGGTGGAGTATGGCCCGGGCGCACCGGGGTGACCCCTAGGTTGGTGTCACTGATTGTGTCTTATCATAAGGAATAAGAATATATATGTTTTTGGGTGGGGATCTGTAAGGTTTCTGGAATATTTAGCCTTTTATGAAGTAGAGGGGGTTGGGCATGGCCCCCGCAAATCCCGGGGGACCCCAAAGTTGGGGTCACCGAATGCGACATATAATGAACGAGAATATATATGGTTTAGGGGTGGGGATCTGTAAGGTTACTGGGATATTGGGCCTTTAAGGAAGTGGAGGGTGTGGGGCATGTCCCCGGCACATCCCAGGGGACCCCCAGGTTGGTGTCACTTAATGCATCTTAGCATAAGGAGCAAGAATATATATAGTTTAGGGGTGGGGATCTGAAAGGTTTCTGAGATAAATGGCATTTTATGAAATAAAGGGGGCAGGGCATGTCCACCGCACATCACGGGGGACCCCCAGGTTAGTGTCACTTAATGCATCTTATCTTAAGGAAAAAGAATATATATGGTTTAGGGGTTGGGGTCTGTAAGGTTTCTGAGATATACGGCATTTTATGAAGTGGAGGGGGCGAGGCATGGCCCCGGCACAACCTAGGGAACCCCCAGATTGACATAAAAGCATATCGTGGCTGAGGGAAGTTTACTCAAGGAACATGTCTGTGTAAGTTTTGTCAAAATATCTGCAATGACTTCCCAGTAGAAATCTTACCTCTGACCGTTCCAAGGCGGTTCTTCTGTGGCGATTTATTTATGTTCTTGTTTGTACTTACTGTGTGTATCACTTGTGTCTTTTTATTTTGGATGGCCATATGGCCATTTTGTGGGAAAGTAACTGTCCTTATGGCCTTCCTTTGTTTAGGTTTCCATTATGGTCTTGTCGCTCAATGTTTGTGTTTCTTTCCCTTTGGTGTCTTTGGTGGGTGGAGTAAGTTAATTGTATCGATTCCTGATCTTTGTTTTACTTCTACTTGGCAGTAAATGCAATTTTTCAGTTTTCCCCATTATAAGTCAATGGAAACTAAGTTGCCATAGCAACAAAACTAAAAGGCAAAATTTCATAAAAAACACAAAACCTGTAAAGGCAAATATGGTGAATATTTTCATCAAGTCTCAGCCTCCTAGAGCATATGGTTCCTGAGGAGATAATTTTTTAAGTATTTTTTTCTATTTTTTTGCATTTTGGTTTCCATGGCACCAATAAAAATGAATAGAAGGCCTAAACTCATACGGCAGATAGTTGATTGCCTATGGAACATTTCTATGAAAGTTTTGTCAAAATATCTGCAGAGGCTTGGCAGAAAATGCATTTTTTTCAATTTTCCTCATTATAAGTCTATGGAAACTACAAGTTGCCATGGCAACTAAACTAATGAGCCGATTTTCATAAAAAACACAAATTTTCAATCCCCCAGCCCAAGGATGCTACAGATAAAATTTAGGCCCAATCGGCCCAGTGGCTTCAGAGAGGATGTTGTTTGAAAGTGTTGACGCCAGACGACGACATACGACGACGGACGACGACGACGGACAACTGCCTATCCTATAAGCTCCCCCGGAGCTTTCGGCCCTGGTGAGCTAAAAATATTACAAACTTTCGTCGGAAAAGTAGCTATTTTGGAGAAATGAAAGAATGCTTTATGTCACACGGATGTGTTATCGTAATTTCCAACATTCCAAGGCTCTTCCTGGTCTGTGCAGCTGAGATGGCTGGTTTGTGTATGACGAGGTCGCTAACCCAAAAAAACAAGGACTCTTGCGAATGGGCTCCGCCAATCAGTCGTCCATTATGGAGAGCAATGTTCTGTAGAATCATAAATTTCCTTGTTCTCTTTCTTTCTTCCTCTGAAAGAGGAACCAACTTTTATTGGAGGACATGTGGATTCTATAACTTTAGGAATGAGATTGTGCCAGAAATCATAACTGTCAGCACAGAAATGCTTTCTCACAGAGTTCTTGGTCATCGTTCTGTCTATCGCCAGGTATTGTCCTGTCGCTAACTCGTACGGTGGCCATACTATATCAGCCATTTCATCCACTTTCACTGGTTTGTTGGGATCCCTGAAAAAAGGGGAGAGGATTGAGCAAAATTTTATTTGTATACATTTGGTGTTGAGCAAACTGTTTTTATTGTATATATTTGGTCTCACTTATTTATAGGGATTTAACCCTTAACTTGTCAATCAAGACAACATTTGTCGTCTGCTTTGCCGTCTGCCGGTTATCTTAAAAGTAATTTTTGCAAACAGCGTGGGCTCAGATCAGACTGCTCCTGCAGGAGCAGTCTGATCTGGGCCAACACTGTTTGCCTATGTGCAAAAATGTTTTTATAAAAGGTTTGCAAGAAGATACAGCAGACTACATAAGCAGACGACATTTTCAGATGTAGTTTTTCACGGGAATTTAAGGGTTAACAAGAGGAACATAGACTGGTTTTCTGTTTGAACGCTTATCACCGGCTCATGACAACATTTAGTTAAGAACAAACTTTCGAAGACATTCAGAATGTAAATGACCAGACATGTACATTACCAGAAAATATTTTAAAATATCCATTTTCATAGAGCTGGGATGTGACCGACAACGTAAAACACGTATGTTCTAAAACCGTCGACGACGATGACCCTTATACGTCACAGCGGTCTAATGTTCTCGTTAATAGGATTTAAAAATGTAAGCATAACGAAAACACGTCTATTCTAATACATTCTAAATATTACCGCGAAAAAATGAAAATGTTCCGATCCAAATTGTAATATTTTTCTTATTTCTGCTCAAAATGTAGATTGCGGGTACACGTTAGAACCGCCTCGTCGAGGCGGTTCTAACGAGTACCCACAATCTATGTTTCCTGCTCAAAACGTAGATTGCGGGTACACGTTAGAACCGTCTCGTCGAGGCGGTTCTAACGAGTACGCACAATCTATGTTTTAAGCAGAAATAAGAAAAAATGTAAATCCTGCAGTTAATCCCAGTTTTACTATATAAAAGTGGGATTCGAGGGGGTCAGAAGTATATAGACGTGTTTTCGTGATGGCAAACCAAGAACATACATCGTAACCTATGTTTGCTGCTGTTTAGGCTCTATTGCACATTCTGAGATTATGCTCGGCCATTTTTTCGTCCGATAGGGGGCTTGGGTAAACACTTGTAAACACCTGTCTGTATGCTTGACAAACTTACAGTTTCGATTCATACAATTCATAATCATTTTTACTCTTCTCCATCTGATCAATCATCATCATCATCATTATCATCATCTTTTTCTTCTTCTTCTTCTTCTTCTTCTTCTTCTTCTTCTTCTTCATCGTCTGTTTGTAGAGTAATGACCTCGTTGATATACAAGTTCACTGTTATAATGCTTCGGCTCAAAGTGCATGTAATTAAAATAAATAAATGAATTAATAAAAAAGAAACACTTATTAATTATGTTTTGTGCAGGGAGAAGGCGTCTAAACTTTTCCGAAAGTGACTAATCTACCTTTGAATTTTTGGAAAGTTCCGTTTTTGTGAATACGGAGTTTACTCAAAATCATTTTGGATGGCAAAAAGTGTTGATCCCGATGAGATGGCACTTTATCTTGATCTACACTGTCTGCATATGTATATGTATCGCTGCATAGGATTGAAAGGGTTAATCTTATTTATAGCGAATAAAAACGAGGCGACACAAACACTACTACAAATTGTAAAGCATACCCAGTTTTGACGAAGTTGGTAAAAAGAGTCATGAAAAGCTTTGAAATTCGTAGTTCCCAGTCGTCAGGTTTGTAATCCTCGGAATATGGCTCTGTCCAAGCTAACAGTCCGTCTTTGTCGTACCCAAGCAGAAAAACCAGCTCATCTGCGTGGACAGGCTTATAAGCCCACGTTGGGGTACGGGGTATATGCTGCGAAGGAAACGCTCCAAAACGATATCCAAAAGTTGTGCCTCTTTTATTATTAGAAAGCGTAGCGTGAAAGTCAGCAATTAGCTTAGCATGAAAATTGAAATCATAATCTCCGCTCATTTCAATGAAAGACTGTCTTATATTTTCAGTACTATATGGGTCCGTCCAATTTGTATACTTATTTACAATCATATCGGCTACCACAGTAGGAACATCGTCACCAAACATTATCTTGATAACTTCGGGTATAGTTTCCTTCTCAAATTCATCTCTTGTAAGTGCAAAATTTTCTGTATCGTAAACACCAACGAATGAGTTTACATGCATTGCACCTTCCCCAGATGTCATCCCTGTCATAAAATCAATTGAAGAGAAAAAGACTTTAGCTTCATCAGATAAGACGGTTTTATAGTTTACTACCTTATGAGGTTCAGAGACTAGGAATTCTCCGTCAACAACTGTGACAAATTCCATTGGAAACTTGACAAAACCGTTTTCTTCCTTATTCAAAGTTTCGTCTATCTCCTCGCCTGACTTTGTTTCTATACACCTAACTATTTCATTAGGAGCAGCATTCATATCGCAACCAATAAGCTTTCCAAACCGACGGGTGGCTACCAGAGGTTCAGGTTGAAAAGACCACGGGCAAGTCAGTGAGCCGGCTAAACCGATCGCTCTTTGAAATAATCCTTTATTCCTTAGAAACATGCTTTGATAGATAACACTTGCGCTTCCTGCAGAGTGACCGGCAACAGTAACTCTATTGGGGTCCCCACCAAAATCAGCGATATATTGATGAACCCACTTAATCGCAATGTGCTGGTCCCATAACCCTAAATTACCTGGAAGGGTCTTGTCACCCGTACTTAGGAAGCCGTATACTGCCAGTCGATAATTCACACTGATATAGATCACATCTCCATAGGAACTCAACATATCACCAGGCAATATCTGAGGAGTTCCCTTCACAAACCCACCTCCATGAAAAAATATGATCACTGCAAGACTTGAAGTCTGACTCGAAGGTTTGTACATATTGAGGTATAAGCAGTCTTCTGACCTCTCCACTGCCATGTCAGGTTTTCGAATTCCACCGTAAGGTATCTGCAGACAAGAACACGAAGGCCTACATCTAGTAGCATCGTACTCAGAATCAGAAGATAATGGGGCTTTTATCACAGGCTTCTGAAACCTTTTTGGGGATTCCGCGTAGGGTATCCCTAAATATTTTTCCACTGTCCTGGTTTCTCCAAAAACGTCCAACTCCCGTACAATCCCTTTGTATGCACCAGCTCCTGTTAATATCACTTTTGTTGTTTCTTGAGAGAGCACACAGAAGGTATATGCAGGCAAAATCACGAGAGCAAACAAAGTGTTTGAGAATATATATTTTTCCATTACTAAAAATATTTAATTGAAAGTTGCCTTTTAAGTTAACACAAACATAACTTTATGATACAGCAAGGGCTGGAGAGATAAAAGGACGTAATCTTATGGCAAATAAAGTATTATTTGTTAGATTGTTTCAGAAGGGAAGATAATAACACACCCGTTCGACATAGTGCATTTTTTCACATCCCCAATATGGCTACTTTTCTGATGAAAATCCGTGATTTGTTTTCTTATATATACTGGAAACATATGTTGTGGGTGCTCGTTAGAACCGGCTTATTGAGGCGGTTCTAACGAATACCCACAACCTATGTCTTAGAGCAGAAATAAGAAAAGTAATGCATACTCCCGTAAACGCCAGTTTTCTCTAGATAAAGTGGGGTTCAGTGGGGGCTTTCATCACAGACTTGTTCACTGATGTAAAATTATGATGTATGATATCAGAAAACCTGTATCTTCTGCCTTTAGCGAATAACAATGAAACAAAACAGCCTGCGCATGCGCAGTCTGCTCAGCACCTTTGTATTTGCTGCTTGTATAGTAGAATACTCTAGTTTGCAGATATTAAAGTTCACATCACGAAAACACGCCTATATAATTTTGACCCCCTTGAACCCCACTTTTATATAGTAAAACTGGGGTTTCCGGGGGAATACCTTATTTTTCTTATTTCTGCTCTAAAATAAAGATTGTGGGTACTCGTTAGAACCGCCTCGATGAGGCGGTTCTAACGAGTACCCACAATCTATATTTGGAGCAGAAATAAGAAAAATATCACAATTTTTTCTCATAAAATTTTCAATTTTTCGGCGATAAAGGTGACAATGTATTTGTATAGGCGTGTTTGCGCGATGCAAGTCCATTGTTACCGTATTAACCCAAATATTGAGACACCTTAACTCCTTAACATACTTGTTCTTTGTTTGATTTGAGGTTTAACGTCCCTGTCAACACAGTACATGTCATTTCGAGACGTTGTGGGACTTTTACCCGACATTGAGATGAAATGACATCTCAAGCCCTGCTGCCCAATGAAACCAATAGGGTTTATAGGCATGGACGGTCCGAGTTGCACCGCTTTGCCTGGACAGGCTTAGAGCCTCTAAGCTATTTACCAGTACTTGTGTGCGATCGGTTACATCTCTGTGTGGAAGCATCATGCAGCCCATATATTTCGTCAAGCCCCGATGGGCGGGGGCCAAAATATACTTGTTCTAAAATTTGAACAAGTACAATTTTCTACCCGATATTGTGTCTAAGAATAGCGGGATGAATGGCAAACAGTGTGGACCCCGATGAGACGCCGCGGGGTCTTCACTGTTTGCTCAGACCTGTCTGTCCGAATATAAAAAGTGAATACGGAGGAGGCCGATTCGTCTTCCCTGGTCTAAATATCCAAAGGTTGATTTTTCTTGCGATTGGGCTCATTTGTGAGCAGCTCTTTACCTACCACACAAAGTACTACTCCCATGTTCTGTCTACAGTCAAACTCAATTTGTTCTAACATACATCACGTGAACAAGTCCGTGAAATGAAGATCCCCTATACCCCACATTATATAGAGAAAACTGGGGTTTACAGGGGTAAACATTATTTTTCTTATTTTTACTCCAAGACATAGGTTGTGGGTACTCGTTAGAACCGCCTCAATGAGGCGGTTCTAACGAGCACCCACAACCTATGTTCACAGTATTTATAAGAAAAATATCACGGATTTTCATGAGAAAATGGCCATTTTGGAGATGTGAAAAATGCACTATGTCGCACGGGTATGTTATCGTAATGGTTGGACCATGAACACTGCGCCAGGTCATGAGGTATAAATTGTCATTTGTGGAGGTAAATCGGGGCGATTTCACGGTCGCAAATTTAGGTTTAACGGCGACGCGTCAGCGGAACCGTAAAACGAAATTTGCGACCATAAAACTGACGATTTACCTCCGATACACTTATCCCAATTCTAACGTACGTAAATATTCGTTTTTGGGTCTATTGTTTTACACAAGTTTACAATCGACCCAAAGTTATAAAGGTCAGAATTCGAATTAATGCTTTTGTCCAGGTGTTTATTACTGATTTGGGGAAAGCAAGTTATCGTTATTAATAGAAAATAATCGTACTATTTTTATCGATTAAAGTAACCGTTATGATTGTTAATAGCAAATGGTCACGCTATTTTTATTGATGTAACATGTAGGTCAGCGTGTTGCGTGAACCCAGATCAATACAGCTGGCTGCTGTGGAATTGTCCAGTTCCCAATGTTGATGCCCCTTACAACCCGATACAGATACGATTTACATCCAATACATTTATTCCAATTATAATGTATGTAAATCTTCGTATGTGGGTCGATTGTTTAACAACCAACCCAAAGTCACAAAGCGCAGCATTTGCATTAATGCTGTTGTCCACATGACTATCACTGATTTGGGAAAACCAAGATTGTCGTTATTAATAGAGCCCCGCCAAGCGAATTTGTGTCTTCGAGCATTCCGTCATGACAAATTTTAACTGCGCATGCCCAGCCATTCAGAGGGGCCGGGGATATGGCTTTCTGTCTGAAGGTTCCTCTTGATTCACTGCTTGTATGAGCGAGCAGCGAAGGTTCTGGCGAGACTGCGCGGATGCGCAGGCTCGCTTGAACCTTGGCTGCTCGCATAGGCGATAAGTATCAAAATCGCTTGACGGGGCACAATAGATGATCGCACCGTTTTTATCGATCAAGGTTATGGTTATTAATAGCAGATGGTCACTGTAATTTTATCAGTGTAACATGTTTTCTTTGTTTTATGTTTTGGTTTTGCGGCCCTTTCAAAATTATTTCACCCATATCGAGCCGATCGTTAATCAGAGGCGGGCGAAAACCGGAGTACCCGGAGAATAACCATCTGACCTTCCGTTGCAGAACTTGGAATCTCACATGTGACCCGAGCCAGGCTCGAACCTAAGCGGTAGGAGACCTAATGATTAAGAGTCAGCGCTCTTATCCACTAGGCCACGGAGGCCCGTCTCGATATAACCAGTAGGTCAGCGTGTTGCGTGTACCAAGACCAGCTCAGAAAAAGAAACGCCGGGTTTTAACGGGTTTAAGTTAAAATCACATAATTATACATTTATTTATTATTGTATTTATTTTTTGTATAAAATTTCATCTTAAGTTTACGGAATCAGTTGGTGAAGTTTCAATCGATTTATGGTGCTGATTATGCGAAAAATAGCCCCTTTTATTCTAGAACAAGCAATAAAGTTTATGTTGTATATTTTATATACCCGGCGTTTCTTTTTCGTCCTAGTATATGTTTGAAACAGATGACAGTTTTCCTACATAGATTGTAAAATTCATCCCTACGTTGATATCCCTTACACTTGTTCAAACAGTGTTGATCCTGATGTGATGGCTCTGAGCTATCTTATCGGGATATATATTGCTTACCTTTCACCTAGACACCCTATTTAGTAGAATGGACGTGCCAAACTTCAGTGATGGAAGAGTGCACTCCAGAGAGGATTTGAGGGTAAATAAATCAAAGCACTGACAACAATGGCCGACAGTCTCTGAGTGCAAGCTTGGAATTCCGTCCTGAACGAGGACTTGGACTGTTTCGCTGCACCCTAAAGTTCTTGTACCAAATGCTAACAGTGTAGACCCTGATCAGACGCCTTGTTCTGCGGCGTGTGATCTGGGTCTACACTGTTGCCAAACCCAACACATGATATCAGTCTACATGTACGCAACACTCTAACCTAAATTTTTGTGTTGATTGTTTGCCAACTGACCCAAAGTTACTAAGCAGTATGGCTGGCTAATCGGAGCTGAAAAGATAATCGATTATCGGTCCTGTCATTGCCATCCATAATCGATTAGTAATCGCTAAGGTTTTTGTCATGATTTTACCTGTCTGACTTTCTGTCTGAGCATGACTCTTACCATATGTTGCACTTTACCATATGTATATTTGAACAGACAGGCCTGAGCAAACAGTGTAGACCCAGATGAGACGCCGCATAATGCGGCGTCTCATCAGGGTCTGCACTGTTTGCCACACATCCAGCTATTTTAGGCATGACTTTGGGTAGTAAAGTGTACCTATCAAGTAACCGATCATAGCAAATCAGAAATGATAATCATCTTTGTGGAATTTATCGATCGATTAATCGATTATACTATTAATCGTGTTTGTTTGTTTGATTTGAGGTTTAACGTCCCCGTCAACACTGTAAAGGTCATTTTGGAGACGTTGCTTCCAATTTTGTGGGACTTTTACCCGACATTGAGATGAAATGACATCTCAAGCCCTGTCGCCCAATGAAACCAATAGGGTTTATTAGCATGGACGGTCCGCCTCGCACCGCGGTTCCTGGACAAGCTTAGATCCTCTAAGCGGTTTACCAGTACTAGTGTGCGGGCCGGATTCAGCTCTGCGTGGAAGCATCATGCAGCCCATATATTTCTTCAAGCCCCTATGGGCGGGGGCGTACTATTAATCGTGTCAGCCTTACTAAGCAGAAAACTGAGGAAAGCTCTTCAGTGCTATGAGTATAAAATCTAGACCGGGATCGTGTACTAGGACATTGGTAAACAGTTCAGACCCAGATCAGACGCTGCTTATTGGGGCGTTTGATCCGGCTCTGCAATGCTTTCTAATAATGCTGGAATTTAAAGGTAAACCGAAAGAATTCTAAGTCTTATGTTAGGACTAGTACACATGTCACTGGCCAGAGATGATGACCGGTATTCTTCCGCAGATATAGAGTAGACATAAATGCTATAGAGTCTATTTTAGGTGATAATGGCATCGCGTTCCAAGAATGCCAGGGAAAAAGAGTAATTAATATGAAAAAAATAGGTGTTACCTATAAACGAGCATAGCAAACTACACAAGGAAGCTGATGGATATCTAAACCAAAATGTCTGTATATTATTGATATGCAAAAGTTGGCAACCTCAAGTCAACTGCCGAATTCTTAGTTCTGACTGGAAAATTATTTGCACATTGCCTTGTCTTTTACAAGTGATGCAACTTAAAGTAGTATGTGTCTAATAACCAAATGTTTTATTTTGAGTGCCAATAGCACCATTGGACTAGCAAAGTAGCTCAGAGTGCATCACTGGGTCTGTTCGCTTACCACGGGAACCACTGGCTGCAAACGGTATTTACCATTTGCAGCATACTTTGGAGACGCTTTAGAGCGTGGGCAAAAAGAACCGCACGGGAAATTTTCGTCGAGATGGGGGGCATGAAATATTTAACAGCCGAAGTCAGTGCGATAACAACTGTTTTCCCATGACCATAACTAACAATTATTTTTTTTTTCCATGACCGAGGAGACACTGAAATATATTTCAGACAGTGAGTTGACATATAGTTCTTTTTCCCCCTTGTTGGTTTCTTGTCCGCTTGCACTACTTGACTAAAATGTGCTGCAATGTTTTGGAATCCAGCTGTAACTTTCTATGTCTATAACTACCAGTATCTTGAGTATACTTGAACAGTAGCTATTTACAAACTTGTGTGAAGTCCTGTACACCTAAAACTGTTTAAAAAACTCACCTAAGCCCCAGATCACTAACCTTTAAACTCTGATGGAAACTGTTGAGCCGTGTCAGGTATACGAAAAAAACAAACAACAAAAAAGTGGTTCTGGGCCGATCACCTGAGTGCTGAGAGCTTATGGAGCCATTTTATTTCTGAGAAGATTTAAAAGGGTTTTTTTTTACCATGGCAGACTCTTGGACATTTGACCTGATAATGGGCCTATTGGTTCCGGAGAAGACTTCTGAATGGTTTTTACCTTATACGCCTGTGGACACAAACTGTTCAAGTTCGTATGAAGAATCTCTTTGCAGTTTGACAAAGATTTCTAAAATTAGATCAAGCAATTGATTGTTCTCATTTTGGCAAACACTTTCTGGTTGACATTTGAGATGTATTTTGATTGGACAGTGTAGGAGTCAGCAATGACATGTGCATATGTATACCACCTTGTGTTTTGAACTTATTTCTGTCCGGCAGTTGACTGGCAGGATGTTGGGATATATTGAATGATGTTCAAGTCAAGATGAAATGAAGCCCATCGAAGTTTGAACGGATCTGTGTTCACAGGTATATGGGCACGGTAGCCATATTGTTCATGCGACCAAACTCATATTAAACAAGAGGCCACTATGCTCACTAGAGCTCAGGGGGCACTGCCGACTGGCAGCAAAATATTTTAATTAACCATGGAAGCCCTGTGCCCAAGGATGCTACAGATAAAATTTGGACCCAATCAGCCTAGTGGCTTCAGAGGTCTGATGTCGCTTGAATGTGTTGTTGCAGGACAACAGATGACAACTGACAATTTCCCATCTGTGGCAACCAATAGGCCTAAAAGAATATTATTAAAGGAACATTTCTATGTAAGTTTGACAAAATATTTTGAAAGGCATAAATGTCGTTTTTCAATTTTCCCCATTATAAGTCAATGGAAACTCTTACTTGCCATAGCAAACAAACCAAAGAGCCAAATTTCATAACCCGGAGCTCAGATGGGCACTGCCCAATGGCAGACATGTATTTTAACATGGTATGATTTTAATCTACCAATTATAAAGTCTCCCAAACAAACCCCATTCCCAAATGAGCACTCATGTGGACTGTATCTGAAATATTAGGTGTTTTATATAGTAGAGAGGGTGGGGCATGAACCAATGGAGCCCTGGTTGGTGTCACTAAATGTGTCTTATGAAAAGGAACAGAGATTTATATGGTTTAGCGGTGGGATATGTATGGCTCCTGAGATGTAAGGCGTTTTAAGCAGTGGAGGGATTCGGGCATGGTGGATTCCAGAAAAGCCCAAGATTGTTGCAACCTAATGCTGAACAGATTCTGAGATGTGAGGCCCTTTTATGAAGTGGATGGGAAAGAAATGGCCCCTGCAGACCCCACAAGATGGGGTGACTGAATGTGGCTAATAACAATGAACAAGAATATATGTGATTATGTGGTGGGGATTTGAATAGTTTATATGATATATGGCCTATTATGAAGTGGGATCTTATCATAAGGAACAAGAATATATGGTTAAGGGGTGGGGATCTGACCGCTTTCTGAGATACATGGCTTTTAATGAAGTAAAGGGGTGGGGCATGGCCCGTGGCACCACAGGCGGGTGGGGGGGGACCCTATGTTGGCGTCACTGATTGTGTCTTATCACAAGGAACAAGAATATATATGGTTTAGGGGTGGAGATCTGAATGGTTTCTGAGTTAAATGGCGTTTTATAAAGTGGAGGGAGTGGGGCATGTCACCGGCACATCTTGGGGGACCCCCAGGTTGGTGTCACTTAATGCTTCTTATCACAAGGAACAAGAATATATATGGTTTAGGGGTGGGGATTTGTAAGGTTTTTGAATATTTGGCCTTTTATGAAGTTTTGTTTGTTTGTTTGTTATATTTGAGGTTAAACATCCCCGTCAACACTGTAAAGGTCATTTCGGAGATGTTGCTTCCAATTTTGTGGGACTTTTACCCGACATTGAGATGAAATGACATCTCAAGCCCAGCCGCCCAATGAAACCAATAGGGTTTATTCACACTGCGGTTCCTGGACAGGCTTAGATCCTCTAAGCGGTTTACCAGTACTAGTGTGTGGGCCGGATTCAGCTCTGCGTGGAAGCATCATGCAGCCCATATATTTCTTCAAGCCCCTATGGGCGGGGGCCAATCTTTCACAAGGTGGATGGGGTTGGGCATGTCCCCGGCACATCCCAGGTGTCCCCCAGGTTGGTGTCACTGAATGCAACTTATCATAAGGAACAAAAATATATTTCGTTTAGGGGTTGGGATCTGTTAGGTTTCTGGAATATTGGGCCTGTTGTGAAATGGAGGGGTGGGGTATGGCCTAGGCACATCCCAGGGGACCCCCAGGTTGGTGTCACTGAGTTTGTCTTATCATAAGAGACAAGAATATATACGGTTTATGGGTGGGGATCTGAATGGTTTCTGAGATAAATGGCATTTTATGAAGTGGAGGAGGTGGGGCATGTCCCTGGCACATCCGGGGGGATCCCCAGGTTGGTGTCACTTATTGCACCTTATCATAAGAAACAAGAATATATACGGTTTAGGGGTGGGGATCTGTAAGGTTTCTCAGATATAAGGCATTTTATGAAGTACTGGGGGCGGGGCATGGCCCCGGCACAACCTACTGGGCCCTCAGGTTGACACAAAAGCGAATGGCTGAGAGAAGTTTACTTAAGAAACATTTCTATGAAACTTTTGTCAAAATATCTGCAAAGGCTTTGTAGTTAATGCCATTTTTCAATTTTCCCCATTATAAGTCTATGGAAAATCTAAGTTGCCATAGCAATCAAACTAAAGAGCCGAATTTCATAAAAAACACAAAATCTGTAAAGGCAAATATGGTGAATATTTTCATAAACTCTCAGCCTCATAGAGCATACGGTTTCTGAGGAGATGATTTTTTAATTATTATTTTTTTTTATTTATTTATTTTTCATTTTGGTTTCCATGGCAACCAATACAAATGAGCAGTAGGCCTAAATGCATATGGCAGATAGTAGATTGTATTTTTTCAGTCAAAGCAATCAGAAATGGAGCAATTTCTGACTGAACCATTCACCAGCTATGTTGAAAAAGTGGCCCAAGACGGTACCTATGTGGACCATGTTTGCATACAATCCCTTGCAAACATGCTAAAAGTGAAGCTATACTTCACTCATACTGAGGAGCCCGATCTTCTGATAGCACCTTCTGAGCCTGGTCATTATGGTCTTCTGAGCCTGGGATACCTACCTGACCTTCACCACTATGTTAGCCTAGCTCAACGGTGAGTAAATGGAATGTTAGTGCTAAATAGTATAGAAATACAAACTAGTATTTCTATACTAGCCGGAACCCCCAGGTTGCATGATGCTTGCAGAGCCTGGTTAAATGGTTAATATGGTAGTGCATCAGTCAAACCACTCACCTTACTTTGTGTTACTAATGCCAGCTAGCACTAAGCAGAGGGTGATTAATAACCAAAGGGTGCATATATAGAAAGCAAGCAGTGCTACATGTATAAAAGACAGAGTTTGTAAACAGTGTGTGTTACTAAAGCAAGCAATGCAAAATAAGTAGTGTTTAAGCATTTATAAGCTAAAGGCTACATGCATGCAACAATCTATATCAGTTGCTTTTACAGCTTATAATTCAACATTTCAGCTATAAGGAGGAGGACTTTGTAGCTGTACGACTGTCCAGCAAGACCAGGTCAACAGTCCACAAGATGTTCATAGCAAAGTTATGGTGAAATATTTTACCAGTATTAATAGAATATAAAAAAATGCATTCTAAAATACCTTTCAATTAAAAACGTATTTCCCCTACTACTATATTTTCACTTTTACACATCAGTTTGAATTATTAATGATCAAATTATAGTCTATACCAGCCTACTTGTTGATGCATTTTAATAAGACACTATTTCTTTATCGAACTCTATTGATACTTTTTTATTGTATTAAGGTGTTGAAGTTTGACAGTGAAGTCACACTACGGTTTATGAAAGAAGTTTCACCCACTGTCTATACCTGGCCGAGCCAAAATGATGTCTCCACCAACCCACATTCTGATATAGTACAGAGGCTTTCACCGCCGAGTCTACTCCCTGTGCGAGGAATCAAGCTCAAATTTATACCTCATGAGATTCAACAATCAAGAAATAATCTGTAGAAAAATGAAGAGTACTGAGACAGATATTCCAAAAGGATTGATTTAACAAAACTTGCTTGAAGGTGTCAGAATAAAGATTTACATGTACTGATGTGTAACAAAATGTATATATTATATTGGCCTTTGCTTCATATAACCCTATATGGGTCACTGATTAATAATTCTTGATAATGAGACCTTCAAAAGAGCAATTATGATTAGTTAAGAGGCCTTCAAAAGAGCAATTATGATTAGTTAAGTCAAATGAATTCAGTGTACACTTCAGAGACTATGTTAATCATATTTTAAAACATTAAGATCAGGAGATCAAATGAAACCAGTATTTAAGCTAAATTTGTCACAAGTGTAACACATTCAGTTTTTATACTCCAGATTTGTATTAATATTTTTAACTCAAAATGAACTATTTTAAATGATAAGACAACAGAGTTAATACATTGACACAATAATGTATTTCAACACTGATAGAATGAAATCTCAAAACAATCTAGTCTATGTTGGATTATACTGTTTTATTATATTTGTTTCTTGTTCCAAAGTTACTTTAAAGTGGAAGAATTAATTTAACTATCCAGTCTAGTCATCTTATTTGCCAAAATATACATGAGTGCCATACTGTTTTGTCCAGGAAATTGAGCTTGAGACTTTAAAAGTTTGAAACTAACATTGTCACAAGTGTAATGCTTTAAGTTACTTTCGAATTACGCCTCATGAATGTAGCTAAAGCTTTGATCTTAAAACAAATTGTTTATAAAATGATGGTATAAAGGATAAATGATGGTAAAACAAAATATTTCAATAGTTTCAAAATGATATACATTGTATCTGAAAAAATACAATATGCAGAGGACAACAGTTTTATGGTATTGTTTGTTTACAAGTTCTGTTAAAAGTTCATTAAATACTTGTTCATATGTTCTCTAGTCTTTGTTCAATCCAAAAATTATTATGTATGTCACAGCTTTTTTCCTCAGATTAAAATTGTAGCCATTTAACTTCAGTGATGAAATGTGTCACAAGTGTAACATTTTGTACCTGTTAAATGTAGCCTGCAGATTGTACCCAAGACTTTAAGTTTTAAATAAACTGTATCAAAATTGTCATAACATAGATTAATATTGGTAAGATAATATACTCAAACACTTTTTATGTGAAATACTGGAAAAAAATATTTCTTCTGTACATAGGGATAGTCTGTTCTATAATTTTTTACTCAAAAGTACTGTTGAAGTTGGAGACTTACTTTCTGAGACATACATGTATCTTTGTTTCCTTTCATTACCAAAATATGTAAAATGTAACACTTATTTGATCAGAAATGAAAAATTTAGGCATTATACAGCAGTGCTGAAACTGTCACAAGTGTAACATTTTTATAGAAAATATACATGTTTTTGAAAGCCACCTAAAATCATAAATATTTATTACAATCAAATGAAATTTTACATTTGTTTTTGAAATGCCTCTAATATTGCTAAGAATAAGATTTTTCTTAAATATCTTGCCTACTTTTCTTGTGAAAAAAACTTTATTAGGTGTGTTTTGAAAAAATATGGCTCTAATATTGCAAAAAATCCCTAAAAAAATATTAAGTGGAACTAAGTGAGAAAAAATTGGCCAGAATGATGGATATGTGTACCCACTAACAGTTACAGAAGAAAACAAATGACATTTTCTTTCAAATCTTGGTGAAGTATCACGTCTAATGTTTACTGAGGAATTGCAAAAATGTAATGAAAAATGGTGAAAATAATAATTAAAAAAAAAAAAAACTCATGGGTTTTGTCCTTTAAACACTATAAAATTCTTAACATTTGATGTTCACTGGTCCAAAAAATGATAAAACCATCATGATATATCTGGTTTGAAATTTGACCCCCATTGTCACACTTTTGCTGCATTTTTTTTTTAAGTTGCCCATGTCTATAAGGCATTTTATTGCTGCCTATGATCTCCTTTTACGCAGAAGATCTCCAGACTGGAGATTTTCCTTACATAAGTCTTTATAATGCACTAGTCTAGTCATTTGTAACCACCCCCCCACCACCACCAACTGGGATAGGCGGGGGAAAGTGGGGCTCATGTGCGGGATAGTTACCCCCCATGTGAATCTTGAGAGTAAAAATTAATCTATTCAGCTGGACAATGGTTCAATGTGAGAAACAAGCCGCAAAATTATCCTTAAATAAGTCTATATATATAAAGCACCTCTAAAATAACATACTTTCAGTTTCATCAGGCCATGCAATGTACACGTACCAGGTCAAATGAATATTTAAGACTGTTTCTGACATGAGAATAGTAAAAGATAAGGCAATCAGTCGGCTAAAGGGGTGTGGTATTGCTAAACTTATCCAGCATTTATTTCATTTACTTGTAGAATAAAGTCAGACAAAAATATCAAAAGGTCTTCTTCAGAGTGACAGTTACATGTACAAGGGTGGAAAAAAAAACATGGCTTGACTGGGACTTGAACCCAGGGCCGGGACTTGAACCCAGGGCCTCTTGCATACCATGAGAACACTCCACCGACTGAGCTACCAAGCCACATGGCCGACCTGGCTAATGAGATTCTTCCCTAATCTCTGTCCTATCCAATCCGGCTGCGCTACTCATTCTTCATACTATTTCATGCTCTCAGACACGGTGCTGGACCCACACTAGGCCACCAAATGTCACAGGGGTTGGCAAAAGAACATGACTTGACCGGGAATTGAACCCAGGGCCGTGCAAAGAATCTACGGAGCGAGCTACAAGCCGTTATACGAGTATGTCTTGATTCTTAGTGTTGGACATTGGTATGCTACCTGTCTATCTTCTTATGCTGTGGTCAGTCATATTTGATCATAAATAGCTTGTGTACACACCAGGTTTGCGGGATGGAAGCCTACACAGTGATCATGTAATTACGGTCAAGGTCTAAACTTAACCTTCACAAGGGATGACTCTCTTTGCACAGGGGGGGAGGGGGCTCTAGTTAACGTTCCGAACCAAATGACAGTGTACATTTTTACATTCATCCCTGCAAATGATGCTAATGGAGCGTATTCGGACACCGAAATAATCACCGCTGCCAGGGATCAAACAGGGGGGCCTCTAGCATCAGAGGCAAGAGCACTAACTATTGAGCTCATGCTCCAAAAGGCAATATTTTTATCCATCTATCTGTCTATATATATATTTTTTTTAATTTATGTTTAGTTCTGATGAAAGAAAATTTTTGACAATATAGACTTTCAGGGGCAGGGACACTAATTTTCGAAACTCTATTCTGCATTGTTGATTTGAATAAAAAAAGAATTTGCTCCTTGGGAGCAAATTCTTTCCTTTTAGAAAAAGCCCTCTTTTCGGAAGGGAAAACAAACAAAAACAAGTACATGTATATGTAAATATATGTGATATATAATATGCAAATGACTACCGGTAGTTAACATATCATGGTGTTGCTCCGACGTTAATTTTAGTGTCTGACAGAATTTTGCATAGTCAGATAGTCGCGAAAACATATGTCAAATGAGTAAATCTGCAATAGTTCCATTCATTTAAGACACACTATTAAACAGATTACCTGCTGGTTGATTTTGAGATTACTTTGTCTGTTTTTCTGATGCGTCATAATTACTAAAACACTCACAATGTGACATTATACGCCCGTTTTCAAGTTGCAGATTTCTTCAATGTTGACCTCCCGCACGAAATCATGGCGCCCGATTTGAAATTTATGTAAATACACAACAATCAGCTTTTTAAAATATGTGACTATTCCAGTAAAGCCAAAGTGGCACAAGTGTGATCAGATCTTGTTCACGGAATCTGTGAGCTCACAGGTCCGGCAATCTTTTCCCAGTAAGCACACAGTTAGTTCATATGACATACAATGTCAAATAAGAGCCCTAACTGATATACTTAAAACGGCTGCTGAGGAAAGCATCCCTGGATATGTGGCTGAAAAAGTAAAAAAGCCGTCAAATAAACCCCCGAAGTGGAATGTACAGATCTCCAATGCCATTAGACAGTCTCGCAAAGTTTGGGGAGACTGGAAGATAGCTGGGATGCCTAGTAAACAGGACAATCCTGCTCTCCATGAGAACATGCGTGATGCTAAGACCAAGCTTAGGAAATCTATCCGCCAAACAAATGCTAAAGACAGAGAAAGAAAACTACGTACAATTATGGACAGTGAAAATAATACCAAATCATTTCACACTTTGGTTAGACTCCAGAGAAAGTCCAACTGTATTCAGACCTCATCTCTGGAAGTGGACGGTGTTCTCTGTGAGACCCCCGAAGAAATTTGTGACGGATGGACGAAACATTTTAAAACCCTGGCCACACCAAAACAGAGTAAAAACTGGGATGAAGAGTACACTGGTTGTGTTAAAAATGACCTTCTTCACATAGAAAACATTTGCAAATTACAAAACCGTCCTATTCTCCCAGTCTCTATGACTGAAATTCGGAAAGCTTTGACTTGCTTAAAGAATAACAAAGCAGCCGACTCCTTTGGTCTTACAAGTGAACATTTTACCCTGTGTTCGCAGTACATTGAAGTCCCCTTGATGGTTATAATAAATAACATTTTCAGGTCAAGGAAGGTTCCAGAGATCTTGAAGGAGGGACTACTTACTCCAGTATACAAAAAGGGCGATGCTACTAACCCCACTAATTATAGGGGTATCTCAGTCACTCCCATTCTTCTCAAGGTCCTTGAACATATTTTAAACAAACGCCATAACCAATTACTGCAAAATTCCCAGTCAAAATTACAAAAGGGCTTTACAGAGAGAACCTCTTCCATCAATGCTGCCCTCATCTTGAGTGAATGCATCAATGAGTCCAAACACGAAAAGAAACCCATGTACATCGCTGCGCTAGATGTCCAAAAGGCCTTCGATGTCGTAAATCATGGGTTCCTCTTGCACAAGCTCTATCTTGACGGCATAGCCGGTGATGATTGGCTTCTCCTGAAGGATCTCTACAACGATATGACTGCACGTGTCAAGTGGGATGGGTTCCTTTCTTCTCCCTTCATTATAAGGCAAGGTGTCCGTCAAGGTGGTATCTTGTCTGCCTCCCACTATAAGAGATACAATAATCCTCTTCTCTTGGAGATAGAAGACAAATTTACAGGTAAGAAGATAGGGACAGTGAACATCCCCCATGTGACATGTGCTGATGATTTGTGCTACGTGACGGAGACCAAGAGTGAACTCCAACCAATGATGTCCACTTCTGAGGGATATGCTAACCGGGAGCATTATACTGTTCACCCGACCAAAACGGTTATAGTGGCCTACGATGCTTCTGATACCCCTACCATAACCTTGTATGGCGAAGAAATCCCGGTGGTGGAAAAAACAGTACATCTTGGTGTCTGCAGGAGTGCAGATTGTAAACCAAATATTGATGAGAAAATTTCACTAGGCCGTGGGACTGCATACTCACTAATGGGTGCAGGCTTTCATGGCAAATCAGGCATCAAGCAGAGCATAAAGGCTGATATGTGGCGGAAATATGTTATTCCCAGACTGATTTATGGCCTTGAAGCCCAAAATCTACTGAAAAAAGATCTAAAAGCCTTAGATGCTTTTCAAATAAGAACTGCCAAGCAGCTCCAGGGATTACCCACAAAAACCCCCAATTCTGCCGCTTTGGCCCTGCTTGGCCTTCTACCTGTTGAGGCCTGTATTAACAAGTGTATCCTGACTCAGTTCTGCAATGCTGTTCGTGACCCCAAATCTATTGAGCATGACATAGCAATCAGACAACTAGCTGTCAAATCACCCGATGACAAAAGTTTTTTCTCAAACGTTAGGAAAATCTTGGATATTTATTCCCTTCCAACTGCATATACGTTACTTAATAATACTCCCAAGAAAGAGAAATGGAAAAAGTTAGTAAACTCCAATGTGCACTTGCACGTGGAAACCCTGTGGAAGGAGGATATTGCTAGTAAATCCTCTCTGAAATACCTAAACCCAGACTCCTTAAAGGTAGGCAAGGTCCATCAAATTTACGCATACGTAAACAATAGTATCTTTGATGTCACGAGGGCTGAAACGAAGGCTAGGCTACTAACAGGAACATATACGTTGCAGGCCAATAGGGCAAGGTTTAATCAATTTAATGTTAATCCACAATGTCCTCTCTGTAATAAGCAACCTGAGGATAGAGAACACTTCATTGTCATCTGTGAGAGATTAAATTATGTAAGAGTACCGTACATTCTCAAAATTAGGACTTTGTTTAACTATTCCAGAGAAATTGACCACGTTCTAGAGACTCCCGAACTGTGTGTACAGCTTCTACTGGATTCAAGTCACCCGCATGTTACTCAGAGGCTTGAGTTTACCAACAGACAAACAGAACTTCTGGAGTTACATTCCCGGGAACTGATTCACGAGTTACACCTAAATCGCGTTCGTTTACTGAAAACTGACTAGGAAGTGCTGAAAGTACCAGAGAGCATAAGATAGGAAAACTTTAAAGACCACAAGTTTATCTGTGCAAATGAAATGAATTTAAATCTGTGATAAATATTCACTTCACAATCTGTGAAGGTGCCACGCAAAATAAACGTGGGGACACTAATTATAAGCTACAAGAAGAAGAAGAATAGCTTGAGCCTACGCTAAGCACACAGGGTTTTTAATCTATCTGTAATTAGAACTCGCATGTTAGGACACTAAAACACCATTGATTTATTTTCAGTTGCAAAATGTCTATTTTTTCTTTACTTCTCCAACAATGTAATCGGCCCCCGCCCATCGGGGCTTGAAGAAATATATGGGCATGCTGCATGATGCTTCCACACAGAGCTGAAACCGACCCGTACACAAGTGCTGGTAAACCAGTTAGAGGATCTAAGCCTTTCCAGGCAAAGCGGTGCGAGTCAGCCCGTCCATGCTTATAAACCCTATTGGTTTCATTGGGCGCAGGGCTTGAGCTGTCATTTCATCTCAATGTCGGGTAAAAGTCCCACAAAATTGGAAGCAATTAAGTCTCCAAAATGACATTTACAGTGTTGATGGGGACGTTAATCCTCAAATCAAACAAACAAACCAATCATGTAGAGGTGATAAGACTGACACCAATAACCGATTAATCGATCAATAGATTCCCCTAAACTGATTATCATATTTAGTAGTAATCTATTGTTCGATAAGTATAATTTACAACCCAATTTATATCTAAAATGGCTGGATAAGTGGCAAACAGTGCAGACCCTGAAGAGACAATGCATTCTGGGTCTACACTGTTTGATCAGGCCTGTCTGTCCTAATTCATGCTGTAATGTATAACACATGACAAGAAAGATGTTATGGCAAGAGGTAAAAATATGACCAAATCTCTAGTATGTTCAGTGATTACTAATTGATTATCGATCACAATGACAGCAGTGATGATCATTTGATTGCTATGAAAGCTTACTGGATGCTATCATGCGTGTACAGAATTATATAGACATGTTTTCGTGATGTTCGTTGATCACAATACTCATATAGGCTGTTATGATAGAATGAGAATTTTATAACCAACAAGAGCCATCACTATAAGTGAGCAATGTCCCTGTCGGAGCCAATTTGAGGGGAAAACAAGGGACATAACTCCAAAATGCTTCATCCGAGCAGAATGAATTTTCTGTTAGGCACATCTACATATCATTGCAAATGCATATGCGAAAAATTTAACAAAATTGGCGAAGAAATGTGGAAGTAGTTCGCGACACAAAGTTTAATAATGCGTTTTTCAGAAAATAAAGGGCCATAACTCCTTAGCAGATGATAGAATCAACGTGAAAATTGTGTTAGGTACCCCTTTACCTCACAAGGAATACATGTGCAATGTTTCAGCTCAATCGGTGAAGAAATGTGGAAGTTGTTCGCATCACAAGGTTTTGGAACGCGTTTTTCCATAACTTCTTTGCATGTGAAAGGATCAACTTGAAAATTGCGTTAGGCACCACTTCACCTCACAAGGTAAGCATGTGCAACGTTTCAGCTCAATCGGCTTAAGAATGCGGTTTTCAGAAAATTAAGGGCCGTAACTCCTCCGAAGATGAAAGGATCAACGTAAAAATTGTGTTAAGCATCCCATTACCTCACAAGGAATGCATGTGCAAAGTTTCAGCTCAAACGGTGAAGAAATGTGGAAGTAGTTTGCATCACAAGGTTTTCAAACGCGTTTTTTAGAAAAGCAAGGGCTGTAACTCCATCACAGATGATAGGATCAACGTGAAAATTGTGTTAGGCACCCCTTCACCTCACAAGGAAAGCATGTGCAAAGTTTCAGCTGAATCAGTGAAGAAATGTTGAAGTAGTTTGCATCACAAGGTTAATAGCACATTTTTTAGAAAATAAACGGCTGTAACTCCTTCGCAGGTGATAGGATAGTATATGCAGTGATAGGCAGTAAATTACACAGGCTTTCTTCCTTGAGTTATCTTTAATATGTACATGTATTAGTGGCGATGACAGTATGGCACACTGTGATACTTACAAAATGTACATGTAGTAAGAGCACTGGCTTCAAATTTTATAAATATAAATAAATGAAATAATGTATGTGTGTGTGTGGGTGGGTGGGGGGCTAGGGGGGGGGGGATCACAAACTCCTATCTCATGATAGTGTTTTCAATGAGTTCTACATAGTTGTAGATAAATCATATGAGTAACAAACACAATGACTTTGCTTCTAACTTGAACCCCCAAGTGTGTGTGTCGCTTTCAACAATTTTTCAGTCATATCACGATGGTGAGCTCAATGCTCACTTTTATAGTGCTGCCTCACTGAAGTTTCATATCCCAGACACATTACATGAGACCACACCCACTCACATTGTCCTGACACTGGCCCGTAGTGGGTCGACCAGTCCTAGCTCTACCCCGTAAATCTGAGTACCAAGCGAGGAGCAGCTAGTACCATTTTTAACGGCATTGGTATGTCGCCGTCCGCAATCGAACCCGTGACCTCCCGTTCCCCGGCGCGGTCACTCTACCAACTGAGCTACCAGGCAGGTTTGAACCCCCAGGTCCTTCTGTAATAAGTTTGTCTGGCTAATGGCTTATATGGGCATATATACAGATACCACTCAGTCCCTACAGCTATGTATATATAGTATATTACAATAAGCATTTAAGAGGGCATTTACAAGCCAGAAGGGGCATAAACAGACACTACTATGGAAGGTACTGATGGTGTATAGGTGATGGGTTTTTTATCCTTGGCAGGGCTATTAATTTCATTATCCGAACATGTTTCACAGGCATCAGTTGAGGAATGAATGCCACTTTTACTGGAAATCCCCTGTGCACGACCCATATCAAAGATCTCTACAGTTATCTATTACATGATCACTCTATAGGCATCATCCACATTGCTGCAAATCTGGAGTGTATGTAATGAACAGCTGCAGATGCCGCATAACTAGAGTGATATTCAATCCCCAGGGTATCCTGTCAGGTTCTGGTGGCATTCTGGGGTTGGGTCAGTTCTATCAGAATCAGAATTGTTACTGGTGACATGTCAAATGATACGATTTGACATTAAGCAGGATATAGTGACAACCACCTGAAGTATTGTTGAAAGAAAGTTTTAATCTGCATAACAGAGGTGGTGCTGTTAGCAGAGGTGCATTCTGGCTCAAGCATTATGAGTGCATGAGTGATGAGTGACAGACCTGTTATATGACTATGCAAATAAGCACTGCTACCCAATCCCACATTGGTAACTCAGAGCTTGTCATATGGTAATTTTAGCAACAGTGCATGTGCCCAACAAACCATAACTTGTATAGTCCCCAACAGTCCATGAACCAAAATGTTAATATTTGGTAAATGTATAGCGAAAGAGCGAAAAAGTTTGTTTTTTTTATTTGAGGTTCTACATCCCCTTCAACACTGAATACATGTAGGTCATTTTTGGATTATGTGGGATACCCGACATTAAGATGAAACGACAGCTCCTCTCGCTAAGGCTGACAAGATTAATTGTGTAATCGGTTAATCGATCGATAAATCCCACAAAAATGATTATCATTTCTGATTTGCTTTTAATCGCTTACTTGATAGGTACAATTTACTACCCAAAGTTATGCCTAAAATACATGTAGCTGAATGAGCGGCAAACAGTGCAGACCCTGATGAGACGCCGCATGATGTGGCGTCTCATCTGGGACTACACTGTTTGCTCAGGCCTGTCTGTTCAAATATACATATGGTAAAGTGCAACATATGGTAAGAGTCATGCTCAGACAGAAAGCCAGACAGGTAAAATTATGACAGAAACCTTAACGATTACTAATCGATTATCGATCGCAATGGCAGGACTGGGGCTCATCGGAGTCTAACTGTTGGTTTTCTTTTGCTCCAGCATTTCAGTGGTTTCTTGCTGTCGAGTCCTCACCGTTGTCTCACCTCTGTGGTTCTTTGATTTTTGTGTTCACGGAGATGTTGCACTGATGAGTTAGGAGGCCTTCATGCGGACTGAACAAATTATTTGTCTAAATCGCGACGGAAGTAAGGGCGAGGATTGTGGCCACGTAAAATCGATTTAAGCCCCCCAGTGGAAATCTTCCACTGACCGTTCCAAGGCGGCTCTTCTGTGGCGATTTATTTTATGTTGTTGTTTGTTACTTACTGTGTGTATCACTTGTGTCTTTTAGTTTCGGATGACCATATGGCCATTTTGTGGGAAAGTAACTGTCCTTATGGCCTTCCTTTGTTTAGGTTTCCATTATGGTCTGGTCGCTTAATGTTTGTATTTCTTTCCCTTTGGTGTCTTTTATGGGTGGAGTAAGTTAATTGTATCAATTCCTGATCTTTGTTTTACTTCTACTCTGATAATCGATTATCTTTTCAGCTCCGATTTGCCAGCCCTACGAGACCCCAATCAGCCAATGAAACCAACAGAGTTTCAATGCAAAGTTGTAAGTACACTGCAGATTCATGGCAATATACCTGTGAGAAAACACGGGGACAAATGATTTTACACCTGTTGGAACTCCAAGGAAACATTGGGATACCCCTTGATTGGTGTGTACATTATACAGCTGCAATTGAAATTTTAACGGTTACCTGCACAACCCTGCTGTCTTGTTGTTTAGGCTGGCCGCGTTTCCAAGCAAGACCCATGCTATATCCAACTGTAAGCCATTGCAACAGCACAAGGTACACACTGTGTGTCCCCTGAGTGCATCTTATTTAACATAAGCAGAATTCAATCTTCATCATCATCAACAGATTTTTTATTAACGTGCAGGTACAGGGGCAGCGTCCACATAAGTGGGACCCCTTCCAGGTAGTTGGCTTGCTGCACGCATGGCAGATCTTACACCAGATCTCCAGGCTTGTCTATCATGAGGATCGATAGCAGAGAGCTTCCATTCTCTGCAATCTCTTTCTGTTAGCTGCTTCCAGGTCATCTTGGGCCTTCCTGGCCCCCGCTTTCCACCTACCTGTATGTCACAGGCAGTCTTGACTGCACCGTTGGAGCGTTCCACATGTCCATACCAGCAAAGTCTTCTCTCTTTCAGGATGAGGTCCCGGTCCTCAATGCCAAGACACTCAAGTAACTCACTGGACCTGATGGTGCCAGTGTCCTGTGGCTTGACATTGCAGATCTGTCTGATCATTGTCCTGTCATTTCGCTGTCGAGGTTTGGCTTTGTCAATGGCCATGTCTCACTGGCATGGAGCTTTGCACTCCGCACACAAGAGCTATACACACGGCCACGTGTCTTGAACGATAGGTGGCGGGAAGAGAGAACTGGTAGCAACTTCTTGAATTTCTTCCAGGCTGTTTTCACACGTGATGTAGTTGAAAGGTCGCAACCACCCGCTGCAGAGAGCATATCACCTAGGTAGCAGAAGGAAGCTAAAACCTCCAGCTTGTCGGATCCGACTTGGACTTCCCTCTGTGGTCTGCCATCTAAGGGGCGTGCAGTTCCTTGGCACCGTGTACACCTGTAATCAGGGTCCTCTATCAAGCGTTTGAGTCCACTGCATTTCTTGTGCACCCAGAACTTGCAGCAATTACAAAAGATACTGTTGCTGCCCACTCCAGTGTGACATACAGCGCACGGGAACTGACCTGTACTCTGCAAGAGATCCAGACCTGTACCACAGATCATGATCTTTGTCTTTCCTGCATTCACTCTCAGCCCTTTCGCCTCCATTTCGTCTTTCCAAGTTAAGAGCCTCCTGACACATTCCTCAAGGGATTCAGCTATGATGACAAGGTCATCAGCATACAGGTCCTCCCAGGGGACTCCAGAGCGGAACTCGTATGACAAGGCTTCAAGCAAAATGATAAAAAGCAGTGGGCTGACAAGCAAAATGATAAAAAGCAGTGGGCTGAGAACAGAGCCTTGATGAACACCCACCTTCACCTCACATTCTTCACTGTAACCATGACCAACGCGGACACGGCTCCGAGCATTAGCATACATCCCTTGGACCAGTTTCACAATCCACTCGTCCACTTCAAGTTTTCTTAGTGCCCACCAGATGACTTTACTAGGCACTCGAACAAATGCCTTCTCCAGGTCTACAAAGCCATGTAAAGTCTCCTGTTGGCCGCCAGATACTTCTCTTGCAGCTGCCGTACAACAAAAATTGCATCTATTGTGCCTCTTCCTGGGACGAAGCCAAACTGGGAATCATCGATGGACACCAACTGCCTAATGAGGCTATCCACAATCCTCTCGCGGACTTTCATGACCTGTTCTGTCAACTTGGGACCACGGTAGTTGCCCCGTTCCAATGCATCGCCCTTGCCCTTGTAGAGACAGACAATGAAACTCTTTTCCCAGTCAGAGGGTACCTTCCTTATGTATCTTATCCTTATACCTTATAATGCTGAGGAATTGTGTGATTACCCTTCTTCCACAAGTTCGGTGTGTATCCACGCCGGTAGTCACAAATGTTTAACTTTTTCATCATCGCCCCATCAACGCGAGGTTGTGCGGGTTAAAAAAATAACGGACGGTGTACTCCATGATCTGGGGTGTTCATCTAAGGATATTTACATTTCAAGTGTAAAGTCTAATGTTGACCTATAGAAAAAAAATTGCTTTCATACTTCCATGAACACATTGAATCACATGATTTTTAGTGACGTCATTTTAAACCATTGTTCTCTACAGGCGTTGATGACGTCAACGCTGCTCCGCTCTTTGTAGAAAAACAGCGGGTAAATGTTTTTTAGCTTTTTAAAACGTTTGCCCTACAAGCATTTTTTGCTCAATGATGAGGGGCAAATAATGTAAATATAAAAAAAAGCTTTATTTTTCTGCTTTTCATGAAAGTATGAACAACAGTGGGTCGCTAGCAAAGTTTGCATGAACCCCTGTGGGGTTCATTTACTTTGCAGGACCCACTGCATTCATACTTCCATGAACTGCAGAAAAATAAATTGCATTTCTTAATTTAACCCCCCCCCCCCCCCCCCCCCCCCCCGCCAACACAGAGTTGCATGCAAGGTTAAAAACATTGCAGCAGTTGTATTGCATTTAGGTCATTTTTAGCCAGTCAATGCTTTCTTTCTTTCTTCCAATACGTCTTAACCCCTCCGAGAGGGACATAAGAGGGGTTCCGGCAAACCAAGTGTTGAAGGGTGTAGGAGTTGATGAAATGGGTTTACAAGTACTGCAGTGTGAAAAGAGAAGGTTAGAATATTTAAAAGCTAAATACAGAAATTGGTCTTTTAACCCATATTGTATCGGAAACCCCAAAACGGGTAGTTGCCAAACAATACAGCCTGTCAGGCCTAGGTCAGATGCCGCAGAACACAGTGTCTCATCAGGGCCCCATCCATCGGGCCTTGAAGTAGATGGGCTGTATGATGCTTCCACGCAGAGCTGAAACCAACCCGAACACAAGTACTGGTAAACCACTTAGAGGATTTAAGCCTGCCCAGGCAAAGTGGTGAGAGTCCATGCTAATTGGAGGTTTTAGGAATTCCGTTTATGCTGTCATTCTTGCACATGCGCAAAGTACTGGCTGTCAATTGAAACGACCATCGCTATTTAAATGTATTTGCGGAACTTAAAATGGTAACGATATTCAGACATTTTGAGAGAAAATATACCTGTTTTCATTGAAATAATGCCTCGAGAAGGAAAGAATGATATTTCGCTTTTATTACCGAAATTCATTTATCCTAAATCCGTTTTTAATTGACGAAAATCTTTTCGTGAAGACCCATGTCAATGGCTTGAGATACCGTTATTCATGAAAGCTTACTTACAAAATTAGTTATTTACGTAACTTTCGTTTTATTCGCTATCTATCTATCTATCTATCTATCTATCTATCTATCTATCTATCATCTATCTATCTATCTATCTATCTATCTATCTATCTATCTATCTATCTATCTTTAGAAATCTGTCCAACGATCTGTCTACATGTGCAATTTAAATGTCCATACTGACAGTCGAAATAAACTTATGAGTGGACTGACGGAGGGGCGTTGAGTCAATGTTGGTTCGGCGCCATGCCGTCGACACCCACTCCAATTCACTTCATTGTCACATGACCGTTGGCATGGGAGAGAGGTTTGACTGACAAACTGATAGTAGACAGACAGACGACACACAGACTGACTGACTGAATGAATGACTAACAGATGAATGATGGGACTGTTAGGCAGACAAGTAAACATATTGACAGTGGAAAAAAAAAAATGAGTGGACTTACAGACGGGCGTCGAGTCAACGTTGGCTCGACGTCATGCCGTCGACAACCACTCTAACTCGCTTCAATGCCACGTGACCGTTGAGACGAGACAGCGGTTTGACTGATCCCTGTATCCAAGAAGCCCATAGCCTTTTTATACCAAATGGAATCTTCCTCCTTATATATAACAGGAGTCATTTCCAAAATTTAGGGGTGTCAGGTTGTGTTTTCTTCAAAATTTATTTGGAAAATGACCAAACTTTTTGCAAACAGTGTAGGCCCCAATCAGACACTCTGCCGCGTCTGATCTGGGCCTGCACGGTGTGTCATTTAACCCTTTTGGGGTTTCCGGTACCAAATGGGTAAATGTAGACCTAAGGGCTAGGCAGGTTGAACCAATCTACAAATCTACCAGATTTGACTGTAAAGTCTTGCACTTGCGAAGGAGTGTTTCATTTTTATGCACTGAAAGGGTGTTCTACGTTTGTTTTGAATTTAATGTTCCAATCCCACTGAGTCTTGATGGGTCCGAGCACTGGGCTAATGATATTTATTAAGCAACGCCGTATTATCGCCAACACAACGTTCTGACGTTTAATCGACGTTTCAATGTCCAATTCACTGCATCGCTTTGAAGTTGGTTTGGTGTAGACACGACGTTGTTGACACGCTACATGTCGGTTGACGTGACGTCATTTAATGACAAGCTGCATTTACATTTGCCTGCGCTAGCTAATTGTTGGTGCGCTGAGAGAGAGAGAGGAGAGAGATGGGACCTGTTGGGTCGTATGTACAATATATCATTTTCGAAATGCGAAATTTCATATCTGGCAGCATTTCGGTGTTTCTCCCTTTATCTTACATTAGAATTCCCGAAAAGTTTAAAAGAATTCCACTGTTTTACGCTGTAATTAACACTTTATCTGTCCCACTGCCTTTGAAGCAATATGACAGATGACGTCCAGAGCTTTTCCCGTTCTATTTTTAGAACTGGAAGTACGTCACGGAAAAAAAGCTCATTGGGCTGCAGATATCATAACCATCTCAATGTCGGGTAAAAGTCCCACAAAATTGGAAGCAATGTCTCCAAAATGACCTTCACAGTGTTGATGGGGACTTTAAACCTCAAATCAAACAAACAAAAAAAGTTGTCAGGGCCTACATTTTTTGCAAAACATTCAGGCAGTTCCAAATAGATTTTGAACAAAACACCTGATACCCCTAAACTTTGAAATAGACTCGTGCTATATACACACGATATATAAGGAGGAAGATTCCATTCGGTGCAAAATGTGTTGATTTGGCAGTTAAACTCCATTGCAAACAAAAGGGGCTTGAAGAAATATATGGGCTGCATGATGCTTCCACGCAGAGCTGAATCCGGCCCACACACTAGTACTGGTAAACCCCTATCTATCTATCTAGTTGTACTGCAACACCCCCTTGCGAGGATTACGTGCAGGATGATTGCGCGTCGTGAGAATAAATGACAGATGAAAAGTGAGACTAAAAAGTGTGATAGGAGATGTGAAAAAATAGATGATAGTGTTAAGGCCAAAAAAAAAATAGGTGTGTTTCAGGTTTCCCGACCCTACCTAAGTTTTAGGCCCGACCCTAAATTTTTTATTGCCAAAAAAAAAAAAAAATCGCGGGGCGAAACGACTCGTAAAAAAAATCGCGGGGCGAAACGACCCGGAACTACGCGAGCGGTTGCGTGCGGTTTATTTGTTCTAATTCGGTCAGTTTCCGAGCGTTTCGGTGTTTACTACTGCTATTTCCCCAGAAATGCTCTATACAGTGTATAAACAAAATAAAAAATTAAGATAAAAAAAAAAATTAAATCAACCTTCCCCACCTAATTTTTTTCAAGCTGAAACCTGAAACACACCTATTTTTTTTTTTGGCCTAAGTGTTAAAAACAGATGAGATTAAAATCAGTTAAAAACAGGATTGTTGTGTTCATGGAAGTTTGTGGTCAAGTGACCGGACTGCCACACTGAACTGAGTCAGTGTAGGCAGAAGCACAACACAAGGGGGAAGTTTATTCCATTGCCAAACTGCTAGGGGGAAGAATGAATATTTATAATAATTGTAACCCCTAAGAGGATCTAAGCCTGTCCAGGAACCGAGGTGTGAGGTGGACCGTCCATGCTAATAAACCCAATTGGTTTCATTGGGCGACAGGGCTTGAGATGTCATTTCATCCCAATGTCGGGTAAAAGTCCCACAAAATTGGAAGTATCGTCTCCCAAATGACCTTTACAGTGTTGACGGGTATGTTAAACCTCAAATCAAACAAACAAACAAAAATTTACCTGCATGATAGTCCTCTTAACGGGGTTGCTGCAAGATGAAATGACATCTCAAGCCCTACCAATCATTTTTCCTGGGAGTGGTCTCGAGTTATGGCAGTATTCAAGTTCACTCGGTTTCAGTTCTGGTGTATGAATGTTATTTGACGTGTCACCAGTAACAATTCTGATACTGACTTCCGCCTGATGGGAGCACCGCGCTCCCTGATGGGCGGGACGAAAAGACCAAGAATTATTGGCGTTGTTGTTTGTCAAGGACAAGGGATGTCCTACAATGAGCTTGAACTTCCCAAGTTGTTGCTCGGGCCGAGTTCGCTAGGTCAATATATAGAAAAAATCACACACCTGAGCCTGAAAATCTCTTACGTGTAGATTGCCCGATTAAATCATCAGATTCATTGTTTTTCGAGTGCTTCCAGTACATAACGACGGAAATAAATATGGCGGCGTAGAGAATTCCTAAGGTCATGACTCGACCTCGTGACGTCACTTTAATTTATTCATAAATAATAACAACAAAAATAAATACAAAATGTACAAATTTATGCCAAAACATAAATAAGAAAAATATATTCATTGCCTATCGCCGACTGATATACCAATGTTGATTTTTTAGCTATTACAACTAACCGAATCACCAATCAGCCTTGCGACACACTATTCATCCGGTGACGGATACGGGTTACATAAGCTTTCTGAGGCTCTGGCTCCCGACTTCATACATTGTTTGAATGGAATACATGGAAACCTGAAAACCGGTTTAAGCCAGTTCCGAGGCGCAAGCAAACTTTCTTGTATAGATTGTGTCTTGTGATGATACGCGTTACCTAGATACGAGCTCGCTCGACGTCCGCCTTCGGCGGACGTCGACGGCTGCCTTCGGCAGCCGCCGCTATGCTCGTTATTAACGTCCAAACCATTCATTGAAAAGTATATAAGTATGACATTTTGTCATATTCAATGGACCAGTTGGCATATTGCACGATTAACTGTCACTTAAGTCTTAATGCACCAAGAAAAATGCGCAGTCAACGACATATTATTATTATTATTGTTGTTATTATTATTATTATTATTATTATTATCATTATTATTATATTTTGTTCAGAGAAAACCATGTGCGTGATTTACGTTTCATGTTCTGCTCTTTATAAGACAAATTTGAAAATCTCGCCTGCTTCTGTCGTCATTGGGTTAAAACTTAAAGTCTTTTTGTCATTTCTGTTAGAGAAACCCACATTTACTTCCTGTTCAGCTCCCTTAACGACAAGTCCTAATTATATGAACATTAAAAAGATAAGAAACCGTTTAGTCTGATATAATTTTGTCTCAAGCAAGGAAGGAGTGTGGTATTTCCTAAGAAATGGTAGGTACAAAATTACTGTCAGACTAACAACCGGTCTCTGCACCATGTTAACAAGTCCTTGTAACAAACACGCCTCTAAACCCCACTTTATATAGAGAAAAGTGGGGTTTACAGGGGTATAATTTATTTTTCTAATTTCTACCGCAAGACATAGGTTGTGGGTACTCGTTAGAACCGCCTCAATGAGGCGGTTCTAACGAGTACCCACAATCTATATTTTAGAGCAAAAATAAGAAAAATAAGGTATATCCCCGGAAACCCATGTTTTACTATATAAAAGTGGGGTTCAAGGGGGTCAAAATTATATAGGCGTATTTTCGTGATGTAAAAGCATCGCTTCTTTTATGATATCGAACCAAGTAAATTTTCTCTGAAACCGACATTATGTGACTAATATAGTACAGTGAAATTCCTATACTGAGACCACCTTTGTGACTGTTCAAAAGTGGTCTTCAAGACCACTTTTGAACAGTTCCAAAGGTGGTCCCTAAGAATATAACTGCACCGTTCTAAGTAAGCGTTTTAAAGCAGAAATAGCTCTAGTCTACATTTTAGGTGCTATTAACCCTTATCTTGCTGATCACGACAACCCCTATCTTTGCAAACAGTGTAGATCCAGATCAGATGGCTTCTGAAGAAGCCATCTGATCAGGATCTACACTGTTTGGCATTCAGTTTATGAATTTGTTGCAATAAATTATATCAAGTAGTTTGATTGGTTGATAGACAGAAATGGGTGTGGCTTAAATGAATATTCAGCAAGATAAGGGTTAATAGTGAACTTTCACTGTAAAGATATACAGCTTTCAGATCTTGATTAGGATTTTACCTTTCATTCACTTAATGAAACTGGTAGTAATCGAAGTAAAAGTTAGAAGATCTTATGGCTTTTCATATACCACATGGCTCTGTTTTAATTATACACAAGACCCTCGTTATAACGACAGTATTTGTTCAATTTGACCCTAATGCGAGTTTGCTGTTATAAAGATTCTCAGTAAGAAGTGTGTGTGGGTGTGTGTGTGAATTCGGGTTTAACGTCGCTTTCAACAATTTTTCAGTCATATCACGACGGTGTCTGGTTGCGACAGGGAGCTCAATGCTCACGTTTATAGTGCTGCCTCACTGAAGTATCATGTCCCAGACACATTACATGATACCACACCCAGTCACATTATCCTGACACTGGATCGACCAGTCCTAGCTCTACCCCGTAAATCTGAGCGCCAAGCGAGGAGCAGCTAGTACCATTTTTAACGACTTTGGTATGTCGCGGCCCGGGATCGAACCCGAGACCTCCCGTTCCCCGGAGCGGACACTCTACCAACTGAGCTATCGGGGCCGGTATCTCAGTAAGAAGAAGTTTAACAGGAAATAAACGACTCTCTTCCATAATGTTATGGAAATATGTTCGAATCGCCTCGATTCTAACAAAATCCACACCATTCGACTTTCGGAGTATTAAATAATTGCAATATTATTGAATATCTACATTACTCATCTCACCTTGATCCCAATAGAATTCTGACCCCCTTAAACCGAACTTTTGTGCATTACATGTAAAACTGGGATTTACCCGGGTATACATTATTTTTTCTTATTTCTGCTCAAAACATAGATTGTGAGTACGCGTTAGAACCGCCTCGTCGAGGCGGTTCTAACGAGTACCCACGTTCTATGTTTATGGCAGAAATATGAAAAAAAAATCGGAATTTTTATAGGAAAATATTCGTATTTTGGTGGAAAATTGTTCATATATTTCAATAGGCGTGTCTTTGTAATGAGCTAAGGATTAGGTCCATTGAAATTGTCGCTATAACAAGGTTTATCGTTGAATCGAATGCCAGCATAAAGACGAAGAATTGATAGCAAATTTGAAACACTCATCACTATCAACTATGGGCATCAGTTAATCGCACCGGCCCCGATAGCTCAGTTGGTAGAGCGTCTGCTCCGGGGAACGGGAGGTCACGGGCTCGATCCCGGGCCGCGACATACCAAAGTGGTTAACAATAGTACTAGCTGCTCCTCGCTTGGCACTCAGATTTACGGGGTAGAGCTAGGACTGGTCGACCCAGTGTCAGGATAATGTGACTGGGTGTGGTATCATGTAATGTGTCTGGGACATGATAATTCAGTGAGGCAGCACTATAAAAGTGAGCATTGAGCTCCCTGTCACAACCAGACACCGTCGTGATATGACAGAAAAATTGTTGAAAGCGACGTTAAACCCGAATTCACACACACACACACACACACACACACACACACACACACACACACACACACACACACACACACACACATCAGTTAATCGCAGCACTTTTTGTCCGTTGAATTGTTATCGACAACTCCTGGAGAAAGCGATAACTTCTGTTTTGGTTTCAAAGTGCTCCACACATACACGAAATCAAAACTGAACACAAAAGAAGCACTTCTCTGTTTGTACTAGCTGACAGCAAATCATTTCACTTACCCCACCCACTATTTTTTTTACATACAAAAAAGCATGACTCCACCTCACTTTGACAGATCCTGTGAATTTACTCCCAAAACACCAGTACTTGGCACCTGTTGAAATGTCATGTACACTCAGTTACGTGCAAAGGAATGGACAGAAAAGTATACCACAACCATTAAACTTTTTCAGCAACCCTCTTTGAAAAACAGCAACTTTTTAGTGCCAAAGCTACCTTCGTGAATTCAGATATGCCGCTGCACCTTGAACTTGCACAGCATCCAGACAGCTGGCGTGTTAGTTTCGTATTCGTTTTTCGTAAAAGTACAGATACTTAGCAAATAAGCCCACATTGGCAAAAAATATCCACATATCACAATTCTATGAGCAACCATGCCATTATTGACCGCATTCTATAATATTTTAGACGCCTCCGTGGTGCAGTGGTTACGCTACTCGCCTTGTAAAGCAGGGGTCGCAGGCTCGATCCCGGGCTTCTCCAGACTTTCGGATGAGTCTTTAAACCGAGGTCCCGTCTTCGTATGACCTTAGCTGTTGGTGGGACGTAAAACTCAAACACTCACTCACTCACTATAATATTTTGAAAAACGTCCACCCTCAAATGCGAAACTGTCCTGATGCCTATGTTTGCTGTTGCATATTCATTACAATTAGGCATTCGGATATCATCTTTTTTATTCATTAAATTACTGCTCACTTCGACATGCACTCTCTTAATCTGAGCCATAAAAATAGTTAAAACTATGCGCATTACAAAGCTATTTATTACAGGGACTCTCAAATACATATAAATAAGGTTATCAAGTGTTTTTGAAAAGATAATCGGCCAGTAATTCTTGTGACCTACATGTATTTTACAAAAAACAACAACAAATTTTCCATTTTTTATCAACAATAATCATGCTTACTTTGAACATAGAGTACATTATATCCTTAGTCATATTCAAAGCGAGACAAATACATTTTAACCCTCCGATGATCTATTTTCGGTTTCTTATTCATACAGTTTATGAAAAAGTCATGAAATTGACAAAAAAAAAAAAAAAAAAAAAAAAAGAATAACACACCTTCAATCATCCCCCTTCAATCATCCTCATCCATCGTTGTTTCCTAGCAAAATATCATATGCACTGTAGCACTGCTACATTGGGTTACAGGCGGCTTGTTACATGTTGATTTTACAAAGAGTGCATGCGTCCGTCAAAGCGTAGCTTGTTTAATTCCAAGAGCGCATGCACCCATGAACAATAATGTAAATTTGCGGTAAACGCATAGCGAAACAAGGAAAAAGTTGTTACTGCTAATCTTTCCACATCAAGTACCCTGTAAACTGAGAATATCTGTCACCATGAAAAGATGAACCTCTCGATTCTATAATTCTAACCCAGACGTGGTCATCCGCATTGCAGTGCAGTATTACAGAGTTCGAGCCCTGAATGTAGGTGTTATTGGTTGCTTTTGCATACACTTTTGCTTTTGAATGCCCCTCCAGGACAATTTCCGTTTCGACATAGGATTGATAAAGCGTCATTATACTATGGCTGAAGAAATACTGGCCAGTATAAGGGCATGTAAACAATCCAGTCAATGGCTTGTAAGCTTGTCCGATGTTAGTTTCAATACTATCGAACTTGATTGTCGCATATCTGCCAAGACCTCGCATATCATTGGATGCATAGACGGTAAATGCAACATGCGTATCTTCAAGTTTTGTTGTCTTCGCTTCTTGACCGCAACCTGAAACATAAAGGTACATCTATCAAGGCAATATACCAATGCTGTATGATTCGCAGATCGAGAAACTGTGTTTATTCAACAGGGACCGTGTGGCGACCGTAAAGTAAAAGTATCCCAGTCCTTCACCATAGCTTGGGTTATATATTCTAGACCGTTGGGATTGAATTTTGAAAATATCGGAGAGCCAACAATGAGGTCTCATTGGCCGAAACGAGCTGGTCTGGCACATGAAAGAGATGTTCACTCCACGGTTTTCAGTGTTGCAGTTCTTGATCCCAAGGCATACAGTAAAATTCTGCTATTAAGGGGGATTGGAACACCTTCAGGGGAGGCAACTCTTGCAAAAGTATTTTTGTGTCCCATGTCAATAGAGGTCTACTCTTAAAGTAAAGAATTTGCTCCTAAGGAGTAGACCCCTTTTTCTGTGGGACAGGGCTTATAGAAAGGCGAACAGGAAGTTCCGAAAGTTGTCTCCCTTTGAAAAATGGCGGAAAAATCAGTCAGGTGTTCCCATTCCCCTTAAGACCACCTAAAATTAAGACAAGGTTTCAGGCGCATATTCTTTGTGTTTAAAATATCCTGTGTGCTCTAGTTGGAGACCATCTTTGGAACTGTTCATAAATGACCTTTAACCCTTATCTTGCTAAATATTCATTTAAGTCACACCCATTTCGGTTTATCAACCAATTAAATTACTTGGTGTAATTTATGCTACAAATTCATAAACTGAATGCCAAACAGTGAAGATCCTGATCAGATGGCTTCTTCAGCATGATAAGGGTTAAGACCACTTTTGAACAATCCCAAACGTGGTGTAAATATAGGATTTATACCATACTTTTCGCAGAAAACACGGGTATTTGAGCAAAGTAAATATGTTCTATAAAAGGGCTATCCTTTGGAAGCAAGGAATACACCACAGAACCAAAAATATGAAGTGTACATGTTTTCTGGGCCAGACTAGCTAGTTTCGGCCAATTAGGCCTCATCAGTGACCCTCAGATATTTTCAAAATTCCACAACGGTATCAATGATCCCAAAGGACAAGAAAATATAAGCTACACTATGATGTAGGGCAGGGAGACGTTTTACCGCCGCCACACATTCCCACACACCAGCTGTAGTGAAGTTAAATATATTCTATAAAAGGGTTATCCTTTGGAAGCAAGGAATACACCACAGAACCAAAAAATATGAAGTGTACATGTTTTCTGGGCCAGACTAGCTAGTTTCGGCCAATTAGGCCTCATCAGTGACCCTCAGATATTTTCAAAATTCCACAACGGAATCAATGATCCCAAAGGACAAGAAAATATAATCTACACTATGATGTAGGGCAGGGAGACGTTTTACCGCCGCCACACATTCCCACACACCAGCTGTAGTGAAGTTAAATATGTTCTATGAAAACACTCTGACCAGAATACACAGATGCACATTCTGATCGATGGCTTCGCAATGCGCTATTTCTGTGCCATTGGCCTTATTTTTTATCACTTATCATGTGATACAAACGCATAGGCTAAATGCAGATGTGATGCGACAGTCTGCGTGCTTGATGGTTAAACCAACCACGGTTAACAACTATGCTGACCTCTTTAATTGCACGCCGGTGGGTCGGGCGGGTTCAGACTCTTTGATAGCCCTAACATAGAGCTAAATACATGTACAGTAAAATTCCTATATTAAGACCACCTTTGGGACTGTTCAAAAGTGGTCTTTAAGACCACTTTTGAACAGTACCAAAGGTGGTCCTTGACCAGAAGACACTGCTCACAGAAAACACAAAGAAAGAATAACTGCACCCTTCTAAATTAGCATTTTAAAGCAGAATTAGTCTAAATTTTAGGTGGTCATATTAGCGAATTTTCACTGTATTTTCTTGTTTCTGGTCAAAATATAGATTGTGGGTACACGTTAGAACCGCCTCATCTAGCGAGTACCCACAATCTATATTTTAGAGCAGAAATAAGAACAAGAGTTGTCAGAAGACATTATAGCTCGCCTTTTGGGGCCTAAGATGGATGAGGGCAAGTTATCAAAAAAAAAAAATTCTTCTGTAAAACAGCCCAATAGACTGCAGCAGATGAAAGAGAACCAAAATGTACCCCTAATCATCCTGTTTTCAAGCCTTTCTACTGGAAAAAAAAAATGAAAAAGAAATCTATATTTGATAAAAAAAAATTCTACAAACTACCAAGTAATAACAAGGCATCACAGACAATACAAATCCCCTCGAGCAAGACAAATTAAAAAAAAAAGCCTAGCCTAGCATTTGTGTAAAATTGCATTATATCCATCAATAAATGTAGGTACTTAAGAGTGATGACAAAGTTTTTTCTAAAAATAGCCACAGTGACATTGACTTTGAGCCCCAGACCCTGAAAGTTGAACTTCATACCCAACATTTGTATGAAGTTATCTTAAAATCCATCAATAAATCTGGACACTAGAGCAATGATCAAGTTTTTCTAAAAAATAGCCACAGTGACCTTGACCTTCAGCCCCCGACCCGGAAAGTCAAAGTCACTCAAGATATCATCATACCAAACATTTGTGTCAAGGTATATTAAAATCCATCAATAAATGAAGGCGCAAGAGCGATGACAAAGTTTTTTTCTAAAAATAGCCACAGTGACCTTGACCTTCTGCCCCAGACCCTGAAAGTCGAACTCGCTCAAGATATCATCATTGCCAACATTTTTGTGAAGTTATATTAAAATCCATCCATAAATGTAGGCACTAGAGCGATCACAAAGTTTTTTCTAAAAATAGCCACAGTGACCTTGACCTTCAGCCCCGGAACCTGAAAGTCGAACTTGCTAGAGATATCATCATACCCAACATTTGTGTGAAGTTATATTAAAATCCATCAATAAATTAAGGTGCAAGAACGATGACAATGTTTGTTCTAAAAATAGCCACAGTGACCTTGACCCCGTGACCCTGAAAGTAGTGACCTTGACCTTAGGCCCCAGACCCTGAAAGTCAAAGTCACTCGAGATATCATTATACCAAACATTTCAGTGAAGTTATATTAAAATCCATCAATAAATGAAGGCGCTAGAGTGATGACAATGTTTTTCTAAAAATAGCCACAGTGACCTTGACCTTGAGGACCAGACCCCGCTATGTTTTTAAAAAGAAAAAAAAAAGAAAAAAGAAAAGAAAAAAAAAATTGTTCCTCCCCCGTGATTTGAACTCACGCAGCTTGCAGGTAAACTTTAACACAGACAAGTAAGGGAGGTAATACAGAGGAAAATATTAACTTCTCAAAAAGTCCAATTTAAGCCAAAAAACCTGTAAAATGAAGTACAATGATAATGTTAAATATTGTTTTTTTAGCAATTATTAATTATATATTCAAAATAAAGTTGTAAAACATCACATATAAGAGCTTGCAGGTAAACTTTAACCAAATGCGGACGCCGACGCCGACGCTGACGCCGACGCTGACGCTGACGCCGGACGCCCGGAGGTATGGCAATAGCTCCCCCTTACTTTCGTAAGGCGAGCTAAAAATAAGGTTCACCCATGTAAACCTGTTTACTAAATGAAAGTGGGGTTTAAGGGGGTCAGAATTATATAAGCATGTTTTCGTGATGACAAGAAATTTTACAATCATCCTGCAATAAAAGTGTGTAATTCTACAAAATTCGTTCGCATTGACTTTTCATAGGACATAGCACAGATGGACTACTGAGATAAAGCTTGGGTCTATTGACGGTAGCCAAAGACAGACAATCGGACGGACGAATGAACAAATGAAACAACAACAAACAGGCCATCAAGGCTAGCAAATTTACTGAATGTTTTTTTATGAAGATAGTCACCTCTTAAAGGTACAAAAATCAGGTACTTACCACATTTTATTAGGTCTTGTTTTATAGAATTAAGCTGAAACTGCAGCTCGCCTAATTTGTCGTCAGTCGTTGTTGCCGAACGCGCCATAGAAGTCATGGTCATGATGAAAATATATGCTAGATTTCTGAACTCCATTCTCGGTGGACGTTTGAAAGATTAATACGGAGTCGATATATGTGTACAGTAACGTAGCAAAACTATATTCGAATGCCTAAAGACTTTTAAAACAAGTCCCGATCCACCATGCAACAACCTTATATGAGCCAGCGTACGACAAGACCTACAATAAGACATGTGCGCCCGGCGAAGACGCAGATCAGCCTACGCATCCGCGCAGTCTGATCAGAGTCTTCGCTGTGCGCTCTAAGAATAGCTTAGGGCCCTTGGAATGCTCCTTCATGCAGCAAAAGAAGACTCTGGTTAGACTATATGGATGCGCAGGCTGATCTGATTCCTTCGCTGGCTCATATTTATTTAGACGATGCGATAAAATAGGTTTCAGACCTCCATGCGAGCCGAACAGCCAACTTAATTTATGTAAACCGCGGAGCATCACAAAAACACGCCTATATATTTTTGACCCCCTTGAATCCACCTTTTATATAGTAAAATGGGGTTTACAGGGGTAAACTTTATTTTTCTGATTTCTGCTCTAAAATATAGATTGTGTGTACTCGTTAGAACCTTTGAGCGGTTCTACTTCTAACGAGTACACAAATCTATATTATGAGCAGAAAAAAGAAAAATATCCTTTTTTTTTCACCGTGAAATTATCGTTTTTTTTCCGGCGGTAAAGTTTACAACGCATTTGTATAGGCGTGTTTTCGTAATGAAAGATTTACTGGCTGTCTCAAGATTTTAATTTCGTTGCGGTTTCATTTGTTTAATGTTCGATGCTGTTCATTTAACACTTCTGTGTGGCCAATTTTTTTTTTGTTCGGTTAAGGTAACTGAATTACCTCCTGGCTAACCTTGTCGCATTATGGCAACGCGCCTTTATAAATACATTTGCAAATTTTACCGCCGAAAAAATACACACACACAAAAAAAAAAAAAAAAAAAAAAACGAAAATTTTTCAGATGAAAAATTGTGATTTTTTTCTTATTTCTTGTTAAGAACCATTTCATCGAGGCGGTTCTAACGAGCACCCACAATCTATATTTTAGAACAGAAATAAGAAAAATAAGGTGTACCCCTGTATACTAAAAGTGGGGTTCAAGAGGGGTCAGAATATATAAGCGCGTTTTCGTGATACAAAAGTTTAGTAAAGGCAACTGAGTTACCATCTGTTTGGGAAAGAGCTACTAACTCGTCTTGTCGCCTGTGATTTTGTTGTTTGTTAAGTAAACCCTTATCTTGCTGAATATTCATTTAAGCCACACCCATTTCTGTCTATGAACCAATCAAATTACTTTATGAAATTTACTCCTTCAAATTCATGAATTGAATGTCAAACAGTGTAGATCCTGATCAGATGGCTTCTTCAGAAGCCATCTGATCTGGATCTACACTGTTTGCAAAGATAGGGATTGTCGTGAACAGCAAGATAAGGGTTAAGTTCTGTTTGTCCGTCTTTCCCTTTGATGTTTGCGCCAATTCGATCAGTTCCTCAAGTATCTTTACTCATTTAATTCATTGTTTCGAAGAAAGAAAGCGACAGAAAAAGAATAAGTGTTGGTGATAAAAATTACACTGTATCCTTTAGTGCTGATGATTCCAAATGAAGCGAATGGTAATCCAATTAACGAAACAGAAAAGCAGAGAGAAAAAATAAAATATCGGTCTAATTATCATTGTGACTGTAAATTGTTCTCGGTCTTTTAAGTTACGTACAGTGAAAGCCAGCTCAGTAAAACTAATACATTTTTTTCTTCATAAATATATTATAGGGTTTCAGTTTTTCTTTCTTTGTTTTCTACCTTCACGGTCCTCCAGTCAGAGACCACCTTTCGGACTGTTCAAAAGTGGTCTTAAAGACCATTTTTGCACAGTCGCAAAGGTGGTCCTAATATAGAATATTCATTTCAGTTAAGACGAGTATGTTGCAATTCTTAAGAAAGCACAATATAAATTCACATGTACATTCAACTGTGAAAGAGCGAGAACGTGTTATATTATACAATATTTTATTAGAGCAATTGAACTTTGGTTTAAAATTGTCGAGATTTCCTAAACCCTAACACTACCTAAAATTGTCGAAATTTCCTAAACCCTAACACTACATAGGGTATGCATTTCAAATACATGTATGAAACAGGTATCACTTTTACTGATATTAAAGGTCAGATTGTTCGGTATCTTGGTACATGTATTTATTATCAAAGCTTTAAATACTTTTTTGAAAGGGTACGTTAAAGAGATTATCAATTGGCATTTTTCATTTCAAATCCCATATCAGCCCAAGACTCCCATGTAAGCCCAAGGGACAAAGGAGTTTGTGGTGTAATATGGGCGTGCGATACGGCATCGCGTGCTAACGCCTCAGCAAACTTGATACGCGTACGGATTCCACGTTCGTATCCCATATTTTGTAGTAAATATATGATAAATACAATTCTCAAACCAGCGCCTAAAGTTTTTATAAGTGAAATGAATTTGTAGCTCATATATATATTATAAAAGCTTGTTTTTGAATATGGAATCCGTGCGCGTATCAAGTTTGCTGAGATGACGTACATGTTCCTATCACACCCAAAATCTATATCACACACCCTTTATCATACCTCTGACGTAACATGGCCCCCGCCCAAAGGGGCTTGAAGAAATATATGGGCTGCATGATGCTTCCACGCAGAGCCGAATCCTGCCCGCACACTAGTACTGGTAAACCGCTTAGAGGATCTAAGCCTGTCCAGGAACCGCGGTGCGAGGTGGACCGTCCATGCTAATAAACCCTATTGGTTTCATTGGGCGACAGGGCTTGGGATGTCATTTCATCTCAATGTCGGGTAAAAGTCCCACAAAATTGGAAGCAACGTCTCCAAAATGACCTTTACAGTGTTGACAGGGACGTTAAACCTCAAATCAAACAAACAAAACCTCTGACGTAACAATCTTATCGAACATCGGCTGTCTTCCTAGAACACTACAATTTAGCTAGTGAAGGCCTTGATCAGATGTCACATTCTGCAGTAATTAGGCTGTGCTGTGTAAATGCGTTTCTCTATGTTTGGAATTTATAAAAACATTGTTTATAGTTATGTCTGATTAAATACGTATACTCGTCATCTTAAGAAAGGAATAAACAAAGTCGCCTAAAACTTTATTTTGTTTTAGAAGAGCTTTAAACATAAACCACAATTCAACAATGTTTAAAAGGACATATATGATAAATAGATTATGATATGTCAGTTTGCTGGGGATGATATGGGAGTCTCGGGCTGATATGGGAGTATCGGACTGATATAAGAGTCTCGGGCTGATATGGGAGTATCGGGCTGATATAAGAGTCTCGGGCTGATATGGGAGTCTCGGGCTGATAAGGGAGTCTCGGGCTGATACGGGGTATCATATTAAAAATGTCATATGATAATCTCTACATGTATATCACGTCTGAGTGTCTGCAAAACAAATTAAGGTAGATATATCGTTTAGACAATTTGGGCTACTGGGCTAGGCTATATGGCCACAACTAGCAGAGCTGTCTAATTTGAAAAAAAAAAAAAAAAAAAAAACGTGCACAAAAATCGAAATGTTTATGAAACAGAATAGTTTATCAGGATATTGATTTCAAACATGAATAATTTTTAAAATAGATAGGTTCTGAATAGTTAGTTTCTTTGGAAACAAAGAATACGCCAAAATAAACGAAAATATCAGACTTGGTTGTATTGAGTCTGTTCAATGAAATATGCAACACCCGGCACACCCTCTAGCACCGGCTTAAGCAAAACTCTATTTTCAAAATCATTCTAAATAAACTCAATGATTCCAAAGGACCAGAAAATGTAATTTGCACTATGATGATGTACGAGGAAACTTTTTACAGATATGAAAATTAAAACTTATGTGTTGGAGCAGAAATAAAGAAAATAAACCCCAATTTTCTCCATAAAAAGTGAGGTTTAGAGGGGTCTTCATGATACGGACTTGCGAGCCATCGGTGTTCGATCTTTCACCGGTCACATGTGAGACGCCAAGTTCTTCAACAGAGGGTCAGGTTGTTTCTCTCCAAGGACTCCGATTATCGCCCACATTTGATTAACGATCGGCTCAATATAAATGAAATAATCTTGAAAGGGCCGTAAAACCAAAAGAAAAAAAAAGTTTCAACAAATATCTAATGCGAAACATTTTGGTTTTAATGGACACCTTTTTGTTCGTTTCGGACAATTTGTTTATATTTGGATAATATGTATAATTACACATATACTGTTCACAAAAAGTTGGGGATATTCGGGTTCTGTCCAGCCCATCAGCGGAAACATTAGGAATAATCAAATATCGGATATACCACGTCAATTGACTATCATGTGTGTATATTCTGTCGTTGATCAGTATGATATTTATGCTCGAGTAGCGTAGCACGGGGGCATAAATTGTACATGGGGTAGCACGTGAATTTTTACATAAGTGACAAACCGGTTTATTGATGCGAGATTTTGATAAAACTTTCTGTTTGTTTGTTTGATTAGATGTTTAACGTCCCCGTCAACACTGTAAAGGTCATTTTGGAGACGTTGCTTCTAATTTTGTGGGACTTTTACCCGACGTTGAGATGAAATGACTTCTCAAGCTCTCTCGCCCAATGAAACCAATAGGGTTTATAAGCCTGGACGGTCCGACTCGCAGCGCTTTGCCTGGGCAGGTTTAGATCCTCTAAGCGGTTTGCCAGTACTCGTTTGCGGGTCAGATTTAGCTATGCGTGAAAGCATCGTGCAGCCCACATATATATTCAAACCCCGATGGGCGGGGGCCCAATAAAACTTAATGTATCGACTGTTGATTTGTTTGTTTGATTTGAGGTTTAACGTCCACGTCAACACTGTAAAGGTCTTTTTGGAGACGTTGCTTCCAATTTTGTGGGACTTTTACCCGACATTGAGATTAAATGACATCTCAAGCCCTGTCGCCCAATGAAACCAATAGGGTTTATAAGCATGGACGGTCCGACTCGTGCGCACCGCTTTGCCTGGGCAGGCTTAGATCCTCAGTACTCGTGTGCGGGTCGGATTCAGCTCTGCGTGGAAGCATCATGCAGCCCATATATTTCTTCAAGCCCCGATGGGTGGGGGCTGTTATCGACTGTTTAACAGTTGACGTGTTGTATGAAACGATTTCATAAACAAATTCGATATTAGAACTACGATTCGGCTAACGGAGGCTCAACGTTGAAGAGCCGTTGACATGCTCCAGACCGGAAGTACAGAGTTGCAGACGGCAAATGTGATGAACACGTCACAGGCAGTTGTCAGTCGACTATGGACACACTATCGTAGAACAGGAACAGCAGGGATTTGCAGAGACGTGGACGTCCGAAGAGTACTAAGGGATACGATGACCGCCTTGTTGTCAATCAAGCTTTACGCAACCGGAGACTAACGTCAACAGATCTTCAGCAATACCTGCGCCGAGAAAGAGGGTTTAATGTCTCCAGAGAGACGATCCGAAATCGCCTTCACTCGAGTGACCTTACGGCACGGCGTCCGCAAGTTGTATGTCGTTGAAAGCTAGGCACCGTAGAACACGTTTTGCGTGGTGTATACAGCACAGACGTTGGAACATTAATCAGTGGTCTCACGTTATGTTCAGTGACGAATCCCGGTTTGACTTGGACTTTCGTGATAGTCGTAGAAGAGTCTGGCGTCGCACTGGTGAACGTTATACAGACCCGGCTAGAGTTGCTCACGACCCATATGGAGCAGGGTCTGTTATGGGATGGGGTGGGATCACCATGACTGGTAAAACAGACTTACATGTGTGCCAAGGCAGAGTTACAGGACTGTACTGTCGTGATAGTGTGTTGGCTCCTCACGTGATACCGTTTGCTCGACGCCATGGTCTTGGATTCATCGTTTAGGACGATAACGCTAGAGCTCTTCGGGCACACGTCGTCACTGAGTACCTTCAGCGGCAAAATATTCGAACAATGCCATGACCTGCGATGAGTCCAGACTTATCGCCCATCGAACAGCTATGGAGCACCCTCGGGTAACGAGTCCGAAGCCGCGATCCGCCTCCAAGGACCATGGATGAGCTTGGTGCAGCACTCCAAGAAGAGTGGCGAAGGATCCCTCAGTTCACGATTCGTAAACAAATTGGAGGTATGCGACGACGATGCATTGCCTGCTGTGACAATCGAGGCGGTCCAACACGTTACTGAGGGCTTGTGAAAATTGACGTTGACGCTTAGAAGATTGGTCGCCGTGTCGCCACATAATGACGTGATCATTGGATATAAAGTGTGGTTCAATTTATGGATATTTGAATTAAATGTAGCTTGACCAGGTAACGTTTTATTTATTTCCTAATATTCAGCCTGATAGTAAAATATCTACTTTTTGTGAACAGTATAAATGTATAAGTATATATAATATGAATACAATAACACCAATCCTTTTACAAAACTATTGTTGGGAGTCATACAAAATATCGGGCAATGACGAGACGGTTTTATATCCAGAATTATAAACACAAGACAATCGTATTCTAAAAAGAAGTCTTTCATATCTCTAGAACTAGCGTTTTTCAGATGATTTTTTTTTTAAATTTTTTTTTACATTAATTTTCTCGCCAAAACAGAGATTGTGGGCGCTCGTTAGAACCGCCTCATTGAGGCGGTTCTAACGAGTACCCACAATATGTATGAGGCGGCTCCAACTAGCACTCAAATTCCGTTTTGAGCAAAAATAAGGAAAATAATATATGTCCCTTAAAAACCCCGGGTTTCTCTTTATAAAGTGGGGGTTATATTTCACAGACATGTATAACGTGGTGAAAGGACATTTGGGCATGATAGTGCCCGTATATTCAAAACCGTGTTAAAATGAGTAGCGTTATAACAAGTATTCATTGTATATGTTTATGTGTACTTTTCTGAATCAAGGTACAGATGAGTAAATGAAAGAACTGACAGCCCTGTTGGATTTGGTTTACGGCCCATTCAAGATTATTTCTTTCATATCGAGCCAATCGTTAATCAGAAGTTGGCGAAAACGGGAGTACCCGGAGAAAAAGCACCTAACCTTCCGTTGCAGAACCTGGCGTGCGGAGTACCCGGAGAAAAACGCCTGACCTTCCGTTGCAGAACTTGGCGTCTCAAATGTGATCCGAGCCAGGCTGGAACCCACAGCGGTTAGAGATCTAATGAGGCCTGTAATTGCAGCGTAGGTTTCATTCTGTTTGAGCTGTTAACCCATTTTGTACCAGAAACCCCTAAACGGGTACCCTGGCAAACAGTGCAGGCCCAGATCAGACGCCACAAACCGCGGCGTCTGATCAGGGCCTACACTGTTTGCTAAAAGTTTAGCCATTTTCCAAATAAATTTTGATGAAAACACAACCTGGCACCCCTAAATTTTGCAATGGACTCTTGCTATATATAAGGAGGAAGATTCCATTTGGTACAAAAAGGGTTAAAGTTGTTTTGAATGGAGAATCGGGCTGTTTCATTACGATAACACACCCGTGTGACATAATGCAGTTTATCACATCTCCAAAATGGCTACTTTTCTGATGAACATCCTTGATATTTTTCTTATAAACCATCAAAACATAGGTTGAGGGTGCTCGTTAGAACCGCCTCAGTGAGGCGGTTCTAACGAGTACCCACAACCTATTTCTTGGAGCAGATATATGAAAAATAATGTATACTCCTGTAAACCCCAGTTTTCTGTATAAATAGTGGGGTTTAGGGGGGGGGGGGGGTCTTCATTTCACGTGATGAAATGGCAACTTTTCAGACGATAATCCGGTGCATTTTTCTTATTTTGACTTCAAACATAGGTTGTGGGTACTGGTCAGAACCGCTTCATCGTCCACAATCTACGCCTTTGAGCAAAAAATAAGAAAACTAATGTATACCCCGTAACATATAGTCGTCTCTATATAAAGTGGGGTTAGGGGGTGTTGATTTAACGAACTTGTTCATTTCACGGACTTGATTTGGTTTAATGCTTGAATTCTCGTACTTAAAGCATCGGCGCTTGGAGAAATAGATTGGGCTGCATGGGGCTTTCAGAGCAAATGAGTACTGGTAAACCGCTTAGAGGGTTTAAACCTGCCCAGGCAAAGTGGTGTGAGTCGGACCGCACCGTCCATGAATATAAACCCTATGGGTTTCATTGGGCGGCAGGGTTTGAGATGTTATTTCATCTCAATGTCGGATAAAAGACTCAACGTCTCCAAAGTGACCCATAAAAAGTTGACAAGGACGTTAAACCTCAAATCTAACAAACTTTAAGCAAACAATCGCTGATCAGACGCCGCGTTCTGCGGTGACTGACCTGGGTCTCAACTGTTTGCCAATGCCCCAGCATACGCATCGAGTCAATGTTTTACAATAAATAGAGGATCTTACACTCTTGGTAATTTCATATGATATTTATGAAACGAGCCTTCAGCGAGTTTCATAAATTTCATATGAAATGAGCACGAGTGTAAGATTCTGTTTATCATATGAACACTTTAAATAGGATTTTATCGCCTTTTAATTTCCTAAATTTTCCACAAAAACTGCATGGTTGAAATGGACGTCGTCATGACGTTACTTAATCCCACCTAAGTGTTATTACACATGTGGTCATACGATTTTTATTACACGACGTTATCCACGGCTTATCAACGACGTCATTTGATAAGTTTTCTTTTTCACAGCACTCTGGCGTCATAATACAAAAATAGCGTGGCTATTTTCTACCAATAACCGTAACCTGGATTTCCTACAAATCAGTGATAGTCACGTGGACATGAGCACTGATGAGCTTATGTGCTTAGTAAGATTCGGTGGTTGACAAACAGTCGACCAAAAATCCAACCTGTCGACTGTGATTCAGACAAGAGTCAAATCAGCCTACACATCCAGACAGATCAGAATCTTCATTTAACGCTGTATTGAAATTAAGGAAGACAAATTTCACATCACGTTAACATGGCCGTAGAATGATAAACTCGTGAAAGCCAACATATATACAAAGATTCGGTCCGGCCTCGGTAGCTAAGTTGGCGCCCCCCCCCCCACCCCAACCCGGGCTTGAAGAAATAGATGGGCTGCATGATGCTTCAACCCAGAGCTGAAACCAAAACCGCTTACAGGATCTAAGCCTGCCCAGGCAAAGCAGTGCGAGTCGGACCGTCCATAGTTATAAACCCTACTGGTTTCATTGGGTGACAGGGCTTGCGATTTAATTCATCTCAATGTCGGGTAAAAGTCCCAAAAAATTAGAAGCAACGTTTCCAAAATGACCTGTATAATGTTGACGGAGACGCTAAACTTCCAATCAAACAAATAAACAGAAAAGTAGGGTTTTCAAACATATCACTTTCCTGATTCTGTTTTACTCAACAAAATTGTCGGAACTCCTCAAAGCCGACTCACTTAGGCGGATCTAGCGATGACCAAGAATTCATGTTTTTTTTTGTTCATTTCCTTCCGATTTACAGATATTACACGCAGCCTTGAGAAGACTGGATAGCTTCAGGGAAAGCAACTCTCCCTAAACTATTGTGGAACTTCCAGTACGATAACACCTTCCTGAGGCACAATGCATTTTTTCATGTCAAAAATAGACAATTTTCAAAGAAAATTAGTCATATTTTTCTAAATTACACTCCAAACATAGATTGTGTGTGCTCGTTAGAACCGCCTCATTGAGGCGGTTCTAACGACTATCCACAACCTATATCTTGGAAAAGAAATGAGAAAAAAATGTATACCCCTGTAAACCCCAATTTTCGCTATATAAAGTGGAGTTTAGGGGGTGCTCATTTCACGACATGTTCACGTGATGAAAAATATATTTTGTGTCCACATATTAGAATCGCCTCAATGTTTCAAATGTGTACTAACAAAATTCCTTTATTTCATAGAGTTTCGAAAGGAATCCCCATCATGTCATGCATGGCCACGCCCATCGGGGCTTGGAGAAAGAGATTAGGCTGCATGGTGCTTCCACGCAGAGTTGGAACCGATCGCACATGAATACTGGTAAACTCCTAAGAAGCTCAAAGCCTGCCCAGGCAAAGTGATGCGTGTCGAACCGCCCATGCATATAAACCCTGTTGGTTTCATTGGGCTGCAGGGATTGAGATGTCATTTCATCTCAATGTCGGAAAAAAGTCTCACAAAATTGGAAGCAATATCTCCAAAATGACCTTAATAGTGTTGACGGGGACCTTAAACCTCAAATAAAACAAACAAACAAACAAATAATTCATGTCATGCACCCCATGACTTGGCGCGTTGATTAACGCTGATTACTTCGAGCTACCCCTATCTCGAACACATTTTCTTGCTCCAAAACTATACGAGCTATTGAATTAGTAAATTAGTAAATAGCTGAACTGCTTATTCTCAGAGAATGACACCCAGTGTCTTCTTTTCGTTTATCTTTGCCTGTTGTGCAACATCATTCACTCTTTATTGCATTTTTGCATCTGGAAAACAGGCCTATATACTTTTTACCCCCTTGAACCACACTTTTATATAGTAAAACTCTGGTTTACAGGGGTTAACCTTATTTTTCGTATTTCTGCTCTAAAATATAGATTGTGGGTACTCGTTAGAACCGCCTTTTTTCGGCGGTAAAGTTTACAATGCATTTGTATAGGCGTGTTTTCGTAACTGATATTGGAGTCTGTTCATAAAGGAAAGTATATATTTTATCTAAGAGACAATGTTATGCCGAATTTACTTGTGGGCGCAGCCTTTATCATCATGAAAACATGCCTATATCATTTTGACCCCCTTCAATCCAACATCTATATAGTTAAACGGGGGTTTACGGGGGCAAACAAAGAATGCAATAATGATCCCCACCCAAAACCAGATATACTCTTGTTTCTAATGATAAGACGCTTTCAGTGACAACGACCTGGAGGTCCCTCGGGGTGCGTCTGGTACCTGCCCCAACCCCTTCACTTAAATAACAGCCTAATATGAAATATGAAAAATATCAGAATTTTTTATCTGTAATTTTTTTTTGGTGGTGAAATTTTCAATATATTGAAAAGAGCGTTTTTTCGTAATCTATTACAATTCTATGTGAATGTCACCAGGAATCAAATAGAATCAAGGTTCGAATCCAAATTTAACAAAAAGGGGAAAGTGGTCTGAAGAGTACACTTCACTTGGTGGTACATTTTTCAACACATGCTCTAGCGGTAGTGTATCGAGTATTTGTAATGGCACCAGCTTTAAACACACTGGTGTGGCTCCACTCTGTGTTGTTGAAGGGTCAGGGGTTAGCTGCTCCCGGTAAAATACATAATCTAGGCAGTGTCTGTAGATGCTATCGACACAAGTGACCTCCGGTTCTTGGCCCTTTAAATATAAAAGACAGTTTTCATTTCCTTTTCAATGAAATAGTTGTATGTCGTCACGCATCAGGATATTGATTTCAAACATGAATAATTTTTAAAATAGATAGGTTCTGAATAGTTAGTTTCTTTGGAAACAAAGAATACGCCAAAATAAACGAAAATATCAGACTTGGTTGTATTGAGTCTGTTCAATGAAATATGCAACACCCGGCACACCCTCTAGCACCGGCTTAAGCAAAACTCTATTTTCAAAATCATTCTAAATAAACTCAATGATTCCAAAGGACCAGAAAATGTAATTTGCACTATGATGATGTACGAGGAAACTTTTTACAGATATGAAAATTAAAACTTATGTGTTGGAGCAGAAATAAAGAAAATAAACCCCAATTTTCTCCATAAAAAGTGAGGTTTAGAGGGGTCTTCATGATACGGACTTGCGAGCCATCGGTGTTCGATCTTTCACCGGTCACATGTGAGACGCCAAGTTCTTCAACAGAGGGTCAGGTTGTTTCTCTCCAAGGACTCCGATTATCGCCCACATTTGATTAACGATCGGCTCAATATAAATGAAATAATCTTGAAAGGGCCGTAAAACCAAAAGAAAAAAAAAGTTTCAACAAATATCTAATGCGAAACATTTTGGTTTTAATGGACACCTTTTTGTTCGTTTCGGACAATTTGTTTATATTTGGATAATATGTATAATTACACATATACTGTTCACAAAAAGTTGGGGATATTCGGGTTCTGTCCAGCCCATCAGCGGAAACATTAGGAATAATCAAATATCGGATATACCACGTCAATTGACTATCATGTGTGTATATTCTGTCGTTGATCAGTATGATATTTATGCTCGAGTAGCGTAGCACGGGGGCATAAATTGTACATGGGGTAGCACGTGAATTTTTACATAAGTGACAAACCGGTTTATTGATGCGAGATTTTGATAAAACTTTCTGTTTGTTTGTTTGATTAGATGTTTAACGTCCCCGTCAACACTGTAAAGGTCATTTTGGAGACGTTGCTTCTAATTTTGTGGGACTTTTACCCGACGTTGAGATGAAATGACTTCTCAAGCTCTCTCGCCCAATGAAACCAATAGGGTTTATAAGCCTGGACGGTCCGACTCGCAGCGCTTTGCCTGGGCAGGTTTAGATCCTCTAAGCGGTTTGCCAGTACTCGTTTGCGGGTCAGATTTAGCTATGCGTGAAAGCATCGTGCAGCCCACATATATATTCAAACCCCGATGGGCGGGGGCCCAATAAAACTTAATGTATCGACTGTTGATTTGTTTGTTTGATTTGAGGTTTAACGTCCACGTCAACACTGTAAAGGTCTTTTTGGAGACGTTGCTTCCAATTTTGTGGGACTTTTACCCGACATTGAGATTAAATGACATCTCAAGCCCTGTCGCCCAATGAAACCAATAGGGTTTATAAGCATGGACGGTCCGACTCGTGCGCACCGCTTTGCCTGGGCAGGCTTAGATCCTCAGTACTCGTGTGCGGGTCGGATTCAGCTCTGCGTGGAAGCATCATGCAGCCCATATATTTCTTCAAGCCCCGATGGGTGGGGGCTGTTATCGACTGTTTAACAGTTGACGTGTTGTATGAAACGATTTCATAAACAAATTCGATATTAGAACTACGATTCGGCTAACGGAGGCTCAACGTTGAAGAGCCGTTGACATGCTCCAGACCGGAAGTACAGAGTTGCAGACGGCAAATGTGATGAACACGTCACAGGCAGTTGTCAGTCGACTATGGACACACTATCGTAGAACAGGAACAGCAGGGATTTGCAGAGACGTGGACGTCCGAAGAGTACTAAGGGATACGATGACCGCCTTGTTGTCAATCAAGCTTTACGCAACCGGAGACTAACGTCAACAGATCTTCAGCAATACCTGCGCCGAGAAAGAGGGTTTAATGTCTCCAGAGAGACGATCCGAAATCGCCTTCACTCGAGTGACCTTACGGCACGGCGTCCGCAAGTTGTATGTCGTTGAAAGCTAGGCACCGTAGAACACGTTTTGCGTGGTGTATACAGCACAGACGTTGGAACATTAATCAGTGGTCTCACGTTATGTTCAGTGACGAATCCCGGTTTGACTTGGACTTTCGTGATAGTCGTAGAAGAGTCTGGCGTCGCACTGGTGAACGTTATACAGACCCGGCTAGAGTTGCTCACGACCCATATGGAGCAGGGTCTGTTATGGGATGGGGTGGGATCACCATGACTGGTAAAACAGACTTACATGTGTGCCAAGGCAGAGTTACAGGACTGTACTGTCGTGATAGTGTGTTGGCTCCTCACGTGATACCGTTTGCTCGACGCCATGGTCTTGGATTCATCGTTTAGGACGATAACGCTAGAGCTCTTCGGGCACACGTCGTCACTGAGTACCTTCAGCGGCAAAATATTCGAACAATGCCATGACCTGCGATGAGTCCAGACTTATCGCCCATCGAACAGCTATGGAGCACCCTCGGGTAACGAGTCCGAAGCCGCGATCCGCCTCCAAGGACCATGGATGAGCTTGGTGCAGCACTCCAAGAAGAGTGGCGAAGGATCCCTCAGTTCACGATTCGTAAACAAATTGGAGGTATGCGACGACGATGCATTGCCTGCTGTGACAATCGAGGCGGTCCAACACGTTACTGAGGGCTTGTGAAAATTGACGTTGACGCTTAGAAGATTGGTCGCCGTGTCGCCACATAATGACGTGATCATTGGATATAAAGTGTGGTTCAATTTATGGATATTTGAATTAAATGTAGCTTGACCAGGTAACGTTTTATTTATTTCCTAATATTCAGCCTGATAGTAAAATATCTACTTTTTGTGAACAGTATAAATGTATAAGTATATATAATATGAATACAATAACACCAATCCTTTTACAAAACTATTGTTGGGAGTCATACAAAATATCGGGCAATGACGAGACGGTTTTATATCCAGAATTATAAACACAAGACAATCGTATTCTAAAAAGAAGTCTTTCATATCTCTAGAACTAGCGTTTTTCAGATGATTTTTTTTTAAATTTTTTTTTACATTAATTTTCTCGCCAAAACAGAGATTGTGGGCGCTCGTTAGAACCGCCTCATTGAGGCGGTTCTAACGAGTACCCACAATATGTATGAGGCGGCTCCAACTAGCACTCAAATTCCGTTTTGAGCAAAAATAAGGAAAATAATATATGTCCCTTAAAAACCCCGGGTTTCTCTTTATAAAGTGGGGGTTATATTTCACAGACATGTATAACGTGGTGAAAGGACATTTGGGCATGATAGTGCCCGTATATTCAAAACCGTGTTAAAATGAGTAGCGTTATAACAAGTATTCATTGTATATGTTTATGTGTACTTTTCTGAATCAAGGTACAGATGAGTAAATGAAAGAACTGACAGCCCTGTTGGATTTGGTTTACGGCCCATTCAAGATTATTTCTTTCATATCGAGCCAATCGTTAATCAGAAGTTGGCGAAAACGGGAGTACCCGGAGAAAAAGCACCTAACCTTCCGTTGCAGAACCTGGCGTGCGGAGTACCCGGAGAAAAACGCCTGACCTTCCGTTGCAGAACTTGGCGTCTCAAATGTGATCCGAGCCAGGCTGGAACCCACAGCGGTTAGAGATCTAATGAGGCCTGTAATTGCAGCGTAGGTTTCATTCTGTTTGAGCTGTTAACCCATTTTGTACCAGAAACCCCTAAACGGGTACCCTGGCAAACAGTGCAGGCCCAGATCAGACGCCACAAACCGCGGCGTCTGATCAGGGCCTACACTGTTTGCTAAAAGTTTAGCCATTTTCCAAATAAATTTTGATGAAAACACAACCTGGCACCCCTAAATTTTGCAATGGACTCTTGCTATATATAAGGAGGAAGATTCCATTTGGTACAAAAAGGGTTAAAGTTGTTTTGAATGGAGAATCGGGCTGTTTCATTACGATAACACACCCGTGTGACATAATGCAGTTTATCACATCTCCAAAATGGCTACTTTTCTGATGAACATCCTTGATATTTTTCTTATAAACCATCAAAACATAGGTTGAGGGTGCTCGTTAGAACCGCCTCAGTGAGGCGGTTCTAACGAGTACCCACAACCTATTTCTTGGAGCAGATATATGAAAAATAATGTATACTCCTGTAAACCCCAGTTTTCTGTATAAATAGTGGGGTTTAGGGGGGGGGGGGGTCTTCATTTCACGTGATGAAATGGCAACTTTTCAGACGATAATCCGGTGCATTTTTCTTATTTTGACTTCAAACATAGGTTGTGGGTACTGGTCAGAACCGCTTCATCGTCCACAATCTACGCCTTTGAGCAAAAAATAAGAAAACTAATGTATACCCCGTAACATATAGTCGTCTCTATATAAAGTGGGGTTAGGGGGTGTTGATTTAACGAACTTGTTCATTTCACGGACTTGATTTGGTTTAATGCTTGAATTCTCGTACTTAAAGCATCGGCGCTTGGAGAAATAGATTGGGCTGCATGGGGCTTTCAGAGCAAATGAGTACTGGTAAACCGCTTAGAGGGTTTAAACCTGCCCAGGCAAAGTGGTGTGAGTCGGACCGCACCGTCCATGAATATAAACCCTATGGGTTTCATTGGGCGGCAGGGTTTGAGATGTTATTTCATCTCAATGTCGGATAAAAGACTCAACGTCTCCAAAGTGACCCATAAAAAGTTGACAAGGACGTTAAACCTCAAATCTAACAAACTTTAAGCAAACAATCGCTGATCAGACGCCGCGTTCTGCGGTGACTGACCTGGGTCTCAACTGTTTGCCAATGCCCCAGCATACGCATCGAGTCAATGTTTTACAATAAATAGAGGATCTTACACTCTTGGTAATTTCATATGATATTTATGAAACGAGCCTTCAGCGAGTTTCATAAATTTCATATGAAATGAGCACGAGTGTAAGATTCTGTTTATCATATGAACACTTTAAATAGGATTTTATCGCCTTTTAATTTCCTAAATTTTCCACAAAAACTGCATGGTTGAAATGGACGTCGTCATGACGTTACTTAATCCCACCTAAGTGTTATTACACATGTGGTCATACGATTTTTATTACACGACGTTATCCACGGCTTATCAACGACGTCATTTGATAAGTTTTCTTTTTCACAGCACTCTGGCGTCATAATACAAAAATAGCGTGGCTATTTTCTACCAATAACCGTAACCTGGATTTCCTACAAATCAGTGATAGTCACGTGGACATGAGCACTGATGAGCTTATGTGCTTAGTAAGATTCGGTGGTTGACAAACAGTCGACCAAAAATCCAACCTGTCGACTGTGATTCAGACAAGAGTCAAATCAGCCTACACATCCAGACAGATCAGAATCTTCATTTAACGCTGTATTGAAATTAAGGAAGACAAATTTCACATCACGTTAACATGGCCGTAGAATGATAAACTCGTGAAAGCCAACATATATACAAAGATTCGGTCCGGCCTCGGTAGCTAAGTTGGCGCCCCCCCCCCCCACCCCAACCCGGGCTTGAAGAAATAGATGGGCTGCATGATGCTTCAACCCAGAGCTGAAACCAAAACCGCTTACAGGATCTAAGCCTGCCCAGGCAAAGCAGTGCGAGTCGGACCGTCCATAGTTATAAACCCTACTGGTTTCATTGGGTGACAGGGCTTGCGATTTAATTCATCTCAATGTCGGGTAAAAGTCCCAAAAAATTAGAAGCAACGTTTCCAAAATGACCTGTATAATGTTGACGGAGACGCTAAACTTCCAATCAAACAAATAAACAGAAAAGTAGGGTTTTCAAACATATCACTTTCCTGATTCTGTTTTACTCAACAAAATTGTCGGAACTCCTCAAAGCCGACTCACTTAGGCGGATCTAGCGATGACCAAGAATTCATGTTTTTTTTTGTTCATTTCCTTCCGATTTACAGATATTACACGCAGCCTTGAGAAGACTGGATAGCTTCAGGGAAAGCAACTCTCCCTAAACTATTGTGGAACTTCCAGTACGATAACACCTTCCTGAGGCACAATGCATTTTTTCATGTCAAAAATAGACAATTTTCAAAGAAAATTAGTCATATTTTTCTAAATTACACTCCAAACATAGATTGTGTGTGCTCGTTAGAACCGCCTCATTGAGGCGGTTCTAACGACTATCCACAACCTATATCTTGGAAAAGAAATGAGAAAAAAATGTATACCCCTGTAAACCCCAATTTTCGCTATATAAAGTGGAGTTTAGGGGGTGCTCATTTCACGACATGTTCACGTGATGAAAAATATATTTTGTGTCCACATATTAGAATCGCCTCAATGTTTCAAATGTGTACTAACAAAATTCCTTTATTTCATAGAGTTTCGAAAGGAATCCCCATCATGTCATGCATGGCCACGCCCATCGGGGCTTGGAGAAAGAGATTAGGCTGCATGGTGCTTCCACGCAGAGTTGGAACCGATCGCACATGAATACTGGTAAACTCCTAAGAAGCTCAAAGCCTGCCCAGGCAAAGTGATGCGTGTCGAACCGCCCATGCATATAAACCCTGTTGGTTTCATTGGGCTGCAGGGATTGAGATGTCATTTCATCTCAATGTCGGAAAAAAGTCTCACAAAATTGGAAGCAATATCTCCAAAATGACCTTAATAGTGTTGACGGGGACCTTAAACCTCAAATAAAACAAACAAACAAACAAATAATTCATGTCATGCACCCCATGACTTGGCGCGTTGATTAACGCTGATTACTTCGAGCTACCCCTATCTCGAACACATTTTCTTGCTCCAAAACTATACGAGCTATTGAATTAGTAAATTAGTAAATAGCTGAACTGCTTATTCTCAGAGAATGACACCCAGTGTCTTCTTTTCGTTTATCTTTGCCTGTTGTGCAACATCATTCACTCTTTATTGCATTTTTGCATCTGGAAAACAGGCCTATATACTTTTTACCCCCTTGAACCACACTTTTATATAGTAAAACTCTGGTTTACAGGGGTTAACCTTATTTTTCGTATTTCTGCTCTAAAATATAGATTGTGGGTACTCGTTAGAACCGCCTTTTTTCGGCGGTAAAGTTTACAATGCATTTGTATAGGCGTGTTTTCGTAACTGATATTGGAGTCTGTTCATAAAGGAAAGTATATATTTTATCTAAGAGACAATGTTATGCCGAATTTACTTGTGGGCGCAGCCTTTATCATCATGAAAACATGCCTATATCATTTTGACCCCCTTCAATCCAACATCTATATAGTTAAACGGGGGTTTACGGGGGCAAACAAAGAATGCAATAATGATCCCCACCCAAAACCAGATATACTCTTGTTTCTAATGATAAGACGCTTTCAGTGACAACGACCTGGAGGTCCCTCGGGGTGCGTCTGGTACCTGCCCCAACCCCTTCACTTAAATAACAGCCTAATATGAAATATGAAAAATATCAGAATTTTTTATCTGTAATTTTTTTTTGGTGGTGAAATTTTCAATATATTGAAAAGAGCGTTTTTTCGTAATCTATTACAATTCTATGTGAATGTCACCAGGAATCAAATAGAATCAAGGTTCGAATCCAAATTTAACAAAAAGGGGAAAGTGGTCTGAAGAGTACACTTCACTTGGTGGTACATTTTTCAACACATGCTCTAGCGGTAGTGTATCGAGTATTTGTAATGGCACCAGCTTTAAACACACTGGTGTGGCTCCACTCTGTGTTGTTGAAGGGTCAGGGGTTAGCTGCTCCCGGTAAAATACATAATCTAGGCAGTGTCTGTAGATGCTATCGACACAAGTGACCTCCGGTTCTTGGCCCTTTAAATATAAAAGACAGTTTTCATTTCCTTTTCAATGAAATAGTTGTATGTCGTCACGCAACTGGTAAGCAAATGTTCATTAGCTTTTAGAAATACTTCTTACACTTGCTTGCGTGATACGAGGGGCGTTTTGAAAGTAACAATAGCATCACGAGAACATGCCTATATAATTTTGACCCCCTTCAACCCCACTTGTATACTGGGGTTTACAAGGGTGTACATTTTTTCCTTATTTCTGCTCAAAAACATAGATTGTCGGTACTCGTTAGAACCGCCTCAGCGAGGCGGTTCTAACGAGTACTCATAATCTATGTTTTAAGCAGAAATATGAAAAATATCACGATTTTATCTGAAAAAATATCATGTTTTGGTGGTAAAATATTACCAATATATTTGAATAGGCTTGTTTTTGCAATGAGTGTGCGCGGCTTGTAAATATAAGGCTTACATGGTCAAGTCCCTCAAAGTATTCTCCCTTGACCTGTAAGCACATTTTCAGTATTTTAATCCTCTCAAAAATATATTTTTGGGGTATACTGTTTATACATTGGATAACCCACTATCCAAGGGCATGGCAGCTTTCAAAACGACGTCCTCGCAGACATGTTTACTATATGGGTTGAGCCAGAAGTCACAGGGAGAACAGTCTGGACTGTATTGAGGATGTGGATAAGTTTTAATGTTCAACTCCTCCAAATATTCCCTCACCACTGCTGATCTGTTTGCAGGGGCGTTATGGTGAAGAATAGGAAGACCACTCATCCCTGCACGTGGGCGCTTTGCAACATAGTGATCCAGCACATTATGTATTGTCTGCTTAATTCATTTCTAAAAGTGTACCAAGTAAATGACAAACATATCCAGAAGCCATCTAACGAAAGCACGCCCATACAAATGCATTGTAAACTTTACCGCCAAAATATCGAAAATTTTAGGATGAAAAATTGTGCTATTTTTCTTATGTCTGCTCAAAATATAGATCGTGGGTACTCGATGGGACCGCCTCATCGAATACCCACAATCTATATTTCAGAGAAGAAATACGAAAAATAAGGTTTACCCCTCTAAAACCCAGTTTTACTATATAAAAGTGGGGTCCAAGGGGTTCAAAATTATATAGGCGTATTTTCGTGATGGTCAGGTCTGGATTTTGATTGTATGCAAAAGCATTACGCAAACACGCCTATACAAATACATTGCCACTTTTATCGCCGAAAAATTGAAAATTTTAAGATGACAAATTGTGATATTTTTTCTTATTTCTGCTCAAAATACAGATTGTTGGCACTCGTTAGAACCGCCTCATCGAGGCGGTTCTAACGAGTACCCACAATCTATATTTTAGAGCAGAAATAAGAAAAATAAGGTATACCCCCTGAAACCCGAGTTTTACTATATAAAAGTGGGATCCAAGTGGTTCAAAATTATATAGGCGTATTTTCGTGATGAACAGGTCTGGATTTTGATCGTTTTAACACGAAAACACGCCTATATAATTTTGACCCCCTTGAACCCCACTTTTATATAGTAAAACTGGGGTTTACAGGGGTAAACCTTATTTCTATTATTTCTGCTCTAAAATATAGATTGTGGCTACTCGTTAGAACCGCCTCAATGAGGCGGTTCTAACGAGTACCCGCAACCTATATTTTAAGCAGAAATAAGAAAAATATCACAATTTTTCATCTGAAAATGTTCTTTTTTACGGCGGTAAAGTCCGCCCCCGCCCATAGGGGCTTGAAGAAATATATGGGCTGCATGATGCTTCCACGCAGAGCTGAATCCGGCCGGCACACTAGTACTTGTAAACCTCTTACATGATCTAAGCCTGTCCAGGAACCGCGGTGCGAGGTGGACCGTCCATGATAATAAACCTTATTGGTTTCATTGGGCGACAGGGCTTGAGATGTCATTTCATCTCAATGTCGGGTAAAAGTCCCACAAAATTGGAAGCAACGTCTCCAAAATGACCTTTACAGTGTTGACGTGGACGTTAAACCTCAAATCAAACAAAAACGTCTGTAAAGTGTACAATGTATAAGTATAGGCATGATTTCGTAATGGCAAAAGTATGTTCTGGTTCCGTAGGACTTTGGTTTAATACAAGGATACATAGAGCCAACAAAGATATATATTTACCTTTAGATGTTTATACATGCTTCTAAACTTTAATGTGCCTTGTGACTGGCTCACTACCTTCTTGAGGACATCTACTAAGTCAGCCTAAAGAAACAACAAATAAATTTACCGTGTCCAGGAATACAGTAATATGAAAGGATGATACTTTAGAAAACCAATGCCGCCCGTATGCCAAGCAACAGCGGAGTTTCATTTTTCTCACAGACAAACAGATTAACAACACATGAATATACCGTTTTATGATAAAAGTAAATATGAATATTAGTGAAGATAATTTATAAGACTAATTCATGAATGTAAGTTATCTGGCTTAGTTTATTTTATCACAGGCAAACAGATTAGTAGTGGCTTCCGCCTGTCATTTAGTAGACAAAATAATGCACTGCATATCCTTTAGATGCTTTCGTGGAGATTAATAATGGATTGTATTCTGAGGTTAATCTCCCGTCTCCGCTGACTCAAGAAAGTTTCTGGCGAAACTGCCGAAACTGTTCTGGTTAACCGCTTAGGTTATAAATGTTGGCTTTGGACACACACACACACACACACACACACACACACACACACACACACACACACACACACACACACACACACACACACACACACACACACACACACACACACACACACACACACACACACACACACACACACACACACACACACAAGAACCGCCCTGGAACGGCCCTGGAACGGCCAGTGAAACAAATTCCACGGGGAATCGATTTTATGCGTCACCCACTTCTAACTTTGAACCAATCAGATTACATGATGTTATTAATTCCTGCGAACTCAAAAAAGTGTAGATCCTGATCAGATAGCTTATTCAGAGTCCAACAGATTTGGATCTATACAGTTTACAAGGGCATGTATTATTGTGTTCAGCAGGATAAGGATGGGAAGTGAAATAGAGCTATAAAGCTTACGTGTAAGCTTTAAATGCAAGATTTATTCACAACAGAAGTGAAGGCGATGATCAAACATTCAAGACACCAAATGGAACGAAACAATAACATAGAAACAACTTCATCATAATTAAAACATTGAAAGCAGAAAGCTAAATTGACAGCTTATTTTCCTAAACATTACGAAAACATGCCGATACAAATACATTATCCTTTTTTTCGGCCAAAAATGGAAATTTTAAGATGAAAAATAGTGATATATTTCTTATTACTACTCAAAATATAGATTGTTGGTACTCGTTAGAACCGCCTCATCGAGGCGGTTTAAACGAGTACCCACAATCTATATTTTAGAGCAGAAATAAGAAATTAAGTTGTTTTTTTTTATAATTTTATTTTCGTTATCGTCAATTACATATATATACAAAACATTTCACAATACATTTTTTTATATAAATTCCTTAACATGTTTGTACTTTAGCTACACAATGAAACATTGTCCTAAAAATAAAAAAATGGATAAATAAATAAATAAATAATAATAAAAAAGAAAGAATATAAAGGAGAAAAAAATATAAATAAAAAAGGAAAAAAAGAAATTAAGGTTTACCCCTGCAAACCCCAGTTTTACTATATAAAAGTGGGGTTCAGGGGGGGGGGGGGTCAAAATTATATAGGCGTGTTTTCGTGATATACCGGCCCCGATAGCTCAGTTAATAGAGTGTCCGCTCCGGGGAACGGGAGGTCTGGGGTTCGATCCCGGGCCGCGACATACCAAAGTCGTTGAAAATGGTACTAGCTGCTCCTCGCTTGGCACTCAGATTTACGGGGAAGAGCTAGGACTGGTCGATCCGGTGTCAGGATAATGTGACTGGGTGTGGTATCATGTAATGTGTCTGGGACATGATACTTCAGTGTGGCAGCACTATAAACGTGAGCATTGAGCTCCCTGTCGCAACCAGACACCGTCGTGATATGACTGAAAAATTGTTGAAAGCGACGTTAAACCCGAATTCACACACACACGTGTTTTCGTGATGGAATGGCAAATCGGCTATCCAAAATAAAAAGATTTCAGCAGTATATACATGCAAAGATAAACACACAGTAACATTACCAAACCAGAACAGAAGCACCGCCTTTGAACGATCAGTAGTTATTACTGGGGCTGGGTCGGGGCTTAAATCAATTTTACATGACCCCAAACTTTCACCTTTGGTGAGAAACATTTCGCTCAATCCGCACACACGAAGGGCCTCTTACCCATCAGTGAAACATCTCCGAGAACATAAAAACCAAACAAATAAAGGGATGAAACAACGAGAGGACCCGATATTTTGAAAAACAAGAGGGCCCAGAGGGCCCTGGGTTCGCTCACCTGATCCATAGTGTAACAAGTGGGCCTCAGGCAGGACCATTTTAGCCCCTGGGCTTTAATTTGAACAACCTTGGTAGAGGTCCACAAGATGAAGCTTCACACCAAATATCAAAGACCTGAGCCCTGTGATTTCTGAGAAGAATTTTAAAGGTATTTCTAACAGAAGTCTATGTAAAACATGTGGGCCCCAGGGCAGGACCAGTTTCTTCCCATTAGGGCTATAATCTGAACAATCTTAGAAGAGGTCCACCAGATGAAGCCTCATATCAAACACCTAGGCCTAGGTAGTCGGGGAAAAAGATTTTATAGGTTTCCCTATGTAAGTCTATGTAAATCATGTGGGCCTGGGGGCAGGGCAAATTATGACTCCAGGGCTAAAAATTTGAACACTCTTGGTAGAATTCTGCTGGATGTAGCTTCCTAGTAAATATTGAAGACCTGGGCCTTGGGGTTTCATAGAAGATTTTTAAAGATTTTCCCTATATAAGCCCATGTAAAACCAAAGGGCCCCGGGGCGGGGGCATTTTTGGCCCTAGGGCTATAATTTGAACAATCTAGATAGCAGTCCACTAGATGTTGCTTCACACCAAATATCAAAGACATGAGCCTTGTGGTTTCAGAGAAGAAGATTTTTAAAGATTTTCCCAACATAAGCCTAAGTAAAACCAAAGGCCCCCGGGGCGGGGGCATTTTTGGCCCCAGGGCTATAATTTGAACAATCTTGGTAGAGGTCGACTAGATGAAGCTTCATACCAAATATCAAAGACCTGGGCCTTGTGGTTTCAGAGAAGAAGATTTTTAAAAATTTTCCGTACATAAGCCTATGTAAAACCAAAGGCCCCCGAGCGGGGTCATTTTTTCTTTCTGGGGCTATAATTTGAACAATCTTGGTAGAGGTCCACTAGATGAAGCTTCATACCAAATATCAAAGACCTGGGCCTTGTGGTTTCAGAGAAGAAGATTTTTAAAGATTTTCCCTATATAAGCCAATGTAAAACCAAAGGCCCTCGGGCAGGGGCATTTTTGGCCCAATGGCTATAATCTGAATAATCTTGATAGAGGTCCACTAGATGAAGCTTCACACCAAATATCAAAGACTTGGGCCTTGCAGTTTCAGAGAAGAAGATTTTTAAAGATTTTCCCTATTTAAGCCTATGTAAAACCAAAGGCCCCCGGGGCAGGGGCATTTTTGGCCCCAGGGCTATAATCTGAACAATCTTGGTATAGGTCCACTAGATGAAGCTTCATACCAAATATTAAAGACCTGGGCCCTGTGTTTCAGAGAAGAAGATTTTTAAATATTTTCCCTATATAAGCCTATGTAAAACCAAAGGGCCCAGGGGCGGGGGCATTTTTGGCCCTAGGGCTATAATTTGAACAATCTTGGTAGAGGTCTACTAGATGAAGCTTCATACCAAATATCAAAGACCTGGGCCTTGTGGTTTCAGAGAAGAAGATTTTTAAAGATTTTCCTTATATAAGCCTATGTAAAACCAAAGGCCCTCGGGGCAGGGGCATTTTTGGCCCCAGGGCTATAATTTGAACAATCTTGATAGAGGTCCACTAGAAGAAGCTTCACACCAAATATCAAAGACTTGGGCCTTGCAGTTTCAGAGAAGAAGATTTTTAAAGATTTTCCCTATATAAGCCTATGTAAAACCAAAGGCCCTCGGGGGCAGGGGCATTTTTGGCCCCAGGGCTATAATTTGAACAATCTTGATAGAGGTCCACTAGATGAAGCTTCACACCAAATATCAAAGACTTGGGCCTTGCGGTTTCAGAGGAGAAGATTTTTAAAGATTTTCCCTATATAAGCCTATGTAAAACCAAAGGCCCCAGGGGAGGGGGGCATTTTTGGCCCCAGGGCTATAATTTTAACAATCTTGGCAGAGGTCCATTAGATTAAGCTTCACACCAAATATCAATGACCTGGGCCTTGCGGTTTCAGAGAATAAAAGTTTTAAAGATTTCCCCTACATAAGCTTAGGTAAAACCAAAGGCCCCCTGGGCGGGGGCATTTTTGGCCCCAGGGCTATAATTTGAACAACCTTGGTAGAGGTCCACTAGGTGAAGCTTCATACCAAATATCAAAGACCTGGGCCTTGTGGTTTCAGAGAAGAAGATTTTTAAAGGTTTCACAATATAAGGCTATGAAAAACCAAAGGGTGCAAGGGTGGGGCCATTTTCGGCCCCAGAAAATGGCCCCAGGGCTATAATTTGCACAATCTTGAAAGAGGTCCACTAGATGTAGCTTCACACCAAATATCAAAGATCTGGGCCTTGTGGTTTCAGAGAAGAAGATTTTTAAAGATTTTCCCTGTATAAGCCTATGAACAACCATAGGCCCCCGGGGCGGGGACATTTTTGGTCCCAAGGCTATAATTTGAACAATCTTAGTTAAGGTCCACCAGGTGAAGCTTCACACCAAATATTTAAGACCTGGGCCTTGTTGTTTCAGAGAAGAAGATTTTTTAATGATTTTCCCTATATAAGCCTATGTAAAAACCATAGGCCCCCGGGAGAGGGGGGGGGGGGGGGCCCAGGGCTATAATTTGAACAATCTTGGTAAAGGTCCACTAGATGAAGCTTCACACCAAATATCAAAGATCTGGGTCTTTCGGTTTCAGAGAAGAAGATTTTTAAAGCTTTTCCCTGTATAAGCCTATGTAATAACAAAGGCCACCGGGGCGGGGGCATTTTTGGCCCCCAGGGCTATAATTTGAACAATCTTGGTAGAGGTCCACTAGATGAAGCTTCACACCAAATATCAAAGATCTGGGCCTTGCGGTTTCAGAGAAGAAGATTTTTAAAGCTTTTCCCTGTAAAAGCCTATGTAAAACCATAGGCCCCTGGGGTGGGGGCATTTTGGCCACCAGGGCTATAATTTGAACAATCTTGGTAAAGGTCCACTAGATGAAGCTTCACACCAAATATCAACGATCTGGGCCTTGCGGTTTCAGAGGAGAATATTTTTTAATGATTTTCCCTATATAAGCCTATGTAAAACCATAGGCCCCTGGGGCGGGGGCATTTTGGCCCCCAGGGCTATAATTTGAACAATCTTGGTAGAGGTCCACTAGATGAAGCTTCACACCAAATATCAAAGATCTGGGCCTTTCGGTTTCAGAGAAGAAGATTTTTAAAGCTTTTCCCTGTATAAGCCTATGTAATAACAAAGGCCCCCAGGGCGGGGGTATTTTTGGCCCCCAGGGCTATAATTTGAACAATCTTGGTAGAGGTCCACTAGATGAAGCTTCACACCAAATATCAAAGATCTGGGCCTTGCGGTTTCAGAGAAGAAGATTTTTAATGATTTTCCCTATATAAGCCTATGTAAAACCATAGGCCCCTGGGGCGGGGGCATTTTGGCCACCAGGGCTATAATTTGAACAATCTTGGTAAAGGTCCACTAGATGAAGCTTCACACCAAATATCAAAGATCTGGGCCTTGCGGTTTCAGAGAAGAAGATTTTTTAATGATTTTATAAGCCTATGTAAAACCATAGGCCCCCGGGGCGGGGGCATTTTGGCCACCAGGGCTATAATTTGAACAATCTTGGTAAAGGTCCACTAGATGAAGCTTCACATCAAATATCAAAGATCTGGGCCTTGTTGTTTCAGAGAAGAAGATTTTTTAATGATTTTCCCTATATAAGCCTATGTAAAAACCATAGGCCCCCGGGAGGGGGGGGGGCCCAGGGCTATAATTTGAACAATCTTGGTAAAGGTCCACTACATGAAGCTTCACACCAAATATCAAAGATCTGGGGTTTTCGGTTATCGAGAAGAAGATTTTTAAAGCTTTTCCCTGTATAAGCCTATGTAATAACAAAGGCCACCGGGGCGGGGGCATTTTTGGCCCCCAGGGCTATAATTTGAACAATCTTGGTAGAGGTCCACTAGATGAAGCTTCACACCAAATATCAAAGATCTGGGCCTTGCGGTTTCAGAGTAGAAGATTTTTAAAGCTTTTCCCTGTAAAAGCCTATGTAAAACCATAGGCCCCTGGGGCGGGGGCATTTTGGCCACCAGGGCTATAATTTGAACAATCTTGGTAAAGGTCCACTAGATGAAGCTTCACACCAAATATCAAAGATCTGGGCCTTGCGGTTTCAGAGGAGAATATTTTTTAATGATTTTCCCTATATAAGCCTATGTAAAACCATAGGCCCCTGGGGCGGGGGCATTTTGGCCCCCAGGGCTATAATTTGAACAATCTTGGTAGAGGTCCACTAGACGAAGCTTCACACCAAATATCAAAGATCTGGGCCTTTCGGTTTCAGAGAAGAAGATTTTTAAAGCTTTTCCCTGTATAAGCCTATGTAATAACAAAGGCCCCCAGGGCGGGGGTATTTTTGGCCCCCAGGGCTATAATTTGAACAATCATGGTAGAGGTCCACTAGATGAAGCTTCACACCAAATATCAAAGATCTGGGCCTTGCGGTTTCAGAGAAGAAGATTTTTAATGATTTTCCCTATATAAGCCTATGTAAAACCATAGGCCCCTGGGGCGGGGGCATTTTGGCCACCAGGGCTATAATTTGAACAATCTTGGTAAAGGTCCACTAGATGAAGCTTCACACCAAATATCAAAGATCTGGGCCTTGCGGTTTCAGAGAAGAAGATTTTTTAATGATTTTATAAGCCTATGTAAAACCATAGGCCCCCGGGGCGGGGGCATTTTGGCCCCCAGGGCTATAATTTGAACAATCTTGGTAGAGGTCCACTAGATGAAGCTTCACATCAAATATCAAAGATCTGGGCCTTGCGGTTTCAGAGAAGAAGCTTTTTAAAGATTTTCCCTGTATAAGCCTATGTAAAACCAAAGGCCTTCTGGGGCGGGGGCATTTTTGGCCCCAAGGCTATAATTTGAACAATCTTAGTAGAGGTCCACCAGGTAAAGCTTCACACCAAATATTAAAGACCTGGGCCTTGTGGTTTCAGAGTAGAAGATTTTTTAATGATTTTCCCTATATAAGCCTATGTAAAACCAAAGGCCCCCGGGGCGGGGGCATTTTGGTCCCCAGGGCTATAATTTGAAGAATCTTGGTAGAGGTTCTCTAGATGAAGCTTCATACCAAATATCAAACACCTGGGCCTTGCAGTTTCAGAGAAGAAGATTTTTAAAGTTTTTGTTTTAAAAATCTATTTTTAGCTCCTGTGACCCAGATGTGCAATGGACCAGAACCATTTGAACAATTTTGAAAGGGGACCACCTAAGGATCATTGCTGTGAAGTTTGGTCAAAATCTGATCAGTGGTTTAGGAGGAGATGTCATTTGAAGAAAAAGTTTACGCAGACACACACGCACGCACACACGCACACACGCACGCACTGACGACGGACGAAAAGTGATCACAAAAGCTCACCTTGTCACTACGTGACAGGTGAGCTAAAAAAAAAAAAAAAAAAAAAAAGCTGAAATGATGGAGCAAAGGAAAACCAGCAATTCGACTCTGCAGCAGCCTGCATAGGAAAAGTGTGGTCTGCTAAACTAACCGGCTCGACATGGCCTAAAGTCCGTTAAACTCCAAAACCCAACAATAACCAGTGCCTGCGATATACATTTTGTTAATATTTGCTATAGATTTGTAAAAGTCAGACTTATAAAATATTGTTTTTGGGTCGATTGTTTATCAATCGACCCAAAGGAAAATATTAGTGCTGGAGTCCGCGTGTCTATCCCATCCACGGAGATTATTTATAGAATTTTATCGCAGTGAGGTCAGCGTGTTTACGTAAAAAGGTAAACTGTAAAATCTGGGCTGGAATCATGGGTTGGGCTAGGCAGTGTAGACCCAGATCAGACGCCGCAGAACGCGGCGTCTGACCATGGTCTTCACTATTTGCTTACAGTATAGGAATTTAAGGGTCAGACGCCGAAAACCGCAGCGTCTAATCAGGGTCCACACGTTTTACTTTCAGTAAAGTTTAAGGGTTAAATGAAACTGTCCCCCATTCAGGCCCATTTTTCCTAACTACACCCAGAGACAATCGACCCACTAGTACTCTCAGTGCTTTGATTAATATAATGCTCTAATTTAAAGATTCCTGTTGGACATACATGAATTATATTATTTTGGTAGGTTAATGTGTAAGAGCCCTTCAGATTCAGGTTCTTTCGACAGATCTGCAGATCCACTCCAGCAAAAATGTGACGAAAGTTTCCTCAATTTGAGTGGCTTTGATCTTTCTAGCTCCAACAATTAAAACAAACAGATCCTAGCAAAAGACTATAAATCAGATAATATGTCAGACTATCTGATTAAATTCTAGAAAAAGGTACACTGGTTGTGGGAAGGAGATAAAATTCTAGAAAAAGCAGAGTATAATTAGTTTTCCAGATTATAGCAGAGTTGAACATTATTTAGTTTCCATTGACCAGCCTGCTCAATTTTTTTTTGTTTTCATCAGGTGAACAAGTCTGTGAAATGTACCCCCCCCAAACCCCACTATATATAGAGAAAACTGGGGTTTACGGGTGTATACATGATTTTCCTTATTTCTGCCCCAAGACATAGTTTGTGGGTACTCGTTAGAACCGCCTCAATGTGGCGGTTCTAACGAGCACCCGCAACCTAAGCTTGGTGTATAAATAAGAAAAATATCATGGATTTTCATCAGAAAAGTAGCCATTTTGGTGCTGTGAAAAAAAAGCACTATATGTCACGGCTGTGTTATCGTAATGGTTGTGGTTTTAGGCCCTTCCAAGATTATTTCACTTATTCAGTTGAGCCAAGCGATAATCAGAGGTTGGCAAAAACGGGAGTGCCCGGAGAAAAACCACGCAGAACTTAGCGTCTCCCACGTGACCCCAGCCAGGCTTGAACCTACAGCGGCTTACTCATGTGTCGTCAGTTTCGGCTCTACGTGGAAGCACCATTCAGCTCAATATATTTCTCCAAGCCACAATAGGTGGGCGATTTTTGGTTTGATATTGTGTATCATAACTGAATAGTCGATTCTATGCTAGTTGAAATCTTACCAAGTCTTTTTTGGGCATATTTACGTAAAGTCGGAGCCGAAGCGTAAAGTCGACATATTTTGATGGGGCCAAAAATAGACCTTTTCTTATATGACCCTTTATAAAAATACAGGTTGAAAAAATAAATCTGGAATAAGGACAAAGGAATAAGGAAAAGGAATAAGGAAACAACTTATCACTCGTTGCAAACAGTGCAGACCCGTATCAGATACTGCAGAACAAGATGCCTGAGCAGGGCCTTCACTGTTTGCTTGAAAGTTCAACCAATTTTTAACAATGATTAAATTCTAATCAGCCTGGTACCCCTTAACTCTTGTGGTGGGACGTAAAACTTAAACACTCACTCACCCCTTAACTCTTAAATGCACCCTTCTGAATGCGGGATGGGACATCCCATTCTGTACAATTTTTTTTTTCTTTTATTTATTTGTGATTTTTTCCTCATTACTAAAACCTCTTAGTTACTTATAAACATTCTTACTTTACCTTATTTACTGACCTACCTGCTATTGAATCAACGTTGAAATAACGTTGAGTCAGTGTTGTGTGCCTGCAAGATCACTTGCTTACTTACCTACTCACTTGCTTGCTTGCGTGCTCACACACTCACTCACTCACTCACCCACTCAAACCTGTTTCTTTTATTTTCCTCTGTATAGTTAAAAGCCAAGCTTTAGCAACTTCTTTTGACTGTTTCCAGATTTTTGCCAGCTCTGGTAATAAAATACCCATTCTGACAGTCAAAAGGAGAAAGATGGTTTAGTTTAGAGATTAAAGTCAGATAACAAAATAGAGAAAAATCAGAAAAAGTCTGTATTTTGTAAGAGTGGATCCTTAAAAGTGGCGTCATTTTGATTACCAAAGAATGGGGAAAAATTTGCAAACATACTTTCGCCAGCATCTAAATGAAAAACTATTTTCACCCAATTTCGTAAAATCGTTCTTCGATATAAAAAGAAGCGATGACGACCTAACTGTTGACTACGACAGACTGTATGCATTCACGGTTGACAACTTTTCTTCCCTCTTTAATTGCACGCCGGTGGGTCAGGCCGCAGGTTCTATGACGGTTCCAGCGTAAAGGTTTACTGAGAATTAGAATTTAATTATGTCTCCCCCGAAAAATTTTTTTTCGGGGAGACATATTGTTTTTCCCCCGGGCGTCTGTCTGTCTGTCTGTCTGTCTGTCTGTCCGTCTGTCACACATTCGTGTCCGCTCTGTAACTTGAAAACCATTAGAGCTATCTTCACGAAACTTCGTATGAATATTAATCAGCATTAGACGACGTGCAGTGCGCAAAAGCTATAACTCTCGCTTTTATACTTTTTGAATTATCTCCCTTGGAAGTTTGTTGGTATGTATATAGGTATGGGCAAATCGTGTTCGGTCAATAACTTTCTTATTTTTTGATGGATTTTAAAATTACTCGGCAGAAATATTAACAACCATAAGACGATGTGTGGTGCGCATGAGGCAGGTCGGTACCTCAAAGGTCAAGGTCATACTTAGAGGTCAAAGGTCAAAAAGGGGCCTTTTTTCGTATTTGGTCAATGACTTTCTTATTTTGGGATGGATTTTAAAATTACTTGGCATAATTATTAACAACAATAAGACGATGTGTGGTGCGCATGAGTTGTAGGTCGGTACCTCAAAGGTCAAGGTCATACTTAGAGGTCAATGGTAAAGAAAGGGGCCTTTTTTCGTATTTGGTCAATAACTTTCTAATTTTGAGATGGATTTAAAATTACTTGGCATAATTATTAAAAACCATGAGACGATGTGTGGTGCCAATGAGGCAGGTCGGTCAAGGTCATACTTAGAGGTCAAAGGTCAAAAAGGGGGGCTTTTTTCGTATTTGGTCAATAACTTTCTTATTTTGAGATGGATTTTGAAATCACTTGGCAGAAATGTTAACCAATATTAGGCGATGTGTTGCGCGCATGACCCAGGTTGGTACCTCAAAGGTCAAGGTCAAACTTAGAGGTCAAAGGTAAAAAAGGGGCCTTTTTTCGGGTTTTGTCAATAACTTGCTTATTTTTAAATAGAATTTGAAGTTACTTGGCAAACATGTTAACTATTATGGGACGATGTGTTGCATGCATGATTCAGTTTGGTTTCTAAAATGTCAAGGTCATACATAGAGGTCAAAGGTAAAAAAGGGGCCTTTTTTCGTGTTTGGTCAATACCTTTCTTATTTTTAGATGGATTTTGAAATTGCTAGGCAGAAATGTTAACCACCATGAGATAATGTGTTGCACGCATGACCCAGTTTGGTACCTGAAAGGTCAAGGTCAAACATAGAGGTTAAAGGTAAAAAAGGGCCTTTTTGTGTTCTGTCAATAACTTTCTTATTATGCCCCCTACTTTGAAAAAGTTGGAGGGGCATATTGGTTCTGGTTCGTTCGTCCGTTCGTCCGTCTGTTACGCTTTTGATGTATAGCATATCTAAAGAACCGTGTATGCTAGGGTTTTGAAATTTCATATATCGATTCCTCATGGAAAATTAGCTGACATGTATTTTTCTTCTTGTCCGCATTATGCCCCCTTCAAGAGTTATTGCCCTTTGAATTTTTTTAATAAAATCTTGTCAGCAAGATATCTAAAAAAACTATTGGAGCTAGAGCCTTGAAAGTTGGTGAATATATTGGTGGTGATGAGTAGATGAACTGATAAACTTTTGACAAAATTCCGAAAAACACTTTGTGAGTTATGGCCCTTTGTCATTTTGGTAATTTGTGCCCATTGTAATGTATGCTAAAAGTGATGCATAGCATAACTTTAGAACCGTGTATGCTAGGGTTTTGAAATTATATATGGATTCCTCATGGAAAATTAGCTGACGCGTATTTTTTCTCGTCCGGATTATGCCCCTTTCAAGAGTTATGGCCCTTTGAATTTTTTTTTAATAAAATCTTGTCAGCAAGATATCTCAAATACTATTGGAGCTAGAGCCTTGAAAATTGGTGAATAGATTGTTGGTGATGAGTAGATGAACTGATTAACTTTTGACAAAAATCCGATAAATACTTTGTGAGTTATGGCCCTTTGTCATTTTGGTAATTTGAGCCCATTGTAATGTATGCTAAAAGTGATGCATAGCATAACTTTAGAACCGTGTATGTAATAGTTTTGAAATGTCATATATGCATTTCTGATGGAAAATAAGCTGACGCGTATTTTTTTCTCGTCAGGATCATGCCCCTTTCAAGAGTTATTGCCCTTTGATTTTTTTTAATAAAATCTTGTCAGCAAGATATCTCAAAAACTATTAAAGCTAGATCCTTGAAAGTTGGTGAATATATTGGTGGTGATGAGTGGATGGACTGATTGACTTTTGACAAAATTCCGAAAAATACTTTGTGAGTTATGGCCCTTTGTCATTTTGGTAATTTGTGCCCATTGTAATGTATGCTAAAAGTGATGCATAGCATAACTTTAGAACCGTGTATGCTAGGGTTTTGAAATTTCATATATGTATTCCTCATGGAAAATTAGCTGACGCGTATTTTTTTCTCGTCCGGATTATGTCCCATTCAAGAGTTATTGCCCTTTGAATTTTTTTTAATAAAATCTTGTCAGCAAAATATCTCAAACACTATTGGAGCTATAGCCTTGAAAGTTGTTGAGTATGTTGGTGGTGATGAGTATATGAACTGATTAACTTTTGACAAAATTCCGAAAAATACTTTGCGAGTTATGTCTCTTTGTCATTTTGGTAATTTGTGCTCATTGTAATGAATGCTAAAAGTGATGCAAAGCATAACTTTAGAACTGTGTATGCTATGGTTTTGAAATTTCATATATGCATTCCTAATGGAAAATAAGCTGACGCATATTTTTTTCTCATCTGGATTATGCCCCTTTCAAGAATTATTGCCTTTTGAAATTTTTATAATAAAATATTGTCAGCAAGATATCTCAAATACTATTGGAACTAGAGCCTTGAAAGTTGGTAAATAGATTGTTGGTGATGAGTATATGAACTGATTAATTTTTGACAAAATTCCGATAAATACTTTGTGAGTTATGGCCCTTTGTCATTTTGGTAATTTGTGCCCATTGTAATGTATGCTTAAAGTTATGCATAGCATAAGTTTAGAACCGTGTATGTTATAGTTTTGAAATTTCATATATGCATTTCTGATTGAAAATAAGCTGACGCGTATTTTTTTCTCGTCAGGATCATGCCCCTTTCAAGAGTTATTGCCCTTTGATTTTTTTTAATAAAATCTTGTCAGCAAGATATCTCAAAAACTATTGGAGCTAGATCCTTGAAAGTTGGTGAATATATTGGTGGTGATGAGTGGATGGACTGATTGACTTTTGACAAAATTCCGAAAAATACTTTGTGAGTTATGGCCCTTTGTCATTTTGGTAATTTGTGCCCATTGTAATGTATGCTAAAAGTGATGCATAGCATAACTTTAGAACCGTGTATGTTATAGTTTTGAAATGTCATATATGCATTTCTGATGGAAAATAAGCTGACGCGTATTTTTGTTCTCGTCAGGATCATGCCCCTTTCAAGAGTTATTGCCCTTTGAATTTTTTTTTAATAAAATATTGTCAGCAAGATATCTCAAAAACTATTGGAGCTAGATCCTTGAAAGTTGGTGAATATATTGGTGGTGATGAGTAGATGAACTGATTAACTTTTGACAAAATCCCGAAAAATACTTTGTGAGTTATGGCCCTTTGTCATTTAGGTAATTTGTGCCCATTGTAATGTATGCTAAAAGTGATGCATAGCATAACTTTAGAACCGTGTATGCTAGGGTTTTGAAATTTCATATATGGATTCCTCATGGAAAATTAGCTGATGCGTATTTTTTCTCGTCCGGATTATGCCCCTTTCAAGAGTTATTGCCCTTTGAATTTTTTTTAAATAAAATCTTGTCAGCAAAATATCTCAAACACTGTTGGAGCTAGAGCCTTGAAAGTTGTTGAGTATATTGGTGGTGACGAGTATATGAACTGATTAACTTTTGACAAAATTCCGAAAAATACTTTGCGAGTTATGGCCCTTTGTCATTTGGGTAATTTGTGCTCATTGTAATGAATGCTAAAAGTGATGCATAGCATAACTTTAGAACTGTGTATGCTAGGGTTTTGAAATTTCATATATGCATTCTAAATGGAAAATAAGCTGATGCATATTTTTTTTCTCATCCGGATTATGCCCCTTTCAAGAGTTACTGCCCTTTGAATTTTTTTTAAATAAAATCTTGTCAGCAAGATATCTCAAAAACTATTTAAGCTAGAGCATTGAAAATTGCTGAACATATTGGTGGTGATGAGTGGATGGACTGATTTACTTTTGACAAAATTACGAAAAACACTTTGTGAGTTATGGCCCTTTGTCATTTTGGTAATTTGTGCCCATTGTAATTTATGCTAAAAGTGATGCATAGCATAACTTTAGAACCGTGTATGCTATGGTTTTGAAATTTCATATATGCATTCCTGATGGAAAATTATCTGACAAGCATTTTTTTTCTCATCCTGATTATGCCCCTTTCAAGAGTTATTGCCCTTTGAAGTTTTTTTTAATAAAATCTTGTCAGCAAGATATCTCAAAAACTATTGGAGCTAGATCCTTGAAAGTTGGTGAATGTATTGGTGGTGATGAGTAGATGAACTGATTAACTATTGACATAATTCCGAAAAATACTTTGTGAGTTATGGCCCTTTGTCATTTTGGTAATTTGTGCCCATTGTAATGTATGCTAAAAGTGATGCATAGCATTACTTTAGAACTGTGTATGCTAGGCTTTTGAAATTTCATAAATGGATTCCTCATGGAAAATTAGCTGATGCGTATTTTTTTCTCGTCCGGATTATGCCCCTTTCAAGAGTTATTGCCCTTTGAAATTTTTTTAATAAAATCTTGTCAGCAAAATATCTCAAACACTTTTGGAGCTAGAGCCTTGAAAGTTGTTGAGTATATTGGTGGTGATGAGTATATGAACTGATTAACTTTTGACAAAATTCCGAAAAATACTTTGCGAGTTATGGACCTTTGTCATTTGGGTAATTTGTGCTCATTGTAATGAATGCTAAAAGTGATGCATAGCATAACTTTAGAACTGTGTATGCTATGGTTTTGAAATTTCATATATGCATTCCTAATGGAAAATAAGCTGACGCATATTTTTTTCTCATCTGGATTATGCCCCTTTCAAGAGTTATTGCCCTTTAACTTTTTTAAATAAAATCTTGTCAGCAAGATTTCTCAAAAACTATTGGAGCTAGAGCCTTGAAAGTTGGTGAACATATTGGTGGTGATGAGTGGATGGACTGATTTGACGAAATTCCGAAAAACACTTTGTGAGTTATGGCCCTTTGTCATTTTGGTAATTGTTCCCCACTGTAATTTATGCTAAAAGTGATGCATAGCATAACTTTAGAACCGTGTATGCTATGGTTTTGATATTTCATATATGCATTCCTGATGGAAAATTAGCCGACAAGCATTTTTTTTCTCATCCTGATTATGCCCCTTTCAAGAGTTATTGCCCTTTGAAGTTTTTTTTTAATATAATCTTGTCAGCAAAATATCTCAAAAACTATTATAGCTACAAATATATTAGTAGATGACCTATATAACTATTGACATAATTCCGAAAAATACTTTGTGAGTTATGGCCCTTTGTCATTTTGGTAATTTGTGCCCATTATAATGTATGCTAAAATTGATGCATAGCATAACTTTAGAACTGTATATGCTATTGTTTTGAAATTTTATATATGCATTCCTGATGGAAAATAAGCTGATGCGTATTTTTTTCTCATCCGGATTATGCCTCTTTCAAGAGTTATTGCCCTATGAAGTTTTTTAATAAAATCTTGTCAGCAAGAGATCTCAAATACAATTATAGCTAGAGTCTTGAAAGTTGATGAAAAGATTGGTGGTGATAAGTAGATGACCTGATTAACTTTTGACAAAATTTGAGTTATGGCCCTTTGTCATTTTGGTAATTTGTGTCTATTGTAATGTATGCTAAAAGTGATGCATTCAATAACTTTAGAATCGTGTATGCTATGGTTTTGAAATTTCATATATGCTTTCCTGATGGTAAATAAGCTGACAATTTTTTTTTTCATCCGGATAATTTAAGAACCGTGTAAGCTAGGGTTTTGAAATTTCATATATGGATTCGCTATGGAAAATTAGCTGACCCATATTTTTTTTCTCATCCGCATTATGCCCCTTTCAAAAGTTATTGTCCTTTAATTTATTTGTTAGCATAACCTTTGGGCCAAGGCCACACACTTTGAATTATTATTGTAATCATGGTAATTTTCGGTTTCATTGGACGGGTTTTTCAAAAATTCCATCCTTTAAAATAGCGATGTCCGGGTGGGTGGTTGGGGGATGGATGGGCATTTTTTTAATAATTTTTTTGTGTTTTTTTTGTTCTACATAAACTCATATAAACAGAGATTATACCCCTACACAAAAGTTGATATGGGGTGGGGATATGCCATTTGTCCTGTACATACATAAATACATGCATGCATACATCGCTACCCTACCCTACCCCACGCTTCCCCACTCAAACCCACCCAACCCACCACACCACACTTCACCCCACCCCACCCAACCCCACCATGCACCATCCTACAACACCCCACCACCCCTGCCCCACCCAACACACATGCATGCAGTCATACACAAATCCTTTGTTGACTAGGAATATTTTTTTTGTCTTTTTCTTCATAAACACATAACACAGAAATTATACCCCTACACAAAAGTTGATAGTGGATGGTGATATGCCATTTATCCTGTACATACATAAATACATGCATGCATATATTCCTACCCTACCCTACCCCACATCACCCCACCCCACCACATGACACCCTACCCCACAACACCCCACCCCACGACAACACACCTCAACTCGACCCACTCCAATTACACATGCATGCATGCACACACATGCATTTACACTCAAACATGCATGCCCATACACAATCACTCATTTATGCTTGCACACTCACATACAAACACACATGCATGCATGCACACACACACACTGATGCTTGCATGCATACATGCAGGTACTCACACATGCATGCATGCATGTACACAAATATGCATGCATGTACACTTATGGACTCGCACAATGTCATGCACACACACACACACATGCATGCACATGCAGGCATGCACACTTATGCACTCACTACACACACACACACACACACACACACACACACACACACACACACACACACACACACACACACACACACACACACACACACACACACACACACACACACACACACACACACACACACACATACATGCATGCATATATCCCTTCCCTTCCCCACCCAACCCCACCCCACCGACCCCATCACATGACACCCTACCCCACAACACCCCACCCCACGACAACCCACCTCAACCAGGCCCACAACACTTACACATGCATGCATGCACACACACATGCATTTACACTCAAACATGTATGCTCATACACAATCACTCATTTCTGCTTGCACACCCACATACAAATGCACATGCATGCATGCACACACACACACTGATGCTTGCATGCATACATGCAGGTACTCACCCATGCATGCACACTTATGGACTCACACATGCACACACACACACATGCATGCACATGCAGGCATGCACACTAATGCACTTACACATGCACACACACACACATGCATGCACATGAAGGCATGCACTCACGCATTAATGCATGTCATAAGAAAACATGCATGCACACATGCACTCAGGTGCGACATAGCCTTCGGCGGAATTCTTGTTGTATGTTTTTGAGTCTTTAACAATATTTGTTGAATATTTTGCCATCTAGGGACAAGCAAAGGTTGGGGGCATTGTGTTTTACAAACACCATTTCTAGCTTTTAGATGGATTTTGAAATTAATTGGCAGAAATGTTAACCACCATGAGACGATGTGTTGTGCTCATTACCCAAGTTGGTACCTCAAATGTCAAGGACAAAAGGTCAAAGGACAAAAAGGGCCTTTTTTTAGTGTTCAGTCAATAACTTTCTTCTTCCTGGATAGATTGTGAAATTACTTGGCAGAAATGTTAACCATCATGCGACGATGTGGTGCACGCTAGACCCAGGTCGGTACCTCCAAGATCAAGGTCATACTAAGAGGTCAGAGGTAAAAAAAGTTTGTTTGTTTTTGTGTCCAGTCATTAACTTTTTATTTCTGGATGGACTTTATAAAGTAACCATGCATAAATGTTCACCGTCATTAGACCATGAGTCATGTGCAAGACCAAGGTCCATACCTCCAATGTCAAGGTCATGTTATGTTTTTGTGTCCAGTCATTAACTTTTTATTTCTGGATGGACTTTATAAAGTAACCATGTCAAGGTCATACCTAGAGGTCAAAGGTAAAAAAAGGACAGTCAATAACTTCCTTATTCTTTGATGGGTTATGAAATTACTTGGCAGAAATGTTAACCATCATGAGACGATGTGTTGTACCGCAAAGGTCAAGGCCATACTTAGAGGTCAAAGGTAAAAAAGTGCTTTTTTGTTTACGGCCAATAACTTTTTTATTTTTCTATGAACATTTTTAAAGTTACTATGCAGAAATGTTCATCTTCATTAGATGATGTGTTGCACACAAGACCCAGCTCAATACCTCCAATGCCAAGGTTATACTTAGCAGCCAAAAACGGGGGAGACATCTGTGTTTTTGTAGAAAAACAAATTCTAGTTTTATGTAATGTTGGTTGGTGCCTAATGCTCCGTCTCTTGTCGGGCACATCGGAGACTAACTGTTGGTTTTCTTTTGCTATAGCATTTCAGTGGTGTCTATGCTGTCGAATCCTCACCGTTGTTTAATCTCTGTGGCTGTCTGATTTTTGTGTTCTCGGAGATGTTGCACTGATGAGTAAGGAGGCATTCAAGCGGACTGAAAAAATTATTTGTCTAAATCGCGACGGAAGTAAGGGCGAGAATTGCAGCCGCGTAAAAATCCATTTAAGCACTTTCACTGACCGCTCCAAAGAGGTTCTTCTGCCACAGTTTATTTTTGTTATGGTTTGTCTTTGAGTGTGTGTATCGCTTATCTTTTTTGTTTTGGATAGTCAATTGGCCATTTTGTGGAAAAGTAACTTTCCTTTTGGCTTTCCGCTATTGATGTTTCCATTAGGATCTAGTTTTTTAAGGTTTGTGTTTCTTTCCCTTTGATGTCTCTGATGGGAGCTCTGGGTTTATTGTATCGACTCCTGAGCATTGCCTTCACTTCTATTTTACATCGCATCAGCTGATCGATCAGGGGGACGCGGGTTCGATACCTGCCGGGTCGGCAACACTCCTTTGTCTAATCATGAAATCTTTTCTACGGTCATTCTCTCCCTTCTTCTGATTCAAGAAGGGCAGTTGTCAGTTTCTGGCTTACATATAAGCATGGCCAGGAAAAGTGTGGATATGTGAACTGATCGGCTCAAAAAAATGACTTAAAACAGTGCTGACTGGGCCGTTAAACTCCAATACAAACAAACAAAGCATCAGCTGATCGGCTCACAAATGACCTAAAAAGTGTTGACTGGGCCGTTAAACTCCAATACAAACAAACAAACAAACAAACAAAGCATCAGCTGATCAACGTGTTACTTCACTGAACAAAAGCATTGAAGTAAAGAAACCTACGATACATATAGAATTGCAATGACGTACAGGTATAAGCTGGAAATGAGAGATCAAATCAGTTTCTGTGGTTGGACTTGTCGATTGAAGAGACGGCGATAAACATTATGCTTACATGCCCACGTTATTGTGTTTATTTCTACTCCTAGACATCTATTGTGGGTACTCCTTAGAACCGCCTCGTAAACCGCCTCAACGAGGCGGTTCTAAGGAGCACCCTCAACCTATGTTTGGAGTAAAAATAAGAAAATTATCACAATTTTCATCAGAAAAAAATGTCCGTTTTTGAGATGAGGAAAACTGCACTTTGTCTGACGGATGTGTTATCGTAATGAAGTTTGTAGACTGAGTGAATTAACTGTTGTTATTATTGTTTCTTTCTGCAAGCAGGGTAGTTTTGAAAAAAGAACACAAAAAAAAACGACCAAAGATAACTGTAATGTGTCGGTCCCCGAACACAAGTCTGGCGTTGACCCAGTAGTTAGCCAGTTTCACCTACCTGAATCTGAGCTTTCTCTCGCAGCAGTTCCCACTGTCGATCGGACAGAATGTCTTCTGTGGCAAAAATATATGGTGGAGAATCTGGAGACATGTTAAAATCACCACATAGAATTGCTGGGGAGCCACAGAACTTCTGATTCAATATCCATTTTAAGCAGGCTATCTGGTGAAATAATACATACTTAGTCACAATGGAACGGTACAAATGTATTCGTAAACGTGAGGGTTTACAGGTTATTAATCTCCCCCGTCCATGCTCCTCCAAAACAAAACATACGCGAATCTTGACACCTTGTCCAACAAGAGCAAATATTTTGGCGTTGGACTACCGGTGTCTCGCCGAATAAAGGGAAGCACTGCCTGTTTTGGAATTTAAAAAGCCAGACGGAAAATGAGCTGAAAATGTAGAAAATGTATCAATACGGTTGAAAATCGTGATTTCTATACGTTGCTCAAGAGCGATGAGTGATTCAACAGTGCTCTTTCTTTGGGCCGCTTGATATTTGCTATTTGACTAAGGCTGCAAACGGAGCATGCCTATACAGATTTCCATGCAGGAACACGTGTGGCTAAAGGAGTTGTCGCTAGTCTTACTCCCAACACTGAGGCAACATATGATATACGAGGATGATAATAATAATAAACTAGAAATGCGTCCAAAGGACACGGATGCACCCGCCTGCAAATCTGTTGATGTTATTATTTGACCTTCGACCGCCAAGTATGACCTTGATCTTACAGGTATGGACCTGGGTCTTGCGTGAAACAAATTGGTTAACACATTGCCTAGTAATTATTAAATATATCCAGGAACAACAAAGAACACTTCTCTTTTCCTTTGACCTTTAAGTATGACCTTGACCTTGGGCGTACCAATCTGGGTCTTGTGCAGGATGATGGTCAACATTCCTACCAAGTAATTTCTAAACCCATTTAGAATGACCGGACGCAAGAAAAAAGACACTTTTCTTTACCTTTGACCTCTAAGTATGACCTTGACCTCGGAGGTATCAACCTGGGTCTTGGGCACGACACTTCTCATGATGGTTAACATTTCTGCCAAGTTATCTCAAAATCCATCTAGAAATAAGGAGGTTATTGACTGTGTTTAAGATTCGTACCCTTTTTTTAACCTTTGACCTCTAAGTACGACCTTGACCTTGGAGGTACAGACTTGGGTTTTGTGTGAGACAGTTCGTCTCATAATGGCTAACATTTCTGCCAAAAAATTTAAAAAATCTACCAAGAAATAAGGAAGTTTTTGACCGTGTTTAAGTTTTGGACACTTTTTTTTACATTTGACCTCTATGTACGACCTTAATCTTGTAGGTACGGATCTGAGTTTCGCGTGCTACACATCGTCATTTCCGCCAAGTAATTTTAAAATCGATCCAGAAATAAGAAAGTCATTGACTGTGTTTAAGTTTCGGACCCTTTTTGGACCTTTGTATATTAATGTTTATTTTTTGGGAACAACACTCTAACCTAGGGCGAAGAATCGGCCGGTAAAAATCTTTAAGCACCCCTCCAACAGTGGCATATGCTACTGACCATTCTAAGGCGGTAGTTTTGGTGTTGGTCTTTTGCTGTTTTATGTTTGCGGATTTGTTGTGAGTTGTTGTTTAGTGTTTGCTAATGGTCTGATCACCCCGTGTGGGGAAGAGAGGGCTGATTGTTCCATTTCATAAACACTCGAAATTTTTCTTGTTTTGTGTATGTTTCCTCTTCCATTTGGTGTCGAGAGTGGGCTGCGTCTTGTGATTGTGGCGCGCCCGGGATCTTTCTTTTAAATGTTTGACCTCTAAGTACGACCTTGACCTTGGAGGTATGAACCTGGATTTTGCGCGCGACACATTGTCTCATGCTGTTTACCGTTTCTGTTGTGTAATTTCAAAATCCATCCAGTAATAAGAAAGTTATTGACTGCGTTCAACTTTCAGATGGACGAACGAACGGACGGACACACGGACGAACGGACAGGGGCAACGGTATATGCCCTTCCACGATTCTTCGAATGGCGGGGGCATAAAAATAACAATCATAATAATCATGATAATGATAACTAAAACTAAACTGAAATATTGTGAATAAGTGAGTGTTTGAGTTTTACGTCCCACCAACAGCTAAGGTCATACGGAGACGGGACCTCGGTTTAAAGACTCATCCGAAAGCCGGAGAAGCCCTGGATCGATCCTGCGATCCCTGGTTTACAAGGCGAGTAGCGTAACCACTACACCACGGAGGCTTCTACTGAAATATTGTATATTTATTGATATAATCGGGTTTAGAGTTTTACAGATAGAACGGCGCAGTTGTTGTTTTTACTGTTTTAGATTCTTAAAATGTGAGTAAAATATATTAAAATGGACTAAATAGAATAAAAAATAGATATGATTATCATAATAATAATTAAACTAATGTAATTGTTTTCCTTAAAAGTTAACAGTTTTATGAAGCAATACGAAAACACGCCAATACAAATACATTGTAACCTTTTTTCGCCGAAGAAAAGAAAATTTTAATATGACAAATTGTCATATTTTTCGTAGTTCTGCACAAAATAAAGATCGTAGGTACTCATTAAAACCGCCTCATCGATATGGTTTACCCATGTAAACCCCAGTTTTACAATGTAAAAGTGGGAGTCTAGGGGTCAAAATTATATAGGCGTGTTTTCGTGATTATAAATAGATTCTTCACATAATATGTACATGCTGAAAACGAAGGTGACGATTATACATATACAAGAAAGGTTTTATGTACATTATCACATTGGAACAGAAGATTATATGGTAACGGAAAGAAGAGACCCTTAATTAGATTTCTTCTTCTTTCTCGTCGAATCCAGCTTCGATGTATGTTTTTTTTTCAGATATTTTATTACATTTTTTGTTGACATTGCTGAAGGCAAATATTTCTTAATGCAATAGATACATAGACAAAAGGATCAAACATTTGCCAAAAAGGTGTATGGTTTAACCAAGGACCAAATTACTTATCAGATACAAACATCCGAACAATATTTTTATTCATGAATAATGGTTTTGTCTTCAGGCAGCTGTAACAATTGATGTAACCAGAGATTCAACTTCGGTGAAGTTGATGTCGAACCTGCTCCCCACCTGCCCCGCAGAAAAAATAAAAGTTTATTCAAGGCAGAAGAAATGAATATAGGGCTTTGGGAACAATCCATAGCCTATATATGTGAGGTAAAAACTGACTAAGTTCCCAATGTAATAAAATGAACTAAAATGATCCAAGAATTATATCCAATGCACATGAACATCCTCATATCATGGAGAAAACACATGCAAAGTTTCAAAATGATTAGTAGAAAACTGAAAGAGGATTTGCGATGACGAGGTACCTACTGTATATCAATTGGAGGTTAAAAATGACTAAGTCCACAATGTGGAAAAAGTGACAAAAATTGATCCAAAGATTAAGTCCAAACCACTTGCACAGCCTCATGCCATGGCAAAACACATACAAAGTTTCAAAATGATAAGTATAAAACTGTAAGAGGAGTTGCGGTGACAAAGAGGTACCTGCTGTATATCAATTGAAGGTTACAAATGACTAACATCACTATGGGCAAAAAGTGAAAAAATAGTCCGAGAATTATGTCCCAACCACATGCACATCTTCATACCATGGTGAAAGCACATGCAAAGTTTCAAAACGATCGGTATAAAACTGTAAGAGGAGTTGCGATGACAAGAGGTACCTATCGTATAACAACTTAAAAATGGCTAAGTTCACAATGTGGAAAAGTGATAACAATTGATCCAAAGATAAAGTCCAAACCACATGCACATCCTCATACCATTGCAATAACACACACAAAGTTTCAAAATGATTGATATAAAACTGAAAGAGGAGTTGCGATGACAAGAGGTACCTATCGTATATCAACTGAAGCTTAAAAATGGCTAAGTTCACAATGTGCAAAAAGTGAAAAAAATATTCTGAGAATTATGTCGAAACCACATGCAGATCTTCATACCATGGTGAAAGCATGTGCAAAGTTTCAAAATGATCGGTATAAAACTGAAAGAGGAGTTGCGAGGTACCTATCGTATATCAATTGAAGCTTAAAAATGACTAAAGTCACAATGTGTAAAGTGTTCTTTGTATTTGTATAGTCGTGTTTTCGTAATGACAACATTTGGAACAACATACACCTTCCTTACCTTCAGATTTTGGTTTAAGTTTATTTTATTTTATTTGCATAAGCAATACACACACATGTATAAACTCAATAAAAGCTACCAAACGTACAATGATATACAAATGGGGCTCAAAAGAAATACAAGTGACAACAATGATCAAGAATCGAAACAATTACCTCACATCTCCCACCCAAGACACCAAAGGGAAAGAAACTCAAATATAAAACAAAATCATTATGATAATAAAAACTCCAAAAACGGAAATCCAAAAAGGATAGTTATTTTCTCACAAAAAGACCAAAGGGCTATACAAAAAAAGATATTAGCAATACAGACATGCGAAGACGAACTATAATAATAATAAACCACAAGAGAAGAGCCCCCTTGGAACGGTGTTTTTTTACTGTGCAGCTTAAATCGACCTTACGTGGCCACAATCCTCGCCTGTCGTGCTTTAGACAAATGATTTGTTCAGTCATGAGGGGATTTCTAACTCATCAGTGCAAGATGTTCAAAAACATCAAACAAATTTACGATGAGGACTCGACAGCATGAAATAACTGAAATGCTGGAGCAAAAGAAAACCAACATTTGGTCTCTTGTTGGCCCGACCAGAGACAAAGCATCAGGCACCAACCCACATTAATTTAAAAACGTCTTTAGGCCGGAGCCCTCATCGAGTTTGAGGCCCGACCCGGCGGCGTGCAATTAAAGACGGAAACAAAGTTATTAACCTTGATTGGGTTAACCACCATGCATGCAGTCTGTCGTGTAACAAGTAGTATATTTTTTAATTTTGAATACCTAAAAGGTAAATTAAGTCAGTCTACACTGATCGAACAAACATTGTTTCCCAGTTTTTAGGATAACTGAAGGTTTGTGCCAGTTAATGTATCAAACATATATACCTGCAAAGCTTGAATGTCTGGTTTCTTGAATTCGCCGAAATCTACATGAGTATTAGCGACAGTAATTACGTGATCTGTTCCAGTTCGTCTTAGTTCCGTAATTATGGCAACGTCGTGCATAGAATATCTTTCCGCAACAGTTTGTTTCATTCCTTCATCCAGCACTACAAACTAAGAGCAATAATACATATAAGTTTCAACATATTCATCTGAACTCGATTACACAGAAAACCTCAAGAATTATATAAACGTGCACTTAAAGTAAAAGTGAAGGCAATAATTAGGAATCGATACAATTAACCCACAGCTACCATCAGAGACGCCAAAAGGAAATAAACACAAACATGAATTGACTAGACCCTAATGGAAACACCAATAGCGGAAAGCCAAAAGGACAGTCATTTTCCCACAAACTGGTCAATTCGCTATCCAAAACAAAAAAGTATAAGCGATACACACACTCAAAGACAAACCATAACAAAAATAAACCGCGACAGAGGAACCGCCTTGGAACGGATGTAGGCATCTTGGGGTCATACATGGTCTAGAAGATCCAGGGCCACCACTACCCAGCCACGTCAGATGTAACGAAAAATGGATAACACTCATACATTTTGCAGCCATGACATGACATGACTTTCGTTTTGTTTCCTGTAATCTAAACACATCCAAAATGTCCATATTTTTTCATTTATGAGAGGACTTGAATTGATTGATGAGACACAAATCGAAATCATTTTTTGTACTAAATGAGTATCAATTATGCTTAAACTAGAGAAAATAGCGCTTAGGAAAAGCTACAAACAAAGATCAAAAGAGATATGAAGGCAAATAAAACAAAGTGCACCAAGAATCGAATGCAATTAACATATAGTTAAATTCAGGTATTAACAATAAACACAAATTTAAAACAGCCGACGTCTTCTAGTAAGCGACCACATTGGTTAAAAGTGGTCTTAAAGATCACTTTTGCACGATCCCAAAAGTGGTTTTAATACAGAAATTCTGCTAGAGAACGACCGCGTTATGCTAAATAGTTCCTTAGAAATTCGAGTTAAGTATTAATGCCAGCTTAATCAAGACTAATTCTTTGTTTAAATATGTTCCATAAAAGGACTATCCTTTGGAAGCAAAAATACACCGCAGATCTGAAAGCATGGACTGTACAAGTATGTCTGGCTTTGGCCAATTAGGCCTCTTTAGTGACATATTTAAAATGTTTCAATTTTTTACCACATATTTGTAATTTCTGACACAATACTATGTGTTTTAAACACCCGATGTCTTCTAGTAAGAGATCACATTCAGGTATGTTCAAACGTGGTCTTTAAGACCACTTTTGAACCGTCCTAAAGGTGGTCTTAATATAGGAATTTTGCTGCATATGAAACATCAGAGAACAATCACGTTGTGATAAATAGTTCCGTAGAAATTCGAATAAAGTGTTAGATACGTAAACATAATTAATGGTTGTGATCGCCAAATAGATCTTTGTCAAATTTGACATAATACCACAATCGGCTTTATCTTTGATTGCCAAACGCATTACATGGTCGAAACGTGAAATGCTAAACTAACTGTCTACACGAAAAATCCTGTCATTTTCAAAAGTGTCACTGATTCGACAAGACTCATACAGGAGACGGTCTAACGGTTTAGACAGTCTACGACTTACTTTGAAGAGTTCTTCTGTGACTTTGCTCAGGTCCAATAGCTGAACACTTTTACAGGTGAACTTATCTGATCTATAGAAAGTAGCACAACCCTCGTCGTATGTGACACTGACACGTTTGATAAAGTGACTCTTGAAACCACGCCTGGAAACATGACATAGAGGATCTTACATGGGTGTTCATGTATTATTGAATTTATTAAACCAGTTGAGGAAAAGGATAAAATGCGAGGCTGTGCCGAGCATTTTATCCCTTTTCCTCAACGAGTTTAATCAATTCAGTAATATATAGGCCAGAATGCAAGATTCTATTTATCATATTATGACATTTAAAACGAATTTTATTCATAATTGCCTAACAAAAACGTCAATATTTCGCCATTAGTAAACGCGACATTGTAAAGGACGTCGTACGTGAAACGTTTTTACGGGCCGTTTCTAACTAATTTGCATATTTAATCCATTAGTGGATTATTGAATTTATTACATCACGTTATAACATTCTGAGACGATACGTCATATGATAAAAATGAAAATTATAGTTTAATGGTCGACTGTTTGTAATCGAAGAAAGTTCAATGCCACAGAGTTTTCTGCTTGTGTTAACACAGCGACGATACAATCCCGGATACTTTGGTTGTGCCTGTGACCAAACGTTTCTTCAAACAGATTGGAAAGCTGGTTTTCGACTTACATTGTACATCACATGAACAAGACTGTGAAACGAACACCACTTTCAATCCCACTTTATAAACATGAAAGTAGGGTTCACTGGGGTATACATCCATTTTCTTACTTCTGCTCCAAAACATAATTGTGGGTACTCCAAATATAGGTTGTTGGAACTCGTTAGAACCGCCTCAATAAGGCGGTTCTAACGAGCACCTACAACCTATGTTTGCAATATAAATAAGAACAAGATGTTTGTGAAACACGAACATGTCCCCGGGCATGGTCATTTTTCATTCAAAGTTGCTCACAGTTCAAGATTTTTGTTTGTGTGGGAAGCCCTTGACACAAGAAACTTACATGCCAAATATGAAAGCTTAAATGGTTCAAAAGTTATGAACAATAATATTTTTTCTTTAAAGTAGGTCAAGGTCACGGGTGAAAAATTTTTACATGAATGTAAAGCTCTTGTCACAAGGAACCTACATGCCAAATATTAAGGCTCTATCTTAAACGGTTCAAAAGATATGAACACTTTTATTTTTTTTTAAGTGGGTCAAAGGTCAAGGTCATGGTCCAAACATTTTGCATGAATGAAAAGCTCTAACCACAGGGATCCTACGTGCCAAATATGAAAGCTCTATCCCAAACGGTTTGAAAGTTATGACCAAAAATGTTTATTTTTTAAGTAGGTCAAAGGTCAAGGTCACAGGTCAAAAATTTTGCATGAATGTACAGCGATTGTCACAAGGAACCTACATGCTAAATATGAAGGCTGTATCTCAAACGGTTCAAAAGTTATGACCAATATTAACTTTTTCTTTTATGTAGGTCAAAGGTCAAGGTCACAGGTCAAAATTTGTCACAAGGAACCTACATGCAAGATATGAAGGCTCTATCTCAACCCGTTCAAAAGTTATGACCAAAATGTTATTTTTTTATTTTAAGTAGGTCAAAGGTCAAGGTCAAGGTCACAGGTCAAATTGTTTTGCATAAATGTAAAGCTTTTATCACAGGGAACATACATGCTAAATATGAAGGCTGTATCTCAAACGGTTCAAAAGTTATGACCAATGTTAACTTTTTCTTTTATGTAGGTCAAAGGTCAAGGTCAAGGTCACAGGTCAAAAATTTTTAAGTGAATGTAAAGTTTTTGTCACAAGGAACCTACATGCAAAATATGAAGGCACTATCTCAAACCGTTAAAAAGTTATGGCCAAAATGTTATTTTTATATTTTAAGTAGGTCAAAGGTCAAGGTCAAGGTCACAGGTCAAAATTTTTTGCATGAATGTAAAGCTTTTGTCACAAGGAACATACATGCTAAATATGAAGGCTGTATCTCAAGTGGTTCAAAAGTTATGATCAATGTTATTTTTTCCATTAAGTAGGTCAAAGGTCAAGGTCAAGGTCACAGGTCAAATTTTTTTGCATGAATGTGAAGGTCTTGTCACAATGAACCTTCAGGCCAAATATGAAAGCTCTATCTCAAACGGTTCAAAAGTTATGACCAACGTTAAAGTTGTCCACGTACAAACCAACAAACAAACAGACAGGGCAAAAACAATGTCCCCGCTATCGCTACCGGGGACATAAAAATATCACAGAATTTCATCAAAAATTGTGAAAAATTTTACTATGGTGCATGGGTGTCTTATCGTAATGATGCGTACGAAAGCTGACAAGTATTGTCCGAGGACAAAATTTCGCTTCATGTGTCACATTAGCTCTCCGACAATTTGACTCCATCTTCGTAAACTAAGAACATAGCAACAGATAAGGTAATTTGTTTGATTTGAGGTTTAACGTCCCCGTCAACACTGTAAAGGTCATTTTGGAGACGTTGCTTCCAATTTTTGTTGGACTTTTACCCAACATTGAGATGAAATGACATCTAAAGCCGTGTCGCCCAATGAAAACAATAGGGTTTATAAACATGGACGGGCCGACTCGTACCGCTTTGCCTGGGCAGGCTTAGATCCTCTAAGCGGTTTACCAGTACTCGTGTGCGGGTTGGTTTCAGCTCTGCGTGGAAGCTTCATGCAGCCCATATATTTCTTCAAGCCCCGATGGGCGGGGGCGAACAGATAAGATAAGTATTGTATGATAATTGAAGGATAGGTTTCCTTATTTCTCCATATAAACCTATGTTATTATATCTTATTAGAACCGTATCGTCGAGGCGGTTCTAATAAATACCCGCAGCATAGGTTTTAATGGAGAATTGACAAAAAACTACCCCACAGTTATCACAAAATGCTGACCTTATCTGTTGCTATGCTAAGAGGTATGTGTTCAAGTTCCTTTACGCACAAGGAAGTATGGATTCGGTACCCTGTATAGGAGACAGCAGTGTCTTTTAACCCTTTTTTGTACCAAATGGAATCTTCCTCTTTATATACAGTAGGAGTCCATTTCAAAATTTAGGGGTGTCAGGTTGTGTTTTCTTCAAAATTGATTTGGAAAATGGCTGAACTTTTAGCAAACAGTGAAGGTCCTGATCAGACGCCGCGTTCTGCGGCGTCTGATCTTGGCCTGCACTGTTTGCCAGGGTACCCGTGTTGGGTTTCTTGTACTAAATGAGTTAAGTATTGCTCGCCATCAGCCAAAACGCAGTGTACTACCCGTGCCATAGTGAAGAATCTCACCATATTTAATCTGAGATTCAATTTGTAATTGAACACAACGAACGCATTGTCCATTATTTCTTACATACAGGATAAGGAATAGCCGCAATCTGCACTTATTTCATTCACATTATCCCAGTTTGGTCTTCCTGGCAAGAAAGTACTATATGCAAATCTCTAGGCAAAAATAACCTGGCCTATTTTCAACTAGAAATATTACCCTTTGCCGCACCTACCATGCAACAAACAAAAACTTTAATACGGAAAACATACACCTATGGACACAAAACTGTTCAAACTCCTATGAAGTGCCTTTCAATATCTCTTTGCATCAAGTTAGTTTGACAAGCAAATGCCATTCGTCAAATAATTCTAAAATAGAAGTGAAGGCAATGATCAGAAATCGATACAATTAACCCACATCTCCCATCAGAGACACCAAAGGGAAGGAACATAAACATGAAATAACTACATCAATAGCGAAAAGCCAAAAGGACAGTTACTTTCCCACAGAATGGCCAGAATGGCCAATTGGCTATCCAAAACAAAAAAATAAGCGATACACGCACTCAAAGACAAACCATCGCAAAAATAAACCGTCACAAAAGAACCGCCTTGGAACGGTCATTGAAACGAATTCCACTGGGGGTGAAGGGGGGGGGGGGGGGGAGGAGAGGTGTGGGAGGGGGGGGGGGGGGTGTGTGTGGGGCTTAAATCGATTTTACGCGGCCGCAATTCTCGCCCTTACTTCCGTCGCGATTTAGACAAACAATTTGTTCAGTCCGCATGAAGGCCTCCTAACTCATCAGTGCAACATCTCCGAGAACACAGAAATCAAACAACCACAGAGATAAAACAACGGTGAGGCCTCGATAGCAAGAAACCACTGAAATGTTCCGGGAGCAAAAGAAAACCAGCAGTTAGACCCAGATGGGTAAAACTGACTCAAGCAATGCGTTGGTCTTATTTTCGCAAAGACATTCTGATCGACATTTGAGATGTATTTTGACTGGACAATGCTGGAGTCTTCAGTGAAATGTACACCACTTTGTATTTTGAATTTATTTCTGTCTGTCTGGCAGTTGACAGATATATTGAATGAAGTTTAAAATCATAACGAAATGAAGCCCCATCAAAGTTTGAACGGTTTTGTGTCTACAGGTGAAGCTCTACAGGAATAGCTTGACTGACAGTTTCCTATAAAAAGTATTAAATCGTTTCTCGGTAGGCCACGTTACAATTTACAGATCATAGAATTTTGAACTCAGAACGCAATAACAGAAGGGTTCAACCGGGCACCAAATCATGAAAGTTGTTACCACACATGCATTCGGTTTACAAAAAATCATGTCACAACACAGGTTTTAACCCATTTTGGACCCGAAACCCCAAAACGGGTAACTGGCAAACGGGGCGTCTGATCAGGGCCTACACTGTTTGCAAAAAGTTCAGTTATTTTTTTTTCAAATAAATTTTGAAGAAAAAAAAAACAACTTGACTCCCCTAAATTTTCAAATGGACCCCTGCTATATACATTGATAGTATTTGAGTTTAACGGCCCAGTCAACACATTTAGGCCATTTTTGTGCCGGTCAGAGTTTCTATCCACATTTTTCCAGGACATGCTTATACGAAAGCGGTTAACCACTCCAGTGCGCATTCTTTCGTCAAAAAACTGACATTTACCCTTCTTGAATCAGCGGAAGGGAGAGAATGAACGTAGAAAAGATTTCATGATCAATCTCCACGAAAGAGTATTGCCGACCACTACAGGTATCGAACTCGCGTCCTCCTCATCACCAGTCAGACACGCATCCGACTGAGCTACCGATGCCGGCCCCGCTATATATAAGGAGGAAGATTCCATTTGGTACAAAATAGGTTAATGCACAACATGCTGGGATAACGCGGTAGTTTAATCTCTGCAGTCGTTCAATTTTCGTGTTCTCGGAGATGCACTGATGGGTTCGAAACCCTTGACGCGGAGTGAACACATTATTTGTGTAAACCACGGCGGAACCAAGGGTGAGGACTGTGGTCATGTTAAGGCGATTTAACCCTTGTCCTGCTGAATATTCAAATATGCAACACCCACTACTGATTATCAACCAATCAGATTACTTGATGCAAATTATTGCAACAAATTCACAATCTGAATCTCAAACAATGTAGATCCTGATCAGATGGCTTCTTCAGAAGCCATCTGATCTGGATCTGCATTGTTTGAAAGATAAGGCATATCCGGGATCAGCAGGACAAGGGTTAAGACCTTCTCCCACACCCAGTATTTTTACTTGTCGCCCCAAGGCGATGTTTTTGTTGTGGTTCGTTACTTGTTTCTTTGTTTGTCTTTGCGTATTTGTATTTTTGGTTTTCTACTTGTAAAGATGTAATTGCGACACCGTCGCTTTGTGTGGTTCTGCATAAAGTAAATTGTATCGATTCCTGATCATTGCCTTCACTTCAATTTTATCTCAAGCTTTCGCTAGCCAGAGCTTACTGTTGAACTAATTACATTAGAACTTCGATCGCTCGAACACCGATAGCTCGAATACCATGGCTAAGTCGAACACGTTCTTGCGTCCCTAGAGAATCCCTTTACATATAAAATAGTGAAGGAAACATTAGGGAGGTTTTGTGTTTTATCTTGCTAATGTATGCTGTGTATACTCATTAGAATCGCCTCAATGAGGCGATTCTAATGAGTACACACAGCATACATTTATAATAAAGAAAACTCAGTAGCTATTACCAAATCTCCAGGATCGCGCCCTCAATGGCATTAACAATAACCCTCCTTGGCTCGCACTACCGCTTTCTCGAACAAATTTTCATGGTCCCAAAGGGGTTCGAGCCATCGAAGTTCGACTGTATTGACGAATGTCATAGGATATCTGTTGTGGTTTGCCACACACACACACACACACACACACACACACACACACACACACACACACACACACACACACACACACACACACACACACACACAAAATATTATTATGGAATGGGTACAACGTATCAATAAAGACGTTTTCATTCGTCTAGGTGCCCGGGCCGCTTGGCTGAACCTGCACGACCATCTCTCGGGTTGGAGAGACCTATATGTTCATCGATTCCACGCTCATGGAAGATTCTTATGCTATTCTCTCAGTAACCTGTATTACCTATCCTATATACAGAGGATCTTATCTGAGTGTTCATGTATTATTGAATTTATTAAACGAGTTGAGGAAAAGGGATAAAATGCTCGGCAAATGTATTATTGAATTTATTAAACGAGTTGAGGAAAAGAGATAAATTGCGAGGCGTTGCCGAGCATTTTATCCCTTTTCCTCAACGAGTTTAATAAATTCAATAATACATGAGCACGAATGCAAGATTCTATTTATCATATGACATTTAAAATGCACTTTATTTACGATTGTTTACAAAAATGTCAATATTCCGCCGTTAGTAAACGCAATGTCATTAAGGACGTCGTACATGTAACGTTACGGGACGTATCTACCTAATTTGCATATTTAATCCACTAGTGGATTATCGAAAATATTACACGGCGTTATTACACTTTCAGACGCGACGTTATATGATAAACACACACAAAAAAATAAAAAATGCAAAACGAAAAGAATAGCAACATATAAGGTAAACATTTAGTGATAATTGAAGGATGGGTTTCCTGATTGCTCCAGAAAAATCTATGTTGTTGGTATTCATAAGAACAGCCTCAGAAAAATCTGTGTTGTTGGTATTCATAAGAACAGCCTCAGAAAAATCTATGTTGTTGGTATTCATAAGAACAGCCTCAGAAAAATCTATGTTGTTGGTATTCATAAGAACAGCCTCAGAAAAATCTATGTTGTTGGTATTCATAAGAACAGCCTCAGAAAAATCTGTGTTGTTGGTATTCATAAGAACAGCCTCAGAAAAATCTATGTTGTTGGTATTCATAAGAACAGCCTCAGAAAAATCTATGTTGTTGGTATTCATAAGAACAGCCTCAGAAAAATCTATGTTGTTGGTATTCATAAGAACAGCCTCAGAAAAATCTGTGTTGTTGGTATTCATAAGAACAGCCTCAGAAAAATCTATGTTGTTGGTATTCATAAGAACAGCCTCAGAAAAATCTATGTTGTTGGTATTCATAAGAACAGCCTCAGAAAAATCTATGTTGTTGGTATTCATAAGAACAGCCTCAGAAAAATCTATGTTGTTGGTATTCATAAGAACAACCTCAGAAAAATCTATGTTGTTGGTATTCATAAGAACAGCCTCAGAAAAATCTATGTTGTTGGTATTCATAAGAACAGCCTCAGAAAAATCTATGTTGTTGGTATTCATAAGAACAGCCTCAGAAAAATCTATGTTGTTGGTATTCATAAAAACAGCCTCAGAAAAATCTGTGTTGTTGGTATTCATAAGAACAGCCTCAGAAAAATCTATGTTGTTGGTATTCATAAGAACAGCCTCAGAAAAATCTATGTTGTTGGTATTCATAAGAACAGCCTCAGAAAAATCTATGCTGTAAGTATTCATAAAAACAGCCTCAGAAAAATCTATGTTGTTGGTATTCATAAGAACAGCCTCAGAAAAATCTATGCTGTAAGTATTCATAAAAACAGCCTCAGAAAAATCTGTGTTGTTGGTATTCATAAGAACAGCCTCAGAAAAATCTATGCTGTAAGTATTCATAAAAACAGCCTCAGAAAAATCTGTGTTGTTGGTATTCATAAGATCAGCCTCAGAAAAATCTGTGTTGTTGGTATTCATAAGAACAGCCTCAGAAAAATCTGTGTTGTTGGTATTCATAAGAACAGCCTCAGAAAAATCTATGCTGTAAGTATTCATAAAAACAGCCTCAGAAAAATCTGTGTTGTTGGTATTCATAAGAACAGCCTCAGAAAAATCTATGTTGTTGGTATTCATAAGAACAGCTTCAGAAAAATCTATGTTGTTGGTATTCATAAGATCAGCCTCAGAAAAATCTGTGTTGTTGGTATTCATAAGATCAGCCTCAGAAAAATCTGTGTTGTTGGTATTCATAAGAACAGCCTCAGAAAAATCTATGTTGTTGGTATTCATAAGAACAGCCTCAGAAAAATCTATGCTGTAAGTATTCATAAAAACAGCCTCAGAAAAATCTATGTTGTTGGTATTCATAAGAACAGCCTCAGAAAAATCTATGCTGTAAGTATTCATAAAAACAGCCTCAGAAAAATCTGTGTTGTTGGTATTCATAAGATCAGCCTCAGAAAAATCTGTGTTGTTGGTATTCATAAGATCAGCCTCAGAAAAATCTGTGTTGTTGGTATTCATAAGAACAGCCTCAGAAAAATCTATGCTGTAAGTATTCATAAAAACAGCCTCAGAAAAATCTGTGTTGTTGGTATTCATAAGAACAGCCTCAGAAAAATCTATGTTGTTGGTATTCATAACAACAGCTTCAGAAAAATCTATGTTGTTGGTATTCATAAGATCAGCCTCAGAAAAATCTGTGTTGTTGGTATTCATAAGATCAGCCTCAGAAAAATCTGTGTTGTTGGTATTCATAAGAACAGCCTCAGAAAAATCTATGTTGTTGGTATTCATAAGAACAGCCTCAGAAAAATCTGTGTTGTTGGTATTCATAAGATCAGCCTCAGAAAAATCTGTGTTGTTGGTATTCATAAGATCAGCCTCAGAAAAATCTGTGTTGTTGGTATTCATAAGATCAGCCTCAGAAAAATCTGTGTTGTTGGTATTCATAAGATCAGCCTCAGAAAAATCTATGTTGTTGGTATTCATAAAAACAGCCTCAGAAAAATCTGTGTTGTTGGTATTCATAAGATCAGCCTCAGAAAAATCTATGTTGTTGGTATTCATAAGAACAGCCTCAGAAAAATCTGTGTTGTTGGTATTCATAAGATCAGCCTCAGAAAAATCTGTGTTGTTGGTATTCATAAGATCAGCCTCAGAAAAATCTGTGTTGTTGGTATTCATAAGATCAGCCTCAGAAAAATCTGTGTTGTTGGTATTCATAAGATCAGCCTCAGAAAAATCTATGTTGTTGGTATTCATAAAAACAGCCTCAGAAAAATCTATGTTGTTGGTATTCATAAAAACAGCCTCAGAAAAATCTATGCTGTAAGTATTCATAAGAACAGCCTCAGAAAAATCTATGTTTTTGGTATTCATAAGAACAGCCTCAGAAAAATCTGTGTTGTTGGTATTCATAAGAACAGCCTCAGAAAAATCTATGTTGTTGGTATTCATAAGAACAGCCTCAGAAAAATCTATGTTGTTGGTATTCATAAGAACAGCCTCAGAAAAATCTATGTTGTTGGTATTCATAAGAACAGCCTCAGAAAAATCTATGTTGTTGGTATTCATAAGAACAACCTCAGAAAAATCTATGTTGTTGGTATTCATAAGAACAGCCTCAGAAAAATCTATGTTGTTGGTATTCATAAGAACAGCCTCAGAAAAATCTATGTTGTTGGTATTCATAAGTACAACCTCAGAAAAATCTATGTTGTTGGTATTCATAAGAACAGCCTCAGAAAAATCTATGTTGTTGGTATTCATAAGAACAGCCTCAGAAAAATCTATGTTGTTGGTATTCATAAGAACAGCCTCAGAAAAATCTATGTTGTTGGTATTCATAAGAACAGCCTCAGAAAAATCTATGTTGTTGGTATTCATAAGAACAGCCTCAGAAAAATCTGTGTTGTTGGTATTCATAAGAACAGCCTCAGAAAAATCTATGTTGTTGGTATTCATAAGAACAGCCTCAGAAAAATCTATGTTGTTGGTATTCATAAGAACAGCCTCAGAAAAATCTATGTTGTTGGTATTCATAAGAACAGCCTCAGAAAAATCTATGTTGTTGGTATTCATAAGAACAGCCTCAGAAAAATCTATGTTGTTGGTATTCATAAGAACAGCCTCAGAAAAATCTATGTTGTTGGTATTCATAAGAACAGCCTCAGAAAAATCTATGTTGTTGGTATTCATAAGAACAGCCTCAGAAAAATCTATGTTGTTGGTATTCATAAGAACAGCCTCAGAAAAATCTATGTTGTTGGTATTCATAAGAACAGCCTCAGAAAAATCTATGTTGTTGGTATTCATAAGAACAGCCTCAGAAAAATCTATGTTGCTGGTATTCATAAGAACAGCCTCAGAAAAATCTATGTTGTTGGTATTCATAAGAACAGCCTCAGAAAAATCTATGTTGTTGGTATTCATAAGAACAGCCTCAGAAAAATCTACGTTGTGGGTATTCATAAGCACCGCCTCTCTGAGGCGGTTCTTATGAATACCCACAACGTAGATTTTTATGGAGGGTGTTTTTAGTTTTACGTCACACTAACAGCTAAGGTCATACGGAGACGGAACCTCGGTTTAAAGATTCACCCGAAGGTCTAGAGAAGCCTTGGATCGATCAATCTTTTTATGGAGAATAGACAAAAATATCATCCAATTATCACAAAATACTTACTTTATCTGTTGATTTCCTGGCCAAGTTGTTCAAAGTAGAATGGAAGGCTACGATCATGGAACAATGTAATTAATCAATCGGAAAGAAGGACATACAGCAAGCAACAAAAATAATTGTTGCACTATAAGACGGAAGTCAAGAGGACAGTTTTCCCCAAAATAGCTTAACGTCTATCAAAATTACAAATATTACAAAACCATACATTAAAAGCCATATAGTGATAGTAATAAACCACAATAGAGGACCATCTTGAAACGAACAGATAAAAATAATGAGACGCTTAAATCGATTTTATCATAAGATGTCGCGTCTAAGAGTATAATAACACCATGTAATAAATTCGATAATCCACTATTGGATTAAATATGCAAATTAGAAAGATACGCCCCGTAACGTTACATATGCGGCGTCATTAACGATGTCGCGTTTACTATTGACGTCGTTAAAAATCGTGAATAAAATGTGTTTTAAATGTCATATGTTGCATTCGTGTTCATGTATAATTGAATTTTATTAAACTCGTTGAGGAAAAGGGATAAAATGCTCGGCAAAGCCTCGCATTTATCCTTTTTTATCCTCCGACCGAATAGGTTCGGGGGATATACCGATCAGCCTGGCGTCCGTCAGTCTGTCCGTCCGTAGACGCAACCTTGTGCTGGCCATAACTCCTATACCCTTTGAGATTCATTGATAGTTCTTGGCACGATTGTTCACAAGGCTAATACAGCGTGTCATGCGCAAGAACCAGAACTCTGGATGCCATACTTTTTTTAGTTATCTCCCCTTTTAATAAAATAGAATGACTACCTTGTGATGGCCATAACTCCAATACCCTTTGAGATATATTGATGGTACCTGGCACATTTGTTCACAAGGCTGAGACAGCGTGTCATGCACAAGAACCACAACTCTGGCTGCCATGGTTTTTTAATTATCTCCCCTTCCAAATAAAATAAAGTGACTACCTTGTGATGGCCATAACTCCAATACCCTTTAAGATATATTGATGATACCTGGCACAGTTGTTCACAAGGCCGAGACGGTGTGTCATGCACAAGAACCACAACTCTGGCTGCCATGGTTTTTTAGTTATCTTCCCTTCCAATAAAATAGAGTGACTACCTTGTGATGGCCATAACTCCAATACCCTTAAAGATATATTGATGATACCTGGCACAGTTGTTCAAAAGGCCGAGACGGTGTGTCATGTACAAGGACCACAACTCTGGGTGGGGTGCCATGGTTTTTGAGGTATCTCCCCTTCCAATAATATAGAATCACTACCTTGTGATGAGCACATCTCCAATACTCTTTGAGATATATTGATGATACTTGGTACAGTTGTACATGAGGTTAAGCAGGTGTGTCAACTGCAAGAACCACAACTCTGGGTGCCCTGGTTTTTAATTATCTCCCCTGACAATATAACCTTTTGATGGCCATTACTCCAATACCCTCTGAGATACATTGATGGTACTTGGCACAATTGTATACAAGGTTGAGACGGCGCTTCATGCCTAAGAACCACAATTCTGGGTGCTATGATAAATATTTGAGTCATCTACCCTTCCAATATAACAGTATGACCAGCTTGTGATCTCCAACACCCTTTGAGACATATTGATGGTACTTTGTATAGAAATGCATGAGCTTAAGCAGGCATATCATGCGCAAGAACCACAGTTCTGAGTACCCTGGTTTTTCATTTATCTCTCCTAAGTATAATCTTGTGATGGCCATAACTGCAATACTTTTGTGATATATTGCTGGTTTAATTCTGGTGCACTTTCTATTGGTGAACAATCTTCTGAAGGCCATATTGGCTTTTGGTCGGGGGATTTGCCATCTCTTCCGATGGCTATTTTTCCTCAACGAGTTTAATAAATTCCACGATATATGCGTACGCATTTAAGATCCTCTATTTACAAAATCATAACCGTCGTCCTTAATTCTGCCGTGGTTTCAACAGTCCGCGTGAAAGGTTTCTAAATCAACATTGCATCATCTCCGAGTACATGAAAATCGAACAACTTATGGATGATACAACAAAGGGGACTCTGCAGCATAAAATGTCCAACGGGCCCGACCAGAGACAGCGCAGCTGACACCTACCGACTTATTTAACGCTCTGCATGCTGTGTATTTATTAGTAGACGGCATTTTGAAATATTTTTCTATATTCTCAGAAAACAGATTTTGACATCTCATGCAAATTGTTTCCTATGGATAGGCCTGAGCAAACAGTGTAGACCAAATGTGTCGCCACTGCACTGTTTGCCACTCATACAGCTATTTTAGACAGAACATTGGGTAGAAAATTAAATTTATCAAATAATCAATTTTTCAAGATTATTTCACTCATATCGAGCCGATCGTTAACCAGAGGTGGGCAAAAAACCCGGATTACCCGGAGAAAAACGATCTGACCTTCCGTTGCAGAACTTGGCGTCTCACGTGTGACCCGGGCCAGAGTCGAACCACAGCTATGAGAGCCCTAATGATTAAGAGTCAGCGCTCTCATCCACTATGCCACGGAGGCCGTTAAATAATCGTTTATCATCAAATCACATCACGAAAACACGCCTATATAAGTTTGACCCCCTTGAACCCCACTTTTATATAGTAACACTGGGGTTTGCAGGGGTACCCTATTTTTCTTATTTCCGCTCTAAAATATAGAGTGTTGGTACTCGTTAGAACCGCCTCGATGAGGCGGTTCTAACGAGTACCCACAATCTATATTTTGAGCAGAAATAAGAAAAAATATCACAATTTTTCATCTTAAAATTTTCTTTTTTTCGGCGATAAAGGTTACAATGTATTTGTATAGGCGTGTTTTCGTAATGAGTAACAATAATCATTTTAGGAGAATTTATTGACTGATTAGTCGATTTTCCGATTAATCGAGTCAGCCCTAGTCAGACCAGAAGAAAATGGTTCTTATCGCATTTGCGAAAAGCAAAGGTTCAGGCGAGCTAGTAGTGCATAACCGCGTTCTCGCGGCAGTCCTCTACTCTTAGGCATGCTGAAGAGACATTGAGAAAAGCATGCCTATTCAACGGTATTGGAAACTTTACAGCCAAAACGGCCCCGCCCATCGGGGCTTGAAGAAACAGATGGGCTGCATGATGCTTCCACGCAGAGCTGAATCAAACCGCACACGAGTACTGGTAAACCGCTTAGAATATCTAAGCCTGCCCAGGCAAAGTGGTGCGAGTCGGACTGTTCAGGCTTAAAAAACCTTACTGGTTTCATCGAGCGACAGGGCTTGAGATGTCAATACATCTCAATGTTGGGTAAAAGTCCCAGAAAATTGGAAGCAACGTCTCCAAAATGACCTACACAGTGTTGACGGGGACTTTAAACCTGAAATCAAACCAAAATTACCGCCAAAAATGAATATTTTCAGATAAAAAGTCTGATATTTTTATATTGCAGCACAAAACATAGATTGTGGGTACTCGTTAGAACCACCTCGGCATCATGTTAAAAATCCGTGACATGAATACCCATCAAAACCCCACTTTATAAAGAGAAACTTGGGTTTTCAGGGGTATATATTACTGTGCTTATTTCTGCTCCAAGATATAGGTTGTGGGTACTCGTTTGAATCGCCTCAATGAGGCGGTGGTATCGAACACCCACAACCCATGTCCGGAGTATTAATAAGAAAAATAACACATATTTTCATTGGAAAAGTAGCTATTTTGGAGAATGAAAGGATGCACTGTAAAACACCTTATCGTAATGAGTTTACTGCGCACGCGCACTTGAAGAACACATATCGGAGACTGCTAACCCATATATTATAATGGAATCTTCCACCTCGTAAGATTGGAGCGGTCAATGTCCAAGTATAGGGACGTCGGGTTTATTTTTGTTTGTAGCTGATTTAAAAAAAAAGAATGTTCTTTAAGCAAACGGTCTGGAACCAGATCAGGCGCTGCGTTCTGTGGCGTCTGATCTGAGTCGGGACTGTTTGCCAATGTCCAAGAAAAGGGCCGCTTGGCATATATTGGTTAAAGGCCCTTTTCTCATCGGCCATATCATATATATCCTAGTTACTTTCCCTTCTGTTACTTAGATGGTTCCATGCGACCCACAGCTGTAACACAAAAACTGGTTCCTCTCCGGAAGTGTTCTTAGGAACATTTCGAAAACACGCCTATACACATACATTGGAAATTCTACTACCAAAAATGAAAAATGAAAAAGATGAAAAATTTCGATTTTTTTTCTTATTTCTGCACAAAACATAGATTGTGGATACTCCTTAGAATCGCTTCGACGAGGCGGTTCTAACGAGTACTCACAATCTATGTTTTTGAGCAGAAATATGAGAAATAAGGTTTACCCCTGTAAACCCCAGTTTTACTATATACAAGTGGGGTTCAAGGGGATCAAAATTGTACAGGCGTGTTTACATGATGAGGACAAGCTTGACACCCTCTCCCCATTCACACAGATTGACACTTTAGTCACTGACAACAAAGAAAAATGCACTGTTCACAATACCAGATACCAGTCAGTTTTACAACCAAAGAGTCGCTCTCACTAACCGCCTGTGCTCAATGAAAACCCAGGGCGTGGTTGAAAGTGACCTTCTTACCCTGTCCCCAATGGAACGCTTAGCCCCAACCTAAATCTAGTAATTGATGACTGAGATTTCGGTTGCTGGCATCTTGAAACTCCTCAAGAATCTGAATGTCGAACCTGGTGAACTCAAACCAATTCTCTTCCAGGGACTTAGAAAGGAAATCTTTCCAATACCGAAAATCATTTTTAAAGACGCTCACGGCAGACTGGTGCTGAGCTCGTTGCTCCAAACATAAAGAAAGCGAACGCATGCTACCGTCCCATCGCTCTCACATGTATCCTCTTCAAGGTTCTTGAGCATATGGGCCCCGTCAAGCGATGTTGGTACTTATCGCCTATACGAGCAGCGAAGGTTCAGGGGAGCCTGCGCATCCGCGCAGTCTCGCCAGAACCTTCGCTGCTCGCTGATACAAGCAGTGAATCAAGAGGAACCTTCAGACAGAAGGCCATATCTCTGGCCCCTCTGAATGGCTGGGCATGCGCAGTTAAAATTTGTCATGACGGAATGCTCGAAGACACAAATTCGCTTGGCGGGGCTCATATAATGCACGAGTGGTTAAGCACTTGGGCAAACATGACCTCAAGTATGATTTGCAGCACGGTTTCAGAGAAAAGAGGTCGTGCGAAACTTAGCTTTCTTTGTTGGTTTCAAATGAGGTTAAACGTCCCTGTCAACACAACTGAGGTCATCTTGGAGACGCTGCTTCCAATTTTGCTACCCGAAATTGAGATGAAATGACATCTCAAGTCTTGCCGCCCAATGAAACCAAAAGCGTTTATATGCATGGACGGTCCGAATCGCATTACTTTGTTTGTGCAGCTATTCTCATGTGCGGTCGGTTTCAGCTCTGCGTGGAAGCATGCCAAATCTATTTCTTTACGCCCCGATGGGCGGGGGCCTGCGAAACAAACTTAGCTTGGAACACTGGTCGAGGATCTTGCACAGGGTTCATGGCTTGGGAAACAGACTGACATAGTTTGACAAGGAGAATCATTCAAAGCTCCTTTGGAAGCTCCATCAGTACGGGATGAGAGGTAGCGCACTATGCTCGATCCATGCCTACCTTTGTAGCCGGTCTCAGACTAAGGTATTTAAGGGTGAGGAACCAGAATCTATCCCAGTGACATTAGGCGTCCCACAATGCTCTGTCCTGGGGAATATTCTGTTTAAATGCCTACCGAATGCGTGAACCTCAAAAGTACGTTTAATATTTAATTTGTTGGCAAATGACACTGCAGTATACTAGACAGTTTTTGTTTGTTTGAATTGAGGTTTAACGTCACTATCAACCCTATTTATGTCATTTTGGAGACGTCGCTTCCAATTTTGTGAGACTTTTTTCCGACATTGAGATGAAATGACATCTCAAATCATGTCGCCCAATGAAACCAACAGGATTTATATGCACTGGACGGTCTGACTCACTATTTGCCTGGGCAGTTTTAGTCGTTCTAAGCGGTTTACTAGTACTCATGTGCGCTCAGTTTCAGCTCTGCATAGAAGCACCATACAGCCCAATATAATTCGCTTAGCCCCGATGGGCGGAGGACTCCTGACAATTCGAGGCATGGATACCAGTAGTGTGAGGGAGCAGGACCTGGACAGATTGGCGTCATGGGAATCGAAGAGCCAAGTTGTAAGGATGACAACCTCTGGAAAATTAGTAAATTTTCCATACAAGCTACATGGTCATGTCCTGGAGGTTGTCGTCAGTGCGATGTACTTGGAGGATGAAATGCATGGTGGCCTATCCTGGAGTTCCCACAGCGACAGATGCACTGCCATAGCCTACAGTACTCTACGATTTATGAAAAGAAATCAACCACTTGCTTCGATAACTACGCCAAAAGGTACATACTTCATCTTGAAAATGATCAACGAAGGGCTGCCCGATGGACAACTATTTTACTATTATTATAGGTCTAGGGTAAGACTTAAGCCTGGTGGTCCTTTCAACAAAGGCGGGCAGACGCGCGTCTTTGCTTGTTTTATAAAATTGTTCATGGCCCTGTGGCAGTACCATTCCCATGCAGATTACATTCAGTATTTTGTCGACAACTCTAGGTACTGCTACTCCCTGACTTTCAGACATAGTTATACATCTCATGACTTTAACGAATACTTATTTTTCCCCTTCGCAATAGTCCAGTGGAATGCACCTGCTCAAGATTACTGTTTGTCAACTACCAACCCTTGACTCATTAAAGGACGCAGTTGGTAGCCTGCAACATTCGAGGCTCTAGATCCAGAGATAGTTGTTTTAATCTGGTTTCAACTCCACACGTCTATTTTAACCTTTCGCCTTTTATCTACTACACCATCTTACTGCTTTATCCACAAACATTTCTGTCTAATTCTTGTTTGTCGCGAACGTGAGACAGAATGTAAAGATAGAGATATTAAAGATATAAAGTTTACCTCATAAACCAATCCTTCAGTTTGTCGTCATAGAAATGCGGTGTCACTTCTTGTAGACAAACGATGTCTCCATCTAGGTATTCAAGTTCCTTTATGATCTGCGCATGACGGAAGTCTGCATCGATATGTTGAGGATCATAGGAAGAAGCGTAATCCCTCTGCGCATGACAATCAGCCAGTACATTATACGTTACGAATGAGAATATGTCTTGGTTCTGTGTCAATTCATCGTCGGTTTGCAGTAAAACTCTGTACTTCACTGATTCTGGCGCTGGTGGCGACGTAGGCTGAAAACAAAGCATCACAAAAACACGTCTATATAATTTTGACCCCTTTGAACCCCACTTTTATATAGTAAAACTGGGGTTTACAGGGGTAAACCTTATTTTTCTTATTTCTGCGCGAAAATATAGATTATGGGTACTCGTTAGAACCACCGCATCGCATATCACATTTTTTTTCTTAAAATTTTAGTTTTTCCGCGGTAAAGCTTACAATGTATTTGTATAGGCGTGTTTTCGTAATGAATTAGATATATAAAAGCCGCACCGCGAGAAAACCTGTTGTCGGCAATAAGGAACAACAAAGATGCCAATCCGCACAGGATGATTAGCACTTTGGGTTCGCTGCTTTGATGGGTACAATTATCTTGTTATACTGCATAGAAAGTCTAAGGCGTTTGATTGGACTGCGCAAGGGGAATTATTTTACATACTTGTATACCCAATAAGCAAATTATAATACCCTCCCGCGCTTGCCTTCCCTGATCCACCAGCGTGCAATTAAAGAGGGAAGCAAAGTTGTCAACCGTGATTTGGTTGACTACCATGCATGCAGTCTGTCATATAACATTTATGTTGCACCCTATCTTTTTACATAGAAGAATGATTTTACGAAATTGGGTGCTAAGGCATTGTGGTAATTTATTTTTCTGAACTTATATACTAAGTCACCATAAAATTCGGATAAACCTTGTTGCAGAAGAGATTTGTCCAATAGCGTTTCAAAGGGTTTCCCTATATAAGTTTTTGTTAAACGGGTGTGCAACGGGGCTGGGACATTTTTTTTTGGTCCAAGGGCTAAAATTTGAACAGTAATGGTAGACGTCCGCTAGATGAAGATTCATACCGAATAACTAAGACCTGGGCCTTCTGGTTTCTAACAAGAAGATTTTTAAAGGTTTTCGCAATCTAAGTATAAGTAAAACCCGTGGGCCCCTGAACGGGGCAGTATTTATTTTCCCGAGCTGAAATTTGAACAATCCTAGTAGAGGTCCATTGGATTTAGCTTCGTACCAAATATCAAAGACCTGGGTCTTCTGGTTTCAGAAAAGAGTATTTTTAAAGTGTTCCGGGTGGGTTTTGGCCCCAGGGCTATAATTTGAACAATCTTGGTAGAGGTTACTAGATCATGCTAAATATCAAAGGCCTTGGCTCTCAGACAAGAAAAATGTTAAATGTTTTCCCAGTATAAAAAGTAGAAGTAAAACAAAGATCAGGAATTGATACAATTAACTTACTCCATCCATAAAAGACACCAAAGGGAAAGAAATACAAACATTAAGCGACCAGACCATAATGGAAACCTAAACAAAGGAAGGCCATATGGACAGTTACTTTCCCACAAAATGGCCATATGGCCATCCAAAATTAAAAGACACAAGTGATACACACAGTAAGTAACAAACAACAACATAAATAAATCGCCACAGAAGAGCCGCCTTGGAACGGTCAGTGGAAGATTTCCACTGGGGGGCTTAAATCGATTTTACGTGGCCACAATCCTCGCCCTTACTTCCGTCGCGATTTAGACAAATAATTAGTTCAGTCCGCATGAAGGCCTCCTAACTCATCAGTGCAACATCTCCGTGAACACAGAAATCAAAGAACCACAGAGGTGAGACAACGGTGAGGACTCGACAGCAAGAAACCACTGAAATGCTGGAGCAAAAGAAAACCAACAGTTAGACTCCGATGAGCCCGACCAGAAACAGTGCATCAGGCACCAACCAACATTATCTCTTTAATTCTCCATAAGCCTTTACGTTGGAGCCGTCATAGAATCTGAGGCCTGACCCACCGGCGTGCAATTAAAGAGGGAAGCAAAGTTGCCAACCGTGATTGGGTTAACTACCATGCATGCAGTCTGTCGTATAATATCCATGTTGTACCCAATCTTTTTATATCGAAGAATGATTTTACGAAATTGGGTGCTGAAGTCATTGCGGTTATATATTTTTCTGAATTTATATACTAAGTCACCATAAAATTCGGGTTCCGATAGACCTTGTTGCAGAAGAGATTTAAGTCCAATATTGAATTTTGAAATTAAATCAGAATGGCGTCTATAAAATTTTGAAAAGGCTTTGCGTAGTTTATGGTACCGATAACCCTGATTAAGGAATTTAGCCGTTAATAATTTATTACGAGTGTTGAAGTCAGTTACATGACTACACACTCTAGCAAATCGAATTAATTGCAAAATATAAACGCCATAGGATGGCGCACGAGGAACATCACCATCCAAAAAAGGAAAATTTACAATCTCAAAATCAAAGTCATCGCGTTTATCATAAATTTTGCACGAAACAAATCCATCTACAATAGATAGAGATAAATCCAAAAACGGGGCCTCGGTATCAGAAGAATTTGCTTTATTTAACTGAAGCTCTAGGGGGTAAATCTGACTGATCAAACCATCAAAATAGGTATTATCAATATTTAATAAATCATCTAAATATCTAGAAGTAGAGCTAAAAGCTTCAATAATTTCAGATTGGTTATCAATGGAAAGCGACAAAATGAAGTCTCTTTCATAACAATACAAGAACAGATCAGCCACAAGAGGTGCGCAATTAGTACCCATCGGAATACCCACAATTTGTCTAAATAACTTAGTACCGAATCTAATATAAATATTGTCAAGTAGAAAGGTGAGGGCATCACACATTTTCTGACATGACCAAAGTGTATAATTATTATGCTCTTTAGAAGTGAAAAATGCATTTCTGACATTACATGCAAGATAGAGAGAATCTTCTCTGTGAAAAGCCCATTCAATTAAATCATTAAGCTTTTCTTTTATAAGATTATGAGGAAGTGTAGTGTAAAGAGTGGAAAAATCGTAGGTAGACAGACTAGAAGCACGAAACTGTCTAGATTTCAATTTATTTAAAACCTCATTCGAATTTTTTATAGACCAAAACAGATTTCTTCCTGATCTTTCAAAGACTTTATCACAATATTTAATTACATGCGTTTTAATAGCAGTAAGACAGGAAGTTAATAATTTAGAAAGTTCAGTGGTAGTGCAAGAACTAGAATTTGCAATAAACCGTGCTTTGTAAGGTTTTTTATGAAGTTTTGGTAACCAGTATAGCGTAGGAAGCCTGTCTTGGCCTTCGTTAACACACACAGCAAACTTGGTGGCTGAAAGACAAACATGTTTATCTACTATAGCTCTCTCTTCAGCCAAAGGCTGAAGTTCATAGGCCTTAGTACCACCAAGCTCCTGCTTAAGCGTGTTAACATAGTGGAGCCGTCACACAACGACGACGTTGTTAGCGGCCTTGTCTGCAGGGGCCAAAACAAACTTCTTATGAAATTCTTGAATACCTAGTTTAAGATGACGTAAAGACGTCTTGGGCTTAGGAGGTAATAAGTTAGCATTTTGAGAATAGAATAAAATGCGTTTATTCACTAGTCTCAAAATGCTAAGTTTCCAGTCCTTTAGGGCTTTACACTCAACATACTCTCGCTTACACCATCGATTACCGAATTCATTCAAGGAAGCAGCGATTTCATCTCTACATTTACTGAAATCAATTTTAGAAGGAAACCGATACTTCGGTCCTTTAGAAATTATATTCCTTATCCTAGAATCAGGAATAATTTTCAAATTGCCAGTAATTACATGACCAGCAGCAGGATAGCAATACTTTGAGTTTTTACAATCACATGAATCAGGAGTATTAGTATCAATATCAAGATCTGAAACAAGTTTATTGAAATTAAAAATGATAGATCTAACAGGTTTGTTATATTTATAGCAAATTATAGGTGTTTCAGTATTTTGAAAATAAGCAGGAATGGAAGAAAGCACCGATCTCTCACGGAAGATACTGGGAAAATCTATAAAATCCATACCCTTATTAATGAAGGATATTTTGAAGAAATGACGTTTATGATTAATTTCAGAATCAATGTAAGGACGGAGAGTATGCTGAGTATAGCCTCTAGTTAAGAGAGCCGCATCATATAACTGATGAGAACTATCGTAGAATTTATTCGCCTCGGTGTCCAGAAGACGTAAAACAGAAACGGGTAATGAACTTAAAAATGAAAGCATAGAGTGGCGTCCATGATTTAATAATATAATTGACAGTCACTTCAGTCTAGTATTGTTTCGTTTAAACGCACGTGATTTACGTTTAAAGTTACCATTTTTCCTGGTGCCGTGAGATCTAGTTCTGCGTTTTCGACATTCCAGGAGTGAGAAAATATCAAAGTCCGGCATTCTGGAAATATTACCCTCATGATAAATGTTGTCATTAAATCCCAGTGGAAAAGGGGTCTGTAAAAATTTAATCCATTTCAGTTCAGCTTCATGTCTTTTGATTATTTTGAATCTAGATGTAGAATTTGCATCGTAATAAAGTTTTTCCACTGGTTGTATAATAATGTTATTTACAGAATGACCTGTACGTCGAAAGTGACGGTACAAGAAAGTGTCAGTTTTCTTAGGCTTACTCATTCTACGATAATGCTCGTTCAATCTAGTTTTAAGCATGCGGTTAGTTTGACCGACGTACTGCATATTACAGTTTGCAGCACGTCAAGTAATTAGATAAATTAAATCTGTAGACTGTCATGTCAAATCAGACATGTTAACAACAGAGAAGCGTCTACCGTTTACAGATGAAGTAACGGTAGACGCAGTGCTTAAATGCGAACAACATCTGCACCTCTTGGCATTGCACTTAGAAATACTAGGATACATTCCACTTCCCTTCCACGGATTAGTATATTTTCGAAGGATGGGTGATTTGAGAGGAGATAGTCTTATGCGAAGACTACTCCCAAAAACATTGGTATTGCCTGCTCCTTTGAGATTAACTGAAGTTACAGAAGACAAATTTAAGGGTCTAACCAATACCGAAGGCAACATAGTATTAAAGTTCTTAATAGAATGGGGAATCCGTACAGAAGAAGCAGAGTGTAACCTAAGGGGTGATATTGATATCTTAAATGTATTTGTAATACTCATTTTGGTTAGTAAGGTTGTGATACCGTCAAAACTATGTAAAACTGGTGGGCCACTAGATGAAGCTTCATACCAAATATCAACGACCTGGGCTTTGCCGTTACAGAGGAGATCTTTTAAAAATCTTGTTTCGCTCCTGTGACCTAGATGTGCTACGGATAGGAACACTCTGAACAACTTTTCTGCTCAAGCCGGTGCTAGTGGGCGCGGCCGGGCATGCACATTTCAGTACTGGTCATTAACAGACTCAATAAATCGAGTCTGCTGGTTTCGTTTATTTGATGTATTCTTTGCTTCATAAGGATCTAACTCACACTGGTCAATGCTTTCACAGGTTTGCCGGGTCTTAGGTAGATTTTCTGGTTGAAATAGTGCAAGTTTTCTGGAAGAAAATGGCGGCGCACATGGGTTGCTAAGCGGAAATAGGCCGTATTTTCCATTGCTTTATCATTTGTGTTCAACAAAGAAACCCACCACCTATCACACGGAGTATAGAAATTATTCTTTTAAAAGCGTGCGGGTGAGCATTTGGTGGTATCTTTTAGATTTTCGCGATTTATTTGGCAAACAATCCACTCAGGTTAGGTATTTTTTTTTAAGAAATGTGACATGTTCCAACTCATTTTATTGCAATTTGAGATGTGTAAGCCATCTTGTTTTTCTTTATGCATACCTACTTCTTCATATCGGCCCAAGAACTCGTATGACGATAGCCGTTAGGCAGGGGACTATGCTTAGAAAAGAAAATCTGGAAAACACGAATATGACGCAAGAGTTTGCGAAACTTGAAACGGTACAATTTGCCAGTGGCCATTTTATTGCGACAATGCCGAGTCATTGTGTCACTTATTTTATGCTGTGCGAGCCTTTTTAGTCGTTCAGCCTTAAATCCAACAAGCCAGAGAGACTGAATTAGACAGATAGACGCTATGTAGACTGACTGTAACATTTTACATATTTGGAGATACATATAAATGAGCTACTTTTTCACTTGCCCGCGTACAGACACACATCAGTGCAAGTAAGCTTCTTTCCCACGCGCATGCAAACACGTACAGAGAGAGAGAGAGAGAGAGAGAGAGAGAGAGAGAGAGAGAGAGAGAGAGAGAGAGAAAGAGATTTTAGCAAAGCTTTTGACAAAGTCACCCTTGCAAAAAAAAGACCCAACTCATTATGGCATTAGAGGAGGCACTCTAAAATTGATTGTGAACTTTTTGGACAATCGAAAAAAGTAGTCGTAATGAAATTCCAGTTTCCTCTGGAGCACCGCAGGGCTCGGTTCTCGGACCAATTTCCTTTCTAGTATCAGAATTGTTACTGGTGACACGTCAAATGGCATTCATACACCAGTATGCAGCAGGTTAAAATCAATAGTCAGACTTTTCGCCGACGATACTGCCATGTACTTTGCCATAAGCTCACAAACAGCCTTCTGCAGCAACACGAATCCAAGGGTCTGATTTGCTTTTGTTTGGTTACGTTGTCAATGTGGGGGTTCTAGTTTAGACCATCAGAGATGGTGACACAAAGGTACTTAGCTGCAGAAACAATCTCCAGCTTGGTACTATGCAAGAGGTACACAGTTTGAATGGGGTTCTTACATCGGGTAACATGAAGGACCTGGCGTATAGAAGGATTAAAGTTCATGTCCCACAAATTTTACCACAGTTCAAGTGTATGTAAGTCTTGTTGTAGTAGATCGCTGTCTGTTTGCGAGCGTATGACAAGGTACAACTGAGCCCTGTGGGACGCTAGAGGACAATGGGATACCAGCTGAGCTTTCCCCGTTTATTACGACTCCTTTTTTAGATTGTCCAAAAATTCCTTAATCGATTTAAAAGTGTCTTTTATAATGCCATAGACCGGCCCCGATAGCTCAGTTGGTAGAGTGTCCGATCCGGGGAACAGGAGGTCACGGGTTCGATCCCGGGCCGCGACATATCAAAGTCGTTAAGAATGGTACTAGCTGCTCCTCGCTTGGCACACAGATTTACGGGGTAGAGCTAGGACTGGTCGACCCAGTGTCAGGATAATGTGACTGGGTGTGGTATCATGTAATGTGTCTAGGACATGATACTTCAGTGAGGCAGCACTATAAAAGTGAGCACTGAGCTCCCTGTCGCAACCAGACACCGTCGTGATATGACTGAAAAATTGTTAAAAGCGACGTTAAACCAGATTTCACACACACTTATAATGCCATAATGGTGTAATTTCAGAATGATTTCTTTTTGCATGGACCACTTTATCAAAAGCTTTGCTAAAATCTCTCTCTCTCTCTCTCTCTCTCTCTCTCTCTCTCTCTCTCTCTCTCTCTCTCTCTACGTGTTTGTCTGTATATGAGAAAGAAGCTTACTTGCCGCTGATCTGTGTCTGTGGGCGGGCAAGAGAAAACAAGAAGGCCATTTATATGTATCTCCAAATATGTAAAATGTTACATTCGGTCTAAATAGCGTCTATCTGCCTTAATCTGTCTCTCTGGCTTGTTTGATTTAAGGTTGAACAACTAAAATAAAAAAAGGCTCTGACAGCATAAAATAAGTTACACATTGACTCGACATTGTCGCAATCAAATGGCCACCGGCAAATTGCGTCGTATCAAGTTTCGCAAACTTGTGTGTCAAGAGTCGTGTTTTCCAGATTTTCTTTTCTAAGCATAGTCCCCTGCCTAACGGTTACCGTCATACGAGTTCTCGGGCTGATATGAAGAAGTAGGTATGCATAAAGGAAAACAAGATAGCTCTCACATCTCATAAAATGACTTGGAAAATGTCACATTTCTTAAAAAATGACCTACCCTGAGTGGATTGTGTGCCAAAAAGTCGCAAAAATCTAAAAGAATAATATCTGTACTCCATGTGATAGGTGGCGTGTTTCTATGTTGAACACAAACGATAAAGCAATTGAAAAAACGACGTATTTCCGCTTAGCAACCCATGTGCGCCGCCATTTTCTTCCAGAAAACTTGCGCTGTATCCACCGGCAAATCTACGTAAGACCCGGCAAACCTGTTAAAGTATTGACCAGTGTGTAACTATTCAAAACTTATTATCTTCAGTGCAGCTGGTGTTGTGCCGTGTGACCGCCGTATAGTTTCCCCGTACATCCATCATAGTGCAGATTACATTTTCTGGTTTTTCGGGATAATCGAGTTCATTTAGAAGAGTTCTACCCAAGCCGGCGCTAGAGGGCCTGTCCGGTGTTGCAAATTGCATTACTGGTCATGAACAGACTCAATAAAATCGAGTCTGTTAGTTTCGTTTATTTGACTTATTTTTGTTTCCAAACAATCTAACTATTCAGAACTTATTTGTAAGGGGACTACCTTAGAATCATTCCTTTGAAGTTTGATCAAGATTCCATCTAAGGTTTATGAGATGCCGTTTGAAGAAATTGTTTACGGACGCACGGTTGCATGACGGTACGAAAAGTCATCACGCGAAGAAGTCCGTGAAATGAACACCCACTTAACCACATTTGAGTCCCGCCAAGCGAATTTGTGTCTTCGAGCATTCCGTCATGACAAATTTTAACTGCGCATGCCCAGCCATTCAGAGGGGCCAGGAGTAGTAAGGGCGTCACTTTAGCCCCACGAACTGCGCATGCGCAGCATTTGTATAACTTCCGGTGAAACGTAAGCGAAACGATTAGATGACGAAACTACCCTAAATATCGGACGAGTGTTCGAATGACGTAACTCGCGGTAATTACGCCGTAAGTATCCTAAATTTTGAGGCGAAAGATGTTCCCGCGGATTGGCAAAGTTCGCTGTCCCTGATCAGGTCGGGGGTGATCGGGGTCTACCCCGTTCGCTCGAGCGATCCTATCCCAATATTTAGGGAGATACTACCCTGTATAGTATCGATGAAATTAAGTCTCTCACCCGCAAACCAATTATCGCCTCGAAAACCGGGAAACAATGGAAGGTGTTGGAAGAGCTCGACTCGATGCGAGAAACTAGTAATGGACCGCGTCCCGGGAAAAAAAAAGTTTGGTTCGTTCGATTTGAGGTTTCACGTCCCCGTCAACGCCTTATAGATCATTTTGGGGGGCGTTGCTCCCAGTCGCGCGAGACCTTTACCGGACATATCTACGACATTTGTATCTCGGAGAATCTTTCTCGGCTACGGAATTTATACGGATATCGCGGGGCGTAGCCAGTATGCATTATGAGAGTGGAGCGTAAAATGAGAAGCAAATGATGATAGGATTTTTGATCAGCTGTAATTACCCTAAAAATTGGGGCACCTGAAGGGAGGTCACCGTAAATATCCTAAAGTTTGATCTCAAGCGATGTAGCAAACGTGTTCTGGTGGAATAGTGGAATGACAAACAGTGCAGACCCTGGTTAGAGGGATCCGGATATACACCGTTTTTTTCTGTCCCAATATTTAGGGTAATACTACCCGATGCAGTCCTGCGATATTGACAAATCGATTGTCTCCGACACTCAGTGCGAAACGCTTATCGCCTTTAAACTAGAAAACAATGAAACTCGCTGGAAGATAGCGTTTAGAAGGCTGATGTTATCGTTTAAATTTCTAAACACGCTCGCTTCTGAATGGGCTGCAGCTGAGAAAAAAGTTTTTATCAAACATGTTTGTTCGATTTGAGGTTTAACGTCCCCGTCAACATAATTTAGGTCATTTTGGAGACGTTGCTTCCGAGCCGACATTGCGCTGAAATGACATCTCAATCCCTGCCGCCTAATAAAAACGATAGAGTTTATACGCGTGGCCGGGTCGACTCGCGGCTCTAAGCCCCCGATGGGGCGGGGGGCGGATCAATCATTTTGCCCCGTTTTCGACATAGAAATATTTTTACCCAAACGAAATAGATTTAATACGTCCGCAAAGTCTGCGCGGCGTGACGGGACTTTTTAGGCCTTATACCGTTACGAAATTCCGCCCACGCGAATATATGAAAGAAAACTCATCGATGATGGGGCGGTTCTAACGAGTACCCACAATCTATTATTTGCGCAGAAAAAAGGAAAATTTCACAATTATGAAACTTCACATACATATAAACTTAACCTCGGTCAAAACTTCAAAAGTATTTGCCCTGCTCTCACACACATACATACCATCACAATACCTACATTCTGACGACAAAGGGTCGTAATTACTTATTTTCACTGAATTATCGCCCCTGTTTCAAAATAAATATCTCCTGTTGTTTCATAACCATGGGTAATAAGGCTTTCATCACACGCGTAATCCTTATGACAGTCTGCATTGAAAATCGCTTACTATTTACAGGCCCTTGCAGGGAAGGGATCTTACATTTCTCCTTATTTTTGCAGTCTTTGTTGAAAATCGCTAACTAGGAAATTCTTAGACTTTTGGTTTAAGAGTTACAACAGGCGGCTACTATATTTAGTTTTTTTACATCTGACACTTAGTTCATTGATTAACCCATTGTATGCGGGAAACCCCGAAAGGAGTACCTTGGCAAACAGTGCTGGCCCCAGATCAGACGTCGCAGAACGCGGGGGTCTGATCAGGGCCTACACTATACACATCCGCATACACTCACACCTACAAACGCGCACAAACTGCTTCAAACCCTAATATAATTTGAAAAGTTTATATAGGGCTTGCGACGGAGAGGAGTGCATCGCTTACGTCCTTGGTCTCTGAGCATTCAATAAGTCAGGGTATAGTGGGATACAGTGAGGATACAGCGGGGGGTACAGTCAGGATACAATGGGGATACAGTCAGGATACAGTAAGGATACAATGGGGGTATAGTCAGGATACAGTCAGGATACAATGGAGGGTCTAGGCCAAACATCCCACTTATTAAGCTGACCATGACACCGCACCAGCGTTTGACAGTAGTTATATCCTAAATGTTGGACTGGAAGAGTGCTGCTGCCGTGCACTGGCAAACGCCGCGCGTACAACGTTAAAACGACGTCGTTTCGTTTAACACGCGCAACAATTCGCGTGAACGACTGACCGACTGCCCCTGACCAAACGGAGCTAACCCTGATCGAGCGCGTCTATCGCTCCGCCACCGCTATGCCCCCAGTCGTTGGTCGGTTATAAAAATGACATCTCAAGCCCTGTCGCCCTATGAAGCCAATAGGGTTTATTAGCGCGAACTGACAGACTCGCACCGCTTTGCTTGGACAGGCTTAGATCCTCTAAGCGGTTTTACCAGTACTAGTGTGCGGACCGGATTCAACTCTGCGTGGAAGCATCACAACGGCCCCCGCCCATAGGGGCTCGAAGAAATATATGGGCCGCGTGATGCTTCCACGCAGAGTTGAATCCGGTCCGCACACTAGTACTGGTAAAACCGCTTAGAGGATCTAAGCCTGTCCAAGCAAAGCGGTGCGAGTCTGTCAGTTCGCGCTAATAAACCCTATTGGCTTCATAGGGCGACAGGGCTTGAGATGTCATTTTTATAACCGACCAACGACTGAGGGCATAGCGGTGGCGGAGCGATAGACGCGCTCGATCAGGGTTAGCTCCGTTTGGTCAGGGGCAGTCGGTCAGTCGTTCACGCGAATTGTTGCGCGTGTTAAACGAAACGACGTCGTTTTAACGTTGTACGCGCGGCGTTTGCCAGTGCACGGCAGCAGCACTCTTCCAGTCCAACATTTAGGATATAACTACTGTCAAACGCTGGTGCGGTGTCATGGTCAGCTTAATAAGTGGGATGTTTGGCCTAGACCCTCCATTGTATCCTGACTGTATCCTGACTATACCCCCATTGTATCCTTACTGTATCCTGACTGTATCCCCATTGTATCCTGACTGTACCCCCCGCTGTATCCTCACTGTATCCCACTATACCCTGACTTATTGAATGCTCAGAGACCAAGGACGTAAGCGATGCACTCCTCTCCGTCGCAAGCCCTATATAAACTTTTCAAATTATATTAGGGTTTGAAGCAGTTTGTGCGCGTTTGTAGGTGTGAGTGTATGCGGATGTGTATAGTGTAGGCCCTGATCAGACCCCCGCGTTCTGCGACGTCTGATCTGGGGCCAGCACTGTTTGCCAAGGTACTCCTTTCGGGGTTTCCCGCATACAATGGGTTAATCAATGAACTAAGTGTCAGATGTAAAAAAACTAAATATAGTAGCCGCCTGTTGTAACTCTTAAACCAAAAGTCTAAGAATTTCCTAGTTAGCGATTTTCAACAAAGACTGCAAAAATAAGGAGAAATGTAAGATCCCTTCCCTGCAAGGGCCTGTAAATAGTAAGCGATTTTCAATGCAGACTGTCATAAGGATTACGCGTGTGATGAAAGCCTTATTACCCACGGTTATGAAACAACAGGAGATATTTATTTTGAAACAGGGGCGATAATTCAGTGAAAATAAGTAATTACGACCCTTTGTCGTCAGAATGTAGGTATTGTGATGGTATGTATGTGTGTGAGAAAAGGGCAAATACTTTTGAAGTTTTGACCGAGGTTAAGTTAATATGTATGTGAAGTTTCATAATTGTGAAATTTTCCTTTTTTCTGCGCAAATAATAGATTGTGGGTACTCGTTAGAACCGCCCCATCATCGATGAGTTTTCTTTCATATATTCGCGTGGGCGGAATTTCGTAACGGTATAAGGCCTAAAAAGTCCCGTCACGCCGCGCAGACTTTGCGGACGTATTAAATCTATTTCGTTTGGGTAAAAATATTTCTATGTCGAAAACGGGGCAAAATGATTGATCCGCCCCCCGCCCCATCGGGGGCTTAGAGCCGCGAGTCGACCCGGCCACGCGTATAAACTCTATCGTTTTTATTAGGCGGCAGGGATTGAGATGTCATTTCAGCGCAATGTCGGCTCGGAAGCAACGTCTCCAAAATGACCTAAATTATGTTGACGGGGACGTTAAACCTCAAATCGAACAAACATGTTTGATAAAAACTTTTTTCTCAGCTGCAGCCCATTCAGAAGCGAGCGTGTTTAGAAATTTAAACGACAACATCAGCCTTCTAAACGCTATCTTCCAGCGAGTTTCATTGTTTTCTAGTTTAAAGGCGATAAGCGTTTCGCACTGAGTGTCGGAGACAATCGATTTGTCAATATCGCAGGACTGCACCGGGTAGTATTACCCTAAATATTGGGACAGAAAAAAAAACGGTGTAGATCCGGATCCCTCTAACCAGGGTCTGCACTGTTTGTCATTCCACTATTCCACCAGAACACGTTTGCTACATCGCTTGAGATCAAACTTTAGGATATTTACGGTGACCTCCCTTCAGGTGCCCCAATTTTTAGGGTAATTACAGCTGATCAAAAATCCTATCATCATTTGCTTCTCATTTTACGCTCCACTCTCATAATGCATACTGGCTACGCCCCGCGATATCCGTATAAATTCCGTAGCCGAGAAAGATTCTCCGAGATTCAAATGTCGTAGATATGTCCGGTAAAGGTCTCGCGCGACTGGGAGCAACGCCCCCCAAAATGATCTATAAGGCGTTGACGGGGACGTGAAACCTCAAATCGAACGAACCAAACTTTTTTTTTCCGGGACGCGGTCCATTACTAGTTTCTCGCATCGAGTCGAGCTCTTCCAACACCTTCCATTGTTTTCCCGGTTTTCGAGGCGATAATTGGTTTGCGGGTGAGAGACTTAATTTCATCGCTACTATACAGGGTAGTATCTCCCTAAATATTGGGATAGGAGAGCTCGAGCGAACGGGGTAGACCCCGATCACCCCCGACCTGATCAGGGACAGCGAACTTTGCCAATCCGCGGGAACATCTTTCGCCTCAAAATTTAGGATACTTACGACTTAATTACGGTAATTTACGTCATTCGAACACTCGTCCGATATTTAGGGTAGTTTCGTCATCTAATCGTTTCGCTTACGTTTCACCGGAAGTTATACAAATGCTGCGCATGCGCAGTTCGTGGGGCTAAAGTGACGCCCATACTACTGCCAGGGATATAGCTTTCTGTCTGAAGGTTCCTCTTGATTCACTGCTTGTATGAGCGAGCATTGAAGGTTCTGGTGAGACTGCGCGGATGCGCAGGCTCGCCTGAACCTTCGCTGCTCGCATAGGCGATAAGTACCTAAATCGCTTGACGGGGCCCATTTTATATAGAGAAAACTGGGGTTTATGGTGTATTCATAATTTGTCTTATTTCTCCTCCAAGACAGAGGTCGTATGTACTTGTTTGTTTGTTCTGTTAGATTTGAGGTTTAAAGTCCCCGTCAACGCTGTAAAGGTCATTTTGGAGACGTTGCTTCCACTTTTGTGGGACTTTTACCCGACAATGAGACGAAATGAAATCTCATGCCCTGTCGCCTAGGGTCCGACTCGCACCGCTTTGCCTCTGCAGGCTCAGATGCTCTAAGCGGTTTACAAGTATTCGTGTGCGGGTCGGTTTCAGTTCTGCGTGGAAGCATCATGCAGCCCACTATTTCTTCAAGCCCCGATGGGCGGGGACCGTTGTGGGTACTAGTTAGAACCGCGTCACTGAGGCGGTTCTAACGAGCACCTTCGACCTATGTTTTGAGCATTTCGAAAAGTAGCCATTTTGGAGATGTGAAAAATGCACCAAGTCGCACGGGTGAGTTTCAGGTTGTCACTATGTGACAGATAGCTAACACTATTATGACCTGGAAAATAGCATGTCGTTTCCGTAACCCTTCCAATACCAAACTTTAGACGCCTCCGTTGTGTAGTGGTTACGCTACTCGCTGTACCCAGGAGTCGCAGGATCGATCCCGGGCTTCTCCTGACTTTCGGATGAGTATTTAAACCGGTCCCGTCTCCGTATGACCTTAGTTGTTGGTGGGACGTAAAACTCAAACGCGTACTCACTCAATACCAAACTTTAAGTATTGGACATCATGTAGTTACACGACGGCCTTTGAGAGTTCAAAAATCAGGCGTGACTTTTTCATTTCAGTTTCGGATACCTTTTGTCAAGGAATTTTAAAACGTAATTTTTGTACGAATTTCAGATTGTTGCGAACGACATTGTAACTATTGACGAATGTGAACTATACCGGCTAAAGGTGACTACATTGTCGAGTTCAGTCACCTCTTACTGCCCAGCAGGCACTCAACGTTGAACTAACGTTGAAACAACGTTGAAAACGTTGTTTCAACGTTAGTTCAACGTTGAGTAAACGTTTTGTGCCTGCAGGGTGGCATTTTGAAAGACAAAAACCCTAAAAGATGACAAATGTAACCTATGAAGGCTTACTATTGACCGAATTGAAATAGTAAAGTCTAAGGTAAGACAGAATATGCAGTAGTAGGTTTGATGATAGGTTTTGCTGAGTCCTGGCTTGTGCATTCATAAATATCCTATATTCACCTTATTTGCATTATCTGCTGGTTCCTAGTCTGAAGGTTATCAGAGTTGGAAAAACAGGTAACCAGACCCCCATGACCTTGAAAGGTCAGGGGGGTCTGGTTATCTGTTTTTCCAATATTGACAATGTGCGAGCTGGGAGCCAGCAAATAATGCAAATGTGGTGAATACACGCGGCATAAACAAAACACGGAAAAACTCAAAGGTCACGAATAATAAAGAAAATCCATTGCAATAGTAGACGCATAAGTACATAAAACGTAAACATGTATAAACAGAAAAATGTTGAAAACAATTGTAAAACACGGTTTACCTTGACTGTTATGGCTGCCATATTGCGAATTTCCTCAGTTACATGTTATATAGATGTTGTAATAGTTAGGCGTTAGCCTCGATGCATAAATCGAATTTAACACTTTAACCACTATGTGCAAACATTGAAGATCCAGCTGATTTCACCAACAATAAGCTTGACTTGTACAAGTTTCCTTTTTTATTTTTGTTCTGGCTCCAGCGGACACGTCACGTCTTTTAGCAACGTCGCATAAATGTCGATGCAACGTCATGATACTGCGTCGACATTAAAACGACGTGAAAAACACGTTGTGTGCCCGCTGGATTATTTTCTGACTTACTGTTTTTAACCCTTATCTTGCTGAATATTCATTAAAGCCACACCCATTTCTGTCTGTCAACCAATCAAATTACTTGATGTAATTTATTGCTACAAATTTATAAACTGAATGCCAAACAGTGTAGATCCTGATCAGATGGCTTCTTCAGAAGCCATCTGATCTGGATCTACACTGTTTGCAAAGATAGGGGTTGTCACGAACAGCAAGATAAGGGATAATATTCAGCTGTTTCAGCATCAGTCTACTAGTGAGTCATCTTGTTTATGATTATCGACTAAAGCACCTATTTAATAGAATGCTCGAAGATTCCACTTCAGATATTCAGGGACGAAAGGATTAAAGCCAGTGATGGTAATCAATATACAGCATGACTGGCAAGATTTTCTGGAACAAACTAGCTGGTGTCGGCCCAATTAATCTCATCTGTTACTTTCACATAAGCCCATGCAACAGAAACAGTGCTTGCATGGTTTGTTTGAGTTGAGGTTTAACGTCCCCGTCAACACTGTAAAGGTCATTTTGGAGACGTTGTTTCCATTTTTTGTAAGACTTTTACCCGACATTGAGATGAAATGACATCTCAAGCCCTGCCGCCCAATGAAATCAATAGGGTTTATGAGCATGGACGGGCAGACTCGCACCGCTTTGCCTGGGCAGGCCTAGATCCTGCGGTTTACAGGTCGGTTTCAGCTCTGGGTGGAAGCATCATGCAGCCCATATATGTCCCGATGGGCGGGGGCCGCAAACAGAGATTGGAGACATAAACGACTACATGTAGCAGACAGTCTGCGGCGTAATGAAACACCGGTTTCTCAAGTCCCAAGCTCTGAGCATTACGAACACAGGCCTAGAACAAAATGAAAAATTTAAGATGAAAAATTGTGATAATTTTCTTAGATCTGCTCAAAGTATAGATTGTGGGTACTCGTTAGAACCGCCTATCGAGGCGGTTCTAACGAGAACCCATAATCTATGTTTTAAAGCAGAAATAAGAAAAATAAAGTTTACCCCTGTAAACTTCAGTTTTTTCTATACAAAAGTGGGGTTCAAGGGGGAGCAAAAGTTTATAGGCGTGTTTTCGTGAGGGGGTGCATTCCACAAGTTCACCCATCTGAACTTGGGCCAAAATGTCAATATTTGAGGGTAGGGCTGGATACCAGTCTGTAAAAACTTATTTTGTTTGTTTGTTTTGGAGTTTAACGACCCAATCAACACTATTGTAGGTCATTTTATGAGCCGGTCAGTTCACCTATCCATACTTTTCCTGGACAGGTTTATACGGAAGCTGTTAACCAGTACAGTGCACATTATTTTGCCAGAAACTGACAACTGCCCTTCTTGAATCAGCGGAGGGGAGAGAATGACCGTAGAAACAATTACATGATCAATCTCATCGAAATAATTTTTGCCGACCCCGGAAGGTATCGATCCCGCGCACCCTGATCACCTGTCAGACGCGCATGAAGCCAGCCATGTAAATACTTGTTACTTGAGTTTTGGGCAAAATCTAGAATCTTATATGCTTGTCAGATACTGTTGACATTGAAAAAAGTCCTTACCTGGGGTCGCATGACCTTATAATGAAAAGCTGTGTACATGACACGAAAGTGGGGATATCTGTCCGTTGCCGGCTTTTACGCTGTCAAAACAATGCAAAACAACAACAACAAAAAAAACAACAAAAAAAATGAAACATCACAAAAACACGCCTATATAATTTTACCCCCTTGAACCCCGCTTTTATATAGTAAAACTGGAGTTTCCGGGGTATACCTTATTTTTCTTATTTCTGCTCTAAAATATAGATTGTGGGTACTCGTTAGAACCACCTCGATGAGGCGGTTCTAACGAGTGCCCACAATCTCTATTTTGAGTTGAAATAAGAAAAATATCACAATTTTTCATCATAAAATGTTCATTTTTTCGGCGATAAAGGTGGCAATGTATTTGTATAGGCATGTTTTCGTAATGGGGCGGGACAAGCACAATATGCTTCCCATCGGAAAGAAGAAATCATCATTATTGAATGTAAGTGGTACAAGTAATACTTTTCAGACAAACTGAGTCATAATTCATCAACAAGAGTTTCACTTACTTGCAAGTGTCTAGGACAAAAAAATGAATGTACAGATAACCTTGCGATAAACTTGTCCATTTACGCGTATTGTCCGCGTGGCACATGCGCATTGCGTGCGCGCGTGTAAAACTATCGCGTTTCAATGCGCGGTTCATCGCGTTCATACGCGATTTCAACGCGTTAAGTATCAGCCAATAAAAGTGATCATTCGAAACGCGTTAGGTAAATTCAATACGCGTTTCTGTGCGACAGAATTTCAACCAATAAGAATAAAACAGGCATGTGACGATAAAACGCGTGATTGCGAGAGAACACGTGCCAATCAAAATCCTCGTTGCTTGTATGTTTACCCTTATGTGTTTTTTTGTTTGTTCTTTTTTTAATTCGTTCGTGAATTAATGACAGTATATAAATTGGTCTTTCTTATCAGTAGTGATTTCTTCGGATAAACAAACACACCTACATTTTGGATTGCATGACACCTTTAGAGATAAAACTCACTTGGGGGTATTTGCAATGTCATATAGGTAGGGAACCAGGCGAGGGTAATTATTTACCCTGGGATATGTAATTTACTAGCCACCGCTATTTACTGGTTAATGGCGGCTCATCAGAACCGCCTTGTCGTGGTGTTGATGGTCGTTTCTAACTAGTACCCATAATCTATGTTTGGAACAGAAATAGGAAAAATATTGTAGACGCCTGAAAAACACACTTTTTTACGGATATGACAATGTAATCTTCTACCTTACACGTTTGGAGGGGTTCATTTTCAATTATAAGCGTGTCAGATATGTGTTGTTTGATGTAAGTTGTACCAAAATGTATGTTCTTTGAGCAAACAGTGTAGACTCAGATCAGACGCCACATTCGAGACGTCTTATCTGGGTCTACACTGTTTGTCAATGTCCCAAAAAGGGCTGCTAGGAATATATGGGTGAAAGTTAATATCTCGACGCACACTGGTCGTACTTATTTAGTATACAATGTTATCCATAGCACCAGCTACTTCGGCCAGGCCCTTAGGGGTGTGTGTTGGGTGGGGGGGGGGGGGGGGCAATAGTAAGGCCATACTCAAAGTTTTACAACAAAATTCCTTAATTACCACTGGCCAGTACTCGAACATTCTTAAAGTAAGTTTTTTTTCTATGGTTTTGTTGGAAATTACCTTTCAGGATTATTTCCCGTATTTCGGGACGATCGTTATTGAGAGTAGTACCCTGAGAAAAAAAATTAACCTGACTGGTTACAGTTCACATGTGGCCCGAGTGATTTTGTTTAATTTCTACAAAACTGCGTGTGTGAGAGTTACTTTTACGTCCCACCAGCAACTGAGGTCATATGGAGACGGGACTTCGGTGTAAATACTCATTTGAAAGTCTGGAGAAGCCGGGAGTCGATTCAACGACCCTTGCTTTGCGAGGCATTATAAATCTGGGATATTGCACCTAAATAAATAAAGAAATTAACTCGCATATGCTGGCATCACATCAAGGGCTGTCATCAGACTGTTCCATCAGACTGCATAGCTCGACTGGAAAAGTGTCATTTAGGTCATGCGCGTGGACGGGCATCACAGAAGCACGCCTATTCAGATTGAATTTTTATAAATAATTATAAAATAAAAAAAAAATGAAAATTTTCAGATCAAGAATCATATATTTTTCATATCAATGCTCAAAACAAAGATATGGGTACTCGTTATAACCGCCTCGACGGTCGGTGCGGTTCTAACCAGTATCAAGACTTTATGTTTTGAGGAAAAATAAGAAAAAATATACATACCCTTGTAAGCCCCAGTTTTGCGATATAAAAGTGGAGTTAACATCACGAAAACATGCCTATATAATTTTGGCCCCTTGAATCCCAACTCTATATAGAAAAACTGGGGTTTACTGGGGTATATCTTATTTCTGCTCTAAATATAGATTGTGGGTACTCGTTAGAACCGTTCTAATGAGTACTAACAACCCATATTTTGCACAGTCGAGGCGGTTCTAACTAGTACCCACAATCTATATTTTGAGCAGAAATAAAAAAACTATCACAACTTTTCATCTTAAAATTTTCGAGTTTCCGGCGGTAAAGTTTACAATGTATTTGCATAGGCGGGTTTTCGTACATGGACGTGTTTCCGTGTTCAATACCCCGTAAACCCAACTTTTCTCTAAATAAAGTGGGGTTTAGAAACTGGCTAGTCTGACCCAGAAAACATGTACACTTCATATTTTCCGGTTCTGTGGTGTATTACTTGCTTCCAATGGATAACCCTTTTATAGAATATATTTAACGTCACTACAGCTGGTGTCTGGGAATGTGTGGCGGCCGTAAAAATTCTCCCTGCACTACATCATAGTAGTTTATATATTCTTGTCCTTTGGGATCATCGATTCCATTGTGGAATTTTGAAAATATTTGAGGGTCACTGATGAGGCCTAATTGGTCGAAACTGGCTAGTCTGGTCGAGAAAACATGTACACTTCATATTTTCCGGTACTGTGGTGTATTCCTTGCTTCCAAAGGATAACCCTTTTCTGGAATATATTAAGAGGGTGTTCATTAATAGGCTTGTTAACGAGATGGAAAATAAATTAAGAAAAAGGCAATAAATAAATAAATAAATAAATTACAATATATAAATAAACAAAATAAATAAATAAACGAGCTCTTCTGTGAGTGAGTGAGTGAATGAAAAAGGTTTATTTCTGGTCTTGACATCTTGAATAAGTGAAGATAATGAGGTGTTATTTTAACCGATTGTATGCGGGAAGCCACTAAATGGGTACCTTGGCAAACAGTGCAGGCCCAGATCAGACGCCAAAGAACGCGGCGTCTGATCACTGCCTGCACTATTTGCTAACAGAATTTTTCATCAAAAAATGAATGAAAACGTAAAAATGGGCCTGACACCCCTGCTATCAAAAATGGAATTGTCCAACATACAGCAATGGAGAGTCCACTAACATACAATGGGTTAAATAACTAGCTTTATAGCTCACAGGTGCATCTGGGTGTCATAAAACTGTTGATCAATAAACATCCTGCATTTTGGCAGTCAACTTCGTCAATTTCAATCACCATGCAGTACCTATATTGTACCATTTACCCTGAGGTTAATTGCACAGTTTAACTGCAACTGAATAAATGGCTTGTTAATTTACCTTTATTTTCTCTGTTTCAATTTATTCTGTTTCTGGTTTTGGAAGTAATCAGATAATAAAAAAAATTAAACAACCTAAATTGGAAGAAAAGATGTAAAAATGGCGATAAGAGCGAAATAGTTATGCGGTATTGATTAGTTGCTTTTGACACGCAGAGGAGGTTGTATCTGCGTTATCGACACGCAGGCCTGATTGGCTGATCGGAAATCGCGATTTATGCGCAGTATCGCGTTTTTTCATAAAGAAAATTCATTGGCTAAAATGTAATTCGTAGTTGAAACGCGTGAACTGCGAGTGCGTATTTCACGTGTTACAAACGTTTTTTCATAAAGAAAATTCATTGGCTAAAATGTAATTCGCAGTTGAAACGCGTGAACTGCGAGTGCGTATTTCACGCGTTACAAACGCGAGACAAGTGAATGTGCGCTGACAACATAATCGCAAGCGTATCTGTATATTGAAATGGCGGTCCATACTGTATCATTATACATTACTGCCGAAAAGGAACATACTAAAGCATGGACTTTTTAATGGAGACATCGATACAATAAGCTTACATGTTCAACCCAACACATCAAAGAGAATGAAGTACAAACATGAATCCGAGACACCGTAATTAAACTGTAAAAGAAGAAAGCCAAATGGACAATTTTTCCCACTAAATTGCCAACGGCTACCAATATAAAATACCAGTACATACAAGCTTAAAAAACTGTGGCATTAATAAACTTCAACGGAAGCACCACTTTGGAACGGCCATTAACGTTAAATCGATTTCAGGTAGCTAAAATAGAGGATCTTTCACGAGTGATAATTTCATATGATATTTCTAAAACGAGCCTTCGGCAAGTTTCATAAACATCATATGAAATGACAACGAATGTACGATTATTTTTATCATTTAACCACTTTAAATTGGATTTAATCGCCTTCAAATGTGACATACATTGTTGACATGGACTTTGTCATGACGTTACTTAATCCCACCAAAGTGTTATTGCACGTGTGGTCATACGATTATTACTACACGACGTTATAAACGACGTCATATGATAAATCTAAATTTCATTTAGTATACGCGATTCCAAAAGGACGCAATTTTTAAAGCGCGTCACAAAAAGGTTAAAAAACGATATATTGCTAATCAAAGAGCATGAATTAACACATGTTTTCGCCTGGGATAATCAAATCTTTTCAATGATCTAGGTGATTTGAAAACATCATAAACAAAATGAAAGTGCCAAACAAAAATGGTCCAGTGTTTTTCGCTATTACCCTAAGTTTTGTTTGTTTATTTTGTTTGTATTGGAGTTTAACAACCCAGTCAACACTATTTAGGTCATTTTTGAGCTGGTCAGTTTACCTATTCACACTTTTCCTGGGCAGGCTTGTACGTAGGCGGTTATCAAGTATAGTGCACATTCTTTCGCCAAAAACCAACAACCACCCTTCTTGAATCAGCAGAAGGGAGAGAATGACCGTAGAAAAGATTATATGATAAATTTCACGAAAAAATCTTGCCGATCCCGGCATGCATCCAACCCGCGTCCTACTGATCAAGAGTCAGGCGCGCATCCGACTAAGCTTCCGAGGCTGGCTATAACTACCCAAAGTATCAACCCGCCACCATTTTAAGTTCCACAGCTTGTTTCCACGAAAATTGTTGCCGATCCCGGCAGGCATCAAACCCGCTTCCTACTGATCAAGTGTCAGGCGCGCATCCGACTAAGCTACCGAGGTTGGCTATTATTACCCTAAGTATCAACCCGCCACCATTTTAAGTCCCACAGCTTGCAGCTCTAATTTCGCGGACTACTAGCATAAACTCAGTGTTATAATCTCTAATTATTTTTTAAAAGTTATCTCAGATTCAATATGTTCGTGATTTTACCTGATTATTATTGGCGATAATATCCATGTCTATAATGCAGGCGTCACACTGTCCCGAAAATGACACCAGGTGGCCACACGAATATGGAATTTTGAATTTCGCGCGAAGATCGCTCCGAACATGGTCAACAGCCAATCTCTAGCCGAAGCAAGAACGATGCATGCAGAAGGTCACACGATGGCATCCGAACCACACACGAAGGCAACACGAAGATGTGGATTTTTATCACGAAGTTTACCCGCAGGCCAAACGAAGGCCACACGACGGCTTCACGACGTCGTATTGAGAGTACGATGCGTTCGAACTAGGTCCCGAAGGCGACACGTGACCTCCCGATGTTATAAAACCTTCGGCCGACCGTTTTAAATTCATTTGATGATCGGAGAGTACACAGTACATTTCAACTCTCTTAAATTTGATTCAACTTAAATCCAATTTAAAATGCCACCCGAAGAGAAGACCACTTTTTCAGAGAGACTTGGTTTATAGGACAGTAAGATCTGCTCATCTTGTTCTCTACGGTGCATCAAAAGAAGCAATGCTGCTGCCCTTCTTTTTCCTGTTTGTCTCATCATCAAAGTATGCCATTCTGCATGGACGGAATTGTGAATAATTATGACTGAAGCTTTGGGAGTTACACAAGCCTATGCTTTGCAGAGTTGCTCATCAGGACTGACTGAGGAAGATGCTCTGAGGTTGGCCTTTTATATGTCTACGTTACCATGACACATGGATATCGCTTGAGCTACTCAAATTCAGCTGTCTTCGTCGACACCGTGGTCCAATCTCAATGTCATCGTACTATAATACGATGGTTACACGACGTCAATGCGAGGGTTTCACGTAGTCGTATTGCCTTCCTAAGACAATCGGACGACTTCTTGTTTCCCTCGTATTGTCTTCGTGAGACGTAAAATGCCCGAGAGCACCGATGATCACACGAAGAAAAGACGAAGATGACACGATTTGACAAGATGCCCTCACGATGGCCTTACGAAGGGCAAGATGGACAAACGAATTCAACACGAAAATGAACCTTCGCAAGGTCTTCGGGCAATTTTTTGGCATGCCAAAGATTTTGCCGCCGCTCACGAAGTTGCTGCCGGAGCCTCAGAAAATCCACCGGCGATCATACGATGGCTTAAGATGTCCTCACGAATGGCCCGATGTTTTCACGATCAGAGCCGAATTAGAACATTTCCTTTATCGTGTTTCCATCTTGTGTCAATTTCGGGACAGTGTGACGCCTGCATAATTGAAAGGAAAACACAACAAAACATCCATTGCCGTCTGCTGAATCAACCACGAAATACAAGTATGAGAGAAATCTTTCTGTACTCCATAACAGTAAAGTGTGGATATAACACGCCAACCTGGGGTCATACACTGAGAGGCAGTGGCTTCAGAAGGACACGTATAAGATAAGATCGACTGGAGTACCATATTTCTTTTATAGATGTTGTTAAACTTCTGTCAATACAATTTGATAACAGTCCTGAATCGGGATATATCCACCGCTAATTCATTCAATTGCATACATTCTGAATAAATGTAAAACAAATAACCTATTAAGAAAAGTGCCTCTAAGTTAAGGCCACAATCAAAGAACGCAGCAATCTCAAGTAACCCAAAGAAGGCAGGTGACATGGAGGCACACACAAAAAAGACGAAACACGAAACAACGGTACAACCTTAGACCGGCCCCGATAGCTCAGTTGGTAGAGTGTCCGCTCCGCGGCATACCAAAGTCGTTAAAAATGGTACTAGCTGCTCCTCGCTTGGCACTGAGATTTACGGTGTAGAGCTAGGACTGGTCGACCCAGTGTCAGGATAAAGTGACTTGGTGTGGTATCATGTGTATAAAAGTGAGCATTGAGCTCCCTGTCGCAACCAGACACCGTCGTGATATGACTGAAAAATTGTTTAAAGCGACGTTAAACCCGAATTCACATACACACACACACACACACACACACACACACACACACACACACACACACACAGAGAGAGTACAACCTTTAAGTCAATTAACAAATAAGACACTGCAGAAACGGACCGCATCGGGACGGTCCGCCGTAAACTACTGGGGGCTTCAACACCCGAAGCCGTCTCACTGACCGTTCCAAGGGGGTTATTCTGTCGCGGTTTATTTTTGTTATGGCTTGTCTTTGAGTGTTTGTATCGCTTATATTATTTTGTTTTGGATATCCAATTGGCCATTTTGTGGGAAAGTAACTGTCCCTTTGGCTTTCCGCTATTGATGTTTCCATAAGGGTCTGGTGTTTCATGTTTGCGTTTCTTTCCCTTTGGCGTCTCTGATGGGAGCTGTTGGTTAATTATATTGATTTCTGATCATTGCCTTCACTTCCATATGGGCTTGAGGTTCTTGAGCATAATAGGGCCCCGTCAAGCGATTTTGGTACTTATCGCCTATGCGAGCAGCGAAGGTTCAGGCGAGTCTGCGCATCCGCGCAGTCTCACCAGAACCTTCGCTGCTCGCTCATACAAGCAGTGTCTCAAGAGGAACCTTCAGGCAGAAAGCCATATCCCTGGCCCCTCTGAATGGCTGGGCATGCGCCGTTAAAATTTGTCATGACGGCAAATTCGCTTGGCGGGGCTCATATAATGTAATTTAAACCCTCAACCTCAGTTCCAGTGCGGTATCAAACATAACAACAATAACAAATTGATCAACATGGAGGACGCGTCTGCATTAGATTGTGAGCTTAGTCCTTATTCACGGGATTTGAGACAGGGAAATAATGACAACTATAATTATCCGAAAGTCTGAAAACAAAGAGTTTGATGGGTTGGATAAGACCCGACAATCATCGAAACATGCCTAAATAGTAGAAGTTCGCTAAATTAATATAAATGTAACAGTTACCAAAATCAGTACTGATTTATGAAAATTTAGAAATCTGATCTAGTATAGGAAGATTATTTAAGATGAGGCATTCTCAAAGAACACAGCCCCCAAGCCACCGACAGAAAATGGGGCATTGATAAAGAGTAAAATGTGCATCCCTCGAGAAAAATGAACGGCTCATTAACCGTTGCAATTAAACTAAACAAATAAAAATAATACATTGCAAAGGGACATCTGCCTTGAGACAGTTATTATTTAAACTGGTGCTCTTCAGCTCAAGTTTTTTTTATAAAATTATAAAATAGAATTGAATGCAGTGGTCAGGTCTCGATTAAATTAACCAACAGCTCCCATCGGAAACATCAAAGGTAAAAGAAACACAAACATGAAATAACTAGACCATTATGGTCACATCAATAGCGGGAAGCCAAAACGGACAGTTACTTTCCCACGAAATGGCCAATCGGCTATCCGTACTGTAAGATAATAATAAAAAACATAGGCTGCCCGGATCAACAGTGAGTCACAACAATCAAATGCACAGCACAACAACTGTGATTAGACAATCATGAAGCACAGTTGAGACTGGCTGCAGAGCAGGAGAAAATAACATTTTTATCATGCGGAGCCGAACCGAAGAAATGATTTTGTTTGTGTCTCATTACGATAACACACCCGTGCGACATTTGTTTGTTTGTTTGTATTGGAGTTTTACGGCCCAGTCAACACTATTTAGGTCATTTTTGAGCCGGTCAGTTTACCTATCAACACTTTCCTGGGCAGGCTTATACGTAAGCGGTTAACCAGTACAGTGCACATTCTTTCGCCAGAAACTGACAACTGCCCTTCTTGAATCAGCGGAAGTGAGAGAATGACCGTAGAAAATATTTCATGATCAATCTCCACGAAAGAATGTTGCCGACCCCGCCCGTGCGACATAGTGCATTTTTCATATCTCCAAATTGGCTACATTTCTGATGAAAATTCGTAATATTTTTCTTATTTATACTGCAAACATAGGTTGTGGGTGCTCGTTAGAACCGCCTCGTTGAGGCGGTTCTAACGAGTACCCACAACCATGTCTTTGAGCATAAATAAGACTAATAATGTATACCCCCGTAAACCCCAGTTTTCTCTGTATAAAGTGGGGTTTAAGGGGGTGTTCATTTCACGAACTTGTTCACGTAATGTAATGTGCAGGAGAAATGAAATATAACGCAAAATGGTCAGAGAAATGTCGAGTTTCAACATAATCTATAGTCCGGAAAGAGTCTGAGAATTTCATGTTAAATATTTGAAAATGTTCCTCTCTCTCTCTCTCTCTCTCTGTTTTCTCGCTCGGTATAGAAACAGATAATTGTTTATTTTAGGGGACTGTACGCGTAGAAGACCCAAAATAAGTGCGTAATAAGGATGGTGCATTTTATTTTATGCTCGAAAATAAAAATTATCATTTATTCACTGCAAGAGGAAAATGTTTGTAAAAGGTCTGAATTATGATCGGAGAAAGAGAATTTGTTCTGAGAAAAACCAGAGCCTCTTTCCAGCTGAGAGTGGTCGCCCTGTATAAGCATTATTTTTCATAAAGTTGTGTCTCAAATTTTGTTTTTACTTATCACAACATTTTCATTATTTCCATGACTATTTGGGTTATTTTAGAAGTGGGTCTGGGCATACAGGACAGCATCACTTTCGTTGTCCACACCAATAATGGAGTCGAGTCACAAAACAGAGCATTCAAACATGAATTTCTGGAACCATACAAGTCAAAGTCTATCCCTAACTTGATGACTTGCCTCGTGGACAACTGCTTGCAAGATTAACACCGCAGGTAATTACGAGTATAGTAAAATGAGACTACCGGGATGTATCAGTCTGGAGATAAATAGCACTGGGTAATATAATTATTCTTCAAACATTCGAATGAATGATTTTAATGCATAAAAGTGTTTGCAAAAGATCCAGTTGAAATTACATATTGTGCAGACCCATACAAGTCTGACCTGGATCTACACACGTGTACATGTACATATACTGAATGCATATATTGAAGGCATACACAAATGTAACATACTAACGGGATCCAGAGGAAAGTCAAATGACTAGTTCGAGTCTGGTCCCATGAATTACAATAACAATGTGGTATTTAAATATTTGTGATTATCAGGTTGCACTGATGTTGCACTGATGAGTTAGGAGGCCTTAATGCGGACTGAACAAATTATTTGTCTAAATCGCGACGGAAGTAAGGGCGAGGATTGAGGCCACGTAAAATCGATTTAAGCCCCCCAGTGGAAATCTTTCCACTGACCGTTCCAAGGCGGTTCTTCTGTGGCGGTTTATTTATGGTGTTTTTTGTTACTTACTGTGTGTATCACTTTTGTCTTTTTATTTTGGATGGCCATATGGCCATTTTGTGGGAAAGTAACTGTCCTTATGGCCTTCCTTTGTTTAGGTTTCCATTATGGTCTGGTCGCTTAATGTTTGTGTTTCTTTCCCTTTGGTGTCTTTGATGGGTGGAGTAAGTTAATTGTATCGATTCCTGATCTTTGTTTTACTTCTACTTTTTTTTTATAATTTTGTGCGTGCAATGTTTTGTCATAGACTTGCATTTCATTGCTCATACTATTTTGTTTGAATATGAACTTGTTCGATTTGAGCTTGACAGAAGGAGTTCCGAAAAAAGTTTTCATTCGCATCAGCACTAATTCTTTCAAAATATGAAAATAATTTCCACAATATGGTTAAGTCAGTTATTCATAAAATGTAGGTGGTTTTAAGTAATGGATAGTATATGCATTTGTTTTTTTTTAAATTTTCACCATGATTAAGAAACTTGAAGGAGCGGAAAAACATGCACTAAAATGTTTAGTGTTTGTCCAAGAGAATAACCACTCTTTGGCTGGACGGCGGTGGGCCGGACCCCGGACCCTTTGAAGACGGCCCCCATCAGGAAAACACGCCTATATAATTTTGACCCTCTTGAACCCCACTTTTATATAGTAAAACAGGGGTTTCCGGGGGAATACCTTATTTTTCTTATTTCTGCTCTAAAATATAGATTGTGGGTACTCGTTAGAACCACCTCATCGTTCTTATTTCTGCTCTAAAATATAGATTGTGGGTACTCGTTAGAACCGCCTCGATGAGGCGGTTCTAACGAGTGCCCACAATCTACATTTTGAGCAGAAATTAGAAAAATTTCACAATTTTTCATCTTAAAATTTTCATTTTTTCGGCGATAAAGATGACAATGTATTTGTATAGGCATGTTTGCGTAATGTGACGTCGGATTGTTGTTGAGTCCTCAACCCTGATTCATGATAATGTTAATCTATACAAAACCATTTTACCATGTATTTTATTGTATTTCATGACTTACTGTTAAGCTAGAAAGCCTCCATGCGGAACTATCTGTTATTGTTATTTTGATTGATGCTGTACTGGAATTGAGGGCGAGGGTTGAAATTTCATTAACTCCGGAGTTTGGGTCCCACAGTAGTTTAAGTACTGACCATCCATGGCGGTCGTTATTTTGCAGTGTTGGCTTTGTGCCGTTCGCTCATGTTTCGTCGGCTTTTTGTTGTGCCTCCGTGTCACTTTCTATAGGTGACTGGAGACGGCGGCGTTTTTTGGTTGTGGTCTTTCCTGAGTGACCTTTTCTTACAAGCCTATATTGTTGCAAAATAGAAAAAAATCAAAGAAAACATAATCTAAAAATAGCCATTAGAGGAGATGGCAAATTTCCCGACCAAAAGCAAATATGGTCTTCAGAAGACTGTTCACAAATAGAAAATGCACCCGAATTAAAAGGTAAACCCATAGTATATTTTGAAAATGCAATGTTTATTGAGACTATCTTCGCCTAATGATACAAAGGATCACTTCTCAATATGATGAAGATCGAAGATTTCAAATGCCCAAAGTACAGGTATACTGAGGTGCGGTTCTTGCAAGGAAATGCCTTTTCATCCTTGTATATACATGTACAATTATAAGGGGAGATAACCCAAATACCACAGCACCAAGACTTGTGATTCTTGCACATGACATGCCTTCTATATCTTGTATTCAATTGTGCCAAGTTCCTTCAATATATCTCAAAGGGCATTGGAGTTTGATCACAAGGTGGTCATACGATTATGTTGAAAGGGAAGATAACACAAATACTCTAGCACCCAGAGTTGTGGTTCTTAGGCATGACACGGTGTCTCCACCTTGTCCACAATTGTACCAGCAATATATCTTAAATGGTATTGGAGTTATGGCGATCATAAGGTTATATTGTCATGGGGGATCTTGTTATATTGTCATGGGGGAAAATTAAAAAAAAAAAAAAAAAAAAAACAGGGAACACAGACTGGTGGTTCTTGTACACGACACGCCTGCTTAACATCAAGTACACCTGTACAAGTGCCATCAATATATCTCAAGGGTATCGGAGATATCGCCATCACAAGGCAGTAATTCTATTTTTGGAAGGGGAGATAACTAAAAAACCTTGAGACCTAGAGTTGTGACACGCCGTCTCAGCATTGTAAACAACTGTGCCAGGTACCATCAATATATCTCAAAGGTTATTGAGTTATGACCATCACAAGATATTGGAATGGGAGATAACTCAAAAACCATGGCAGCAAGAGTTGCAGTTCTTGCGCATGACACACCGTCTCAGCATTGTGAACAATTGTGTCAGGTACCATTAATATATCTCAAAGGGTATTGGAGTTATGACCATCACAAGGCAGTCATTCTATTTTATTAAAAGGAGACATAACTAAAATCTATGACTGCAAGAGTTCTAGTTCTTGCGCATGACACGCCGTCTCAGCCTTGTGAACAATTGTGCCAAGAACCATCAATGAATCTTAAAGTGTATTGGAGTTATGGCTATCACAAGGTTGCGCCTACGAACGGATGGACGGTCAGACGTACGGACGCCAGGCTGATCGCAAACCCCCCCCCCCCCCCCGAACCTATTCGGTCGGGGATATAAAAAGTAGAAGTAAAACAAAGATCAGGAATTGATACAATTAACTTACTCCACCCATAAAAGACACCAAAGGGAAAGAAATACAAACATTAAGCGACCAGACCATAATGGAAACCTAAACAAAGGAAGCCCATAAGGACAGTTACTTTCCCACAAATTGGCCATCCAAAATTAAAAGACACAAGTGATACACACAGTAAGTAACAAACAACAACATAAATAAATCGCCACAGAAGAGCCGCGATAAACCCATAAAAGTATACAGTAGATTTAATGGTAAAGAGTCTTTTCATGACTAAATTTACTGAAAAGGAACGTTCAGTTGGTCTGATTTGTTTATTATCTAGGGCGAACACTAAGTATATATCTTTAAATATATTAAATTATATCCTAAATCGTAGGTACTTGGAAGCAAATGTCAGGATGTCGGAAGGCTGGAGGGAGCCTTTGAAATTTATTCCAAAGGGAATGCAACATCGTCTACCTCACCTTATTCGACACATGAGAGAAGCCGAAAAAAGAGGGATGCATATCTCACAAATGGCGGTTCGCTGTGTAGGCGGAGCCCTTTTCGAGGTGAAGAGTGTTGATAGCGAAGAGTCCCTAAGGTCGGAAGAAGAAAATCAAATGCCAGTTTGCGAATGCAGACAGTTTAAAAAAAAAAAAACTCATATACCATGCAAGCATTCGCAGCAGTATTTCGTCTTATTCCTGACGTGAGCTGGAATTCCATGTCATTATCTTACAGGGACCACCATCTCCTCACGGTAGACGAAGATTGGGTTAGCGTTTCACCTCTGAGGGATGGAAAGGCTCCGGAAAAGTAAGTACAACTCTTAAAGAGGTCGTTCTAAGTACTAGTTAGAGGGATCAGTATAATCATTTTCCTTCTCTTTTCAGACCTTTACAGTGTTTACATCAATACTATGCAGTAGTTTTCATAAATTGACAAACTTATATACGTGCATTAATATTTTAGATGTTGAGACATTTTAATACGTTTTAATGACACTTGCAATTCATAGTTATTATTCCTGAGACTTCAATAAACTATGGGATATTGTGAACAACTCGGTCCATCCACCCGCTTGTCTCTTCGCCTCCCTAACCAGTGGGCGAAAGTCAACAAAATATGGGCCCCGTCAAGCGATTTTGGTACTTATCGCCTATGCGAGCAGCTAAGGTTCAGGCGAGCCTGCGCATCCGCGCAGTCTCGCCAGACCCTTCGTTGCTCGCTCATACAAGCAGTGAATCAAGAGGAACCTTCAGACAGAAAGCCATATCCCTGGCCCCTCTGAATGGCTGGGCATGCGCAGCTAAAATTTGTCATGACGGAATGTTCGAAGACACAAATTCGCTTTGCGGGGCTCAATTATGATACATCACTTTGATTCATGGCAAGGTGTGTTTTAGGGCAACAGTATTTTTCCATGCGTCAGTCCATTAGTCCGTGCGTCTGTCGTCCGTACAACTCTCAGTCACACTATCTCCTTCTACCAGGTTGACTTCATATAAACTTGCGTAAGCCCTTTCCTCATGGTCATTATTTTACCAATAGGCGAAAGTTAACCATACCAGCTACCTGACTTTCTTCAACTGAGAGCAAGTCTGTCTGTCTGTTCGTTAGCCTTAGCAAAGTTACCAATATGCATGTGGATTTGCGAAGGCGTTTCATCACTGACCCATGATAGAGAAATAGTTTGCATTAATATAAAGGACACATATGTAATAGATATAGAACATTGCCAAGAAACATTTGCAGATTTACTTCGAGGCGCGTTTATCGCCAATATTGTATGACAGTGTTCTATATCTGTTTTGTACGGACTGTTCAAATATGAATGCAAGTAGAACGTTTTCTCATGCACTAATGCGAAAATCACCTGGAAATATATATCACAGCGTAGAAAAACATTTTACCTATACATTGATACCAAACCTGTTGAAATCCGTCCACTTTAGCCATGCATATCGTTCGATAAACACTGTCTACTCTTGTATACTAATACAAAACATGGTTGGAAGAAGGTCAGAGTACGCCGTTGAAATACGGTCCTATATTAAGAATCGTTGTATTCTTGGTATACGGTGCAAAGACATTTTTGATGAAATATGTTCGGTTTATGGGCAAAATGAAATGTCTTTTCCCACAGTTTTTCGTTGGTGTAAAAAAATTCAGCTGTGGGCTAGGCTCAACAGAAGATGCACCACATGATCGTCGGCCGAAAAGTGCAACATCTGCCAATGTGGTTGCTAGAGTGAAAGAAATAGTTGCTACCGATGCACGATACACCACTAGGCAAATAGCTAGTATGGATGGCATCTCATTAGGAGCAGCTTATACAATTCTGAAACGGGATTTGAAAACGAGAAAGATCTGTGCTGGATGGATTCCCCATCTGTTGACAGATGAGCAGAAAAAGACACGCGTTCAGTGCGCCAAGAAGTTGCTTAAAAAGTTTCCAAATTACAATGCACGGTCTTTCGCTAATGTCGTCACAGGTGACGAGACATGGGTTCACTTTTTTGAGCCAAAACGAAAGATTCAGAACAAAATACGGGCAACACAGTATTGAAAAAGACCATGCATTGCAAAGCGGACCATGAGCGTCAAGAAGGTAATGTATGTCATATTCTTTTCAAATCAGGGCCCTGCTATTCAGGTTGCTGTGCCTAAAGGCAAATCTGTAAATGCGAAGTTTTACAAGAATAAAGTTCTTCGAAAATTGAAGAAATATTTCAAAGAACGAAGATCCGCAACTGGTTTGGCCAATGTCAGATTGCTACATGACAATGTGTCATCGCACAAGACGTTCATTTGACTATCTGAAGCAGGAAAAGGTTGTTGAACTCCCTCATCCCCCGTATTCCCCTGACCTTGCCCCGTGTGACTTTTTTGTTCCCGCGGCTGAAAAATAACTTTCTGGTCGAAATATTGTACAGCGCAAACACCTCGGTTCTGCAATATTCCAGTGCCTTCATAGTATACCTCGAAAAGACTACCAAAATGCATTCAATGATTGGATCAGAAGACTGAAAGTTTGTATATCTGTTAAAGGGGAATACTTTGAGGGGCAAAATAAATTTTTCATCGAAATCTATCACGGAATCATTTTTATGTGCTTAGTTGCATTCATATTTGAACAGTCCTCGTAGCATGGCCATCCAATCATACACTGTTTTAATTGAGTATTCGGTGGTCACTCAATCATGTCTCTCTTTTTGAATTCAAAGCAGCAGTTAGGCTGGCTGGTAATGAAGAGTGGCATTCACGTGGCAATGGTGAACCAAAAATTATATGCTTACCTGTAGGTGACACATATTACAATTTTGATCTCTCATCACTGAATCCCATTCAGCATCAAAGTGGGGATTAGAGGGTGCTTATTTGACTGATTTTAAAAAAGATGTAATACTGGAGGTAATGCCTCTTGATAAATTGTTTGAATTGAGGTCAATACTATTTAGGTCATTTTGGAGACGTTGGATCCAATTTTTGGCGACCTTTACCCGACAATGCGACAAAATGACATCCCAAATTTTGCCGCCCAATCAAACCAAAAGAACGGTTCTACTCACACCACTTTGCCTGGGAATGCTTAATCCCTCTAAGCGGTTTACCAGTATTTATGTGCAGTCGGTTTCAGCTATGCATTGAAGCATCCTGCAGGCCAATCTATTTCTCCAAGCACCGATGGTCTGGGGCTCGTTCTGAAATCGTCCTAGTGATTTTCTCAAAGATCCATACATCCATGGCTGGAAATTTTTATCCCTATATTGCGCTATGATTAAACAGGCATGCCAGAAACTGGAGACAAACTCCCAAATTAAAGGTGCATTATTGAGCTACCGGGTCTCATTTTTTTTTTCTGTTTTTTTTTTTATCTTCAATTCATACTCCTTTGTCATGTGTACACTTTTGGAGCCCAGTACAGCTTCAGAACTTTGTGAAAATGGTCGTTTTCATTCGTGTTTACCCTTCACTCTGAACATGTGTTCGGAATTTCTGTTCTAAAAATAAATCTGTCACTTTACACATACATGGCGACAGTATCGTCTCTGAGTGTCGTTACTTATGGCATGGTATTCAGCGTCATATTTTTTTTCCGATTCAGGCATGGCCTAAGCAAACAAGGCCAAAATTTAACGTCGTATAACGTCAAATATGGGGATTCTATTTTTGTCACGAACTAAAAATAGATCTAACTAGTGTTCGAAACCTAGTTAGGGAATCCCTCTCAAACTCATTTACCTGTCATCATAATTGTTCGCATTTTTGCATAAAATGCATTCATTTGTATTGTTTTAAAGAAAAATACCGGCTATATGTATTTTACTTTTGGAAGCATTTTTTACAGATAGCTCAATAATGCACCTTTAAAACTCAGCATTGACTTTAAGCGTGTTTTGGTTATCTGAAAGCAAGTCAGAAGTGGTCGAGAAAAAATGAGAATTTTCTCCATTAAGAGATTATCGAACTTTTTGTGGGCAACCACAGTTCTGATCAAAACTTGTTCATACCTAACGTAATGGCTTACCCTACTTACGATGGACAGACAGAAGCCTAATAGGCACTGGCTATCTGTCTATACAACAAGCTCACCTTTCAATCCTTTGTCCCTGACGAGCTAAAAAAGAACCATCTAAATGTTGTAGGGTTTCAGTGACTTTTAATAAACATAAAGAAACAAAAAGCTAATTAAAACACAAACAAAGTACATGTTAGATATTCAAGTGAAACAATATTGACCTTCTAATTTGCTGTCCTTCAATACCGTAAAGTACTGAAGGGGTTGTCTTCTATTCAAACAATATAGATCCTTCAGTGCCGAGAAAGTTGGAGATGTTGTTTTTCCATTGTAAGTCTATTGGAAAACTTTTCGGGCTCTAGGGACTGTACCTGCAAAACTGAATGTCAGATTCAAGCCTAATTCGAACTCGACTGAGTTTTATGCTTGTCCTCGTTTGCTATATGTTTCAAAACGATCAGATCAAAACAATTGAGAAAAGGTGCCGACATCATTTTTCACTAATATTATGTTCAAGGGCACACATCATTTTTCACTAATATTTATGCTCAAGGGCAGATAACTCCAAAGTTGTTGTCTCATGCAGCCGAAATTCGAACTCTATGTAGACTGTATGTCCCTCCTGGTTATCTACAAGTCTGATGAAGATCAGATCAGAAATGGCGGAGAAAAGATGGATACGTTGTTTTGTCATTGTGAGTCTATGGGAAAATTGTTCGCGAAACCGAATGTCAGATTCAAGCCAAATTCAAACTCATCTGAGGTTTTATGCTTGTTCTCGTTACTGAAAGTTTCAAAAAGATCAGATTAGAAACGGCTGAGAAAAGGTAGAGATACTATTTTTCACTAATATCTTTGCTCACGGCAGGTATTTCGAAAGCCTTTTGTCTCATACAGCCCAAATTTGGACTAAACATATACAGACTGTAAGCTCCTGCTGGTTATCTTGAAGATTGATGAAGGTCAGGTTAGAAATAGCCAAGCAAAGTTGGAGACATCGTTATCCCATTGTAAGTCTATGGAAATTTTTCTCCCTCAAAGGGATGTAACTGCAAATCCGGTGGTCAGATTCAAGCCAAAATCGAACTCATTAAGGATTTTATGCTTATCCTCGTTTACCGAAAGTAACAAAAAGATCAGATCAAAAACGGTTGCGAAAAGCTGCATACACCATTTTTCGCTAATATTTATGTTCAAGGGCAGGTTACTCAGAAGTCATTTGACCTGCGGGTCCCAAATTCAAACTCAACATAGACTCTATGCCCCTCCTGGTTATCTGCAAGTTTGATTGAGATCTGATATGAGAAATGTCGAGAAAAGCTGGAGACGTCGTTTTCCCGTTGTAAATAAAAATCAAAAATGAGTTCCTTTAAGAGCAATGAAAACATTCATAAGAAAAAAGATGGGTCATACTACGTAGAATCGGCTAATAAAGCCTCATCAGTGACCCTGTAATGATCCGGCAAAGAGAGCCAGAGGAAACATACTGCAATTTTGCAAATTTCGAATAGGCAGTCGATTCAAAGACTGATATAAATCAAAATGGGGTCCAAATAATTAAAAACCAGTCTAGAATATCTAGTCTAAACCAATAATTTATTTCCGATTTCTCTGAATATTTACACTGATCTCAAAGGACCAAAAGTAAAATATAAACTGCACTATGGTTGATGTACGGGGAGACGTTTTACGGCCGCCACACGGCACAACACCAGCTGCAGTGAAGGCAAATAAAAATCAAAAATGAGTTCCTTTAAGAGCAATGAAAACATTCATAAGAAAAAAGATGGGTCATACTACGTAGTTTAGGCTAATAAAGCCTCATCAGTTACCCTGTAATGATCCGACAAAGAGAGCCAGAGGAAACATACTGCAATTTTGCAAATTAAGTCTACGGGAAAATCTTTCACACTCAAGGAGATGTAACTGGAAAACCACTGGTCAGATTCAAGTCAACTTCAAACTCGCTCGAGATTTTATGCTTGTCCTCTTTACAAAAGTTAAAAAATGATCCAATCAAAAACGGCTGAGAAAAGCTGGAGCCACCATTTTTCACTTACATTTATGCTCAAGGGCAAGATACTCAGAAGCTGTTTGTCCCGTGCAGCCAAAATTTAACCTCAACATAGTCTTTAAGCCCCTCCTGGTTGACTGTAAGTTTGATGAAGATCAAATCAGAAATGGCGGAGAAAACGTGCAGACGTCGTTTTCCCCATTATAAGTCTATGGGATTTTTTTTTTCACGCTCATGGGGAAGTAACTGAAAAAAAAACCCGCTCGTCAGATTCAAGATAAATGTCTGATAAACGCTGAAGATACCATTTTTCACTTATATTAATTCTCAAGGGCAGATGACTCCAAAGCTGTTTGTCCCATGCATCCCAAATATGAACTCGAGGTAGACTGTAAGCACCTCCTGGTTATCTGCAAGTTTGATGAAGATCGGATAAGAAATGGCTGAAAAAAGTGGGACGTAGTTTTCTCCACTGTAAGTCTATGGGAAAATTTTTCACGCTCAATGGGGTGTAACTGAAAAAAAAACGCTGGTCAGATTCAAACCAAATCTGAACTCGTCCGAGATTTTATGTTTGTCCTCGTTTATGAAAACTTACAAAAAGTTCGATCATAAACGGCCGAGAAAAGCTGGAGACACAATTTTTCACTTATATTTATGCTCAAGGGCAGGTAACTCCAAAGCTGTTTGTCTCGTGAAGCCCAAATTCGAACTCGACGTAGACTGTAAGCCCTTCCTGGTTATCTGCAAGTTTGATGAAGATCGGATCAGAAATGGCCGAGTAAAATCGGAGACGTTTTCCGAATTATAAGTCTATAGACCCTTTTTGTTTCCATGGCAACCGCAGTTCTGATCAAAACTGGTCCAAAACCTAATGCTGTCAATCCCCCAACGCAGTGATGCTGTAGACAATATTTGATTGGGATTGACCATCTAGTCACTTAGATATTTAAGTTCAAAGGTGTGGACGACGAACGGACGCCGGATGCCTACCTATACCATAAGCTCACTTTGTGCTTTCTGCTCAGGTGAGCTAAAATAATCTGATCATAAACGAGCTTATGGTATGAACTCGAGGTAGACTGTAAGCCCCTTCTGGATATCTGCAAGTTTGATGAAGATCGGATCGGAAATGGCGGAGAAAAAGTGGAGACGTCGTTTTCCCCATTATAAGTCTAAGGGAAAATTTTTCACGCTCAAGGGAATGTAACTGGAAAACCGCTGGTCAGATTCAAACCAAATTCAAAATCGTCCGAGATTTTATGCTTGTCCTCGTTCATAAGAAGTTACAAAAAGATCAGACAATAAACGGCTGAGAAAAGCTGGAGACACCACTTTTCACATATATTTATTTTCAAGGGCAGGTAACTCCAAAGTTGTTTGTCTCGTGCAGCCAAAATTCGAATTCGACGTAGACAGTAAGCCCCTCCTCGATACCTGCAAGTTTGATGAAGATCGGATCAGAAATGGCTGAGAAATAGTGAAGACTTCGTTTTCCCCACTATAAGTATATGGGAAATGATTTTCACGCTCAAGAGAGGATGTAACTGGAAAACCGCTGGTCAGATTCAAACCAAATTTGAATCGTCCGAGATTGTATGCTTGTCCTCGTTTATGAAAAGTTACACAAAGTTCAGATCATAAACGGCTGAGAAAAGCTGGATACACAATTTTTCACTTATATTTATGCTCAAGGGCAGGTAACTTCAAAGCTGTTTGTCCTGTGCAGCCCAAATTCGAACTCGACGTAGACTGTAAGCCTCTCCTGGTTATCTGCAAGTTTGATGAAGATCGGATCGGAAATGGCCGAGTAAAAGTGGAGACGTCGTTTTCCCCATTATAAGTCTATGGAACATTTTTGTTTCCATGGCAACCACAATTCTGATCAAAACTGGTCCAAAACCTAATGCAGTCAATCCCCCAACCCAGTGATGCTGCACATACATTTTGATATGGATTTTCCAGCTAGTCACTTAGATATTCAAGTTCAAAGGCGTGGACGACGGATGGACGGACGACGGATGCCTACATATACTATAAGCTCACCTTGTGAGCCTTCGGCTCAGGTGAGCTAGGAAAATCGAAAATGAGCCGGGGCACAGCATTTCCAACATGTGCGTCCAGCGAAAACTCGTGCGCTCTAAGGATAGCTAAACGTCCACGCATGCAGCAAGAGAAGTCTCTGGTCAGACTGTATGGGTGCGCAGGCTGATCTAATTCTTCGCTGGGCCCATATGTAAATTGTAGGAAATACTGGGCCCCGGCTCAAATCTATCCTTAACACTTTTTTATACTGGAACCCCAAAACGGATACCCTGGCAGGCAGTGGAGGCCCAGATCAGACACCGCAGAACACGGCGTCTGATCAGGGCCTCCGCTGTTTGCGAAAAGTTAAGCCATTTTCCAAGTCAGTTTGAAGAAAACACAATCTGGCACCCCTAAAGTTTGACATGCACTCCTGCTATATGTAAGAAGGAAGATACCATTTGGTACTGAAAAGGTTTAGGCATTCCCATTTTTTCTCATGGCCTGATGCTATGACTGACCCTCAGAAGTTCGAAATACCCTTATCTCGAACAATAGCGATGTTCTTGTTCTGTGGTCATACACAAAGGGTCGGCTCATCACGAAAACCCGCCTATATAATTTCGACCCCCTTGAACCCCACATTAATATAGTAAAGCTGGGGTTTCCGGGGGTAAACCTTATTTTTCTTATTTCTGCTCTAAAATATAGATTGTGGGTACTCGTTAGAACCGCCTCGATGAGGCGGTTCTAACGAGTGCCCACAATCTATATTTTGAGCAGTCTGAGCAAAACTGGTCCAAAACCTAATGCAGTCAATCCCCCAACCCAGAGATGCTGCACATAAATTTTGATATGGATTGGCCGGATAGTCACTTAGATATTCAAGTTCAAAGGCGTGGACGATGGACGGACGGACGACGGATGCCTACATATACTATAAGCTCACCTTGTGAGCCTTCGGCTCAGGTGAGCTAAAAAAAGTCGAAAATGAGCCGGGGCACAACATTTCCAAAATATGCGTCCAGCGAAAACTCGTGCGCTCTAATGATAGCTAAACGCCCATGCATGCAGCAAGAGAAGTCTCTGGTCAGACTGTATGGGTGCGCAGGCTGATCTAATTCTTCGCTGGGCCCATATGTAAATTGTAGGAAATACTGGGCCCCGGCTCAAATCTATCCTTAACACTTTTTTATACCGGAAACCCCAAAACGGTTACCCTGCCAGACAGTGGAGGCCCAGATTACAGCCCTGGGGGCAAAAGTGGCAGAACACGGCGTCTGATCAGGGCCTCCGCTGTTTGCGAAAAGTTAAGCCATTTTCCAAGTCATTTTGAAGAAAAAACAATCTGACACCCCTAAAGTTTGAAATGCATTCCTGCTATATAAAATTGTTATTGAAGTTTAAAAGTTAAAATATTAGTTATCACAGTTTGTTAAAAAGGCCGATTTCTTTAAGAAAATTGATTACTTTATAAGATGGTATGTCGTTAAAAAGCTCTTTCATTGTTGAAACATTAAAATATTTTGTGCGTATATGATAAAATTCTATACATGAAATGAGAAAGTGTTTAACTGTGAACGGTTCGTTACAAGATATGCAGAAAGGTGCTTGTTCGTTGTTTAATATAAAGGAATGAGTGAGCCGTGTGTGTCCAATGCGGCATCTTGTGATTTTCGTCTGATCTTTCCTACTATAATTCGAAAAAGAGCATTTGCTATGAATATTTGGTTGTATTTTATTTAATTTATTATTGGTTTCTTTTTCCCAAATAGATTGACATTTGTTTTTAATATATTTATTAATGTTGGATTTAAAATCTGAATGTGGAATTTTTAGATTAGTTATATTTAACGACAATGCCGATTTGGCCTCTAAATCGGCTAACTCATTTCCACGGATATTTACGTGACTGGGAAGCCAGCAGAATGTGATCTCCTTTGAAACGGAAAGGTAATGATATTTTCTTAAAATTTGTTGAATCAAGGGGTTTCTGTGATGTTGATATTTGAGAGATTTCAATACAGAAAGAGAATCTGAATAAATGATAAAATCTCTTTCAGATTGATCTCTAATGTGATAGAGTGCGATATCAATTGCTGTCGCTTCAGCGGTAAATATAGAGCTATTATCAGGTATTCTAATGCTGTCAGTGAAATTTGGACTAATGACAGAACAAGCAACTTTCTCATCTTGTTTCGAACCGTCAGTGAAAATGGATATATGATGTTGAAAATTCGATTTAATTTCTAAAAAATCGTTCTTAAAAATATGTGATTCTACTTCGGATTTCTTATTCTTGTTTAAATGTAAAATTATCTTTGGAGAGTTTAACGTCCATGGTTGTTTAGATGGTAAAGCAAAAGATTGGATATTGTTTACATTAATATTTGCCTCTTCAAGTAATGGTTTAATTCTTAGGCCAAGAGGTTTTATCGCTGATGGTTTGTTGTTATAAAATCTTTCATAATTTGGGTTAAATACAGAGTTATATGCTGAATTACGTGGATTTGCGGCTAATTTAGTGACATATTGAAGAGACAATTTTTCTCTTCTAACATAAAGTGATGGTTCATTTGATTCAGCATAAAGACTTTCGACAGGTAAAGTATGAAAGGCACCTAGTGCTAGACGTAAACCTTGATGATGTATAGTATCCAAAGATTTTAAGTAAGATTTCCTAGCAGATTCATAGACTATGGAGCCATAGTCCAATTTGGAACGAATTAAAGATCTATAAAGATTTAAAATAACAGTGCAATCTCCTCCCCAGTCGGAACTGGACAGGACTTTAAGCATATCAAGAGCTTTTAAACATTTAGCTTTCAAAGCTTTGATATGGGGAATAAAAGACAATTTGTTATCGAATAAAAGACCCAAAACCTTCGCTTCAGTGACGACTGGAATTGGACTGCCGTATATAGTAAGAACAGGATCTAAATGCAATTTTCGAATTTGGCAGAAATGAACACACTGAGTTTTTGTTTTAGAAAATTTAAAACCATTTTCTGTTGCCAAAGTTTCTATATTATTTAAACACCGTTGTAGTTTAAATTCAATGGTTTCCATATTTTTGGAACGATAAAAAATTCCAAAATCGTCGACAAAAAGCGAACAATCTGGGTCTCCTACACATTTAACTATATTATTAATTTTGATACTGAACAAGGTCGGTGATAAAATACTACCTTGTGGTACACCTTGTTCTTGATCAAATGTGTCCTATAATGTATCTCCTATGCGGACATTAAAAATGCGATTAGATAGGAAATTTTGAATAAACAGTGGCAATTGGCCTTTAAGGCCCAAGATGTGTAAATCTTTCATGATGCCATATTTCCAAGTCGTATCATAGGCCTTTTCTAGGTCAAAGAATACAGCTACGACATGTTCTTTTTGTCGCGCCTGCTATTAGCATGGCGCGATATAGGCGCCCGGTTTTCCGTCCGTTCGTTCGTCCGTTCGTCAAGGCGTCAACATTTGCGACCACCCTAGCGTTCAACCTAATGGTCAAGTTTGTTTCTCAAGAACTATAAGAGCTTCATTAATGATACTTGGTACAAACTTGTGTCTGGGGATGAAAACTTACATGCAAGCATTCATATTTGACCTTGACCTACATTTCATGGTACACTGACTTTGTAAAATATTGCGACCACCCTAGCGTTCACCTTACTGGTCAAGTTAATTTCTCAAGAACCATAAGAGCTTCATTAATGATACTTTGTACAAACTTACATCTCGGGATGGCAACTTAAATGCAAGCATCCATATTTGACCTTGACCTACATTTCATGGTTCACTGACTTTGTAAAATATTGCCACCACCCTAGCATTCACCCTAATCGTTAAGTTCATTTCTCAAGAATTATTTGAACTTCATTAATGATACTTAGTACAAGCCTTTTATGCAAGCATCTATGTTTGATCTTGGGTTAGATGTCATGGTTCGGTGACTTTGCGCCCCCACAGGCGCGACATAGACTTCGGCGGAATTCTTGTTTGATAAAGGCATCACGTATAAATGATTCTAAGCGAATCAAATTATCATTAGTAGAGCTGTTTTTTCTAAAACCAGCTTGAAATTTAGTGATAAGCTGGTTTGATTCTAAGAACCAAACCAGCCTATCAGTAATCATTCTCTCCATTGTTTTACATAAGCAACTTGTCAAAGCAATAGGTCTGTAATTAGTGGCTTCAGTATGATCTTTATTAGGTTTCGGAATAGGAATAATGGTAGCTTTTCTCCAGTTTTCAGGGAACTTTCCTGTGATCCAAATATCATTCAGAATGTTTAATAATGTTTCCAATGCCTTGTTGGGTAAATGTTTTAAAATTTGATAGTGTATGTCGTCAGGACCAACAGCAGTATCATGAGATTTATGGAGAGCATCTAATAATTCTTTAGTAGTGAATGGTAAATTATATTTTTCGTGATTTAATGATGAAAAATTCAAGTTCTTTTTCTCTTGTTCTTGTTTAATATTTTGGAAGCTTTCTGAATAATTTGAGCTAGAGGAGTTTGTCTGAAAATTTTCCCCCAAGGCATTGGAAATGTCTTTAGCCGTTGAACATATATTTCCGTTCGATTTGATATGGACATGTTTATTTGATTTGTTTTTGCCACTAATTTTTCTTATCATGTCCCATATTTTCTTCGTTGGTGTTCTCGTATTCAGTTTGGAGACGTATTGCTGCCAAGATGCTTTTTTGGCCGATTTTATTGTTTTACGAGCTTTAGCTCGCATATGTTTGGCATGAATAAGATTTTCTTTTGTTGGTTGTTTATTAAATTTTCGTAATGCAGATTTTCTTTTATTGATTGAAGTTTTAACTTCATCATTAAACCAAGGTCTGTTTCGTTTTGAAAATGTCGAGGATTTAGGAATACATTTTTCAGCAATATCAATCAATTTATCAGTAAAATCTTGTATATCATTTGGAGTTTTAAAAAATTCGGGATCGAGTTTTTCATTACATAATTGATTAAAATTTTTCCAATTTGCTTTACTCAAATTCCATCTGTGGTGACGATCCTCATGGGTCGATTCAATTTCTACAATTACTATCGGAAAATGATCGCTCCCATGGAGATCGTCTACAACAGACCAATCAAAATCTAGATAAATATTAGGAAAGCAAATTGAAAGATCTAAAGCAAAATAATTTCTTGTGGGGGAATGAAGGTATGTTGGTTGTTTATCATTGAATAAACATAAATCATTTTCAGCAATAAAATTTTCTATGATTTCTCCTTTGTCATTTGTATCCAAGCAACCCCATAATTTGCTGTGACTATTAAAGTCTCCTAATAATATATAAGGACTAGGTAATTGATTAATTAAATTTTCTAAATCTTGTTTAGAAAAATTATAATGAGGTGGAAGGTAAACAGAACAAATCGTTATGGATTTGGATAAAATGACGTTTACAGCAACAGTTTGTAAATTAGTGTTTACATCTATTTTCCTATGAGGAATGTCAGATTTTACCAGGATTGATGTACCTCCTGATGCCTTCTGATTATCCGTTGTGATATGATTGTACATACTGTAACCTTTGAAATTAATATTATCTGAAGTTTTCAAAAAAGTTTCTTGGAGACAAATGACATTAGGAGAAAAAAGTGTAGGTAAAATTAAAAGTTCGTTAAAATTGGCTCTCAGTCCTCGACAATTCCATTGAATTATTGACTTCTTATCCATGATTGAATGGAGAGAAGATTAAAACAAGGAATTTAATCCTTTATCTTTTATTTTGCTTAGAGAACGTGGAGGGATCAACGTCCAACTCCATGTCCTCAAGGGCGCCGTACTGATTAGCCAGTATTACTGGATCAGCCGACGCTCCTTTACTGTTTGGGTTTGATCCTTTATGCTTTTCTTTGCCGTTTTTCCCTTTTTGATCCACTGTCCCTGACGTGGATCGGGAGTGAGATCTGCTAGAATGTTTGCTGTTAGGTTGTGAACTGGTCTGTGAAGTTTGTCTAGATTCACTTCTTGAATGATGAGTAGATGTAGGTTGTGACGATGTAGTAGGTTGTGATGATGTGGGTTTTGGTTTAACAGTAGAGGTAATTACTTTAGAATGGGGTTTAATTTCAAAATCTTTTTCATTAAATTGGGTGGATGTTTCTTTTGTTTCAGGTTTGCTGGCAAGGGATTGGACAACTTTTGCGAATGTGTTTTCTGGTTTGTTTTGCTGTATTTTCTTTGCTTCCAAAAGGTGACGTTTTGTGTAACTTTAATTTTCATGATTTCTTTTTCTGTTTTCCAAACTTCACAGACATTGGATTTAGACAAATGATCTTTTCCGCAGTTCACACATGTTGGAGAATTCTTGCAGTTGGTAGTGTGATGGTCGGTACCACCACACTTCTCACAAACAGACCCGTCAGGGACAGTACAATCATTTTCATGGTGCCCAAACCTCTGACAATTGAAACAACGCAGAGGATTGGGCACGTAGATTTCGACCGGTATTATCCTGTAGAAGATCTTCAGCGATTTCGGCAAGGAAGTAGAGTTGAAAGTGAGTAGAAGTGTATTTGTATCAATGAGATTTCCGTCTTTTTTAACTTTAAATCTTTTGCATGCCGTTACACCTTGTTCTTTTAGATAGTCGATTATGCTGGCTTCTGATTCGTGTTTTAGCATTCTGTCACGGATAATTCCTTTACAAGAGTTTAGTGTTTTATGTTCCGTGACAGAGACGTTCATATTAAAGAATTTGTTTATTTTTAGAAGGTTTTCGGTTTGTGTTTTTCTGTTGGTTTCTATTAAAAGTGTCCCATTTTTTAGTTTTTTGACGTTTTTTGGCGTTCCAATCAATGATTCTATTTATTTTTCAATTACGAAAGGAGAAAGAGTTGTAACGGCTTTATCTTCCTTGCTCGAAATCACTAAAAATCGAGCGAAATTGTCATTTGCTTTCAAATTGAAAGTCGGTTCCGGGTCGTCATCGGATAAATCTAAAAATGCTCTTTTCCTAGTGTTGGTTCCCATGGTGATAATTTTTGATTCGATAGCTATGCGCCCCACCCTCCTTGGAGCCCTACAATGGGACGTTTAATGGAAATGGATCTCCTATTTCCAACGCCAAGGCTACATTGCTACTATACTCGATGACAGGACCAGAGTCCTTCCGCTCCACTTCTAATTTATATCTCCCAACTATGCACCCAGATTTCCATGAAAAAATGAGGAACAGTTGAGACCCATCCCCACCCGTATTCTCTCCCTCACAGAAGTTTCTGCTGAATTTCCCCAGTACAAGCCCACCGATTAATCCATCAGCCGCCGCCCATCAAACAACACTCAAAGATAGAGGAATAAGACAAAATTACACCCGGTTTGTACCATAAAGATACGTAATAAAGAAAGAAGGAAGATAAGGACAAGCTGTGCGATTCTAGAGCTTGGCACGACTGAGCCGGTTGATTCAGGCCGGATCTAGCCCAAACCCCTCGTCTATCTGAAATATGGGCCAAAATGATGTGTTGAAAAGCTGGAGATCCCTGGGCTTTTCTCAATCATCAGGATCCCTTCTTCAAGCATACGAGATGCCACTCACGGCAAACAAGTGGCTCCTGTTTCAACAAGGAATTTCATCCCCATTCACTACAGAAGGAAAGTGACCTGTATATTTTATTCCCTACAGACAAGGGAGGCAGAAAACGTTTGCTTAAATAAAAGCTTGGCTCTGAAAACAGGAGATCCTTTGCTAAATATGAGATCCACGATTACGATAAGAAATTGTTGAGGTGATAAGTTTCCGAGAGAACAAATGATTTTATAGACTGATAAAGAGATGATAGCTCACACTTCAGAACTTAGTGATTAGTATCCGATTCTGTTAACTTTGGAATAACATGAAATAAATTTGAGGTAACATGAAATGACAAGTTACTTAACTAATAACGTATTTAAAATGCATCTTTCATTGATATGCAGAGTGACGGAGCATGAAAAAGTGACACATACACAGTACAAACACATATGTTAAACACAGATGAGGTTTTCTTCTTTGCAGTGCGCGGCCCACCAGCAATGATGATACGCGTACAAATGCAGCGTGGTAGTAACATGAGACAGGAAAGGTTTAAAAGGATAGATCTCGCGTAGTGAATTGTATAAAAAATTTGGTAAGATGCATTTGAATAAATTGAATTACAAAATAATACCGGTCGAACGGACGATTGTTCTGTATGTTGGAGGCTTTTACCCAACTGCCACAGAAGCTGAAGGCATCCACCTATTTCGAGGCACCGGGTGGTCTCGGCAAGGGGACTGTTTTCGGTGGGGTCTTACCACTCTGCCACACTCCCGAAGGCAGCCGCCATATTTCTACCCCCCCCGGGCTGGCGCGGGGCTTTACCATTTGGTACTAAAAGGGTTTAGGCATTCCCATTTTTTTCTCATGGCCCGATGCTATGATGACCCTCAGTAGTTTGAAATACCCTTATCTCGATCAATAGAGATGTTCTGGTTCTGTGGTCATGCACAAAGGGTTGGCTTCATTTTTTTTTTCTCATTTTTTCCGGGTTGTAGTAAAATCTTCAGTATTTTGTCATTCATTTTCATTAACACCTTTGCTGAAGAATATTCAGGGCTTCTTGCTTAGTTTAAGCATATATAGCTTTCTGTTCGTAGTACAAAGTTACTTGACAAACAGGATTAGAACGGAACCTATCAGCTTAGTTAATCGTTCTCCACAGGCTTCCTGGTCGTTAACCCTTTTTGTACCAAATGGAATATTCCTTCCTAAATATAGAGCAAGAGTACATTTCAAAATTTAGGGATGTCAGGTTGTATTTTCTTCAAAATTTGTTTTGAAAAAATGACTGAACTTTAAACAAACAGTGGAGAGGCCCAGATCAGACGCCGCATTCTGCGGCGTCTGATCTGGGCCTGCACTGTTTGCCCGGGTCCCCGTTTTGGGGTTTCTGGCACCGAATGGGTTAATAAGACTGCGAATGCCTGAAGAATCAGTACTGCATAACATTCTGCTTGAAACATTAATGCATTTGATTTAAGAGCCAAGAGTTTGAGTAAGGAAACCATTATGTGAACCTCGCTCCCGCCCATCAAGGCTTGGAGGAATAGATTGGGCTGCATAATTTTTCCACGCAGAGGTGAATCTGACCACACACGAGTACTGGTAAACCGTTTAGAAGGACTAAGCCTGCCCAGGCAAAGCGGTGTGAGTCAGATCGTCCAATGCACATAAGCCTTCTGGTAATATTGGGCGGCAGAAGTTGAGATATCATTTCACCTCAATGTCGGGTAAAAGTCCCACAAAATTGGAAGCAACGTCTCCAAAATGTTGGCGGGGATGTTAAACCCCAATTCAAACAAACAAACCATTATGCGAACCGAATAGTGCGTTTTTAATGTTGGAAATTACACCTGTACATGTACCTAGGTTGAAGACCTGCCGACAGTTAAAAGTCGTTTAGCCACCTGACCCCCTCCCCATTCCCACCCCGCAGCTAGCTTCTGCTGCACCGTTCTAAGGCTGTTTTTCTGGTGTTACTCTTTCACTAATGCTTTTTATTTTAACAAATCTGTTCTTTTTTGTACTTTCATGATTTATGCGGTGTTGTTAAATGCTTTCTAGCAATCACATCGACCGTTTATGGGAGAGTGGGCTGATTGTTCCGTTTGTCAACCAATATATGTAAATGGAGTCTCCCACCCAATAAGATTGGAGTGGTACATTTCCAATTAAAGGTTGTCAGGTTTGTTTTTTGTTTGAAGTAAGTTGTAAACGAATGCGTGTAGTTTGAGCAAACAATGTATACCCAGATCAGACGCCGCATTGTGCTGTTCACATAGAGTTTTTTCTCTTCCTCTTTGTACCAAGGATTGTGGAGCAACCTGCATGTTTTCCTTAGCCCATGTATGCCTAATGGTCCTTTTCTCGGATATTGACAAACGATGCAGAACCAGATCAGACGGCGTCTGATCTGGATCTACACTGTTTGTTTAACGAACATTCATTTCAGCAAAATTGCCACAAACAAACACAAACCTGACTCCCCTGTAATTGGAAATGGACCACTCCAAACTTACTAGATGGAAGATTTCATTTTCATACATTGGTTAAAAATTAAAGTGATGTTATAGTCAATTCAATTACCAACTTTATCTGTTAACCTTACCACACGTATCCTAAACAAGCTGGTTCGCCAGTTCATATACACTGCATAGTCTTCTGCTGCTACTGCTAACTGCCCTTCTTGAATCAGAAGAATAGAGAATAATCCATTACGAACACACGCCTATACAAATACATTGTAAACTTTTTCGCCGAAAAAATAAAGATTTATGATGAAAAATAGTGATATTTTTCTTATTTCTGCTCAAAATATAGATTGAGGGTACACGTTTGAACCGCCTTGATGTGGCGGTTCTGACGAGAACCCAAAATCTATATTTTAGAGCAGAAATACGAAAAATAATGTTTACCCCTACATACCCAAGTTTTCCTTATAAAAGCGGGGTTCGAAGGGGGAAAATCATAAAGGCGTGTTTTCGTGATGATAATTAATATTTTATTATAAATCTTCATAAAATATGAGGGCAGTCAATGGTCAGGAATCGAATTACCTCACCTTCCATCAGAAACACCAAAGGGAAAGAATCACGAATATGAAGTAACTAAAGCTAACGAAAACATCAATAGCGGATAGCCGAAAGGACAGTTGTTTTCCCACAAAATGGCCAAACGGCTATCCAAAATAAAAAAGTTATAAGCAATGCATACATGCAAAAACAAACTATAACTAATAATAAACCGCGACCAAAGAACCACGGCAGAAGAAACTATGTTGCCCAGCCCAGCGGAGACTGAACCTGCCATCACGTGAACAAGTCCGTGAAATGAACACCCCCTTACACCCCGCTTTATATAGAGAAAACAGGGGTTTACGGGGGTATACATTATTTCCTTTATTTCTGCTCCTAGACATAGGTTGTGGGTACTCGTTAGAACCGCCTCAATGAGGCGGTTCTAACGAGCACCCACAACCTATGTTTTGAGTATTAATAAGGATAATATCACAAATTTTCATCAGAAAATTGACCGTTTTGGAGATGTAAAAATTGCACTATAACGCACGGGTGTGTTATCATAATGCAACAGCCTGCTCACGAACCAGACACGCACCCGACTGAGTCTATGAACGACATCACGCTCATTAACACGTCAAGATACTAAATTGCGTCTTAAATATTTTTTTACCTCTAGAAGTAGTATTTTATTTGAAAATGCATTGGCTCAGTTGCTTAATGATACAAACTGAACTACTAATCAACAATTATCAATAATTTTGAATCAAATGCGTTTGGTATAAGACAGATAACAAGTTCAGATCTCGCATTCAATACAGTTAATGTCACGTACCAAGTCCAAAATAATTGACACTTTTGCAAGTACGTGCAAACTTCTTCTAGCACAGCATTTGCCCAAACTGCAAGGAATGTCGGGCCAGCGTTAGGCCGAAAACGTGCGTCGTATACCACGTCGTATTGATGTCGGGCAGACGTTGCCCTGTTGTTTTGTTGGCTGGTTACGTACTTTCACCAGATTGTCATGGCTTCTACAGCAGACTCATAGGTTGTCAAATTTGCACGATTTTGTTGAACACAATATTGTCATGTTCAAAATTATAAAAAACAATTATGGGGACAAATAACGTTATCTGTTGCTTTGAGCAGGACCAGTTACTCATTCGGTTATCATATTTATTGCAAATTTCGTGCTCAGCAAAAAAGGGAGCACCAAATAGGGTTTTAAAACTGTTACAATAACAAAGGCATTAAGATACTGATGTCCCCGGACAGCGCATAGGAAATATAAAAGCCCTATCACTAACCAATCAAAGGGTAGGGCTGATGTTCAAGTTTTAAAAAATAGGTCAAGATCACAAGGTAAAAAATTATGATACCACTGGAAAGGACTTGTCGCAAGAAATGCACGCATAAAATATGGAAGCTCTATCAATTTACCAATTGAAAGTTTGGGCCAGTGCTCGAGTCTTTGAAAAGTAGGTCAAACGTCAATGTCAAGGACACAAGGTCAGAAATTATGGAATCATTGGAAAAATCTTGTGACATGGAATGTACATTTGAAATATGAAAGCCCTATCTCTAACCAGTCAAAAGTTATGGCGAATGTTCAGGATTTAAAAAAGTTGGTCAAACGTCAAAGTCAATGTTACGAGGTCAAAAATTATGGAACCATTGGAAATAAGTTCTAAAGTTAGATCCTTTGGAAGCAAGAAATAGCCAAATAAACGAAAATAGCAGACTCGGTTTTATTGAGTCTGTTCATGACCAGTTCTGAAATGTGCAACACCAGCCACGCCCTCTAGCACCGGCTTAAGCAGAACTCTATTTTCAAAATGATACCAAATGAACTTAATGACCCCAAAGGACCAGAAAATATAATCTGCACTATGATGATGTACGGGGAGACGTTTTACGATGTCAAGGCTTTGTTACAGGGAATGCATATGTGAAATATTAAAGTCCTGTCACTAAACAATCAGAGGCTATGACCAATGTTTAAGTTTTCAAAAGCAGGTCAGATGTCAAGGCCAAGGTCACAAGGTCAAAAATTATGAAAGATCTTATGACATAGAATGCACATGTGGTATATGAATCACCTATCACTTACCAATAGAAAGTTATGGCCAATGTAAAAGTTTTTAAAAAAAATAGATCAAACGTCAAGGTCACGAGATCAAAATTATGGTACCACTGGAATGGTCTTGTGATAGGGAATGCACGTGAAATATGAAAACCCTCTTACTTACCACTCAAAAGTTATGACCCGTGTTAAAATTTTAAAAAGTAGGTCAAACGTCAAGGTCAAGGTTACGAAGTCAAAAATTATGGTACCACTGGAAAGGTATTGTGACAAGGAATGTAATTGTGAAATATGAAAGCCCTATTAGTCACCATTCATAAGTTATACCCACTGTTAGGGTTTTTGCGGGTAGACAAACAGACTAACAGGCAGACCAAAAACTATATGCCCCCGAATCTTCTCGGAGCATAAAAAGAAACATTTGGCAATAATTCTTAATTTTGCACAAAATTCCATAACGCCAAAAAGTAACAAAATTGGTCACATATGTCAGATAGTATACACGAGCACCAAAGGTGAAAAAGATAAACATATACATTTTTTTTTTTTTGGCGCACGGCCATGTTGAGTTCGCCACATTACGAAAACAAGCCTATTCAAATACATTGGAAATTTTACCGCTGAAAAAAAAAAAAAAAAAACAACAACAAAAAACAAAAAAAAAAAACAAATATCTTTACCGCTTATCATGACTCTGAGGTTGATGTCATTACTATTTAAAGGCAAGTCAATATCAGACGAGACACCTTGTCCCATAATAATAATAATAACAATAATAATAATAATATTTAACAATAATAATAATCGACTTTATTTAAAGAGGGTAACACATTTAGTGAACAAGTACTAATCTTCCATGTGGCCCTCTTTTTCTTCCTCTTCCTGGATAGAAACCAGTATCATGTGGATAAAGTCACAACAGGTTTGCGCCGTCGCTTTAGGTAGCTTAACACTAAATATTGCTGAGCCGGGGAACCAGCACTTTGGGACAGAAGATTTGATAGAGGATCAAGTACCAGCTGTGCATTTCATTGGTTATATAGGCTGGATTTATTTCATTTTAAGAAAAGGGTACTTATAGCAAAACAAAATAATAGATGCTTTGCAATTATACCTGCAAGCCCAAAAATATTGCTGCCACATTTTCATGGTCACCCCTTTGAGAAAAAATTGCCCTGTTATTCACTGCGGCGCTACACATCAACAATATGGCGGACAATAGCTCAAAAAGGAGACGGGCTACATGTGGATTTTTTCTTTGGGATTTATTCAGCTAGAGTTGCTCTACAAACCACCAAGGTTTGAAATATTTTGCATGTACAGTTTTTGTTGGAGATGGAAAAATGTTACTATTGTCGTCTATGGAAAATATTTAGTGGTAAGCTCCCTATACCAAAAGTTGGAAAATCAGCCCCACACTCCAGTTTTCAGTCATTACATCATATTTTTTACACATTGGTAGGTTCTATCCAATTCTGTATCATAAAATGGATATTCCTGGCATGTGGTTTGCCATAGAAACTGTAAAAAAGTGTAAGGTTTGTGGTAATTTAGGTCTAACTGGGTGTTTTGATCAGTTTTTGCTTCTGATCTGTGCATTTTGAAGGGGGGGGGGGTACTTTAAAGCCATGTTAATCAATTGTTAATGGGTTTGTTTTGGAAAAAGTCTTACAGTAGTGTATAATCAGAAACACAAGAGAAAGGATCTACTCCATCTGGAATTTAACACTAAGGTAACCTGGTTTTTGGCCTTGGTCTCTAGCGAAAGCAAAACTTCAAAATTGTCTCTGCTGCAATATCGCGATAAGTTGTCTCATCTGTTATTGGTTCTTATTGATTAGATTCATGTTAAAGGGTCTGAACAGATATTTATCCACTATTTCTCATGGTATTGAGGCATTTATAATCATTTTTGTCAAAGTTTTATCATCAAAATATCCTCAAAATGCCAATTTTACATAAAATAGGGGGTATAGGTGTGAAATCAGCCATAAATACCAGTTGGTATGCTATTAAGGCATACTTTAGTGCATTTTAGGATTGAAGTGTTCCAAAGACATAGGAGAAGAACCACTGATGCCAGCCGGTGTCAGGGTTCCATTCCAGAAAGAGGTAAACTTTGCCCTTTTTCACAAAATATTGTTTGTTCGGCTTTCATTGTAGAATCTGAAAGCGATAACTTTTTCGCAAACTTCAAAGATTCTTTGTCACTGAATATTTATTATGCATGCTTAAATTATTAGATATGATCTAAATTTCTATTTGACAATGCTTTTGATGGATCATAAAGACAATAAGGGTTTGGTATACCAAAAGTTGGAAAATCAGCCCCACACTCCAGTTTTCAGTCATTACATCATATTTTTTACACATTGGTAGGTTCTATCCAATTCTGTATCATAAAATGGATATTCCTGGCATGTGGTTTGCCATAGAAACTGTAAAAAAGTGTAAGGTTTGTGGTAATTTAGGTCTAACTGGGTGTTTTGATCAGTTTTTGCTTCTGATCTGTGCATTTTGAAGGGGGGGGGGGGGGGTACTTTAAAGCCATGTTAATCAATTGTTAATGGGTTTGTTTTGGAAAAAGTCTTACAGTAGTGTATAATCAGAAACACAAGAGAAAGGATCTACTCCATCTGGAATTTAACACTAAGGTTACCTGGTTTTTGGCCTTGGTCTCTAGCGAAAGCAAAACTTCAAAATTGTCTCTGCTGCAATATCGCGATAAGTTTTCTCATCTGTTATTGGTTCTTATTGATTAGATTCATGTTAAAGGGTCTGAACAGATATTTATCCACTATTTCTCATGGTATTGAGGCATTTATAATCATTTTTGTCAAAGTTTTATCATCAAAATATCCTCAAAATGCCAATTTTACATAAAATAGGGGGTATAGGTGTGAAATCAGCCATAAATACCAGTTGGTATGCTATTAAGGCATACTTTAGTGCATTTTAGGATTGAAGTGTTCCAAAGACATAGGAGAAGAACCACTGATGCCAGCCGGTGTCAGGGTTCCATTCCAGAAAGAGGTAAACTTTGCCCTTTTTCACAAAATATTGTTTGTTCGGCTTTCATTGTAGAATCTGAAAGCGATAACTTTTTCGCAAACTTCAAAGATTCTTTGTCACTGAATATTTATTATGCATGCTTAAATTATTAGATATGATCTAAATTTCTATTTGACAATGCTTTTGATGGATCATAAAGACAATAAGGGTTTGGTATAGGTAGCTTAACACTAAATATTGCTGAGCCGGGGAACCAGCACTTTGGGACAGAAGATTTGATAGAGGATCAAGTACCAGCTGTGCATTTCATTGGTTATATAGGCTGGATTTATTTCATTTTAAGAAAAGGGTACTTATAGCAAAACAAAATAATAGATGCTTTGCAATTATACCTGCAAGCCCAAAAATATTGCTGCCACATTTTCATGGTCACCCCTTTGAGAAAAAATTGCCCTGTTATTCACTGCGGCGCTACACATCAACAATATGGCGGACAATAGCTCAAAAAGGAGACGGGCTACATGTGGATTTTTTCTTTGGGATTTATTCAGCTAGAGTTGCTCTACAAACCACCAAGGTTTGAAATATTTTGCATGTACAGTTTTTGTTGGAGATGGAAAAATGTTACTATTGTCGTCTATGGAAAATATTTAGTGGTAAGCTCCCTATATCTATGTGCTTCTGTCTTTGATGGAACGTGTTATGTATTGTATCGATTCCTGGGGCCAGTTGTTCAAAACTAACGACGTCGTTAGTTAACGTATCGTTAAAACTTTGATCATTTATTATGGCAAATATGCTAATATTTTTGCTGAAAAATTGTGAGCAGCTTTTGCATTTGCAAAAGCTGCTCACATTTTTTCAGCAAAAATACCAGAATTTTAGATACTGTACTTGCTAGAACAGTTAACAATATGCCCACTAACGAGCTCGTTAAGCTAACGATGCTTTGAACAACTGGCCCCTGATCCATGTTATTTGTTATTTCCGTCATGCCCAGAAATGAAGATCAAGAACTTGAAGTCACAATGTTAACCCCAATTACTGACCGAATCTTTGATGTGTTTTTTTATACCGACAGACCGGGAGTCAAGTCAAGTCGATTTTATTAGGGCTCAAACAAAGATATGTTCATTGCCCTCATACTGAGGCGGTTATACATACCAGAAACATATCACAAAAAAAACATATCAAGGAGTAAGCACGCCTGTTACGTTCGATGTCGTATTCGGTATTCACTATATTTGCATTATTTGCTGGCTCCCAGCTTGCATATTGTCAATATTGGAAAAAACAGGTAACCAGACCCCTCTGACCTTTCAAGGTCAGGGGGGGGATCTGGTTACCTGTTTTTCCAACATCAATATTGGAAAAACAGGTAACCAGACTCCCCCTGACCTTGAAAGCTCAGGGGGGTCTGGTTACCTGTTTTTTCAAGACTTATATTCTTCAGACTAGGGACCAGCAGATATTGCAAATAAGGAACTATCGCCTAAGTAACATTGTCTCACGGACTCATAATAAGAATGAAATGACGCCATACTAATAATTATTAAGTTATTGACTTATTATTTATCTTGTTGATCCGTACAATGTGGCCATTTCCAGAATTATTTCTGATATGTTTGCCAATGGAAAGCCATGGGAAGACTTCCAAAATCTCGGACATACCCTTCTCGGCATTTACAACTTTTCTTCGTTTGGGTCGATGGGCATGGTGGGCGAAGCTTGCTTACCAAGCATTACGCAAACACGCCTATACAAATACATTGCCACCGTTATCGCTGAAAAAATGAAAATTTTAAGATGAAAAATTGTGACATTTTTCTTATTTCTGCTCAAAATATAGATTGTGGGCACTCGTTAGAACCGCCTCATCGAGGCGGTTATAAACAGTATCCATAATCTATATTTTAGAGCAGAAATAAGAAAAATAAGGTATACCCCGGAAACCCCAGTTTTACTATATAAAAGTGGGGTTCAAGGGGGTCAAAATTATATAGGGGTGTTTTCGTAATGTAATGCTTACTATCCGCGGATCCCTGATTACACTCTTCTGCAGTCCATGTCTGTTGATCTGAACATTGATATTTGCCATTTTGTCTATGGACTAATGAAATTGGATTAACGCTTTGGTACTACGACCTCAACTTCTTATTGTTGATTTGGATTTTATGGTAGTACATGTATATTTAGGACAGTCAATATAATATTTTGGACAATATTATGTCGAGCGCTCGACATATTTTCCCGAGCGCTCGATATAATATCTCAATAGGTGGTATATTTAGGACAGTCAATACAATTTTTGAAATGTGACCTCGTTTACATGTCATTGCACATGCGCAAAATTACTTTTCCTTTTGATAACGATCTTTCGTGGTTGGCAAAAAGCCCCTGGTTCCATATAACAATTGCAAAATGTTAGGAGAATTTGAAGGCAACAAAAAATTATAGTCGATTTTCAGTGTGCTACATTAAAAAAAAACAGATCAAGAATGTGAGTCGTTGAGTAGTAACTCACAGTTGGTCGGTCAAATGTAAGTAGTCAAATCACTTGTACTACGCGCTTGTGATTTGATCTAGCTCTACTATACAACTGACCTCCGAACTGTGATTTATTACTGAACAAATCATTGATAGACCTGATCTATTTCCTAAACAACGTTTCTTAACCTTTAGCAAATGACGCCATTTTATCCCGTGTCCTGCTGAGCCCGGATATGTCTTATCTTTCAAACAATGTAGATCCAGATCAGCCTATGATGGCTTCTGAAGAACACATCTGATCTGGATCTCCGTTATTTGCCATTCACTTTATTAATTTGTTTCATTAATTTGCATCAAGTATTCTGATTGGTTGATAATGATTGGCGGATGTGGCACATTTAAATATTTAGCAGGTCAAGGGTAAAGAACCTCTTGATATAGCTAGCACTGGTATTTGCTGATAAAATAACAGTACAAAGAAGGACACATCACGTGAACAAGTCCGTGAAATGAAGACCCCCCCTATACCCCATTTTATATAGAGAAAACTGGGGTTTACGGGGATATACATTACTTTTCTTATTTTTGCTCCAAGACATAGGTTGTGGGTACTCGTTAGAACCGCCTCAATGAGGCGGTTCTAACGAGCAGCCACAACCTATGTTTGCAGTATAAATAAGAAAAGTATCATCGTTTTTCATCAGAAAAGTAACCATTTTGGAGGTGTGAAAAATGCACTATGTCGCACGGGTATGTGATCGTAATAATGATATTGTTTTTGTTTGATTTGAGGTTTAACGTCCCCGTCAACACTGTAAAATGTAATTTTGGAGACGTTGCTTCCAATTTTGTGGGACTTTTACCCGACACTGAGATGAAATGACTTCTCAAGCCCAGTCGCCCAATGACACCAATAGGGTTTATTAGCATGGACGGTTCGCCTCGCACCGCGGTTCCTGGACAGGCTTAGATCCTCTAAGCGGTTTACCACTACTTGTGTGCGGGTCGGACTCAGCTCTGCGTGGAAGCATCGTGCAGCTCATATATTTCTTCAAGCCCCTATGGGCGGGGGCGGTATCGTAATAATGAACAATACTCGCACGCAATATATTTTACCATCGGTTAATGGGTAAAATCCGTTGACAAAAATGTTATACTTGAACCATAAATCCCCCAGTGATAAATTGACAAAGGGTGTAGGCCAAGATCAGCCACCGCAGTGAGCGGCGTCTGGTCAAGTAGGCGTTATATGATATGATGCCTAACGACCGGCTTATAAAGAAAAAACAACATCTACGACTCCCGGCTAAAAACTAGATGACATACTTAAAGTTAAACAAATTGTCTTTTTTTCACCTTTTCGTTTCTATTTTCTGGAAATTAAAAGAAAAATCGGGGAATGTCATGCAGGAGCCAATAGATGTTCACACCCGTGGAGTAAATAAGAGACTAATGGGTTCGCGCATTTTGCTGATTCTGTTTTTGCGTGAAAATAGTCGAATGGTCTATGAGGGATGATCAATAAATCGAGAATTTTGTTATATCTAGGTAACAAAAAATATATATCAGAATTGGTATTTATTCTTTCTCAACATAGGTTCCATTGATACGAGTGATGTTTCATGGATACGTGTGACATTTTGGCAAACGTCATTACGTGACACTAGTCTGAGCCACACTACGTTATCTGCGCATCTCATATGCTGATATTTCAGGTTTGGAATAGGCAGGTCAAGTCATCATCGGTATTTCCAAATCAGGGCTTATTAGGTGGATGAGACTTTCTTTGTCTTGTTACTGTAGTGTAGACTTCACAAGCTGTCGAGTTGTCCTGCGAATGAACGAGTCTCGAATGAATGTTTGAAGCGCAACCCGAATGAGATGTGAACTGGGACCACCAATGTCGTATTTTCTTTTTTCAGGTACTGTTAATCTCCTCTTCGACGTAGCCTCGCAAAAGATTAAATAAGCCCACCACGTTGATAATTCCGTAAAACACCAACCCCGTAAACCCCACTATATATAGAACAAGAATTCCGCCGAAGGCTATGTCGCGCCTGTTGGAGCGCAAAGTCACCGAACCAAGACATCTAGGCCAAGATCAAACATCGATGCTTGCATAAAAGGCTTGTACTAAGTATCATTAATGAAGTTCAAATAATTCTTGAGAAATGAACTCAACCATTAGGGTGAACGCTAGGGTAGTGGCAATATTTTACAAAGTCAGTGAACCATGAAATGTAGGTCAAGGTCAAATATGGATGCTTGCATTTAAGTTGCCATCCCGAGATATAAGTTTGTACCAAGTATCATTAATAAAGCTCTACTGGTTCTTGAGAGATTAACTTGACCAGTAGGGTGAACGCTAGGGTGGTCGCAATATTTTACAAAGTCAGTGAACCATGAAATTTAGGTAAAGGTCAAATATGGATGCTCGCATTGAAGTTGCCATCTACAGATTCAAGTTTGTACCAAATATCATTAAAGAAGCTCTTATAGTTCTTGAGAAACAAACTTGACCATTAGGGTGAACGCTTGGGTGGTCGCAATATTTTACAAAGTCAGTGAACCATGAAATGTAGGTCAAGATGAAATATGGATGGTTGCATGTAAGTTGCCATCCCCAGACACAAGTTTATATGAAGTATCATTAATGAAGCTCTAATAGTTCTTGAGAAATAAACTTGACCATTAGGGTGAACGCTAGGGTGGTCGCAATATTTTACAAAGTCAGTGAACCATGAAATGTAGGTCAAGGTCAAATATGGATGCTTGCATGTAAGTTGTCATTCCCAGACACAAGTTTGTACCAAATATCATTAATGAAGCTCTTATAGTTCTTGAGAAATAAACTTGACCATTAGGGTGAACGCTAGGGTGGTCGCAAATGTTGATGCCTTGACAAACGGAAGGACGGACGAAAAACCGGGCGCCCAAATCGCGCCATGCTAAAAACAGGCGCGACAAAAAACTGGGATTTAAGGAGTATACATGGTCATCTGTTTTCTTATTTAAGCACCAAGAAGTGCGTTGTCGGTACTCGTTAGAACCACCTCAATGAGGCGGTTCCAACAAACACAACAACCTCAATTGGAGTGTAAATAAGGAAAATATCACAAAATTTCTCAGAAAAGTAATCATTTTGGCGATATGAAACAATGCACTATGTCACATGGATGCGTTATCGAAATCTTATGCGATTTTCTTCTCTCACTTAACCCATATGACCCCTTCGCCCCTGCCCATAGGGGCTAGAAGAATTATATGCTTCCCTGCAGAGCTGAATCCGACCCGCACACTAGTACTGGTAAACCGCTTAGAGATCTAAGCCTGTCCAGGAGCCGCGGTGCGAGGCGGACCGTCCATGCTAATAAATTCTTTTGGTTTCATTGGGCAACAGGGCTTGAGATGTCATTTCTTCTCAATGTCGGGTAAAATTCCAACAAAATTGGAAGCAACGTCTCCAAAATGACCTGTACAGTGTTGACGGTGACGTTAAATCTCAACTCAAACAAAGAAACCCATATGGCCCCTTTCCAATATAATGTGTGCCTGATTTACTGGGTGTCGATCCAAAGTTACTAAACACAGAAGCTCTGTTTTACTTTCAGTACAGGACTTTAAGGGTTAGCTTACGGTACATGAATTTAACCCTTTTTGTACCAAATGGAATATTCCTCCTTATATATGGCAGGAGTCCATTTCAAAATTCAGGGGTGTCAGGTTGTGTTTTCTTCAAAATCTATTTGGAAAATGGCTTGGCTTTTTGCAAACAGTGGAGGCCCTGATCAGACGCCGCGTTCTGCGGCGTCTGATCTTGGCCTACACTGTTTGCCACGGTACCCGTTTAGGGGTTTCAAGTCTGTAATGGGTTAAAGGTTAAACGAAACGAAGTCCACGTTTAGAACCATTTTTCCAACCATCGACCCACTAGTGCTGTCAGTGCTTTGATTTTATTCATTTTCACCGAACTTGCGTCTCATATATGGCACAGATTCGCGGCGTCTAATCAGTGTCTCAGGCACCATTTACTTACAGTACAAGGGATGTTGTGAAGCCCCCGCCCGTCGGGGCTTGAAGAAATAGATGGGCTGCATGATGTTTCCACGCAGAGCTGAAACCGATCCACACACGAGTACTGGTAAACCACTTACAGGATTTAAACCTTCACAGGCAAAGCGGTGCGAGTCAGACCGTCCATGCATATAAATACTATTGGTTTCATTGGGCGGCAGGGCTTGAGAAGTCATTCCATCTCAATGCCGGGTAAAAGTCCCACAAAATTGGGAGCAACGTCTCCAAAATGACCCTTACAGTGCTGACGGGGACGTTAAGCCTCATATCAAACAAACAAAACAAGAAATGTTGTAGAATGCACCGCATTGCAAATAAAATTCAAAGCACTTGTAGCATTGGTGGGTTGACTGTCCCACACTGTGGGCTGAAAACAAGGTTCTGAAAGGGGACAAAGACTTTCGTTTTACCATTATATCGCAAAAGATTAAATACGCCAATGGGATTTTCTTGCATCACGTGATCAAGTCCGTGAAATGAACACCTTTAAACCCCACGTTTTTATAGAGAAAACGGGGGTTTGGGGGGTAAACATATTTTTTTTATTTCTGCTCCAGGACATGGGTTGTGGGTACTCGTTAGAACCGCCTCAATTTAGAACCGCCTCATTGAGGCGGTTCAAACGAGCATCCACAACCTATGTTTGCAGCATAAATAAACAAAAATTATCACGGATTTTCATCAGAAAAGTAGCCATTTTGGAGATGTGAAAAATGGCATTATGTCGCACTTGGAGATGTGAATAATGGCACTATGTCGCAGGGGTATGTTAACCTAATGTCTGTTTAACCATATAGGCCAGTTAATAGCTTTGGCTGGAACCGTTTCCAATATAATATATGCCTGATTAATTTGGTCATTTGTTTATCATACATCACGAAAACACGCCTATACAATTTTGACCCCCTATAACCCCACTTTTATATAGTAAAGTAGAAGTAAAACAAAGATCAGGAATCGATACAATTAACTTACTCCACCCATCAAAGACACCAAAGGGAAAGAAACACAAACATGAGCTGGGGTTTGCAGGGGTATACATTATTTACTTTATTCCTGCTCTAAGACATAGGTTGTGGGTACTCGTTAGAACCGCCTCAACGAGGCGGTTCTAACGAGTACCCACAACCTATGTTTCGAGCAGAAATAAGAAAAAAATCGCAATTTTGTTATCAGAAAATTTTCATTTTTGGTGGTAAAATTTTCAATATATTTAGATAGGTGTGTTTTCGTAATGGCTTCCAAAGTTACTAAGCGTAGAAGCTCTTCAGTCCTGATGGCCACGTGACTATCAACTGGTTACAGGAAATTCAGATATGTCATTTATGGAAAATAGCAGCGATATTCTTATCGATATGAGGTTTTGATTTTGATTTGATTTTAGGTTTAACGTCCCCGTCAACACTAAAAAGGTCATTGTAGAGACGTTGCTTCCAATTTTGTTGGACTTTTACCCGACATCGAGATAAAATGACATCTCAAGCCCTGTCGCCTAATGAAACCAATAGGGTTTATTAGCATGGACGGTCCGCCTCGCACCGCGGTTCCTTGACAGGCTTAGATCCTCTAAGCGGTTTACCAGTACTAGTGTGCGGGCCGGATTCAGCTCTGCGTGGAAGCATCATGCAGCCCATATATTTCTTCAAGCCCCTATGGGCGGGGGTTCAATCGATATGAGGTCAGAGTGCTATCTATAGAATCTGGACTTGAATCATGTGCTGGATTTGGGAACACTGTAGACCCAGATCATACGATGCAAAATGCGGCGTTTTATCAGGATATTCACTGTTAATGTAACGTTAAGGAATTTAAGGGTTGAACGAATCGGTCTAAGTTTCCGTTCAGCCTACGCTCTGAGAAAGTCGACCCACCAGTGATGCCAATGCACTGAACACTCACTGTGCAGTTTACAACATTCCATGTACTGTAAGTAAATATAGTCGATCCTCGAACACCAATGGCTCGTTTACCATGGATGTGTCGAACCCATTCTTGAGCCCCTAGCGAAATCCTCTACATAAGAAATGGTGGGGGATAATTAAGGAGGTTGTAGTCTTTTATCTTGCAAATGTATGCTGTGTGTACTCACTAGAATCGCCTCGATGAGGCGATTCTAATGAGTACACACAGCATACATATTCATTATAGAACACCGAAAAGATGTCTAAAAGTATCTCGTTATGCCTCCTGAGGCTGACAGTAGTCTCAGTGGCTCGAACTACCCCTGTCTCGAACAGATTTTCGAGGTCCCAAAGGTGTTCGAGCCATTGAAGTTCGACTGCAGTGGAGACGCTGGTTAAACGCCACCATGAATCTGTCCCATTTACTGTAACAAACCCGTGCGACATACATTACGAAAATCAGCCCCCGCCCATAGGGGCTTGAAGAAATATATGGGTTGCATGATGCTTCCACGCAGAGCTGAACCCGGCCCGCACACTAGTACTGATAAACCGCTTAGAGGATCTAAGCCTGTCCAGGAACCGCGGTGCGAGGCGGACCGCCCATGCTAATAAACCCTATTGGTTTCATTGGGGGACAGGGCTTGAGATGTCATTTCACCTCAATGTCGGGTAAAAGTCCAACAAAATTGGAAGCAGCGTCTCCAAAATGACCTTTACAGTGTTGACGGGGACGTTAACATCAAATCAAACAAACAAAACATTACGAAAACATGCCTATACAAATACATTGCCAATTTTTTGGCCAAAAATTAGAAATTTTAAGATGAAAAATTGTGATTTTTTTTTCTTTTTTCAGCTCAAATGTCGAGGCGGTTCTATCGAGAACCAACAATCTATGTTTTTGGACAGAAATAAGAAAAATAATGTACACCCCCTTAAACCCCCGTTTTACTGTATAAAAGTGGGATATGAGGGGGTCAAAATTATATAGATGTGTTCTCGTAATGTGGAGTTTTCACATCTCCAAAACGGCCAATTTTTTTTTGTGAAAATCCGTGATATATTTCTTATTTATACCCCATTGGCTCTATATAAAGTGGGGTTTAAGGGGTATTCATATCACGGACTTGTTCGCGTGATATGAGACGCTGCCCATAGAACGGTTAATCTAGCATCGGTGTGTTCTTACGCTTTTTGCTGAATAAATTAATACTGTCATTATCATTTTTCACTGTTAACCAATTAAATTCTTGGTTTAATTTATTCCCAGAAATCCGCCAATCGATGGCAAAGTCCTCCCAGTAGGGGCTCAACGTTGAAACGTTGTTTCAACGTTGATTCTTCGTTGAGACAAAAATATGTTCCTGCAGGGCTCTGATACGAAAACGCGCCTATAAAATTACATTGTAAACTTAACCGCCGAAAATCGACAATTTTCAGATGAAAAATTATATTTTTCTTATTTCTGCTCAAAATATAGCTTGTAGGTACTTGTTAGAAACGCCTTTCTAACGAGTACCCACAATCTACTTTTAAGAGCCAAAATAAGAAAATTAAAGTTTAACCCTCTAAACCCCAGTTTTACCATATAAAGGTGGGGTTAAAGGGGTCAAAATTATATAGACGTATTTTCGCAATGACACTCTGCTAAAAAGGTAAGGCATATCCTTGCTCAGCAGGAAAAAGTTTAATTTGCTCTGGTATCAAATTAAAATATTAAAGTCACTCAAGTGAAAATAAAATCAACGATTATATTCTAATTCTTGCTGACTTAAAAGATTGGTAAGTCCTCAAGTGTGAAGCAATTTTCTTGGCGGTTTGATATATCATCCGCTCATGCCCAAAGATTGAAAAAAAAATTAAATACTTTGTCTTATGAGGGATTTGTCTTAGAAAGTGGAAATAGTTCTGGATCAGTGGTATCTAATAGTACATGCCGGAAAATTCATCTTAATGCACGTACGCTTAATGAAAATTCCGCCAGACTGTGGTAAGATTGTAGTATTTACGAGAATCTACTTCATATATATATTCATGTACTTTATAAACGCACCTCTATATATCATGTAACTGGACCTCAAATAAGCAAGATTGAAAAAGTTTAAACACCTATTGGAGTTTTCATCGTGAGTTCTTTATGTCTGCAAAATGCTTACAGTGAATGTGCAGCCATGCATTAACAATTTGAGAAAAATGTTAATTTGTTATCTTCAGCATAAAATTTAAATGAATTGACATTTATGACGGGCTTTTACATATATGCTGCTGAATAAATACCGCAAACTGAAGAAGAAGAAGAAGAAAAAAAAAACAACAAAAAAAAAAAAACAAAAAAAACAAAAAAAAAAAACAACAAAGATCCTTTAAAAAGTGTTTTGTCGATTTTTGAAAATTGGCATTTAAAAAACAAGAGCACCACATGCGGATGCCAACGCTCGGCTGCAGCCCCTTTTCATAATGAACAACTAGTCCGAGTTTCAAGTAAATATGTTCGGTAATAACAGAGATATTACAAAATGTCCAAGTTTTTGCACACTGTAAAAATTAATGGAAACATTACACCAAAAACTGTTGGCAGCTGAGCTGCCACCAGTTTTGGTGTAAGTTATCTCCATTGTATGCTCGGTAACTTTTCACCGAATAGCCATCTATTTTTCCAGGTAAATGGTGTAATTATGCACCCGAAAATCGATGGAAAGTTTACACCATAGTGTAACTGATCTTCATTACCGGTGTAAATGTGCCATAATTTTGTGAAGGAAACGTTTCCGGGGGTAATGTTTCCGTCCTTCAGTCGGTGTAACATTACACCAATAATTAAGACAGGCTACACCACACCACACTGTACTTTTGTGTAGTGTATTTATTTATTTTTGTTTTTATTGATATAGAAGTTATCATACTCTGATACCCCTTTCAATAGAAACCTTTGATACACTTCTTATAGGGTATCAGTTACCATTTCTTTTCAATGGTAATGTTATAGCTGGTGTAAAAATCTGCACTTTCGATTAGATTTTGTATACTTTTTTTATTAAACCGAAATTGTGTTTATACTGAAATGGAGTTTATCTTATTTAAATCTTATTTAGCAGGATTTTAATAACGCATGAAACAACCCTATTATCAATATTAATAATTATATAATTTGTATGATATTTATGCCGTTTTGAGCTATATGACACGAAAGAGGAATAAAATAACATATGTCGTACATATAACGCATCTTATACGACTAGTAACACGATTCGACAAGAAACGTTAACTTACGTTACGATGAAATAAAACACCAGTATTGATGCAGCAAAGCACCGATAAGCTGGAGAGATAACACTTTCAAAGTGCAATTACTTTTTTACACTGAATATAACAAAATATTACCCGTCATTTGAAGAAATATTACACCGATATTTAGTTACACCGAAAAGGTGTTATGTTCACAGTTACACCGCCCTTCAAAAATGTTACCCTGTTGTATGACAAAAATTACCCTATTTTGTAGCAAATGTTACACCATAAATAGTGTAATTATTTCAAACACCAGTTGATACGAAACGTAACACTTGTTTTACAGAATCGTTACATCAAACACCAAATTTGCAGCCCTACACCAAATTTTGATTGAACTATACAAGTTATCAGTGTATTGTTACTCAAAGTTACATTTTACACCCAAAATGGTACATGGTTCGAATTCACACGAGTTTTAGAGTAAACTTTACTCTGCCTTCAGGTATAATTAACACTAATTTTTTACAGTGCACGACGAAGACGCAGACAAAATGTCCAAGATTTTGCACGACGACGATGCCAGAGCTATGACAATACCTCGTCGTTTTCTTCGAAAACAGCCGATTTAAAAATTAGGGTATAGATAAAAATTCAAAGACCCTTCTTTTAAAACCTGACCAATTGTTGTTTTACTGGCATAGGTAAAAGAAACACGTCGATGTGTACCCTTTTCAAGCACAAATGAATGTGTAAATGATGTCCGTTAGGGCCTCCGTGGCCTAGTGGTTAAGAGCGATGACTCTTGATCATTAGGTTTCTCACCGCTGTGGTTCGAGCCTCGCTCGGGTCATATGTGAGACGCCACGTTCTGCAACGGAATGTGAGGTGGTTCTACTCAAGTTTTCGCCCACCTCTGATTAACGATCAGCTCGATATGAGTGAAATAATCTTGAAAGGACCGTAAAACCAAAACCAAATAAAATGATGTCCGTTACCAGCACATCCGGTTTATGTGCAAAAGGGGGAGTTCCAAATCTGCCCACTCACAGATTTTCTTGAAACTTCAGTTGTTGTTTACTTTAGGTCTATCAACTATATATATAATTTTGTTTTATTTAATTAATTACTATAGTTCTCAGGATAGCTCCCTGAGGTAATCCCCTGTAGAGGTCATACACACCTAAGAACTTTTCATTCTTGAATCAACAAGCTCGATTGTTTTACAATTTTGTTGCTTTGATTGGCAACAGCACTCTATAAGGATTCATATTATACCAAAAATATAAATGTGTCTAGGTCTTTTAATTTTTCTGATGAATTTATTTACAAAATTTCTTAAATTTTTCATGAAAATTTATAAAAAGTAAAATGTTTATCCCAAGTGTTAGATGTGTTACTGATCTTGTCACCCCAAGATATTATACATAAAATTGGCCACATATATCCTCTATATAGCAAACAAATTTTAAAAAAATCAGAAGCCGGTAACATTGTTTTTGATTGCCAGATATGTGTTTAGGTATATTTTTGTGATGAAGTCATTTGCAATATCAGGGGACCAGATTTTCTTTAAGTATATTTTTTATGGTTTTTATGACCATATAGTGTCACCTTATCATGCAAAGCTTAGCATATGCATTTACGTAATTCCACCCCCCCCCCCCCACACACACACAAACAAAAATACACTGTTTGACAAAGAATGATTTTTAGTTTGGGTTTTAAATAGATGAGAACAGAACATACATTAGCAGAGAGAAAAATATAATGCACTCATGCAGTGATCACGATGAGTGTTAGTGTTTACAGCATTGCAAAAGCGTTTATGCTAAAAAAATGTATTGTGACAGAATAGGAATAAGACAAGGTGGATATTTTTTACCCTATTTTATTTGGTCTTTTTTTAAAGCCGCTATGCAAAGATATTAATGTCAGTAATACACAATTGAGTTTGCTTAAAAATTTCTTTCATAATCCCCCCACCCACCCCCACACACACACATCAAAAATTTTGTGAGACAATTAAAAGCATTTTCTGCATTTTTCTAGGTTCATTATAACATAGGTAAAAGTGTTTGCTGCAATGCTTTAGTCTTCAAAATAAATGCATAACTAGTCACACTGAAACTATTTGCACATTTATCATCTTGCATACACTTCCCGAAATGATATAGATGGAAGGCAAGTTGCTGTAAAACATTTATTTGATAGCTGATATTGTATTTAGATGTTGAAATACCATTTGCATGTAGTTTTATGTATGCAATACTTGTCATCTATGTAAAGTTTGTTGGCTCTGTATTCATCGATTTTACAAATGGTATGTTTGTTTGTATTGAGGTTTAACAACCCCGTTAACACTATTTAGGTCATTTTGGAGATGATGCTTCCAATTTTGTGGGACTTTTTCCCGACATTGAGATGAAATGATATCTCAAGCCCTACCACCCTATGAAACTACAAGGCTTATATACATTGGACGGCCTGACTCACACCACTTTGCCTGGGCAAGTTTAGTCCTTCTAAGCGGTTTACCAGTACTCGTGTTTGTCTAGTTTTAGCTCTGTGTGGAAGCAACATGCAGCCATATCAATTTCTTCAAGCCCCAATGGACGGGGGCAAAGATTTACAAATGACATGAATCACTTGTTTGCTGTACCACTAGCACATTGGCTGAATCAAACTCAGTGCAGCTGGCTTCAATTTTTTCTAAAGTACTGCTAGCACATGTACTGTTTTCTATTTTAAATTGCGAAAGTGTTTGAAAGTTGAATTAAGCATTAATTAATGCTTTCCAAAAATAACTGCTTGTTTTCTGGATCATATATTAGAACATAGATGATCATATTTAAGAATATAACTTTCTTACAAAATGACAGTTAGGGCCATTGAAGTAGACTGAAGGGGCATTGTCAGAGGGAGCCAAAAATAACAGTACCATTTTGTCTACAGTAATGTGTGTATAAAGTGGGCCAAAAGGTCAGAAAATATTGTATGTGTTATTATGACCTACTGGCTGAAACATAATACAAACATTATTATTCTTGGCCATTCAAGCAACCTGTGTCATTCCAGTATGACAATCAGACTTTTCAAACTTTTTAAGATCACTACATCAGTTAAATATATATTTATTTGAGTCAAGTAGAATTGTCTGGTTTACAGAACCATCCAGTTTACTTGTCATTTCAACAATCTTTGTCATACTAAGCTTCAGCATTGCCTCCACTTCTATTTAGAATTACATTAATGCAAAAATGCTTGTTCTAAAATGAAGTACTTTTTAAATAAGATCTGATTGAATTGTTAACGAAAGCTCGAAATGAATTGTGTTTTTGGTGTTCATCAGGGCATCATAATTGATACAAATGCTGATTATATATGAGCTCTTACTATACACCATCAAATAAACATACATATATTTTTGTTTATTATATATTGGCGAGCAATTTTTCAATTGAAAATGTCGCACCGTATGATATCTACAAATGGTTTGAAACAATTCACAAGTCTGACTATTACTATTCAATGTTCAAATGCGGTATGTTACCGGTCTCAGATTTTCATGAAAGTTTGATAAAATGTTCTACATATATATGGTCAATTTTCAGATTAAAATGATAGGGTGACAAGAACTGCAACAGTGTGAAATCAAACGTCAAACATACTCCAAAATATTTTATGGTTGTGAATCCTGGGGTCTGCTCCATATGAAATTGAGCATGGTGTATCGAACTTTGCCTAAACAATGCTAAATGTGATACAAAGATAATCACAGATAACTACAGTGATGCCTGAGAACAAAATAACTCCAAAACATCAAAAGGTGGAATGTATATATACACTAGTTTGAGGGTACCCCTAGTTTCAGATGTGGACATTAACAAACAATTGTAGATTCATAACGCAAACAGATATAAGAGTGAAATAGCTAAATAATGAATAGTCATTTACCAAGCAGTAACTATGCACAATATCATGAAAATCTGTGCGTGGGCAGAACCCTATGGAAATTTACTATAGGCTGGAACTCCCCCTTTAACAACCTTCGAAAAATAATATTGGGAAGAGAAAAGGTGTTGGATTAAAAGAACACACAAAGCATAAACAATGATTCATCTCTGCTTTAAATTCTAACAAAATTTGTCCAGCAGCCACGATGATGCAGCAGATTGGAAATCACGCTTGATTTATGTTTGGATTAATGCAGATCTATACCCTTTAGAACTATACTGCAGCCGATTTCTGTACCCCTTTCGAAAGCGTGTGTTCCCTTTCGAAATTTGAATAAATCAAAACTACGCAAAATTGGCTTCAGAATACATCACGTGAACAAGTCCGTCAAATAAAGACCCCCCTAAACCCCACTTTATATAGAGCAAACTGGGGTTTACGGGGGTAAACATTATTTTCCTTATTTCTGCCCTAAGACATAGATTGTGGGTACTCGTTAGAACCGCCTCAATGAGGCGGTTCTAACGAGCACCCAAAACCTATGTTTGGAGTAGAAATAAGAAAAATATCACAAATTTTCATCAGAAAAATGGCTTTTTTGGAGGTTTGAAAAATGTACTGTATCACACGGATGTGTTATCGTAATGAGCCCCACAGGAAGATAAATCTGTTTAAATACAGACATGGCTCAAGAGAGATTTTCAATTCACAGCAACTTCGTCACGGCTGGCCAAATTTCAACAAAATTTAAAGCATAGGTTATTCACTGCTCATGCTTAATGTTTTTTTTTAATCCAGTACCACATTCCTTTTCAATATCATTTTGCAAAGATTCAAACGTTTTGCACAGAAACCGGAAGTGAAGGAAACCAACAACATTTAGACATTCAAATTTGCATTGAAAGGTTGCATTGTGACACATTCCTTCAACCTTTGTTCGTAAAGCATCAGTGGTCGGAATTTGAAATGGGCGTCTTCGAACGTATTTTTTTTTTTTTTGGTGTTAAAAATATCAACATTGATAAAACACTTTTTCAAGGGTCTTTGTTATTTCTGTGTTGCTTTTACCGTATCCAGTATTCATTCAGAAGCATAAATGTAAAAATACATCATCTCGTACATATCAACTCGTAAAATTCTTATAATTACATTTTTCTCGAAATGATCATACATGGCTGCTTTTCAACTTCAAACATTTGCAGACTTAAAAAACTCGTGAAAACTCATACCATGGCTCAAACGTATTCAGAATTGTTAATCTTGTGTGAAATAACATGGTATATAGTGGTTCGTTTTTAAAGTCCCTAAGTATACTTTGCTTCTCTCTTTAATTGCACGCCGGTGGGTCAGGCCTCGGATTCTATGACGGTTCCAGCGTAAAGGCTTACGGAGAATTAGATAGATCTAATACCATGTAATGTTGGTTGGTGCCTGATGCTCTGTCTCCAGTCGGGCACATAGGTTCAGTGTGTTCTTGCATTCGAGTTCTCACCGTTGTTTAATCTCTGTGGTTGTTTGTTTTTTGTGTTCACAGAGATGTTGCACTGATGAGTTAGGAGGCCGTCAAGCGGACTGAACAAATGAGTTGTCTAAATTGCGACGGAAGTAAGGGGCGAGGATTGTGACCACGTAAAATCGATTTAAGCACCCCCCCCCCCCCCGTGGAATTCGTTTCACTGACGCTTATAAACGCTATTGGTTTCATTGGGCGACAGGGTTTGAGATGTCATTTCATCTCGATGTCGGGTACACTGTTGACGGCGACGTTAAACCTCAAATCAAACAAACAACGGACCATTACTCGCATTTGTACATTACATACACTCCAGGTTGCATGGTTGAAAGCCTACACAGTAACCATGTGATTACGGTAAGGGTATTTAACCTGCACATGAGATGACTCTTTGTGTACAGGGAGGCTCCAGTTAACGTCCCGATCCGAATGACGGTGTCCTTTTTGGCAATCATCCCTGCAAATTATGTCAATGGAGCGTGTTCGGACACCGAAATAATCACCGTCTCCGGGGGTCGAACCGGGGCCTATAGCATCAGAGGCAAATGCACGAACCACTGAGCTATCACGCTCCTATCACAATCTGAAACCATGGGCGCGCAAATGATTATGCAGACTGTATTTCTTATTGTGCCCCACAGTCGAACTCTGCGTACTCAAACACGATAGAGATTCGTGATAGTTATATATTCAAATAATTGGTACTCAGTTGACTGGTAGGATTCCAACGCGCATGCGAATTCATACATTGACTCTCGTTTGAGAAACAAGAATCATCTTTGACACAAACAAGACCATTTACATTATACAAGACCCTAAGCATGTCATAAAAAGATAAGAAACAACGTAGAGTCGAGCAAACAAGATCACAAATCTGCAGCTGGCCGGCATTTGGTTCTCAATGATAAATGTATCTTGTGGGAACATTTTAATGATGCATTTTAGTTTAACAAACAGATGGGGCTCAGAATACATAGGAAGTTAACAGCTGAACATATGGAGCTTACAGGTGCGTCTAAAATGTGGAACAGATTGGCGGAAGATGTACTTAACCATGATATGCACTACCTTATGAAATCACTACAGGCAACATTAGAAAATCTAGAAATTTTGTCATCCACTGTAGAATTGCTAGAGCATACCGCCATTTTGGTGGATTTCTTTTCAGATATGAGACCCCTGACAAGCGGCACAGACAAACGACTGGAGGATTTGAGCAAAGTACTTAATTATTTCAACAAATTGGAGCAAGAAATCAAATCATCGAAATCTTATTCCGAGTTCAAGCACTTGCCAACTGCAGAAACAAGGGACAATATTAACTCATGCATCGTCGAATTTTATGGAATGTGTCAGAGCTTGCTTGGATCAGGTGAAAGCATAACCCCTGCTTTTGTTAATTCCGACATAGTTGAGAACCATTTCTGTCAACAATGGGGAATTTGTCAGGGACAAAACACTAACCCAAACTTAAAACAATATGGGTATTCCAATACGTTAATATGTTTAGGACAGACGTCCATGTCGTCAAAAAGGAACTCTACAACAAAAGCACAGCATTTCAGGGCAACTGCACCTTGTCCGTTGAAGAAGAGGAAAAGGGTTACTACAAGTGCTTTACGTATCTGAATAGATTTTTTCTTTAGGTTTTACAGACATTTCACTTATATCGAGCCGATTAGGCCGAAAACAGGAGTTCACTGATAAAAACATCTGGTAATGGCAGAACTTGGCGTCTCACATGTGACCAGAACCATGCTAAAACCACAGCGATTAAAGACCTTATCATTAAGACAAAGCGCTCTTATCCAGATTTTCCATTTCTGTGGTGTAAATAACCCTTCTAATAAACATATTAACCGTTGCTTTGCTGTTCACGACAACCACTGTCTTTGCAAACAGTGTAGATCCAGATCAGATGGCTCTACCCTGTTTGGCATTCAGTGTATGAATTTGTAGCAATAAATTATATCAAGTAATTTGATTGGTTGATAGGCAGAAATGGGTGTGGCTTAAATGAATATTCAGCAAGATAAGGGTTAACAGAGGTCGAGTTGAGTTTTTTCAATTACGTGACGAAGAGGCATCACGCAAACACGCCCATATAAGTTTTAATACATAAAAACAATACTTTAATGCTTAAATGGATTGTACAGGTTCTATTGTTTCGGATGGTTAGTCAACTTTGGTAATTTGGCCAGTTATATCGTCGCATTTGGAGTTCATTAATACATTTGTACAGCTCCGCAAAGCCGTTACTGGACCTCCAAAATACAGTTACACCAATTACAATCCACAAGTCCATTGATAAACATCAGCTCATTAAGCAGCGTATGACAATATATTAGGGCCGTCACATGATGGCACCGGGTTTGCAAAATATAACGTCGAAAAAGTTAGAAGTTATACAGACATACGCAAGTGCATCTTTTTAATTGGGTGTGTGTGTGGAGTGGGGGGGGGGGAGGGTGTAATCCTTTCAAGATTATTTCACTTTTTTAGAACCACTCATTAGTAAGAGGTGTGTAATGGTTATTAATAGAAAATTGTCTTGCTATTTTTATCGATGCTACATGTAGGTCTGAGTGCTGCGTGTTGCTGGACGTCTTCGGCAAACAGTGTATATACAGATCACAAGCCGCATCCGGCGGCTCAGGGTCTACACTGTTTGCGTAAATGCTGGTATTTGGGTATAAGTCTAAGCTGACAATTTAATGATATATTTCTTCATAATATATTTTCATTTTACCGAGAGTATATTCGGTTTTGATGATTGTTTTGATTTCAGTTATTACTGTCCTGGGCCCAGTTGTTCAAAGCATCGTTAGCTTAACGAGCTCGTTAGTGGTCATATTGTTAATTGTTCCAGCAAGTTCAATGCTCAAAATTTTGGTATTTTTGCTGAAAAAATGTAGCTGCTCACATTTTTTCAGCAAAAATATTAGCATATTTGCCATAATAAATGATCAAAATTTTTTAACGATACGTTAACTAACGACGTCGTTAGTTTTGAACAATTGGCCAATTTCAGTGTTTGAAGCAGATAATGGTATGCGTCCAGCGTGACGGCAAATATCCCGTTAAGATGACTCAATGTCATCGTATCAGGAGCGTCACTGTTTGCTTAAGTATATGTATCAGTTACCCCCTATATATATTGCATTGCAACGCATTGCCGGATAAAGATATGCTATCTCAGGGCAAATGAGCTTTATCACGTCAACATGACATTGAACTTTTATGAATGAACCGGACTGAAAAAATTACAAACATTGTCATTTCTACTGAGAAAAATGGAACAATTACATGAAAAAAATATCATACCGGAAAAATAGGGTTAGCTGATACTAAATTTATCGATCAATAACTGATGGTAAATTGCTAATTTAAGATTGTACAAGGGGATAAACTGATAAATAGAATACCAGATTCGTATCAAGTTTATCAGGATCGGCTTCGGGAACGCATGTAGAATCGCTCGGCAAGCCTCGCGATTCTACAACCGTTCTCGAAGCATTGAGTGATAGATCTGATATCAAAGGCCACGCACATGGTATTCTCTATGTACTGGGCTTTAGGGTCGTAAGGGACAACCATTATTACGCAGTAACGAACATTGAATTCGAAGGGATAATTTGAAACACTAGATTGATCATTCAATGCAGGAATGCTGTCATCTATTTCATACATACACAAACCCTTTTAGTAGAATGGATGTGCTCAACTTCAGTTACTGAACCTTGTACTCCAGAAACTTATGGGTAAGAGGGGTTTGAGGTTATAAATAAATCAAAGCACTGACAACACTAATTCGGCGATTGCCTCAGAGTTCAGGATGGAATAACGGTCATGAACGGGGTATTGAACTGTTTCGGTATCTCCTTCAGTTCTTGTACATAATGCAAACAGTGAAGAACCTGATCAGACGCCGCGTTCTGTGACGTCTGCTCTGGGTCGATACTATTTACCAAAGCCAACACAGGATTACATGTTACATGTACGCAAAACTCTGAAATAAGAGTGAAGTTGCTACCGCCCATCGGGACTTGTTTTTAGCTCACCTGAGCCGAAGGCTCATTGGTGAGCTTATAGGGTGGTCATGCTGTCTGTATGTCAACATTTTCAAACATCTTCTCCTCTGGAACCGCTGGGCCGATTGAAGCCAAATTTCATGTGGGGCCTCAGTGGGATGGGGGAACGAAAGTTCCTTCGCGGGGTCCAGGTCACATGACCAAGATGGCCGCCATGCCCATATATGGTAAAAACCCTTCAAAAATCTTCTTCTCCGGAACCAGTGGGCCGATTGGCCTGAAACTTGGTATGTAGCATTGGGGCCTCGGGCCCATCATATTTTGTTCAAATGATGACCCTTGGATGACCTTGACCAATTTTAGGCCAAGGTCAAATTTGGTCGCATAGACTTTTGTATGGGAAAAAGTCAATCCGTGTTTTTTTTGGAAACTATTGCAGCCTGTGATCTGAAAATTAGTAGATGCAGTAAGCTGAATGGGTGGATGAAACCACATGAGTATTCAAGGTCAAGGTCATTCTTTGACCTTTGTTCAAGGTCATTCAGATATGAGAATTAAAACTTATTTTTATCAGAAACCACAAAGCCATTTGTAACGAAATTTCATATGAAAGTTTTTAGAAAAAGGTAATGACAATTAATCAATATGAATTTGGTCACGTGACCAATATGGCCACCATGCCCATATAAGGTAAAAACCCTTCAGAAATCTTCTTCTCCGGAACCATCAGGCCGACTGGTCTGAAACTTGGTATGTAGCATTAGGGACTCGGGTCCATCATATTTTGTTCAAATGATGACCCTTGGATGACCTTGACCAATTTTAGTCCAAGGTCAAATTTGGTCGCATAAACTTTTGTATGGGAAAAAGTTAAAACCGTGTATTTTTGGAAACTATTGCAGCTTGTGATCTGAAAATTAATAGATGCAGTAAGCTAAATGGGTGGATGAAATTACATGAGTATTCAAGGTCAAGGTCATTATTTGACCTTTGTTCAAGGTCATTGAGATATGAGAATTAAAACTTATTTTTCTCAGAAACAACAAAGCCATTTGTAACGAAATTTCGTATGAAAGTTTTTAAGAACATGGAATGACAATTAATCAATATGAATTTGGTCACATGACCAATATGGCCGCCATGCCTATATAAAGTAAAAACCCTTCAAAAATCTTCTTCTCCGGAACCATCGGGCCGACTGGCCTGAAACTTGGTATGTACCTTTGGAACCCAGGCCCATCATATTTTGTTCAAATGATGACCCTTGGATGACCTTGACCAATTTAAGTCCTAGGTCAAATTTGGTGGCTTAGACTTTTGTATGGGAAAAAGTCAAAACCTTGTATTTTTTGGAAACTATTGAAGCCTGTGATCTGAAAATTAGTAGATGCAGTAAGCTAAATGGGTGAATGAATCTACATGAGTATTCAAGGTCAAGGTCATTATTTGACCGTTGTTCAAGGTCATTCAGATATCAGAATTAAAACTTATTTTTTCAGAAACCACAAAGCCATTTGTAACAAAATTTCATATGAAAGTTTTTAAGAACAAGGAAATGACAATTAATCAATATGAATTTGGTCACATGACCAATATGGCCGTAATGCCCATATAAGGTAAAGCCCTTCAGTAATCTTCTTCTCCGGAACCAGTGGGTCGATTATCATGCAACTTTGTATGTAGCATTAGGGACTTGGGTCCATCAATTTTTTTCTCAAATTATGACCCTTGGATGACCTTGACCAATTTTAGGCCAAGGTCAAATTTGGTTGCAAAGACTTTTGTATGGGAAGAAGTCCAAATCGTGTATTTTTTGGAAACTATTGCAGCCTTTGATCTGAAAATTAGTAGATGCAGTAAGCTAAATGGGTGGATGAATCTACATGAGTAGTCAAGGTCATTCTTTGACCTTTGTTCAAGGTCATTCAGTTATTGAGAATTAAAACTTATTTTTCTCAGAAACCACATAGCCGTTTGTAATGAAATTTCATATGAAAGTTGTCAAGAACAAGGAACTGACAATTTATCAATATGAATTTGGTCACATGACCAATATGGCCGTCATGTCCATATAAGGTAAAAACCCTTCAGAAATCTTCTTCTCTGGAACCAGTGGGCCGATAATCATATAACTTGGTATGTGGCATTGGGAACTTGAGCCCATGATGATGACTCCTGAATGACCCTGACCTATTTTAGGCCAAGGTCAAAGTTTTTCGCATAGACTTTTGGATGGGGAAAAAGTCAAAACTGTGTCTTTTTTGAAAATATTGCACCTGGTGATCTGAAAATCGGTAGATACAGTAAGCTAAATTAATGGATGAAATGACATGAGTATTCAAGGTCAAAGTCATTCTTTGATCTTGATTCAAGGTCATCCAGATATGAGAATTAAAACATATTTTTCTCAGAAACCACTGAGCCATTTGTAACAAAAATTTCATGTGCAGCATTGGGGGCTCGGGCTCATCACATATTATTCAAATGCTGACTTTCTGATACCTATTTTACGCCAAGGTCAAATTTGGTCACATAGATTTTGGGATGGGAAAAAGGTCAAAACCATGTTTTTTTTTCGGAAACTATTGCAGTCTCTGCTCTGAAAATTGATAAATGCAGTTAGCTAAATGAGTGGATGAAACAACATGCGTATTCAAGGTCAAGGTCGCCTAAGGCCTTTCAGATATGAAGATTAAAATTTATTTTTAACCATAACCTCTGTGCCGTTTGTGACCAAATTTTATACTAAGCTCGTAGAAACAAGTAAATGAAGATTTAAATACATGCGTTTGCTCAAATGACCAAAATGACCTTCATGCCCATATAAGGTAAAAACACTTCAGAAATCGTTTACTCCAGAACCAGTGGGCCGATTTTCATTAAACTTGGTATGTAGCATTTGGGATTTGGGCCCACTATAGTTTCTTCAAATGATGACCCCTGGATGGCCATAACCTGTTTTACGCAAAGGTCAAATTAGGTTGCCTATACATTTGTATTGGAGAAAGTAAAAAAAATGTGTATTTTTTGGAAACTATTGCAACCTGTAATCTGAAAATTGGTAGATGCAAAAAGCTAAATGAGTGGATAGAACTAAGGTCAATATTATTCTCTGACGTTGTCCCAAGGTCATTCAGATGAAATTAAAATTTATTTTTCATAGAAACCACTACTCCATTTGTAGCCAAATTTCACTTGAAAACTTATAGGAACAAACAAATGAAAATTTATTAATATGAATTTGGTCACATTACTAAAATGGCTGCCATGTCGATATACATGTATACCCTTCGGGTTTTTTTCTTCGAACCAATGGGCCCATTATCAAGTCACAAGACCGAGATTAATACTTGGTAAAAACCCTATAAAATCGTCTTCTCAGAAATGAAATGGCTCCATAAGCTCTCAGCAGTCAGGTGAGCGGCTCAGGACCAATGGTCCTCTGGTTTACTTTTACTACTGTCATGTTTTACCACAGAAAAGGGGAACACTAACAACTAGTAAAATTTAATAGTTCTTTTTTTATTCAGTGATAGAATGAACTGCGTCGGCGAGGCGGTTCTAACATGTTTTTTTTTTTGTTGTTGTTGTTGTTGTTTTGTTTGACGTGAGTTTTAACGTCCACGTCAACACAGTATAGGTAATTTTGGAGACGTCGCTTGCGATGTTGTTAGACATTTACCCGCCATTGAGATGAAATGACATCTAAAGCCCAGTGAAACCAATATGGTTTATAAGCATGGGCGGATCGACTTGCACCGCCTTGATTGAACAGACTTTGATCCTCTAAGCGGTTTACCAGTACTCTTGTGCAAGTCGGTTTCTAGCTCTGAGTGGAAACACCATGCAGCTCATCTATTTCTTCAAGCCCAGATGGGCGTCGCCGAGGTTCTAACAAGTACCCACATGTATCTAATAGGTACCCACTACATATCTGGTGTGTGACCACAAAAAGGCAGCATATCTTTGATTTTCAATGCTTTGGTTTTGTTTGTTTGTATTAGAGTTTAACGGCCCAGTCAGAACTATTTTAGGTCATTTTAACGGCCCGGTTAGCACTAGTTTAGCCGATCAGTTTACCCAGCCGGCAGGTGTATAAGTAAGCTGTTAACAAGTACAATGCACATTCTTTCGCCAGAAACGACAACTACCCTCCTTGGTTTTTTTTATTTTTTTATTTAAGGTTTAACGTCCTCCTCAACAATGTAAAGGTCATTTTGGAAACGTTGCTTACAATTTTGTGGGACTTTTATCCGTCAATGAGTTGAAATGACATCTCAAGCCCAGCTGCACAATGACACCAATAGGGTTTACCAGTACTCGTGTGCGGGTCGGTTTCAGCTCTGCGTGGAAGCATCATGCAGCCCATCCATTTATTCAAGCACCGATGGGCGGAGGCCTACTGCCCTTCTTGATTAAGCGGAAGGCAGAGAATGACCGCAGAAAAGATTTCGATGATCAATCTCCAAGAAAGAATGTTGACCCCAGCAGGTATCAAACCCGCGCCATCCTGATCATCAGTCAGACGCGCATTCGAGTGAGATACCGACGCCGGATCAATGCATTTGTACAAGAGGGTTTTATATATCACTATGCACACGGTAAAAGGCGAGCAACACAAAATGTTAACTCTTGCAAAAAAAAAAAAAAAAAAAAAAATCTCAAAAATGCTCTTCTTCTTCCATTGATAACCGCCTCGAATTTTAATAAAATTGCACAAGAAAAGAAAACATACCTGATCAAATGGGTCTTCCCGGTCCCGCACTAGCCTGTCAGCAAAATAGGGTATCCGGAGCTTTAAAGACACCGGTTTCGAAATTCGGTCCGTGACAGTTGTGACGTCACATAATGGATTCTACAGACACGATTTTGCAGTAGTGTCACCGAAAAAAAAATGGAAATAACAACGTTACGTGGCGACAAAGAAACGTATGGAAACATGCTAGATTTAAGGTAATGTTTGTATTTTTCAACAGTAATCACTATGTCCTGAAAGATTTCGTTGCATGCTCACAATCCATTAGAAACTGAAAGACTTGGTTGAAAACGAAAGTATAAATGTTTCAAACCCTGCTCGCTACGCTCGTTGATAGGCATTTTGGGTATGATGGGTGACTTTTAAAGTATTGTATGTGCTCTGATTGAACCTCAGAGGCCCGTGTTTGGATAGACTGGTAAAATTTTACCACCAAAGATGAAATGTTTCAGATAAAAATCCTGATATTTTTCATATTCTGCTCAAACCATTTTACAATACAAAATAATAATAAAAGTAGGCTTTAATTTCAAAATTAATTTTAATTTTACTAAAAGGATTAATTTTCGATTTAGTTTCAAAATTCAGTGCTGGACTTAAATCTCTTCTCGGAGCCCGAATTTTATGGTAACTTAGTATATAAATTCAGAAAAATATATACTCGCAGTACCCAATTTCATAAAATCATTTATTGGGTAAACATAAATATTATACGACAGACTGCATGCATGGTGGTTAACACAATCACGGCTGATATCTTTTTTTCCCTCTTTAATTGCACGCCGGCGGGCCAGGCCTCAGATTCTATGGTACCTGGTGATCTGTCTCTGGTTGGGCCCATCCGAGTCTAACTGTTGATTTTCTTTTGCTTTAGCATTTCAGTGGTTTGTTGCTGTCGAGATCTCACCGTTGATTCATCTCTGTGGCTGTTTGATTTTTGTGTTCTCGGAGATGTTGCACTGATTAGTTAGGAAGCCTTTATGTGGACTGAACAAATTATTTGTCTGAAGTGGGACGGAATCAAGGGCAAGGATTGCGGTCACGTAAAATCGATTTAAGCCCCCGCGACCCCCACCCCCGCCAAGTGAAATTCTGTCACAGTTTATTTTTGTTATGGTTTGTCTTTGAGTGTGTGTTTCGTTTATATATTTTTGTTTTGGATAACCAAGTGGCCATTTTGCGGGAAAGTAACTATCCCTTTGGCTTTCCGCTCTTGATGTTTCCATTAGGGTCTAGTTATTTAATAGTTGTGTTTCTGTCCCTTTGGTGTCTGATGGGAGGTGTGGGTTAATATATGGCCAAATATAGGATGCGGGTGACTCGTTAGAACCGCTTCATCAAGGCGTTCCAGTGTTACTGCAACTGAGGATAAGAAAACAAGCCCAAATATGACGTCATCAAAGGTAAAAGACCTATGTACGGACATTTTCGACCATGTGACGTCATCAAATGGCAAATGTATGTTATTTAAGTTTTCTTTTCCACCATCAATTCAGCGGTTTCTTGCTGTCGAGATATCACCGTTGTTACATCTCTGTTGTTATTTGATTATTTGTGTTCACGGAGATGTTGCACTGATGAGTTAGGAGGCCTTCATGCGGACTGAACAAATTATTTGCTAAATCGCGACGGAAGTAAGGGCGAGGGTTGTGGCCACGAAAAAACCGATTCAGGCCCCACAGTGGAATTCGTTTCCACTGACCGTTCCATAATGATCTGGCTCAATGGAATCCTTGATTGTGACACACTTTCTGAAGAAAGTTAGATGGCGGTCAGAAAAGGCGTAAAAATTTTAGAGAACAAAAACTGATTTTGTACCACAAAAGTTACTTTATCACGCTTGGAATCATTTGTTTGTCTTTTCTTTGTGTAACAAATAACATGCAAATGTTATACTTTTCCCGAAAGCTCATTTTCTAATGAGTGTCTATGGTGTTTCTCAATTCAGTGACGTTCCTGTCATTTGTGAAGATCAACCAGGTGCTAGGGTCGGGGTAAGTTGGTCCATTCGTGACGGGGTAAGTTGGTCCGTCGAAAAAGCATTTGTATTTATCAGAACCTTACATTTTCTGAATGAAAAACAGCAGCAAGTTATTCAACAAGTTACATACTTACCAACATGGTTCTGAGAAATAGATATTGGCCCCAGCTGTTGAAGACAAATCATTATCATAGGACCAACTAGCCCCGGTCTACTCTGCGGTAAGGCTTTTAAATGGGTTCTGCCAATCAAATAGGCAGTTTTTAAGAAAAAATAACTAACAAAATGCACAGTTGGCTGATCATCTGGGGAATTTGTGTTAAGATTTTAGACTGGAAGTCTACTGCATTGTTATTGAAGCCACGCAATTTCTCAGATCTTTTGTAAAAGTGGCATTTATCGACCCATCTTACTTCCTGATTTTCTCGTTGAATCCCAGTCGGTCCAACTTAACCCGCTGCTCGTTTTATCTCGTCTTTGAAAACGGCAATACTTGACAGAATCTGTCATTTTCCGGACGTGAAACTATGAAATAAGGTGGAGAATAGATTATACTTGTTGCATAATGTAAAAGTATTACAAGCTAATCGGTATTTACGAGTATGTCAGCATTTGAAAAAATGCAATTTTCGCACCAACTAGCACCGGTCTCCCCTATTTTATTTTGGATAGCATATTGGCCTTTTTGTGGGAAAGTAACTGTCCTTTTGGCTTTCCGCTGTTGGTGTTTCCATTAGGTCTGTTGTTTCATGTTTGTGTTTCTTTCCGTTTGGTGTCTCTGATGGGAGCTGTGGGTTGATTGTATCGGTTCCTGATCATTGCCCCCACTTCTATTTTTCTTCTTTTGACATCCGAGAGCTGTAAAACGTTTGGAACATTTGAAAAAGTGTAGTCTCTGATCAGACGCCGCAGAACGCGGCGTCTGACCAGGGTCTTCACAGTTTGTTTACACTGTGTACACGGGCGTCTGATATTACTCCCTGTGCCTGTAGGTTGTTTCAATAGTTAACTTTGGGGATAAAACAGCTTATTTATTCAGTGACCAAAATTATTCAAGGTTGATGTCACAATGAAAAAAAAAAAAAAAAAAAAAACCCTGCACTTCGGTTTTGTTTGCTAGTATGACGTTATACTTTCAATGTTGACTGGTTCGTCAAAAAGAGACCGCAAATATGTAACGAAATATATATATATATATATATATATATATACAAAAACACAACAACAACAACAAAAAACACAACAACAATAACAACAAGATGTGTTTCCCCCAAACAGCGCATGTGAAATATAAAAGCCCAATCACGCACCAATCAAGGGTATGTCTGATGTTCAAATTTTGTTAAAAAAGTACTGTAGGTCAAGGTCAAGGTAATAACTAATTAACCAGATCAATAGGTTATGTGAAAACACACTTGAGGTTTAGTTTTAATTTGCTGCTTACAAACCCATCTGAAATTGGGGCATCGACGAACACTTCATTGTTTTATTTGTTTGTTTGAATTGAGGTTTAATGTCCCCGTCAACACTATTTAGGTCATTTTCATGACGTTACTTCAAGCCCTGCAGCCCAAGGAAACCCAAAATGCTTATATGCATTGGACAGTCCGAATCGCACTACTTTTCCTGGGCAGACTAAGTCCTTCTAAGGGGTTTACCAGTACTCATATGTGGTCAGTTTCAGCTCTGTGTGGAAGCACTATACAACCCAATCTATTTCTCCAAGCACCGATGGGCGGGGACAAAACACTTCATTGTTGGCCAATATCCCAATTCCGGGACGCGATGCACATATTGCACGGGTGGTAATCAGGGGAACTAGCTCGAAAATGAGTCAATGGAAATTTGTTCCCTCGACAAATCCGGGAACTCTCGAGCTAGCTCCATCACCAAGAAACTCGTAAACAAAGGTAGGTCTCGAAGAGTTTTATCACCATTTTTTTCTTTGTAAGCTATGTATAAAAAAATCCGTCAATGCAGTTCCACATAGAAATGATTTAACTTTGTACTCCGCTAGAATTTGCCATGGAAATTTGCAGCGCTGGAGTATGAATGAAACCCAAACTTTTTATCACGGACCGGACAAATTGTCAATTTATGTCATTACGGAGATTTTGGCCGACGATTTTTCATTATCCGTCAAAAGTACGCCCTTCACACCCACAGAAACAACATCCCTGGTGAAATGGAACATGGACAGTTTGAAATAAGCAAAAAATTTTTGCCGTGATTACGTAACTTGCGACTTATTACGAAATTACTGTCCGAGCTAGTCTTCTCGACAAGGAGCTAGTTCACTCGACATAAAAAAGAAAATGAAACATTCATCAGATTCGATGTCTTTCTATGGTCCCACCCAGGTTATCCAACTGGTTTCTTTACCACTGGCTAGTTGGGTAACAAGATGCTATGCCCCAAAGGCGTCCCCCAGTCGTTTCTCCCTGTTCGTTTCGCCCCCATTTTACACCCCTGTTTTGCCAACAGAGCCTGGTCTTTTCGCCCCCCTTAGTCATTTCGCCCACCTAGTTGCTTCGCCCCCTCCCATTTGGAGCGGATCAATGGATGTTGGATGGATGGATGGATGGATGGATGGAATGATTGATGGATGGAAGGGTGCACAATAGAAAGGGATGAGTGGGTATTTGGAAGGATTGGTCAACTGGAGGACGGATGGACGAACGAACATATAGACGGACAGACAGACGGACGGATGGATGGATGGGTCGGTGGGTAGATGGATGGAAGGATGGATGGAAAAAGAGAGAAAATATATATGCACACAAATGTCAGTGTCGTGTAAAGGTTTGATTAAATAAATGAAGTATTTGATTCCTACCGGTAATCTTTTTGATGATTTTTGTTTCACTCAGAAATCACATATTGTTCCCGCAGGTGATCTGATTATTTTTAATAAACCTAAAGTCATCGTTTATACAAATTATGTTGTGCTGCAGTCCTAGGTACTACAAGTTTCTTGAAATCAGCCCACTGGTTCTAGAGAAGATTTTTAATGGTTTCACCATATATGGGCATGGTAACCATCTTGGTCATGTGACCCAGATGCCTCGAACAAACTATCGTTTCCCCTATACCCATAAATGCTCAACACAGTTTTCGACTAAATTGTTGAAAGATAAGATGGTGCTTATTAGTTGCTTAATATATCACAGACTGGAAGTCAGTCGTTATAGTGAATAGATCATGAGCGCGTAGCGCGAGTGATCACGGGCGCGTACCGCGAGTGATCTCTGCACTTGTGCCCGACAGACAGTGATCTATTAAGCAACTAATCACCTAACAACATGAATCTATGTCGATTAGGTATCCTGTCGGTGTGGTTCGAGCCTCTCTTGAGTCATATATGGATGTCCTAGTTCTGCAATGGAAAGTCGCGTTAGTTTATACTAATTTATTTTAGTTCGATTGCGATGAAAGCTTTAAGCTTATTGAATCGCTCTCGAACACTAAAGCCTGGTGTTTTCACGCGCGCGCGAGAGAGAGGCAGTGGCTTTAAGACCACTGCTACCCATTTACACCTGGGTGGAGTGGGGCAGTGTCATTACGTGTCTTGCCCAAGGACACACCTCGATACCGGTGGCGGATTCGAACGCACAACCTCTCGATTATGAGTCGAACGCGCTAACCACTGCGCTATCGAGGCTGGAAAGTCGCGTTCATAAACAGAGTCTAACAAATTTCGAAGTTTACGTCTGCATTTCTCTTAGAGCCCATAACTTCCATTTATGTTATACTACAAAATTGAAAATCGGTATGACGCTTACTCAGACCGTGACCTTTCTGTTCATGATACGATTGTCCCAGGGCCATGCTCCTGAGCGTGTCCGAGTGTCAGATGCCATTGCCCAAGAGTCCTAACCAGAGTCTAACAAACGTTAAAGTTAACGTTCGCGTTTCTCTTGGAGCCCATAATTCCCGTTTCTGTTATGCTACAAAGTTGAAATTTCGCATGACACTTACTCAGCCAAAGAACTTTCCGTTCATGATACAATTGCCCCTGGATGGGCCTTGGGGTAAAATTACATAAAACGTAAAATTGACATATAGGCATTTGTATGGAAAACTCAAAATGTCTAATATTTTGAAAATAATTCAGCTCCCAACCCCTAAACCATATATATCATTGTTCCTTATGATAAGACTCTGTTTTATTTCACCAGGAATGTTGTTTCTATGGGTGTGAAGGGCGTACTTTTGACGGAAAATGAAAAGTCGTCGGCCAAAATCTCCCGGTAATGACATTAATTAACAATTTTTCAGGTCCGTAATAAAAAAGTTTACTTTCATTCATACTCCAGCGCTGCAAATTTCCATCACGTGAACAAGTCCGTGAAATGAAGACCCCCCTAAACCCCACTTCATATAGAGAAAACTGGGGTTTACGGGGGTAAACATTATTTTTCTTATTTCCGCTCCAAGACATAGGTTGTGGGTACTCGCTAGAACCGCCTCATTGAGGCGGTTCTAGCGAGCACCCTCAACCTATGTTTTGAACATTTATAACAAAAATATCAAGGATTTTCACAGGAAAAGTAGGCATTTTGGAGATTTGAAAAATGCTCTATGTCGCACGGGTGAGTTATCGTAATGCCATGGCAAATTCTAGCGGAGTACAAAGTTAAATCATTTCTATGTGGAACTGCATTGCCGGATTTATTTTATAAATAGCTTACAAAGAAAAAAAATGGTGATAAAACTCTTCGAGACCTACCTTTGTTAGCCAGAGGTAAAGAAACCAGTTGGATAACCTGAGTGGGACCATAGAAAGACATCAAATCTGATGAACGTTTCATTTTCTTTTTTATGTCGAGTGAACTAGCTCCTTGTCGAGAAGACTAGCTCGGACAGTAATTTCGTCATAACTCGCAAGTTACGTAATCACTGCCATATTTTTTTGCTTATTTCACACTTTCCATGTTTCATTTCACCAGGGATGTTGTTTCTGTGGGTGCCAAGGGCGTACTTTTGACGGAAAATGAAAAATCTTCGGTCAAAATCTCCGTAATGACATAAATTGACAATTTTTCCGGTCCGTGATAAAAAGTTTGGGTTTCATTCATACTCCAGCGCTGCAAATTTCCATGGCAAATTCTAGCGGAGTACAAAGTTAAATCATTTCTATGTGGAACTGCATTGCCGGATTTTTTATAAATAGCTTACAAAGAAAAAAATGGTGATAAAACTCTTCGAGACCTACCTTTGTTTACGAGATTCTTGGTGATGGAGCTAGCTCGAGAGTTCCCGGATGTGTCGAGGGAACAAATTTCCATTGACTCATTTTCGAGCTAGTTCCCCTGATTACCACCCGTGTATTGGATGCTGATTAGCATAATCCTAACGATAAAAGACCCGTGCGACATAGTGCATTTTTCACATCTCCAAAATGGCTACTTTTCTGATGAAATTCCGTAATATTTTTCTTATTTATACTGCAAATATAGGTTGTGGGTGCTCGTTAGAACCGCCTCGTTGAGGCGGTTCTATCGAGTACCTACAATCTATGTCTTGGAGCAGAAATAAGAAAAATAATATATATCCCTGTAAACCCTGAGCGTGATGGCTCAGTGGTTAGAGGTCCCGGGATCGATCCCTGGCAGCGGTGATAAAATTTTGGTGTCCGAACACGCTCTGTTGGCATCATTTACAGGGATGAATGTCAAAGTGCACCGTCCTTAGGATCGGCACGTTAACTGGAGCCCCCACCCCCTGTGCAGAGAGAACCATCCCCTGTGCAGGTTAAAGAACCCAACCGTAATTACATGATTACTGTGTAGCATTTGATCCTGCAAAACTGGAGTGTATGTAATATGCACGGTCTATGTCCCTTCCTGAGGTTAAGGCGAAACCGGGAGAAAGAATGAAACCCCAGTTTTTATGCCCCGCAATTCTTGAGTGTCCGTCCGTCGGTCATCGCCTCATAGTTTCGTGTCCGTCAGTAACTCTGATACCGTTTGAGATATTTTCACAAAACTTCAAAGATATGTAGAGCACTATTAGACGACATGGAGAACGTATAAACCGCGATTCTGATTTTCCTACTTAAGGATTTGTTGTCCTTTCAACATTGAACATAACCATTTCTATCATAGTTTCGTGTCCGCCCCATAACTTCGATGCCATTTGAGATATTTCCATGAAACGTCACAGATATGTGCCGTAACTCTGATTTTCCTACTTTTGGAGCTATTGTCCTTTGAGCTTTTTTTCGTTTATTTGGTGTATTCCTTGCTTCAAAAGGATCTAACTTCAAAACTTATTTGAATATAGCTGTAGCTATCAGTTTCGTGTCCGATGTCCAATATTTTGTATTTTATTTTTTAATTCGTTCATAAATTAATGGCGGTATCGGTCTCTCTTAGCAATTGTGATTTCTTCGGATAAACACAATGACATTTACATTTAAATACATAGTTTTGATTGCATAACATCCTAGTGTCTGGCAGTTTAGAGATAATAAACACTCGGGGTATTCTGAGGCATATGGTGTAGCGGACCAAGAGGGTAATCGTTTATCCAAGGATATTTGTTTGACAAGTCACGTCTATTTACTTGTTTGTGGGCGCTCATCAGAACCGCCTTGAAATGGATGTTTATGGTGTTTCTTTAACATCTCGAAACACACCTATACAAATTTGACTCCGCTATATCCCACTTTTAAATAGTAAAATTGGAATTAAAGGGGATATATATTATTATTTTTATTTCTGCACAAATATAGATTGTGGGTACTCGGCAGAACAGCCTCTCCGAATCGGTTCTAACGAGTATAACAACCTATGTTTTGTGCAGAAATATTAAAATAACGGAAAATGTTCAGTTTTGGTGGTAAAAAATCAACAGATTTGTATAGGCGTATTTTCGCAAAGAAGTACCAACAATCTCTGTTTGAAACAAAGAAAAATAAATAAATATATAAGTAAATAACTAAAATTTTGGAAAAGGTAAAGGCTTTTATACACACATTTCATAAGTTCAAAAAGTTTAGCACCAAATGGCAAACAGTGCAGACCCAGTTCAGACGCAGAAAACCTTAGCGTCTGATCAGGGCCTACATTGTTTCCTAAAGCTTCAGACATTTTCATAATATTTTTTAAGACAACACAACCTCACACTCTTAAATTTTGAAATTATCCTGTGCTATTTACAAGGTGGAAGATTCAATTTGGCGCCAATTGGCAAAAAGTACAAACCCAGATCAAACGCAACAGATCTAGGCGTCTGAACAGGACCTACACTGTTTGCAAAAAGTTCAGGCATTTTTTTTTCCAAATTATAAATTTTAAAGAAAATGGGGAAAAAATGGTAATGGTAAAAAGACCCAGGTCAGACGCAGCAGACGTAGGCGTCTGATCAGGGCCTAGATAATAAAACATTACAAAAAGTTCAGTCATTTCCCAAATAAATTTCGAAAAAAAAAAAACACAAAAAAAAAGATTCTCCTACATTTTGAAATAGACTAATGTTATGTATAAGGTAGAAAATTTCTTTTGGTAAAACAAATGTGTTAATGATACAAAATAAATGAAAATTCCAACAATAGATAATTAAATAAATGAGCTGCTTCTGTTTGTGACTGAACATGAATTATTTCGGAAATTTTGACGACAACACAACCTCACCCACTTGGATTTTGAAATTGACTTGTGCTATTTACAAGGTGGAAGATGCCATCTGGCGTCAATTAGCAAAATGTGCAGACCAAGATCATACGCAACAGAAATAGGCACATGATCGGGACCTACATTGTTTCAAAACGCTTCAGATATTTTCAAAATAAATTTTGAAGAAAATACAACCTCACACTCTTAAATTTTGAAACGATCTTGTGCTTTTTACAAGGTGAAAGATCCTATTTGACGCCAAATGAAAAAAAGTGCAAATCTAGATAAGACCTAGCAGAAGTAAGCGTCTGATCAGGACCTACTTGGTTTGCCAAAATATACATAATAAAGAAAACACAACCTCAGACTCTTTAATTTTGAAATGGATTTGTTCTTTTAACAAAGTAGAAGATTCCATTTTTCGCCCAATGGCAAAAAGCATGCAGACCCAGATCAGACGCAGCAGACGTTGGCTTCTGATCAGGGCCTAGATTTTATGCAAAGGGTTCAGGCATTTCCAAATAAATTTCGAAGAAAACGCAACTTTATTCTCCTCCGAGTTATATGTAATTAAACAAAATAAATGAAAATTACAACAATAATTAATTAAAAAATGGGCCACTTCTGTGAGTGTAAGAACATTAATTATTTCGGACATGTAGAATAAATGACGATAATAAGGTGTTAGCCCCGAGTTGCACCTGGGTGTCATAAAACTTTTAGTCAATAAACATCCTGCATTTTGACAGTCAACTTCAATCACTATGCAGTACCTGTATTTTACCCTTTACCCCCAGGCAAATGTAAATGGATAATTGACTAGTCCGCCTTTCGGAAATAATCAGATTTATTATTTTCAAACTGAAAAAAAAAATCTGGAATAAGGAAAATTTAAAGAAATAGAAAAAGGAAATAAAAAAATAACGATAAGAGTGAAATAGTTGCGCAGTATTGATTGGTTGCTTTTGAAACGCGAAGCAGTCTGTGAATGTGCACTATCTGCGCTTTCAACACTTAGATTTGATTGGCTGGTCAACAAACGCGATTTACACGCAATATCGCGTTATTCATAAAACCAATTGATTGGCTAAAAATGCCATTCGCAAGTGCAACGCGTGAATCACGAGTGCTAATCTCGCGCGTAACTAATGCGAAACAAATGCGTGTGCGCTGGAAAGCTTCACGCAAGCGGAACTGTATGAACCATAACTTTTGGGGTTATCGTCCCTTGAAAATAGCCATTTATATCATGGTGTATGTTTGAAGCACTATATCTCCTGAACCTATATATAATGATTGATTCTGACCAAACTCGCATGGTTACATCACTAGGATGGGGGAAAACAGGCATTAGGTTTTGATGGCCTAGACCTTATCTTCATGAGCACAGGCCCCCAAAAACTCAGATTTGGGCCAAAGATGACTTGTCACTGTTCCATCAATTGACATCCTTTAGATACCTGTTGAAGGTCATTATTAAACCGATGTTCGTTCCTCGTTGTATAACAACTGCTTGTTTGACATCCCTGTACTTTAAGTAGACTAGGATGTTTTGTGGGCTTTTGTTGTACCTTCCTTCTATTCGAAGGAATCTTCTTCAGTAATTTTATATGCTGTTTTATTTATTTATTTAATAACCGGTATGAACTTCGCTTTAGTTTTGACGGTATCACAACCTTATTAACCAAAATGAGTATTACAAATACATTTAAAATATCAATATCACCCCTTAGGTTACACTCTGCTTCTTCTGTACGGATTCCCCATTCTATTAAGAACTTAAATATTATGTTGCCTTCGGTATTGGTTAGACCCTTAAATTTGTCTTCTGTAACTTCAGTTAATCTCAAAGGAGCAGGCAATACCAATGTTTTTGGGAGTAGTCTTCGTATAAGACTATCTCCTCTCAAATCGCCCATCCTTCGAAAATATACTAATCCGTGGAAAAGAAGTGGAATGTATCCTAGTATTTCTAAGTGCAATGCCAAGAGGTGCAGATGTTGTTCGCATTTAAGCACTGCGTCTACCGTTACTTCATCTGTAAACGGTAGACGCTTCTCTGTAGTTAACATGTCTGATTTGACATGACAGTCTACAGATTTAATTTATCTAATTACTTGACGTGCTGCAAACTGTAATATGCAGTACGTCGGTCAGACTAACCGCATGCTTAAAACTAGATTGAACGAGCATTATCGTAGAATGAGTAAGCCTAAGAAAACTGACACTTTCTTGTACCGTCACTTTCGACGTACAGGTCATTCTGTAAATAACATTGTTATACAACCAGTGGAAAACTTTATTACGATGCAAATTCTACATCTAGATTCAAAATAATCAAAAGACATGAAGCTGAACTGAAATGGATTAAATTTTTACAGACCCCTTTTCCACTGGGATTTAATGACAACATTTATCATGAGGGTAATATTTCCAGAATGCCGGACTTTGATATTTTCTCACTCCTGGAATGTCGAAAACGCAGAACTAGATCTCACGGCACCAGGAAAAATGGTAACTTTAAACGTAAATCACGTGCGTTTAAACGAAACAATACTAGACTGAAGTGACTGTCAATTATATTATTAAATCATGGACGCCACTCTATGCTTTCATTTTTAAGTTCATTACCCGTTTCTGTTTTACGTCTTCTGGACACAGAGGCGAATAAATTCTACGATAGTTCTCATCAGTTATATGATGCGGCTGTCTTAACTAGAGGCTATACTCAGCATACTCTCCGTCCTTACATTGATTCTGAAATTAATCATAAACGCCATTTCTTCAAAATATCCTTCATTAATAAGGGTATGGATTTTATAGATTTGCCCAGTATCTTCCGTGAGAGATCGGTGCTTTCTTCCATTCCTGCTTATTTTCTAAATACTGAAACACCTATAATTTGCTATAAATATAACAAACCTGTTAGATCTATCATTTTTAATTTCAATAAACTTGTTTCAGATCTTGATATTGATACTAATACTCCTGATCCATGTGATTGTAAAAACTCAAAGTATTGCTATCCTGCTGCTGGTCATGTAATTACTGGCAATTTGAAAATTATTCCTGATTCTAGGATAAGGAATATAATTTCTAAAGGACCGAAATATCGGTTTCCTTCTAAAATTGATTTCAGTAAATGTAGAGATGAAATCGCTGCTTCCTTGAATGAATTCGGTAATCGATGGTGTAAGCGAGAGTATGTTCAGCATAAAGCCCTTAAGGACTGGAAACTTAGCATTTTAAAACTAGTGAATAAACGCATTTCTTTCTATTCTCAAAATACTAACTTATTACCTCCTAAGCCCAAGACGTCTTAACGTCATCTTAAACGAGGTATTCAAGAATTTCATAAGAAGTTTGTTTTGGCCCCTGCAGACAAGGCCGCTAACAACGTCGTCGTTGTGTGACGGCTCCACTATGTTAACACGCTTAAGCAGGAGCTTGGTGTACTAAGGCCTATGAACTTCAGCCTTTAGCTGAAGAGAGAGCTATAGTAGATAAACATGTTTGTCTTTCAGCCACCAAGTTTGCTGTGTGTGTTAACGAAGGCCAAGACAAGCTTCCTATGCTATACTGGTTACCAAAACTTCATAAAAAAAACTTACAAAGCACGGTTTATTGCAAATTCTAGCTCTTGCACTACCACTGAACTTTCTAAATTATTAACTTCCTGTCTTACTGCTATTAAAACGCATGTAATTAAATATTGTGATAAAGTCTTTGAAAGATCAGGAAGAAATCTGTTTTGGTCTATAAAAAATTCGAATGAGGTTTTAAATAAATTGAAATCTAGACATTTTCGTGCTTCTAGTCTGTCTACATACGATTTTTCCACTCTTTACACTACACTTCCTCATAATCTTATAAAAGAAAAGCTTAATGATTTAATTGAATGGGCTTTTCACAGAGAAGATTCTCTCTATCTTGCATGCAATGTCAGAAATGCATTTTTCACTTCTAACGAGCATAAGAATTATACACTTTGGTCATGTCAGAAAGTGTGTGATGCCCTCACCTTTCTACTTGACAATATTTATATTAGATTCGGTACTAAGTTATTTAGACAAATTGTGGGTATTCCGATGGGTACTAATTGCGCACCTCTTGTGGCTGATCTGTTCTTGTATTGTTATGAAAGAGACTTCATTTTGTCGCTTTCCATTGATAACCAATCTGAAATTATTGAAGCTTTTAGCTCTACTTCTAGATATTTCGATGATTTATTAAATATTGATGATACCTATTTTGATGGTTTGATCAGTCAGATTTACCCCCTAGAACTTCAGTTAAATAAAGCAAATCCTTCTGATACCGAGGCCGCGTTTTTGGATTTACATCTATCTATTGTAGATGGATTTGTTTCGTGCAAAATTTATGATAAACGCGATGACTTTGATTTTGAGATTGTAAATTTTCCTTTTTTGGATGGTGATGTTCCTCGTGCGCCATCCTATGGCGTTTATATTTCGCAATTAATTCGATTTGCTAGAGTGTGTAGTCATGTAACTGACTTCAACACTCGTAATAAATTATTAACGGCTAAACTCCTTAATCAGGGTTATCGGTACCATAAACTACGCAAAGCCTTTTCAAAATTTTATAGACGCCATTCTGATTTAATTTCAAAATTCAATATTGGACTTAAATCTCTTCTGCAACAAGGTCAATCGGAACCCGAATTTTATGGTGACTTAGTATATAAATTCAGAAAAATATATAACCGCAATGACTTCAGCACCCAATTTCGTAAAATCATTCTTCGATATAAAAAGATTGGGTACAACATGGATATTATACGACAGACTGCATGCATGGTAGTTAACCCAATCACGGTTGGCAACTTTGCTTCCCTCTTTAATTGCACGCCGTTGGGTCAGGCGTCAGATTCTATGACGGCTCCAACGTAAAGGCTTATTGAGAATTAGAGAGATAATGTCGGTTGGTGCCTGATGCTCTGTCTCCGGTCGGGCTCATCGGAGTCTAACTGATGGTTTTCTTTTGCTCCAGCATTTCAGTGGTTCCTTGCTGTCGAGTCCTCACCGTTGTCTCACCTCTGTGGTTCTTTGATTTTTGTGTTCACGGAGATGTTGCACTGATGAGTTAGGAGGCCTTCATGCGGACTGAACAAATTATTTGTCTAAATCGCGACGGAAGTAAGGGCGAGGATAATGGCCACGTAAAATCGATTTAAGCCCCCCAGTGGAAATCTTCCACTGACTGTTCCAAGGCGGCTCTTCTGTGGCGATTTATTTATGTTGTTGTTTGTTACTTACTGTGTGTATCACTTGTGTCTTTTAATTTTGGATGGCCATATGGCCATTTTGTGGGGAAGTAACTGTCCTTATGGCCTTCCTTTGTTTAGGTTTCCATTATGGTCTGGTCGCTTAATGTTTGTATTTCTTTCCCTTTGGTGTCTTTTATGGGTGGAGTAAGTTAATTGTATCAATTCCTGATCTTTGTTTTACTTCTACTTTGTCTGCACCCAACCTCATGAACACATCAATAAAATATGGTCTAACTCGGTACAATATATCATTGCAATTGACCAAAGATTTGATTAGATTTTGAAGACCTTGAATTTATTAAAAAAAAAAAAAACAACAACAAAAACTGAAAATGAGAATTGTAAATAGTAAATAATTGCTGGTTTACTTTCTTTCGGAGCCATGACTCTCTGAACGTTGAAAATATTCGTCTCAGTCATGTATTCTTGTCAACTTATAAAGAGGTGATTCGGTTTTGAAGACCATGACATTATTCTAAAGGGCATAGGTAAAAAAAAAAAAAAAAACAACAACAACAAAAAAAAAAACCCTGAAAATGAGAATTGTAATTTCGGTTTGCTTTCTTTTGGAGCCATGGCTCTTTGAACTTTGAAAATAGTCATCTCAGTCATGTATTCCTGTCAACTTTGTTAAGGGAAAGAGCATCCTTACTTTGAATTCCTTTATGACTGTGATATGACACGTACTTGATGAAATTGTAGTGGCGGGGCCTCATGCGGTGCTCCCAGCTCTTATTTCTATACAAAGTGGGGTTTAGGGGGTGGTTATTTCACGGACGTGTTCTCATTATAGATAATAAAGGACCGCAAGCCCCGAAAAATGTGTTTAAATATTGATCAGACATCACGAAAACACGCCTATATAATTTGACCCCCTTGAACCCCACTTTTATATATTACAACGGGGGTTTCCGGGGGTTCACTTATTTTTCTTATTTCTGCTCTAAAATATAGATTGTGGGTGCCCACAATCTATATTTTGAGCAGAAATAAGAAAAATATCACAATGTTTCATCATAAAATGTTCATTTTTTCGGCGATAAAGGTGGCAATGTATTTATATAGGCGTGTTTGCGTAATATTAGGCGCTGTGTTATCCACGTGGTTAAAAGTCGTCCCGTTTCTCGTCCGCAAGGAACCACATACTGGCCAGCACCCTTTACCGGTAGTGTTCTTGGAACTGTTTTCATTATTTTTCTGATTCATTATATTCATACTTATACTACAGTGTAATTGGTTGCTTTAGCGGAGGTCCAGTTTGTTGATAAGATCACAAAGTGGTGAAATCGCAAAGTCCAAAACGAAATTAAGACCGACGTATTCAAATCAATCCCAATACGTGAATGCTAATGTATGATATTTTTTCAGAATGACATCACAAAATCACGCCTATATAAATTTGAACCCCTTAAACCCCACTTTTATGCAGTAAAAACTGGGTTTGCAGGGGTATACTTTATTTATCTTATTTCTCTAGAAAGATAGATTGTCGGTACTCGTTAGAACCGCCTCGTCGAGGCGGTTCTAACGAGTATCGACAATCTATGTTTTGAGTAGAAATAAGAAAAATATCGATTTTTTTCATCTTTTTGGTGGTAAAATTTACAATGTACTTGAATAGGCGTGTTTCGTAATGAATTCGAGCAATTCAGGTTTGTAATTCTCCTGTGCTCAAGGTGTAAAAGACAGGTAGACAAGACAATGCCAGTATGCCCCCATCAGCCGCTGTTCACGCTGGGGACATAAAGATGGGTATATATGCATTACTATAAGCCCAATGTTTGTTTTGCTGACCATTGCTTAAACGAAAATTCACATTCCTACTAATACTAAACAGCGCTCATTCTAATTATTGTCATTTAATATCTTCTACAACATTTTCATACGATATCTGTAATTTTTATTTACATGTCGAAGACGAGTGTTCAATTAAGCGGTAACTTTGAGAGATAATTGGCGGTTCTACAGTAGGAAATTTCGTTTTACGGCAATGCGCCACCTTTTACGGCGACATACCAGCGGAGCCGTAAAACGGATTAGCGATCGTAAAACCGACGATTTACCTCCCTAAATGACAATTTCCAATATAGTTATGCCCATTCTAATCATGCTAATGCACTTGTTCAGTTGTTTAGTTATAATTAGAAATGTTATCATTTAGCTCAAAGAGGAAAATACAGGAAGCTGCGAAAAACCATGTACAAACCATTCATCGGGTTTCTGAAAGTATATCGCAGAACATACCGCCGCAAACTTTTAGCGTTATCCAATCAGACGTCGCGTTACATACCTAAATGCATCAGAATCTATTCGATTCAGTGTCTAAGCAAGAAGAAAATTATTGATACTCAAAACGTCATTTTTCCCTAAGAGTATGAATGAGTTTGGTCTTCTGAAAGGAAACAATTTGCTGCCACATCTCTTCATTTAACCAATATATGTCTAGCGTCCCATTTGTAGGACATTGGCAAATAGTGTAGACCTAGATCGGACGCCGCAGTCCGATCTGGGCCTACACTGTTTGCTTTGAGTACATACATATTTTAAAAAATTTGTGAAAAAAAAAATACCTAACACCCCGGACTACTCCAAACTTATTAGGCAGACGATGCCATTATCATATATGGGTTAGTGAGAAATTCTTTGCTTTGAGAACAGAGTCTATGTGGTCTCTTCATCGCTAACATTTTGTCGACAATGCACCTGCCTAATTTGCTTAATGCGTGCTAAGCATATGACATCATATGTTTGTTTTGTTTGTTTTACACAGTTATGGTCATGTTTCAGACGTTTCTACCGATTGTGTGGGACTTTTTCACAACACTTAGATGAAAAGACATTTCAAGCTCAAGCAGTGCAACAGGGTTTATACTTTATGGTCATGTCAGAAAGTGTGTGGAACTCTTAGCTTTCTACTTGACAATATTAACGTACGATTTGGTACTAAGTTATTTGGTACGAAGATATTTAGACAATTTGTGGGTATCCCGATGGGTACTAATTGTTTTGTTATGAGAAAGACTTCATAATGTCCCTTTCTGCAGAAAACCACCTGCTGAAAACCAGTCTAAAATCATTGAAGCTTTTAGCTCGACTTCTAGAGATTTCGATGATTTATTAAATATTGAAAATACCTATTTCGTTTGTTTGATTAGGCAAATTTACCCCCCCCCCCCCCCCACCCAGAACTTCAGTAGACAAAGCAAATTCTTCTGATACCTAGTCCCCGTTTTCGGATTTACATCTATCAATTGTAGATGGGTTTGTTTCTTGCAAAATATGATAAACGCGGTGATTTTGATTTTGAGATTGTAAATATTATCCTTTATTGGATGGTGATGATCCTTGTGCGCCATCCTATGGCGTTTATATTTCGCAATGAATTCGATTTGCCAGAGTGTGTAGTCATGTAACTGACTTCAACACTCGTAATAAATTGTTAACGGCTAAACTTCTTAACCAGGGTTATCGGTAACATAAACTACGCAAAGCCTTCTCAAAATTTTATACACGCCATTCTGATCTGCTTTAATTTCAAAATTCAATATTGGACTTCTGTCTTCTGCAACAAGTTCTATCGGAACCCGAATTTTATGGTGACTGAAAATATATGACCGCAATGACTTCAGTACCCAATTTCGTAAAATCATTCTTTGATATAAGAAGATTGGGTACAACATAAAATGTAATACTACAGACTGCAAGCATGGTAGTTAACCGAATCACGATTTATTTTCGTTATGGTCTGTCTTGGAGGGTTTGTATCGCTTATATTATTTTGTTTTGGATAGCCAATTGGCGGAAAAGTAGAGGTTTTCCGCTATGGATGTTTCGATTAGGGTCTATTGTTTCATGTTTGTGTTTCTTTCTCTTTGGTGTCTCTGTTGGGAGCTGTGGGTTAATTGTATTGATTCCTGGTCATTGCCGCCCCTTCTATTTATATATTTAAGGACGGTCCATCTCGCACCAGTTTGTCTGGACAGGCATAGACTTTCAAAGCGGTTTAACAGTACTCATCTGCGGTGGGTTTCAGCTCTGCATGGAAGCACCATGCAGCCAAATGGGTCGACATCACTCCTTAAAACAGTGATGCAATTTTTCTTGCAATGATGTTACATTATTACATAAATAGTCATGCTCATAAAGAAGCAACCAATTAGATCTCGAAAGTCTGATAACAGATTTGGCTAGGAACATCTAATTGCAGTTAGTCTACCTCATCAAAAAGGTAAACATTATGAGAACAGGCTGACATGATATGGCTACATATTGATGTTTTAACCCATTTTGTGCTAGATAGAATCTTCCGCCTTATACATAGTGGGGGTTTATTTCAAAATTTTTGGGTGTCAGGTTGTGTTATTTGTAAAAATGAAATGAAATTTGAAAATGGCTGAACTTTGGAAGCTGTGTAGGCCCTTATCAGACACCGCGTTTTGCGGCGTCTGATTTGGGCATGCACTGCTAGCAAGTAACGCAGTTCGGTGCAAAATGCTAAATTGCCTATCCCCAATTATATACTGATTTACCCCTTCATCCCTGAGTGAACTATTCCATCTTTTAATTTTGTCACATACATTCTTGTAAATAGGGGATTTAAGGACCTACCTTCAGTTCTTTCGTAAAGTGTTTAATCTAACGACCGGTATTAATATCGCTTTAGTTTTGATGGTTTCGCCACATCACACACACACACACACACACACACACACACACACACACACACACACACACACACACACACACACACACACACATGAGTATCCGGTATTCAGTGGTTTCTTACTGGGAGTCTTCACCGTTGTTTTATCAATGCGGTTGTTTGTGTTCTCGGAGATGTTGCGCTGATGGGTTAGGAGGTCTTCATGCGCACTGAACAGATTGATTGTCTAAATCGCGACGGAAGCAAGGGTTAGGATTGCCTCTACTTCTATTTTGCGGCCGAATAAAATCGATTTAAGCCCCCTGTGGAATTCGTTTCGCTGACCGTTCCAAGGCGGTTCTTCTGTCGCGGTTTATGTTTTATTATGGTTTGTCTTTGAGTGTGTGTGTCGCTTAAATGTTTTTGTTTGGATAGACAATTGGTCATTTTGTGGGAGAGTAACTGTCCTTTTAGCTTCTCGCTATTTGTGTTACCGTAAGGGACTAGTAGTAATTGCCTTCATTTCTATTTTAGTCAAACTCTTTTACATTCGTTTTGAGCCGTCTCACTTAGAGCTACACTGTTTGCACATGTATCTATACCGATCTACATTGTTGAAACTGTAAACGCAATAAACCATAAGGCCCTTGAGCATATCAACATGTAGTAGTTTCAACTAAAATCCTTAGCAGCGCGGTTCAGGCGTTGCCATTACATGCCAAATTCAAGATTTGGTAGTGTGCCTTTTGCATACTTTTGTTTTCAAGCTACTTAATGGCCATATACACCATACCTTTGTCACCTAATCGAATGTCTACGTTTACCTTTCCGTTACGGTCAAGAATACGTAAATCACGTCGCCGCCAAACTTCCTGCGAATTGACCGGCAATGTCACTGGATACCAAACAAACGCATTCCTTCTCCCCTGCAGTGCTGGTTAAATGGCCAAAACAGAAGAAAAGGTAATGGGCAGGAAACGCTACAATTCCCTCGCATCTCCCACCCAAGACGCCAAAGGTAAAGAAACACCACTTATAAACAACTTCAATATGGGCCCAGTCAAGCGATTTTGGTACTTATCGCCTATGCGAGCAGTGAATCAAGAGGAACCTTTAGACAGAAAGCCATATCCCTGGCCCCTCTGAATGGCTGGGCATGCGCAGTTAAAATTTGTCATGACTGAATGCTCGAAGACACGAATTCGCTTGGCGGGGCTCAATTATAATTAAAACGTCACAAGCGGAAAGCCAAAAGGACAGTAACTTTCCCACAAAATAACCAAACGGCTGTATCCTTCAATCGTTATTACAAAAACATAATGCCGTTATTCAAAAACATAATGTATTTATTGGCCAAACGGCTATATCACCAATTGTTATTACAAAAACATAATGAAGTTATTAAAAACATAATGTATTTATTTATTTATTTGCAGCATGTTCCGTGAGACAATGTATAGTTCTCAACAGCAAGTCAGTGCCATATGATAATGATAAGTTCTCAACGGCAAGTCTGTTGAGAACTTTATATTGGCACATGGGTCAAATTTTTGGCATGTGCTGATATTTTACATATAAACTGAATCAAGCCATTGTATACTAGTGGACTCTGCCATTGCTATATGTTGGACAAGTCCATTTGTTATATAAGGGGTTCCAGGCCTATTGTGTCGTTTTAGCCTATTTCTGACAAAATCCTGTCAGCAAAAGTGCAGGCCCTGATCAGATTCTGTGGCATCTGATCTCGGCCTGCACTCTTTGCCAAAGTACCCCTTTAGTGGTTTCCCACATGCAGTGAGTTAAAAGTGAACAGCATCATGATAAAATGCAATATATAATGCAAATTAGGCGAACACTCGGATCTCTCGCAGTCTATTCAGTTCACAGTGCCAGATACTCTCTAGTCACCACTATGCGGGTGTTCAAATACGCGGAATAACCATATCAGAAAACCCTTCACGTATTACATATGTCAGTTGGAATCCATAGCCGTGTTATGAATACACGCCTTTAAAATTTTGACCTCCTTAAACCCCACTTTTATCAAGTAAAATGGGGTGTCCAAGGGTATACATTATTCTTTCTTATTTCTGCTCAAAATCAAAGATTGTGGGTACTCGTTAGAACCGCCGCGCCTCGACTATGGTTTGAGCATAAATATGAAAAATATCGGAATTTTGCATTTGAAAGTATTCATTTTTTTTTGTGGTGAAAATTTTCAATATATTTGAACAGGCGTGTTTTCGTAACACATCGGTTATTTTCCGTAAGTTTACTCACATCAGTATTCTGAGTTCTTAGCAAAAAAAAAATATCTTATCCTAATTTACATACGTTAAATGTCATAACTATGGTCTTGAAAGTTTGAAGTTTTATACTACGTGTATATATTGTATAATTATATATATACTCAGATTCAATGAAAACGCACAACTTTTAGACTTTTGATTTCTTTAGTTTAAGGTAGAAATGACTGACTTTTTCAACTGATAAATACGGTATTGTAAAGTTGTCATCGAAGCATGAGTTTGTTTGACATGAATACTGCGTGCTTTTTATGATGCGCATGTGCACGTTCAAAATACAAAATTTTCGTTATGACGATATTTTTGGCACTTTCTTCACTGTCTTTATAAGCTCTGGATTCTTTATTGGCTTGTTCTTAATAAATGATTTGCTGGCTTTTAACGTTTGTTTGTTTGATTTGAGATTTAACGTCCCCGTCAACACTGTAAAGGTCATTTTGGAGACGTTGCTTCCAATTTTGTTGGACCATTACCCGACATCGAGATTAAATGACATCTCAAGCCCTATCGCCCAATGAAACCAATAGGGTTTATCAGCATGGACGGTCCGCCTCGCACCGCGGTTCCTGGACAGGCTTAGATCCTCTAAGCGGTTTACCAGTACTAGTGTGCGGGCCAGATTCAGCTCTGCGTGGAAGCATCATGCAGCCCATATATTTCTATAGAACTGGTACACCGCTTAGAGGATTTGAAAAATAAACCGCGACAGAAGAACGGCCTTAGAACGGCCAGCGGAAACGAATTCAACTGGGGAGCTTAAATCGACTCCACGCGGCCACAACCCCCGCCCCCATCTCCGTCACGCCAAGACAAACAACCTGTTCAGTCCGCATGGAGGCCTCCTCACTCACCAGTGCAACGTGAACACGAAAATCAAACAACCACACAGATGAAACAAAGGTGAGGACCGGATAGCTAGAAACCACTGATATGCCGGAGCAAAAGAAAACCAACAGCTAGACCCCGATGGGGCCGACCAGAGACAGAAAAGCCTTTACGTTGGAACCGTCACAGAACCCGTTTAAGTGTTTCAAGAAAGTAAAAGACTATATAACTTTTCAAACTGATCCGGTGAAAATTCGAAAACTAAAGCAATGTAGACCGAGAGTACATTACAGTTAGCTACACCAATTATACATCTAACAACTGCTCTACGCTTCTATGCCACTGGCTGCTTCGAACGATATTCTGCAGATTTGCATGGCATTTTATTATCCTCTGTTTCAATGTGTATTTCAAGTGTGTCGCAAGCTATAGCCATAAAAGTGAGAGATATTTAAAATGGATGACATAAAGCCATGGTTATTAATCCCAGTAATCGCTGCAGGAACAAGACCTCAACAGCGGTACAATTCTTGTGGTCGGCGTACAAGTTGTATTGTTAAAATAGAGATGACATGCGGATGTCACGTTTCAGATGTCACGACAAAATTTGGGGAAATTTTCAGTATTCACCACGGAAATGCATTTTGATCACTGTTGCCACTGCGTGTCTCCATTAGATGTGCATTCGAAATAACTTTTGGATGTGAACATGCGATGGTGATAATGTTGACAGTAATTTGTACATAAACTGACAGAGCTGTGAGGCAACAAGTGATAGACAATTAGTTTTCCTAAAAGACCCTTTCTCGAGTCTACTTTGTGCTGACACATCGTTAAACACCAATCAATAATAAATACTATTTAGATGCTTAAATTTCAGGAAAAAGCGATAATTGCTAAAACTAAATTGAAATAACAGCCTGTGTACAGACAGCCTGGGGTTTCTCAGATTATTGAAAATGAAAAAGTAAAATGCAATATTGAGTTGCTCGGTCCAAGGCCAAGTTATGCAAATTTAATGACATCGTAAGCTAAAATGTCAAGGGCGTTCGGCCAGCGGGGATTGGAGAAAAAGAATGTGCTGCATTTGATTACAATCGATCGTAAACACTGGTGTTTGTTTGATTTGACGTTTAACGTCCCCGTCAACACTTAAGAGGTCATTTGGGAGCCGTTGCTTCCAATTTTGTAGGACTTCGCTTCAATTTTGTAGGACTTTTACCCGATATCGAAGTGAAATGACATCTCATTCCCTGCCGCCGAATGAAACCAATATGGCTTATAAGCATAGAAAGGCCGACTCGCATCAATTTTCCTGGGCAGGTACAGCGTTTTATTCGAAGCATGAGGCGTCGATGCCAAACAACACTTGATGCCAATGGTGGACATACCCGGTATTAGGATAATATGTGATTTTGATTTTTCGGGTGTGTGAACTTACTCGACTCGAGTGTCCGTATCTCTGCATCCAACAAAATGATGTAAAATAGAAGTAGAGGCAATGATCCGGAATCGATACAATTAACTTACAACTCCCATCAGAGATACCAAAGGGTAAGAAACACAAACATGAAGCAACAGACCCCAACGGAAACACCAAGAGCAGAAAGCCAAAAGGACAGTTACTTTCCCACAAAATGGCCAAAAGGGTAACTCTGTAGTGAGTCTTAGGATAAGTTAGTGATAATCATTAAACTTGACCAATGCTGGAAATATTGTGAATAAATTAAAATTTGAGGTATAGTACTAGTGGTGCCTTTTCATTGAATCTGAGTATATGTTCAGATCGCTCTTCGTGCTATTAACGATGACAGTGCACTTTTCTCGTGCGATTCCTACGCGTAAACAATCTCGGTTCCATATGTTTTTATAGCATTTTTCAATGCACATAATTGTAAAATGCACGCGTACTCGCATACAAAATTTTAACAAAATGTCTAAGGAAAAGCCCATTTACGTATTCTTGACCTTAACAGCATATTCATAAGGCAGGTGAAAACGGTAGCTTCGTCCTGTCAATCTTAACTGATATGACTATACAAACATTTCAAATCAAATGCAGGACACTAACACATGTTTTTCAACTCAATATATATATTGTATCGTGCTTTACTTTGATTCTCATATATATATATATATATATATATATATATATATATATATATATATATATATATATATATATATATATATATATATATATATATATATACAGTATTCATTTCAAATCATTCCGGAGAGGTTGAATATAAGTAAAATGCAGTTGACTATAATGAAGCTGACTAACAGACTATAATGAAGCTTACTAACAAATTGACGCTTTAAGGAGTCCTTACAATTCTAACTTGCTATTAACTATTAATTTCGCCGCCTATTATTGCATGGAACAATTAGAATTTAAAATATTACTGACGGCAATTATTAGGAATCGATACAATTACCTCACACCTCCCATCGAAGACATCAAAGGGAAAGAAACACGATTCATTTCACAAGATCAGTATCTTTTCGAAATCATACGACGAATTTGGTTAATGTCTGGTATGGTGGTAGATCTCGCAGGGCTAAACTTTTATTCAGCAATACCCCCGGCCACGCGTGTGGCCTCAGGGTCAAGGCCATGTACTTAGAAATTTTGTCTTTGACATTTTTTTTTCGAAATATTCTATGTTAAGTGTTGAACTGCTCATATTTCCCTAACCTCATGACGATTTTTGTTCATATTTTCGTGATGATAGATGTAGGTTCACAATGATGCATATATTCTCTCTCACTTTGACTACTAATGCTTAGCATTGGAAATTGACAATTTAGAACTCACGAGCTCACTAATGAAATTTCAAAACGATATTTGATTTCGCTCAATATTTGACAAGCCAATAGAAATGCCACCATGCGGAACTCATTGAGAGTTAAATTGGATGACATTTCCTGAGAGAGTACTGTACCAAAATAGAAGTGAAGTCAATGATCAGGAATCGATATAATTAATCCTCAGCTCCCATCAGAGACACCAAGGGGGAAAAGAAACACAAACATGAAACAACAGACCCTAATGGAAACATCAATAGCGGAAAGCCAAAAGGACAGTTACTTTCCTACAAAAAGGCCAATTGGCTATCCAAAACAAAATAATATAAGCGATACAAACACTCAAAGACAAACATAACAAAAAATATGTTATGTTGAAACCTATATAAGCAGATGCTTCCAAAGGCACTTAATTTGTTAACTCAATACAGACACATCAAAAGTCAAGTTATTCTGAATATACATGAATACGAAACAATTTTATTCCAACTAAGCCTGTAAGCAAGTGAAACGATACACACTGAAGAGGTTTTGAGTGGGTGCAAGAAAGGACCCAAGTCATACCAGGCCCTTAAATGACAATGCAATAGGTATGTCTCACGAATTTGGTGAGGTTATCTACCTTATTTTCAGCCAAAAGAACAAACATACAATTTTCTACCAGAAATACTGCATGGACATATATATCATTTCTCTAAATCATGGTCGCGATGAACCCAAACTATCTATCCCCCATATTGCTAGAACCAGAGCAATGCGCATGCCAAGACAAGGCACACAAATTTTAAACGTTTCCTATAGGTCACAATTTGTGCTTTACACTATTTAAACTAGTCGTACGACCATACAACTACCATTTTCCCTGGAAAAATTTGTGTCTTATCATATGCGTTGTACCCATTTCCTTGCCCGTGGGCGTTGTGTTGAAAATGGAACTAGGATTTCTCACTGTGGGCCTTCCAATTTTCCTTAAATCGTATTTGCAACAGTCCGATTTATCATGTGTATGTCTACAACCAACAATAAAGTGCTTGCCATCTTCCCAGCAGAGCGTTTCATGTAAAATAATGAGATTTCGTGGTTGAGTAGCTCCACTGTGTCCGGTTCTCCGTTTGACTGGCTGTAAATGTCGAATTCGGACCATCGAAGATAAACTTGTGAATGATATGTGTCTTCCGTGAAGCTAATGTGAGCAGCCGTATTGATTAGTAACCATAACACGAGATCTAGAACAACAGCAAAATGCACATGTGATGCCGATTCCGCCATTTTCTTCCTTATCCTAATCGGAAAAAAATCCTTATCCTGTGGGTTTGTTCCTTACCCTGCGCGCTTGCCTTTACCAGTGTGATGGTGTTATTTGTCTTTCCTTCCTGGCAAAAAAAAACAAGCTCCAGTGTCACCGTAATTGAAAGGTATGTCTGGATGTGTCATAAATACTAATTTTTGCAAATAATGTTGTTTTTTTTTTTATGACAGATTTAGCTTTTGAGATTTGCTAAACATTATATTGCAGTAGAATCAGCAAAGAAGGAATAACCTTTTTCAAAGTCAATCTTGTAGAAAAATGCATGCCTAATTATCTAGTCACGTGACATAAACAAGCATTGCCATTGTGAAATCTAAAAAGCCATCTAACAATTCTTCAGCTTATATAATCAACATACCTCCGCCCCCTACATTACCCCTTAAACAGCTACAATGCGGCATATACTTATTATTATTATTATTTGTGGCATATTTTGTGTGCCACCTTTTTGCTAGTACTATCACTTATATTTCATTTGCATATGCCTAGCATGTGCTTTGTATGTTTAAACTAAACATACTTCGTGTAAATACATAGTTTTGCATTTTTCCTCATTTTTCTCATAACATGAGTTCTCGTCATTTATAAATAAATGACAACTTCAAATCACCCATGGTGTTATTTGTCTTTCCTTCCTGGCAAAAAACAAGCTCCAGTGTGACCGTCATTGAAATGTATGTCTGGATGTGTCATAAATATAGATTTTCAAGAATTTGTTTTTGTCATCAGATTTACTTATTTAGCCCGAGTCTATCTGGAGCTTTATAATCGAAAATGAGACGGAACTGTCAAACAATACTGCCAAGTTGCTTTACCTGTCTACCAAGTTGAAGGAGTAAGGTCAGTAAACTTTCAAAATCTACTTTAAAAAGTTTTCACTAGAGTAGCAGAAGAACGGACAGATGCTAACCAGAATACCGACCCAACCCCCTCACACACATACTCGACTTCGAGTTTTTTTCATCACGAAAACACGCATATATAATTTGGACCCCCTTAAACCCCATTTTTAAATAGTAAAATGGGGGTTTACAATGATAACCTTAAGAAAAATATCACATTTTTATCTTGAAATGTTCGTAGTTTGGATATAAAATAGAAGTGGAGGCAATGATCAGGAATCGATACAATTAACCCACAGCTCCCATCAGAGACACCAAATGGACAGAAACACAAACATGAAGCAACAAACCCCATCGGAAACACCAACAGCGGAAAGCCAAAAGGACAGTCACTTTCCCACAAAATGGCCAAAAGGCTATCCAAAATAAAATAATATAAGCGACACAAACACCCAAAGACAAACAATTACAAAAATAAACCGCGACAAAAGCACCGTCTTGGAACGGTCAGCGGAAACTAATTCCACTGATGAGCTTAAATCGATGTATTGAGGCCACAATCCTCGCCCTTTACTTCCGTTTACTATGTATTTGTATAGGCGAGTATGAAAAGCGGTATGAAAAGCGGGGATAAAAAAAAATGATTCTCTCAGTACATTTACTTAGCAAACGTTTTTGAAAATCAAATAAATATGCAATATAAGCGTTCGTTATTATTAAAACAGTATGTTAGAGGCTTCGCGATAAATGTGTTGTTCCAATGCATGTTCAAAATAGAAGTGGAGGCAATGATCAGGAATCGATACAATCAACCCACCGCTCCAATCAAAATAGAGCGGAGGCAATGTTCAGGAATCGATACAATCAACCCACAGCTCCTATCAAAACCTGGCTTCAGCCTCTAGACAGATATCATACGGTTCTTTCCAGATATTTAAATCCCACCATTCGAACCCGAATTATTTGAGTCTAATCCAGCTCGTGTGTGGCGCCTAAAACCGTTCCAAAATCCGATGAAAAAGACACCAAAACAATGTCCGAAAATAGCACAAATGAATAGCGTATGTTTTTTGTTTTTTTTTGGTTTTGGTTTTACGGCCCTTTGAAGATTATTTCACTCATATCGAGCCGACCGTAAATCAGAGGTGGGCTAAAACCGGAGTACCCGGAGAAAAACCGCCTGACCTTCCGTTGCAGAACTTGGCGTCTCACATGTGACCCGAACGAGGCTCGAACTACAGCGGTGAGAGACCTAATAATCAAGAGTCAGCGCTTTTAACGACTAGGCCACGGAGCGTATGTACGTGACGTCATACTACGATTGTCCACAATGGCAGAGGTAGTCGTCATACGGTGAAATGCAAGGATCGATTGCATGACCTAAAAACGCAGTTTTCTGCAATCCCATTTTTTATAGGCCAGTTTTGAAAAGAAAAGAAAAATGGTCATATTATGTTATGGGGTAGGCGTCCGTCCGCGTTTTTTTTTTTTTTTTTTGTTGTTTCTGGACAGCGTCTCCTACAATTTTCATTGGGTCAAGCTATAAATTTGTAGATAGTAAGAGGTGATGTAGCGCATATTGTTACGAGGTAATGTTCCATCAAATATTTACAGAGTTATGTCCCTTTGATATTTTTTTAAAACGTTTTCGTTTCCAGATAAATCCTCCTTCAGATTTCATCGGATAAAGCTGGAACTTGGTAAAAAGTATGACGAGGTGGAGTAGCACATATTGTTTCGAGTTTATGATCCACTAAATATTTAAAGAATTATGCCCCTCTGAATATTCCTGTGAACATTTTGTTTCCGGCTAACCTCCTACAATTCATTACGATAACACACCCGTGCGACACAGTGCATTTTTCAAATCTCCATAATGGCTACTTTTCTGATGAAAATCCGTGATATTTTTCTTATTAATACAGCAAACATAGGTTGTTGGTGCTCGTTAGAACCGCCTCATTGAGGCGGTTCTAACGAGTACCCACAACATATGTCTTTGAGCAAAAATAAGAAGAATAATGTATACCCCGTAAACCCCAGTTTTCTCTATATAAAGTGGGGTTTAGGGGGGTATTCATTTCACGGACTTGTTCACGTGATGATTAAAATTCGATCAAGCCATAACTATATTGTTTTTGTCCTTGTGGCTTGTAACGCCTTAACTAAAAAGATTTTTCCTCGGTCATAACTTCAGAAATATATGCCCTACTCTAATAAAACTTCACACACCTACTTATCATCACAATACCTATATTCTGACGAATGACATAGCTATACTGCTTTTGTCCATGTGTTTCTCTCGCCTTAATAAAAAAAACTTAATCTCGGACTACTTGCCCTTCTCTCATTTAACTTCTCACATATACTTACCATCACAAGACTGGTTTCTTTTGCTTCAGCATTTCAGTGGTTACTAGCTGTCGAGTCCTCACCAATGTTTCATCTCTGTGGTTGTTTGGTTTTTGTGTTCTCGGAGATGTTGCACTGATGAGTTTTGAGGCCTTCATGCGGACTGAACATATTACTTGTCTTAATCGCGACGAAAGTAAGGGCGAGGATTGCGGCTGCGTAAAATCGATTAAAGCCCCCCCCCCCCCCAGTCCGACCGTTCCGAGGCTGTTCTTCTGTCGCGGTTTATTTTTGTTATGGTTTGTCTTTGAGTGTGTGTTTCGCTTATATTATTTTGTTTTGGATAGCCAGTTGGGCTTTTTGTGGTAAAGAAACTGTCCTTTTGACTTTCCGCAATTTATGTTTCCACAGGGGTCTAGTTAGTTCATGTGTGTGTTTCTGTATTTTTGAGCTCAAAGCTGTTGGTTAATGGTATCGCCTTCACTTCTATTTTGCTATCTGCCTTAGCCAAAAAAAGCCTAACCCCGGTCATAACTACAAAAGTAGTACTCTTTCTCTCATGAAACTTCACATACACATACTGACAAAAGCGTGTGCCATACTTTTTAACAGCTTTATGTTGGCCCTTTCTAGCATGATCAGTAATCAAGTTTCGAGGCCATAGTCCAGCAAATAAGTTGTGCTCTTTTGAATTTTTTAAAAAAAATTTGTTCCGGCTGAATCCGCCTGACAAGCTGAAACCTGGTATAAAGTTAGACCCTGATGCGGAGCAGCGCATATTATTTCGAGGTTACGACCTACCAAATAATTATAGATGTATGCCCTTTTGAAAATGTCTGTATAATGTTTTTAGCTGACTCCTCCTACAGTTAAAATGTGATCAAGCTGATATATAGTTTGATCACAATGTGGAGCAGCGCATATTGTTTCGATGTTATGGCTCACTTAATATTAATAGAGTGTTGCCCCAATGCAGATTTCTGTAAATAGTTTTTGTGGCTAACTCCTCCGATCAAGCTGAAACTTGACCTAGAGTTAACCAGTATGTTGAGCAGTGCATATGGTCTCGCAGTAACGGTTCACTAAATACTGAATTATGCCCATTTCTTTACACATTTTGTGACTTTGCAGGTAACATTAGATCTAGCTACAACCTGATATTTAGTTCGACTATGATGTGGATTAGTGCATTTTTATTTCCCGACCGAATAGGTGCGGAGGATATAGCGATCAGCCCGGCGTCCGTACGTCCGCCCGTAGACGCAACCTCGTGATGGCTATAACTGCAATACCCTTTACGATACATTGATGGTTCTTGGCACAATTTTTCACAAGGCTGAGACGGCGTGTCATGCGCAAGTAATATAACTCTGGCTGCCATAGATTTTGCGTTATCTCCCCTTTTAATAAAATAGAATGACTACCTTGTGATGGCCACAATTCCAATACACTTTGACATATATTGATAGTACCTGGCACAATTGTTAACAAGGCTGAGACGGCTTTTCATGCGCAACAACCACAACTCTGTCTGCCATGTTTTGTTAGCTATCTCCCCTTCCAATAAAATAGAGTGACTATCTTGTGATGGGCATAACTCCAATAAGCTTTGAGATATATTGATGTCACCTGGCACAGTTGTTCACAAGACTGAGGCGGCGTGTCATGCGCAAGAACCACAACTCTTGGTAGCTATGGTTTTTTAGTTATCTCCCCTTCTAGTAAAATAGAATCACTACCTTGTGATGGCGATATCTCCAATACTCTTTGAGATATATTGATGGTACTTGGAACAGGTGTACAGGACGTTAAGCAGGCGTGTCGTGTGCAAGAATCACGAGTCTAGGTGCCCTGTTTTTTAAATTGTCTCCCCTGAAATATAACCTTGTGATGGCTATAACTCCTTTACCCTTTGAGATATATTGCTGGTACTAACCACAATTGTGGGCAAGGTGTGTCATGCCTAAGAACCACAACTTCGGGTGCTGGTGTATTTGAGATAGCTCCCCTTCCAATATAATCGTATGGCCACGTTGTGATCAAACTCCAAAACCCTTTGAGATATATTAAAGGAACTTGGCCCAATTGAATAGAAGGCATGTCATGGTGCAAGAATCACGACTCTTGGTGCTGTGGTATTTGAGTTATCTCCCCTTTCAATCTAACAGTACGACCATCTTGTGATCACCATATCTCGAATACCCTTTGAGACATACTGATGGTACCTGGTACAGGTATACATGAGGTTAAGCAGGCGTGTCATGCAAAAAACCACAATTCTGAGAGCGTTGGTTCAAGAGTTATCTCACCTGACAGTATAATCTTGTGATGGCTATTACTCCAATACCTTTGAGATATATTGCTGGTACTTGCCACAATTGTACATGTATATACAAGGATGAAAAGGCATTTCGTGTGCAAGAACCACAATTCAGTATACATGTGCTTCGTGCATTTGGAAATCTTGGCTCTTCATCATGTTGATAAGCGACCCTTTGTATCATTAGGCGAAGATAGTCTCAATAAACATTACATATACAAAATATACTATGGGCTTACCAGTGTGTTTTAACTATGGTGCACTTTCTATTTGGGAACAGTCTTCTGAAGGCCATATTGGCTTTCGGCCAGGGGATTTGCCATTTCCTCTGATGGCTATTTTGTTTAGAAGTTATGGTCGACCAAATATTTATGGAAGAATACCCCTTTGAGAATTTCTGTATACATTGTTTTCGCTAACTCCTCCAACAATTTACATCCGATAAAGCTGAAACTTCATATATGGTTACATCATGGTGTAAATTAGTTCATATTATTGTGAGGTTGCCGTCCAACAAATATTAACTTGCAACAAGGGTATAACGAGCGTAGCATTGAAGAACGTGGTTTATTTCTTTCATTGATTTGTTTGTTTGATTTGAGGTTTAACGTCCCCGTCAACGCTGTAAAGGTCATTTTGGAGACGTTGCTTCCAATTTTGTGGGACTTTTACCCGACATTGAGATATATTGACATCTCAAGCCCTGTCGCCCAATGAAACCAATAGGGTTTACTAGCATGGACGGTCCGCCTCGCACCGCGGTTCCTGGACAGGCTTAGATCCTCTAAGCGGTTTACCAGTACTAGTGTGCGGGCCGGATTCAGCTCTGCTTGGAAGCATCATGCAGCCCATATATTTCTTCAAGCCCCTATGGGCGGGGGCTTATTTCTTTCATTGACATGTGAAGGCCACCTTACATCAGTCTAACAGCCAACTTGATAGTGTAAACCGCGGCGAAAAATGCGATTGAAGATTGGAGCCTCTAAAAACCTGTTTAATCACTTCCCCGCACCCCCGGCCGCCGGTGATTATTACTGGCCGTCCCCAGGCGTACTTTCGTTTCGGCTTCATTTGTTTTATAGTTGATACTGTTCAATTATTTAATGGTCCATGTTAGCATATCTGTGTCCCTATTCCGTCGTGATATGACTGAAAAATTGTTGAAAGCGACGTTAAACCCGAATTCACACACACACGCACGCACCCCCCCCCCACACACACACTGTGTCCCTATTGTCTAGTTCTCAAAAGGTAACTGGGCTGCTACCTGTTTGGGAGTGTTGCAGCATTTGCTAGCTTTGCTGTGAGTTTGTTGCTTGTTAAGATGTGTTTCTGCGTATTTCTCTTTGACGTTTGGGCCTTCATTACGAAAACAGGCCCATACAAATACATTGCCACCTTATCGCCGAAAAATGAAAATTTCAAAGTGAATAATTGTGATATTTATCTTACCTCTGCTCAAAATATAGATTGTGGGTACTCGTTAGAACCGCCTCGTCGAGGCGGGTCGAGGCGGTTCTAACGAGTACCTACAATCTATATTTTAGTGCAGAAATAAAAAAAATGAGGTTTACCGCTATAAACCCCAGTTTTACTAAGTAAAAGCGGGGTTCAAGGGGTCAAAATTATATAGACGTGTTTTCGTGATAGATTCGGACAGTTCATGACGTTTCTTTACTCGTTTTAATTTCCATCTTCAGAAAGTGCCTACTATAAAAGGAAAAAAAAAAGTTTTCACTTTAGGATGAGACCCCTTGAATCTTTTGTGTATCGTAAAGGAACCTGGAAGTCACAAAAGCGGTCTCCATGGCAAAAGTGGCGAACATGTCCTCTGCAAACCTCAGTTTTCTGTACATAAAATACGATGTCCGCGTTATACTGACCGAACTGGATTTTAAGGTAACCGGGGGCTATAAGCACATAGGGGCTACCCCGTCCGCGTTACATGGACATGGACAGTATTTAAATAGGGGACACACGTTTGTCGATTAGCAATTTCCATTTTAATGGTCCTTCTTGCGTCATCTATGTTGGTTTCTAAACAAATTAAACAAATCGAGAAAATCCAACCACTTAACACTTCGAACCAGAATTAGAACGAATATAAGAACTGTATTGATTTTTATTAATGTCAATTAACTCATAAGGCCGGCAGATCTATTTCACGTTTAGACTAATTGATTGCAGTACAAGAATCTTATTTAATACTTTGCAGTAAAATTAGTGCATAAAAGTGGTATTTTCACAGTATGAAAAAATAACACGGCCTTGTTATTTACACACATCACAAAATCCGTGAAATTAAGACCCCTCATCACGATAACAAGTCCGTGAAAAGAAAACCCCTCTAAACCCCATTTTATATAGGGAAAAGTGGGGTGTAAGGGGGTAAACATTATCTGCCTTATCTTTGCTCCAAACCATAGATTGTGGGTACTCGTTAGAACCGCCTCAGTGAGGCGGTTCTAACGAGCACCCACAATCTATGCCGAAAGCAGAAATTAGAAAGATGTTATCATTTTTATCTAATATATGTAACTTCTGACACCATGTTGGACGCCATTATTTCACACGGCCATGTTTTCCTAATGTCTTATCGTCACTTTATATAGACAAAAGTGGGGTTTAAGGAAGTACACATTATCTCCTTTAGTTTTGCCCAAAACCATAGATAGCACCAACACTCTATGTTGAAAGCAGACATTACGATAACATACCCGTGCGATATAGTGCAATTTTTACATCTCCAAAATGGCTACTTTTCTGACGAAAATCTATGATATTTTTCTTATTTATACTGCAAACATAGGTTGTGGGTACTCGTTAGAACCGCCTCATCGAGGCGGTTCTAACGAGTACCCACAACCTATGTTTTGGAGCAGAAATAAGAGAAATATTGTTTACCCCCGTAAACCCCAGTTTTCTCTATATAAAGTGGGGTGTGAGGGGGTGTTCATTTCACGGACTTGTTCACGTGATGAGTAATACAGATGTAACAACGTTTACATAATTGTCATTGTTGACATCATGTTGGACACCTTTTATTTCCCATGGACATGTTTTCCTAATGGTAGCAGCCGGGACTATTTTGGATTTGTTTTCGTTTAAATAAAAAGAAAATTTGCTTTTTTTGATAAATACCGATGTTTTATCGAGTGCGTTGAAAACACCAGAAACTCTCACGTGTGCGAAGCACGTTACGAGCAGTTGCTCAATAACAGTATGTCGCCAAAGTCACGTATAAACTAGAGAGAAAATTTATTTTTGAGAGGAATAAAAATATATTGTCGCTGTTACTCATTGGATAGCGTCATGAAAGTATATACCGGCCCCGATAGCTCAGTTGGTAGAGTGTGAGCTCCTGGGAACGGGAGGTCACGGGTTCGATCCCGGGCCGCGACATACCAAAGTCGTTAAAAATTGTACTAGCTGCTCCTCGCTTGGCACTCATATTTACGGGGTAGAGCTAGGACTGGTCGACCCAGTGTCAGGATAATGTGATTGGGTGTGGTATCATGTAATGTGTCTGGGACATGATACTTCAGTGAGGCAGCACTAAAAAGTGAGCATTGAGCTCCCTGTTGCAACCAGACACCGTCGTGATATGAATGGAAAATTGTTGAAAGCGACGTTAAACCCGAATTCACACACACACACACACACACACACACACACACACACACACACACACACACACACACACACACACACACATGAAAGTATATGATCACACTTGTCATATCATATGATTGCTGGTAGCGCTGTGTGAGACATTCTTTATTTTTCTAAACTACCTCGGCAATGAAATCCGATTTGAATCATTTTATGACAAACAGAACCTACACGTGTGGTATTTCATGTAAATTGACCACTGCAATTCCTTGAAATGAAGACTAATTCAAACTCCATTTATACAAAAAAGCGAACTTTTCAAGATAAAATATATACTCGTAAAAGTAGATTGTGGGTACTTATTAGAACCACCTCTCTGAAACAGTGAATAATAAAGTATCACAAAAACGCCCTTCATCACGAAAACACGACTATATAATTTTGACCCCCTCGAACCCCACTTATATAGTAAAACTGGGGTTTGCAGGGGTAAAACTTACTTTTCTTATTTCAGCTCTAAAATATAGATTGTGGCCTCGATGAGGCGGTTCTAACGAGTGCCCACAATCTATATTTTGAGCAGAAATAAGAAAAATATCACAATTTTTTATCTTAAATTTTTATTTTTTTTCGGCGACAAAGGTGGCAATGTATTTGTATAGGCGTGTTTGCGTAATAGCGCCCTTCAATGGACGTTTTATCATAATGAATTACTGCTCATCTCGAGTTTTTCACGTGCATCTGCCGTGACTGCTTCAAGCGTTGCTAAATGGTATCCCTTTTTCAGCGTCTCCAGTATAAAGACAAGTATATGGCGCCATGCTTCGGAACACTCCGGTGTGTAACTAGAACCAAGAACATCGCTCCATACTTTTGAAATAGCTTTATAAAACTCTTCAAAATACACTGGTTTAAATCCTGTCAATTCAAAATGTCGCTTTCCAAGGCAAAGAAAGGTATTTGACATTGAGGTTTCAAGGTCATCTATGCTTTCAACGGCTTTACCGACAGCTTGCATAAAACGTATAGCGTGTTCCCTCAACTTATCATTTCTTTCCAGATATTCATCCTCTACTTCTTCGCAGCGAAAGAGCTCTTTGATTTCTGGGTATTGTTTGAAGAGGTTTGCAAATACTGCTATTCCATTTCCTGTGATGTTGGCAGATAATACTTGCCACTGTGTCTTAATTATATCTTTTTCCCTTTCTAAAATAGTTATTTCTGGTTGACGAAATCTATCATAGAAAATCCTTTCCTCCTTTTGGAGAGAGTTTTTGCGCTCTGAAGCTACAGAAGTTGAGCAGCCCATGCCACTTTGACGCAAAATTATGTCAAAAGTTGAAATCGAAACTCGTTAAACAGATTTTGTTTACCAATGCTTCTAAGGGGTTACTCTTGTAAAAATCAGCCTCATCTTGAATGATTCACATACGTATACGAAGTAAATCCAATCTCTGCTTCCGAATCTTGCCCCTGCCAATTTAAGCGTCTGTTATTTTCAAAAGTGCATCAGTTCAGCTTGCGATAATACCCTAGTTTGACGCCATACGTAACACTTATGCGGAATGCAATCGCGATCTAGCCATGTATACAATTAACGTTCAGCTTCCAAATAATTCAATATCCATAGTTTGTATCACATGTTTCTCTTTACGCTTCGAAAGACAGTAGTCTGTTTATTGCTACATTGTACCGTGTAATGCTGCCTTTTGTAAATGGCATTTTCTTTTATCCTTATTAGAGAAACAGCAGTCGAGCACAGTAAACGGTTCCATATGCTGTTTAAGACCAGCGAAGACTCATCAGCCTGCGCGGCTACAAGGCTGAATAGAAGCCTCGCAAGTCAAATAAGACTGCTATCGATTTTAAGTCCAGATAAAAGTGGTACAAACTGGCTTGTCAGAGTCTTTGTTTGCCGCATGTGACACCATTTCGTTTTAAAATGGCTGTCATTTTGTTTATGAAACAAATCCTAATCCCTCCCCTGGTAGTAGGATCTGCAATAATTAATAGAGTAGATCTTTAAGTGCAGAAGAAAGCCATGTATTGAACAAAGCTGTACATGTTTGCGCATACCGAGATCGCCAACGCTAAGGTCTTATATAACCCATTTATGCCCGGCGGCCCTTTTTTGAACATTGGTAAACAGTGCAGATCCAGATCAGACGCCGCAGTCTACACTGTTTACCTACAGAACATACATTTTGCATTATTTGCTTTAAACAAAAAAAAAAAAAAAAACTGACATCCGTATAGTTTGAAATGAACTGCTCCAAATTTACTAAGTAGAAGATTCCATTGTAATACATGGGTTGAGCATTGCTCGAGATAAGGAGTGACTAGGACAATTAAACGATAATATTTTATTTAAGAAACATGTTTAGGGTACTTGTTAGAATCGCTTTTTCAGGGTACTTGTTGAAATGGCCTCCATTACGCAAAAACGTCTATACAAATACATTGCCACCTTTATCGCCGAAAAAAAAAGAAAATTTTACGATGAAAAATTGTGATATTTTCTTATTTCTGCTCAAAATATAGATTGTGGGCATCCGTTAGAACCGCCTCATCGAGGCGGTTCTAACGAGTACCCACAATCTATATTTTAGAGCAGAAATAAGAAAAATAAGGTATACCCCCGGAAACCCCAGTTTTACAATATAAAAGTGGGGTTCTAGGGGGTCAAAATTATATAGGAGGGTTTTCGTGATGTCGAAAACGCGATTCGAACGAGTACAACATATGTATTTTATGGCCAAATAGAAAATATCCTCCTTACTGTACCTTTTTTGGAGCTGTGCTTTATTGATCAACGTGTAGAAAATTATGCTTGCTCTAAGTGAAAACAAATTAACATTTTCTGCTATTTGTAGAAGTGAAACGCGTTGAGTTCATAACTTTTACTTTATCCTGTAAACTGAGCCGCAGGAAAAAAGGTCTGCCCTATAAGGAAGGAACTCTCCTAGGTGCTAAAATTTATTTCAATAAAAAATAAGTTTTCGTTATAAAAGCGACAAAATACTTTTGGAAGTCCCAAAATACTTTGGTAGCAGTGTCGCTTGTCTCGCCCCGCCCCGTTTAAATGGCCCCGAGATTTCAAACGTGAACGAAACTTCGTCAAATTTCACTGAAAGTGATGTCTGTACACTGTAAGATGTTTGGGAAAAATTATACTATGAATATTTGCTAGTCTTAATCCGGTTCCATTGTTCGTCTTCTCGCGTCTTTTCCTAAACAGACACTCTGGTGTTCCATTTTACAGTTAGTTGACAGTTGTTTAAATTAAAAGTTGGAAAGCGGTTTCAGGTGAAATTTTCTAGTTTCTATAATTTTTCATAATTACTACATGCTAATATGTTTGTTTGTTAGGAGTTTAATGGCCAAGTTCGCTGGAGTGTCTAGTCATGTTACTGACTCCAACAGTCGAAAGCAATTATTAACTACTTAACTTCTAAATCGGGAGTTTAATATCTGAGGGTCACTGATGAGGCCTTATTTGCCGAAACTAGCGTGACTGATCCCGGATTCGACAGTTTTCAGTTCTGTGTTGTCGACATTGCCTTTCCATCGAACATGTTTAACTTCACTACAGCAGGTGTAAAGAGAATGTGTGACGGCCGTAAAGTCTCATTGCCTTTCATAAAAGTGTAGGTTATATTTCTGGTCCTTTAGGATTATTTGTTCTACAGAGGAATTTTGAAAATATCTGAGGGTCATTTATGATGCCTTATTGGTCGAAACTGCCTTGTCTTGTCCAGAAAAAAACATTATACACTCGACAGGTCTGTGTTGGGATTACCTTTCCATGCAACATATTTATCTGTGTTATAAACTCTTTAAAGCGTTTTCTTAATTGAAATAAAAATCAAAAATGAGAAAGACTTAATTTCGATTAATTCAAAATACAACGTTGGGCTCAAATTGTTTCATTTTAGGTTTAACGTCCCCGTCAACACTATTTACGACATTTTGGAGACGTTGCTTCCAATTTTGTGGGACTTTTACCCGACATTGAGATGAAATGTCAACTCGAGCCCCTGCCGCCCAAATTAAACCAAAAGGGTTTATATGCATGGATAGTCTAGCACGCATCGCTTTGCCTGGGTAGGCTTAACCTTCTAAGCGGTTTACCAGTACTCATGTGCGCGGTAAGTTTCAGCTCTGCATTGAAGCACCGTGCGCCCAATCTATTGCTTCAAGCCCCGATGGGCGGCGGCTTTGGACTTAAATCGGGCCTCAGATTCTATGACGTCCGACCTCAATACTTTTTAGTCACTCCGTTGGCGCCTGATACTCTGTCCCTGGTTGAACTACTGTTGGATTTCCTTTGTTTTTTTTGTTGTTGTTTTCCGAGCACCTTGGTTTTTCATGTTGTCCAGTTCTCAACGTTGCTTCGTCCCTGAAGTTGTTAAGTGTTATGTTCTCTGTTATTTTGCAATGGTGAGTTAAAAACACTACAAACGGACTGAACAAATTAAAAGTTTAAACCACTGCAGAACTAAAGGCGAAGTTTATAGTCATGATGCTTCCACGCCGAGCCGAACGCGACCCGCACACGAGTATTTGTAAACCGCTTAGAGGATCTAAATAGAAGTGGAGGCAATGATCAGGAATCGATACAATTAACCCACACCTCCCATCAGAGATAACAAAGGGAAAGAAACACAAACATGAAACAACAGACCCCAATGGAAACATCAACAGCGGAAAGCCAAAAGGACAGTTACTTTCCCATAACATTGCCAATAGGCTACCCAAAATAAAATAATATAAGCGACACAAACACCCATAGACAAACCATAACAAAAATAAACCGCGACAGAAAAACCGCATTGGAACGGTCAGCGGGAACGAATTCTACTGGGGGGGGGGGGGGGGGCTTAAATCGATTTTACGTGGCCACAATCCTCGCCCTTACTTCCGTCGTGATTTAGACAAATCTAGACAGAGTATCTAAGCAAAGGCAAAGCGGTGCGAGTTGGACCGTCCATTATTTATAAACCCATTGGTTTCATTGGACGACAGGGCTTGAGATGTCATTTTATCTCAATGTCGGGTAAAATAGAAGTGGAGGCAATGATCAGGAATCGATACAATCAAACCACAGCTCTCACCAGTGACGCAAAAGGGAAAGAAACACAAATCTGAAACAACAGACCTAATGGAAACATCAATAGCAGAAAGCCAAAAGTTACTTTCCCACAAAATGGCCATTAGGCTATCCAAAATAAAATAATATAAGCGACACAAACACCCAAAGACAAACCATAACAAAAATAAACCGCGACAGAAGAACCGCCTTGGAACGGTCAGCGGAAACGAATTCCACTGGGAGATAGGGGAGGGGGGGGGGCTTAAATCCATTTCACGTGGCCACAATCCTCGCCCTTACTTTCGTCGCGATTTAGACAAATAATTTGTTCAGCCCGCATGAAGGCTTTCAAACTCATCAGTGCAACATCTGCGTGAACACAAATAATCAAACAACCACAGAGATGAAACAACGGTGAGGACTGGACAGCAAGAAACCACTGAAATGCTGGAGCAAAAGAAAACCAACAGGTAGACTCCGACAAAATTGGATGCGGCGTCTCCAATATGACCTTTACAGTGTTGACGGGGACGTTAAACCTCAATTATTTTGTCATTGTCTTTGCATGTATGTTCTTTTAATATATTTTATTTTGTACAGTGGTTTGGTCATTTTGTGGATCACACACATACGCACGCACGCACGCATGAACATAAACAAAACGTCCGTTTAGCTTTGTATGTGTAATAGTTATTATTGTACCGTTGCTGTATGTAAGTGTTTTTCACTGTGGCACCTTAAATGGAAGAGGACTTGTATTAATTCCTGACAATTGCCTTCACAGCTGTTTACCGGTTCATCGCCAGAAACTGACAACTACCCTTATATCAAAGAAAGCGAGAGAAAAACTGCTGAAAAGATTTCATGATTAGTCTATAGGTAGGAATGCTGTCGAACCCGGCAGGTATCGAATTCGTGACCTCCTGATCACCAGCCATCGCACATCCGACTTTACAACCTAGGCCGCCAACTGTATTATCAACTTTGTTGTGTTGAATAAATTAATGTAGCAACACACATTCTTTACTTCCAACGAATCTGATTACTTGCTGCAATTGATTCCTCTTCATGCGGACTGATCAAATTATTTGTCAAAGCCACGGCAGAAGGGCGAGGATTGCGGCGGCTTAAAATCGATTTTAGCTCCATTTCACTGACCGTTTCAAAATAGACGTGATAGCAATAATCAGGAATCGATACAATTTAACCCATTGCTCCCATCAGAGACACCAAAGGGAAAGAAACACAAACATGAAACAACAGACCCTAATGGAAACATCAATAGCGGAAAGCCAAAAGGACAGTTACTGTCCCACATAATGGCCAATTAACTATCCAAAACAAAAAAGATATAAGCGACATACACTCAAAGACAAACCATAACAAAAATAAACCATGACAGAAGAACCGCCTTGGAACGGTCATTGAAAAGAATTAAACTGGGAGGCTTAAATCGAGTGTTACCCGGCCGAAAGTCCCGCCCTTACTTCCGTCGCGATTTTGACAAATAATTTGTTCAGTTCGAGTCCTCGCTGTTGTTTCATCTATATGGTTGTTTAATTTGTTTTTGTTTTCTGATGCACTGATGAGTTAGGAGGCCTCCTAACTCATCAGTGCATCAGAAAACAAAAACAAATTAAACAACCATATAGATGAAACAACGGCGAGGCCTCCTCCTAACTCATCAGTGCATCAGAAAACAAAAACAAATTAAACAACCATATAGATGAAACAACGGCGAGGACTCCTCCTAACTCATCAGTGCATCAGAAAACAAAAACAAATTAAACAACCATATAGATGAAACAACGGCGAGGCCTCCTAACTCATCAGTGCATCAGAAAACAAAAACAAATTAAACAACCATATAGATGAAACAATGGCGAGGCCTCCTAACTCATCAGTGCATCAGAAAACAAAAACAAATTAAACAACCATATAGATGAAACAACGGCGAGGACTCCTCCTAACTCATCAGTGCATCAGAAAACAAAAACAAATTAAACAACCATATAGATGAAACAACGGCGAGGACTCGACAGCAAGAAACCACTGAAACACTGGAGCAAAATAAAATCAACAGTTAAAACTCCGATGAGCCCGGTCAGAGACAGAGCATCAGGCACCAACCAGCATTACATAAAAGACTTGAACCTCTACTCAACCTGTGACGGTCTTAATGCCAGTGACTGTATTATCATGGGTTCTGCTTGCACCGCCAGGGCAGTGTCACTTGCTGTCTAGGGTTGTAGCGGAGGTTTAATGAGCCGGCACGAGCAACCACAGGCTATGACCGAAAATCAGTTAAACCGTCACCGATCTTTGTTACTTCAAATTCTAGAGGCATTGTTTGATATTAACAAAGTCCGGATTCACCCCTTGCCTGTGTAACTGAACTTGAAATAGCTGTGAAGGCAATGACGATCGATACAGTTAACCCACACCTCAGACCAGAGACACCAAACGGAAAGAAAACAAACATGAAATAACCTTAATGGAAACACCACTAGCGAAAGGCTAAAAAGACAGATAATTTCCCACTAAATGGCCGACTGGCTAAAAACAAAAATAAGCGCTACACACATTCAATGACGAACTATAATAAAAATAAAGCTGGCTGGAACAACCGCCTTGGAACGGTCAATGAAAAGTATTTCACTGAAGTGGGGGTGCTATAAATCATTTGAAGTCAGGATCATAAACGCAATGCCCCGTGTTTTGAACCTCGTTGACATCCGTTGTATAAACCCATTTCTATAGGATTGTGACAAGTGGCTGATATATAAGGGATGTTCAGTTCAAGAAAAGAAATTACCGAACACATGGGCCAGTTAAGATGTATATTTGGACAACAGTATGGACAAAAGTTTGGAAAATAAAGGCGAAGGCAATGATCAGGAATCGATAAAATAACCTTATACCTCCCATCAGAGACACCAAATGGCCATTTTGTGGGAACGTAAATATCCTTTTGTCTTTCAGCTATTCAATGTTTATGTTTCTTTTCATTTGCTGTCTCTGATGGGAGGTGTTGGGTAGTTGTATGGATTCCTGATCATTGCCTTCACTTGTTTTTTGTTTGTTTGATTTGAGGTTTAACGTCCCCGTCAACACTGTAAAGGTTATTTTGGAGACGTTGCTTCCAATTTTGTTGGACTTTTACCCGACGATGAAATGACATCTCAAGCCCTGTCGCCCAATGAAACCAATAGGGTTTATTAGTATGGACGGTCCGCTACTTGTTTTTTGTTGATTTTAGTTAAATGTCCATGACGGCTTAATAGAAGTCATGTGCAGCCGATCGGTTTATGTAAGCACACTTCTCCTGGACATGCAACTGCCCTTCTTGAATCAGCGGAAGAAAGGGAATGTCTTCAGAAATTATCCATTCAAGAACATTGTCAACTCTGAGCAGTATGTCAACTCTGAGCAGTAGAGGCCTACTATTCCGTGTTTTTTTTTCCGACAAAGATTTCGATTCGCTCATTTAGGGGTAGATCAGTTTTATGGGACGTCATATAAGACGAAGCTTCTTTCTTGCAAAAATGTGCGAAGAAATAGCAGATGTAACGAGTTCTTATAAATGTAGACTAAGACTGGGCCCCGAAAAGCTGTATTGTAGCATGTGCGCCGAGTTAAGTCTCAGGTCAGCCTGCGTAGTCTTATAGGTCTTCACTGTACAGATTATAAAAAGGCCGATTTGTATCTGACATCACGTGAACAAGTCCGTGAAATGAACCCAGTCCCCGAACCCACTTAAACCACTTTGAAACAGATAAAACTAGGGTTGTGCCCGATGCTCTGTCTCTGGTTGGGCCCATCAGAGTCTAACTGTTAGTTTTCTTTTGCTCCAGCATTTCAGTGGTTTCCTGCTGTCGAGTCCTCACCTTTGTTTCACCTTTGTGGTTGATTTATTTTTGTGTTCGCGGAGATGTTGCACTGATGAGTTAAGAGGCCTTCATGCGGACTGAACAAATTATTTGTCTTAATCGCAACGGAAGAAGTGCGAGGATAGTGGCCACGTAAAATCGATTTAAGCCCCCCAGTGGAATTCGTTTCACTGACCGGTTCTTCTGTCGAGCTTTATTTTTGTTATGGCTTGTCTTTGAGTGTGTGTATCGATTATATTATTTTGCTTTTGATAGCCAATTGGCCATTTTGTGGGAAAGTAACAGTCATTTTGGCTTTTCCGCTGTTGTTTCCATTAGGGTCTAGTTGTTTTGTTTGTGTTTCTTTCCCTTGGTGTCTCTGATGGGAGCTGTGGGTTAATTTTATCGATCCTGATCATTGCCTTCACTTCTATTTTACTGAGATATATATCATCATCTTATTTCTGCTCCACGACAGGCTGTGGGTACCCGTTAGAACCACCTCAGTGAGGTGGAGTACCTACAACGTATGTTTTGAGCATTTTCTATCACATTGTTGTGATGAAACTATCTTGCCTCTGGATCCAGCTAGGTCAGGACGAGAGAGCGAGGTTGACACTTCGCGCCTCGCCTTCACTCAAATCCAATTTACAGCGCATGTCATCTTAATAATATACACTCAGTCACTACAGGCACACATTTGCATGAAACTCAAAAAGCTGGTCTCATCAGCCATCTTGGAACACACAAACAGTAGGATTTCTCAAATATGATTAAGATTTGTCATTTTCAGTAAAGTCCATCACGAAAACACGCCTATATAATTTTGACTCCCCTTGAACCCCACTTTTATATAGTAAAACTGGGGTTTCCAGGGGTATACCTTATTTTTCTTATTTCTGCTCAAAAATATAGATTGTGGGTACTCGTTTGAACTGCCTCGATGAGGCGGTTCTAACGAGTGCCAACATTCTATATTTGGAGCAGAAATAAGAAAAATATCACAATTTTTCCTCTTAAAATTTTCATTTTTTCGGCGATAAAGGTGGCAATGTATTTGTATAGGCGTGTTTGCGTAATGATTATCACATTTCATCAGAAAAAAAAAATATTATTTTCGAGATATGAATGAATGCATTATGTCGCACGGGCAATGGTGCTTACAAACGCGATGACGCATATTGGTTTATCATGGTCCTTTTCTATTACAGATTGAAGAGCCTGGCCGCGATATACACTTAAAATTTGGGATTTTACACGAGTGGTCATTCAATATGAAAATCATGATACGATCATTAGGCGAGTTTCGTATGAAAATGACCACCAGTGTTAGAAAATCTTTTTAAATGGGATTTCATCGTCGAAAACAATGGGGTTTTCATGGATGGCGTCATGACGTCACACGCCAGTAACCATCTGTAATTATGGTTGTGATCATATTATTTTATGATATTACGTTTTATATCAGGACGTCGCATCTGAGAATGTAATTACGTCATGTAATAAATTCGTTCATCCACTAGTGGATTAAATATGCAAATTATTGAGATACGCCCCGTATCGATACATGTACGACGTCCTTAATGATTCGACGTTTACTAATGGCGGAATATTGATATTTTGGTTAACAAATCGTGAATCAAATGCTTTTCAATGTCATATGATTAATAGAATCGTTTAGAAAAAAAGGAATAAAATGCTCGGCAAACCTCGCATTTTATCTCTTTACCTCACTTCGTTTAATAAATTCAATAATACATGCACACACACATGTAAGATCCTAAATATCCACTACATTACCACGATATTATATGATAATCGGCTTTGCAAGCTGATCTGGGACTTTGTCTTGCAAATGATATAGATTTTGTCTGTGCCTGTAATGGAAAATATGCCATAAGGTATTATAAAACACGGAGCATATGCCTCAATTGTGAATACTGATAGCAATAATTATGACAGAAATAGCATAAGCGATCGAAATCGCCTTACTCTGCAGATAGACATACAAAATAGCTTACAGATGGTTTGATAAGACGATCACTTAACCCTTATCTTGCTGAATAATCATTTAAGCCACACCCATATCTGTCTATCAACCAATCAAATTTCTTGATATAATTTATTACTACAAATTCATAAGCTGAATGCCAAACAGTGTAGATCCTGATCAGATGGCTTCTGATTTGGATCTACACTGTTTGCATAGACACATCGAAAGGGTTGTCGTGAACAGCAAGAGTAGGGGTAATCAGGGGAGCGAGACGAAATAACCTGTGGTAACAAATTCATTTTGTTTTCATTTTCACGAACATCCTTCGAATCATCAGGCGAATGTACGTCATCAGAGCAAGACAAAGAAACAAATAATTTTTGGCATATACATGTAACTAGAAACATAAATATCTTGAACGGCACTCTTTTCGTTATTCAGTCCAAGATTATAGAAAACAGAAGTGAAGGCAATGATCAGGAATCGATACAATCAACACACAGCTCCCATCAGAGACACCAAACAAAAGAAACACAAACATGAAACAACAGACCTACTGGAAACATCATTAGCGGAAAGCAAAAAGGACAGTTACTTCCCACAAAATGGCCGATTGGCTATCCAAAATAAAATAATACAAGCATCACAAACACCCAAAGGCAAACCATAACAAAAATAAACCGCGACCGAAGAACCGCCTTGGAACGGTCAGCGGAAACGAATTCCACGGGGGGTGGGGGTGGGGGTTGGAAATCGAAATCGATTTTACGTGGCCACAATCCTCGCCGTTACTTCCGTGGCGATTTAGACAAATGATTTGTTCAGTCCGTATGCAGAATAGAGCATAGCCTGTACATAGTTGAAAAACATAAAGCCTGTACATAGTGGAAAAACATTCCACTCCGCAATCTGATTCTTTGGTTTTTATCCGCTAACTCGAATGTCTAGCCTTACATTATTATAATACAAGGCTTATAAGAACGAGAAGCTTCATAGTAGTAGATACACGCGAATTTCCAATAAAGCTAAGATAAAGTACGAGACGAAGTCGCTCTAACATTCCAATCCGCAATCAGATTCTTTGTTTTTCGTCCGCTCCCAAGTCTAGCCTCGAATCGTAATATAAAGCTTATCAGAACAAGGAGTTTCATAATATTTTTGTTTTGCTAAATAAACCACAATAAGACAAAATACACGGGATCGCCCTTCCGCCACCACACAATACCTAACAGCACCCCCCCCCCCCCATGCATTGGGAAAAATCGGACGCTTTGGGCCTCGCATTTGGGTGCTAAGCGGCGAAGACGGGGTATTGGCTATCACCGGGAGGCCGCAGAACCTCGGGACTTTGATGGCTAAAACTTTGATAGGCAATACCAACATATACAAGGTGTTTGTTCGTCCCTTATAGAGTAGTATCGTCCGAAAAAAAAAAAAAAAAAAAAAGGTAAAAATATCTTGAACTTTAATGGGCAAAATAAGTAGGCTGTAACGAAATTGTTTACAGTTGCATAATCTCCAAAATAGAAGTGAAGGCAATGATCAAGACTGCTGCGTGTAATCCGCTTGGCTCAGGGCTTTGGTCTTCTGAGAGTCACATTAGATATGGAATGCTATCGTATTGGTGGGCTTCGTAGTTGTATCTTTTAACATGGCCAAGTAACAGAGCTTGAATCTTGAATTATGATTGATCGACTGCATATTTCTCTTAGGCCATCCATCTATGTGGAACAGCAAGCTTTCGCACAAAAATTGACGATATAAGGTTACTTTTTGTAATTTCTGCTAAGAAGATAAATTTTAGAACATAGAAATCTTTTAAAGGTACATACAGCAACATTTTAGAACAGAAAGACTCTGTAAAAAGGGGAGAATGGTGCGAATTTAGGGTATTTTGCAGAGGGTTAAATACGGCATGAATTTGAGATAATTCGCATATGTATGCCAAGAAATATAATTCTTTCGAACAAAAATTGACGATATAACGTTAATTTTCGCAATATCTACTCAGAACATAAATTTTAGAACCTAGAAATCTTTAAAGGTACATACATCAACATTTTACAACATGGAGACTGTAAAAAGGGAGAATGGTGCGAATTTAGGGTATTTTGCAGAGGGTTAAATACGGCATGAATTTGAGATAGCTGGAATGAAGTGATGGGACTGAGCGAGGAGAAGAGAGAATGTAGAAACTTTGACAGGGTAGATTCTGGATCAACAGGAGCCATCGATTGATCTACACACTTTGCAAAGGAGCAGTAGTTATACATGTAATAACTTTTCCAGCATATATTGCCTTGCATATCAGATTAAGCATTATCCATGAAATATTGTAAAATTGGGCCCCGTCAAGCGATTTTGGTACTTATCGCCTATGCGAGCAGCGAAGGTTAAGGCGAGCCTGCGCATCCGCGCAGTCTCGCCAGAACCTTCGCTGCTCGCTCATACAAGCAGCGAATCAAGAGGAACCTTCAGACAGAAAGCCATATCCCTGGCCCCTCTGAATGGCTGGGCATGCGCAGTTAAAATTCGTCATGTCGGAATGGTCGAAGACTAAAATTCGCTTGGCGGGGCTCAAATAATAAATAATGAGAAGTTAATCTGGTTACCTTTTGAATAAATTCTGAAACATCAGATGTTTTTTTTTTCAAATATGGCTCTTTGAAAATTTTGGCAATTAGGGTCAAGCATACGGTTGGAGGCATAGTGTTTCTCAAACACCATTTCTAGTTTTATATAGATATACAATAGATATTCCTTTATACCTCTTTGCTGCAATATTTGTCTGATCATAGTTTCTCCAACACTCGGAAATTCTGTTGTCACCCGAGCAACTTCAATTTCTAAACTTGCATCATCAATGTCACTGAAGTCATAAACTGATATATCATACTTGCTCATTATTCTATAAACAGTTCTATTAGAGACAGACCAGAGTGTTCAATTTCATGCACTTTGAACCCAGACTGAATTAATGATTCTAATACTTCTTAAGGAATATTATATTCTGATTTTTGAGTACTAGTTTGGTTCTTCATAGGGCCATATTTTATATCATCTGCTATCATATTCACCCAGCGTATTCAATTCAGGAATTGTAAGTTTACATACCAAATCTGGGGAAATCTTTTCGTGAAGAAAATTTTGTAAACGTGCTTCCAACCCCATTTTCCTTAAAACTGAGATCAGCGTGAATATTCTGAGAAATCAGAAATAAATTTTTGGTTTAGACTCATATTCTAGACAGGTTTTTAATTTTTCGGACACAAATTTGATTTATATCAGTCTTTGAATCGACTGACTATTCGAAATTCGCAAAATTACAGTATGTTTCCTCTGGCTTTCTTTGCCGGTTCATTACAGGGTCACTGATGAGGCTTTATTAGCCGAAACTACGTAGTATGACCCATCTTCTGTCTTATGAATGTTTTCATTGCTCTTAAAGGAACTCATTTTTGATTTTTATTTGCCTTCACTGCAGCTGGTGTTGTGCCGTGTGGCGGCCGTAAAACGTCTCCCCGTACATCAACCATAGTGCAGTTTATATTTTACTTTTGTGTCCTTTGAGATCAGCGTGAATAATCTGAGAAATCAGAAATTAATTATTGGTTTAGACTCATATTCTAGACAGGTTTTTAATTATTTGGACCCCATTTTGATTTATATCAGTCTTTGAATCGACTGATAATTCGAAATTAGCAAAATTACAGTATGTTTCCTCTGGCTTTCTTTGCCGGTTCATTTCAGGGTCACTGATGAGGCTTTATTAGCCGAAACTACGTAGCATGATCCATCTTCTGTCTTATGAATGTTTTCATTGCTCTTAAAGGAACTCATTTTTGATTTTTATTTGCCTTCACTGCAGCTGGTGTTGTGCCGTGTGGCGGCCGTAAAACGTCGTCCCGTACATCAACCATAGTGCAGTTTATATTTTACTTTTGTGTCCTTTGAGATCAGCGTGAATAATCTGAGAAATCAGAAATTAATTATTGGTTTAGACTCATATTCTAGACAGGTTTTTAATTATTTGGACCCCATTTTGATTTATATCAGTCTTTGAATCGACTGACTATTCGAAATTCGCAAAATTACAGTATGTTTCCTCTGGCTTTCTTTGCCGGTTCATTACAGGGTCACTGATGAGGCTTTATTAGCCAAAACTACGTAGTATGACCTATCTTCTGTCTTATTGATGTTTTCATTGCTCTTAAAGGAACTCATTTTTGATTTTTATTTGTATCGACGGCCTATTCGAAATTTGCAAAATTGCAGTATGTTTCCTCTGGCTTTCTTTGCCGGATCATTACAGGGTCACTGATGAGGCTATTTATTAGCCGAAACTACGTAGTTTGACCCATCTTCTTTCTTATGAATGTTTTCATTGCTCTTAAAGGAACTCTTTTTTGATTTTTATTTTCATTCCTTTGTCCATTTTGAAATTATTCAACAAGATCGGGGAATATCATTGACTAAGAAATAGTATCAAACTTTCCTTCTAAATTCAACTGGCAATAATAAATGCTGTTTACCATTTACATAATGGCAGCTACCCGTCGCATAATGATAATTAGAGAAAACATAATAACATTTCTCGAGAATAATGGTGCCTGTTCCGACACATACTGGGATTTGTTCAGAATATAAATAAATGATTTTTGCCAGGATAAAACGAAATTCGTCTGTAATATTATATAAGTGTATGTTTACACACTATATTGTCATATATGTCCAACATTATTATAAAATCACATGACACAATAATGACTGCGCATGGCACAATCGTATTTATGCAGAGTATAATTGCATGTGTTACCGACATCATGGTGGTTTGACAAGAAACATTAACGTCTACCCTCCATATAATCCTGTGCATGAATAATAGAATATAACTTGCACCCGGCATCTTGAAAACATAACAGGCTACAACAATGTTCGCCTGTCATATAATGGTTTGTAAACATGATATATTATCAACTGCATCCAATACAATAATCAAAGCCCAGGATACAATGACGTTTGCCTATGATATAATGGTTTGTATACGTAATAAAATATCAACTGCATCCAATACAATCATCAATGCACAGGATGAATTTCGCCTATGATATAATGATGTGAGTGAGTGTTTGAGTTTTACGTCACACCAACAGCAAAGGTCATACGGAGACGGGACCTCGGTTTAAAGACTCATCCGAAAGTATCGGGAAGCCCGGGGTCGATCCTGCGACCAATGGTTTAAAAGGCGAGTAGCGTAACCACTACGCCACTGAGGCTTCTAATATAATGGTGTGTACATAACATAATATCAACTGCATCTATTATTATGATCAAAGCACAGGATACAATGACTTTTGCCTATTATGTAATGGTTTCTATACGTACAATACCAAATGCATTCAATATCATGATCAAAGCACAGGTAACAATGACGTTTTTCTATGCTAAAATGGTTTGTATAAGTAATATATTATCAACCGCATCAAATACGATCATCAAAGTACAGGATACAATGAATTTCGCCTATGATATAATGGTGTGTGTATGTTACATAATATAAACTGCATCCAATATAATGATCTAAGCATAGGACTCAATGACTTTTGACTTCGAAAGTCCTGATTCTGCTTTACACATAGCAGACCTGAAAAGAAATAAACTGTAATTGAACTGCACCGCAAAAATCCTGAAAATTTGGACAACTTGAGAACTTGCTGTAATTCTCGTAAAATCTTAGCAAATTTTTTCACGATCCAGCTAGGAGTAAAAAAGCCAGTGAAATTGCAAACAGTGTAGACCTTGATCAGACTGCTCCTTTCCGTCTGATCTGGTTCTGCACTGTCTGCTCAAGCCTCAGTGTCCCAATACTTAGAACCATTTCGATAAGAAATAATTTTCCTTACCAGTGGCAGTGTATTATTTCTAATTAACAAATGGCATTGTCGGGCATACATGAATTAATTTCCTTATCTGTCTGACAATCATTAATCTGACTGCATGTACGGAGCTTTTTTCCTGTTTGCTCAGCCCTCAGTGTCCATAAACTTAGGACCACTACAATGAGATACCAGTGGCAGTGTATTATTTCTAATTAACAAATGACATTGTTGGGCATACATGAATTAATTTGCTTATCTGTCTGACAATCATTAATCTGACTGCATGTATGAAGCATTTTTCCAAGGGTCATCTAAAAACATTTTGTGGTCTCCTTGAGGCAGAGATGCAAGCCAAGCTGAAGTTTTGTTATTTGACCACATAATGATAGATTCATCAGCTATGGTTGATGCGAACGGCTTGCTACGCATCAGCATATCCAACTGTGCAAAGTCTCTTTCTGAAGTTGTTTTGGTGGTAGGAACAGATGCAACTTTCTGCTGTGCAGACTCGTCTAAATTTCAGTACCTACCTATAGGCAGCTGGTCTTTGGTTTGCCCCTTTAAAATAAGGAGCATCGTGCCAAAACATAATTCTAGTGCCATCTGTGTTAATGTATCTAATAGAGGCTTTTCTGACGGTGCTATTAAACATTCATAAACATCATCCTTGTTGATACTTACCTCGTCTTCACTGAAGAGGCATTCTCCAGAGAGAATCGGGCTAGCATCTAGAGCCCATGTTTCTAAATTTCTATTTTTCAGCTGATACAGCTGACTATTCAGACAAAGGACATTTTGGTGATTTTTCTATCAGCCGCCAAAGTCGACCTGTGACAATTTTGTCTATTAAGCCCAAGGCTCGAATGCCTCTTATGTATACAATTTCCTCAACATCAAATCTAATACTTTTTAGAAGCTCGTTTGGACCTGACCATTTGGACAAAAAACCTTGATGTTGCTCAGGTGATAACATGTAGCACCTGATGCATAAAAAAGATGGTTGAAACGATGACCACGAAACGTTACCATCAAGTAGGTTAGAAAGTGACCACCAACACCAGACTTTTCACAGCCATGGCTTGTTGGTGCTTTGCTTGTTGTTCTGACACAAGCAGTGATGACGTACGACTTTCAGGAATTGATTTCTTCCATCAACAACAACGTGTTTCTCAAACAGGGCCAGACATTTTTCAGTGCCTGATGCCATGTTAACAAATATATGCATTTTACAAAACATGAGAAGAGTTTACCCATTTCTTGAAGGCAAAAGGATTTCTACCATCAGCAATAAATTATTTCTCAAACAGGGCCAGACATTTGTTAGTTCCTGATGCCATGTTAACAAATATATGCATTTTACAAAAATGAGATGAGTTTACCCATTTCTTGCCTTCCTTCAGGTGTGTATTCCAGTTTTCAAAGGTAACTGGTAGATCTTCCCTTATTTTTTGTAGTCTTTCATTCAATACGGGATTGATAGACCCTTGATCTGACATGGTGGCTATGAAATTGTAGCCTCATGACTATCAGAGCTATTTGGACCAATTGAACTTGCCAGTTCAGAAACTCGGCCCCCGCCCATCGGGGCTTGAAGAAATATATGGGCTGCATGATGCTTCCACGCAGAGCTGAAACCGACCCGCACACGAGTACTGGTAAACCGCTTAGAGGATCTAAGCCTGCAAAGGCAAAGGGGTGCGTGTGGGCCCGTCCATGCTTATTGACCCTACTGGTTTCATTGGGTGGCAGGGCTTGAGATGTCATTTCATCTCAATGGCGGGTAAAAGTCCCACAAAATTGGAAGCAACGTCTCAAAAATGACCTTTACAGTGTTTGCGGGGACGTTAAACCTCAAATAAAAAGAAAACAAACAAAACAGTTCAGAAACTAAGTAATTGAATTCATTAACCAAAGTGTTGGCATCGATTCTAGCAACTTCTGACAGACCTGCTCACAAAGTTACACCAGCAGCAGTTGTGACCTGAAAGGACTGAAAATGCCTATGAAATTTGGATGTACCATCCTGATGAAGAGTATTACCTTTTATGACACCATAGCTGCAGCATTTATGACACCATAGCTGCAGCAACCTGACTGTGCTACGCGCTTAGCCTCCACCATCAGTATACTTTTGACACCACTACTAGATAGTGTTTTTCCTGCTACATTAGTCAGAACAACTTCCATAACATGATTTACCTTATTCTGACTCACCCAACATCCTGTTATTAAACACATAACTGTTTACCTAATTTCATTGGAAAATTTGCCGTCATGAAAACATTCGATTATTGGATCCTGCAAAATGGCATTTGTTTATTCAAGCTCAGAAATTTTCATTTCTTTTTCCTTAATTTCTTCCGTCAATGATTCAATTAATAAGCTGTTGGTTTCAATAATTGTGTAGTCTTTTTATTTTTGACACGACATACCAAGATTTGTAAAATGATAGATCCGGGGATAAAATAGGTCCGCCCAGGGGCCCACATGTTTCACATAGTCTTAATAAAGGACAACTGTTAAGCATATCGTTTGAAAGCAGAAGGCCCGGGCCTTTGATATATCGTACACACCTTCATCTAGTGGACTTCTGCCAAGGTTGTTTAAATGGCCCGGCGAAGATCCCACGTGTTTTACATTGAATTGTATAGCAAAAGCATTTACAACTGTTCTTGTCTAATACTGAAAGGCCCAGTTCTTAAATGTTTGGAATGCAGCTTCAGCTAGTGGACCTCTATCAATGTACACACAGGCAAAAAAATGGCCCCGGCATTGTGCCAACATGTCTTACATAATGGTGTTTGACATCCAGGAATTTTGTCTTGTCAAATAACGGAAGAAATCTTTGATTTTGGACATTTGAAAACGATGAAAGGTTGACAATGTCACGCTCAAACCGTTGCGCTTTGGACAATTTGGGTATATTTTGTGGCATAACTGCCAACTGAATTCATCAATTTTGATGAAACATTATATAACATTAACCGCCAATGAAGGCACAAACAAAACAACACAAGTATAAAACTGTTCGACAAGGATAAAATAAAAAAAAATCAATATATATTGTTTTTAAAATCACCTTGCGATAAATCAATGCAAAATAGAGGTGAAGGCAATGATCAGGATTCAGGAATCGATACAATTAACTCACACCTCCAATCAGAGATACCAAATGAAAAGCATCATGAACATGAAATAACTACACCCTAATGGAAACATCTCTTGCGAAAAGCCAAAAGGACAGTTACATTCCCTCAAAATGGCCAATTGTCCGTCATAAACAAAAAAATTTAAGCAATACACAAATTCAAAGACGAACTATTACAAAAAACAGCGACAGAAGAACAGTTCTTCCTCGGGAATACCAACAAACCAAGCAGCACGTCTAAGGAGGCCTTCATGCGGACTGAATAAATTATTTTGTCTCAATCGCGACGGACGTAAGGGCGAGGATTGTGGCCATGTGAAACATCTCCGTGAACACAAAAAATAAACAACCACAAAGATAAAACAACGTTGAGGACTCGACAGCAAGAAAGACCTGAAACGCTGGAGCAAAAGAAGATCAACAGTTAGACTCCGATAAAAATAATAAAATCATGATAACCTGATTACCTTTTGAATAAATTCTGAAACAATCAGATGTTTTTTATGCCCCCGGAATCTAAGAGATTCGGGGGCATATAGTTTTTGGTCTGTCTGTCTGTTTGTCTGTCTACAAAAACCTTAACATTGGGCATAACTTTTGAATGGTAATAGAGCTTTCATATTTCACATGTGTATACCTTATCACAAGACCTTTCCAGTGGTACCATAATTTTTTATCTCGTGACCTTGAACTTGACCTTTGACCTATTTTTTTCAAATTTTTTCCGTTTGTCTGTCTACAAAAACCTTAACATTGGGCATAACTTTTGAATGGTAATAGATAGAGCTTTCATATTTCACATGTGTATACCTTATCACAAGACCTTTCCAGTGGTACCATAATTTTTTATCTCGTGACCTTGAACTTGACCTTTGACCTATTTTTTTCAAATTTTTTCCGTTTGTCTGTTTGTCTGTCTACAAAAACCTTAACATTGGGCATAACTTTTGAATGGTAATAGATAGAGCTTTCATATTTCACATGTGTATACCTTATCACAAGACCTTTCCAGTGGTACCATAATTTTTTATCTCGTGACCTTGAACTTGACCTTTGACCTATTTTTTTCAAAGTTTTTCCGTTTGTCTGTTTGTCTGTCTACAAAAACCTTAACATTGGGCATAACTTTTGAATGGTAATAGATAGAGCTTTCAAATTTCACATGTGTATACCTTATCACAAGACCTTTCCAGTGGTACCATAATTTTTGACCTTGTGACCTTGAACTTGACCATTGACCTATTTTTTCTTTTTTTTTAAAACATTAACATTGGCCATAACTTTCGATTGGTAAGTGATAGGGCTTTCATATTTCATATGTGCATTTATTGTCACAAGACCTTTCTAGTGGTACCATAATTTTTGACCTTGTGACTTTGACCGTGATGTTTGACCTACTTTTTAAAAACTTTAACATTGGCCATAACTTTCGATTGGTAAGTGGTAGGGCTTTCATATTTCACATGTGCACTCCTTGTCACAAAACCTTTCTAGTGGTACCATAATTTTTGACCTCGTGACCTTGACCTTTGACCTACTTTTAAAAACTTTAACATTGGCCATAACTTTCGATTGGTAAGTAGTAGGGCTTTCATATTTCACACGTGCACTCCTTGGCACAAGACCTTTCTAGTGGTACCATAATTTTTGTCCATCCAGACACCCCCCCCCCTCAAGGTCAAGGTCACTGTGGCTTTTTTTAGAAAAAACTTTGTCTTCGCTCTAGCGCCAACATTTCTTTACTGATTTCAATATAACTTCACACAAATGTTCATTATGACAATATCTCGAGCGAGTTCGACTTTCAAGGTCATGACCTCAAGGTCAAGGCCACTGTGGCTATTTTGAGAAAAACTTTGTCATCGCTCTAGCGCCTACATTTCTTGGCCATACCTTTTGATTGCTTAATGATACTGCTTTCATATTTAACATGCGCTGTCCGGGGGCATCAGTGTTTCACAAACACATCTTGTTTTTTTTTGTTTTTTTTTTTCAAATATAGCCCTTTGAAAATTTTGCCAATTAGGGTCAAGCATACGGTTGGAGGCATAGTGTTTAACAAAATATAAGTGGAAGCAATGATCAGGAATCGATACAATTAACCCGCAGCTCCCATCAGAGACACCAAAGACAAAGAAACACAAACATGGAGCAAGAGACCCCAACGGAAACAGCAACAGCGGAAAGCAAAGAGGATAGTTACTTTCCCACAAAATGGCCAAAAGGCTATCCAAAGTAAAATAATATAAGCGACACAAACACTCAAAGACAAACCATAACAAAAATAACCGCGACAGAAGAACCGCCTTGGAACGGTCAGCGGAAACGAATTCCACCGAGGGGCTTAAATCGATTTTACGTGGACACAATACTCGCCCTTACTTCCGTCTCGATTGAGACAAATAATTTGTTCAGTCCCTATGAAGGCCTCCTTACTCATCAGTGCAACATCTCCGTGTACACAAAAATCAAACAACCACAGTGATGAAACAACGATGAGGAATCGACAGCAAGAAACAACAGAAATGCTGGAGCAACCAGAGACAGAGCATCAGATACCAACCAACCATAAGACTTTACGTCGGAACCGTCATAGAATCTGAGCCTGACCCACTGGCGTGCAATTAAAGAGGGAAGCAAAGTTGTCAACCGTGATTAAGTTAACTATCATGAATGCAGTCTGTCGTATAACATTTATGTTGTACCCAATCTTTTTATATCGAAGAATGGTTTTACGAAATTGGGTGCTGAAGTCATTGCGGTTATAAATTTTTCTAAATTTATATACTAAGTCACCATAAAATTCGAAGCCTGTGCATGCTCGATGAACTGGTCGCTGTCGCAGAAACATCAACAATACAACAGTTTTGCCATAAAATTCACCAAGATATTCCAAATGGCTTCCAAGTTATGGCATGCAAAAAAATACTTTTTTTTAATTAGTATACACAAAACAGTCTAAGAAAAAAATAATTGATTCAGAGTTGTTGTGCTTATTTTCAACAATTGCCACAATGAGATACATTATTATCAAGTTTCAATAAAAATTTCCAAAACGTTATAGAGTAAACATGAATAATATGCTATATAAAGTGGAATTAAACAAGGGACCATAACTGCAGTTATGGTTATACGCGCATTTACCCTTGATACTTTATGTTCCCATAAAGTTTCGTTGAAATCCATCCAGTAGATGCTGAGAATTCACGTGGACAAGAACGGAGGGACGGACGGACGATCGAAACGGCGGATATATGCTCCCCCGAAATTCTTCGGTGAGCAGAATAAAAGTGTTCTTGGTCATTCAAGTGCGTTGACTCTGACGGCGGTAGGTAACAAACACAGAGCACACTGCTCTCGTCTTTCTTTCCGAACTAAACATAAGTCATAAAATAGCCTCAGCTGTACTATAAAGAACTGAAATATCATACCGCTGCAAAAGTTGTGTTTTAATGAATACACCTTAACCGCCTGAACCCCACTTAGTTTTTTCGCGGGCTTTTACAGGTATACGCATACAATGTATGCATCTGGGCTTAGAGAAATATTTTGAGCTGTAAGGTGCGTCCACTAGCGCTTCAATTTATAACTTGTACCTAGATTTTGTACGTGGTCAGCGAAAGTCACATGGACAAGCGCAGAAGGGCAGCTTCTGTAGCTAGTAACCTGTGTCAACTGGTAAATAATCGACCCAAAAATGACCAAAAGGCTATCCGAAATAAAATACGAGTATGTATTGCCATGGCGTATATGCAAAGTCAAACAGCGACAATAATAAACCAACAGCAGACGCAGACTCTCCGGGACCTAGATACCGTGGGACCGTAGTTTACAATAGTAATATTACAACCCTCATGAGGATTTGCAAACACATTCGAGAATATACAAATCAAGGACAAGGACAACAAATAAACACCTACTGCTGAAAGTGAAGAAAATCAACAATTGGACGCCGGAGGGCCCGAGCAGAGACAAGCATTAGACATCGACTGACTTACTTTCGCGCCCTAGCCTGCACATGAACAGTGCTCCATTTTTCAATAAACATTGTTTAATAAACTTAGGTCGGTATTGGCTATGCGTCCGTCTTTTGGTCGCGGGTTCGATACCTGTTGGGTCAGCGACATTTCTTTCGTGATATATTTTTACGGTCTTTCTCTCCTTTTTCGCAGACTCCAGTTTCTTGTGAATGAATTAGTAATGTAATGGTTAACAGTTTATGTACATGTATAATAGAAGTAAAGGCAATGGTCAGGAATCCATACAATTAACCCACAGCTCCCATCAGAGACACAAAGGGAAAGAAACACACACAGGAAACACGAAACAACTAGATCGTAAAAGAAACATCAATAGCGGAAAGCCAAAAGGACAGTTACTTTCCCACAAAATGGCAACCTGGCTATCCAAAGTAAAATAAAATAGGCGATAAACACACTCAAAGACAAGCCATAACAAAAATGAACCACCCACGGCAGAAGAACCTCCTTGGAACGGTCTGTGGAACGAACTCCACGGGGGTGGGGCTTAAATCGATTTTACGTGGCCACGATCCTCGCGCTTACTTCCGTCGCGATTTAGCAAAATAATTTGTTCAGTCTGCATGAAGGCCTCCTAAATGATCAGTGCAATATTTCCGTGAACACAAAAATCGATCAACCACAGAGATGAAAGAACGGTGAGGACTCGACAGCAAGAAACCACTGGAATGCGGGAGCCAAAAAAAATATATTCAAGGGAAAGGGAAACTTATGGTTAGGTAAATTAGCCGGCTCGATATGGAATAGATCAACGTAACTAAGCGTTAAACTCCAAACAATTTTAATTTCAACAAACGGTACTAGGCTTTGGGAATCTGTGGTGTAAACATGATGATCGGTGGTGTAAACAAGAGTGTGTTGAGCATAAAAATAGAAGTGAAGGCAATGATCAGGATTCGATACAATTAACCCAAATTTCCAATCAGAGACACCAAAGGGAAAGAAACACAAACATGAAATAACGAGACCCTCATGGAAACATCAATAGCGGAAAGCCAGATGGACAGTTACTTTCCCTCAAAATGGTCATTTGGCTATCCAAAACAAAAATATTAGCGAGACATTACGATAACAAAAATCTACCGCGACAGAAGTTATTTTTACTTGAGGGCTTCTTAAAAATATGGAAATTAAGCATTAAGAAACTAGTGATAAACGCATTTCTTTCTACTCTCAAAATACGAACTTATTACCTTCTAAACCTAAGCACCTTAACTAGGTATTCAAGAGTTTCAGAAGAAATTTGTTTTGACTCCAGCAGACAAGGGTCGCTGTTTGACGACTCTACAACGTTAACACTCTTCAGCAAGAGCTTTGTGGTACTAAGGCCAATGAACTGCAGCATTTGGCTTAGATGATTACCACATTTTGTCATTCAGCCACCAAGTTTGCTGTAAGTGTTCTAGACGGCCAAGACAAGCTTCCTACAATATATTGGTTACCAATACAAAGCACGGTGTATTGCAAACTCAAGCTCTTGAACCACCATTGAACCTCCGAAATTATTAACTTCATGTTTTACTGCCATCAAATCACGTGATTTAATATTGCGACAAAGTATTTGAAAGATCAGGAAGAAATCTCTTTTGTTCTATAGAAATTCTGATGACGTGTTTAATTATTATTGAAATCCAGACGTTTCGGTGTTTCAAAGGAGAAGTAAAACAAAGATAAGGAATTGATATAATTAACTTACTCCACCCATCAAAGACACCAAAGGGAAAGAAACACAAACATTAAGCGACCAGACCATAATGGAAACCTAAACAAAGGAAGGCCATAAGGACAGCCACTTTCCCACAAAATGGCCATATGGCCATCCAAAATAAAAAGACACAAGTGATTAACACAGTTAGTAACAAACAACAACATAAATAAACTGCCACAGAAGAACCGCCCTGGAACGGTCAGTGGAAAGAATTGCACTGGGGGGGGGGGGGGGGGGGGGGGCTTAAATCGATTTTACGTGGCCACAATCCCCGCCCTTACTTTTGTCGCGATTCAGACAAATAATTTGTTCAGTCCGCATGAAGGCCTCCTAACTCATCAGTGCAACATCTCCGTGAACACAAATAATCAAAGAACCACAGAGGTGAGACAACGGTGAGGACTCGACAGCAAGAAACCACTGAAATGCTGGAGCAGAAGAAAACCAACAGTTATACTCCGGATGGGCCCGACAGGAGACAGAGCATCAGGCACCAACCAACATTACCTTGAATTAGATCTCTCTAATTCTCAATAAGCCTTTACAATGGAACCGTCATAGAATCTGAGACCTGACCCATCGGCGTGCAATTAAAGAGGGAATCAAAGTTGCCAACCGTGATTTGGTTAACTACAATGCATGCAGTCTGTCGTATAATATCCATGTTGTACCCATCTTTTTATATCGAAGAATAATTTTACGAAATTGGGTGCTGAAGTCATTGCGGTTATATATTTTTCTGAATTTATATACTAAGTCACCATAAAATTCGGGTTCCGATAGACCTTGTTGCAGAAGAGATTTAAGTCCAACATTGAATTTTGAAATTAAATCAGAATGGCGTCTATACAATTTTGAAAAGGCTTTGCGTAGTTTATGGTACCGATAACCCTGATTAAGAAGTTTAGCCGTTAATAATTTATTACGAGTGTTGAAGTCAGTTACATGACTACATACTCTAGCAAATCGAATTAACTGCGAAATATAAACGCCATAGGATGGCGCTCGAGGAACATCACCATCCAAAAAAGGAAAATTTACAATCTCAAAATCAAAGTCATCGCGTTTATCATAAATTTTGCACGAAACAAACCCATCTACAATAGAGAGATGTTAATCCAAAAACGGGGCCTCGGTATCAGAAGAATTTGCTTTATTTAACTGAAGTTCTGGGGGGGGGGGGGGGTAAATCTGACTGATCAAACCATCGAAATAGGTATTATCAATATTTAATAAATCATCTAAATATCTAGAAGTGGAGCTCAAAGCTTCGATCATTTCAAATTGGTTATCAATGGAAAGCGACAACATGAAGTCTCTTTCATAACAATACAAGAACAGATCATCCACAAGAGGTGCGCAATTCGTACCCATCGGAATACCCACAATTTGTCTAAATAACTAAGTACCGAATCTAATATAAATATTGTCAAGTAGAAAGGTGAGGGCATCACACACTTTCTGACATGACCAAAGTGTATAATTCTTATGCTCTTTAGAAGTTAAAAATGCATTTCTGACATTACATGCAAGATAGAGAGAATCTTCTCTGTGAAAAGCCCATTCAATTAAATCATTAAGCTTTTCAAGTCTGTCTACTTATGACCATTTACACTACACATACTCATAATCTTATGAAAGAAAAACTTTATGATTTAACTGAATGAACATTTCATAGGGAAGATTAACTCTATCTTGCATGCAATGTAAGAAATGCTTTTTTCATTACTGAAGAGCATAAAAATGATATTTTATGGTCATGTATGAAAGTGTGTGAAGCTCTCACCTTTCTACTTGACACTGTTTACATAAGGTTTGGGACTAGGTTATTTAGAAAATTGTGGGAATTTCCCTAGTGATTGATCTGTCATGTTTTCTTTGGAAAGAGACTTTAAAATGTCCCTTTCCGTTGGAAACTTATCTGAAATCATTGAAGCCTTCAGCTCGACCTCAAAATAATTTTGATAGCCAATTGGCCATTTCGTCGGAAAGTAACTCTCCTTTTGGAAACATCAATAGCGGAAAGCCATTTTTCATATAAAAATTTTCATTTTTTCGGTGATAAGGGTTACAGTATATTTGTATAGGTGTGTTTTCGTAATGAATGCAATGATTATGTTTAGGCAATAGCACCTACTTCAAAACAGCGGTTCTAACGAGCAAACCACCTTAAACGGGGTCATGTTTTAGGCCGGCCTCGGTAGCCTAGTCGGATGCGCATCTGACTTGTGATCAGGAGGACGCGGCTTATATACCTGCCGGGGTCGGCAATATTCTTTTGTGGAGATTGATCATGAAATCTTTTCTACGGTCATTCTCTCCCTTCCGCTGATTCAAGAGGACAGTTGTCAGTTTCTGACGAAAGAATGGCACTGTACTAGTTACCCGATTACGTATAAGCCTGCGCAGGAAACATGTGCATAGGTAAACTGATCGGTTCAAAATGACCTAAAATAATGGTTACTCGGCCCTTAAACTCCAATACAAACAAACTTTGTAGCAAACGTTAACATACTTTGTAGCAAACGTTAATATATGTTTAAAACACGCATCATAAGAAAAAAATCACCTTCTAGGAGATAAGAAAGAAATCACTTTATCATACGGATGTGTGTCAGACGGAAGTGTTACCGTATGTTTTAAAAACAAATCATTTTTAAAAGGGTTCAGTAGATTTTCTTTTTATTCTGCTTTGTCTACAACCAAGTCCTCTGGTGATTTGCCATGTTTGGGATTGTTCAATGCAGTATAAATGGACAGTCACAAAATGGTCTTAATATATGAATTGTCATCACTACAAAGCAGTTCTAAATCTTCCCAAAGACATTTTCCTGCAAAATGTGTTGTTTCTACATCTGTTAGAAAATTGAATTTTTAGTTTCTCCTTAAGCGTCACTTTGTGTCTTCCTGACATTAATTTGCGGAATCCAATAAAGAAATTTGAGCCACGACACGTGAACTGAGAATATTAGAGTATCTTAGGTCAGAAACCAGTGCAACGCATGATTTCTCACCTTTCAATGGGCTATGGCTGATAATTGTTTATCTGGAGTTTAATCAAGGTCCGTGCATTTAACACTGAAATCTCTGGCGAATCCCTGAAAAATACACAGTCCCGACTGAGGTTTTCTTGTTAATATATGCACTTAGGAGCATTTTATGCGGCAGATGTAGTCTCAACAAGATTAATCAAGATAAGGACTGGTATGGGAAGCCATAATTATCACATATCTGTCAATTTCAGCTGGTGGTCTTACCAGTGCAGATAGACTACCTCATTTGTTGTATCCATGCAAGAACATTGGACACATGTACTTGTGAACAAAGTAGAAGCGACGGAATTTAAAAGGAATCGATACAACTACCCTACTTTAGGGTAAAGGCGTATAAGAATCTTACATAGGTGTGAAGGATGGATGAAATAATCCGTCCCGAGGTCACTGTCGGGCATCACGAGGTTTGCCGTGTGATGCCTGACAGTGATTTCGAGGGACGATTTTTTCTATCCACCTCTCACACCCATGTAGGATTCTTTTTCTTGCATACCTTTCATTTCTGAGTGTGGATTATTGATATCACAGTCACCTCTGTTGCCGACGTCCGCCATATTGTCATGACCATGCTGTGATGTTTAGTCACGTAACGTGCTGTGACGTCAACCTTGACGACGGCGCATATGAGGTCGTAGTCAACCAGTGAATTTATGAAACACGCGAGAATATTCGAATTTGGGTAAGAACACCAGGGTCAGAACAGAAGTTCTATGTATTTCCTTATCTTGTGTGCAAGAATCTCTCATCTGAAGTCTGCGATTGACCTGTCTCATTACATACATCGGTTGATGTGTTTACCTACATTGGTTGATGTGTGCTCGGAGGAGGATGTGCTTCACTTGCCGAGTCTTGCCAATTACCGGATTTAGTTTCAAACATTGTGACGGTTAAAAATCAGATTATTTCACTCATATCGAGTCGATCGTTAATCAGAGGTGGCGAAAACCGCAGTACCCGGAGAAAAACCACCTGACCTTCCGTTGCAGAACTTGGCGTCTCACATGCGACCCAAGCGAGGCTCGAAGCACAGCGGTGAAGTACCTAATGATCAAGAGTCAGCGCTCTTAACCACTAGGTCACGGAGGCCCGTCTTGCCTTCCCTTTGGTGTCTCTGATAGGAGGTGTGGTTTCACTGTTACAGTATCGATTCCGGATCATGGTCTTCACTTCTATTTTACGTCATTTTTAACAATATTTAGGTTATTTTGGAGAAGTTGCTTCTAATTTCGTGCGAATTTTACCCGGCACTAAGATGAAATGATATATCCCAAACCCTGCCGTCCAATCAAACAAATAGGGTGACGAGCAAAAAAGAAAGCAACGGCATCTTAATTGAAGTATTATTTGCACATTACGAAAACACGCCTATTCAAATACGCGCCGGCCTAGGTAGCTCGGATGCGCGTCTGACTCGTGATCAGGAGGACGCGAGTTGAATACCTGCCGGGACGGGCAAAATTCTTTCGTGTGGATTGATCATGAAATCTTTCCTACGGTCATTGTTTCCCTTCCACTGATTCAAGAAGGGCAGTTGTCGGTTTCTGACAAATGAATGTGCACTGCAATGGTTAAACGCTTAGGTATAAGCCTGTCCAGGAAAAGTGTGGATAGGTAAACTGAACGGCTCAAAAATGAACAAAATAGTGTTGACTGGGCCATTAAACTCCAATACAAACAACAAACTTTACAAATACACTGTAAACTCTACCGCCGAAAAATCGAGTTTTTTAAAATAAAATTGTGACATTTTAATATGATTTTACCCTGTAAACCCCAGTTTTAATATATAAAAGTGGGGTTCAAGGCGGGGGGGGGGGGGTGTCAAAATAATATAGGCGTGTTTTCGTGATGAGAAAGCTCAGTTCTTGTTCATTTCCTCGACATGCACGCAAAGACAAAATATTATAATAATAAACCGAAACAGACACACCGCCTGGCAAGGGCCAAATCACCGAGAAGCTAAAACCGATTTCACATCACGCTAACAAGTCCTTGAAATGAACACCCGCTTACACCCAACTTTGTATAGAGAAAGCTGGTGTTTAGCGCGTGTACATTATTTTCCTTATTTATGCTCATAGACATAAGTTGTTGGTACTCGTTAGAACTGCCTCAATGGGGCGGTTCTAACGAGCACCCACACCTATGTTTTGAGTATAAATAAGAAAAATGTCACAAATTTTCATCAGAAAATTGACCGTTTTGGAGATCGAAATGCGTGGCCACACAATCCCCGCTCTTGAGTTTGTCGTGGTTTCCACAAATGATCTGTTCGTTCAAACGTATTCGGAGTTGAAACAACCTTGATAACTCGACATCATGAAATAACTGAAAAGCAGAAGCGAAAGAAAACAACAGATGAACTACGGTTAGTGCTGAAAGAGGCAGAGCACCAAGCAACAAACGACTTTGGCAAAAGTCTTCAGGCCGGGTCCCTCATAGAGTCTGACATTATCTAAATATATTGAAATGTTACCTCCAAAAAATGAAAAATTGCGATTGTTTTTAATTTCTGCTACAGACATAGATTGTGGGCATTCGTTAGAACCGCCTTGCCGAGGCGGTTCTAACGAGTGCCCACAACCTATGTCTTAGAGCAGGAATAAGGAAAATAATGTATACCCCTGCAAACCCCAGTTTTACTACATAAAGGTTGGGTTGAAGGGAGTCGAAATTGTATAGGCGTGTTTTCGTGATAGAGACAAGACCAGCCGTTGCGTAATTAAAGAGAAAGCCAAAACACCTCGATTAGGTTAACTACCATACATGCGGTATGAAGTATGAGATCCATGTTATACCGAACCTTGTTATATCGAAATATAATTTTACGATTTTTAGTTTTTGTTTATTTAACTTCCCCTAAAGCAATGTATAGGTCATTTTGGAGACGTTGCTTCGAATTGTGTGCGAGTTTTACCCGATATTGAGATGAAATGGCATCTCAGTCCCTGTCACCCAATGGAACCAATAGGGTTTTTTAGCATTGGACGGTCCGACTCGCACCGCTTTACCTGGGCAGGGATAGATCCGCTAAAGGATTTACTAGTACTCATGTGCGGTCAGTTTCATCTCTGCGTGGAAGCATCATGCAGCCCATCTAATTCTTCAAGCCCCTATGTTCAGTACTGAAATCTCGTCAGTTTCTGATAATTTTACAATAGCGATTGGTACTATCATTGTGTAGCTGCTTATTATCTCGAATCATTAAGGGAAATGGGAACACCTGGCAGATTTTCCGCCATTCTTCAAAGTAAGACAATTTTTGGGACTTCCTGTTTGCTTTTCTGTAAGTCCTGGCTCACTGTAAAAGGGGTCAGTCCTCGGGAGCAAATTCTTTCCATTAAGAGTTGACCCCTATTGACATGGGAGAAAAAATACTTTTGCAGGAGTTGCTTCCCCTGAAGGTGTCTCCATTCCCCCAAAAGCCGATCCCGGGATTTGTGTATGATTATTACCGTCGAGGCTATGTTTTCAGAAAGTAACTAATCAAAGATATATATTGACACTTCAGCTTTTTATTAGTGTATATTGGTAAAAATACACAGCGATTGGTAAAATGTTGCTTCCAATATTTAAGCCTAAAGAAGCGAAAAATGCACATGAGGAAATCGATTCGCGACGGGATACTGCTTAATTTTATTTGTCTAAAATGTCCTTTCGGCTTCTTATGAAGAGGCTTGATAAAGATTTTATAGTTATACTCCAAATATAGCTTGCATATACTCGTTAAAATCGCCTCGTTGACGTGGTTCTAATGGATACCCACAACTTAAGGTGTGTGTTCTTTTCAGCAGAATTAAGGGACATTTACATCCATGTAAACCTTAGGTTTCACTATACAATAAAGGGTTTAAATCGAATACCGCTGAAGCCGGTGCTACGGGGGGGGGGTGGGGGGGGGGGGCGTATTCAGCCTTGCAAACTACCGAGTCTCTGATTCTCGTTCTTTTATGTGTTCTTTGTTTCCAAAGAAAACCTTTTAGCTTTTTATTTCACCTCACTGCAGCTTGTGTCAAGTGCCGTGTGGCGTAAAAAGTATGACCGTGTTTCATCAAAGAGCAGATTATGTTTTCTTTTCCTTTGGGATCATTGAGCCAATTCTGGTTACCGGTGCTAGGGGAGCGGGTGCGTATGCAGCCTTGTCTTCGGGTGTTTGTGTCGCGTATATTATATTATTTTATTTTGAATAGCCTTTTGGCCTTTTTGTGGGAAAGTAACTGTCCTTTTGGCTTTCCGCTGTTGGTGTTTCCGTTGGGGATCGGTTGCTTCATGTTGGTATTTCTTTCCCTTTGGTGTCTATGATGGGAGCTGTGAGTTAATTGTATCGATTACTGATCATTGCTTCTACTTCTATTTTGCAAACTACATTGCTGTGTATGAAGAGACCCAATAAAATAGAATTGAAGGCAATAATCAGGACATCTCCCATCAGAGACACCATAGGAAAGAAACCCAAAAATGAAACAACTAGACGCTAAAGGAATTATCACTAGCGGAATACCAAAATCAAAATATACCACAAAATGGCCCATTGGCTATCCAAAACAAAATAATATATTAAGCGATACACACACTGAAAGACAAACCATAAATAAAATAAACGACGACAGAAGAATCGCCTAAGAACGGTCAAAGAAACGAATTCAACTGGGGGTGGGGGGGGGGTATAAATTGATTTTACGTGACCACAATCCTAGCCCTTTAGTCGCGATCAACGAATTTGTTCACTCCGCATGAAGGCCTCCTAACTCAACAGTGCAACATCTCCGTGAACACCAAAATCAATCAACAACAAAAATGAAACAACAGTCCGGACTCACTGAAATGCTGGAGCAAAAGAAAACCAACAGTTAGACTCCGGTGGGCCCAACCAGAGACAGTCTCCGATTTCCGTTCTTTTATGTGTTCTTTGTTTTCACAGGCAACCATTTAGCATTTTTATTTTGAGGCCTTTATGCGGACTGAACAAATATTTTGTCTAAATCGCGACGGAAATAACGGGCGAGGAATATGGCCACGTAAAATCATTTTAAGCCCCCCCCCCCCCTCCCCCTGTAGAATCCGTTTCAATGACCTTTCCAAAAAAGAAGTGAAGTCAATGATCTGGAATCGATACAATCAACCCACAGCTCCCATCGGTGACACTTAGGGAAAGAAACACAAACATTAAACAACTAGACCCTAATGGAAACATCACTAGCGGAAAGCCAAAAGGACAGTTACTTTCCCACAAAATGGCAAATGGGCTATCCAAAGCAAAACAATTATTTATATAAACGATACACACACTCAAAGACAAGCCATAACAATATTAAACCACGACAGAAGAACCGCCTCAAATTATATGACGGTACCAGCGCAAAGGCTTACTGAGAATTAGAGAGAATCTTATCTTATGTAATGTTGGTTGGTTCCTGATGCTTGGTATCTGGTTGGGCCAATCGGAGTCATACTGTTGGTTTTCTTTTGATCCAGCATTTCAGGTTTTTTCTTTTCTTTTTTTTTTTCGCTGTCGAGTCCTCACCGTTCTTCCGTCTCTGTTGTTGATTGTTTTTTTTTTTGTGTTCACGAAGATGTTGCACTGGTGAGCTAGGAAGCCTTCGTGCGGAATGAACAAATTATTTGTCTAAATCGCGACGGAATCAAGGGCGAGGATTGAGACCACGTAAAATCTATGAATTGCTCTGGATAGGCAATTGGTCATTATGTGGGAAAGTAAAAGTTCTTTTGGCTTTCCGCTAGTGATGTTTCCATTAGGGTCTAGTTGTTTCATGTGTGTTCTTCCTTCCCGTGGTGTCTCTGATGGGAGCTGTGGGTTAATTGTATCGAATTCTGAAAATTTCCTTCACTTGTATTTTAGTTTAACTGTTATCTGCTAAACCCCATAATCAGGGTTATCGGTATCATAAACTAAGCAAATCCGTTTCAAATTTTATAGACGTCATATCAGTCAAGTTTTCGTTCGGAACGCAGTACCAACGACAATTTAATAAGACTAGAAACATTTATACGAAATGCTTTTATTAACAGAGAACACGTAGTAGCTGTCCTTTTCGACTTGGAGAAAGCATATGATACCACATGGCGTTATGGAATATTGAAAGATTGAAAGATCTCCATAACTTACGCTTAAGGGTAAAACTTCCCAGCTTTATTCAAAGCTTTTTAGACGAGCGCACATTTCAAGTGGGTGTGGGATCTACCCTGTCAGATCTCTATGAACAAGAGCAGGGTGTCCCACAAGGTATTATTCTCTCAACAATGCTATTTAACATCAAACTAAATTATGTTGTCCAATGTTTTGACGACAAAACAGATTGTTCTTTGTCTGTTGATGATTTTTGTATATGTTTCCGTTCAAAAAATATGAAAACAATTGAACGAAAGTTACAACAAAATTTAAAAAGAATAGAAGAATGGACTGATAAAAAGGAATTGCTCAATCTTTATCCGTCTGTTTTTTTAAATTCCTTTTAATAATTTTAACCCATTTATCAACAGATACATCTTGTCGGAAAGGCAAGTGGAATGGGACTGTGCACTGTGGACTTTTTCATAAGGTTTAACTGTTTCAGTTTTTTATACATATCATACTAACGTTTATACTTTTAATATCCTCATAAATCTTCATGCCGTTTAACCATTAAGCACTTGACGCTTATGACCCGCAAAGCGGGTTGACGCGTCGTTCAACACGAAACCATAATCATCATCTATCGCAACCCGAATTTCATAGTGGCTTAGTATATTAATTCAGAAAAATAATATAGTTGCAATGACTTCAGCACCCAAATTCGTAAAAAATCATTTTTCGATATAAAAAGATTGTGTACAACATAAATGTTATACGACAGACTGCATGCATGGCAGTTATCCCAATCACGGTTGACAAATTTGCTTTCCTCTTGCATTGCACGCCGGTTGGTCAGGCTTCAGATTCTATGACGGTTAAAGCGTAAAGGCGTATTGAAAGTTAGAGAGAATATAATTTCATGTAGTGTTGGTTGCTGCCCGATGCTCTCTCTCTCTCTATCTCTGGATTGGGTCATCGGAGACTAACTGTTGGTTATCTCTTTCTCGAGCAATTCAATGGTTTCTTGCTGTCGAGTCCACATCGTTATGTCATCTCTGTGGTTGTTTGATTTTTGTGTTCACGGAGATATTGCACTATTGTTTTAGGAGGCCTTCACGCGGACTGAACAAATTATGTCTAAATCGCGACTGAAGTAAGGGCGAAGATTGTGGCCACAAAAAATGATTAAAGCCCCCCCCCCCCCCCCAGTTGAATTCGTTTCACTGACCGTTCCATGACGGGTTTTCTGTCGCTGTTTATTTTTTTTATCGCTTGTCTTGAAGGGTGTGTATCGCTTATATTATTTGTTTTGGTTAGCAAATTGGCCATTTTGTGAGAAAGTAACTGCCGTTTTGGCTTTCCGCTATTGATGTTTCCATTAGAGTATGTTGTTTCATGTTTGTGTTTCTTTCCCTTTGGGTGGTGTCTCTGATGGGAGCTATGGGTTAATTGTATCGATTCCAAATCATTGCCTTCACTTCTATTTCACATGCAGATATTCAAAACGCCAAATAAAGAAACAACAGTTGAGACTACATGTAGAAAGTGTGGTCGCGGAGAAGTGAAGCATTGCCTTCACTACCATTTTGACGAGATGTAACTGACAGTTTAATCTACTTTTCATACACTTATCGTTTATTTATGACTGGTTCTTCAAGTCTGTCAACGTTTCTACCAACTGTCATGTAGTGGTCGTCTGAGGCACTCTATTTGATAGCCATCACATTATGCGGCTGACCATAAGGCTTTAGGTTCACCTTTGCTTGGATTGCCCATGAGGCTGAATGCCTTGTGGTCACTTAAGAACTAATTTACATTTTCTGGGGCTAGTGATCTACCTTTACAGTTCTGAAATTCAAGTTCTTGGTAAATGATTGAGTTGAACCCGTAAAATAAGGCAGTTACAACTGAGCGTCCCGCTAGCATAAAACGACGATTGTTTCTGGGCTCACCACAGTAGAGAATGAACAGGCCATGGAGGTAAGTCATAGCTGATTTATACAAGAATTGGTAATTTAGAATATTTTAGAATATTTAGAATTTTACTAAATTGCTTAATCGTGTAAAGCCGTCAATTTTTGGATATCTATTGTTCTGTATACATTTCCTGACATATTGCAGAATTAGTTCACCCAGTGTGGTGAAATATCTGCCACGCCTTCTGATGATATGTACATTTCTGACAGCATGTTAGGGCTCTCATGAATTCAAATCCTTACATCTTGGCAAGGGTTTCCGAAAATGTGGAAATGGATGCCCAAGACTTTATCCCATTACATTTTAAAATAAATTTAACGAGATTTATGTCATAATATCCTAGTCCTGGAAGTAAGAGAATGTTATGTAGATGTGTTTGGTTTTCTATATATCTTGAATTCGAAATAGATGGCCGACCATCACAACCGACAATACACCATGGGCGTTTTTCGTTACAGGTTCGGCTATGGATATGCTGGAGAACCTGCTCAATAGCTTTATAGGAGTATAGATTCACAAAAACTGGTTCCCCCGAACTGCCAAGAGGTTTGTTCGCACAGAGTTCACTTATTACCGAGTCATTAGGATATTCAGTTAACTCATTGGTATTTTCACCGTCATCTACGTAGTCGATTACGTTGTTATCCTTTGAAACATTTTGTTCCGAAAAACACCTACTTGAAACTGTCTTCCATAAACTCGTCTCTGATCCTAAAGTTTCTTTTGAATTTAACAACAGCTGTCTCTGCAACAAAGCCGATGTTCAAAACAATAAATAGCCAGTTCAAAAGGAATTAATAACTGTGGCTGTTTGAAGCTCGGTAGGACACCTGGAACTATGCAAAATGAGTGTCGTTATTACTTTGCTTCTCTTTCTCTGGTCGGGCCCAACGGAGACCAGCTGTTTTTTTTCTTTTGTTCCAGCATTTCAGTGGTTTCTTGCTGTCGAGTGTATAGTCCTCACCGTTGTTTCATCTCTGTGGTTGTTTGATGTTTGTGTTCTCGGAGATGTTGCACTAATGAGTTAGGAGGCATTCATGCGGACTGAACAAATTATTTGTCTAAATCGCGACGGAAGTACGGGCGAGAATTGAAGCCACGTAAAATGGAGTTAACCCCCCACCCCACCCCAGTGGAATTCGTTACACTGGCGGTTTTTCTCTCACGGTTTATTTTTGTTAGGGCTTGTCTTTGAGTGTGTGTTTCGCTTATATTATTTTGTCTTGGATAGCCAATTGTCCATTTTGTGGGAAAGTTAATGTCATTTTGGCTTTCCGTTATTGATGTCTACATTAGGGTCTATTTGTTTCATGTTTGTGTTTCTTTCCCTTTGGTGTCTCTGATAGGAGTTAATTGTATCGATTCCTGATAATTGCGTCACTTCTAGTTTACACGCATATGTCGTCATAGCACTTGATCATTATCGAAACAAGTCATTATATTAGTGTTTTGAGGGACCTTCCAAGGTTTCATTTTTATTTTTGATCAATGTTTTTACTGTAGGATAACTTTCCGCCGGTGATGTGTTGTTATTTAAGGAGCAAGTGACTTTTCTTCCAGAATCATAATAACTGACGACGATTATGCAAAAGGACAGAGGTGTCACAATGGGTTTGCTTTGTACAAACAGTCAACACTCTTTGCATTACAGAGAAATTTTTTACTGTTTGTGTTTTCCTCGCTTTGAATTCCTGAACATTTTTTTTAAAAATCGATGACATGATTTCCTTCACACAACCATTTTTTGACATCGAATGATTTTATTGTGTTATCGAGTTTGAAAGAGGATATTATAGCGTGAATTTCACTATAAATAGTTTCATTCTGCGACTTTCCAGGACTATTTATAAGCACAGCGCCATCAAGTGATTTCGACTCTAGTATGTAGTTGATAACGGCATTGATGTCCTTCTTGTAAACCTGATATTTCTTAGATTTATTATCATTAGAGATTCCCCTCAAAGCATTGAGCACATGCGGGCATATTGGGTAACATAGCCCAGTTCTTTAAGCTTTTTCTCAACAGACATCTTGTGCTTTTTACTACTGAATTTTTAATTGTGAACTCCTTATCGGAAGCAATATCGCTGTGTTGACAACACGCACAGGGTGGCATTGTGGCTCTGTAATGAAATTATTGGATCTTTGAAAATGGCCACCTTATTTTAGCACACCTGACCGAAGGTTATGTTGAGCTTTTGTGACCGTGAGATTTCCGGCGTCGTCGTGCGTAAACATTTCTTGTTAACACTCTAGAGGCCACAGTTCTTGCCGAATTATGACCACACTTGGTCAGAATGATCATCCTAACAACATCTGGGTCAAGTTCGAATATTGGACATGACGGGTCAAAAAGTAGATCAGAAGGTCAAATCATACAGACCAGCTACCGGTAATAACCCATTTTTTTCGTTTCGCGGAGAAACCGCCTAATCGGCTATTTTATCCGCAAAAACAGCGAGAAAAGATAAAATGAGCGAGAAATTTCTCGCTGAAATTTCTCCCGGTTTCGCGGAGAAAATTCTCGGAGATTCTCGGCGAAAATTTGACCGATTGCTTTCATTGAAAATGAAATTACCCGCGTTTCGCGGAGAAAAAAATACAACTGGGCTTACGTGAAATTTTCGGCTCATTATTATTTCTTCGATTGTTTGGCGTTGTTTTTGTAAACGAAGGCAAATGGTAGTCATTGTTAAATCATAATCAAATATTCTTTCATGTTACAAAATTTCATTTTAGTAATTTATTTCTCCTTTGTATAATTCCTTTTTAAAAGTCTCATGACAACTTTTATTCACATCACGAAAATAGGCCTATTTATTTGTTACCCGTTTTTACCCCACTTTTAACTGGGGTTTACAGGGGTATATCTTATTTATCTAATTTCTGCTCACATAGATTATGGGTACTCGTTAGAACCGCCTCGACGAGTCGTTTTAAAGTGTGCCCAAAATCTTGAGCAGAAATATGAAAAAATGCCAGATTTTTATCCGAAAATTATCCTTTTTTAGTGGTAAAATTTTACAATATATTTGAATAGGAGAGATCTCATAATGAGTCGTATATGTAGGTTATTAATACCATAATGATGTGCGACATTTACCAAAAGCTCAGCTTGTTGAAATAGATGGGCTGTATGGTGCTTCCACGAAGAGCTGAAACCGACCCGCATTCTAAGCCTGCCCGGGCAAAGTGGTGCGAGTCGGACCGTCAATGCTTATAAACAGTGTTGGTTTCATGGGGTGACAGGGCTTGAGATGTCATTTCATCTCAGTGTCGGGTAAAAGTCCCACAAAATTGGAAGCGACGTCTCCAAAATGACCTTTACAGTGTTGACGGGTACGTAAAACCTCAAACAAACAAAACCAGAAGCTCAGATTCGCCTCATTTATTTATGATTACAAACTGTCAAATTGGTTAGCAATCGGTGCTTTGAATGCAAAGTTAGTGACCAGTTAAAGAGGAACAAATGAATTACACCGCAGGCTAGGTCTATGTCGCGGACGAACGGACGAAAACCCAGACACCTATATCGCGCCATGCTTCATGCAGGCGCGTGAAAAAGGACATACTACTTTGCATTCGCAGGCATTATTTGCGCTACCAAGTCTCCTTCCCCGACCCCTTACCCACCCTAACTAATAAATACGCTTAAAGGTTGCGCATTATCCTCGGGGTGCGGCACTTTCAAGATTATTTCACTTATTTCGAAAGGACCGCTAATCAGAGTTGAGCTAAAACCGGAGGCGCAAACCACAGCGGAGTGGCCTAATGACCCGATGATAAACCCTTTTTGTACAAAATGGAATCTTCCTCCTTATATATACAGGAGTCCATTTTGAAACTTAGGGGTGTCAGGTTGTTTTTCTTTCTTAAAAATTTAGTCCGGGAAATGGCTGAACGTTTTGCAAACAGTGTAGGCCCTGATCAGACGCCCCGTTCTGCGGTGTCTGATCTGGACCTGCACTGTTTGCCAAGGTACCCATTTAGGGGTTTCTGGTACTGAACGGGTTAAGAGTCAGCGCTCTTACCCATTAGGACACGGGGGCCAGTTACCTTCGGGGTGTACAGTAGACTTAACAAAATACCGGGGTTGCATATCTGTACAAACTTCGCTGATTATCTTGGAGAATTTTGTAGTTCTGCTCCAAGTTAGAGATCAGACTTATATGCAGCCTTGGAATGCTTGCCGCGCAATTTCCCCATATTAACCCTTTTTGTACCAAATGGAATCTTCCTCCTTATATATAGCATGAGTCCATTTCAAAATTTAGGGGTTTCAGGTTGTGATTTCTTCAAAATTGATTAGGAAAATGGCCGAACTTTTTGCAAACAGTGTAGGCCCTGGTCAGACGCCGTGTTCTGTGGCGTCTGATCTGGGCCTGCACTGTTTGCCACGGAACCGGTTTAGGGGTTTCCAATCTGAAATGGGTTAATGTATGAGTAAAATTGAATTGTAAAGGCAAGCAACACAAGCGGGTCTCCGTGGCCTACTGTTAAACATTAGATCTCTCACTCGGGCTGCATGTGAGCTTAAGTGTAAGCATCAGTGATGTTTAATTACTCGCAGTGTATGAAAAAGATCAACCAAAATGTAGAGTGAGATCAGCGCCCACACATATATGTACAAGCAGGATCCCCGTTATTTTATACATTGAGTTTGATTTTTCTAAAGTATTTACTTGAGAAAAAAATAAAGCACTCCCAATATGGTGAACCGATAGAAAATCAACAGTTTTCAATTTATGAAGCATTTACACAACAGTAAAAAAAGGAACACAGAAAACATTCATCATGTTCATACTGCGTTGTAAAGTGCATAAGATGCGAATCATTATGATTCCAACCGGATCAAAATAATACTTTAAGATCGCTAGAGTTGTCGATCTTTGTACAAAGAACATGCAGTTCGTCATATGCTTCGAACTTTGTGTACCAAATTTTAATGCATGAAAACAATACATGCACATGAACAAATATACATGTAGGTATAGGTAGATTTCGCGGAGAAACACCGTGAACGTCTTCACCTGTACTAATTGGCTTTCTCCGAGGAAAAGCGATGTTCACGGAGAAATTTCGCGGCGTTTCGCGGAAAAATTAACCGCTTTGAAACGCGATTTTTTTTTTTTTCGGAGAAATTTATCGCTTGTTCTCCGAGAAAAAAAGCCTATTACCGTGGAGAAAAAAAATATGGGTTATTACCGGTAGCTGGTCTGTAGATAAAGCTTGTTAACATCCTAGAGGATCTCGGTCAAGTTCGAAAATGGGTCATGAGTAAAAACTAGGTCAAAATTTCAAATGATAGAAAAACCTTGTTAACACTCTAGAGGCCGAAATTTCGATCCAGTCATTAACTTGCTCATAGTTATCATCTTGACAATGTCTAGGTCAAGTTACAATATGGGTCATGTAGGGTCAAACAAAAAGTAGGTCATTAGGTCAAATCATGGGAAAACCTTGTGAACATTTCAGAGGCCATAATTTTAGTTCAGTCATCAAACTTGCTCTGAATGATCATACTGACAATATCTCGGTCAAGTTCGAATAATGTCATTACCTGAGGTGGCGGTGCTTCAGGTACCCAACACGCCTCTTTGGCCTGGCTTTTCGGTGTAGATGGGTGGCCGTGCGGTCCGGCACGGTCAATCGACTTGTCGCGCCAAGCCCTAGAGATGCCTCTTTGCTTTCTTTTCCATTCTTTTAGTTTCTTTCCTATTACCAACCTTATGACCATTTACCTAACCCTTTTCTATCTTTTTATCTCTAGAAGGCGGTGGACAAACGGACCAATCGTGTTTATGCGAGTATATCTCACGTGTATCTCTAACACCTGCGAGTTGGGTAACCACTCCATTATGGTGTTCCCTTGTAGGGCTCCACGGAGGGCGGAGAGCACTTGGCACGAAACTCTGATATATTCCTCATGGGGAATGAAAAACAAATAACCGCAACGCACCTAAACGTAAAAAAGACGAAGATGCATCCGAATCGGATAAACACCGTCAACAATCCAGTCAGCAGTCAAGTCAACAATCTAGTCAGCAGTTTGCTGAATCAAATTTTGCCAATGTTCCGCGTTTCTTGGTTGTGGCGTCGCTTGACGATACAAGAACGATCAAGCCTTTCTCCCTTTGTTATCGAGAAAAGTATTGTCGCCATAGCCGGACACCCTAAGAGTATAAAGAAACTCAAATCAGGTGACCTTCTCTTGGAATTCGAGAGAAAACAGCAAGCTGTAAGCCTGCTCAACACCAAAACACTATTTGATCTTTCAGTCAAAGTATCTCTTCACAACACGCTAAACTCATCTAAGGGAGTGATTCGCAGTCCACAACTGCGTCCTTGTACAGATGAACAGATCGTTGATAACCTGAAAGATCAAGGCGTAATTGGTGTTCGTAACATCAACGTCCGTAGAATTGGTGTACTAAAACTAACAGCTACTTATGTGTTGACTTTTAATACAGCAATTCTACCCAAGAAAATCAAAGTAGCATATCTTTCCATTAACGTAAAGGTATACATCCCAATTCCTCTTAGATGTTACTCTTGTCAGGTTTTTGGCCATCACGAAAGCAATTGTCAGAGAAAAATTCTGTCCTAATTGTGCTGAAGAAAAGCATATTGATAATCACCTCAACTGCAAAAATGAAGCCAAAATGCGTAAATTGTGATGGCAAACATGCTGTTTTCTCTCGAGACTGTCCGGCGTGGAAAAAAGAAAAAGAAATACTCCCTGTCAAATACCGAAGGGGGATAACATTCCAAGAAGCGCGGAAAATTGTCAAAGAGCGATACACAACACCAACCACCAGTTACGCACCCATCACAAAGGGTGCTGGTGTAAAATGCACCAGCTCCGCAACACAGACTCCTAAATCGTGCATAGCTGAACTGAAAAAAAATCTGGTGCCTGGAGTAAATCCACTCCAGCACCACAATAATCAACCAATTTATCAAACGGCGCAATCCAGGTTCCTCCGGATCGGTCGAAAGCGACCGTACCGAAGCCAGCGCCGCATGCAAAAGAGAAACCCGACTCTGGTAGAACCACTCAAACAGACAGACAACGTAAAATGGAAAGAAACACTATAAAAGGACGGGTACAGTTTTCTATTACAAAGTGCCTACTGAAAGAGCTAATTCTTGAAGTGAACAAAAATTGATTAAAACACACTCATAAGGTGACCAAATACCTCTGGTTTCTTGAACAATGTTTTACATTTTCATCCGCATGCGTTTTCGTAACACAATTTCCGGTTGAATACATGCACTACTGGTCATGTGTAACATTGCGCCTATGGAAAAACTGAAGACCCCTGTGGACTTCAAACGAAAATTGCATGATCGTCCACATCGTTAATCGGAGAAAACTACACACCACTATATTTTAGAAACAATAATGCTTTACAAATGTTGATGTTTTGGCGGTTAACGACGTGGAGGGTGTTGAAAAATAAACTTTTATCGATAAAATAAGGAGAGAAAATCAATGTTACCAAAGAACTGTGCATACTCGCACAGGAAAACATCAATTTAGTCTACATATACAGAATGACAGTGGCTGGCCATCTGTATGAGCACGACCATGATTCCTTGCTGGGCAAACGGGAATGCTTTTCATTGATAAATTAAAGAACTATTATGTTACAGCTGTCACGTGCTGTGCATGGTACTTGTATGACAAACATTTATGTTTACCTTCCATTACCAGACAGCGTCTTATATTGTTTATAGAGTATGCTAAATTTCATCTTTTCTGACGTACCCTGAATGCTGGTATAAATAGAAATGTTTTTGGAAGAAAAAAAATGTCCCCTCACCATAAATATATCTTAAACGCCCATTTGACTTTAATAACTAGATTAAAGTCAACAAAATGTAAGCTGCAAACTAGCCATTTTTTGCCAAAAGCTGACAGTTTTTGTGGGAGCCTATGACCTTAAAAAACAAACAGTCATTAAAAAGCTCAGATCACGATACAAATTTGGTAGACTGTAATTAAATATTGTACCGATTTTGACCAACAATCATAAATTCTTAAATGATTTAGGTTACAGATAAGCCATTATTGGCCCCAAAAGAACAGGTTTCGAGGGAGACCTTGGCCTTAGAGTGCAGACAATAAGTACTTTCTCTCATCTACTAACTTCTGAAATATGTTATAGAAACGGTTAGCCTTTGGAAGCAAGGAATACACAATAGGGAGTGGACGTGTTTTATGGGCCATACTAGCTAGTTTCGGCCAATTGGGCTTCATCAGTGACCCTAAAATATTTTCAAAATTCAACAATCAAATTTGTTTTGTTTGTTTGATTTGAGGTTTAACGACCCCGTCAACACTGTAAAGGTCATTTTGGAGACGTTGCTTCCAATTTTGTGGGACTTTTACCCGACGTTGAGATGAAATGACATCTCAAGTCCTGTCACCTAATGAAACCAATAGGGTTTATAAGTATGAAATGTCCGACTCGCAACGCTTTGCCCGGGCAAGCTTAGATCCTCTAAGCGGATTACACGCACTCGTGTGCGGTTCGGATTTAGCTCTGCGTGGGAGCATCATGCAGCCCATATATTTCTTCAATCCCCGATTGGCGGGGCCGTCAACAATGGAATCAATGATCCCAAAAGGACAAAAACTATAAACGTTACTATGATATAGGGCAGGGAGACTTTTAAAGGCCGCCACACATTTCCAGAAACCAGTTGTAGTGACGTTAAATAAGTTGTAGAAAGGGTTATCCTTAGCCATTTTTGGCCCAGAATTGACTGGGTTTTTTTTTTGGTGGGGGGGCTGTGTCCTTGAAAAAAAATCAAGGTCTCCAAATTCTAATCAAATCTGCGATATGTTGTAATGATATATTGTACCAATTTTGAATGCAATTAATCAATTTGTTTATGAGAGATTGTGCAGACAAGCCTTTTTTGTCCCAAAATCGTCCGTTTAGTCGAGCCTGTGCCCTTGAAATAATGTCAAGGTCGACAAAATATAATCAATATGTTCTATAAAAGGGTCATCCTTTAGAAGCAAGGAATACACCACAGAACTGAAAAATCAGGAGTGTATATGCTTTCTGGGCAGGACTAGCTAGTTTCGGCCAATTAGGCCTCATCAGTGACCCTCAGATATTTTCAAAATTCCACAATGGAATCAATGATCCCAAATGACAAGAAAATATAATCTACACGTTGATATAGGGCAAGGAGACGTTTTACCGCCGCCACACATTCCCACACACCAGCTGTAGTGAAGTTAAATATGTTCTATAAAAGGGTTATCCTTAGGAAGCAAGGAATAAACCACAGAACTGAAAAATATGGAGTGTATTTGCTTTCTGGGCCAGACTAGCTAGTTCCGGCCAATTAGGCCTCATCAGTGACCCTCAGATATTTTCAAAATTCCACAATGGAATCAATTATCCCAAAGGACAAGAAAATAAAATCTACACTATGATGTAGGACAGGGAAAGTAGAAGTAAAACAAAGATCAGGAATTGATACAATTAACTTACTCCACCCATAAAAGACACCAAAGGGAAAGAAATACAAACATTAAGCGACCAGACCATAATGGAAACCTTAACAAAGGAAGGCCATAAGGACAGTTACTTTCCCACAAAATGGCCATATGGCCATCGAAAATTAAAAGACACAAGTGATACACACAGTAAGTAACAAACAACAACATAAATAAATCGCCACAGAAGAGCCGCCTTGGAACGGTCAGTGGAAGATTTCCACTGGGGGGCTTAAATCGATTTTACGTGGCCACAATCCTCGCCCTTACTTTCGTCGCGATTTAGACAAATAATTTGTTCAGTCCGCATGAAGGCCTCCTAACTCATCAGTGCAACATCTCCGTGAACACAAAAATCAAAGAACCACAGAGGTGAGACAACGGTGAGGACTCGACAGCAAGAAACCACTGAAATGCTGGAGCAAAAGAAAACCAACAGTTAGACTCCGATGAGCCCGACCAGAGACAGAGCAACAGGCACCAACCAGCATTATCTCTCTAATTCTCAATAAGCCTTTACGTTGGAGCCGTCATAGAATCTGAGGCCTGACCCACCGGCGTGCAATTAAAGAGGGAAGCAAAGTTGCCAACCGTGATTGGGTTAACTACCATGCATGCAGTCTGTCGTATAATATCCATGTTGTACCCAATCTTTTTATATCGAAGAATGATTTTACGAAATAGGGTGCTGAAGTCATTGCGGTTATATATTTTTCTGAATTTATATACTAAGTCACCATAAAATTCGGGTTCCGATAGACCTTGTTGCAGAAGAGATTTAAGTCCAATATTGAATTTTGAAATTAAATCAGAGACGTTTTACCGCTGCCACACATTCCCACACACCAGCTGTAGTGAAGTTAAATATGCTCTATAAAAGGGTTATCCTTTGGAAGCAAGGAATACACCAGAGAACTGAAAAATATAGAGTGTATATGCTTTCTGGACCAGACTACCTAGTTTCGGCCAATTAGGCCTCATCAGTGTAAATCTGCGTCATGTTGTAATGATATAGGGTGCTTAGTTTGACTAAAATTAATCAATTTGTTAATGAGACAGAGTTCAGAAAACCCATTTTTGGCCCAAAATTGACTGTCTTTGGGGTGCTATGACCTTGAAAAAAAGTTCAAGCTCATCAAAATCTAATCAAATCTGTGGTTTGTTGTAATGATATATTGTACCAAATTGGTGAAAATCAATCATTTTGGTAGTGAGATAGAGTGCAGACAAGCCCCAAATGTGATTGTTTTTAGGGGCCCGTGACCTTGAAAAAATGTCAAGGTCATCAAAATCTAATCAGATTTGCGGTATGTGGTAATGATATATCGTTCCACGGTTGACTAAAATAAACAATTCGTTAATGAGATAGAGTGCAGACAAGCCATTTTTGCCCTAAAAATGACTGTTTTGGGGTCGCTGTGACCTTGAAATTGAGATCAAGGTCACCAAAATCTAACGAATCTGCGGTATTTTGTAATGATATATTGTACTGTTGAAATCTTTCTGCCAATATTTTAAATATATATTTCAGAATCGAAAATACATTCCGTATTATTAAGCATTTCTAACATATTATACTAATACATAAAAGTTCAACACAATATAATTTTTTTATGCACATACTGTACATAAAAGAAACAAGAAACAGAAATTATGATATGGACATGTAGATTAGCCATGGATGCCTACTATATGTAATGTTAGCACGATTGTGAAAAAAAAATGTCATATTACTTTGGAAAATCGCCAAAACTGCAAAACTGACTTGTAGAAAAACGGAAGTCACATGACTGCACGTGTCATGGTTAATTTAAATATTGTTGTCAAATGAACGCGCATATAGTGGACTATGTTTCATATACGTTTCTTCAAGACCCATCGTAGGCACAAATATGGCTAACTTGAAACACGTTCTTTCAGATCCGGATGTTTGAGTGATAGTGATATGGATTTCACTGAAAAGTGATAAAAAACAGATCGAGGTCAACAACACCACGAAGTGGCTAAAACAGATCGATATCACCAATTGCAAGTCTTAATCTCTCCATAAAATGGATTTAAAACACAAAATAATATCAAAATGTACCTGTTGATAGTATTTTTTTTCATAAAAGAAATTGGACTTTTTCATAAGATTTAACTGTTTCAGATTTTTATACATATCATGCTGAAATATTTACTTTTAATATCCTCATAATTCTACATACCGTTTAACCATTTACCGATTGACGCTTATGACCCACAAAGAGGGTTGACGCGTCGTTAAACACGAAATCATCATCATCAGAAATAGATGGGCTGCATGATGCTTCCACACAGAGATGAAATCCGACCGCACAAGAGTACTGGTAAACAGCACATGAGTACTTGTAATCAGCTTAGAGGATCTAAGCCTGCCCCGGTAAAGCAGTGCGAGTCGGGCCGCCCATGCTTATAAACCCTATTGGTTTCATTGGGTAACAGGGTCTTAGATGTAATTCCATCTCAATGTCGGGTAAATGTCCAACAAAATTGAAAGCAACGTCTCCAAAATGACCTTTACAGTGTTGACGGGGACGTTAAACCTCAAATCAAACATACCTGCATACATACATACATACATACATAATACAAGGTCTTGAAGAAATAGATTAGCTGCATGGTGATTCCACGCAGAGCTGAAACCAACCGCACACGAGTTCTAATAAACCGTTTAGCGGATCTAAAATAGAAGTGGAGGCAATGATCAGGAATCGATAAATTAACCCACAGATCTCATCAGAGACACCAAAGGGAAAGAAACCCAAACAGAAAACAACAGACCCTAATGGAAACATCAGTACCGACCGCAATGAATAATATTGTACAATGTTTGGATGACAAAACAGATTGTTCGTTGTTGATGATGATGATGATGATTTCGTGGTCAACGACGCGTCAACCCTCTTTGTGGGTCATAAGCGTCAAACGGTTAATAGTTAACGGCATTGAGAATTATGAGGATATTAAAAGTAAAAAAGTTAGTTTGATAGGTATAAAAATTTTAAACAGTTAAATCTTATGAAAAAGTGCAATTTCTTTTAAGAATAAAATAATATTTTCAAAAGGTACATCTTGAAACAATTGTTGCAAAGTGTCAGCTTTGAAGAATAAGTAACGGGACTGTGAAAAGTCTACACATTCAATTAAAATATGTTTCACAGTGAATGGATGATCACAGCCTACACAGGAAGGCTGTTCATCACCATTTAAAATATAAGAATGAGTAACTCTAGTATGGCCAATGCGCAGTCGTGTTAATACTACATCCTCTTTCCTGGAAAACTGTGGAGGAGAGCATTTTGTTCCAACGACAGGTTCAATGGCATGGAGTTTGTTACTTATTGCACGGTCCCATTCGCCTTGCCATTCCGACAAGATGTATCTGTTGATTAATTTTTTAAAATTATTAAAAGGAATTTTAAAAACAGACGGATCAAGATTGAGCGATTCCTTTGCTTTCTTGTCAGCAAACTCATTGCTGACAATGCCAATATGGCTCGGAAGCCAACAAAACAAGATTTGGTGCGTTTTAGAAATTTCATGATGTTTTTCGATCAGTTTTTGTATTTGAGGATTTTTAGATGATGAATGGTCTAAAGCCTTAAGCACAGAAAGTGAATCAGAAAATATAATTGCTTTTTGAAATGATGAATAACTGATAAAATCTAAAGCTAGGTCTATTGCTTTGGCTTCAGCTGTAAAAATAGATGAACCATCTGGAAGGCGCAAGGTTTGGTTCGTATCCTGAGAAATATACGCACAACCAACTTTTTCTCCTTCTTTTGAACCATCAGTATAGACTTGCTGGTAACTATCATAACGTGACTGCAGTACCTGAAAGTTTTGTTTGAGTAGCATTGGATTTGAATCGGATTTTTTACCATCATGTAAGTCAAACAGAATAGAAAGTTTTTTAATACACCAAGATGGAATTTCGGCCGTTTCATGTTTTTGAATATTTTTAAGGTCGATATCTGAATTTTCTAGCAGTGGTAAAATTCGTAATCCAAAAGGTTTGATTGCTGTGGGTTTAGTTTCATACTTATCTACATATTCAGGTGGAAATGAAATTTGGAATGCCAGGTTAGATGGATTAGCAGCAAGTCTGATAGCGTACTTTAGAGAAAGTTTCTCTCTGCGCGAAGTTAAAGATGGTTCACCTGCTTCCACATAAAGGCTTAATACTGGAGAAGTACGGAAGGAACCCATAGCCAGACGAAGGCCTTGGTGATGGATAGTATCCAAAGATTTTAAATAAGACTTTCTGGCAGAACCATAAACAATAGACCCATAGTCTAATTTAGATCTTATCAGAGACCGGTAAAGATGTAATAAAATGTACCGATCTGCTCCCCTACTTGTATGAGCTAAAACTTTCAAAAGATTCAAAGCTTTTAAGCATTTTGCTTTAAGATATTTAATATGGGGAATAAAAGATAACTTTTGATCAAATATGACCCCAAGAAATTTGGCTTCTTCAACAACAGGAATTTGTGATCCGTATAAAAACAAGGAATGATGTTCGTGTTTCTTCCGTAGCTTACAAAAATGAACACACTGTGTCTTCGACTTGGAGAACTTGAAACCATTTTTATCAGTCCATTCTTCTATTCTTTTTAGATTTTGTTATAACTTTCGTTCAATTGTTTTCATATTTTTTGAACGGTAACATATACAAAAATCGTCAACATACAAGGAACAATCAGTTTTGTCGTCCAAACATTGGACGATATTGTTTATTTTGATGTTAAATAGCGTAGTTGAAAGAATACTACCCTGTGGGACACCCTATTCTTGATAATAGAAATCTGACACGGTAGACCCCACACGGTCCTGAAACATGCGCTCCCCTAAAAAGCTTTCAATAAAACTGGGAAGTTTTCCTCTTAAGCCAATGTTATGGAGATCTTTCAATATTCCATAACGCCATGTTGTATCGTATGCTTTCTCCAAGTCGAAAAAGACAGCTACTACGTGTTCTTTGTTAATAAAAGCATTTCGTCTTATTAAATTGTCGTTGGTACTACGTTCCGAACGAAAACCCGATTGATATTCTGAAATGAGGTTGTTGGACTCTTAGTACCAGACTAATCTCTTGTTTATCATTCACTCCAATGTTTTACACAAACAACTTGTCAAAGCTATCGGGCGATAATTTGTATGTTCTGCATGATCTTTTCCTGGTTTCGGAATTGGTACAACTGTAGCTACACGCCAGCTCTCAGGACAGACCCCCGTTTCCCAAATATCATTAAAGATATCTAAAAGTGTTGAAAGAGAACTTTTTGGCAGATGCTTAAGCATCTGATAATGAATTTCATCGGGGCCGGTTGCCGTATCATGAGATTTTTCAATGGCTTCAACAAGTTCGGATAAGTTAAAAGGTTTGTTGTATTCTTCGTGATTAAGGGATTTAAAGTTTAGATTTCTTTTCTCTTGGTCCTTTTTGAAATTTCTAAAAGAGTCAGAATAATTACGCGATGATGAGTTTCTCAAGAATTTGCTCCCAAGAGTATCTGAAATATCTTTTTTGTTGAAGCTATTGTGTCAAATTCAGTATTTAAATGTGATAAACTAGCGGGCTTTGTTTTTCCTGAAATTTTACGTACCATATCCCAAACCTTTTTAATGGGGGTTTTGTAGTTCAATTTTGAAACGTATTCCCTCCATGACTTTCGTTTTGAAGCTCGGATTGTTCTCCGAGCTTTAGCTCTAAAAACTTTTAATTCGTTTAGCTTTTCTGAAGTGGGACTTTTGCAGAACTTATTTAGGGCCTGTTTGCGCTTTTGAATAGCTTCTTTACAGTCATTATTAAACCAAGGCTTACTTTTCTTAGCATTTGTGGAGGTCTTTGGAATGCATTGTTCTGATATATTAATAAGTGTATCTGTGAAATCAGAAACAATGTCGGATGATTCATTTAAGTGATCAACTGATAACTCTTCTTCACATAAATTATGGAATAATTCCCAGTCGGCTTTATTCATTTTCCATTTCTGGTTACAGTCCTCATCTGGTTCGTTTACGCTCTCAATTATAACAGGGAAGTGATCACTTCCGCACTGATCATCATGAACAGACCAGTCATAGTCCAAGAAGAGAGATGGGTGACACAAAGAGAGATCTAAAGAAGACAAATGACCTGTCGCATGGGTGAAGGTAAGTATAAGATGTATCATTCATCAAGCAAAGATCGCTTTTTGCAATAAAATCTTCAACAAATGCTCCTCTGTTATTGATATCTTTACAGCCCAATAGAATATTGTGACCATTGAAGTCGCCAACTAAAAGATATGGCGAAGGAAGTTGACTCAGCAATGAGTCAAGATGTTCGGGCTTTAAAGAAAATGAGGGCGGGATATATAGAGAGCAAATTGTAGTTTCTTTATCCAAAGAAACCGATACTGCTACAGCTTGTAGGTCTGTTTTTACTTTGATCTCTCTTTGTGGTAAACATGATTTCATAAAAATTGAGCTGCCACCAGATGGTTTGTTACCATCAGAATAGATATAGTTGTATGTATTGAAACCCCTGACATCAATGCTGTCATCAGTTTTTAAAAAAGTTTCTTGCAAACAAAAAACCGATGGGCTTAATAACGAAATAAGTAATAAGAGTTCATTATAATTTGATTTAAGACCTCGACAATTCCATTGTATTATTTTGTGTTTTAAATCCATTTTATGAAGAGATTAAGACTAGAAACTATATTGGAGCTGCAATTGGCGATATAGATCTGCTACCACCAGCTCGTGGTGTTGCTGACCTCGATCTGTCATTGCCGCTTGGTGATGATGGAGTTTCATTGAACTCCATATCATTGTCACTCAAAGATCCGAATCTGTTCTGGAATTTTATATTGTCTCTTTCCATTTTACGTTGTCTGTCTGTTTGTTTTTGAGACAAGTGTTGTTTCTTCGGATCTTCTTATCCCTTATTAGTTCGACCTGAGTCGAGTTTCTCTTTTGCATGCGGCGCTGGTTTCGGTACGGTCGCTGTCGACCGATCCGAAGCAACCTGGATTGCGCCATTTGATAAACTGGTTGAACTTTTTGGTGCTGGGGTGGATTTACTCCATGCACCAGATTTTTTCAGTTCAGCTATGTATGATTCAGCAGTCTGTGTTGCGGAGCTGGAAACTTTTACACCAGCACCCTTTGTGATGCTGGCGTAACTTGTGGTTGGTGTTGTGTATCGCTCATCAACAATTTTCCGCGCTTCTGGGAATGTTACCCCCCTTTGGTATTTGACAGTGAGTATTTCTTTTTTTCTTTTTTCCATGCCGGACAATCTCGAGAGAAAACAGCATGCTTGTCACCACAATTGACGATTTTGGCCTCATTCTTGCAGTTTTGATGGTTATCGACATGTTTTTTCTCACCACAATTTGGACAGAGTTGTTTCTTCTGACATCTGCTTTCGTGGTGACCAAAAACCTGACAATGATAACATCTGAGAGGGTTTGGTATATACACCTCTACGTTAACAGATAGATATGCAACTTTTTAGATGATTTATTAAAAATTGATAATGCCTATTTCGATGGTTTGATCAGTCAGATTTACCCCCCATCTCTTCAGTTAAATAAAGCAAATTCTTCTGATACCGAGGCCCCGTTTTTGGGTTTGCGTCTGTCTGTTGTGGATGGATTTGTTTCGTGCAAAATTTGTGGTGGACGCGAAGGCTTTGGTTTTGGGATTGTGGATTTTCCTTTTTGGGTGGTGGTGTTCCTCGTGCGCCATCCTGTGGCGTTTATGTTTCGCAATTAATTCGATTTGCTAGAGTGTGTGGTCGTGTAACTGACTTCAACACTCGTGGTGGGTTGTTAACGGCTAGACTCCTTAATCAGGGTTGTCGGTGCCATAAGCTGCGCGGGGCCTTTTCGGGGTTTTATAGACGCCGTTCTGGTTTAGTTTCAGGATTCAATATTGGACTTAAGTCTCTTCTGCGGCGGGGTCAGTCGGGGCTGAGTTTTGTGGTGACTTGGTATATAAATTCAGAAAAATATATAACCGCAATGACTTCGGAACCCAATTTCGTAAAATCATTCTTCGATATGGGGGGATTGGGTGCAGCATGAATGTTATACGACGGACTGCATGCATGGTGGTTGGCCCGGTCGCGGTTGGCAACTTTGCTTCCCTCTTTAATTGCACGCCGGTGGGTCAGGCCTCAGATTCTATGACGGCTCCAACGTAAAGGTTTATTGAGAATTAGAGAGATCTAATTCAAGGTAATGTTGGTTGGTGCCTGATGCTCTGTCTCTGGTTGGGCCCATCGGAGTCTAACTGTTGGTTTTCTTTTGCTCCAGCATTTCAGTGGTTTCTTGCTGTCGAGTCCTCACCGTTGTCTCATCTCTGTGGTTCTTTGATTTTTGTGTTCACGGAGATGTTGCACTGATGAGTTAGGAAGCCTTCATGCGGACTGAACAAATTATTTGTCTAAATCACGACGGAAGTAAGGGCGAGGATTGTGGCCACGTAAAATCGATTTAAGCCCCCCAGTGGAAATCTTTCCACTGACCGTTCCAAGGCGGTTCTTCTGTGGCGATTTATTTATGTTGTTGTTTGTTACTTTCTGTGTGTATCACTTGTGTCTTTAAATTTTGGATGGCCATATGGCCATTTTGTGGGAAAGTAATTGTCCTTATGGCCTTATATATAATCGCAATGACTTCAGCACCCAATTTCGATTGGGTACAACATGGATGTTATACGAGAGACTGCATGCATGGTACTTAACCCAGTCACGGTTGGCAACTTTGCTTCCCTCTTTAATTGCACGCCGGTGGGTCACGCCTCAGATTCTATGACGGCTCCAACGTAAAGGCTTATTGAGAATTAGAGAGATCTAATTCTTGGTAATGTTGGTTGGTGCCTGATGCTCTGTCTCTGGTCGGGCCCATCGGAGTCTAACTGTTGGTTTTCTTTTGCTCCAGCATTTCCACTGACCGTTCCAAGGCGATTTTGTGGGAAAGTAACTGTCCTTATGGCCTTCCTTTGTTTAGGTTTCCATTATGGTCTGGTCGCTTAATGTTTGTGTTTCTTTCCCTTTGGTGTCTTTGATGGGTGGAGTAAGTTAATTGTATCGATTCCTGACCTTTGTTTTACTTCTACTTTTCAGTGGTTTCTTGCTGTCGAGTCCTCACCGTTGTCTCACCTCTGTGGTTCTTTGATTTTTTGTGTTCACGGAGATGTTGCACTGATGAGTTAGGAGGCCTTCATGCGGACTGAACAAATTAGTTTTGTCTAAATCGCGGCGGAAGTAAGGGCGAGGATTGTGGCCACGTAAAATCGATTTAAGCCCCCCAGTGGAAATCTTTCCACTGACCGTTCCAAGGCGGTTCTTCTGTGGCGGTTTATTTATGTTGTTGTTTGTTACTTACTGTGTGTATCACTTGTGTCTTTTAATTTTCGATGGCCATATGGCCATTTTGTGGGACAGTAATTGTCCTTATGGCCTTCCTTTGTTTAGGTTTCCATTATGGTCTGGTCGCTTAATGTTTGTATTTCTTTCCCTTTGGTGTCTTGGGTGGAGTAAGTTAATTGTATCGATTCCTGATCTTTGTTTTACTTCTACTTTGACTGCTGACTTGACTGCTGACTTGCCTGCTGACTGGGTTCATCCGTTTCGGATGAATCCTCGTCTTTTTTACGTTTAGCTGCGTTTCGGTTATGGCGTGGTTGCGGTTATGTTTTTTTTCCATTACGCATAAGGAAAAAATTCTAGTTTCGTCCCAAGTGCTCTCCGCCCTCCGTGGAGCCCTACAAGGGAACACCATAATGGAGTGGTTATCCAACTCGCAGGTGTTAGAGATACACGTGAGATATACTCGTATAAACAAAATGCCTACACGATTGATCCGTTTAGCCACCGCCTTCTAGAGATAAAAATAGCCATCGGAAGAGATGGCAAATCCCCAGACCAACAGCCAATATGGCCTTCAGAAGATTGTTCACCAATAGAAAGTGCACCAGAATTAAACCAGCAATATATCACAAAAGTATTGCAGTTATGGCCATCACAAGATTATACTGTCAGAGGAGATAACTAAAACACCAGGGCACTCAGAAATGTGGTTCTTGCACATGACATGTCTGCTTAAGCTCATATATTTCTATACAAAGTATCATCAATATGTCTCAAAAGGTATTGGAGATATGGTGATCACAAGCTGGTCATACTGTTATATTGGAAGGGTAGATAACTCAAATACCACAGCACCAACAGTTGTGGTTCTTGCACATGACATTCCTTCTGTACCTTGTATACAATTGTGCCAAGTTCCTTCAATATATCACAAAGGGTGTTGGAGTTATGGCCATCACAAGGTTATATTGCCAGGGGAGATAACTAAAAGACCAGAGCACCCAGAGTTGTAATTCTTGATAATGACTCACCTGCTTAACCTCATGTACATCTGCATCAAGTACCACCAATATGTCTCAAAGGGTATTGGAGGTACGATGATCACAAGGTTGTCATACTGTTATATTGGAAAGGGAGATAAATCAAATACCATAGCACCCAGAGTTGTGGTTCTTAGGCATGAAGCGCCGTCTCAACGTTGTAAACAATTGTGCCAAGTGCAATCAATATATCTCAAAGGGTATTGGAGTCATGGCCATCACAAGGTTATATTTTCAGGGGAGATAATTAAAAAACCAGGGCACCCAGAGTTGTGGTTCTTGCACGTGACAAACCTGCTTAACCTCATGTACAACTGTACCAAGTATCATCAATATATCTCAAAGAGTGTTGGAGATGTGGACATCACAAGGTAGTGATTCTATATTATTGGAAGTGGAGATAACTAAAAAACCATGGCACCTAGAGTTGTGGTTCTTATGTACGACACACCGTCTCGGCCTTGTGAACAATTGTGCCAGGTATCATCAACATAGCTTAAAGGGTATTGGAATTATGGCAATCACAAGGTTGTCACTCTATTTAATTGGAAGGGAAGATAACTCCAAAACCATGGCAACCAGAGTTGTGGTTCTTGTGCATAACACGCCGTATCAGCCTTGTGAACAACTGTGCCAGGTACCATCAATATATCTCAAAGGGTATTGGAGTTATGGCCATCACAAAGTAGTCATTCTATTTTATTAAAAGGGGAGATAACTAAAAAAGTATGGCATCCAGAGTTCTGGTTCTTGCGCATGACACGCCATCTCAGCATTGTGAACAATTGTGCCAAGAACCATCAATGAACCTCAAAGGGTATAGGAGTTATGGCCATCACAAGGTTATCACTCTATTTTATTGGAAGGGGAGATAACTCCAAAACCATGGCAATCAGAGTTGTGGTTCTTGTGCATGACACGCCGTCTCAGCCTTGTGAACAACTGTGCCAGGTACCATCAATATATCTCAAAGGGTATTGGAGTTATGGCCATCACAAAGCAGTCATTCTATTTTATTAAAAGGGGAGATAACTAATAAAGTATGGCATCCAGAGTTCTGGTTCTTGCGCATGACACGCCGTCTCGGCCTTGTGAACAATTGTGCCAAGAACCATCAATGAATCTCAAAGGGTATAGGAGTTATGGCCATCACAAGGTTGCGTCTACGGACGGACGGACAGACGGACGGACGGACGCCAGGCTGATCGCTATATCCCCCGAACCTATTCGGTCGGGGATAAAAAGGCAGAAAATGGTAAGGTAAATGGGCATATGGTTGGTATCAGGAAAGATACAAAAAGAGTTGAAGAGAAAGCAAAGCGGTATCTCTAGGGCTCGGCGCGACCAGCCGATTGACCGTGCCGGACCGCACGGCCACCCGTCTACACCGAAAAGCCAGGCCAAAGAGGCGTGTTGGGTACCTGAAGCACTGCCACCTCTGGTAACCCTCAACCTCCAGGATCCCTTCTTCCGGCTTACAGGACGCCACCCACGGCAAACGGGTGGTACTTCCTTTAGCTCTTCCCAGTGGGCACAGAGACCACAGCGGTAATGTGCCCAGTGGGAATTGAGCCCCCAGGGCCACGGCAAGGCAGGAAGTCTATTACCTGGGGGAGATTGTTCGTTGTATGTTGATGATTTTTGTATATGTTACCGTTCAAAAAATATGAAAACAATTGAACGAAAGTTACAACAAAATATAAAAAGAATAGAAGAATGGACTAATAGAAATAAGGTCTAAATTAGATTATGGGTCTGTTATTTATGGTCCTGCCAGAAAGAATAGAATATACTATCCCTCACAAAGGCCTTCGTCTGGCTATGGGAGCCTTCGGTACTTCTCTTGTATTAAGCCTTTATGTAGAAGCAGGTGAACCATCTTTAACTTAGCGCAGAGAGAAACTTTCTCTTCAGTACGCTATCAGACTTGCTGCTAATCCATCTAACCCGGCATTCAAAATTTCATTTCCACCTGAATGTGTAGATAAGTATGAAACTAAACCCACAGCAATCAAAGTAGAAGTAAAACAAAAGTCAGGAATCGATACAATTAACTTACTCCACCCATCAAAGACACCAAAGGGAAAGAAATACAAACATGAAGATAGCAGACCATAACGGAAACCTAAACAAAGGTAGGCCATAAGGACAGTTACTTTCCCACAAAATGGCCAAATGGCCATCCAAACCTTTTTGGACTACGAATTTTACCACCTGTAGAAAATTCAGGTATCGACCTTAAAAATATTCAAACCATGAAACCGCCGAAGTTCGTTCTTGGTCTATTAAACAACCTTCTATTCTGTTCGACTTACATGATGGCAAAAATGCGAATCAAATCCAATACTACTCAAACAAAACTTTCAGGTACTGCAGTCACGTTATGATGATTACCAGCAAGTCTATACTGATGGTTCCAAAGAAGGAGAAAAAGTTGGTTGTGCCTATGTTTCTAAAGATACGCACCAAACCTTGCGCCTTCCAGATGGTTAATCTATTTTTACAGCTGAAGCCATAGCAATAGACATAGCTTTCGATTTTATCAGTTCTTCATCATTTCAAAAAAGCAATTATATTTTCTGATTCACTTTCTGTGCTTAAGGCTTTAGACCATTCATCATCTAAAAATCCTAAAATAAAAAACAAACTGATCGAAAAACATCATGAAATTTCTAAAACGCACCAAATCTTGTTTTGTTGGCTTCCGAGCCATATTGGCATTGTCGGCAATGAATATGCTGACAAGAAAGCAAAGAAATCGCTCAATCTTGATCCGTCTGTTTTTAAAATTCCTTTTAATAATTTTAAACCATTTATCAACATACATCTTGCCGGAATGGCAAGGCAAATGGGACCGTGCAATCAATACCAAACTCCATGCCATTACACCTGTCGTTGGAACTAAATGCTCTCCTCCACAGTTTTCCAGGAAAGAGGATGCCGTTTTAAAGCGACTGCGCATTGGCCATACTAGAATTACTCATTCTTATATTTTTAATGGTGATGATCAGCCTTCCTGTGTAGGATTTGATCAGCCATTCACTGTTAAACATATCTTAATTGAATGTGTAGACTTTTCACAATCTCGTAACTTCAAAGCTGACATTTTGCAACAATTGTTTCAAGATGTACATGTTGATAATATAATTAATCTGTGTCAGATTTTTATCCATATCATACTTACTTTTTTCTTTTAATATCCTCATAATTCTTCATGCCGTTTAACCATTCTTCATGCCGTTTAACCATTAACAAAGAGGGTTGACGCGTCGTTAAACACGAAATCATCATCATCATCAATACCGACCACACACGAGTACTATAAAACCGCTTAGCAGATCAAAAATAGAAGTTGAGGCAATGATCAGGAATTGATACAATTAACCCACAGCTCCCATCAGAGACACCAAAGGGAAAGAAACCCAAACATGAAACAACATATCAATAGCGGAAAGCCAAAAGGAATGTTACTATAAAAAATGGCCAATTGGCTATCCAAAATAAAATAATATAAGCGACACAAACACACAAAAAACAAACCACATCAAAAAATAAACCTGGACAGAAGGACCACCTTGGAACGTTCAGCGAAACGAATTCCACTGGAAGTGGGGGGGGGGGGCTTAAATTGATTATACGTGGCCTCAATCCTCGTCCTTAATTTCGTCGCGATTTAGACAAATAATTTGTTCAGTCTGCATGAAGGCCTCCTAACTCATCAGTGCAGCATCTCCGTGAACACAAAAATCAAACGGCAACGGAGATGTAACAACGGTAGGACTCGACAGCAAGGAACCACTAAAATGCTGGAGCAAATGTAAACAAACAGAAAAACTCCAATGGGCCCGACCAGAGACAGAGCATCAGGCACCAACCAACATTACATTCAATTAAAATCTCTCTAGTTCTCAGTAAGCCTACCGTCATAGAATCTCAGGCCTGACCCACCGGCGTGCAGTTAAGAAGGGAAGCAAAGCTGTCAACCGTTATTAGGATAACTGCTATGCATGCAGTCTCTCGTATAACTTTATGTTGTTTCTAATCTTTTTATATCGAAGAATGATTTTCCGAAATTGGGTGCTGTAGACATTGCGGATGTATATTTTTCTGAATTTATATACTAAGTCACCATAAAATTCGGGTTCCGATAGACCTTGTTGCAGAAGAGATTTAAGTCCAATATTGAATTTTGAAAATAAATCAGAATGATGTCTATAAAATTTTGAAAGGCTTTGCGTAGTTTATAGTACCGATAACCCTGATTAAGAAGTTTAGCATTTAACAATAGATTACGAGTGTTGAAGTCAGTTTCATGACTACAAAGTCTGGCAAATCGAATTAATTGCGAAATACCAACACCATAGGATGGCGCACGAGGAACATCACCATCAAAAAAGGCAAACTTTCAATCTCAAAATCAAAATCAACGCGTTTATCATAAATTTTGCAAGAAACAAAGTAGAAGTAATACAAAGATCAGGAATCGATACAATTAACTTACTCCACCCATCAAAGACACCAAAGGGAAAGAAACACAAACATGAAGCGACCAGACCAAGTTGAAACCTTAACAAAGGAAGGCCATAAGGACAGTTACTTTCCCACAAAATGGCCTTCCAAAATAAAAAGACACAAGTGATACACACAGTAAGTAACAAACAACAACATAAATAAACCGCCACAGAAGAACCGCCTTGGAATGGTCAGTTGAAAGAATTCCACTGGGGGCTTAAATCGATTTTACATGGCCATAATCCTCGCCTTTACCTCTGTCGCGGTATACACTAATTTTGTTTAGTCCGCATGAAGGCTTCCTAACTCATCCGAGAACATACAAATCAAAAAAACTACAGAGATGAAACAAGGTTGAGGACTCGACAGCATACAACAACAGAATAGCTGGAGCACAAGAAAACCAACAGTTAGACTCCGAGGGGCCCACCAAAGACGGAGCATCAGGCGCCAACCAACATTAAGAATACTAAAATAAAATAAAATTCCATTTATGCTTTTACGCTGGAACCGTCATATAATCTTAAGCCCGACCCACCGGTGTGAACCCATTTACAATAGAAAGATGTAAACCCAAAAACGGAGCCTCGGTATCAGAGAAATTTGCTTCATTTAAGATCTGGGGTGGGGGTGACATTTCATCTCAATTGTGCTGCCATTTCATCTCAGTGCCGGGTAAAAGTCCCACGGGGGTGTGTGCATTCATGTTTGCGTGTGCTTGCATGAATACAAGAGTTATGTACATGTGTGTGCATGCATGCATGTATGTGTACATGCATGCATGCCTACTTGCATGCATATATGCATGCGTGAGTGTGTGTGCATGCTTGTTTTAGTGTATGTGTGCATGCCTTCTTTGTGTGACAGGTCTTGAGAAGTCATTTCATCTCAATGCCGAATAAAAGTCCCGAGGGGGATGCGGGGGGGGGGTGCCTGCCCAGGTAAATCGGTGCGAGTTTAAACGTCCAAGCCCCCAGGTATTAGACTTCCTGCCTTCCCGTGGCCAATGAGGCTCTATTCCCACTGGGCACATTGCCGCTGTGGTCTCTGTGCCCACTAACCGTCGTGATATGACTGAAACATTGTTGAAAGCGACGTTAAACCCGAATTCACACACACACACTCTGTGCTCACTGGGAAGAGCTAAAGGAAGTATCACCTTTTGCCTTGGGTTGCGATCTGTAAGCCGGAAGAAGGGATCCTGGAGGTTGAGGGTAACATGAGGTTGCGATGCTTCAGACCCAACACGATTCTGGCTTTTCCTTTTAAGACGGTGGCCTGTGCGGTCCGGCACGGTCAATCGGCTGGTCGCGCCAAGCCCTAGAGATACCTTTTTCCTTTCTTTTCCATTATTTTTGTATCTTTCCTGATACCAACCATATGCCCATTTACCTTACCCTTTTGTCTTTTAAGCTCATCTGAGCACGAAGTGCTCATTGTTAGGTATTTGGATAAGTAAATGTGCAGTGTGTGTCGTTAACAGTTTTATTCAAACCCAAACTTCTTGTAAACCATTGGACCAATTTGATTCAAACTTCACAGGATCACGCCCGGGTGGCTCCCTACCCAAATAGCTAAAATCGTTTCGCTCCGATGAACAAGATTGCCACCATAGCTAAAAATAGAACAGTCGTTAGATTCAAACTCTTACTGTACCCTTGGGCCAATTTCATTCAAACTTCACAGACACGTTGCTTATTTGACCCTTTACCAAAATAGCTAAAGTTAGCAAATGGCAGCCAGTGCTAAAAATAGAAAACGAAAAACCTCGTAAATTTGCTTCAAAGGCAAACTGCTCCTAAACTCTTGGGTCAAATTGATACAAACTACACAGGAATGTTGCCTATGTGGCTCCCTACCATAATATCGCGCCAAGCCCTAGAGATACCTCTTCGCTTTTTTTCCTTTCTTTTAGTATCTTTCCTGATACCAACCATATGCCCATTTACCTTACCCTTTTCTGTTTTTTTTTATCTCTAGAAGGCGGTGGCTAAACAGACCAATCGTGTAGGCATTTTGTTTATGCGAGTATATCTCAAGTGTATCTCTAACACCTGCGAGTCGGATAACCGCTCCATTATGGTGTTCCCATGTAGGCGGGCGGAGGGCAATTAGAACGAAACACTGATTTTTTTCCTCATGGCGAATGAAAACAAAAATAACCGCAACACAACCAATCGTAAAAAGACGAAGATTCGTCTGAATCCGATGAACCCAGTCGCGCTATGTACTTACGTTTAATACACCAGTTCTACCAAAGAAAATCAAAGTAGCATATCTTCCCGTTAATATGTAGGTATACATACCAAACCCTCTCAGGTGTTACTCGTTTCAGGCTTTTGGCCACCATGAAAGTAAATGTCAGAAAAACCTCTTTGTGCCAATTGTGGTGAAGAAAAACATGTTCTTTTGCACCAGACTTGTCAGAATGAGGTCAAATACGTCAATTGTGGTGGCAAAAATGTTGTTTTCTCTCGAAAATGTCCAGCATGGAAAAAAGAAAAGGAGATACCCACAGTCAAATTTCAAATTTCAGTCACTTTCCCAGATGTGAGAAAAATTGTTGAAGCACGTAACCCAACATCAGCCGTCAGTTACGCCAACATCGCAAAAGGTGCTGGTGTAAAACTAACCAGCACTGCTACGCAGACTGTTGATTCGTACAGTGCAGAACTGAAAAAAAAACCGTTCTACTCCAGCACCACCAACTGCAACAAGTTCATCAAGTTTATCCAATGGCGCAACCAAAGCTGCTTCGGATCGGTCGACAACGACCGGGCCAAGGCCGGCACCGCGTGTGAAAGAGAAACCTAAGTAGAAGTAAAACAAAGATCAGGAATTGATACAATTAACTTACTCCACCCTTAAAAGACACCAAAGGGAAAGAAATACAAACATTAAGCGACCAGACCATAATGGAAACCTAAACAAAGGAAGGCCATAAGGACAGTTACTTTCCCACAAAATGGCCATATGGCCATCCAAAACCAAAAGACACAAGTGATACACACAGCAAGTAGCAAACAACAACATAAATAAATCGCCACAGAAGAGCCGCCTTGGAACGGTCAGTGGAAGATTTCCACTGGGGGGCTTAAATCGATTTTACGTGGCCACAATCCTCGCCCTTACTTCCGTCGCGATTTAGACAAATAATTTGTTCAGTCCGCATGAAGGCCTCCTAACTCATCAGTGCAACATCTCCGTGAACACAAGTCACCATAAAATTCGGGTTCCGATAGACCTTGTTGCAGAAGAGATTTAAGTCCAATATTGAATTTTGAAATTAAATCAGAATGGCGTCTATAAAATTTTTAAAAGGCTTTGCGTAGTTTATGGTACCGATAACCCTGATTAAGGAGTTTAGCCGTTAATAATTTATTACGAGTGTTGAAGTCAGTTACATGACTACACACTCTAGCAAATCGAATTAATTGCGAAATATAAACGCCATCGGATGGCGCACGAGGAACATCACCATCCAAAAAAGGAAAATTTACAATCTCAATATCGAAGTCATCGCGTTTATCATAAATTTTGCACGAAACAAATCCATCTACAATAGATAGATGTAAATCCAAAAACGGGGCATCGGTATCAGAAGAATTTGCTTTATTTAACTGAAGTTCTAGGGGGTTAATCTGACTGATCAAACCATCAAAATAGGTATTATCAATATTTAATAAATCATCTAAATATCTAGAAGTAGAGCTAAAAGCTTCAATAATTTCAGATTGGTTATCAATGGAAAGCGACAAAATGAAGTCTCTTTCATAACAATACAAGAACAGATCAGCCACAAGAGGTGCGCAATTAGTACCCATCGGAATACCCACAATTTGTCTAAATAACTTAGTACCGAATCTAATATAAATATTGTCAAGTAGAAAGGTGAGGGCATCACACACTTTCTGACATGACCAAAGTGTATAATTCTTATGCTCTTTAGAAGTGAAAAATGCATTTCTGACATTACATGCAAGATAGAGAGAATCTTCTCTGTGAAAAGCCCATTCAATTAAATCATTAAGCTTTTCTTTTATAAGATTATGAGGAAGTGTAGTGTAAAGAGTGGACAAATCGTAGGTAGACAGACTAGAAGCACGAAAATGTCTAGATTTCAATTTATTTAAAACCTCATTCGAATTTTTTATAGACCAAAACAGATTTCTTCCTGATCTTTCAAAGACTTTATCACAATATTTAATTGCATGCGTTTTAATAGCAGTAAGACAGGAAGTTAATAATTTAGAAAGTTCAGTGGTAGTGCAAGAGCTAGAATTTGCAATAAACCGTGCTTTGTAAGGTTTTTTTATGAAGTTTTGGTAACCAGTATAGCGTAGGAAGCTTGTCTTGACCTAACACGGATCGAAAAAAAGGGATCGGAAGATCCGATCAAAACACACAATACTTTCGGTCCTCTTGACGAGGAAGTCTAAATAAATGCGGAAGATATTCCAACCAATTCTCGTCAGGGTCCCAAACTTAATAGAGTACCTACTTAAAAGTAGGTTATTCGTCGAAAACGACGCATAAGTTTCTAATCATATAAATACCGCTCCATAAAATGGATCCAAAACACAAGTAATACAATTGAATTGTCGAGGTCTTAAAGTCAAACTATATTGAACTCTTATAACTTCTTTCCCTATTGAACCCATCCGTTTTGTGTTTGCAAGAAACATTTCTTAAAAATGATGACACAATGGATATCAGAGGGTTTAATCCGGTCGCTTAATGTTTGTATTTCTTTCCCTTTGGTGTCTTTTATGGGTGGAGTAAGTTAATTGTATCAATTCCTGATCTTTGTTTTACTTCTACTTTAATGTATACAACTCTATCCATTCTGATGCAAACAGACCATCTGGTGTCAGTTCAACTTTTGTTAAATCTTGTTTAGCACAAAGAGAGATCAAACTAAAAACACAGCTGCAAGCTGTGGCAGTATCGGTTTCTTTGGATAAAGAAACTACAATTTGCTCTGTATATATACCTCTTTCATTTTCGTAAGAACCTGAAGAAGTTGAATCTTTACTGGGACAAATTCCATCACCATATCTGTTTGTTGGTGACTTCAATGGTCACAACATTCTATGGGTTGTAAAGATAACAACAACAGAGGAGCTCTTATTGAAGATTTTTATTGCAAAGAACGATCTTTTGCCTGATGAATGATAAATCTTGTACTTACCTTCACCCTGCAACAGGTCATGTGTCTTCCTTGGATCTCTCTTTGTGTCATCCATCTCTCTTCTTGGACTATGACTGGTCTTTGCATGATGATCAGTGCGGAAGTGATCACTTCCCTGTTATAATTGAGAGCGTAAACGAACCAGATGAGGACTGTAACCAGAAATGGAAAATGAATAAAGCCGACTGGGAATTATTCCATAATTTATGTGAAGAAGAGTTATCAGTTGATCACTTAAATGAATCATCTGACATTGTTTCTGATTTCACAGATTCGCTCATTAAAATATCAGAACAATGCATCCTAAAGACCTCGACTAATCCTGGGAAAAGCAAGCCTTGGTTTGATAGTGTCTGTAAAGAAGCTATCAAAACACGCAAACAGGCTTTAAATAAGTTCTGCAAAAACCAACATCAGAAAAATTAAACGACGTAAAAGTTTTTAGAGCTAAAGCTCGAAAAACTATCCGAGCTTCAAAACGAAAGTCATGCAGGGAATATGTTTCAAAATAGAATTATAAACCCCCCATTAAAAAGGTTTGTAATATGGTACGAAAAATATCAGGAAAAACAAAGTCCCCAACTTACATTACAGGTTCACTGATGAGGCTTTATTAGCCGAAACTACGTAGTATGACCCATCTTCTTTTTTATGAATGTTTTCATTGCTCTTAAAGGAACCAATTTTTGATTTTTATTTACACACCCTTGAATACTGGTTTTGTCACAAAAGCTTCAGCTAAGAAAGATATTTCAGATACTCTTGGTAGCACATTCTTGAGAAATTCATCATCGCGAAATTATTCTGACACTTTTAGAAATTTAAAAAAAAAGGACCAAGAGAAAAGAAATCTACACTTCAAATCCCTCAATCACGAAGAATACAACAAACCTTTTAACGTATCCGAACTAGTTGAAGCCATTAAAAAAATCACATGATACAGCAACCGGCCTCGATGAAATTCATTATCAGATGCTTAAGCATCAGCCAAAAAGTTCTCTATCATCACTTTTAGAAATCTTTAATAATATTTGTGAAACTGGGGTCTGTCCTGAGGGCTGGCGTTTAGCTACAATTCCAAAACCAGGGAAAGATCGACCGATAGCTTTGACAAGTTGTTTGTGTTAAACATTGGAGAGAATGATAAACAAGAGATTAGTATGGTACTTAGAGTCCAACAACCACATTTCAGAATATCAGTCAGGTTTTCATTCGGAACGTAGTACCAACGACAATTTAATAAGACTAGAATCATTTATACGAAATGATTTTATAAACAGAGAACACGTTGTAGCTGTCTTTTTGGACTTGGAGAAAGCATATGATACCACACGGCGTTATGGAATATTGAAAGATCTCCATAGCTTAGGGTTAACGGAAAAAACTTCCCAGTGTTATTCAAAGCTTATTAGGTGAACGCATATTTCAGGTGTGTGTAGGATTTTCCATGTCAGATCTTTAAGAACAAGAGCAGGGTGTCCCACAAGGCAGTATTCTCTCAACTACGCTATTTAACACCAAAATAAATAATACTGTACAATGTTTGGATGACAAAACAGATTGTTAATTGTATGTTGATGATTTTTGTATATGTTACCGTTCAAACAATATGAAAACAATTGAACGAAAGTTGCAACAAAATTTAAAAAGAATTGAAGAATGGACCGATAAAAATGGTTTCAAGTTCTCCAAGTCGAAAACGCAGTGTGTTCATTTTTGTAAGCTACGGAAGAATTACGAACATCCTTCCCTATTTTTATACAGATCACAAATTCCTGTTGTTTAAGAAGCCAAATTTCCTGGGGTCATATTTGATCAAGAGTTATCTTTTATTCCCCATATTAAATATCTTTAAGCGAAATGCTTTAAAGCTTTGAATCTTTTGAAAGTTTTAGCTCATACAAGTTGGGGCGCAGATCGGTATACTTTATCACATCTTTACCGGTCTTTAATAAGATCTAAACTAGACTATGGGTCCTTTATTTATGGTTCTGTCAGAAAGTCTTATTTAAAATCTTTGGATACTATCCACCATTAAGGCTTCGTCTGGCTATGGGAGCATTCTGAATGTCTCCAATATAAAGCCTTTATGAAGAAGCAGGTGAACCATCTTTAACTTCGCGCAGAGAGAAACTTCCTCTTCAATATGCTATCAGACTTGCTGCTTATCCATCTAACCCGGCATTCAATATGTCGGTCAAGTTCGAATATGGGTCATGTCGTGTCAAAAGGTAGGTCACCAGGTCATATCAAAGGAAAACCTTGTTAACACTCTAGAGGCCGCAGTTTTGGTCCTATCATCCTCAAACTTGCTCAGGACGATCATCCCGATAATATCTCGGTCAAGTTTGAATATGGGTCATGTCGGGTCAAAAAGTGGGACATTAGGTCAAACCACAGAAAAACCTTGTTAACACTCTAGAGGCACAGTTTTGGTCCAATCATCATCAAACTTGATCAGAATGATCATCCTGACAATATCTTGGTCAAGTTCGAATATGGGTTATGTCGGGTCAAAACGTAGGTCAGTAGGTCAAATCATAGAAAACCTTGTTAACACTCTAGATGCCACAGGTTTGGTCCAATCATCCTCAAACTTGCTCAGAATGGTCATCCTGACAATATCTTGGTCAAGATCGAATACGGTTCGGTTTAAAAAGTAGGTCAGTAGATCAAATCATAGAAAAACCTTGTTAGCACTCTAGAGGCCACAGTTTTGATCCAACCATCATTAAGCTTGGTCAGAACAATCATCATGACAATATGTCGGTCAGGTTCGAATATGGGTCATGTCGGTCAAAAAGTAGGTCTTCAGGTCAAATCAAAGGAAAACATTTTTAACACTCTAGAGGCCACAGTTTTGGTCCAATCGTCCTCAAACTTGCTCAGAATCATCATCCTGACAATATCTCGGTCAAGTTCGAATGTGGGTTCTTCCGGGTCAAAAAGTAGGTCAGTAGGTCAAATCATAGAAAAACGTTGTTAACACTCTAGAGGCCACAGTTTTGGTCAAATCATCTTCAATCTTGCTTAGAATGATCATCCTGACAATATCTCAGTCAGGTTCAAATACATGTCATGCGGGGTCAAAAAAATTTAGGTCAGTAGGTCAAATCATAGAAAAATCCTATTAACACTCTAGAGGCCACCGTTTTGGTTGAATCATCGTCAAACTTGCTCAGAATGATCATCTCTACAATATCTAGGTCAAATATGAGTATGGGTCATGTGGGGTCAAAAAGTAGGTCAGTAGGTCAAATCAAAGAAAGTCTTGTTTACACCCTATAGACTGCAATTTAAGTCTAAATATCATAAAACTTGCTCAGAATGATCATCTTGACAATATCTAGGTCACCCCACTACCTTTATCACCATTGTTAGTTTGATTGGGCGTGTTCATCTCCATCTGGTGCACTAGGACCTGGCCCTAAATGTCCACCAGGTGCCCAGATAGTGACATACAAGTAGCTATGTATTGTCAAGGGGGTGGATACCCCTCCCCTCTCGTCATCAAGAGTCAAAGTTAGTTAAACTGAGCCCATTCATCTTCGTCTGGTGCACTAGGACCTGATCCTCAATGTCCACAAGGTGCCCAGATAGTGACATACAAGTCAGCTCAGTATTGTCAAAGGGGATGGATACCCCCTCTTGTCACTATGTGTCATTGTTAGCTAGTTGGACTGAGCCCATTCATCTTTGTCTTGTGCACTAAGACCTGACCCTAAATGTCCACAAGGTGCTCAGATAGTGACATGCAAGTCAGCTCTGTATTGTCAAAGAGATGAATACTGCAACGGCGCCACCTCGTCGAGCGTATAAGTGAAATATTTTGAATGGCCAGGAGGAGGTGACACGATTACAATGGGATTGTGTGAGTTCGACCTGGGCCGTGCTCAAAACTACCTGGAAGAGAACAGACGAAGAACAATGTTCTGAAATATTTATGATTTATTAAATTAACTCTATTGTAGGCAAATATTTTATGATATATATTTCAAATACTGCTATTGGTTTAACAAAAGACAAGTATAAGGCAGAATCTACTCATTATGCAAGCAAAACTCCATTAACTGCAGTTGTAGTTATACTTGGAAATATGACGTTATGAGGTGGTGGATATATATATCTCGGTCTACAATAAATTGTATTATCACTTCTTAACCCAAGTTATGCAGATATATATCTCGTACTTGTAAGTCAAGTTACAACAGTAGCAATACAGGTGAATGAGTAAGTGTATGCCCTTATTTATGCTGAAAACGGGAAGTTGCAGTTGCACCTATAATGGATCTTGAACAACTATTATACCAGTTATGCTTAACAATACCTCAACACTTATATAAATGGATACCTATAATATGAAAACCCTAGTTATTTAGTATGATTTCAGTTAAGTTTACCTGATGCATAATTTGATATAACCTTGGTAAACTATTTACTACAATGCTCCTTACTGTTTGACAAATCGCCGATATTGTGGCAAGTTAACATCAACCAGGCTGCATGTAACACACATGTATTCAAGCAGATACCTTACACATGCTAACAGCATGTACTATCAAGCATGATCGCCATTCATATATATCTGCATTAATACATGCGACGTGTACCTGCCTTAAAATAGGTGACTCGCATCTGCCCTAACATAGGCTATGCCACAATATAGGCGACCTGAATCTGCCTTAGTATGTGTAACGCGGATTTGCCTCAATGTTGGTGACTTGCATTTGCCTCAATATAGGCGATGTGTGTTTGCCCCAATGCAGGGTCAGTGTGTGTAATATGAATTGCCTCAATATAGGCGACGAATCTGCCTCAATATATGGGAGGTGATTCTGTCTCAATGCGTGTAGTGTGTAGGTGTCCCACTGATGGTGAGTTGCATCTGCCTTAATATAGGCGACGTGTGTTTGCCCCAATGCAGGGTCAGTGTGTGTAATATGAATTGCCTCAATATAGGCGACGAATCTGCCTCAACGTACTAGTATGCGAGGTGTGCCTGTCTTAATGTGTGTGGAGACTAGTGTAGGTCGTAATGTGTGTGGTGTGTATGTATCAATGTGTGTGGAGTGTACCTGCCCCAATGAAGGTGTTTCACATCTGCCTCAATATAGGCGACGTGAATCTGCCTCAATGTGGGCGACGTACGTAAATATGCGGACCTTTTAGCTTTCTGGTAAACTATTAATAAACTCTTATTAATTCAATATTGTGAATTTATAAGAACAATATAACAATGAGAATATAGAATAATTAAACCTGTGCCAACTTTGCCTGAATAAGAAATAATGAGAGAGAATAGGTCTTCGCCTGTATAGGCGACCGTACAGATACTAGAGAGGTGGGGTAAGTTTTTGTAAACAGATAGATTATGAGACCTGTTCCGGGCCTTTCATTCCCTTGATTAAAGGCATTGTGCCACAATCTAGGCTCAGATAGTCAGTCAACCCCAATCTAGGCGAGCTTTCTCCAATCTGGGCGATCTTATCTCCAATCTGGGCTATCTCTGTTCCAGTCGTTCTGATTTAGGCAAAGCCTACCAGTCGGTTGCTATCATCGACAACAACAGAGATTCTGCGCCTGCGCTCCCTTTTATAGTCTGGAGCGCAGGTGACACAGGTCTCCAGGAATTCTATCGGTTGCATGTTCTGGAACAGAGAAAGCGGTAACCAGCCTTTTCAAAGCACGCGCTGAAATGCGTCAGCAAAACAAAAAGAAGCATTCGGAACTTTCGGCACTTACGGTTTACACCCATATAATGTCTACGAACGGCAACATTGAGAAATCAAGTTTTTGACAGGAATAAATGGAACATATGGCTAGCAAACTGAAGTATACAAAATGTTACCGGTAAGCTTAGTTCAGTTCAGCTTTCCACTCATAATTTAGCGGAGGATTCAGCATGTCAAAAGATATTTACATGACAAATGTCGGGCAAAGTTGGCACACATTCGAACCGGCCTCTGTCATTCAGACAGAACATAGATGTATCTAGTTGCAAAAAGATAGAAAGTAACAGAGAATAGCCAGACGCCGTTACAACAACCCCCTACCCTGAAAGGACATGGACCCCATGTAGAAAGCTATGTAAGTATACGGCTTGGAAAGTAGGTTAACATTATACTGATATCTTATTGCCTGTTCTAGAACAATTTTAAAGGGAGGCAACTGGCTATTATTCTGTTACCTTACAGACATTAGTGACAAACTCTGCAAAAATAACATTACATAGTGTTTACAGAGCAACACGTTTGCAACAAAGCGCATATTAGAATGGATTTTCAATTAATGTCATATTGTAAAACATGAGACATATTAAACATTACATGAGCATAAATATAGCGTAGTTTGGACAAAATGTAAATTTAAAATGAAGCTGTATCTGAGATACATCAATATTTGTTTTGTTTGATAAGAGGTTTAACGTCCCCGTCAACACTGTATAGGTCACTTTGGAGACATTGCTTCCAGCCCCGTGGGACTTTGAACAGACACTGAGATGAAATGACATCTCAATGAAACCAACAGGGTTTATAAGCATCTGCGGTCCGACACGCACTGCAGACTTAGATCCTCTCAAGTGGTTTACCAGTACCCGTGTGCGGTCGGCCCCAACTGTGCATGGAAGCATCATGCATCCCACATAGGTGGGGGCTAAAAATACCTCAATTTGAATTTGAAATGTTAAATACAATGAACTTGATAAAACAGTCTCAACAAACAAATGCATATTCATTATATATCTCCAATTTCAGATCTCTTCTGGAGGAAAGCAGTGACAATTAAAATTTTCAAAATACTTAACCAATGCTATCTACAAGATACACCTTCTTGATTGCAAATGAACTGCCCAGATGGCCAGTACAAGTTCACTCAAAACCAAGGTAGGTTAGACTGGTGGTGCCCCATACTTTTTCAACAATATGAAACACTGTCCTTTTCATCAGATATCATTAAATTAGAAATAAATGTTAAAATATCATTTGAACATGTACTGTCACTACATCCCTTGAAAATATCAATATACTAATACAACATATGCCAAAGAGTCAAACATATTATCAAATACAATCATAAACATTGTAAAATGGGGCGAATCCTTTCAAATTCGTACTCATATTTTGGCCGCTCCGGGGAACGGGAGGTCTCGGGTTCGATCCCGGGCCGCGACATACCAAAGTCGTTAAAAATGGTACTAGCTGCTCCTCGCTTGGCACTCAGATTTACGGGGTAGAGCTAGGACTGGTCGATCCAGTGTCAGGATAATGTGACTGGATGTGGTATCATGTAATGTGTCTGGGACATGATACTTCAGTGAGGCAGCACTATAAACGTGAGCATTGAGCTCCCTGTCGCAACCAGACATCGTCGTGATATGACTGAAAAATTGTTGGAAGCGACGTTAAACCCGAATTCACACACACATACTCATATTTTGGCAGTTTGTCCCACAAAAACCTTGTTTAATACTCAAAATTTAGGGGAAAGGGTCCTGAGAGGGACATATTTGATCAACCCCTAAACAGTTTTATTTGTAGATGAATTCCAATCTGGACATATTTCTTGCCAAAAGGCAAGGATTGCAAATATTTTGACAATAGTTAACACTCAAAGCTCCAAGCAGAACTCAGCAGACAACATGTTCTAGAAAGAGTTATCCTCCTTAATCCACTCATCATCTTAGAGAAAACAAGACAACATTTCACGCAAATTATCAGCATAACAGACAATTCACATGCAATGCAAAGCCCAATATACTCCTGCAAAAACAAAACAATGTAAATAAACATGTTGTCTGCAGCAGCCGCTATTAGTGCCCCAAGGGTTAACCATATCAAAACAACAAACCCCTGAATCATGAATGACCCACATAATGGGAGTCCCCGGAACCCCCGAGGGAAAATCCTAATCATTGATCACATAACATATTTTCATGAAAACCATAGAAAGTACATTCACACAGAACAATTCAATAATAATTTATGTAAAGTTTGCTTTATGACAGCCACGGTGCAATCATAGCCAAGTTCCCCTTTATAAAATTTCAAATGCATACAATACTGAAATGCCAGTCTCAAAGCTTCAGATAAGGTGCTTTTTCCCTCCGAAAATTACTGACATTCTTCCTACCTCCGCACAAAACACACCGCCGGTACTCACAAGTGGCGCCTCATCGAGACACCTCCAATGAGCACCCACATCACATGCCCCTGTGCAGATGCAGGAAAAATAATATTTGGATATCCCCTCCTATCTGAGGCATTGAGTCTACCATAACTCTGACGAGTAGAAGAATACATGTTTTACAGATAACTTTCATCATTACGTACCTTAGATTCTTAAGAAGCAAACTATAACATCAAATGAGTAAAGCATCATTGATTACTTTTCCCCACTATCATCAAAACAGTGTTGATTACTCAATTCAGAAGCCTGTGTAGTGGACAAGCTACTTACCCTAAAACCAGGGATGCTAGGATCAATCCAGACTTCTACAAATTTAGGACGAGTCTGCAAGCCATAGACCCATCCCCATATGACCCTAGATATTGATGGGATGTAAAATTCTAACACAGACACAAGTAAAATTGAATGCCATATTTCAAGTGATTTCCTGCATGATTATTCTGTAGTTACATAATATACAAATATGCCTTTACCATTACAGATAAAAAGGTGCTGAAGTACTTAACCATCAATAAATACGACCTGAGAACTGGACAATGATGCATGAAGGTAAATATTATCAGTTATTCTTAGAAAAATTACCTTGATTGATGAAGTGTTTCCTTTTAATACAGTAAAATTCCCTTATTAAGACCACATTTGGGACTGTTCACTTGTGGTCTTTAATGCCACTTTTGAACAGTTCCAAAGTTGATCTCCTATTATTAGAAACAGGGTGCAGAAAACACAAACTAAGGATAACCAAAAGAAGCTTTAAAAAGCAGAATTAGTCCTAATTTTAGGTGGTCTTAATAGCAGAATTTCACTGTACATCAAATGATCTTTAAAACATGTAAATAAAAGTTCTAATACACTTATCCTAAAATTTAACTAAACTAATTCCTTGGTCTTCTTCATCTGGGATGGTACGCGATAATAATAATGTCATTAGTTTCTGTTAAGGCTCTTCTTTAGATATCCATTCTCATATTAATTTTATTAGAATTTTATTAAATTACTTAATGCGCGTATAAATTTAACTTTTTGGGAAATGATTTAATTAAACTGAAGTACGCGTAGAAATTTCATTACTTAGATAACTATTAAATTAAACACTTAAACACGTATCACGATTCTTCATCTGTTTCATCCATCATGGTTCAGCTTTCTTAGACCATTATGTATGGCCTACCACATTCTTAGTTCATGTGTATAACATAAACTACCTACTCCATTCCATAGATTTCTGCAAGTGCTTTGAGACGCCGCTTTACAATTTTCTTTAGCCCTCTGATGCAGTAATATTGGCATTCAGCTTTCAGCTCCTGTAGATATTTCACTTCCCTTGGTAGAATAGTTGGGCTGGTTATTGTACAGTCATTCCTTAAATAATTGAGGATAATTTTAAAGTGGGAGGGGTCTCTATCTATAAAAAGACAGTTTCCTTTTGGAATGACAGGTGACCTGCTGTTAAAGCACTTGGCAAGTAAACAGTTGGGATCCTTATTGAGTGTCATTCTTGTGGTTTCAAAGCGCACCCCACCGACATTCAGTACCACATGTTTTTCTTGAATTATTTTTAAATATTCAAGTTTTTCATCCTCTTCTTCATTTATTTCTTCGCTTACATCTAACTGCACATTTACTTCTCTGATGTTGTGTTCCTTACTTTTGTGTCTTTTCCTACTTTGCTCCTCTGCCTCGCATTCTCTAATTGTGCTGTCCTCCATATTTTCATTTGTTTCTAGTTTTCTTTTCTCTGCTTTCTGTTGTTTCTCTAATTCCTTCTTTTCTGCTTTCTCTAAAGTACAACCTAACACATGTTCTTCAACTATTTTCTCCATTTCTTCTGTAATTTCTGGACCTACTATTTCTTCAACCTCACTTCTAGCATAGACTATTTCTTCTGACACTACATTCTCTCCTTCCCCTATTTCTTTTTATATTACCATCCCTTGAATGTAATTGCTTGCAGGTTCAGGAACATTGTCAATTCCTTCCTCTGCAACTTCTTGTACAGAGGATTCTGTAATTCTAGCAACGGCATTTACAGTCTCTTGAAAGTCATACTGTGCAGAGATTCAGAGTGGTGTAAGGCATACGCTAGCACTGAATGTATGGTTCATTTCCTTTAGAATTGTATCTAATGTTACTGCTCCTTCGTCTTCTGTATTTTTACTTTTGTCACATTCTTGTTCCTTGTTTGTCTCAATTTGGCGTTCTTTCTTGCCATTGTGTTTGTCCATTTTGCTTATCATCCCTACACTTTCACCTTCACTTGCTTCTTTTGCAATTATCTCCTTTGTACAGTCTTTCTCATTTTTACTATCTTTCTTATTTCTTTTGATGCTACTTCCTTCTGTTTATCTACTTTTCAATTTATCAATTTCATTTCCATTCTTATTCTTATGTTGCTTATCACCTGTGATTTCTGTTTGTCTATCTTTCACTTTGTCCTTTTTAGTTTCTCTCTTTTTATCTTTATCTACCTTATCACAATGACCTTCCTTATCTTTAACAGTCCCTACACTCAGTTGATCCTTTTTCTCTTTTCTCTTTTCACCACCACTGTTTCTCATTTTGTCTTTCTTAGTTTCAGTTACATTTTCTTTCCTTTTCATATTTTCATTGTGTGTCTATATCTCTGTACTTTTGGTTTCTTTTCTCATATTTTCTTTGTCCGTACTCTTTTCTGCTCTCCCCTTTTTTCATTTTGTCTATTTCAAATTCTTTCATTTTCTCCTTTTCCTTCACATAACTCTTCTCCACATCTTTGGCCTTTACACTATCTATATCACTTTTCTCGTTTTTGTCTTTCTTATTTCCTTCAGTTATTTGTGTTTGTTTCACTCTTTCATTACTTATTTCTTTAACCACTTTATCCTTTCTGTGTTCCTTTTCTTTTTCCTTTTCACAACCTTCCTTAATTTCATCTCTTTTGCCTTCACATTGATTTAGTTCATTCTCAATAATGTCACATACATCATCATTGTAGTCTAAATCTATTTCTGAACTTATTTCTGTTTCAGAGTCTGATTCACAGTCAGATTGAGAGGGACTACATTCAAGATCTGCCAGGAGAGGTGTGTCTGATGTTGTAACCTCCTTCCTGGCGACTTTCACGGGCGGCTCCTCAATGAAAATTGAATCTGGCTCTTCTAGTGGTGGCACAGACAGTACTGACGATCCCCTCTTCTCCTTCCTAGGTCTGGGTATCCTAGGTGAGTCATTTACTTTCTGTACCACTGACCTTACACTGGGGAATAGACTTTCAGATTCATCCAAATCCTTCAACCGCTCAACGTACTTCAATAGAGTGTCCTGTCTTTCTTTGATGAACTTAATCATCATCTGTCTGGCTTCCTCACCCCGCACACCGGTCTCTCTATGTATGTAGAGCATGTCTGCTTCCCTCACATTACAGGAATGTTTATAGTTCCTCATCTGGAAAAGCATCTTGCACACAGAACATTGGTAGCCTATGCCCGTGTGCTGTCCCTGCAGATGACGCTGGACCTCATACCGTCTTCTGAAGAAGTGGTTGGTGCATATTAGGCAAAGGTAGTTGTATCCCTGAAAAATATAAGAACACATATTTACCACATGTCCGCTATCACTTCTGGTGCGATTATGATGTGACATCAGGTACCAATACTAGTCAGACATTACGCTAGGCAGCATGAAACACGGACATTGTTCACTCAACAACCACAAGTGCTATTGTGCTCTTACCAGACACCAGCTGTATTTTTATCTAACTATTGTGTCAATTCGGAACGGGCGTCATATTTCAGCCTCCAATTTCTCACAGCTTAATTTACCTTTTCTTTCACATTTTCTATTTCAGGCAGAATCAGCTTGAAGAAACACGATCTGAGCCACCAGTAATGAAGCAAACCAACTGATGAACTGACCCTCTCGAAGTCATGCTCTTTATCTAATAAGCTATGTTAACAAAGACATTACTCTCTGCCGACTTGGAAAATATGCAACTATGACATTCAAACTTACTACTATTTTTCACAAAGAATGGTAAACCACACTTAAAGTAAAAAGAAAACATGGTAGAATGACAATTATGGTGGTATGGCAATATCTCTTATGTGGTAATGTCAACAATTATTTACATAGAAAAATATATCAGTGCAGTAGTATGTCATAACTAAACCTACTTACATCATTGTAAATGTAAGTAATAAACGAAGGCAAAGGCATGTGTCAGTGAGTAATCATCATGTTTTTTTATTTGTTTTTTATTTATCTTTCTTTTTTTTCTTTCTTTTTTTGTACATTTATTCATAAAGAGAGTGATGTTCAGAGAGGATAGGGATAGAAAAGAGTTGATATTTTCAGGCAGTTGGCACAGGTTTTCATCATAAATTTGTATTTTTAGATGTTTTGATATTAGTTACAAATGTTAATATGCATTGTTACATGCTTTTTTTAAAAAAATAAAGTATTTTTTTTTTTGTGTGTTCACTTCCTTTACTGTTGATGCCTAAGTTTTGTTTTACTTTTTATCAAACCATTCCGGTTTGTCCTCCCCTAAATATAGCTTCAACTTATCATGATGCACAATGATGGATTTTGCTTTAGGTCCCGACTGAATCCTGAACAGAACATCATTGAGACGCTCAACCACAACCATCGGTCCTTTCCACGGTCTCTGAAGTTTAGGGTTGTAACCTACTTTACGTTTAGGATAATAGTACCAAACAGCATCCCCAACCTTGAACGGAATTTTGTGCACTTTTAGGTCATACCTCTTTTTCATGCTTTCACTAGAAAGAGTAAGGTGCCTTCTAGCAAAATCATGAACAGCTAAAAGTTTCTGCTCCAACTGATAGGCATGGTCAGTTGCACACAACCTGTCATCTGCAGCAGGTCTACCAAGGGTAAGATCCACAGGGAGAGTCAGTTCCCTACCAAACATCATCATTGCAGGTGACACCCCGGTAGACTCATGAACAGATGATCGGTATGCCAACATAAGCAAAGGTATGTTTTCATCCCAATCATCTTGCTTTTCTGAAACATACGATGAAATCATATTTTGGATAGTACGGTTGGCTCTCTCAACCATGCCATCAGATTGGGGCCTCCGGACAGTGGTCCTGGTTTTATCGATCCCCAGAAGTCTACATACTTCCTTAAAGACCTTTGACTCGAAATTTGTCCCTAAATCGGTATGAAGTTGCAGTGGAACTCCAAATACAGATATAAATTTGTTCACCAATTTTGAAGCCACATAAGTTGCTTCCTGAGTTTTTAATGGTATTGCATCAACTCATTTAGTAAAATAACAGGACACCACCATTAGGTAGCGGTGACCCTTATTCGATACTGGATAAGGGCCACAGATATCTAACCCAATACGTTCCATCGGATAGCCGACATTGTATTGACACATAGGTGCCTTAGCATTTCTGTAAGGCTGCTTCCTGGCACCACAGGTCGAACAAATCCTGCACCAGTATGATACGTCCTTATACATACCATACAGTAAAAACTTTTTCTAATTTTATCATAAGTTTTTCTCCTGCCCAGGTGTCCAGCAGTTATATTTTCATGTAAATGTCGGAAAGCTTCTTTCCTCAAAACAACTGGTAAAAGGAAAAAAGTATTCAACATTGCTACCAACATCACTTAAGCGTTTCTTATAAAGAATGTTGTCTCTTAGTTCTATTGTATCCCATTCATGCCAATAGGTCTTAATTTCAGGGCAGAATGGCGCCACCGTAGACCATACAGGTTTTTCACCCTCCCTTTTCCATTGGATAAGGAGTTTTAACACAGGGTCATTTTCCTGCTTCAATTGAATGTTTTCCTGTGTTAGATCACAACATGTCTCATCACATGATGAGGTGGATTGGCCAGATCCCCCAGGTTGCTGACTTGTATTCCTACCAACTTTTCTATTGCAAGTGCTGTATATACATCCTTGATTATTTTGAAAGCAGTCTGGGCTTGTGGTGTTTGTACTCATCGTACACATATGCTCACAAGGACACCATGGCTTGTCACTTGTAGCCTTTACTACAGTTGCCACGCCAGCATGAGCAACACACTGTCTAACCTGAGATTCTCCATTTTCGAACAAACACCCAAACAAAGACAAATGATCTAACCAATCTTCAGTATCATGTGCTGCAGTTTTACAGCAATTTATATGACGACTGTTAAAAATTTCGTGAGTTTTTGCGTCCACCCCATCACACACAGAATTAAGCGTTGCATGTGTGAAGTGCGGAACCCCGATCTGGGACATTCCATGTGACATCTCCGGAGAGAGCACCTCAGCTACTCTAGGTCCTAAGCAAGTGGTAGGTTGATCATGTCTACCACAGAATTTGTCGTCATTATAAGTGGGCCCATGATGTTCAGGATTTTCGTCCTGCTCATCACACAAATCGTTTATCTGGACGGTACCGACACCAGGCTGCACAATATAGGAGCCGTTCCCATCACTGGGTCGACCGACCTTATTGTCCTGCCCAGTAATAAGTTTAGTGACTTTTTCGTCACCTTTTAAGTTGCCTCCATTTGGAGCAACACTCAACACAGCACTTACATCTCCTACTAATTTATTTGATTCTGTCAGCTTTTCAGGAAGATGTCTCTTCTCATATCTGTCACAATATTTGCAGTTATTATTGTGGCATGGTCTACGTGACAATGAATCAGCGTTGTTATGTACCCTGCCTGCCCGATGTATAACTGAGAATGTGTATGTGGACAGGGTCTCGATCCAACGAGCAATTTGCCCCTCACAGTTTTTAAATCGCATGAGCCATTGCAAAGACCCATGGTCGGTCCTAACTGTGAAATTTTGACCAAACAAGTAATGATGGAAGTGTTTTACTGCTATGACCACAGCCAGTAGTTCTTTTCTGGCTGTGCAATACTGTCTCTCAGAGCGGGACAACATTTACTGAAATAGCATATACATTTTTCTTCACCATTTTGTATCTGTGACAAAACCGCCCCTATACCTACATTTGAAGCATCGCAATCAAGAAGGTATGGCTGTCCTTGAAGTAATGGGTAACTGAGAATCGGTGCACTGATTAATAAGTGTTTTATGGTGTCAAAGGCATTTTGACACTGCTCAGTCCAAGCGAATTGCGTGTTCTTTTCAGTCAACCTGTGCAAAGGTTTACAAATAGTGGCAAAATTTGGTATAAATTTTCTGTAGTAGGACGCCAAACCAACAAATTGCCAAACTTCAGTTGCAGATTTTGGCTGTGGCCATTCTTTTACAGCTTGCATTTTTGATGGGTCTGTTGATATACCTTCTTCAGACACTTCGTGCCCAAGAAAACTAACCTTTTTTGCACAGCAAACTACATTTCTTTGGGTTGAGTTTAAGGTTAGCTTTCTTGAGTCTTTCCAGGACCACTTCTAAATTTTCTAGATGCTCTTGGAAGGTTTTTGAGAAAACTATAATATCATCTAAATATATGAGCAAGACTAGGAAAGTAAGACCAGCAAATACCCTCTCCATGAGGCGTTCAAATACACTCGGAGAATTTATCAAACCAAATTGCAAAACACGCCACTGCCATAAGCCGCTGCCTGGAATGGAGAATGCAGTCTTTGGTCTATCTTCCTCAGCTATGCTCACCTGGTGGAAACCACTTTTTTAATCTAAGGTTGAAAACCATTTTGAGCCACCAAGAGCATCTAAGGTGTCATCAATTCTTGGTAAGGGGTGACTGTCAGGTACTGTTAATTGATTTAATCGCCGATAATCTATACAGAACCTCGTGGTTCCGTCGCGCTTAGGTACCAAAACGGCCGGAGCACTCCATGCAGAATGTGATGGCTCAATTAACCCTTTTTCAGCCATAGCCTTGATTTCATTTTCAGCAAATTCCCTTTTAGCAAGCGGTATTCTGTAGGGTCTGAGTTTTACTGGCTTACATTCAGATAAAGTTTTAATTGTATGTTCCACTAAATTAGTGCAGCCTAAATCATGAGAAGATTTAGAAAATTGGTCCTTGTATTCGTACAACAAAGACTTCAAACTTTCTTTTTGTGACTCACTCAGGTTTGGAGAACTTTGAATGAGGAGCTCGTCAATATGAGAACAAGATCCTTCATTCAAGGTTGCATCAGTGCTACGACATTTGACATTCTCAAACTTTTCTGTTTCCACTGGCTCATATATAGCTGCTACTGTGTTTTATATAGTTTGAAAGGTGTATCAGTCAAATTCATAATGCGCAATGGGACAGTGCCATTCTCAGGACTTACTAAAGCTCTTGCAATCAGTAATCCACTGCGGTCAACAAAGAATTCATTTGCTTCAAGGATACCTATGCTATCTTTGTCAATCCTATCCAGAGGTCGGCCCTGTATGATCATCTCACACTCAGGCGGTACTTCAACGCTCTCATGGATAGCGATCCGACAGCAGGTTTGAGTAATATCAGTGCTGCTACGAAAACAAGTAATTTTCTCACCATTTAAGAGAAGATGGTTTTTACTTAAGAACATGTCACATCTGTGTTTTGTAAGAAAATCCATGCCAAGAATTCCATCATTTTTGACATCTGCAAATAGCACATCATGCAAGAGCTTTTGACTACCAATGGTAATTTCAACTTCAGTTTTTTCCCAAAAATGGCGAACTTTCACCTGTGGTAGTTACCATTTGCAAGTTTACCGGTGTCAAATCTGGCTGTGTTTCTTGTGGCAATCTCTCCAACAGTGTTTTACTTCGAATAGTGCAACATGAGCCAGTATCAACAAGTAAAGCGAGAGAATTGTCAAAAATACGGCCGGAAACGAAATAACCATCCTCCATGCTTCTAAGTGGTACTTCAGCGGGCCCATTTAATGGCGTCGGGTTGTGGCCCCCCAAACCGACTGATTCGAGTTTCCCGGACTATTTCTATTTCTCACGTTATGAGGAAACTGTCGCACATTGCCTCCCCCATCTCTTGGCACGAAGTTATTTGCATCAGCATGCAGACTTTGTGTTGGGTGGTTTTAAAATTCAGTTGAAAACCTACTAGGATGCGAGTTGTTGCCCCTGTTAAACCCAGCATGTCTTGGTTGAAAGCCATTAGATGGTGGAGGATTATTTCGATATGGCCTATTGTGTCTGTTGTTATTGCCTTGTATCGTTGCATTGGTGAAATTGTTATTATTTTTAGCAGGCCGATTTTGTGATTTAAGGTCATTCACCTGCTTTGTAAGCAATTCTAATGATTGTTCTAGTGCCTTTAAGTGCTTGTTTGACCCTTCATGGTCTTCAGTTTTGGCAAACTTACTGTCTACATCTATCTGACCAATCAACCTTGAGCGCTGCTTATCTGCAATTTTATGGGATTCCAAACGCAGGGCAGTACGTTCGGCATCAGCTAAAGTTTTAGGACCAAGTTCTCTAACTCTCAAACGGATTTCAGAATCTGTTAATGCGTCAATGAAATTATCAACGGACAGGGTCTCGATCACCTCCTTTGTTACACCAGGATAGGCCTGACGCACTAATTTCTTGACAGACTGGGCTAACTCAGGAATAGATTCCCCTTTATTTCGAACCCTTGACTTTAACTGTGGCCATTTTGTGGGAAAGTAACTGTCCTTATGGCCTTCCTTTGTTTAGGTTTCCATTATGGTCTGGTCGCTTAATGTTTGTATTTCTTTCCCTTTGGTGTCTTTTATGGATGGAGTAAGTTAATTGTATCAATTCCTGATCTTTGTTTTACTTCTACTCTGTATATTTCTGACCGATTCACAGAACCAAATCTATTTGCCAGTTTTTTCCACTAAGGTTTTGTAGTCTTGTTTTCCTTCATGATCAAGTTCACTTAGGATGGAGCGAGCATCCCCGGTCAAACAGTTTGCCAAATATAGAGATTTCTCCCTGTATTTCCAACCATTTATTTCACAGGTGATCTCATACTGAGAGAGTAATTCCTCAAAGTCACTAGAACCATTGAAATTTTGAGGTGATATTTGTGTCACCTGAACCTACATTACTGCTCAACGGTTGGGCCTCGGAGGAATTGACATTTGAATTATTAATACTTGGCATAAGGTCGGCAAGCAAATTATTGAATTTGGAATCTACCTCACCTAGTTTTTGATTCATATGTTCAGTCAGACATGAGACAGTGTCTTTAACTATCTGACTCATTTTTGTCATTTCCGATTCCATTTTACTTTCTAGTAAAGACTTTTGCAGTGTACTGGCTGAGCTTGCAACAGAATGCACATCATCAAATGCCTTATTACCAGTATTTTGTTGTGAGGTCGAGGGGGTATTTATTTTCTCTCCAGAAGCTAAATTATCTGAGTTATTTTCAGTGGTCATTGTTGTAGTTTTGCTAGGTTTAAGTCTGTTCACTTCCAAAGAAGCAAAGACCGAACACCAGGATTTTACTATCTCGTATGGTTTCCACTGGGGTACCACAAGGTTCAAAACTATCCCCTAAGTTTTCAACTGGGATACCACAAGGTTCAAAACTATCCCCTATGTTTTTCACTGGGATACCACAAGGTTCAAAACTATCCCCTATGTTTTCCACGGGGGTACCACAGGGTTCAAAACTATCACCTATGTTTTCCAACCAGTGTACCACACTATAACCACATACCCCAAGATCAGCTGTTTTTACTTAATTATGAATCAGTAATGCAGCCGATACAAAATACTGTTGTGTTTAGTTTATACCACACCAGCATCTATTTATTCAACAATGTATTCCACTTCTGACACCAAATTGCAACGGCGCCACCTCGTCGAGCGTATAAGTGAAATATTTTGAATGGCCAGGAGGAGGTGACACGATTACAATGGGATTGTGTGAGTTCGACCTGGGCCGTGCTCAAAACTACCTGGAAGAGAACAGACGAAGAACAATGTTCTGAAATATTTATGATTTATTAAATTAACTCTATTGTAGGCAAATATTTTATGATATATATTTCAAATACTGCTATTGGTTTAACAAAAGACAAGTATAAGACAGATTCTACTCATTATGCAAGCAAAACTCCATTAACTGCAGTTGTAGTTATACTTGGAAATATGACGTTATGAGGTGGTGGATATATATATCTCGGTCTACAATAAATTGTATTATCACTTCTTAACCCAAGTTGTGCAGATATATATCTCGTACTTGTAAGTCAAGTTACAACTGTAGCAATACAGGTGAATGAGTAAGTGCATGCCCTTATTTATGCTGAAAACTGGAAGTTGCAGTTGCACCTATAATGGATCTTGAACAACTATTATACCAGTTATGCTTAACAATACCTCAACACTTATATAAATGGATACCTATAATATGAAAACCCTAGTTATTAAGTATGATTTCAGTTAAGTTTACCTGATGCATAATTTGATATAACCTTGGTAAACTATTTACTACAATGCTCCTTACTGTTTGACAAATCGCCGATATTGTGGCAAGTTAACATCAACCAGGCTGCATGTAACACACATGTATTCAAGCAGATATCTTACACATGCTATCAGCATGTACAATCAAACATGATCGCCATTCATATATATCTGCATTAATACATGCGACGTGTACTAGCCTTAAAATAGGTGACTCGCATCTGCCCCAACATAGGCTATGCCACAATATAGGCGACCTGAATCTGCCTTAGTATGTGTAACGCGGATTTGCCTCAATGTAGGTGACTTGCATTTGCCTCAATATAGGCGATGTGTGTTTGCCCCAATGCAGGGTCAGTGTGTGTAATATGAATTGCCTCAATATAGGCGACGAATCTGCCTCAATATATGGGAGGTGATTCTGTCTCAATGCGTGTAGTGTGTAGGTGTCCCACTGATGGTGAGTTGCATCTGCCTTAATATAGGCGACGTGTGTTTGCCCCAATGCAGGGTCAGTGTGTGTAATATGAATTGCCTCAATATAGGCGACGAATCTGCCTCAACGTACTAGTATGCGAGGTGTGCCTGTCTTAATGTGTGTGGAGACTAGTGTAGGTCGTAATGTGTGTGGTGTGTATGTATCAATGTGTGTGGAGTGTACCTGCCCCAATGAAGGTGTTTCACATCTGCCTCAATATAGGCGACGTGAATCTGCCTCAATGTGGGCGACGTACGTAAATATGCGGACCTTTTAGCTTTCTGGTAAACTATTAATAAACTCTTATTAATTCAATATTGTGAATTTATAAGAACAATATAACAATGAGTATATAGAATAATTAAACCTGTGCCAACTTTGCCTGAATAAGAAATAATGAGAGAGAATAGGTCTTCGCCTGCATAGGCGACCGTACAGATACTAGAGAGGCGGGGTAAGTTTTTGTAAACAGATAGATTATGAGACCTGTTCTGGGCCTTTCTTTCCCTTGATTAAAGGCATTGTGCCACAATCTAGGCTCAGATAGTCAACCCCAATCTAGGCGAGCTTTCTCCAATCTGGGCGATCTTATCTCCAATCTGGGCTATCTCTGTTCCAGTCGTTCTGATTTAGGCAAAACCTACCAGTCGGTTGCTATCATCGACAACAACAGAGATTCTGCGCCTGCGCTCCCTTTTATAGTCTGGAGCGCAGGTGACACAGGTCTCCAGGAATTCTATCGGTTGCATGTTCTGGAACAGAGAAAGCGGTAACCAGCCTTTTCAAAGCACGCGCTGAAATGCGTCAGCAAAACAAAAAGAAGCATTCGGAACTTTCGGCACTTACGGTTTACACCCATATAATGTCTACGAACGGCAACATTGAGAAATCAAGTTTTTGACAGGAATAAATGGAAAATATGGCTAGCAAACTGAAGTAAACAAACTGTTACCGGTAAGCTTAGTTCAGTTCAGCTTTCCACTCATTATTTAGCGGAGGATTCAGCATGTCAAAAGATATTTACATGACAAATGTCGGGCAAAGTTGGCACACATTCGAACCGGCCTCTGTCATTCAGACAAAACATAGATGTATCTAGTTGCAAAAAGATAGAAAGTAACAGAGAATAGCCAGACGCCGTTACAATACCCCTCTCCCTTGTCACCATGAGTCATTGCTAGTTAGTTAGACTGAGCACATTTATCTCTGTCTGCTGCACTAGGACCTGACCCTTAATGTCCACAAGATGACATACAAGTCGGTGCTGTATTGTCAAAGCGAACGTTTGAATGACTTCTTCCGCAAAAAGAAGGAAAAGAATTTTGAAGGAATTTTCCATGAGTGACACTCTGACAATTTTCCACTGAACATGATAGCCACCAGAAAAAAAAGTATAACACTTAAAATGGCTTAAGTTCCTAAATGGCTAGATTGATTTTGAAATGTTCGTTGATTCACTGTCAGCCAAAATTGCTCTTACCCTCCACTCCATCTTATATTACCCACAATAAGGATCTGGTGAGCGATCCAGGGCCATCATGGCCCTCTTGTGTAACTTTTAATATCCCCATAATTCTACATACCTTTTGACATTAAACAATTGACGCTTATGACCCGCAAAGAGGGTTGACGCGTCGTTAAACACGAAATCATCATCTTCATCCCTACCACAATCGCTAAAATCATTCCGATCCGATGAACAAGATGGCCGCCAGACCTATAAATAGAAAAAATCTTTAAACGCCAACTCCTACTGTAGCCTTGGGCCAATTTCATTCAAACTTCTTAGAAACGTTGCTTAGGTGACTCTCTACCAAAATAGCTAAAAACTGTTCCGCTCCAGTGAGCGAAATGGCCACCAGAGCAAAATATAGAAAAAACATAGTAAATTTGCTTCAAACGCGAACTCCTTAAGCCTTTGACCAATATGATTCAAACTTCACAGGAATGTTGCCCAGGTGACTCCCTACCACAATAGATAAAACCGTTCCGCTCTGATTAACAAGATGGTCAGAGATAAGAAAAGAGAAAAACATTGTTAAAAGAGAAAAAAATCTTTAAACTAAAACTTCTCCTGTACCCTAGGCCAATTTCATTCAAACTTCATAGGAATGTTGCTTAGGTGACCCGCTACCAAAATAGCTAAAATGGTTCTGCTCCGATGAATACAATGTCCACCAGAGATTATGAAAGAGAAAACATCGTAAATTTGCTTCAACCCTTGGGCGAGTTTGACTAAAGCTTCGTAGGAATGTTGCCTAGGTGACTCCCTAACAAAATAGCTAAAATCTTTCTGCTCTGGTGAATAAAAGAGAAAAACATCATAAATTTGCTTCAAATGCGAACTCCTCCTGAACCCTTGGTCTTGTTTGATTTAAGCTTCGATTGAGTGTTGCCTAGGTAACGCCGTAACAAAATAGCTAAACTCGTTCTGCTCTGATGAATAAGATGGCCGCCAGAGCTTAAAAAAGAAAAAAATGAAAAGACAACTTTCCTGTACACATGGGTCAATTTCATTCAAACTTCATGGGAAAATTGCTTAGTTGACCTTCTACCAGTCTTACGACATGAAAGACGTAACAAAGGAAATGAGCTTAGCCTAAAAATCCACGCCTATGGTGGAATTCGAACCCGGGCCGCTCGGGTGAGAGTCCATTGCTCTAACCGCTGAGCCAAAGAGTCGACTTTCTGACGCAGTTGTCAGAGAGTGGTTATAATTTTCAATAAAGGGTTATCCTTTGGAAGCAAGGAATACACCACAGAACTAAAAAATTTGGAGTGTGCATGTTTTCTGGGCCAGACTAGCTAGTTTCGGCCAATTAGGCCTCATCAGTGACCCTCAAATATTTTCAAAATTCAACAATGGAATCAATGATCCCAAAGGACAAGAAAATATAAACTACACTATGATATAAACCTAGAAGCTATGCATATGATCTACCAAGGTAGATAATGGAAGGGAGGTAAGGCTTTCCGTAACACAACCCCTCCTCAAGGAAGTCATCATATATGATGACGTGAAGGATGCCAACTTCGGCACGAAGCCAATTCTGGCATGTACAGTACAATCCCGGACGAGCCCCTATCTTTCGACATGAAAGAGGTAACAAAGGAAAGAAGCATAACCTGAAAAAAATCCCCGCCTATGGTGGGATTCGAACCCGGGTCGCTCGGGTGAGAGTCCAGTGCTCTAACCGCTGTGCCAAAGAGTCGACTCTTTGGCTCAGCGGTTACAGCACTGGACTCTCACCCGAGCGGCCCTGGTTCGAGCCCCACCCTAGGCGGGGATTTTTTCAGGGTATGTTTCTTTCCTTTGTTACGGCTTTCATGTCGTAAGACCAAAATATCTAAAACAGTTCTACTGTCATAGCTAAAAATAGAGAAACATCTCAAATTTGCTTCAAACGCGAAGTCCTAAACCCTTGGGACAATATGATACAAACTTAACAGGAATGTTTCACAGACGACTCCATACCAAAATAGCTAAAATCGTGCGCAAGAGCTAACAATAGAAAAAAAATCTTGAAAAAAAAAAAACAACTCAATTGTTCCAATTTCTTTCAAACTACATAGGAATACTTCTTGGTGACCCTTTACCAAAATAGCTATCCAAGATGAGAGTGGTCCACTAGGATATGTCCAATATTAGACTGGTTCTTTAGGAGCTGTCAAGATCAGATTGGTCCTTAAGGTGTTGTTCAAATTCATACTGGTCCTTTGGGAGCTGTCTAATCATGATCAGGGTCAGAATTGGCAAAAAGTGAAGGCTAAGATCAAACGCAACAGAACTAGGCGTCTGATCTGGATCTTCATTGTTTGCAAAATATTCAGGCATTTTTTTTTCAAATAATAAATGTTGAAAACCCCACACTCTTAAATTTTGAAACGGACTTGTATTATTTACAAGATGGAAGATTCCTTTTGATGTATAATGGTAAAAAAGACAGACCCATATCAGGCGTAGGTGAAGTAGTCGTCTTATCAGGGCCTTCACTAGACGCAAAAGGTTCAGGCATTTCCCAAATAAATTTCGAAGAAAACACAACCGGATTCTCCTACAGTTTGAAATGGACTATGTTATGTATAAGGTGGAAGATTCCGTTTGGTAAAAAATAGGTAAATTAAACAAAATAAATGAAAATTACAAAAATAAATAATTAAAAAACTGACCGCTCCTGTGATGGCGTGAACATGAATTATTTCGTAAATTTTGAAGAAAAGACAACCTCACCCTCTTAAATTTTGAAACGGTCTTGTGCTATTTATAAGGTGGAATGGGTAAATTAAACAAAATAAATGATAATTATAAAAATAAATAGTTAAAAAAATGGCCGCTTCTGTGAGTGCGTGAACATGAATTATTTCGTAAATTTTGAAGAAAAGACAACCTCACCCTCTTAAATTTTGAAATGGTCTCGTGCTATTTATAAGGTGGAAGATACCACTTGACGCCAATAAGCAAAAAGTGCAAACCATGATCATACGCAATAGAATTAGGCGCCTGATCAGGGCCGAAATTGTTTCCAAACGGTTCAGACATTTTCAAAATAAACCTTAAAGGAAACAAAACCTCACACTCTTAACTTTTTAATTTGTCTTGTGCTGTGTAAAAGGTGGAAGATCCCATTTGAAATGGACTTGTTCTATTAACAAGGTTTAAGATTCCATTTGTCGCCAAATGGCTAAAAGATGCAGCCCCAGATCAGACGTAGCAGAAGTAGCGTCTGATCAGGACATACATTAGATGCAAAGGGTCCAGATATTTTCCAAATAAATTTCGAAGCAAACACAACCTGAATTTCCGGTTTTTGAAATGGACTAACGCTATATATAAGGTTGAAGATTCCGATAAAAAAATGGCTTAATTAAAAAAAATAATAAGTTAAAGAAATCGGCCGCTTCTGTGACAGAATGAACATGAAGTATTTCGGAACACTTGAATAAATGACGCTAAAATGTTTCAATCAGCTATCTGTATAGCCCCAAGTTGCACCTGGTTGCCATAAAACGGTTGGTCAATAAACATCCTGCATTTTGACCGTCTACTTCAATCACTATGTAGTGCCTATATTTTACCATTTACCCCAAGACAAATGTAAATCTATAATCAGATATGTTATGTTCAAACTGAACAATGCGAGTCGGACCGTCCATGCTTATAAACCTTACTGGTTTCATTTGGTGGCAGGGCTTGAGATGTCATTTCATCTCAATGTCGGGTAAAAGTCCCACAAAATTGGAAGCGATGTCTCCAAAATGACCTTTACAGTATTGATGGGGACGTTAAACCTCAAATCAAACAAACAAACAAATCAAACTGAAATTATCTGAAACAAGGGAAAATTAAAGAAATAAAAAAAGGAAATAGAAAGAACGATAAGGGTGCAGTAGTTACATGGTACTGATTGGATGCTTTTGAAACCCGAAATAGTATGTGAACGCGCATTATCTGCGTTTTCGAGAATCAGGTTTGATTAGCTGATCAACATTCGCAATCTATGCGCAATATCGCGTTATTCATAAAAGCAATTGATTGGCTAAAATATCATGCGCAACTGAAACGCCTGTATCGCGAGTTCGAATCTCACGCGATACAAAATCGAAACAAATGCGTGTGCGCTGTAAACTTTCTCTCGAGCTTGAGTGTAACTTCAAAGAGGAGCGACGAAAGTATTTGAACATTCGAGGGAAAACTAGGATATAGTGCAGTTGAGATAAAAAGTGATTTGGCTGAGGTTTATGGGGAAATATACGAGCATAAAGGACTGTTGCCAGACGAGTGTGTCTATTCAGGGGCAGTAGGGAGAATATTCAAGATGGTCGAAGAACCTTTAGGCATGTGACAACTGTATCTGGAAAAGATGTTGCTAGTGTAAAAATAACTGATAAAGGGAGATTCTTACTGTCTAACTGTTGGTTTTCTTTTGCTCTAATATTTCAGTGTTTTCTTGCTGTCGAGTCCTCACCGTTGTCTTACCTATGTGGTTCTTTGATTATTTGTGTTCACGGAGATGTTGCACTGATGAGTTAGGATGCCTTCATGCGGACTGAACAAATTATTTGTCTAAATCGCGACGGAAGTAAGGGCGAGGATTGTGGCCACGTAAAATCGATTTAAGCCCCCAGTGGAAATCTTTCCACTGGCCGTTCCAGGGCGGTTCTCCTGTGGCGATTTATTTATGTTGTTGTTTGTTACTCACTGTGTGTATCACTTGTGTCTTTTTGTTTTGGATGGCCATATGGGCATTTTGTGCGAGGTAGGCTGTCCTTGTGGCCTTCCTTTGTTTGGGTTTCCATTGTGGTCTGGTCGATTGGTGTTTGTGTTTCTTTCCCTTTGGTGTCTTTGATGGGTGGAGTAAGTTAATTGTATCGATTCCTGATCTTTGGTATGCGCCCGCATCATATGATGCCGGGGGCATATAGTTTTTCGGTTTTCCGTACGTGCGTACATGTGTACGTACGTGATCCTGTAACCTTAGGTTAAAGTTTTTGTAACAGGTAGAGCCTGATTTATGAATGGCATTTGGCGGGGGCATCCGTGTCCTATGGACACTTTTTCTAGTTTTACTTCTACTTTCCATATATTCTGCTAATTTGTCTGGCGTAAATGCATCGACCGTCTTTCATATTCAAAGACATTCTTAAGCTCAGGCAGTTTTGTGTCCGTTAATTACCCCTTTTTTGATACAAACGCAAAAAACCGGGACTGTATCGAGAAAGCCTAAAAGCTTCTTACTGTGTTCAGAGGCAAGGGCGACATACGTTTTAAAAAGTAGCCGTATGCCATGCAACTTAGGCATATTCTTATGAACCAGAAAACAAAGAAAATAACAAATTATTGATCGGCGAAAACGGTCAGAGGCCACACATTGCGTGACGAGCCATGGCTACTTTACTGCACGGTACCTACAGTGAAGCCTGAACTTTACACCAAGTGCACTTGAGACGCGCATGCCAAGTGCACTACTTGCATTAAAATGATAGTAAATCTGTGCACCTGACTTGAACACCAAGTGCACACGGATGTAAACTTTATTTCTGATCCCACTGTACAGCCCAGGCCTTTCCCCTGTCACCGTTGGTTGTACCCGCATATTAAGAAATTTGTGCGATGCCGTCGGTTTGAGTCCAGGAGTACCGTCGGGAGTGCACTTGAAAGAGGCCTTTATTTTCTGAAGGGGGTTAATTCGTCTCGGAACGTGGATGCAAGTCAAAGGAGAATACTTCGACGGGCTAAAATAGCCATTTAAGATCAGGTAAGCCTAATATCAGTAACCAGGTTTAAACAAATTTTGTAAAATCATTCTTCGATATAAAAGATTGGGTACAACATAAATTTTATACGACATATTGCATCCACGGTAGTTAACCCAATCACGGTTGACAACTTTGCTTCCCTCTTAAATTGCAAGCCGGTGGGTCAGGCCTTAGATTCTATGACGCTTCCAGCATTAAAGCTTATGCTGGTTGGCACCTGATGCTCTGTCTCTGGACGGGCCCATCGGAGTCTAACTGTCGGTTTCCTCTTGCTCCAGCATTTCAGTGGTTTCTTGCTGTCGAGTCCTCATCGTTGTTTCGTCTCTGGTTGTTTGAATTTAGTGTTTACGGAGATGTTGCACTGATGTGTTAGGAGGCGTTCATGCGGACTGAACAAATGTAAGGGCGAGTATTGTGGCCACGTTTAAATTGATTTAAGCTCCCTGTAGTATTCGTTTCCGCTGACCGTTCCAAGGCGGTTTTTCTGTCGCGCTTTATTTTTGTTATGGTTTGTCATTGGGTGTTTGTGTCGCTTATATTATTTTATTTTGGATAGAATATTGGCAATTTCGTGGGAAAGTAACCGTCCTTTTAGCTTTCCGCTATTGATGTTTCCATTAGGGTCTGTTGTTTCACGTATGTGTTTCTTTCCCTTTGGTGTCTCCGATGGGAGCTGTGGTTTAATTGTATCGATTCCTGATCATTGCCTTCACTTCTATTTAAAGAACGTTTCAAATGACCCTCGTATAAGGGGAAAGATGCCATTTAGTACATGATGGGTCAAAGTAAACATTACGTGAAAAACGCGTAGTCTGCACCACTATTTTCAAAAGTCCGTATGAACCTCCTGTAAACCCCACGCAATATTGTGAAACTTTGGTTTAACGCGGTGTGCATTGTTTTTTGCGTTTTATACAATGAATGATTATGAGTACTTAGTAAAACAGCTCCGTGTGTTACAGTGTACTCGGACAATATAATTTGATAAAAAATATTAATAAATTAATATCACCTTTTATGAAAAAGAATTCCTGTATCTATAGACATGACAGAAACAACGATACCACATAGGTGTGTTATGCTGATATGGGATATCAACCTGTAACTTCGGTGTTTCAACATGCACCACGGACTTTTTGAAACACGGATTTCGGCTCCACAATTAGTTCTACGGACTTCGGCGTCACTACTTATTACATACACTTCGGTGTTAAAATATGCAATAAGGACATTTTACACGCATTTTTAGTTACAGCTTCTAATATGGGCTTCGCAAATGGCATTTTGTAAGATTGTCTGTGTCCCGATTCAAAAAGAAGCCGCAATTCGTTCCTAAAAGCCGCCTAATTGCCATATTTATCATCATGAACATTAACTAGCCACTACGATTCAATGCAGTTTAAATTAGCAAATATTAATGGTGACGAATCAATTTTGATATTGCCATTGCGACGGTTAATGGCTAGTTTGTTTCGTTGCTTCTTTACTTTCGGGAAATACAGCAGATAGCAAAATTGGAATACTGATTGCAGCCAGGAGCAATTCACATACGCATCGTAATTATCTTGAACAAAGATCTGTCACTGATGATTTCTTACGTCAAGGTGGGAACCTTTAATTAAGGATCATGCTACGAACCAGAAAGCATTATATTCGAATGATGTATCCAAGCAGTATACATTTAAAAATGACATCTGAAGATAAAAGATAACTTTTTGATCAAAGCATAGATTCAGGATGCTTTTCAGAACAATCTAACGGATACCCTGCATTTATAAATAATAAGAACCATGTATTCCGTCGTTGCTTATAAATCCCAGCTGATTAAAACCACGTTAGCATAGTGGTCGGCATGTTAAGTGTTTGGGTAAGGAAAAGAAACCCATTACAGTGGAAAGATTGTTGAAAAACGTGAGTGGGTAAGGAAAAGAAACCCATTACAGTGGAAAGATTGTTGAAAAACGTGAGTAGCTTATGGATTTCTAAGAGCTGCTATTTTTTCAGAAGAAGATATTAGTGTTCGTGCTATATTCAATGATCGAAGCTTAAAGGATTGGTAAACTTGCGTCCTCGTCAGTTTTGATCCTTTGCCCCTTTGATAGGCGCAATTGTAACCGTTATATGAACAATATAACATAGTGTCTTTACATATCTGCTGCGTCAGAGATGGGCTGCACGATATCGCGACCGGGCGTTTCTTGTAACACGCCGGCGGTAACATATAATAACAATGAAACATGTAATAAACCAAGACATCCGGATTTTGTTATTTCGGCAGAAGAAAAGCTTTTGATAAAACGGCAGTGGGGAATTTTGTCAGCTGACATGAAAGCCACTGGCACAGCTGTGTTTATGAAAATTTTCAAAGAACAACCAGAAATTAAGCAATATTTTTCCTACCGAGACGTCGATGACAATAGCCTCCCTTCTAGCGCGGAACTCAGATGTCATGCTTTTAGATTTATGCAGGCCGTGGGGGCGACTATCGAAAACATTGATGACCTTGAAAACTCGATGACAGAAGCACTTTTAACATTAGGTAAACAACATGTGAAATTCACAGGATTTAAGCCCGCATACATTCAGACATTTTACAATGCCATTCTGAAAATTTGGCAAGAAAAACTAGGAGAACATTATACGCCTGTGTGCGCAGATGCATGGTGTCACTTGCTTCGTTTTATCATGGACCGGCTGGAAAAGGGATATTACATGGATTTAAAAGAAGGAAGTACAAGTGACAATACTTGACCGCTTTGTTAGACAGTCTGTATGTTAAACGATGTTAAACAAAAGATTTGTGCTGGAAATGGAATGTTTCAGAGGATTTCTGTATGAAACAGTTGTTCAAAGTACGTTACCTCAATGAGCTTGTTAGTGATCATAATAAAAACTCTTCTGGCAATCGCCGTATCTAATACTCTGTTACGTTTGCTTGAAAAAAGTTAACAGCTTTTGTGTTTGCAAAAGCTACTCATTTATTAGCAAAAATATAAGTATAATTGCTACAGTAAATGATCGAAGTTTTACGATACGATAACTAATGACGTCGAAAGTTTTGAACAACTGGCCCCAAGTCGAACATCTTTCTTATTTCTGCTTTCAACATAGATTGTGGGTAAACGTTAGAACCGCCTCAATCTATGTTTTGAGCAAAAAATAAGGCGGACAATGTATACCCACGTAAACCCCAGATACAGTCGACCTTCAATGGCTCGAACACCTTTGGGACCGTAAAAATGTGTTTGAGACATTACAATTGCACATCCGAGCAACATAAGGTATTTTGTTCACATCTGCAACTTATCTCTTTTTCTGAAGAAAATCTGTTTTATTTTTCCTAGTTTGTGGGTGCTCTATAGAACCGCCCCAATTTCCATTACGCAAACACGCCTATACAAATACATTGCCACTTTTATCGCCGAAAATATGAAAATTTTATGATAAAAAAATGTGATATTTTTCTTATTTCTGCTCAAAAATATAGATTGTGGGAACTCGCTAGAACCGCCTCGATTCTTATTTTTGCTCAAAATATAGATTATGGGTAGTCGTTAGAACCGCCTCATCGAGGCGGTTCTAGCGAGTACCCACAATCTATATTTTGGAGCAGAAATAAGAAAAATAAGGTTTACCCCTGTAAACCCCAGTTTTACTATATAAAAGTGGCGTTAAAGGGGGTCAAAATTATATAGGCGTGTTTTCGTGATGTAGGAACTTTTGAGCGAGTTCGAAAGTGACAGTATAGGATTTATCGGTGTTTGAGTCATTGACGTCCTACTGCAATAATGATAACATACCGTGGACATATAGCGCATACGTATACCTTGTCGCTCTAGAAGTCACAATTGTAGGTTAGTGCTGTTTTACTTCAGATTTTCGCATTTATGCAAACTATTCACGGAACCTGTCAAAAAGTGTGTACAGCAAGTTATACACTCATTTTTGACAGGTTCATGAGCGGTAGAAGCATCCGTGGTGTAGTGGATAAGCCACTCTCCTCATAAGCAAGGGTTCGTGGGTTCGATACCGTGATTCTATAGACTTTATCATGAGTCTTTAAACCGAGGTCTGTCTCCGTATGACCTTAGCTGTTGGTGGGATGTAAAGCTAAACACACTCACACTCAATCCATGAGCGGCAGGGATTGAAATACCATTTCATCTCAATGTCGGGTCAAAGTCCCACAAAATATGAAGCAACGTTTCCAAAATAACTTCAATATTGTTGACGGGTAAGTTAAAGCCTCATCACAAACAAGCACGGTGCTGCACCAAACATAGATGTAAGTGTTTCCAGGTGATGATTGCTCCTTTGCGGAGGCATTTGATTTATCCAAATCTCAATATTAAATGGAATATGAGTGGCGACCGTTATAAGTGTATCTGCCCTTCATCGTAGTACAGATGATATTTTCTGGCTGTATGGGATCATTGATCCTATTGTGGAATTTTAAAATAATTTGGAGTCACTGATGGGCCTAACTCGTTGAAACCAAATGTTAATTCTTTGCTATTTACATTCTGTTTTAAAAGTGCATTTACACACAACCCCGGCAATGAAGTATTGGAACCAAATTTTGTCTTCAACTCAATGAATAAATCGCCTCATTCGATGTGCCATGATCATTAAGTTACGGCAGTAAGCCTGGCAACCTTGATTGTTTTCAAATTCTGTTGATCTTTCTAATATGTTAAATTCTTGTTATTTATCTGTAATTGAAAAGAAGCAAATAAACTATTGTTTAAACTAAGTGACGTCAAACTAAACCATGATTCTCAGCAATATGATTGGACGATGGCAGACGTTATGACACCAATGGCCTATTCCGTTGTTTATAGAAAAACTGCTTGTAGTTGTTTTCATGTTTCATTTTAAGTCTTAAGGCTAAATAGTTTCGACCACTTACGATCGGGGTCGCTTTCCTCGCTCATATCATTACGATAACACGCCCGTACGGCATAGTTCATTTTTTCACATCTCCAAAATGGCTACTTTTCTGATTAAAATATGCGATATTTTTCTTATAAATACTACAAACATAGGTTGTGGGTGCTCGTACCCACAACCTATGTCTTGGAGTAAAAATAAGAAAATAATGTTTATCCCATTAAACCCCATTTTTCTCTATATAAAGTAGGGTTTAGCGGGGTGTTCATTTCACGGACTTGTTCCCGTGATGTCACGATGTTGTTCATACTTCATTGAACTGCGGGTTGAAGTACTGTTTTCGTGGTCCTTCAGTGACCGTTAAATAAAATGCAATCGTCTCTTTGATACAACATATTTACAGGATAACCATTGTCAATGTACGGCTACTCCATTACGATAACACAACCGTGTGACTTAGTGCATTCGTTTATGTCTCCAAAAGGTCTACTTTGCCGATGGAAATTCATAATGTTTTTCTTATTTACACCCCAAAGATAGGTTGAGAGTGCTCGTTAGAAGCGGTTCCCACAACCCATGTCGTGGAGCAGAAATAAGAAAAATAATGTTTACCCCTTAAACCCCAGTGTGGTTTGCGAGAGTCTACATTTCACGGATTTTCTCACGTAATGATTTATATCTTGTTCGCACAATTTAATATCTTGTTCGCACAACATATTAAAAAAATGCATGTCCCTTCCCGGATTCTGTAGCATTGTATACATGTTTTGCTTGATGAGGGCCTGAAGGAAGATTGGCCTCGCCAACTGAGTCACCCTCATTAAATAAAGTCTTCTAATCTAAACCAATCAAATTTTTAGGTTTAAACTACTGTATTCTTCAAACCTAATTTAAACTGCCAACCGGTTGCAAAATTTGCTTGGCGCTACCAAAAGGTCTCAAATAATCGCCCTATCAACACTCTCGGTACTTTGATTCATGCTTTTCTAGCCCAAAAATAGATTTAATTCTAAGGAGACACACAACCCATGTGTTTGAGCAAAAACATACTAACAAAAATAATGAATACCCCTGTAGACCAAACATTTATCTCTATAGAGTATGGTAAACAGGATTGTACGTTACACGGGCGTGTAAAGCAGAACTTGATTTTCACGTGAACCATTCTTCGGAATCTTATTTTTTGTAAGTTTGTTTGAATTGATGTTTTACGTCTGTTAACGCTATTTAGGCCATTTTGGAGATGCTGCTTCCAATGTTGTATCATTATATATGATTGTTGTAGGGCAAGGGCCGTAATTAATGTTGCGAGAACTTGTGACCCAACCCCATTCCTTTTTCCGATGCAATAAAATATGTTTAAACAATGGTGTGGACTTTTACCCAACATTGAGATGAAATGGCATCTCAAGTCCTACCGTGCGAACAAAGCAATAGGGTTTATATACAGGGACGGTCTGCCTCGCACCATTTGCTTGGGCAGGCTGTGACCTTCTACGCGGTTTACCAGTACTCATGTTCGGTCAGTTTCAGCTCTGCATTACAAAAACACCCCCTATACAAAGACATTGTAAATATTACCGCTGAAAAACAAATAAGATGAAAAATTGAGCCTGCTATAGAAGTAGATTGCGGGTACACGTTAGAATCGCCTCGATGAACGTTAGAACCGCCTTGAAGAGGCCTGGAGCATACAGGCCTATCAGTCTTACAAGTTATCCATGTCAATACATGGAACGGATTATTGTGCATAGGCTGTATGGTTTTGTTGCACACTTCAACATTTTTGATAAAGAGCCGGAAGGATATAGAAGATTCAGAGGTACTACGGATGCATTACTGAGAAAAACACAATATATCTGTAATGGCTTCAATGAAAAAGAACATACAACAGCTTTGTTTGTGGATATTGAGAAAGCATATGACAGTGTATGGAGGGAAGGTCTGATGTACAAGCTATGGGAGAGTGGCTCAGAGGAAAGATTTGGTCTTGGATATGTGACTTTCTCACTGACAAGTCTGCGTGTATCAAAATCGGCGGAGAGAAAGGTCCAGATTTCAGTACAACTACTGGTTTGCCCCAAGTATCAGTCATTTCACCCCTGCTGTTTAATTTATACATTACTGACTGCTATGAGAATGTGACATCGGAGAAAGTTAAGTTTGCAGACGATGGAACTATATGGACCACTAGGAGTGACTGGGTAGTGTTAGTAAAACAATTAGAAGCAGATTTCAGACAGCTTATGGTTTGGGCCAATAAATGGCGGCTGAATCTGAATATAGGCAAGACAGAGTTGTGTGTGTTCTCCTTGGATAATCAGACACTTGAAGAAGTCAGAGATTACAAGTTTCCAGTTGAAGATAAAAAACTTAAATACAATCCGACACCAAAAATCCTGGGGATGACATTAGATGAAAAGCTGAAATTTGACAATCACATAGAAGAGATTGAAAGAAAAGCCTAAGGCTCCTTGGACACACTGCGTAAAGTGAAGGAAACGGGAGTGATTAGTTCTAAGTGTATGTTGCAAGTATATAAGGCCCTTTTAGCACCACAGCCTGAATATGCAGCAGTGGTATGGCAGGTAGGAAACTGTAGAGCCTTAGAGAAGGTCCAGATGAAAGCATTAGCTATGTGTCTTGGAGTACCAGGAACATCCGGACTGGAGGTGTAGCGTGAGATCTTTAAACCCGTGAGAACCTTAATACCAAGGTATATCTGCGCATGCGCAAGAAGGCCGTGAGAAACTTCATCCATTTCCTGTTAGCCCCTGTCCCTTTCACCTTGAGCCTGTTTAAAATGTCTAAAGAAATCTGCTTACATTACGAACACTATTTATTACAGGCTTTATTTATTTATTTATTTATTTATTTATTTATTTATTTATTTATTTATTTATTCGAAAGATACCCGTATTAAATATGCCATGAATAGGTGTCCAAGTGTTCAAAAAGAACAAAATATATGCGGGTACATGTATATTCTTGAAACATTATTACGAAAACACGCCTCTATTTTAAACCCCATTAAACCCCACTTTTATACAGTAAAACTGGGGTTTGCAGCGGTGTATATTATTTTATTATTTCCGCTGGAAAACATAGATTGTAGGTACTCGTTAGAACCGTCTCGGCGAGGCGATTCTAACGAGTACCTACAATCTATGTTTTCAAGCGGAAATATGAAAAATATCAGAATATTTTATCTAAAAATTTGATGGTAAAACTTCAATATATTTTAATAGTCGTGTTTTCACAATTAATACTTTTAAAAATCAAGTTATTTGGAAATTTTGAATTATTATTCTGCCTAAATGGATTGGAACACTGTAGCAATTAGCTTGATCTCAATATACAAAAAAATTACAATATAAAAATAATAATGATAATAATAATAAAAAAAAAACAAAACAATAATAATAACAATTATAATAAATAATAATGATAATATTAATCATACTCCGAGGCTTAGAGAAAACATGTACACTCTTACCTTTTCAGTTCTGCTGTGTATTCCTAGCTTCCAAAGGAAATTGTACCCCTTTAAACCTGGGTTTCATTGAATTTAAATTTAGTGATTAACATGTGTGATTTATGGTTTGACATTTCTTTGTTGTTGTTTTCCAGTTTCCCCGTGTCGCGGGTCGTCAACTGGCGGGGTCCCAGGGAACGAATCCATGCTGGCACTACACCGTAGCCGTTCGGTGGTACCCCTATTCCCCGTTGCCGGTGAACAGGGAGAACATCGCTCGGCTCCAGCCCCGTCCGTCTCGTGTTTGTCGTCTCACGTCTCAGGTGTCTCCGAGCCCACGGGCATCCCCTTGCCCTGTAGCCAATCGCCGAGCTCCGTCCTGAGAGGTTTGTGAAACGGTGCCGTGACCTTTCCAGGTCTCGGTGGGGCTTATATTTTGTCTTCCCGTTTGCTTCAGGAGTGCATGTGTCCTGTCGCTAAAGGGCATCTTTATTTGTTGGAGTTTCTGGGCTAGGCGTGCTTCATTTTTCAAGGGCTGTGGATGTGTTGCACAGTTCCAATGTGAGCCTTTGTTTTGGTGCAACATAGTTTAGTTGTAGTAATTTGGAACTCCATTCTAAACGTTTGGCTACGTGATTGCACTGCGTTTAAATTATAGCAGTGCTGTGCCTTGGGTTTTTGCGGTTTGCCGTAAAGATGTGTGGGTTGTTTTGTGTAACAGGGTAGGCTCCGAGTTTGAACTTATCATTAAGGGGATCGTTTAGCAGTTAATTTTGTTTGAAAGTTTCATTGCGATTTGGAAGACGTTTCTAAAGATTGCTATACACGTTTCCATGTTACGTGTTATGCACCTTATATTCAAACAGGGGATTCGAGACAAAGTTTTTTAGCCATTTTTGTAGAGTCCATCCATTTCTTTCTTCTAGCTTGTAGCTTCAGCCGCATCTACACCCTCACGCCAGCACCATGTCTATGGATGTCGTCTACGCTTTTTGTATCAATTTTGATATTGGTATTTTTGTTTTTTATTTTATTGTTTGATTTTTGCGTATTTTTGTAACGTATGTACATTTTTACATTATTTGGTCTGTGCCCCCAGCTTATTGAGTATGTAGTCCTCGTGTACTGGGCATGGATCCACCACAAGGAAATTCCATCGCCCGGCCTCTCCGGATGGGGTGAGGCAAACAGGAAATCAGGACGAGATGTAACGCTGGGGTTTGCGGTCTTAGGACTTTGGCACTGAGCAGCGTTGCGTCAAAATCCTGGCTGATCGAGAACCACACAACCCAAAGGAGAGCGGCACACCAACACACTAGCAAACAAAAGGCTCTCCTTCAGGAATGCACTTAGATAAGTGGGACAGAAATAAGAAACAATAGGCCTTATCGCATCTCTTTGTTTTTCTTTTTTTTTTTTTTTTTCGCAAATTTCGCTTTCGAATAAAGGATGTACATTATAAGGTTACCCAAACGGAATGATCTTGGGGCCTCAAAAGGACCCTTTTATAAACACCTGACTAGCAGAAAAATCTCAGGAAGGCCCGCTCTAAGTATACATGGTATTGCTTCTGTCCCTCCCTTGACAAATGAATACGGTCCCTATAATAGGGCCTGTGGAGGCGGCCATCGCTGTCCCAAATTTGTTCTCGTGTGATCCTCTTTTGGGCAGTGTGGCTCCCGATCAGCTAGGATTTTGGTGCAGCGCTCATAAGTGCAAAGCCAGTGGGCCGCAACCACAACGCTACACCTCGTCTTAACCTCTCGCTTGCCACAACCCTTTGGAGGGTGGGTCGGGGCTATGGATTTTCCTTGTCGTGGGTCCATGCCCCGTTCTGTTATGGTCTTCTCACAGTGATCCAGGGATTGCTGTCACCGTTAGGCACTCCTAAGTGCAAAGTCGAGGCCGCAAACCACAGTGCCTACCGTTGACTTTGTTCCCCTTTTCGCCGTGAGACGGCCGCCCTTTGATCACTACGCTCCTTTTTGGTTGGTAATGTCTCAGGTGCGGTTAAATCATTTATTGTTTCTGAAATCGGGTCTCTAACGGTTTTGGTTTCAGGCATGTTTGTTTGTAATCTCGTACGGGGTGTGTCTCTCGTAACAGTGCAATAAATTTAGTCTGCGCCCCTAGCTTTCCCCTATATTTTGTCCAGGTAGTTTGTTTTCTCAAAGAAATTGAAAACCGCGTCCCTCATTTCCTGTGACATTAGATTGAGCAAAGAAATCGCGTTTATCTCCCCTTGGTATCCTAGTGCTGTCAGTTTTCCCTTTAGTTCCCTTCTAGCGGAGCCGTGTGCGGGGCACACTGCGAGGTAGTGTTGAACACTCTCCACCCCGCCACAGTGCCCGCATAATGGATCGGCCGCATTATAGAAGATGTTGTGTGCATTTAGTCCGTTGACCCCAAGCTTTCGGCTGTCGCTGTATTGAACTATTTTCGGGGTCAAGGACTGGCAGATCGAGTGTCTGAAGCCGTGTTGTCCCTGCCATATGCGCGCCCATTCCTTTTTGATGCTGGCCTTAATGATTGTGTAGACTTTTTGTGGGGTTGGGAGGTAGTCAAGTTCCTTCCCCCGGGTCAGAGCTTCTTTGGCCAGCGTGTCTGCGCGTTCATTCCCCTGCACGTTGCAGTGGGAGGGGATCCAATCTATGTTCAGGGTGATGCCTTGTTTTAGTATTTTGTGTATTAGGATATGAATGTCCTGCAGTATATCCGGTCTTGTAGTGCTGTTTCCAGAGTTTATGCTTTGTACTGAGCTTAATGAGTCCGTTAGTATAACAACACTATCGGGTTTTTCTTCCTTTATCCATTCCAAAGCTTTCTGTATGGCTATAAGTTCTGCAGAGTAGACTGTGAGGTGCTGGTTAAGTTTGAATTTTTGGTCGAAATTTAATTCTGGTATTGTAAAAGCGCACCCTGTTTCTTTTTCTCAGCATCTTTGCTTCCATCAGTGAAAATTTTAAGCGCTTGCTTATAGTTTTCACTGATGTGTGATTCTGCGATCTCATTGCATTTTTTCTGTGTTGTTTCAGTTTTCTTTATGACACCCGTGAGTGTTGTTTTTTCGCGTATGCTTCTTAAATTAAAAACTTCCGGATATGGTTTTTCCGCTGTTTTGACCTGTTCGAGGTCATGGTTTTTAATTAGGTCCTGGACTTTGATAACATAGGGGATCTTTCCTCTTAACCTATCTCTGTTAACATGATTGGGCGTGTCGGCGATCATTTCGTTTATGGGGAGACTTTCCCTAAGACTGCTTGAGCGGGCCCAGTACTTGAGCTGCAGTTCATCCCTCCGCAGATGCAGGGGCATGACGCTGCATTCAATCTCCAGGTCCAGGTTCCGCGTTCCGTTTGACATTTCCTGTTGTCCCCGTGCTTATCAAAACACCCTGACTAATTTTCACACCTTTCTGCTTATGTGGGGTAATGTTGCCTTATGCCAACCAAACAGGCTTTCTCTTAACCGTTTCAATAAAAAACAAATAAATAAATAAAAAATAAACAGAAGTAAATACCGAACCGACTGCTCACTATCAACCAATCAAAATCAACCCCACCAACCGGGGCTTGAAGAAACAGATGGGCTGCATGGTAGCTAGGTAGGCTGGTAGGTAGGTATGTAGGTAGGGTGAATGGTCTGTTGGGGGAGTGGCTGGATGGGTAGGTTGGTAGGTTGGCTTACTTTTAACTTCTTCCTTCGACGTTGTTTGTTTGGTTTGATTTGAGGTTTAACGGCCCCGTCAACACTGTATTGGTCATTTTGGAGACGTTGCTTCCAATTTTGTTCAACCCGACACTGAGATGAAATGACATCTCAAGCCCTGTCGCCCAATGAAATCAATGGGGTTTATAAGCACGGACGGGCGGACTCGCACTCCTCTAAGCGGGTTACCAGTACTCGTGTGCCGTCAGTTTCAGCTTTGCGTGGAAGCATCATGCGCCCAACTATTTCTTCAAGCCCCGATGGGCGGGGGCCAGCCTTCGACGTTGTAGGTAGGTAGAGAGTTAGGGAGATAGATTTTGTTTGTTTGTTTGTTTGATTTGAGGTTTAACGTCCCCGTCATCACGGTACAGGTCATTTTGGAGACGTTGCTTTCATTTTTGTGTCACGTATGCCCGACATTGAGATGTAATGACATCTCAAGCCCTGTCGCCAAATGAAACCAATAGGGTTTATAAGCACGAACGCTCCGACTCCGACCGCTTTGCCTGGCCAGGCTTAGAGCCTCTATATGGTACTCGTGTGCGGTCGGGGAGACATCATGTAGCCCATATATTTCTTCGACCAAATTTTACAACCAAAAACGAATTTTTTCAGATAAAAATCCTGATATTATTTCCTATTTCTGCACAAAACATAGATTTTGGGTACTCGTCAGAACCGCCTCGGTGCGTCGGTTCTAACGAGTACCCACAATCTATGTTTAGAGCAGAAATATGACAAATAAAAATATCCCTGTCAACCCCAGTTTTACTATCTAAAAGTGGGGTTTAAGGGTATCAAAATTATACAGCCGTGTTTGCGTGATGAGGTGGGAATGGTAGGTTTGGGCTGGTGATATTTATGTTTTGTTAGGTAGATATGCAGGCAGGAATGTAGGTAAGTAGATATTACGTACGTATATCGAGAGGATGGTATGTAGGTAGGAAGGTATCCGGACAACCCCCCCCGGACATAACACCCCCTGCTCATTTTGCATAGGTGGACGAAACCTCCCTCAAGTTTTTTACAGGGTGGACATAACACCCCCTGCAACTTTTGACAGGGTGGACAAAACCCCCCTCGTAAGTTTTGCAAGGTGGACAAAATCCCCCCTATCATGTGAACAAACCCCCCCCCTCGGACAAAATCCCCCTGATGCTAGATTTGGCACCTCACCAGTAGTTGAAGGGTGTTCCTGTTACACACATAAACCAGGTATGTAAGTTAAATCACTGTGTGATGTCCAAACAAAAATGTATAGATTATATATAAAACTTTCAAATTTAAAAATTAATTGATCATTAAAGGATTTAAAGATACTGATTAAAAAACATCATAGATTAAAGTGATTTCTGATCAAGTTGCAATTAAGAAAATGGTGCACAAAGTAAACTGGATAATTAAGAGACACTTAGCTCCAATCAGCTAATTAAAAGTATAATGATCTGGAACTTATACAATCACAATTCATATTAGAAAATTAGCTGAACAATTACAAACTGAATATAGCAATCAATTAGCATACTGGTAGAAGAAAAATTTCACAATAAAGTTTATTTAATACTTAATAGCCCCATTAATTTCTTCATACTTCATGCCCTCATACATTTTTGAAACAAAAATATTGTTGATAAGCATACATTTATGTTCATATCTTGGAAGGGATTTTGCCTACTGTACCATTGCAAGCAGATTATTACTCAAGGGACCAGAATTCTATAGCAATTATAAACACAGAGGATTCTGTCTGAGGGAGGTTTTGTCCACATGATAGGGGGGATTTTGTCCACCTTGCAAAACTTACGAGGGGGGTTTTGTCCACCCTTTCATAAGTTGCAGGGGGTGTTATGTCCACCCTGTAAAAAACATGAGGGGTGTTTTGTCCACCTATGCCAAAATGAGCAGGGGGTCTTTTGTCCGGGGGAGGGGGGAGGGTATTTTGTCCTACATTCAGGTAGGAATGTAACTAATTTCTAGGTATGTTTTGTTTGAATTGGGGGTTTAATGTCCCCTCAAAAAAGTATTTTTTCGGATGAAAATTTGCGCTATTTTTCTTATTTATACTCCAGACATAGGTTTGGACCTATGTCTTGAAGCAGAAATAAGCAAAATAATGTCTACCCGGTCAACCACAGTTTGCTCTAAATAAAGTAGGGTTTAGGGTGGATTACAGAGGTGTATATTATTTTCATATTTCTGCTGGAAAACATAGATTGTAGGTACTCGTTGGAACCGTCTCGGCGAGGCACTTCTATCGAGAACCCGTTAGAAGCGGTATTCCGTTCGACCTGGACGGAATTGGAAAAAAAATAGCTCACTAAAAGAGAAGTTTTTTTCTTGAACATCTGTTTGGTTTCATGTCTGATTCATAACAGACAAGCGTAAACCGGCAACATATTATTGCTGGTTACCCTAGATTGTGATTTTTTTGTCGTGTAGATTGAAACTTTCCCGCCATTACCTCATTAGTGGGTGGGGTAACGCAAACTGAAATTCTTAGGATCAAAATTAGGTCGCTTGTCACATTCATTTTTCTGAAGAGCCTGTGTAATGTCAGATATTTGAGTGTGCTGAGCTGTATATAATTGGACCAGTAAGAAATAGATCGGCTGCACGATGCTTCAACGCAGAGCTGAAACCGACAGCACACGAGTACTGGTAAACCGCTTAGAGGATCTAAGCCTGACCAGGCAAAGCGGTGCGAGTCGGACCGTCTATGCTTATAAACCCTATTGGTTTCATTGGGCGACAGGGCTTGAGATGTCATTTCACTCAATGTCGGGCAATGTTGGAAGCAACATCTTCAAAATGACTTATACAGTGTTGACGGGGACGTTAAACCTCAAATCAAACAAAACAAACAAGAAATGTCCCTACAGTTTTCTTTTCTTTTTTGCTTTTTTCTGTAATTTGATAATCAACACCACTATGAATACGGACCATTTCGCCCCTAATTCCAGTCACCCTGAGTGATCTAGGGCGTTGCAGTTTGGCTTTGGTCAAGTCGGACCCCAATATAAGTCCAGATTGACAGAGTTGACTTTCATCAAGATACTATCCTTCTACATTCTATAGTATCTGTTTGTCATTGGGCCCCCGCCAGTCGGGGCTTGGTAAATAAATAAATAAATAAATAAATAAATATTATAAAATCACTAGTAAAATGGCTTCTAATTTCCTTATAGACTTTCGGATGAGTCTTTAAACCGAGGTCCCGTCTCCGTATGACCTTAGCTGTTGGTGGGACGTAAAACTAAAACTCACTCACTCACTCACTCTAATTTCCTTAGATAGGCTTCTCCAGCATAAAATTAAAGTTTAATTAATGTGCCAGCATAATCTATCATTTAATATACTAAGAGAGTTTCGATACCCGTTATCGTATTAAACTTCTCACGGCTGAATTATCTCACACCCCTCCGTGAGGGATTTCAGCCGCTTCCGGTGCGACTGAAGAATCTCACGGGATCAATAATCTCACGCTACAGAGGCATTAGAGGTTGAAGCTGGCATTAAGCCTTTTGAACTAAGAAGAGAAGAACTGACAGTAAGGCAAGCAGCTAGAATCATGACGAAGGATAATTACTCAAACATCAAAAGTGCCTGGGATAGATTTGGGGAATATCAGAAGACAGAGCGTAAAACTTCTCCATTTGGAAAAATGTCCATTCAAGTTGCTGATATGACCTCCGCTACAGGAATCTCATTACACCGTCTATAAATAGATTGTAACTACATGGAATCCTTACAACCAAGTAAACGCAAACCAGAGTATTGGCAGAACCATTGGTTCGTCTAAGTCAAGGTCAGCAGACCAAGAAGCAATGTCAAGGAAGATTGCCGGTAGAATGATTGAAAACTATGATGGAAGAACAGCCGTAGCCTTCACGGATGGATCCTGCCTTGGAAACCCTGGCCCTTGTGGTGCAGGAGCATGTGTTCCTTAAGCAGCCAGTTACCAGCAGAGGTTTCGTTTTGTTGGGTGAGATTGTGGCCATAAAAATGGTACTGAATTTCATCTTTAATACTGGAAAATATAGAACCCCTAAACCTATCAAGTTGCATATTTTGTGCTGACAGTCAGTCAGCAACTGGACAACTTCAACTTGGCTGGGAGCTTACATCACACGTCGGAACCATCCGCGAGGTCAATGCAGATATGGTCAATCTGGAACAGTCAGGGGTGTCAGTGGAGGTGCCCTGGACACCAGGGCACTCTGACATCAAAGAATTGTATGCTGACAGGTTGGCGAAGGAAGCAGCGCAGGAAGCTAAAGAAAAGGAAGAATTACCAGAGGTGATAACAGTTGTAGATGTGAAGGCAGTAGCAAGGAAAGCAGGGAGTATTAAATGGCAAGATATGTGGGAAAAAGCAGAGTGTGGGAGACATTTATGTTCAGACCTGAAGTTGGCCATAAGATTAAACAAGTTCCAGACGGTACAGGGGGAGAAATCAATTAGTCAGTTACGAACTGGATATGTAAGTCTAAATAAATGAATATTTAAACAAAACCAACATAAAGCAAACAAACCTGTGTCAGTGTGGAGATATTGAATCAGTAGACCACTACTTATTGAACTGCCCATTATATGAAGATGAGAGGGAACAAATGCGGAGGAGTTTATTCGAGTCTTGTGGAATAACTCAGCTTCGAGTCTTGTGGATTAACTCAGCTGGACCTCAGTATACTTTTGGAGGCCAGCAAAGATGATCATTTTTTTACTATTGAGGAACAATTCTTACAGAGCTGGAAACTTACTAGCGGAAACCAGACCTTTTGCCACACGGAAATCATACCAATAGAAACATTTTCATAACCGCGCACCACCATACCGCGAGTAAATACAAGTGTCGAAGTACCAGTCTAAGAAGATACCTGTGTGATTTTATGGTCTTATGGCTTTAATACGGAATACGGAATTCTAACGTGTACTCACAATCTATATTTGAGAGCAGAACTAGGGAAAAAAAGCTTTTCTCTTGTAAACCCCAGGTTTATTATATAAAAATGGCGTTCAAGGGGGCAAAATTATATAAGCGTGTTTTCGTGATGGCGTAGAAGAGTCGGAGTCTCTAAGTATTCGGAAGACAGTGCAAAACACCGGAATTTGGAGTATATTGCTGTACGAGATGTCTAACAAATTAAAGACTGCTATATGTCGATTTGGCTAGTTCGTTTTGTTTGTATTGGAGTTTAACGGCCCAGTCAACACTATTTGAATCATTTTGAGCCGGTCATCTTACCTATCCACACTTTTCCTGGGCAGGCTTATAGTTAGCGTTTTACCAGTACAGTGCACTTTCTTTCGCCAGAAACTGACAACTGCCCTTCTTGAATCAGCGGAAGGGAGAGAATGACCGTAGAAAAGATTGCATGATCAATCTCCACGAAAGAATGTTGCCGACCCCTGCAGGCATCGAACCCGCGTCCGTCTGATCACCAGTCGGATGCGCGTCCGACTTCGCTACCGAGGCAGGCCCGATTTGACTAGTGGTTCCCATTAAATCGCGTACCAAATAACACACGGAGAGTGTCGTTGACATCTTAGTTTTCGTCCTACATTTTCTAGGATTTCAATTACATTGACGTCCATATTTTTGAACGCGAGTAAAGCTGTTGTTTCATTTCGAAAACACGCCTATACATATGCATTATAAACTTTACCGTCGCAAAAACGATTTTAAGATAAAAAATCATAATATTTTTCTTTATTCTGCTCAAAATATAGATTGTGGATAGTCATTAGAACCGCCTCATCGAGGCGGTTCTAAAGAGTACCCACAATCTTTAGTTTAAAGTAGAACACCCACAATCTTTAGTTTAAAGTAGAACAATAAGGTTTATCTTTGTAAACACCAGTTTTACTGTATTAAAGTGAGGTTGAAGGGAGTCAAAATTAGATAGGCGCGTTTTCATGATGCTTTGCGTTTTTTACAGGAAAATTGGTTATATATAGCTCTTGTACATGTTTCATAATTTGCCCTTATGTCATTCTCTCTCTCTCTCTCTCTCTCTCTCTCTCTCTCTGTGTGTGTGTGTGTGTGTGTGTGTGTGTGTGTGTGTGTGTGTGTGTGTGTGTGTTGAGATGGTTCTGTTCTTTCTTTGTCGCTTTCGCGATTAACTTGGCTGTAAAAGTTAAAAGTCACTGTTTTCCCTCGATCATTTCTGTCAAACGCGGGGCTATTCTTTCTTGTTACAACCGCGCCGCCTTCTTTGGATGGTTCTAACGAACATCGCCAATCAGAACAAGGAAAATCTGCTGGAGAGAACTAACGCACCGCTGTTAGAAAAAGGACGTCTCCGTTTCCTTGTAGTTTCACTTTTTCTCTATATATAGAGTTCGATGGTTGGTTGAGGCGAAGGTGTCGTGTATCTTACGTCACCAGGGAGTCGAACTGACATTGGCTTACAGCTGGGAAAGGCCAGCTTTCCTTACGGCAGGTATAATAAGAGGGGGGGGGGAATGTTGTAATTTCTTCTAGTTCTCCACTTTTATTTTCCTTTCTCCACTGTCCTTCTCCTTCATCTCTCTACTATCTCTTTTTGTCGGCCCCCGCCCATCGGGGTTTGCAAAAATATATAGGCTGCATGATGCTTCCACGCAGAGCTGAAACCGACCCGCACACGAGTACTGGTAAACATCTTACAGGATCTAAGCCTGCTCAGGCAAAGCGTTGCGAGTCGGCCCGTCCATGCTTATAAACCCTATTGGTTTCATTGGGCGACAGGGCTTGAGACGTCATTTCATCTCAATGTCGGGTAAAAGTCCCACAAAATTGTAAGCAACGTCTCAAAAATGATCTTTACAGTGCTGATGGGGACGTTAAGCCTCAAATCAAACACTCAAATTATCTGTTTTGTGTCTCCTGAATTTCTCTTAGAAACGACACAAAATGACCTACAGGGGTTGTGGTGTTTTAAACCCGAACACAATCTATCAATCTATATAAAGATGTTGTTTTAAAATCTCACGATGTCGTACTGGATGGCTAGATCACATGCCAGACACATAATGTCAACAAGTCCGTATGTTGACCACGAGGGGTTTGCTTGGTTATTATGCATTTCGGGTCCAATATATAGTTGTTGTATCTAGTTATAACTGCCTCGATGAGTATGAATGCATCTATGTATAATGTAAAAATAAGAACACACACACACAAACACAAATGTTACCAAGAAATAACGCGGCCCCCGACCATCGGTGCTTGAAGATCTAGATGGGCTGCATGATGCTTCCAGGCAGAGCTGAGACCGACCGCACACGAATACTGGTAAACCGCTCAGAAAATCTAAGCCTGCCCAGGCATAGCGTTGCGAGTCGGCTCGTCCATGCTTATAAACCCTATTGGTTTCATTAGGCGACAGGGCTTGAGATGTCATTTCATCTCAATGTCGGGTGAAAGTCCCACAAAATCCAAAATGACCTTTACAGTGTTGACGGGGACGTTAAAGCGCAAATCAAACAAAATCAACCAAAATCAAACATATGTTTTAAACATCGCCAAACAGAATACACCCAAGATTAGACTGCTCCTCTAAAGTGCTCATTGAGGATCAGTCTGATCTGGATCTGGCATTGCCCCTATCCGTCCTTTCGTTCGTTCGTCCGTCCATCCGACTGACCGACCGTCCGTTCGTCCGTCCGAAACTTAAACGCAGCCAATACCTTTCTTAATTCTGAACGGATTTGACATTACTTTGCAGAAATATTAACCATTCTAAGACGATGTGTCGCGCGCAAAACCCAGATCCGTACCTCCAAGGTCAAGTTAGTACTTAGAGGTCAAAGATCATAAAAGGCTCCGAAGCTTAATTACGGTTTATAACTTTCTTATTTCTAGAAGGATTTTTAATATAAAGTAGAAGTGAAGGCAATGATCAGGAATCGATTCAATTAACCTACAGCTCCCAGCAGAGACACCAAAGGGACAGAAACACAAACATTAATTAACTAGACCCTTATCATACCGTACAACCGGCTGTTTTGAAAAGTAGAAGTAAAACAAAGATCAGGAATCGATACAATTAACTTACTCCACCCATCAAAGACACCAAAGGGAAAGAAACACAAACATTAAGCAACTAGACCATAATGGAAACCTAAACAAAGGAAGGCCATAAGGACAGTTACTTTCCCACAAAATGGCCATCCAAAATAAAAAGACACAAGTGATACACACAGTAAGTAACAAACAACAACATAAATAAACCGCCACAGAAGAACCGCCTTGGAACGGTCAATGGAAAGATTTCCACTGGGGGGCTTAAATCGATTTTACGTTGCCACAATCCTCGCCCTTACTTCCGTCGCGATTTAGACAAATAATTTGTTCAGTCCGCATGAAGGCCTCCTAACTCATCAGTGCAACATCTCCGTGAACACAAAAAATCAAAGAACCACAGAGGTGAGACAACGGCGAGGACTCGATAGCAAGAAATCACTGAAATGCTGGAGCAAAAGAAAACCAACAGTTAGACTCCGATTACTGTATTGAAGACAGATTACTGCCTCGAAGACAGATCACAGTAAAGGTGACGAAGAAAGGGTAGGTTAAGTTTTCGGTTTGTATAAATCGAGAAGGCAATCTGTTGACTTTTGCTGCTAATGGAGAAGCAACTAAATGCTTAGCGATACCACAGCAACATTCTGACTATATTTCAAAACCAGATAAGGCTTTTCCAGTTCGTTGAAAAATATTTTTAAAGAAAATCGCATCAAAATTTGTTTTCAGCGTCAAATGTACGTCTACGGAACAAAATATGTTACATTCACTTGTTCACACTAATACTACAATTACTCAGCAGCATTTCCGCTTCATTGGACCGCATAATTCGGTTAAATAAACAAACTGCGCTACCCTAAATAGACCAGGTGCCAAGAAAAATGCTGTCCCTAACTACAGATTTTTTTTCGGCTTTCCACAAACACAGATTAGTACGGGACCCGGGAAGAGACATTTCTGTTCAGGCCTCTGGCAGAACAGAATTTAAAACAATAAAATTAGAGTGGAGAGGAAAACAATAAATTGTCGTTTAAACGATATAATATGTCGACACATTTCTTGTTTTCTTTTCAACTCTGAAAAATTAGGGTACAATTTATAACAATAAAATTGGAATGGTTTAAACGACATATTTCTTATTTTCTGTTCCACCCTGAAGTAGTAGCGTGGAATTTAAAACAATAAAATTGGAATGAAACAGAAAACCAAAATATGTCGTTTGCGACACATTTCTTGTTTTCTGTTCCACCCTGAAAAAGTAGCGCGGAATTTAAAACAATAAAATTCGAATGGAACAAAAAAAAAAAAAATATGTCATTTAAGCGACATATTTCTTGTTTTCCTTTCCACTCTGAAAAAGTAGCATGGAATTTAAAACAATTAAGACATCGTTTAATCGACATATAATCTTGACACCAAATTGGCTAAAGATCTCGTTTTTCAACATAATATGTCGTTTAAACGATATAATCATAGCCTTGCCTTGGTCGGTGATCTTTAACCAATGAAAGGTCAAGTTCATGTCGGTTAAACGATATCTTTATTGTTTTAAATTCCACACTACTTTTTAAGAGTGGAAAGAAAAACAAGGATATTAAACGACATATTTTTGTTTTCTGTGCCAGTCTAATTTTATTGTTTAAAATTCCACCCTCCTTTTTCAGAGTGGAACGAAAAACAAGAAATATGTCGTTTAAACGACATAACTTGTTTTGTTCAATTCTAATTTTATTGTTTTAGTTTCCACCTTATTGTTTTCAGAATGGAAACGAAAACAAGAAATATGTCGTATTATATCGTCTGAACGACATATTCCCTGTTTTCCTCTCCACTCTAATTTTATTGTTTTAAATTATGCTAGATCCTGGAACAGAAATGTTCCTTCCCGGGATCCGTAGATTAGAGATTTCGAAGGCAAACATTCATGACATATCAGAATTTCGGTTACATATTCAAAAATGACTTCTAAAATAGAAATAGAGGCAATGATCAGGAATCGATACAATTAACCCACAGCTCCCAACAGAGACTCCAAACGGAAAGAAATACAAACATGAAGCAACAGACCCCAACGGAAACACAAAAGGTTCTTTTCACGTCAAACTTATCTGACGTTTTGGGGGAATATGCCTACGGTTTGTACCCGTCTCCATTACAAAATGCTGGTACATAAGAGTGCAATTTCTGCAGTTTTGATTTTTTAGGAAAATGGTTTCTTCTTACATTCGTTTTTTTCTGAGGCTACCGGGTCGATTCGCCCATGCGTCGTATCGCCCAATTTTGGTGGGTCGTTGAGCCCATATTTTTATTCCGATTGAGCTAAGGTATGTTTTGGTATATAAAGGGATCGAGGGTGGGGTGGGGTTGGGGAGTCGGTGTTCGTTTGGTTAAAGCTCTGGCTTCTTTGTTCTGATTCTATTGCTTATGCAGCTGGACGACCAGCTGACGACTTCTACGTTAGGTTTGAGCAACTGAGCTGCCACCTTTTTCAGAAAGTGGGCGGAACAATTGACATAATCTTCACAGCAAGGCAGCTTCAAGAGAAATGCAGGAACTGAACATGAACCTATAGATGACTTTTGTCGACCATACCAAAGTATTTGACAAAGTCATTCGTGAGGGTGTTTTGGAAATCATAGTGTAGTTTGGATGTCCAACCAAGTTCATAGTAATGGTGAGGCAGTTCCATGATTGTATGCTTGCATGGTTCCAAAATGATGGTGAGTTTTCGGATCAATTCCCTTTGACAAACGGAGTCAAGCAGGTCTGTGTGCTAGCCCCAACGCTTATCCTCATGATGTTCTCAGCCATGCTCACAGATGCTTTCCAGGATGGTGACAATGGTATACCTATTAAGTATCGCTTTGAAGGGAAGAATTACAACCTCAGAAGGATGCAAGCCAAATCCAAGGTGCAGACAGAGGTGATAGATGAATTCCTCTTTGCTGGTGACATGGTAAAAGGTGCTCCGACAGAAGAGACGCTGCAAAAAGATGTCGACCAGGTATCTGACTCCTGTGATAGCTATGACCTCCTAATCAGCATCAAAAAGACTATCAACCAACACCCGGGAAGCCTTACAAAGAGCCCACCATCACAGTGACCGGTCAAAGAATGCAAGTGGTAGACATGTTCACCTTCCTTGGGAGCGCACTGTCAAGAGTCGTGCGCATTGATCATGTTGATGATGAAGTCAATGTCAGGACAGCCGAATATAGTGCAGCATTTGGACGACTACGTGGTAGTGTTTGAAACCGAAGTGGAATCAGGCTTGACACAAAACTAAAAGTCTGCAGAGCTGTGGTGCATACAACACTATTGTATACATGTGAAACATGGACACATTACCAACGGCACACAAAAACAGTGAATCACTTCCATAGCAGCTGTCTTAGAAAACTCTTAAAAGTTAAGTGGCAAGACAGGCTTCCAAACACAGTAATCTTGAAGAGGGCAGGGATGCAAACTGTACATACTCGTCTGAAACTAGCACAGTTTAGATAGACAGGCCATGACCAAACATATGATGAGGGTGCTCGTAAGAACGGACAGCTTCGTTGAGGCGGTTGTGACGCGAATCCACAACCTATGTCCTAAAACAGAAATAAGAAAATATTACCCCTATAAACTCCAGTTTGCGGCCCCCTCCGAGGCTTGAAGAAATAGATGGGTTGCATGATGCTTCCACGCAGAGCTGGAAGCGACCTCACACGAGTACTGGTAAACCATTTAGATGAACTAGTTGTGGAAGTTAGAAAATATCTGAGGGTCACTGGTGATGCCTAAATGGCCGAAACTAGCTAGTATGGCCCAGAAAACATGTACACTCCATATTTTCCAGTTCTGTGGTGTATTCATTGCTTCCAAAGGATAACCCTTTCTAAAACATATTTAACATCACTACAGCTGTTGTCTGGGAATGTGTGGCGGCCGTAAAAAGTCTCCCTGCCCTACATCATAGTGTAGTTCATATTTTCTTGTCCTTTGGGATCACTGATTCCATTGTGGAAGTTAGAAAAAAATCTGAGGGTCACTGATGAGGCCTAAATGACACAAAACTAACAAGTTTGGCCCAGAAAACATGTACACACCATATTTTCCAGTTCTCTGGTGCATTCATTGCTTCCAAAGGATAACCCTTTCTAAACATATTTGCATAGTTTATGGTACCGATAACCCTGATTAAGAAGTTTAGCCGTTAACAATTTGTTACGAGTGTTGAAGTCAGTTACTTGACTACACACTCTGGCAGATCGAATTAATTGCGAAATATAAACGCCTTAGGATGGCGCACGAGGAACATCGCCATCTAAAAAAGGAAAATTTTATAATCTCAAAATCGAAATCATCGCGTTTATCATAAATTTTGCACGAAACAAACCCATCTACACTAGATAGATGTAAATCCAAAAACGGGTCCTCGGTGTCAGAAGAATTTGGTTTATTTAACTGAAGTTCTCGGGGGAGGGGGGGGGGGGGGGCGTAAATTTGACTGATCAATCCGTCGAAATAGGTATTATCAACATCCAACAAACCACCCAAACATCCAGAAGCGGAGCTTAAAACTTCATTGATTTCAGACTGGTTTTCAGAAAATGACATCATGAAGTATCTCTCATAAGAAAGCAAAAAAGGGATTAGCCACAAGTGGTGCAAAATTTGTACCCATCGGAATACCCAGAACTTGTCTAAATAACTTAGTACCAAATATTATGTAAATATTGTCAAGCAGAAAGGTGAGAGCTTCACACACTTTCTGACATGACCACAAAGTACAACTGTTATGCTTTTCAGAAGCGAAAAAAGGCACCTTTTACATTACATGCAAGATAGAGGGAGTCTTCCCTATGAAATGTCCATTCAATTAAATCATTAAGTTTTTCTTCGATTAACTTATGAGGAAGCGTAGTGTAAAGGGTGGAAAAATCATAAGACGACAGACTTGAAGCACGAAAACGCCTGGATTTCAATTTATTTAAAACTTCATTAGAATTTTTTATAGACCAAAACAGATTTCTTCCTGATCTTTCGAAGACTTTGTCGCAATATTTTATCACATGTTTTTTATGGCAGCCAAACATGAAGTTAATAATTTGGAGAGTTCAGTGTGGTACAATAGCTTAAATTTGCAATAAACCGTAGTTTGTATGGTCTTTTATGAAGTTTAGTTAACCAATATAACGTAGGAAGCTTGTCTTGGCCTTCTGTAACAAAGACATCAAACCCGGTGGCTGAATGACAGATGTGGCCATCAACTAAAGCCCTCTCTACAGCTAAAGGCTGAAGTTCATAGGCCTTAGTAACACCAAGTTCTTGCTGAAGAGTGTTAACATAGTGAAGCCGTCAAACAACGACCACATTGTTAGCGGCCTTATCAGCTGGAGACAAAACAAACTTCCTATGAAATTTTTGAAAACCTAGTTTAAGGTGACGTAAAGACGTCTTAGGTTTAGGAGGTAATAAGTTCGTATTTTGCGAATAAAAAGAAATGCGTTTGTTCACTAATTTAAGAATGCTAAGTTTCCATTCCTTTAAGGCTTATGCTCAACATACTCTCGTTTACACCATCCAGCCTGCACAGGCAAAGCGGCGAGAGTCGGACCGCCCATACTTGGTTTCATTGGGCGGCAGGGCTTGAGAAGTCATTTCATCTCAATGTCGGGTAAAAGTCCCACAAAATGGGAAGCGACGTCTCCAAAATCACATTTACAGTGCTGACGGCGACGTTAAACCTCAAATAAAACAAACAAACAAACAAACAAACAAATAAACCCAAGTTTTCTCTATGTGTGTGTGTGTGTGTGTGTGCGTGTGTGTGTGTGTGTGTGTAAATTCGGGTTTAACGTCGCTTTCAACAATTTTTCAGTCATATCACGACGGTGTCTGGTTGCGACAGGGAGCTCAATGCTCACTTTTATAGTGCTGCCTCACTGAAGTATCATGTCCCAGACACATTACATGATACCACACCCATTCACATTATCCTGACACTGGGTCGACCAGTCCTATAGCTCTTCCCCGTAAATCTGAGTGCCAAGCGAGGAGCAGCTAGTACCATTCTTAACGACTTTGGTATGTCGCAGCCCGGGATCGAACCCGTGACCTCCCGTTCCCCATTGCGGACACTCTACCAACTGAACTATCGGGGCCGGTACCAAGTTTTCTCTATAGTACTTAGTCGTAGAGGAGTGTTCATTACATTGACTTGTTAAGGTGATGAGAACCAGATAATGGTTCGTGCGTATGTTCGGGAAGATAGCACACGAGCGGCACTGAGTGAATCAATGTTCATACAGACGCACGAACCATACTAGTTATCAAATTCCTAACTAATTACAACACAGAAATCGCTGTTCGAGTAAATCACATAGCCCCTCAGTGCAACTCATCTGTGAAACAGCTCCGAGAACACAAAAATCAAACAGCAACAGAGATGAAACAATGGTGAGGACTCTACTGAATTGCTGGAGAAAAAACGAAACCAACAGTTAGACCTTTAATGACAACTGCTATACCCGTTTGCTAGTTTCATTCAGTATTGCCTGGTAATTCTCTACGAAAAGAGACACCAGTTGACTTATCGCATGTTTTAAATTCGATAGAATTCATATTAAGCACTAGTTTGAAAGGGATCGATGTTTAACAAATGTGTTATATAATGATATGTCACAGAATAAGGAGTATGGCAATGTAATAAAAATCTTTATTAACCCATTGAGTACCAGAGACCCCAAAACGGGTACCCTGGCAAACAGTGCAGGCCCAGATCAGACGCCGCAGAACGCGGCGTCTGATCAGTGCCTCCTCTGTTTACTAAAAGTTTAGTCATTTTCCAAACATGTTTGATGAAAACACTACCTGACATCCCTAAATTTTGAAATGAACTCCTGCTATATATAAGGAGGAAGATTCCATTTGGTACAAAATGGGTTAATCAGAGGAATATGAGCAAATAATAATTAGCTACCTATCAGCGTTTCGAATTTGGCGATGGCTTTAATTTGTGTAATGAATCGCGAAAATTAAGCCTTTAATGATGAAATTACGGTAGTCAGCACGTAAGATATTGTTAATTGCACTCAAGTTGCCAATCTGGACACACCTTCCAAAATCTCTTCAAAGTCTCAGCTTCGAATTCCATTTTGTTTATGTTTTAATGTGAGTGTTTTATAATAATAATGGGCTGTACAACATCTGTAGTATCAATTTCTAAAACACAATTCACTCCAGAACCGGCTGGTTTTAAACCTGGCAATGTATGCGAGATCTCAAAGGAAGACAAGCGTATTGTGAAGAAAACATGGAAGTACCTATCGACAGACATCGTGGGGCTTGGTGTGAAAGTGTTGTTAAATTTGTTTGAGTTGAATCCAGCAACGAAGCGAATTTTCAACTTCCAAGACCTCGATAATGGTGGACTTCTTACGAATATTCGTTTCAAAGGTCATGCTACTAGACTTATGCAAACACTGCAAACTGTTATTGAGAATCTTGACACACTGGATACTGACATCGTACCTCTGTTGATTGAGATCGGACAGCAGCATTATAGTTTCGAGGGTTTTCATAAAGTATTCTGGGATTCTTGCCCTGATGCTATTCTTCAAACATGGAAGGGTGTGCTACAGGAAACTTTCACTGGGCCCAAGTATAAGGCTTGGTCGGCTTTAATTGGCTTCATAATTTCTACTTTAAAGGACGGATATGATACAGGAGTTACACAAATGGTTCAAAGTCCGAAAAGAAAGAAGAGGTTGTCCGCAACGCAAAACACTGGCACTTGAACACTTTAAATTATGTATGAAATAATAGTATTTTATGATGGAAACTTGTAAAACATCTTATCGGACGTTCCAAATAGAGATTGTGTTTGCTCAGTACTCACCATTGATAGTTGAAGACAAAACAATCCCAACGCTGTATTAGTTATCCAAGCTGTGCAATATAGACACCCAGCCAGCAAAGAATGCCGGGCCAACATCGGGCCGATAGCGGTACCGCTATCAGCCCGACGTTGGTCCGTGGTTTGTGCTGGCAGGGCATATCGTTTCATAGCCAATTGAAAATTGCTGGAATATTTTCATCCTAAATAACAGTTTTAAAAAACGGGTTTGCCTTCACTTAAATTTTTCAGTGGCATATACTTACATGGTCAATCACTTAACACAATTCTGCCTCACCAGTAGATAAAAGGAAAACTACGTAATATATATAGTCGAAGACTTTTCAGTGGGGAAGTGTGTCTTTTTTGACTCATAATGACAGAAACGCATATTTTACTTCATGGGAGGTCTATAACCACCTTTCAAATCATATGCATGTTTTACATTCTAAAACCGGAACGAGGCTAAGCTGGCAAACAGTAATAGAGTTAATAATGGCTACAATTGTAGCTTCCATTGCTACTTTTTTCTGAAACAAAATCAACTCATTTTCATTGTTATATACCAAGTTGTACTTTGATGGTAGATATGATACAGCCTTGTCTATTCCCCAAATTGCTAACATTGAAGTGTATAGGAAACAAGTTATCATTAAAATAAGATAAAGGGCCCCATTTAAACGTTAGAACATTACTGATGATCCATAATATTTCTGTAGCAAAGTTTAAAAAAAAAGAAACAGCTTAAATACCTTTCAACAAAAATATCCTGTATTTTATTACTAAAGTAGAGCAATTCCAGAATTGATATTAACCATTTTTTGTACCAAATGGATTCTTCCTACATACATAAAGCAGGAGTCAATTTCAAAATTTAGGGGTTCCATGTTGTATTATCTTTTAAGATTTATTTGAAAAAAAAAAAAAAAACAACAGCTGAACAATTTGAAGAAAAAAAAAACAGCTGAACTTTTTGCAAACAGTGTAGGCTATGATCAGACACTGCATTATGCAGCAGCAGTGTTTGCCAGTATCCCATACTGGAGTTTCTGGTACAAAATGGGTTATTTGTTAATCTTAATGTTACCGTAGAAAATCCAAAGATGCCACGTATTGCCATTGCGTCTAACTGCTCGACTGTTGAGAACATGTATACATATGGCTGATCTGGATAATTTGTTTGTTTGTATTGGAGTTTAACGGCCCAGTCAATACTATTTAGGTCATTTTTGAGACAGTCAGTCCATCTATTAACACTTTTCTTGAGCATGCTTATACGTAAGCGGCTAACCATTACAGTGCACATTCAAGAAACTTACAACTGCCCTTCTTGAATCAGCGGAAGGCAGAGAATGGCCGTAGAAAAGATTCCATGATCTATCCCCACGAAGGAATGTTGCCGACCCCGACAGGTATCGAACCCGCGTCCTCCTGATCACCAGTCAGACGCGCATCTGACTGAGCTACCGAGGCCGGCCTGATCTGGATGAACAAACAACTGCCAGATTAAAGTTGAGTCAGCCAGGACAGAATGTCAAACACTTAAACAACAGCTATATTTAGAAAGTTTGGGTGTAGCAAGAATTTCCACAGACAGTAGTTTGAAAAACTTTTACACATGCTTTCCTTCTGACAAGCTGTTCCCCCTTTTACTAAATGCATTGAGCCAAGTGCATCAAATATGCAAAGTGCTTACTACATGGCCAGTTAGATGTCCATTAGGTTTAGCCAGGTGTAAAAGATTCGTGTTTAGGGATAAAGAATAAAGGAATGTTAGGAATTAATATTCTAGCCTGACCTCTTTCATTACATGATGCTAACATTCTGTTGCTAGTTATCTCAGCCAGCTTATAAGTATGTTTGCCAGCTTAGCCTCGTTCTGGATATATATTAATATTAATGAGCTATAATATTAAGAAAGGTCTATTCATCATGTAAACAACCCTTGAAATGAACGGCCCCTAAACCCCTCCTACTAGGGTTTACGGGGGTATACATTATTTTCTTATTTCTGTCCGTCGACTTAAGTTGTGGGTACCAGTGAGAACCGCCTCAATGAGGCGGTTCTGACGAGCACCCCAACCTATTTTTGCATTATAAATAAAAAAATATTACGGATTTACATCAGAAAAGTAGCACTTTGTCGCAACGAATGTACTATCGTGATGTTTATCACATTTTGCTTTTAAGTTTTGACAATGTCATGTCAGAAGTTTTCAAAAGTCGTTCTTTGATTGGAGAGAATAAATAAAAAATGGTTCTAAATTGTATAGGCAGGCACAGACTCTGAGCCTCTTGTTGCTAATCTGGTTCTTTTTTGTTCTGAAAAGGATTTCATGATGTTCCTTTCAAAAGATATCCAAGCCGAAAAAATTGAGGCTGTCACGTCTCGCTATTTGGATTCTCTTTTAAGTACCCATATGTTCTATTTTGAACAAATAGTTCTCTTAATATATCAACAAAAGTACTGAAAAAGCCTAATTCTAACGATTCCGAACCTACATTGATAGCCTTGATTTTTGACTATATCTAACTTTGAGTGAGTGTTTGAATTTTACGTCTCACCAACAGCTTAGGTCATACGGAGACGGGGTCTCGGTTTAAAGACTCATCCGAAAGTCTGGAGAAGCCCGGGATCGATCCTGCGACCCCTGGTTTACAAGGCGAATAGCATAACCACTACACCACGGAGGCTTCTGAATATCTAACTTTAAGTTTACGACAAATCAGGTTGATTTTTCTTTTTAACTGTCCTTTTTCTTGGTTGGTGGCATCTGGTGGTATGTCTTTGGTTTGGCCTATCGGAGTCTAACTGTTGGTTGTCTTTTGCTCCAGCATTTCTGTGGTTTCTTGCTGTCGAGTCCTCACCGTTGTTTCATCTCTGTGATTGTTTGATTTTTGTGTTCTCGGAGATGTAGCACTGATGAGTTAGGAGACCTCCATGCGGACTGGACGAATTCTAAATCGCGACAGAAGTAAGGGCGAGGATTGCGGCCGCGAGGGGTCGCTTTAAGTCTCGCTGACCATTCCATGGCGGTTCTTCTGTCGCGGTTTATTTGTGTGTGTATTGCTTTTATTTTTTTTTGTTTTGGATAGCCAGTTAGCCATTTTGTAGGAGAATGACTGTCCTTTTGGCTTTCCGCTATTGTTGTTTCCATTAGGGTCTAGTTATTTCATGTTTGTGTTTCTTCCCTTTGGTGTCTCTGTTAGAGCTGTGGGGTAATTCTATCAATTTCTGATCATTGTCATCACTTCTGTTTTATTCTGTTGGTTTAAAAGGTCACAGCTCACCCATTTTCATCACGATAACACGCCTATCCTTGAAACCCACTTTTATACAGTAAAACTAGGGTTTGCAGGGGTAAACCTTACGTTTCTTATTTCTGCTTTAAAATACAGATTGTGGGTACTCGTTAGAACCGCCTGAGTGAGGCGTTCTAACGGATATCCAAAATCTACTGTTACAACCGCATCAGTGAAGCGGTTCTAACGTGTATCCACAATTTACATTTTGAGCAGAAATAAGAAAAATATCACAATTTTTCATCTGAAAAATTTCAATTTGTGGTAGGTGTGTTTTCGAAATGTGCTTGAGCTAGTAATCGCATTGATGACAATAATGAGCACACAATATTGACAATACAGATTTACATTACGAAAACACGCCTAATCAAATATAATGAGAATTTTACCACCAAAGATGACAATAATTAAAAGGCAAAATGCGTTAACATTTCACAGAGTTATGTCCGTTAACATTTTCCATTAAATTGTTTTGACTCTTACATTTATTCCTTTATTTTATGGAATAATTGGATGAAATTTTGTATTACTATTTGTATTGGGAATTTTCGGTTTGGGAATCGCTAATGGGCTAAATAGGTTAACATTTGAGAGAATTTTGGTCGTTAACAATTTCCATAAAATGTTTTTGGACACTTATTCCTTTACTAAATGGAATAAATATATGAAACTTCATTAATATATAGACCTCTATAGGAAGCATGTATAGTATTGTTAATTGGCAAATGTGTTAACATATTTGACAGTGATGGCCATTAACAATTTCCATTTAATAATTTTCATACCCACCTCACGAGTAATTTTTCACGGATTTTTTTTTTTTTTCAAATTTTGCACACATGTTTATACCGGGGATGATTGGTAATGGGCAAAATCCGTTAACATTTGAGTTACGGCTCATTTTAGTTCAGAATGAGTTTTTTTATATTTTTTTTGCGTTTGGGATCAATAACTTAATCATCTTTTCACAGCATTTTCTTCAAATTTTAAAACACCAAAGGACAAATATTATTGCAAAGGACAGTCACTCTGCTTTTCTGGTTATTGTATTATCTGCCCTTTTGATTTATGTAGTTCTTTTACCATATGGAATGCCTTAGTGAAATTTTACAGATAAATACAACACTAAAGTATAGATCGATGACTGTTTACTGAACACTACGTCATACGGACTATTCCATCGGAAACCGTTATGTAGGGGATACCAACTTTTCCCTCGGTTAATTCACAAAATCTTTGCTGTATATTATTCTGATATGACATCGTTGCAAGAATATGATGTGGCGGTATTGGTTAGATACATAAACTTTAACGACCTACTTACCCGAAGGTCGTAGGTTCGAATCTCAAATTTTGAATAAAATTTTTATTTTTCGTTCTTTTTTTACCTTTAATACACAGTTTTATGCAGCCTGTGGCAAGAAATGTTCAAGCCTGAGCTTTTGGAACTTTGCAAACGAAATAAACCAGCTCCTCCTTATCGAGTTGACCAGCTTTTGAAGAGACACGGGCAAAAAAAATTCTGCGGCTTTCACCATACCATCCTGATCTGATTGCAGAAGCCCCCGTGGTGCAGTGGTTACGCTGCTCGCCTTGTAAACCAGGGATCGCAGGATCGATCCCGGGCTTCTCCAGACTTTCGGATGAGTCTTTAAACCGAGGTCCCGTCTCCGTATGACCTTAGCTGTTGGTGGGACGTAAAACTCAAACACTCACTCACTCCTGATCTGATTGCCAAAAAGATGATATGGGGAAATTTGAAAGGCTATGTTGGCCAATGAAATTTTCAGCTTCGCGTGGCAGATACATGTATAAAGGCTCTGATCGAAGAAGGCATTGGAAGCATTGTTGAAAAAGAATGGTCTGCTTGCTTAACACATGTCGAAAGGGCTGAACAGGACTACTGTTTTGTTTGATTTGAGGTTTAACGTCCCCGTCAACACTGTATTGGTCATTTTGGAGACGTTTCTTCCAATTTTGTAGGACTTTTACCTGACATTGAGGTGAAATGACATCCCAAGCCCTGTCGCCCTGTGAAACCAATAGGTTTTATAAGCATGGACGGGTCGACTCGCACCGTTTTGCCTGGGCAGGCTTAGGAGGCCTTCATGCGGACTGAACAAATTATTTGTATTAATCGCGACGGAAGTAAGGGCGAGGATTGTGGCCACGTAAAATAGATTTAAGCCCCCCAGTGGAATTCGTTTCCGCTGACCGTTCCAAGGCGGTTCTTCTGTTGCGGTTTATTTTTGTTATGCTTTGTCTTTGGGTGTGTGTGTCACTTATATTATTTTATTTTGGATAGCCTATTGGCCATTTTGTGGGAAAGTAACTGTCTTTTGGCTTTCCGCTGTTGGTGTTTCCATTGGAGTCTGTTGTTTCATGTTTGTGTTTCTTTCCCTTGGGTGTCTCTGATGGGAGCTGTGGGTTAATTGTATCGATTCCTGATCATTGCCTCCACTTCTATTTTTAGATCCTCTAAGCAGTTTACCAGTACTCGTGCGGTTGGTTTCAGCTCTGCATGGAAGCATCGTGCAGCCCATCTTCAATCCCAAATGGGCGGGGGCCTGAACAGGACAATTGTAAAAAGTGGCATCGCTGTTGAAATGGAACGATTCATTAATTACATGGATTCTGACAATGACGTTAGAGATTACAGAGACTGCTCCTGAGGGTGATGAATCTACCGACACTGCCGAACAATCAAAACTGTTTTTGTAATGCAATTTCGAAATATGAAATTCTAAAATTATGAAATTCAAGTTAATATGAATCGTTGAAATTTGAAAATAATGAATTACATACTTAAATAAAAAAACAAAAACAAAACAAAACAAAAATAAACAGGAAAAATATAATACAGAAAAAAAAAAAAAAAAAAAATAAAATAATTACATCGTTCGAGTGGCTCTTCCATCCCTCGCCCTCACCACCCCGAGGACTTCAATGATTCTGAGCTGTAACTGTAACCACTCGGCCATTTGTTATTCACGAGCTTTTCAGCGCACAGTAAACCTACATTCAAAACCATGCCTACCATCAGATTATTGCGTAAGGTATTTGTTTTTAAGTTTTCAGTTCTTCTCGACAATTTTGTCATATTTTTTATTTTCTATCTTTTCTAATTCACACAATGTGTTCTATTGTTGCGCATGAGAATGAGTTTCAGCTTTTATTTAAGAAGTTTGCATTCACTGGTGACATTGTCATCCCTAGATAACGGTATTAGATGGACCGGCCCGTGTGACGTAATGTTCAGTAAGCATTCATCGACCTATACACTATTAGTCAGGGATTTGAGACCAGATTTCGAAAAATTTAATGCACCCAAAATTCTCACGCTTTATTTGTGCCGTTTCATTGAGATAGGAGCCTAACCTATAGGACCTGTGATTATTTAGCAAATCTGGTGGGGAAAAGGGGTTGAAAAGTCTATGAGTTTACACCCACCTCCATGCGGATGGTATAGTTGGGTTGAGTTTAGTTATGTGTAGCTTGCGCTTACATATGAATGTTGATTTATTGCATCAGCCAAAATATTTGTCAATACTCGAAGACACCAAAATTCATGATATGACGTAATTACATCCGGTGTTACCATAAATTTTGACCATTGAAATTTGACCCCAAATTTTTGGTAAATTTTACACTATTTTCGCGCTAAATAATTTTTAGTACTTTTTGAAACAATTTCTTTTTCGTCAGTATGAAGGACGGTTATTTTTGCACGTGCATATGAAACTGGATGACTCTGTTTCAATCCGGGCATGAACAAGGGACTCCGAAACCTATGGACCATTCTACCACTTTTTCCTGTTGTGTCACAGATCGTGATAAAAATTTATATTAAAACCAATTTAAACTAAATTATTTTACTGGCTGGTCATAGATGTATCATATCAGGGACCGATAGATATATTTTTGAAAAGTTAGTGATGGCCATTTACTTCCGGTTTATATTTAGTGAGGGGAATATACATCACCATGCATATTTGTCAGCGGGTGAACGGGCAAGTGATTCTCTAAACTGGTGACTTGAAACAATCAACATTTAATGAATACATTGTATATTTCAAGAATCAGTATCCAAACTTTCCGGTTTGTGCTGAAGGCTCCCAAAGTAACATCGACATTATTATATTTTAAACACGTAAATGTTACTGGCCACTTGAAATCTTACTGGTTACCTTATTTTCTGTTAAGTCGCACGACTAAAAATAAATTGTACCCGAGGTTTAATGTAACGTAAAGCCATTTCTTAAACATTCTTCTATCTTCCCCTTTCCCTGGGTTGTGGTATAACCTGTAAACGTGCATCTTAAGATGTCACCTGCACTTACTTTCTACCATTTTGTTTGGCGACCTGCCTACGATAGACTTGTCCCTCTATTCACCATTAGCTCTTAATCATCCTGTGTCTCTTGTCACACACTGATTAATCTGTTCTTCATCTTCTTTATTACTACTTCCTTTTTCTGACATTTGTCCCATATATTGATTGTTTGGGGTTTAAAGACACGTCACCCCTTGTTGGTAATTTTTGTCCTCTCTCCAGAGAAAGGGAGAAAAGCGACAGAAGAGATAGTTGAGCAAATGAAAGTAAGGGGCAGAGGAGAAATGGGAAAATGGTAAAGCAGAAACAGAAGAAATAACAGTTTTCCCCATCTACCCTTAATTGCTGGAAGAACAGCAGGTCTTGTCCAGCTGTAAGCCACTATCAGCTGGACGCCCTATTGACGCAAGATACACGTCACCTTTGCCTCACCCAACCACCCCAATTGTCCTATATAGATTGGCAAAAAAGGCCTTCTATAACAAGCCATCAGGAGTTATCACATTTGAAAAACAGAGTGTATCCAATGATCAGGAATCTATACAAAATATCTCGCACCTCCCATTCAAAACACCAAAATGAAAACGTCATGTATGGAAAGCCAGAATGACAGTTATCTCCCCACATGACCGAACGGCTATTCAAAATAAAAAAGGCATTAGCAATACATACATCTTAAGGACTAACAATGAAAATAATAAAACACAAAAAAGGATCTACGACGGGGTCAGTAAGAAGTTTTACGGGGGCCGAGTTGGGGTTGGACACATTAATAGATTTTAGATGGCCACACTACTCGCTCTTGATTGTCGTGGTTAAAACCGATAAGTTGTTCACTCTACATGATGGAGTTCTAGCTCATCAGTGCATCATCTCCGAGAACAGAAAATCAAACGACTAAAGACATGAAACAACGATGAGGACTCGACAGCATGAAATAGCTAGAATTCTGCAGCAAAGGAAACCAAACAGTTAGGCTCCGGTTAACCCTACCAGAGACAGAGCATCAGACACTTACCTTCATGCGTTCTGGCGGACATGCGTTCGTACATATGAAAGGAACTAGGCGGGCAGGTTAATTTACTCGAGGTTGAAACCTTATATGTCTGATATATTGAACAGTGAACAGGGACGATGTTTGGCATAATAATTGTTACGATTCCTACGTAACTCAAGCTTCTTCTCTTCACTATTGTCAAGAAGGGTGGGAACATTGGGTTCAACACCGACCCTCGACTGAACTTTTCTGCATCTTCATGTAACTTGGCGACCTCAATTTGCGCATGTTTGCCAAAAGATCGACCAAAACCAGAGTCATTCAATCAGCAAATAAGCTGAAGTATATCAAATCCGCAGCTGGAGAATTAGATGCCGTTATTTAAATTTAGTAAAGTATCTTTTTTTGCAGCAAAGTAATGTTAAAAACCAAAACAATAAACCTCTAAAACATTTAAGTAAAATCGTTCCACCGAATACTGTATAATGTTTCTTTTTTGTTCGCAGTAAAATTTCGCACACCTTCAGTCAAAAGGAGGCTCGATTGTTCAGAGGCGTAAACTCATTAAAACACGACTTTCCTTCAATTATGAAATACTGAAGAAAAATCTGCCAACCCTTTGAAAAAACAAAACTGAAATAGGGCCGCGCTGTTATCTTCACTGAACATTGTCGTCTTTCAGAGGTATTGCTGCCATGGTAACTTCATACCAAACTACCACTGGTGACCAATTAATTGTTTATGAAGGTAAGCAACAAAAGATAACCAAACAAGCGCAATCAGTAAAGCAGAAAACTGTGGCTGCTGTATCATGACAACGCCAAATAGATATGGTTTACGCTTGCCATCAAGTTTACGCGACTTTTCCCTGAACACAAAATTGTAAACAAGCGGCCGATGGGAAACTACGCTCACCAGAGCTCAAGTGAGCATAAAATAAATCCCCTCCCCCTAACACACACACACACACACACACACACACACACACACACACACACACACACACACACCCCACACACACACACACAACACACACACACACACACACACACACACGTTTAAATTTATTTTAACAGACCATAGTGGTTTAGTAGAGGCCAATCCCAGGACCATTGATGCCAAATTATTTTGAAATCAACCATTGTTTTCTTTTGTTGCCGTCGCATACATTATAGTCAGCTTTGAACCATCTTAGGGCTAGAGTCCAAAATGCTGCAAACCAAGGTCTTGTTTTTCCTGACATGCAGAATTGAAAATCCCTTTTAGCCGTTTATTGGTGTGCCGATCACACAGATCCCTCTAACAAACTTGGATTTCTCGACCACACTGATGCAGTATATGTAATTTGGTATCAGTTAGCCCAATGGTTTTAGAAAAATTAAAAACTACAGTAAATCCTAGTGGCCACCTCTATTAAGCAAGCACCCTGTCTTAAGCAAGCATGCAATTGGTTCCCAAAAAAGGCAAATACATTTAATTTCACCTGTATTAAGCAAGCACCTGTCTTAAACAAGCACAATTTGGATATCCCTTAGGTGCTTGCTTAATACAGGTTGAACTGTATTTAATCTTATAGCCCCAGGATTATTTAGCTGATTGCAAATATCAACTATGATGTCATAAGCTGCAACAGAACCAGAACACCCTGTCTGTTCCATACAAAATCTTAAGTGACCGCATGTGACCTTGACGTAAGAAAGGTCAAGGTCAACGAAATATCATCATTTGAACAAAATCGATAGGGCCCGGGTCCCATATATTGTATACCAAGTTTCAAGGTCAGCGGTCGATTGGTTCCTGAGAAGGCGATTTTCAAAGGTTTTTACCATATATGGGCATAGCGGATATTTTGTCATGTGACCCAGATATTCAGAATATATGTTTGTTCTTCCACCCCATGGCGGCTTCACATATAATTTGGTTCCAATTGGCCTTGTAGTTTCAGAGGTGATGATGTCGTTTGGAATTGTTTGGATGCTTAAATGAGAAAAGAGGGTAGGAACATTTATCTCCCCTTTTTATGTCTTTTTCTCCACTTTTTTGATTTTCTAACTCCATTTTCAAGATGCTGAGAGACCTCTAAATAAATTCGTATCATAGTTAAGTGTGAGAAAGTAAGGTGCATTAAACTCCTTAAATACGCGTGCTACGAATTTCAAATCCCCGACTATATTATGGCAAAGGCTTAAACCATATTGTCTTGCAGTGGTGGGTATCATGCAGTGTCAGCGTGCTTTTTTGTTTGTTGGGGTGTGTGTTTTTTTTTTTTTTGGGGGGGGGGGGGGGTCGCATTCAATATTATTTGTCTTATTCCGAGCCGATAGTTTATCAGATGTGGATGAAAACCGGAGTATCCGGAGAAGAACCACGTAACCTTCCGTTGCAGAACCTGGCCCGTGCGAGGCGTGAACTACAGCGGTAAGAGAACTTACGATTGAGAGTCAGTGCTCTTACCCATTAGTCGAACCATCCATGCTTATAAACCCTATTGGTTTTATTGGGTGACATGGCTTGAGATGTCATTGCATCGCAATGTCGGGTAAAAGTCCCACAACATTGGAAGCAATATCTCCAAAGTAACTTAAACAGTTCAATTAATCAATTAATCTACCCATTAGGCCACGGAGGCCCATGGTAACGTTGCTTTACGCTTTGATAGACGTGTAGTACACCATGACAGCTACATCCTATAGTGACTGCACACGATGTTTAAGTATTGGCCACTGTGATTTAACCCATTTCAGACCGGAAACACCTAAAGGGGTACCCGGGCAAACTGTGCAGGCCCAGATCAGACGCCGCGTTCTCGCGGCGTCTGATCAGGGCCTCCACTGTTTGCAAAAAGTTCAGCCACTTTCCAAATGAATTTTGAAGAAAACACAACCTCACACCCCTAAATTTTGGAATGGACACCTGCTATATATAAGGAGGAAGATTCCATTTGGTACACAAAGGGTTAAAATTTGCTTTTCTCATGCTCAAATGTAAAGTTGCTAATAAGGACAGTAAAACTAGAAGTGGAGGCAATGATCAGGAACCGATACAATCAACCCACAGCTCCCATCAGAGACACCAAAGGGAAAGACAAACAAACACGAAAAACGGACCCCACCGGAAACACCAACAGCGGAAAGCCAAAAGGACAGTTTCTTTCCCACAAAATGGCCAATAGGCTATCCAAAATAAAATAACATAAGCGAACAAAAAACCCAAAGACAAACCATAACAAAAATAAACCGCGACAGAAGAACCGCATTGGAACGGTCAGCGGAAACGAATTCCACTGGGGGGATTTTACGTGGCCACAATCCTCGCCCTTACATCCGTCAAGAATTAGACAAACAATTTGTTCAGTCCGCTGGAAGGCCTCCTAACTCATCAGTGCAACATCTCCGTGAACACAAATAATCAAAGAACCACAGAGATGAAACCCTGTGAGGACTCGACAGCAAGAAACCACTGAAATCCCGCTATAAATTGTAAAAAAAAAATCTATTTTTGAAAGCTTATTGAGAAGATTGCAGCTATTCTTAAGTTTCTTTGTGTTTTCTACGCCCAGTATCTCTTTCATAAGAGACCACCTTTGGGACTGTTCAAAAGTGGTCTTAAAGACCACTTTTGAATAGTCTCAAAGGTGGTCTTAATATTGAAATTTTACTGTATTAAACACTGTTTCATGATTGTCTTCTTAAAACATAGTTAAATATTTTCATTTTCAGTGTAAAGTCTAATGTTAACCTATAGAAAACAATGAAGTTCATACTTCCATGAACGCATCGAGTCGCATGATTTCCAGTGACGTCAAGTGACGTCAGTCTAAACCATGGTTCTATACGGGCGTTGATGACGTCAACGCTGTTCCGCTCTTTGTAGAAAAACAGCGTGTAAATGTTTTGTCAGCTTTAAACGTTTGCCCTATATGCATTTTTTTCGCCCAGTGAAGAGGGGCAAAGATTGTAATATAAAAAATAAACTTTTTCATGTAAATATGAACGACAGTGGGTCGCTGGCAAAGTACCCCTTCGGGGTTCATTTACTTGTCACGCGACCCACTGCATTCATACTTCCATGAATAGCAGAAAAAAATAAAATTTATTTCTTAAATAAATCTCTGACTTTGTTTAGGTTGACACCCCTGTCTTTTTTTCTTTTTTTTTTTTTTTTTTTCTCCTATTACTGCTACTCGCTCACATCTGAGCATTACGAGCAGGATTTCCTGGGTGGTTACCAGTACTTTTTTATTATTTAATTTTTTCTAAGCAATGTGGATGAAGTGCCTTGCTCAAGGACACAACACTTTGGTCAGCATGAGGCTCGAACCCGCAACCTCTCGATCACCAATCCGATGCGCTACCACTGCACCAAAGCGCTCCACGCTGTCAACGCTATTTAGGTAATTTTGGAGACGTTGCTGTTGATTTCGTGGGACTTTTACCCGACATTGAGATGAAATGACATCTCAAGCACTTCCGTCCAAACAAACCAATAGTTTTATAGGCAAGCACGGTCCGACTAGCACCACTTTGTCTGGGCAGGCGATTGGTTTCGGCTCTGCGTGGAAGCATCATGAAACACAATATATACTGAGAGGCAAAAGTAAGTATACAGGTTATTGAATGCCGATTTGCGTTCCAATGTCTCCCTTTCTACTTGCATATGAGGCATCATAAATAAGAGCAACCACTTCCGCATACATGTACTTTGCAGCATTTTTCGTTAAAAATGATTAAAGAATAATGAAATTGCGTCGCTTAAACTGGACAGGGGGTCTGATCCAATATTTTGTCTTGAGTAGCTTCCCTTTAAACATGTGTTTCGAATAAGTGTTATTCAACAAATGATTTTTCATGCAACAAATTCAAAGAAGGGCAACTGATTGGCAAGAATATGTCGCATATTGAAATTAAACACAAGGTAAACTGCAACATCTTTTGTCCACGAAATTGGCAGTTTCGCCTTTTACGTTCTTCCTTTGATTGGATGCATTATGTTTCGATTTCCAGACACTTCGGCCCCACTACCACCTCGCCCCCTAGACAGGTCGGCCCAAAACCAAGTCTGCCCTAGACACCTCGGCCCTAGTCACCTCGGCCCTAGACACCTCGGCCCCACTGTCACCTCGGCCCCTAGACATCTCGGCCCCAAAGACACCTCGGCCCCACATTTGATATCTGTTATGGTATGAGCATTTATATCATGTTAAAATCGGCCCCGCCCATCGGGACTTCAAGAAACCGACAGCCTGTAGCATTAGTACTGGTAAACCGCTTAGAGGTTCTAGGCCTGGCCAGGAAAAGCGGTGCGAGTCGGACCGCTCATACTTATAAACCCTATTGGTTTCATTGAGCTGCAGGGCTTGAGATGTCATTTCATCTCGATGCCGGGTAAATTTCCACAAAATTGGAGACAATGTCTCCAAAATGACCGATAGAGTGTTGATTGGGGCGTTAAACGTCAAATCTAACAAACAAAACGTCATGTTAACAAACCCGTGTAATGAAGACCCCGCTAAACCCCAGTTTATATGGGGAAAACTGGGGCTCATAGGGGCATACATTTTTTACATCACGAAGACACGCCTTTATAATTTTGAGCCCCTTGAATACCACTTTTATATAGTAAAATTGGGGTTTACAGGAGTAAACCTTATTTTTCTTATTTGAGCAGAAATAATAAAAATACCACAATGCTTCCTCTTATAATGTTCGTTTTTTCGGCGCTAAATTTTACAATGCATTTGTATAGGCATGTGTTCGTAATTCTTGTTTCTGCTCCAAGATACAGGTTGTGTGTTATATAAATTTGGTTTTACGGAATCTTCTATTAAGTTGTTAGGAAACAAGATCAAATTATTTTATTGCTATTTTTATTTCATATATAAATAACAAATAACCAATGCGACGTTTATAATAAATATAACAACGCATACACGACATTTTCAGGTTAACTTGGACTACACTCTTAAGGACAGCTAATCCCCCGCCGCCTTCAACCGTGACGTTGACCTTGAGTCAGCATCACGAAAAGTGGGGTTAAGCGGGTTGATCTAATTGTGAATATTTGATACTGACAGTCAAGGTCCCTTTTCTACAAGAATATATAGGGCCATGAAGACTTTGCACTCGGTGCACATCCAGATCCATCTGATCTGGATCTACACTGTCATTCAGTTTGCGAATTTTAAATGAATACAATATACATTTATCAAGTAATTTGAGGGTCTGATAGTCAGAAATGTGACGAATAAATAAATTAATTAATTAAAAATAAATAAATTATGCAGTATACTTGTTACTGTCCGTCTTTAAATATGAGCTGAAATGACAATCAAATAGGAAAATGTGTGAAAATTGATAACAATGGAAACATACTGAGCAATTCCTACAAAAAATACGAGCAGTGAACCTATTACCTATGTGATTTCCAGACACTTCGGCCCCAATACCACCTCGGCCCCTAGACAGGTCGGCCCAAAACCAAGTCGGCCCTAGACACCTCGGCCCCACTGTCACCTCGGCCCCTAGACATTAATGTAGCCCCTTCAGTTTTGATCGGATCTTCTTGAAACTTACAAACAAGTAAGTCAGGGATAAAAGTTCGGATGAGTTCCAAAACTAGCGATATCGGTCGATTACATACGGAGGTATGTACCCTACTTTGCTGAAAATGCTTATTTTTGACCGTGTAATCACCGTAACCCCTTCAGTGTTGATCGGCTGCTCTTGAAACTTATAAATAAGTAAGTCAGGGATAAAAGCTCGAATGAGTTCGAAAACTGGGAGGTTGGCCTATCTATCATAGAGTTACGCCCCCTTGATAGCTGAAAATCCCTATCTTTGATTTTGTCATCACTGTAGCCCCTTCAGTTCCCATCGGATCTTCTTGAATCTTACATGTTACTAAGTAAGGGATAAAACCTCAGCTGAGTTTAAAAATTGGCGTGCTCGGCCTATATTTTAAAGAGTTATGTCCCCCTGATTTCAGAAAATGCCTATTTTTGACCTTGTCATCACCGTACCCCCTTCAGTTTTTATTAGATCTTCTAGAAACTTACTTGGATTAGTCTTAAACTGATAAGATCATCCAATTTATCATAGAGTTACGTCCCTTTGATTGCAGAAAATGCATATTTTTGACCTTGTCATCACCCCAACTCCTTCAGTTTTCAACATGTCTTCTTGAAAATTACAAACAAGTAAGTCGGGGATAAAAGGGTCGGATGCGTTCGAAAACTGGTGTTGTCGGTCTGTTACTGACAGAGTTATGTTCCCGAATTTGCTGAAAATGCTTATTTTTGACATTGTTATCACCATAAGCCCTTTAGTTTTGATCGAATCTTCCTGAAACTAGCATATAAGTAGACTGGATTGAAAGTTCGGATGAGTTTGAAAACGGGTGATGTCTGCCTATCTCTCACAGAGAATGCTGAAAATACCTGTTTTTGACATTGTCATCAGCATAAATCCTTCGGTAAAGATTTGAACTTCCTGAAATTTCTAATCTGTTAGCTCAGATGATCGGATCTTCTTGAAACTTATATATAGGCAAGCCAGGGATAAAAGCCCGAATGAGTTCAACAACCGGCGAGGTTGGCTTATTTGTCATAGAGTTACGACACTTTGTTGCAGAAAATGCCTTTTTTCACTAGCCTCTTCAGTTTTGATCGAATCTTCTTGAAACTTACACGTGTGTGTGTGTGTGTGTGTGTGTGTGTGTGTGTGTGAATTCGGGTTTTACGTCGCTTTCAACAATTTTTCAGTCTATCACGACGGTGTCTGGCTGCGACAGGGAGCTCAATGCTCACGTTTATAGTGCTGCCTCACTGAAGTATCGTGCCCCGGACATATAACATGATACCATACCCAGTCACATTATCCTGACACTGGGTCGACCAGTCCTAGCTCTACCCGTAAATCTGAGTGCCAAGCGAGGAGCAGCTAGTACCATTCTTGACGACTTTGGTATGTCGCGGCCCGGGATCGAACCCGTGACCTCCCGTTCCCCGGAGCGGACACTCTACCAACTGAGCTATCGGGGCCGGTTGGAAACTTACATGTAAGTAAGTCAGGGATAAAAGCTTGGATCAGTTTAAAAACTGGTGAGGTCGGCCTATTTAACATATGTCACTTTGATTGCTGAAAATGCCCATTTTTATACCACACCTTCGAGTGTCTCTCCGTCCGTCCGTCCATCCGTACGTCCGTCCGTCCGTCCGCACCATTTCCGATCGATAACTTGTAGTCTTTCACGGATATTTTTTCAAATTTTGCATACATGATTATACCGGGAATGACTGGTATAGGATAGTTAATGGGCAAAACTCGTTAATGTTTGACAGACTTACGGCCCTTTTTAGTTCAAATTTAGGGTTTGTTAGGCGTTTCCGACCAATAACTTGAACATTTTTTTCACGGATTTTCTTTAAATTTTGAATACACATTGGTATTGGGTATGAGTGGTTTGGAATTGTTGATTGGCAAAATACGTTAACATTAAACGGAGTTATGGCCATTAACAATTCCCATTAAATGTTTTTGAGCCACTAATTCCTTCACGAAACGGAATATGTGGATGAAACAGGTTTTGTTAACATTGTCATCATCATAAGTCCCTAAGTTTTGAACAAACCTTCCTGAAACTTACATATAATAAGTTAGAGATAAAAGCTTGAATATGTTTGCAAACTAACATTATTGGCACATTACCCCCCCCCCCCCCCCCCCCAAGTTCAGTCCCCTTTGCTGAAAATGCCTATTTTGTACCTTGTAATCACTATAAGCCCTTTAGTTTTGATCGAATCTTCCTGAAACTAGCATATAAGTAGACTGGATTGAAAGTTCGGATGAGTTTGAAAACTGGTGATGTCTGCCTATCTCTCACAGACCATGCTGAAAATACCTGTTTTTGACATTGTCATCAGCATAAATCCTTCGGTAAAGATTGGAACTTCCTGAAATTTCTAATCTGTTAGCTCAGGTGAGTGATATAGGACCATCATGGTCCTATTGTTTGTGCATTTATGTGGCTAAGTCTTTCTGTTCTTTCGTAGACGAGCGACGGTTGTGTTCCATGTTGGTGGATTTTACTTAGGGGATTATTGTTTTCAAACTTGTCATCTGGGGAGGTACATCTGCGGCTTCACGGACGAAAATTTTGTTTCACGGCGACGCGCATTTCGTTTTACGGCGACATGCCAGCGGAGCCGTAAAATGGAATTTTGAAACCGTAAAACCGACGGTTTACCTCTCCAAGTGCCAATTTTCAATGCCCCTATACAGGACACTAGCGAAACAGTGCATGCCCAGATCAGACGTCAAAGAACTCCGCGTCTGATCAGGGCTTTCAGTGTTTGCTAAGTGCTCAGTAATTTTTTTAATTAAATTGTTCGAGATACTGCTTCCGATTTGCGGGGGTTTTATCCGCGACATTGAGATGCAATGACATCTGACTCCAAGCCCAGATAGGCTGATTTTATTCAGAGATTCAGACCTCTATAACTTCGTTATTTTTAAGTAAAAACCTCAAATGTTGGTATGAGGTTTTAAATTAGTTGGTGTATTTCGGTACCAAAATTTCTCAACTTTGTTAACGTATATAAGTGTTGCTTTTCCCATCTTCCCCACTTCCCCAAAGAGAACGGCTGCAATCCGTAATAATCATATTCAGGTTGTTTGTAAGAAAAACAACGTTAATTATTGCCCAGTGAGGACAGGAAACCCCAACCCTCGGGTCCTGCCGCCACGTGGGAAACGCAGCAGAGCCTCGTTCCCCACTTGACCGCTGGAACCTCGGGTTGAGATTTCTCTGTCTCCACTGAACAACAATGATAGATTCTGTCTATCTCTTACGAACGTGCTATACTTATGTGAGGGTCACTCCATAAACTAAAGATTTCACTATTATCTTAACAGTATCATCATAAGATTTATGACAGTCAGCTATTTATCTCGTGTGGTTTATGCACTATCTCGGCTGTTACCTAAGTGTGAGGAGAGGCGCGATAAAGTAGAGCTTATCTGTCTTGACCTTTAACAGCACACTTGTTTCTCAGCGAACAGTCTCATTCCCTAGCTTTTCACTTGTTTTTCAAGTATTGCTGAAGTTATTCTTTCTGTCCCATTTTCCCTATCAAGACGTGGGCTATTTTTTAACGTCGTTTGTCCATCAAGGCAATTCAATTTTCAGGACTGTATTCCCAATAGAAGAACATTTGAGCCGCTCTGGATTCCAGATCTGGTTCTCGGCAGTGACATTAAACTGCGAGCGGCAATTCTGAACGTAATGTTTGAAGTCCAGAAAAATATAAGCAAACATGACTCTTATATAGCTCAACCTGTATTCAGCAAGCATATTGAGATAACTGATAAAAATGTGCTTACTTAATACAGGTAAATTAAGGATCATTTGCCTCTAGGGAATCAAAGACAGGTTGTTTGCTTAATAAATGTAGCAGCTATGACTGATGGTACTGTACTATATAGATTCATTTAGTATAAATAAAGAAATGAATATATTTTAACGTTCATTGAAGTATGTATAGCATCTGGTCACGAGCCTGTCCGATCATCACGAAAACACGCCTATATAATTTTGACCCCCTTGAACCCCACTTTTATATAGTAAAACTGGGGTTTCCGGAGGTATACCTTATTTTTCTTATTCTGCTCTAAAATATAGATTGTGGGTACTCGTTAGAACCGCCACGATGAGGCGGTTCTAACGAGTGCCTACAATCTATATTTTGAGCAGAAATAAGACAAATATCATAATTTTTCTTCATTAAATTTTCATATTTTCGGCGATAAAGGTGTCAATGTATTTGTATAGGCGTGTTTGCGTAATGATTAATTGACGTTTATCAACAGAAACGTTATATAGCGCAGTTTTAATATCTCCAAAACTGATATTTTTCTGGTGAAAATGTATCATTACGATAACACACTCATGCGACATATTGCATTTTTTATAAATCCAAAATGGCTACTTTTCTGATGAAAAGCCATTATATTTCTCTTATTTATACTGCAAACATAGGTTGTGGGTGCTCGTTAGAACCGCCTCATTGAGGCGGTTCTAACGAGTACCCACAACCTATGTCTTGGAGCAGAAATAAGAAAAATAATGTATACCCTCGTAAACCCCAGTTTTGTCTATATAAAGTGGGGTTAGGGGGGTGTTCATTTCACGGACATGTTCACGTGATTGATATTTTACCTACATTATACGAAAACACGCCTTTTCAAATATATTGAAAAATAAATACTTCCAAAAACAAATTAAAATTTTCAGATAAAAATTTCGTGTAGTTTTCATATTTATGCTTAAAACATAGATTGTGAGTACTCGCTAGAAACGCCTCGGCGAACCGGTTCTTACGAGTACCCAAAATCTATAATTTTAAGAAGATATATGAAAAATAATACATACCCCTCTTAATCCCAGTTTTACGATATAAAAGTGGGGTTTAAGGGGGACAAAACATATATAGGCATGTTCAAACTCAAAACATAAGTTCTGTGTGCTCGGTAAAAATTGCGTTGCAACTAAGAAATAGGTGAAATAAAGTTTTAAAGCCTTTTTCAGATGGTTCTAATCTGTGTTAGGAAGAGCGAAAATGTTGTGTACCAGCAGGAAAAACTATGTTCTAGACGTCCCTTGCAAACGCGACCATCAAATAACGTTAACTCTGTTGAAATAACAACTAACAATATATAACCTACGCCCCCGCCCATCGGGGCTTGGAAAAATAGATTTGGTTGCATCCTGCTTCCACGCAGAGCTGAATCTGACCACACACGGGTACTGGTTAACTGCTTAGAAGGACTAAGCCTGCCCAGGCAAAACGGTGTGAGTCAGATCGTCCATTGCATATAAGCCTTCTGGTTTAATTGGGCGGCAGGGCTTGAGGTGCCATTTCAACTCAATGTCGGGTAAAAGTTCCACAAAATTGGAAGCAACGTCTCCAAAATGACCTAAATAGTGTTTACGGGGACGTTAAACCCAATTCATATAACCGACAAACAACATGTCGATTTAAAGCAGATTAACATTACGCAAACACGCCTATACAAATAAATTGCCACCTTTATCGCCGAAAAAATGAAAATTTTTATAATGAAAAATTGTGATATTTTTCTTATTTCTTTTCAAAATATAGATTGTGGGCATTCGTTAGAACCGCCTCATCGAGGCGGTTCTAACGAGTACCCACAATCTATATTTAAGAACAGAAACAAGAAAAATAAGGTATAGCCCCCGAAACCCAGTTTTACTACATAGAAGTGGGGTTCAAGGGGGTCAAAATTATATAGGTGTGTTTTCGTGATGAGGAGTGGCAAATATGATTATCTGTTATTTAAATTTTGAGGAACTCCTTAAGACAAAGTTAAGAACAGTTAAAGGTTGATAGTTTGATAATGATGAAATTGATTTAAATAAGATTTGTTTAGCATTAATATAATAATAGCCAAGGATTAGAATTATCAAAGACAAGTAGGATATCATGCCGAGAGTCTTTGGGGACAAAACTTGTTCACTAGTTATAGTTTGACAGTTGTGATAAAGATAAAACAATCAGATCTATTGGGGATCTCCGAGCTCGTTCACTTGAACACACTATTGACCTTTACCCATTTTAACCCTTGTCCTGCTGATCCCGGATATGCCTTATCTTTGAAACAATGTAGATCCAGATCAGATGGCTTCTGACGAAGCCATCTGATCAGGATCTACATTGTTTGCCATTCAGATTGTGAATGTATTGCAATAATTTGCATCAAGTAATCTGATTGGTTGATAATCGGTAGTGCGTGTGACATATATGAATATTCAGCAGAACAAGGGTTAAAATCCAACAGTTTTATTTGGTTTGTTCCTAGCACAACCGTTTTGGGAAATGACTACTTATGAAAAGCCGTAATTAGGAGATAGTTGTTCTGAGTTAAATCATCGGTTTTGAGCTTAAAATTTACATTCTAACACAGCGCGCCTATATAGGCAATGGAAAACAACTGTGTTTTATTGTACAACAAATCACAGCAAGGGAGAGCGTGACGAGTGACGTCATTAAAACTGCAAATTTATGACGTCACTAGTCGATTTCCATGACGTTAGACGGTGTAACGTCATTTTCTCGCATCGAAAACGTTAGAATAGGATATAAATGCATGTGTTTCAGTCGATAATTTTAGCGGGATTTCTTCTAACAATGGCGAAAAGTTGTGAGATTTTGAAGTAAACAACAGCATTATTGCCGATTTTCAGCCTGTTAGAATCGAAATAGATCAGCTCTAGTTTGTGATTTGTTGAGTAATAAATCACAGTTTGTCGGTCAGTTGTAAGTAGACAAATCACGCGCGCTACGCGCTTGTGATTTGTCTACTTTACAACTGACCTCCAAACTGTGATTTATTACTCAACAAATCACAGTTAGAGCTGATCTATTTCTTAAATATATGGCACCAACGTCAGCGCCTCAATAAAACATGTGATGGAGTAGAATCCGCTCTACATTACGCAAACACGCCTATACAAATACATTGCCATCTTTATCGCCGAAAAAAAATATGGAAATTTAAGATAAAAAATTGTGATATTTTTCTTATTTCTGCTCAAAATATAGATTGTGGGCACTCGTTAGAACCGCCTTATCGAGGCGGTTCTAACGAGTACCCACAATCTATATTTCAGAACAGAAAACCGCCTCATCGAGGCGGTTCTAACGAGTACCCACAATCTATATTTAAGAGCAGAAATAAGAAGAATAAGGTATACCCCCGGAAACCCCAGTTTTAGTATATAAAAGTGGGGTTCAAGGGGGTCAAAATTATATAGGCGTGTTTTGGTAATCCTTTGAAAGCAAGGACTGCATCACGAAAACACGCCTATATAATTTAGACCACCTTAATCCCACTTTTATATAGTAAAACTGGGGTCTACAAGGATAAATCTTATTTTTCTTATTTCTGCTCTAAAATATAGATTGTAGGTGCTCGTTAGAACCGCCTCAATCAAATATAGATTGTGGGCACACGCTAGAACTGCCTCGGAGGCAGTTCTAGCGTGTGCCCACAATCTATATTTTGAGCAAAAATAAGTAAAATATCACAATTTTTCTTCTTATAATTTTAGTATTTTGGACGGTAAAATTTCCAATGTCTTTGTATAGGCATGTTTTCGTAATGTGGCTACTTTTGGCCAACTAACCCTCATGAGTGACCCTCAAATTACAAAATTCAGCAAGCCTGTTATATATCCTATAATATGCAACGAACAAACAATTTATCATTACGAGAACACGCCTATATAATTTTGACCCCCCATACCCCACTTTTATATAGTAAAACTGGGGTTTAAGGGGGTATACGTTATTTTTCTTATTTCTGCTCAAAAACATGGATTGTGGGTACTCGATAAAACCGCCTCGTCGAGGCGGTTCTGGACGAGGCGGTTCTGTCGAGTCCCCGCAATCTATGTTTTGAGCAAAAATAAGAAAAATATCACAATTTTTTCATCTTAGAATTTCTAATTGTTGGCCAAAAAATTGGCAATGTATTTGTATAGGCGTGTTTTCGTAATGTCACTCTGATACAGTAATTCTGACTCGGCGCCTTTCCCAAACCAATGAGGTGAGCAGTGCGATCCTGAAAAAGGTCTGCTCAGTCGCTCTGTTCGACAGCCGATTCTGGTCTAGAAGAACTTGTACACTTAACGGTTTTCAGCTCTGTGTTTAAGTCTGTGCTTCCAAAGGATTACCTCATTACGAAAACACGCCTATACAAATACATTGTAACCTTTATCGCCGAAAAAATGAAAATTTTAAGATGAAAAATTGTGATATTTTTCTTATTTCTGCTCTGGATTGTGGATACTTACGAGTACCCACAATTTATATTCAGAGCAGAAATAAGAAAAATAAGGTTTACCCCTGTAAGCCCCAGTTTTACAATATAAAAGTGGGGTTCAAGGGGGTCAAAATTATATAGGCGTGTTTTCGTGATGTTTTTCAGATCCATAAACTTAACCATTAAGAAAATACGCCTATACAAATACATAGTAAATTTTTTATCAACGGAAAAAATCAGATAGTTTTCATATTTCTGCTTAAAACATAGGTTTGGGTACTCGTTAGAACCGCCTCGGCGAGACGGTTCTTACGAGTACCGACAATCTATGATTTTAAGCAGAAATGTGAAACATAATGTATACCCCACTTAACCCCAATTTTACTATTAAAGTGGGGTTTAAGGGGGACAAAATATATAGGCATGTTCAAACTCTAAACATAGGTTCGGTGTGCTCGGTAAAAATTGCGTTGCAACTGAGAATGAGATGAAATAAAGTTTTAAAGCCTTTTTTCAGATGGTTCTAACCTTTGTTAGGAAGAGAGAAAATGTTATGTACCAGCAGGAAAAACTATGTTCTCTACGTCCCTTGCAAACGCGACCATCAAATAACATTAACTCTGTTGAAATGACAACTTATAATATATAACCGAAAAACAACATGTCGATTTAAAGCAGATTAAGGAGTGGCAAATATGATTATTCAAATTTTGAGGAACTCCTTAAGACAAAGTTAAGAACAGTTAAAGGTTGATAGCTTGATTATGATGAAATTGATTTAAATAAGATTTGTTTAGCATTAATATAATAATAGCCAAGGATTAGAATTATCAAATACAAGTAGGATATCATGTCGAGAATCTTTGGGGACAAAACTTGTTCACTGGTTATAGTTTGACAGTTGTGATAAAGATAAAACAATCAGATCTATTGGGGATCTCCGAGCTCGTTCACTTGAACACACTATTGACCTTTACCCATTTTAAAATCCAACAGTTTTATTTGGTTTGTTCCTAGCACAACCGTTTTTGGGAAATGACCACTTATGAAAAGCCGTAATTAGGAGATAGTTGTTCTGAGTTAAATCATCGGTTTTGAGCTCAAAATTTATTATTTATGGCACCAACGTCAGCGCCTCAGTAAAACATGTGATGGGGTAGAATCCGCTCTACATTACGTAAACAGGCCTATACAAATACATTGCCACCTTTATCGCCGAAAAAAATGAAAATTTAAGATGAAAAATTGTGATATTTTTCTTATTTTGAGGCGGTTCTAACGAGTGCCAACAATCTATATTTTAGAATAGAAATAAGAAAAATAAGGTATACCCCCCGAGAAACCCCAGTTTTACTGTATAAAAGTGGGGTTCAAGGGGTTCAAAATTATATAGGCGTGTTTTCGTGATGACAAAATGGTAATCCTTTGAAAACAAGGACTGCATCACGAAAACACGCCTATATAATTTTGACCACCTGTATATGAATATCCCTCTTTGGAAACACTGAATGAAACCTAGGTCACAAACTACCTCAAAAACTATTGAAGCAAGAGCCTTGAATGTGGATGAATGGAATTGAAGTGATGAGTAGATGACCTGTATAACTGTTAAAAATACCGAAAAATGCTGAAAGAAGTATGGACTTTTGTAAATTCGGGCATTTGTATCTGGCATGCTTTGTAATGTATTGGATAGTCTAGCTGCTAGACCAGCATAGTCTAGCTGCTAGACCTTGATGTCATCATGACCAATGACCAATCATTACGAAAACACGTCTATGCAAATACATTGTGACCTTTATCGCCGAAAAAAAGAAAATTTTAAGATGCAAAAATGTGATATATTTCTTATTTCTGCTCAAAATATAGATTGTGGGTACTCGTTAGAACCGCCTCATAGAGGCGGTTCTAACGAGTACCCACAATCTATATTTCAGAGCAGAAATAAGAAAAATAAGGTTTACCCCTGGAAACCCCAGTTTTACTATATAAAAATGGGGTTCAAGGGGGTCAAAATTATATAGGCGTGTTTTCGAGATGCTTCTTGTGTTTTTCTATCAAAATATGAAACCTTGTTAGACTTTAATCTTGTCTCAGACATCAAGTTACTATCAAAGAGGGAAAAAGAAGTGAAACAATAAATATAGAAGAATATTACTTGTTACCCTTTTTAAATATGATATCCGACTAGTAGCTAGTCTATGAATAGCATAGCATGCTAAAGTTTTGAAATTTCATATATGAATTAGTTTAGGTCATAGTACCAAAGCGTTAATCCAAAATCATTAATCCATAGAGAAATGGCAAATATTAATGTTCAGACCAACATACATGGACTCCAGAAGAATGTAATCAGGCGTCCTAGGATAGTAAGCATTACTTTGTAAGCAAGCTTCGCCCACCATGCCTATCGACCTGAACGAAGAAAAGGAGTAATTGCCGGGAAGGGTATGTCCGATATTTTGGAAGTCTTCCTATGGCTTTCCATTGGCAAACACATCAGAAATAATTCTGGAAATGGCCACATTGTACGGATTACATCTTTTTTTTCTCATTAGGATTCCTTTGAAAAAAATGGATGAAATCTTTTGAGCAAAATATCTAAAAAAATGTTAAAGCTAAAGCCTAGAAAGTTGACGAAAGTATTTGTGGTGATAAGGAAAGGACATAATTATCTTTTGAATAAATTCCGAAAGATTCTTCATGAGTTATGGTTCTTTGTAAAATGGGGCATTTGTATATTGCATGATTTGTGATGCACATCATAACTTTTGGACCGTGTATGCTAGGGTTTTGAAATTTCATACATCACGTGAACCAGCCCGTGAAATGGACATTCCCACTAAACCCCACTTTATATAGAGAAAACTGTGGTTTACGGGAGGTTGTGGGTGCTCGTTAGAACTATGTTTGCAGAATAAATAAGAAAAAAATATCACGGATTTTGATCAGAAAAGGAGCCATTTTGGAGATATGAAAACATGCACTATGTCGCACGGGTGTGTTTTAGTAATGTATAGGTTCCTCGTAAAAAATCAGCTGATAAATATATTTACTCATTAGGGTTTTGCCCCTGTCCTGAGTTATGTCCCTTTGAAACAATTTGGATGTAAAATTGTCAGCACAATAACTAAAAAAAACTATTGAAGCTTATTGATCTTACATAAAGAAATAGCTGACACGTACGTTTTTCTCATCAGGATTATGCCCCTTTTTGAGTTATGGTCCTTTGAAAAAATTCGATGAAATATTATTAGCAATATATATAAACTGCTGAAGCTTTTGACTGAGTAAATGTCCTTATAGACTTTTAATTAAATTTCGAAACATACTTCGTGAGTTATGGCCCTTTTGTAAATTGCATTTGTTAATTGCATGCTTTGTGATGCATAGGATTAATCAAAAGCCATGTATGCTAGGGTTTTGAAATTTCATAAATGGGTTCCTCGTGAAAAAATAGCTAATAAATATTTTACTCTTTAGAGTTATTCCCCTTTTGGAGTAATGGCCCTTAGAAACAATTTGGAGTCAATCTTGTCAGAACAATATCTAAAAAAACTATTGAAGCTAATGCCTTGAAATTTGTAATTAACGTTTGAATAAATTCGGAAATTTTTTTTCTGATGGGAGCTGTGGGTTAATTGTATAGATTCCTGATCATTGCTTTCACTTCAATTTTTCATGAGCTATGGTCCTTTGTACCCTTTTGGCATTTGTACGTTATATACTTTGTGATGCATAGCATAATTTTAGAACCATGCATGCTTGGTAAACTTTAAATATGGATGTCTCATGAAATCTGACACATATATTTTTCTCAATACGAGTATGCCCCTTTTCAGCATCACGTGAACAAGTCCGTGAAATGAACACCCCCCTAAACCCCGATTTATATCGAGAAAACTGGGGTTTACGGGGGTATACATTATATGCCTTATTTTTTGTTCAGAAACAGATTGTGGGTACTCGTTAGAACCGCCTCATTGAGGCGGTTCTAACGAGCACCCACAATCTAAGTTGAAAGCGGAAATAAGAAAGATATTACCATTTTTACCTAAACTTTGTTATTTCTGACACCATGTTGGACGTCTTTATTTCACACGGACATGTTTTGCTAATGAGAGTGGCCCTCCGAAAACAAATGGATGAAATCTTGTCAATTATTTTCTAAACCACGACAGACCTAAGGGCTAGGATTGTGGCCATATAAAATCGATTTATGCCCCCTCCCGCAGTGAAATATACTTTACTGACCGTTCCAAGGCGGTTCTTCTGTCGTTTCATTACGATAACTCACCCGTGCGATATAGTGCATTTTTCACATTTCCAAAATGGCTACTTTTCTGATAAAAATCATTGATATTTTTCTTATCAATGCTCATAACATAGGTTGTGTGTGCTCGTTAGAACCGCCTCATCGAGGCGGTTCTAACGAGTACCCACAACCTATGTCTTGGAGCAGAAATAAGAAAAATAATGAATACCCCCGTAAACCCCAGTTTTCTCTATATAAAGTGGGGTTTAGGGGGGTCTTCATTTCACGGACGTGTTCACGTGATGGTTTGTTTTTTTTTTATTCGAGGTTTAACGTACCCGTCAACACTGAAAAGGTAATTTTGGAGACGTTGCTTCCAAGTCTGTGGGACTTTTACCCGACATTGAGATGAAATGACATCTCCGGCCCTGCCGCCCAATGAAACCAATAGGGGTTATAAGCATGGACGGTCCGACTCGCACCGCTTTGCCTGGACAGGCTTAGGAGTGTAACTGTTGGTTTTCTTTTGCTCCAGCATTTCTTGCTGTCGAGTCCTCACCGTTGTTTAATCTTTGTGGTTGTTTGATTTTTGTGTTCACGGAGATGTTGCACTGATGAGTTAGGAGGCCTTCATTCGGACTGAACAAATTATCTGTCTAAATCGCGACGGAAGTAAGGGCGAGAATTGTGGCCACGTAAAATCGATTTAAGCACCCCAGTGGAACTCGTTTCCGCTGACCGTTCCAAGGCGGTTCTTCTGTCGTGGTTTATTCATGTTTTGGTTTGTCTTTGGGTGTTTGTGTCGGTTATATTATTTTATTTTGGATAGCCTATTGGCCATTTTGTGGCTAAGTAACTGTCCTTTTAGCTTTCCGCTATTGGTGTTTCTATTAGGGTCTGTTGTTTAATGTTTGTGTTTCTCTCCCTTTGGTGTCTCTGATGGGAGCTGTGGGTTAATTGTATCGATTCCTGATCATTGCCTCCACCTCTACTTTAGATCCTCTAAGCGGTTTACCAGTACTCGTATGCGGGTCGGTTTCAGCTCTGTGTAAAAGCATCATGCAGCCCATCTATTTCTTCAAGCCCCGATGGGCAGGTGCCTTAATTATTATGATGGTTAGTTCTTAGAATGTGTGTATTGCATGTATTTTCTTTTATTTTGGACAGCCATTTGACCATTTTGTGGGAAAGCTACTGTCCTTTTGGCTTTCCGCTTTTGATGTTTTCATTACGTGTTCGTGTTTCTATCGTTTTGGTGTCTCTGGTGAGAGATGGGAGTAATTGTGTAGATTCCTTATCATTGCCTTCACTTCTTCTTTTTGATCATCACGGAAACACGCCTATATAATTTTGACCCCCTTGAACCCCACTTTTATATTGTAAAACTGGGGTTTCCGGGGGTATACCTTATTTTTCTTATTTCTGCTCTAACATATAGATTGTGGGTACTCGTTAGAACCGCCTCGATGAGGTTTTCTTATTTCTGCTCTAACATATAGATTGTGGGTACTCGTTAGAACCGCCTCGATGAGGCGGTTCTAACGAGTGCCCACAATCTATATTTGGAGCAGAAATAAGAAAAATATTACAATTTCTCATCATAAAATTTTCATTTTTTCGGCGATAAAGGTGGCAATGTATTTGTATAGGCGTGTTTTCGTAATGGAATAGCGTCTCGTAACTTTAGAAACAAGTATGTTAGGGTTTGAAATTTCATATAAGGATTTCTCATGCAAAAATAGCTGACACCTATTTTTCTCTCATCAGGATTAATTCCCTTTTCTTATTATTGCCCTTTGAAAAACAAAACTTTGATGAAATCTTGTCAGCGAAATATCTAAAATAAATTTTCAAGCTTTTGACTTGTATATTGATGAAAGGATTGGAAGTGATGAGCACATGACCTGTTTAACTTTAACTGAAACTACATTATGAGTTATGGCCCTTTGTAAATCGAGTCATTTGTACATTGTATGATATTGATACATAGCGTAACTTTAGAACTAAGTATGTTAGCGTTTTGAAATTTCATGTGGTGTTTCCTTACGAAAAATAGCTGACAGTTATTTTTTTTTCTCACCAGGATTATGCCCCTTTTCTGAGTTATGGCTCTTTGAAAAAAAAATGGACGGAATCTTGCCAGCAAAATGCCTTAACAACTGTTGAGACTTGATGAATGGAACAGTAGTGATGAGTAACTCATGAGTAAATGACCCGGTTAACTTTTAAATAAATTCTGAATAATACTTCATGAGTTATGGCCCCTTGCAAATTTTGGGCATTTGTACAATGCATGCTTTGTGATGCATGGCATAACTTTAGCTCAATGTATGCTGGGTATTTGAATTTTCATATACATTACGCAAACACGCCTATACAAATACATTGCCACCTTTATCGCCGAAAAAATGAAAAAAATTATGATGAAATATTGTGATATTTTTCTTATTTCTGCTCTAAAATATAGGTTGTGGGTACTCGTTAGAACCGCCTCGATATACCCCCGGAAACCCCAGTTTTACTATATAAAAGTGGGGTTCAAGGGGGTCAAAATTATATAGGTGTGTTTTCGTGATGACTTTATAGATACCTCAGGACAGAAAGTAGTTGAGGTCGTAGTACCAAAGCGTTAATCCAAAATCATTAATCCATAGACAAATGGCAAATACTCATGTTCAGACCAACAGACATGGACTCCAGAAGAGTGTAATCAGGCGTCCTAAGATAATAAGCATTACTTGGTAAGCACACCTCGCCCACTATGCCTGTCGACCTGAACGAAAAGGAGTAAATGCCGAGAAGGGTATGTCCGATATTTTGGAAGTTTTCCTATGGCTTTCCATTGGCAAACACATCAGAAATAATTCTGGAAATGGCGCTTATACATTTTTACTAATTAGGATTATGCCACTTTTCTGAGTTATTGCCGGTTGAAAAAAAAATGGATGAATATTGTCAGCAAAATATCTAAAACATATTTGAGCTACAGGATTGGAAGTTGATGAATTGGTTGGCAGTGGTAAGAAGATGACCTGATTATCTTTAATTTAAGAATAAATTCCCCAAAAATAGTTCACGAGTTATGACCCTTTGTAAATTTGGACATTTGTACATTGTATGCTTTCTGATGCATAGCATAACTTTAGAACCCTGTATGCAATGCTTTTGAAATTTAATATATGGATCCCTCATGAAAAATAGCCGACCCTTTTTTCTTATCAGGAGTATGCCCCTGTTCTGAGTTATGTGCCCTTTGAAAAAAAAAATTGAGTGAAATCTTATCAGCAAAATATCTCAAGCACTGTTGAAGCTTATGCCTCGAAAGTTGTTGAAAAATGGATTGTTAGCGATGAGTAGATGCCATGATTAACGGTTGAATAAAATCCAAAAAATACTTCAGGAGTAGTATAGGGGGGCGGTATGGCGCCTTTTTTATAGCGCCTTTTTATAGCGCCTTTTTTGTCGGGTGTTTGGCGCTATAAAATTGGCCGTATAAAAAAGGCGCTATACCGCCCCCGCTTGATCTGAACTTGACTAGGTTAGGTGTTGTGTGTGATATGTGTGCTTTCGTGAAGGGGATTTCATACATTTTCAGTGTTTGTGGGGATTATAGCGCCTTTGGTGTAGGGCGCTATAAATTTTCAGTTTTGTGGGATTATAGCGCCTTTGGTGGAGGGCGCTATAAATTTTCACTTTTGTGGGATTATAGCGCCTTTGGTGGAGGGCGCTATAAATTTTCAATTTTGTGGGATTATAGCGCCTTTGGTGGAGAGCGCTATAAATTTTCATATTTGTGGGATTATAGCGCCTTTGGTGATGGGCGCTATAAATTTTCAATTATGTGGGATTATAGCGCCTTTTGTGATGGGCTCTATAAATTTTTAATTTTGTCTGGTAAAAGTTGACAATGACTTAGTTTTTTTGTGATAAACTTTCAAGAGGTCCAGGGATACCACACGATGACATTATGTTGGTGTTTTGGAAATAACTTGAAATTGAAAAAAATGTTTGGCACGAATAGGGCTCGAACCTATGACCTCCTGCTTATCAGACAGGTGCTCTACCAACTGAGCTAAAGTGCCTAGATGTATTTTGTATGTAATATAATTGTTTTAAACTTAAGACATTATGGTTATTCTTTCTTAACTGTTTGAAAGCCCTGAAAAGGGCTGTTTGGGTTTTGAATATCTTATTCTTTTATCTGGTTTTCTTTTTCCGTATGGGTTTGGTGGCAGCTCCAAGGCCAATAGCTGATGATGACTGCATCAGTTGTTCATCTTCATTCGCCACGATATTGATATGGAGTGGAATCCTAATAGGATTCATTTCCAGTGATGATGGTTGTTGAGGACGATCTTCTAACTGTTTGACTCTATTTTTGAGCTCATTGATTTCCTTCACTAAGACTTCAATCACTTTGGGTTGGGGTTTAGATTGCTGTACTGGGGGTTGTGCATAGATCAGTTGGTTAGATGGTATTGTTGTATATTGTTGTTGTTGTAAGGTAGCATCACTACCAAATGTTTCATTGATAGCGGTTGTTAAAAGATCTGGATTTTGCAAGAGATCATCGAATGATATTGACGGTTCCATTGTTTTTTCAAGAAATCTGAAGTAGGTCAAATCCTTTTTATACTCTGGAGAGGGATTGACCTACTTGCAAAAATACTTTCTTTCACGTCCGTGTTCACTCAATAAATACCGATGCATTGGCCTACTTCGTTGCACTTCTGTGTACAAGACAAAATGGCTCACAACAGTGAAATCTACTTTTAAGCTTTGGAGGAGCAGACGGAGTCACTGAAGAGTGGCGTGAGAGAATCGATGCTCTCGTTTGACATAGTCAAGCGAGAAGCTGAAGGATTATTTTCCTCGATTGACAATTTAGAAAAGATGATATCCATTACAAAAGAGGCAGCAGAGTTGGCCCATGGACAACAAAGGAATGGTGAGCTACCTGGGTCCTCTGCGACCACACAGACAGAAGACTGGGGGAATGAGGCGACAGAGCCCCCGTTCTGCCTTTCCAGTGGGTCCAGGATAACGTATGAGTCCTGGGCCAGAAGATGTCCAGCATGCGGCGGGAGAACCTGTTGCCAATGTTAGTTTATGACTAACAAAAACCCAACGGCCCTTTTCAGGGCCACCATTTATTTTTGAATGAATGTCCTTTAATAATGTTAGATCAAGATTCCTAAGTCTGGTATTTGCTATGATGTTTAGAAAGAACAAACATCATTGCTACACCAAAGACGATGAATTCTCTGATTATGATTGGCTAAGCCAGTGTTTCATTTTAAGTAGGTCAATCCGATGTCACTTGTATATATATCATTCATGATTATTGAATATATCATAACCATGGATGAATACCCAAAGTAGAAGTAAAACAAAGATCAGGAATTGATACAATTAACTTACTCCATCCATAAAAGACACCAAAGGGAAAGAAATACAAACATTAAGCGACCAGACCATAATGGAAACCTAAACAAAGGAAGGCCATATGGACAGTTACTTTCCCACAAAATGGCCATATGGCCATCCAAAATTAAAAGACACAAGTGATACACACAGTAAGTAACAAACAACATTTGCAAAGTCTGGTATCTGCAGTGAGTGTAATGCTCCAACTTATCTTGAATGTGGTAAGTGCTACGTCATTCTAAGGTATGTTGGAGAGGAACACAACTGCCCTGATGATGACGATGGGTTCTTTGAAGACGACACTTTGTCCATATGTGATGAGTGTCTAGAACAAAAACTGAACCTTTGAAGGTTCTCTAGACCAAATGGCCCTTTTCAGGGCCAACACTTATTCTTGAAAGAGTACCTTTTGATGATCATACAAAAGATTCCTAAGTCTGGCATTTGCTAAAATGATCTATGTTTCGAACATAGACCACCATTGCTATACCAAAGACGAAGAATTCTCTTAGTATGATCACGATTGGCTATTTCGTTAGCCAGTTTGATTGGTTGTTCGATTAAAGTAGGTCAATCCTCCTACATTGTATAAAAGCCCTTCTGCTTTTGAGTTCTCACCATATTGTTCCAGTATGAGTTGGTTTAAGAAGTTAACGTGCTGTCTTCCACCGAAGGAAACGTCCTGAGGTGGAAAGACAACAGCCATGTACTGAGGAAGAGTACTGGAAGAAAGTGGAGAGACTGCAAAGCGGGCTGGCTTTCCAGCAGTTCTTGGCTCGGAGGGGAGTGGGATCGGTTACCATTAAATCGATCGCTATAGTAGAACCATTCCGTGGCTAGTAACTGTTTAAGTTACTAGCTACATAAGAACAGTCCTTTTTAGGGCTAACCCATGGATTTCGTTAAAGAATAACCTTTTATTACAAAACAAAGACTGGTAAACTTTTACTGTTTTTAATGTATTTGAAAAATTCTTAATACAATATACTATATGTTTCTTAACTATATCTTATTCAAATGTCTATTTTGTCTTTGGTTTCTTTACACCACGAGTGTTAGAAGTTGTTCGCTTTCTTTTTCTTGATTTCTTAACAGTAGATTGTTTCTCCTCAGTAGAAGTCTGTTTCTCCTCGGCACAAGGCTGTTTCTCATCGGCACAAGACTGTTTTTCCTGAGGAGTGTCAGATGATATTTCTTCAGTAGGTAATGTAGGTGGTATGTCCAACTCATCTTGTATCAACTGCTTCTGTGGACATTCGGGTGCCCAATGATCTGGAAGTCCACATATGTAACAGTGTCCGTAGGGTAGCTTGAAGCCCGATGTACAATCTCTTGACCAGTGTGTCGTAGCATTACATCTGAAGCAACGACCATAAGGTGTTCTCATCAGTTGTTGATCAAGAAGTGATTTTTCCAATGTTCGTAGAAGATGGATATCATATTGTTGTTTCAAAAACTTCTTTAAACTTGAACAATGGTAGTAGATACTTTCAGGATAACTATATTTCTTTGTTCTTGGATCCCTATTGTATTCCATCTTGTTTAAGATTTTTGAAGTTTTCACTGTGGCAGTCAGAAGTAGAATGAAGTTCTATTCAAGATCACTTCCTTTTATATCATCCTTGCCTCGTGTCTTTGAATGTAAGAACTCGATCACCTTTGGATTGTCAGCTACAGTTTTTTCCAGTTCTCAAATGTAATAACTGAATCTTCTAACAGTTTGTACTTAGCACAAGTCCACCACAATTTCTTGAAATCTTCAAAAGTTTCTTTTTCATTTAATTTCATGTGGATTTCCTCCATAGAAATATCTTCATGAGAAAACAGTATGTAGATGCAAAGTAGTAATCTTCTGTAAGGTTTGAATTTTATCACTTGTGTAAGAGGTACTTCAAACCACTTCTTCTCCATGCTGTTGATAAAACAATGATGATCTGTGTATCAGATCAATTTATATGGTCAAAGAATCCATCTGTTTGATCAAATCGTCAATATCAGTTTCCATCGGTTCCTCATCACGGTTTTCAGAGCAGTCCATCGACTGTTCTGATGAAGCTCTTTCAATATCCATTATCATGTTGAAAATGTAGCTGATCACCTCATCGTTGTTAGCTACATGCAAACGCCATTGATCCAATTTCACGGGTGACTCATCCAGTATGTTACTCATGAGCCAAGCTGTTCTTTTCATCTCATGCCGAAAAGACATAAATGTATCATATCTTCTCAACCAAACATGAATGTCATCTTTAGGTTTCAAGAAATCTGCATTATCTGGCTCTAACGACAAAGTTTGTTCAAGTGCAAGTCTGTAGATCTCAAATTTCAGAATTTGATCTAAAGATACAGGTAGACTTTTTCTGATAATCTTAATCATGGTCTGTTTTAGTCAAGTACCCAGTTAGAATATTTAGTTGGGAACTTCAATACGATCTTATGTTCTTGTCTCAATTGTTAGTTTCCTAATATCACTTTATATCCTTCTTTGCTATTTATATATTCTGGCCAATAGTCGTTGAAAGTCAAACATCCCGATGGTAATATCATAAGATCTGGATTGTCCTGACTACAGAATAACTGTTTGACTTGAGCTTTGGTATATTCCTCACTCAGTATAAGATATCCCAAAAGCATATCTCTGTAGAGAAAGCTAGATGACACATTGCCATGTAGGAAGTGCTGATGAAATTTCTCAGACATATAACACATGTCCCGTGTGGTAAAGTTAAAGAATGTGACTAGCCATCTTTTTGCTTTCTTAAGGGTTGGTTGATGTTGAAAATGAAAACAGCTAATCTGTCTATGAAACTCTAATCGTTTCTTATCTGACAAATTAAGAAGCTCATCAATAAGCAATAGTAACTGAATCATTTCATCTTGGTAAGTTATTTGAGATCCAGTGTTCTTCAACATCTTCATTCTCATAGAAAACCAACTGTCTTGGATGAGTTCTGTAAATGCTTGGCCTTTTCCACAGTTGTACATGTTGTATGTTAAAATCATCTTCGTTATTTCCAAGGGTAGAATACAGCTGGTAGTCATGATTAATCTGAAACAAGAATTTTAAAAATCGCTTAAGGCAGTCAAAAGTTATAAGTGTTATTGTTTTTTTATTCTCACTGTTTATAATTATCGGAAAACCAATCTTTTTTCCGGGAATAGGGTACTTTCAAATTCAATGGACAAAACTCACTATTGATCGATTTTCGGAAAATTGACCTTACATTTTTTAGGGAATGTGGTGAACTTTCAGTTTTAATAGACAAAATCTCTATTGACCAATTTTCGGAAAATCTCACTGACTTTTGATGTTTGTTTTAACATGACAATAAGATTTGAAAATCAATGATTATAAAATCTAAAGTTCATGACTTTGTTTGTTTCGATTTGAGGTTTAACATCCCCGCAAACACTATGTGTCCCCGCAAACACTGTATATGTCATTTTTGGAGGCGTTCTGACTTCTGCCCAACATTGAGATGAAATGACATCTCAAGCCCTACCGCCCAATGAAACCAATAAGGTGTAAGGGATGGTTTGACCCGTATCCCTTTATCTGGTTAGACATGATATTAATGTACAGTTGGATTCCTGCATGAAAACATCCCAATCTTATTTCTTCAAAGTCTCGATAGACAGAAGCAATGCATAAGAAAACTAACTGTCTTGTTGTCTTCTCTAAAGATTCTCAATGTTATTACAACAAAAAGTTGTTAGTCGTGATGACTCTGTAACAAGAATTTCCAATATAAAAACGGGTTTTTCAGGTTGAAGCTTCATAGTTCAGCATTGAACACCAAAGTATCAACATGCCAAAGAGACATTTGAAGCGAATAAGAACTTCATCCAGTTCGGATGATGAGACCATACCTAAGCGGCCTAAGTTGGTGGATTATTCTGACACTGAAGACGAAGATGAAGAAAATGAACAATATTATACTTTGAAACCTGTGAGACAAAGAGAGTCCAGAAGATTTAGAACAAGAGCCAATGTATATAGCGTGGACATGAGAAAATTTCCTGAGAAGACATCACCACTAGAATTTGTTCCACGTTTGTTTCAACAATTGGTGGATGATATAAAGAGACATACTGAGGCACAGGGCAATGATAGAATAAGAGTTAGTATCTACCATCCTGGACTTAAACTTGGGGTCTTTATACCCTTCACAGATGTATCCTCGTTAACTGGAGAAGCCCTGTCACAAGAAATTGAGAAAGTCTTACAGTCCAATGAAGACTTCAGAATTGATGATGGCCAGATGTCATTGGAAGTGACCCATACAAGACTCCCTGTAGGAAGTGGACAGAATAGAAAGCCACTCAATTATGGCCTCTACCTCGATTCTAACAATATGAGAAAGATGAAAAGAAGTATTGTTAATATCAACAATACAGAAGACAAATGTCATGCTGACAAAGATGAATCCCCGACCTGGAAGAAGACATGGAAATATATCTCGGACTCTAGGAAACCTATGCAGACCAGTGAAGCTAAGAAGTTGTTGGCTCGAGCTCAAGTTCAACATACCAAACCTTGTGGACTTGACGAATACAAGAAGATCCAAGTTTTGTTAGCTCCTGACTACCTGATCAAAGTACATTCGCAACATGCGAAAGATGACCTTCTCTTCAAACCTGAATTTGTGATGACCAAACAGACAAAAGTGATACATATATACTATGATGGAGACAATCATTATGATACTATCACCAGTATAACTGGTTTTCTAGGATGTTCTTACTTCTGTGAACTTTGTGACAAAGGATATAAACAGAGAGGGGATCATATGTGCCCCCATGGATGTGACAAATGTTACAATGAGACATTATGTGAGGCAGGAGAAACTTGTTTCTGTAGGGATTGTAAAAGAAAATTTTACAGCCCTCAATGTTTTGCTAATCATAAAAGAATCAAAGCTGGACAGAAAAAGTCCATGTGTCAGTTAGTGTATAATTGTGGAAATTGTTTTACTAGAATCATTGGGAGTAAGAAAAACCATGTTTGTCCAGGAAATCGAAAATGTAGATTCTGTAAAGAGATCGTGGGTGCAAATCATCAGTGTTACATACAATCTTATGTTTTTAAGACTGATGGTGATGCATCCAACGAATCTGATGATGCAGAATCTGGTGATGGAGAAGAAACAAGTTCCTCCTCCTCCTCCAAGTACATTTTCTTTGATTTTGAATCTTCACAAAATACTGGAGAACATAAAGTGAATTTCTGTGTAGCACATAGAGCCTGTGACCAGTGTATTCATTTACCTATCCATGAAAAGTGTAAAAATTGTAGTAAGTTCCCAGATCAAGGAAGAGAAATGATCTTTGAAGGTCCTGGTACTTTGCATGAGTTTTGCACTTGGCTATTTCAACCTTTTAATGAAGGCTCAATTTGTATTGCACACAACTTTGGTGGATATGATGGTCAGTTTATTTTGAGATATCTCTTAGAGAATGGAACTTACAAACCAGAGGTGATCATGAATGGGCATACCATCATAACCATGAAAGCTGGAAAACTTGAGTTCAAAGATTCGTTTCAGTTTTTGCACATACGTTTGGCTAGTTTCCCTGATACCTTTGGACTTAAAGAAATGAAGAAAGGTTATTTCCCACATTTGGCAAATACTGAAGCTAATCAGAATTATGTGGGTCCATACTTTCCTGCTGAAATGTATAACTCTGGCCAGATGTCTAGCAAAGACAGAGACGACTTCTTGCAATGGCACAAGTCTAAAGTTGAATCTAATGCTATCTTTAACTTCAGGCAAGAAATGGAAGAGTATTGTCGGAGTGACGTCGATATCTTAAGGAGAGGTTGTGCTTGCTTTAGGCAGCAGTTGATGGAAACTAGTGGAATTGATCCCTTTAAAGAATCATGTACGGTGGCTCAAACTTGTTCACTCGTTTGGAGAAAGGACCATATGCCAGAAAACTCAGTAGCTATCATTCCTCCTGAAGGCTATCCAAACCAAAAGAAATATTCGATCAAGGCTGTAAGATGGTTGCAAGTAATGGCTAAGAAAACAAACACACACATTCAACATGCATTGAATGGTGGGGAACAGAAAATTGGTGAGTTTTACGTTGATGGGTTTGACCAAGAAAATAAGAAAATCTATGAATTTCAAGGTTGTTATTGGCATGGTTGTCAAAGATGTTATCCTGACAGGCATAAGATCAATACCTACAACTGTTTGAAGATGGACACTCTTTTTTGTTCCACTTTGAGAAAAATTGAAACTCTGAAAGCTGCAGGGTATGAAGTCATAGAATGTTGGGAATGTGATTTTGACAAACAGTGTAGAGATGACAAAGAATTCCAAACTTTAGTAGAAGCTGAATTTACTAACTTGGATCCCTTGAAACCCAGAGATGCTTTGTTTGGGGGAAGGACTAATGCTACCAAATTGTACCATGAGATTGATGAGCGTTCAGATCAAGAAATCAAGTACATTGATGTCTGTTCTCTGTACCCATACATTTGTAAATATGGTATTTTCCCACTAGGTCATCCGGAGATTTATTCTCAAGAAGAAATTGACAAAGACAATATTCAACAATATTGTGGTCTGATCAAATGTAAAGTTCTTCCACCCAGAAACTTGTATCATCCTGTACTCCCTTACAAATGTAACAATAAACTTCTGTTTCCACTCTGTAGAACATGTGCAGAGAAGTCAGACAACTCACAACTTTGTCATCATACTAAAGCAGAAGATAGAGAATTGGTTGGAACTTGGGTCAGTATAGAATTGTTTGAAGCTTTGAAACTTGGTTATCAACTTACTGAAATTTATGAGGTTTGGCATTTCCCTGAGACAACTCAGTATGATAGAGAAACTGGCCAAGGTGGAATCTTTGCTGGGTACATTGATACATTCCTCAAAATAAAGCAAGAGGCCAGTGGGTATCCTGATTGGTGTAAAACTGAGGCAGACAAAGAAAAGTTCAAACAGGACTACTTTGAGGCAGAGGGAATTAGATTGGAGCATATTGAAAAGAATAAGGGTCGTAGGGCTACTGCAAAGACTGAGTTGAATAACTTGTGGGGAAAATTGGCTCAAAGAGATAATATGACTAAAACTGAATACATCTCGGAACCATCAACATACTTTGAATTGGTAAGCAATCCCATGAAAAAAGTCAAGTATGTTGATGTCTATGGTGAACAGTTTTTACATGTCAACTGGGAAGAAACAGACTCTATCATTGAACCTCACAGTTGCAGTAATGTGGTAGTAGCATCTTTTGTCACAGCACAAGCCAGATTGAAATTGTACAGTGTATTACACAAACTTAATACACGTGTACTCTACTCTGACACTGACTCTGCAATCTATGTCCACAATCCCAAACTTTGGAATCCGACTATTGTGAATAATCGACTTGGTGAATGGACTGATGAGATGCCCAATGCAAAAATCACAAAATTTGTTGGTATGGGTCCAAAGAACTATGGGTACGAGTATGTTGAAAACAATGGTGATAGAAAATCCACTTGTAAAGTAAAAGGACTGACATTGGATTTTAACACTTCTCAAATTATACATTTTGAGAAAATGTTAAACTGGGCAAAATCAAAAGATAGAGATTTCCGTGAAACTGTGCAGTATCAACATAAAATCAGAAAACATCCAAATAGAAAAGTTACCACTGAAAAACTTTCAAAGATTTATAGATTTACATATGACAAACGTGTGATTGTGAAAAATGGGTACACTGTGCCATATGGTTATGAATAATACCATGATATCTTAGTACATAAGATTTGTTTTACATCATTAAAACTATATAAATATACATGTTGTTCGTTGTTCTTTCTCATTACTCATCATGTCAAGCATTCAGACACCAGTAGTACAAGATATTAACAGTTTGTTTTTCAAACATCCTGCTAATCTCTTTATATCAGGTCCAGGTGGATCTGGAAAAACAGAGTTTGTAAGAAAAGTCATTGAATACAAACATGACTTGTTTGATATTCAACCACAACGTATCGTATGGTGTTACAAAGAATGGCAACCGACTTATAATATTTTGCAAGAACGTGAAGGATCCAACATCACATTTCTTTCTGGAATTCCCAATGACGATGATGACATTGTCAGCGATACGAGTTTGTCTCACTTGATCGTCTTTGACGATATGTTAGGAGACAAAGATGAAGAAAAAATAAAATTTTGGTTTACAAGGAAAGGGCATCATCGAAATGCAAGTGTGATATACATCACACAAAATTTGTTTCACCAAAGTAAAGATAGTCGAACTATCAGTTTGAATGCACATTATCTCATTTTGTTTCAAAGTCCTCGAGATAAAATGCAAGTCAAAGTTTTGGCAAAACAACTTCAATCTCCACATTTGATGTATGCTTTCAATGATGCCACATCCAAACCACATGGATACTTACTGATCGATTTGAAACCAGATACACCAGATCTGTTGAGATTTAGAACAAATATTTTTCAAAACTGGTTTACAAAACCAAATCATCAAGGACCAGTTGTTTATTTCCCAAGACAGTGTTCCTTCCACCATGAAAAGAAAAGCTCAGCTTTTGCTTTCCATTTTGCAAGAAAATAAAAACATAGCTTGGGATGATGATGGTACAGTCAAGATGTATGGAAAACCTATTCCTGGTTCTAACATTATCGACTTGGTCAATGATGTGATCAGACATAGGAAAGGCATTGAGCCCACGGGTTGGCAAGCTTTTGCACAAGGATTGAGAGAAATGAATATTCCTCAAGATGTTGTAGGCAATAGAGACAGATTGGAATGGATGCACGAACATCAGCTTCCTCCTCCTTAACAATCACCAGAGGATGTCTTTGTGACTCCTCCTAAAACAAAACGTCATAAAATAAGGACTCCCTATACAAAACAGCGTAAATATGATCTGCCATCAGTCAAAAAACACATAAGGCGATTAGCGAGAAAACATATAAAAGAAGAAGAAATGGAAGGTCCTTTCATACCTAAATGGTTAACCTATGATGAACAATGAAGTTTGAAAAATTATATTATGATCCTAAAAGTCCTGCTGCATATGCTGGAGAACAAGCTGTATTCCAGTTAGCTAGATAAACTTCTAAAAAAGTAAAACTTAAAGATGTCAGGGATTGGTTGAGGAAACAAAAGACGTACACTTATTCGAAAAAAATTCAAACGTCGAAAAACTGTAGTTGCAGGAATCGATTATCAATGGCAAGCAGATTTAGCAGATGTGTCAAGTATGTCTAAGTTCAATGACAAACACCGATACTTGCTTTGTGTCATTGATGTATTTTCCAAATTTGCCTGGGTTTTTCCCATCAAAGATAAGACGGGTAAAACTTTGATCAAAGCATTCAAATTGATCTTGAAAAAACGAAGTCCAAAAAGCCTCCAGTCTGATAAAGGAACAGAATTTAAAAATAAAAATTTTCAGAATTTTTTAAAGTAAAAAAAGATTCATTTTTTCACGACAGAAAATCCTGAAACTAAAGCCAGTATTGTCGAAAGATTTCAAAGAACTTTGAAAAGTCGCATGTGGAAATATTTTACGCACCATCGTACACTGAGATATATTGATGTACTTCCAAAATTAGTTCATGGTTACAACCATGCATACCATCGAAGTATCAAATGTGCACCTGCATCTGTAACTAGCAAAAACGAAGTTGTAGTGTCAGAAAATTTATTTGGAAAGAAACAAAAACATCAAAGTAGAAGTAAAACAAAGATCAGGAATTGATACAATTAACTTACTCCACCCATAAAAGACACCAAAGGGAAAGAAATACAAACATTAAGCGACCAGACAATAATGGAAACCTAAACAAAGGAAGGCCATAAGGACAGTTACTTTCCCACAAAATGGCCATATGGCCATCCAAAATTAAAAGACACAAGTGATACACACAGTAAGTAACAAACAACAACATAAATAAATCGCCACAGAAGAGCCGCCTTGGAACGGTCAGTGGAAGATTTCCACTGGGGGGGGGGGGGGGCTTAAATCGATTTTACGTGGCCACAATCCTCGCCCTTACTTCCGTCGCGATTTAGACAAATAATTTGTTCAGTCCGCATGAAGGCCTCCTAACTCATCAGTGCAACATCTCCGTGAACACAAAAATCAAAGAACCACAGAGGTGAGACAACGGTGAGGACTCGACAGCAAGAAACCACTGAAATGCTGGAGCAAAAGAAAACCAACAGTTAGACCCCGATGGGCCCAACCAGAGACAGAGCATCAGGCACCAACCAACATTACCTTGAAAGTCCAAAATTAAAAGTCAGTGATTATGTTCGCATTAACAAGACAAAACGTACTTTTGATAAAGGTTATTTACCAAACTGGACACAAGAGTTGTTTCAAATTTCGGCTGTGTACAAACATCAAAATCCTGTAACCTATAAAATAGTAGATCTAGATGGCGAGGTAGTCAAAGGCCCTTTTTACTCGCAAGAGTTACAACGTGTAGAAAAAGATCAAATATTCGAAATCGAATCTATCATAGATCGCAGAAAACGTAAAATTGGTAAAAAGTGGATCGAAGAAATAAAAGTTCACTGGAAAGGGTATCCATCTAAATTTGATAGTTCGATTTTAGAATCAGATCTTCTATAAAAACCGCGAACATGAATTTCAGAAGCTCATTCGTGCGTGACACTGCTTCTTTACAATCTGCAGACGGTAGTCAAGGAGTATTAGCAAAAAATCGCTTAACATTTTTGGCTCAAATCATTGTTGTTTATGCCATCATTATCACCTCATTGGTACAAATCAGTTTAAGAAGTCCAGACAAAGAATTGTGGTTGATATTACTCAGTAGCTCTGTTGGATACATTTTACCATCCCCAGGATTAAAATTCAAAAGACAAACTCCAATTTCATCTTCTCTCCCTGAGGAAAAACAAAAACCATGAAAGAATTTTACTTGACATTATTAAGTGACAGTTCTTTAGACACCTTCCCACAAAATACTCAATCTACTTTCAAAGTCAAATTAGATTGTCCTATTCAAATTGACAAACAAAATTGGGAGGTAGCTTTAGCAGAAATAATAACACCAGGTGAAATCATGAATATCACAGATAAAAATAATTTTTTCTTTCTTCGATTAACAAATAATGCTTTCATTGACATAAAGTTTGATCACTTAAGGCATGAAATTTGCAGACAAACAAAAAAATGTTCAGATTATAAAGTAACCTTTCCAACAGGAAATTATACTAGCTCTGAACATTTGATTATGGAAATGAAAAATGCACTTGAGAGTCGTATTCAAAAGATTTTGACTCAACACAACAGTAAAATTCATCTTGAATACAGAAGTCAATTAAAACGCATCAAGGTTGCTGTAGAATATCCTGCTGGTTCATCTTACACAAATCAAATTCAGATAGTATTTCCAACACCATTAGCAATCATTATAGGCACCGATAAACAATTTCACGGAGAACCATTAGGCAACGATGCTGTCAAATTCAAATATGGTGTTGACTTGAATATTCATAACAGTCGCTTCTTTGTGTATTCCGATGTGGCCGGTTACACAAACATAGGGCATATAACAGCTCCCATTTTAAGAGTAGTTCCATTTGCAAATACAACTGGTGAAATTCATTTCCATCAAGAATTTCTCAACTTGCATTACGTTCCAGTGGCAAAATCCTTCATTGATCAAGTTTACATTAGTATAAAAGGCGATACAGGTAATGATATTCCATTCATTACTGGCAAGACATTGATCAAACTACACTTCAGAAAAAAAAGAACAATAATGCGTACTATTCATTATCATCAGTCTGGAGCGGGGTTTAAAGACTTTCCCGTCTATCGAGGTGTCTCAAGACAATATGGCCATGGTTTAGGTTCAATATTTAAAACAGCAATGCGAAGTGTTGTTCCAATTTTAAAACCTCTAGCACAAGCAGGAATAAAAAGTGCAAAAACAAGTTGCAAAAAGGGAGGGACTAGGTGCTCTTCGCGATATGTTGGAAGGTCAAAATATCAAACAAGTTTTGAAACAAAGAGGCAAACAAAGTTTGAAATCGCTAGGAAAATCAGCTCTTGGTGAATTAAGTGTGGGTATAAAATCAAAAGCCAAATCTAAAAAGAATCAGTCTAAGACTAAACGTCAAGGTGTTAAGAAGGGTCAAAAAAGAAAAACTCAACTGCTATTCCAAAAAATCTTAAATTTCCGAAAGATATTTTCGATCAATAATGATGCAATCAGGTTCTTGTGAGTGCAGCAAAACGGAGTTGGAAATGCAATCCGTTCCTCCGACAATGACAACTATGCAAGAAACTCAGTGGACTGATTATCATCCTATCGCTTCCCTGGATAGTTATCAGGCACCCATTGAATTTTTGGTTCCACCCCATACTGAATATTATACAGATTTATCTCAAACTTATCTTTATCTGAAATGTAGAATCCTGAAACCAGATGGAACTAGTATTGAGGACAAAAAGGTTGCCCCTATCAACAACTTCTTTCACAGTATGATCAGCAGCATCGATTTGTACCTGAATAATAAACTGGTCACAAGTAATATGGATACATATCCTTACAGAGCCTACATAGAAAACTTATTTTCCTTTGGAGCAGATGTCAAAGACAATCAGTTAAAAGCTGCAGAACACTGGTATGAAGATGAACCTGGGAAATTTGAGGATTTTGAATGTGATAGCATAAAAAAAGGCCGAGGTGTAGCAACAAGACAAAGTAAATCTTTGGAACTCATGGGCCGATTACATTTAGATCTGGCCATGCAAGACAAATATCTTCCGAATGGCGTTGAAATCAAACTCAGACTTAACAGAGCATCTCCTCAATTTTGTATCATGGCTGAGGATGGTTACCTTGTAGTACTCAAAATTGATGTAGCCAAACTGTCAGTGAGAAATGTACAACTTCTACCAGCAATCACAAACGATTTGAATCAGAGCATTGCTCAACATAATGCCAAATTCCCCATCAGAAGAGTTGAGGTGAAAACATTTACCATTGGTACTGGACTAAGATCTAAAATTGAAGACCATCTGTTCCAGGGTCAACTTCCAAAACGATTGTTCATTGGTATGGTTCCTAATGAAACATTCAATGGCACGTTTCCCACGAACCCCTTTAACTTCCAACCTTTCAATCTCAGTAAACTGGATGTCACACTCGATGGACATAATATCTATGGCAGACCCTTTGAACCTAACTTCACCAGAAACGAGTACCTTCGATCATACATGTCACTGTATCAGGCTCTGAGTAGTCGAGATCAAGTTCAGAATTGTAACATCGATTACGAGGATTACAAAGACGGATACACATTCTGGGGATATGACTTCACACCTAATCAAGCTGCTGACCAGAGTCATCTCCACCCTATAAAAACTGGAAACCTGAGACTAGAACTTCAGTTTGCAAATTCCCTCGCAAAGACTATCAACGTCATTGTGTATGCTGAATTTGATAATCTGATAGAAATTAACGGACTCAGAGAAGTAATCACAGACTACTGAAAAAAAAGATGCATAGTGGATACTATATTGAAGAAGAACTGAGGGATTATCTACTATGGTCAGATTCTACTTCATCTGGAAATGGCATGCTTCAAAAAGAATTTGAGGGATTATCAGAAGACAATGAAACACTGGGACGACACAAATGGATTAAAGATACCCTTATACGGGCCATGAGGATCAACTTGATGACTGCTATATTTGACTATGCCCGTCACCAATGCCAAGGATGTAGAATAAATCATCCCAGTCAGAAATACCATGACTTGTGCTTATGGACAAAACCAAACGAATGGATAACAGACTATGGTATACATATCCATGCCCTGAATAATCTCAACATCTACGAGGTCATCCAAAAATGGGACGAGTTGCTCCTGGATGAAGTACCATCAGAAGAAAGAAGAAAAGAATATGGTGCTATGACAGGATTGGAACATTTAACACCATCTGAAAAAGTCGAAGCCTATAAAAACTGGATGTTCCTGAAAAACAGTCATAACAGATACGGAAGAAAACCTGACTACAACGAGTGGAGAAACTTTTGGAAACAGAAATTAATAGAAGCTACTCCATCGGAGACATCATCAGAAAAATGAACACACATGAACTGAGAAAAATTCTATACCACATGTCTGTTAATGGAGATGTATGTGCCAAAGATCTCTTACCAGAGAAGAAACCTCTAGACATGAAAGCCTATATCATAAACACTGACAATTCAGATGAACCAGGAGAACATTGGGTTACCGTATACTTCAGAGGCCATCAAGCTATCTACTTTGACTCCTATGGCATGCCACCAGAAGAAGACTATATTCTACCTTTCATCCAAAGAAATTCCAGAAGTTGGATTCAAAATACAGAACCATTACAAAGTCCATGGAGTCACAACTATGGAATGTGGTGTATTTACATTATTCATCAACTTGAAAAAGGACTAGACTTGAAGAAAGCTATTCATGGGGAACTGTTGCGGCGATTTTCCCGATGATGGATTTGCAACAAAAGAAATGAACTTCGATTGTAAGTTCCGAAATACTAATTTATTTTTGTTTTCTTACGATACTGATCCCTTCACTGAATGGCGACGTTTTCAACTCTCTGGTAACTAACGTTAATTATGACGTTAACAGGACGTTACGTCAACGACGTAACGTCATACGCCAGCGACGTAACGTCCAATTAAACAGCTATTTATATCGATAAAGTAATGTCTTTCGATTTAAAATAATGTCTCCTATCCATTTTCCCCTCCTCAAAATACTATTCATTTTGATCAATTGCTTCAGTGCTGTGAAGAAATACATGTAATAATGAAATATAGCTAAGTACTTTAGTACATTAATAAGGTTTGTCTCCACTATGAATTAGCCTTTATCTTAGTCTTAATTAGTTAATTCTCAGGAAATGAAAGTCAATGATTCTAATGTCCAGATTAATCTGACATTGTAACCTCCTTTTCTAGGAGACAGAGCCTCGTCACTGGCCGCACTATAGTACCCTGTCCAACTTGAATCTTGGCGACGCGAACCCGTCCGTCCTGCCCCGGGTAGACCTCCAGAACTCTACCTAGTGGCCAGTTTCCTCTTGACGTATCCGGAGAGATCACTAAAACGACATCACCGATCTTGATATCACGACTCTCATTGTTCCATTTCTTCCGTACACCGAGTAATGGAAGCCATTCCCGTAGCCACCTTTTCCAGAAATGCCGGACCAACTCTTGGATCCGGCGCCATCTCTTCCTTAGATTAAATGGGGTATCGTCAACGGATGATGGAGCGAACTGACCCCCAATTTGTCCATGCAGAAAATGATTTGGGGTCAGTGGCACGTCGTCTTCAGGATTCGCTGATTGGTACGTTAAAGGCCGAGAGTTAATCAGTCCCTCAGCGCCGATAACCGCCGTCATAAGCTCTTCGTCCGTTATGTCGGCATTGCCGAGGATAGCTTTTATTGCCTTCTTCGCAGACTTTATCATCGACTCGTGCACTCCACCGAAATGTGGAGCGCATGGAGGGTTGAAGTACCATTTTATGCCTCTGTTTGCTGCTGATTCTTTTATTTTCTCTTTATCTATCGCCGATAGCAATACTTTAAGTTCTGTATCAGCGCCTTTGAAATTTGTCCCATTATCGGAGTACATAGCCTCGGGAAGGCCCCTACGGCTTGCCATTCTGTAAAAGGCGTTTAAGAAGGAATCTGTATCGAGGCCAAATGCGACTTCTAGATGTACTGCCCTAGTGCTCATACAGGTGAACAAGCACAAATAACGTTTCTGTCGACGTTTTCCTCGACGCTGCACTGTTATAAATGGCCCTCCAAAGTCAACCGCTGTTCTTGCAAATGCTCTCAGTGATGCCTCTAGCCGCGATAGTGGTAATGGAGCCATGATTTGTTGACATGGTTTTGCTTTCCTTCGTCTGCATTCGGCGCATTCCTTTTCCCACTCTCGTATCACTTCCCTGCCAGAGATAACCCAGTAACGTGCTGATAGTGCTGCTAAAGTTTGATTGGTCCCGGATGCATGGTTCCCTTTCTTATGAAATTCTTTCACTATCAGCCTTGTTACCCAGCTTTTACGTGGAAGGATAACTGGGTGGCGAACATCATACGATAAGAACATCGCATGTTTCAAGCGTCCATTCGAACGCATCAGTCCATCTTCGTCAATCCTCGGTTGTAGCCCTATTAGTTTACTGCTTGAAGGCAATGGGTGCCCGCGCGATAATGCTTGCCATTCCTCTCGAAATTCTGAACTTTGTGTCTGCCTGATAAGCTGTATCTCTGCCTTCTTAAGTTCATCAGCCTGTAACTCTCCCGATGTTCTCTCTATCTTATGTTTCTGACAGTTCCCCAAAAAGCGATTAATCCAAGACTGGATTCTTCTTAATTTAAGCCAGCTTGAATAGTTATTTGGATTGAGTAGAGCTCTGTCTTCAGTCGCACTCACAGTCATGTATGCAGATAAAGTCATCTCCCGACACCTACTGTCCAAAGAAGATCTCTTGATTTCCACGTCACCTGAGGGTTTTTGAAAAGCTTTATTCATAGGCCAGGTATTCTCTACCTGTCTGAGAAAATCTGGCCCTCTCCACCATGTACTACTTTTTACTAGATGCGCTGCCTTCATGCCTCTACTTAGCAAATCTGCAGGATTCAAGTTTGTCGGTACGTATCGCCATTTGCCTGGGTTCGTGTTGCTCTGTATTTCGCCCACCCTATTTGCTACGAAAGGCTTAAACTCCCTGCTCCGTCCTCGTATCCACCATAATACGTTAACACTATCAGACCAGAAGGTAGCTTGGCTCAACGGTATTTGAAGCACCCTCGAGATTCTCCCGGTAAGCCTTACACCTACAACTGCTGCCATCAATTCCAGCCGGGGGATGCTTCTCGACAATGTTGGTGCAACACGTGTTTTTGCGGCGACAATGTTGCTTGAAATGGTACCATCTTTTTGTATACATCTCGCATAAACAACTGCTCCATATGCGTCTTCTGAAGAATCTACAAAGGTATGAAGCGACATGGTGTCAGAAGATTCTGTTTGTTCTCCTAGACATCTCGATATTTTTAGCTGCTTTAGATCACCAAGTTCGCCGAACCATGCACGTGCAGAGTAAATCATTGGTTCTGGCAGTTCTTCGTCCCATTCCAAACCGGCGGTCCACATGTCTTGGAGAAGCATTTTTGCTCTGATAGTAAACGGTGCTAGAAAGCCGATTGGATCGAACAACGTAGCAATTTTTTTAAGAAAATTGCGTTTTGTATACATCATGGTGTTTTCGGGTGGGTTCTCTCTGAACACAAACACATCACGGTCTGCATGCCACCATACTCCTAGGGTTTTGGCACATGGAATCTGTTCTCGATCTAAGTCTACTTCCGCTTTCCGATCCTGTAGTGGAATCTGTGCTAGCACGCCTGGTGAATTGGAAAGCCATTTTCTCGCATGCATGCCAGCTTTTGATAGCAGCTGAGAAAGTTGGTTGTAAAGTTCGATTCCCATTTCATCATTCAGAACAGAGTCCATCGAATCATCCATGTATGTTGACTGAAGGATTGTTTCCGATCCTATGGGGAAATCACCCTGGTACATCTTGGCATGCTGCTGTAACACAAACTGTGCCTGGAACGGTGATGAGTTGACCCCAAACACGACCCGGTCGAACTCAAAGACGTCTGGGTTACTTTTATTGCTGGTTCCCCTCCATAGAAACCTGTGATATAATTTGTCCTCTTGTTTTATACCGATCCGGAGGTACATCTCTGCAATGTCGCAGACCAGAGCCATAGGAGAGCGTCGGAAACGCAAAAGTACATCAAATAGGTCCCTCTGTAATTTTGGTCCTTGGTGTATTGCATCATTTAGAGATACGTTACTGCATTTCGCCGATGCATCAAACACTATTCTAGTCTTTGTTGTATCTTTGTCTGGCCTTAGGACTGGAAAGTGTGGCAGATACCACTTTGATTGTGAGTGCTCGTGTTCCGGAACTTTTCTTATGTAGCATTTTCTAATATAACCCTCGATTATTGCAGCGTACATTTTAGCGATGTCTGGTGACCTCATTAGTCTCTTCTCAGTATTTTCCAATCTTCGAAGCGCCATTGTATAATTGTCAGGTAATTCTGGTGTTCTTTCTTACCATGGAATGGCGACCCGATACATTTGATTTTCATATGTCATTGATTGTTGCACTTTCTTCAACGCGGACTGTTCTTCTATTCTCACTATTGGTGTTTCTGCAAACGACGACGTATCTTCTATTTCCCAGAACCTTTTGAGATTTTCATTCAGCCTCTCTATTTCTGATATGTCCCTCGTAAAATATGTGGTTGAGAAACTTGTCTGCAATATTGGTCTACTAGCTATTCCCGGGTTTCCAATACAGGTCCACCCAAGCGGCGTAAGCCTTGCTATCGGTTCCCCTGGCCGGCCTCTTATCTCTTTGATTGCATACAGAAGATCTGCACAGTCAATGCCGATTAGAACATCTACTATGGGTCTTTTGGCTGTTCGTGGGAATTCAATTCTCTCTAGGTGATTCCAGTGCCTCTTGTACCTGTTCCAGTCAATAACTGTCATGTTTCCGGTGACCCTGTTCGTTGTGTATGCAGTGATACTCATGCTTACATTGCCGTCAACGCTCTCCAAGCCGATGTTTACTGGTCTTGTCTCAAATGTTTCGATCTGGCCATTTAAAACGTTAACGGTCACCTTTTCTGTTTTTCCTCGTAGCCCCAGCTCCGCAGCTACATCTCCATTGACATATGTTTTCGTGCTGGCATCGTCTAATAAGGCATTTACCTGCAATGAACGATTGCCATTCCTCACAATGACTGGAACGGTCCGTAAAGCAACGAAGTCCGGCCTGTAATCGGTCTGTGCTAGCATAGTTGTCTGCGGTATTTGCCCTTTCCCCTCCGTGCTAGAATTGACAGAGTCTTTGTTTAAACTATCAGAATGCGAAGGTCTTGCTTCCGATTCAGCAACCTGTTTTGGTATGGTATTGCTGCTTGTTTGCAGCATTCGTTCAGCTTCAGGTCGATAACTCTGTATGTGCAGCAGCCTATGGTGAAGCTCTCGGCAGCCATCTTTGCTGCATTGGCGGCTTCTTGGACATAATTTCCCGGAATGTCCCCCTGCCAAACAACGAAAACAAAGCTGAAACTGTTTTGCGACATCCCATCTTTCTGCAACAGTCTTCTGTATAAAGTTTTGGCATTTCCAAACACCATGTCGGGCTCCACAAAGTTGACAGGGTGAATACTGCATGCTACGATTCTGCATTTTGTCCCCGAAGAATGTCCGTTGATTCTTATAGTTTACGACTGGTCGCATTGACTGACTATCCCTAGATCTGCAGGCTACACCGTGAACGGTCTCGGCGGCCATTGTTTGAAATTCAGACTCCTGAATCACCCAAGTTCTTAAGGTTAGTACCGAGTCTGATAGCCTATTTTCAAATATCCACCTATTATAGCACGCCAGCATTGATTCCGGTAATTTTCTCTGTAATTTTGTGTACAGGGAGCCATCCCCAAGTTCGTGGTGCTGCCCTGCCTCTTTCAGATTTATTATCGCTATGTCCAATAAGTCAGCGAACTGTTCTAGATCTCGAGCATTTCCGTGTCTTATTTGGCGGAACTGTTCTAGTTCTTCAAGGTAAATGGCGATTTGGCGACGCTTACCTCCATATTTTCGATCCAAACGTTCTTTTGCCGCTTCATATGCACTGGCTGAATGTCCCAGATTTTCAATAGCTCTCAGTGCTTCTCCCGATAGATATTGGCGTAGTTGCAGCAACTTGTATTCGCCTGTCGCTGGAGCGCTGTCAATGCACGCCAGAAAAGCAGCTTTCCAGCTTTGGTAGGTTCGCTTGTCTCCCGTAAAAACTGGTATTTGAACACGTTTAAGCTGGCGCCATAGATCCTGTCCGATAGAGGGGGCATCGTAGCCGGCAGACTGTCCCGACATTGCTGCTCGGGTGCGTGTTTCAAATGACGCAGTATTAACTTTCATATCTCTTTCATTGTCTCTTTGATACAAAGTAGGGCCTGTTTTGTGTTCCTCAGAATTATGTTGACATGCCTGCGCAATGTTCGGCCATTTCGCACTGTGCGTGTTTGTACATGTATCAATAGGGGAACTGCCATATCGCTCATTGTTAATTGTCACTGGCATACTTTCCTTTGACAATGTTACCTTGGAAAATGTTTGTGACTGCACTGATGGTATGGTTTGTCTTGTCTCTAAATAGCTGTCGGTGAGATTCATCCTCTGTTGAAGATCAATTGAAAGTATATCAGACGTTAGACCTGAGTTGTCCTCCCGCGAATCCATGTATTCCCTTGCCCTGTCGTTTGCAGTGTTGTAATCTTCTTCTATCTTTTCCATTTCACAAATCATATTCTTGCATTTTAGAAATTCCTTGTTTTTCATGTAAAAGTCTGAAAAGTTTGATAATACCTCCATGACAATTTCCATACAAATATCCAGTTTCTTCCATGCTTGTTTAACTTCATTGCGACTCGGCAAGTCCTGTTCTTCTAAAAGCAACAACAGTTTGTTCAGCGAACGGGTAAAGTTTGATTTCATTCTGCACTTATCCTTCTTATATTCTGCCTCTAACATAACGACGTCGACGTGGTTGTCGCTACCCTCCATATTGTTCCGATTTTCCGATGACGCTATTCAGGTTTATTCTATTTCTGTTGATTTCCCGATAATTCTAACCTCGCTCTGCTACCAAATTTTGTTGCGGCGATTTTCCCGATGATGGATTTGCAACAAAAGAAATGAACTTCGATTGTAAGTTCCGAAATACTAATTTATTTTTGTTTTCTTACGATACTGATCCCTTCACTGAATGGCGACGTTTTCAACTCTCTGGTAACTAACGTTAATTATGACGTTAACAGGACGTTACGTCAACGACGTAACGTCATACGCCAGCGACGTAACGTCCAATTAAACAGCTATTTATATCGATAAAGTAATGTCTTTCGATTTAAAATAATGTCTCCTATCCAGGAACTGTATGGCACAGGAGAAGACTTATACCAAAATGACAGAGATATTGACAGATGGTTCAGTGCTAATTATGGCAAATTGATCTGGACACAAATCAGTTCTAATTATGGCAAATTGATCTGGACACAAAATGAAATGCCAACTCCAAAGTTTCTTTACAAACATAGACTTCAAGTTTGCAAATGCTTGAGAAATACACATTGTTTATCAAAGAAATACCCCATGTATTTAATGTTATAAATATGTTAAGGTTTCAAATTGTAAACGAGGACAGAGGGACGGTCCTAATCCTCTGTTCATCGTAATCAAGTTAGTTAGCGGGGCAAATAAAGTTAAAACTGTTCACCAATCTTTCTTATCTTTTCACCCCCCCCCCCTCTTCATTTCGAAGAGGTAGTAGTATCTAAACTTGAGATGGCTAAAAATAACATCCACTGACGCTTCATAGTCAAACTAATGAAACAAAAATAGATCTTGAGATACAAGATCTATATCCAGAAGTTTGCTACTATCAAGCCTCAATATGTTTGCCAAAACACTTGGCGCTTGACAGTCAAGTTTCTACTGATGAAGAAATATAAAGTCTTGAGATACAAGATTTTTTATTTCTCATAGAAACTTGGTACTAGATAGTCTCAATATATAAGCATGACACTATGAAGTCTTGAGATACAAGGCCAACATAATGTCATCTTGTGGTATCCCTGGACCTCTTGACAGTTAAACACAAAAAACTAAGTCATTGTCAACTTTTACCAGACAAAATTAAAAATTTATAGCGCCCATCACAAAAGGCGCTATAATCCCACATAATTGAAAATTTATAGCGCCCATCACCAAAGGCGCTATAATCCCACAAAAATGAAAATTTATAGCGCCCTCCACCAAAGGCGCTATAATCCCACAAAATTGAAAATTTATAGCGCCCTCCACCAAAGGCGCTATAATCCCACAAAAGTGAAAATTTATAGCGCCCTCCACCAAAGGCGCTATAATCCCCACAAAACTGAAAATTTATAGCGTCCTCCACCAAAGGCGCTATAATCCCCACAAACACTGAAAATGTATGATGTCCCCCTTCACGAAAGCACACATATCACACAAAACAACACCTAACCTAGTCAAGTTCAGATCAAGCGGGGGCGGTATAGCGCCTTTTTTATACGTCCAATTTTATAGCGCCAAACACCCGACAAAAAAGGCGCTATAAAAAAGGCGCCATACCGCCCCCACCCCCACCCCCCCCTATACTACTTTCAGGGTACATTGGGGCATTTTACACATTGCATCATTTGTGATGCATAGCATACCTTTAGAACCACGTACGCTAGGGTTTTGCAATTTCGCATATAAGTTCCTTAAGAAAAAATAGCTGATACATTTTTTTAAGAACGCTGTGTACTAGGTGTTTGGGTTGATAAATGCCATTGTATAACGTGTTTATTTTTTTTACTTTTGATAGGCGGTCATTTTGTTGGTGGGGTTGGGGGGAGATACTATCCTTATTGGTTTCTAATCGTTATGCTTTCTACTAGAAACTGCCCTTTTGCCTTAGCGTTTTTAATGCCTAGTAACTGTGAAATTGTTTATGTTGTTATGTTGGGGTTTCTTTCCCTTTGGTGTCTTGTATGGGAAGTGTATGGTAATTGTACTGATTCCTAATCATTTTCACTTCATTTCTGTTTGTGTCCGAAAAAAAAAACAATAAAAAAAAAACATTTTCCCGTCGACTCCAACTATGTCTTCAAGTAAGATTATTACAGCTAACTGTGGCCCCCGCCCATAGGGGCTTGAAGAAATATATGGGCTGCATGATGCTTCCACGCAGAGCTGTATCCCGCCCGCACACTAGTACTGGTAAATGGCTTAGATGATCTTAGACTGTCCAGGAACCGCGGTGCGAGGCGGACCGTCCATGCTAATAAACCCTATTGGTTTCATTGGGCGGTAGGGCTTGAGATGTCATTTCATCTCAATGTCGGGTAAAAATCCCACAAAATTGAAAGCAACGTCTCCAAAATGACCTTTACAGTGTTGACGGGGACGTTAAACCTCAAATCAAACAAACAAACAAAAATTACAGCTAACTGTAGCTAAATTCGAAGTTAAATGCAGTCTGTTTTCGACCAGTGACTGAAAATACACACAGTTAAAAAGAAGCGATAAAACAGCATATTTTACACTGAATCTTGATTAAGCGATGATTAACATATCGTACGACTATTTTCGTGCGACTATTTGAAAAAATAGTTTACCATTACGGAAACACGCCTATAGAAATACATTGTAACCTTTATCGCCGAAAAAAAATGAACAATTTAAGATGAAAAATTCTGATATTTTTCTTACTTCTGCTCAAAATATAGATGGTGGGTACTCGTTAGAACCGCCGCATCGAGGCGGTTCTAACGAGTACCCACAGTCTATATTTTAGAGCAGTGATAAAAAAATAAGGTTTCTCTGTAAACCCCAGTTTTACGATATAAAAGTGGGGTTCAAGGGGGTCAAAAGTATATAGACATGTTTTCGTGATGTATAGAAATATTTAGCAGCTTTGCATTTGTTTTTCACTGATGTACGACTGGAGTTAGTTTCAACAATTATGATACTACTTTGTTTAACGTAAATGTTTGCCGACACTTATCAGTGGAAGATAGTAAGTTAACAAATCATTATTTAAGAAGAACTCGCGCGACACTTAGGGCGGTGCTTATGTTAAAACTGACAGGTAGTCCGCGGATCCAGCATCGTGTTCATCTCGACACCTTTCTGAAACACAGTTGTATTGCCATGAAAAAGATGAGTTCCATTTAAAATTAATTATAACACATTGTTCTAACTATTGCGTGTCTAGTTTTTGACACAGTCACTGCTATAAGTCATTACGAAAACACTCCTATACAAATACATTGTAAATTTTATCGCCGAAAAATGAAAATTTTTAGATGAAAAATTTCGATATTTTTCTAATTTCTGCTCAAAACATAGATTGTGGATACTCGTAAGAACCGCCTCGACGAGACGGTTCTAACAAGTACCCACAATATATGTTTTTGAGCAGAATAAGAAAACTAATGTATACCCCCGCAAACCCCAGTTTTACTAAAGAAAAGGGGGTTTAATGGTGTCAAATTTATGTAGGCGTGTTTTCGTGATGTTCACATTTCCCACCAACTTCATTGCAGTGTTCGTGTCAATCTCAAACCTGAACCGTAAATATTTTTAGTGCCTAGCCAAACCTTTGGTCATCGGGAAGCGGGGTACTGTTTTTTGTTTTGTTTGTTTGATTTGAGGTTTAACGTCCCCGTCAACACTGTAAAGGTCATTTTGGAGACGTTGCTTCCAATTTTGTGGGACTTTTACCCGACATTGAGATGAAATGACATCTCAAGCCCTGCCGCCCAATGAAACCAATAGGGTTTATAAGCATGGACGGTCCGACTCGCACCGCTTTGCCTGGGCAGGCTTAGATCCTCTAAGCTGTTTACCAGTACTCGTGTGCGGGTCGGTTTCAGCTCTGTGTGGAAGCATCATGCAGCCGATATATTTCTTCAAGCCCCGACGGGCGGGGGCCGCGGTGTAACTGGTAGTTTCCCAAGTAAATGTGGTGCTGACGTGAAAGAACTAGGAAGAAGATTCGGCCAAAAAAGTGAAGGGGAAGTTTTGTCTCTCGTGTCAGTAGGTATCCACTCTTAAGGGAAACAATTTGCATTAGACCCCCCTTTTATAACAAGCAGTTAATCCCCATATTCAGAGGGACTGAGCTTTTCAGGAAGTAGGAAGTCTTCTTTGTAAAATGGACGAAAACCATTTCTGTTTCGTCAGGTTAACATCGCTCGGCTTTTCACGACCAACTTTTTTCTATGCGCACCCTTATTTAAAGTTTTGCTGGCCGCACGCCATTGATTTCTAACGACTTCCGCTATTGATGTTTCCATTAGGGTCTAGTTGTTTCATGTTTGTGCTTTTTTCCCTTTGGTGTCTCTGATGGGAGTTGTGGGTTCATCGATTCCTGATCATTGCCTTCACTTCTATTTTTTATAGTTCATGGGGAACAAAATTGTTCCGTTAGTTTTCTTTTCTTTGTTTCTTTGCTGCATGACGATGGCTCAACTTGCTATATTTGAAAGGATGGAACCATTGATTGCGTATCCTTGGTTTAGTCCCTGGTTATATTGTTGTTGCACATATTTCTGCGTTGATACTGAGGACGGGGTTTGAAAACCATAAGTTGCTGCAATTTTATTTATTTTAATTGTTTTAAGTTATCGGAGCACTCATTGTTGGTGTTTGCTTTCTTGGGACTAAACCTTTCCATTGATTTCTCGGCTCTGATTTGTGTAGTCATTTTATACTAAATGTATCTAAAATAATTCCGTCTGTCAATGAAGCATGAATAATTACTAGTGTTCCATAGTACATTTACAAACTGAAAAAAGATACTATTAAGAGCCGAGATGAAGTTGCAATAATGGTCATACAATGACATTGACTAAAATATCCGAACATATCCGACAACTGCCGATTTCGAAAATTCGAACTACCGATAATTCGAAGGAGTTCCTGCGATCCCTGGCACTTCGAATTATCGAGATTTGACTGAACAATTACACCCCTTTTCATCACGAAAATACGCCAATCTAATTTTGACCCACTTGAACCCCACTTTTATATAGTAAAACTGGGGTTTACAGGGGTTAACCTTATTTTTCTTATTTCTGCTCTAAAATATAGAGTGTGGGTACTCATGTACCCACAATCTATATTTTTAGCAGAAATAAGAAAAATAGCACAAATTTTCATCTAAAATGTTTCGATTTTTAGAGGTAAATTTTACAATGCATTTATATAGGCATGTTTTCATAACGTGCAAAAAATGTTGCCTTTCATACCTGTTGAACTAACATTTTCATCACGTGACACAATGTAACCTAGCAAGTCTGTAATGGACACCTGTAAACCTTACTTTATTAAGAGAAAAAAAAGGGTTACGGGGGTATACATTACTTTCTTTATTTTGTCTCGAATAAATATAGTTCTTTCTAGCACCCAATCTATATTTTGACTGGAAATAAGATAAATATACAATGAAATGATCTGAAAAAATGCAAGTCTAAGAGATAGGAAAGACGCCTCTTTAGCAAATGAATGTATTATCGTAATGTTTTAAGTCTTTTTTATGTCTATATTTTCCAGCGAAAATAGAAATAATAAATAATGCATACTATAAAGTTTTCTCTGTAATGTGGGGGTTAGAGGCGTGTTCATTACACATATTTGTTAGCATGATTTGAAAAGTAATGGTGAAATGTATGTCTCAGTTTGTGGGATTTCTTAAGACATTTGTTATCAACGAGTTAACCCTTGCTACCTCTGTGTCCGTACGAGGTGTTTGCACTTGTGAGTGTCTTATCAGCAGCTACCACATAATCACCGCATAAGACCATATCTATGACAATTGTTTTCACACAATTTTACACTGGTTTACAACAACATAGATATCAAGATGATACTTTTCTCACAACAAACGCAAACGTGGTTTGAAGTTGGACAGTCGTTTTCGGATTTGGCAACTGCTAAGCACTTCGATAACATTCTAAGATCTTTAAGGAAACTAATGCGCACATTGCATAACTAATAATAAAAAAGAAGTGACTGGATTCTGTTTCTAAGTTAATACGAAATGCATTTTAAATCATAACCCGAAAATAGTTAAAAGAAAAAATCTTATATTGAAGAAACAATAAACTAAAAATTATAATGTAACAATTGAATGTGTAGAGCAACGTTACAGTGACTGGTTTTCCGCAAGCAACAGAGAAAACAATGACAACTCTAAGTGCAAAGGCCCGTGCGTTTTCTGTGGATTATTTACTTAAAAGTGATGAATCTTCCAGCTGTAGAGATACGGACAGCAGCACCCCGCCCCAGCAAGACAGCGTGTGTGCTACGATTGGAGATGGACGCGTTTGTTGTCACGACTCGGTACACACATTCACTGGTGCGTCAATTTGTATTCGTTGTTCAAATGATGCATTCTTGGAGAATAGCAATCCTTTCTACATGCAATATTTCGCATCCCAGTAAAATGTTTTCTTTTCAAAAATGATTATTACCAGTCTTTACCTCGTCATTACTTCTTTTAAATAACATGTGACATAATATCAAATTATAATTATTTTATGTTTTTTTTTTTTTTTTGTTTTTGTTTTTGTTTTGTTTTGTTTTGTTTGATTGAATCGGGGTTTTACCTCACAGTCAACACTATTGACGTCATTTTGGAGGAGTTGGGACTTTTACCCGATATTGAGATGACATGACACTTTTAAGACACACAACCCAATTAAACTAAAAGCCTTTAGTGGTATATAAAGAGGGTGGTATATATAGAGAGCAGATTGTAGTTTCTTTATCCAGAGAAACCGACACTGCTTCAGCTTGTAGTTCTGTTTTTAATTTGATCTCTCTGAGTGGTAAACAAGATTTAGCGGAGGTTGAACTGCCACCAGATGATCTATTACCATCAGAATAGATGTTGTTATATGTACTGAAGCCCCGGATATCGATGTTATCAGTTTTTAAAAGGGTTACATTCTAACAAAAACCGATGGCTTCATGCATGGTGGTTATCCATATCACGGTTGACAACTTTGCTGCCCTCTTTGATTGCACGCCAGTGGTTCAGGCCTCAGATTCTATGACGGTTCCAGCGTAAAGGCTTGATGGGAATTAGAGAGAATCTAATTCTTTGTAATGTTTGCTGGTTCCTGACGCTCTGTCTCTGGTCGGGCCCATCGGAGTCTAACTGTTGGTTTTCTTTCGCTCCAGCATTACAGTGGTTTCTTGCTGTCGAGTCCTCACCGTTGTTTCATCTCTGTGGTTGTTTGATTTTTGTGTTCACGAAGATGTTGCGCTGATGAGTTAGGAGGCCTTCATGCGGACTGAACAAAGTATTTGTCTAAATCGCGATGGAAGTAAGGGCGACGATTATGGCCACGTAAAATCGATTGAAGCACCCCACCCCCACTAGTGGAATTTGTTTCACTGACCGTTCCAAGGCGGTTCTTCTGTCGCGGTTTATTTTTGATATGGTTTGTCTTTGAGTGTTTGTATCGCTTATATTATTTTGTTTTGAATAGCCAATTGGCCATTTTGTGGGAAAATAACTGTCCTTTTGGCTTTCCGCTATGGATGTTTCCATTAGGGTATGTTGTTTAATGTTTGTAATTCTTTCCCTTTTGTGTCTCTGATGGGAGCTGTAGGTTAATTGTATCGATTCCTGGTCATTACCTTCACTTCTATTTTTATATGCAGGAAAGGTCTGCACCACTTTGCCTGGGCTGGCTTTGTCCTTCTAAGCGGTTTACCAGTTCTCATATGCGGTCAGTTTTCGCTCGGTGTGGAAGCACAGTGCGACTTATTTATTATTATAATTATTATCAATATTATTATTATTATTATTATTATTATTGGCTGTTGCTTCTGGTTTATTAAGGGGATTTTATTCAAATAAACTATTTGTCTGGTTAAGCAAAGGCAAACCATTGCAAACTAGCCGGCAATGAACCGATATGAGTCAAATTATTGCATCCCAACAATTGTTTAGGGGGGGGGGGGGGATTTACGACCCTTTAGTTTAAACAATATTTTATTCAAATATAAGGTACACATAATACTACATACAATGTCTTTTTACAATGCTTACATTTGAAAGGGATACAGAAGTAAGTCTTAGACTTTTTTTAATCTGTCTCCCTTACAGATCGTACAAACAATTGATATGCGAAAGACCAGTGATAATTTTAGAAACGAAGTTTCTCTATCAATTAGTATAACCTATGAATTCATAGATTATATGTGTTGTAAGATGTGAAATGCTATTGTTGATTAACACGGAGAATAAGAAAAGATAGACGAAAGCAAGATGCAGGAAAGACAGTTTGTCACACGGCATGAATCCCAGTGAGAGTGTATGACAAATTTAGCTTTAATTATTGCTGATTAAGGTGGAGATACTTTTCCTTCTGAACACACATACCAGATTGAGGTATTAAGAATCTTTTAGTATGTAAGATGTAATCCTGCACAGCTCCAAATATTAAAGTATTGGTTTGGTTTGTTAGTCTATGATCACCGTAAAGCAGGGTGTCAAGAGTCAGTGGACAGTGTTGGGCAATCTTTTCTGTCATTACTTGTCTCTGTGCTAGGTATCTAGGACAGTGAAAAAAGAAGTGGCATGGGTCTTCGATTTCACCACATGAACAAAACTTATTGTGTATTATGATTTTGCGAAATAGGACAAAATTGAGACTGCTACAGTTTGTTCTCATTCTTGTGTGTAGTATTTGGCCCCTACGATTTCCGTGTGAATAGTATTTAGGAATGACTTTCAGTTCTGAAATTGATCTTTTAAAACTTGTCACTGATTGGGAGGAATGGACAGAGGCGTCAAGAGAATTCTAATCACGTTTTACTGACGGTAAAAAAGAATTATAATACGACCCTTTCAGGATTATTCCACTCATATCGAGCCGATCGCTAATCAGAGGTGGACGAAACTCGGCATACCCTGAGAAAAAACCCACCTGACCTTCCGTTGCAGAACTTGGTGTCTCACATGTGACCCACAGCGGTGAGAAACTTTATGATGAAGAGTCAGCGCTCTTATCCACTCGTATGCATCACAAAAATGACATATTGCCGAGTTAGTTTCCGCAATTAAAGTGTGTTTTTAAATATAAAATGGAATGCATTTTATTTACACGTGTCTAAATACAGAAAACAAGCAACACTGTTTTCGAGAGTGATTTTATTTTAGTTTTGAAACACACTATACGTCGAATATTGATTTTGAAATTCAGACAGGAGCCGCAGACACCGAACGATAAATTTCCAATTAAAAATGAATTTCCCTTTTTAACATAATAAACATTTATACAATTTCGCACGTCCACTACGATAAGACACCGTGTACATCGTGGTCTCTTTCGTATTTCCTGAAATAGTGCTTTCCGTTACGAAAACAGGACTATATAAACACATTGTAAACTTTTCCGCCTAAAAAATGCAATTTTTAAGATGAAAAATTGTGATATATTTTCTTATTTCTGCTCAAAATATAGATTGTGGGCACACGTTAGAACCGCCTCATCGAGGCGGCTCTAACGAGTACCCACAATCCATATTTAGAGTTGAAATAATAAAAATGAGGTATACCCCTGTAAACCCCAGTTTCTCTATATAAAAGTGGGGTTCAAGGGGGTCAAAATTACATAGGCGTGTTGTCGTGATGTTTCGTTTTTTTTTTTCAAAGTAGTTAATTTTTGGTAAAAAATTGTGTTGTTATTTTTAATAATACTGGATACTGGGGTGGTTGGTCGATGCAAAGGAATATTCTGCGTGCGTCACCGGAGCGTCCAAACGATGTTGTTTTACAGATGGTCGAAGCCTCCTGTCCTTGCAGTAGAAAAGGGTAGGGGGGGGGGGGGTGTTGTTATCTCTTCTGTTTATACACTTCTATTCATCGTCCTCTTTCTCTTCTGCCCCTCACTTTCATCTTCACTCCTATCTTTTTTCTCCTTTTCTCTTGGAGACGACACTTAATAACCCACAAGGGTTGGCGTATCGTTAAAATCCCAAATCAACCAATCAATCAATCAATCTTATCTTTGTTGTAAAATCGTATTAGAACCGAGTACCTACAATTTATGCCTTAGTACAGAAACATCACGTGAACATCACGTGAACAAGTCCGTGAAATAAACACCCCCAACACCCCACTTTACAAGGAGAAAAATTCGATTTACAAGAGTTTACATTATTTTACTTATTTCTGCTCCTAGACATAGGTTGTGGGTAATCGTTAGAACTGCCTCGATGAGGCGGTTCTAACGAGTACCCACAATCTATGTTTGGAGTATAAATAAGAAAAATGTTATGGATTTTCTTCAGAAAAAAGGCCATTTTGGAGATGTATAAAAATGCACTATGTCACCCGGGTCTGTAATCGTAATGATAAGGAGAATGATTAATACTCCTGCAAACCCCAGTTTTTCCTGTATAAAGTGGGGTTTACAGGGTTGTTCATTATATAGACTTGTTAACATGACGTCGATGATTCCGAGGTAAAAAGTGTCAGAACAAAAAGCAACTAATTTCATAACAGTTAATTTCCTGTTACAGTACAAATCACCTTGACTTAATTGAATGTTTTCCCGTTCATAAATGAAGGGGACTTAGTACGCATGACAATTAAGCCAAATCAGTGACCATTCAATCATAAATAATATGAATTATCAATTCTTCGTATTTGTTCATTACGAAACGGCTTTTTATTAGATTTTCGAAAAATATAAATTACGGCAAACCTAGGTTTATAGGAATTAATAATTGTATTGCCTTTTACTTGATAAGCATTTTAAGAACCCCGTCTTTTATTTCTTTACTTGCTTATGTTGGCGGCAAGTTTTACTGCATCGCATTAAAATAGAAAGAAAGTGTTACTTAGGAAACAAATGATTTCCGAAAACAGCCAGGAAAAACAGTTGTGAAACCTGGTGAAAGTGCTCTGTACTGGTTTACCACATATGCATATGCCCTGCCCAGGAAAAGTGTGGTGTGGTAAATTGATGGGCGCGACATGACCTTAATTATGTGAATTGCACCATAAAACCATAATTTACTGAAAACAGAGAGAAACACAGTCTAAGAAGAGTCCAGACAAGCGCTTCAACTCCGGAGGTTAGAAAATATTCAATCTTGTCCTTTAAACTAATACAGATTCCAAGAACAAATAATAACTACAAATTGAAGTAACCCTTTAAGCGACAATAAATTTGCGCGGCGCATTGCTGTAATATCATTTATCAGTGAAAACCTTGGTATCTGTGATGGGTGGTGTGGGTTAATTGTATCAATCGATTCCTGATCATTGCCTTCTCTTCTATTTTTAATTTGCCTCCGATTCAAAATACATTTGAAAATGGAAAGTACAATATGTCAGATATATTGAAAATGTATTGAAAAATAGATTGAAAGAAATACATTGAATAATTGGAAAGAAATACATTGAAAAAAAAATACAAATAAATAAATAAATAAATAAATCATTAACTAAATGAAAAATACGATATACATGTATCCGATATCCATTGCCCAGGAATAGCAATTACAAAATATTGCAGCCTGCCAGTTATTTAACACACCCGTGCAGCAAAAAGCATTTTTTTCACATCTCCAAAAAGCTACTTTTCTGGTGAATATGTGTGATTTTTCGCTCCAAACATAGGTTATAAGTGCTTGTTAAAACCTAATTGAATATACGGTTATAACAAGTACCCACAACTTACATCTGACAAATACTTATGCCCCTGTAAACCCCAGTTTTCTCTGTATAAAGTGGGGTTTAGGGGATGTTTATCACACGGATTTGTTCGTGTGATGGAAACTTCAGTTACTCGAATACCAACAATACTCGTTTACTTTGGCTAATTCGCACTAACTCTTGAGTCTCAAGATCAGTATTCCAATAGCTCCAGATATCCATACATTTAGATATTTTCAGAAGGTGATAGTCTTCCAAAAATGCGGTTTGTACTCATAAGAATCGCCTCAGGAAAGTCCTACGAAAATCTACCGTTATCCTTAATAAATTATTTCAAGACTGAGATAATAGTATTCTCATTTGTATCGTCATCATACGCGGGACTGTCGTTAGCCATTTGATCTAGAGTGATACATGTATAGATAAAAACAACTCGTTTTCTGATTGTCGAAAGAAGTAGTGCTGTGCATTTTCTACAGTCTTACCAAAGTCACACATTGGGCTTCGAATTATATTTGCCCTAAATTACCCGCAATGAAAATTATTTTATCATATGACGTCACGTCTGAGAGTGTAATAACGCCATGTAATATTTTCGATAATCCACTAGTGGATTAAATATGCAAATTAGTTAGATGCGCCCCGTAACGTTACATGTACGATGTCGTTAACGTCGTCGCGTTTACCAATGGCGGAATTTCAACGACATTTTGTAAACGATCGTGAATAAAATGCGTTTTAAATGTCATATGATAAATAGAATCTTGCATTCGTGCTCATGTAGTATTGAATTCATTAAACTCGTTGAAGAAAAGAGATAAAAGCCTCGCAGTTTATCTTTTTCCTCAACTCGTTTAATAAATTCAATAATACATGTACATGAGCACTTATGTAAGATCCTCTATATAATTATGCATTATTCTTATAAAGAGATGACCTTTACAGTGTTGACGGTGACGTTAAACATCAAATCAAACAAAAACAAATCTTATAAAGACAACTTTGGATTTCCTTCACCTATTGCTTGGTAGAATGCGTTTGATGTTTTTTTTTTCTCCCTTAAAATGCAACAATAATTCAGTTTTTTTTTCAATTCCAATCGGTTCAAAATTTTTAGAGTCGACGAAATCTCGAAATGACTATAGCTAAAGTTGTTGCATACGTAATCTTACGTCAGTGTTAACAATCCCACGTTAGGTTTAATTTTCTGTGTTTTTTCTTTCTACTTATGTATCCCCCGCCCCCACAACCAGTTTCAAATTACAATGCATTTAACCCATATATGCCAAGCGGCCTTTTTTGGGGGGGAGGGGGGGGGGCGGGGTGGGGACGTTAGCAAACAGTGTAGACCCAGATCAGACGCCGCAAAACGCGGCGTCTGACCTCGATCTACACTGTTCGTTGAAAGCACATACATTTCTGCAAAACTTACCGCAAACAGGACAAACCTGACACCCTTATAATTGGAAATGGACCGCTCCAAACTGATTAGGTGGGAGATTCCACTGTCATATATGGGTTAAAGATAGTTAAACTGCTCCAACCTATCGCTATCAGACTGGCTTCTGGGATTGACCGTAATTTTAGAAATAATTAGTTATCATCACGAAAACACGCCTATATAATTTTGACACCGACAAACCTCAGTAAAACTGGGGTTACAGGTGTATAATTATTTTTCTTATTTCTTCTATAAAAAAAAAACAAAAACATAGATTGTGGGTACTCGTTAAAACCTCCTCGCCGGGGCGGTTCTAACGAGTACACACAAGCTATGTTGAGAGCAGGAATATAAACAATATTGGATTCTTCATCGGAAATTTTTCATTTTTCGATGGCATTATTTTCAATATATTTGAATAGGCGTGTTTTCGTAATGACATTTGTATCCTACTTTTATTTATGAATGTAATACACCAAAAACAGGATTTGTTCGTTGTTTGGATTTTAACGGACTTTAGGCCATATCGAGCCAGTCAGTTTGCCTGTCCACACCTTTTTCGGGGCAGGCGGTAGACGGTTAACCGGTACAGTGCACTTTCTTTCTACATCTACCGACATTTGTCCATCTTAAATCAACGGAAGAGAGAGAATGACCGTAGAAAAAAATCATGATCAGTTTCAACGAAGGAGTGGTGCAGACATCGAACCCGCAACGTGCTGGTCACTAGTCAGACGCGCAACCCATTGAGCTACCTAGGCCGGCCAAAAATAGAATAACGCACCTTTGCGATATTTTAAATTATATTATAAAATATACGTGAAGTGCGGATGCTCATTAGAACTGTCTCAATTAAGTGGTTCTAACGATTACCAATAATTTACGTTTAAGCAAGCATCATAAATGCAATATTATACCCTTCTAAATCGCATTTTTCTCTGTTCGAAGTGAGGTTTACAATTATATATTTCGCGGACTTTTAAGCATGATACAGTAGGTGTGTATGCTTTGGACACGGTGACAGCGAAACGTTAGAATACTGTGTGACATAGTTTGGCTGATAAAAAGTAGGACATTGAGGCGGAGCCAATCCATTGACTGCGAAAAAAGGCTCAGGCGTTCTTAGCGATAGGAGATTAGCAAAGGCTCAAGGCGCGCCTGTGGATAGAGAACAGTTAGATGGCAGCAAAGGCTGTTAGAGAACAGCAAAGGCGGTTAGAGAACAGCAAAGGCTCAGGCATGCCTGTGCATAAGCGATGAGAAATCAGCAAGGGCTCAGGCGCGCCTGCGCACAAGCGATAAGAGTTCAGCAAATGTTCAGGCGCGCCTGCGCATAAGCGATAAGTGCACCGTCCTTCGGATCGGGACGTTAACTGGAGGCCCCCTGTTCAGAGAGAACCATCCCCTGTGCAGGCTAAAGAACCCTACCGTAATTACATTGATTACTGAGTAGGCTTTCATCCTGTTAAACCTGGAGTATATGTAATGTACACCTGCGAGTAATGGCCAAATGTGACCGATCGCATTATCAGTAGTAAGAAAGAAAGAAAGATCAGCAAAGGTTCAGGCGCGCCTGCGCATAAGCGATAAGAGATCAGCAAACTATCAGGCGCGCCTGTGCATAAGCGACAGGAGATCAACAAAGACTCAGGCGCGCCACCGCATAAGCGATAGGAGATCAGCAAAGGCACAGGCGTGCCTGCGCCTTAGTGGTACGAGATCAGCAAAGGCTCACGCGTACCTGCGCATAGGCGATAGGAGATCGGCAAAGGCTCAGGCATATCTGCGCATAAGCAATAGGAGAACAGCAAAGGCACAGGCGTGCCTGCGCATAAGCGACAGGAGATCAGCAAAAGGTTCTGGCGCGCCTGCGCATAAGCGATAGATCAGCAAAAGTTCAGGCGCGCCTGCGCATAAGCGATAGGAGATCAGCAAAGGTTCAGGCGCGCCTGTACAGCGAAAGAACAGCAAAGGCTCAGGCGCAGGCGCGCCTGCGCACAAACAACAGGAGATCAGCAAAGGCTCAGGCGTGCCTGCACATAAGTGGTACGAGATCAGCAAAGGCTCAGGCGTACCTGCGTTAAGGCGACAGGAGATCGACAAAGGCATACCTGCGCAAAAGCGACAGGAGAACAGCAAAGGCTCAGCCGTGCGTGCGCATAAGCGATAGGAGATCAGCAAATGTTCAGGCGCCCCTGCGCATAAGCGACAGTAAATCAGCAAAGGCTCAGGCATGCCTGTGCATAAGCGATAGGAGACCAGCAAAGGTTCAGGCGCGCCTGCGCATAAGCGACAGGAAATTAGCAAAGGCTGAGGCGCGCCTGCGCATAAGCGGTTGGACTTAGGCGGGCTCGCATAACCAAAAGGCACCGGCGAGTTATCGCGAAATCGCAGACTCGCTAAAGCCTTTGCTGTTCGCAGATAGGCAGTGTTAGTTTTGTTTGTGTTGAAGTTTTACGCCTACGCCAACACTATTTTTAAGTCATTTTAAAAACGTTGCTTCTAATTTTATTTTCTGTGATTTGTGCACCCGGCATTGAGGTGAAATGAAATCGCAAAACCTACCACCCAAAAAAAACAATAGGGTTCATGTACAGAGACGGCCCGACTCGCACTACCTGTAGAGCAGACCTACAGGTAACCTTATTAATTTGGCTGCGTATGTGTATTTATAAAGAAATACGAAAACTAGCCTATACAAATACACTAAATTTTACAACCAAAAAAAAAAAACACGAAACTTTTAAGATGAAGAAGTGCAATAATTTTTCTTATTTTCACCTTAAAACATAGATTGTAGGTACATGTCAGAACCGCCTCATTGACGTGGTCCTAACGAATATACATGTAGTAGTCGCAGATAAAATTTACTAGGCGCAGCTATCGTTTGCACCTGCCTTTAGAAAGATCTATTAACAAAAAGGTAAAGCAAGTCACCCGACTGTGAATTCAACTGTAACACAAACCAAAAGCTGTGGCGTATTTGGCCATTTGGTCCGCTTGCAGAAAGCATGCGAAAGGCACTCTACCGAATCTTATGGTGGACTCAGCGATTTGACATATATTGACAACACCCCCCGCCTAATCAATCTTATCTGCGACTACAATACTCACAATGTATATTTTAGAGCAGACAAAAGAAAAATAAGGTTTACTACATAAAAGTGGAGTTCTATGGGGTCAGAATTATAAATGCATGTTTTCTTGATGCATAAATCGGAGAATGAGAAAAATCGTTTTCCTCAAAGAACGGCTCATTTTGGGTAATGCAGCTTCTATTTCAGGCACAAATGGGGACGAGGTTTGCATTGAACTTTGCCAGAGTGAACTATGGGATGCCTTCCACACACTAGGAACAGAAATGATAATCACTAAAACTGGGAGGTAGGATTTCTTTTTTATGGCTATACACACTCGTACGAAATCTTTTCAACCGGCCCCGATAGCTCAGTTGGTAGAGTGTCCGCTCCGGGGAACGGGAGGTCTCGGGTTCGATCCCGGGCCGCGACATACCAAAGTCGTTAAAAATGGTACTAGCTGCTCCTCGTTTGGCACTCAGATTTACGGGGTAGAGCTAGGACTGGTCGATCCAGTGTCAGGATAATGTGACTGGGTGTGGTATCATGTAATGTGTCTGGGACATGATACTTCAGTGAGGCAGCACTATAAACGTGAGCATTGAGCTCCCTGTCGCAACCAGACACCGTCGTGATATGACTGAAAAATTGTTGAAAGCGACGTTAAACCCGAATTCACACACACACACACACACACACACACACACACACACACACACACACGAAATCTTTTCTACGGTCAATTTCTCCCTTCGGCTGATTCAAGAAGGACAGTTGTCAGTTTCTGGCGAAATAATGTACCCTGTACCGAATAAGCGCTAACGTATAAGCCTGCACAGGAAACGTTTGGATAGGTAAACTGACCGGCTCAAAAGTACCTAATTAGTGTTGACTGGGCCATTAAACTCCAATACAAACAAACAAACAAATGTAGGATTAAGCGATATTTGTCCTATTTCTGCTATAAGCTTTTGTTATGGATGCTCTTTATAATATGTGCATTTAGGCACGAAAACATTCCTATACAAATACACTGTAAACTTTACTGCCGAACAAAAAACGAAAATTTTAATAATTTATGAAAAAATGTGATATTTTTCTTATTTCTGCTCTAAAATATAGACAGTGGGTACTCGTTAGAACCGCCTCATCGGCTCTAAAATATAAATTGTGGGTACTCGTTAGAACCGCCGCGATGAGGCGGTTTTAAAGAGTACCCACAATTTATATTTTACAGCAGAAATAAGAAAAATAAGGTTTACCCCTGTAAACCCCGGTTTTACTATATAAAAGAGGGGTTCAAGGGGGTCAAAATTATATAGGCGTGTTATGAAATGCTCACGATCTTTGTATTTATAGGGAAATCCCATTTTTCCATTTAAAGCGCGTTAATAAGACTTTTTGTTGCACGGTTTGGTTTGGTTTTGAATATAGAGACCCGATCAACACTATTCAGGTCATGTTAAGCAGACCCGTTTACATAACCACAATTTAGTGCACATTCTTTCACCATAAATGACGACTGTCGGAAGGGAGAGAATGATCGTAGAAAATATTTTCTGACCAGTCTCCATTGTACGGACTTGTTAAAGAAATCATCGATTCTCCGCTAAATGAGCTGCCTTTAACCCATTTTGTACTCATCACGTGAACAAGCCCGTGAAATAGAGACCCCCTAAACCCCATTTTATATAGAGAAAACTGGGGTTTACGGGGGTAAACATCATCTCCTTATTTGTGCTCCAAGACATATGTTGTGGGTACTAGTTATAACCGCCTTTTTGAGGCGGTTCTAACGAGCACCCAAAACCTTTGTTTGGAGTATAAATAAGAAAAATATATAAAAAAATCATCATAAAATTACCTTTTTGAGGTATGAAAAAATGTACTATATCACACGGATGTGTAATCGTAATGCGGAAACCTCGTAACGGATGATTGGCAAACAGTGCAGGCCCGGCGTCTGATCAGGGCCTAATCTGTTTGCAAAAAAATAGCCATTTTCCAAATCAATTTTGGAGAAAACACAACCTGACACCCCTAAATTTTTAAATGGACCCCTGCTATATACAGTCAATCCTGTTCATACCGACATTCGTTATAACCGCAAAGCTCATTATAACGACAATTTCAATGGAATGAATTCTTAGCTCAAGGCTTAGCCTAGATTCCGAGCGACGTCGGCTTCGATCGGGATGGAAATGCCCAAATCGAATCCATAATCATGAAAGATCCTTGTAATTAAATACTCCAAGAAAAAATGTTATAGATATTCGTTAGAATCGCCTCACCGAGGCTATTCTAATAAATGCCTATAACATTTGTTTCTTGGAGTAATGATTTGGAAAAGACCTTTTATAACTTATATGTATCATACGAAAGCCCCCGCCCATAGGGGCTTGAAGAAATATATGGGCTGCATGATGCTTCCACGCAGAGCTGAATCCGGCCCGCACACTAGTACTGGTAAACCGTTTAGAGGATCTAAGCCTGTCCAGGCGGACCGTCCATGCTAATAAACCCTATTGGTTTCATTGGGCGACAGGGCTTGAGATTCATTTCATCTCAATGTCGGGTAAAAGCCCCACAAAATTGGAAGCAACGTCTCCAAAATGACCTTTACAGTGTTGACGGGGACGTTAAACCTCAAATCAAACAAAATGTAGCATACGAGATTCTGTATACATGTAACGACAAATTCATTATAACGGCACAATACATCACGAAAACACGCCTATATAATTTTCACCCCCTCTAACCCCACTTTTATATAGTAAAACTGGGGTTTGCAGGGGTAAACCTTATTTTTTCTTATTTCTGCTCTGAGATATAGATTGTTGGTACTCGTTAGAACCGCCTCAATGAGGTGGTTCTAACGAGTACCCACAATCTATATTTTGAGCAAAAATAAGAAAAATATCACAATTTTTCATCTGTAAATGTTCATTGTTTCGGCGATAAATGTGTCAATGTATTTGTATAGGCGTGTTTTCGTAATGATAGGGAACAAATACTGCCGTTATAACGCGGGTCCTCTGTATAAGGAGGAAGATTCCATTCGGTACAAAATGGATTAACGAATATGAATCAAAGCATTGGCAGACTGGTGGGTCGATTGTTTCTGAGTTGGGAAAATGGTCCGAAACGGAGAATTAGGCTGTTTCTTACATTATGCAAACGCCGTGTTCTGTGGAGTCTGATCTGGATCTAAACTGTATGCAAATGTCCGTCCGCGCACAACACTCTGCAAGGCTATTAAAAATGGTTAGCTGGATTTTGTACACATCAGTGATAATCACATACACATGTAAATATTGGCCTTTGAAAAGCTACTGCGCTTATCACTTTTGGGTCGATTGACAATTTGGATTGAATGACAAGCAATCGAACCAAAATAGCAAGATAAGTTACTTAGCAAAAACCGAAATGATAGAACACAACCATCTAAAGACACCGAAAACAACAACAACAACAACAACAACAAAATTTGGTTTCACAAAGACCATCATGATAACAAGTCCGTGAACTACCACCCGCCCCCCACCTCCCCCTGTAAACCAAACTGAGTTTTACAGCGATATTAAATGTTCCCAGTTCCGGTCCAGGACATATATTCAGGGTAGTCGTTAGAACCGTCTGAATGAGGTGGCTCTAACGAGCACCAGCAACATATGTTAAGCGTATGAGTAAGAACAATATCAGAAAGATTCGTTAGAAAAAATACCGTTTTGGATAAACGAAAGATTATACTATACCACGTAATGGCGCACACTAAGTGAACACCACGGTGCATATCAGACAGCGCGGATGCGCAGACTGATCTGCGCTTTTGTGGTCCGCAATGGTCGGCAAATGCCATAAAACAAATTTTATCACGACAGAAACAGATTCAGATCAGCCTGCACAACAAAACACTATAACAAGACTCTTTGAAGAGCCTGGAGTCTACAATAGGTCCTGTATCACCAGCAAAGACTTAGATCATCCTGCGCGAAAAACTTTGGACCTATATCTGTCATCATGCCAAACATGAACCGAATCAATCATAATGCTTTGATAAACTTTCAGTTAGTGGTCTCAGAACTTTGGTATGCTTATAATCAGTGCTCTCACTCTCAGTGTTTTGGTATACATTCAGTTAGTGCTCTCAGTACTTTCGCACACTTTCAGTATGTGCTCTTAGTTATTTGGTTTACTTTCTATTAGTTCTTTCAGTGCTTTGGTATACATTCAGTTAGTGCTCTCAGTACTTTCGCACACTTTCAGTATGTGCTCTTAGTTATTTGGTTTACTTTCCATTAGAGCTCTCAGTGCTTTCGAATATTTTCAGTATATGCTCTTACTTATTTGGTTTTCTTTCCATTAGTACTCTCAGTACTTTCGAATACGTTCAGTATGTGCTCTTAGTTATTTGGTTTACTTTACATTAGTGCACTCAGTGCTTTCGAGTACGTTCAGTATGTGCTCTTAGTTATTTGGTTTACTTTACATTAGTGCTCTCAGTGCTTTCGAATATTTTCAGTATGTGCTCTTAGTTATTTGGTTTTCTTTCAATTAGTTCTTTCAGTGCTTTGGTATACTTTCAGTTAGTGCTCTGAGTACTTTCGAACACTTTCAGTATGTGCTCTCAGTGATTTGGTTTACTTTAAATTAGTTCTTTCAGTGCTTTGGTATACTTTCTCAGTACTTTCGAATACGTTCAGTATGTGCTCTCAGTGATTTGGTTTACTTTAAATTAGTTCGTTCAGTGCTTTGGTATACTTTCTCAGTACTTTCGAACACTTTCAGTATGTGCTCTCAGTGATTTGGTTTACTTTAAATTAGTTCTTTCAGTGCTTTGGTATACTTTCTCAGTACTTTCGAATACGTTCAGTATGTGCTCTCAGTGATTTGGTTTACTTTCAATTAGTTCTCTCAGTACTGTGGTATACATTCTATCAGTGCACTGAGTGATTTGGCTAGACTTGCCCAAGGCTTTGAAATGTAATAAAAAGACCATCGGTTTTTATCTTTTACAAAAATTGTCAGGAATACTTTGTCGCTGGTCAATGGGTCGGCTACCAATTTCTGAGATAGCTGGATATCTCTCAGTAAATACGAAGACTAGCCATGGTCAAGAAGTGCAAAATATATTTTTCAGTTACCCCCTATATATACTGCATTGCAACGCATTGACCTGATGAAGATATGCTATCTCAGGTCAAGTGAGCTTCATCACGACAACATGACATTGCACTTTTATGTATGAACCGGACCACTGAAAAATGACAAAAATGTTATTGCTACTGTGAAAAATGGAAAAAATTACATGCAAAAAAAATGTCATAGGAAAAATATGGTCAGCTGATATTAAATATATCGACCGCCAGAATGCTGGGACGCACTAAGGACCATCAATAACTGATCATAAATTGCTAATTTAAGAGTGTACAAGGGGATAAACTGATAAACAGAATACAAGATTCGTATCATTTGATATCAAGTTTATCAGGCTCGGCTCGAGAACGCATGTAGAATCGCTCGGCAAGCCTCGCGATTCTACAAGCGTTCTCGAAGCCTTGCCTGATAAACTTGATATCAACTGACACCCACTTGGTATTAAAAACTCAATTATCAGACTAGTATCTAGTCTATGTTTTGGTATACTTTCAGACGGATGTTTCCAGCACTCAGAGTCAGACTGAGCGGATTGAGAAAAACCTCGAAATATCGCCTTTACTTGGATTTTATTCCAGTTGACAGAAATAAATACAGATACGTTTACCATAGGTAGGTACTTACATGTAGTCACGTGGCATAGAAATGCACTGCATGCTGGGTTATTTCTTCAGCAGACGTCATTTTGAAATGTTTTTCTTATTTTTCTCAGAAAACAGGAGTTGACATATCATGCAAATTGTGCATTAAATGTCAAGTTCTTTTGTTCGGGAAAAAAAATATCAACAATTTGTCGTCTGCTATTATGCCTAGAGCGTGGTAAAGGTTAATGCACCTTGAGTCAAAGGCGAACATGTGTAAGACTATAGAAAAAATGGTGTTTACAGGGGTATGCATTGTTTTCTTTAGTTTTGCTCCTTACCACTGCCATGACTGCTGTCTACTCACAACATACCTTTTCAAGATATGTTCATATTTCGATAACTCATCCATGTGACATAGTGCTTTCCACCTCCAAAACTGTTGTTTTACTTATGAAAATCTGTGGTAATTTTCTTATCCATCACGGGAACAAGTCCGTGAAATGAAAACCCCTTAAACCTCACTTTATATAGAGAAATATGGGGTTTACGGCAGTGTGCATAATTTTCCTTATTTCTACTCCAAGACATAGGTTGTGGATACTCGTTAGAACCGCAGCAATAAGGTGGTTCTAATAAGCACAAACAACCTATGTTCGGAATACAAATAAGAAAAGTATCACAAATTTTCTTCAGAACTAGATATGAAAGAATGCACTTTGTCACACGGATGTGTTATCGTAATATATACCCGAAATATAGGCTATGGATGCTCATATGAACCGCCTCAGTGAAGCATTCGAACGAGTACTCGCAACCTGTATCTTGAAGTAGAAACAAGCCAATTAATGTATATCCCTGTAAACACTAATTTCTCTATATAAAGTGCGATACACGGGTATGTTTGTTACACTGTCTTATTTTAACCCCCACCCCTACCCCGGAATTATCCTTGATGTAGCTGACCCCCTTGAACCCCACTTTTATATAGTAAAACTGGGGTTTACAGGGGTAAACCTTATTTTTCTTATTTCTGCTCTAAAATATAGATAGTGGGTACTCGTTAGAACCGCCTCGATGAGGAGGTTCTAACGAGTACCCACAATCTTTATTTTGAGGAGAAATAAGAAAAATATAACGATTTTTCCTCTTAAAATGTTCATTTTTCGGCGGTAGTTTACAATTCATTTGTATAGGCGTGTTTTCGTAATGTTCCGCGTTCAAGACATTGAAATTTTAATGGCTGTATAAAATATAGAAATAGATGGCCTGGAAAAGCCACAATCAAAAAACCTGTTTTACGATAACACACCCGTGTGGCAGTGGCATAGTGCATTCTTTTATATCCCCAAAATAGCTACTTTTCCGATGAACTAATACGATATTTCTCTTATTTAAACACATACCATAGGTTGTTTGAGGCGGTTCTAACGGGCGCTCACAACATAAGTTTGATGTATAGAAATGAAAAAAAATATCAACAATTTTCATCAGAAAAATAACCGTTTTGGCGATGGAATACATATGTTATCTTAATTTCTTGGAGCAGAAGTAAGCAAAATAAAGTATACGGTGTATAAAATAGGGTTTAGAGGGGGTTCCTTTTATGGACTTGTTAACATCATGAGTGTAAATATTACTATAACCTTTTTTGTACCAAATGAAATCTCCACCTTATATATAGTACAAATCCATTTCAAAGTCTAGAGGTGTGAGGTCATGTTTTCTTCAAATTTTAAATAGCTGAACTTTTTCCAAATCGTGTAGGCCCTGATCAGACGCCGCGTTCTGCGGCGTCTGATCTGGGCCTGCACTTTTTGCCAGGGTTCCCTTTTTTGGGGTGTCTGGTACAAAAATGGGATATTAAAGAACAAAATATTTCCAATTTACTCACTTGTTGATGTATGATTGTAATGTGACTTTTTCTGTGTTTGATTCACCATTACGATAACATACCCGTGCGACATAGTTCATTTCTTCACATGTCCAAAATGGCTACTTTTCGGTTGAAAATCCATGATATTTTTCTTATTTATACTGCAAACACAGGTAATGGGTGCTCGTAAGAACCGCCTCATTGAGGCGGTTCTAACGAGTACCCACAACCTATGTCTTGGGGTAAAAGTAAGAAAAATTATGTTTACCCCCGTAAACCCCAGTTTTCTCTATACAAAGTGGGGTGTTAGGGGTTGTTCATTTCACGGACTTGTTCACGTGATGACTGATCACATAGTATCCTGTTAACTTCTTCAGTTCAAAATGGATGGTCTCTGGGACAGGTGAAACATTGCTGGCTGACCAGTTGTATCTTCATCCCGACTCTCCAATGGATGGCAGTTTCATTACATCACAAGTTATATCATTTGAGAGAGTCAAATTGACCAATCATAATAAACCAAAATATGGGCAGGTAAATCTCTTTCCAGTTATTTGTTTCCTTGCAGACTGCCCCCTTTAATACATGTCACTTGTTAATGGACTTCAATGTTTTGAAAAGTTTGCATTTATTCAGAAATTTTGCCGTTCTGAAAGATCTTTTGCACCATAGGCAGTAGAACACTAAATTACGTTTTTCAGACGAATACTTGCATACCGTATTCGCCCTAATTACCGCACCGTGCGCTTAGTTTTTTCAAACTCGTGTCATAAAATCATGGTGAAAAATCTACCTAATTAGCGCACACTTGATACGAAAACAACAGCTTCCAAGATGATGCATACTGATATTTAATGGGACGGAAAAAGATACTTAAGCATTGCCTTCACTGTTGGAAGAAATAATGGTAAGTTTTTATAGATTTACTATGAGACCTTCAAGGGGAGATTACTGTAAAGTGTGCGCTTATGCATTTCCTTTTCAAAAATAGCTTTGGTGTGCGCTTATAGGAGCATGTGCGGTAAATAGGGCGAATACGGTATTTCATATTTGTGCTGCAATCACAGATTCGAAGTCTCATTAAGCATAGATTTGAAGGCTCATCATCGATACTAACAGCCTTCTTCAGCAGGAAGGAAAATGGCGCCTTAAGATTGACATTTAAGATTTTTTTTTCATATTATTCTCAATGTTCCAAAATACTTGTTCCTCCTTTTTGAGGCAGTTTTGTCGAAAATCACATTACGATAACACACCCGTGTGACATAGTGCATTTTCTCACCTCTCCAAAATAGCTACTTTCCTGATGAAAATCTGTGTATTTTTCTTATTTATACTTCAAACATAGGTTGTGGGTGCTCGTTAGAACCGCATCATTGAGGCGGCTCTAACGAGTACTCACAACCTATGCATTGGAGCAGAAAGAAGCACAATAATATATATCCCCGTAAACCCCAGTTTTCTCTATATAAAGTGGGGTTTAGGGGGTTTTCATTTCAGTTCACGTGATTTGAGAAACTAGACACCCCTGCAGCCCTATGTTCATCGATATAGAGTGGGATTTGCTGCAGACAAGATTAAAAAAACGCATTTCTGAACAGGCAAATAGAAAATTGAATGTTCAAAATTAGATTTTGGTGTCAATCTCAGCAGACATGCAAACGTTGCATTAGCGTTGAAAGAACGTAAGAAGCGTTTCAATATTGATTAAACGTTTAGTGCCTGCATGGTATTTTACCCAGCAGGCACATGACATAATTGTGGCGCAACATCAACGTCGCTACGTCATGACGTTTATGCAACGTCACATCCACGTCGGTGCAACGTCGTTACACCGACGTTGATTTGACGTTGCCCTAGCGACGTTTGCCTGCTAGGATATTGTTGTTTTTTTCTTCCCGATTTATTTTTGTTTCATTACGAAAACTCGCCTATTCAAATATATTGAACATTTTACGACCAAATAAAATGAAAATTGTCATTAAGAATTCTTATATTTTTCAAAACGTAGTTAAAACGTAGGTTGTGGGTGCTCGTTAGAACCGCCGCCGTTCTAACGAGTACCCACGTCTATGGCTTGGAGCAGAGGACCCTCGTTTTAACGATACACATCACGAAAACACGCCTATATAATTCTGTTCCCTTGAATCCCACTTTTATACAGTAAAACTTGGGTTTAAATGGGTAAACCTTATTTCTGCTCCAAAATATAGATTGTAGGTACTTGTAAGAACCGCCTCGATGGGGCGGTTGTAACATGTACCCACAATCTATATTTTGTGCAAAACTAAGAAAAACGTCATTATTTTTCATCTAAAAAATTTTCATTTTTTTTTTCAGCGGTAAAATTTGCAATGTATTTGTACAGGCGTGTTTTTGTAATGTTTTGTTCCCTTACACTTAATGTTATAAAGAAGGGACTTTTCCCCTAAATTACAAAAAAAAAAAAAACACAAAAATGTATGAACATTTTTGAATCGCCTCGCCGGGGAGATTCTAACAGATATCCACAGCATTTGCTTCTTGGAGTATTAAATACATGTACAATATTCTGGAATATCTCCATAAGGCCTAAAAAAATAGCCGTGTTTCCGCTTACCCGACCGACCCTGCTTCAGACCCCCTTACTCTACTATTTTTATCAATGAAAGAACAAAATAAAAATTAAAACACCGACCCTACCATTTTCAGTTTCCGACCCTACCCAGTGTCATCATTGCATTTTCGCATAGTAATTTCGGGTTTTAAGTACATTTTTATTGTTTTTGGCATTTAGTACCTTCCAAAATACAAAGCTTTTTGAATTATGATATACAATGCAAGTCTCAACATGACAATTTTATTAACAAAACACATGTACAAAAACAAAAACACATAAAAAATATAGGCCCGACCCTGTTTTTGGGGGGGGGGGGAGAAAAAATAAAATAATAAAAAAAAGTTTCTATTTTTTTTCAGCACGTTAGCGGTCACACAGCTTTTTTTTACGCCTTAACGCTAAGGATTCGTTCCATTGAATTTTTTGTCGTCATGTGAAATATTCGAATGTACTGTTTCAGATTTCGCTAGTTTCAATGCAAAAATATCAACCTCGAATACACGTGGAGGAAATAAAAGAGGGTTCAAATACAGTGGAACACAAATATGTGACGTCATTTCCACAGACTTCATTCATTGCCGTTACAGCCTACCAAAACCAAGAGGTAATTTAGTGTTGAATTGTCATAATTACCGACTAAAATAGCTACAAGGAAATGGCAGTAGATTTTAAAGGGGAACGAGTTGGCTTCCGCCCATCGGGGCTTGAAAAATAGATGGGCTGCATGATGTTTCCACGCAGAGCTGAAACCGACCCGCACACGAGTATTGGTAAACAACTTAGAGGATCTAAGCCTGCCAAGGTAAAGCGGCACGAGTGTCGGACCGTCCATGCTTATAAGCCCTATTTGTTTCATTGGGCGGCAGGGCTTGAGATTTCAATTCATCTCAATGCCGGGTAAAAGTCCCACAAAATTGGAAGCAACGTCTCCAAAATGACCTTTACAGTGTTGACGGGGACGTTAAACCTCAAATCAAACATACAAAAACAAAGGGGAACGACTTACGTGTATCTGTTGTAAGAAAATCTGGAATAGAATTTCGCTTAAAGACTTTTCAGAAAAGAACTTATCCCTAAGAATTAATATAGCTAGTTTATTTTGTCACACTGACAAAGTTTAGGGAATAAGGTCTCGTCAAGTTTATTTTTTAATAATCCGCCAAACATAGGTTGTGGACCATCAACCTATGAGGTTGTAGACCATCAACCTATGTCTTGGAGCGGAAATAAGAAAAATAATGTTTTCACCAGTAAACCCCAGTTTTTCTTTCTATAAAGTGGGGTTGGGGTGAGGAGCGTTCATTACACGGACTTGTTCACGTGATATTAGTTTGTTCGATCTATTGACCGTGGTTTACAACATTAAACACTTGAGCGAACATGTGTACCATTACGAAAACATGCCTATACAAATACATTGTAAACTTTACCGCCCAAAAAACTAAAATTGTAAGATGAAAAATTGTGATATTTGTCTTATTTCTGCACAAAATATAGTTTGTGGGTACTCGTTAGAACCGCCTCATTGAGGCGGTTCTAACGAGTACCCACACACATTATTTTAGAGCAGAAATAAGAAAATAAGGTTTACCCATGTAAACCCCAATTTTACTATATGAAAGTGGGATTTAATGGAAATTATATAGGCGTGTTTGCGTGATGCAAAGAAAGGCGTGTATTTAAGCAAGCACATATAGGTTAGCAAACCCTCAGTTGGCGTAACCTTTCCAACCGGGTACATGTAACTACGCAAACAATGTCGATCAAAATGATCACAAGCCGCCTCATCAGGATCTGCACTGTTTATCCTCCTGAGTTTGTCCAAACTGGCTACATGTATTTGCAAGAATGGGTGCGTTCAAATTGAAGATTGAGTCCACTCACCTCTTTTCTGAGAAACTTAGGAAAGATGTTGCTTAACGCAGATTTTCGTTAAGGTATCTGTCTCTGAAAGAATTCACGAAATTGAAAATTTAATACAAAGATGAAGCTGAATAGGGATAGAGTTCAGGTTAATTTTGACTATATATTGATACACACACACACACACACACACACACACACACACACACACACACACACACACACACACACACACACACACACACACACACACACACACACACACACACAATCAAACAAATAAACAGGAACCAGAATGGGAAGACTGCCTGGAACAATTCTTACATATGAGGTCGCGTCATTTGAGGTTTGCTCAACAAGGCTCGCAAAATCCCGAAATCAGATTCATTCAGTCTGATTAAGACTCTGTATTCGCGAGCTTCGTTTAAAAAGATACAGTATCGCGTTATAAGTGTATCACGTCCTGCTTTAACCCTTTTTGACCAAATGGAATCTTCCTCCTTATGTATAGCATGAGTTCATTTCAAATTTTAGTGGTGACAGGTTGTGTTTGTATCAAAATTTATTTGGAAAATGACTGACCTTTTAGCAAACAGTGGAGGCCCTGATCGGACGCCGCGTCCCGCGGCGTCTGATCTGGGCCTGCGCTGTTTGCCAGGGTACCCGTTCCGGGGTTTCCGGTACTAAATGGGTTAACAGTCATCAAATTAGATAACTTCTAGACATCAAATAATACATATCTATTACTGACGCCAATCAGTTGTTGTCAGCTCTTCAAAGGATAAAAAATATTACTGATAAACATGAATTGTACTTAATAATACTCGGACTTAAATTGCATCTCTGTCTAACAGGCGATAGGAGTTATAAATGTGTCACTCATAACGCTTCTATCAGTGAGATCAGCATCCTGATACATCTTTTTTAATGAAGCATATTCTGTACTTAGCGTCACCCCAGCAGGCACACGTCGCTAGGGCAACGTCAAATAAACGTCGGTGCAACGTCAAGACCATAAACATCAAGACGTTGTACCGACGTTGATGTGACGTCACAATTACGTCATGTGCCCGCTGGGATGGCCGCGTGGCATATTCAAAAACACGGTGCTGGCGCTTGAGAAGAAGGCCCTCGGCACTCTCCTATTTTAGCATTTTTGTTTGAGAACTAATAAGCATTACATGTAGCCCAGTGCGTTCTTATATTTCCTGATTAAATCAGTGATATCTATGGAACAGTATTAAGGTAAAAACTCAATTATGCAATGTGCAATTACAATATGAATTGTTGAAATCGCACTTTGCATTATGAACCTTTCCATATCTTACTACTTTATTCGAATATGCAACATGCACATTCTAATTTGAGACCTTTGTATTTAAATATGGCATTTGGACGTCCTATTTTGCATTATTCAGTTTTGATTCTGCTGTGGTTAGACAGGGTACCAGTCATTGAGGTGACGGTAACGTTCGGTAATGTCCGTGGATTTGCCGTATTTTTTCCGATGACAAGCGTCCGTTTGAGAAGATCGCATTCGCTTTTCCAGGGGCCAAATTCAAGCCAGCAGCGATAAATTTCATCCAGCTATTTAATAATTCGGATATTTACAATAATGTGTAAGTTTGCATCTTTAAAATAAATTTTACAACGCGGTTCCTTATTTATATATTTATGAGAAACAGGACTTTTATTTAAAAGTTAATACTTGTTTGACGAAGGGGAAAATACTCTATCGTTGAACATTTACTAAAATAAATTACCATGAGGGATTAGTTTGTGCCGAATCCGTGGATTTGAAATGAGCAATTATTGTTAAAACTGATGAATACATACAATTTTCATAAATCTGATTCTTCTGAGGTGTTACTTATAAAGATATTACCTCACTCAAAACTCAAATGTTTGGATATCATAGAAGTATGTATACGTCCGTAACGGGCCTAGTGGATAAGAGCGCTGACTCATAGTCATTAGGTCTCTCACCGCCGTGGGTTCGAGCCTCGTTCTGCAACGGTAACCCAGGTGCTTGTACTCCGGTTTTCGCCCACCTCTGATTAACGATCGGCTCGATATGAGTGAAATAATCTTGAAAGGGCCGTAAAACCCAAACCAAAAAAAAAAAAAAAATTATAGCCAAGCGTTTACCTTAAAAAGCAGTTTGTCTCTCTGTTCACCGGCAACGAAGATTAGGGGTAGTGCCACCATCGATTCGTTCCCTGGGACCTCACCAGCTGACCACACGGGGAAATTGGAAAACAACAACTAGTTCCCCAATTCCCATTGTAATTCTGTGTAAATACTTCATCCATTAACATGAACAGTACTTACTCATTCTCAGCCCCGACCCGCAACCATAGAAACGCACCTGTGGTCACAATGACAGCTGTCCTATTCATATGTCCGTCTTCATAAGTTAGACTGGGGCAGGATAGCTTTCATCCAACAGAATCGCAACGCGAAAATATTAGCTGGTCGTCTGTCAGTTCGTTCGTCCGTCCGTCCGTCTGTCTTCAGCCAGCAAAACCTTGCTGAGCTAGTGTCGTGACTGTCTTAACCAGCCTACTACATATTTCTTCAAGTTCTACATGTAACGATTTGGCAAATGGAGTGGCTGAATCCAAACCATTTTGTACTTACATGTATTTCCATGTATTAGGTCTACACCAAAGTTTTTTTCTTCTTCTTGTTTTATTACAGTTAGACCGCGTACAGCGTACCCAGGTTAACCTGGCGGAACTTTACGACATTATTTATTTATTTATTTACTTATTATTAAAGTTTACAGAATCTAGAAAAAAAATGAAAAACATTTTTTTTTTTGGTTTTTGTTTTTGATGCATTAGATTTGTACATTTTACCGCCGAAAAATACAACAACAAAAATTGTAAGATGAAAAGTCGTGATGATATTTTTCTGACTGTTGCTTAAAATATACATTTTGGGTACACGTTAGAAGCGCCACTTCGATGCGGTTTTAACGAGTACCCACAATCTATATTTTGGAGTAGAAATGAGAAAAATAATGTTTACTCCTGTCAATCCCAGTTTTACTCTATAAAAGTGGGGATCAAGTGTGTGTGTGTGTGTGTGTGTGTTGGGGGGGTGGGGGGGGTGGGGGGGGCGGTAAGAATTATAAAGATGTGTTTTTTTATGATGGGATGCGCTTGGTATGTGAGTGCGTTTTTAGTTTTACGTCTCGACAACAGCTAAGGTCATACGGAGATGGGACCTGGGTTTAAAGACTCATCCGAAATTCTGGAGAAGCCGGGGTCGATCCTGCGATCCCTGGTTAATGAGGCGAGTAGCATAACCACTACACCACAGAGGCTTCCAGCGCTTGATATGTTACATTGTAGCAGGTGCGGGTTTTCCACCTGCACTCAGGTATGAAAGAATTTGCTGTTCGTTGTGTTTTTCTAAAAAAAGTGGAAACCTTTGCGTTTTGACACTTGAAGCCAAAAATCTATTATAAAAAGTCAGATAGTTTTCTATTTTCTTATAAATTAATGAATGCATTTAACACAAACAGTTACGAACATCTATATAAACATGTGACAAAACAAACTGGGAATCAGACCCCCGGCCATCGGGGCTTGAAGAAATAGATGGGCTGCATGAACTGAAACCGACCCGCACACCAGTACTGGTAAACCGCTTAGAGGTTCTAAGTCTACCGAGCCAAAGCGGTGCTTACAAACCCTATTGGTTTCATTGGGCGATAGGGCTTGGAGATGTCATTTCATCTCAGTGTCGGGTAAAAGTCCCACAAAAGTGGAAGCAACGTCTCCAAAATGACCTATACTGTGTTGAAGGTGACGTTAAACATCAAATCAAACAACAGAACCAAAATGCCTAGTTCTAGAATTCCGTTGGATATGTCCTAAATCAGAAATAAATGTTAGAGGGAACGTAAGTCGTTTCTCATCTGAAAGCATTTTCACAAAAGAGACTTGCAACTAAGTTTGCTTCAGGTGATCTTAAAGGAGCAGCCTCACCAAGGTCTACACGACATTGGACAGGAGCGTTTCTGTGCCATACAAAATTATTATAAGTATTTACAACAAATTTATATTTTAGAGGTGCAATGGCCTGAACACATTTGCGATATATTTAGATAAAACTTGGACACAAAACAAATATAGCAAAGCTGATTCCTGGTCTGACATATAAAATAAAAATTATGTGTAAATGATTTTATCGGGAAGGGTGTAGTGTCCCCAAATCGTCCGTTTTATGCCAAAAATATAGTTCTCTCGTTTCTTTCACTCCTCCGTGTCACCAATACGCTTGCAGATTTTTTTGGTATCTGCCGAATACAGGCGGACGTTTACGGAAAAACGATCACAGTGCCACTTAACGAGAATAATGAGAACTAGAAGAAGCAGAAGCGGAATTTCAAGTTGCAAAATAGGACGAGAAACAGAAAGAAAACTACACAAATTCCAAAAGCAGACTACAAAAATGAATATCATAATGCAGTGTTGCACAATTGTAACTGGATATAGCATAACAGAATATCAAAATTGCATATTGCAATCTCAATGTTGCATAATTGAGTTTTTACCTAAATCCTGTTCCATAGATATCCTCACGAAAACAGGCCTATATAATTTTGACCCCCTTGAGCCCCAGAATTATAAAGTAAAACTGGGGTTTACAGGGGTAAACCTAGACTGGAATCAGTCCAAAAGTTTAACCAATCTTCTCCTTTGTATTAGCAATGCATTTATTTCTCCTCTCTAATACTTTCTGATCTCCAAAACTTTTGGATTCATTTGGTGCTATGGGATGGAAGTCATTGCTTTTGAGCTGGGTTAAAATTAATAAGATTATTCTTAAGTGAAATGATTAAATGAATGGACTGTTTCCAGTCTAGGGTAAACCTTATTTTTCTTATTTCTGCTCTAAAATATAGATTGCGGGTACTCTTAGAACCGCCTTTCATATTAAAATTTTTTGATTTTTCGGCGGTAAAATTTTCAATGAATTTGTATAGGCGTGTTTTCGTAATGTATTCTTATTAATACTCAGAACATAAGTTGTAGGCGCTCGTAAGGACCACCCCAGTCAGGCGACTCTAACGAGTACATACAACCTATCATCACGAAAACACGCCTATACAAATAATTTTATAATGAAATATTCTGATATTTTAGCTCACCTGAGCCGAAGGCTCCGGGGGAGCTATTGTGATCGGTCACCGTCCGTCGTCATCGTCGTCGTCCGTCCGCCCGTACGTATGTCCGTCCGTCCACAATTCCTTTAAACAACACCTCCTCCTAAACCACTGAATAGATTTTGATTAAACTTGACAGAAATTATCTTTGGGTGGTCCTCTCTCAAAGTTGTTCAAAGAATTCCATTCCATGCAGAACTCTGGTTGTCATGGCAACGAAAAGGGAAAATTAAGAAAAACCTTTAAAAATCTTCTTGTCTGAAACTAGAATGCCCAGGTCTTTGATATTTGGTATGAAGCTTCATCTAGTGGACCTTTACCAAGATTGTTCAAATTATAACCATGGGACCAAAACTGCCCCGCCCCGAGGCCCACCGGTTTTACATAGGCTTATATAGGGAAAAAGCTTTAAAAATTTCTTGTTTGAAACCAGAAGGCCCGGGTCTTTGATATCTGGTATGAAGCTTCATCTAGTGGACCTTTACCAAGATTGTTCAAATTATAGCCCTGGGGCCAAAAATGCTTCCGCGCCGGGGCCCTTTGGTTTTACATTGGCTTATATAGGGAAAATCTTTAAAAATCTTCTTCTCTGAAACCGCGCGGCCAAGGTCTTTGATATTTGGTATGAAACTTCATCTAGTGGACCTCTACCTCGATTGTTCAAACTATAGCCAGGGGGCCAAAAATGGGCCCGCGCTGGGGCCCACCGGTTTCACATAGGCTAATATAGGGAATACATTTAAAAATCTTCTTGTCTGAAACATGAAGGCCCAGGTCTTTGATATTTGGTATGAAGCTTCATCTAATAGACCTCTACCAAGATTGTTCAAATAATGACCCTTGGGCCAAAAATGCCCCCGCGCCGGGGCCCACCGGTTTTACATAGGCTTATATAGGGAAAAAGCTTTAAAAATCTTCTTCTCTGAAACCATAAGGCCGAGGTCTTTTATATTTGGTATGAAGCTTCATCTAGTTGACCTCTACCTAGATTGTTCAAATTACAGCCTGGGGGGCAAAAATGGGCCCGCGCTGGGGCCCACCGGTTTCACATAGGCTTATATAGGGATAAAGCTTAAAAAATCTTCTTGTCTGAAACCAGAAGGCCCAGGTCTTTGATATTTGGTATGAAGCTTCATCTAGTGGATCTCTACCAAGATTGTACAAATTATAGCCCTGGGGCCGAAAATGCTCCCGCGCAAGGGCACACTAGTTTTACATTAGCTTATATAGGGAAAACCTTTAAAATTCGTCTTGTCTGAAACCAGAAGACCCAGGTCTTTGATGTTTGGTATGAAGTTTAATCTTGTGGACCTCTACCAATATTGTTCAAATTATAGCCCTCGGCTCAAAAATGCCCCTGCACCTGGGCCCACTGGTTTAACATAGGCTTATATAAGGAAAAGAGCTTTAAAATTTTTCTTGTCTGAAACCAGAAGGCCAAGGTCGTTGATATTTGATATGAAGTTTCATCTAGTGGACCTCTACCAAGATTGTTCAAATTATAGCCCTGGCCCCAAAAATGCCCCCGCGCCGGGGCCCATCGGGTTTATATAGGCTTATATTGGGAAAACCTTTAAAAATCTTCTTGTCTGAAACCAGAAAACCCAGGTCTTTGATGTTTGGTATGATGTTTCATCTAGTGGACCTCTTCCAAAATTGTTCAAATTATAGCCCTGGGGCCAAAAATGGCCCCGGCCCAGGGCCCATTGGTTTTACATAGGCTGATATAGGAAAAAAAGCTTCAACTAGTGAACCTCTACCAAGATTGTTCATATTTTAGCCCTGGGACCAAAAATGGCGCTGCCCCGGGTTTTACATAGGCTAATATAGGGAATACATTTAAAATTACTCTTGTCTGAAACCCAAAGGCTTAGATCTTTGATATTTGGTTATACGAAGCTTCATTCAAGGACCTCTTCCAAGACTGTTCAAATTATAGATTAACGGCACAGCCAAGGGGTCCACATGTTTGACATAGGCTTATGTGGAGCACTGTGGTGCAGTGGTAAAGCATTGTATTTGAGATCGAGAGGTAGCTGGTTCGATCCTCGCATGCACCAAAGATTGTTTCCTTGAGCAAGAGACTTTATCCACATTGCTTAGGACTGGTTCTTACCCAGGAAAAGAGGGACACATGGAAGATTAGTGCTAGTACTAAATGTGTTGCCCTCTATAAATAAGATTGATTATTATTATTATTATTATTATTATTATTATTGTAGGAAAAACCTTTAAGAATCTTTTTCTTTGAAACCAGAGGCCCAGGCCTTTTATATTTGATATTAAGCTTTAATTAGTGAACCTCTACCAAGGTTGTTCAAATTATAGACCTGGGGCCAAAAATTGCCCCAGCCCGGGACCCACGTATAAACCTCTTAGCTCAGGTGAGCGATATAGACCATCATGGCCCTCTTGTTTCTTATTTCTGCTCAAAATATAGATTGTGGGTACTCGTTAGAACCGCCTCATCGAGGCGGTTCTAACGATTACCTACAATCTATATTTTAGAGCATATATAAGAAAAAATAAGGTACATGCATGCCCTTTACAATATAAAATTGGGGTTCGAGGAGGTCAAAATTATATAGGCGTGATTTCGTGATGGTCTTGGAGCAGAAATAAGGAACATGATGTATACGCAAGTAAACCCCAGTCTTCTCTATAAAAAGTGTTGTTGTTTTTTTGTTTGTTTGTTTTTTTTTTTGTTTTTTTTTGTTCATTTCACGGACTTGTTAACGTCATATATCGTAGATTTTTAAGTTTTTGGAGATCTAAAAGAATACATCTTACATGAATGTGTAATCGTAATGATTCTTTTTTTTTTTTTAATTTCAAAATGCCACCTTGCAAAATGAGCACCCCCCACTTTATACAGAGAAATCTTGGGTTTAGGGGGGTAAACATTATTGTTCTTATTTCTGCTCCAAGACATAGGTTGTGGGTACTCATTTGAACCGCCATTCCCCTTAAAGAAAGCATTTACCATGTCACATTGTAAGTAATCATTAGTTTAATGCGTTTTATCGGACAGATGCTAATCAAAGAACCATGAAAGAGACCACTTTTTAAGCACGAGAGAGTTATCGCGATGTTCTCTTAACGTCCAATGGACTTCGTTTTATCAACACGGACAAGCCAAACTCCTGCCATTGCTTGACACGGTACCCACTCAAGCTGTGATAATCTCGAAATTGGCGATTATTATATTAATACTTCATACATCCGTCTTTACTAGGTGTTATTTTCGTCTATTTATCAAAAATAAATAGTACTTCAGTTACATTTCAAGTGCCTCAAAACGATGTCTGACATAACACTTTACTATGTGAGAGCAAGTCAGTTGACTACTGGTTGAGCCACTTAAGGAGTGCACAAGTATAGGGCACCGCGTGAACAAGGAACAGCCTTGCCAAACCCAGTTGATATAGAAAAAGTGGAGTTTTGCAAGTACATGTATGTACACGGATGTACAGTGTTTCCCCATCTTTGTTCTCTCTCTCTCTCCCTCTCTCTCTCTCTCTCTCTCTCTCAATTTCGGGTTTTGTGTGTTTGTTTCGTTTTTGTATAAGTTTCCTATTTGCCCTCCCTTTAATTGATATCACAAGTATAAATTTATATGATAAAAGTCAAAACTGCTTGTTGATAGTAAGTGCTATAATCGAAAATTATCTCTCTCTCTCTCTCTCTCTCTCTCTCTCTCTCTCTCTCTCTCTCTCTCTCTCTCTCTCTCTCTCTGTCTGTCTCTCTCTCTCTGTCTGTCTCTCTCTCTGTCTGTCTCTCTCTCTCTCTCTCAATTCAGCTTTTGTTGGTTTCATCACTAAAAGACTCCCCATGTGATTTTGACGACCTAAAACCCAACTTTTACATAGTAGAAATGGGGTTTACAGGGGTAAACCTTAGTTTTCTTAATTTTAGAGCAGAAATAAGAAAATATCACAATTTTCATCTTAAAATTTTCATTTTTTCGGCGATAAAGGTTACAATATACAGTGTAATTCCGCTATTAAGACCACCTGAAATTAAGACTAACTCTGCTATAAAAAGCTTATTTAGAAGGTTTCAGTAATTCTTTCTTTGCGTTTTCTTCAACCAATGTCCTCTGCTCAGAGACCACCTTTGGGACTGTTTAAAAGTGGTCTTTAAGACCACTTTTGAACAGTCCCAATGGTGGTCTTAATATGGGAACTTTACTGTATTTGTATAGGCGTCTTTTCGTCACCTAAACGCTTTTTTCCTTTCCTGTTATTTTTTTCTCTCGTATTGTCTGATATTTGGTTTAAATCTGTAATTTTTCATCTTGGCAATATTCATTTCACCGATTATATCTGCAATTTTCATCGAAGATGGACAACTGATGTATATAAGCCTATCGGCTTCTTTCTGGATCCGTTTGTAAATTATTGTTTTGTCTGAAATATGTAAAATATATATGATTTTTTTTTTCATTTTAAACGAATTCTTCTCTCAAAAGATTTTTTTTCTTTAGTTTTAGTATTTATTTGAAGAAACACATACATACAATCTAAACCACATATAAATACGTATCATTACGGAAATTGGCCCCAGCCCAAAGGGGCTTGAAGAAATATATGGGCTGCATGATGCTTCCACGCAGAGCTGAATGCGGCCAGCACACTAGTACTGATAAACCGCTTAAAGGATCTAAGCCTGTCCAGGAACCGCGGTGCGAGGCGGACGGTCCATGCTAATAAACCCTATTGGTTTCATTGGGCGACAGGGCTTGAGATGTCATTTCATCTCAATATCGGGTAAAAGTCCCACAAAATTGGAAGCAACGTCTCCAAAATTACCTTTATAGTGTTGAAGGGGACGTTAAACCTCAAGTCAAACAAACAAAAATCATTACGGAAAAACGCCTATACAAATACATTGCGAAAATTTCAGATGAAAAATTGTGATATTTGTCTTATTTCTGATCTAAATATAGGTCGTGGGTACCCACGATCTTTATTTTAGAGCAGAAATAAGACAAATAAGGTGTACCCCTGTAAACCCCAGTTTTACAATACAAAAGTGGGGTTTGAGGGGGCCAAAATTGTATAGGCATGTTTTCGTGATGGGTGTTTAAAAGGATTTGAATGGAAGCTTAAAAAGCTTATTTAGTTCATCTGCTTGCTTCTTTAGTGACCAAAATTTAATGAGTAAATAAATAATCTTCAATCGAAGAGTGCAGTTAACCATAATCGTCCCAAATCATGTCCCCATTTGTTTTTCTTTTTTTTTTTTTTCTTTTTTTTTTTTTTAAATGTTATTTTCATAAATACATTCAATTTTATTAAAACCTAAGTTGGTTTACTATCTCCATCCAGCCTGGATCCCGTTGAGACTGATGACAGTTTTCACCGACGTGGTCACATGTTATCTTCTTTGTCAATAAACAAAATCCTTTATCAATTAGCTATCTTACTGTTATAATAAGTAACAACTGAGTGTAAACAAGGTGGGTGCACAGCGAAATCTGAACGAAACGAGGAATAAACAAACACACGTCTAAACCCCAAAATGGTATGGAGAAAACTCGGGTTTACGGGGGTTTTCATTAGTTTTTCTTATTTTTGCTAAAAACAAAGATTGCAGGTACTCTTTAGAACCGCCTCATTTAGGCGGCTCTAATGAGCACAATCTAGAAACGTCTCATTCGGGCGGTTCTACAGAGCACCCACAATCGAAGTTTGGAGTAAAAATAAACTAATAAAAATATTACAAGTGTTCATCAGGAAGATAAGAATATTGGAGGTATGAAAAATGTACTCTGCCAAACGGATGTGTAATCGAATCATCACGAAACACGCCTATGTAATTTTGACCCCTCTGAACTCCACTTTTATTTTGTTTTGTTTGTTTGATTTCAGGTTTGACCCTTTTAGTACCAAATGGAATCTTCCTCCTTATATATAGCAGGAGATCATTTCAAAATTTAGGGGTGTCAGGTTGCGTTTTTCTTCAAAACTGATTAGAAAAATGACTGAACTTTTAGCAAACAGTGGAGGCCCTGATCAGACGCCACATTCTGCGGCGTCTGATCTGGGCCTGCACTGTTTGCCAGGGTACCCATTTTGGGGTTTCCGGTACAAAATGGGTGAACGTCCCCATCAACACTGTATGAGTCATTTTAGAGACGCTGCTTCCAATTTTGATATGAAAAAAACAACATCTCAAGCCCTGTCGCCCAATGAAACCAATAGGGTGTATAAGCATGGTGGTCCGACTCGCACCGCTTTGCCTGGGCAGGAGGTTTTTCCCTTTCGCAGTTTAAAAGAAGTATTAGGGAACAACCGATTAGAACGCCTGATTTTCTTCTTCTCGGGGACAGGAAAATTGACGAGACTTAGACATATATGCAGTAGTCTAAATGCGGATTTTTTTCAATGTTAATATAATACGGAACTCGGCATATAGATGTGGAGCTCAGTTTGAAACAGCGGAACATTTTTTCTTTGAATGCAATCTATATAACATATAGACTGATCCAGTCATAATCGATTTTTCTTATTAACAATGGGTCCACCTCTTTGTGAAGATGGCGAAAATAGAAATATCATCAAGTTATTTTGGCCGTTCTATGATGTATCAAAGAAACGCATAGATTTTCATAGTGAGAATACTTATAAGTCTACATGACAGATTTTTAAGGCTCTGATATAAGTTCATGATATATTCAGATACCCGGTTGGCTTGCATTGCTGTAGATTCAAATGTTTTACATTTTCTGTATTTGTTATCAAAAAAGTTCTTTCACGCTGTTTTAGGGAGAGAGCTATGTAATTCTGTCCCGAAATAACAATAAAGTATGTTTAATCTAATCTATCAAATGTTTGATACTCGTTGATTTATTGAGGTTTTGGAAACAAATCATTCGCCTTCCTACCATTCTCACGGATAAGACTGTCTCGTGCATTCCTATGGAAATTGCATTGGTAATGATTTCACGTTTACAATTTGATGGAATGTCCGTATTTAAAGATGAGATAACATAACGACCAAACAGAATTTCGTTAGGCCCTTTGCAAATTCCGACTGACTGATGTCCAGACGACTATTGCATACTGTAACACTAGGCTAGGAGTTTTCCAGATGCATTACGATAATACACCCGTGCGAATTGGTGCATTTTTACACATCTCCAAAATGGCCATTTTTCTGATGAAAATCCGTGATATTTTTCTTATAAATACTGCAAACATAGGTTGTGGGTGCTCGTTAGAACCGCCTCAATGAGGCGGTTCTAACGAGTACCCACAACCTATGTCTTGGAGCAGAAATAAGAAAAATAATGAATACCCCCGTAAACCCCAATTTTCTCTATATAAAGTGGGGTTTAGGGGGGTCTCCATTTCACGGACTTGTTCACGTGATGGATGGATTTTTGATGTCCTAAACTGGGCGATGCATCTTTAAAATGGGACCCCTGATGCACACGATAGCCGCTCATGCATTCCTCGTTGCGTTAAACGGCTAAAATTATTCTAATAGGTATAGCAGAGTCTTTAAAGTTTCATTTGCTTTTCAAATAATTGATTTTCAATGTTGTTTCGTAATTCAGATACATGCCATGCAATTCACGTGCAACGTTTTCACTTTTGTTCAGTATATATTTTGGATGCTCTTTAGAACCGCTTCACTGAGTACCCACAACCTATCCTGGAATAGAAATAAGAAAAAAATAATGTATACCTCGTAAACTCCAATTTTCTCTATATAAAGTGGGGCATAGGGGGTGTTCATTTCACGGACTTGTTCACGTGATGCTATACATCACGTGGACAAGTCCGTGAAATGAACACCCCCATAACTCTACTTTATATAGAGAAAACTGGGGTTTTCGGGGGTATACATTACTTTTCTTATTTCTGCCCCAAGTCATAGATTGTGGGTACTCGTTAGAACCGCCTCAATGAGGCGGTTCTAACGAGCACCCATAACCTATGTTTAAAGTATCATTTAGAAAATTATCCTGGATTTTCCTTAGAAAAGTAGCCATTTTGGAGATGTGAAAAATGCACTATGTAGCACGGGTGTGTTATCGTAATGATAGATGCGGTCCTATAATTCCAAAAGTTTCCATTTATTTCTAAAATCCCGCAATCTGCTAAAGAGATTACTTTTGGCCAGTCATACGAGTTGTAATAATAGCTATTACCGAAAACCGTTGTTTTACGAAAACACGCCTATATAAATACATTCTAACCTTTATCGCCGAAAAAATGAAAATTTTAAGCTGAAAAATTGTAATATTTTTTTTATATTTTAGAGCAAAAATAAGAAAATAAGGTTTACCCCTGTAAACCCCAGTTTACTATATAAAAGTGGGGTTCAAGGGGGTCAAAATTATATAGGCCTGTTTTCGTGATGGTCAGTCATACGAGTTGTAATAATAGCTATTACCGAAAACCGTTGTTTTAAAAATGTTGCATTACGAAAACACGCCTATACAAATACAGTCTAACCGTTCTCGCCGAAAAAAAATGAAAATTTTAAGATGAAAAAATGAGATATTTTTTCTTATTTCTGCTCAAAATATAGATTGTTGGTACTCCTTAGAACCGCCTCATCGAGGCGGTTCTAACGAGTACCCACAATCTATATTTTAGAGCAGTCATAAGAAAAATAAGGTTTACCCCCGTAAACCCCACTTTTACTATATAAAGTGGGTTCAAGGGGCTCAAAATTATATACATGTAGGGGTGTTTTCCTTGATGTACACGGAAGAGTCTCCATCACGAACACACATATCTAATTTTAACCAATTGTATACTAGTTGACCCTTCCATTGCTATATGTTGGACAAATCCATTTGTCATATAAGGGCCTATGTTTTCATTTTTATTCTGTTTTGGATGGAAATTCTGTTGCCAAAGTACGCCTCTGTGGGTTTCCCACAGGCAATTATAATAATAATAATAATAATCGACCTTATTCAGGTGTAGAGGGTAACACATTTAGTACTAGTACTAATCTTCCATGTGGCCCTCTTTCCCTGGGTAGGAACCAGTACTAAGCAATGTGGATAAAGTTTCTTGCTCAAGGAAACAACACGTGGCGCTTGCGGGGATCGAACCGGCTACCCCTCGATCTCAAATCCGATGCTTTACCACTGCACCACAGCGCTCCACATGGGTTAACTTTCATGAAGTAAAACTCGGGTTTATAGGGGCACATGTATACATCATTTTTCTTATTTCTGCTAAAAACATAGGTTGTTGGTACACGTTAGAACCGCCCCGACAAGGCGGTTCTTATAAGCACTCACAATCTACGTTTTGGGCAGAGGTATGAAAAATATCAGAACTTTTATCTAAAAAAATTCACTTTCTTTGGCTGTGAATGTTCAAAATATTTGTATAGGTGAGTTTGGTTGAAATAGTTAAAGGTTTTCATGTATGTATCTATTGTTTCAGATTACTCGATTGAAGATAGCTAGAAATCCATTTGCTAAAGGGTTTAGAGAGGCCGGGAAATGCAGGTAATGTGATAAGCATTACGCAAACACGCCTATACAAATACATTGCCACCTTTATCGCCGAAAAAGATGAAAATGTAAGATGAAAAATTGTGATATTTTTCTTATTTCTGCTCAAAATATAGATTGTGGGCACTCGTTAGAACCGCCTCACCGAGGCGGTTCTAACGAGTACCCACAATCTATATTTTAGAGCAGAAATAAGAAAAATAAGGTATACCCCCGGAAACCCCAGTTTTACTATATAAAAATGAGGTTCAAGGGGGTCAAAATTATATAGGTGTGTTTTCGTGATGATCGGCGGCTGCACAGGCTAATCTGTATCTTTGTCGTCCGCAAATGGGGAAATCATATTTTCACTTGACCTGGCTCATATATGGTTTTTGGGATGATGAACTAAATAAGGCCTTTGCGGAAGTAGAAGCCACAGAACAGCCGGCTCTTCCTTGTAGTGTTCTATGTTCACATGAGGCATCTTTAGACTAGGGTATTTAAAGAACCATACGCGGACGCACTGACCAGATTTGTTGGATGCAAAAGGTGATCTAACCGTTGTCTTTGCTTGTTTTACAAGTCAGCTTGTAAACATCGAGAGAATCTTACTTGGGTGCAAATATCAATCCCGAGGGCCAAAGTCCGGCATCAGGAGGCTTGCCGAATGTTTCCAAATTATGATCGACTAGGACGGATCTTTTTTCTATCTCCCCCTCACACACATGATAGATTTCTTGCCTGCTTTTCATTTCTGAGCGTGGGTTTTTAGCTCACCCCAGCCAAAGGCTCCAGGGGTACTTTTGTGATCGGCCACTATCCGTCATCGTCGTCCGTCCGTCCGTCCACAATTTCCTCATTAACAGATTCTGACCAAACTTGGTAGAAATGATCTTTGGGTGATCCTCTTTCAAAGTTGTTCAAATAATTCTAGCTTCATCTTGTGGACTTCTACCAAGGTTATTTAAATTATAGCACTGGCGCTAAATTGGCCCCGCCTAGGGTCCCATACGTATAACATAGACTTAGTAAGGGGAAAACCTTTAAAAATCTTCTCTTCTGAAACCAGAAGGCTTAGACCTTTGATATTTGGTACACATCTTTATCTAGTGAACCTTTGCCAAGATTGCTAAAAATTTAGCCCTGTGGCCCAAAAAGGACCCACATAGGGGCCCATATATTTTACATAGGATAACATTGTAAGTGGGTTCATTGTATAGATTCCTGATCATTGCCTTCCCTTCTATTTTACATAAGGAAAACCTTAAAAAATCTTCTTGTCTAAGTCCAGAAGGCCCAGGTCTTAGATATTTGATATCTAGCCTCATCTAGTTAACTTCTATCAAAGCTGTTTACACTATAGCACTGGGGTGAAAACTGTCCCCGCCAAGGGGCCCATATGTTTTACATAGACCAATATAGGGAAAACTTTAAAAAAAGTCTTAAACCAGAAGTCCAGGCATTTGATAAATGGCATGTACCGTCGTCTATAGGTGATTTCTGGTATTTCTATGTGCTTTCCGGTATTTTGGTTGCTCCCACACCTCTGCCAAGATTGTTCACTTTATAGCCCTGCGACAAAGTTGGCCCCATTGCGGGGTTTATTTGTTTTACATAAACTTATATATGTGGGGAAATCCTTTAAAATGTTCTTTTCTGAAACTAGAAAGCCCTGGCCTTTGACATTTGACACATAGCTTTGTCTAGAGGACAGCTACTAAGATTTGTCATTATTGTGCTGGGGCCAAAAATGCCCAGCTCGGGGTCAACTTGTTTTGCACAGACTTGGCGGTAGGGCTCGAGATATCTTTTCATATCACTGTCGGGTAAAAGTCCCACAAAATTGGAAGCAACACTCAAAAATGACCTAAATAGTGTTGACTGGGACGTTAAACCTAAATTCAAACACACAAACAAATTTACACAGACTTATATATGGAAAACCAACCTTAGAAACATTTCATCACGAAAACACGCCTATATAATTTTGACCCCCCCCCCCCTTGAACCCCACTTTTATATAGTAAAACTGAGGTTTCCGGGGGTATACCTTATTTTTCTTATTTCTGCTCTAAAATATAGATTGTGGGTACTCGTTAGAACCGCCTCGATCAGGCGGTTCTAACGAGTGCCCACAATCTATATTTTGAGCAGAAATAAAAAAAATATCACAATTTTTCATCATAAAATTTTCATTTTTTTTCGGCGATAAAGGTGGCAATGTGTTTGTATAGGCGTGTTTGGGTTATGTATTCTAAAACCGGAAGACCATGGCATTATTTATTTGGCTTGTAGCTGAGCTTAGTGGACCTCTACCAAGACTTCAAATAATTCCCCTGGTGTTACTGTGACGTTTATTGACGTCATTATGCTCATTGACGTCAACCTTAACGACAACGTAACTGCCCGTTCACGTATGAATTCTCGATTTTTATCTTAACCTTGGATAGGATAAGAACTTCTATCCAAGGGTCATTTCTAGGTATTCCTTACGTGATGTGCAGGAATGCCCTGTCTCGGCTCAAACTCAAAATTGTTCACGCCCATGTACGTTGTGCCCAGACCAAGCGTTAGTGAAGACATCAGAAGTAATAACAGCAGCACTTAAAGCTAGTGTTTAATAAAGAAGGATGTAAATGAAAAGTAAACTTCAAATAAACATACATGGTTCTATAACGTGAACAAGTTCGTGTAATGATCACCCCTCTGCACCCCACTTTATACAGTGAAAACTGGGGTTTACAGGGGTATACATTATTTTCCTTATTTCTGTTCCTAGACATAGGTTATGGGTACTCGTTAGAACCGCCTCAATGAGGCGGTTCTAACGAGCACACAAAACCTATGTTTGCAGTATTAATAAGAAAAATATCAGGGATTTTCATCAGAAAAGTAGCCATTTTGGAGATGTGAAAGAAATGCATTGGCTCTTTGCTATATTTACAGAAGTTCTTTGGAAGCTATGATGGCGTCATTCGGAATGGTAATAGACTCGAGTGAAGCACCCAGTCCAAAGAAAAGACGAATTTCACCGGAAGAAGACAGTTCAGGTAAGATCTATTCCACGGAACACATGAAGTTTAGGCAATGTTGCATTACCTTCGGTGCATTGATGTGACGTCGGCGTTGTGCATCGTCGGTGTTGATGTGGCGTTGCGGACACATTACAATAACAACATGTGATGTGGTGCGAATCGGACCTTCCCGGCAAATAAAAAAAAATAGAAGAGAATCAGGAATGATACAATTGACCCACAGCTCCCATCAGAGACACCAAAGGGAAAGAAGCACATACATGAAACATCTAAAGCCCAGCGCCACGATACAACAAGTTGTATATAACTTGATATAGACAAATTTTGTTTCATATTCCTCTCATTGCTACATAGATATAACTTTTGTTTGATTTGAGGTTTAATGTCCCCGTTATTACTGTATAGGTCATTTTGGAGACGTTGCTTTCAATTTTGTGGGACTTTTACCAGACATTTGAGATGAAATGACATCTCAAGCCCTCTCGCCCAAGAAACCAATAGCGTTTACAAGCATGGACGGTCTGACTTGCACTGCTTTGCCTGGGCAGGCTTAGATTCTCTAAGCGGTTTACCAGTACTTTTCGAGGTCAGTTTCAGCTCTGTGTGGAAGCATCATGCAGCCAGTCTATTTCTTCAAGCCCCGCTGGGCGGGGGCCGTATCCTCATCATAAATTCCACCCACTATCCAGTCAAATTGCCAAAAGACAGACCCCTGATGCAGAGGAAATAAGTGTTCCTTAACACTTGTCCCGCTGAATGAATTAAATTTGCCACACCCACTTCTGATTATCAACTAACCACATTATTTGATATAATGTATTCATTCAATTCACAAATAAATTGCAAACAATGTAAATCCTGATCAGATGGCTGAAGCCATCTGATCAGGATCTACAGTGTTTGCAAATGTAGACATTGTAGTATTCAACAAGATAAGGTTTAACAAGGGTCAGTGCATCACGAAAAACACGCCTATATAATTTTGACCCCCATGCACCCTGTAAACCCCGGTTTTATTAAATAAAAGTGGGGTTCAGGGGGTCAAAATTATATAAGTGTGTTTTCGTGATGTCTTTAAAAAGTTAGGATGACTGATATCCAATAACATGGGCTCATGTATCACATTTTCAGCCTCCTGTCGATGTGCTGAGTCATGACCCCATGATCTGCATTTTCATTGGGTAAGATACTTGCTTTGGAAAAAGTGGTCCTACTCGTATCAAGCGGCATTGAATAGGACATGCTCTATTCCAGTGGTGTTGGATCCATCTCTAAAAAGCTTTATGTTACAACGTTTTAGTGTGGGCTGTACGATCTGTCATGACTCATCTACCAAAGTAGTATCGGGTAGCCTAGGCTTATGTACAATAAACAGGTACCTCAGCTAAAGACAATGTCTTGAAACTGGTCACTAGGTTTGAAGTTATTTCTTCTTAAGAGTACGAGTAATTCAGTAAAGAAATTATCACTATAATGCTAAACAGTACTTTTTATGCCAAACTTACCTAATTGAATTAACTATCCACAATGCCGAAATAGATTTCATTATGCGGTTTTTGTGGCCCTTTCAGTATTATTTCACTCATATAGAGACGATCGTTAATCAGAGGCGAGTAAAATCCGGAGTACCCGAAGAAAAATCACAAATCCTTCGTTTGAAGTTGTATTTAAAAAGGTTTACAAATATCCATGCGGCTCCCAACGGGCCTCCCTGCCCCAGTGAATAAGAGCGCCGACTCTTAATCATTAGGTCTGACACCGCTGCAGGTTCGAGCCTGGCTCGGGTCACATGTGAGACGCCAAATTCTGCAACAGAGGGTCAGGTGGTTTTTCTCCGGGTAATTCGGTTTTTGCCCACCTCTGATTAACGACCGGTTCGATATGAATAAATAATCTTGAAAGGGCCGTAAAACCAAAATACAAAACAAAACTAAACAAAAATCATACTTCCCCCGCCCATCGGGGCTTGGAGAAATAGATTTGGTTTCATGATGCTTCCACGCAGAGCTGAAACCGACTGCACACGAGTACTGGTAAACCGCTTAGAAGTTCAAAGCCTGCTCAGGCAAAGTGGTGCGAGTCGGCCCTGCAAATAAACCCTATTGATTTCATTCGGCGGCAGGGATTCAGATGCCAATTCATCTCAATGTCGGGTAAAAGTCCAACAAACTTGGAAGCAACGTCTCCAAAATAACCTAAATAGTGTAGACGGGGACGTTAAACTCAAATAAAACAAACAAACAAATATCCATAGTCAGTACTTTCTCATTATCCAAGCGATGTTTGATGAAAACTTCGCCATATAACTGTTTGCGTTGCTTTTCAATTTCAGGTGTAGAACGAACTCCAAGTTCAACGAAAAGTCTTCTAGGCGATGCTCAGAAATGCTCAGCTTACACAAATTATTCTGTGCCCCAATTCGGACCATACTCAAACGTCTTCATGCATCCATTTAAATCAGTGACACCACCAAAAGCCCACTGTCATCCTGCATCGTCGTTATCCATTACCTCTTTTACAACGTCACCCTTCATCCCAGTAGTGCTTTCGCCCACATCGCCTACGCTATTTACTCATTCCTTCTCTTCGCCCATGACTCCTTGTTCAAACTTACAAACTCCTTCACACATTCATCCAGCTTTTAGACAACCAAGTGCTTTCACACAGCTGACGGACCCGAAATGGACTTTTTACAATCCTCTTGCGAGTATAATGTGCCTTCAACCATCTAATTTTGTGACTTCACCGTACACTGCAGTAACAGCTGAGGTCAAAGATGAAGGACCTGGGGAAGAAGAGACAGATACATTAGATGATGAAACGGAAGATATAGAGGTTGTTTGAGCAAAAAGTGTACATTAACATAACACACCCGTGTAACATTGCGCATTATTTTATACCTCCAAAATGATAATTTTTGATGAAAAATTGTGATATTTTTTCTAATTTGTACTCCAAACACAGGTTTTGGGTGCTCGTTAGAACCGCCTCGATGAGGTGGTTCTAACGAGTTCCCATAAACTATGTCTTAGTGCGGAAATAAGAAAATAATATTTACCCCCGTAAACCCCAGTTTTCTCTATACAAAGTGGGGTTCAGAGGTGTTTTCATTACATGGACTCGTTAACATGATGAGTCAGTTCATATTCCTATAGGCATAGTGCATTTCTTCCTAGCTAAAAAGGGGCATTTTTTCTGATGAAAAGTTGTGATAGTTTTCTCGTTTTTTTACTCCAAACATTTGTTGTGGGTACTCATTGGAACCGCCTCAACGAGGCGGTTCTAACGAGTGCCCACAAACAATGTTTTGGTGCAGTTATAAGTAAAGTAATGTTTACTCCACGTAAACCCCACTTTTTCTATATAAAGTGTGTTTGAGGGGGGATGCGGCTACAGGGGTATTCTTTAGCGAAACAATGAACATTTTAAGATGAAAAATTGTGATATTTTTCTTAATCTGCTCAAAATATAGATTGTGGGTACTCGTTAGAACCGCCTCATCGAGGCGGTTCTAATGAGTACCCACAATCTATGTTTTAGAGCAGAAATAAGAAAAATAAGGATTACTCCTGTAAACCCCAGTTTTACTATATGTAAGTAGGGTTTGAGGGGGTCAAAATTATATGGGCGTGTTTTCGTGATGAAGTGCTGCAACCCTGCAAATTGTCTATGCAAACAGCAAATCCAGATGTGCTGGCTCATAATGAGCCGTCTCGTCAGGATTAATTGTTTTCCATCTAGTAAATGAGTTTGACTAAACCACTATCAGTGAAACTTCAATGACTGGAATTCCGGCCCCGATAGCTCAGTTGGTAGAGTGTCCGCTCCGGGGAACGGGAGGTCACGGGTTCGATCCCGGGCCGCGACATACCAAAGTCGTTAAAAATGGTACTAGCAGCTCCTCGCTTGGCACTCAGATTTACGGGGTTGAGCTAGGACTGGTCGACCCATTGTCAGGATAATGTGACTGGGTGAAGTATCATGTAATGTGTCTGGGACATGATACTTCAGTGAAGCAGCACTATAAAAGTGAGCAATGAGCTCCCTGTCGCAACCAGACACCGTCGTGATATGACTGAAAAATTGTTGAAAGCGACGTTAAACCCGAACACACACACACACACATACACACACACACACACACACACACACACACACACACACACACACACACACACACACACACACACACACACACACACACACACACAATGACTCGAAAACGGATGGCCTTTTTACCATGTTACCATTCCTAATTCGAACTCGCTCTTTAAACCCTAGATAATGCTTCTCATAGTTCCTGATTACTATAAACAATAAAATTCCGCTATTAAGACCACCTAAAAGTATGACTAATTCTGCTTTAGAAAGCTTATTTAGAAGGTCGCAGTTATTTTTCTTCCTGTTTTCTGCACACCGTGTCCCCAAGTCAGGGACCAACCTTTGGACCGTTCAAAAGTGGTCTTAAAGACCACTTTTGAACAGTCCCAAAGGTGGTCTTAATATAGGAAATTTACTGTATGGTGATAATTTAGGGAGTTTTCTCTAATTTTATTTGGTTCAGGTACATATAGACTTACTTTACACCTAGTTAACTAGGAGTCGACTAGGAACAGGCTCTGGCTAGACGTCATAGTTAACTACAGGTAAAGCTGGAGTTAACTGTACTCTGAGTATTTTCTTAACTGTTTTTAATAAGCATTTGTTAACTATGCAGTTAACTATAAGTTAACACCTTGTGTATTTGTAGTTCACTCCTAGTTAACACGGGTGTCAAGAATAATTTGATCAGTGCTGTATGTTGTGTGTACACATTAGCATCCCTAATGAGTACATACAACAAACCTTTATTTTAGAGATAATCGGAAATATATTTTAAGTCATTCCCATGATAGCTGTTCTGCAATGGAAGCTGATTTTCCTCCAGGTACTCCGGGTTTCGCCCAGCTGTGATTAACGATCAGCTCGAAATAAGTGAAATAAACTTAAAAGGGCCGTAAATTAAACCAAAAACAACAACAACAAAACTATGCCTCCTAATCCTCAGTGTCTCGAAATATTCATGGTCTCATACATTACGATAACACACACGTGCGACATAGCGCATTTGTCACCTCTCCAAAATGGCTACTTTTCCATGCAGAATTGAATGTTCACGGACTTATTATCACGATGTTTTTTTTTTCTATTCTTGCTACAAACATAGATTGTGTTAGCTCCAAATTTAGAAACAGAATTCGTTGAGGTAATTCTTACGAGTCTTTACTATCTATCTTTTTGAACTTAACTATGAAAAGTATTTAATATCCTTGTAAATACCACTTTTCTCTACATGAACGTGAACAAGTCCGTGAAATGAACACCCCGCTAAACCCCACTTTATATAGAGAAAACTGGGGTTTACGGGGGTAAACACTATTTTCCTTTGTTCTGTTCCAAGACATAGGTCGTGGGTACTCGTTAGAACCGCCTCAATGAGGCGGTTCTAACGAGCACCCACAACCAATATTTGCAGTATAATAAGAAAAATATATCAGATTTTCGTCAGAAAAGTAGCCATTTTGGAGATATAAAATTGCACTATATCGCAGGGGTGTGTTATCGTAATGAACAAGGGGATGTACAGCACGGACGAGTTACATGTAACATAATGGAAAAAAGACACTCTCGACATTCCTAAAAAGTGCTTTCATGTGATTGCGGCTATTAGGAGAAGGCCTCGGATAGAAATAATGACGTTCTGAGCTGTACGACTCCCCATGCCTAACTCTATACTACTCAGCCACTGCCCATCGGGACTTGAAGAAATAGATGGGCTGCATGATGCTTCCACGCAGAGCTGAAACAGACCCGCACACGAGTACTGGTTAACCGCTTAGAGGATCTAAGCCTGCCCAGGCAAAGTGGTGCGAGTGTCGGACCGTCCATGCTCATAAACCCTATTGGTTTCGTTGGGTGGCAGGTCTTGAGATGTCATTTCATCTCAATGTCGGGTAAAAGTCCCCCAAAATAGGAAGCAACGTCTCCAAAATGACCTTTACAGTGTTGTTGGGTACGTTAAACCTCAAATCAAACAAAACTCTGTACTACAGTATGGAAGCCGATGGGGAACATGTTGACTTGTGACATTTGGACCTGTGACTTGCGACTTGTGACTTTTGACAAACCTGAAGCAATAGCGGATGGCCGACGACAGCGATGATTGCGGTGAGGTGAGCGATTTTGCTCCTTCTGTTTATTGTTTGAAAAATCTCATTAAGAGGACCCTGTTTTATGCATGATAAACTCTTCTTTTGTAAATTGTTTTGACTTATGCCTTTCGACTTGTGACATTCGACTTATGACTTGCGACTTATGACTTTTGAGTTGTGACTTTCAACTTATGCCTTTCGACGTATGACTTGTGACTTATGACTTTTGAGTTGTGACTTGCAAAAATGTCCCCGATCGGCTTCTATATTTATCCTGTTTTTTATGTACTACCGCCATTGGTGTTATCACTCTCCATTCGGCTTCGCGCCAAGAAATGATCTAAAGTCGCAAGTCACAACTCAAAAGTCAGAAGTCGCACGTCGTAAGTCGAAATCACCGGAACCGTCGCTGTTGTTGTCCGCCCCCCACCATTGCTTCAGGTTTGCACCAATAAGTCGAAAGTGATAAGTAAGAAGTCGCAAGTCATAAGTCACAAGTCAAAAGTCATAAGCCCCAAGGCATAAGTCATAGAAATTCACATTAATGGCATTTTTCAAACAACATAATACAGAATGAGCAAAATCGCCTACCTCACCGGAATCGTCGCTGTCGTTGTCCGCCATCCGCCATTGCTTCAGGTTTGTCAAAAGTCACAAGTCAAAAGTCATAAGTCACATTACATTGTCCAAATGGCACATGTCAAAATGTCACTCATCGGCTTCCTTAGTACTACAGTAAGATTCCTATATTAGACGACATTTGGTACTGTTCAAAAGTGGTCTTTAAGAGCACGTTTGAACATCTCCAAAAATGGTCACTTACTAGAGGACACTGGTTGTGGAAAAAACTAAGAAAGAATAACTGGAGCCTGATTTTACATGTAACAAAGAAGAATTAGTTTCTTAAGGAGAATGGGAACACCTTGCAGATTTTTTTTTTTTCACAATTTTCAAAGGGAGGCAACTTTCGGGACTTCCTGTTCGCTTTTCTATAAGCCCTATCACACTGAAAAAACGGGTCTACTCTTAAAGGAAAGAATTTGCTTCTGCGGAGCAACTTCTTTGCTTTAAGAGTTGGCATATTGACATAGGAGATAAAAATAATTTTGAAAGCTTTGCCTCCCCCGAAGGTTTACCCATTTCTCTTAATGGCGGAATAGCGGAATGCCACTTTATGTCTATACACTTGATTCTATTCGTCCTTTTTAATATTTAGAAAAGAGAAGGTTTACATGTATATGTTATCTTTAAAACGTACTTTTGAAAACAAAAACAAAAAATACAGAAAGAAGTTGAGCGTTTGTTGTTTTTACTTATAGATTGTCCATCTAAGCAACACAATAATTATACATCACGAAAACACACCTATATATTTTTGACCCCCTTGAACCCCACTTTTATATTGTAAAACTGGGGTTTACAGGGGTAAACTTTATTTTCCTTATTTCTGCTCTAAAATATTGATTATGGCTACTCATTAGAACGGCCTCGATGAGGCGGTTCTAACGAGTACCCACAATCTATATTTGGAGCAGAAATAAGAAAAATATTACAATTTTTCATCATAAAATTTTCATTTTGTCGGAGATAAAGGTTACAATGTTTCGTAATGTATGTTGTCACTTTGTAAAAAAACCCTCCTATAACGTTTGATGGAGGGGGTTTGGTGCGGCGAAGGCGTCGTGTAGCCAACGTCACCAGGGCGTCCATGGCCTCCGCCCATCGGGACTATGCCTGGTGCTTCCACACAGACCTAAAAGTGACCACACAAAGAGTACTGATAAACCGCTTGTGGCCCCCACCCATCGGGGCTTGAAGAAATAGATTGACTGCATGATACTTCCGCGCAGAGCTGAATCCGACCGCACACGAGTACTGGTAAACCAATTAGAGGACCTCAGCCTGTCCAGGCAAAGCGGTGCAAGTCAGACGGTCCATGCTTATTAACCCTATTGGTTTCATTGGTCGACAGGGCTTGAGATGTCATTTCCATCTCAATGTCGGGTAAAAGCCCTTCAAAATTGGAAGCAACATCTCCAAAATGACCTATACAGAGATGACGGGGACGTTAAACCTCAAATCAAACAAACAAACTGCTGTGACTGCGCTTGATATTTCTTTATGTTTTCTGGCCACAGTGTCCCCTGGTCGAGGACCATCTTTAGGAATGTTCAAAAGTGGTATGTAAGACCACTTACAGACCACTTTTGAACAGTTCCAAAAGTGGTCTTTATAGACGAATTTTACTGTATATATAAAAATATCATGGAATTTAAGAAGCTATTTTGGAGATGTGAGAAAAATGCTCAATGTCGCACGTGTGTGTTATTGTAAAAGGTAGTATTAGGATTACGCATCCGTGCGCCACATTTCACTCTAACGAGTAGCTCTAATCTATTCTTTGGAGCAGAAATAATAAGAATAATATATACCCCTGTACATCTCAGTTTTCTCTATATAAAGTCGGGTTTACAGGGGTGTTCATTGTGCGAGCCTTGTTAACGAGATGGCTTTCTTATTTATGCTCCAGATAATGCATTGAGTACAAGAGATGCATACAATGGTAACTTTCGTCCCCTGAGGAAAACTGGGCATGAGAGCCCCTGATGAGGCCTCTTTTTCGAGCTGTGCATGGAAAGTCTGGCCCAGGGCACAATTATATCGGGCTGAATTATACTTCCGGTCCCCAGTGGGATGTACACTACTGCTCTATGGTAAATTGCTTTACCAGTACATAGACAAGTTATCATTACCAGTACATGTACAAGTTATTATAACCAGTACATGATCAACTTATCATTATTAGTTCATGGACAAGTTACCATTGCCATCACATGGGTAAGTTATCATTATCCGTACATGGACAAGTTATCATTATCAGTATAGTGACATGTTATAATTATCAGTATTTGGTCAATTTATCATTATCAGCACAAGGACAAGAAATCACTACCACTGCCGGCCTCGGTAGCTCAGTCGGATGCGCGTCTGACTGGTGATCAGGAGGACGCGGGTTCGATACCTGCCGGGGTCGGCAACATTCTTTCGTGGAGATTGCTCATAAAATCGTTTCCACGGTCATTCTATCCCTTCCGCTAATTCATGAAGGGCAGTTGTTAGTTTCTGGAGCAAGAAATTGCGCTGTACTGGTTAACTGCTTACGTATAAGCCTTTCCAGGAAAATGGTGGATAGGTAAACTGACGGGCTCAAAAATTACCCAAAGTAGTGTTGATTGGGCTGTTAGATATGTTATATAAAAGAGTTATCATTTGGAAGCAAGGAATACACTACAGAACCGAAAAATATGGAGTGTGCATGTTTTTTTGGCCAGACTAGCTAGTTTCGGCCAATTAGGCCTCATCAGTGTCCCTCAAATATTTTCAAAATTCCACAATGGAATCAATGATCCCAAAGGACAAGAAAATATAATCTACACTATGATGTAGGGCAGGGAGACGTTTTACCGCCGCCACACATTCCCACACACCAGCTGTAGTGAAGTTAAATATGTTCTATAAAAGGGTTATCCTTTGGAAGCAAGGAATACACCACAGAACCGAAAAATATGGAGCGTGCATGTTTTCTGGGCCAGACTAGCTAGTTTCGGCCAATTAGGCCTCATCAGTGACCCTAAAATATTTTTAAAATTCCACAATGGAATCAATGATCCCAAAGGACAAGAAAATATAATCTACACTATGATGTAGGGCAGGGAGACGTTTTACCGCCGCCACACATTCCCACACACCAGCTGTAGTGAAGTTAAATATGTTCTATAAAAGGGTTATCCTTTGGAAGCAAGGAATAAACTCCAATACAAACAAACAAATCACTACCAGTACGGTGACCAGTATATGGACACGTTATCATTCCCAGTGCATAGACAAGTAATCGTTACCAGTTCAGGGACAAGTAATCGTTGCCAGGTAGGGGACAAGTAATCATTGTCAGTACATTAGCCAAGATGTCGATATCAGTGCAGAGACAAGTGATCATTACCAGTAAATAAATAAGTCATCATTATCAGAACATTGACAAGTTTTCATTACCAGTAGATGGATAAGTAAAGGGACAAGTTATCAAAAGCAGTACATGGATAAGTTATTATTATCAGTACAAGGGCAATTTATCGTTATCAGTACACGGATGTTATCATTATCGTTACACGGACAAGTTATCATCACCAGTGTATGGATAAGTTATCATTTTCAGTACATAGACAAGTTATCATTTCCATTAAATGGACACGTCATCATTATGAGTATATAGATACGTTATCATTATAAGTACATGGACAAGTTTTCATCACCAGTACATGGATAAGGAAAGGGACAAGTTATCAAAACCAGTCCATGGATAAGTTGTCATTATCAGTACAAGGATAAGTCATCATTATCGGTACATGGATAAGTTGTTATTATAAGCACAGGGAAAAGTTATCATTATCAGTAGATGGACAAGTATCATTATTAGTACATGGATAAGATGTCACTATCAGTACAGGGACAAGTTATCATTACCAGTAAAGAGGCAAATTATCATAACCAGTAGAGTGACAAGTTATCATTACCAGAACATGGGTAAATTATCATTTTCAGAGTCAGTATCAGTACAAAGGCAAGGTATCATTATCAGAACATGGACAAGTTGTCACTATCAGTACAGGGATAAGTTATCATTATGGGTACATGGATAAGCTGTTATTATAAGTACAGAGACAAGTAATCATTATCAGTAGATAGATAAGTTGCCATTTTCAGTACAGGGACACGTTATCATTACCAGAACATGTGTAAATTATCATTATCAGTACATGGATGATTTTGTTTGTTTGTTTGATCTGAGGTTTAACGTCCCCGTCAACACTGTAAAGGTCATTTTTAAGACGTTGCTTCCAATTTTGTGGGACTTTTACCCGACCTTGAGATGAAATGACATCTCAAGCCCTGTCGCCCAACGAAACCAATAGGGTTTATTAGCATGGACGGTCCGCCTCGCACCGCGGTTCCTGGACAGGCTTAGATCCTCTAAGCGGTTTACCAGTACTAGTGTGCGGGCCGGATTCCGCTCTGCGTGGAAGCATCATGCGGCCCATATATTTCTTCAAGCCCCTATGGGCGGGGGCCGTGTACATGGCTGAGTAACTGTTATCAGTATAGGGGCAAGTTATCATTACCAGAAATTGGATAAGTTATAATTACCAGTACAGGGACAAGATATCATTACCGGTAAAGGAACAGGTCATAATTATCAGTACAAGGACAAGTTGTCATCAGTACAGGGACAAGTTATCATTACCGGTACAGGGACATGTTATCATTACCAGTACACTGATAAGTTATCATTATCAGTACATGAACATATTATCATAACTAGTTCATGGATAAATAATCATTATCAGTACATAGACAAGTTTTCAACACCAGTAATGGGCCAATTAATCATGACCATTAATGGGACAAGTTAGCATTACCAGAACAGGGGTAAGTAATCATTATCAGTACAGGGACAAGTAATCATTATCAGTTCAGGGACAAGTAGTCTTTACCAGTACATGGACAAGTTATCATTACCAGTACAGGGACAAGTTATCATTACCAGTACAGGGGCAAGTAATCATTACCAGTACAGAGACAAGTTATCATTATCAGTACAGTGGCAAGTTATCATTACCAGTACATGGACAAGTTATCATTACCAGTACAGTGACAAGTTATCATTATCAGTACGGTGGCAAGTTATCGTTATCAGTACATGGGCAAGTTATCATTACCAGTACAGGGACAAGTTATCATTACCAGTACAGAGGCAAGTAATCATTATCAGTACAGTGGCAAGTTATCATTACCAATACATGGACAAGTTATCATTACCAGTACAGGGATAAGTTATCATTACCAGTACAGGGACAAGTTATCATTATCAGTACAGTGGCAAGTTATCATTACCAGTACATGGACACGTTATCAATACCGGAACAGGGACAAGTAATCATTACCAGTACAGGGGTAAGTTATCATTATCAGTACATGGACAAGTTATCATTACCAGTACAGTGACAAGCTATCTTTACCAGTACAGGGGCAAGTAATCATTATCAGTACAGTGGCAAGTTATCATTACCAGTACATGGACAAGTTATCATTACCAGAACAGGGGCAAGTAATCATTATCAGTACAGGGACAAGTTATCTTTACCAGTACATGGACAAGTTATCATTATCAGTACAGTGGCAAGTAATCATTATCAGTTCAGGGATAAGTTATCATTACCAGAACAGGGGCAAGTAATCATTATCAGTTCGGGGACAAGTAATCATTACCAGTACACGGACAAGTTATCATTACCAGAACAGGGGCAAGTAATCATTATCAGTTTGGGGACAAGTAATCATTACCAGTACACGGACAAGTGATAATCATCAGTTCAGTGACAAAAATAAATTATAATTTTTCAGAATTTATTCACATGCCAATCATTCTCACAGTTTTACAGTAGAGTACGACTTTTTGGGGTGTCCTTGAAATAGTATTTACAAATTCCAACTCTCATATAAAATACAGTTACTCATGAAAAACAGCTATAAGGCAGGCTTCGTTTTTGTCTTGAGCATGACACATTAATAATTCAAAAACTGTTCATCAGCCAGAAGCTTAATATTTGTACCAAGAGAAAAGACATACCCCAAAGCCAATCGATTGAATATGAGATGTTGCGATATTATGGAAAGATAACCGTTAAGAACCGGAAATTAATCCTTTCAACGCTGATTTTTCGAAGTTGACTCAAATCTTTGAATTGAGTCACGTACATTCTTGTAAAATAGGGAGCGTTGTTTTGTTTGTTTGTTTGATTTGAGGTTTAACGTCCCCGTCAGCACAGTATAGGTCATTTTGGAGACGTTGCGTTCAATTTTGTGGGACTTTTACCCGACACTGTAACCAATAGGGTTTATAAGCATGGGCGGCCCGACTCGCACCGCATTTCTTGGACAGGCTTAGATCCTCTAAGCGGTTTACCAGTACTAGTGTGCGGTCGGTTTCAGCTCTGCGTGGAAGCATCATGCAGTCAATCTATTTCTTCAAGCCCCGATGTGCGGGGGCTTTAGGGAGCGTTGTTAATAATCATTAGCAAATGACAGGCTGTGATGGCCCATTATGAGCAATCTCATCTAGATCTACACTGTTTGCATATGTATTTGTACCGCTCCATGGGGTTGAAAGGGTTAGACAGTAGTAAGTGTGTGTATGTGTGTTTGAGTTTTACGTCCCACAAACAGCTGAGGTCATTCGGAGAAGGGACCTCGGTTTTAAGACTCATCTAAAAGTCTGGAGAAGCCCGAGATCGAACCTACGACCCCTGGTTAATGAGGCGAGTAGCTTAACCACTAAACCATCACGTTTACATCGCCGTGAACTGAACACCCCCACCTAAACCCAACTTTATATAGCGAAAACTGGGGTTTACGGGGAGGTACATGATTTTTCTTATTGCTGTTCCAAGACAAAGATTGTTTGTAGTAGTTCGAATAGCCTCGTTCAGGTAGTTCTAAGGAGCAGTCGCAACCTATGTTTGCAGTATAAATAATTACATCACAGATTTTCATCAGAAAAGACGCCATTTTGAAGATCTGCAAAAAATACACTATATCGCACGGATGTGTGTTTGAAGGAGCGCCATAAAAATGAAACCGATTGTACTGATATGGTTAGGAGTTAAACGGCCCGGTCAACGCTATTTATGCCATATCGGACCGGTCAGTTTATCTAACCATACCTTTCTGGGCAGGCTTATAACATAAGCGGTCAACCAGTATAGTGCACATTCTTTCGCCAGAAACTGACAACTGTCCATTCTTAAATCCGTGAGAGAATTACTGTAATGGGAGTACATTACACAAACATGCCTATACAAATACATTGCCACCTTTATTGCCGAAAAAATGAAAATTTTAAGATGAAAAATTGTGATATTTTTCTTATTTCTGCTAAAATATAGATTGTGGACACTCGTTTGAACCGCCTCATTGAGGCGGTTCTAATGAGTAGCCACAATCTATATTTTAGAGCAGAAATAAGAAACATAAGGTATACCCCCGGAAACCCCAGTTTTACTATATAAAAGTGGGGTTCAAGGGGGTCAAAATTATATAGGCGTGTTTTCGTTATGATTTCAAATTCAAAGAGAATTGCGGGCCAAAAAAAAAGAACCTATAATCACGTGTCCTGCTGTTGTTACATACAAATCGGTGAATTCTATCAAGTGACATGTTTCCAGTTAGTTTAAGGACACTTGTACAAGGCAATGATGAAGTTAACCTCACAAGGACATACTTGAAACATCTTGTTCATGTTGAGCCTGTACTTATTTCCAAAATACGTCATTCGGAGAATTTCTCGAGGCCATTAAATCAGTTGACGGGCTTGGATTTCACAAGTATAAAGTGAAGACATGGACTCAAGTTGGAAATTGAGGTTAAGTGAAATTATTCGATATTCTTAATGTATTGTGATGTCTTAGCAAAGAAAGTTTAACGACACTTTTAGAATTCCAACTGAATGATAAAACGGTTCCCATTACGAAAACATGCCTATACAAATACATTGCAACCTTTATCGCCGAAAAAATGAAAATTTTAAGATGGAAATTGTGATTTGCTTCTTATTTCTGCTCAAAATATAGATTGTGGGTAGTCGTTAGAACCGCCTCATCGAGGCGGTTCTAACGAGTACCTACAATCTATATTTTACACCAGAAATAATAAAAATATGGTTTACCCCTGTAAACTTTAGTTTTACTATATAAAAATGGGGTTCAAAGGGGTCAAAATTATACAGGCTTGTTTTCTTGATGGACGTTTCATCACGTGAACAATTTCATCACGTGAAATGGACACACCCTAAACCCCAATTTACATAGAGAAAACTGGTGTGTTCGGGGGTATACATTATTTTTCTTATTTCAGCTATGACATATAGGTTGTGGGTACTCGTTAGAAATGCCTCAATGAGGTGGTTCTAACGAGCGCCCACAACCTATGTTTGAAGTAAAAGTAACAAAAATATGACAGATTTTCATCAGAAAAGTAGCCATTTTGGAGATGTGAAAAATGCACTATGTTGCACGGGTGTGTTATCGTGATGTCAATAAGGAGGTTCTAACGAGCACCCACAATCTATATTTTAGAGCAGAGATAAGAAAAATAAGGTTTACGCCTTTAAACCCCAGTTTTACTATATAAAAGTGGGGTTCAAGGGGGGGGGGGGTCATATTATATAGGCGTGTTTTCGAGAAGCGGTGGCAGGATAGTGGTTTCCCTCCCATGGTCGGTTGGTTTTCCTGACCTGCATCATAGTGTAATTTATACTTTTCATGTCCTTTGGGATTGTGGAATTTTGAAAATATTTGAAGGTCACTGATAGGGCCTAAATGGCCGAAACTAGCTAGTCTGACCCAGAAAACATGTACACGCCATATTTTCCAGTTGTGTGGTGTATTCCTTGCTTCCAAAGGATAACCCTTTCTAGAACATATTACAATTCAGGGATGAGAAAAATGCCCATTTTCCTATCCATCATGAAAACATTCCTATATAATTTTGATCCCCTTAAACCCCACAACCTGACTTGCCTTCACTTCTAATTAGGTACCAAAATTGACATTTCCGTAAAATATAGGACAAGACCAAACCAGTCATCAATTATTTAGCTTGTAGGGCTCGAGTCCCTCTTACTGTCTGCCAAGTTACAAGGTTATCTGACTGGTTCTGAAGAAGAAGATTTTTAAATGTGTTTTACCACATATGGGCAAGACAGACATCTTGGTCATGTGAGAAGGTCCAACTTTTGTTCCCATGAGGCACAGGTATTCTATATAAAAATTAGCCCTGTTGTTTCTCAGAAGAAAATGTTTGAAATTTTGATAAACATTCAATTCTTATGACAGTGAGCTAAGGTCACTGAATGAAATTTACCTTTGACATTCATAGACATTCATATAAGACACACTTTCTTTTCAATAACTAAAACTGATTTGGATAACAGCACTGTTGTACTCTTTTCCCATTCAAGCGCAATGGGTACCTTATTTGACCTTGCCGTAAAACAGGTCAAAGTCAAACCAGGGTTATCATTTCTTTCACTTTTTTAAGTCCCTTTTGCTGTCTGGCAAGTTGCAAGGTACTTGTGCTTCTCGGAAAAGGAAATTTTAGAGGTTTACTTTTTTACTATATATGCTATGGGAGTATGTCCACCATCTTGGTAATGTGACCAGGACCAATTATACTTTTTTCCCACGAGACATAGAAGTTCAAAATAAAATCTGACTCCAACTGGCCTTCTGAGAAGAAGATTTTTGAAATTCTGATGGCAATTCTTTTGACTTCAAGCGTAGGTCAGTTCTATGAAAAAATAGAATCAGGGATGGAATCATGTCACGGTTGGGTTGGGCAAACATTGTAGACCCAGATCTAACTCCGCAGAACGCGTTGAGTGAAGTTGATTGAAACCGACTACTGGCGAAAGGCAGGCTTGTCAAGTGAAAAGAAACGTGATTGTTAAACCCATATAAGATAATGAAATCTTCCGCCTAACAAATTTGAAGTAGTCCATTTCCAAGTATAGAGGTGTCAGGATTTTTTTTTTTTTGCCATTACGAAAACACGCCTATACAAATACATTGTAACCCTTATCGCCGAAAAAAATTTAAGAAGAAAGATTGTGATATTTTTCTTATTTCTGCTCTAAAATATAGATTGTGGGGACTCGTTAGAACCGGGCGGTTCTAACGAGTACCAAAATCCATATTTTAGAGCAGAAATAAGAAAATAAGATTTACTCCTGTAAACCCCAGTTTTACTACATAAAAGTGGGGTTCAAGGGGGTCAAAATTATGTAGGCGTGTTTTCGTGATGATTAAGTTATATAAAAATAAATGTTCTCAAAGCAAACAGTGTAGAGACTCAGATCAGACGCCGCAAATTGCGGCGTCTGATCTGGATCTAAACTGTTTGCTAATGTCCCTAAAACGGACACTAGACTTATATGGGTTTAGAGAACAAACAAAATCCCTTTTCAAAATGCTTTTTTTCTCAGCCGTTATGTAACGGCACGAACGATATCACAGGGGAGCGTCTTGTCACGTTCTATTAATAATCGACATGTAATTGAAGTACCGTGTTTTCAAAATAATAATTAGTTCCATTGGAACAAAACATCAACAGACACGCGAAACTCCAAGCAACCTGACTGACCTTCACCGCAATTATTTCAAGACGCTCACCCAAATAAATGTAATAATAACAACGCGTAGCCATATGAAACATATATATTTCTCTCTTGACTAGAATTACACTTTATAAAAAAAATGTTGAACATGATAAAGCACTGAAACATTGTTCTACAATAAACCTTATACAGTCTTATCTTGTTTATTTGTCTTGGTTCAAATTGTGGAAGGTTGTGGACAGGCGGTTTAATAAAAAGGAGGGTCGCTGTGCTGATCTGTCTTTCTTTGCACGCACCAAACAATGTTTCGCAAATGCATTCATACATTAACTGTAATACATTCCACATTATGCATTCCATAGTATGCATTCCATTCCATATTATGCATTCCAATTGTCCGAATTACTAAATCAATCCCATAATTTAAAAGCAAATTCTAAAAATCCAGGCGGTGCCACATAAATAGACTTCATTTCCACACCTGCTAGGACAAACCTCTCAAATAAAAGAAATCCGGTTTAAGCATTTGGTGCGTGCAAAACTTTTGCAATAACTTACAAATTTAAGATTTTGAATTTAATGACCAATGAGCATCGTCTCCATGATATTGGGCCTCTGCCATTTGGCCGGAAAAATCCCAGAAGGACAAATTGAGTCCCGTTCCTGGTCGCAAGTATTTGCAAGCCAGCTTCCAGGTATCTAAACAGATTAACCGACTAGCAAGACGCCTCTTAATTGACTGCTGAATTCCGCCACAACAAATTACTGTAACACTTGAATGGCGAAACTCATCGTGATTACATATCCATGTATCATACTGTGGATCTTACACTCCTGGTCATTTCATATTGAATTCATGAAACGAGCCTTAGGCGAGTTTCATGAATTTCTTATGAATATTACCACGAGTGTAAGATTCTGTATATCACATAATGGTTTTAAATCGGATTTTATTGCAAAAGAATTTCCAAAGAAAGCATTGGGTTGTCACGTACGGCGTCGACAATGGCGTTACGCGCCAGTTACCATGCGGTATTACAGGTTCAGTAAAATCCCGCTAACACCACCTAAAAATAGGACTAACTCTGCTTTAAAAATGGCTACTTTTCTTATTTGCAATCCAAACATAGGTTGTGGGCACTCGTTAGAACCGCATCTAACGAGTACCCACAACCATTGTCTTGGAGCAGAAATACACAGTGCATTTTTACCTCTCCAAAATGGCTACATTTCTTATTTGTAATCCAAACATAGGTTGTGGGTACTCGTTAGAACCACATCCAACGAGTACCAACAACCTTTGTCTTGGAGCAGAAATACACAGTGCATTTTTACATCTCCAGAATGGCTACTTTTCTTATTTGTAATCCAAATATAGGTTGTGGGTACTCGTTAAAGCCGCATCTAACAAGTACCAACAACCTTTGTCTTGGAGCAGAAATACACAGTGAATTTTTACCTCTCTAAAATGGCTACTTTTCTTATTTGTAATCCAAACATAGGTTGTGGGTACTCGTTAAAACCGCATCTAAGAACCTTTGTCTTGGAGCAGAAATAAGAAAATTATATAATACCCCTGCAAACCCCGGTTTTCTCTATATAAAATGGGGTTTAAAGGGTGTTTATTTCTCGGACTTGCTAACCTGTTTTACAGGGATGTTCTTAGTATGGGCAGCTCTCCACCAAACGGTTACGATAACATTTGAGCCAGCGCACGACAAAACCTACAATAAGACATGTGCGCCCATCGAAGACTCAGATCAGCCTGCTCATCAATATAGTCTAACCAGAGATTTCTCTTGCTGCATGGAGGAACATCGGGCCCTTAGCTATCCTTAGAGCGCACAACGAAGACTATGATCAGACTGCGCGAATGCGCAGGCTGATCTGAGTCTTCGTTGGGCGCACATGTCTGATTGGAGGTTTAGTCATGCGCTGGCTCGTTTAATAATCCGTCAAAACGGATGGATACAGAAACATTCGTACACGTTGGAAAGTGTTAAGCCTTTTAATCTTTGGATGATCTAGGCCTGTCCGTATAGCTATCAAGAGATTCTGATAACCGATGACAAATGGAACACATTTTCTATGGCGATTCTCGTCGTCTAATAGTCATTTTAACGTAATCAAACAATGATACTTTGAAATGTCACAAAATTGTTGAGTTGTTAAAAGTGAATTGTATCGTTAACACTAAATCAAACAGATCTCAAGCTTTAATTGCCTGCTGATGGAATGTACACATTGCTATCTATAAGAAGAAGAGCTAAGTTGAGGTGAGAAAGTTATCATCATTTAAATATCATATACACGTGTACCGTAAAATTTTAAAATCAAAAGGAACTTCAACTCGATCGTGAAAAAAACACCACTTTATACATGTATAGAAATGACTGAGATTTACATAAAATTACGTAAACACGCCTTTATAATTTTGATCCCCTTGAACCCCACTTTTATATGGTAAAACCGGGGTTTACAGGGGTAAACCTTATTTCTTCTCTTAAAGAAAAATATAGATTGTGTGTACTCTTCAGGCGGCCCTAACGTGTACCAAAATCTATATTTTGAGCAGAAATAAGAAAAAAAAAATGACATATTTTCTTTTCAAAATTTTCTTTTTTCTGGCGGTAAAATTTACAAACATTTCGAAAACACGCCCATTTAAATATATTGAAAATTTTACCACCGAAAAAATGAAAAAGTTCCGATAAAAATGTGATATTTTTCATATTTTTCTGCTCCAAATATAGATTGGGGGTACACGTTAGAACCGCCTCATCGAGTACCCACAATCTATAGTTTAGAGCATAAGAAAAATAAGGTGTGCCCTTGTAAACCCCAGTTCATTATATAAAAGTGGGGTTCGATCGGGTCACAATTGTATTCGCGTGTTTTCCTGATGTATTTGTAAAGACGTGTTTTTGTGATGACTAAGTATCGGGCCGGAATTGTATTCGCGTGTTTTCCTGATGTATTTGTATAGACGTGTTTTTGTGATGAATACATGTACATTGGTTTTCGTATTTTGACAAGAAACATACCCAGAATCTGTGTTTGCTGCAGAAATAAGAAAAAAAAATATCACAAACTTTCATGTTTTGACTACAGTATATCAGACGGGTATGGATAGCAACAGAGGAGATGTGTGTTTGGTGATGACTTCCTTATTTCTCCATATAAAAATAGAAAAAAGAGGCAACGGTCAGGAATCGATACAATTAACCCACAGCTCCCATCAGAGACACAAAAGGGAAAGAAACAAACATTAAGTAACATACCCCAACGGAAAAACCGACGATGTAAATCCAAAAACGGGGCCTCGGTATCAGAAGAATTTGCTTTATTTAACTGAAGTTCTTGGGGGTATATTTTAGTGATCAAAACATCGAAATAGGTAAAGTCATTCAAATATCTAGAACCATGTTGTGGGTATTTATTGGACTCACCTCGCTGAATACCCACAATGTGGTTCTCTATGGAGAATCAACAAAAGTTTCCGAATCAGTGCCGTACACGGTGATATAATCTTGCATTTTCACGAGAACAAGGCTCTTTAACCCATTTTGTACTGGAAACCCTAAAATGGGTACTTGGTATAGGTGCAGTTTACAATGTATTTCATAGTGCAGTATGCCGCCTGGCTTGGCGCTATCGTTAACCCCAAAACGCCTATGCAAAAACACCCCTATGCAAATACATTGTAAACTTTACTGCCGAAAAAACGAAAATTTTAGTATGAAAAATTGAAATATTTTCTTATTTCTGCTCAAAATATAGATTGTTGGTACTCGTTAGAACCGCATCATCGAGGCGGTTCTAACGAGTACCAACAATCTATAATTTAGAGCAGAAATAAGAAAAATAAGGTTTACCCCTGTAAACCCCAGTTTTACTATATAAAGTGGGGTTCAAGGGGGTAAAAATTATATAAGCGTGTTTTCGTGCTGTAGCTCAAACTGTTCATGTCTCTAACAAAGTTACACGGTACCAAAGGTATTTGAGCAAATGAAGCTCGACTTTATGTTTAAAAATGACACTTTTACTTATATAATGCGCAACATGACTGAATCATGCTCACTGTTTTAGTCATCCATGTCAACCATTTAATGACAATGTTGTAAAATGAAAACTGAAATGATGCGCACTATGGTTGAAGCATGCTCGCTGTGAAATCCATTAATCTTGAGCACTTCAGAACTACTATCTAAAATGAATATTTAAATGATGCGCACTATGGATGAAACATGCTGGCTTTTTTATCCACTCATATTAACCACTTCACGACAATTTTTCTGAAGTGATGCGCACCATGGGTGAAACATTCTCGCTGTGTTCATCCATGCTGTCTTATTCGTGCTATTCATGAAAAGATGCGCACCATGACTGAACTATGCTCGCTACGTTCCTTTAGGACTATTTTCTGAAATGAAGATTAAAAGATGCACACCATGGCCGAAGTATGCTCGCTCTGTTATTCATCATTGTTGATAACTGCATGGCTTTTATTTTTCTAAATTAACACTTTAAATGATGCCCACCAAGGCTGAAGCATGCTCGCTTCGTTCTTAATCAATGCTTACAACTTCATGGTTATTTTCTTAAATGACTTAAAATGATGCGCAGCATGGCTGAAGCACGATCGCTCTGTTCATCCATGTTGACCACTTCACGACTGTTTTCTAATCTAGCATTACGATAACACATCCGTGCAACATAGTGCATTTTACCATCTCCAAAATGGCTACTTTTCTGATGAAAATCCGCGATATTTTTCTTATTTATACTGCAAACATAGGTTGTGAGTGCTCGTTAGAACCCGAGTACCAACAACTTATGACTTTGAGTAGTAATAAGAAAAATAATATTTACCCCCGTAAACCCCAGTTTTCTCTATATAAAGTGGGGTTAAGGGGGTGTTCGTTTCACGGATTTGTTCACGTGATGGGTAGAAGCATGCTCACTGCGTTCATCCACGTTGATCACTTCATGTTTATTTTCTCAAATGACACTTTAAATGATGCGCTCCAAGGCAGAAGCATGCTCGCTTTGTTATTTTCTAAAATGTGTCTTAAAATGATACGCACCATTTCTGATGCACGCTCACTCTGACCATCCATGCTTACCGCTTCACGCATGTTTTCTAAAATAAATGTTTAAATGATATGCACCATGACTGAAGCCTGCTCGCTGTGTTCATCCATGTTTACTTCTGCATTACTATTTTCTGAACATTTAAATGAATATTTAAATGATGCGCATCCAGGCTGAAGCATGCTCACTGCGTTCATCCATGTTGACCACTTCATGGCTATTTTCTAAAATGAATAACATAATGATGTGCACCAATGTTGAAACATGCTCCCCGTGTTCATCCATGTTGAACACTTCATTACTATTTACTAAAATGAATATTGAAATGATGCGCACAAAACCGGACAATTGCTCGGTATGTTCATCGATGTTGACATTCTAAAATGACTTTAAATGATTCACACCATGGCTGATCATGCTTGCTGTGTTCATTCAAGAAGGTCACTTTGTTGTTGTATTTTTCAATGACTATTTAAGTGATGCACATCATGCCTGAATCTTGTTCGTTTTGTTCATCCAGGTCGACCACTATGTCTAAAATCACCATTTTAGTGATGTGCTTCATGGCTGAAACATGTGTACTGTGTTCATTCATGTTTTATCATATGGCGTCGCGTCTGAGAGTGTAATAACGCCATGTAATAAATTCGATAATCCACTAGTAGAATTAAATATGTAAATTAGCTAGATACGTTCCGTAACGTTACATGTACGACGTCCTTAACGACGCCGCGTTTACTAATGGCTGGATATTGACATTTTTGTAAACAATCGTGAATAAAATGCGTTTTAAATGTCATATGATAAATAGAATCTTGCATTCGTGCTCATGTATTATTGAATTTATTAAACTCGTTGAAGAAAAGGGATAAAATGCTCGGCAAAGCCTCGCATTTTATCCCTTTTCTTCAACTCGTTTAATAAATTCAATAATACATGAGCACTCATGTAAGATCCTCTATGACAACAGCATGATTATTTTCTAAAGTGTCTATTTAAGTGACGGTTGGTACGACTGAGTCCTGTTCGCTATGTCCATCCATGTCGCCTACTGTCTTTCTTTTCTTGTTTCTTCTTTCGTTACGAGAAGCGTTGTTATATCTCTCTTTTAACTTCGAACACATAAACTCGAAAAGTAATCTCCACGCATCCGACGCGTTCGACGTTAATTTTCGGCGTAGCTGTCTTTTCCAAGTATCTAGCACTGATTCAATAAAGATATCCCAGTACTCTGGTTTGAAGCCGTCATACTGCAGGTGCTGACCTCCTAGAGACTCCAACATTGGTCCCATGGCATTATTTAAATCATCCATATTATCTATAGCCGCCCCAATAGCTTGTACAAATCTTGATGCGTGTCCCCTAAAACAGGAATCCGTCACAAGAGCTTCCCTTTCATACGCTCGGAATGGAAATAATTGCTTCAAGTCTGGTTTCAGAACAAATATCCTGAGAAATATTTTTATGCCCAGTCCTGGGATATCTTTGGACAGTCTGTTCCAAGTCTTCTTGATTAAGTTTTTATCCTCGTCCGTTATGTATTCCACATAGTTCGTTAAGCTCTCTGATCTATGCTTGGTATTTGATCTCATAGCAACAGATGCAGAACAACCCATTATGTCTGTTGTCTGTATGTTTGTCTAAGACATAACTAGTTATATATTTAATCAAACAAAGTGAGAATTCTTAGAATATCCTGTTTTTGTCTTATTTCTTAATTGCAAACGTTAGTATATATCAAAGCATTGACAACACTCGTGGGTCGATTTTCTCAGAGTGTATGCTGGAAAATGGTGTTTGTTCTGGGTCTACAATGTTTGCTAGTATCCATCACGTTAAAAAAGTATAAGCGAAAGCAATGGTCAGTAATCGACACAATTAACCCACAGCTCCACTCAGAGACACCAAGGGAAATAATCACAAACATGAAACAACTAGACCCGAATGGAAACAACACTAGCGGAAAGCCAAAAATACAGTTACTTTCCCACAAAATGGCCAGCAAATTAATATAAGCGATACACACACTCAAAGACAAGCCATAACAAAGTCAAAGTCCGTGTAATGAGCAACCCACTAAACCCCAGTTTATATACAGAGAACAATGCTATTTTCTTTATTTCTGTTCTAAGATATAGGTTGTGGGTACTCGTCAGAACCGCCTCGATGAGGCAGTTCTACCACGCCGTGGGAACTCGTTAGAACCCCCTCGATGAGGCAGTTCTAACGCGCATCCGCAACCTATATCTGGAGTGAAAATAAGAAATATATCACAATTTTTGTATCAGAAAATAATCATTTTGGAGATATGAAAGAACACACGATCTCACACGGAAGTGATATCGTAATGTACCAGAACGTGAACAAAGTCCGCGTTTTATAAGATTACTAATCTTTACACTGCACTCCGAAGATAAACAATAAACAGTCCACCTCAAAACTGACCATAATCATGAGCTCATCGAACGTGTTATAAGCTCCTTATAGAATTTTTCAAATGCGTGGAATGACTGTTTCTTTTCCAATAGGATAAATGAAATTTGATATCTGACCATTTGATTTTCGTTCATTTATGCCAAGCGTAATAACAAATATTGTGGATTCCGAGTTTATAATGCTTCCTTCAATAAGCCAGAGGTCATCCAAGCACCCTTCTATATTTTTAATGACCTGCCCTGGAAAGTAAGGTAGAACATGTCAATCAAAATAAATGGGTTACTTTTTTAATGAAGGTGACATGTAAACCCACTTATGCCTAGCGTAGCAAAAAAAAAAAAAAAAAAAAAAAAAAAAAAAGTTTTCAAACGGTGTAGACCGAAGACAGACGCTACAGAACGTATGTGTGGCGTTTGATCAGGGTCTTCTAAGAAACCTTACTTTAAACAAAATAAAACGGACTTCCCAAAAATTGAAGAAAATGGAAATAGGCCTGACCCAAACTATCAGCTGGAAGGTTCTATTGGTCTTTAATCGGTTAAGATGAAGAAACCCGAGTGGAGATCAATATTTTAATTTGTCTTCTTCTATAGTAATGAACTTCAAGAAATCAGAATCTTTCCTTGAAGCGAAAATCCTAGATAGATAACGTCCTAGATAAATGGAACTTAAGGGGAATGGCAAAACCTGGCAGATTTTTTCCGCCATTTTTCAAAGGGAGACAACTTTCGGGACATCCTGTTCGCTTTTTTATAAGCCGTGACCCACTACTCTTAAAGGAAAGAATTTGCGCCTGCCATAGTGCGCATCATGGGAGACAAAAATACTTTTGCGGGAGTTGCCTCCCCTGAAGGTCTATCCATTCCCCTTAACAAAAGAAACGCAGACACTTTTTATTATGTTAGAACATATGGGGATTCGTAAACGAGCGGTCATTTTGTATGAACTTTGCGGAACGAGCCTATGGCAAGGTTTCATATCTATAGTACTGAAAGAACGAGCTTGCTAAGAGCTGAATCCGGCCCGCACACTAGTACTGGTAAACCGCTTAGAGGATCTAAGCCTGTCCAGGAACCGCGGTGCGAGGCGGACCGTCCATGCTAATAAATCCTAATGGTTTCATTGGGCGACAGGGCTTGAGATGTCATTTCTTCTCAATGTCGGGTAAAAGTCCCACAAAATTGGAAGCAACGTCTCCAAAATGACCTTCACAGTGTTGACGGGGACGTTAAACCTCAAATCAAACAAACTAAAAATTAGAAAACGGCAAAAATGTGCTGCGTTTTGATTGGTTCTAACTTACAACGATATTGTACACATTTAATTTATCATATGACGTCCGGTTTGAGAGTGCAATAACGCCATGTAATGCATTCGATAATCCACTAGTGGATTAAATTTGCAAATTAGTTAGATACGGCCCGTAACGTTACATGTGCGACGTCCTTAATGACGTCACGTTTACTAATGGCGGAATATTGACTTTTTTGTAAAACAATTGTGAATAAAATGCGTTTTTAATGCCATATTACAAAAAGAATCTCGCATTCACGCTCATGTATTAATAAACCCAATAAGACATGAACGCTCATGTGAGATCCCCTTTTTATAAATTTGATATTCAATTTCCGGAATTCATCACGTGAACAAGTCCGTGAAATGAACAGCCCCTAAACCGCACTTTATATAGAGAAAGAAATGAACACCCCTAATCCCCACTTAATATAGAGAAAACTGGGGTTTACTGGGGTATACATTATTATTCATCTTATTTCTGCTCCAAGCCATAGGTTGTTGGTACTCGTTAGAACCGCCTCCACGAGGCGGTTCTAACGCGCACCCACAACCTATGTTTGTAGTATAAACAAGATCATATCACGGATTTGCAGCAGAAAAGGCGTCCTTTTGGAGATGTGAAAAATGCAATATGTCGCACGGGTGTGTTATCGTAATGTTATTCAGTTTTCTAGATAAAGATTTTTTTTCAGCACATTCTCCTATCACGTGACGAACTCCTGTTAATTCAGTCTCCAAATATTTTTTTTTTCAATTTATCATGACGTAAGTAAACAGTGTCCTATCGGATTTCATTCGCTTTTCAATAAATAGGACAAAGAAACTCACCGGAATGGACCGTATCTATCTATCTATCTATCTATCTATCTATCTATCTATCTATCTATCTATCTATCTATCTATCTATCTATCTATCTATCTATCTATCTATCTATCTATCTATACTGAGTCGGAGATAGATAGATAGATAGCTAGATAGATAGATAGATAGATAGATAGATAGATAGATAGATAGATAGATAGATAGATAGATAGATAGATAGATAGATAGATAGATAGGTAGATAGATAGGTAGATAGATAGATGCGGTCCATAATCCTAAGAAATGACATGTGGAATGAAAATCGTCAGCATCCTAATCTCTCTCCTCGCTTACATAAAGAACATTACGAAAACACGCCTATACAAATAATTTGTCAATTTTTCAGCTAAAAATGGAAATTTTAAGATGAAAAATTGTGATTTTTTTTCTTATTTCTGCTCAAAACATAGATTGTGCGGACTCGATAGAACCGCCTCGGCGGTTCCATCGAGTCCCCACAAGCTATGCTTTTAAGCAGATATAAGGCAAATGCTGTTTACCCCTGTAAATCCCAGTTTTACTGTATAAAAGTGGGGCTTAAAGGGGTCAAAATTATAAAGGCGTGTTTTCGTGATGAGCTGACACTGGGTTAAAACTCTACATTGCCGATGCTGTCACATATTGGTACGACCGAATAATGACCCGACCTCATCACGTGAACAGGTCCGTGAAATGAACACCCCCTAAACCCAACTTTATATTGAGAAAACTGGGGTTTACTGGGGTATACATTATTTTTCTTATTTCTGCTCCAAGTCATAGGTTGTTGGTACTCGTTAGAACCGCCTCAATGAGGCGGTTCTAACGCGCACCCACAACCTATGTTTGTAGTATAAACAAGATCATGCAGAAAAGGCGTCAATTTGGAGATGTGAAAAATGCAATATGTCGCACGGGTGTGTTATCGTAATGTTATTCAGTTTTCTAGATAAAGATTTTTTTTTTCAGCACATTCTCCTATCACGTGACGAACTCCTGTTAATTCAGTCTCCAAATATTTTTTTTTTTCAATTTATCATGACGTAAGTAAACATAGTCCTATCGGATTATCGGATTTCATTCGCTTGTCAATAAATAGGACAAAGAAACTCACCGGAATGGACCGTATCTATCTATCTATCTATCTATCTATCTATCTATCTATCTATCTATCTATCTATCTATCTATCTATCTATCTATCTATCTATCTATTATAGATAGATAGATAGATAGATGCGGTTCATAATCCTAATAAATGACGACATGTGGAATGAAAATCGTCAGCATCCTAATCTCTCTCCTCGCTTACATAAAGAACATTACGAAAACACGCCTATACAAATAATTTGTCAATTTTTCAGCTAAAAAATGGAAATTTTAAGATGAAAAATTGTGATTGTTTTCTTATTTCTGCTCAAAACATAGATTGTGGGGACTCGATAGAACCGCCTCGACGAGGCGGTTCCATCGAGTACCGACAAGCTATGCTTTTAAGCAGATATAAGGCAAATGCTGTTTACCCCTGTAAATCCCAGTTTTACTGTATAAAAGTGTGGTTTAAAGGGGTAAAAATTATAAAGGCGTGTTTTCGTGATGAGCTGACACTGGGTTAAAACTCTACATTGCCGATGCTGTCACATATTGGTACGACCGAATAATGACCCGAACTCATCACGTGAACAGGTCCGTGAAATGAACACCCCCCTAAACCCCACTTTATATAAAGAAAACTGGGGTTTAAGGGGGTAAACTTTATTTTTCTTATTTGTACTGCAAGACATAGGTTGTGGGTACTCGTTAGAACCGCCTCAATGAGGCGGTTCTAACGAGCACCCACAACCTATGTTTGTAGTATTAATAAGAAAAATATCACATATTTTCGTTAGAAAAGTAGCCATTTTGGAGATGTGAAAAAATGCACTAAGCCATACGGGTGTGTTATCGTAATGTGTGGACACATGTTGCCCATGCTATTACGTACTATCGCGCTGTAGCATCATCTGAAATATGGCTGGTCCATTCACAGGGGCCAGTTTCAAGTTTTTTGAGAGGGAAGATATACTATCCTATATTCTAACATGACGTTAACGTTTTTCCCATTGAACCCAGTGGAAACGTCAGCGTTTGCAAATATGCGATAATTCACGTCGTCAACGTGGTGCGTGCAATTTGGCGTCATCGTGACGTTGCATGTAAACATTTCCTTCTGTCGACATCCGCTGCAAAATAGTCCCCAAGATAACGCTTTGTTACTACTGTATTTCAGTTTAGCATCATGTTAGAATCGAAATAATTTCCACGCACCCGGTGTGTTATCGTGATTAACACACGGTGTTGTCGGACAGATGCGAATATTAATTCACTCCGGCTTCGCCGTCGTGAATTAATATTTCGCAATCTGCCCTCCAACACCGTGTGTTAATCACGATAACACACGGTACGTGGAGATTATTTCTTAAATAATATAGACAAGGACACCATCGGGAAAATATGACCAATCGTGAATGAAGTTGTGTAGCTCTGGCAGTTCATAATTTCAATAAAAACTTGTAAATACTACTCCAAAACTTGAAAACAATAACAATTATGACATCTCCTGGCTCTGACAGCCATATTTTTATTTACAGAACAGGAGTAAATAAACCATGATGTAATAGCATTAGGTTTTTTTTTCATTGGCCAATTTGAATTGTTGAAATTTTTAACTAATGAAATCGCTCCTTTCTAATGGCTCCAAAAATAAATGGCTGCCAGAGCCAGGAGATGTAAAAATTGTTATTGTTTTCAAGATTTGGAGTAGTAGTTACAAGTTTTTATTGAAATTATGGACACAGGTGATTGGTATTGGTGAAATTTCTGGACATGGATATAAAGTTTCTTTGTGTTGTGCCCTGGAAAACTTTGGAATCTCTTGGGAAGAGAGCAGACAGGCTTAACTATACGCTGTCATTTTTTTGCAATTCTGGAGATTATGTGTGGCGTTGCTTCATACCGTGAAGACTAGATTAGACATAGCAGGTACTATTGTAAACATAAATGTGTTATCTACATGTGTGACAAGAATTTTGACTTGTGTGTTACATTCTGCCAGAGCTACACAACTTCATTCACGATTGGTCATATTTTCCCGATGGTGCCCTTGTCTATATTATTATAGGATAGTATATCTTTCCTCTCAAAAAGCTTGAAACTGGCCCCTGTGGGTCCATTGGTGCCCCCTGTGTTGCAAATGTACTTGATCCAGAGAAAGCATCAGTATTGACGTTGCTCCATGCTTTTACAGGTTATGACATAGACTCACCTTTTTATGGTAAAGGCAAGAAAGCACCATTGGATACTTGGACAGCTTATTTAGAATTGACAGATGCCTTAGCGATGGTAGTAGATCCTGCACAGGAACATCAGTTTGATGCGTTTATGCCAATTTTGCGGAGATTTGCAGTACTGATGTAGTACAGATAAGCAATGCTCAGACTGTAGACGAAGCAAAACAGAAGTGAAGGCAATTATCAGAAATCGATAGAATTATAACCAACACAAGGGACAGAAAAACAAACACGAAATAACAAGACCCTATTTGAATCAAAAGCGAAAGCCAAAAGGGAAGTTACTTAGCCACAACGGTGAGGGCTCGACAGCAAGAAACAACGGAAATGCTGGAGCAAAAGAAAACCAACAGTTACACTCAGATGGGCCCAACCCGAGACAGAGCACAAGGTACCAACAAGCATTACATAAGCACGCATTTAAGCTGGAACTGTCATAGAATTTGAGGCATGACCCACCGGCGTGCGATTAAAGAGGGCAGCAGAGTTATCGACCGTGATTGGGTTACATTATATGCAAGATAGAGAGAATCTCCTCTATGAAATGTCCATTCAATTAAATCATTAACTTATTCTTCTATAATATTATGAGGAAGTGTCGCGTCAAGGAAATCATAAGCCACGAAAACGTTTGTATTTCAATTTATTTAAAACTTCATTAGAATATTTTATAGACTAAATAGATTTTTCACTGATCTTTCAAAGACTGTGTCGCAATATTTAATCACATGTTTTGATGGCAGTAAAACATGAAATTCATAATTTTGAATGTTCAGGGGTGGTACAAGAGCATAATTTTCAATAAACCGTGCTTTGTATGGTCTACTAAAATAACGTAGTAAGCTTGTCATGGCCTTCTGTAACACATGCAGCAACTTTGGTGGCTGACTGACAAATGTGGACATCAACTACAGCCCTCCCTACAGCCAAAGGCTGTAGTTCATAGGCCTTAGTACCACCAGCTCTGGCTGAAGAGTGTTAACAAAGTAGAGCCACTAAACAAGGACGACATTGTTAGGAGTCAAATCAAACTTCTTATGATGACCGGCCCCGATAGCTCAGTTGGTAGAGTGTCCGCTCCAGGGAACGGGAGGTCACGGGTTCGATCCCGGGCCGCGACATACCAAAGTCATTAAAAATGGTACTAGCTGATCCTCGCTTGGCACTCAGATTTACGGGGTAGAGCTATGTCTGGTCGACCCAGTGTTAGGATAATGTGACTGGGTGTGGTATCATGTAATGTGTCTGGAACATGATACTTCAGTGAGGCAGCACTATAAAAGTGAGCATTGAGCTCCCTGTCGCAACCAGACCCCGTCGTGATATGACTGAAAAATTGTTGAAAGCGACGTTAAACCCGAATTCACACACACACACACACACACACACACACACACACACACACACACACACACACACACACACACACACACACACACACACACACACACACACACACTTCTTATGAAATTCTTGAATACCTAGTTTAAGGTGACGTAAATACGTCTTAGGTTTAGGAGGTAATAGGTTAGTATTTTGAGAGTAGAATGAAATGCGTTTCCATTCCTTAAGGGCTTTATGCTCAACATACTCTCGTTTATAACATCGATTAAAAATTCATTTTAATTATTCAAGGCAGCAGCGATTTCTTCTCTACATTTAATGAAATCAATTATAGAAGGAAGTCCATAGTTCGGTCCTTTAGAAATAATTTTTCGTATCCTAGAATCCATCAAAATAACAAGTCCGTGAAATGAAGACCCCCTAAACCCCACTTAATATGGAGAAAAGTTGGGTTACGGGTGTATACATTATCTGCCTTATTATTGCTTTAAAACATAGATTGTGGGTACTCGTTAGAACCGCCTCATTACCCACAATCTATGTTGAAAACAGAAAGCTATGATCATTTTTACCTAACATTTATCATTTTCTGACACCATGTTGTACGCAATTATTTCTTACGGACATGTTTTCCTAATGCAGAAATAATCTCTACACGTCCAGCAGCAGGAGAGCAATACACTGAGTTTTTACAATCTCAGGTATCAGGGGTGTTAGTATCAATATCAAGATCTGAAACGAGTTTCTTGAAATTAAAAATGATAGATGTAACAGGTTATTGTATTTATAGCAAATAATGGATGTTTCAGTATTTTGAAAATAAGTAAGAATGAATGAAATCACCGAACTGACCAGGAAGATACTAGGCAAATCTATAAAATCCAAACCCTTATTAATGAAAGATATTTTAACCCTTCTTGTACCAAACGGAGTCTTCCTCCTTATATATAGCAGGAGTTCATTTCAAAATTTAGGGGTGTCAGGTTGGGTTTTCATCAAAATGCATTAGGAAAATGACTGAACTTTTAGCAAAGAGTGGAGGCCCTGATCAGACGCAGCGCCATGATCAGACGCTGCGTCAGATCTGGGCCTGCACTGCTTGCCAGGGTACCCGTTTGGGGGTTTCTGGTACTAAATGGGTTAATGTAATGACGTTTGTGGTTAATTTCAGAATCGACGAAAGGACGAAGAGCATGCTGAGTATAACCTCTAGTTAAAAGAGCAGCATCATGTAACTGATTAGAACTAGCGTAGAATTTATTAGTAGAATTTATTCGCCTCGTTGTCCAGAATACGTAATATGAACATAGAAATGCAAGCATTGAATGGTGTCCATGATACAATAATATATGGACAGTCAAATCAGCCTAGTAGTGTTTCTTTTAAAAGCGCGTAATTTACGTTTATAGTTGCCATTTTTTTCTGTTAAAAGGGGGAAACATAGAAGTTACTCCTCCGACAGAGGCCGGTTTGCTAAAGCTTACAAAGAGAACCCTTTACCAAGGTTCTTTGAAATGGGGAAACGCTCTAGAGTCATGTCCGGTGTTTCCAAACAAAGTTGACTTAGGATTGGTAAAGCAAAATTGACAAACTAGAAGGGCCACTGTGGACATTGCTTCCTGCAGCTGCAACTTCCTGTCAGTAGCGTGTGCATTGCAAATGCATGAAGGGTGTGTCTATCTATACTGCCATCGGTCACATTTCGCCATTATTCAAAGGTGAACATCACTGAGTTCAAGATCAAGATGCAGAAATAATGTGACTGTCAAGATGTTTGCATATAGTAGCTTAAACAAATGTTAAAGACACGCATACTTAAACCGATAGTGGAAATCCGTTTGCATATGTCCTACCTTGTAAACATTTTGTACCGTACTTCTATATACACCATTTTCTGATGAGGTAAACATAAATTCAAATACCCATTTATTACAATAATACAATTATTAGGAGACATTTTTCGGATCCGCCATCTTTGATTAGACCGGAAGCAGTACGTTGTATGTTTTGGTACAAATTGTATATGACTGATCATGGAAAATCACTTTAGCTCTACAACTGTGGCATCAGTTCATTGCCATCTGGACGTCCCCGCCCGTCGGGGCTTGAAGAAATAGATGGGCTGCATGATGCTTCCACGCAGAGCTGAAGCCGACCGTACACGAGTACTAGTAAACCGCTTAGAGGATCTAAACCTGCCCAGGCAAAGCAAAGCGGTGCAAATCGGACCTTCTTTTCTTATAAACCATTTTGGTTTCATTGGGCGACAGGGCTTGAGATGTTATTTCATCTCAATGTCGGGTAAAAGTCCCACACGATTGGAAGCAACGTCTCCAAAATGATCTATACAGTGTTGGCGGGGACGTTAAACCTCAAATCAATCAAACAAACAAACATTGCCATCTGATAGCTTTATTCTCAAAAATGTCGTTATGAATACAAAAATGTTTCATCAGATCTGTCATAAAGTAGAATTAGTTCGAGATTCCTCCTGATCTTAAGTCGCTATTATGCTCGTCTGCTACATTATGGCAAGTTTCAGTTAGAATGCCTTCATGCGGGCTGAACAAATTGTTTGTCTAAACCACAGCAGAAGTAAGGAAGGGATTGCGGCCGCGTAAAACTGATTTAAGCATCCTCTCCGCCGCACCAACCCAGTGAACAATAACCGTTCCAAGTCAGTTCTTCCCTCTCGCGGATTATTTTTGTTATGATTCGCCTTTGAGTGTGTGTATCGCTTATACACTTTTGTTTTGGCTAGCTAACTGACCCTTTTGTCGGAAAAAAACCGGAGGTGTGGGTTAATTCTATCGATTTCCGATCATTGTCTTCATAACTATTTTGTACCGTAAAACAGCCGGGCTATTGTTTGAAGTAAAACTCGGGTTTACAGCGGTGTACATTATTATTCTTATTTCTGCTCCATAACATAGATTATGGGTTCTCATTACAACCGCCTCGTTAGGCGGTTCTAACAAGTGCCCACAATTTAGGCTTTTAGCGGAAATATGAGAAAAATCAGATTTTTTTTCTGAACAATTTTAGTTTTTGGTGGTAGAATTTTCAGTATATTTGAATAGTGGTTACAATATTACAAAGCCAAATACATGTACATCACGAAAACCCCAGTTTTATATAGCAAAAATGAGGTTTACCTTATTTTTCTTATTCCTGCTCTAAAATATAAGTTGTGGGTACTCGTTTGGCGGTTCTAACGAGTACCCTAAACCTATATTTTGAGCAGAAATAAGAAAACTATCACAATTTTTCACATCACGAAAACACGCCTACATAATTTTGACCACCTTGAACCCCACTTTTATATAGTAAAACTGGGGTTTACGGGGGTATACCTTATTTTCTTATTTCTGCTCTAAAATAAAGATTGTGGAAACTCGTTAGAACCGCCTCGATGAAGCGGTTTTAACGAGTGCCCACAATCTATATTTTGAGAAGAAATAATAAAAAAAAATATCACAATTTTTCATCTTAAAATTTTCATTTATTTCGGCGATAAAGGTGGCAATATTTTTGCATGGGCATGTTTGCGTAATGATCTTAAAATTTTTATGTTCTCGGTGGTAAAGTTTGCAATATTGGGATCAACATGGGTTTTCATGCATTAAAATTCGCCGGGTGCCGAGGAAGCTGTTTGAACATGTGGTCGCTAGGCCGAATGTTCAAATATCTTCCGAGGGATCCGGCGAATCTTAATGTAATGAAATAACCATGGATGATCGTTGTTTAAGAAATTGATCAGCTCTAACTTGTTTGGAGGTCAGTTGTAAAGTAGACAAATCACGAGCTGTAGCGCGCGTGATTTGTCTACTTACAACTGACCGACAAACTGTGATTCAGTACTCAATAAATCACAGACTAGAGCTGATCTATTTCGATTCTAACACGCTGAAAATCGGCAATAATGTTGTTGTTTCCTTCAAAACATCACAAATTTTCGCCATTGTTAGAAGAAATCCAGCTAAAATTAACGACTGAAACACATGCATTTACATCCTTTTCTAACGTTTTCGATGCGAGAAAATGACGTTACACCGTCTAACGTCAAGTTAATCGACTAGTGACGTCATCAACTCGCAGTTTTTAATGACGTCACTTGTCACGCTCTTCGTAGCCGTGATTTGTTGTAGAATAAAACACAGTTGTTTTCCATTGCCTATATAGGCGCGCTGTGTTAGAATCTTTCATAACTTACGATTCCGACAGTAAATGTTGACGAAATCGCCCAAAAGCTCCATATAAACTCCATACAAATTCTTCAAATGCGACCGGTGAACCAACATTGCGGCCAGTTCAGAATCATGATTACAATGACGTTGTTACGCAGGAACCATCTGACGTAATCATAGAACACTAAAACGCTATATTCACAGCGATAACGTTACGTCGCTCATCGTAACGTAAACAAAGAAAGGCGAGTCTTGTGATATCAAAGGCTCAAAATCCATGTTCAAACAACACGCGAATTTCATGATTCGGACATGGTTTTTGCTATTTGAGCACGGCTTTCGGTCATTTAAGAAATGAAATTCATTTTTCTGCAGTTCATGGAAGTATGAACGCAGTGGGTCGCGTGCAAAGTAAATGAACCCCGAATGGGTTCATGTAAACTTTGCTAGCGACCCACTGTCGTTCATACTTTCATGAAAAGCAGAAAAATTAAGTTTATTTTTTATATTTACATTAATTGCCCCTCATCACTGGGCGAAAAAATGCTTGCACAGCTAAAAAACATTTACACGCTGTTTTTCTACAAAGAGCGGAGCAGCGCTGGCGTCATCAACGCCCGTAGAGAACAATGGTTTAGAATGACGTCATTTAACGTCTCTGAAACTCATGTGATTCGTTGCGTTCATTGACGTATGAACGCAATTGTTTTCTATAGGTTTACATTAGACTTTAGCCGAAACTACGTAGTATGACCCATCTTCTTTCTTATGAATGTTTTCATTGCTCTTAAAGGAACTCATTTTTGATTTTTATTTACACTGGAAATGTAAATATTGACAATGGCTTCAAACAGCCATGCGCATAGATATTTATGCAAGGATGTATTTGGATAGGCGTGTTTTCGTAATAGTATGGAGGTATCGATAGCTCGTTTACCATGGATGAGTCGATTCCGTTCCCGAGTTCTTATAGAATTATTTACATTCTCGTTGCATTTACAAATGTATAGAAAAACCCTATAGTTAATTGTTGGGAAGCAATCATATACACCGACTCAGCATCGTCACTGACGTCGAAATAAACAATTGTTGCAATGTGATTGGGCTATGGCGACGTTATGGCGCCAACGACACTGTTCCGCTGCCAATACATAGGTAAGCTGCATGCAGTTGTTTTTTTTCCTGTCTTTTTAGCCCTTACCCTTTTTGTACCGAATGGAATCTTCCTCCTTATGCCATTTAAAAATTTAGGGATGTCAGGTTGTTTTTTCTTCAAATTTATTTAGAAAATGGCTTAACTTTTCGCAAACAGTGTAGGCCCTGATCATACGCCGCGTTCTAGGGCGTCTGATCTGGGCCTGCACTGTTTGCCCTGGTACCCGTTTTGGGGTTTCCGGTACTAAATTTTTCGACAAATGGAGGACGCGGTTCACTTACGAGGGCCATTTGGAAAGTAGTATGAATTAGGTGAGTGAGTGTTTGAGTTTTACGTCCCACCAACAGCTAAGGTCATACGGGGACGGGACCTCGATTTAAAGTCTCACCCGAAAGTCTGGAGAAGCCCGGGATTGATCCTGAGTCCCCAGGCTTGCCAGGCGAGTAGCGGAATTACGGCACCACGGAGGCTTCTAGTATATGAAATATAGATCTAGATTCGTGCAAAAGCGGAATGTGTAAGAAATGGTGAATCGTAGCTATGAGAATCTGTTGTATTGCGAACCTGTGCCGACTTTCACATAGATACCAAAGATGAAGGTCATTTCAATCGCGTTCGCGTGTCGGTGAACTGTATCGTTGGTGATGGAGATTACACCCATGTAATTAGTACGACATAAATGTTAATTTATTGTTGAGAAGTTAATTAAGATACCGTCTGTATAGTTCGCGCTTTAGTCTGAAAGGTGGGCTTCAAAAAGTTACAAGAGGAAATAAATGTTGAATTAGGGTGCTGTAAGACAGTCTCACCCAAGCCCAATCTATTTCACCTCGGCTCAATGTTACTACCCTATTCGAGAATGTATGGAAAAATGTATGAAAAGCCTGGAAACATCCGATCTTAGTCGGAAGAAAATTCCTTAGACTGACGGTGAGATAAGTTTTCTCTTTGTGAAATATATTGCACGCTATATCTATAGGCACGCATGTGCGCGCTCGCGAGTTTCGCTTGCACGCGATGCTTTTTGCACCTATGAATAGTTACCGTATTGCGTAATAGTTTCAGGCTTTCGTGGATTTTTCAAACATGCACGAAAAATCTTACCTTTTATCACGTGACCGAATTATATTCACACGATTTTTATTCATGAAGTGCGCTATAGCAATCATTATATATGGCCATGTCTTTGTCACATGGTGAAAATATGGTCGAAAATAGCAGTTAACTTAGCAGAACAGAGGATGTACTGTAAAGTGCGTGCATTGCTAGACGTGTCGCCATTGGAGATCAAAGCCAAGCCGCGGCCAGGTCCATCGCTTTCAGCAGTGACAGAAAAACATTACGAAAACACGCCTTTACAAATACATTGTAAATTTTACGTCCAAAAAATGAAACTTTCAAGATGAAAAATTGTGATATTTTACTTATTTCTGCTCATAATATAGAACGTGGGTACTCGTTAGAACCGCCTCATCGAGGCGGTTGTAACGAGTACCCACAATTTATATTTTGTTTTGTTTGCTTTATTTGAGGTTTAATGACCTCGTCAACACTGTAAAGGTCATTTTGGAGACGTTGCTTCCAATTTTGTGGGACTTTTACCCGACATTGAGTTGAAATGACATCTCAAGCCCTGTTGCCCAATGAAACCAATAGGGTTTATTAGCATGGACGATCCGCCTCGCACCGCGGTTCTTGGACAGGCTTAGATCCTCTAAGCGGTTTAACAGTACTAGTGTGCGGGCTAACAATCTATATGTTAGAACAGAAATAAGAAAAAATAAGGTTACCCCTGTAAACCCCAGTTTTTCTATATAAAAGTGGGGTTCGAGTGGGTCAAAATTATATAGGCATGTTCTCGTGATGGGAAATCGAGATTGTGAAAACGGCAATGGAGATGATGCGAGCTACCCTGTGGAAAAGTTAGGGGATATATATGGGAGAGAATTCGTCGGCCGTATTTTATATATTTCGAAAGAAGTGCTTAAGCTTAAGAAGGTATGTGCTAGGTGGGCACCCCATCTTTTGACACCTGGACAAAAAGGCGGTAAGGGCAGGAAAAGCCTCAGAACTTCTAGCAAAATATAAGGATGCGGATCCCAGGAGACTCAGAGACACAGTACCTGTAGCTAGAGTTGAAACGTGACTGTACTTTTTGACCCGATAGCAAAGAAAACAATACAGTTTAGGTAGGTGAAAATTGCGAAAGACCATCACGTGAACAAATCTGTGAAATGAACAGCCACCTAAGCCCCACTTTATATAGAGAAAACTGGGGTTTACGGGGTATACATTATTTTTCATATTTCTGCTGCAAGACATAGGTTGTGGGTACTCGTTAGAACCGCCTCGCTGAGGCGGCACAACGAGTACCATAATAAATGTTTCGAATATAAAAAAGAAACAAAATCACAAATTTTGGAAATACATGTATGGAATAATGCATTATGTCACACGGGTGTATTACCATAATGAAATCGCGCGGAGAAATAAGACTTCGAGACGTGTCTTTGTTTGAGTCGAGGTTTAACGTCCCCGTCAACACTGTAAAGGTAATTTTGGAGACGTTGCTTCCAATTTGTTGGACTTTTACCCGACATTGAGATGAAATGACATCTCAAGTCCTTCCGCCCAATGAAACAAATAGGTTTTATAAGCATGGACGGCCCGACACTCGCACCGCTTTGCCTGGGCAGGTTTAGATCCTCTACGCGGTTTAACAGTACACGTGTACGGGTCGGTTTCAGCTCTGGAAGCATCATGCAGCCCATCTATTTCTTCAAGCCCCGATGGGCGGAGACGTGTCATTTATATGCTCTATTTTTGACTGCGATGGAATTTTGACCCGAGTATTACCAGTACCTGAGATCAAGAGTGTCACAGATTTTTTTTCATCACGTTAACATAGTGCATTTTTTCACATCTCCAAAATGGCTATTTTTCTGATGAAAATCCGTGATATTTTCCTTATAAATGCTGTAAACATAGGTTGTGGGGGCTCGTTAGAACCGCCTCAATGAGGCGGTTCTAACGAGTACCCACAACCTATGTCTTGGGGCAAAAATTAGAAAAATACTGTATACCCCCTTAAACCCCATAGGGGTTTAGGTGGTGTTCATTTCAAGGACGTGTTCACGTGATGAGAGAGAAAAAAAACTCTTTCTGCTGTGGTGGATCATTATGTTGCAAAGCGCCCATGTGCAGGATAGGGTGATGGGCTTGGTCTTCGTACTCTCCAACGCCCCTGCACACAGATGGTGATCGAATATTTGAAGGGGTTCAACATTAAAACTTTACCACATCCTTCGATACAGTACAGACCTTTCTCCCTGTGATTTCTGGCCGAACTCATATTAAAGCATGTCTGTGAGGACGTCGTTTTGAAAGTAGAAGTAAAACAAAGATCAGGAATCGATACAATTAACTTACTCCACCCATCAAAGACACCAAAGGGAAAGAAACACAAACATTAAGCGACCAGACCATAATGGAAACCTAAACAAAGGAAGGCCACAAGGACAGTTACTTTCCAACAAAATGGCCATATGGCCATCCAAAATAAAAATACACAAGTGATACACACAGTAAGTAACAAACAACAACATAAATAAATCGCCACAGAAGAACCGCCTTGGAACGGTCAGTGGAAAGATTTCCACTGGGGGGGGGGGGGGGGGGGTGCTTAAATCGATTTTACGCGGCCACAATCCTCGCCCTTACTACCGTCGCGATTTAGACAAATAATTTGTTCAGTCCACATGACAGCCTCCTAATTCATCAGTGCAACATCTCCGTGAACACAAATAATTAAAGAACCACAGAGGTGAGACAACGGTGAGGACTCGACAACAAGAAACCAATGAAATGCTGAAGCAAAAGAAAACCAACAGTTAGACTCCGATGGGCCCGACCAGTGACAGAGCCTTCATGCCTTGGGTAGTGTGTTGTTCCAGTGTATACACAGCATACCCGAAAAAGGACTTCAAAATGCATTTTATGAGTGGATAAAAAGACTTAAATAAAAGCGTCGCTAACACTGCATGATACCCCACCACTGCAGGGCAATATGGTTTGATCCATGACCACAATAGGCGTCCTTAAGTGTTCTATGTATCTGTAAATTTTTTTCAGGGTATTCCATATACTTAAGCAGCTATGGGCCCAAAACATTTCTTACATAGAAAAGAAATACATGAATAAAAGTCCAAAAACTATTTAATGGAAATTGTTAAAAAGCCTAACTCTGCCAGATGTTAACACATTTTGCCCACTGACCATCCCAACCATGCTTCTATAAAAGGTCTATATATCTATGAATTAAAGTAAAGGAATAAAAAACAACAACAACAAAAAAAAAAAAAAAAAAACATTTAATGAGAATTGTTAACGACCAAAACTCTGATAAAGATGTTAACGTATTTTGCCAATTAACAATCCCAAACATGCTTCCTTTAATAGTACATATATGTGAAGTTTCATCCATATATTCCATTAGGTTAAGGAATAAGAGACCAAAAAGCATTTAAATGGGACTTGTACACGGCCATAACTGTTGAATATGATAACGTATTTTGCCAATTAACAATACTAAACATTCTTCCTATAGTGGTCTCCATTTAGTAATGGAATAAGTGTTCAAAAACCATTTAATGAAAATTGTTAACGACAATAACTCTGTCAAATGTTAACGCATTTGTGCCATGAGCAATTCCCAAACCACACATTGCCAATACCAATATATATACAAAATTTCATCCAATTGTTCCATAAAATAAACAAATTAGAGTAAAAAACATTAAATGGAAATTGTTAACGGCATGGCCATAACTGTCGAATATGTTAACGTATTTTGCCAATTAATAATACCAATCATTCTTCATATAGTGGCTTATATATCTGTGAAGTTGCATCCATATATTTCATTTAGTAATGGAATAAATGTACAAAAACCATCCAATTATTTCATAAAATAAACGAATAAGAGACCAAAAACCATTAAATGGAATTGTTAACGGCAATAACTCTGTCAAATGTTAACGCATTTTGCCTTTAAACAATCCAAAACCTGCTTCTTATTGTGGTCTATAAATCAGGGACGTATCATAAATGTACATATATTCCATTTAGTAAAGGAATAAATGCCCAAACGCTATTTAATGGAAATTGTTAACGACCATAACTACGTTAAATGATAACCTATTTTGCCCATTAACAATCCCAAACCACTCATACCCAATACCAATGTATATACAAAATTTGAAAAAGTCCATGAAAAAAATCTTCAAGAAATTGATCGGAAACGCCCAAAAACTCCTTATTTTGAACTTAAAAGGGTCATAACTCTGTCAAATAATAACGGGTTTTGCCCATCAACAATCCCATACCACCCATTCCGCCCATCGGGGCTTTAAGAAATATATGGGCTGCATGATGCATCCACGCAGAGCTGAATCTGACCTGCACACGAGTACTGGTAAACCGCTTAGAGGATTTAAGCCTGTCCAGGCAAAGCGGGGCACACGAGTCAGACCGTCCATGCTTATAAACCCTATTGGTTTCATTGGGCGACAGGGCTTGAGATGGCATTTCATCTCAATGTCGGGTAAAAGTCCAACAAAATTGGAAGCAACGTCTCGAAAATGACCTTTAAAGTGTTGACTGGGACGTCAAACCTCCAATCAAACAAATCATTCCCGGTATAAACATGTGTGCAAAACTTGAAACAAAATCCGTGAAAAATTACGCAAGTTATCGATCGGAATGGTGCGGACGGACGGACGGACACTCGACGGTATATCATAATACCCCACCACTATGTGTGGAGGGTAGAAATGCGTGCAGCTCAAGGGAGAATACTTTGAGGGACTCAACATGTTAATTTTGATCAGGTAAGCCTTCTATTTACAAGCCACATCCACTATTAATACAGTAAAATCCCTATTTTAAGACCACCTTTGAGACTGTTCAAAAGTGGTCTTTAAGACCACTTTTGAACAGTCCAAAAGGTGGTCTCTGACCAGAGGACACTGTATGCAGAAAACACAAAGAAAGCTTTTGTTTGTTTGTTTGATATGATGTTTAACGTCCCCGTCAACACTGTAAAGGTCATTTTGGAGACGTTGCTTCCAATTTTATGGGACTTTTACCCGACAATGAGATGAAATGACATCTAAAGCCCGGTTGCCCAATGAAACCAATAGGGTTTATTAGCATGGACGGTCCGCCTCACACCGCGGTTCCTGGACAGGCTTAGATCCTTTAAGTGGTTTACCAGTACTAGTGTGCAGGCCGGATTCAGCTCTGCGTGGAAGCATCATGCAGCCCATATATTCTTCAAGCCCCTATGGGCGGGGGCTACACAAAGACAGAATAACTACAACCTGCTAAATAAGCTTTTTAAAGCAAAATTCTTGCATAAATACTTATGCGCTTGGCTGTTTGAAGTTATTGTCAAATGGGCCGAAAGCCGTGCTCAAACAGCAAAAACCATGTTCAAATCATGAAATTCGCGTGCTGTTTGAACATGGATTTTGAGCTTTTGATATCACAAGACGGGCCTTGCTTTGTTTGCATTACGTTGAGTGACGTAATGTTATCGCCCTAAACGTTGCGTTTTAGGGTTCTATGATGTTTTCAGAGGGTTACTGCGTGCGTGACAACGTCATTGTAAACAACATTCTGCACTGGCCGCCATTTTGGTTTGCCTGTCGCATTAAATAAGCATCAGAAAAACTAAAGGCAAATAGAAACGAAATCACTGCCCACTGGGTCCCAGGACACAAGAACATTGAAGGGAATGAATTGGCAGACAGACAAGCAAAAGAAGGGGCTATGGAGATGACAGTAGAGAATGTGGAGGTGCCAGTCAGTATGGATAAGAAGGAAGCTGTGCAGGAAATCAAGAAACAGATGAAAGAGAAGTGGAATAGAAAGTATCAGTTGTCTGAGAAGGTGGATCATGTACAAGATGCGTTTAAAGAGGCAGGAAAGAGAAACTGTTATTGGGAGGGTGTAGATCAAATTTTTGTGTTTTGAATCAACTGTTTTTAGGCCATTCAATATGTTCTAGAAAGGGTTATCCTTTGGAAGCAAGGAATACACCACAGAACTGTAAAATAGAGTGTACATGCTTCTGGGCCAGACTAGCTAGTTTCGGCAAATTAGGCCTCAGCAGTGACCCTCAAATATTTTTCCACAATGGAATCAATGATCCCAAAGGACAAGAAAATATAAACTATACTATGACCTAAACCTAAACAGCCATAAAGCAAGGAGAGATAGGACCAAATCTAAACTATGTAGTGAGTGCCAGGAAACTGAAGACTTAAAACCACTATATATTCCTATGTGAAGCATACAAAGAACAGAGAGAGGTTTTACAAAGTACTGTGGAGGGAATATTAAATAGAGAATGCCTGAATACAATAGGAGATATTGACATGCGAGTTCTAAATCGCTGTATTGAGGACATAAGCAAGGAGGGACAAAATGATCTTATTGGTGCACTGTTAGAGTACATAAATGCACTAATAGGTTGAATTAATTTTCAAAATTTACGCTGAGTTACGCATGCACACAAGCAACATTAGTATACGGTACCATGAGTTTTGGCACAAATGAGAAGAAGAAAAGCACAAGGAGGCCATAAGCAGCATGATATTGCTTAAAGATCAACAACAACGTTTATATGGAATTTATATAGAGCTTTTGGGCGTTTACGTCAAAACTTTTGCGGTCGGATTCTTAAGTTATGCAAGAACAGCGATCATCCATGGTTATTTCATTGCAGTAACCTTTGCCGGATCCCTCAGAAGATATTTGAACATTCGGCCTAGCGGCCTCATGTTCAAACAGCTTCCTCGGGACCCGGCAAATGTTAATGCATGAAAAACCATGGTTGATCCCTATATTATTCTGAATTTTAGGTGGTCTTAAGGGGAATGGGAACACCTGGCTAATTTTTCCGCCATTTTTCAAAGGGAGACAACTTTCGGGACTTCCTGTTCGCTTTTCTATAAGCCCTGTTGTACTGAAAAAGGGGTCTACTCTTAAAGGAAAGAATTTGCTCCTCTGGAGCAAATTCTTTCCTTTAAGAGTTGACCCCTATTGACATGGGAGACAAAAATACTTTGGCAGGAGTTACCTCCCCTGAAGGTGTTCCCATTCCCCTTAATAGCGGAATTTCACTGTAATTTCCAAACGCCCCTCGTACTTTGCTCGTGACCCGATGTTGTTCATACTTCGATGAACGTTAAATACATTACGCAAACACGCCTATACAAATACATTGCCACCTTAATCGCCGAAAAAATGTAAATTTTAAGATGAAAAATTGTGATATTTTTCTTATTTCTGCTCAAAATATAGATTGTGGGTACACGTTAGAACCGCCTCCATGAGGCGGTTCTAACGAGTAGCCACAATCTATATTTTAGAGCAGAAACAAGAAAAATAATGGTTACCCCTGAAAACCCCAGTTTTACTATATAAAAGTGGGGTTGGAGGGGGTCAAAATTATATAGGCGTGTTTTCGTGATGATAAATTACATTTATTTCTTTATTATTTCCTTAGTTCTTGACAATTAATTCTTTGATTTGAGGTTTAACGTCCCCGCCAACACTAGTTAGGTAATTTTGAAAACGTTGCTTCCAATTTTGTGGGATTTTTACCCGGCAATGAGATGAAATGACTTCTCAAGCTCTCCCGCCGAATGAAACCAATATGGGTTTATATGCATGGACGGTCCGACTCGCACCACTTTGCCCGGGCAGCCTTAGACCATAGCGCTTTACCAGTCCGTTTCAACTCTGCGTTGAAGTACCATGCACATCAATCTACTTCGCCAAGCCCCTATGGGGAAGGCCCGACTGTATGATAAAGTTGAAAAAAGTTATAAAGGGGAATGATCACACGTTCAGGTCAGTCATTTCTTTTCATAATTTCTGTCTCCCTTATCCATTGGGGAAGCAATTTCTTCTAAGTAGTAAATTCGTTCGTGTCAATGCAGTCACCTTTTTTGGGGACTGAATTCCTAGTAAAGCGTAACAATAATGACAGTTGCCTCCTTTGGAAATCCGCGGAGCTGTTTCCGATAACGCAGGACACCATATAATGAACACTCTGGTAAAGCCCATTTCATATAGAGAAAGCTGTAATTCACAGCGCTGTACATTATTTGTTTTTATTTCTGATCCTATGCATAGGTTGTGGGTACCGGTTAGAACCGCTTCACTGCGCATAATAACTCGCCGGCACACAGATCAGCCGGGGTGATCTAATATTTGGAGGAGGTTACCACATCCTCCATCATCGTGACAGTGCAGACCTTTCTCCCTGTGCGTCTGATCTTGGTCTGCACTGTTACCAATGTCCCAAGAATAGAACGCTAGGCATAAGGTCTGCAGTTGAGATATACATGTCTTACACGCTATTCAATGAATGATAGAGAATTCTCAGTGATCGTCACTGTTTCTAACAGTGAAAATACGATTGTTATTGTTCACTCTTTATGAATTCGATGTATCCTTAAAAAAATAACATATATTCTCTGTTTGTCAAAAGACAATTATTGTGGGACAGAAATTACGTCACATATGTGGTTCCGTCTTTGATGACGTCAATTTGAAAGTAGATAACGCCACCACTGCGGGCATTTTTGAATGCACATTTCAAGTGAACCATTTGATAAAGTTACATTCAAAGCTGAATTCCAGTTTACACCCTATATTATACCCAGTTAACACGTTGAACACCTCTAAATCGACGCGAAATCGCCCTCACTGTGATGATGGCTGACGCTTTGAAATTGCGTCACAAATTACAATTAAAAGCATGACCGAAACAGAAGATTTGATTTTTTTTTTACCAGTATAAAATCAATTTTTTATTTCACTCATAAATACAAAAAGATCAAAAGAAGTACTTTCACTCGTGGCTTCGCCACTCCTGAAAATACTTCTTTCGGTGTTCATTCGATGAATTAAAATCCATCTTCCACTAAAAATCACGTATCCACCATGTACATGTAAGGCAAGCCATAGGCGTTGATGTTACCCTAGCATGTGCGATGGCTTTAAATCATTGAGATACTTAATTGCAGAAATCTATTTTTTCTTTCTTAAGGCATTTGTGTGTCATTGATTAATGGACTCAGAGATTCCTCAGACCATTAATACATAATATTTTCTGCGTCTGGGCATAGCTGTAGATAAGACGAAGCAATGTAGATTACAGAGGGATAATTGCCATATTTTAACAAGAAACATGTGTTCCGGAGATTTGCTCATTAGCCAAAACGACATGTTTCAACTAAGTAACACTAATATAATAATAGGTTTTCAAAGAGAAATAATTTGAAGTTCTTCCTTAATTTTCCTAATTCCTCTTACTTATCGAGAGTTTGATATTGATAATAAAACTGATATCCATATCGCCAATGAAACATGCATATTTCTGATACTTTTCTAGAAAGGTTGTGTGTTACAGATAACGTTATACGGTCAGAACACACGAGAGTAGAAGATTTATAGACACGCCTATATAATTTTGACCCACTTGAACCCCACTTTTATAAAGTTAAACTGGGGTTTACAGGGGCATGCCTTATTTTTCTTATTTCTCTCTATAGATTGTGGGAACTCGTTAGAATCGCCTCGATGAGGCGGTTCTAACGAGTACTCAGAAACTATATTTTGAGCAGAAATACGAAAAATATCATTTCTTATTTCTGCTCTAAATTATAGATTGTGGGAACTCGTTAGAACCGCCTCGCCCCTTAAGTGAACAGTGCATTGAAATCTGACCTCGATGAGGCGGTTCTAACGAGTACTCAGAAACTATATTTTGAGCAGAAATAAGAAAAATATCATTTTTTATTTCTGCTCTAAAATATAGATTGTGGGTACTGGTTAGAACCGCCTCGCCCCATAAGTGAACAGTGCATTGAAATCTGACCTCGATGAGACGGTTCTAACAGTACCCAAAATCTATATTTTGAGCAGAAATAAGAAAAATATCACAATTTTTCATCTAAGAATTTTCGTTTTTTTTTTTCGGCGGTATTTGTGTAGGCGTGTTCCCGTAATGAGATAGACAGAGAATGGAACCCAACAATTCAACCCATTTTATACGGGAATCTGCATCACGTGGCGCAGTGCATGCCCTTATCAGACGCCACCTGTATGTAGTATTTGAGCCAGCGCACGACAAAACCTTCAATAAGACGTGCGCCCACCAAAGACTCAGATCAGCCTGCGCATTCATATAGTCTAACCAGAGACTCCTCTTTCTGCATGAAGGAGCATTGAGCCCTTAGCTATCCTTAGAGCTCTGATCAGACTGCGCGCATGCGCAGGCTGATCTGAGTCTTCGTTGGGCGCACATGTCTTAGTGTAGGTTTTGTCATGCGCTGGCTCATATCTTGCATGTACCTAGCTTGTTTAGACAGATAATTGTAAAAGATATATATTCTTTTTTTATTTGGGAAAGTGGGGGGAATTGTTCTCAATAGGACTACTACGGAAAACTATCTCCAGTAGCAACCAGTATGTTTACTCACGTGACCTAGGGACAAGCCTTTCAAACTGGCCTGCTTATCAGTATGTGTTTGCTATAAACATTAAGCATAGAAAGCGATTTGTATCAGTACAGGAGCATATAATTTCACTCACGTTAGTGAAATTATATGCTGATTTCACTCACGTTAGTGAAATTATATGCTCCTGATCAGTATTAATGTCTAATTAATGTTTATTTTAGAATAAATTTGTGGTTAAATATTATTATTTGCTGCTCTGAAAAGTAGATTTATACATTTAGTTATTCTTTTTGGTGGGCTGAAAAAAATTAATATTGAAACACTACGGAACAGCGACCTCAGATTTTATATTTACTTTTTAGTAGTTTCAAGAGATTTTTAAACCAAGGGGTGTGACAGGTTATAACTACACCTGATGCATTACGAAAACACGCCTATACAAATACACTGTAGCCTTTATCGCCGAAAAAATGAAAATTTTAAGATGAAAAATTGTGATATTTTTCTTATTTCTGCTCAAAATATAGAATGTGCGTACAAGTTAGAACCGCCTCATCGAGGCGGTTCTAACGAGTATCCACAGTCTATAGTTTTGAGCAAAAATAAGAAAAATAAGGTTTACCCCTATAAACCCCAGTTTCACTATATAAAAGTGGGGTTCGAGGGGGGTCAAAATTATATAGGCGTGTTTTCGTGATGGGGAAAAAAATCTTATACGCTCGAATATAAAAATAAAAGTAACAGATAAATCAGATCCCAAACTCTTCCTAAACATCAAAAGGGAAAGAACAAAGGAGATAGTCCCAGATAAGTGGGGATATCAATATGTTATTTTCCTTATTTTTGCACAAATACAAATGTTGTGGATACTCATTAGAAGCACCTCACCAAGGGGTTTCATATATTAAGTTACCACAACATATATATGTTTCTGTACAAATAAGAAAAATATCAGTAACTTTCTCGTGAAAAAAGACACCTTATCTTGAGCTATGAATGGGGAACAGAAAACAGCAACAAAGTTTGTTGGAAAAAACAAATTTCAATGATAATAATGATAATAATAAAAATAGCAAGCAGTAGTCTGAAAATAAATATCTGTGTTTCCAGTTGAATTGTTACTTAAACATAAGAGGAAAATTATAATTAAAACAATCAAATCATCATGTTACAAAATTTGTCCAACGAACTCCGAAATAAACCCCACTTTATAAAGGGAAAAACCAGGGTTTACAGAGTATACATTATTTTCCTTATTTCTGCTCCAAGACATAGGTTATGGCTACTCGTTAAAACCACCTCATTGAGACAATTTTAATGAGCACCCAGAATCTATGTTTGGGGCAAAGATAAGAAAAAAATATCGTATATTTTTATCAGAAAAGATATGCATCACGAAAACACGCCTATATAATTTTGACCCCCTTGAACCCCACTTTTATATGGTAAAACTGGGGTTTACAGGGGTAAACCTTATTTTTCTTATTTCTGCTCTAAAATATAGATTGTGGGTACTCGTTAGAACCGCCTCATTGAGGCGGTACCAACGAGTACCCACAATCCATATTTTGAGCAGAAATAAGAAAAATATCACAATTTTTCATCTTAACATTTTCATTTTTTCCGGTGTTAAAGTTTACAATGTATTTGAATAGGCGTGTTTTCATAATGGATGTATGCACAAGGATGTGTTATTGTAATGTTGTAGCTCCATTTTAAGATTGTTTAATACTTTTAAGTATCGATGGTAGCTTTGATCCTGAGCTCATTGATTTTATTGAGGAGAGTGATGTGCACCTGCCTCTGATGCTAGTTGTCCCGGGTTCGATCCCCGGCGGCGATAAAATTTCGGTGTCCGAACACGCTCCATTGGCATCATTTGCAGGGGTGAATGCCATAAAGTGCACCGTCTTTCGGATTGAGACGTTAACTGGAGCCCCCCCCCCCCCCCCCCCGTGCAGGGAGAGTCATGCCCTGTGCAGGTTAAAGACACCGACCGTAATTACATGATTACTGTGTAGGCTTTCATTCTGCAAATCTGGTGGGTATGTAATGTACATGTTACCGATAGCAATGTATGTAGAAAGATAGAAAGTGTCACTTCACCAGTAAAGGAAAAAGAGGACTCAACTCTCCTCATAGACCTGGATACATCAAATAAACAAAGCAGTGACACTTCCCTTCTGAACCCTACTGAAGAAAATTTATGCATAGTACATATCTGTAGGCACTGATTCTATTGCCATTAAGTTGTTCTTGAGGCCTTCCACAAAGCTTTATCCACCGTAGGAACTTTTACAGGCTTTTTTGAGCTCTATAAATGGCACAAAGTCAACTTCTTCTATGTGTGGCCTGTCTGCATATCTGCTGTCACTGTGACACTGTCCCCAAGAACATTTTTGTTGGCACCTTGATATAACATGAAAAAAAAATGTGAAAAGCATAAAACTGATTCCATGCAAACACACTGATTTCTATACAAATACAGAGCTTTTATCTCTGCAGCACAGAACGCTTGTCCCTAGGTCACGTGGGTAAACACAGCATCTGTTGCTACTAGAGATAAGATTTCCGGATATGTACTGTTAAGTGAACCGTGTATTAAAATATGACCTTAATGCAACTAGCTTAATCACCGCCCAGAAAATCCGTGAGAAAATAGTGCTGCATATTAAAAACGTTTCATAAATTGTACATTTTACACAGGCATTCTTCCTTTACAGTTTTTATAAAAAGAACTTGTTTATGAATATATCTGATCCGAGTGTAAATCCCGTGACTGCAGTCCACAGACATGACAGTTCACCAACAAGCTTTTCAGAGACATTTCATCGACACATTTGAAGACAGTTCACCGACACATATGCAGACGGTTCACCGATAAATGTTAATACATTTCATTTTTTTTTTTGGTAGAAAATCTGCTTGATATGTAGATGAAATATGAACGAGAGGATTGCGCATGCGCGAGATGGCGAGCGGCAGGGACAATTTTCTGAGGTTAAAATTCGATTCAAATAAAAGTTATTTTACGGTACAGAAACGCTTTTCTGGGGTTACATTATATCGCGATGCAGAGTTGACAATATTTACATATGATTTGGTACTAAGTTAATTAGACAAATTGTGTGTATTTTCCACTATTCCGATGGGTACGTATTGCGCATCCCTTGTGGCTGATCAGTTCTCGTTTTGTTATGAAAGAGAATTCATGATGTCCCTTTGCATTGAAAACCAATCTGAAATCATTGAAGTCTTCAGCTCGACTTCTAGATATTTGGCTGACTTATTAAATATTGACAATAACGATTTCGAGGGTTTTATCAGTCACATTTACCCGCCCCCACGCCCCGAACTTCAGTTAAATCATTACAATAGCACACCCGTGCGACAAAGTGCATTTTCACACCTCCAAAATGGCTACTTTTCTAACGAAAATCTATAATATGTTTCTTACTTTTACTGCAAACATAGGTTGTGGGTGCTCGTTAGAACAACCTCGTTGAGGCGGTTCTAACGAGTACCTACAACATATGTCTTGGAGCAGAAATAAAAAAAATAATGTTTACCCCCGTAAACCCCAGTTTTCTCTATACAAAGTGGGGTTTAGGGGGGGGGGTGTTCATTTCACGGACATGTCCACGTGATGTAAAGTAATCTCGTCTGATACCGAGGCCCCGTTTTTGGATTTTCCTCTTTCTATTGTAGATGGGCGTGTTTACTGCAAAATTAATGATAAACGCGATGTTTTTTATTTTTTGAGATTGTAAATTTTCCTTTCTTGAGTGGTGATGTTCCTCGTGCGGCATCCTATGGCGTTTATATTTCACAGTTTATTCAATTTGCCAGAGTGTCTGGTCGTGTAACTGTCTTCAACAATCGTAATAAATTGTTAACTGCTAAACTTCTTAATCAGGCGCATCGGTATCATAAACTACGCAAAGCCTTTCCAAAATTTTATGGACGTCATACCGATTTAATTTCAAAATTCAATGTTTGACTAAATCTCTTCTGCAACAAGGTCTATAAGAACCCGAATTTTATGGTGACTTAGTGTATCAATTCAGAAAAATATATACTTGCAAAGACTACAGCTACCACTTTCCTAAAATCATTCTTCGATATAAAATTGGATGCAACATAAATGTTACACGACAGACTGCGTGTATGGTAGTTAACCCAATCACGGTTGACAACTTTGCTTCCCTCTTTAATTGCACGCCCTCTTTAATTGCACGCCGGTGGGTCAGTCCTCAGGTTCTATGACAGTTCCAGTGTAAAGGCTTACTGAGAATTAGGGAGAATTTAATTTTATGTAATGTCGGTTGGTGCCTGATGCTGTGTCTCTGGTCGGGCCCATCGGAGTCTAACTGTTGGTTTTCTTTTGCTCTTGCATATCAGTGGTTTCTTGCTGCGAGCCCTCACCGTTGTTTCATCTCTATGGTTGTTTGTTTCTCGTTTTGTTATGAAAGAGCTAGCTCGAATTCTAGATATTCGGATGACTTATTAAATATTGACAATACCGATTTCGAGGGTTTTATCAGTCAAATTACCCCCCCCCCCCCCCCGAACTTCAGTTTGTGTCGCTAATATTATTTTATTTTGGATAGCCTATTGGCCATTTTGTGGAAAAAGTAACTGTCCTTTTTGGCTTTCCGCTATTGATGTTTCCATTAGGGTCTGTTGTTTAATGTTTGTGTTTCTTTTCTTTGGTGTCTCTGATGGGAGCTGTGGGTCAATTTTTCGATTCCTGATCATTGCCTCCGTTTCTATTTTGTGTTCTCGGAGATGTTGCACTGATAGGTAAGGAGGTCTTCAAGCGAACTGAACAAATTGTTTGTCTAAATCGCGACGGAAGCTCATTTGCTACACAAAGATATTGCCACCAGATCCCTATCAATAAATAAATAAAGCATACATATATCCGACATTAAATGGCTAACTAACCTATCAATCAATCAATCAATCAATCAATCAGTCAGTCATCCCACTGATCAACCAGCCAGTCTGTCCTAGTCTATCAATTGATTTAGCATAAAAAAGATAAAAAGTACAGTAGACTCTCTAAGTATGGACTGACACCAATAATGTAGCGAAAAATAAACTCGATGTTGATACAACCTTTGCGCGAAAAAAGGAGTTGGTCAGCCATGACTAACAAAGGAAGTAACTGGTGTCAACGAAAACTGCATATATATGCGATTTGTACTAAATACAAAATAGGGCCACTCAGAGCATTGACCAATATCTCAATATGAGGAAGAAAATTTAACCATTCTCTATTCATTTGAGATACCATACCGACTTTAGGGCCCTCTACCTAAATGACCTTAGCCATACCTTGGTTTTGAATAAAGTAGCAACCTTCATTTCTAGACATACCTGAATTAAATTCATCATTTCATAAAACATTCAAGTAAACATGAAATAACAAGCTGTCAAAATTAAGACTGTACTAGGCTGAACATGATGTGCATTTGCAGTTGACACCGTCCCAGGTACGACTCAGCACTTTGGATTGAGGGTACGTCTCTGCAGTTTGTATATTGTTATGCAGGCTGTTCCATATCCGGGCGGCATCATACCGAAAAGACTTCAGTCCATATCTAATTGTCTTAACTTGAGATAGGTTTGCTTGGTGCTCGCCCCTGAAATCATACTGAGAGTCCTTAATATTTATCAGGTTACATATATTAATGGACATGTCATAGACAAGCTTACAGACTTCTTGTATCGATTCCTTATGTTTGCCGTCACTTCTATTCAGTAGCCAAGCCATAAGTTTCATTCTCTGGATACGCAGGGGTACAGATTTGGACAGGGCTAGTAAAGTTACTGTAGATGACTAAAAGTCATTATGGATAAACCGTAGTGTCATTTCTTCGAATCTTTTTCATCTTATTTCTACAAGCTACGCTGCAAAAGTGCCAAACTATAGGGCAGTAATTAAAATTGGAGGCAATAAAAGAGTTATAAATTATTAATTTACCCAGTTTGGTAAAGAATCTACATATATATCTCAGCACAGCAAGTTGCTTATTTTTTTTTACAAATGTCATAGACAAGAGAGTCAAAGTTTAAATGAAAATCTATGTAATCTCCAAGAAGTGTTACATTTTCCTTACATTTGATATTAACATAGTCAATTTGACAAGACTTTTATATTCTCAAAAGCTTTCTTTCCGGCACATATATGCATCCCCTCACTGATTCTTTAAAAGAGAATTTGGGAATGTCTGTGGGAATATTTCCAGATATTTTAACAATTCTTCGGGGGTGTTTAAGGTCATTTTATGTTTTAGTGTCACTACCAATGTCTACGGGCCTCCGTGGCCTAATGGATAAGAGCGCTGACTCTTAGTCATTAGGTCTCTCACCGCCGTGGGTTCGAGCCTCGCTCGGGTCACGTGTGAGACGCCAAATTCTGCAACGGAAGGTCAGGTGGTTTTTCTCCGGGTACTCCGGTTTTCGCCCACCTATGATTAACGATCGGCTCGATATGAGTGAAATAATCTTGAAAGGGCCGTAAAATCCAAACCAAAAAAAAAAAAAAAACTACCAATGTCTTTGCGTACATTAACAAAGAAATTATAAAAAAAAATCACAAACCTCGTTCTTGTCTGAAATGATTTTACCATTTTCAGACAAAAGAATTTCAGAATTTTCACTAGACCCCTTCTTAAATAGAAAGGGTTTATTGGTAGGCCAGAAAGCCTTAGATTTTGGGCCCCAGCACAACGCTCAAAGAAACAGACTCGTATTGTATCAAGTGTGACCGACTCAGTGTATGAAGATAGCTAATTTCTTTGTTTTCGGTATAATTCCAAAGATTATGGGGACTTATACCTTTTTAAATTGAGTGTAGAGCAAGCACATTTTGAAAAGCAGCTCTACGTAGTTCACCATTCATATATGGAGGCTTTCTAGGTTTTGAGGTTCTCTCTTTCATTGGGGCATGCTCGTTGATAACGTCGGTCAGAAGCAACTCATGCCCAAAATAGATGTCATCAACATCGTCAAAGACGTAGGCTGCATGGAAAGGAATCTGGCCCAAGTCTTCATCGAACTGTGCCTCATCAAAATTGTTAAAACACCGATACTGCACCTCTGTTTTTCAACCTTGGCAGTGGCACCCTTGATTATGACCCCGATAAAGTTATATCAATCACTGACGCCACAGTAAAGATTTATTACTTTACAGCAACAATTGAGTTTGGTCGTCAGTAACACATCGACTAGTGAAGGGGCAGCGTTTTTCATAAAACATGCTGCAGACTTAACAGAATTGCTTTTAAAAGTGTTGACCTATAAATCAATTGACATCGTGGTCCAGTCCAGGAGATGCAATCTGTTTTACAAGGTGTTAGCGGAATGCAAAAATGTAAAATTGTCTGAAGTAATGCAGGATTTCATCATGTAGAACGAAATGAGACTCGACTCCGACGATTTGTATGTTCATCGTTAACATCGTTTAGGATTGCTGTTTAAAGCTGAACAGAGTCAATACGGATACCCCAGGGAGGCCCATTATTATAGCTTTCCAAGACTATAACTCAACAGAATCCGTGTTAGAAGCAGCGTCAATGTTACGGGGATTAACGTTACTGATTAAGATTAATGCCCAGGTATCGTATAGACAGACTGAACAGTAAGAACAAAAAGTCGATAGAGTACCTTGCAAGGTTGGTAGTAAACGGTCGTGTGGTCGCGGATGAATTCCCGGACTGGAACCAGGTGCTTAAGTTTGATCGTTACCAGATAACCGACCTCATTTGTCGAGTACAGTCATCTCAGCCGTCTTCTCAAGATTTTCCCAAGGGACAGTTACGTTACAGGGGGCTGGTGTTTCGGTAGCGTCTTATGAAAAGGCCGTTGCCTCGACAACCAAACATAATTTATCGCCTCAACAGGCTAGGCCGCCGAACGTTTTAGCCGGGTGTCTCTGCACAGTACGTTTTCGACAACTCTACCTGTGACAGAACCCCAATACTGGGAACCAGGAACTTCGATTCGGAGCCGTGATTAATACAGTGGACAGTTATAACTTCCACAAGTACTACTACTACTACGTTTACGAACAGTTCCCCGTCATCATTGAACATGAATAGTAACGGTGCCGGGACACGTGCTATTCCTACATACACAAACCTATAAGACAATAGGGAGAGTGTGCATGCGCGTTTTACCTTATTTGATGTCCATTGACTAGTGACGTAGTGCTCAAATAAACTTCAAATGATTTTCAATAAAAATGATTTTATTCTGATTACAGAGACGTGGGCGTGTAACGAGTCAGATTTATAGGTGCAAGGAGCAGGCAGTACAAATTTATTTAAAAATATTATTTCCTATCAAATCGCCCATTCTTTGAAAATATTCCAATCCTTTTAAAAGAAGTGGAATAATCCTAGTACTTTAAAGTGCAATGCTAAGAGGTGCAGGTGTTGTTCGCATTTATGCACTGCATTTACCGTTTCTTCATCTGTAAACGGTAGACGTTTTTCTGTTTTTGACAATTAAGTCGTCATAATTGATATATGTGATATTCTGACAGACTGCAAATGGTAAAATGCAGTACGTCGGGCAAATTAATCGCATGTTAAAAACAAGATTCAACGGACACTACCGAAGAATGAGTAAGCCTAAAGAAAGGGACAGGTCATTCTGCAAATGATATTTCTATACAACCAGTGTAAAAAAATACTATGATGTAAATTCTATTGATAGGTATGCTACAGCTATTTATTCTGATACCGAGGCTCCGTTTTTGGATTTACATCTATCTATTATAGATGGTTTTGTTTCTTGCAAAATTTATGAATTTGAAATTGTACATTTTCCTTTTTTGGATGGTGAAGTTCCTCGTGCGCCATCCTATGGCGTTTATAATTAGCAATTAATTCGATTTGCCAGAGTGTGTAGTCATGTATCTGACTTTTGTGTAAAAATGTAAGGGGTAAAACAATCAACCCAAAATGATCTCATATACGGTTAGTTAGGAGAATCAGTGACCAGTCACAAAGGTATTTAAACATAATAAAATCTTGGTTTAAGGTGGTCACCAGCGATGAAAACAATTATATAAAGCATACTTTAACTTGATGCTGTCAGTTTCGGAAGCACGCCCTTTAAAGTAAAATCGGGCATCGTGCGTTAAGGATTTACTCAGTCCATTAGGATTTGGTGAAGCTTGGGATTTTCAAGGAGTTTGAAACATTAATGGATGCCTAATAATTTTCAAACAGAGAGTAAGGGATATGTTCATCCATGAGTGGCATTCTGGATTAGAAATGTACTCACGGGCAAGAAGTAATATTACCTTCCTAGTTCTCAGTATCAAGCTTATTTAAATAAAAATAACAGAAAAATATTAATTATGGGAAAAACCTTGGTCGAATGCGTTTATCTTTCCCACAGACTTGAAGTCAAAGCAGGGCGATGGGTAAAACAAAAAAAGTTCCATATGAATGTAAAGTATGTGGCATTTTGAAGGACGATTTCCATTTTCTTTTGGAATGTCCACTCTACACAGGTTTACGTAAATCCTATATAAATCAATACTAACCTGCAAATATTAATTGAATATTAAACAGCAGAAAACACGAAATTGTTCAAGACGCTAAGTACATATATTGAAAAAGCGTCAAACTTGAGCAAAAAATGCTATGCTAGCTTGATATTTACTTGAAAGTTTAAACTTGGCATATTCACTGTTATGCTGTTGTTTCATCAGGAGAACGCGCCTATATGATTCTGACCCCCTTGAACCCCACTTTTATAGAGTAAAACTGGGGTTTACAGGGGTAAACCTTATTTTTCTTAATTCTGCTCTAAAATATAGATTGTGGACATTCGTTAAAACCGCCTCGATGAGGCGGTTTTAATGTGTACCCACAATCTATATTTTGAGCAGAAATAAGAAAAATATCACAATTTTTTATCTTAAAATTTTCGTTTTTACGGTGTTAAGATTTACAATGCATTAGTATAGGCGTGTTTTCGTACTATATAAATCTGCAAGTTCGCATTTAATACAAAGCTAGCTATCGCACAAAAAGTATTAGAACACGAATGTGCACCTCTGCCAAGGTGTATGGTAATTTGAAAAAAAGTTTGATATCTGTCCATATATGAGAAGATACTGCACACTGTTAGTGCTGTTGATATGTATTTCATTTATTGCATGTGCTTGGCATCCTGTATTAATTAGTATGGTTGTATATGTAGATATGCCCATGAGCCACGCCCGCCTTTTGCATTAATAAAGTATCAGTATCAGAATACAAGTATAGTCGAAAAGTGTTATCTTATGTTTAAATGACTAATTTTATTGATCGTTATAAGATCATTGATGTTTGCTGGTGCACTTTCAATGAAAGGTGTATCCTTAATAGACAAAAAATAAACCCAGCAACTGAAAACTGTTTCGATGTTCTACACTATGAGGAAAGCCATGAAGATGTTTTTTTTTAAGGTGACAAACTCGTCCCTAAACACCAGCTGTTGTTGTTAATGTGTGCTATAAATAGATATTATTTAGATTGGCGAATACATAATAGAACAGAATACTTCAAAGCGTGCAAACTGCCCATTTCAGCAAATTAGACCAAATCATATTCAAAATAGAAGTGAAGGCAATTATCTGATCAGGAATCGATACGCTTAAGCCACAGCTCCAGTCAGAGACACCAAAGAGACACAAACATGAAATAACAAGACCCTACTGGAAACATCAATAGTGGTAAGCCAAAAGGACAGTTACTTTCCCACAAAATGACAAACTGGCTATCCATTTAAAAAAAATGAAAGGGATACACACTCTCAAAGACAAACCATAACAAAAATAAACCGCGACAGAAGAACCGCAGTGAAACGAATTGCACTGGGGTAGGGGGGGGGGGGGGGGGACTAAAATCGATTTTACGTGGTCAAAATCCTCGCCCTTACTTCCGTCGCGATTTAGATATACACTTTGTTCAGTCGACATGAAGGCCTCCCAACACACTAGAACAAAAAAATCAAATAACCACAGAGATGAAACACCGGTGAGGACTCGACAGCAAGAAACCACTGAAATGCTAGAGCAAAATAAAACCAACAGTTAGACACCGATGGGCCCGACCAGGCAACAACCAACATTGCATAAAATTAAATTCTAATTCACAGTAAAATAGAAGTGGAGGCAATGATCAGGAATCGATACAATTAAACCACAGCTTCCATCAGAGACAGCAAAGGGAAAGAAACACAAACATGAAACAACAGACCCTAATGGAAACATCAATAGCGGAAAGCCAAAAGGGCAGTCACTTTGCAACCAAATATCCAATAGGCTTTCCAAAATAAAATAATATAAGCAAAACAACACCAAAAGAAAAACCATAACAAAAATAAACCGCGACAGAAGAACCGCCTTGGAACGGTCAGCGGAAACGAATTCCAGGGGCGGGGAGGGGGGGGGCTTAAATAGGTTTTACGTGGCCAAAATCCTCGCCCTTACTTCCATCGCGATTAAGACAAATAATTTGTTCAGTCCGCATGAAGACCTCCTAACTAATCAGTGCAACATCTCCGTGAACACAAATAATCAAACAACCACAGAGATATAACAACGGTGAGGACACGGCAGCAAGTAACCACTGAAATGCTGGAGCAAAAAAAAAACCAACAGTTAGACTCCGATGGGCCCGACCAGACACAATGCATCAGGTACCAACCAACATAAGCCTTTACGCTGGAACCGTCATAGAATCTGAGGCCTGGCCCACCGGCGTGCAATTAAAGAGGGAAGCAAAGTTGTTAACCGTGATTAGGTTAACTACCATGCATGCAGTCTGTCGTATAACATTTATGTTGAACCAAATCTTTTTATATCGAAGAATGATTTTACGAAATTGGGTGCTGAAGTCATTGCGGTAATATATTTTTCTGAATTTATATACCAAGTCACCATAAAATTCGGGTTCCGATAGACCTTGTTGCAGAAGAGCTTTAAGTCCAATATTGAATTTTGAAATTAAATCAGAATGACGTCTATAAAATTTTAAAAGGCTTTGCGTAGTTTATGGTACCGATAACCCTGATTAAGAAGTTTAGCCGTTAACAATTTATAACGAGTGTTAAAGTCAGTTACCTGACTACACACTCTGGCAAATCGAAGTAAATGCGAAATATAAACGCCATAGGATGGCGCAGGAGGAACATCACCATCCAAAAAAGTAAATTTACAGTCTCAAAATCAAAATCATCGCGTTTATCATAAATTTAGCAAGAAACAAACCCATCTTAAATAGATGAAAATCCAAAAACGCGGCCTCGGTATCAGAAGAATTTTGCTTTATTTAACTGAAGTTTTGGGGGGTAAATTTGACCGTTCAAACCATCGAAATAGACATTGTCAATATTTAATAAATCATTCAAATATCTATAAGTCGAGCTAAAAGCTTCAATAATTTCAGATTGGTTTTCAGCAGAAAGGTACATCCTGAAGTCTTTCTCATAACAAATCAAAAACAGATCAACCACAAGTGGTGCGCAATTCGTACCCATCGGAATACCCACTAATTGTTTAAATAACTTAGTACCAAATCTTAAGTAAACATTGTCAAGTAGAAAGATGAGAGCTTCACACACTTTCTGACATGACCATAAAGTATAAATTTTATGCTATTCAGAAGTGAAAAAGCATTTCTTACATTACAAGCAAGATAAAGGGAGTCTTCCCTATGGAATGTCCATTCAGTTAAGTCATTAAGTTTTTCTTTCATATGGTTATGAGGAAGTGTAGTGTAAAGGGTGGAAAAATCATAAGTAGACAGACTTCTTAGTGGAAATCTTTCCACTGACCGTCCCAAGGCGGTTCTTCTGTGGCGATTTATTTATGTTGTTGTTTGTTACTTACTGTGTGTATCACTTGTGTCTTTTTATTTTGGATGGCCATATGGCCATTTTGTGGGAAATAAACTGTCCTTATGGCCTTCCTTTGTTTAGGTTTCCATTATGGTCTGGTCGCTTAATGTTTGTGTTTCTTTCCCTTTGGTGTCTTTGATGGGTGGAGTAAGTTAATTGTATCGATTCCTGATCTTTGTTTTACTTCTAATTTGCATATCAGGGCTGTTTTGTTTGGGCCGTGTGGCGGCTGTAAAAGGTCTCCCCGTACATACATTTAATGCTCTTATTTTTCCAATCCTCAGGGATTGCTTATGCAATCGCTTTTTACTGTTCCATCTATTGATATCCTTTAGATATCTGTTGAAGGTCATTATTAAACCGATGTTCGTTCCTCGTTGTATAACAACTGTTTGTTTGACATCCCTGGACTTTAAGTAGACTAAGATGTTTTGTGGGCTTTTGTTGTACCTTCCTTCTATTCGAAGGAATAATCTTCAGTTATTTTATATGCTGTTTTATTTAATGGCCGGTATGAAGATCGCTTTAGTTTTGACGGTATCATAACCTTATTAACCCACATGAGTATCACAAATACAATTAAAATATCAATATCATCCCTTAGGTTACAATCTGCTTCTTCTGTACGGATTCCCCATTCTATTAAGAACTTTAATACTGTGTTGCCTTCGGTATTGGTTAGACCCTTAAATTTGTCTTCTGTTACTTCAGTTAATCTCAATGGAGCAGGCAATTCCAATGTTTTGGGAGTAGTCCTCGTATAAGACTATCTCCTCTCAAATCACCCATTCTTCGAAAATATACTAATCCGTGGAAAAGAAGTGGAATGTACCCTAGTATTTCGAAGTGCAATGCCAAGAGGTGCAGATGTTGTTCGCATTTAAGCACTGCGTCTACAGTTACTTCATCTGTAAACGGTAGTCGCTTCTCTGTAGTTAACATGTCAGATTTGACATGACAGTCTACAGGTTTAATTTATCTAATTACATGACGTGCTGCAAACTGTAATATGCAGTTCGTCGGTCAAACTAACCGCATGCTCTTCTGTGGCGATTTATTTATGTTGTTGTTTGTTACTTACTGTGTGTATCACTTGTGTCTTTTGGTTTATGATGGCCATATGGCCATTTTGTGGTAAAGTAACTGTCCTTATGGCCTTCCTTTGTTTAGGTTTCCATTATGGTCTGGTCGCTTAATGTTTGTATTTCTTTCCCTTTGGTGTCTTTTATGGGTGGAGTAAGTTAATTGTATCAATTCCTGATCTTTGTTTTACTTCTACTTTTTAAAACTAGATTGAACGAGCATTATCGTAGAATGAGTAAGCCTAAGAAAACCGACACTTTAATGGTACCGTCCCTTTCGACGTACAGGTCATTCTGTAAATAACATTGTTATACAACCAGTGGAAAAACTTTATTACGATGCAAATTCTACATCTAGATTCAAAATTATCAAAATACACGAGGCTGAACTGAAATGGATTAAATCTTTACAGACCCCTTTTCCACTGGGATTTAATGACAACATTTATCATGCGGGTAATATTTCCAGAATGCCGGACTTTGATATTTTCTCGCTCCTGGAATCTCGAAAACGCAGAACTAGATCTCACGGCACCAGGAAAAATGGTAACTTTAAACGTAAATTACGTGCGTTTAAACGAAACAATACAAGACTGAAGTGACTGTCAATTATATTATTAAATCATGGACGCCACTCTATGCTTTCATTTTTAAGTTCATTACCCGTTTCTGTTTTACGTCTTTAGGACACCGAGGCGAATAAATTCTACGATAGTTCTTATCAGTTATATGATGCGGCTCTCTTAACTAGAGGCTATACTCAGCATACTCTCCGTCCTTACATTGATTCTGAAATTAATCATAAACGCCATTTCTTCAAAATATCCTTCATTAATAAGGGTATGGATTTTATAGATTTGCCCAGTATCTTCCGTGAGAGCTCGGTGCTTTCTTCCATCCCTGCTTATTTTCAAAATACTGAAACACCTATAATTTGCTATAAATATAACAAACCTGTAAGATCTATCATTTTTAATTTCAATAAACTTGTTTCAGATCTTGATATTGATACTAATACTCCTGATTCATGTGATTGTAAAAACTCAGTGTATTGCTATCCTGCTGCTGGTCATGTAATTACTGGCAATTTCAAAATTATTCCTGATTCTAGGATAAGGAATATAATTTCTAAAGGACCGAAATATCGGTTTCCTTCTAAAATTGATTTCAGTAAATGTAGAGATGAAATCGCTGCTTCCTTGAATGAATTCGGTAATCGATGGTGTAAGCGAGAGTATGTTGAGCATAAAGCCCTTAAGGACTGGAAACTTAGCATTTTAAAACTAGTGAATAAACGCATTTCTTTCTATTCTCAAAATACTAACTTATAACCTCCTAAGCCTAAGACGTCTTTACGTCATCTTAAACTAGGTATTAAAGAATGTCATAAGAAGTTTGTTTTGGCCCCTGCAGACAAGGCCGCTAACAACGTCGTCATTGTGTGACGGCTCCACTATGTTAACACGCTTAAGCAGGAGCTTGGTGGTACTAAGGCCTATGAACTTCATTCTTTAACTGAAGAGAAAGTTATAGTAGATAAACATATTTGTCATTCAGCCACCAAGTTTGCTGTGTGTGTTACCGAAGGCCAAGACAAGCTTCCTACGTTATACTGGTTACCAAAACTTCATAAAAGACCTTACAAAGCACGGTTTATTGCAAATTCTAGCTCTTGCCCTACCACTGAACTTTCTAAATTATTAACTTCCTGTCTTACTGCTATTAAAACGCATGTGATTAAATATTGTGATAAAGTCTTTGAAAGATCAGGAAGAAATCTGTTTGGGTTTATTAAAAATTCGAATGAGGCAGCATACTCTCCGTCCTTACATTGATTCTGAAATTAATCATAAACGCCATTTCTTCAAAATATCCTTCATTGATAAGGGTATGGATTTTATAGATTTGCCCAGTATCTTCCGTGAGAGATCGGTGCTTTCTTCCATTCCTGCTTATTTTCAAAATACTGAAACACCTATAATTTGCTATAAATATAACAAAGTAGAAGTAAAACAAAGATCAGGAATTGATACAATTAACTTACTCCATCCATAAAAGACACCAAAGGGAAAGAAATACAAACATTAAGCGACCAGACCATAATGGAAACCTAAACAAAGGAAGCCCATATGGACAGTTACTTTCCCACAAAATGGCCATATGGCCATCCAAAATTAAAAGACACAAGTGATACACACAGTATGTAACAAACAACAACATAAATAAATCGCCACAGAAGAGCCGCCTTGGAACGGTCAGTGGAAGATTTCCATTGGGGGGCTTAAATCGATTTTACGTGGCCAAAATCCTCGCCCTTACTTCCGTCGCGATTTAGACAAATAATTTGTTCAGTCCGCATGAAGGCCTCCTAACTCATCAGTGCAACATCTCCGTGAACACAGAAATCAAAGAACCACAGAGGTGAGACAACGGTGAGGACTCGACAGCAAGAAACCACTGAAATGCTGGAGCAAAAGAAAACCAACAGTTAGACTCCGATGAGCCCGACCAGAGACAGAGCATCAGGCACCAACAAACATTATCTCTTTAATTTTCAATAAGCCTTTACGTTGGAGCCGTCATAGAATCTGAGGCCTGACCCACCGGCGTGCAATTAAAGAGGGAAGCAAAGTTGCCAACCGTGATTGGGTTAACTACCATGCATGCAGTCTGCCGTATAATATCCATGTTGTACCCAATCTTTTTATATCGAAGAATGATTTTACGAAATTGGGTGCTGAAGTCATTGCGGTTATATATTTTTCTGAATTTATATACTAAGTCACCATAAAATTCGGGTTCCGATAGACCTTGTTGCAGAAGAGATTTAAGTCCAATATTGAATTTTGAAATTTAATCAGAATGGCGTCTATAAAATTTTGAAAAGGCTTTGCGTAGTTTATGGTACCGATAACCCTGATTAAGAAGTTTAGCCGTTAATAATTTATTACGAGTGTTGAAGTCAGTTACATGACTACACACTCTAGCAAATCGATAGAAACCTGTTAGATCTATCATTTTTAATTTCAATAAACTTGTTTCAGATCTTGATATTGATACTAATACTCCTGATTCATGTGATTGCAAAAACTCAAAGTATTGCTATCATGCTGCTGGTCATGTAATTACTGGCAATTTGAAAATTATTCCTGATTCTAGGATAAGGAATATAATTTCTAAAGGACCGAAATATCGGTTTCCTTCTAAAATTGATTTCAGTAAATGTAGAGATGAAATCGCTGCTTCCTTGAATGAATTCGGTAATCGATGGTGTAAGCGAGAGTATGTTGAGCATAAAGCCCTCAAGGACTGGAAACTTAGCATTTTAAAACTAGTGAATAAACGCATTTCTTTCTATTCTCAAAATACTAACTTATTACCTCCTAAGCCCAAGACTTTTTTACGTCATCTTAAACTAGGTATTCAAGAATTTCATAAGAAGTTTGTTTTGGCCCCTGCAGACAAGGCCGCTAACAACGTCGTCGTTGTGTGACGGCTCCACTATGTTAACACGCTTAAGCAGGAGCTTGGTGGTACTAAGGCCTATGAACTTCAGCCTTTAGCTGAAGAGAGAGCTATAGTAGATAAACATGTTTGTCTTTCAGCCACCAAGTTTGCTGTGTGTATTAACGAAGGCCAAGACAAGCTTCCTACGCTATACTGGTTACCAAAACTTCATAAAAAACCTTACAAAGCACGGTTTATTGCAAATTCTAGCCCTTGCACTACCACTGAACTTTCTAAATTATTAACTTCCTGTCTTACTGCTAATAAAACGCATGTAATTAAATATTGTGATAAAGTCTTTGAAAGATCAGGAAGAAATCTGTTTTGGTCTATAAAAAATTCGAATGAGATTTTAAATAAATTGAAATCTAGACATTTTCGTGCTTCTAGTCTGTCTACCTACGATTTTTCCACTCTTTACACTACACTTCCTCATAATCTTATAAAAGAAAAGCTTAATGATTTAATTGAATGGGCTTTTCACAGAGAAGATTCTCTCTATCTTCCATGTAATGTCAGAAATGCATTTTTCACTTCTAAAGAGCATAAGAATTATACACTTCGGTCATGTCAGAAAGTGTGTGATGCCCTCACCTTTCTACTTGACAATATTTATATTAGATTCGGTACTAAGTTATTTAGACAAATTGTGGGTATTCCGATGGGTACTAATTGCGCACCTCTTGTGGCTGATCTGTTCTTGTATTGTTATGAAAGAGACTTCATTTTGTCGCTTTTCATTGATAACCAATATGAAATTATTGAAGCTTTTAGCTCTACTTCTAGATATTGAGATGATTTATTAAATATTGATAATACCTATTTTGATGGTTTGATCAGTCAGATTTACCCCCTAGAACTTCAGTTAAATAAAGCAAATTCTTCTGATACCGAGGCCCCGTTTTTGGATTTACATCTATCTATTGTAGATGGATTTGTTTCGTGCAAAATTTATGATAAACGCGATGACTTTGAGGAAGAAATCTGTTTTGGTCTTTAAAAAATTCGAATGAGGTTTTAAATAAATTGAAATCTAGACAGTTTCGTGCTTCTAGTTTGTCTACCTACGATTTTTCCACTCTTTACACTACACTTCCTCATAATCTTATAAAAGAAAAGCTTAATGATTTAATTGAATGGGCTTTTCACAGAGAAGATTCTCTCTATCTTGCATGTAATGTCAGAAATGCATTTTTCACTTCTAAAGAGCATAAGAATTATACACTTTGGTCATGTCAGAAAGTGTGTGATGCCCTCACCTTTCTACTTGACAATATTTATATTAGATTCGGTACTAAGTTATTTAGACAAATTGTGGGTATTCCGATGGGTACTAATTGCGCACCTCTTGTGGCTGATCTGTTCTTGTATTGTTATGAAAGAGACTTCATTTTGTCGCTTTCCATTGATAACCAATCTGAAATTATTGAAGCTTTTGGCTCTACTTCTAGATATTTAGATGATTTATTAAATATTGATAATACCTATTTTGATGGTTTGATCAGTCAGATTTACCCCCTAGAACTTCAGTTAAATAAAGCAAATTCTTCTGATACCAAGGCCCCGTTTTTGGATTTACATCTATCTATTGTAGATGGATTTGTTTCGTGCAAAATTTATGATAAACGCGATGACTTTGATTTTGAGATTGTAAATTTTCCTTTTTTGGATGGTGATGTTCCTCGTGCGCCATCCTATGGCGTTTATATTTCGCAATTAATTCGATTTGCTAGAGTGTGTAGTCATGTAACTGACTTCAACACTCGTAATAAATTATTAACGGCTAAACTCCTTAATCAGGGTTATCGGTACCATAAACTACGCAAAGCCTTTTCAAAATTTTATAGACGCCATTCTGATTTAATTTCAATATTCAATATTGGACTTAAATCTCTTCTGCAACAAGGTCTATCGGAACCCGAATTTTATGGTGACTTAGTATATAAATTGAGAAAAATATATAACCGCAATAACGTTAGCACCCAATTTCGTAAAATCATTCTTCGATATAAAAAGATTTGGTACAACATGGATACTATACGACAGACTGCATGCATGGTAGTTAACCAAATCACGGTTGGCAACTTTGCTTCCCTCTTTAATTGCACGCCGGTGGGTCAGGCCTCAGATTCTATGACGGTTCCAACGTAAAGTAGAAGTAAAACAAAGATCAGGAATCGATACAATTAACTTACTCCATCCATAAAAGACACCAAAGGGAAAGAAACACAAACATTAAGCGACCAGATCATAATGGAAACCTAAACAAAGGAAGGCCATAAGGACAGTTACTTTCCCACAAAATGGCCATATGGCCATCCAAAATAAAAAGACACGAGTGATACACACAGTAAGTAACAAACAACAACATAAATAAACCGCCAAAGAAGAACAGTAAAGGCTTATTGAGAATTAGAGAGATCTAATTCAAGGTAATGTGGTGGGTGCCTGATACTCTGTCTCTGGTCAGGCCCATCGGAGTCTAACTGTTGTTTTTCGTTTGGTCCAGCATTTCAGTGGTTTCTTGCTGTCGAGTTCTCACCGTTGTCTCACCTCTGTGGTTCTTTGATTATTTGTGTTCATGGAGATGTTGCACTGATGAGTTAGGAGGCCTTCATGCGGACTGAACAAATTATTTGTCTAAATCGCGGTGGAAGTAAGGGCGAGGATTGTGGCCATGTAAAATCGATTTAAGCCCCACAGTGGAAATCTATCCACTGACCGTTCCAAGGCGGTTCTTCTGTGGCGATTTATTTATGTTGTTGTTTGTTACTAACTGTGTGTATCACTTGTGTCTTTTTATTTTGGATGGCCATATGGCCATATTGTGGGAAAGTAACTGTCCTTATGACCTTCCTTTGTTTAGGTGTCCATTATGGTCTGGTCGCTTAATGTTTGTGTTTCTTTCCCTTTGGTGTCTTTGATGGGTGGAGTAAGTTAAATGTATCGATTCCTGATCTTTGTTTTTCTTCTACTTTTCTTAATCAGGGGTATCGGTATCATAAACTACGTAAAGCCTTTTCTAAATTTTATAGACGTCATTCTGATTTGGTTTCAAAATTCAATGTTTGACATAAAACACTTCTGCAACAAATCCTATCGGAACCCGAATTCTATGGTGACTTAGTATATAAATTCAGAAAAATACATGCCTGTAATGACTTTAGTACCCAGTTTCGTAAAATCGTTCGTCGATATATAAAAATTGGGTACAACATAAATGTTAAAAAACAGACTGCATGCATGGTGGTTAACCCAATCACGGTTGTCAACTTTGCTTCCCTCTTTGATTGCACACCGGTGGGTCGGGCTTAAGATTATATGACGGTTCCAGTGTAAAAACATAAATGGAATTTTATTTTATTTTAGTATTCTTTATGTTGGTTGGCGCTTGATGCTCCGTCTTTGGTCGGGCCCCTCGGAGTCTAACTGTTGGTTTTCTTTGCTCCAGCAATTCTGTTGTTGTATGCTGTCGAGTCCTCAAACTTGTTTCATCTCTGTAGTTTTTTTTATTTGTATGTTCTCGGAGATGTTACACTGATGCATTAGGAAGCCTTCAAGCGGACTAAACAAACTTAGTGTATACCGCGACAGAGGTAAGGGCGAGGATAATTGCCATGTAAAATCGATTTAAGCACCCCCCCCCCCACACACACACACACTTCCCAAGTGGAATTCTTTCCACTGACCGTTCCAAGGCGATTCTTCTGTGGCTGTTTATTTATGTTGTTGTTTGTTTCTTAATGTGTGTATCACTTGTGTCTGTTTTTATTTTGGATGGCCATTTGGCCATTTTGTGGGAAAGTAACTGTCCTTATGGCCTTCCTTTGTTTAGGCTCCCATTATGGTCTGGTCGCTTCATGTTTGTGTTTCTTTCCTTTTGGTGTCTTTGATGGGTGGAGTAAGTTAATTGTATCGATTCCTGATCTTTGTTTTACTTCTACTTTGAAGCACGAACACGCCTGGATTTCAATTTATTTAAAACTTCATTAGATTTTTATAGACCAAAACAGCTTTCTACCTGATCTTTCGAAGACTTTTTCGCAATATTTTGTCACATGATTTTTGATGGCAGTAAAACATGGAATTAATAATTTGGAGAGTTCAGTGGTGGGACAAGAGCTTGAATTTGCAATAAACCGTGCTTTGTATGATCTTTTAAGAAATTTAGGTAACCAATATAACGAGCTTGTCTCTGCCTTCTGTAACACAGACAGCATACTTGGTGGCTGAATGACAAATGTGGCCATCAACTAAAGCCCTCTCTTCAGCTAAAGGCTGAAGTTCATAGGCCTTAGTACCACCAAGTTCTTGCTGAAGAGTGTTAAAATAGTGAAGCCGTCAAACAACGACCACATTGTTAGCGGTCTTATCAGCTGGAGCCAAAAAAAAAAAACGTCCTATGAAATTCTTGAATACCTAGTTTAAGGTGACCGAAAGACGTTTTCGGTTAAGGAGGTAATACGTTCGTAAAGAAATACGTTTGTTCACTAATTTCAGAATGCTAAGTTTACATTCTTTAAGAGCTTGATGCTCAACATACTCTCGTTTACACCATCGATAACCAAATTTATTCAAGGCAGCTGCGACTTCATCTCTACATTTATTGAAATCAATTTTAGAAGGAAATCGATAGTTCGATCCTTTAGAAATTATATTTTGTATTCTAGAATCAGGATTAATTAGCATTTACGTTGGAACTGTCGTAGAATCTGAGGCCTGACCCACCGGCGTGCATTTAAAGAGGGGAGCAAAGTTGTCAACTGTGATTGGGTTAACTACCATGCATGCAGTCTGTCTTATAACATCTATGTTGTTCTCAATCCATTTTTATCAAAGAATGCTTTTTCGGAATTGGGTACTGAAGTCATAGAAAGTTTATATTTTTTTCTGAATTTATATACTAAGTTACAATAAATTTCGGGTCCAGATAGACCTTGTTGCAGAAGAGATTTATGTCCAACACTGAATTTTGAAATTAAATCGGAATGATGTTATAAAATTTTGAAAAAAGCTTGCGTAGTTTATGATACCGATAACCCTGATTAAAAAGTTTTCCAGTTTACAATTTATTTCGAGTGTTGAAGTCAGTTACATGACTAGACTCTCTGGCAAATCAAATTAATTGCGAAATGTAAACGCCATGAGATGCCGCACGAGCAACATCACCATCATTCAAGCATAATTGAATCTATATCGTTTAAGCCTGCCTTAAACTGCCCAAAATCTTCTGGGCGCTATCCAAAGTTCACAAACAATCGCCCCATCATTGCTTTGTTTATTAAATGGCTACTTAACCTTTCACTGGCTAGAATCATACTCTTTGAAATTTAATGGCATACTTCGAAGAAACATCAGTAATAAACACTACTATTACTGCTACACTACTACTACAACTACTACTACTATTATTATTATTATTTTAAGTACTATCATTAGTAGTGGTATTAGTTGTAGTAGTAGTAGTAGTAGTTGTTGTAGTAGTAGCAGTAATGAATAATACTAATAATCAAATTTTTAGTTGCTGTGAAATACCACTATATGCATATTGCTTATCGTATTTTCCTTCATCAAACTCGGGACCATGTCTTGCTTATTAAATGCTTTCGGGCTGGTGTTACTGTGCATTCGCACTGTACCACAGGGGTGTTCATTACACGGACTTGTTAACATGATGTGGTATCATTACGAAAACACGCCTATATAAATTTGACCCCCTTAAACCCCACTTTTATATTGTAAAACTGTCCTTTTGGCCTTCCTTTGTTTAGGTTTCCATTATGGTCTGGTCGCTTTATGTTTGTGGTTCTTTCCCTTTTGTGTCTTTGATGGGCGGAGTAAGTTAATTGTATCGATTCCTGATCTTTGTTTTACTTCTAATTTGCAAGGGTACTATGCATTATTTGTCTTACTATAGATTGCGGGTACTCGTTAGAACCGCCATTCTTCTTATTTCTGCTCAAAAACATAGATTACGGGTACTGTTAGAACCGCCTTGTCGAGGTGTTTCTAACTCGTAAGAACCACCTCGTCGAGGCGTTTCTAACGAGTACCCACAATCTATGTTTTGAGCAGAAATAAGAAAGATATCGAAATTTTTCATTTGAAAATTTTCATTTTTCCGGATGTAAAATTTACAATGTATTTGTATAGGCGTGTTTTCGTTATGTAATGCACATGTATCAGTGAACTCTTCAAGCTTGGTATGACATAGATTTTCGTAGAGTGAAATCACTCGCTTATCAGAAAAAGATATTTGTCAGCACTTCTGAAAATGCTGATAATACACTGTTCTATCAATCAATGCTTAATGTGAATGTGAAAATAGCTGTATGTCATGAAATTGTCCGGACATAAATTGAAAAATCTGTAGTTATTTATTCCTTGTCGGAAAAATATAAATACTTAATTGACGCTTTTATTCTGTTCGTGACGTACAGTATAAGGATTTCGTGCTTGGAATTATGTGACTGTTTAGATTTGGATAAAGATGTACCCACTTCCGTTAATTAACTTCCGTTGCTTTCAGAAGCCATTATAACCAATTTGTCTCATTGGAAAGTATCTTATCGAGCGAGAGATTTTCAGAAAATATCAATTTAAGCGTTCACATTATGTAGTCCACGTGTTTTTGACAGTTAAAAAAAGTAAAATAAATTCAAACGCAGATAACAAAGTTGTTTATTTCTGAAGCAACAGCGGAGCAGAAACAACAGAAGTCTGTAAATAATTATGAGCGGCTAAACTGTGTCGTTGGACTTGTGCATTGGACACGAGATCAGCATGTGCATTCTCGCAGACTGAAAATTGTTTTCGCTTTGTGTTATGCATCACGAAAACACACCTTTATAATTATGACCACCTTAAACCCCACTTTTATAAAGTAAAACTGGGGTTTACAGGGACGTCCGATATTGTTTTCTATTTCTGCTCAAAAACATAGGTGGTGGGTATTTGGTAGAAGCGCCTCGTCTATGTGGTTCTAATGAGTACCCACAATCTATATTCTGAGCAAAAATATGAAAACTGTAAGAGTTTTCATCTGAAAATTTTCAGTTTGTGGGGATAAAATTTTCAATATATTTTAATAGGCGTGTTTTCGCAAAGTTGTATGCATGGTATATTCCGTATCCATCACGAAAACATGCCTATATATTTCTTACTCCCTTAAACCCCACTTTTATATATTTAAACTGGGATTACAGGGGAAAACCTTATTTTTCTTATTTCTGCTCTTAAAAATATAAAAATCTTAAAAATGAGGCGGTTCTAACGTATAGCCACAATCTATATTTTGAGCATAATAATAAAAAATATTACCATTTTTCCTCTTAAAATTTGGTTATTTGATTTTCCGGCGGAAAAATTTACAATGTGTTTGTATAGGCGTGTTTTCGTGATGTCTTCTTTACAGAGGGTCTGTAAAAGTGGATACGCATGCTGATCTGAGTCTTCGCTGGGCGCACATGGCCAAAGACAGGGTTGGTTTATCGGAGAATATATTATTCTTTGCTGACCGGAAGCATTTTTAGAATTTTACAATAATACAACAGTATGCTAAAATGGCGTCTCTACAGTTATCAGTTTTAAGACGAAAATGTTCGATATTTTCTTATTTCTTGTTCAAATGTAGATCGCGTGTGCTCGTTAGAACCGACTCAATGAGGCGGTTCTAACGAGTACACACAATCTATGTGTGGGGCAAATATAAGGAAAACAAGACATACCCTCGTAAACGCCATCTTTATAAAGTGTTATCTTTTTAAAGTGGAGTTTATAGGGGGTGTTCATTTCGCGGAATTATCAACCATATGCAAATTGTTATTCCATTAGAGCGTCCGGTGTAGCATTGTTTCTGCTTATTTTCAAGAGGCATGATAGCCTCTCTGGAGGAATACGTGATATAATGCACATTGAACGAAGCGATCTATTGTGCCAGATTGTTGATTCTATTTCTATTGATGCATTTTAGAGATGATAAAGCTTGATTAATGGAGAACAGAACTTTGTGGATAATACATTACATTACGAAAATAGGCCTATTTGAATACAGTGCAAATTTTACCGCCGAAAAAATTAAAAACAAAATCAGATGAAAAATTGTGATATTTTTCTTATTTCTGCTCAAAATATTGAATGTGGGTACTCAGTAGAACCGCCTCATCGAGGCGGTCCTAACGAGTACCCACACTCTATATTTTAGAGCAGAAATAATAAAAATAAGGTTTACCCCTTTAAACACCAGTTTTACTGTACAAAAGTGGGGTTCAAGGGGGTCAAAATTATATAGGCGTGTTTTTGTGATGACATGTTTTACCGGAATTTATATAGATAAACTTGAAAGTTTCAGCAGGACTGCCAGATTTTCAATGGGCTGTACTTCATCTTTGTCATTTGTGACTAGGAACAGAGCTGGTAGGAAGAGAAAGGCAAGAGTTTTCTTTGACAGATTTAGAGAACCAGACATAGTTATCTCGGAGAAAGAAAAGGCAATAATCAAACGACAGTGGAAAATCCTTTCCATGGACATGAAGGAAACTGGAGTTGCTGTGTTTCTCAGAATTTTCAGAGATAATCCGGAAATAAAAGAGTTGTTTCCTTACAAAGATAAGGACAAGGATCAGCTGCTTCGTACCTCAGGATTTAGACGTCACGCTTCACGATTTATGCATGCTCTCGGAACTGCAGTTGCAAATATCGATGACCTCGACAAAACATGGTCCACCACACTGCTGAATCTCGGGAAACAACATTTCAGATGCACGGGCTTCAAACCAATCTATTTTGAAATATTTTATCATGCTATAATAAAAGTTTGGAAGGAAAGACTTGGTTTGTGTTACACAGCTGAGAGCGCAGAGGCTTGGAGGCATGTTCTGGTGTATATGATGGAAAAACTAAAAAAGGGATACCACCTTGCATCAATAGAACAGGTGACGATGTCGATCGAACAAAGGCTGAAAACTTAAAAGATTGAAAAGAACATTGAACAACCTAAGACTGACAACACACCCGTGCGATACAGTGCTTTTTCACATCTTCAACATAGCTGCTTTTATGATGAAACTCCGTGATTTTTTTTCTTATTTATACTGCAAACATATGTTTTGGCTGCTCGTTCTAACGAGTACCCACAACCTATGTCTTGGAGTAGAAATAAGAAAAAACATTGTGGAGCCCCGCAAACCCAGTTTTCCATCACGAAAACACACCTACATGTATATTATTCTGACACCCATGAACCCCACTTTTATATAGTAAAACTTGGGTTTGCAGGTATAAACCATATTTTTCTTATTTCTGCTCTAAAATATAGATTGTGGGTACTCATTAGAACCGCCTCATCGGTTCCAACGAGTACCCAAAATCTATATTTTGAGCAGAAATAAGAAAAATAAATGTTTATTTTTTAGGCGGTAAAATTTACAATGTATTTGTTTTTGTTTTTTGTTTTGTGGTTTAACGTCCCCGTCAACACTGTAAAAGACATCTTGGATACGTTGCTTCCAATTTCGTTGGACTTTTACCCGACATTGAGATGAAATGACATCTAAAGCCCTACCGGCCAATGAAATCAATAGGGTTTATAGCATGGACGGTCCGACTCGCACCGCATTTCCTGGGCAAAGCCGTTTACCAGTACTCTTGCGCGGGTCGGTTTCAGCTCTGCGTGGAAGCATCATGCAGCCCATCTATTTCTTCAAGCCCCGATGGGCGGGGGCCTACAATGTATTTGAATAGGCGTGTTTTCGAAATGAATATATAAAATTATTGAGGTTTAAAGGGTTGTGTTTCTTGTACGGACTACTTATCGTGATGTCAGACAACATCTGTGCATGACTGAACTGGGAATTTTGAAAACAAAATGCAGCTATAACATGTGATTGGATATGCTGATTAATGTTGGATTTAAAAATGACGAATTTGGTTTAAACTTCAATTTCATTACCAAAACACGCCTCTAAAATACATTGTAAATTTATCGCGGAAAAAATGAAAATTTTGAGATGAAACATTGTGATATTTTTCTTATTTCTGCCCAAAATATAGATTGTGAGTACTCGTCGAACCGCCTCCTCGAGGCGGTTCTAACGAGTACCCACAATCTATATTTTAGAGCAGAAATAAGAAAAATAAGGTTTACCCACTGTAAACCCCAGTTTTACTATATAAAAGTGATGCTCAAGGGGGTCAAAATTATATAGGCGTGTTTTCGTGATGATTTGTAAAACTAATGACGAATTGAATTTGAAATCCTGCATACATTGTGCAAACTTCGATCAGTGCTTAAATAAATAAGTAATACATGTAAATATGGAGGATACTAAATTCTGCAGAAAAGCTTTCGCCAGTCGAAGGCCACAAAGACAAAATTTCTCTTCCGCTGATAACACCAAGCCGGATTTTTTCCCTATCACTGTTGTTATAAGATGACATAAAATGACACTAGACAAGCTTAGCCCAGTTGTTCAAAACTGTATTCATAAACTATTTTGTTTATTTAAATACGGGAATAAGTCTGTGAAATTAACACCCACCTAAACCACCCCACTTTATATGGAGAAACCTGGGGTATAGGGGATACACTTTATTTTTCTTATTTCTGCTCCAAGACATAGGTTGTGGGTTCTCGTTAGAACCGCTTCAATGAGGCGATTCTAACGAGCACCTGCAACCTATGTAATGAGTGCAACAAGGCATAGGTTGGCGGGTACTCGTTAGAACCGCCTCAATGAGGCGGTTCTAACGAGCACCTGCAACCTATGTAATGAGTTCAAATAAGGACAATATTACGGATTTTCATCAGAAAAGTCGCCATTTTGGAGATGTGAAAAATGCACTTTGTCGCACGGCTGTGTTATCGTAATGTGTTTTCATATTTCAGTCATCTCATATGTTTGATGTGAAAACTAACATTGCGACAGGTCATCCGTGTGACATAGTGCCCTCTTTCCATCACAAAAACACGCCTATACAAATTCTTTGTAAACTGTATCGCCAAAAAAACGAAGATTTTAAGATGAAAAATAATGATGTTTTTCTTATTTCCTCTCAAAATATAGATTGTGGTTACTCGTTAGAACCGCCTCGACGATGAGGCGGTTCTAACGAGTAACCACAATCTATATTTTGAGCAGAAATAAGAAAAATAAAGTTTGCCCCTGTAAACCCCAGTTTTACTATATAAAAGTGGGGTTCAAGGGGATCAAATTTATAAAAGCGTGTTTTCGTGATGACGACAGACCATACGTGTGACATAGTGCTATCTGTCATTTCTCCAAAACAGTGAATTTTTTTCTGATGACAATTTGTTATCTGATGTTTTCGTTTCAATACTCCAAACATAGGTTAAGGAAGCCCGTTAGAACCGCCTAATATAGGCTATCATCACGAAAACACACCTATATAATTTTGAACCCCTTGAACACCACTTTTATATAGTAAAACTGGGGTTTCCGGGGGCATGCCTTACTTTTCTTATTTCTGCTTTTGAGCAGAAATAAGAAAAAAAATCACAATTTTTCATCTTAAAATTTTCATTTTTTCGGCGATAAAGGTGGCAATGTATTTGTATAGGCGTGTTTGCGTAATGGGTAGGCTCATTACATGCCTTGAAAACGTGATGAATGGATTTTATTGTTAAAGCTACATATTATCCTTTTTTAAGATTCTGTTGAACTAGACACTGCTAGAAAGAATTTGACCCCCTGACGAGTTTGCTAGATTAACGATGCTTTGATAGTTACTATTATGCTATATTATACGCTCACACTGTGAGATAATGATTTCTTTCCTGGGTCTAAAAATGGCATTCTTTGAAGGAATTTAATTGTATTTTTACATATTTCCCTTTCAAGCATAGAATGTAGGTATTAAAGGTGCATTATTGAGCTACCGGGTCTCAATTTTTTTTTCTGGTTTTTATCTTCAATGCATACTCCTTTGTCATGTGTACACTTTTGGAGCCAAATACAGCTTCAGAACTTTGTGAAAATGGTCGTTTTCATTTGTGTTTACCCTTCGCTCTGAACATGTGTTCGGAATTTCTGTTCTAAAAATAAATCTGTCACTTTACACATACATGGCGACAGTATCGTCTCTGAGTGTCGTTTCTTATGGCATGGTATTCAGCGTCATATTTTTTCCGATTCAGGCATGGCCTAAGCAAACAAGGCCAAAAATGAACGTCGCATAACGTCATATATGGGGATTCTATTTTTGTCACGAACTAAAAATAGATCTAACTAGTGTTCGAAACCTAGTTAGGGAATCCCTCTCAAACTCGTTACCCTGTCGTCATAAGTGTTCGCATTTTTGCATAAAATGCATTCATTTGTATTGTTTTAAAGAAAAATACCGGCTATATGTATTTTATTTTTGGAAGCATTTTTTCCAGATAGCTCAATAACGCACCTTTAAGGAGGTTCTAGCGGGCACTTTCAATCTATGGTTGAGAGCAAAAAAAAAAAAAAAAAAAAAAGTAGAAAGAAAGAAACATATTATTTACCCTGGTAAATGCTACTTTTCCTACATAGAATAGATTTCCTACATAAAGTAGATTTTAAATTGGTATCAAGCACGGACCTGTTAACATGAAGGCACGCTAAATAAAGCTGTCGTTTCTGCTCGAAAAACGCCATTGCGATATTACTCCCGTGTGCTGAGATGGCGTCGCTCATATGCAAGTCATATTTTTCAGATGGAAAATTATGATATTTTTCTTATTTCTAGTCCAAACATACATTAAGGGTGCTCGTTAAAAGCGCCTCAATGAGTACCCACGCACGCCCTATGTTTAGGACAAAAATATAATACCCTTTAAATTCCACTTGTTTTTAAAATAGGATGTTCATTACATGGACTTGTTACATGTAACCTTATGTTAACACCAGGCATAACTCTTCTTTTCTACATTTACTATTTTATTACAAAAAATTGTTTGTTCTAAGCAAGAAAATGATAAAATATCTGCATTTATGTCTACTTTAAATTACACAAGCACATAAATAGTTGCCTTTAATGCTGATTCCTCGGGGAATAACTGTCTGTGTGCTTGGACAACCACCATTGTATGCTCTATGCTAAACTTTTTCACACGTTAGATCATTCAAGACGATTTAATTCTATTGTATCCAAAAAAAGACATAATACAATTTAGAATTGTAGGCGCAACATATTGGACTGACTTAAAAGTCAGTGTTTTTAAATCTGAGATTTTTGTTTTGTTTGAATTGAGGTTTGACGTCTCCGGCAACACTATATAGATCATTTTGGGACGTTGCTCCCGACTGTGTGGGAATTTTACCCGGCATTGAGATGAAATTACATCTCAAGCCTGCCACCCAATGAACCAGATTACATGTATATGCATGGACGGTTCGACTCGCACCACTTTGCCTGGGCAGGCTTAGACCCTCTAAGTGGTTTACAGGTACTCATGTGCGTTCGGTTTCAGCTTTGCTCAGAAGCACAATGCAGCCAAATCTATGTCTCCAAGCCCCGCCCCTTAAAGCAGGGATGTGGAAATATATACAGCACAGATAGAGTTCGGTTTCTTTTCATGCTTTGACGTGTGTTATTTTATCATCACGTTAACAAGTCCATGCAATGAACAATCCTCTAAACTTAACTTTCTATGAAACAAACTGGGGTAACAGGGGTATACATTGTTTTGCTTATCATGTTTCTTCTCAAACGAGAACACACAATCTATATTTGGAGTATAAATAAGACAAAAAAATCACAACTTTTCTTCAGAAGATAACAGTTTTTGGAGATCTGGACACGGCTGTGTTAGCGTAATGGCTAGATCATGTGATATAAGAAAATCATTACGAAAACACAACTATACAAATACATTGCCATTTTTTTGCCAAAAATTAGAAATTTTCAGATGTAAAATTGTGATATTTTTCTTATTTACTGCTCTAAACATAGATTGTGGGGACTCTATAGAACCGCCTCGACGAGGCGATTCTATCGAGTACCAACAATCTATGTTTTTGAGCAGAAATAAGAAAATAAATAGCCATCGGAAGAGATGGCAAATCCCCCGACCAAAAGCAAATATGGTCTTCAGAAGATTGTTCACCAATAGAAAGTGTATCAGAATTAAACTAGCAACATATCACAAAAAGTATTGCAGTTATGGTCATCACAAGATTATACTGTCAGGGGAGATAACTAAAAAACCAGGGCACTCAAAATTGTGGTTCTTGTGCATGATATGCCTGCGTAAGCTCATGTATTGTTGTACAAAGTACCATCAATATGTCTCAAAGGGTATTTGAGATATGGTGATCACAAGCTGGTCATACTGTTATATTGAAAGGGTAGATAACTCAAATACTACAGCACCAACAGTTGTGGTTCTTGCAAATGACACCCCTTCTGTACCTTGTATACAATTGCGCCAAGTTCCTTCAATATATCTCAAAGGGTGTTAGAGTTATGGCCATCACAAGGTTATATTGTCAGGGGAGATAACTAAACAAAACCAGAGCACCCAGAACTGTAATTCTTGAGCATGACACACCTGCTTAACCTCATATAGGTCTGCATCAAGTACCACCAATATGTCTCCAAGGGTATTGGAGATACGGTGATCACAAGGTGGTCTTACTGTTATATTAGAAGGGGAGATAACACAAATATCATAGCACCCAGAGTTGTGGTTCTTAGGCCTGAAGCGCCGTCTAAACCTTGTATACAATTGTGCCAAGTACCATCAATATATTGCCTGCTGAGTGCAATAACGGTGTAACTGACATTTTGGCCAAAATAGTTTTTCTTTGCATAAATGGTTGCCTTAGGACTTGACAGGCTTGGTAAATAAGTTCTGCAGCTGGATTCTGCCTCAATCATGATTTATTTCAGCATTTTGGACTTTTTTGTCAGTTACACCGTTTTGGCTCTGACTTTTAGAAAAAAAAGTTGGCGCAAAACCAGTGTAAGTGCACTTACCCCATTTTTGCGCAAAGTTTTTTAATACCTCAAAAATATTGAATCCTGCTGCTTGATATTTCAGAATAAGCATGTAAGTACCATGCAGAATGTATAAAATGTGACCTATTACCTACCAAATGTCTTTAATTTATTGCTTTACCATGTAAAAGGCAAAGAAATAAGGTTTGAACATTTACACCGTTTTAGCGCTGGATGCACTTACACCGTTTTTGCACCAAAAACACTCAGCCTCAGCGCAGAAATGGTGTATCAACCCTTAAATGCTAAATATTTCTTTTCAAATGTCAATTATTCAACAATATAAATCACACACAAATGAAAGAAATCGCCATGAAGTTAAGAAACCAGCTTATAGTATGGTTTTCTATGCCATTCTTTAACAAACCAGTTTTTTGTCTCTCCTGAAAAGTTGCCATTTTGCACTTACAACGTTATTGCACTGAGCAGACGATATCTCAAAGGGTATTGGAGTTATGGCCATCACAAGGGTATATTGTCAGGGAAGATAATTAAATAAATAGGGCACCCAGAGTTGTGGTTCTTGCACGTGACACTCCTGCTTAACCTTATGTACCAAGTACCATCAATATATCCCAAAGAGTATTTGAGTTGTGGCCATCACAAGGTAGTGATTCTATATTATGGAAGGGGAAATAACTAAAAAACCATGACAATCAGAGGGGTGGTTCTTGTGCATGACACGTCGTCACAGCTTTGTGAACAACTATGCCAGGTATCATCGATATATCTTAAAGGGTATTGGAGTTATGGCCATCACAAGGTAGTCACTCTATTTTATTGGAAGGGGAGATAACTCAAATACAATGGTAACCAGAGTTGTGGTTCTTGTGCATGACACGCTGTCTCAGCCTTGTGAACAACTGCGCCAGGTACCATCAATATATCTCGAAGGGTATTGGGAGTTATGGCAATCACAAAGTAGTCATTCTATTTTATTAAAAGGATGGTAACTCAAAAAGTATGGCATCCAGAGTTCTAGTTCTTGCGCATGACACGCCGTCTCAGCCTTGTGAACAATTATGCCAAGAATCATCAATGAATCTCAAAGGGTATAGTAGTTATGGCCATAACAACTTTGCGTCTACGGACGGACGGACGCCTGGCTGATCGCTATATCCCCGAAGCTATACGGTCGGGGGATAATAATGTATACCCCCTTAAACCCCAGTTTTACTATATAAAAGTGGGGTATGGCACAGTTGTTCGCAAGGCCGAGACGGTGTGTCATGCACAAGAACCACAACTCTGGGTGCCATGGATTTTTAGTTATCTCCCCTTCCAATAAAATAGAATCACTACCTTGTGATGGCCACATCTCCAATACTCTTTGAGATATATTGATGGTACTTGATACATTTGTATATAAGGTTAAGCAGGTGTGTCACGTGCAAGAACCACGACTCTGGGTGCCCTGGTTTTTTAAATTATCTTCCCTTACAATATAATCTAGTGATGGCCATAACTACAATACCCTTCGAGATATATTGATGGTACCTGGCACAATTGTATACAAGGTTGCGACGGCGCTTCATGCCCAAGAACCACAACTCTGGGTGCTATGGTATTTGAGTTATATCCCCTTCAAATATAACAATATGACCATCTAGTGATCACCGTACCTCCAATACCCTTTGGGACATATTTGTGGTACTTGATGCAGACGTACGTGAGGTTAAGCAGGTGTGTCATGCTAAAAAATACAACTCTGGATGCTCTGGTTTTTTAGTTATCTCCACTGACAGTATAACCTTGTAATGGCCATAACTCCAACACCCTTTGAGAGATATTGAAGGTACTTGGCGCAATTGTATACAAGGTACAGAAGGGGTGTCACGTGCAAGAACCACAACTGTTGGTGCTGTGGTATTTGAGTTATCTACCCGTCCAATATAACAATATGACCAGCTTGTGATCACCATATCTCCAATACCCTTTGAGACATATTGATGGTACATGTACTTGGTACAGAAATATATGAGCTTAAGCAGGCATGTCATGCGCAAGAACCACAATTCTGAGTGCCCTGGTTTTTTAGTTATCTCCCCTGACAGTATAATCTTGTGATGGCCATAACTGCAATACTTTTGTGATATATTGCTGGTTTAATTCTGGTGAACATTCTATTGGTGAACAGTCTCCTGAAGGCCATATTGGCTTTTGGTCGGGGGATTTGCCATCCATTCCGATGGTTTTTTTTATATATACATCGCCATCGTCTTACAATATATGTTTTTTACGATGGCAATTGAATTACAGCTGACCTTTCAACATGGGGAATGTATACGTTAACCAGTCTTTATATACACTACATACACATCGCATCTTTGTCATTTGTGCACTTAGATATTTTAAAAGAACGGGTAGATAGTAGGCGTCCGTGTCCATTTTATATATCCTCCATACACTCCATCCTAATGGTGGGTTTCCCACGGTTTCCGTTTCTCGAAACAAGTGGTCCACTTTCGCCCATTGACTATTGCTTAGATCAACGACGATTGGACATTTCCTTTCATAATTCTGGAGTACACTAGCGTCCAATACACGTACAATGTCTTGATCCAAAGTGCATGAGCCAATGGTCCGAGGTTCTGTTGAAATGCGATCACCTGCAATCCGATGTTTTTTTCCTGGTAGAGCGTATCGGGGTATCGGCTTTATTGTCGACTAAGATGTACGAATACGGCGTTGACGTAATGTCATTGTAAAACTTCATAAACGGGGGTTTGTTTTTGTCAAATATCTTATCCGCCATTTTTCCTATCTGTCGTCTGAAGGCTTGACTTCAATATAAAGCCATATATTGAGGATTTCGACTGATACTGGTGTTATGTTGACCCTTAGGAAAAGCGTTTTATAACAACAAGATGACGCTGGCGTTTCTATGTAGAAGTAAAACAAAGATGAGGAATCGATACAATTTACTTACTCCACCCATCAAAGACACCAAAGGGAAAGAAACACAAACATTAAGCGACCAGACCATAATGGAAACCTAAACAAAGAAAGGCCATAAGGACAGTTACTTTCCCACAAAATGGCCAAACGGCCATCCAAAATAAAAAGACACAAGTGATACACACAGTAAGTAACCAACAACAACATAAATAAATCGCCACAGAAGAACCGCCTTGGAACGGTCAGTGGAAAGATTTCCACTTGGGGGCTTAAATCGATTTTACGTGGCCACAATCCTCGCCCTTACTTCCGTCGCGATTTAGACAAATAATTTGTTCAGTCCGCATGAAGGCCTCCTAACTCATCAGTGCAGCATCTCCGTGAACACCAAAAATCAAAGAACCACAGAGGTGAGACAACGGTGAGGACTCGACAGCAAGAAACCACTGAAATGCTGGAGCAAAAGAAAACCAACAGTTAGACTCCGATGGGACCGACCAGAGACAGAGCATGCGTAAATAATTTGGAAATGATCGGACTGTCGGCGGCAAGATCCATTAGGTCGCCAAAGACAACGCTGTTATTATATCACGTATCTAAATCACTCAGGTGATTTTGAAAGTCTGGAAGGCCTCCTCGAAAGGGAATGTCCTCTTCTAATGTTCGTTTCATTTCCTTGAACATGTCTTGATACTGTCCATAAAACCACTTTATTTTACGGGATTTGTTGCACACTTCGTGTTCAATATAAACCCTTTCTAACAGTTTTTGACTAAATAGCTTTTTCCTGACAAACTTGGCCAAACCACCATAAGGGAGAATTTGTATCGGAATCGAAACCTCGGGTATGGCTCTGGTTACATGTCGAGTCTCCACTCTGTGGACTTACCAGATTGCTCTAGTATCTGACGGTCATGCTTACGCCTGATTTTGTTCGCTTTGTTTTTTACTGATGGACTTAGCAACATTGTTTGCAGCGTAGGAGCGGGGGGACACAATACTGCACGTTTGAGGTAATCAGCGCGTTCTCTTGCATCTTTTAGCTGATGTACCATTCAGAGACGATATGGAATGGATTCTAGGAAACGGCAGTGAAGGCAATGATCAGGTATCGATACAATATTACCTCTCATCTCCCATCAAAGAAACCTAGGGGAAAAACACAAACATATAGCATCTTCACCACTATGTAAACGTCACAAACGGAAAGCCATAAGGAGAGTTACTTTCTCATACAATGGCAACACGGCCATCCGAAATAAAACAAGACCTTACGAAAACACGCCTTTATAGATACATTGTAAATTTTACCGTCAAAAAACGAAAATTTTAAGATGAAAAATTGTGATATTTTTCTTATTTTTTTCCTCAAAATATAGATTGTTGGTTATCGTTAGACATCGAGGCGGTGCTAACGAGTACCAACAATCTATATTTCAGAGCCGAAATAAGAAAAATAAGGTTTACCTCTGTTAACCCCTGTTTACTATATAAAAGTGGGGTTCCGGGGTCTCAAAATTATATAGGCGTGTTTTCGTGATTATAAGCCATATATACTGAGTCAAAGTTATAATGCAACAGTGGTTTGTATTGATAATAATGAGTGAATGTATATGTATTCTACGAATCGTCTATATAATAACACTGGCCAATGTCCCAAGCATCCAGCAGCACTTTGCTTTTAACATTCTGTTTCGATCTGTTCAAGAAACAAACCAAATTCTGGAGCTAGGGTGTTTGTTAAAAATGAAACACATTGTGATTTTCATGAACGCGGCATGTGACATGCATTCGTACAACTGAAATGAAGACCGTTTTCTGAGAATATTGCTGAGAATTTTTTGTGTAATGATTAATTTTATTGTTAATCAATCGGTTTTCTTTAATATTTATCACAAGCGACAACATGTTTTCGCTTCCAGACAAATTATGGAACTATGGCATAAAGGGTCCTATTGGCAATTTCAGAATTTGTCGAAGACAGTCCTGATTCCTGATGCAATAATTCCACAGAATTTCGTTTTCTAACGCCCAACAACAATAAAAGGAAACGGGGTTCACAAGGTTTTCATTTAAAAAATCCAATTGTTGGAATTTGTCACCACTTTAATTTTCTATTGTTGTCTATGGAATGTTCAGTAAAAACGCCAACATGTCAGTCGTTAGAACTTTCTCGTTAAATTTTGAGACAAAGTGAAAGATATTTTTAAATCACATAATCTTTCCTTATTGCGGGATCGTTTAAAAAGGAATTCTTGAAAAAATTGGCATTCCAGATGTCACCGGAAGCGCATGGAATCAAAATTATTGTTTTGACCAATCGGTTTCGACCTCCATAAACCATGCTATTGAAACCGAAATCAACGAAACCAAATCATTCATTGGTGACAGTTCAGCAACATATGTCATCCAGACTACCCTGCACCAGACATTACCATGAAAATTTAACCATATCTGTGTTGCGTTATGTGTTTGGCTCAGTATATATGCTCTACGCAAAGTACGAATCGGTACAATTCCGGAATTGTCCTGCGCAAAGTAGTAATTCTCACTTTGTTGCGCAAACTTTATGAAAACACGCCTATGCTAATACAATGAAAATTTCATCGCCGAAAAAAAATGAACATTTTCCGATAAAAATTGATATTTTTCTTATTTCTGCTCAAAACATAGATTGCAGGTACACGTTAGAACCGCCTCATTGAAGCGGTTCTAACGAGTACCCACACTTTATGTTTTTAAGCAGAAATAGTTATTTCTGCTCAAAACATAGATTGCAGGTACACGTTAGAACCGCCTCATTGAGGCGGTTCTAACGAATACCCACAATCTATGTTTTTAAGCAGAAATAAGAAAAATAATGTTCACCCCTGTAAACACCAGTTTTATTATATAATAGTGGGGTTCAAGGGGGTCAGAATTATATAGGCTTGTTTTCCTCATGGTGATAATTCCAACCCTACACAAGACAATTGCGCAAAGTGAGAATCGGGAGAAAGCAGAAATAATTAAATGTTTCTATGTTGAATTTAAAATTTATCACTATTATGAATTATTTTGATAAAATATAAGAGGGATTTTCGAAATGAATTGCTTATTTTATCTGGAGGCTTCAAATTTCAAGTTAGCCCAAAAGTGCTCATTTCATGCCCAATAAGTACACCCCGTGGCTAGAAATGCAACGTTTCAGCCTATGTATCCACTTCTTTAAGGCGTCACGGTACGCTGATTTTGGCACACTAATAAGGTACTAATGAATGGCAGATCCATGTGCTTGTCGGGACTAGTATTTCCACCCAGCAAGGAATGATTTCAATTTCGGAAACAAAAAGAAATCACATGGGGCAAGGTCTGGGGAATACGTACGGGATGGGGAGGCAAAATAGATAATTACTTTTTCTTTCTTCAACAAGGCCGTAACTATTGTGGGGCTATTAGCGGGGGCATTGTCATGTAGAAGACGGACATGTTTAAAACCAGTGGCTGTGCGTCGTTTCTGATAATACTTTTTCGGTTTCTTCAGTAACACATTTTTGTGATACTTGCCTCACCTGTGACGACATTGGCAAACTGCTTTTTGTCATATTTTGGTGGAAACATTTGAAGCAGCTTTTTCGCCACTTAAACCCGTTACCTCTTTTGCTCATCAGTCAACAGATGTGGCAGCCATCTAGCAGAAATCTATCTGACTTTCAAATGTTTCTTCAAAATAAGGTGAACCGTTGATAGCAATATGCCTACCTTTCGTGCAATATCAGGAACTGCCTCGCTCGGATCACATGTGAGACGCCGAGTTCTGCAACGGAAGGTCAGGGTGTTTTTCTCCGGGTACTCCGGTTTTCGCCCACCTCTGATTAACGATCGGCTCGATATGAGTGTAATAATCTTGAAAGGGCCGTAAAACCCAAACCACCCCCCCCCCTAAAAAAAAATATATCAGAACTGTAAATCTGGCATCTCATTCAATGATTTCTTTTATTTTGGAAACGATTTCTTTACAAGATGCAGATTTTGGCCTACCTGATTTCGGTGCATTTTAGCTCACCTGAGCCGAAGGCTCCGGGGAAACTATTGTGATCGGTCACCGTCTGTCGTCGTCGTCCGTCCGTCCGTTCGTACATATGTTCGTCCGTCCACAATTCCTTTAAACGACATCTCCTCCTAAACCACTGAACATATTTTGACCAAACTTTAAGTCTTTAGACTGGAGCCGGCAAAGAGTATGAAGCCACATGTTTAACATAGGCTCATACGATGAGGACTCGACAGCATGCTGAAATGCTGGAGCAAAAGAAAACCAACAATTGGACCCGACCAGAGACAGATCATCAGGCACAAACCGACATTGCTTAACCGTTTAAGTAAGTCTTTAGACTGGAGCCGGCAAAGAGTATGAAGCCCGACCCGCCGGCGAGCAATTAAAGTGGGAAGCAAGTTATCAACATTAATTGGGTTATTTACCCTGCATGCAGTCTGTCGTGTAACATTAAGTTTATGGTCTACCAAATCTTTTTATATCGAAAAATGATTTTACGAAATTGGGTACTGAAATCATTGCAAGCATATATTTTTCTGAATTTATATACTGAGTTACCATAAAATTCAGGTTCGGATAGGCCTTTTTGCAGCCGAGACTTCACTGAGTTCAATAATGAGTTTTGAAATCGAAATTCAGAAAACGCTTTGTGAAATCTGTGGCGATGTATTTATGTTGTTGTTTGTTACTTACTGTGTGATTCACTTGTGTCTTTTTATTTTTGATGGCCATATGGCCATTTTGTGGAAAAGTAACTGTCCTTATTGCCTTCCTTTGTTTAGGTTTCCATTATGGTCTGGTCGCTTAATGTTTGTGTTTCTTTCCCTTTGGTGTCTTTGATGTATGGAGTTAGTTAATTGTATCGTTTCCTGATCTTTGTTTTACTTCTACTTTGCTTTGAATCTGACTGTAAATAGGTATTTTAACAATGTTTTGCTCCTTACAGTTGCTCGTCTAAACCCATTTGAACGTGTTTTTTTTCTTCTTCTTTTTATTTGTTGTTTTTGCTTGTAGGTGTTAATTGTAAATGGTCGTTCTGACGCTTTTTGGAGATTATTTAAGACAGCCAATTCTTATTTATTAGAAATGCTGCAATTAACATTACGTTTCTTGCATTCATTTAACACACAGACTTTACTGTTTTCGAAATATTCACACTAGATAAAAAGTCTGTAACTGTTGGTTTTCTTTTGCTCCAGCATTTGAGTGGGGTCTTGCTGTCGAGTCCTCACAGTTGTTTCATCTTTGTGGTTGTTTGATTTTTTGTGCTCTCTGAGATGTTGCACTGATGAGTTAGGAGGCCTTCATGCGGACTGAACAAATTATTTGAATTTATCATATGACGTCGCGTCTGAGCGAGTAATAACGCCATGTAATATTTTCGATAATCCACTAGTGGATCAAATATGCAAATTAGCTAGATACGTCCCGTAACGTTACATGTACGACGTCCTTAACGACGTCGCGTTTACTAACGGCGGAATATTGACATTTTTGTAAACAATCGTGAATAAAATGCGTTTTAAATGTCATATGATAAATAGAATCTTGAATTCGTGCTCATGTATTATTGAATTTATTAAACTCGTTGAGGAAAAGGGATAAAATGCTCGGCAAAGCCTCGCATTTTATCCCTTTTCCCAAACTCGTCTCTTGCCTGATGCCTCCAGTTGACCTGTCTCATGATCTGCGTCGGTCGGTGTGTGCTCGGAGGGGGATGTGCTGTGTTTGCCGGGACTTGTCCATCATCCGTTTCGGTTTCAGAACTGTGGGGTTGAGACACACTGATGAAGATTGAATATCAGAAAGGCCTCTGTGTCACTCAATTTGGTATAGTTACGCCTTAATTAATATATTCAATAATACATGAATACTCATGTAAGATCCTCTATGTCTAAATCGAGACGGAAGTGAGGGCGAGGATTGCAGCTGCGTAAAATAGATTTAAGCCCACCAGTGGAATTCGTGTCGATGACCGTTCCAAGCCGGTTCTTCTGTCGTGGTTAATTTTTGTTATGGTTTGTCTTTTGAGTATGTGTATGACTTAATATATTATTCTGTTTGGAAAGCAAATTTGCCACGGCCACTTAGTGGGAAAGTAACTGTCCGTTTGGCTTTCGGCTATTGATGTTTCCGTTAGGGTCTAGTTATTTCATATTTGTTTTTAGCTCACCTGAGCACGAAGTGCTCATGGTGAGCTATTGTGATCGGTCAATGTCCGTCGTCCGTCGTCCGTCGTGCGTCGTGCGGCGTCAACAATTTGCTTTAAATGCTAACACCCCCTAAACCCTTGAGCCAATTTCAATAAAACTTTATTGGAATATTGCTGAGGTGACCCTCTACAAAATAGCTAAAATTGTTCCGCTCCGCTGAACAAGATGGCCAAAAGAGCTAAAAATAGAAAAATCTTTAAACGACAAATTCTCCTGTACCTTAAGGCCAATTCCATTCAAACTTTATAGGAACCTCTACCAAAATAGCTAAAACATTTCCGCTCCGGTGAACAAAATGGCCGCCAAATTCTTTAAACGACAACTCCTCTTGTACCCTTGGGCCAAATTAATTCATACTTCATAGGAATGTTGCTTAGATGACCCTCTACTAAAATAGCTAAAATGGTATTGCTCTGTTGAGCAAAATGGCCGCAATAGCTAAAAAAAGAAAAACATCGTAAATTTGCTTCAAACACAAACTCCTCCTCAACCCTTTGGCCAATTTGATTCAATCTTCACAGGAATGTTGCCCAAATGACTCCCTACCAAAATAGCTAAAATCGTTGTGCTCTGATAAACAAGATGGCCACCAGAGCTAAAAATAGAAAAAATCTTTATACGACAATTCCTCCTGTACCCTTGGGCCAATTTTATTCAAACTTCATGGAAATGTTGCTTAGGTGACCATCTACCAAAATAGCTGAAAAGATTCTGCTCTGATGAGCAAAATGGCCGCCATAGCAAAAAATAGAAAAACATCGTCTATTTGCTTCAAACACGAACTCCTCCTTAACCCTTGGGCCAATTTGATTCAAACCTCACAGGAATTTTATGTAGGTGACTCCCTAAAGAAATAGCTAAAATCATTCCGCTCTGACTAACAAGATGGCCGCCAGAGCTAAAAATAGAAAAAATCTTCAAACGACTACTCCTCCTTTACCATTGGGCCAATTTCATTCAAACTCCATAGGAATGTTGCTTAGATGACCCACTACCAAAATAGCTAAAACGTTTTCGCTCTGATGAGCAAAATGGCCGCCATAGCTAAAAACAGAAAAACTTTGTTAATTTACGTCGAAACGCGAACTCATCCTCAACCCTTGGGCAATTTGATTCAAACTTCACAGGAATGTTAGTTAGGTCAAGACGCGAACTCATCCTCAACCCTTGGGCCAATTTGATTCAAACCTCACAGGAATTTTATGTAGGTGACTCCCTAAAGAAATAGCTAAAATCATTCCGCTCTGACTAACAAGATGGCCGCCAGAGCTAAAAATAGAAAAAATCTTCAAACGACTACTCCTCCTTTACCATTGGGCCAATTTCATTCAAACTCCATAGGAATGTTGCTTAGATGACCCACTACCAAAATAGCTAAAACGTTTTCGCTCTGATGAGCAAAATGGCCGCCATAGCTAAAAACAGAAAAACTTTGTTAATTTACGTCGAAACGCGAACTCATCCTCAACCCTTGGGCAATTTGATTCAAACTTCACAGGAATGTTAGTTAGGTCAAGACGCGAACTCATCCTCAACCCTTGGGCCAATTTGATTCAAACCTCACAGGAATTTTATGTAGGTGACTCCCTAAAGAAATAGCTAAAATCATTCCGCTCTGACTAACAAGATGGCCGCCAGAGCTAAAAATAGAAAAAAATCTTCAAACGACTACTCCTCCTTTACCATTGGGCCAATTTCATTCAAACTCCATAGGAATGTTGCTTAGATGACCCACTACCAAAATAGCTAAAACGTTTTCGCTCTGATGAGCAAAATGGCCGCCATAGCTAAAAACAGAAAAACTTTGTTAATTTACGTCAAAACGCGAACTTATCCTCAACCTTTGGGCCAATTTAATTCAAACTTCACAGGAATGTTAGTTAGGTGACCCCCTACCAAAATAGCTAAAATCGTTCAACGCGGCGAACTAGATGGCCACCAGAGCTAAAAATAGAAAAAATCTTCAAACGACAACTCCTCCTTACCCCTTGGGTCAATTTGATTCAAACTTCACAGGAATATTATGTCGTTGACTCCCTACCAAAGTAGCTAAAATTGTTCCGCTCTGACAAAAAAGATGGCCGCCAGAGCTAAAAGTAGAAAAACTCTTCAAACGACAATTCCTCCTTATCCCTTGGGCCAATTTGATTCAATTTTCACAGGAATATTATGTCGTTGACCCTCTACCATTTTAGCTAAAATGATCCCGCTCTGATGAACAAAATGGCCACCAGAGCTAAAACTAGAAAAACATTGTAAATTTGCTTCAAACTTCACAGGAATGTTGCCCAGATGACTCCCTACCAAACTAGTTAAAATCATTCAACTCTGATAAACAAGATGGCCACCAGGGCTAAAAATAGAAAAAATCTTCAAACGACCGCACTGGGGCCGACCAGTTAAAGGTGCATTATTGAGCTATCTGGAAAAATGCTTCCAAAAATAAAATACATATAGCCGGTATTTTTCTTTAAAACAATACAAATGAATGCATTTTATGCAAAAATGCGAACAATCATGATGACAGGTAAACGAGTTTGAGAGGGATTCCCTAACTAGGTTTCGAACACTAGTTAGATTTATTTTTAGTTCGTGACAAAAATAGAATCCCCATATATGACGTTATGCGACGTTCATTTTTGGCCTTCTTTGCTTAGGCCATGCCTGAATCGGAAAAAAATATGAGGCTGAATACCATGTTATAAGTAACGACACCCAGAGACGATACTGTCGCCATGTATGTGTAAAGTGACAGATTTATTTTTAGAACAGAAATTCCGAACACATGTTCAGAGCGAAGGGCAAACACGAATGAAAACGACCATTTTCACAAAGTTCTGAAGCTGTAGTTGGCTCCAACAGTGTACACATGACAAAGGAGTATGCACTGAAGATAAAAACCAGAAAAAAAAAATTTTGAGACCTGGTAGCTCAATAATGCACCTTTAAATACATGGGCTTGTATAGGGAAATCCTTTAAAAATCTCCTTCTCTGAAACCGTAGGGCCCAGGTCTTTGATATTTGGTATGAAGCTTCATCTAGTTGACCTCTACCAAGATTATTCAAATTGTAGCCCTGGGGCCAAAAATGCCCCTGCCACAGGGCCCACTGGTTTTACATAGGCTTATATAGGGAAAACCTTAAAAAATCTTCTTGTCTGATATCAGAAGGCCCAGGTCTTTGATATGTGGTATGAAGCTTCACCTAGTGAACCTCTACTAAGATTGTTTAAATTATAGCCCTGGGGCTAAATATACCCCAGCGCCGGGGTCTACCAAGATTTTTCAAATCATAGAGATGGGACCAAAAATTGCCCAACCCGGGGACACACATGTACATATCTTAACTCAGGTGAGTGAATTAGGACCATCATGGTCCTCTTGTTGTTTTTGTTTCGATTGGAGCTATGGGTTAATTGTATCGATTCCTAATCATTGCCTCCACTGCTATTTAATTTTAAACAACCTTGATAAAACTACTACTAATAATAGAACATTGTAGTCTGAGATCATATGTCCATCGAGTGAACAAGTCCGTGAAATGAACACTACCCTAAACCTCACTTTATATAGGGAAAACTGGGGTGTACGGGGTTATACAGTTCTGCTCCAAGGCATAGGTTGTTGTTACTCAATAGAATCGCCTCGATGAGGCGGATCTAATGAGCACGCACAAACTATGATTGCAGTAGAAACAAGAAAAATCACGGATTTTGACAAGAAAAGAAGCCATTTTGGAGCTGTGAAATAATGTACTATGTCGCACGGGTCTGTTATCGTAATGTCAGCAGATCTTGATATTACGACGTTATATCTGTTTCAGGAGCCTTCGTGGTGTAGTGGTTATGCTACTCGCGTCGCAGGGTCGATCCCGGGCTTCTCCAGTCTTTCGGATGAGTCTTTAAACCGAGGTCCCGTTTCCGTATGACATTAAATGTAGCTGTTGGTGACACGTAAAACTCAAACACTCACTCATTATACCTGTTTGACATAGTGTATTTTTTCACATCTCCAAAATGGCTACTTTCATCACGAGAACACGCCTATATAATTTTGACCCCTTCAACCCCACTTTTATATAGTAAAACTGGGGTTTACAGGGGTAAACCTTATTTTCGTATTTCTGCTCTAAAATATAGATTCTGGGTATTCGTTAGAACCGCCTCGATGGGGCAGTTCTGACGAGTACCCACAATCTATATTTTGAGCAGAAATAAAAAAATATCACAATTTTTCCTCAATATTTCTTTGAGCAAAAATAAGAAAAATATCATAATTTTTTTATCTTAAAATTTTCGTGTTTTGTTTACGGCAAGAGTTTACAATGTATTTATTTAAACGTAATTTCATAATGTACCAAATTCACACAGAATATTATTGTCTTTTTGTGCAGCGAGATTTGTTGAACAAGGCTGTCTACACTAGGAATACAGCTTAATGCCATATGCATTTGCATTTTACTAAAGAATGATTCATTTCCGAATCTCGCTTATTAAAGTCGAAACCACATCCTTTCAGGCAATTGTTTAATCTTGATTGCTTCCGTGCTGACGTCAGATAGTCTGCTAATGATACAAAAACATGTTTATTGCATGTCCACTAAGAATTCGGACGGAGAAGATAAATACTGTCTTATAACTTCAAAACGTATTGCAGTCATCACAGTTTGAAGGGGAAATTGCCGGACAGACCATATTTCTGTAGACAAAATCGGATATTCCGTCCTGTGTCTTTTTTCATTTACAAACAGCAAAGTGGAGTGGGGTGTGTATTATAGGATACGAATCTTTGGAATCTTTTCCATGGGTGACTTTAAGAAGAAAATTGCCGTGTGACTATTGATGAGATTTTCTAATTTGCCCTTTTCATCTAAAAATTAATCAAGAGAATATGAGACTCAGCTCATGGGAATTCTAACAAAATGGTATATGTGACCAGAGAATATACGGCTCTGCCAAGGTTTAAGTGTACGCTTTTGAAAGCCATAAGCTGGTCTGAAAAGTGACGATAGATCAACGTCGGTGAGGCACACAATAATCTGTGACTAAACCTGTCGCTGGAATTGTACCATTCGCCATTATTTATTACGTAGCAAACATGGTGCATATTGCAGGTATTTGTTTTACAGACCTTTCCATAGTGCGTCGTTATCAGAACAAACAACAGCCATTTGAATTACTCGAAATGCGTGAATCTTTTTATTCTTAAATTGAAGTAAATAAGATCGAAGGGAAGAATAATATCGTTTTAAACAATTGAATTATTTCCTATTTTCAATATTTGAGTTTATATTTGAATGGAATATTGAAACGACACCTTCATGTTATTATCTAATGTCGTTTATTTATACTTATTAACAATATTAAAAGGGCATTCAATTTCTCTTGTGTCCGAATATGTGACATAAAGCTTTATTTCATTGTTCTATAGTGTTTTGTTTGTTCAACATATTGAATGAGGTTGCTCTGAAGGGATTCTTAAAGAGTGTCAGCATTCGATGTTTCGGAGCAAAACTTATGGATGTATACCCTTGTAAACTCTATTCGTACTTAACGAAAACACGCCTATACAAAACATAGTAATTTTGTCGCCGAAAAAACTAAATATGAAGGATGAAAAGTCGTGATATTTTCATGATTTCTGCTCAAAATATAGATTGTTGGTACATGTTAGAACCGCTTCGTTACCCACAATCTATAATTTAGAGCAGAAATACGAAATTTAAGGTTTACATCATAGTGTAGATTATATTTTCTTGTCCTTTGGGATCATTGATTCCATTGTGGAATTTTGAAAATATCTGAGGGTCACTGATGAGGCCTAATTGGCCGAAACTAGCTAGTCTGGCCCAGAAAACTGGCACACTCCGTATTTTTCAGTTCTGTGGTGTGTTCCTTGCTTCCAAAGGATAACCCTTTTATAGAACATATTTACCTCTGTAAACCCCAGTTTTACTTTATAAAAATTGGATTCAATGGGGTCAGAATTATACCGGCGTGTTTTCGTCAGTCTAAATAAAATGTTTAAAAGGAAAATTTATTATATGTACATATTAATGTGATACATGAATCTCGAAACGTTTAGAGTAGTGACAAAAGGACGGTACAATAGCAACGAATTGGTAACTGAAGATTGTATAACAAGACAATTGAATCTGTTTTTCCATTTGGATTAAACATGAAGGAGTGCACATCAGATTTGAAATTATGTTTAAAGTTTTGAAATATAACTATTTCGAACGTGTTGTGATTTTTAAAAATGAAAAGTAATCGTTGCTTAAGAAACTAAAACAAGAAGCACGAACTGATATAGTTCATGCTTATAGACAACAGATGCTAGCCTGAATCATATTTGTTAGACGAGTGCTCATACAGATATTTGTGTAAAAGTGAGTGGCACTGTGTTACATACAAATATGGATAAGACTTCGTTAGATGCAACTGTTCATTACTGTTTAACGGACAATGTGCTTCGCTAAGATGGGGTGTTCAGCGTCCTTTTCTTCCAAGAATAGAGGTTCGTCAGAAACAATGGCAAGATGGGGTAATTTGATACGGAATATTGGATACATTTCGGTCGAGAATAAATCACTTGTGAAGAAAAGTTGGAAGATACTATCCCGGGACATTCCAGGAATAGGTACGACAATATTCGTAAAAATATTCGAGGCAAATCCTAGTGTCAAGGAAATATTTAGTTGTGAGGGTCTTGAAGGTGATGCCCTTACTAAAAACCTTCGCTTCAAGGGTCATGCTTCAAGGTTTATGCAAGCCATTGGAGCCGCTGTGGATAACATTGATGATCTGCAAGGTGGAATGGGACCTATGCTAGAAGGCCTAGGAAGACAACATATGAGTTTTAAAGGGTTTAAACCTGAATTTTGGGATACATTTACGGACGCAATATTATATGCATTTAAAGACAAATTAAAGCATAGATTCTCGTCTGAGATAGCTGCGGCGTGGAAACTTGTATTTGTTTTTGTCATTCTGAAATTGAAAGAGGGGTACCAGAAAGCATGTCTTGAGCAAGCTGAAGGACACTTGACCTCACAATCTCCCGGAAATGTTAGCTTTGAAATATGAAGTGTTAAAATAGGACTGAGGCCTGATGCTATGTCTGTCGCTGAGCCCATCGTGGTTCAACTAATGATTTTTTAGCTCTTGCCAACAGTGTAAGGGCGATCGGCTAGCAGCCCTCATCTTTGCTTCATCTCAGTGTTTGAATGTGATTGATGGCTCTGTGATGATGCATTGATTGAGTTAGGAAATCATTATGAAAACAATATTTAATGGTTATTATTGGGAACAACGCCCTAACCTAGGGCGAAGATTCGGCCGGTAAAAGATCTTTAAGCCCCACCCACAGTGGCATATGCTGCTGACCCTTCTGAGGCGGCAGTTTTGATGTTGGTAGTTTGCTGTTATTGTTGCTGTATGTCTGCGAATTTATTGTGAGTTGTTGTTTAGTGTTTTCTAATGGTCTGATCACCCCGTATGGGGAAGAGAGGGCTGACTGTTCCATTTCATTAACACTCGTAGTTTTTCTTGTTTTGTGTATGTTTCCTCTTCCTCTTGGTGTCGAGAGTGGGCTGCGGCTTATGATTGTGGCGCTCCCTGCGTCATTCTTTTAAATTTTAGTGTTACAGATCGATCTCATTAGAGTACCCTGGGATCTCTTGTTGATGTAAATTCATGCGGTATAACCCAAATGCCATGGTTTATAATACTGAGATATGATTTATAAGGATTACGACATCTATAAACCTTTTTACATAGCTTCTTCTTGTTACCTACCTTCCAGTGTCTACCTTGGTAGATAATATGCATAGCTTCTAGGTTTATAACCACTCTCTGACAACTACGTTAGACAGTAGACTCTTTGGCTCAGCGGTTAGAGCACTTGACTCTCACCCGAGCGGCCCGGGTTCGAATCCCACCATAGGCAGGGTTTTTTTCAGGCTATGCTTCTTTCCTTTGTTACGACTTTCTTATCGTAAGATGGGGGCTCGTCCGAAATCGGATTTTATTTTCTTGTCCTTTGGGATCATTGAGTCCATTGGCGAATTTTGAAAATATCTGAGGGTCACTTATGAGGCCTTATTGGCCGAAACTATCTAGTCTGGCCCAGAAAACATATACACTCCATATTTTTCAGTTCTGTGGTGTATTCCTTGCTTCCAAAGGATAACCCTTTTATAGAACATATTTAACTTCACTACAGCGGGTGTGTGGGAATGTGTGGCGGCGGTAAAACGTCTTCCTGCACTACATCATAGTGTAGATTATATTTTCTTGTCCTTTGGGATCATTGATTCCATTGTGGAATTTTGAACATATCTGCGGGTCACTGATGAGGCCTAATTGACCGAAACTAGCTAGTCTGGCCCAGAAAACATATACACTCCATATTTTTCAGTTCTGTGGTGTATTCCATGCTTCCAAAGGATAACCCTTTTATAGAACATATTTACATGCCAGAAATGGCTTCGTGCCGAAGTTGGCTCCATGTCATTATAAATGATGACTTCCTTGACGACGGGCTGTGTTGCCTCCCTTCCATTATATACCTTGGTAGATTATATGCATAGCTTCTAGCTTTATAACCACTCTCTGACAACTGCGTCAGGGAGTCGACTCTATGGCTCAGCGGTTACAGCACTGGACTATCATCCGAGCGGCCCGGATTCGAATCCCACCATAGGCGGTGATTTTTTTTCAGGCTATTCTTCTTTCCTTTGTTATGACTTTCACGTCGTATAACTTCTAAGCATTAAAAACTAAACAGAAGTGGAGGCAATGTAGCTAATTTTATCCTCTCAGTGCTATATTGAATAATGAAAGCTAGGGTATGGACCGCAGTGCAAGGAAAAAATATGTTTTATATCTAGGTCGTTAACTGTTCTTATTTTCCGAACCATAATTTGGTCTAGCTTACACTGGATATTATATGATCCGAAACCATACATGCTTCGAACAATATAGGAAATCAAAATGAAGATATGGGTCCCATGCTTGTTACACTCCCGGGTCATCTTCCGGATCATCTTCATTTGCATTACGGTAGACATAGATCTAATTATAAATAACGCTAACACACCCCTGTGAGATAATGCATTCTTTCATAGATGGTTGCTTTCCTGATGAATATTAGTGATATTTTTCTAAATTATACTCCAAACATAGGTTTTGAGTGCTTGTTAGTATCGCAGTGCTTACGAGTACCAACAACCTATGTGTTGGAACAGCAATAAGAATATAATATATACCCCTTCAAACCCAAATTTTCTCTATATAAAGTGGGCTTAAATTCCTTTAATAGAACACATTTAGAGGGGACTTTTTTACACAGATTTGTTAACCTGATGCCAACCTCATACCCTTCTCATAACCTGAAGGAATTATGGTACATGTGTTTTGTTGAAAGTGATATATTTATATGTTTTTTTAAGTTCTTTTTGAGCAATACTCCAAACACTGCCAACGACCTCAAGATCATAGAATACTGAATCATCTTTTCAGCAGAGACATGCGTTTGGTTTTCTTGTTTAAGAGAATATAAAACTTTGCTTTTTATGGGAATAGCTTGATGACGAGCTGATGGTTTACATGAAATATCAAACCTGATAAAATAAATAAATCAATTTACTGACTTCATTGTTTTGATAAATAAATTAGAGGCATTAGGGACCTACGTGGACATATGATTTATTATGAATTACTTTTCATTATTTAGCTTTAAATAGTTTTATACAATTTGCTACGGCATGAAAATATAATCCCTTGAAAGCATGGATTTCACACAGAACTGGAAATTGTAGTGTACATGATTTTCTTGGTCAAACGACCTTGTTTCGGCAAAGTAGGCCTAATCAGTGACCTGAAATATTTTTGAAATTCCGCAATGGAAGTAATGATCCCAGGAGACTATAAAATACTATCTACACTATAATGAAGGTCAGGGAGAAAGATGACTGTCGCAACACAACTCGCATTTTGCGGTTTGCGAGGAACCATTCTGCAAATCAGTCTGTGCGTTCCTAGTTTGTACTATTCAAATCATTCTTGACAGCCTCGAAACAGAAGTGAAGGCAATGATCAGGAATCGATACAATTACCACACAACCCCAATCCAAGACACCGAAGGGAAAGAAACACAAACATAAAACTACTACACCATAATGAAAACGTCACAAGCGGAAAGTCAGAAAAAAGTTACTTTCCCACAAAATGGCCAAATACTATACAAAATAATAACAATAAATAGAGCAAGCCGTCGATTCCACGCCATCGCAAATATTCACGCTTAGGGCGGAGCCTAATGAAACGCTGCTCACGTACGCCTCATCATGCCAGGAAGCCATGCACCAAATTTGGTTGAGTTTCGGCCAGTTGTTAAGGAGATAGCGTGACGGACTGACAGACAGACGGACGTAGCAAAATGTTATGCTGCTCTCGCACGCCCTCATCATGCAAAGAAGTCACGTTACAAACTGGGTTGCATTCCGGCCAGTGGTTAAAGGTCAGTTATCACGGTATTAAAATCGTTTAGAACTAAAAGCACATTGCTACAGGAAAGTGAAATCTGAAAACCGGATCAAGTTATCTTTATTAGTTACTGAGATATTGCAATTCCAAGTAGAAGTAAAACAAAGATCTGGAATCGATACAATTAACTTACTCCACCCATCAAAGACACCAAAGGGAAAGAACACAAACATTAAGCGACCAGACCATAATGGAAACCCAAACAAAGGAAGGTCATAAGTCTGAAATATTTCCAAGTCTGAAATATTTCAAAAAGGGATAACAACTCCAAGCTGCCTCATTAATATTCATGAAGTATTTTATGACGTCATAAATACTCTGAACTTTTTAACAATTAAAATATCGGGTGTTTTATAATCATCAGAATCAGCTAGGGAATCAAACTGGGTTTCACTCCGGCCAGTGTTTAAGGAGATGGTGTGATGAACGGACATACAGACAGACAGACAGAATGGAGCCAAATATAACGCTGCTCTCGCACGCCCTCATCATGTAAGGTAGCTACGCACTACATTTGGTTGCATTCCGGTTCAGGAGGAGATAGCGTGAGAGGCGGATGGACAGACGGACACAGATCGAAAGACGAAGCCAAATATTATGCTGCTCTCGCATTATGTAAGGAAGCATTGTAGCAAATTTCGTTGCATTCCGGTCAGTGGTAAAGTAGGAGATAGTGTGACAGATCGACCGACGGACAGACGGAGGACGTGGGCGTCCACAATGTTCTAAACGCTTTTTAAAGGCGTGGGTATAGATATTAGCAATCAATGCATACAGACGTCTAGATATTTGGAGGATTTATGAAATATTCATTTGATACAGAAACCCCGTTTTTAGACTTACATTTATATCTACTGTATATTGGTTTGTTTCCTTTAATATTTATGATTAACGCGATAATTTTATTTTTGAAATTTCAAATTTTCCATTCTGGGATGGTGATGTTGCTCGTGTGCTACCCTACTGTGTTTATATTGCGCAATTAATTCGATTTACCAGAATGTCTAGTTATGTAACTGACCTCAACACTTTCCTGCTAAACTTGTTAATCTGGGTTATCAGTATCATAAACTACGAAAAGCTTTTTCGAAATTTTATGGATTTAGTGTCAAAATTCAATGTTGGACTTAAATCTCTTCTGAAACAAGACCTATCTGAACCCGAATTTTACTTAGTAAATAAATTCAGAAAAAATATGCTGGTAATGATTTCAGACCCCCCCCCCCCTCCCCACACACACCGACCCAAGTGAAATACTTTTTACTGTCCGTTCCAAGGCGGTTCTTCTTTCGCAGTTTATTTTTGTTATAGTTTGTCTTTGCATGTATGTATTGCTTCTATCTTCATTATTTTGGATAACCGTTTGGCAATTTTGTGGGCATGTAAGTGTCCTTTTGGCTTTCCGCTTGTTATGTTTTCATTAGGGTCTAGTTAGTGTTTCTTTGCCCTAACTTTTTATGCAACAACAGACTATAACAGTAATAAATCACAAAAGAAGAACCCGCAATGTAACAGTCAGTTAAGTAAACAGTTTTTACGGGGTGTGGGCTGACATTATGAAAACACGCCTATACATTCTTTGACCCCTTGAACCCCACTTTTATATAGTAAAATTGGGGTTTAGCAGGGGTAAATATAATTTTTCTTATTTCTGCTCTAAAATATAGATTGTGGGTACTCGACGAGGCGGTTCTAACGAGTACCCAAAATCTATATTTTGAGCAGAATCTATATTTTGAGCAGAAATAAGAAAAATATCACATTTTTTAATCTTAAAATGTTCATTATTTAGGCGATCTAGGTTACAATTTATTTGTATAGGCGTGTTTTCGTATTGTAAATTGATTTACATGGCCACAACCCTCACTCTTGGTTCTGTCGTGATTTAGACAAATAATTTGTTCACTTGCATGAATTTTCACACATCACTGCAACATCTCCGAGAATATAAAAATCAAACGAATACAGAGATGAAACGAGGACTAGGACTCGATAGCATGATATAACTGAAATGCTGGAGCAAACGAAAACCCGACCAGAGACAGATCATCAACTAAAATCAGACAATGTGTTCATCTAGTCAACTATGGAGTTAACTGTAATTTATTAAAAGAGTTGAATATAGTTATCTCTTGGCTTACCTGTAGTTAATTTTGACGTTTATATAGGGTCTGTTCCTAGGTGATAAGAATCGTGTGAATGTACACTGTTTGCAATTGTGTGCTAAAACGTCGTCTAGCATATCTCTAGAACTAGAATTTTTAGATGAAAATGTTTACTAATTTTCTTGAGTCCAAATATAGATTGTGGGTGCCCATTCCGCCTCAATGAGGCGGTAATAACGAGTACCTACATTCTATGATTTTGGCAAAAATAAGGAAAACAATGAATATAAACACCGTGAATCCCTCGTTTCGATGTATAAAGCAGGGTTTAGAGGGTGTTCGTTACACGGACTTGTTTTGTTTGATTTGAGGTTAAACGTCCCCGTCAACACTGTATATGTCCATTTGGGGACGTTGCTTCCAATTTTGTTGGACTTTTACCCTGCATTGCGTGAAATGACATCTCAAGCCATGTCGCCCAATAAAAACAATAGGTCGGTTTCAGCTCTGCGTGGAAGCATCATGCAGCCCATGTTTTTCTCCAAGCCCAAATGGGCAGGCCGACCTAATACCAAACAAAACGGGAACAGATCAAACACAAGAGGTGCGCAAGTCGCACCTACCGGAACACCCACAATCCTCCTAAATAACTACCAAATCTTATATAGATAAAAAGGTGGAAGGTGTGAGCCTCTCACAATTTCTGAGATGACCATTATGTAAAACATCAACCCACTCCCCCGCGCCCCATAAGCGAAAACAGCACATCCCACATCACAAAAAAGACAGAGGAAACCCTCATGATGAAATGTCCACCTAATTTCCCTACATAAGATTATGAGGAAGAGCAGTGTAAAGCGTGTAAATATCGTAAGTAGACATATTTAAAGCACGAAGACGTCTGGGTTTCAAATTTATTTTAAACCTCATTCGAATTTTTATAGACCAAAACAGATTTCCCCCTGATCTTTCAAAGTGAAATTCCTTTCAATGATCATTCCAAGGCGGTTCTTCTGTCGCGGTTAATTTTTGTTATGGTTTGTCTTTGAGTGTTTGTATCGCTTATACATTGTTTTTGATAGGCGGCTGGCCTTTTATGGGAAAGTAAAGTTCTGTCCTTCTGGCTTTCCGCTATTCATGTTTCATGTTTAACCTTCCAACTTATTCACTTCATGTTTTACTGCCGTCAAGAAATATTTGAAAGCTTAACTTTCCAAGTTATTAACTTCATGTTTTACTGCCATCAAGACACGTGAGATTAAATATTGCGACAAAGTCTTTGAAAGATCAGGAAGAAATCTGTTTTGGTCTATAAAAATTCTAATGAAATCCGGACGTTTTCGTGCTTTAAAATAGAAGTGAAGGTAATGATCAGGAATCGATACAATTAACCCACCTCTCCTAACCCACTTATTCCATCAGAGACGCCAAAGGGAAAGAAGCACAGACATGAAACACCTAGACCCGAATGGAAACATCAATAGCGGAAAGCCCAAAGGTCAGTTACTTTCCCACAAAATGGCCGATTGGCTATCCAAAACAAAATAATATAAGCGATACACACACTCAAAGACAAACCATAACAAAAATAAACTGCGACAGAAGAATCGCCTTGGAACAGTCAGTGAAACGAATCTCACTTGGGAAAGGGAGGGGGGCTTAAATAGATGTTATGCGGCCACAATCCTCGCCCTTGTTTCCGACGCGATTTAGCCAATAATTTGTTCTGTCCGCATGAAGGCCTCCCAACGCATCAGTGCAAAATCTCCATGAACACAAAAATCAAACAACCACAGAGATGAAACAACGGCAAGGAATCGACACCAAGAAGCCACTGAAATGCTGGAGCAAAAGAAGACCAATATTTTGATTCCGATCAAGTCTGACTACATATGACATTTTCGACCCTTTAGACTACACTTCCTCATAACCTTATAAAAGAAAAACATATTGAGTTTACTGAATGGACATTTCATAGGGAAGACTCCCTCTTTCTTGCATGTAATGTGGGAGATGTGAGATGCTTTTTTTTGCACTTCTGAAGAGCATAAAATCTATACTTTATGGTCATGTCAGACAGCATGTGAAGCTTTTCTTCTTAACAATATTTACATAAGATGTGGTACTAAGTTATTTAGACAAGCTGTGGGTATTCCGATGGGTACAAATTGCGCACCCCTTGTGACTGGTCAGTTCTTGTTTTGTTCATGATGTCTCTTACTGCTGAAAACCAATCTGAAATCATTCAAGCCTTTAACTCGGCTTCTAGATATTTGGATGATTTATTTAAGGTTGACAATACCAATTTCGATGATTTGATCAGACATATTTACACCCCCCCCCCACAGAACGTCAGATATATAAAGTGATTTCTTCTGAAACCGAGGCTCCGTTTTTGGATCAACATCTGTCTATTGTAGATGTATTTGCTTCCTGCGAAATTTGTGACAAACGCGATGATTTTATTTTGAGATTGTAAATTTTCTTTTCTTGGATGGTAATGTTCCTCGTGCGGCATCCTATGGCGTTTATATTTCACAATTACTTCGATTTTCCACAGTGACTAGTCATGTAACTGACTTCAACACTCGTGATAAATTGTTAACTGCTAAACTTCTTAATCAGGGTTATTGGTTTCATAAACTACGCACAACCTTTTTCAAATTTTTAGACATCATTCCGATTTAAATTCACAATTCAATGTTGGACTTAAACCACTTCTGCAACAAGGTCTATCCGAACCCAAATTTTATGGTGACTAAGTATATAAATTCAACAAAATATATACTTGATTAACTTCAGCACCCATTTTCGTAAAATCATTGATCGATATAAAAATATTGAGTTCAACATAGATATTATACTACAGACTGCATGCATGTTAGTCAACCCAGTCACGGTTGACAATTTTGCTTCCCTCTTTAATTGCACGCCGGTGGGTCAGGCCTCAGATCCTATGACGGTCACAGCGTAAAGGCTTACTGAGAATTAGAGAGGATTTAATTTTAGGTAATGATGGTTGGTGCCTAATGCTCTGACTCAGGTCGGGCCCATCGGAGCCTAACTGTTGGTTTGCGTCATTGGTTACTTACTGTCGAGTCCTCATCGTTGTTTCATCTCTGTGGTTATTTGATTTTTGTGTTTTCGAAGATGTTGCACAGATGAGTTAGGTTATCTTCATGCCCCCGGCCGAATTCTTTCACTGACTGTTCGAAGGCAGTTCTTCTGTCGCGGTTTATTTTTGTAATGTTTTGTGTTTGAGTGTGTCAAACGCTTATACTTTTTTGTTTTGGATAGCCAATTGGCCATTTGGTGGGAACGTGATTGCCCTGTTGGCTTTCCGCCATTGGTGTTTCCATTAGCGTGTAGTTAAATCGTGTTTGTGATTCTTTCCCTTTGGTGTCTCTAGTGGGAGATGTAGATAAATTGTATCGATTCCTGATCTTTGCCGTCCCTTCTGTTAAGTCTGCCGAAACCAAAACATATTTCTCACGGAATTCTTGAATACCTTGTTTAAGATAACGTAAAGAAGTCTTAGGTTTAGTAGACTTTGTAAGTCTATTGATGCCTAATTCGTGTCTCTGGTCGGGTCCATCATTATCCAACTGTACGTTTTATAGCACACCTGAGCGAAAGGCTGGGGATGAGGTATTGTGATCGGTCACCGTTCGCCGTCGTCGTCCGCCCATCTGTCCGCCCGTCCGTCCATTCACAATTTCTTTAAACAACACCTCCTAATCAAATGAACAGATTTTGACAGGCCACAATAATCCTTGTGTGGTCCTTTATCAAAGTTCTTCAAACAATTAAATTCCGGGCAAAACTCTGGTTGTCATGGCAACAAAAAGGGGAAAATAAGAGAGAGCTTTAACTTTAAACATTTTCTTGTATGGAACCAGAAGGCACGTCTCTTTAATATTTAGTATGAAGCTTTTTCTAGTGGACCTCTACCCAGATTGTTCAAAGTATAGCCCTGTGGCCAAACATGGCCCTGGGCGGGGCCCACTGGGTTTACATAGAGGTAGGTAGAGAAACCTTTAAAATCTCCTTGTCGGAAACCAGAAGGTCTCTAGAAGGTCTTTGATATTTGGTCTGAAGTTTCATCTAGGGGGCCTCTACCAATATTGTTCCAATTATAGCAATGGGACCAAAAATGCACCTGGGGCCGGGCCCTCTTGGTTAACATAGAGGTATATAGGCAAAACCTTAAAGAAATCTTCTTGTCTGAAACCAGATGACCCAGACCTTCGATATTTGATATAAAGCTTCAACCAGTGAACCTCACCCAAGGTTGTTCAAATGACCCCGGGACGGGGCCCACTATGTTTAAATGGAGATATATATGGAAAAACTTTTAAAATATTCTTGTCTTAAACCAAAAGGCCCAGGTGTTTTATATGCAGCTTAACTAGTGGATCTCTACCAAGTTTGTTCAAGTTTTTGCTGGGGCCAAAAATGACCGTGATGTGGGGCTCCCTGGGTTTACAGAATGGTATAAAGGAAAAAAAAAACCTTTGTCAATCTTCTTGTCTTTGTCTAAAAACAGAAGGCCCAGGTCTTTGATATTTGGCATGAAGCTTCATCGAGTGGACCTCTACCAAGATTGTTCAAATATAGCCCTGGTGCCAAAAATGGCCCCTAGGCAGGACCCACTGTGTTTACATAGAGGTTTACAGGGAAACTGGAAAACCTTTAAGATCTTCTTGTCTGAAACAGAAAGGCCCAGGTCTTTGATATTTGGTGTGAAGCTTCGTCTAGTGGATTTCTATCAAGATTGTTCAAATTATAGCCCTGGGGCAAAATATGGCTCGGAGCCAGGGCCCACTGGGATTATATAGCATTTTATGGGGTTATTTGGTTTGCAGTTTCATCTAGTGGATCTCTCCCAAAATTGTTCTAATTATAACACTGGGGCGGAAAATGCTCTAAGGCCGAAAATGGAGGGGCCCACTGGATTTATATTAAGGTATATAGGGAAAGCCTTTAAAATCATTTAGTCTGAAACCCAAAAGCCCAGATCGTTGATATGTGTATGAAGTTACGTCTAGCGGACGTCTATCAGGCTTGTTCAAATAAAAGCACCGGGCCAAAGATGACCCCGGGGCGGGACCCACTGCGTTTACATAGAGGTGTATAGAGAAAACCTTTAAAATTCTCTTGTCTGAAACGAGAAGGCCCAGGTCTTTTGATATTTGATGTGAAGCCTCATCTAGTGGATCTCTGCCCAGATTGTTTAGATTAAAGCCCTGTGGCCTGAAATGGCCCGGGGCAGGGCCTACTGTGTTTACATATAGGCTTATTGGGGAAATATTCTTATCTGAAACGAGAAGGCCCAGGTCTTTGATATTTGGTATGGAGTTACATCTAGGGACCTCTACCAAGATCGTTCAAATTATAGCCCCGGGGCTAAAAATTGCCCAGGGCCCACTGAGTTTACAAAGGTATATATAGGGAAAACCTTTAAAAATCTACTCGTCTGCCAACAGAAAGCCTAGGTCTTTAGTATTTGGTTCACAGCTTTACCAAGTGGATCTAAGCCCAGACTGTTCAAAAAAAAAAAAAAAAAAAAAAAACTCTGGGAGCAAAAATTGCCCTGTCGCAGGGCTCATATGTTTTATATAGACTTCCGATAGGCAGATACCTTTAATATTCCTCTTGCCTGTAAGCAGAATGTTCAGGCATTTGTTACTGGTACACAGTTAAGTCTTGTGGACCTCTGCCAACATTGTTCAAATTATGGTGCTGGGTTCAGAAATGGCCCCGTTACAGGGCCTACGTGTTTTCCATAGAGTTCTTTAAATATGGAAAAGCCTTAAAAATCTTATATTTGGTATACCGCACAGGTATTTTGTTTTCATAACTGATTAACTGATTTGGGGTTTAACGCGTCAACACTATTTAGGTCATTTTGGAGACGTTGTTCCAATTTTGTGGGAATTCTACCCGATATTGTGATGAAATGACATCTCAGGCCCTGTCGCCCAATAAAACCAGAAGGGTTTATATGCATGAACGGTCCAACTGGCACCATTTTGCCCGGGCAGGCTTAGCGCCTCTAAGCGGTTTGCCAGTACTTATATGCGTAGTCGGTTTCAGCTCTGCGAGGAAGCATTGTGCAGCCCAATCTATTGTTTCAAGCCCCAATGGGCGGGGGCGATTTTTAGTTTTTACTAAATGGCCAAACGGAATTCATGCAGTTGTTCACGCGACCATCACTGATTTGGAATAAACAATATCATGTTTTATTACTAGAACTTGAAACTTTGCGCTATTTTTATCTATGCAACAAGAGCTATCTATCGAGCCTTGACAGGAATCGTGTGTTGGATAATACCTAGATCCGACGCCGCGGAATGTGGCGCCTAATCAGCAGGTTACACAGGAACTTCACTGTTTGTTTTCGCATTTGAGGGTTAAACGAAATAGTATAAGAATGCCAGGTTGCTCACGTAATGAAAGAAAAACAATATCTTAATCCAGGCCACGATGTCACGTGACATCTTTCGGAACATTCTATTTATAAAACTGTTACACAAATGTATGCAAAGTCGAGTAAAAATAGACTTTTCCCACTCCTGCTTAGAACTTAATTTTAGAACCCTGAAATGTTTGAGTAAAAACTTTATAGGGGGTACCTTTATTAGACATACAGGGTAGACCAAGATCGTATATAGAGTACATCTCTTCTGATCAGGTCGGCACTGTTCGCCATATGTATGCAAACATGATTCACGGACTCTGAAAAGGGGTGGGTTGAGGATGCGAATTTCAGGTATTTTGAAGAGGGTGAAAAACTGTATGAATCTGAAATAATTTCCAACCCGATGGGCGGGGGCGAATAGACTGTGCTCGTGCACTTGGGCATTGGCAAACAGAATCTTCATAATCAGACGCCACATAACGATGTCTGATCAGCTCTACTATGCTTGCTTAAAGTTAAACGAACAGTTCGCTTCTCAGCTCAGGACTATTTTCCCAACCTACACTCGGAAAGGATCGACCCACCAGTACTCTCAGTGCTTTGTTTATAAATGTATCGATTTCTAATCACTGCGACGGCATCTTTATGTTCGATTTTGTTTGATTTGAGGTTTAACTACCCCGTCAACACCATTTAGGTCATTTTAGTGACGTTGCTTCCAAGTTTGTGGGGCTTTTACCCGACTCTGCCTCCCCATGAAACCAATAGGGTTTAGATGTATGGACAGTTCAACTCGCACCACTTTGCCTGGACAGGCTTAGACATTCTAAGCAGTTTATGGTACTCATACGAGGGCTGATTGATATGTTGTGAACTTCATATTGAGAATCTGAATTTGTCGGACATATTCTTTTTTTTTTTTTTTTTAAACATAATCCCCTTCAGTATCCATACACTTTTGCCAGCTGTGTTTGAGAGCTTTTTTGGCTGTTCAGAAAGCCATCCACTTCATATATGACGCCATCATCGGACTGAAAGTGGGTGTCTGAAATAGCCGTTTTCAGTTTTGGAAATAAATGAGTCAGATGGAGCGAGATCAGGTGAATGATGCGGACGCTCAATCAATTTAAAGCCACAATCGTGAACGGCAGTATTAGCAATTCTAATGTACTTACGTATGTAACGCAACGTCTGATTGGATAACGTCAAAAATTTGCGACAGTATATTCCACGATATACTGTCGGAAATCCGACGTCACCACGTAACGTCGCTTTTCATTGGCTGGCATTTGGTTTTACGCAGCTCACCGCGCTTGCCGTCTTGTGCAAAATAGTACAATTGTTAGCTTAACAACCAAAAAAGTGCATTAGAATGGGGATAACTGTATTGAAAATTGTCATTTGGGGAGGTAAATCATCGGTTTTACGGTCGCAAATTACGTTTTACGGCTCCGCTAGCGCGTCACCGTAAAACGAAATTTTTCCGACCGTAAAACCTCCGATTTACCTCCCCAGATAACAATTTTCAATACAGTTATCCCCTAAATGACAGACTTGTGAAAATTAGCATTGTCCTGATGGAACAACACACCTTAAGTGAGCTTTGCAAGCCTCGATAGCGCAGTGGTTAACGCGTTCGACTCGGGATGTTATGCGTTCGAATCCGGCACCCGGTATCGAGGTGTGTCTTTGGGCTAGACACGCAATGACACTTCCTTTCTCCACCCAGGTGCAAATGGGTAGCAGTGTAATAGTCACTGCCTCCCTCTCGCGCGCGTGAAAACAAACGGAATGAGTGTTCGAGAGCGATTAATAAGCTTGAGGCTTCCCTCGCAATCGAACTAAAATATATTACTCAAAGTTTGATAGGGATCACTTTTTATTTACCAAATTTTGCACTGAAAAGTTATAATTTCATGACAGAATTTGTACTCTGTGTATTGATAAATATCTTAAGAAGAAACTCATATGCAATTCAGCACTCACGAAAGTGCACACTTCTTACACTTCACAAATGACGTCAGTCACCCCAAAAATCTTGCGTAACACTGCATTCCAACAGAAAAATCAAACATGTCAGTGTTCCTTTACTAGGGGTAAAAAAGGACTTCATTTGATTCGTGAAAGTCTAAACCGCCTAGGGGGCAGTTAAGAAACCGTCTGAGCCCCGAAGAAATAAACCGTGGCGTCGGAATGTTGGAATCTTGTGTCTCTCAACGTCGTGTTGCTGGGATTCTGAATGTGTCTCAGAGCCTGGTTTCCCGAATGTGCAGTCGGCATCTTACCCACGGAAATCCTTCACATAGACACAGCGGGAGTCGAGAAAGGGCTACAACTCAACATCGGGGTCGTTTTTTGTTCATTCAGTCTCGACGTCAACGGTTCCTGAACGCTACGCGCTTGGATAACGAGTTTAGTAACGGGACTGGAGTACGAATTTCTACACAAATTATCAGAAACAGGCTCCACGGGTTCGGACTTAATGCCAGAAGGTCTGCTATACGTGTTCCGTTGACGATACAGCACGCTCAAGACCAGTTGGACTTTTCCAGAACTCACGTCAGGTGGAAGATTCTTGACTGGACGCCAGAACTGTTTACTGATGAGTCCAGATTCTGTCTAGCATTCACTGATAAACGTCAATTAGTGTGGCGAATGTCTAAAGAGCGATTCGATGACTTGAATGTGGCAAAGCATGATCGCTATGGAAAGGAATCGATCATGGTTTGGGATGGGATAAGGTTGAATGGTAAAACTGACTTGTACGTCGTTGAAAACGGAACGTCAACGTCAGTGAGGTACTGTAATGAGATTCTTGATCAGTTTGTGAGACCATATGCCGGTGCTATTGGCCCGGACTTTATTCTGATGGACGATCATGCCCGTCCCCACCGTCTCCACTACACTGAAGCCTATCTGGAACGTGAGACAATCGTTTGTATGGACTGGCCTGTTCGATCACCGGACTTAAATCCGATTGAGCATGAGTGGGACATGCTACAGCGTGCTGTTTCAGACCGACCTGTGCCGCCGAAGACTTTACAGGAGCTCAAATATGCATTTGTTGCTGAATAGAGGCTGATTCTACAAAACCGGATACAGACTCTGATTACGAGCATGCGTCGGCGATGTCGTGCTGTAATTGATACCCGTGGACGCCATTCATGTGATTAGGCACGTTTGTCATAACAAATTTGGAAATTTGTGAAAAATCAAGTGTCCAAATTCTTTCGTGTAACGGCAATTTTTATAGGTGCCAAGACGGTTGTTGCTGTCACGCTTGAATGCAGTGCTATTTGACAAACTTAATCACTAGTCTTTGTGAAGGATATGTTTTCTATAATTATGTATCAAGTTTGAATTCAGCTGAGTAAGTTATCCAAAAATTATTTTGCATTAAAAAAGTGATCCCTATCAAACTTTGAGTAGTATAAATTAGTATGAACTAAGTGAGCTTTCCGCGGCGCTTAAGTTTAATATTTTCCCGTAACTGCGTCAGAAGTGAGGCATAGTATGTTCCATTGATTGTGTGTCCCTTTTTGGAGATAATCTATCAGCAGAATACCATCTACATCCCAGAAACCCGAGGACATAATGGTTACGATTCTGTTCATCACGAAAATACACCGTTATAATTCTGGCCCCCTCGAACCCCACTTTTATATAGTAAAACTGGGGTATACAGGGGTAAACCTTATTTTCTTATTTTTGCTCTAAAATATAGATTGTGGGTTCGCGTTAGAACCGCCTCATCGAGGCGGTTCTAACGAGTACCCACCCTCATCGAGGCGGTTCTAACGAGTACCCACAATCTATATTTTGAACAGAAATAATAAAAATATATCAATTTTTCATCTTAAAATTTTAGTGTTTTTTTTTTTCGGCGGTTAAGATTACAATGCATTTGTATAGGGGTGTTTACGTAATGTAAGAAATGACTTTGCGGCTTCTACACTCAGACGTTTCTGTTCAATTGTTAGAATTCTAGGTATCCGGCGAGCACAAACCTTAGACATGCCGAGCTCTCAAGAAACAATCGAATGTGGTGAAGATGTTCTAAGTCCAACCTTTAAGCCTAAGTCTCTCATTGTAAGCCTTATATCACTCTGCAGCAACTCCATTATTTCGTCGGCTTTTCCTGACGTCGTGCTGGGACGTCCAGATATTCGGTGGTCAGTAACATCGTGCGAAGGATCGGTTTTGAAAACGTTGAACAGTAGAAACACACTTAATTGAATCACTAAATCGAGCAATGGGGTTGGGTCACAAGTTCTACCGGCATTAGTCACGGCCCTCCCCCTAATACCTTGGTTCATACGTTGAGCCCCTCATATACGCTGGTTTTCCTCACTGAACATGAACCATATCCGGTATCCGTTATCATGGAGAGCGTCTCCGATTTTGTATTTCCTATTCATTTTATCGATTCCGAACATTGCATTCACTTCTATTTTGCTTCCCTCTTTGATTGTGCGCCGGGGGGTTTGACCGGACCCAAGGTTCTGTAGCGGTTCCGGCGTGGAGGGTTGCTGGGATTTAGAGAGTATTCGGTTTTATGTAATCTTGGTTGGTGCCTATTGCTCTGTCTCTGGTTGAGCTCGTCGGGGTCTGGCTGTTGGTTTTCTTTTGCTCCGGTGTTTCGGTGGTTTCTTGCTGTCGAGTCCTCACCGTTGTTCCATCTCTGTGGTTCTTTGATTTTTGTGTTCTTGGACTGATGAGTTGGGGGACCTTCATGCGGGCTGGGCAGGTCGTTTGTCTAAATCGCGACGGAAGTAAGGGCGAGGATTGCAGGTGCGTAAAATCGATTTAAGCCCGCCCCCACCCCCTCCACCAGTCGAATTCGTTTCACTGACCGTTCCGTGGCGGTTCTTCTGTCGCTGTTTATTTTGTTATGGTTTGTCCCTTGAGTATGTGTATCGTTTATATAATTTTGTTCTAAATAGCTAATTATTGGCCATTTTGTAGGAAAATAACTGTCCTTTTGGCTTCCCGTTATTGTTGTTTAGTTATTTCATGTTTGTGTTTCTTTCCCTTTGGTGTCACTGATGGGAGTTAATGGGTTAATTGTATAGAATCCTGATTATTGCCTTAACTTCTATTTTTATAGAATACCCCTATTCACTTGCCATGTTTGACGGCCACTGCTATCTATTTCCGCTGTTTACGGATATGACGTCAGATTTCAGCCCATGGCGTTGCGGAGGATTTTGCAAAAGTGCGCGGAAGCGTCATTTAAAATTTGAACTGATTTTGACCTTGGAAACATGTGTGTTTGAGTTCTCTGTTTTTTTTTTTTTTTGTTTTTTTTTGCTCTCTAACGGCATCTATACATATGGCAAATTGCAAAATTTGCCCCTCTAAGTGTAACCCGACGTTGCCATAGTGACTGTGGGTTGTATTATTTTTTCTTCCTTTGAATTATATGGCTAGAATATCAAAGCATCACTTATGGACATTTTATCCCAATATTCGCATTAATAAATAAGTTATGATCCTTTTCCGGATACTTTTCGAACACCCCTCGTGTACGATTTGTTTGTTTGCATTGGAGTTTAACGGCCAAGTCAACACTTTTTAGGTCATTTGAGCCCTGAGCCGGTCAATTTACCTATCCACACTTGTCCTGGTCACGCTTATATGCTTATATGTAAGCGTTTAACCAATACAGTGCACATTATTACGCCAGAAACTGGCAAGTGCCCTTCTTGAATCAGCGGAAGGGAGCGAATGACCGTAGAGAAGATTTCATGATCAATCTACGCAAGAATGTTGCCGACCCTGACAGGAATCGAACCCGCGTCCTCCTGATCACCAGTCAGACGCGCAACCGCCTATACTACCGAGGCCGGCTATCTCGTGTACGAGATGCGATGAGTTTGTTTTGTTATTGTCATTGTTCGTTAATGCATGTTTGTACAGTAGTCGGAGGATAAGTTGAAAGTGACGTTTAAGACTATACCACCATCGATAGGTAAGACAGGGTTTTACCGTTATTATCGATAAAATCTAGTAACCGTCCGATAAAGTGAGAAGAATTTGGATCATATACAGACCAAGTTGTAATGGCTGAAGAGGTTAGTGTTGGGGTTGTTTAAAATCCGAGAAGATGACCAATCGTGGTTCGATCGACTCGCCACCCCACCCCACAACTTTTTTTTTATCGTGAATAGAGTTCTCCCTTTTCTTTGATCTTTTTTTTAAATTGAAATTTAAAATTTTTGACATGCATTTTTGTAGGTCACTGCTTTTTTTTTTTTTGGTTTGGGTTTTACGGCCCTTTCAAGATTATTTCACTCATATCGAGCCGATCGTTAATCAGAGGTGGGCGAAAACCGGAGTACCCGGAGAAAAACCACCTGACCTTCCGTTGCAGAACTTGGCGTCTCACACGTGGCCCGAGCGAGGCTCGAACCTACGGCGGTGAGAGACAGGTCACTGCTTTTATCATATTTTTATGTAATATAGTGTTTTTTATGATTTTATAATGACGACGCAGGTTCGGTTCCTGCCTCTTTCGTGGAGATTGATCTTGAAATCTTTTCTACGGTCATTCTACCCTTCCACTGATTCGAGAAGGTAAGTTGCCAGTGTCTGTACAGGCTAGCCGCTTACGTATAAATTGACCGGCTCAAAATGACCTAAATATTGTTGACTGGGTCGTTAAACTCCAATACAAACAAACAGAATACAAAATATACATTCAGCACTAAAACAGATATCCCATCTGTTTTCACAAGTTTAACATTCTTCTGCAGATTCTGTGTCCGAATAATCGGAGCACTCGGTTGCCGTGTCCGTATCTTCGTCACTGGAGGTCACCTCGATTAGAATCTTCTCTACCTCCTCTTCAACTGCTATGTCTGCTTTCCAGTATACCTTCTCAATATCTTCTATATGTTTGCAGCACGAGAGCCACTCATCTCCCGTCACTGCATACGCGAGCTTCATCACGTCAGCCATCTTGAAGGTTAGGTTATGCCTGACGATTGAGGTTTTTCATCGTTGCCCAGATCAGTTCAATGGCGTTAAGGTCTGCATGGGAGCCAGGGAGTCTCAGGCAGTCACGTCCATGTTCCTGGTAATACGTGGAGGGATTCATTCATTGGGGCGGGTTTCTGCCGTTTGCATATCTGGAGCAGCTCTGCCTTTAATATTGTAGAATTAAAGTGTATCTTGTGCCGAGTCATCCAGGCCTGAATGTCTGCCTTTCTGGAAGCCTGTGTTGGGCACTTGTCTACCTGAAGGTTGTGGTACGGTGCATTATCAATGATGATAACAGACTCTGCTGGAAAATGCGAATAAGCTTGTTTTTTACCCATTTGAAGAAGTTGTTCCCATTCATCTCGTCATGGTAGTCTCCAGTACTTGCGTTGGCCTTCCATATTTCTTCTGACCTTTGATAAATCCAACCCTTGAGCCAGAATGCAAAACCATCAATCTCTCTCCTCTAGAGAATGGAACATTAAGACTAATTTCTGAAGACTGCCATTTTTTCGACATTGCTCCGTGTTTCTTCTTCTTAACACATAAAAATAGAATTACTGATTTCAGCAGAAGAAAAAGGGCATTGTAATATTTTAAACAATGACAAGTATAATGTAATATTTTAACAACGAAAAAAAAAATATAATAGTGGGGCTCGAACCCACAACTAAAAAGTGCAAAATGTTTGTTTGACTACTACTCTTTCCATTGTGCCAAGTCGAATATCTACCAAGTGTTCAATAAAATCACATTATATTGAATATTACCGAAGCTTGTTTACCTTTTAACAACAGTGGACTATGCCCAATAACAAAAACATTCGCTGACGTCACTTTCAACTTATCCTCCGACTACTGTACAGTAGTCGGAGGATAAGTTGAAAGTGATGTTTTAGACTACACCACCATCAATATGTGAGACAGGGTTTTACCGTTATTATCGATAAAAAATCGAATAACCACCCTATAAAGTGACAAGAATTAAGACTCTTCACAAGCCAAGATGAAATAGCTCAAGTGGTTAGTGTTGGGGTTGTGTGAAATACGAAATGACCATTCGTGGTTCGTTTTATTATATTTTTATTGTTTCTTTTTTTTCTCTTCTGATTTTATGTTCGATATGCGTCTGTATTGGCAACATTCTTTCGTGCAGACTGATCTTGAAATCGTTTATATTTCCCTTGATTCAAGACGGGCAGTTGTCAGTTTCTGTACTTGTTATCGGCTTATGTTAGGAAAGTGTGGATATGTAAACTGACCGGCTCAAAAATGACCTAAATATTTTTGACGTCGGTTGCTATCAGCTGCGTCCTGGATGGAGTCTTAAGAAATCACTAAACTTGAGACATGAGACAGACGTGTATAGCTTTTTGAGAATGTTAAATTTTGATTTTTTTGGGGGCAGCTGCATGAATCTAATGAAATCCGTAAAAGAAGTTCGTGTAGTAGCTCGTCAACAGTTTCGTGACATTGTTTCGTGTTTCTTCTTCTTAGCACACAAAAAAAGTGGAGGCAATGATCAGGAATCCATATAATTAACCCACAGCTCACATCAGAGATACCAAAGAGAAAGAAACACGAACATGAAACAACAGACCTAATGGAAACATCAATAGCGGAAAGCCAAAAGGACAGTTACTTTCCCAAAAAATGGCCAATAAGCTATCCAAAATAAAATAGTATAAGCGACACAAACACCCAAAGACAAACCATAGCAAAAAATTAACCGCGTTGGAATGGTCAGCGGAAACGAATTCCACACGGGGGTGGTGTGTGTGTGTGTGTGGGGGGGGGGTGCTTACATCGATTTTACGTGGCCACAATCCTCGCCCTTACTTCCGTCGCGATTAAGACAAATAATTTGTTCAGTCCACATAAAGGTCTCCTAACTCATCAGTGCAACATCTCCGTGAACACAAAAATCAAACAACCACAGAGATGAAACAACGGTGAGGACTCGACAACAAGAAACCACTGAAATGCTGGAGCAAAAGGAAACCAACAAACAGAATTACTGATAACAAAAATAAAAAGTATAATGTAATATTTTAAGGAGGAAAAAGAAAACTGTAATAGCGAGGCTCGATAAAGTACAAACTATTTAACGGGCTATTAGTCAGTCGTCTTTCCACTGCGCCAGGTTAAATGTCTAACATACAAAAAATAGCATTATATTGAATATTACCGACGCTTGCTTACCTTTCGACAACAGTGGACTATGCTCAATAACAAAAACATTCGCTCACGTCACTGTCAACTTATCCTCCGACAACAGTACTGTTCCAGTCTTTTTAATTTGGAAAGCCGTTTCATCAGGTGAAAAAGTCTGTGTAATGAACACCATCCTAAACCCCACTTTATATTAGTTTACGCGGGTATACACTATCAAGTTTTCTTATTTCTGCTCCAATACATAGGTTGTGGGTACTCGTTAGAACCGCAACAATGGGGCGGTTTTAACGAGTTGTTTGCAGTATAATTAAGACAATATCACGGATTTTCATCAGAAAAACAGCCATGTTGGAGATGTGAGAATATAAGAATCTTATATGGGTGTGAGGGGTGGATAGAAAAAATCCATCCCGAGGGTCACTGTCCGGCATCACGAGGCTTGCCGAGTGATGCCGGACAGTGATCCCGAGGGAGGATTTTTCTATCCACCCCTCACACCCATATTGGATTCTTTTTCTTGCATACCTTCCATTTCTATTGCGAATTTTTAATGCTGTTGTCACTTCGTTTACCGACGTCCGCCATTTTGTGATGACACAACAGGAATGTTTAGTGACGTCACGCATGACGACGCCGCGCATGAGGTTGTAATCAACCAGTGCATTTATCAAACACGCGATTATATTCGATTTGGGGTCGGAACACCAGGGTCAGAACATAAATTTCTATCCAGGGTAAAATCACGGATTTCCTTGTCTGGTATGCAAGAAAATGCACTATGTCACACGGGTGTGCTATCGTAATCTGGTACCGTTGCTTTGTGTCGATTTTGTAGTAGGTTGTAGGTTACTTTCTTTGCGTTTTCTGCATGCAGTGTCCTCTGGTCATCGACCACCTTTGGGACTGTTCAAAAGTGGTCTTAAAGACCACTTTTGAACAGTCCAAAATGTGGTCTTAATACAGGAATTTTACTGTATTTAATAAAAGATCAGCTCTATCAGTGATTTATTGAGTGATATATCACTATTTGAAGGTCAGTTGTAATACAGATCGCTCGGGTCACATGTGAGACGCCAAGTTCTGCAACGGAAGGTCAGGTGGTTTTTCTCCGGGTACCCCGGTTTTCGCCCACCTCTGATTAACGATCGGCTCGATATGAGTGAAATAATCTTGAAAGGGCCGTAAAACCCAAACCAAAAAAAAAAAAAAAAAAAAAAATACAGATCAATCACAAGCGTGTTGCGCGATTGATTTGTCTACTTTAGTTGTTTGATTGTTTGATATGAGGTTTAACGTCCCCGTCAACACAGTATAGGTCATTTTGAAGACGTTGCTTCCAATTTTGTGGGACTTTTATCCGTCACTGACAACTGACAAACAGTGATATATCTATCAAAAACTCAAGACACTACAGCGATTCGATTCTTACACACTATAAGTCGACATAAATACTGTTGGTTCCTTCAACTTCTCCCTATCTTTCGCCCCCCGCCCTTTTGGGCTTGAAGAAATAAATGGGCTGCAATATGCTTCCACGCAGAGCTGAATCCGGCCCACACACGAGTACTGGTAAACCGCTTAGAAGATCTCAGCCTGCCCAGGCAATGGGGTGCAAGTCGGACCGTTCATGCTTATAAATCCTATTGATTTCATTGGGCGACAGGGCTTGAGACGTCATTTCATCTCAATGTCGGGTAAAAGTCCAACAAAATTGGAAGTAGCGTCTCCAAAATGACCTACAAAGTATTGACGGGGACGTTAAACATCAAATCAAACAAATCTTCCTATCTTCCGCCACTGTTAAAAGGGATCCCGCCAATATAATTGACTGCATCACATGCGTTTACCCGTTTTCATAACATAATTATTTGACACAAGAAAACGACGTTCCACAATCTATCGTTAAGGGAATAATTAATGGTGTCATTAAATGGGATAAAACGTCCCATCCTTCCGCGAAGTGATTTATCACTCAATAGGTACACTGTAAATAAATTTAAATACAGGCTATATAGGCAACTAGTCTTATAATTTACGTTATAGCTATTCTTATACAATTTCGCGGCACTGGCATTGACTTCCGTCCTTCAAAATAACTGCAGCGCAGATAAATTTATTCAATACTGTATACGAGTCAATATATATTTTTGCAACAATAGAAAAATCCTCTTTGTTAATATATAGAACTTGTTAAATAGAAAAATGAATGACAAGAAAAGGTGTATACATTACTCTGTTGTATAAAATACGCATCACTGACCCTTAATTGAGGTTACTTTGTGCAGTAATGCGTTTTATAATGGACCTGTCTCTTCCAAATTCCTTGATGTAACAATGCATAAATTGACTATTTTTTATGATAGTTTCGTTCAAAATATGGAATTCACAATTTTAACACATAAAATAGGATGAGAATTTATGCTAATTAAATCCTCTTTTTGAAAATACGATTCCAATGTTCTTTTTTTTCAGTTGTACCCATTTGGTTTCATATAACTGCATAGAAACGAATGTTTAGATACCTCCTATATATTAACAGAATGTAGTGGAGCCTTACTACTTTTTTCGTGCAGCTGAGTGTGACACATATGCACTAACTAGTGCAAGAAGGTTGCTGACTATCATTTGGAGGTTCAAAATTATTGAAATTTGTTACATGTTACATCAAGGAATAGGATGTTACAGCAAAGATTAATAATGGTACAGCAGGGAAAACCAGGACAAAAATATTGGGATTTGACTCTTTAATCAACATTTAAAGATAAACGAAAGAACACCAAATTTTTCAATGCTGTTTAAAACAAATGCATAACCAGTTACTTAACCCTGAGGTCTGTTGGAATAACTGTCAGCATTTTTGGGTTTTGATTGTTACAGGAGAGAACACAATGCGTTACATCAAGGAAATATCTATATAATCTATCTCAGAGGTTTGAACTTGATCATTGTTTGTAAGACAATCTCAGTTCTGGTGAGCTTATTTTACTTGAAGACTCAACCTAAAGTGTAAATAAGTCTGAAGCTAACTGTTTACTTGCCCATTGTTATGCATGTTACATCAATGAAATTATAATGTAACTGTAAGGAAGGAGACGTTAACATTTTCATTAGTTTTAACATGGCGAAAACCAAATACCATTTCTATTCATTTCAAGAACACGCCTTTATAATTTTGACCCCTTCAAACCCCAATTGTATAAAGTAAAACTGGGGTTTACAGGGGTAAAGTTTTTTATCTAAAATTCTGCTCAAAAACATAGATTGTCGTAACTCGTTGGAACTGTCTCATCGATGCGGCTCTAACGAGTGCCTACAATCTATGTGTAGAGCAGTAGTACGTAAGGATTGGAATTTCTATGAAAAATTTTAATTTTTGGTGGCAAAATTTTAAATATATTTGAACAGGCGTGTTTTAATAATGTGTGCTTTCTGAACACTCCTGTTAAATGCAATAATACTGACTGTGTGGGAACTGACAGACGGACGGATAAAATAATTAAACTCTTTTACAAAAGGACAAAAAAGTGTCCTGCTTGGCCACTCTGCTATACAAAATGACAAACCAAGAAATGAAACTTAGAAAAAGAAAATGACTAGAACTGGAAGACTGACTCTTTATAGGTCTTAACGATTCTGTTCAACATGCTTAAGATATATCGCCCAGGAATCATCTTCAAGTTTGAACTTGTTTTTTCGTCCTGGAATGCCGATGCATTTAACAATAGCAATGATGTTGCTAAACTGGTACCAACTCTTATCTTTTAACTTTCTAGGCCAGCTAAACGAATTTTCTTGAATTTTACCATTTCTATGCATACAATCTACAAGTACACTAGACAAACTTGCTTCTGCAACCAGGCCAACATATGGTTTTTCATTAAAATTGACAAGGACGTATTTTCCAACATACGACTCAGACATTAACTCTGCTGCTTTTTTACCACTCTCATTATCTGTATCACTGTTGCCTATGTTGTAATTTATTTTCTCATTATTCTCAACACCATCAGCTGCTCCACAGTTGCCTATGTTATAGTTTATTTTCTCACTATTCTCTACCCAATCAGCTGGCTCACTGTTGCCCACTTCACAGAGTGTTTTCTCACTATTCTTACCACTATCATCATCAGCCGACTTACTGTTGCCAACTTTACAGCCTGGTTTCTTACTAATCTCTACCCTAACAGCTGACCCACTGTTGGCTGAGTTACAGTCTATCCTACCACTTCTCCCTACAATATCAGATGACTTAATGTTGTCCAAGCTGCAGTCTATTTTCACATTATTCTCTACCCTGTCAACTGACTCTCTGCTGTCCATGTAACCGTCTGTTTTGTCACTGTTCTCTACCCTATCAGATGATTCACTGTTGCCTAGGTTATAGTCTATTCTCTCACTACTTTCTACTCTATCAGATGACTCACTGTTGTCCAGGTTACAGTCTATTCTCTCACTATTCTCTAGCAAATCAGATGACCCTTTGTTTTCCATATTACAGTCTATTCTCACACTATTCTCTAGCAAATCAGATGACTCTTTGTTTTCCATATTACAGTCTATTCTCTCACTATTCTCTAGCATATCGGACGCCTCACTGTTGCCCATGTTACAGTCTGTTTTCTCACTATGGCCTACCCTATTAGCTGGCCCTCTGTTGCCTAAGTTACATGCTATACCCTGACTACTCTCAACTCTTTCAGCTGACTTACTCTGGTCTATGTTACAGTCTAGTCTCTCACTATTCTCTACCCTATCAGATGCCTCACTGTTGCCCACGTTACAGTCTGTTTTCTCACTATTGCCTTCCCTATTAGCTGGCCCTCTGTTGCCTAAGTTACATTCTAAACCCTGACTATTCTCAACTCTTTCAGCTGACTTACTCTGGTCCATGTTACAATCTATTCTCTCACTATTCTCTACCCTATCAATTGACTCTCTGTTGCCCAGGTTACAGTCTATTCTCTCACTATTCTCTACCCTATCAGATGACTCTCTGTTGTCCAGGTTACAGTCTATTCTCTCACTATTGCCTACCCTATCAGCTGGCCACCCACTGTTGCCTAAATTACAGTCTATACCCTCGCTATTCTCAACTCTTTCAGCTGACTTACTGTTGTCCATGGTACAGTTTATTCTCTCACTATTTTCTACCCTATCAGCTGATTCACTGCTAGTCACATTACAGTCTCTTTGTGCACTATTTTCTACACTATCAACTGAGCTACTGTTTCCTACATTGCTGTGTAGTTTTCCACTACTTATGTAAGCCCTATCACTATCTATTATATAAGAACCTATCTTCTCTGCATTCATATGTGCACTATCGGTTGATTCGCTGTTGTCTGTACAACTGTCTGTCCTCTTGTTTGTCTTGTCAACCCTTTCATATGACTCACTTACAGTTGCTTCAAAGTTTGTTTTCTCAGTCGTTATGCCTGCCCTATCGGCTGACTCACTTTTGCCTTTAGTACAGCCAATCGTCTCACTTTCATCCTCTTTACAATCACTACTGTCAACATTTTTCTGCAGTACATATTCATAATGACTTCCATCAATGTTTTTCAACACAAATCCACTACTGATAGTCTCTTCATGGCTATCATCTTCTGTGTCTGCCATATTATATACATATATTGTTACATTTTCCTCGGACTCTGTCTCTTGATCATATTGATCACTGTGTTCAGGTGTCCCTAGTTTGATCTTGTGTTCTTGATCAACACTATTTGGCTGACAGTCTTTGTGTTGTGTATTTCCAGTATTATTGTTAACACTGTTAATTTCAAGGTCTGGAGTGTCTCTTAACTTCAATAAGGGTACAAAATGGTTGGGTACCCAATGTTCTACCGTCATATCCTCCCTGTTAGAGGTCCATAAAATGAAAACAGGATCTGAATTTGTCTCTTGAATAGGTTTCACCACTTTGTGCAGATCTTTCCTTACATTGCTGTTGCCTAGGTCTGGGTATGCTGAATAAATTGGTATTTTCAGTATTGACGACAGTGCATGAATTTGCCATATGCCCATAAAGGACATATTCCTTGTGATTGACAAAACTTCTTTTCTGTATATTGATTTGATTGTTTCATTTGTTAGACGGCGACCTGGTATAAATGACTCCGAGTACATAGCATACTGCTTTTTGGTCGATCTTTTCGGGTCCATACTGCGACCATATATTCCGGTTTGAAGAAAATTGTCATTTAGGTAATGCTTCTCATTTTTAACTTGCTCTAGAATTATTCTAACTCTCATTTCATCAACTTGATTTTTATTGCAATAAGCGAATACACTTGCTGTAGATGGCAAGCAATTTCCATCACTATTGACTTTACATGCGAGAAGTTCATCTGCAAGTAAATCGGATGGAATATAGTCAGATGCGCACTCGTCAATCTCTATACCATTCATTAAAATGTGTAGTTTGCTTGGATCTACAATCAGCTCATCGATATTATTCGAAATCTTTTTACATTCATTCTGCAGCTGGGCAAAAGTTTTACAATTATTAAGCTGATACAAATACCTTTTGAAATCATTTCTTCTGTCTTTACTATTATCAATTGATGTTTTATCCATCCTTTTCCTCTTTACTGTTTCGGGGACCGTCTTTCCGCAATCTAGTTTTCTCTTAGGTTTCTTTGATTCTTGTTGTTGCTCGGTAGTTTCCTTTGTTTTATTTTGGACTCCTTGTTTCTCTTGCAAATCATTTTTGAATTCGGTAAGATGTGCTTTCTTTGTTAAATAATGTTTGCACTCTGCAGCGCACATGCAGCTTAGATCTCTATAATACACATTACTGTCTTGTGGTGTATCTACTATTATTTGATGTAACTTTTAAATTAGTGTTCCTGGGATTGGCTTTAAGCATACATTGTCTAATTTTTCTCTTTCTTTCTCAACATCACCTGCATCTATTACCCAAAGTTTTGTTTTACATCCATTCAGATTTTTCAACAAAATCTTTTGCACAAGTAATATCATGGCCATACTTCACTCGTCTGTTTGCTTCACGCTTTAGGGAGCCTCCCACAGCATCAGGTATTCCCTTTCCGTGACCTGATTTAAAGAATGACCACTTTACATTTCGAAAACCGAATTTAATCGGAATTTGAGTTAGCATATAAAAATTACCCTTCTGTCGGTATTGTGATAGTGGACCATCACTAAAGAATTCAATTGTATCTAAATTCTTATTTTTCTGCTTTAATTCAGCTAGAACTTTGCTTAAGTGACACCAAATTGCTGCTGGTCCATGATAGGTTGAATCTGAAACTGTACAAAAAGTTTGACCTGATGTTTCATTCCCTGTGTAGTAGACGCCTGTTTGTAGAGTTATTTGTTTTTTAGATGCGCCAAAGTGCATTTCTTGAACTTCACTCTCTAGTCTACAGTTATAATTTTCGGAAAAATCTATGTGTACTAAACACTCATTTGACTGCAATTGCTCACGACTCTGTTTATAGTACCAGAACTGGGATCGACAGTTATAAATATGCTGCATGTATTGAACAAGATTTGATTCAAAAGATGACATCAGTTCACCTAGCGTGCCTTTACATGTTTCTTTCACAGTTACAGTAATATCTTTCTCTTTTGATTCTTTACCAGATCTTATTTCTCTTCTCTCTGTCTTTCTTTGCCATTGCTGCCATTGCATTTCATCACACTTGTTCTTTAGGAGTGAATACGAGCTTGATTTCTTTACGCAGATAGCACATCTTTGAAACATACAATCTCTGTTTGTCATTGAACAAACTCTTTCCTTAACTACATCTTCAAGACACTTTGGCAGACTTGAAACCTTTGAGAGCTCCTTCAACTGAAGTTGTATATTGTCACAACGTCTACATAAGCAAGTTTGTCGGTCACTTTCAACTGGACACACAACCCAGAACGGGCGTAGTCTGCAAAACAATGAGTAACTGATCTTTCTATTCTTTGCTTCTGCAAGGAACTTTACATGAAGATTCTTAAGAGTGTCTAGAAGAATTCGCTTTTGTCTTTTCTTTTTACAATGAGATTTTGTATTTTTCAGACCACTTACAAATCTTGAATTATCTGTCCTTAAGTAAAAGGCAGTTACACTTTTCCTGATTCGGGTTGTAAGGCACGATTTCTCTTTACGCTTTCTTCTTGAAACCCTCACCCCTAACATATCATTAAATGCTGAACGAACGCCATATTTACGCAGAATAGGACCCGAAAATATTGAAGCGATTTTTCGTTTGTTGCCCTTTTTCTCATCCTTATACTTCTGCCTAATCTGTTGAATGACCACATTGTTCATGAACAGGTTTCGCCTCAATTTTGAAAACTTATCATCTTTGAAATTTCTGCTGACATTTTTCAACAGGTTCCTTGTTTTAGTCCTGGGTGTTTCTATAAGATGTTTGCCTTTCTCGCGTAACCATCGTTTTTTATACATTTCTACTTTTCTGTTCAATATTTCAATTTCCTTGTCTCTATTTTTCAGGTCTCTGTAACACTTAGCTCTATCCCTATTTCGCACTTTGTTCTCTTGTTTCTTTTGCCTGCTACATATCTGTTGATTTTCAAGTATTTCTGGTGAAGCAGGTGGAGTCAACAGCAAGGCTTTCTGTCTTTCTTTTTCTTTACGTTTCTGGTTTCGCCAAAATTTTCTCTGATGACATTTTTCTCGGTCAGTCATATCTTTGACTAACTTTCTTTTCCCAGATCCCTTGTCATTTCTGTACTTTTCTTTTGATTTAAGCAAGTAATCTCTTCTTCTGTTTTCATCAGCATCACGTCTTTCTCGAAACCTCCGCTGTCGTTCAGCATTTGACATACCCATCCTAGCAGAAAGGAATAAAATATTCTGTAGCCTTTATCAGGGTCAATTGAAAGGCCTATCTGGTTGAAATTAACAAGTCTGGGTAAGAAAAGCTTGTACACTCTATATATTTTGGTTCTGCGGTGTATTCCTTGCTTCCGATGGATACCTTTACATAGGACACATTTAGCTTGAAAAATAAAGAACATTTAAAGGACTGAGGAAACTGTTGCATCAGATATTTTATGAACGAATAATCCTTTGGTAGCAAGAACAATAGAGCAGGATTGAAAACTGTAAACTGTACAAGTCGTTCCTAGGCCAGCCTAGCTAATTTTGACCAAAAAGTCCTCATCAATGGCCCCCTTTATTTTTTTAAAATTCTGCAGCGAAATCTTTACCTGCAAATGACAAGAAAATGTACCAAAACGTCTTTTGCACTGGCAGAAAATTTAGTGACAAGTTTCAAATTTCTTTTTGAGATATGGAGTATTTTCTGAATAAAAGGAAATGTTTATAGTTGCTACACATACTTTCTGACGTGTTCATGCTGTAGTTATCTTTTATAAAAAGGAATAAGTGTAATTATAACTTTTTGACTGTTTGCACCTTCAAAAATGGGGAACTACAAGACCAACAGTCATGTAGAACGTATTTGATCATACTTCATCAGACATATTTCCGATAGGCAAAAGTTGTTTTTTGCAGATGATAAATAAAATCTTTAAACCCTTACCCTGCTGAATAAGTTGTTATATACACCAATGTCTGACTATCAACTACTCTGATTACTTGGCATAATGTAAACATTCAATTCACAAACTGCATAAAAGTGTAGAACCTGATCAGATGGCTTCTTCAGATCAGATTATTTTCAAAGGTAAGAGTCATCGTGTTTAACAGGATAAGGGTTAATTTCATATTTGGTTTTTGTCAAAGGCGAGATACGTTGCCCCCTTCATCTCAAACTGCAATGCAATATTTGAAATACAGTTTTCGATACATTTGCTTGGTTAAATAACTTTTCTCTGATGTAACAATTTCAACAAATAATAGGGTCTAATATGTATTTTTGTCAACCGACTTCATCTTTAATCTGCAAAATTCGAATGTAACCTCTGGCTAGATCTGCTGTTTATATAGTGCCTTGATTTTAATGCATTTGCACCATACCTTTCATTATATTTCCTTCACGTAACAACAGCCCTTCCTTGACGTAACAGATTTAAGCAAAATGGTTACGTTAGACATGTACTGTCAGCCGTACATCTCTTTTGCCTGTAAGATTGGCTGATTTTGTAAACAAGAACGTGTAAAGCTTCTAATTTCCGGTACTTTGTACAGAACAATTTGCTTATCTCAGGATTTCGGGCTATTTTTCCATGAAATAACAATATTCTTTCCCTGATGTAACAATTTGTTTGCAAAATGACATTTTATTTTAACTGTCAAAAACCATGTGATTCTGCAAGCACTCAATCTATATTTAAACTGTTCTGCTTCACTAGGTTATACATATCAAACTAAAGCAAACCTAAGCATAACAAAAAAAAATCCCATGTTCAGGAGTTCACTTCCCTCATGTAGCATAAACCTTCCCTGCTGTAACACTTTTTGTCGTTACCTCACTGAATGTTACAGCAAGGATATATCTAAGGTCAGTGGTCTCTTATTCTATCAATATAGCCATGTGTAATAAACTTCCTGGTTTAACAGTAACACATATGCCAAACGAATTTTATCCGAATTGCATAAGCATTATTTCTGTCTACATCGTATCAGTTATAATGTGTACATCAAGGAATAACTTGTTTTATATGCACTTACCTAAAAAACTATAATTTTCCTAGTTCCTTATTGTTCTCAGCACATGCTGTTGCAGTTGTCCGCCATGTTTGTTGTGATTGCTACTCTTCAATACGGAAGTAATTTTACATCTTGGACTAAGGGAAGTAACCTTGTATTTCCCTATTTTTTAAAAACTGTTACATCACTGAACTGGATTAGGGTACAATGAATATGAAGCTGATAAAGTATTCAAACGGTTAATATATAGAATTTTGATGCTTTATTTCATGCAAACTATGACTGAATATTATTTTAACGATATCTAAAGCAGTCGTCTTCACACAAAATGCATTAAAACAGTATCAGATGTCTAAAAACTTAAATTAAGGGACAATGAAAAAGATGCTTATTTGACAATATGATTTTCATTTTTCAATGTTTCCCACTGCATCAAAAAATTCCTTTTAGCATGACGTGTGCTCAGCTTGGTACTACTCGTGTTCCAATCAAAACATGATTCGAATACTACGGGTGTTCAGCAAAAATGTATTGGGACAGGATTATGTTGCAAAAATATATATTGACTCATACACATGCATCACAAAAATATGACTGAAATAGTATGATGTCGCTTGTAAATTTTAAGATCACACTGTTCAATACATACGCACAGGCTGCGTAGTGGTCGCAAAGGATTCGTATTTTGGACGCATAGGCTTCGATGAAAATGGCGGCTGACAGTTCGTCGCTGCAGGTAAGAATCTGTTTTTATATTAATCTAACTGTTGTATAGCGTTGCGAATACTGACATCTGCCTTACGGACCACTTAATTAATGTGCGGCTTCGTCTGATGCAAGAAAAAGTTTGAAAAACGGAATATCGAAAAAATAGACCCCAATAGAAATTTGGCATTCAACACAGATTCACCTGAATTTCACTTTGGTCCGGTCGTCCTATGTAACTACACGTTTTTTGGCTGGTGTTCTGGCCAATAAATTGTGAATAACGATAATGAAATCCAAACGCTAATATGCAACTTTCATCACATCTTTTGCGAAAAAGAAAAATCTTGATATTTCGATGTAACACACGTAGCTTCGTTACCGATTACAACGCAGAGGCTGCGAACTAAATTTCAAAGCCCTGTTTTATGTAGAATAATAGCGAATGATATTAAATTAATATCGAGAAATCATTCAACCAGCAAAAGACATTCTGTATCATTTATACCGAACACATTTTCAGTCTCAGCTATGCAAATTCTACATTTTGATTCAAATGCACAAAATTTGTCAAGTTACACTTATTTACACTACCGTTCATAAACTTGATAAGTCTTCGTCAAATCTGTTAATATTTAGCCAAATAATATTTTGGACTGTATGAATTTCTGTCGTGTTTTATTACAACGCACGTGGCTTCGGAATTAAAGACGCGTAGGTTACAGAGATGGGAATACGCATTACGAAAACACGCCTATTAAAATACCACCAAAGAAGATAAAAACTTTCAGAAAAAACATTCTGATAGTTTAGATATTTCTGCTCAAGATATATTGTGTGGGAACTTGTTACAACCGCCCGGGCCAGGCGGTTCTAACGCGTATCCACAATCTGTGTTTCTGAGAATCACAAAAATTGTCGTCTGCTTTTTCATCTGAAGCTTACTTTAAAAGTCATTTGGACCAATCTCAGACTGACTCCTCTGTAGTCTGATCTGGGTCCACACTGTTTGACTATATGCAAATATATGAATAAAAAAAGCTTACGAAGATGCATCAGACAGTATAAGCAGGTTTTCTTACGGTTGATAGTATGAATTTGCATGTCTCTGGAAAGAACAAGAACCCTTTAAACCTCTTTTTCATGTGATCTGAATTTACACTGATTGCCAATTACCCAGCACACAAGCCCAGTCTAGAATTTATTTTTACATAGCGCTCTAAAGTCAGAGGAAAAAAAACAAACGCTGCTTTAAATAACCGGTTCCCGATTTTTCTACATACTGGTAATCAGCGACAGTCACGATGACAACAGCAGGTGAACTGTGGAAATGTATTTTTAATATTTTGAAATAAATTGCTAGTGTCTGTGCATCTGTATAATTACGCGCACGCGCACGTACACGTATGTATGCACATAGCTCCACCCCCGCCTATCGAGGCTTTAAGAAATAGATAGACTGCAAGTTGCTCAAACGCTGAGCTGAGACCGACCGCTCATGAGTACTGGAAAACCGCTTAGAGGGTCTAAGTCTGCCCAGGCAAAATGGTGCGAGGCGGACCGCCAATGCATATAAACCCTATTTATCTGATTGGACGGCAGGTCTTGAGATGTCATTTAATCTCAATGTCGGGTAAAAGTAACGCAAAATTGGAAGCAGCGTCTCCAAAATGACGTGTATTGTGTTGACGGGAACGTTAAACCTCAAATCAAACAGATAACCCAAAATATACGTTCAAAGTGTTAATGCAGACACTTCGTACACTATAGTTGTAGTCAGCAAGCTCAACTCTGCACGGGCTTGCATGGCCTATTGGATAAGAGAACGGACACATAATCATAAGGTCTCTCACTGCTGTGGGTTCGAGCTGGCTTGGATCACATCTGAGGCGCCAAGTTCTGCAACGGAAGGTCAGGTGGTTTTTCTCAGGTTACTCCCGTTTTTGATCACAATAGGCTTGATCTTTGTGAAATAATCTTGAGCGTGCCGTTAAACCACCCTTTAAACATAAAGCTCAATAGAAGTGATGGCAAGGATCAGGAATCGACACAATTACCTCACACACACCTCCTATCCGACACCAATGGGAAGCTATAATCAGTACACTTATGCAAAATGAAAGCTAAAAGGTTGCCTTTGGAAACAAATAACACATACAAAACGAAAATCGGAGACTCGGTTTCATTGAGTCTCTTTATACACAGCCATGTAGTTTGCAAGGCTGCACACGCCTCCTTGCAACGTATTTGATTTTCAATGTATCCAGAATGGGCTCAATGATCCCAAAGGAAAAGAAAATATCATACACAGCAATGTAGTTTGCAAGGCTGCATACGCCTCCTAGCACCGGCTTAAGCGATATTCGATTTTCAATGTAACCAGAATGGACTCAATGATCCCAAAGGAAATGAAAATATAATCTGCACTATGATGAAGCATGGGGAGATTGTCTCTGGTCGGGCCCATCGGAGTCTTAACTGTTGGTTTTCTTTTGCTACAGCATTTCAGTGGTTTCTTGCTGTCGAGTCATCAGCGTTTTTTCATCTCTTTGGTTGTTTGATTTGTTGTGTTCACGGAGATGTTGCACTGATGAGTAAGGAGGCCTTCATGCGGACTGAACAAATTATTTGTCTAAATCGCGCGGAAGTAGGGGCAAGGATTGTGGCCACGTTAAATCGATTGAAGACAACCGGTGGAATTCGTTTCACTGACCGTTCCATTGCGGTTCTTCTGTCGCAGTTTAATTTTGTTATGGTTTGTCTTTGAGTGTTTGTATCACTTATATTATTTTGTTTTTTATAGCCAATTGGCTATTCTTAATCAGGGGTATTGACATCATAAACTGCGTAAAGCCTTTTCTAAGTTTTATAGACTTCATTCTGATTTGCTATAAAATTCAATGTTGAACTTAAAACACTTCTGCAACAAGGTCAATCGGAACCCGAATTCTATGGTGACGTAGTATATAAATTTAGAAAAATACATCACTGTAATAACTTTAGAACCCAATTTCGTAAAATCGTTCGTCGATATAGAAGATTGGGTACAACATCAATATTATAAAACAGACTGCATGCATGGTGGTTAACCCAATCACGGTTGGCAACTTTGCTTCCCTCTTTGATTGCACAACTATTGGCCGGGCTTAAGTTTATATGACGGTTCCAGCGTAAAAAAACATAAATGGAATTTGGTTTTATTTTAGTATTCTTTATGTTGGTTGGCGCCTGATGCTCCGTCTTTGGTCGGGCCCCTAGGGGTCTAACTGTTGGTTTTCTTTTGCTCCAGCAATTCTGTCGAGTCCTCAACCTTGTTTCATCTCTGTAGTTTTTTGATTTGTATGTTCTCGGAGATGTTACACTGATGAGTTAGGAAAAGTAGAAGTAAAACAAAGATCAGGAATCGATACAATTAACTTACTCCACCCATCAAAGACACCAAAGGGAAAGAAACACAAACATTAAGCTACCAGACCATAATGGAAACCTAAACAAAGGAATGCCATAAGGACAGTTACTTTCCCACAAAATGGCCATATGGCCATCCAAAATAAAAAGACACAAGTGATACACACAGTAAGTAACAAACAACACCATAAATAAACCGCCTTGGAACGGTCAGTGGAATGATTTCCAATGGGGGGCTTAAATCGATTTTACGTGGCTACAATCCTCGCCCTTACTTCCGTCGCGATTTAGACAAATAATTTGTCCAGTCTGCATGAAGGCCTCCTTACTCATCAGTGCAACATCTCCTTGAACAAAAAAAAAATCAAAGAACCACAGAGGTGAGACAACGGTGAGGACTCGACAGCAAGAAACCACTGAAATGCTGGAGCAAAAGAAAACCAACAGTTAGACTCCGATGGGCCCGACCAGAGACAGAGCATCAGGCACCAACCAACATTACCTTGAATTAGATCTCTCTAATTCTCAATAAGCCTTTACGTTGGAGCCGTCATGGAATCTGAGGCCTGACCCATCGGCGTTCAATTAAAGAGGGAAGCAAAGTTGCCAACCGTGATTGGGTTAACTACCATGCATGCAGTCTGTCGTATAACATCCATGTTGTACCAATCTTTTTATATCGAAGAATGATTTTACGAAATAGGGTGCTGAAGTCATTGCGGTTATATATTTTTCTGAATTTATATACTAAGTCACCATAAAATTCGGGTTCCGATAGACCTTGTTGCATAAGAGATTTGTCCAATATTGAATTTTGAAATTAAATCAGAATGGCGTCTATAAAATTTTGAAAAGGCTTTGCGTAGTTTATGGTACCGATAACCCTGATTAAGGAGTTTAGCCGTTAATAATTCATTACGAGTGTTGAAGTCAGTTACATGACTACACACTCTAGCAAATCGAATTAATTGCGAAATATAAACGCCATAGGATGGCGCACGAGGGACATGACCATCCAAAAAAGGAAAATTTACAATCTCAAAATCAAAGTCATCGCGTTTATCATAAATTTTGCACCAAACAAATCCATCTACAATAGATAGATGTAAATCCAAAACGGGGCCTCGGTATCAGAAGAATTTACTTTATTATCTGAAGTTCTGGGGGGGGGGGTAAATCCGACTGATCAAACCATCGAAATAGGTATTATCAATATTTAATAAATCATCTTAATATCTAGAAGTGGAGCTAAAAGCTTCAATAACTTCAGATTGGTTATCAATGGAAAGCGACAACATGAAGTCTCTTTCATAACAATACAAGAACAGATCAGCCACAAGAGGTGTGCAATTCGTACCCATCGGAATACCCACAATTTGTCTAAATAACTTAGTACCGAATCTAATATAAATATTGTCAAGTAGAAAGGTGAGGGCATCACACACTTTCTGACCAAAGTGTATAATTCTTATGCTCTCTAGAAGTGAAAAATGCATTTCTGACATTACATGCAAGATAGAGAGAATCTTCTCTGTGAAAAGGAAGCCTTCATGCGGACTAAACAAAATTAGTGTATACCGCGACAGAGGTAAGGGCGAGGATTATGGCCATGTAAAATCGATTAAAGCCCCCCAGTGGAATTCTTTCCACTGACCGTTCAAAGGCGGTTCTTCTGTGGCGGTTTGTTAATGTTGTTGTTTGTTACTACTTACTGTGTGTATCACTTGTGTCTTTTTATTTTGGGTGGCCATTTGACCGTTTTGTGGGAAAGTAACTGTCCTTGTGACCATCCTTTGTTTAGGTTTCCATTATGGTATGGTCGCTTCATGTTTGTGTTATTTTCCCTTTGGTGTCTTTGATGGGTGGAGTAAGTTAATTGTATCAATTCCTGATCTTTGTATTACTTCTTCTTTTCAAATTTAGTTCGCAGCCTCTGTGTTGTAATCGGTAACGAAGCTACGTGAGTTGTATCGAAATATCAAGATTTTTCTTTTTCGCAAAACATTTTTTAATATCGTTATTCACAATTTATCGGCCAGAACACCAGCCGAAAACGTGTAGTTACATAGGACGACCGGATCAAAGTGAAAATACAGGTGAATCTGTGTTAAATGCCAAATGTTTTTTGGGTCTATTTTTCCATATTCCGTTTATCAAACTTTTTCTTGCAACAGACAAAGCCACACATTAATTAAGTGGTCCGTAAGGCAAATGTCAGTATTAGGCAACGCTATACAACAGTTAGATTAACGTAAAAACAGTTTCTTAGCTGCAGCGACGAACTGTCAGCCGCCATTTTTCATCGAAGCCTATGCGTCCAAAATACGAAGCCTATGGGACCGCTACGTAGCCTGTGTATATGTATTGGCCAGTGTGAAGATATGATACCAATAAATAAGATCAGCTATAGGCAGTCAGTGTTTGAGTTTTACGTCCCACAAACAGCCAAGGTCATATGGACACGGGGCCTCGATTTAAAGACACATCCGAAAGTCTGGAGAAGCCAGAGATCGATCCTGCGACCCCCGGATTACAAGGCGATTAGCATAACACTACACCACAGAGGCTCCTTCAGCTACAGGCAGTAGCGAACATTAAGTATCAGGTATCGGTCATCCATATGACGTTAATAAATCCATGCAGTGAACCTTGTTTACACCAAATTACGTAAGGAAATATGGGGTTTACAGCGGTGTTGCTAACGCTCCAGGGATCTCCGGTGTCTCAACGCGTTGTACCTGTTGAGCAACCATACTTGCTTCAGCGACTGTAATAGATTTGAATTGTTACCCGTGATCGCATATTGATGAGCTAGGAGACCTTATTACGAAAACACGGCCATACAATTACATTGTAACCTTTATCGCCGAAAAAATGAACATTTTAAGATGATTGTTTTAGAGCAGAAATAAGAAAAATACGGGTTACCCCTATAAACCCCAGTTTTACTTTATAAAATTGGGGTTCAAGTAGGTCAAAATTATATAGGTGTGTTTTCGTAATGCCCGGGTGTCTCAATGTGTTGCACCTGTCGAGTCGTCATACTTGCTTCATCGACTTTAATTGATTTTTAATTGTTACCCGTGATCACACATTGATGAGCTAGGAGACCTTATTACGAAAACACGCTTTTACAATTACATTTTATCGCCGAAAAAATGAAAATTTTAAGATGAAAATGTATATTTTTCTTATTTCTGCTCAAAATATTGATTGTGGATACAAGTTACAACCGCCTCATCGATGCGATTCTAACGAGTACCCACAATCTATATTTTAGAGCAGAAATAAGAAAAACACGGGTTAGTGGTTACCTCTATAAACCCCAGTTTTGCTTTATAAAACTGGGGTTCAAGTGGTTCAAAATTATATAGGCGTGTTTTCGTGATGCCCGGGTGTCTCAACGCGTTGTTCCTGTCGAGTCATCATACTTGCTTCATCGACTTTAATTAATTTAATTGTTACCCGTGATCAAACATTCATGAGCTAGGAGTCCTTCATGCGAACCGAATACAGGGGGAACAACCTACGTCAGAGCAGTGATGTAACCATTAGTAGGTTTGTCGGCGTTAGCTTCACAAAAGGCATTTGTCACGACAGGTAGGCATATTCGGTGCATTAGGTCATAAAAGAATCAAACATACTGGAATCTGTCTCAGAAATGTGGCTCTTTCTTCAAATAATTCGACACAAGCTGATTTCGCAATGATGTCGGAACTACCATGATTGTTTACAGCGCCGAATCAAATATTGTGGCGAAGCTGCCGATGCCTTTTCAATGTTTCTAGGTAAAATAAGCTCACCGATTGGATGCAAATATTGTTCGTTACCAGCTGAAGTCTGTTACTGAAGACGTGTACATATCTAGTTTGAAGCATTTTATCTACCATATTTACACCAATACGGCCGCTATTGAAATGGGTACGACATCTGTAGTACCCTTGGAATAGCCGACTAGATTGTGTAAACCACGTCAGAAGATGAGGGTGAAGACTGGGGTCCCGTTAAACTCCACCACCATCCTGTAATTCTACTGGCCGACCCAAGGCGGTACTTTCTTTGCGGTTCAATTTTTGTTTTGATTATTTTTAAAATGTTATCATATGAATTAGGCCAGAAGAGGTAGCTGAATTGAATACTTGAATTCTGTTTGGGAAAGAGCTACTTACTAACACGTGAACAAATATGTTCTATAAAAGGGTTATCCTTTGGAAGCAAGGAATACACCACAGAAGTAAAAAATATGGAGTGTACATGTTTTCTGGGCCAGACTAGCTAGTTTCGGCCAATTAGGCCTCATCAGTGACCCTCAGATATTTTCGAAATTGCACAATGGAATCGATGATCCCAAAGGACAAGAAAATATAATCTACACTATGATGTAGGGCAGGGAGACGTTTTACCGCCGCCACACATTCCCACACACCAGCTGTAGTGAAGTCAAATATGTTCTATAAAAGGGTTATCCTTTGGAAGCAAGGAATACACCACAGAAGTAAAAAATATGGAGTGTACATGTTTTCTGGGCCAGACTAGCTAGTTTCGTTAAATAAAGACCCCGCTAACCCCACTTTATATAGAGAAAACTGGGGTTTACGGGGATAAACATTATTTTCCTTATTCCTGCTCCAAGACATATGTTGTGGGTACTCGTAAGAACCGCCTCAACGAGGCGGTTCTAACGGTTGAGGCGGTTCTAACAAGCACCCAAAACCTACGTTTGGGACAGCAATAAGGAAAATATCACAAATTTTCTTCAAAAATAAATACGTTTTTTTGAGGTTCGAAATATGCACTATATTACACAGATGTGTTATCGAAATGCTCGGCTTTTACCTGTTATTGTGTCGTTTCTTAAGATGTGTTTGTCAGTCTTTCCCTTTGATGTTTGAGACAGGCTTTGGATACTGATTCAATGAGTTTCTGACGTATCTTTACTCTTTTATCCCTTCTCTTGCTGAATATTCATTTTAGCCACAAACATGTCTGACTTTGAACCGATCAGATTACTTGATATAATTAATTCCTACAAATTCATAAACTGAATGTCAAACAGTGTAGATCCTGATCAGATGGCTCCATCTGATCTCGATCTACACTGTTTGCAAAGATGGCGGTTGTCGTGAACAGCAAGATAAGAGTTAATTTACAAGCACACACATTATTATAAATATTGTGAGTTCACGTCACAAGCGACTTAATGCGCAGGTCTAACGAGGCAAAGAATCTATATTTGGAACCGAATGTTGAAAAGTTTAGATCCATACACACAGGTACATCATTTCACTAAGTACCCTATGTCACTGGGGTGCGATTGTTTGCGACAGCTTGCGACTTACATTCGCGAGTGAGTCTCAAAGCGGTCTGGAAACAGTAGCAGTTATTCGCGATTTCCTCGCTTGAGTTGCAAACGGTTCGTGAAATTTTGAACATGTTCAAAAAATGTCTGCGAAAAAAAATCCTCGCCAAATAGTCTCAAAGGCAGCGCGGGTGTCTCGAACCCGACGCGACTTCGCAATTTAGTTTCCGGCAGTCGTAAATGGCTTGGAACACGACAGATTAGCGAAATAAATCCGACTAAATTGTGAACCAATTGCGTCAAAAATAAGACACTTCGTGACTGAATTGTGAGTGAATAAAACTGAGCTACGTTCGGGCGAATGACGGAGGACAATCGCACGAATGTCTCCCGATTATCATGCGAATGTCTTAAATCACTCGCAATTGTATCGTGAGTGGTTCGTATTGTGTTCCATTTGACCCGGTTATATATAATAGTGTTTTAAAACAGTTCGCTCACAATGATAGTTTCACCATGCCAGCAAAAGAAAAGAAAGAGAGAGGTAGGGTTGCCGCTACACCTGACCCCCAACAGAATCCGTCCATACTCCTGCTTGTCGGCCTCGGTAGCGCTGTCAGATGCGCGTCTGACTGGCTATCAGGAGGACGCGGGTTCGATACCTGCCGGGATCGGCTTCATTCTTTCGTGGAGATTGATCATGAAATCTTTTCTACGGTCATTCTCTCTCTTCCGCTGATTCAAGAAGGGCAGTTGTCAGTTTCTGGCGAAAGAATGTTCACTGTACTGGTAAACCGCTTTCGTATAAGACTGCCCAAGAAAAGTGTGGATAGGTAAACTGATCGGCTCAAAAATGACCTAAATAGTGTTGACAGGGCCGTTAAACTCCAATGCAAACAGGCAAACCATGCACCTGCTGCTTCTGATGAAGAAAGCTCAGAAGCTTCCACAGTTTCAGAGATTATATAATTGCTAAAATGTTTATTTTTTCTTGGTTTTCTCGAAGAACAAGCGTGCGATTATTGTACGACCTTCGAGCCACAATCGCATGACGTTCGCAAGTTCGTCGTGCGACGGTCGTCGCAATTTCATTATGCGAACATCATGCGAGTGTCTCGTGGATACCGCGCCGCGCGAATGTCGTGCAACACGTGCTCGAACTTTGGCTAACTCGAACATGATTCGTGCGATAATCGCACGAATTTCGTGCGACTGTCGCAAATAATCTTAATCACCTATTTAGTGTGACGGTTGCGATGTCGCGTGTGTGTCTTTAAATACTAGCCATTTGTCGCATCCCAGTGAGATACAGTGCATAACTCGTTATGGACCATCGTTTATATTTCTACATATGCAATATGGCCCAGATTCCTATTTTTTGAAAGTTCTTCTCTCATGCACAGTATTTTCTGAGCCTTCCCAGTCCGAAATATACATTACTTGGTGTTCGATTCAAAAGTTCCTTTTTACGTTTTTTACTGATTGGATTTGATTTCATTATCTCTGATATGATTCACCAAGTGTAATTATAAACTAATTGCAAAACATAAAGTATTTTATTTCATTTTATAAAACGCGAATGATTCGCGAGTTTCAAGGACGTTTGGTTCGATATATACGTATATTTCAGTATGCAATTAATACATGGAGGATACATTCAATGTATAGTAAATTTGTTAAATTACCTCATTTTTACATTTTCATTACAAAAAATCAGTCACTTACTAATGATCTAGGATGGATAAGTGTATAAAACAGTTTATTTAGGCCTCGTTCTCGATGAATTTTCATGTAGTATAATACTGAGAATCAGAGGGATATACTCACACAATTGCAAGATTGGCGATTTATATTGCAAACTGTTTAACATTAGGAAACACGTCTATACATTGTAACCTTTATCGCCGAAAAAAATGAAAATTCTCAGATGAAAAATTGGGATATTTTCATTATTTCTGCTAACAAAATATAGATTGTCGGTACTCGTTAGAACCGCCTCATCGAGGCAGTTCTAACGAGTATCCACAATCTATATTTTACAGCAGAAATAAGAAAAAATCCTGTAAACCCAATTTTTACAATATAAAAGTGGGGTTTGTGTGTATGTGTGTGTGTGTGTGGGGGGGGGGGGGGTCGAAATTATATAGGCGTGTTTTCGTGATGAGTTGCGCAGTGCGGGTTATTTTAAGAAAGTTTTAATGAATGGTTTTTGTTTTTAACCAGCGGCAACCTGTTCTGTTTTTATGACGTTAAGAAGTCTATGAAATCAGTACCCTTGTTAACCCTGTATAGAGTCAACTAGGGTATACAAGGGAATTCCAATACGAAAACATGCCTGTACAAATGACCTGTAAACTTGACCGCCGAAAAAAACGAATTTTTTAAGATGACAACTTATTTCTACTCACAACGAAAACACGCCTATATAATTCTTTCCACCTTGAACCCCACTTTTATATAGTAAAACTGGGGTTTACAGGGGTAAACCTTATTTTCTTATTTCTGTTCTATCATATAGATTATTGGTGCTCGATGAGGCGGTTCAAACGTGTACCCACAATCTATATTTGGACCAGAAGTGAGTAAAATATCACTTTTTTTCATCTAAAAGTTTTCGTTTTCTTGGGGGTAGGCTTACAATGTATTTGTATAGGCATGTTTTCGTAATGAAAATATAGATTGTGGGTACGCATTAGAACCGCCTCATCGAGGCGGTTCTAACGAGTACCCGTTATCTATATTTTAGACCAGAATAAGAAAAAATAAGGCTTACCCATGTAAAGCTCAGTTTTTCTATATAAAAGTGGGGTTCAAGGGGTCAAAATTATATAGGTGTGTGTTCGTGCTGATTACTCTTCTAAATTGAGCTTAAAGACATAAATTGTGGGTACTCAATGAAACTGCCTCATTGAGGTGGTTCTTACGAACATCCATTACCTATGTTTGGTGTATAAATAATAGAATTTATCAGAAATCCTCATCAGAAAAATATGAAAATCCAATTTTCTGAAGGACTGAACTTATGTACATGGATATATTGTGTGTTTGTGTGTTTTTTTTGTTTTTTTTTTCTAACGAAACTTATCAAAAGCTTAGACTGCAAACTCCAACTTACAGAAGCCGTGATTAGAACTAGGGATGGTACACAGTTATAGTGCAATGTTTACAAGTCAGGACAATCCCTGAATTTATCTGTAAAACATATTTGGAAAAAAAAAGAAGATGGGTTGTACAACGTCAGTACATTTGCAACAGAAAAGCTCTAAGCCTGAAAAAACATTTAATAATGTTATCGGTCCAACAACTTTTCTTACGAACGAAGAAAAACTGAAAATTACAGAGTCGTGGAGGCTGCTTTCTGAGGATATAGTTGGAAATGGTGGAAAACTGCTTCTACGTCTATTTGAATTGGACAGCGAAATAAGGACTGTAACAATGTGCGATAATTTAGCAGACAATGAATTGGTGAATAACTCGATGTTCAAGCGTCACTCTTCAAGGATTATGCAAACGCTTGGCGCTACAGTTGATAACATAGATTCCATTGAAAGTACAATGGGCCCGATTCTATTGCAGCTTGGGAGGCAGCATTTCAGTTACAGCGGTTTTCTCCAAAAGCACTGGAACTCATTTCCAGAGGCAGTGATTTACGTCTGGAAGCAAGAATTGAAAGGCTCGTTTCCTCCCGATGTACCAAAAGCATGGCTGGGACTTTTGCTTTTAATTGTTTCAAAACTGAAGGAAGGGTATCACCAGGCCTGTACCGAAGATACATTAAAGAAACTTAACAATGTAATGACAGACAACGAATAATGAAAAACATATTGGTAAAGCATACCATTGCAATGCATTACGGTATGCATGCATATCCGTGCATTATAATTGCGTCTAAAATGTATACGATTGACATTTTAGCTGACACTTGAATCCATCAGAAAAACACGCCTATATTATTTTGACCCCCTTGAACCGCACTTTTATGTAGTTAAACTGGGGTTTACAGGGGTAAAACTTATTTTTCTCATTTCTGCTCGAAAAAATATAGATTGTGGGTACTCGATAGAACCGCCTCGTCGAGGCGGTTCTATCGAGTCCCCACAATCTATGTTTTGAGCTGAAATAAGAAAAATATCACAATTTTTCATCTGAAAATTTTCAATTTTTTTTGGCGACATAGGTTGCAATGTATTTGTATAGGCGTGTTTGCGTAATGAATGTTCCAAATATACATGCAGCTTGTTAGTGGTCGCCAAACCAAACCGCCACATCGAAGCGACTCTAACTAGGACTAAAAACCTAAGGTCAAATAAAACGGTTCCCCCAATAAATGCGCCTTATCGTAAGGAGCAAAAATATGTGTTATACTTTAGTACTGTATTCTGAATCGTTTGCAGGATAAAATGCATTCTCACTTTTCCAATACAAAAGCATATGTGTCAAAGTTTGACCTAGGCACAATGAAGGTCGATGTCAACCCAGGGTCACCATTTTAGCAATTTATGATGGGCCTACGTCGCAGATGCTATTTATCAAGTTTCGTGGAAATCTGCCCAGTGGTTCTGGAGAAGACTATTTTTGAAGGGTTTTTACCATATATGGCTTGGCGGCCATTTTGGTCATGTGACCTGGACCCCATGAGCAAATTTCGATTTTACCCATCCCATAGAGGCTCCATATCAATTTTGACTTCAATCGGCCCAACGGTTTCCGGGGAGAAGCAGTTCGAAAAATTTTCACATTTTTCGCCTCGGCGAGGCTATACTAATTGGAATGTAATATTTGGCAAGTTCATTGGTTAGATCTCATGAATCGTTTGCAGGATAAAATGCATTCTCACTTTTCCAATACAAAAGCATATGTGTCAAAGTTTGACCTAGGCACAAAGAAGGTCAAGGTCAACCCAGGGACACCATTTTAGCAATTTATAATGGGCCTACGTCCCAGATGCTATTTATCAAGTTTCGTGGAAATCTGCCCAGTGGTTCTGGAGAAGACTATTTTTGAAGGGTTTTACCATATTTGGCTTGCCGGCCATTTTGGTCATGTGACCTGGACCCCATGAGCAAATTTTGGTTTCCCCAATCCAATAAAGGCTCCATATGAAATTTGACTTCAATCGGCCCAACGGTTTCCGAGGAGAAGCAGTTCGAAAAGTTTCACTTTTTCGCCTCGGTGAGGCTATACTAAATGAAATGTAATATTTCGCAAGTTCATTGGTTAGATCTCATTGATATCTATCAGTATGCCAAAAAATGTTTAAATATTCCAAGCGGTTAAGTCACTATCACGAATTTTCACAAACGGGTTACGGACGGACAGACAGACTGACAGAATGACACGGTGATTTTAGGGCACTCTATGAAAATCTACCGACTTCAGTCGGTCGCTTTTTCTGCGGGTCGTGCAATAACAATAGTATAATATTTAGCTTTGTAAACGACTATTATAGTTGTTAGCCTATATAATTTTGACCCCCTTGAACCCCACTTTTATATAGTTAAACTGGGGTTTCCGGGGATGTACCTTTTTTGTCTTATTTCTGCTCTAAAATTTTGAGCAGAAATAAGAAAAATATCACAATTTTTCATCTTAAAATTTTCATTTTTTCGGCGATAAAGGTGACAATGTATTTGTATAGGCGTGTTTGCGTAATGTCAACTGAGCAGTGCTCATGGTGAGCTTTTGTGATCCTTGAATGTCCGTCGTGCGTGAGCGTCGTCAACACTTTGCTATAACTGCTAACCACTCCTACACTCAGGGGCCAATTTCAGTCAAACTTCATAGTAATGTGGCGTAGGTGACCCTTTACCAAACTAGCTAAAAAGTTTCGCTCCGATGAATAAGATGCCCACCAGAGCTAGAAATAGATAAAACTTATACGACTACCCCTATACCCTTGGGCAAATTTCATTCAAACTTCGCATGAATTATTCTTAGGTGACACTCTATAACATAGCTAAAACAGTTTTGCTCCGATAAGCCAAATGGCCCCTGAGATAAAATTAGAAAAAAGAAAAAACGCCAATGCCAACACCTCCTAAACCCTTGGACCAATTTGATATAAGCTTCATGGAAATATTGTTTAGGAGACCCTCTGTCACAATAGCTAAACTCATTCCGCTTCGATGAACCAGATTGCCACCAGCGCTAAAAAATAGAAAAACAATCTTTAAACGATAACTCCTCCTATACCCTTGCACAAATTTCATTCAAACTATATACGAATGTTGCTTGGGTGACCCTCTTCCAAAATATCTCCGCTGAACAAAATGGCCAACAGAGCCAAAATAGAAAAAAAAAATGTCAACAATTTGCTTTAAATGCAAACTCCTCCGAAACCCTTGGGCTGACTTGATTGAAGCTTTGAGGGCCCCTCTGAACCCGAACTTTTATAGAGAAAAAATGAGTTAACCGGGGTATACATTATTTAACTTTAAGTTATTGTTTGCTCTGAGACATAGGTTGTGGGTACTCGTTAGAACCGCATCAAAGGCGGTTCTAACGAGCACCAACGACCTATCTTTGAGATATAAATAAGAAAAAATATTAAATATTTTCATCAGAAAAGTTACCGTTTTGGAGATACGAAAAAATACACTTTGTCACACGGGTATGTTATTGTGTGCCTGGGCAAATTTCATCCAAACTTCATTGGAATATTGCTTAGGTGACCCTCTAATTAAATAACTCAAACAGTTAAGCTTCAATGAACAAGCTTGTCGCCAGAGCTAAAAATAGAAAAAAAAACTCAAAGGACAACTTCTCCTGTACCCTAGGACTAATTGAAATCAAACTATACAGGTATAGTGCTTAGGTGATCATCTACCAAAGTAGAACAGTTCCGTTCCGATGAGCAAAATGGCGGCCAGAGCTAGAAATAAAAAAAACGTCAACAATCTGATTTAAATGAAAACTCCTCCTAAATCCTCGGACGAATCTCAATCACACTCCAAAGGAAAGTTGCTTAGGTGACCATCTACCAAACTAGCTTAAATATTTCCGCTCTGAAGAACAAGGTAGTCACCAGCGCTACAAATAGAAAAACAACATCTTTTAAACAGCAGCTTTTCCTATACCACAGGTCAAATTTCGACCAAACTTCATAGGCATGTTGTTTAGGTGACCTTCTACGGTTGTATTTTTATGAACAAGAGCTAAAATTAGAAAAATCTTCAAACGACAAATCCTCCTATCCATTAAGTCAAATTTCATTCCACCTCCACAGGAATTTTGCTTAAAATAGCTTAAATGGTTTCACCCCAGTGAATAAGATGGCTATCAGAGTTAAGAATAGAAAAAAGGTAAACTTTTAAACCTTCGGTTCAATGTTATTCAAAATTCACGGGGAGGTTGTCTTGTAGTAAAATGATTTTGCGCCAACGACGAAATTGGCTGGCAGACAAAAAAAGTGAAAACTGTATAAAAGACAACGAATCATAAACGCTAGTTTCATTCAAATTTTCTCTTTGCAAGAACGTTGGATGAATGACCATCTACCTAAGTGTAACAGTCGTGCTTCTTGGAATAAAGAGACTGTCAGTTATCCAGGGACCAGTTGTTCAAAATAAACTACATGTACGTATCGTTAAAATTTTGATCACTACATATGGCAAATATGCTGAAATATTTGCTGAAAAATGTGAGCAGCTTTTGCACATAACGAAAACACACCCGTGCAACATAGTGCATTTTCCACATCTCCAAAATGGCTACTTTTCTAATGAAAATCTTTGATATTTTTCTTATTTCTACTGGAAACATAGGTTGTGGAGGCTCGTTAGAACCGCCTCATTGAGGCGGTTCTAACGAGTACCCACAACCTATGTTTTGGAGCAAAAATAAGAAAAATAATGTTTACCCCCGTAAACCCCAGTTTTCTCTATATAAAGTGGGGTTTAGAGGGGTCTTCATTACACGGACTTGTTATCGTGATGATCAGCAAAAATACCAAAATTTACGATATCGAACTTGCTAGAAGGGTTAACAATATGACCACTAACGAGCTCGTTAAGCTAACGATGCTTTGAACAACTGGCCCCAGATATCTTTCAGAAGCAATTTGACATCTGGGGTCAGCTGTTCAAAACTAACGACGTCGTTAGTTAAAGTATCGTAAAACTTTGATCATTTATTATGGCAAATATGCTAATATTTTTGCTGAAAAAAATGTGAGCAGCTTTTCACATTTTTTTCAGCAAAAATACCAAAATTTTACAAAAGCTGCTCACATGTTTTCAGCAAAAATACCAAAATTTTACGTATTAAACTTGTTAGAACAGCTAACAATATGACCACTAAAGAGCTTGTTAAGCTAACGATGCTTTGAACAACTGGCTCCTGGAAATAAGGTTAGCGATCTATGGCCATCTTTGCTGTCTTGTATAAAATGGATTTTTCAAGGATGTTTCATCACGAAAACACGCCTATATAATTCTGACCTTCTTGAACCCAACTTTTGTATAGTCATTACGATAACACGCCCGTATGGCATAGTGCATTTTTTCTCATCTCCAAAATGGCTACTTTTCTGATTAAAATATGCGATATTTTTCTTATAAATACTACAAACATAGGTTGTGGGTGCTCGTTAGAACCGCCTCATTGAGGCGGTTCTAACGAGTACCCACAACCTATGTCTTGGAGTAAAAATAAGAAAAATAATGTTTACCCCCTTAAACCCCAATTTTCTCTATATAAAGTGGGGTTTAGGGGGGTGTTCATTTCACGGACTTGTTCACGTGATAAAAACGTGGGTTTACAAGGTTTAACATTATTTCTGCTCAAAACGACAGTGTGTGGGTACTCGTAAGAACCGTTCTAACCAGAAATAGGAAACGTACTAGATTTTTTAATCTGAAAATTTTCGGTTTTGGATTGAAAATTTTCAATACATCTGAATAGGAATGATTCATATTGAAACAAAATGTTCAGGTAATGATGATACGGCACAAGATAATATACATTTTCCACGAATCCCGTCAAGAAAGCAAAACAACAACAACAACAAGACAAACCCACCTCTGCAAAGCTATACAGACAAGGTCAACATTACGTAAACAAGCCTATTACATAAATTGTGGGTACTCGTTACAACTGCCTCGGCCGTACCCACAATCTATGTTTTTGAGTAGTAATACGAAAAACAAGAGGTCCATTATGGCCCTGAATCGCTCACCTGATCAATATTGTACAAATGAAAAAAATAAGAAATATGAGGTGGAATGAAGGATTTGAGCAATTTTAGTTGACAATGACGCAAAAAGGGACATTTCTTTGATTGTTTATCCACACTTTTCCTGGGAAGGCTTGGGTTGCACTGATGAGTTTGGAGGCCTTCATGCGGACTGAACAAATTATTTGTCTAAATCGCGACGGAAGTAAGGGCGGGGATTGTGGCCTCGTAAAATCGATTTAAGCCTCCCCACCCCAGTGGAGTTCGTTTCCGCTGACCGTTCCATTGCGGTTCTTCTGTCGCGGTTTGTCTTTGGGTGTTTGCGTCGCTTATGTTGTTTTGTTTTGGATAGCTTATTGGCCATTTTGTGGGAAAGTGGCTGTTCTTTTGGCTTTCCGCTGTAGGTGTTTCCATTAGGGTCTGTTGTCTCGTGTTTGTGTGTCTTTCCCTTTGGTGTATCTAATGGGAGCTGTGGGTTGACTGTATCGATTCCTGATCATTGCCTATACTCCTATTATACGTAATCGGCTAACCAGTACAGTGCCAGAAACCGACTACTGCACTCCTTGAATCAGCGGAAGGGAGAGAACGACCGTAGAAAAGATTTAATGATCAATCTCCACGAAAGAATGTTGCCGAGCCCGACAGGTATCGAACCCGCGTCCTCCTGATCACCAGTCAGTCTTGCGACCGTCTTTTTCAACAGGCTGGAAAAAATTTGCGCAATTGTATAATCTCAAGTCATTTTAAAGTTTTATTTATTATCTATTTGTAAGCACTCGCAGCCCCTCCCCCTCCCCCCTTGTTTAGAAAAATCGAACCATTTGAGCAATATCGGATAGGGCTTCCCAAGTAAGACTGCTGTGAAATTATTTCAAAATTCATCGATTTGTTTAGGAGAATACTACAGGACTAGCAATTGGTTAAAGTTTTTCATTTTTAGCTCTTGTGGGCATCTTGTCTATCTGTGCTTAAAGGTCATTCATCATGATAGTGAAATTATTGAGAATTAAAAGCACATTGCTTCAGGTAATTGGAATCTGAAAACTGGATTATATTATCTTTCTGAGATATTGCAGTTCGAAGTCTGAAATATTTCAAATATATAAAAATCTCCGCAAGATGACTTCCCTTGAAAGAAATATTCAAGAAGTATTCTTTGATGTCATAGTTGACTTCAAATTCTTTGAACTTTTACACAACCAATACATCTGTTGTCTTATTATCATCAGAAATTACTTATCCACCTGATACTATCAATGAAATTGATCTCAGTCAAAACTCAGAAACAATTTCTTCTAATATCAAACCTCAGGTCTATAAATTCAAATTCAAATAATACATTTAAATAATTTAAATTTCAGATCACATGTTTGTGTGTAGATCAATCAGCATGCAGTTGTAGTCAATGTGTTTATAAGACATGCAAAAAGCGTTTTTATGAGTATTAACTTAACTAAAGAATTAATAAATGAACTGTTTGTTTTTAAAAAGTTTAAAATTCCATTTAAAACATTAAAGAAACATTCGAATTTAGAAATGAAAGTTCATATTTATATCCAGACTTATTAATTGGATTCACAGCCATCAGTGGAATAAGACAGGGGGGGGGGGTGATGGCCCTGGATCGCTCACCTGATCCTTATGGTTGGTAATATAAGGTGGAGTGGAGGGTAAGAGCAATTTTGGCTGACTATTTAGGAACTTAAGTCATTTTAAGTGTTATACATTATTTCTGGCGGCTATCATGTTCAGTGGAAAATTGTCAGAGTGTCACTCATGGAAAATTCCTTCAAACTCGTTTTCTATTTTGAGGAAGAAGTCATTCAAACGTTCGCTTTGACAATACAGCACCGACTTGTATGTCACCTTGTGGACATTTAGGGTCAGGTTCTTGTGCACGAGACACAGATAAATGGGCTCAGTCTAACTAACTAGCAATGACTCATGGTGACAAGGGGGGCGGGGTATCCATCTCTTTGACCATACGGAACTGTCACTATCTGAGCGCCTTGTGGACATTGAGGGTCAGGTCCCAGTGCACCAGACAAAGTTAAATGGGCTCAGTCCAACTAGCTCACAATGACTCATGGTGACAAGAGGTGGGTATCCATCCCTAAGACTTAACTGAGCTGGCTAGTATGTCACTATCTGGGCACCTTGCGGACATTGAGGGTCAGGTCCTAGTGCACCAGACGGAGATGAATGGGGTTCAGTATAACTAACTATGACTATTGATAGCGAGAAGGGATGGGGGGAGGGTATCCACCCCCTTTACAATACAGAGCTGACTTGTAAGTCACTATCTGGGCAACTTGTGGACATTTAGGGTCAGGTCCTAGTGCACCAGATGGAGATGAACACGCTCAGTCTAACTAACAATGGTGATGAAGGGAGTTGGGGGTGGGTGAGAGGGGGTGGCCCTTTGTAAAAGGTACCACTATATTCCTAAAATACCCCTCTACCCCTCCTCACCAAGGTATTACCAAAAGAGGTCAATTCTGAGCAAGTTTGATGATGATTGGACTAAAACGTCGGTCTCTAGAGTGCTAACAAGGTTTTCCTATGATTTAACCTACTCCCCTCTTTTTGATCCCACATGACCCATATTCGAACTTGACCAAGATGATCATTCTGAGCAAGTTTTATGATATTTAGACTTAAATTGCAGTCTACAGAGTGTAAACAAAATTTTCTTTGATTTGACCTACTGACCTACTTTTTGACCCTACATGACCCATATTCGAATTGGACCTAGATATTGTAGAGATGATCATTTTGAGCAAGTTTGACGATCATTCGACCAAAACTGTGGCCTCTAGAGTGTTAAAAAGATTTTTCTATGATTTGACCTACTGACCTAATTTTTTTTGACCCCACATGATATGTATTTGAACTTGACTGAGATAGTGTCAGGATGATCATTTTGAGCAAGTTTGAAGATGACTGGACCAAAACTGTGGCCTCTAGAGTGTTAAACAGGTTTTTCTATGATTTGACCCGGCATAGTCCATATTCGAACTTGACCGAGATATTGTCAGGATGATCATGTTGAGCAAGTTTGAGGATGATTGGACAAAAACTGTGGCCTCTAGAGTGTTAACAAGGTTTTTCATGACCCATATTCGAACTTGACCGACATCTTGTCATGATGAATGTTCTGACCAAGTTTGATGATGATTTGATCAAAACTGTGGCCTCTAGAGTGTTAAGGTTTTTCTATGATTTAGACTTACTGGCCTACTGACCAAGTTTGATGAGGATTGGATCAAAACTGTTGCCTCTAGAGTGTTAAGGTTTTTTTTCTATGATTTAGACCTACTGACCTATTTTTTGACCCGAAATGACCCGTATTCAAACCTGACCAATATATTGTCAGGATGAACATTCTGAACAAGTTTGAGGATGATTGGACCAAAACCGTGACCTCTAGAGTGTGTACAAGGTTTTTCTATGATTTGACCTACTGACCTACTTTTTTACTCGACATAACCCATATTCGAAATTGACCAAGATATTGTCAGTATGATCAAGTTTGAGGATGATTTGGCCAAAACTGTGGCCTCTAGAAGGTTGATCTGTGGTTTGACCTACTGACCTACTTTTTGACCCGACATGACCCATATTCGAAGTTGACCTAGATTTTCGGCCCCCGCCCATGGAGGCTTGAAGAAATATATGGGCTGCATGATACTTCCACGCAGAGCTAAATCCGGCCCGCACACTAGTAATGGTAAACCGCATAGAGGATTTAAGCCTGTCCAGGAACCGCGGTGCGAGGTGGATCCTCCATGCTAATTAACCCTATTGGTTTCATTGGGCGACAGGTCTTGAGATGTCATTTGATGATGATGATGATTTCGTGTTTAACGACGCGTCAACCCTCTTTGTGGGTCATAAGCGTCAAACGGTTTATGGTTAAACGGCATGAATAATTATGAGGATAATAAAAGTAAAAAGTCAGAATGATGATGTATAAAAATCTGGAACAGTTAGATTTTATGAAAAAGTCCAATTTCTTTTAAGAATAAAATAATATTATCAACAGGTACATCTTGAAACAGTTGTTGTAAAGTGTCAGCTTTGAAATATAAGTTACGTGATGGTGAAAAGTCAACACAGTCAATTAAAATATGTTTCACAGTGAATGGCTGATCACAACCTACACGAGAAGGCTGATCATCACCATTAAAAATATAAGAATGAGTAACTCTAGTATGGCCGATGCGCAGTCACGTTAATACTACATCCTCTTTCCTGGAAAACTGTGGAGGAGAGCATTTTGTTCCAACGACAGGTTTAATGGCATGGAGTTTGTTATTTATTGCACGGTCCCATTCGCCTTGCCATTCCGACAAGATGTATCTGTTGATAAATGGTTTAAAATTATTAAAAGGAATTTTAAAAACAGATGGATCAAGATTGAGCGATTCCTTTGCTTTCTTGTCAGCATATTCATTGCCGACAATGCCGATATGGCTCGGAAGCCAACAAAACAAAATTTGGTGTGTTTTAGAAATTTCATGATGTTTTTCAATCAACTTTTGTATTTGAGGATTTTTAGATGATGAATGGTCTAAAGCCTTAAGCACAGAAAGTGAATCAGAAAATGTAATTGCTTTTTGAAATGTTGAAGAACTGATAAAATCTAAAGCTAGGTCTATTGCTTTGGCTTCAGCTGTAAAAATAGATGAACCATCTGGAAGACGCAAGGTTTGGTGCGTATCTTGAGAAACATACGCACAACCAACTTTTTCTCCTTCTTTGGAACCATCAGTATAGATTTGCTGGTAATCATCATAACGTGACTGAAGTACCTGAAAGTTTTGTTTGAGTAGCATTGGATTTGATTCGGAATTTTTTTTTTCCATCATGTAAGTCAAACAGAATAGAAGGTTTTTTAATACACCAAGATGGAACTTCAGCGGTTTCATGTTTTTGAATATTTTTAAGGTCGATACCTGAATTTTCTAGCAGTGGTAAAAAACGTAATCCAAAAGGTTTGATTGCTGTGGGTTTAGTTTCATACTTATCTACAAATTGAGGAGGAAATGAAATTTTGGATGCCGGGTTAGATGGATTAGCAGCAAGTCTTATAGCATACTGAAGAGAAAGTTTCTCTTTGCGCGAAGTTGAAGATTGTTCACCTGCTTCTGCATAAAGGCTTAATACGGGAGAAGTACGGAAGGCTCCCATAGCCAGACGAAGGCCTTGGTGATGGATAGTATCCAATGATTTTAAATAGGACTTTCTGGCAGAACCATACACAACAGACCCATAATCTAATTTAGATCTTATTAAAGACCGGTAAAGATGTAATAAAGTATACCGATCTGCTCCCCAACTTGTATGAGCTAAAACTTTCAAAAGATTCAAAGCTTTTAAGCATTTCGCTTTAAGATATTTAATATGGGGAATAAAAGATAACTTTGGATCAAATATGACCCCAAGAAATTTGGCTTCTTCAACAACAGGAATTTGTGATCCGTATAAAAACAAGGAAGGATGTTCGTGTTTCTTCCGTAGCTTACAAAAATGAACACACTGCGTTTTCGACTTGGAGAGCTTGAAACCATTTTTATCAGTCTATTCTTCTATTCTTTTTAAATTTTGTTGTAACTTTCGTTCAATTGTTTTCATATTTTTTGAACGGTAACATATACAGAAATCGTCAACATACAAGGAACAATCAGTTTTGTCGCCCAAACATTGTACAATATTGTTTATTTTGATGTTAAATAGCGTAGTTGAAAGAATACTACCCTGTGGGACACCCTGTTCTTGATCATAGAAATCTGACACGGTAGACCCCACACGCACCTGAAACATGCGCTCCCCTAAAAAGCTTTCAATAAAACAGGGAAGTTTTCCTCTTAAGCCAATGTTATGTAGATCTTTCAATATTCCATAACGCCATGTTGTATCATATGCTTTCTCCAAGTCGAAAAAGACAGCTACTACGTGTTCTTTGTTAATAAAAGCATCTCGTATAAATGTTTCTAGTCTTATTAAATTGTCATTGGTACTACGTTCCGAACGAAAACCCGATTGATATTCTGAAATAAGGTTGTTGGACTCTAAGTACCAGACTAATGTCTTGTTTATCATTCTCTCCAATGTTTTACACAAACAACTTGTCAAAGCTATCGGACGATAATTTGTAGGTTCTGCATGATCTTTCCCTGGTTTCGTAATTGGTACAACTGTAGCTACACGCTAGCTCTCAGGACAGACCCCCGTTTCCCAAATATTATTAAAGATATCTAAAAGTGTTGTAAGAGAACTTTTTGGCAGATGCTTAAGCATCTGATAATGAATTTCATCGGGGCCGGTTGCCGTATCATGTGATTTTTCAATGGCTTCAACGAGTTCGGATAATTTAAAAGGTGTGTTGTATTCTTCGTGATTAAGGGATTTGAAGTTTAGATTTCTTTTCTCTTGGTCCTTTTTGAAATTTCTAAAAGTGTCAGAATAATTACGCGATGATGAATTTCTCAAGAATGTGCTCCCAAGAGTATCTGAAATATCTTTTTTGGTTGAAGCTATTGTGTCATATTCAGTATTTAAATGTGTAAAACTAGAGGACTTTGTTTTTCCTGAAATTTTTCGTACCATATCCCAAACCTTTTTAATGGGGGTTTTGTAGTTCAATTTGGAGACATATTCTCTCCATGACTTTCGTTTGGAAGTTCGGATAGTTCGCCGAGCTTTAGCTCTAAAAACTTTTACGTCGTTTAGCTTTTCTGAAGTGGGACTTTTGCAGAACTTATATAGAGCCTGTTTACGCTTTTTAATAGCTTCTTTACAGTCATTATTAAACCAAGGCTTGCTTTTCTTAGTATTTGTGGAGGTCTTTGGAATGCATTGTTCTGATATATTAATAAGTGTATCTGTGAATTCAGAAACAATGTCGGATGATTCATTTAAGTGATCAACTGATAACTCTTCTTCACACATAGTCTGGAATAATTCCCAGTTGGCTTTATTCATTTTCCACTTCTGGTTACAGTCCTCATCTGGTTCGTTTACGCTCTCAATTATAACAGGGAAGTGATCACTTCCGCACTGATCATCATGAACAGACCAGTCATAGTCTAAGAAGAGAGATGGGTGACACAAAGACAGATCTAAGGAAGACAAATGACCTGTCGCAGGGTGAAGATAAGTATAAGATTTATCATTCATCAAGCAAAGATCATTCTCTGCAATAAAATCTTCAATAAGTAGTCCTCTGTTGTTGTTATCTTTACAACCCCATAGAATGTTGTGACCATTAAAGTCGCCAACTAACAGATATGGAGACGGAAGTTAACCAGCAATGAATCAAGATGTTCGGACTTTAAAGAAAATGAGGGTGGGATATATAGAGAGCAAATTGTAGTTTCTTTATCCAGAGAAACCGATACTGCTATAGCTTGTAGGTCTGTTTTTATTTTGATCTCCCTTTGTGGTAAACACGATTTAACAAAAATTGAACTGCCAACAGATGGTCTGTAACCATCAGGATATATAAAGTTATATGTATTGAAACCTCTGACATCAGTGTTGTCATCAGTTTTTAAAAAGGTTTCTTGCAAACAAAAAAACCGATGGGTTTAATAACGAAATAAGTAATAAGAGTTCATTATAATTTGATTTAAGACCTCGACAATTCCATTGTATTATTTTGTGTTTTAAATCCATTTTATGGAGAGTTATATAAGGCTAGAAATTATGTTGGAGCTGCAATTGGTGATATTGATCTGTTATTACCACCTCGTGATGTTGTTGACCTCGATCTGTTATGGCCACTTCGTGGTGATGGAGTTTCAGTGAACTCCATATCACTGTCACTCAAAGATCCGAATCTGTTCTGATATTTTATATGGTCTCTTTCCATTTTGCGTTGTCTGTCTGTTTGTTTTTGGGATGTTTGTTGTTTTTGTTGCTGTTTTTTTTAAATCATTTTTTATCATTTCCAAAGTAGTGTTTTTCAGTAATTTCTCTGTTTTGTTGTCTTTAATTTGCTGTGGTGGTTATGTTTATGTTTGGCTTTTAGGGTTGATTGATTGTTCTTCAGTTTTCTTTTTCGATTTCAATTTTTCTAAAGGTGCTAGGCCTGGAATCGGATCTGTTTGAGTGACAGCATCCTCAACAGGTACCTTTTTTACAGGTGCCTGTGTGATGCTGGCATAGCTGACTCCGGGAATTGGGGTAGGCGACTCAACGATTTTCCGCGCTTCTGGGAAGGAGATGTTTCGTTTGTATTTAATTGTCAAAATTTCTTTTTCTTTGTGCCAAACGTGGCATTCTTTAGAGTAAGCGGAGTGTTTTTCTCCACAGTTTACACAACTAGGCTCGTTTTTGCACGTTTGCTCCGTGTGATTTGCTGGCTGACCACAATTTGCACAGATGGGGTCTTTTGTACACCTGTTTTCGTGGTGCCCATATTTCTGGCAATTGTGGCAGCGTAACGGATTTGGTATGTAGATGTCTACGCTTACTCTAAAGTATGCCACTTTGATGGTTTCTGGCAATGCTGGTTTGTTAAATGTTAATACAAATGTGTTCGTGTCTTTTAATTGTCCGTTTCTTTTAATCTTAAATCTTTTGACAGCTGTTACTCCTTGTGATCTTGTGCCTTCGAGAATCTCCTCCTCACTTGAATTCCTCAAATCTGGGCAACGAATTACCCCCTTTGAGGAGTTCAGTGAGGCATGAGGTACTACTCTCACTTTCATGTTATGGAATTCAGTAGTCCTAAGGAGATTCTCGGCGTGCGATCTTTTGTTGACCTCAAGGAGTAGTTGATTTGACCTAAAAAGTTTTTTAATGTTTTTCGGTTCACCAGCAATTCCTAAAATGACTTTTTGAATGACGAAGGGAGATAAAGATGTTATGTTTCGATTTTCTTCTGTACTTTCAATTAGCAAGAAGCGCGGGAAATGTTGAGACGTGTCATTTGTTGTTGTTGTTGTTGTTGTTGTGTTGTCATCCTTGTCCGATATATCATCATCTGATGTGTCGCATTGGGTCGATTTCTTTCTCTTTTTATCTTTCACCATGATGAAAAGAGTAACAAATTCGTCCTCTGTGCTCTCCGCCCACCGTGGAGCCCTACAAGGGAACACTTTTATTGAGTGGATTTCCTACCTCAAGTGTTAGAGATACACAGAAGATATACTCGTACGAGCAAGAAGCTGCACGATTGGTCCGTTAAGCCGCCGCCTACTAGAAATGGAAAGATTATGAAAAGACTTTATGAGCAAACGGTGTGTAATCAGGTTGATACAAAAGACAAGGAAGAGAAAGTAAAAGGTTATTTCTAGGGCTTGGCGCGACCAGCCGATTGACCGTGCCGGACCGCACGACCACCCGTCTTACCGAAATCCAGGCCAAAGAGGTGTGTTGGGTACCCGAAGCACTGAACTCCGAAAACCCTCAGCCTCCAGGATCCCTTCATCCGGCTTACGGGACGCCACCCGCGGCAAACGGGTGGTACTTCCTTTAGCTCTTCCCAGTGGGCACAAGGCCACAGCAGCAATGTGCCCAGTGAGAATTGAGCCCCCAGGGCCACTGCAAGGCAGGAAGTCTAATACCTGGGGGTTGAGATGTCATTTCATCTCAATGTCGGGTAAAAGTCCCTCAAAATTGGAAGCAACGTCTCCAAAATGACCGTTACAGTGTTGACGTGGACGTTAAACCTCAAACCAAATAAACAAATGAACGAGATATTATCAGGATGATCATCCTCAGCATGTTTGAGGATGATTGGACCAAAACTCTAGAGTGTTAACAAGGGTTTCCTTTGATTTGACCTGGTGACCTACTTTTTGATCCGACATGACCCATATTCGAACTTGACCGACATATCGTCATGATGATTGTTCTGACCAAGTTTGATGATGACTGGATCAAAACTGTGGCCTCTAGTGTGTTTAAAAGGAAGGTTTACGCACGCACGACGAACGACGACGCCGGACATCTCACATTCACAAAAGCTCACCATGACCTTCGGTCAGGTGAGCTAAAATGTTTAAGAAAACCAAAGAAATCGAAAATACGGCAATTTTAAAGTTAAATCAGAAAGTTAATATACACTATGATGTCACAAACTATTGCATTGTGGGTCTAAATCAACCAAAATTCAAGGGATGTTAACCTAAATGGAAAAAAGGTACGTATCGGATATAAATGAGCATAATTTTGAAACAAATGGGATTTTTTTTTTCATGCGAGTTTCAGTTAAATGATCCTCTTTATGTATTCTTTCAGTATACTTAATTCTAGAAATATGTAAATTTTCGTGATAAATAACCTTAAACAGTTGGAGCAATTATGTTAGAGAAAATCCCGAAGAAACATTCCTGTAAAATAATTAGAAGCCTTCGTGGTGTAGTGGTTACGCTACTCGTCTTGTAAACCAGGGATCGATCCCGGTGTAACTGGGACTAGTCTAGTCAGTTTCTTCCCCACCCAGTTAGTTTCTTCCCCACCTGATCTTTTAGAACCACAGAGAACCAGTAATTTATGCCTCACAAATTTTTAAAAATTCAAAAAGAAACCATTCTGAATTAGTTTTGAGTCTTCACAGCTTGAATGGCAAAATTTTCTCTATGCCATAAATTATATGGAGATCCAAGGAAATTTTTCATCCAATTCCAGTATCTATGATTAATTTTCTAAGAACTGGGTCGGCCCATTTCTTCCCCACCCCAGATTTTTCTGTTTACTAAAAATTCTTGTGATAAATGCTCTTAACTTTTAAAGACATAAATTGGTATTAACTACAGAGCTATAATAAGCAACAAATGTTTGGCCCTTAAATTTCAATAAATTCGGAGACTGGAGGGACGGGAAGAACTTGGCCGGCCCAGTTCTTCCCCGTCCCAGATGTTTCTGTTTACTAGTAATTCTTGTGATGAATTTCCTTTGCTTTTTAGGACAAAAATTGGTATAAACTAAAAAGATATAATAAGTAACAAATGTTTGGAGCTTTATTATCAGAAGAATTTGGAGGCTGGGATGTTTCTGCTTACAAATAATTCTGGTGATAAATTTCCTTTGCTCTTTAAGACAAAAATTAGTATTAACTAAACAGATATAACAAGCAACAAATGTTTGAAGCTCAAATCTTAATATAATTCGGAGACTGGGGGTGGGAAAGAACTTGGCCGGCCCGTTTCTTCCCCACCCCAGATGTTTCTGTTTACTAAATATTTTTGTGATAAGTTTCTTCACTTTTAAAGACATAAATTGGTATTAACTAAACAGATATAATAAGCAACAGATGTTTGGCACTTAAATTTAAATAGAATTCGGAGACTCGGGGGAAGAACTTGGCAGGCCTGTTTCTTCCCCAACCTTAGGTAGTGTTGTACAATTATGTCAGTTATATTGCTGAAGATGTCTTGGGTGGGGAAGAACTGTGGCCAGTCCGTTTCTTTCCCACCCTTGGTAAGTATTGTACTGTTAAGTCAATTATGATATTAAAGGTGTGGGGTTGGGGAAGAACTGGGCTGACCCATTTTTTCCCCACCCCTGGGTAGTGTTGTACAGTTATGTTAGTTATATCACTGAAGATGTTTTGGGTGGGGAAGGACTGGGCCGCCTGTTTCTTCCCCATCCTTAGTAAGTGTTGTACTGTTAAGTCAGTTATGACGTTGAAGGTGTCTTGGGTGGGGAAGAACAGGGCCTGCCAGTTCCTTCCCCATCCTTGGCTAGTATTGTACAGTTATATCAGAGGATGTCTGAGGCAGGAGAGAACTGGGCGACCCGTTTCTTCCCCGCCCTTGTGTAGTGATGTACAATTAAATCAGTTATGATGTTTAACTTGTCTGTGGTGGGGAAGAACCAGGTCGGCTCAGTCCTGCCCCATCTCCAATCTCCAAATTCTATTTAGATTTGAGCTCCAAACATTTTTTGCTTATTAATATCGTTTTAGTTTATTCCAATTTATGTCTTAAAAGCAAAGAAAATTTATCACAATAATTTTTTGTAAACAAAAAATCTGGGATGGGGAAGAAATGGGCCGGCCCAGTTCTTCCCCACCCCCATTCTCCAAATTCTAATGAGATTTGAGCTCCAAACATTTGTTGCTTATTATGTTTTTTTAGTTTATACCAACTTTTATCCTAAAAAGCCAAGAAAATTCATCATAAGAATTTTTTGTAAACAGAAAACTCTGGGGTGGGGAAGAAACGGGTCGACCCAGTTCTTCCCCACCCCAAGTCTCCAAATTCTATTTAGATTTGAGCTCCAAACATTTTTTGCTTATTATATTTTTATAGTTTATTCCATTTTTTTTGTCTTAAAAAGCGAAGAAAATTGATCAAAAGAATTTTTTGCAAACAGAAAAACCTGGGGTGGGGAAGAAACGGGCCGGCCCAGTTCTTCCCCATCCCCAGTCTCCAAATTCTACTTAGATTTGAGCTCCAAACATTTGTTGCTTATTAGATCTTTTTAGTTTATACAAATTTATGTCTTAAAAAGCGAAGAAAATTTATCGCAAGAATGTTTGTAAACAGAAAAATCTGGGGTGGGGAAGAAACGGGCCGGCCCATTTCTTCCCCATCCCCAGTCTCCAAATTCTACTTAGATTTGAGCTCCAAACATTTATTGCTTATTATATCATTTTAGTTTTTACCAATTTATGTCTTAAAAAAGCGAAGAAAATTGATCACAAGTATTTTTTGCAAACAGAAAAATCTGGGGTGGGGAAGAAACGGACCGGCCCAGTTCTTCCCCACCCCCAGTCTCCAAATTCTACTTAGATTTGAGCTCCAAACATTTGTTGCTTATTTTATCTTTTTAGTTTATACCAATTTATGTCTTAAAAAGCGAAGAAAATTTATCACAAGAATTTTTTGTAAACAGAAAAATCTGGGGTGGGGAAGAACCGGCTGGCCCATTTCTTCCCCACCCCCAGTCTCCGCATTCTACTAAGATTTGAGCTCCAAACATCTGCTACTTATTATTATATCTTTTTAGTTTATATACCAATCTATGTCTTAAAAAGCGAAGAAAATTGATCACAAGAATTTTTTGCAAACAGAGAAATCTGGTGTGGGGAAGAAACGGGCCGGCCCAGTTCTTCCCCACCCCCAGTCTCCAAATTCTATTTAGATTTGAGCGTCAATCATTTGTTGCTTATTATATCTGTTTAGTTAATACTAATTTATGTCTTAAAAAGCAATGAAAATTCATCAAAGATGCTTGAATTGGGATGCATATTTCATTGAATCTCCATGAATGGTGTAGTATAGAGCAAATTTTGTCATTCGAGCTAAAAGGACTCAGAACTTTTTCACAATGGTATCTTTTCTCATTTATAACAAATTGTGAGCTGAAAATTATTCGTTGACTATGGTTCTGAAAAAAATTCAGGTGGGGAAGAAACTGACCGGGTGGGGAAGAAACTGACTAGTCAGTTTCTTCCCCCGGGGAAGAAATGGGCTGGTCCAGTTCTTCCCCGGGGAAGAACAGGGCCGGGGGAAGAAACTGACCGATATACCGGGCTTCTCCAGACTGTCGAATGAGTCTTTAAACCGAGGTCCCGTCTCTGTATGACCATAGCTGTTGGTGGGACGTAAAACTTAAACATTCACTCCTGTGAAATAATTGCAATATCCATCTTCGCGTTTAGGTGCAGGAGTCGTTTGAATATGTTTTCTTCTAGTTTTATCTCAGACGGCCATCTTGTTCATTGGAGCAGAACAGTTTGGTCAATTTCAGTGAGTGACACAAGAAACATTCCTGTGAAATTATTTCTAAACCCATTCAAACGTTTAGGAGAAGAGGTCATTTAATTTTTATTTATTTTAAGCATGGTGACCATCTAGTTTATCTGAGCAGAATTGTTGAGTGATTCTTGTAAACGATCAACCAAGGAACATTCCAGTGAAATTATTTTTAATTCATCCACCTGTTTATGAAAGACATAAAAGTGAAGACAATAACCCGGAATCGATACAATTAACCCACACAAAAGAGACGAAAACACAAGATAAAATAACTGAACCCTAATGGAAACATCAATAGCGGAAAGCCAAAAGGACAGTTACTGGTGGCCATTTTGTTTATTCAGAAAACATACACTTGCAATGACTTCAATACTCAATTTCCTCAATTTCGTAAATCAGTCTTTTCAAATTGTCTAAATCGCGATGGAAGTAAGGGAGAGGATTGTAGCCACGTAAAATCGATTTAAGCCCCCCAGTGGAAATCTTCCACTGACCGTTCCAAGGCGGCTCTTCTGTGGCGATTTATTTATGTTTTTGTTTGTTACTTACTGTGTGTATCACTTGTGGATGGCCATATGGTCATTTTGTGGGAAAGTAACTGTCCTTATGGCCTTCCTATGTTTAGGTTTCCATTATGGTCTGGTCGCTTAATGTTTGTATTTCTTTCCCTTTGGTGTCTTTTATGGGTGGAGTAAGTTAATTGTATCAATTCCTGATCTTTGTTTTACTTCTACTTTTAATATAAAAAAAATTGAGTACACACATATTATACGACAGACTGCATGCGCGGTAGTTAACCCAATCACGGTCGATAACTTTGTATCCATCTTAAATTGCACGCCAGTGGATCAGGTCTCAGATTCTATTACGTTTCCAGCGTAAAAAAACGTACTTAAAATTTTATGCAATGTTGTTTGGTACAAGATGCCCTGTCTCTGGTCTGGCCCATCGGAGTCTAACTGTAGGATTCTTTTGCTCCGGCTTTTCGGTTATTTCATGCTGCCTCGTCGTTGTTTCGTCTATGGTTGTTTGACTTTTTGTGTTTTCGGGGATGTTGCACTGATGGGCGTGGATGTGTGGTGGTGGTGGTGGTGTGCGTGTGTGTGTGTTGGGGGAGGGGGGGGGGGGGGTTCATGTGGACTGAAAAAATCGTTTGCCTATATCGCGACAGAAGTGGGGGCGAGGATGCGTAAAATCGATTTTAGCACCCCCCCCCCCACCCCCCAGTCAAATTCTTGTCACTGATTGTATGGGTTATATCTTTTTGTTTTGGATAGCCAAATGGCCGTTTTGTATGAAAGTTACTTCTGCTATTGATGTTTCCATTAGGGTCAAGTTAGTTGATGTTTGTTTCAAGCCCTGTGTCTCTGATGGGTGGTGTGAGTTAATTACATCGATTCCTGATTATTGCGTTCACTTCTATTCTATATATATATATATATATATATATATATATATATGAGAAACAAAGTAAAGCACGATACAGGCAATGAAATAAACAAATGAATTAGCGTACAAAAATCGGTCGCACCGCAACCGGGACTCGAACCACGGATCTCCTTCTTTCCGGGCAGACGTGCTAACCATTACACCACCGCGGCCTTCCGACATTGTACGCCAATTTTAACATTTATAAACCTTTTAACGTCATTTGCGCTATTTAGAGACCTTTCATTTACCGCCATAGGCAACCCTATCATTTTCGGTTCTTTTCTAACCTATTTACTCGATACAGTAGAACATTTGTAAATCTAACAATAAATAAACTAAATAGAATAAAAATGGCCGCCGTCCGTAGGTTAGAAAAGAACCGAAAATGATAGGGTTGCCTATGGCGGTAAATGAAAGGTCTCTAAATAGCGCAAATGACGTTAAAAGGTTTATAAATGTTAAAATTGGCGTACAATGTCGGAAGGCCGCGGTGGTGTAATGGTTAGCACGTCTGCCCGGAAAGCAGGAGATCCGTGGTTCGAGTCCCGGTTGCGGTGCGACCGATTTTTGTACGCTAATTCATTTGTTTATATATATATATATATATATATATATATATATATATATATTTGATAGGGGTTTGACCAGTTTCGGAAATAAACTGTCATTTTGGTTTTCTATGTGAAATGTTTATATATGTGATATACCCAGATTCAATGAAAACGCACCACTTTTAGAATTTCGATTTCTTAAATTTAAGGTAAAAATGACAGGCTTTTTCAACTGATAAATACGGTATTGTAAAGTTTTCACCGAAGCAACAACTTTTTTGACACGAATACTGCTTGATTTTCATGATGTGCATGTGCAAAATGGAAAACAATCGTAATCGCGATATATTTGGCCAAATCTTGACTGATTATAAGGTCCGGATTCATTACGTTAAAAGGCAGCAAAACATTTCATAAGAACAAGCCAATGGGACGTTTAAGTAATGTCGATCGTCATCGTGCCCTCGGTATTGCTGAAGGTGGGCTTTCATACCGCCAAGTTGCAGAATGAATGGGTTGTTCGCACACTACGATTGCTCGATAGGTTGAGAGGCACAACGCTACGGGCACTGTGGACGACAGACAACGACCTGGACGTGAACGTGTTACTACACGTCAGCAGGACCGGTACATTGTTTTGAGCCATTTACGCGACCGATTCGGGACGTCTGTGGAAACTGCCTAGGAGACGGTGGGAACCCATAACCTACGCGTAAGTGTCTTAACTGTACGGCGGCGTCTCCAGGAACGCGGTAGTTCTAGCCATAAGACGTAAAGTGGGAACGTTTTGATGGCGGAACCTCGAAAAAGTCGCTTTAATTGGTATCGACAGCGTATCCAATAGACACAACAGCGTTGGCGTGGTGTACTGTTCACGGACAAGCCCCGTTTTTGTGTTGAAATGTTTGATAGGCGGCGTAAAGTATGGCGTCGACGTGATGAGCGATTTCAGGGCTGTTGTGTTAAACAGGTGTCACGTTGGAGTGGTGGTAGCTTAATGCTGTGGGGTGGGATCTCATGGCGCCACAAAACCCAACTCGTCGTTGTTGATGGCAATTTGACGCCACGTCGGTATATCGATGAAATCTTAGAGCCTGAGGTGTACCGTTTCTACGCAATAATGGTGACGTTACGCTTGTCCAACAGGGCAATTCACCCGCTCATTCTGCGAGGCTTACCATGAAATTTTTCAATCGAAATGGTGTGCAGGTTCTACCTTTGCCTGCGTTTCCGCCGGATTAAAAATAAAAGGGAAGGCGATGATCATTCAACCCAATTGAGCACCTTTTGGACCAGCTCGGAAAACGTGTGTACAGCCGACGTCATCCGCCAATCAACCGTCAGCAGCTTGCCATGGCGCTACAGTAAGAATGGGACAACACCACACAAGATACAGCGTTTAATTCGAAGCATGAAACGACGATTCCAAGCAACACTTGATGCTTATGGTGGACAACCCGGTATTAGGATATGTGATTTTGATTTTTGGGTATGTGTTTTTATTCGAGTCTCCGTATCTCTGCATCCAATGAAATGCTGTAACTCTGTAACGAGTCTGTGGTTAAGTTAGTGATAATTCATTAAACGTGATCAAATGCTGGAAATATTGTGAGTCAATTAATATTTGAGATATAGTACTAGTTGTGCGCTTTCATTGAATCTGAGTATAATTTTTTCATTGCTTCTCCCTCTTTGTATGTTGGATAGGTGTGAGGTAAATGTATCGATTCCGGGTCTTGCCTTTTTCTGTTTTTGTTTTTACTTTCTTTCTATACTTCAGCACTGACCAGTAGATGGCACTTTTTCTTAACAGTTATACCTTAACTGTTCCTTTCTCACTTTTAACATATCCATTTTAAATGTTTAATGCTCTCTAAGGTTATTATCATCACATTAAAGGTTAGTTGGTTGATTTGAAGTTAAACGTCCCCGTCAACACTGTAAAGGTCATTTTGGAGACGTTGCTTCCAATTTTGTGGGACTGTTACCCGACATTGAGATTTGAGATGAAATAACATCTCAAGGCCTGCCGCCCGATGAAACCAATAGGGTTTATTAGCATGGACGGTCCGCCTCGCACCGCGATTAACTTCCTGTCTTACTGCTATTAAAACGCATGTGATCAAATATTGTGATAAAGTCTTTGAAAGATCAGGAAGAAATCTGTTTTGGTCTATAAAAAATTCGAATGAGGTTTTAAATAAATTGAAATCCAGACATTTTCGTGCTTCAAGTCTGTCTACTTACGATTTTTCCACTCTTTACACTACACTTCCTCATAATCTTATAAAAGAAAAGCTTAATGATTTAATTCAATGGGCTTTTCACAGAGAAGATTCTCCCTATCTTGCATGTAATGTCAGAAATGCATTTTTCACTTCTAAAGAACATAAGAATTATACACTTTGGTCATGTCAGAAAGTGTGTAATGCCCTCACCTTTCTACTTGACAATATTTATATTAGATTCGGTACTAAGTTATTTAGACAAATTGTGGGTATTCCGATTGAAGCTTTTAGCTCCACTTCTAGATATTTAGATGATTTATTAAATATTGATAATACCTATTTCGATGGTTAGATTAGTCAGATTTACCCCCCAGAACTTCAATTAAATAAAGCAAATTCTTCTGATACCGAGGCCCCGTTTTTGGATTTACATCTGTCTATTGTAGATGGGATTGTTTCGTGCAAAATTTATGATAAACGCGATGACTTTGATTTTGAGATTGTAAATTTTCCTTTTTTGGATGGTGATGTTCCTCGTGCGCCATCCTATGGCGTTTATATTTCGCAATTAATTCGATTTGCTAGAGTGTGTAGTCATGTAACTGACTTCAACACTCGTAATAAATTATTAACGGCTAAACTCCTTAATCAGGGTTATCGGTACCATAAACTACGCAAAGCATTTTCAAAATTTTATAGACGCCATTCTGATTTAATTTAAAAATTCAATATTAGACTTACTCCACCCATCAAAGAAACCAAAGGGAAAGAAACACTGACATTAAGCGACCAGACCATAATGGAAACCTAAACAAAGGAAGGCCATAAGGACAGTTACTTTCCCACAAAATGGCCATATGACCATCCAAAATAAAAATACACAAGTGATACACACAGTAAGTAACAAACAACAACAAAAATAAATCGCCACAGAAGAACCGCCTTGGAACGGTCAGTGGAAAGATTTCCACCAGGGGGCTTAAATCGATTTTACGTGGCCACAATCCTCGCCCTTACTTCCGTCGCGATTTAGACAAATAATTTGTTCAGTCCGCATGAAGGCCTCCTAAGTCATCAGTGCAACATCTCCGTAAACACAAATAATCAAAGAACCACAGAGGTGAGACAACGGTGAGGACTCGACAGCAAGAAACCATTGAAATGCTGGAGCAAAAGAAAACCAACAGTTATTAGACTCCAATTGTCCCGACCAGAGACAGAGCATCAGGCACCAACCAACATTACCTTGAATTAGATCTCTCTAATTCTCAATAAGCCTTTACGTAAGTTTTATGGTTTTGCGCTCTGAAATTGTAAATTATGTGTTACATTATCTGCATCAGTTGTTTTTACAAGTTCGAACAAATCACACATGGATTAGCAGGTAGACATATCACAATGTAAAGTTAGGGATGAGGCATGCCATTTATGGCTTACTCTCCAACATTTCAGATTTGCTGATAAGAACTAGTTGTGTTTGGACAGTCATTAAAGTGCAGTAAAATGCAGTGCATCACGAAAACACGCCTATATAATTTTGCCTCCCTTGAACCCCACTTTTATATAGTATAACTGGGGTTTCCGGGGGTATACCTTATTTTTCTTATTTCTGCTCTAAAATATAGATCGTGGGTACTCGTTAGAACCGCCGTGGTTCTAACAAGTGCCCACAATCTGTATTCTGAGCAGAAATAAGAAAATTATCACAGTTTTTCATCATTAAATTTTCATTTTTTCGGCGATAAAGGTGGCAATGTATTTGTATAGGCGTGTGTGCGTAATGGCGCTTAAATAGTAAAATGGTACCATAATGCATAAAAAGAAAAGAAGATAACAACAAGACTTACCTGGCCAATTGTGCGTGCTTTAAGGTATTAAAGAATAACTCGTTCTTTACAATAGCATTTTTTCTGTTATTTGCTGACATCAGTCCTCAATTAATATCCGTTTCTTAGACAGAATCCATTAGCGATTTGGATAAAATGATATACATTCAAGGAAACGTAAACATTCCCAAGGGAACCAATTCATTTCAAAATTGATAAATTGTTTTGTGTCAGTATATGACTACTCAAAAATTACGAATGCGAAAACGTAGCAAATAGTTTCCTTTCAGAGTAGAGTAGATCCCGTTTCAAGCGAGGTTTGATATACGAGAACATTAGAAAGCCGCACACATTGTTTCCCTTGTGAAGATGGCGGTAATAATCTCAAACGTGTGTCTTGACCCTTCAATGATTATCCAGCTCTCCACTCCTTTAAATCGTTAAAGAAGCATTGTTCAAGTATGGTGCTGTAGTCATGTTAATTTGCAGCCATTCGAAACAATATAAAAATAAAACGGTGATTAGAGATTGTTTGTAATAATGTCTTAAAGTCGGGGGTATGGGTTGCAAGCAGTCACTGGCAGTTATTGAAGCAAAACGTGCCACAAGGACGTTAGACATTGAAAATCTTACAAATCCATGTGGGACAAATAATGTAGTTATTCGAGAACAAGAAAAGAAAATAATTAAGAGACAATGGAGGATATTATCATCCGATATGAAGGGAACAGGGACTGCTGTATTTTTAGAGCTATTTAAACTTAATCCTGACATGAAACGTCTGTTTCCATTCAGAGACATAAACAATTCAGAACTTATAAAGAACGTAGACTTTAAGCAACACGGAATAAGGTTCATGCAGGCAATAGGTGCAACTGTGGAAAATATTGATGACCTTGAAAACACTTTAACCGATTCGCTCTTAGTTCTTGGAAAACAACACATACATTTTGCAGGCTTTAAACCAGAATATTTTGATACGTTTCGTGACGCAATATCTAATGTTTGGCGGAATGTGCTAGGAATAAGCTACAGTCCCGCTTGTGCAGAGGCTTGGAGTCATGTGATTTTATTTATTATGGATACTCTGAAACGGGGTCATTCCATGGCTTTGATAGAGACACAGCAGGCGAACAACGAAAATGACAAGAAAGACTACGTTAATAAGTCCATATAATTAACACTCGTGTAAACCCCACTTCATATAGAGAAAACTTGGATTAACAGGATAAATTTTCTTTTACTTATATTTGCTCGAAGCGCTCAAAGACAAAGAATGTGTGCAATCGACAAAATGTGTTCTAACGAATACACAAATATATGCTTGGGCTATAAATAAGTAAAAAATGTCATAAACTGCTAGTGTTCGAGATATGAAAGATAGACGTGTTATCGTAATGATTTCTTGAGTGAATTATGAACAGTTACCCATATGTGACTCTCGCTGCTGCTTTTCGAGCATAGCTCGGCTCAAATGTGAGACGCCAAGTTCTACAACGGAATATCATGTTATTTTTATCCGGATATTTCAGTAGTGAAATAATCTTAAAACCACTGTAAAATACCCCCACCACAAAATATGTCAAAGAATCTTTCACCTGTACATCGCGTTAACAAGTCCGTAAAATGAACATCCCTCTTAACCCCACTTCATATAGAGAAAACTGCGGTTAACGGTGGTATGCATTTTTTCATTTCTGCTCCAAGACAAAGTTGGAAGTTCCTTGTTAGAACAGCCTGAGGTTGTTCTAACGAGCATCTTCAACCTATGTTTGAAGTATAAATAAGATAAATAAAATATTTACATTGGTTTCTGCCCACACTTGGAATGTTATGAAGTTATGCACAACAATTGCCTTCGGTATAACTTCTACTACAATTATTATGCAAAAACACAGGATACTCAGAATTATAAAGTTAACCGTTCTTCAGTATTTTGTTTGCATAACCTAGATCGCAAAACTCATAAAAAATACCCATGAAATCCTGTGCATTGTTTTATTTCTGTTTTTCTTGTCACATTTTATAGTGGTGAGATGGAACGTCAAAACCTACAACATATCAGTCATTTTTAGACGTTGCTTCAGGCTGGGAATCTTTGTTGGTTCAGAAAAAAAACTTATCTTCTCTTATAACATTTAAACACATTTATATTTTACGGATGTGAAAAAAAAAAAAAAAAAACGGACCACTTGTAACCCGAGTCAGCAACTCTTTCCCAAACAGGTGGGTGGTGCCTAACTAGAAAGGAGCAATATGCATAATGGGGGAAATAATCAGAATCACCAACATGACAAACATTAAACTGCTGGGTACTGGTTTTGATTTTGATATGTTTAAGGTAGAAGTAAAACAAAGATCAGGAATTGATACAATTAACTTACTCCATCCATAAAAGACACCAAAGGGGAAAGAAATACAAACATTAAGCGACCAGACCATAATGGAAACCTAAACAAAGGAAGGCCATATGGACAGTTACTTTCCCACAAAATGTCCATATGGCCGTCCAAAATTAAAAGACACAAGTGATACACACAGTAAGTAACAAACAACAACATAAATAAATCGCCACAGAAGAGCCGCCTTGGAACGGTCAGTGGAAGATTTCCACTGGGGGGCTTAAATCGATTTTACGTGGCCACAATCCTCGCCCTTACTTCCGTCGCGATTTAGACAAATAATTTGTTCAGTCCGCATGAAGGCCTCCTAAGTCATCAGTGCAACATCTCCGTGAACACAGAAATCAAAGAACCACAGAGGTGAGACAACGGTGAGGACTCGACAACAAGAAACCACTGAAATGCTGGAGCAAAAGAAAACCAACAGTTAGACTCCGATGAGCCCGACCAGAGACAGAGCATCAGGCACCAACCAACATTATCTCTTTAATTTTCAATAAGCCTTTACGTTGGAGCCGTCATAGAATCTGAGGCCTGACCCACCGGCGTGCAATTAAAGAGGGAAGCAAAGTTGCCAACCGTGATTGGGTTAACTACCATGCATGCAGTCTGTCGTATAATATCCATGTTGTACCCAATCTTTTTATATCGAAGAATGATTTTACGAAATTGGGTGCTGAAGTCATTGCGGTTATATATTTTTCTGAATTTATATACTAAGTCACCATAAAATTCGGGTTCCGATAGACCTTGTTGCAGAAGAGATTTAAGTCCAATATTGAATTTTGAAATTAAATCAGAATGGCGTCTATAAAATTTTGAAAAGGCTTTGCGTAGTTTATGGTACCGATAACCCTGATTAAGATTGAACGTCCCCGTTAACACTGTGAAGACCATTCCGGAGATGTTGCTTTCAATTTTGTGGGACTTTTACCCGACATTGAGATGAAATGTCATCTCAAGCCCTGCCGCTGTATGAAACCAATAGGGGTTATAAGCATGTACGGGCCAACTCGCACCGCTTTACCTGGGTATGCTTAGATCCTCTAAGCGGATTACCAGTACTCGTGTGCGGGTCTGTTTAAGCTCTGTGTGGAAGCATCATGCAGCCCATCTATTTCTTCAAGCCCCGATGGGCGGGGGCCTTGCTGGGTACTGTAAAATCGCTTAGGGGATCGAATCTAGACTGTCTAGACAACAGGGTGCGAGTCCAACCGTACAGTAAATAGCCGGCAGGGCTTGATATGCCATTTCATCCAAAATAAATTGAAATTAAAGTCTCCAAAATGACCAAAATAGTGTTGATGATGTCGCAAAACCTCAATTTAAACACATATAAAGTGAAATCATCCTGAAATTCAGGTCACCATGTTCTTCACTCTTTCACACTGGAACAAATGTCATATAGTAGGCTGATTTATATGACCTGTAGCATGGTGGAACTGCATATGACATGTTAAACAAGAGGCCCATGGGCCACTACGCTCACCAGAGCACATGTGGTTTATACCATATACAGGCATGGCGCCCATCTTGGTCATAGGACAACAATCCCACGAACAAACTTTTCATTGCCTCATCCCAAAAGGATTTTCATGTAATTTGGTTTCAATCAGCACAGCAGTTTTAGTGAAAAAGAAGACAATAAGTCCCAAGGTCATAGGCTGTTTGGTTCCTGAGAAGAAGATTTTTTAAGTCTTCATCCTATATGGGCATGGCAGCCATCTTGGTCATGTGACCAGGCTCCCATGAACAAACTTTCTCTCCCCCAACCCATGAAGAACCCACATGTAATTTGGTTTCAATTGGCTCAGCAGTTTCTGAGAAGTCCTTTGAAAATGCTGACCACTGCCTACACTTTAAGCTCCCACGGATCATTTTGCTCTGGTGCGCTAAAAATCCAATGTTTTTGCCTTTTTTCATACACATGTCTAAGTGACCTAATTTGACCTTGGCATAAAACAGGTCAACGTCAACTCAATGCCACCATTTGAACAAACATGGTATGTTCCGAGGCCCCGATGCTTCATACCAAGTTTCCAGGTCATCGGCCATTTGGTTCCTGAGAAGAAGATTTTTAAATGCTTTTACCATATATGGCCATATTGGTCAGGTGACTCAGTACTTACAAACAGACTTTCGTTACCTCTTCCCATAGAAGCTCCACATGTAATTTGGTTTCAATGAACTTAGCAGTTTGAGTGGAAAAGAAGATTAAAACTAGAATTTGTTTTTCTACAAAAAACGCAGATGTCTCAACCTTTTTGACCTCTAAGTATGACAATGGCATTTGAGGTATTGACCTGGGTCTTGTGTGCAACACACCATCTAATGAAGATGAACATTTCTGCAATTTAACTTTAAAAAATTCATGGAGAAATAAGAAAGTTATTGACCGTACACAAAAAAGCCCTGTTTTTACCCTTTACCTCTAAGTATGGCCTTGACCTTTGGGGTACAACACATCGTCTCATGACGGTTAACATTTATGCCAAGTAATTTCATAATCTATCAAAAAATAAGAAAGAATGTACACAAAAAAGGCCCCTTTTTTATCTTTGACCTCTAGGTATGACCTATACATTGGAGGTATGGACCTTGGTCATGCACATTCTAATGAATGTGAACATTTCTGCATGATTACTTTAAAAAGTCCATCCAGAAATAAAAACAATGTTATTGACTGGACACAAAAAGATTTAGATTAAACATATTTTATTGCAAAGGGATTGGACACAAGTTATATACAACGATAGATAGTCCTCTCCCAAATACAGTTTAACAACCCATTTTATCAGGTACAATGGCTAATGCAATAAATTGTATCTTGAGTATCCTCTCTTCCGCCCATGCATACAATCACTCGCACATTGACTGTGGTAGCGCTGTTGATGAGACGCTATAAAAGTAATCAATATCATAGGATTTAAGAAATTGATTTTAAGAAATAGGTCAGCTCTATCAGTGATTTATTGGTTTAATGAGTGATACATCACTGCTTGGAGGTCAGTTTAAAAGCCGATCAGATCACGAACTCTTAGCGCGAGTGATTTGTCTACTTTCAACTGATCGACAAACAGCGATGTATCATTCAATTAATCCCGGCACTTGATCATTTGAATGGTTTAAGTAGAAAATGGCAACTACATAAGTTAGTCAAATCTATGTGTCTCCTTTTTGTATCTAATAAAAATATTCCATATAAAATAGCAGACTACACATCCATAGGCGAGCGCAAATATAATATAATCCTTACTAGAATCAAACACAGATGCAGTAGCCTAAAAGCAGATATTTTCAATGTAAATATAGTCTCAAATCCGGAATGTAGCTGCGGGTTCCCGCATGAAGCAGCCGAACATTTCTTTTTCGAATGTGGTCTTTACACTGAGCAACGTAACAGAATGATGCATAGTTTTAATCCACAAGTGATAAACAACTTCTCTGATATAACTTCAGGATCCCCAATTTTCGATGTTGACACCAATAAAAGAATAATCCATTCAGTTATTAGACACACAAAAAAGACCTTTTTTTACCTTTGAACTCTTAGTATGACCTTGACCTTGGAGGTGCTGACCTTGGTCTAGTGCGCAATACATCGTTTTATGATGGTTAACATTTCTGCCAAGTAATTGCACAATCTATCCAGGAATAAGAAAGTTACTGAACACTAAAAAAGGCCCCTTTTTACCTTTGGCCGCTTAGTATGACCTTGACCTTTGAGATACCAACATGGGTCTTGCAAGAGACACATCGTCTCATTGTGGTTAACATTTCTGCCAATTCGGAGTAAGTTCAAAATCCATCCAAAAACAAGAAAGTTATTGACCAAACACGAAAAAATGCCCCTTTTTGACCTATGACCTCTAAGTATGACCTTGACCTTTGAGGTACCAACCTGGTTCATGCACGCAACACATCGTCTCATGGTGGTTAACATTTCTGAAAAGTAATTTCAAAATCCATCTAAAAAAAGGAATTGACTGAACACAAAAAGGTCCTTTTTTAGGCCTTTAATCTCTATGTATGACCTTGACCTTTGAGATACCAAGCTGGGTCATGCGCCCAACACATCGTCTCATGGTAGTTAACAATTCTGCCAAGCAATGTCAAAATCAATTAAAAAAATAAGAACGTTATTGACCAAACACGAAAAAAATGCCCCTTTTTGACCTTTGACCTCTATGTATGACCTTTGAGGTACTAACCTGAATCATGCGTGCAACACATCGACTCATGACAGTTAACATCTCTGCTAAGTAATTTCAAATTCTATCTAAAAGAAAGAAAGTTATTGACAAAACACGAAAAAAAGGCCCCTTTTTACCTTTTACCTCTAAGCATGACCTTGACCTTTAAGGTAACAACCTGGGACATGTACGCAACACATCGTCTGATGGTTATTAACATTTTTGCCAAGTAATTTTAAAATCCATCTAAAAATAAGAAAGTTATTGACCAAACACGAAAAAGGCCCTTTTTTGACCTTTGACCTCTTAAGAAAGTAATTGATCAAACACGAAAAAAGGCAACCTTTTTGAGCTTTGACCTCTAAGTATGACCTTGACCTTTGAGGTACCGACCTGCCTTAAGTCGGCATGGTTCATTTATGGGTTCTGCATACCAGCTCACTGAGACGAATAAGTGACCAAAAGTTAATAAAAATCTATCAAAGCTTCAGGAGATATGCAGCGGACAAGTGTTACGGACAGACAGACGGACGGACAGACTTACGGACATGGGTTCTGCACCTCAGCTCACTGAGAAGAATATTTGAACAAAGTTTAATGAAAATCGTTCCAAGGGTAAAGGAGATGTGGAACGGACACAAAATTCCAAGTTTCAAACTCGTGACCTTCAACCAGGACCTTGACCTTGAGTCTGCATGGTTCATTTATGGGTTCTGCACATCAGGAGCGGTCAAGAAAGTGTTACGAACACACAGAGAAAGTGTTACGGACAGACAGACGGACGGGCGGACAGACGAAGGCCATTCCTATAATCCCCGCTCCGCTTCGCGGCGGGGGATTGTAATACATGAACACAAATATAAGATTCTGTTTATCATATGACATTTAAAACGACTTTTATTCACGATACGTACAGATGTCAATATTCCACCATTAGTAAATTGTTGCAAATTGTCAGCTTTGAAGTATAAGTTACGGGACTGTGAAAAGTCTACACATTCAATTAAAATATGTTTCACAGTGAATGGCTGATCACAGCTTACACAGGAAGGCTGTTCATCACCATTTAAAATATAAGAATGAGTTACTCTAGTATGGCCAATGCGCAGTCGTGTTAATACTACATCCTCTTTCCTGGAAAACTGTGGAGGAGAGTTTATCAACGACGTGATATGATAAATAGGAATATGAGGACTGTACAGGAAACGACGTTATCCAATGCTTATGAACGACGTCATATGATAAATTAAGTTAGTCAGCAGGGTAATGGTTGAGGTTTTAACATTCTTCTGATGCTTTTTGGTGTAAACCTTTTGTACCAAATGGAATCTCCCAACATATATATTATAGGAGTCCAATTCAAAATTTAGGGGTGTCAGGTTGTGTTTTCTTTTTTTTTCTTATTTTTTTTTTGGTTTGGGTTTTACGGCCCTTTCAAGTTTATTTCACTCATATCTAGCCGATTGTTAATCAGAAGTGGGCGAAAAAAACAGGAGAAAAAACACCTCACCGCCCGTTGCAGAACTTGGCACCTCACATGTGACCCGAGCGAGGTTGAAACCACAGCGGTGAGAGGCCTAGTGATCAAGAGTCAACGCTCTTAACCACTAGGCCACAGAAGCCCGTTAGGTTGTGTTTTCTTCAAATGTTATTGGAAAAATGGTTGAAATATGTTTGCAAACAGTGTAGGCCCTGATCAGACGCCGCGTTTCGGCGGCGTCTGATCCCGGCCTGCACTGTTTGTATACTACCAGTTTTGGGGTTCTTCGGTACCAAATGGTTTAATTAATTAGACCATCTTCTGGACTAATCAAAAGCATCCTACCTAATTAATTTGTTGTTTCCATATTTTCCTGAACCACTGATATATTGAATGAATATTGCTTATAATCCTGCTGCAAAGATTGTGATTAAATATCATATGCCACTTTGAATTTTAGGTCCCATCAACAGCAAAGGTTATACGGTGACGGGACCTCGGTTTTAAACCTCAACCCACGACCCCTAGTTTAGATCATAGATGTTTCAAAAAGAGAATTTTTTACAACTGCCTCTGTAAATTCTACCGACTTAGAGGGCTTTCAGCCCTTTGATTGTAATGGTCAGCATTGTATATCTTAACCCCGCAGGTGCTTTTAAAATGACAAGAACATGGAAGAAGAGAACCAATAAGTGACATACTGATGCCGGCCCCCGCCCATCGGGGCTTAAAGAAATAGATGGGCTGCATGATGCTTCCACGCAGAGCTGAAACCGACCCACACGAGAACTGGGAAACCACTTAGAGAATCTAAGCCTGCTCAGGTAAAGCGTTGCGAGTCGGACCGCCCATGCTTATAATCTCTGCAGTCAGGAAATATAAAAGCTTTTTGAATTGTTGAAGAACTGACACAATCTAATGCTAGGTCTGTTGCTTTGGCTTCAGCTGTAAAAATAGATGAACCATCTGGAAGGCTCAAGGTTTGGTGCGTATCTTGAGAAACATACGCACAGACAACTTCGGGTCAGGCCTCAGATTCTGTGACGTTCCAGCGTAAAGGCTTACTCAGAGTTAGAGAGAATCTAACTCTATGTTATGTTGGTTGGTGCCTGATGCTCTGTCTCTGGTCGGGCCCATCGGAGTCTAACTGTTGGTTTTCTTTTTGCACTGCTTTTTAATGGTTTCTTGCCGTCGACTCATTGATTTTTGTGTTCACGGAGATGTTGCACTGATGAATTAGGGGGCTTTCATGCGGACTGAACAAATTATTTATCTAAATCGCAACGGAAGTAAGGGCGAGGATTGTGACCATATTTAATCGAGTTAAGCCCCATCCCCTCCAGTGGAATTTCGTTCCAAGGCGGGTTTTCTGTCGCGGTTTATTTTTGTTATGGTTTCTATATGAGTGTTTGTATCGCTTATAATATTTTGTTTCGGATAGCCAATTGGTCATTTTGTGGAAAACTAACTGTCCTTTCGGCTTTCCGCTATTGATGTTTCCATTAGGGTCTGTTGTTTCATATTTGTGTTTCTTTCCCTTTTGTGTCACTGGTGGGATCTATGGGTTAATTATCGATTCCTGATCATTGCCTTTACTTCTATTTTATCTCTTGCTTTAGAACCATCATTATATACTTGCTGGTAATCATTGTAACGTGACTTGAGTTCCTGGAAGTTATGTTTGAGTCGTAATGGATTTGAATCGATTTTTTTTTGCCATCATGTATGTCAAACAGAATAGAGGTTTTTTTTTAATACACCAAGATGGATTTTCGGTTATTTCATGCTTTTGAATATTTTTAAGATTGATACCTGAATTTTCTAGCAGTGATAATAAACGTAAGGTTTGATTGCTGTATGTTTAAGTTCTATGACGGTTCCAGCGTAAAGGCTTACTGAGAATTAGCGAGATCTAATTCAATGTGATGTTGGTTGGTGCCTGGTGCTCTGTCTCTGGTCGGGCCCATCGGAGCCTAACTGTTGGTTTTCTTTTGCTCCAGCATTTCAGTTGTTTCTTGCTGTCGAGTCCTCATCGTTTTTTCATCTATGTGGTTGTTTGATATTTTTGTGTCCACGGATTGATGATGAGTGAGGAGGCCTTCATGCGGACTGAACAAATTATTTGTCTAAATCGCGACGGAAGTAAGGGCGAGGATTGTGGCCACGTAAAAAGCCCCCCCCCCCCCCCACTCCAGTAGAATTCGTTTCACTGACCGTTCTAAGGCTGTTCTGTCGTGGTTTTTATTTATGGTCTGTTTTTGAGTGTTTGTATCGCATATATTATTTTGTTTCCGATAGCCAATTGGCCATTTGTAGGAAAATACGAACTTATTACCTCCTAAACCTAAGACGTCTTTACGTCACCTTAAATTAGGTATTCAAGAATTTCATAGGAAGTTTGTTTTGGCTCCAGCTGATAAGGCCGCTAACAATGTGACTAAGGCCTATGAACTTCAGCCTTTAGATGTAGAGTGGGCTTTGGTTGATGACCACATTTGTTATTCGGCCACCAAGTTTGCTGTCTGTGTTACAGAAGGCCAAAACAAGCTTCCTACGTTATATTGGTTACCTAAACTTCATAAAAGACCATAAAAAGCACGGTTTATTGCAAATTCAAGCTCTTGTACCACCACTGAACTCTCGAAATTATTAACTTCATGTTTGAATGCCACCAAAAACATGTGATAAAATATTGCGACAAAGTCTTCGAAAGATCAGGTAGAAATGTGTTTTGGTCTATAAAAACTTCTAATGAAGTTTTAATTAAATTTAAATCCAGGCGTTCTCGTGCTTCAAGTCTGTCTACATATGATTTTTCCACCCTTTACACTACACTTCCTCCTAATCTTATAAAAGAAACACTAAATGAATTACTTGAATGGAAATTTCATGGGGAAGATTCTATCTATCTTGCATGTAATGTAAGAAATGATTTTTTCACTTCTGAAGAGCATAAAAATTATACTTTATGGTCATGTCAAAGTGTGTGAAGCTCTCACCTTTCTACTTGACAATATTTATACCCCGGCCTACGAAGTATGCTATGGGGGTATCTAGTTTTCGTCCTGCCATTCGTCCGTCCGTCCCTCCGTGTGTCCGTCCGTTAACATTTTGGCTAAAGTTTTGCGTCAAAGTTTCTTGGAGATTGTATCTTCTGAACCCTTTGACAGATTTAGTTGATACTTACACTGAAGTTACATACTGGTCTAAAGATTTCATTGATGCATGTCCCATCCCCCACAGTGACCTTGATGTCAAGGTCACACAATGACCTTGATGTCAAGGTCACGCACTGATGAGGCCTAACTGGTCGAAACTAGCTAGTCTGGCCCAGAAAACATGCACACTCCATATTTTTCAGTTCTGCAGTGTATTCCTTGCTTCAAAAGGATAACACTTTATAGAACATATTTAACGTCACTACAGCTGGTATCTGGGAATGTGTGGCGGCCGTAAAAAGGTCTCCCTGCCCTACATCATAGTGTAGTTATATCTTCTTTGATTCCATTGTCGGATTTAAAAATATTTAAGGGTCACTGATGAGGCCTAACTGGCCGAAACTAGCTAGTTTGGCCAAGAAAACATGCATACTCCATATTTTTCAGTTCTGCGGTGTATTCCTTGCTTCCAAAGGATAACCCTTTTATAGAACATATTAGAAATTTTACATTTGGTTAAAGTTTTGCGTCTAAGTTTCTGAGAGATTGTATCTTCTGAACCCTTTGATAGATTTAGTTGATACCTACACTGAAGTTACATACTGGTCTAACAATTTCATTGATACCTGTCCCACCCACACAGTGAGGTCAAGGACACAGACTTTGAAATTTTACATTTGGTTAAAGATTTATGGCAAAGTTTATAGATGCCTGTATGTTCTAAACTCGAAGACAAATTCAGTTGATACTTGCGTCAATGTACCAGTCCCAACATTGTGTGATGTATGTCCCTTCCCCCACCCACGGCGACCTTGACCTAGACTTAGAAATTTTACATTTGGACAAAGTTTATAGATGCCAGTATGTTCTGAACTCTAAGACAAATTCAATTCATACTTGCATCGATGTTGCATACCAGTCCAAAGATTTCACAGATGCGTAACCCACCCTTCTGCTTCAGTAACATTGATACCCCCACACCTTCAGTAACTTTGATGCCCTCACTCCTTTGGTCCATTTAGAGATTTTATGTTTAGTTTAGCTTTAACAAGCACATTTATAGATTCTTATAGCTTCTTGACATCATCAATCATATTACATACAAGCTTGAAAGCCATATCAAGAGTATGGCGCTGGCCGGGGGTATACGTGACCCACTGGTCGCTTTCTCTAGTTACATAAGATTTTGTACCAAGTTATTTAAACAAGTTGTGGGTATTCGGATGGGTACTAATTGCGCACCACTTGGGGCTGGTTTGTTTTTGTTTTGTTATGAGAGAGATTCATGATGGCCCTTTCTGCTAAAAACCAGTTTGAAATCATTCAAGCTTTATAGCTCCACTTCTAGATATTTGGATGATATATTAAATACTGATAATACCTATTTCGATGGTTTTATCAATCAAATTTACCCCCCAGAACTTCAGTTAAATAAAGCAAATTCTTCTGGTGCCGAGGCCCTGTTTTTAATCGGACGCCGCGAAGCGGAGCGGGGCTTATAGGAATGGCCTTCGTCCGTCCGTCTGTCTGTCTGTAACACTTTCTTGTCCGCTCCATATCGCCTGAACCCTTTGATAGATTTTCATTAAACTTCGGTCAATTATTCGTCTTAGTGAGTTGGTGTGCAGAACCCATAAATGAACTCTGCCGACTCAAGGACACGGTTGAAGGTTACGAGTTTGGAATTTTTTGTATGTTCCATATCTCCTTCCGTGGAGCGTGGGCTGCCTATCTGGATCGGTCGTCTCTTGTCTGATGCCTCCAGCTGACATGCCTCATGAGCTACATCGGTCGGTGTGTGCTCGGAGGGGGATATGCTGTGTTTGCCGGGTCTTGTCCATCATCCGTTCCGGTTTCAAAACTTGGGTTAAGACACACTGATGAAGATTAAATATCAAAAAAGGCCTCTGTGTCACTAAATTTGGTATAGTTACACCTTAATTACCCTTGGAAGGATTTTAATTAAATTTGGCCAAATTTTCTTCACAGTGAGCTGATGTGCTGAACCCACAAATGAACCATGCCGACTCAAGTTTAAGGTCTGTGCAGAACCCATGTCTGTCCGTCCATCGTCAGTCTGTCCGTAACACTTTCTTGTCCGCTCCATATCTCCTGAACCCTTTGATAGATTTTCATTAAACTTTGGTCAATTATTCGTCTCTGTGAGCTGGTGTGCAGAACCTATAACTGAACCAGGCCGACTCAAGGTCAAGGTAACAGTTGAAGGTCACGAGTTTGAAACTTTGAATTTTGTGTCCGTTCCATAGCTCCTTTACCCTTGAAAGGATTTTCATTAAACTTTGGTCAAATATTCTTCTCAGTGAGCTGATGTACTTAACCCGCAAATGAATCATGCCGACTCAAGGTCAAGGTCACAGTTTAAAATTTTGATTTTTTTTCCGTTCCATATCTCCTTTACCCCTCAAGGGATTTTCATTTAACTTTGGTCAATTATCCCCCTCAGTGAGCTGATGTGCCGAGCCCATAAATCAATCATGTCGAGACCAGGTCAAGGTCACATTGGAAGGTCACGACTTTGAAACTTTGAATTTTGTGTCCTTATAATATCTCCTTTACCCTTCAATGGATTTTCATTAAATGTTGGTCAAATGTCCCCATCAGTGAGCTGATGTGCATAACACATAAACAAACCATGCTGACTCAAGGTCACAGTTGAAGGTCATGAGTTTGTGACTTTGAATTTTGTGTCCGTTCCATATCTCCTTTACCCCTTGAAGGATTTTTATTAAGCTTTTGTGAAATATACCCCACAGGGAGCTGAAGTGCAGAAGCATAAATAAACCATGCCAACTCATGGTCAAGGCCACAGGTGAAGGTCACAAGGTTGAGCTTTGATACAAAGTGCGGCGGGGGATTTGGCTGTCCTTCAGACTGCTTTCTTGTTGGATTTATATCTTATCTATTGTATATGGGTTTGTTTCGCGCAAAATTTATGATAAACGCGATAATTTTGATTTTGAGATTGTAAGTTTTCCTTTTTTGGATGGTGATGATCCTCGTGCGCCATCCTATGGCGTTTATATTTTGCAATTAATTCAATTTGCCAGAGTGTTTAGTCACGTATCTGACTTCAACACTCGTAATAAATTGTTAACGGCTAAACTCTTAATCAGGGTTATCGGTACCATAAACTACGCAAAGCCTTTTCAAACTTTTATAGACGTCACTCTGATTTAATTTCAAAATTCAATATTGGACTTAAATCTCTTCTGCAACAAGGTCTATCGGAACCCGGATTTTATGGTGACGCAGTATATAAATTCAGGAAAATATATAACCGCAATGACTTCAGCCCCCAATTTCGTAAAATCATTCTTGGATATAAAAATATTGGGTACAACATAAATGTTATACGACAGACTGCATGCATGGTAGTTAATCCAATCACGGTTGACAACTTTGCTTCCCTCTTTAATTGCACGCCGGTGATTCTATGACGGTTCCAGCATAAAGGCTTATTGAGAATTAGAGAGATCTAATTCATGGTAATGTTGGTTGGTGCCTGATGCTGTATCTCTGGTCGGGCCCATCGGAGTCTTAAGTGTTGGTTTTCTTTTGCTCCAGCATTTCAGTGGTTTCTTGCTGTCTAGTCCTAACCGTTGTTTCATCTCTGTGGTTGTTTTATTATTTGTGTTCACGGAGATAGTGCACTGATGAGTTAGGATGCCTTCATGGGGACTGAACAAATTATTTGTCTAAATCACGACGGATGTAAGGGCGAGGATTGTGGCCACGTCAAGTCGATATAAGCCCCCCAGTGGAATTCGTTTCTGCTGACCGTTCCAAGGCGGTTCTTCTGTCGCGGTTTATTTTTGTTATTGTTTGGCTTTGGCTGTTTGTGTCGCACATATTATTTTATTTAGGATAGCCTATTGAACATTTTGTGGGACATTAACTGTCCTTTTGGCTTTCCGCTATTGATGTTTCCATTAGGTCTGTTGTTTCATGTTTGTGTTTCTTTCCCTTTGGTGTCTCTGATGGGAGCTGTGGGTTGATTGTATCGATTCCTGATCATTGCCTTCACTTCTATATTTTAACTACAGATTAAGGTGGAAATGAAATGTTGAAAGCCGGGTTAGATGGGTAAGCAGCAAAGCAGAAGTAAAACAATGACCAGGAATCGATACAATTAACTTACTCCACCCATCAAAGACACCAAGGGGAAAGAAACAGTTTGATCGCATACTGAAGACGAAGTTTTTTTCTCTGCGCGAAGTTAAAGATGGTTCACCTGCTTCCACATAAAGTACGGGAGAAGTACGAAAGGCTCCCATAGCCAGACGAAGGCCTTGATGATGGATAGTATCCAAAGATTTTAAATATGACTTTCTGGTAGAACCATACACAACAAACCCATAATCTAATTTAGATCTTATTAAAGACCGGTAAAGATGTAATAGGGTATACCGATCTGCTCCCCACTTTGTATGAGCTAAAACCTTCAAAAGATTCAAATAAAAAGTGAAGGCAATGATCAGGAATCGATGAAATTAACCCACATCTCCAATCAGATACACCAAAGGAAAAGAAACACAAACATGAAAGAACTAGAGCTTAGCTAAAAGCTTTTAGGCATTTCGCTTTAAGAAATTTAATATGGGGAATAAAAGATAACTTTTGATCAAATATGACCCCAAGAAATTTGGCATCTTCAACAACAGGAATTTGTGATCCGTATAAAAACAGGGAAGGATGTTCGTGTTTCTTCTGTAGCTTACAAAAATGAACGCAATGCGTTTTCGACTCGGAGAACTTGAAACCATTTTTGTCAGTCTATTATTCTATTCTTTTTAAATTTTGTTGGAATTTTGGTTCAAATGTTTTCATATTTATGAACGGTAACATATACACAGATCATCAACATACAATGAACAAACTGGTTTGTCATCTAAACATTTCACAATATCGTTTATTTTATTGTTAAATAGCGTAGCTGAAAGAATACTACCTTGTGGAAAACCTTGCCCTTGATCATAGAGATCTGACAGGGTAGATCCAACACGCACCTGAAACATGTGTTCCCCTAAAAAGCTTTCTATACTGGGAAGTTTTCCTCTTAAGCAAATGGTACTGAGATCTTAAAAACAATCAAACGCCACTTGGTATCATATGCATTCTTCAAGACGAAAAAGATAGCTGCTACGTGTTCTTTGTTAATAAAAGCATTTTGTATAAATGTTTCTAGTTTTATTAAATTGTCGATTGTACTACGCGAACGAAAACCGGACTGATCTTCTGGAATGATGTTGTTGGACTCCAAACTAATCTCTTGTTTATCATTCTCTTCATTGTTTTACACAACCAACTTGTCAAAGCTATCGGTCATTAATTCGTTGGTTCTGCACGATCTTTCCCTGGTTTTGGAATTGGTACGACTGTAGCTAAACGCCAGCCGTCAGGACAGATCCCCGTTTCCCAAATATTCTTAAAATATATATATAAAAGTGTTGAAAGAAAACTTTTTGGCAGATGCTTAAGCATCTGATAATGAATTTCATCGGGGCCGGTTGCGGTATCATGTGAGTTTTCAATGGCTTCAACTAGTTGGGATAAATTAAAATGTTTGCTGTATTCTTCGTGATAGAGGGATTTAAAGTTTTGCGTAGTATGTTGAATATAAAGCCCTAAAGTATGGCGTAGTATGTTGAATATAAAGCCCTAAAGGACTGGAAACTTAGCATTTTAAGACTAGTGAATAAACGCATTTCTTTCTATTCTCAAAATACTAACTTATTACCTCCTAAGCCCAAGACGTCTTTACGTCATCTTAAACTAGGTATTCAAGAATTTCATAAGAAGTTTGTTTTGGCCCCTGCAGACAAGGCCGCTAACAACTTCGTCGTTGTGTGACGGCTCCACTATGTTAACACGCTTAAGCAGGAGCTTGGTGGTACTAAGGCCTATGAACTTCAGCCTTTGGCTGAAGAGAGAGCTATAGTAGATAAACATGTTTGTCTTTCAGCCACCAAGTTTGCTGTGTGTGTTAACGAAGGCCAAGACAAGCTTCCTACGCTATACTGGTTACCAAAACTTCATAAAAAACCTTACAAAGCACGGTTTATTGCAAATTCTAGTTCTTGCACTACCACTGAACTTTCTAAATTATTAACTTCCTGTCTTACTGCTATTAAAACGCATGTAATTAAATATTGTGATAAAGTCTTTGAAAGAACAGGAAGAAATCTGTTTTGGTCTATAAAAAGTTCGAATGAGGTTTTAAATAAATTGAAATCTAGACAGTTTCGTGCTTCTAGTCTGTCTACCTACGATTTTTCCACTCTTTACACTACACTTTCTCATAATCTTATAAAAGAAAAGCTTAATGATTTAATTGAATGGGCTTTTCACAGAGAAGATTCTCTCTATCTTGCATGTAATGTCAGAAATGCATTTTTCACTTCTAAAGAGCATAAGAATTATACACTTTGGTCATGTCAGAAAGTGTGTGATGCCCTCACCTTTCTACTTGACAATATTTATATTAGATTCGGTACTAAGTTATTTAGACAAATTGTGGGTATTCCGATGGGTACTAATTGCGCACCTCTTGTGGCTGATCTGTTCTTGTATTGTTATGAGAGACTTCATTTTGTCGCTTTCCATTGATAACCAATCTGAAATTATTGAAGCTTTTAGCTCTACTTCTAGATATTTAGATGATTTATTAAATATTGATAACACCTATTTTGATGGTTTGATCAGTCAGATTTACCCCCTAGAACTTCAGTTAAATAAAGCAAATTCTTCTGATACCGAGGCCCCGTTTTTGGATTTACATCTATCTATTGTAGATGGATTTGTTTCGTGCAAAATTTATGATAAACGCGATGACTTTGATTTTGAGATTGTAAATTTTCCTGTTTTGGATGGTGATGTTCCTCGTGCGCCATCCTATGGCGTTTATATTTCGCAATTAATTCGATTTGCTAGAGTGTGTAGTCATGTAACTGATTTCAACACTCGTAATAAATTATTAACGGCTAAACTTCTTAATCAGGGTTATCGGTACCATAAACTACGCAAAGCCTTTTCAAAATTTTATAGACGCCATTCTGATTTAATTTCAAAATTCAATATTGGACTTAAATCTCTTCTGCAACAAGGTCTATCGGAACCCGAATTTTATGGTGACTTAGTATATAAATTCAGAAAAATATATAACCGCAATGACTTCAGCACCCAATTTCGTAAAATCATTCTTCGATATAAAAAGATTGGGTACAACATGGATATTGTACGACAGACTGCATGCATGGTAGTTAACCCAATCACGGTTGGCAACTTTGCTTCCCTCTTTAATTGCACGCCGGTGGGTCAGGCCTCAGATTCTATGACGGCTCCAACGTAAAGGCTTATCGAAAATTAGAGAGATAATGTTGGTTGGTGCCTGATGCTCTGTCTCTGGTCGGGCTCATCGGAGTCTAACTGTTGGTTTTCTTTTGCTCCAGCATTTCTGTGGTTTCTTGCTGTCGAGTCCTCACCGTTGTCTCACCTCCGTGGTTCTTTGATTTTTGTGTTCACGGAGATGTTGCACTGATGAGTTAGGAGGCCTTCATGCGGACTGAACAAATTATTTGTCTAAATCGCGACGGAAGTAAGGGCGAGGATTGTGGCCACGTAAAATCGATTTAAGCCCCCCAGTGGAAATCTTCCACTGACCGTTCCAAGGCGGCTCTTCTGTGGCGATTTATTTATGTTGTTGTTTGTTACTTACTGTGTGTATCACTTGTGTCTTTTGGTTTTGGATGGCCATATGGCCATTTTGTGGGAAAGTAACTGTCCTTATGGCCTTCCTTTGTTTAGGTTTCCATTATGGTCTGGTCGCTTAATGTTTGTATTTCTTTCCCTTTGGTGTCTTTTATGGGTGGAGTAAGTTAATTGTATCAATTCCTGATCTTTGTTTTACTTCTATTTTGAAAATAAGCAGGAATGGAAGAACGCACCGATCTCTCACGGAAGATACTGGGCAAATCTATAAAATCCATACCCTTATTAATGAAGGATATTTTGAAGAAATGGCGTTTATGATTAATTTCAGAATCAATGTAAGGACGGAGAGTATGCTGAGTATAGCCTCTCGTTAAGAGAGCCGCATCATATAACTGATAGGAACTATCGTAGAATTTATTCGCCTCGGTGTCCAGAAGACGTAAAACAGAAACTAGTAATGAACTTAAAAATGAAAGCATAGAGTGGCGTCCATGATTTAATAATATAATTGACAGTCACTTCAGTCTAGTTTTGTTTCGTTTAAACGCACGTGATTTACGTTTAAAATTACCATTTTTCCTGGTGCCGTGAGATCTAGTTCTGCGTTTTGGACATTCCAGGAGTGAGAAAATATCAAAGTCCGGCATTCTGGAAATATTACCCTCATGATAAATGTTGTCATTAAATCCCAGTGGAAAAGGGGTCTGTAAAAATTTAATCCATTTCAGTTCAGCTTCATGTCTTTTGATTATTTTGAATCTAGATGTAGATTTTGCATCGTAATAAAGTTTTTCCACTGGTTGTATAACAATGTTATTTACAGAATGACCTGTACGTCGAAAGTGACGGTATAAGAAAGTGTCAGTTTTCTTAGGCTTACTCATTCTACGATAATGCTCGTTCAATCTAGTTTTAAGCATGCGGTTAGTTTGACCGACGTACTACATATTACAGTTTGCAGCACGTCAAGTAATTAGATAAATTAAATCTGTAGACTGTCATGTCAAATAAGACATGTTAACTACAGAGAAGCGTCTACCGTTTACAGATGAAGTAACGGTAAACGCAGTGCTTAAATGCGAACAACATCTGCACCTCTTGGCATTGAACTTAGAAATACTAGGATACATTTCACTTCTTTTCCACGGATTAGTATATTTTCGAAGGATGGGCGATTTGAGAGGAGATAGTCTTATACGAAGACTACTCCAAAAAACATTGGTATTGCCTGCTCCTTTGAGATTAACTGAAGTTACAGAAGACAAATTTAAGGGTCTAACCAATACCGGAGGCAACATAGTATTAAAGTTCTTAATAGAATGGGGAATCCGTACAGAAGAAGCAGAGTGTAACCTAAGGGGTGATATTGGTATTTTAAATGTATTTGTAATACTCATTTTGGTTAATAAGGTTGTGATACCGTCAAAACTAAAGCGATGTTCATACCGGTTATTAAATGAAGATGCAAAATGCCACTATATTTCCAAACATAGGAAGAGCAGTAATTAAGAAAACAACAATTAGGATAAGTGGAAATGAAGTTATGTCCATTGATGATAGTGACATCTATCATTGTTATATTGATTTATGGAAGTCTCCTTCAGAACGCGTAAATATGGCATACCAAGGCATTGGTAAACCAAACCAGTTGAAACTTAGAGTGGGGGCAAAAAATGCAACAGCAGATAAAGAAGATCAGGCAATAGCAAAAGCATATGGAAACAGGTTTTGCATCCCACTTGATTTTGAATTATTGGAAACCCATATGCCTTTTTATCAAGCAGGACTCGGGGATAGATTAGAATATGAACTTACATTAAACGATTACATGAAAGTTATTAATTCAGCTGATGCAACTTCAATTTATACAATCAAAAATATTTGTTTAGAATTCGATATTGTTTCTGATTCTTATTTATCAAGAGAAATAAGTCAGCAAGTCAGTGACAAAATGGTTATTTTATACGATAGAATACTTAGGCATAGAAAAATAACGAAGAATAAATCTGATACTCTTTGGAATATTAATTTAAATGTCCCGGCAAGAAGTATGAAAGGTATTCTTATGCTATTCGAAGATCCTGAAAGGACCAGCACGGAAGACTATTACAATCCAGAAATTAAAAAAGTGGAAATGACAATAGAAGGGATTTCGAATCAGCTGTACAGTCAAGGAATGAAATCGTACCAACAGTGGGACGAAATAAATAAATTCTTTGCCCTAGATTCAAAAAGAAACAAAGAAACAAGTATAGTCATTAAAGATTTATATTTTACTTATACAACAATAGAAAAATATCTAACGACTAATTACGCTTTATGGTTAGATTTACGTTCAACGGATGATAATAATCTTCACGGTTCTGGGAGAAGAATAGAAAATGCCTCAGAAGGTATAACAATACAAATTACGAAAGAAGCAGGAGGAAATGAACCAATAAATGTTTATCTGTTTGTTATACAGGATGCTCAAATTAATTTTGAGGAGGGCAGATTTAAAGAAGCTCATTATTAAACGATAGAAATGGAACTACCTAAAGATCCCCACTGTGCAATTATTTTTGGTCAAACTGGCTGTGGAAAAACAGAGTTTATGCTAGATTTATTGGAATCAGAGTATGCCAGTGTATTTAGTCATATTGTTATACTTTGCCCGACCATTCAATGGAACAAGGCATACAAAAACAGAAGTTGGATTGGTGATGTTAAAAAACCAAAAACCAAAAATATTATAATCGTAAATCCTATAACGTCAGATGGAACAGAAAAGCTTCAAGAACTATTACGGCTGTTTTTTTTTTTAAATATGCCAATACCCCTACATTATACATCATTGATGATTGTAGCGCAACAAAACAATTAACAAAGAAAAAAGACATGTTGTCTGAACTCGCTTTTTCAGGCAGACATGCAAAACAAACGGTATGGGTTATATCGCAAAGATACAATTCAGTTTTGAAAGATTTAAGAGAACAAACAAAGTGGTTATGTATGTTCTACACAAAAGATAGAGATAGTTTTGAAAATTGTTTGAGAGAGAATGATGTTATTCCTACATTGGAAGAACGTCAAAGAATAAAGGAAGAATTAAAGAAAAAGAAACATCGTAAATTAATTTTGAAAACCGACCAACCTACTGATTATTGGGTGGTTGATTAAGTAATGCTTTAGTAATGCTTAAGTAATATAGCAAAAATAAGTAATGCTAAAGTAATATTACAAAAATAAGCAATGCTTCTTGAAACACTAACAATAATAACAAACGCTGAAGTCTTATCGGCAGTTGGATATGTGGTATATAATTATTTGAAAATAAAAAATAAATTATATAAAGTAAAAAATAAACTATATAAAATGGATGCTGAAAAACTACTTAATGAAAACAATACATGTGATCAAAATAATGAGCACAATGAAACAAAACGTGAAAGATTATCAGCCATTGTTGCCGGTGGAGGAAGTAAACAATATCTTGGTAAAAATGTCAGACATTGAAACAATGACACCAGAACAAATAAACACACTGTATTGTAGATATGAAGCAAGACCAGGGGAAAGTATGACGAAGACATTGGGTAATTCTTTTATTAACTTATATGTTATGGGTGTGTCAAGATATTTAAATGTTGTAAATCTACCTAAATTAATACAAGACTTAGAGGAAGACCCTTTTATCAATCACGCTTTGACTAGCACATGTTGTGAATTATATTATAGATATGGAATGTATCTTGCTCCTATTACTGCAATGTTAACAACAGCGAGACATATTGATTTCCAGACTGATAAAAAAGACATAAAAAATGACGACTGTAATAAAAGCTTCCCATGATGACGAAGTCACAAAAAAGAAAAACCCAAAAAGAGTATCTGCAGGTAAAAAAGGTGCAGAAGCAAAAAGATTAAAAGCTGAATTAAAAAGAAAAGAACTGGAAGCAATGAAAAAAGAAAACATACAATTAAAATCTATAACAAAAGATGATGATGAAGTAAGGGATGAAGTTAAAGAAGTTCAACGTGTAAATATATACAAAAATTACATACAATTATGTATATCAATTGTAGGATTATATATTGCTAAAATTAAAACATCTAATAAACAAGTTGTACCTATTGCACCTACGATACGACAAAAAGAAATCGATCCATTTGAGTTTAATTAATAAAAAAATTCTTATAAAAAATGGCAACACAAATTGATGGAAAACAAGTAGCAAACATGTTATATCATGCCGGAGTGGAAACACTATTAACGGTTGGATATGCAGAATTAGGTAGAAAACTATTGAAAATACCACCACCAAAAGTAGATTTTAATATGACTGATATTGGTATGCTATCTATTGATATATTACTCGCAATGGCGACGAGAGATATGTTAGTTAAGCAAGGAATTATTCCAGAAAATATTGTGAAATAATTATTTTATAAAATGGCTAGTGCAGTGACGATGATGCTTGGTTGAGCAGTAGCGAATGCCTTTGCTTTTTCAGGTAGTAATTATTTATTTTCAAATATAGGTAAAAATAAAGATGCAGAAAAAGAGAGAGAAAGACATGATAAGGCAATGGAACAAATAGGAGCAGCAACAACTGCGTGGAATGAAAAAAGAACACAAAGATTAGATTTTCTTAATGAACAATTACAAAAAGAACGTCATGCAGAAAAAACCTTTGATGATGCTGACCATGCCATGAAACAATATTATTATGTTACACAAAAAAATTTACAGACATTACCTCAGAAACCTACATTAAGTGATTTTTATACTCGATCAGAAGATCAGAAAAATAGAGAGATTACATTTGTTGTTGGTGCTATGTTATTAACTGGATTTGTTGCATGGAAATTAAATAAAATATAATGAATCAATTCCATAAGGTTGTGTATCTATTCCATTTTCGCATATATATCTTTTATCATCAAAAGGAGATAATGAAGCTTTGTTTATTTCATTTACAAACATATTATGTTTGTCAGAATTTAAAGTGTACATCTTATTCATTTTTATTTCATTATTAAATAAACAATTTTTATAATCATTAAAATTTATATCTTTTTTAATTGTTGTTTTGCTAATGCCTTTTAATTTTTTTTCTTCACTAAGATCAGTTAATGTAAAAGAATATGCTTTACTCCTCAGAAAATCTATTTCATTCATAATTTTACCTTGTAATTCATCTTTAAACTTCCCTATTTTCTTTTTATTTTCTTTTGAATAAAGATCATGATTTTCTGGATAGTCTGATGTATCTAGATCATTTTTTATTTGTTTCATATCTTCATAAATATTTTTAGTTTTAATGGATAAGAATATGCTATCGGTATTATGGACGATCAAAGGAAACCCACAATTAAAATTTTCAGTTTCTGTAGATAAATCATAAACTATTCTTTTTTGTTTACCTAATGGTATTATCTGTTTTACGTTAGCATATTGTTCTTTTTTGTTATATTTAATTGAAACACATTTGGTTTATCTTCTCTCGTATTGATATTACTATTATATCCCAGAGAAGTTATAAGATAATGTAAACACGAGAATGTAATTTTAGATTTTTGTGAAAAAGAGAATGCACAATTTTTTTCCTTTTTTATAACCATCTCCTTGATAAAATCCTCTGAAAAAGAATAGTTTATAATTGTAATCATTATTAAGAATTTTATAAGGGATGTATTTCTCTTTTTTATCAGTATAAAATTTTTCAAATTTGATTGCCATTAACTTATGACTTCCTTTTGGAACAATTCTATAAACTTTAGATGAATTCATACAATCTATTATTTTAAAATCAGTTGGATATAATTCCTTACAGTATTCTAAACATTTATTTAAAAGATTTAGATCTTGGTTATTTAAATTCCACGAATATTTTACTCCATAAATTCCGCTAGTTCCATCAGCTAAAAAGAAACCTTCAATAAAAGCTCTTTTTTCTTCTAAAGTTGACGGTTCTAATTTTAAGAAGTCTTCTTTTAAAGGAGGAGTATAAGAAATTTTATAATTATCATTGAATAAAAGCTTAGTATTTTACGATAAATCTTTAGGTTTAATAATTTCATTATTATCTTTTATTAAAGAATGATCTTCTGTTACAGCAACAAATCCTAATGGTGTAACAACTATAAACATTTCTTTTTCTGTCTCATGTTTAATGATAGTTTTTATTTTATCCAATCCTTTACTCGTCCAAACTTCAATATTAATATCTTTTAGTTTATGATAAAATTTATTATTTGAGTATTCATATTCATCAGTAATGTTTTCTATTCTTTAAATAAATATTTTATTTTTATATCTTAAAATAATTGGAGTATCACCAGAAACGGAATCTAATGCAACTAATTCATTTTTTGGCCATAATTCATTAACTATATTATAATAAAATTGATACATTAATAACTTGCTATAATCTAATACAACTTGTCCTAAATAAATAGGTTTATTAAATTTAACAGAAGTAACATTATTTACAATTGCAACAAAGTTTTCATTAAAAATTATTGAATCTTTAAATTAGGTTTGTTTATGTATTTCTTTGCTTCCTTTTTACTCGTTGTTAATTTAATTTCGCTTCTTCCTCTTATGTTTTCTAATGTTTTTCCATAGAAACTGTTGTTCATTAATTTCCAGAGATCTTTTTCAAAATTAGATTTAGATTCTTTTCTTTGTTCAGTATTAAAATTAATATACTTCTTTAACCAATCACTTTCTTCAAATGATATAGTTCTGTAAACTTTTTTTACTTTCATTCCAAGTTTAATATATTCTTTTAGAATACTATAACGAATAACATATTTCTTTTTATCATATAATGTTAATAATAATTTTTCCTTTACCTAATGGTTTATCTCCTAATAAGTTTATCTGATAATCTGATAAATCTTTTTCATTTATTTTCATTTTCTCAGGAGCTAATGGATATTTCGTTGTTTTTAAACTTGCAATGATTGGGATATTCTAAATCACATTCTATTATACAACCCCTTCCTTTTGGAATATGTAAATAATAGCCTAGATCATTTTCCCATTTGAAATCACTAGTTGGTAATTTCTGTGACATTGCCCAACCATATAAATTATTTGCATCTAGATATAATAAATATTTTTCTGCAAGATAATCATTTAAATTTTTACCATTTTTTAATGCTTCTTAACATTCTTTCATTTCATTTTCATCTAATATCCTATTACCATCACCATTATAATTAGGTGTATATTTATTGAATGCTTTTACATGTCTAGGTCCAAGAACGCCAGAAAACCCTCCTCTAATTCCGTTTTCTACCATTAATAACATTTCATAGTCTGTTAATAATTCTAATTCCACTCCTGTACATTTTAATCCACATTGCCAAATTAGTCCTGGTGCAGAGTAACAATAACATGGATCTATTTCATGATGCTTTAAGAAAAAGTTTCTATACTTCTCAAAGACATCTGCTAAAATTAAAACATCTGTTTTTAAATAAAGATTGTGATAATCTAAAAACAAATCAAACTCGTACACTTTCCATTATTTTTGTGCATGAGCATATTCTTCACTCGTAATTGTTTTTTGTGTTAGAGTAGAATAAAATTTATCCATAGAGGGTAATTGTTTTTCTTTTAATCTTTCTATTGAATCTATATATTCATATGGATAATATCCTTTTTGTTTTAACAATGAAATATTATTATTAAATTCTTGTTTTAAAATAGGAAAGTCATCTGTTGATTGTGCAATATCTGATAAACTTTTTAACATAAACCTGTATGAATCTAAAAATCTTAGTTTTTTTTATAATTTGAACCGTATTCTATAGAAATATAATTTTCTGAATTTTTGGATAGAAGTTTTACTTCGTTATAATCATCTTCATATTTCATTAGCTCCTCTATTAAAAAGTGGAAATCATAGTTTGAGCCGTTATGAAAGAAAACAGGTATTAGCTTTGTTGTTTTACCTTCTTTTGTATTACATGATTGACAAGCTGCTCCTCTATACTTACCAGAAAGATGATTATGTTCTCTTACTTTGTTTTCCTCTTCAAATTCCTATCCACATATATAACATTCTGTTGACTCTTGAAATTCTTTTTCTTGTTGTTTACTTAAAATTAGTTGTTTCTTTTCATTAAGGTAAATCTTATAAGTTATATCCTTGAAAATTTTTATTATTTTTTCTACATATTTCTTTGCTGCATAATCACCAACATAAGAAAAGTATTGTGATTTATAAATTTCTGGATAGTCAGACTGAACATAGATACCATAACTATTAATTGTTTGTTTTCTTATTGGATAAACATATGATTTATTTGGGTTAGGTTGGGAAGTAGATAAAGGGATATTATTGGATTCAAAATTTCAATAGATAACAAAAGGTAGTCTATTTTTGAAATGATAGTTTTTAAATTTAAGAATATTATCTTTCTTTGGCATATTAACTTTACAATAGTCATGAGCTAGACATATCTGTTTATGTTTTTCTAATGTTTCTAGTCTTTGAAATCTTTGTAAACAGTTTCTACATGTGTGTTGTTTATTTCTATTTCTAGATCTTTGATTAAACAATAGTGTGTGTTTTCATTTTATTCTATATATAAAAGATCAATTATATTTTCACTTTTCATATTTGAAATATAAACTGGGTATAAGGATTGTTTATTTGTTGAATTTTCTAATGCAAAAACATTTATAGTTAAATTATTTTGTTTTTCTACTTTTGGGATATCTTTTATTAAAACAGGATATTCAATATTGGTCATATTAATTTCATTCTCATAGGGATGATATTTAGTATCTCTCTCTTTATGATTATCTGCAGGATATAGTTTTGCTAATATAGACCATAAATAACATTTGTTATCTTTTGTGTTTTTAACATTGATAATATCGCTTGATTTAAACTTTAAAGGTATATAGGATGAAGCTCTTTGATAATTATATTTATATGTTTTTACTTCTACACTTTTAATATTTCTAAAAACAAACACAGTGAAAAATGAACAAAATAAGGACAAATACGCAATGCGAATTTACACCAATACATACTGATACACTGGCAATACAGTACGTATTTACGTCCGTCTTGTGCGCAAATACGGAAATAATAAGCAACTGGTGTGACAAAGTTTACGCAACAAAACGCGTGCGTATTGGAGAACGTATTTTTGAAAAATACAGAAGAAATAAGCAGCGGATGCAACAAATGTTACGCAGCAAAATGTGTATGTATTGAAGGACGTATTGTTTAAAAATACAGAAAAAATACGCAGCTTGTGCGGCAAACCTTGCGCAAAAAAACGCATGCATATTGGTTTATATACATTTGAAAAATACGGAAAAATACGCTGGTGGTTTGACAAAGAATTCGGTGCGTGTTGACATGTGTATTTATGACAGAATAGAAAAGAAAAACTAGCCTGTCAGTTTCACGTTGTGCAGCTATTCGCATACGTATTGTTTATATGGATCACAGAAAGTAACTATACATGCATATTGTCCTAGCCTAGGCTGGGAGTATTGTACTTTTAGGCCAAGATTTTGCAGAAACGTACATATTTTGTATATTATTTAAATACAATGCATGTCCGACAAGAATTTCACAGCAATATGATCATAGTCTACATGTAGACAAGGAACACCCAAAGATTCTTGGTTCATTCTGATTCAACATTACATCACGCAAACACGCCTATATGATTCTTACCCCCATGAACCCTCCTTTTATAAAATAAAACTGTGGTTTACAGGGGGTAAGCCTTATTTTTCTTATTTCTGTTCTGAATTATAGATTGTCGGTAATCGTTAGAACCGCCTCATTGCGGTGGTTCTAACGTGTAGAGCCGCCTCATTGCTTTTTCTAACGTGTACTCACAATCTATATTTTGAGCAGAAATAAGGAAAATATCACAATTTTTCATTTAAAAGTTTCGTTTTTAGATGGTAAAATTCACAATGTATTTGTACAGGCATGTCTGCGTAATGAAATCCAGAGCCAGGCCTACTAATGAAGCTGAAGCTATTAAACAACAAGAAGCAACCTCTAGCCCTTTCTTTGTATGCGCAGCTTAGTAACGCCCCGTCAAGGAAGTTAACTCTGTTGTTGTCGACATTCTATTGTTAGGTTAGCTTGTCTAAGATTTCGGCGGTTAGCAATCTCCAGCAAACGATCGAACTATTGGCTTGAAAACCTGTCAATCAATTCTGGCGCAGAACTAAATAGGCCCACTCCGGTTATAGCTGATGAGACAGGGGTGCAGATTGCCTGCGGTCAAAAATCTTCAAGTTTCAGAGCCAATACACTATATCTGGCATGGGGTTACATTGAGGTTAACTGCATTTATTACATATTAAAATCCATTCCTGAAGTGAAAATGAAATTGTGCAGATTTGGTGTGTAAAATGCTTTAACAATGGTTACAAAAGATAGGTCTGGAGAAAATGTTGAAGTGACAATAATAGGCCACATATGCAGGGTGTGACCTTCATTCTTTCCCCAAAACCAAGTGTAGACTATGAAAATTGTAGGTTTAAAAGATTAAATAATGGAATAGTCTGTACTGTTTAGACTGATAGATTAAAATGACAATTTGATATAGTATCCACATTTTTCATCACTTTACAACCAATCTTTGATCAACGTCGAACTAACATCGATTCGATGTTTAGTTTGTTTGTTTGATTTGAAGTTTAACGTCCCTGTCAACACTGTAAATGTCATTTTGAAGACGTTGCTTCCAATTTTGTGGGACTTTTACTCGACATTAAGATGAAATGACATCTCAAGCCCTGCCGCCCAATAAAACCAATAAGGTTTATAAGCATGGACGGGCCGACTCGCACCGCGTTGTCTAGGCAGGCGTAGATCCTCAAAGCGGTTTACCAGTACTCGTGTGCGGGCGGGTTTCAGCTCTGCGTGGAAGCATCACATCACGTGAATAAGTGAATCCACCTAACCCCCACTATATATAGAGAAAACTGGGGTTTACGGGGTATACAATATTTTTTTCTTATTTCTGATACAAGACATAGGTTGTGGGTACTCGTTAGAACCACCTCATTGACCGCCTCAACGAAGCGGTTCTAACGAGCACCCACAACCTATGTTTGCAGTTTAACTATCATGATACGCGCCGGAATTTGGCAGAAACGCCTGTAAAATGACCTAAATAATGTTTGCAGGGGTGTTAAATATCAAACCAAACAGCAGAAAAAAGAAAAATAGTGTATACCCGCTTAAAGAGTGACCCCATTCTTCCAGGGTGAATATCAGACAGACACATAAATTACTCTCCGAACAGTCTGCACACCTCCCATGAGACTCATTGCTGGCCATAATTTACCTGCAAATGCCTGAGTTGTAAAATTAACTCCACCACTTGTGTTATCTTCTAGGTTTTCAGAAAGTCAAAGGGGAACTTGAATACAATTTGTCCACTCTGTATAGCTACCATTTTCCTATTGATAACTTGAAGTGCAATATCATTCCATGATAATCATATGACTATGTGTTAAACACACACACACGCACGCACGCACGCACGCACATGCACGCAGAGAGAGTGAGAGAGTCTTGAAATTAAAAGAAATAGAAACTAGAGGCAATATACAATCTAATCAGCAAAAAAAAACAAGGGTGCTGATCAGACGGTATGAATGTTCAGGTTGATCTTCAACTTTTTTGGCGTTGAAACCACAAAAGCCTTTTTTATACTTAGGTTATTATTCTTTCACCTGTGTAACATACTGGTGAAAATCTTTTCAAACATAAATTGTAAGCGCTCGTCAAAACTGCGTAAACGAGGCGGTTGTCATGGGTACCCACAATCTAGGATTCCAAAACTCTTCGTAAATTTGGGCATAGGTACATTGTATGATTTGTGATGCATAGCATATCTTTAGAGCCATGTATGCTATATTTTTTTTAAGTTTATATATGGAATAGATAACATGTTTTTTTTTGGTCTCTCTCTCTCTCTCTCTCTCTCTCTCTCTCTCTCTGATTATGTCCCTTTCATGAGATATGGCCCTTGTGAAATTTTTTGATGAAATCTCGTCGGCAATATAACTCAAAAAGTATCAAAGCTGCGCCTTGAAAGTTGATGAATGGATCTCACTTTAGCCATGTGAAGTATTACCTTTTCAACTAGGAGCAAGCAGTGTTGGGGGCATAGTGTTTCATAAACACCAGCTCTAGTTTCTCTTATTTCGACCCGGGGTGTGCAAAAACCGGAGTATTCGGAGAAAAACCACCTGACCTTCCATTGCAGAACTTAGCGTCTCATAATGGATTGGAAGTGATGGGTAGACATTACGCTAACACATCCTTGCGACATAGTGCATTTTTTACATCTCCAAAATGGCTAGTTTTCAGATGAAAATCCCTGATATTTTTCGTATCTATACTGCAAATTTCTCTAAAATAAAGTGGGGTTTATTGGGGTGGGGATGGTGTTCACGTGATGTTGACATTGTAGGTACCGATCCGAGTCTTGAACACATCGTTTCATGATAGTTAACATTTCTGCCAAGTAATTTTAAAATTCATTCAGGAATAACAAAGTTGTTAACTAACCATTTTTAAACTTTGACCTCTACGTATGACCTTGGACCTCGATGTACTGACTGAGTCTTGTGCGCGAAACATCGTCTCTTGATGGTTAACATTTCTGCAAAGTGATCCGGGAATAAATCAAAGCACTGAGAGTTCTGGTGGGTCGATCGTCTCTGAGTGTAGGTTGGGAAAATAGTCCTGAGCTGAGAATCGAACTGTTCGTTTAACTTGAGCTAGCACAGTAGATCTGATCAGACATCGCGTTATGTGGCGTCTGGTTATGTAGATTCTGTTTGCCAATGCCCAAGTGCACGAGCACAGTCCACCCGCGCCCGCCTATCGGGGCTTGAATAAATAGATTGGCTCTATGATGCTTCCACGCAGAGCTGACAGTCCCGTAACATTGGAAGTGACGTCTCCAAATGACATACATTCTTGACGGGGACGTTAAACCTTAAATCAAACAAACGAGCACAGTCCAGAATTTTCTTCTTACGCTGCGCTCTGACGTCTAAGGGTAGTACTTGGGTTTTGTTCAACAGAGTGGGGAGGGTGCAAACGCAGCCCCACCCATCTTTTGGAAATTATCTCAGATTCATGCAGTTTTTCACCCTCTGCAAAATACCTGAAATTCGCATCCTCAACCTGCCCCTTTTCAGAGTCTGCGTACGGCCCTGAATCATGTTCAAAACTGTTATTGCATACATACATGGCGAACAGTGCCGACCCTGATCAGAAGCAATATACTCTAAAGCCGATTTTGGTCTACGCTGTATGTCTAAAAACGGTACCACCTATAAAGTCTGCGCGACTCATTTTTGCCATTAAACATTTCAGGAACGGGCCTCCGTGGCCTAGCGGTAAAGAGCGCTGACTCTTGATCATTAGGTCTCTCACCGCTTTGGTTCGAGCCTCGCTCGGGTCATATGGGACTGAAGGCCAGGTGGTTTTTCTCCGAGTACTCCGGTTTTCGCCCACCTCTGATTAACGATTGGCTCGATATGAGTGAAATAATCTTGAAAGGGCCGTAAAACCAACCCCCCCCCCCCCCAAAAAAAAATTTCGGGGCTCTAAAATTAAGTGGTTAGCAGAAGTGCGAAAAGTTTATTTTTACTCGACTTGGCATACATTTGTGTAACAGTTTAAAAACGGAGTTTCCGAAGGACGTCACGTGACAGTGTGGCCTGGATTAAGTTATTGTTTTTCTCTCATTACGAGAGCAACCTGGCAATTTATACTATTTCGTTTAACCCTCAAATACCACTATTTAACAAACAGTGTAGTCCCTGTGCAACCGGCTGAGCAGACGCCACATTCCGCGGCGTCTGATCTGAGTATTATCCAGCACACGATTCCTGTCAAGACTATAGATAGCTCTTGTTATAGCCTAGCCACTAGGTGTTAAATGAATAATATGGAATTAAAATCATCTTTTGCATTAAAATGAACAGTGTATAAAAGTGTAGCTAGTCTAGTCTCTTTGGCTCAATTTTAACCTAAGATTTGAGACTCTACCAAATGGACTTGCCATAACTAAGAAGGTGATAAATTTTTAAACCAATAAAAAAATACCAACAAAAAATGATCAGACTTTTATTATCAAACTAGTAGCTAATCTACTCTTGTTACATAGATAAAAATAGCGCAACGTTTAAAGTTCTATTAATAAAACATAATATTTGTTTTCCCAAATCAGTGATGGTCACGTGGACAACTGCATAAATACCGTTTGCCATTTAGTAAATTTGGGCCGATCGTAAACCGATCGATCCAAAAAGCTATTGACTGAACACGAAAAATGACCTTTTTTGACATTTGACCACTGTGACCTTGACCATTGAGGCACCGACCTGGGTCTTGCGTGCGACAAATTGTCTCATGATGGTCAATATTGCTGCCAAGCTATTTTCAAATCCATCCAGGAATAACAAAGGTATTGACAGGACACAAGAAAATACATTTTTCTTTACCTTTCACCTTTATGACCTTGACCTCGGGGGTACCGACCTGGGTCTTGCATACGACACATTCTCTCATGATGGTTAACATTTCAGCCAAGGAATTTCCAAATCCATGAAGAATAGCAAAGATGTTGACGGACGGACGGACGGACGGGCAGTAGGACGGACAGCGCAATGTCATAATACATGTACTTCCTTTTTTCCATTTGTCGATTGATTTGATTGATTGATTCGAGGTATAACGTCCTCGTAGACACTGTTAATGTCATTTTGGAGACGTTGCTTCCAATTTTGTGGGACTTTTACCCGTCCTTGAGATGAAATGACATCTCAAGCTCTGTCGCCCAATGAAACCAATAGGGATTTTAAGCATGGACGGACCGACTCGCACCGCTTTGCCTGGGCAGGCTTAGCGGTTTACCAGTATTCGTGTGCGGGTCGGATTCAGCTCTGCGTGGAAGCATCATGCAGCCCATCTATTTCTGCAAGCCCCGATGGGCGGGGGCCATATTGTCGATTGTATTGGAGTTTAACGCCCAATCAACACTGTTTTAGGTGATTTCGGAGCCGGTCCGTTTACCTATCCACCTTTTTCCTGGACAGGCTTAAACGAAAGTGGTTAACCAGTACGGTGCATATTCTTTCGCAAGAAACTGACAACTGCCCTTTTTGAATCAGCGGAAAGGAGAGAATGGCCGTAGAAAAGATTCTATGATCAGTCCCTAGAAAGAATGTTGCCAACCGTGGCAGGTATCGAACTCGCGTCCTCCTGATCACCAGTCAGACGCGCATCCGACTGAGCTACCGAGGCCGTTTTTTTTTTTTTTTCAAAACTGGCGTATAAAAATCAAAGCACTGAGAAATCTGATTGGTCGATTGTCCCTGAGTGTAGGTCGGAGAGATAGTCCTGGACTGTGATTTAAATTGTTTCATTTAACCCTGAAATTCTCGATTTTAAGCAAACAGTGTCGATCTTGATCAGATGCCGCTTTCTGTTGCGTCTGGTCTGGGTCAATGTTTGCCAAGTCAAACCTATGATTCTTAGATAACCCTCTTTCGTCACCCTCTGACCTCAAGGCGGCTACTGTAAAACCTGGTATAGTGGCCACCTCTATTTAACAAGCAACCCCGTCTTAAGCAAGCATACCCTCGGTTCCCAAAAAAGGAAAATGCATTAAAATTCACCTGTATTAAGCAAGCACCTGTCCTAAGCAAGCACATTCTGATAATCTCTCTCTCTCTCTCTCTCTCTCTCTCTCTCTCTCTCTCTCTCTCTCTCTCTCTCTCTCTCTCTCTCTCCGAGAGATCTAGAAATACTGTAAGACCATGCAGGGAGGAAACCAGTCTCACTAAAGCTGGGATCAGTCTGGATAATCATAATCTACTCCTTTCACATAAAGTATAGCTATTTAAGGGTTCGACGAAAGGCGTTCAAGCTTAGGATCCCTTTTCGAGCCTAAACGCAGAGACAATCAGCCATTCCATGCGTTTAGTAATTTGACTTCAAAAGCTGGTAAGAAGAAGAAGACGAAGAAGAAGAAGAAGAAGGCAGAGCTGCAAATGTGATATTGCGAGAAATCAGTTGTGTGTTACTCTGTCTGCCATAGAGAGTTTAATAATTGAGAGCCCCCGCCCATCGGGGCTTGAAGAAATAGTTTGGCTGCATGATGCTTCCACACAGAGCTGAAACCAAACGCATATATCAGTACTGGTAAACCATTAAGGTCTAAGCCTGCCGAGGCAAAGTGGTGCGAGCCGGCCCGTTCATGCACATATAATTTATCGGTTTGATTGGACGGCAAGGATTGAGATTTCATTTCATCTCAATATCGGGTAAAAATCCCACAAAATTGGAAACATCGTCTCCGAAATGACTTTAATAGTGTTGACTGGGACGCTAAACCTCAAAGCAAACAAAGACTGAAAGTTTGTTAGATTAATTTTCATTGCACATTGAACTGATCATTACGGTAACACATCTGCGCGGCATTTTCCACATCTCCAAAATGGCCACTTCTGATGAAAACCCATGATATTTTTCTGCAAACATATAATAACGAGTACCCACACCCAATTACAGAAATACGAGAAAATAATAATGTTTATCCTTGTAAACCCCAGCAGATGCCGGTCCCGGTAGCTCAGTCGGATGCGCGTCGGCAGCATTCTTTCATGGAGATTGATCATGAAATCTTTTCTACGGTCATTCTCTCCCTTCCGCTGATATAAGAAGGGCAGTTGTTAGTTTCTGGTGAAAGAATGTGAAGAGTAATGTGTAACTTTAAAATCTGGACTGGACTTGTGTACATAGACATTGTTCAAGCCTAGGAAACTGATTAGAGGTTCTAAGCCTACCCAGGAAAAGTGGCGCGAGTTGGCTTGTCCATGCATATAAACCCTTTTGGTTTTATTTGGGCTTGAGATGATGTCATTACATCTCAATGTCGGGTAAAACCCCTACAAAAATGGCCTATGAAGTGTTAACAGAGAATTTAAATCTCAATTCAAACGAACAAATTGTTCAAGCCTACTCTCAGAATCAATTGCAGTTACATCATACATTTGGTTTAGAAGCCTCCGTGATGTAGTGGTTACGCTACCCGCCTTGTAAACCAGGGGTCGCAGGATCGATCCCGGGCTTCTCCAGACTTTCGGATGAGTCCTTAATCGAGATCCCGTCTCCTATGACCTTAGCTGATGGTGGGACGTAAGACTCAAACACTCACTCACTGATTTGAGGTTTAACATCCACGTCAACACTGTATTAGTCATTTTGGAGACGTTGCTTTTAATTTATGGGACATTTATTAGACACTGAAATAAAATGACATCTCAAGCCCTGTCGCCCAAAGAAACCAATAGGGTTTACAAGCATGGACAGTCAGACCCGCACCGCTTTGCCTGGGCAGGCTTAGATCTTCTAAGTAGTTTACCAGTACTCGTGTGCGGTCGGTTTCAGCACAGCATGGAAGCATTATGCAGCCCATCCATTTCCTCAAGCCAAGATGGGCCAGGGCCGGTTACATCATAGAACCCCAAAAAGTGTAAACAAGTCGACAATAATGTTAGCGAGCCGATGGGTGGGTAGGTTCCACTAGGAACAAGATTGAAATAAAGAAATTATGAGCATTAAAACACAAATTGGAACTCGGAAGTAATTTTTATTGTTGCATTCCTCATGTTAGTTTTACGTCCACCAACAGCTAAGTGATACGGCGACGGGACCTCGAGTTAATAATACTCATCCGTATTACGAAAAATAAAAATATAAAAATACATTGCAAACTTTACCGACGAAAAAACGAATATCTTACGAAGAACAAGATGTGTTTGTGAAACACGAATATGTCCCAGGGCATGGCCATTTTTTCTTCGAAGCTGATCACGGGTCAAGATCAAGGTCACAGGTCAAGATCAAGGTCACAGGTCAAGATTTTTTTGTTTGAGTAGGAAGACATTGTCACAAGGAGCCTACATGCTCAATCTAAAGTTTCGAACTCAACAGGGTCAAAAGATATGACCAATAATACTTTTATCTTTTGGTTGGATGTTGTCGGTCGTCGTCGTCGTCTGACGTCGTATGTCTTCTGACGTCAACATTTTTAAACGACATCTTCAAATGACAACTCCTCCTGTACCCTTTGCCCAATTTCATTCAAACTTCACAGGAATGTTGGCTAGGTGACTCCCTACCAAAATAGCTAAAATTGTCCAGATGGTCCCCAGAGCTAAAAATAGAAAAAAATTCAAACGACAACTCCTCCTGTACCCTATTCCCAATTTCATTCTAACTTCATAGGAATGTTGCTTTGGTAAACGTCTACCAAAATAGCTGAAACGATCCCGCTTCAATGAACAAAATGACCACCAGAGCTAAAAACTAGAGAAACTATCAATAAAGGTGATGATTAATACCCCCGCTTCAATACTCGACACAGAAAGGAAACATAAACGGTGTCCTCAGAATCCATTCAGGGGCAATAACTCCATAATTGTTGGACAGATTCTCCTGATATTTGCGTCTTGCACATCTACTTTTCCTAGTGAATAAGTATGCCAAGTATCCATTGAATCCGACTGATAGTGAAGGAGGAGTTCAGCGGACAAATTTTTGCAGCAACCACTTTTCATTGATTCAGGGGAAATAACTCTATAATTGGTGGACAGATTCTCCTGAAATTTGCGTCTTGCACATCTACTTATCCTAGTGAATACGTGTGCCAAGTATCCATTGATATCCGACTCATAGTGACTCATAGTGAAGGAGGAGTTGAGCGGACAATGTTTTTAGCACATTTTTTAGCAAATCAATGGCCATAACTCCGTAATTATGGGACAAACTTTAGTGAAATTTGCGTCTTGCACATATACCCCTCCTGGTGAACAATTATGGCAAGTTTCAATTGAATCCGACTGATAGTGAAGGAGGAGTTGAGCGGACAATGTTTTTAGCACATTTTTTAGCAAATCAAGGGTCATAACTCCGTAATTATGGGACAAACTTTAGTGAAATTTGTGTCTTGCACATCTACCCCTCCTGTTGAATAATTATGGTAAGTAACAATTGAATCCAACTGATAGTGAAGGAGGAGTTGAGCGGACAAAATTTTGCAGACAGACCACCCGACCGCCCGACAAACCAACCGACAGGCTGATTCCAGTATACCCCCTTCAAACTTCGTTTGCGGGGGGTATAAAAAGAAATTCATCGTAAATTTGCTTCAGAGCGAACTCCTCCTAAAGCCTTAGGCCAATGTGATTCAAACTTCATAGGAACGTTGCCTAGGTGACTCTCTATCAAAATAGCTAAACTCGCTCCGCTCTGACAAACAAGATGACCACCAGAACTAAAAATAGAAAAATCTTGAAACGACAACTCTTCCTTTACCCTTGTGCCGATTTCATTCAAACTAATGCTAAGATGACCATCTACCGAAATAGCTAAAACGATTTTGCTCGGATGAACAAAATGACTGCAAGAGCTAAAAATAGAAAAACATCGTAAATTTGCTTCAAACGCGAACTCCTCCTTATCCCTTGGGCTAATTAGATTCAAACTTCCAAGGAATGTTGCCTTGATGACTCACAACCAAAACAGCCAAAATCGTTATGCTGTGTCAAACAAGATGGCCGCTAGAGCTAAAAATAGAAAAAAATCTTCAAACGACAACTCCTCCTCTACCCTTGAGCCATTCATACAAACTTCGTAGGAATATAAACGACCTTCTACCAAAATAGCTTAAATGACCCCGCTCCGGTGAACAAAATGGCCACCAAAGCTAAAAATAGAAAACATTGTAAATTTGATTCAAGCCAGAACTCCTCCTAAACCTTTCGGCCAATTTGATTCAAACTTTGCAGGAATGTTACCCATGTGACTCCCTTTCAAAATTGCTAAAATCATTCCGCTCTAAGGAAAAAGATGGCCACCAGAGCCAAAAATAGAATGTACTAGAGACAGTGATACTCAGGTGAGCGAATCAGGGCCCTCTGGGCTCTCTTGTTCATTAGACCTACAGCTGTTGACTGGGTGGTAAAACCACAACACACATATTGAGGCGGTTATAAAAAGTACCAACAATCAATTTTTAGCAGAAATTTTCATAATTACACCAAACCTTAAGAGCCTTACCTGAGCAGTTTCGGGATATTTTGCTCACAAGCTTTCCCTGTGTTAAAATGCCAAAGTCCAATGACGGAGGCTGCCATACTATAAGCACCCCCCCCCCCCAAACCTCCCCCCCCCACCCAGAGCCGTCGACTCAGGTGAGCTAAAAGCTTCATGCGGATGCAGATGACAGATGCCGTCAAGGCCAGAAATTACCCCACCCCACCACCACGGCAGCTCCTGCAGGGAGCACAATGAGCCAAGACAGCAAACTCTACATGACTGTGTGCACAGTGAATATTGAAAATAGCCTGCACACGTTCAAGTTTTGATCAAAGGCTTCACTTGACTTCTTCATGCTGACAATGTATACCCTGACCGGACTGTGCCCATGTGCAAGCTGATGTGTGTTTACAGAAAAAACTTCAATATTGTATATATACATTTTGCTGCACCCCCGCCCATCGGGGCTTGGAGAAATAGATGAGGCTGCATTGTGCGCCCAAGCAGAGCTGAAACCAACCGCACCTGAGTATTGGTAAACCGCTTAGAAGATGGAAAATAAAAATCAAAAATGAGTTCCTTCAAGAGCAATGAAAACATTCATAAGAAAGAAGATGGGTCATACTACGTAGTTTCGGCTAATAAAGCCTCATCAGTGACCCTGTAATGATCCGGCAACGAAAGCCAGAGGAAACATACTGCAATTTTGCGAATTTCAAATAATCAGTCGATTCAAAGACTGATATAAATCAAAATGGGGTCCAAATAATAAAAAACCTGTCTAGAATATGAGTCTAAACCAATAATTTATTTCTGATTTCTCAGAATATTCACGCTGTATAAGCCTGCCCAGACAAAGCGGTGCAATTCTGACCGTCAATGTATGTAAACCCTATTGGTTTCATTGGGCTTGGGATGTCAATTCAAAGTCCCAACAAGGGACAATGATGGCACTGGGTCGCTCACCTGATTCATAGTGTAACAAGTGGACCCCGGGGACAGGCCCCAGGGCTATAATTTGCATAATCTTGGTAGAGGTCTAAACGGAGATGCTTTCATACTAAATACCGAAGACCGGAGCCTTCTGGTTTGAGACACACAGATTGTTAAAGGTTTTCCATACATGAGTCTATATAAAACCTGTGGTCCCCGGGACTGCGCCATTTTGGCCCAAGGGCTATAATTTGAACAATCTTGGTAGAATTACACAAATACGAAGCTTCATACCAAATATCAAAGACCTTTGCCTTCTGGTTTCAGATAATATTTTCAAAAGTTTTTCCAATATAAGTCTGTATAATCAAGTGGGCCGTGGGGTGGGCCCATTTTAGCCCCAGGGCTATAATTTGAAAAAGGTTGGTTGAGATCCACTAGATGAACCTTCATACCAAATATCAAAGACCTTGGCCTTCTGGTTTCAAACAAGGACATTTTCAAAGGTTTTCCCTGTATAAGTCTATGTAAAACAAGTGTGCACCGGCATGGACCCATCTTTGGACCCAGGGCTATAATTGGAACAATTTGACTTAGGCTTTGTGATTTCAGACAAGAGTGGGCCCGGGGCAGAGCCAGTTTTGGCCCCAGGGCTATAATTTGAACGATCATGGTTGAGGTCCACTAACAAAGCTTCATTATTATTATCTGAGTGATATTAAATATCAAAGAACTGAGCCTTCTGGTTTCAGACAAGAAGATTTATTAAGATTTTCCCAATATAAGTATATGTAAAACCAGCGGGCCCAGGGGATTGGGCATTTTTGGCCCCAGGTCTGTAAATTAACAATCTTGATAAAGGTCCACTAGACGAAGCTTCATATCAAATATCAAATACCTGCTACTGTTGTTTTAGAGAAGAAGGCTTTTAAAGACATTTCCTATCTAAGTCTATCTTTAACCAAGGGGCCCGGGGCGGGGGCATTTTTTACCTCAGGGCTATAATTTGAACAATCTTGATAGAGGTCAACTACATGTAAATGAAGCTTCACACCAAATATCAAACACCTGATCATTCTGTTTTCAGACGAGAAGTGTTTTTAAAAAGGTTTCCCTATAAAAGTCTATGTAAAACCGGTGTACCCCGGGACGGTGGCAGTTTTGGCCCTAGGGACATAATTTGAAAATCTTGGTACAGGTCCAGTAGACACAACTTCATACCAAATATCAAACACCTGGGCCTTCTGGTTTCAGACAAGAAGACTTTTAAAAGTTTTCTCCCATTTAAGTCTATGTAAAACAGGTAGGCTCTGGCGCCGGGGCATTTTTTGCCCCAGGGCTGTAAAGTGAACAATCTTGGCAGAGGATAACTAGATACAACTTCATACCAATTATCAAACACCTGGGCCTTCTGGTTTCAGACAAGAAGATTTTTAAAGGTTTTTCCCTATATAAGTCTATGTGGGTTGGTCTATTGGTGGGCCCCAGTGCGGGGGCATTTCTGGCCCAAGTGATATCATTTGAACAATCTTGGCAGAGGTCCACCAGATACAACTTCATACCAAATATCAAACACCTAGGCCTTCTGGTTTCAAAGAAGATTTTTAAATATTTTTCCCTATATAAGCCTATGTAAAACTGATGGGACCCGGACCGGGGGCATTTTTGGCCCAATGGCTACAATTTGAACATACTTGGTAGAGGTCCCATAGATGAAGCTTCATACCAAATAACAAAGTCCTGGGCCGTACGGTTTCAGAGAAGAAGATTTCAGTAAAAAAAAAAATCATTTTTTTGCTCCTGTGACCTAGATGTCCAACGGACCAGAACCGTTTGAACAACATTGAAAGGAGACCACCTAAGGATAATTCCTGTGAAGTTTGGTCAAAATCCAATCAATGGTTTAAAGAAATTGTTTACGCACGCCCGGACGCACGACGGACGACGGACAAAAAGTGATCCTAAAAGCTCACGTCGTCACTACGTGACAGGTAGCTATTTTCGAAGATGGTTTAGAGATGGACCCCTAAGATGCCATGAAAAAAATATATCGGAAAATGTTGTCTGTTGCATCTTCTTGCAGGTTTTGCATCCTGGCAAACTGCATGTGTGGACCCTGATCAGACTGTACCTCTAACAGCGTGGACATTGATCAGACTTCTAGCATATTTTGCTTCTTATTTTTTTACGTTTCCTTATCTAGGTCGATAGTTGCTAAATGCAGTATTTGAGAGAGTCTACAATGTATGAATACAAAAGATTGAAATTATTATTACTGTCAGATTAACCTTAAACTGGAAATGGCTCTGCCTACTCAGGAATCAGAGGTGGGCGAAAACCGGAGTACCCGGAGAAAAACCACCTGACCTTCCGTTGCAGAACTTGGCGTCTCACATGTGACCCGAGCGAGGCTCGAACCACAGCGGTGAGAGACCTAATGATCAAGAGTCGGCGCTTTTAACCACTAGGCCACGGAGGCCCGTTTCTGAATCATGTACATGTACTTTCATTTCGTGACTATTATATCTAAGGCATGATCACACAATGTGCTAGTAACTTATCCTGTCTAGGAACAGTGAAGGGAACTGACTGGTCCAACATGACATTAGCTGTTGACTGGGTATTGAAACAAAAACGGTATCAGAGAACCCTTTTATTCTGTTTATTCTGTTGCAGTGTGTTGGAGTTTATCTGACTTAATATCAGGGAACTTCAATTAAGAAGGGCAAGAGGTTATTCCCTACTGTTTAATTGCTTCAAGCCTAGCTGACACTAGAATTTACTAGAATTTAATGATGCATCAATTTAGCTAAGAATCTGCCTACATGTACGAGTATAGTGCATCTTGCTTGGTTGAAGAAGAAGAAGAAGAAGAAGAAGAAGAAGAAGAAGAAGAGAAGAAGAAGAATAGAAGAAGAGAGAGAGAGAGAGAAATCCAGATAAAAATAGGGGCTAAATTGCCCTTTAGGATACATTATCACTGTACTGGCTAAGAATGAAGTAAAAATTATTTATCTGTTTATTTATTTTGAGTTTGTTCGTTTCATTTGAGGTTTAACGTCCCCGTCTACATTGTAAATGTCATTTTGGAGACGTTGCTTCCAATCTTGTGGGAATTTTACCAGACGTTGAGATGAAATGACATCTCAAGCCCTGTTGCCAAATGAAACCAATATGGTTTATAAGCATGGACGCTCCGACTCGCACCGCTTTTCCTGGGCAGGCTTAGATCCTCTAAGCGGTTTTCCAGTATTCGTGTGCGGGTCGTATTTAGCTCTGCGTGGGAGCATCGTGTGCAGCCCATCTATTTCTTCAAGCCCCGATGGGCGGGGGCCTTATTTATTTTAAGTATAATGGCCCATTGCGAGGCGGTTGAAACCAGTACCCACAATCCATCTTTTTTGCCGAAATAAGAAAAATAATGTATACCCCTGTAAACCCCAGTTTTACTGTATACAAGAAAAACGCCAAATGGCATTATGGACGGGTTTTTTAAAAAAGGTTTACCAAAAGGTAAACCGAAAATGGTAAACCGGGACGCGGACGCCCGGTCGCCCGCCCGACCGCCCGACCGCCCGCCCGACCGCACGCACGGACATCGCTATTCTAAAGGACGGAATGTTTCCTTGAAAACCCCCGTCCAAAAAGTGGGGTCAAAATTATATAGGCGTGCTTTCCTGATGATAAACTGTATTCGCTAGATGGCAAACGGTGTAGAAGCCATCTGATCTGGACCTACATTGTTTGCAAAGGTAGACATTTTCGTGTTCAACGGGATAAGGACTAACAAAGGACAGACAGACGCACAGAACCGTAGCAAAACAATGTGTCTCCTCCCCTTTCAGGGGAAGGGGCATAATAATAATAAAATAAATAAATAAATAAATAAATAAACTGTCAATGAAAAAAATGAACCTATAAATTCCGTCGTTGAGACTGATCTTGGAATCTTTTCCTAGTCATTCTTTCCCTTCCTCTGATTCAAGAAGCGCTTCTGGTGAAAAGGATGTGTGCACGTATACTCAAAATAAATAAATAAATAGATAAATAAACTTTACTTCTGTTATCGGCCCCGCCCATCGGGGCTGGCTGGATGATGTTTCCATGCAGAGCTGAAACCGACCCGCACACGAGTACTGGTAAACTGCTTATAGGATCTAAGCCTGCCCAGACAAAGCGGTGCGAGTCGGCCAGTCCATGCTGATAAACCCTATTGGTTTCATAATTTGGCGGCAGGGCTTGAGATGTCGTTTCATCTCAATGTTGGGTAAAAGTCCCACAAAATTGGAAGCAACGTCTCCAAAATGACCTTTACAGTGTTGACGGGGATGTTAAACCTCAAATCAAACAAAATTACATCTGTTACTAGAGATATTCTTAGCCAATGGCCCAATGCAGTGATAATGTCTCCCAAAGGGCAATTAAGCCCCTATTTTCTTCAAGACCGACTCTAGCTATCTAATTGCTTAATCAGTGGCATTCGAGAGAAATGGCCATTAATCTGACTTTAATATAATTTATGTTGTTGTACTGGTCAGTTGTAAGTTGATTTCCTACACAATGTGATGTCAATGGCATGTACTTTGGTTTGTGTTTTACGGCCCTTTCAAGATTATTTCACTCATATCGAGTCGATCGTTAATCAGAGGTGGGCGGAAACCGGAATGCCCGGAGAAAAAACACCTGATCTTCCGTTGCAAATCTTGGCGTCTCGTACGTGACCCCAGCGAGGCTCGAACCCACAGCGGTGAAAGACCTAATGACTAAGAGTCAGCGAGGTATGTACAAGATAGCCTGCTCCCAACAAAACGACTAAATACTTTTTTATATGTACATGTCTGGGCAAACAATGCAGACCCAGATCCGAGAGGAGCAGTATAAGGATCTGCATTCTTTGACATATGACGCCTATTCAAATATATTGGTAAAATGTTTGCACCAAAATAAATAAATAAATAAATAAATAAATAAATAAATAAATAAAAATAGAACCCAACTTTTCAGATAAAAATCGTGATATTTTTCATGTTTCTGCTCGAAATACAGACCGTGGGCACTCGAGAGAATCGCCTCGGCGAGGCTGTTTTTATGACTACCCACAATCTATGTTTTTGAGATAAAAATCCTGTTTTCATGTTTCTGCTCAAACCACAGACCGTGAACACTCAATAGAATCGCCTCGGTGAGGCTGTTTTTACGATTACCCACAATCTATGTTTTTAAGCATAAAAAGAAAAATAATGCTTATCCGAGTCAACTCCAGTTTTACTATTTCAAAATTGGGGTTAAGGGGTCAGAATTATATAGATGTATTCGTAATTTGTGACAATATACAGACCGCGAAGGTAAAGAAAATAAAAGCCAAATGTGAGCCAAGCCCCCCCCCCACCCTCCCCCACAACCCACACACAAAAAATAGCCGTGTTTTCGCTAACCCAACGACTCTGCTTCAGACACTGACTCTACTAGTTTTATCAATAAAGAACAAAATAAAAATTAAAACACCAACCCTACCGTTTTCAATATCCGATCCTACCCAGTGTCGTCTTTGCATTTTCCCATATTATTTTTGCGTTTTAAGTACATTTTTTTTTATTTTTTGTCATTTAGTACCTTCAAAAATACAGGGCTGACTTTTTTGAGCATTTCAAATGAATTATGATATACAATCAAAGTCTCAACATGACAACTTTATTGACAAAAAACATGTACAAAAACAAAAATACATAAAAAAATACAAGCCCGATCCTGTATTTTTCGAGGGAAAAAAAAAATAAAATAATAAAAAAAAGTTTCTCGCACCTACTGACCAAACTTTTTTTCAGCATGATAGTAGAAGCACAACTATGTTTTACGCCTAGGTCAAGATATCATACACTTTTTCTTAAACATCGAGGCGGCTGCGTTTTTGTGATTGTCGTATTTCAAATCCGCAAAACGCGTTTGTGTCACACACTCAATGCGTATTGTTTTTCAATAAGTCCATCTGCGTCAGCATGCATACGCAATGTGTATTGTTTATCGATACGCTCAATGCGTCTGCATGATTAAAACTTCACAATACGCGCATTGCGTATTCGTTTCATATACGCACAATGCTTTTGCACACGTAAACTTTGTCACACACGTATTTGCGTATTTTTGTTTATTTTGGCGACTTTTTCCTGTGAAAACCAGAACCTCTTTCTTGATTCTTATCAAGCCATGCTTCAAATTTATCTTTTAGTTTATTATAAAATTCATCTACATTATTATTTGATTGAATAACTTGAACAGGATGAGAGTAATGACTTTTTATTATATCAAATGATAATGGTTTATTAAATTCAGAAGTAATTATTATCTTCACTTTAATGGGATATGATTGTATTTTAATTTTATCTTTTATTTTATTAATATAAGCCGTTATATCCTCTTCGTCTATGTCATCAATAATAGTTTTATTAATAACATTTTTAAATACTTTGGATTTATTTCTTGCCATTTTATTAGAATACAAATTTAATTATGTCTAACGTAATATTTGAAATAATCAGGATTGCGAGAAATAAAATCTTGAAATGCTATTTTATATTTTTCTTTATTATTTTGATAATGTAATTGTTTTCGTTCTCTATCACAATCTTTACATTTTCCTCTATGTCCATCTGGACACGTTTTCTCTTTTGCAAATGAATTAAACTGTTTAAATGTTGAACAATATTTACAAACTTTTCCTTCACTCATTTTATATAAAAATAATTTTAATTATATTAAAAAATGGAGCATCCAAAAATTTATTGTTTACGTTGTAAAAAGCATACTGAAAATGATTCAGTGAAACAAGTAACAACAACTAATAATAGACAAATGTTAAAAGGTATATGTTCTGAGTGTGGATCTAACAAAAATAGATTTATATCCGATAGAGAAAAAATAACAAATAAATTAGCAGATGAATTACATCATAGAGTTATAAGATCTTTTGCTTAAAGGCGTGTTTATGTTCATTCAATAGATCAAACATGGGCTGTTGATTTGATAGATATGCAACAATATTCAAAACAAAATAAACCTTATAAATATTTATTAGCAGTTATAGATGTTTTTAGAAAATATGGTTGGTTAATTTCATTGAAAAATAAAACAGGAGTAACAGTAAGTGAAGTATTTAAAACATTATTTAAAGAAAGGAAACCGATGTATATTTGGTCGGATAAAGGATCTGAATTTTGTAATCGTCAAGTAAAAGAATTGTTAAAAGATAATAATATAGAGTTATATTCAACTGAGAATGAAGAAAAATCTAGTGTAGTAGAACGATGGATAGGCACTATGAAACAACATATGTATAAACATTTTACTGCAAATGAAACTACTAAATATTATGATATATTAGATAAATTAGTTGAAAATTATAATAATACAGTACATTCTTCTATTAAAATGACACCTGTTGAAGCAAGTAAAGTAGAAAATGAATTAACTGTGTATAAAAATTTATATCCAGAAAAAGAAAAGAAAACTGAAAAACCTAAATTCAAAGTTGGGGATAGAGTAAGAATAGCAAAAAAGAAAAGTAAATTTGAAAAGGGTTATACTACTCGTTGGACTAGAGAAATATTTGTAATTGAAGAAGTTTTAAATACAGATCCTGTTACTTATAAAATAAATGATCTAAAAGGCGAAGAAATCAAAGGTAGTTTCTACGAACAAGAATTACAGATTACTGAGTTTTAAGCATTTTTCGAGGGGCCCCTATAGTGAATGTTTTTGGGGAGAAGCTAAAAATTTTTTTAGGGGTGGTCTGGAGAAGCTAAAAAAAATTTTTTGTGGTGGTCTGGAAGAAGCTTAAAATTTTTTAGGGGTGGTCTGGAGAAGCTAAAATTTTTTTAGGGGGTGGTCTGGAGAGGAGGTAAAAAAAATTTTTTTAGGGGGGTGGACTGAAGAAGCTAAAAAAATTTTTTTAGGGGTGGTCTGAAGAAGCAAAAAAAAAAATTTATAGAGGGGTGGTCTAGACTCGTTCAAACTCTATACTACTTGCATTCATGTGCAAATTGGCGGGGAGAATGCTTCCTTTAATCACATAAAAGTGTTTTATGTTAAAACCTTTTGCTGGCTTCTATAAATGCCAATACGTGACGGAAAATTTGTTCATTATCTTCAAAACATCTTGATGCATCACCATATAAGATTATTTTCAGATTGATGTTGGGTAAAAATGATAGATTGCGGGGTAGTTGGTTGCGTTGATTTTGGTAATTAGCACATCGAAAGAAAAAATGGTAAGCTTTATCAACGAGTGCGCAAGTACAAGATGGTGAGTCAGTCATGTTTTTTGAAAAAAGATCACTTTTTAAAATACTACAATTGGTTCTCAAGCGAGTATGCATGACTTGCCATTTTCTCTTACCCCGGTAATAAAATTTTGGTATTTGGACCCTGCTTCCAGTTAGGGCTGTTTTAAAAGACGTCAGTGAAGTAATTTCTTTAGCCTGATTCGGTAAGTTATTATAGTCCCTGACAACCGAAAGATAAATAATAGTTATGTGTGTTACACTGAATAGTTGTAAAATCATTGACCTTCTTGTGCCAAGATCAAACTTTGACACATATGCTTTTGTATTGGAAAAGTGAGAATGCATTTCATCCTGCAAACGATTCAGAATACAGCACTAAGGCGAAAAAAAAAATAATTAGGTGAAGCAACTCGCCCTCCCTAAATCAGGCCATACCTTTGTCCTAGGACCCAATTCCTAGGACCCAATTAAACGAGGCGTATGAGACAACTCACCCCAAAGACAACTCACCCCAAAGACAACTCGCCCCAAGACAACTCACCCCACGAAAAACTCACCCGATAAAAAACTCACCCCACTTTTGAGACAACTCGCCCCACTTTTGAGACAACTCGGCCCACGAACGCTTTGTAGTCAACTTGTCCCAATGGCACAATTATGTTGACAAATCACCCCGATCTAAAAATAACTGATCGCTCTTGGAAGAAAAAAGTCACACACACACACACACACACACACACACACACACACACACACACACACACACACACACACACACACACACACACACACACACACACACACACATTCATCCATTGTGTGCATTAAAGTTCACTAAGTAGGGTAGTTTGGAGGAATATGGACCGCTAAAGCCCTTTTTGCAAACTCGACGGATACGTTAACTTCAAAAGTAAAATTTTATTACTGAACTTAGGCACTTATCTTCTGTAGAAAAATTACTAGCCATACCTGTCTGTTCTACTGGCATTAGAGAGATAACAAGCTAAAATACACCCAGTGGGTGGTCCATATTACCACAAATGCTTGAGGTAATATGAACCACCCAACTGGGGTAATATCTACCATACTAATTTCCCGAATAAAATCACTGGAATTGCATAGCAAAGAGCAAATTAGAGATATAAAATTCTAATCAATGCTGCAATATGCAATTGCATGACCCGCAGAAAAAGCGACCGACTGAAGTCGGTTGATTTTCTAAGAGTGCCCTAAAATCACCGTGTCATTCTGTGATTCTGTCAGTCTGTCTGTCCGTCCGTAACCCGTTTGTGAAAATTGGTGATAGTGACTTAATCGATTGGAATATTTAATTAATTTTTGGCATACTGATTGTGTTGGATTTGAGGTTTAACGTCCCCGTCAACAATGTAAAGGTCATTTTGGAGACGTTGCTTCCTATTTTGTGGGACATTGACCCGACATTGAGATGAAATGACATCTCAAGCCCTGTCGCCCAATGAAACCAAAAGGGTTTATTAGGATGAACGGTCCGCCTCACACCGCGGTTCCTGGACAGGCTTAGATCCTCTAAGCGGTTAACCAGTACTAATTGGCATACTGATAGATATCAATGAGATCTAACCAATGTACTTGCCAAATATTACATTCCATTTAGTATAGCCTCGCCGAGGCGAAAAATGTGAAAATTTTCGAACTGCTTCCCCTCGGAAACCGTTGGGCCGGTTGAAGTCAAATTTCATATGCAGCCTCTATGGGATAGGTAAAACCCAAATTTGCTCATGGGTCCAGGTCACATGACCAAAATGGCCGCCAAGCCATATATGGTAAAAACTCTTCAAAAATAGTCTTCTTCAGAACCACTGGGCAGATTTCCACGAAACTTGATAAATAGCATCTGGGACGTAGGCCCATCATAAAGTGCTAAAATGGTAACCCTGGGTTGACCTTGGCATTCTTTGTTCCTAGGTCAAACTTTGACACATAAAAATTATGCTTTTGTACTGGAAAAGTAAGAATGAATTTTATCCTGCAAACGATTCAGAATACAGTACTAAAGTATAAGATATATTTTTGCTCCTTACGATAAGGCGCATTTATTGGGGGAACCGTTTTAGGTCCAGGTCACATGACCAAAATGGCCGCCATACCCATATATGGTAACGCTCATAAAGCTAAAAGCATCCGGCGGGTCGTGCACTTCAGCTGAAGCATTGGTTCCCACTGACATTGACTCAGACATACTGAGAAGACTCGGACTGTTCGCAGACGACTGCGTTTGCTATCGGGAAATCAGAGATACAGAGGGCACAATGAAACTCCAGAAGGATATAGATTGATTTGGATGTTGGCACGGAAATGGAGCATGAGATTTCAGCCCGTTAAATGCGATATTATGCAGATAACTAGGAAGAGAAAACAAAACTGAGGCCTCCTACACCTTAGAGGGAACGGTCCTCGAAAATGTGAATTCCATTAAATACCTTTGTGGGACAATCACTCAGGATTTGAGATGGCATACACACATTAGCAACATGTATACAAAGGCGAATAGAACACTTGGTTTCCTGAGGCGAAATGTTCATCAGTGTCCTCAGGATATGAAAGATACAGCATATAAGGGACTTGTTCGTCCAGTCTTGGAATATGGTAGTTGCATCTGGTTTCCAAGTGGAGTGTTACTTAAAGAAGACATTGAAAAAGTTCGGAATAGAGCTGCTAGATTTGTAACAAGCATTTACTGCTTTGAAACTGGGAGAATGGCTGGAATTCTAGGAAAATTAAGACAGGAGTCTCTCAAAAGGAGAAGAGACAGTAGGCTCATACTCTTATACAAAGGTCTTAAGGGTGCTGCCAGCATTCCAACAGATGACCTTGTTCCCCCAGCTAGACACTGTAGAAAGCACCATTCAATGCCGTTTCAGACCCTTACTGCAAAAAACTGACATTTATAAAGAATCGTTCTTCCCCCGAACCATTAGAGATTGGAATGCCCTTCCCGGTTCGATTATTTTGACAGCTGAAGGTGCTGAGGATTGTGTAGCTAAGTTTACATCTTTGGTTAGAGCAAGGGACTAACTTCCCATATCACAGGTCCTGGTGTATGAATGTCATTTGACGTATCACCAGTAACAATTCCGATTCTGATTCTCAAATATTTTCAAAATTCCACAATGGAATCAATGATCCCAAAGGTCAAGTACATAGAGGATATTTGATTTTTTCATTGTAAGATCGAATTTTATTTCATCGAATGAACACCAAAACTGTTATTTTCACGAGTGGCGTAGCCACGAGTGAAAATAGCAGTTTTGGTGTTCATGAGTGAAATAAAATTTGATCTTGCACTTAAAAAATCAAATTTTCTGTTTCTTACATGCTTCAAAAGGCAATATTTAGCGTCTTTAATGGTGTCGCTCACATTCGGAGAAAATTATCTTTGTTCCTGTTCGTTTCGCGTCAATTTAGTGGTGTCCATCGTGTTTAGTGGGTATACTATTGGGTGTAAACTGAAGGTTTGCACCTGAGAAATGGCCTGGGATGGTATTATTATGAATGATTAATGAAATAATTGAAGAGCAGTTTTCCAAAGAAGTTGCTGGCAAGTCTAACGTCGCGCGACAAAAGACGTGACGTCAGCGTCATAAATGACGTCAGTAACGTCCCCGTCACACATGAACTGGCTATGCGTCAATTAGAACACATTTCAGTATTGTTCAGTTATCTGACAAAGATAAAATTTAAATTAGAGTTAGATTTGAAGAAAAAAGTAGTCCCAAACAGTGAAAATAAAAAGTCGTATTTTCACTGTTTGAAACAGTGAAAATATCGATTTATATTTCACTGATAAATCTCTATCATTCATTGAAAAGCATGTAAGAAATATAAATACACTATGATGTAGGACAGGAAGATTGTAAAGGATAGGCTCAATGCTTGTAGGAGCGTTATTTCTTTCTTTCTTTCTTTCTTTCTACTTATACTGCGATCGGTCACATTTGACCATTACTCGCAGGTGTACGTTACGTACACATCAGGTTTGCAGTATGAAAGCCTACACAGTAATCATGTAATTACGGTAGGGGTCTTTGACCTGCACAGGGGATGATTCTCCTTGCACAGGGGGCCTCCAGTTAATGTCCTGGTCCGAAGGACGGTGCACTTTTGACATTCATCCTTGCAAATGATGCCAGTGGAGCGTTTCGGACACCGAAAGAATCGAACCGGGGGCCTCTAGCGTCAGAGGCAAGTGCACTAACCACGGGCTATTACGCTTCTTGGTCCATTGTTATTCCCTCTGTGCATTTATAATATATTTAACTGTACTAACTTTCTTGATAGCACTGTTCAAACTCATCTCATCCACTTTTTTCTACTTTTATCTCAACTAACCTATCAGCACTTGTTTAACAAAACCCATCTGAACTTCTCTAATACTGACTCCGAAATAAGACTGATCCAATATGACTCACTGGATTAACAGAATGAAATTAGGCAGATAAAGATGGTTTCGGGCATTGGGCAAGAAAGTTGGTTATGCGATTTCAGCCTGTTAAATGCAATATTATGCAGATAACTATGGAAAAGCTAAAACAAACAAAAAAGGCTTCTCACACTTCAAAGGGAACAGTCCTCGAAAATGGTGATTCCATCAAATACCTTGGCGTGACAATTACACATGACTTTAGCTGTGAACGACTTGGCTTCTTGAGGCGAAAACTATATCAACATCCCGAGGATGTAAAAGAGGCAGCATATAAGTGACTTGGTCACCCGAATTAAGAATATGGTGGTTGTGTTTAGGACCCCCAGGGAGATATCCTTCCAGAAGAAATCAGAAAAAAAGTTCAGAATATCGTAGCTACATTTGTATCACACAATTACTGCTTGGAGACTGGAAGTAAGACTAAAGATATACAATGGATGTTTTTCAAGAAAAAGAGGAGAGTAAGTAGGCTTATATTTCACTTCATCTCTGTGGTTGTTTGATTTTCGTGGTCACGGAGATGTTGCACTGATGAGTTAGGAGGCCTTCATGGACTGAAAAAAAGTATTTGTCTTAGTCGCGACGGAAGTAGGGGCTAGGATAGTGGCCACGTAAAATCGATTTAAGCCCCCCCCCCCCCCTCCCCCCCCCCCCCAGTGGAATTCGCTTGAATCGTTTCCGCTGACCGTTCCAATGCGGTTCTTCTGTCGCGGTTTATTTTTGTTATAGTTTTTCTTTGGGTGTTTGTGTCGCTTATATTATTTTATTTTTGATAGCCTATTAGCCATTTTTGGGGAAAGTAACTGTCGTTTTGACTTTCCGCTATCGATATTTCCATTAGGGTCTGTTGTTTCATGTTTGTGTTTCTTTCCCTTTGGTGTCTCTGATGGGAGCTGTGGGTTAATTGTATCGATACCTTGTCATTGCATCCACTTCTATTATACTATTATTAAGCACCTTTAATAGTGACTGGGTAAAATCTTAGGCAAATGGGGGTGGGGGAGGGGGCAAATTCAGTCTGGACTTCGAGAAGGCTTAGTTTGACACATCCTATCATGAACTACTTAAAAAGCAAATTATTTGTGGTTATGGCATTGGAGGAAGACTCTGAAATGTAAAATGGATAGATTTTTTTTAGAAAATAGTGAGTTGCGAGTTGTTGTTGATGGTGAAACTTCGGAGTGGGCTCTAATTTTGTCGGGTGTCCATCAAAAGGGACTGTTCTTGGTCCATTGTTGTTTTCCTTGTTCAGTAAAGACATCTCCACTCACACTGACAAAGAGATAAGACTTTCGTAGATGGATATGTTTGCTACCTGGAAATTAGAGATGCAGAAGGATATATTTAGAATGTTAGGCAAGAAAATGAAGCACGAGAATTCTGATGCCACAGGCCGGGGCCAACGGCAACGATAGAATCAGAAAAATCCACTGTTTTGCCTTTGACAAATGTCTAAGTGAACAAATTGACCTTGATGTTAAAAAAGTCAAGGTCAACCAAAGCTCATCATTTAAACAAACCTGGTAGTGCTCAAGTCCCTAATGCTGTATACCAAGTCTGAAGGTCAAAGCAACTTAGTTCCCGAGAAGAAGATTTTTAAAGGTTTTCACCATATATGAGCATGGCGGTCATCTTGGTCATGTGACTGCAATCTCAAAAATAGATTTTCATTGGGAAATCCCACAGTCTCCACATATAATTTGGTTCCAGTTATTATTATTATCATCATCATTATTAATGTGTGTTTCTTACTTTTTCGCCAAACAGTTTGAGAGGGTTACCAGGTTGTTTATCCAGCGGTGACTGAACCGACTCCTTTAAGTAAGTCCATTTGGCGAAACAGAAGACCGTTTGGGTTTCCCATCGTGTCGTCACAGTCACCGCCGGAATAACAAGATCATAATCCTCTCTTACCTTTATTATTTATTTATTTATCCATTCTATTTTACACAACTATAATTATCAATAATATAAAATCTGAAGTCATGGTCTTATATCGGTCCGCAAAGTCCGCAAATTAGAAAACACACACACACACACACACACACACACACACACACACACACACAAAATAAACTTGGTAGGGTCGAAGTCCCTAATGCTGTATACCCAGTCTGAAGGTCATATGCCTCTAAGTTCAAGAGAAGAAGATTTTTAAAAGTTTGCACCATATTTGAGCATGGCGGTCATCTTGGTCATGTGACTGCAATCTCAAATAATTTTTCATTGGCTCACCCCACAGAGTCTCCACATAAAATTTCGTTCCAATCAATCCGACCGTTCATGTTGAGAAGAAGAAAAAAATCCCGAATCTCTCTGAGCCATCCAGGTCAAAGGTCAGTAAATGAACTGATAAACTTCCATTCAGCTGACTCCAAACAACAATTCTAATGCCACAGGCTACAATACATTAGAAAAATCCACTGTTTTGCCTTTTTTCCATTCGAAAGTCTAAGCGACCAAATTTGACCTTGACGTAAAACAGGTCAAGGTCAACCAAAGGTCATCATTTGAACAAACTTGGTAGGGCCCGAGTCCCCGGTGATGCATACCAAGTTTCAAAGTCATCGGCCATTTGGTTCCTGAGAACAAGATTTTTTAAAGAATTTTACCATATATGAGCGTGTGGCTCCAATCTCACGAATAATGCCCATACAGGCCACGTAAAATCGATTTAAGCCCCCCATTGGAAATCTTCCACTGACCGTTCCAAGCCGGCTCTTCTGTGGCGATTTATTTATGTTGTTGTTTGTTACTTACTGTGTGTATCACTTGTGTCTTTTAATTTTGGATGGCCATATGGCCATTTTGTGGGAAAGTAACTGTCCTTATGGCCTTCCTTTGTTTAGGTTTCCATTATCAAGGTGGGGGATCACATGGTTTAATACGTCATACAAAATGGCTTCCAGTACTGAAAACTTGTCGATTCAAATAAGATTTTCCACTTGTAGTCCTGTGTTTCATTTTTTCAATGTTTTGGAATATGACGCAGAGTACAACAAATAAGGATCAATTCATGCTTAGGTCAAAATTTCTCGGGGCAGATTCTCATTGTTCCAGTTTAATCACTTCTAAGTTGGAAAAAACACTAATAAATACGGGAATCTAGTGCACTGTTCTTGAATTTTAGACAACAAAATTCGAATTTTATCATGTGCTACTAACATACTAATACTATTTCTGTTTGAAAATGAGCAGTTGTACAGAGATGGTTATTGCAAGACTAAAACTTTAAAATTTACATTTCATGCTTACGATTCAGGAGAAGTTTTTAGAAGTCGATCAAGTACACTACTTCGCAGCACGATGATTAGGTGCACTGCAATTTTCAACAGTATGAGAGGTGGCTTTATGGTTCATTTTTCGAGTTGTCTGTCAAAGATTATTTGAAGGATAGAGCTAGGACTGGTCGACCCAGTGTCAGGATAATGTGACTGGGTGTGGTATCATGTAATGTGGCTGGGACATGATACTTCAGGGAGGTAGCACAATAAAAGTGCACTGAGCTCCTTGTCGCAACCAGACACCGTCGTGATATGACAGAAAAAAATATTGAAAGCGACGTTAAACCCGAATTCATACACACACACACATGCACACACACGCACACACACGCACACTCACACACACTTGCGGTTTTAGAGAAGAAGATTTTTAAAGATATTTCCTACATAAGTCAAAGTAAAAAACCAAAAGGGCCCCAGAGCGAGGAACTTTTATGGTCCCAAGGCTATAATTTGAACAATCTTGATAAGGGTCCACTAAATGAAGCTTCACACCAAAAATCAAAGTCTTGGGCCTTGCGGTTTCAGAAACAATATAGTTTAAAGATTTTTCCTGCATAAGTCAATGTAAAACCAAAGGGCCCCAGAGCGAGGACATTTTTGGTCCAGGTCTATAGTTTGATTTGTCCAAAAGACGAAGCTTCATACCACATATCAAACACCTGACCCTTCTGGTTTCAGATTAGACTTTTTAAGGTTTCACCATATAAGTCTATGTAAATCCAAAGGGCCCTGGGGCGGGGGCAGTTTTGGCCCAATGGCTATAATTCGAACAATCATGATAGAGGTCCACAAGACGAAGCTTTATACCAAAACTCAAACACCTGAGCCTTCTGGTTTCAAACGCGAAGATTTTTAAAGCTTTTCCCTATGTAAGACAATGTAAAACCAAAGGGCCCCGGGCGGCTGCATTTTTTGGCCCGATGGCGATAATTGAAAATCTTGGTAGAGGTGTACTAGATGTCAGTAGTATAGGGGGGCGCTTGGGGACAAAAATTGGGGGACAAAATTATGGGGACATTTTGCTGTTTTTGATGTCCCCCAATTCCCCATAATTTTGTCCCCCAATTTTTGTCCCCCAAGCGCCCCCGCTTGATGTAAGCTTGACTAGGCTAGATTGAGACTTGGGTGGCCAGTAGTGTGTTAGCTGAATACCTTCAGAAATGGACTTAGTGTTTGGGTGGATTGACTTTGTCCCCATAAATTTGATGTCCCTGAAATTTCTAGGGACAAAGCTTTTGGCTATGTTTGAAAATGACTTAGTTTTTTGATGATCTTTCAAGTAGAACCATGTGTTTGTGTGGATTGCCTTTGTCCCTATAAATTTGATGTCCCTGAAATTTCTAGGGACAAAGCTTTTGGCTATGTTTGAAAATGACTTAGTTTTTTGATGATCATTCAAGTAGATCCATGTGTTTGTGCGGATTGCCTTTGTCCCTATAAATTTGATGTCCCTGAAATTTCTAGGGACAAAGCTTCCACTGACCGTTCCAAGGCGGCTCTTCTGTGGCGATTTATTTATGTTGTGGTTTGTTACTTACTGTGTGTATCACTTGTGTCTTTTAATTTTGGATGGCCATATGGCCATTTTGTGGGAAAGTAACTGTCCATATGGCCTTCCTTTGTTTAGGTTTCCATTATGGTCTGGTCGCTTAATGTTTGTATTTCTTTCCCTTTGGTGTCTTTTATGGATGGAGTAAGTTGATTGTATCAATTCCTGATCTTTGTTTTACTTCTATTTTGGCTATGTTTGAAAATGACTTAGTTTTTTGATGATCTTTCAAGTAGATCCATGTGTTTGTGTGGATTGCCTTTGTCCCTATAAATTTGATGTCCCTGAAATTTCCAGGGACAAAGCTTTTGGCTATGTTTGAAAATGACTTAGTTTTTTGATGATCTTTCAAGTAGATCCATGTGTTTGTGTGGATTGCCTTTGTCCCTATAAATTTGATGTCCCTGAAATTTATAGGGACAAAGCTTGAAATTAACTAGTGTTTCGGTGGAAACCTTTCAAGAGGTCCAGGGATACCACAAAATGACATTATGTTGTTCTTGTATCTCAAGACTTCATAGTGTCATACTTATATATTGAGGCTATCTAGTACCAAGTTTCTATGAGAAATAAAAATCTTGTATCTAAAGACTTTATATTTCTTCATCAGTAGAAACTTGACTGTCAAGCGTCAAGTGTTTTGGCAAATGTATTGAGGCTTGATAGTAGCAAACTTCTGGATATAGATCTTGTATCTCAAGATCTATTTTTGTTTCATTAGTTTGACTATGAAGCGTCAGTGGATGTTAATTCTAGCCCTCTCAAGTTTAGATACTACTACCTCTTCGAAATGAAGAGGGGGTGAAAAGACACGAAAGATTGGTGAACAGTTTTAACTTTATTTGTCCCGCTGACTAACTTGATAACGATGAACAGAGGATTCGGACCGCCCCTCTGTCCTCGTTTACAATTTGAAACCTTAACAGATTTACAACATTAAATACATGGGGTATTTCTTTGATCAGCAATGTGTATTTCTCAAACATTTGCAAACTTGAATTCTATGTTTGTAAAGAAACTTTGGAGTTGGCATGTCATTTTGAGTCCAGATCAATTTGCCATAATTAGACTTAATTTGTTTCAGATCAATTTGCCATAATTAGCACTGAACCATCTGTCAATATCTCTGTCATTTTGGTATAAGTCTTCTCCTGTGCCATACAGTTCCTCATGAATAGCTTTCTTCAAGTCTAGTCCTTTTTTCAAGTTGACGCATAATGTAAATACACCACATTCCACAGTTTTTACTCCATGGACTTTGCAATGGTTCTGTATTTTGAATCCAACTTCTGGAATTTCTTTGGATGAAAGGTAGAATATAGTCTTCTTCTGGTGGCATGCCATAAGAATCAAAGTAGAAAGCTTGATTGCCTCTGAAGTATACGGTAACCCAATGTTCTCCTGGTTCCTCTGAATTGTCAGTGTTTATGATATAGACTTTAATGTCTAGAGGTTTCTTCTCTGGTAAGAGATCTTTGGCACATACATCTCCATTAACAGACATGTGGTATAGAATTTTTCTCAGTTCATGTGTGTTCATTTTTCTGGTGATGTCTCCGACGGAGTAGCTTCTATTAATTTCTGTTTCAAAAAGTCGCTCCACTCGTTGTAGTCAGGCTTTCTTCCGTATCTGTTATGACTGTTTTTCAGGAACATCCAGTTTTTATAGGCTTCGACTTTTTCAGATGGTGTTAAATGGTCCAATCCTGTCATAGCACTATATTCTTTTCTTCTTTCTTCTGATGGTACTTCATCCAGGAGCAACTCGTCCCATTTTTGGATGACATCGTAGATGTTGAGATTATTCAGGGCATGGGTATGTAAAGCATAGTCTGTAATCCATTCGTTTGGTTTTGTCCATAAGCACAAGTCATGGTATTTCTGACTGGGATGATTTATTCTACATCCTTGGCACTGGTGACGGGCATAGTCAAATATAGCAGTCATCAAGTTGATCCTCATGGCTCGTATAAGGGTATCTTTAATCCATTTGTGTCGTCCCGGTGTTTCATTGTCTTCTGATAATCCCTCAAATTCTTTTTGAAGCATGCCATTTCCAGATGAAGTAGAATCTGACCATACTAGATAATCCCTCAGTTCTTCTTCAATATAGTATCCACTATGCATCGTTTTTTTTTTTCAGTAGTCTGTGGTTATTTCTCTGAGTCCGTTTATTTCTATCAGATTATCAAATTCAGCATACACAATGACGTTGATAGTCTTTGCGAGTGATGTGGCAAACTGAAGTTCTAGTCTCAGGTTTCCAGTTTTTATAGGGTGGAGATGACTCTGGTCAGCAGCTTGATCAGGTATGAAGTCATATCCCCAGAATGTGTATCCGTCTTTGTAATCCTCGTAATCGATGTTACAATTTTGAACTTGGTCTCGACTACTCAGAGCCTGATACAGTGACATGTATGATCGAAGATACTCGTTTCTGGTGAAGTTAGGTTCAAAGGGCCTGCCATAGATATTATGTCCATCGAGTGTGACATCCAATTTACTGAGATTGAAAGGTTGGAAGTTGAAGGCGTTGGTGGGTAAGGTGCCATTGAATGTATCATAAGGAGCCATGCCAATAGATATTATGTCCATCGAGTGTGACATCCAATTTACTGAGATTGAAAGGTTGGAAGTTGAAGGCGTTGGTGGGTAAGGTGCCATTGAATGTATCATAAGGAGCCATGCCAATGAACAATCGTTTTGGAAGTTGACCCTTGAACAGATGGTCTTCAATTTTAGATCTTAGTCCAGTACCAATGGTAAATGTTTTCCTCTCAACTCTTCTGATGGGGAATTTGGCATTATGTTGAGCAATGCTCTGATTCAAATCGTTTGTGATTGCTGGTAGAAGTTGTACATTTCTCACTGACAGTTTGGCTACATCAATTTTGAGTACTTCAGGGTAACCATCCTCAGCCATGATACAAAATTGAGGAGATGCTCTGTTAAGTCTGAGTTTGATTTCGATGCCATTCGGAAGATATTTGTCTTGCATGGCCAGATCTAAATGTAATCGGCCCATGAGTTCCAAAGATTTACTTTGTTTTGTAGCTACACCTCGGCCTTTTTTATGCTATCACATTCAAAATCCTCAAATTTCCCAGGTTCATCTTCATACCAGTGTTTTGCAGCTTTTAACTGATTGTCTTTGACATCTGCTCCAAAGGAAAATAAGTTTTCTATGTAGGCTCTGTACGGATATGTATCCATATTACTTGCGACCAGTTTATTATTCGGGTACAAATCGATGCTGCTGAACATACTGTGAAAGAAGTTGTTGATAGGGGCAACCTTTTTATCCTCAATATTAGTTCCATCTGGTTTCAGGATTCTACATTTCAGATAAAGATAAGTTTGAGATAAATCTGTATAATATTCAGTATGGGGTGGAACCAAAAATTCAATGGGTGCCTGATAACTATCCAGGGAAGCGATAGGATGATAATCAGTCCACTGAGTTTCTTGCATAGTTGTCATTGTCGGAGGAACGGATTGCATTTCCAACTCCGTTTTGCTGCACTCACAAGAACCTGATTGCATCATTATTGATCGAAAATATCTTTCGGAAATTTAAGATTTTTTGGAATAGCAGTTGAGTTTTTCTTTTTTTGACCCTTCTTAACACCTTGACGTTTAGTCTTAGACTGATTCTATTTAGATTTGGCTTTTGATTTTATACCCCCACTTAATTCACCCAGAGCTGATTTTCCTAGCGATTTCAAACTTTGTTTGCCTCTTTGTTTCAAAACTTGTTTGATATTTTGACCTTCCAACATATCGCGAAGAGCACCTAGTCCCTCCTTTTTTGCAACTTGTTTTGCACTTTTTATTCCTGCTTGTGCTAGAGGTTTTAAAATGGGAACAACACTTCGCATTGCTGTTTTAAATATGGAACCTAAACCATGGCCATATTGTCTTGAGACACCTCGATAGACGGGAAAGTCTTTAAATCCCGCTCCAGACTGATGATAATGAATAGTACGCATTATTGTTCTTTTTTTTCTGAAGTGTAGTTTGATCAATGTCTTCCCAGTAATGAATGGAATATCATTACCTGTATCGCCTTTTATACTAATGTAAACTTGATCAATGAAGGATTTTGCCACTGGAACGTAATGCAAGTTGAGAAATTCTTGATGGAAATGAATTTCACCAGTTGTATTTGCAAATGGAACTACTCTTAAAATGGGAGCTGTTATATGCCCTATGTTTGTGTAACCGGCCACATCGGAATACACAAAGAAGCGACTGTTATGAATATTCAAGTTAACACCATATTTGAATTTGACAGCATCGTTGCCTTATGATTCTCCGTGAAATTGTTTATCGATGCCTAAAATGATTGCTAATGGTGTTGGAAATACTATCTGAATTTGATTTGTGTAAGATGAACCAGCAGGATATTCTACAGCAACCTTGTTGCGTTTTAATTGACTTCTGTATTCAAGATGAATTTTAATGTTGTGCTGAGTCAAAATCTTTTGAATACGACTCTCAAGTGCATTTTTCATTTCCATAATCAAATGTTCAGGGCTAGTATAATTTCCTGTTGGAAAGGTTACTTTATAATCTGAACATCTTTTTGTTTGTTTGCAAATTTCATGCCTTAAGTGATCAAACTTTATGTCAATGAAAGCATTATTTGTTAATCGAAGAAAGAAAAAAATATTTTTATCTGTGATATTCATGATTTCACCTGGTGTTATTATTTCTGCTAAAGCTACCTCCCAATTTTGTTTGTCAATTTGAATAGGACAATCTAATTTGACTTTGAAAGTAGATTGAGTATTTTGTGGGAAGGTGTCTAAAGAACTGTCACTTAATAATGTCAAGTAAAATTCTTTCACGGTTTTTGTTTATCCTCAGGGAGAGAAGATGAAATTGGAGTTTGTCTTTTGAATTTTAATCCTGGGGATGGTAAAATGTATCCAACAGAGCTACTGAGTAATATCAACCACAATTCTTTGTCTGGACTTCTTAAACTGATTTGTACCAATGAGGTGATAATGATGGCATAAACAACAATAATTTGAGCCAAAAATGTTAAGCGATTTTTTGCTAATATTCCTTGACTACCGTCTGCAGATTGTAAAGAAGCAGTGTCACGCACGAATGAGCTTCTGAAATTCATGTTCACGGTTTTTATAGAAGATCTGATTCTAAAATCCAACTATCAAATTTAGATGGATACCCTTTCCAGTGAACTTTTATTTCTTTGATCCACTTTTTACCAATTTTACGTTTTCTGCGATCTATGATAGATTCAATTTCGAAAATTTGATCTTTTTCTACACGTTGTAACTCTTGCGAGTAAAAAGTGCCTTTGACTACTTCGCCATCTAGATCTACTATTTTATAGATTACAGGATTTTGATGTTTTTACACAGCCGAAATTTGAAACAACTCTTGTGTCCAGTTTGGTAAATAACCTTTATCAAAAGTACGTTTTGTCTTGTTAATGCGAACATAATCACTGACTTTTAATTTTGGACTTTGATGTTTTTGTTTCTTTCCAAATAAATTTTCTGACACTACAACTTCGTTTTTGCTAGTTACAGATGCAGGTGCACATTTGATACTTCGATGGTATGCATGGTTGTAGCCATGAACTAATTTTGGAAGTACATCGATATATCTCAGTGTACGATGATGTGTAAAATATTTCCACATGCGACTTTTCAAAGTTCTTTGAAATCTTTCGACAATACTGGCTTTAGTTTCAGGATTTTCTGTCGTGAAAAAATGAATCTGTTTTGACTTTAAAAAATTCTGGAAATTTTTATTCTTAAATTCTGTTCCTTTATCAGACTGGAAGCTTTTTGGACTTCGTTTTTTCAAGAACAATTTGAATGCTTTGATCAAAGTTTTACCCATCTTGTCTTTGATGGGAACAACCCAGGCAAATTTGGAAAATACATCGATGACACAAAGCAAGTATCGGTGTTTGTCATTGATTTTAGACATACTTGATACATCTGCTAAATCTGCTTGCCATTGATAATCGATTCCTGCAACAACAGTTTTTCGACGTTTGAATTTTCTTCGAATAGGTTTATGCAAAGTGTACGTCTTTTGTTTCCTCAACCAATCCCTGACATCTTTAAGTTTTACTTTTTTAGAAGTTTTTTCTAGCTAACTGGAATAAAGCTTGTTCTCCAGCATAGGCAGCAGGACTTTTAGGATCATAATATAATTTTTCAAACTTCATTGTTCATCATAGGTTAACCATTTAGGTATGAAAGGACCTTCCATTTCTTCTTCTTTTATATGTTTTCTCGCTAATCGCCTTACGTGTTTTTTGACTGATGGCAGATCATATTTACGCTGTTTTGTATTGGGAGTCCTTATTTTATGACGTTTTGTTTTAGGAGGAGTCACAAAGACATCTTCTGGTGATTGTTCAGGAGGAGAAAGCTGATGTTCGTGCATCCATTCCCATCTATCTCTATTGCCTACCACATCTTGAGGAATATTCAATTCTCTCAACCCTTGTGCAAAAGCTTGCCAGCCCGTGGGCTCAATACCTTTCCTATGTCTGATCACATCATTGACCAAGTCGATAATGTTAGAACCAGGAATAGGTTTTCCATACATCTTGACTGTACCATCATCATCCCAAGCTATGTTTTTATTTTCTTGCAACAAAGAAAGCAAAACCTGAGCTTTTCTTTTCATGGTGGAAGGAACACTGTCAATAATGTGCTGATCAATCTTCTTATGTTGAAGAACAGGCTGGGAAAGGGAAACTGAAGGTTCTTTAAAGCTTTTTTTATGAGCCGTCTTAAATTTGTGCAAAGTTTCACCAAACAACTGAGACTTTTCTGATTCCGAGATTTCATTATTACTCATAACAGAAGACAAGTCGTTTTGAAGATTAGCAGTAGCCGAAACTTCAGGATCAGGTGGTAATCTAGGTTTCTGAATTTGTTCCTCTTTCCAACTTTTCATATCTTCCCAAAGTTTGAATGGGACAATAGCCATTTTACGCCCTTCCATGATTTGGATTAAGAAGGCCACCAAGGACAGATCCTATGAGTGGGGCAATCAAAGGTTTGAGTAACAATCCTAGTAAAGCCCCGCCTTTCTGATTAATGGTTTTCTTTTTTGCTGCAACAGGGACCTGTTTTGTGCTCAGTAAACGAACATGCTGTTTTCTAGATTGTAAGTGTTGTTTCTGAGCTTTAGTTAGATGTACATTGCCTTTTATAATGTTTAAGCATTATTCCCCTACACAATCGATCACTTCTTTGGGTGAATCATTGATTATTTTTTGTCGAAATTTTGGAGGTAACTGACAAAGTCCTTCTTAAAAAGGACCTTATTTATTAATCAAAGAAGTTTTCTTTTTTTTCTCAGAGTTTTTCTTTTATGTACGACCGTCATGATTGTCGTGATGCACTATGAAGAATCCTAGTCGAACATGGGCTTTTATATTTTGCGTCTCGTAAGTTTCAAGTTTGGACCTCTGTTATTGATTCTAAAAGGTTGATTATACATTTTTTGTCCCTGCATAGCTTTTTCACGCATTGCAGCTTCAAATCCAAACTGTCTTGCAGTTTGAAAAACATGTGGTTCCCCAGCATAGAGTGGTTGAAATCTAGCAATATTTGGTGAAATGGTTTTTCGACGAGTTACAGAGCGAGCATTTTCAGTGGGCGATCGCATTCCAAGACTTTGCCATGATGTAATTGGACGTTTTCTCACAGTCAGAAATTTTTCATTAATTTTTCTAGGTTTTTTCTTTTTTTCAGAAGTCTTCTTTACAGAACTCTTCTTTTTGGCAAACCGTCTTAATATTTTATTACCATCCCATCGAATTAATGTTCTGATAATAACGCCACCCAAGAAACCACCACCACCAGGTTTCAAAATGATGTTACGTTTAACATCACTTTTGACCATGGTACTTGTTAATTTTCTGAGATCATCTTTATGTTTTTCCATAAATTTCTTTGTCTGTTTGGGTAATTTCATTTTACCCTCAATGATTTTTCTTGCAGCCAAAGAAAACCATTTTATCTTTTCAAGTAATCCCTCATTGAGCAATTGTTTGCGTTTTACAGTATTTGGTTCTCTACTCAAATTGTAGAGTGCCCTTATCAAGTTAGCTGATGTTCGTTTCGAAACCATAATGACTTGTGATCAATTTTCAAATCAGACACACACTTTTATATGTTTGGGAAATAAACAACTGGTCCTTGATGATTTGGTTTTGTAAACCAGTTTTGAAAAATATTTGTTCTAAATCTCAACAGATCTGGTGTATCTGGTTTCAAATCGATCAGTAAGTATCCATGTGGTTTGGATGTGGCATCATTGAAAGCATACATTAAATGTGGAGATTGAAGTTGTTTGCCAAAATTTTCACTTGCATTTTATCTCGAGGAATTTGAAACAAAATGAGATAATGTGCATTCAAACTGATAGTTCGACTATCTTTACTTTGGTGAAACAAATTTTGTGTGATGTATATCACACTTGCATTTCGATGATGCCCTTTCCTTGTAAACCACAATTTGATTTTTTCTTCATCTTTGTCTCCTAACATATCGTCAAAGACGATCAAGTGAGACAAAGTCGTATCGCTGACAATGTCATCATCGTCATTGGGAATTCCAGAAAGAAATGTGATGTTGGATCCTTCACGTTCTTGCAAGATATTATAAGTTGGTTGCCATTCTTTGTAGCACCACACGATACGTTGTGGTTGAATATCAAACAAGTCATGTTTGTATTCAATGACTTTTCTTACAAACTCTGTTTTTCCAGATCCACTTGGACCTGATATAAAGAGATTAGCAGGATGTTTGAAAAACAAACTGTTAATATCTTGTACTACTGGTGTCTGAATGCTTGACATGATGAGTAATGAGAAAGAACAACGAACAACATGTATATTTATATACTTTTAATGATGTAAACAAATCATTATTCATAGCCATATGGCACAGTGTACCCATTTTTCACAATCACACGTTTGTCATAGGTAAATCTATAAATCTTTGAAAGTTTTTCAGTGGTAACTTTTCTATTGGGATGTTTTCTGATTTTATGTTGATACTGCACAGGTTCACGGAAATCTCTATCTTTAGATTTTGCCCAGTTTAACATTTTCTCAAAATGTATGATTTGAGAAGTGTTAAAATCCAAAGTCAGTCCTTTTACTTTACAAGTGGATTTTCTATCACCATTGTTTTCAACATATTCGTAACCATAGTTCTTTGGCCCCATACCAACAAATTTTGTGATTTTTGCATTGGGCATTTCATCAGTCCATTCCCCAAGTCGATTGTTCACAATAGTTGGATTCCAAAGTTTTGGATTGTGGACATAGATTGCAGAGTCAGTGTCAAAGTAGAGTACACGTGTATCAAGTTTGTGTAACACACTGTACAATTTCAGTCTGGCTTGTGCTGTGACAAAAGATGCTACTACCACATTACTGCAACTATGAGGTTCAATGATAGAGTCTGTTTCTTCCCAGTTGACATGTAAAAACTGTTCACCATAGACATCAACATACTTGACTTTTTTCATGGGATTGCTTACCAATTCAAAGTATGTCGATGGTTCTGAAATGTATTCAGTTTTACTCATATTATCTCTTTGTGCCAATTTTCCCCACAAGTTATTCAACTCAGTCTTTGCAGTAGCCCTACGGCCCTTATTCTTTTCAATATGCTCCAATCTTATTCCCTCTGCCTCAAAGTAGTCCTGTTTGAACTTTTCTTTGTCTACCTCAGTTTTACACCAATCAGGATACCACTGGCCTCTTGCTTTATTTTGAGGAATGTATCAATGTACCCAGCAAAGATTCCACCTTGGCCAGTTTCTTTATCATACTGAGTTGTCTCAGGGAAATGCCAAACCTCATAAATTTCAGTAAGTTGATAACCAAGTTTCAAAGCTTCAAACAATTCTATACTGACCCAAGTTCCAACCAATTCTCTATCTTCTGCTTTAGTATGATGACAAAGTTGCGAGTTGTCTGACTTCTCTGCACATGTTCTACAGAGTGGAAACAGAAGTTTATTGTTACATTTGTAAGGGAGTGCAGGGTGGTACAAGTTTCTGGGTGGAAGAACTTTACATTTGATCAGACCACAATATTGTTAAATATTGTCTTTGTCAATTTCTTCTTGAGAATAGATCTCAGGATGACCTAGTGGGAAAATACCATATTTACAAATGTATGGGTACAGAGAACAGACATCAATGTACTTGATTTCTTGATCTGAACGTTCGTCCATCTCATGGTACAATTTGGTAGCATTAGTCCTTCCCCCAAATAAAGCATCTCTGGGTTTCAAGGGATCCAAGTTAGTAAATTCAGCTTCTACCAAAGTTTGGAATTCTTTGTCATCTCTACACTGTTTGTCAAAATCACATTCCCAACATTGTATGACTTCATACCCTGCAGCTTTCAGAGTTTCAATCTTTCTCAAAGTGGAACAAAAAAGAGTGTCCATCTTCAATTAGTTGTATGTGTTGATCTTATGCCTGTCAGGATAACATCTTTGACAACCATGCCAATAACAACCTTGAAATTCATAGATTTTCTTTTTTTCTTGGTCAAACCCATCAACGTAAAACTCACCAATTTTCTGTTCACCACCATTCAATGCATGTTGAATGTGTGTGTTTGTTTTCTTAGCCATTACTTGCAACCATCTTACAGCCTTGATCGAATATTTCTTTTGGTTTGGATAGCCTTCAGGAGAAATGATAGCTAGTGAGTTTTCTGGCATATGGTCCTTTCTCCAAACGAGTGAACAAGTTTGAGCCACCGTACATGCTTCTTTAAAGGGGTCAATTCCACTAGTTTCCATCAACTGCTGCCTAAAGCAAGCACAACCTCTCCTTAAGATATCGACGTCACTCCGACAATACTCTTCCATTTCTTGCCTGAAGTTAAAGATAGCATTAGATTCAACTTTAGACTTGTGCCATTGCAAGAAGTCGTCTCTGTCTTTGCTAGACATCTGGCCAGGGTTATACATTTCAGCAGGAAAGTATGGCCCCACATAGTTTTGGTTAGCTTCAGTATTTGCCAAATGTGGGATATAACCTTTCTTCATTTCTTTAAGTCCAAAGGTATCAGGGAAACTAGCCAAACGTATGTGCAAAAACTGAAACGAATCTTTGAACACAAGTTTTCCAGCTTTCATTTATGATGGTATGCCCATTCATGATCACATCTGGTTTGTAAGTTCCATTCTCTAAGAGATATCTTAAAATAAACTGACCATCATAACCACCAAAATTGTGTGCAATACAAACTGAGCCTTCATTAAAAGGTTGAAATAACCAAGTACAAAACTCATGCAAAGTACCAGGACCTTCAAAGATCATTTCTTTTCCTTGATCTTGGAACTTACTACAATTTTTACACTTTTCATGGATAGGAAAATGGATACACTGGTCACAGGCTCTATGTGCTACACAGAAATTAACTTTATGTTCTCCTGTATTTTGTGAAGATTCAAAATGAAAGAAAATGTACTTGGAGGAGGAGGAACTTCGTCACCTTGGTGCAAAAACGGGTTATCTGCATTTTTCAAAATTTACAGGACGGAGAAAAAACGTTCCATTATTTGTACCTTTTGGGAAAAGCAAACCATTTTAGGAATAAAAGCATTGACAATATGTTATTACTCAACTGTATAAGTAACAAAGTTTCAACTTTGAAAATAAAAGAATAAATTGAAAAAAAAAGCATTTAACCTGAAATGGCTTCTGAAGTTTTTGGTGCAAAAACAGGACAAGTGCCCTTATCATATTCTAGCACACTATATGTTTGGTGCAAAAAGAGGATAAAAGCACATATTCTGTTTTTGCACCAATTTTTGTTGTGTAAAACAATTAATGCACTAATAATATAAAGATAATATTTAATTTAATGACTTTATTTTAGAAAGAGGCTTATGGTCAGCAAAAAGTAAAGTCCATAGTGTCCTACCTTTCCCAGTACCTTTATAAATAAATTGATGAATATCCATGTAATCTCAACTTTTTACTTTGTCAAGTCGGGTTTTCAATGTTGTTTTTGGAAATGTGATGCACTTGAGCAATTCATAATGCATCATGTAAAGGTTTTCATTTAACTTCAAATCATTCAAAAGCAGCAGAAAAAAGAGCAGTCTAGTTTCCTACTATGGCCATTTATATTTATTTCTTAAGCAACAAGCTTAGATAGGCCCCTGTCCTTTGGCGCATGGAGAATAGATTGGGCTGCATGAAGCTTCCATGCAGAGCTGGAACTGCCTGCACATGAGTACTGGTAAACTGCTTAGAGGATCTAAGCCTACCAAGACAAAGTAGTGCGAGTCAGACTGTCCATGCGTGTCAACTCTATTGGTTTTATTGGGCGGCAGGGTTTGTCATCACAATGTTAGGCAAAAGTTCCACAAAATTGGAAGCAATGTCACTTGTTTGTTTGATTTGAGGTTTAACATCCCCGTCAGCACTGTATAGGTCCTTTTAGAGACGTTGCTTCCAATTTTGTGGGACTTACCCGACATTGAGATGAAATGCCATCTCAAGCCCTGTCGCCCTATGAAACCAATAGGGTTTATTTATAAGCATGGGCAGTCCGACTTGCAGTGCTTTGCCAGGGCAGGCTGAGATCCTCTAAGCGGTTTACCAGTACTTGTGTAAATAGCAGGCGGGAAGCTTCTGTGCTTAGTATCTTTGGGTCGATTGATAAGCGAATACCTCGTACACGAGCCAAGTCCAGATTTTCTTTGGGTCCATTGATAAGTCAATACCTCGTTCACAAGCCCAGTCGAGATTTTACTTTTTACAGAGCTCTGATGTCACAGGGTGAAGACTAAACACTACTGTAAATAACTGGTGTCTAGGTTTTGTACATGGTCAGTGATAGTCACGCGGACAATAGCAAGCAACAGGAAAACTACATTATGACGTAGATTGTGGGTACTCATTAAAAGGCTTCGTTATAAGAAAAGTATTCAGTACAATTTTTGTCTGCAAAAAAAAATGACCTTCTTGTTGTTACACTTGTAGCATTTTCCTTCAAGGTTTTCAAAATTATTTACTTATCATTTGTTAATGTGTTTATTTACCCTTCTGTTTACACATATATTCAACCAGCACAAAAGATTCACCTTTCTGAATTATCAACATTTCATTGATAATACTTAACCTCATATGCAGGAAAATATGTGCTGGAAAAGTTATTACATGTATAACATTTTACTGCTCCTTTCCAAACAGTGTAGATCAGTCGATGTCATCTGCAGATCAGAATCTACATTGTTATTGTTCCTCCTCGCTACTGCATCCCAGCTACTGAATAACAGAGCCCCTTCAGCGGCAAGGTTTAAACAAAATAGCCATCACGGGAACGAGTCTGTGAAATGAAGACCCCCTAAACCCCACTTTATATAGAGAAAACTGGGGTTTATGGGAGTATACATTATTTTTCTTATTTCTGCTCCAAGACATAGGTTGTGGGTACTCGTTAGAACCGCCTCAATGAGGCGGTTCTAACAAGCACCAACAACATATGTTTGGAGTAAAAATAAGAAAAATATCACTATTTTTCATGAGAAATTTCACCATTTTGGAGATATGAAAGAATGCACTATTTCGCACGAATGTGTTATCGTAATGGCTAGTTCATTCTACCAGTCCCTTCTGCTGATTCGAGAAGGGCAGTTATCTGTTTCTTGCGAAAGAATGTGCACTGTACTGGTTATCCCCTTACGTATTCGCCTGCCCAGAAAAAGTGTGGGTCAGTGAACTGACCTGCTCAAAAATGACCTAAATAGTGTTGCCTGGGCTGTTAAACTCCAATACAATCAAACAAACAAATCATTATACCTGTTGATGCAGGTACGTACACAGAGTGGGAAGGGGTGTTAACGCACCCTCCCCTCTTTTTATTTTTAAATTATCTCAGATTCATGCAGTATTTCACCCTCTGCAAAACACTCAAAATTCGCACCCCTCCTCCCTTTTTCAGAGTATGTGTACAGGCCTGAATCATGTTCTAAAATGTTGCTGTATGTAAGGCGAACAGTGCCGATCCTGATCAGATGAAATGTACAGTCTATCCAATCTGCGTCTAAGCTGTATGTCTAATAACGATATGACCTATAAAAGTGTTGCTCTAGGTTTTAAAATTTAAGCTCTAAGCAGAAGTGTGAAGAGTAACATTACTTTCATGATGGCAGCAACCTGGCATTGGTTTAACCCTTGTATTTAAGCAAACAGTGTATTCCCTGAGCAGCCGGCTGAGTAGATGCCACATCCTGCGTCACAATCTGATCTTGGTATTCGGTGTTTGCCAAAACCGAGCACACAATTTCTGACCAGACTCTATACATGTAGATAGCTCTGACCTACATGTTGCATCGACTGCTTCTATTATAAAAGCTTTGTCTTCTATCCTGTTCACAAGGTTCCAGACACACAAACACGGGACACATGGCAGCGGTGCTATATTCCCATTGCAACTTTCTTTCAAGGGGATAATTAAACAGATACCCCTTAACCCTTATCCTGCTTTTCACGACAACCCCTACCTTTGCAAGCAGTGTAGATCCTGATCAGATGGCTTCTGCCATCTGATCAGGATCCACACTGTTTGATATTCAGTTTTTGAATTTGCAGCAATAAATTACATCAAGTAATCTCATTGGTTCAAAGTCAGAAATGGGCATGGCTAACTTGAAAAGGGCTAAATATAATAGACATTGCCCACGTCATAGGTGGAAGATTCTACATGTCATTAATGGATTATCCCATTTTAAATGGGAAACCCCAAACGGTTGTTTGTGGAGCGCTGTGGTGCAGTGGTATGGCATCGGTTTTGAGATCGAGAGGTACCCGGTTCGATCCTCGCAAGAGCCACGTGTTTTTTTTTCTTGAGCAAGAAACTTTATCCACATTGCTTAGTACTGGTTCCTAACCGGGAAAAGAGGGCCACATGGAAGATTAGTACTAGTACTAAATGTGTTACCTTCTATAAATAAGGTCCATTATTATTATTATTATTGTTAATTGGCAAACGTTGCAGGCCCAGATCAGATGCCACAGAATGGCATCAGATTTAAATTGGGCCTTCACTGTTTGCAGAAACTTCAACTATTTTCTGAATGAATTTCTGAAACTTACTCAACCTAACACCCCTGAAAAAAAAAAAAAAAAACACTTTGAAAACGCTGTCTGCTAAATATGCTTAGTGCTTGGAGGGTTTATCTTTTTTAGGGATTCAAGAATTTTCACATCCATTCTGTCTTACTGAATATAATATCAAGTTTTACCTTTGAATAATATTTGTTGAATTGATTCTGTTGATGACAACAGTTTTTTTTTCATTTTATAATGACATTAAATTTAAAGTGCTATAGCTCCCAGGGGCGTAGCTTCAATGTACGTATGTGCGTACACATTGGATCCGCAAGTATGAGCTAGTTAAAGGAAAAAAAAAAGAGTAAAAAAACTCGTTAATTGTTCTATTTTTCGTGTTCGCCCGGGGGTGGGGGTTGGCTTTGTCCCCTGGTCCCCCATAAGGGGCACCGTTCCCTTAACCACCATTGGGGGAGGAGCCCCAGACCCCCATTCTTAGATGTGTTTTGTTATTTTGTCCCCAGCAACCTTCCTAGTTCGCGCTCTTCGCACCAAAATATTTCATTATCATAGTGACAGGGTTTCAAATTAAAACACATCAGTTACAAATATTTGATTATGTTTAAAAGAATGTTGTATTTTAAGATAGTTTAAAAAAAGAGCTTTAAAAGTAGGGCTTATTAATGCCTGTACTGTTTTTGCACCAAGTATTTTGTATTGCTATATAGAAATAACTTGGTGCAAAAAGAGGATAAGTGTACTTATCCCGTTTTTGCACCAAAAAAATATTAGCTTGTAGATAACCTTTTTTGCTTTTTTGCAAAAAATACAATTTCCCATTTAAGGTCAACTGAAATAATTCTTTTATACATGTATCATGATATAGTACACCATTTTATCAAAAAAAGTGATTTTGTGAAAAAATGTCAGTTAACCCGCTTTTGCACTAAGGTGACGACTTGTTTCTTCTTCATCATCATCAGATTCGTTGGGTGCATCACCATCAGTCTTACAAACATAAGATTCTATGTAACACTGATGATTTGCACCCTCGATGTCTTTACAAAATCTACATTTTCGATTTCCTGGACAAACATGATTTTTCTTACTCCCAATGATTCTAGTGAAACAATTTCCACAATTATAAACTAACTGACACATGGACTTTTTCTGTCCAGGTTTGATTCTTTTATGATTAGCAAAACATTGAGGACTGTAAAATTTTCTTTTACAATCCCTACAGAAACAAATGACTCCTGCTTCACATAATGTCTCATTGTAACATTTGTCACATCCATGGCGGCACATATGATCCCCTCTCTGTTTATATCCTTTGTCACAAAGTTCACAGAAGTAATAAGATCCTAGAAAACCAGTTATACTGGTGATGGTGTCATAATGATTGTCTCCATTATAGTATATATGTATAACTTTAGTCTGTTTTGTCATCACAAATTCAGGTTTGAAGAGAAGGTCATCTTTCGCATGTTGCAAATGTACTTTGATCAGGTAATCAGGTGCTAACACAGCTTGGATCTTCTTGTATTCGTCAAGTCCACATGGTTTGGTATGTGGAACTTGAGCTCGATCCAACAACTTCTTAGCTTCACTGGTCTGGAAAGACTTGGTAGATTTACGTATATGTTCCCATGTCTTCTTCCAGGTCTGACTCTCGTCTTTGTCAGCATAACATTTGCCGACAACCACAGCTCTGGCTAAACAGATGGAGTCTTCTGTATTGTTGATATTAACAATACTTCTTTTCATCTTTCTCATGTTGTTAGAATCGAAGTAGAGTCCATAATGGAGTGGCTTTCTTCCACTTCCTACAGGGAGTCTTGTATGGGTCACTTCCATAGACATCTGGCCATCATCGATTCTGAAGTCTTCATTGGACTGTAAGACTTTCTCAATTTCTTGTGATAGGGCATCTCCAGTTAATGAGGATTCATCTGTGAAAGGTATAAAGACCCCAAGTTTAAGTCCAGGATGGTAGATACTGACTCTTATTCTATCATTGCCCTGTGCCTCGGTATGTCTCTTTTTATCATCCACCAATTGTTGAAACAAGCGTGGAACAAATTCTAGTGGTGATGTCTTTTCAGGAAATTTTCTCATGTCCACGCTGTATACATTGGCCTTTGTTCTAAATCTTCTCGACTCCCTCTGTCTTATTGGCTTCATGGTATAATATTGTTCATATTCTTCATCTTCATCTTCTGTATCAGAATAATCTACTAGCTTAGGCCTCTTAGGCTGCATCTCATCATCCGAACTGGATGGAGTTCTTATTCTTTTCCAATGTTGCTTTGGCATGTTGGCTGTTTGGTGTTCAATGCTGAACTATGAAGCGTCAACCTGAAAAATCCGTTTATACTGACCTCAGGAAAAAAAATTGCAAGAGGAAACGTGATCAACTTGCGTTGATCATCGTGGTTCCAAATTCCTCCCCGGTACACTCGTGAGTTACATAGTGGGCTGCCCTGCACCTTAGGACTCCTGGCGATTTGAGATTATCTCGAATACACTTAAGAACCACCTAATGTCTCTATGGACCAGAGTGATTCCCAGAGCGGAGGCTTCCCGTGAGCGTGGGTCCCCTTAAAGATGCCTGAGCGTAGCTACCTTCTACTCTGTTTAAGCATATATTTGATAACCTCGCATCTACGGACTAAGGCGGAAACAGCACGCATGCATTATTCACAGACCAGTAAGCTAGATCACTAGCCTGTTTATAACACGAAATCACTTTGTATATATAGTATACCCTATGAATTTGATAAGAAATGGTTTTGTGATTTGCATATGAAAACTATCTTTCTTTTAAATTTAAGAAAAGTAAGCCTACATTCTATGAATTATGTATAAATTTATAAACTTGTATATTATTTATTTCGAAAAAAAATTATTTGACCCCATTTGAGCTATAAATAGTAAAATGACAATGATTTTTATCATTTTTTCATATGTTACTATTTTTAGAATTCCTATTCCGAAAAACCAATAATGCTTATAACTTGCGAATGGCTTAACCGATTTTCAAAATTCTTGTTTCAGATTAATCATGACTACCAGCCGTATACTACCCTGGGAAATAACGGAGATGATTTTGACATACAACATGTACAACTGTGGAAAAGGCCGAGAATTTACAGAACGCATTCAAGACAGTTGGTTTTCTATGAGAATGAAGATTGTGAAGAACACTGGTTTCAAATAACTTACCAAGATGAAATGCTTCATTTACTATTACTTATTGATGAACTTCCTAATGTATGTGATAAGAAACGATTAGAGTTTCATAGACAGATTAGCCGTTTTCATTTTCAACATCAAGCAACCCTTAAGAAAGCAAAAAGATGGCTAGTCACATTCTTTAACTTTAACACGCGGGACATGTTTTACATGTCTGAGAAATTTCATCAACACTTTCTTCATGGTAATGTATCATCTAGCTTTCTCTATAGAGATACGTTTTTTTGGGATATCTGATACTGAATGAGGAATATACCAAAGCTCAAGTCAAACAGTTATTCTGTAGTAGGGACAATCCAGATCTTATGATATTACCATCTGGATGTTTGACAACGACTATTGGTCGGAATATATAAATGCCAAGGAAGGATATAAAGTGACATTAGGCAACGAACAGTTGAGAAAAGAACCTAAGATCGTATTGAAGTTTCCAACTCAATATTCTAATTGCATACTTAACTAAAAATCATGATTAAGACCATCAGAAAAACTCTACCTGTATCTTTAGATCAAATTCTGAAATTTGAGATCTACAGACTTGCACTTGAACAAACTTTGTCATTAGAGCCAGATAATGTAGATTTCTTGAAAACTAAAGATGACATTCATGTTTGGTTGAGAAGATATGATACATTTATGTCTTTTCGGCATGAGATGAAAAGAACAGCTTGGCTCATGAGTAACATACTGGATGAGTCACCCGTGAAACTGGATCAATGGCGTTTGCATGTAGCTAACAACGATGAGGTGATCAGCTACATTTTCAACATGATAATGGATATTGAAAGAGCTTCATCAGAACAGTCGATGGACTGCTCTGAAAACCATGATGAGGAACCGATGGAAACTGATATTGACGATTTGATCAAACAGATGGATTCTTTGATCATATAAATTGACCCGATACTCAGATCATCATTGTTCATCAACAGCATGGAGAAGAAGTGGTTTGAAGTACCTCTGACACAAGTGATAAAATTCAAACCTTACAGAAGATTACTACTTTGCATCTTCATACTGTTTTCTCATGAAGATATTTCTATGGAAGAAATCCAGATGAAATTAAATGAAAAAGAAACTTTTGAAGATTTCAAGAAATTGTGGTGGACTTGTGCTAAGTACAAACTGTTAGAAGATTCAATTATCACATTTGAGAACTGGAAAAAAACTGTAGCTGACAATCCAAAAGTGATCGAGTTTCTACTTTCGAAGACACCAGGCAAGGATGATATAAAAGAAAGCGATCTTGAATAGAACTTCATTCTGCTTCTGACTGCCACAGTGAAAACTTCAAAAATCTTAAACAAGATGGAATACAATAGGGATCCAAGAACAAAGAAATATAGTGATCCTGAAAGTATCTACTACCGTTGTTCAAGTTTAAAGAAGTTATTGAAACAACAATATGATATCCATCTTCTACGGACATTGGAAAAATCACTTCTTGATCAACAAGTGATGAGAACGCCTTATGGACGTTGCTTCAGATGTAATGCTACGACACACTGGTCAAGAGATTGTACACCGGGGTTCAAGCTACCCTACGGACACTGTTACATGTGTGGACTTCCAGATCATTGGGCACCCGAATGTCCACAGAAGCAGTTGATACAAGATGAGTTGGACATACCACCTACATTACCTACTGAAGAAATATCATCTGACACTCCTCAGGAAAAACAATCTTTTGTCGAGGAGAAACAGTCTTGTGCCGATGAGAAACAATCGTCTACTGAGGAGAAACAATCCCAGACTAGTGTTAAGAAATCAAGAAAAAGAAAGCGAACAACTTCTAACACTCGTGGTGTGAAGAAACCAAAGACAAAATAGACTTTAGAATAAGATAGTTAAGAAACATATAGTATTGTATTAAGAAGTTTTAAAACACATTAAAAACAGTAAAAAGTTTACCAGTCTTTGTTTATTATAAAAGGTTATTCTTTAACGAAATCCATGGGTTAGCCCTAAAAAGGACTGTTCTTATGTAGCTAGTAACTTAAACAGTTACTAGCCACGGAATGGTTCTACTATAGCGATCGGTTTAATGGTAACCGATCCAACACCTCTCCGAGTCAGGAACTGCTGGAAAGCCAGTCCGCTTTGCAGCCTTTTAACTTTCTTCCAGTACTCTTCCTCATTACATGGCTGTTGTCTTTCCACCTCAGGACATTTCGTTCGGTGGAAGACAGCACGTAATTTCTTGAACCAAGTCATATTGGAACAATATGGAGAGAACTCAAAAGCAGAAGGGCTTTTATACAATGTAGGAGGATTGACCTACTTTAATCGAACAACCAATCAAACTGGCTAACGAAATAGCCAATTATGATCATCCTAAGAGAATTCTTCGTCTTTGGTGTAGCAATGATGGTCTATGTTCGAAACATAGATCATTATAGCCAATACCAGACTTAGGAATCTTTTGTATGATCATCAAAAGGTACTCTTTCAAGAATAAGTGGTGGCCCTGAAAAGGACCATTTGGTCTAGAGAACCTTCAAAGGTTCAGGTTTTGTTCCAGGCACTCATCACATATGGACAAACTGTCGTCTTCAAAGAACCCATCGTCATCATCAGGGCAGTTGTGCTCCTCTCCAACATACCTTAGAATGACGTAGCACTTACCACATTCAAGATAAGTTGGAGCATTACACTCACTGCAAATACCAGACTTTGGGTATTCATCCATGGTTATGAAGTTTGTAATAATCATGAATGATATATATATATACAAGTGACATCGGATTGACCTACTTAAAATGAAACACTGGCTTAGCCAATCATAATCAGAGAATTCTTCGTCTTTGGTGTAGCAATGATGTTTGTTCTTTCTAAACATCATAGCAAATACCAGACTTAGGAATCTTGATCTAACATTATTAAAGGACATTCATTTAGGAGATATGGTGACTCTGAAAAGGGCCGTTGGGTTTTTGTTAGTTTATAAAACTAACACTGACAGCAGATTCTCCCACCGCATGCTGGACATCTGGTTGCCCAGGATTCATAAGTAATCCTGGACCAACTGGAAAGATAGAATGGAGGCGCTGTCGCTTCTTGGCTCCAGTCTTCCGTCTGTGTGGCAGCAGAGGGCCCAGGTAGCTCACCATTCCTTTGTTGTCCATGTACCAACTCTGCTGCCTCTTTTCTTATGGCTATCATCTTCTCCATATTGTCAATCGAGGAAAACAATCCTTCAGCTTCTCGCTTGACTATGACAAACGAGAGCATCAATCCTCTCACGCCACTCTTCAGTGACTCCATCTGTTGTTCCAGCGCTTTGAAGTAGATTTCACTGTTGTGAGCCATTTCGTCATGTACACAGAAGTGCAAGGAAGTAGGCCAATGCATTGGTATTTATGCATTGAACACGGACGTGAAAGAAATAATTTTTGCAAGTAGGTCAATCCCTCTCCAGAGTATAAAAAGGACTTGATCTACTTCAGATTTCTTGAAAAAAAACAATGGAACAGTCAATATCATTCGATGATCTCTTGCAAAATCCAGATCTTTTAACAACCGCTATCAATGAAACATTTGGTAGTGATGCTACCTTACAGCAACAACAATATACAACCATACCATCTAACCAACTGATCTATGCAAAACCCCAACCCAAAGTTATCGAAGTCTTAGTAAAGGAAATCAATGAGCTCAAAAACAGAGTCAAACAGTTAGAAGATCGTCCTCAACAACCATCATCACTGGAAATGAGTCCTATTAGGATTCCACTCCACTTCAATACCGTGGCAAATGAAGATGAACAACTGATGCAGTCACCAGCTATTGGACTTGGAGCTGCTACCAAACCCATACGTAAAAAGAAAACTAGATAAAAGAATAAGATATTCAAAACCCAAACAGCCCTTTTCAGGGCTATCAAACAGTTAAGAAAGAATAGCTATAATGTCTTAAGTTTAAAACAATTATATTACATACAAAATATATCTAGGCACTTTAGCTCAGTTGGTAGAGCACCTGTCTGATAAGCAGGAGGTCAAAGGTTCGAGCCCTATTCGTGCCAAACATTTTTTTTTTCAATTTCAATTTATTTCCAAAAGAACAACATAATGCCATCTTGTGGTATCCCTGGACCTCTTGAAAGATTTCCAACAAAAGACGAAGTCATTTTCAAGCTTGGTCCCTATAATTTCATCAAACATCAAAATAGGGACCAAGTCATTTTAGGCTTGGTCCCTATAAATTTCAAAAACTGAAGATTTATAGGGACCAAGTCATTTTAGGCTTGGTCCCTATAAATTTCAAAAACTGAAGATTTGTAGGGACCAAGGCAATCAACACAAACACATGGATCTACTTGAAAGATCACCAAAAAAACTAAATTATTTTCAGGCATAACCATAGGCTAAGTCAATTCAAACTTGGTCCCTATAAATTTCAAAAACTGAAGATTTATAGGGACCAATGTAATCAACACAAGCACATGGATCTACTGGAAAGATCACAAAAAAAAGTTATTTTCAGGCATAACAGAGACTAAATCCATCTCGGAAGGTATCTAGCAAGCACACTACCGACCACCCAAAGCGCAATCTAGCCTAGTCAAGCTTAGATCAAGCGGGGACACTTGGGGGACCAGATTATGGGGACCAGCAAAATTATAGGGACCAGTCCCTATAATCTGGTCCCCATAATCTGGTCCCCCAAGTGTCCCCCTATACTACTGATGTCGTTTGAAGAAATTGTTTGCGGACGGACGCACCCACGCACGTACGCACGACGAGCGACTGACGAAAAGTGATCTCGTCACTTTGTGACAGGTGAGCTAAAACAGGGGGTGGGGAGGGGGTACATTTGTTTTACATTTAACACGGGTCCTTTCCATATTGTCGAAGTGATGACACCTGAAAAGTGACAAGATCTTACTTAAAAGTGGACGACAAATTTGGTCAGTGAAGTTTTCCCCTCTTCAACCATAAAAATTGCGAAAACAAATTCTAGCTCCATTAAATTTGAAAACTACTAATAAATGATCACGTACACTGCATACCCCATAAATGATACCGTGCACTGCCAAACAAGATCGATGATCTCGTGTACTTATATTATTCTTAAAGATCATCGCATGGAGTTTTGGTTATCACTCGCGTTATCAAACCGAAGCTCCATTATCATCCCGAAACTGTAGACTTGCATTCCGGTAAAGATAAGTATAAAGGGCAATTCCCAACGCCCATGATATTATTTGTTGCCATATATTCCATTCTGTCTATTTAATGATTGTCGTGCAGAAGTTTACTGTTACATGCGCGCAACACCATGTACATTACATTTACTCACACCATTAAAGGCATGGAAACGTAACACCAGAATATGATAATACTTCCCGATCAAAAACGGGAAGGTAATATATCTTTACACCTGCAGAATTAGTGTTATCACGTAAAATGTAGTTTAGGTCGTAGTACCAAAGCGTTAATCCAAAATCATTGGTGCATAGACAAAATGGCAAACATCAATGTTCAGATCAGCAGACATGGATTCCAGAAGAGTGTAATCTGGCGTCCGCGGATGGTAAGCATTACTTGATAAGCAAGCTTCGCCCACCATGCCCCTCGACCCGAACGAAGAAAAGTTGTAAATGCCGAGAAGGGTATGCCCGCGATTTTGGAATATAGTTAAAGTTAAATATGTTCTATAAACGTGTTATCCTTTGGAAGCAAGGAATACACCACAGAAGTGAAAAATATGGAGTGTACATGTTTTCTGGACCAGACTGGCTAGTTTCGGCCAATTAGGCCTCATCAGTGACCCTCAGATATTTTCAAAATTACACAATGGAATCAATGATCCCAAAGGACAAGAAAATATAATCTACACTATGATGTAGGGCAGGGAGACGTTTTACCGCCGCCACACATTCCCACACACCAGCTGTAGTAAAGTTAAATATGTTCTATAAACGGGTTATCCTTTGGAAGCAAGGAATACACCACAGAAGTGAAAAATATGGAGTGTACATGTTTTCTGGGCCAGACTAGCTAGTTTCGGCCAATAAGGCCTCATCAGTGACCCTAAGATATTTTCAAAATTCCACAATGGAATCAATGATCCCAAAGGACAAGAAATTATAATCTACACTATGATGTAGGAAGTCTTCCTATGGCTTTCCATTTGCAAATATATCAGAAATAATTCTGGAAATGGCCACATTGTACGTATCAACAAGATCATGGTGCCTCCCATAGAACTTCTTTAGTGTTGATACCAGTTTGTTTTTTTTGATACGCCTGATCGGGATTGGAAAGTTAACAATGGGCAAATCGTTTATCGTACAACCTAGTAGTAAGCTTCCCGTTCTCAATATAGAGATAACAATCCAAGTATGAGGAGGAGGTTGCAGTCTCTGTTGTTTCCTTAATTTCAAGTTCACATGGATAGATGAATTCCAAGTACTCTGAGAATTTAGCATTTTTCAGAGACAATATATCATCTATATATCTTTAGGTGAAATTGAATTGTTGTGCAAGGCGTTTCTTTCCTGCTTTGAGGAAACCTTGTACAAACTCTGCCTCATACGAGTACAAGAACAAGTCGGCAAGCAATGGTGCACAATTACTAACCTTTGGTATGCCAATTGTTTTTTTTTTTTTTTTTGTTATTCAACTTTTGTTTCTGAAATATCATATTACAAAATAACACAACAATTCAAATTACCGTAAGATTCTACAAAACATACGAGTTAGTATTCATTACCAAACACATCACGAAAACACGCCTATTCAAGGATTTTGAAAGTTTTGTCCCCCAAAAAATGAAAAATCTCTCATAAAAATTTCCGGTATTCCCTATATTCCTGCACCAGACACAGGTGATTGGTACTCGTTAGCACACCCTTTGAAAGATCGCCAAAAGAGCACCCAGAATCCATGCCCCGAGCAACAATAAAAACAATTTTTTTCCCAGTTAACCCCAGTTTTACCAAATAATAGTGGAGTTTGAAGGGGTCAAGATTATATAGGCATTTTTTTGTGCTGAGAAACGTTTCATTGTTGTTATGTCATAGATTTGTATAGAGTATTATTACGTTATATGATAGAACAGAAAAAGGAAGTGAATAAAAATTATAAAAATAATAATAATAATAATAATAATAATAATAATAATAATAATAAAAGATAATAGTAATAAAGATATACAATAAATACAATTAGGTACTACTATATAAATAAGAAAGTCAAAATAGTAAAAAAAAGAAAAAATTGAAAGAAAGCAGAGAACCAGATAATGTAATAAAGAGTACATAAAATTTGATAAATATATGCTAAAAAAGAAAGAAAGAAAAAAAAAGAAAAGAAAAAAAAGACAAGAGAAGGACTCTGCTGTATTCTGTTTTGAAAGAGTGTTTCAATCTTAAACGTTCAAAAGATTAACGAGATTCTCCCATTTTTGTGAGAACTGGGTCATTTTATCCTTAAGAAATATATCTCTTTTTCTATTTTTAATCTATATTTAAGAAATGATCTAAAATATGTAATAGACGGAATTTGTTTTTGATATTTATTTTTAAAAATGAAATATTTTGCATTTAAAATAATGAAATTTTGCACTTGATTTTCATCTTTATTAATTTGCTCAGTAATACAAAAACAAACCTTTTTTAACGTTAATGGGGGTCGATATTACAATATTTCAAAAAGATTGAGAGTTCTCTCCAGAAGTCCTGAACATGCATGCATTCCCAAAATAAGTGATTAACTGTTTCAATTTCCATTACACAGAAGTCACATAAAGCTGAGATTCCAATATTGCATTTTAATAGGAACTTATTCGTTGGTAGTATTCTCAGTAGATATTTGTATTGAAAATTTTGTAGTCTAGAGTCGGTTGTAGTTTTTAATGAACAAGTGTATACACTTTTCCAATTTAAATTATGGTCTATAAACATTGTATTCCACTTTATTTCTGAACGATTTACAAGATTAGTTTCCCTGTTCCGAATATAATTATATATGTGTTTATTTGTTTGTTTTGATTGTAACAATTGTTTTATAAGTGACATATCTGCCGGAATATCAGCGGTTTCATTCCTTAGTTTTTGTTTCCAAACAAGCGGTATGCCAATTGTTTGCTGAAATAATAGGCCACTGAACTCCACGAAAATATTGTCAATTAGATATTCAAGCATCCTTATGACATCTGCATTAGTGTACTTTTGTGGTGCATCAGAGTGATCTCGAACGAAGTATGTGTCTTTGTAGCCAAGGACAACATACTGGTAGCGACGGTTACCATTCTTGTGGTAAAAACATTGATTTATGATTTCCTTGAGTTTAGATTTCAATTTATTATGAGGAATTGTTGTGTAGAGTGTTGAGAAATCGAAAGATTTTATGCTGTTTACTGAGAGAAAAGACTGTGCCTGAAGATGTTCTACAAGCTCAAGCTCTTTGTAGTTTTTCAAGATCCACATCTGATTCACACCACTCCTGCATATGCAGTGTCACAATGTTTCTGAAGGCCATCTTTAACTGCAGCAACTAAGGATTCGTGTTAATATCTGTGAAAGAGGTGTCTTTTATGGGTGGAGTAAGTTAATTGTATCAATTCCTGATCTTTGTTTACTTCTACTTTGGTTGAGCACTTAGCTGAACCCGCGATACATCTCTGCTTGTATGGATTCTTGTGAAGCTTGGGAATCCAGTACAACTTTGGAAGTTCCATATCTTCCTCTGGGAGGGAAATTCCAAACTAAAGCATCACCGATTGGTGGTTTCGCAGATTTTCATCTTTGGACAAAGAAGAAAGATTATATGTTGGGTTGCCTGTCAGAGTGCTCAAACCAAGCTCTTCTTTTAAGCAGTTTATATAGTGTGTTTTGCAAACAAACACAATATTGTTAGATGCCTTGTCAGCTGGAACAACGACATACCGCCCAGTGAGGCAAACAACCTGTCAGGCACTAATGTGTAATAAGTAATTACGCTTAAAGTTATGCCACCAAGTGTACGCAATGCTTATTAAGATTTTACTCAAAGACAGACTGTGAAATAAGTTACTGTACGATTTTAGTCCCTACTATAGAAAATTCTATGTGCATTAAGTAAATGCAGAATACTCATGTAATAAGTTAATTTGCATTAGCTTTTCTAGTGTGTACACAATATTAACTAACATAGCGCTGCCTAACACGATTTAACCTATTCGGCGGTCGAAAAGTTTGTTATGCGTGTTCATTTCAAAACTGAAATTCTTACCAACATGTTTATCTGACCCCGCTCAGCAAAAGTCGGGACCCATTCATATAATTTTGCTTCGCTCGAAAACCAAGATTTTTGCACCATATTTAGCTTTTTGGTCCTTCGAGATCTTTATGCATATTCTGAGAACTTACTAATGGTTTAGACCCAAGTAACTAAACTACTGTTATTCGGGACGTTTTTTTATATCACAGTCTTTCGAACAACTGACCCTTTGAAACTTTTAATGAAACAACTGTCCCTTTGAAACTTTTAAGGAAATTTCAGCACACTTTGTCATTGGTTTGCGTCATCAATCTTAACAGGGTAACTAATGATACTTTAGTATCCGAAACTGGGCTGCATTACGAAAACATGTCTATAAAATACAATGCCAATTTGTGGCAAAAAAAAAAAATGAAATTTTATGATGAAAATTGTGATATATTTTCTATTTCTGCTCAAAACATTGTACCCACACTCTATGATTTGAGCAGAAATAAGAATCATAATGTACATCCCTTAAATCCCACTTTAACTATATAAATGTGGGATTGGAAGGGGTCAAAATTATATAGGCGTGTTTTCGTGATGGTCTGACCTGCTTTGGGTTGTAAGAAAACATATTGTTCTTACGGAGTACTCATTTTATTCCTTCCTTTCTTGGTTTAAATATGTGTATCCGTTTTAAGTGCTGGGAGTACAGATAATAGACAGTCAATTTCACAAAACTGTGAGACTCGTAGAATTATAGGTTAAACAGCTATAAAATCTTAGATTTCTGCTGCTGGAGACACTCCGGTATTTAAAACATTGCAACATACTAGTAAATCGCCATTCATTTAAGTTCTATAGCGAAATGTAATGCTGCGTGAATTATTCAAGTGTACTAAGAACTCAGTTTGGTAATACAGTGTGCGAGATCAAACTACATTGAGCGCAGTGCACGCGATCGTTTCTATATCTTACCAAAAACGAATAAGTATCTCCTATTCCAAATCCAGAGATGGAAGGTCCGTCTCCAATCTAGCCAGATGTATTCGAAAACGTATGACTGGAAATATTTCTTTTTTAAATCATTCTTTTAAAATGCAATCAAGATATAGCGATATTTCTTTTAACTCAAAATATCTGTAAAACTGTGTAATTAATCTCAATAGCTGTGTAAATGAGCATTTTAGTTCAAAAGTAGGGAGTAAAATGCTCAGCAATTTATCTGTTGGTTTAAATTGGGGGAAGAATGTTATGAAAAAGGGAAAGTACGCAGTAGATCCATACATAAATTGGCCTATTTAACTTTATATTTAAACAACTGTCTGGTTTCTTTACACCATTTTAGTCTATCTTAGGTACCTCCTCAACATATTCACCGTTTTGCTCTTTATATCACTTTTCTTCTAGTTTGTTAACGGGTTTTCTTAGGATGCGGTAAACAAAGGTTCTGTTAAAACAAAAATTATGTATGCCTAACAGACGAAGACGAATCCCTGTCAAGTTAAAACTGTAAGATAAAGTAGAAGTAAAACAAAGATCAGGAATCGATACAATTAACTTACTCCACCCATCAAAGACACCAAAGGGAAAGAAACACAAACATGAAGCGACCAAACCATAATGGAAACCTAAACAAAGGAAGGCCACAAGGACAGCAACCCTCCAACAAAACGGCCACACGGCCATTCACGGCCATCCACAACAAAAAGACACAAGCGACACACACACCAAGTAACAAACAACAATATAAATAAACCGTATATGACTTTTAAAGATATTTGTACTGGATGAATTAAAAAAATTGAATTGAAGCAACGATCCGGAATCTACACAAGTAACTTACAGCTTCCATCAGAGACATCAAATGGAAAAAACAACAACACAAACATGAAGTTACTAGACTCAGACTCTTATGGAAACAACAAGAAAACCAAATTGATTATCCAAAATAAAACATAAAAGCGATACATACATTCGATGAACAATAACAAAAAGTAAACCATGACAGAAAAAGCCATGGAATGGTCAGTTAAAAGAATACCACTTGAGTGGTAGGGAGGAAGGGGGGATTAAATCGATTTTAAGCGGCCGCAATTTTCGCCCTGTTGAGACAATTTATTTGTTCAGTCCGCATGAAGGCTGGAGAATAAAAATCTAAAATGAGATCCTTTAAGAGCAATGAAAACATTCATAAGAAAGAAGATGGGTCATACTACGTAGTTTCGGCTAATAAAGCCTCATCAGTGACCCTGTAATGATCCAGCAAAGAAAGCCAGAGGAAACATACTGCAATTTTGCGAATTTCGAATAGGCAGTCGATTCAAAGACTGATATAAATCAAAATTGGGTCCAAATAATTAAAAACCTGTCTAGAATATGAGTCTAAACCAATAATTTATTTCTGATTTCTCAGAATATTCACGCTGATCTCAAAGGACCAAAAGTAAAATATAAACTGCACTATGGTTGATGTACGGGGAGACGTTTTACGGCCGCCACACGGCACAACACCAGCTGCAGTGAAGGCAAATAATAATCTAAAATGAGATCCTCTAAGAGTCCATCGCCTTACGGTTAATAAAAGTAGAAGTAAAGCAAAGATCAGGAATCGATACAATTAACTTACTTCACCCATCAAAGACACCAAAGGGAAAAAAACACAAACATTAAGCGACCAGACCATAATGGAAACCCAAACAAAGGAAGGCCATAAGGACAGTTACTTTCCCACAAAATGGCCATATGACCATCCAAAATAAAAAGACACAAGTGATACACACAGTTAGTAACAAACAACAACATAAATAAACCGCCACAGAAGAACCGCCTTGGAACGGTCAGTCAGTGGAAAGATTTCCACTGGGGGCTTAAATCTATTTTACGTGGCCACAATCCTCGCCCTTACTTCCGTCGCGATTTAGACAAATAATTTGTTCAGTCCGCATGAAGGCCTGATGAGTTACATCAGTGCGACATCTCCGTGAACACATATAATCAAAGAACCACAGAGGTGAGACAACGGTGAGGACTCGACAGCAAGAAACCACTGAAATGCTGGAGCAAAAGAAAACCAACAGTTAGACTCCGATGGGCCCGACCAGAGACAGAGTATCAGGCACCAACCAACATTACCTTAACTAGATCTCTCTAATTTTCAATAAGCCTTTACGATTGAACCGTCATAAAATCTCCTTCTCTTGTATTTTTAGGCTTCTATTCAAACATAATATATACCAGCTTGAGCAGTGGCTCATAAATACGTTTTGGAAACCATGCTCATTGCGGACGCTTAGTACGAAAGCCAGGATAAAGATCACTATACTTCCTAGGTCATCAGGCAGTCATTCTATTCCCCGACATCAACTGGTGTTTGGAGTAACAACAATGCTTGTCATAATGGCACACTTGGAATTAATACGTACAAGTCCTTTTGGCGGCCAGTTATAATTTCTGCCGGATTTACACCCGTTTTACAGGGCCCGACCTCCATCCGCATCTTCCGCCGCGGTAGAAATCGTAATTGTATGGAATAATTCTCGTTTTTGCAAGCATAGAATTATTTAATATTCTTCATATAACTAGGTCATCCGAGTCCGAAAATTGTGATTTACTTATTGTGAAATAGAAGTGGAGGCAATGATCAGGAATCAATACAATTAACCAACAGCTCCCATCAGAGACACCAAAGGGAAAGAAAAACAAACATGAAACAACAGACCTAATCAAAACATCTAGCGGAAAGCCAAAAGGACAGTTACTTTTGCACAAAATGGCCAATAGGTTAGCCAAAATAAAATAATATAAGCGACACAAACACACAAAGACAAACCATAACAAAAATAAACCGCGACAGAAGAACAGCCTTGGAACGGTCAGCAGAAACGAATTCCACTGTGGGGCTTAAATCGATTTTAGGTGGCCACAATCCTTGCCCCTACTTCCGTCGCGATTTAGACAAATAATTTGTTCAGTCCGTATGAAGGCCTACCAATAAAACAACCACAGAAATGACACAACGGTGAGGACTCGACAGCAAGAAACCACTGAAATGCTCGAGCAAAAGAACACCAACAGTTAGACTCCGATGGGCCCAACCAGAGATAGAGCATCAGGCACCAACCAACATTACCTTGCATTAGATCTTTCTAATTCTAAATAAGCCTTTACGCTGGAACCGTCATAGAATCTGAGGCCTGACCCACCGGCGTGCAATTAAAGAGGAAAGCAAAGTTATCAATCGTGATTGGTTAACTACCATGCATGTAGTCTGTCGTATAACATTTATGTTGTACCCAACCGTTTTATATCAAAGAATGATTTTACGAAATTGGGCGCTGAAGTCATTGCGGTTATATATTTTTCTCACTTTATATACTCTACCGGCCCCGATAGCTCAGTTGGTAGAGTGTCCGCTCCGGGGAACGGGAGGTCTCGGGTTCGATCCCGGGCCGCGACATACCAAAGTCGTTAAAAATGGTACTAGCTGCTCCTCGTTTGGCACTCAGATTTACGGGGTAGAGCTAGGACTGGTCGATCCAGTGTCAGGATAATGTGACTGGGTGTGGTATCATGTAATGTGTCTGGGACATGATACTTCAGTGAGGCAGCACTATAAACGTGAGCATTGAGCTCCCTGTCGCAACCAGACACCGTCGTGATATGACTGAAAAATTGTTGAAAGCGACGTTAAACCCGAATTCACACACACACACACACACACTTTATATACTAAGTCACCATAAAATTCGGGCTCCGATAGACCTTGTTGCAGAAGAGATTTTAGACCAATATTGAACCTTGGTATATGACTGAAATCGCTCCAATTTCTAACCCAACTTCTGAATTTATCAACTGAATTTGAAAAGTAAAACTGACTGATTTTTTTATTGTTTTCTCTCTTAAAATGGTTTCTTTTGTTTAATGATGATAAAGAATAAATCATCAACTTAAACCTTTTTCATAATGAGTTCATCATTGCGTGACTTACGAATAACAAAGTAGATCACTGAGACATTACTTTCTAGACGGGTTATCTAACAATGAACGCGAACCAAAGCAACCGAACCCATCTTTAGGGGATCTGGCCCTAGTTTAGGAAGCTAACTAAAGCCGAATATTTAACTACAGTGCACGAGATCTTATTAACTTCAAAGTATTAGTGCACTTGATCATTGTCATTGGACAGATGTACGTGATCAAGCTGGAAAAAACGCTCAATTTCAGCGGGAATACAGATTTGACTGGTCAAATTTTATAAATACACTAATTTCGTTGATGAAAAGAGTAGCCAGAAGGCGTGATTCCAGGCTTTATTCTGGTAAATACGGCTAAATTTCCTGCTCCATTCGTGAAAGTTCAAGAACAGTGTACGGAATCCCCGTAATAATAAGTCTTTGTCAGCCTGGAAACGATTGAACTCAAACAAAAAAGATCTTTTGATACTTTGAAGTACACTGTCTTGCCTTAATTACTTTTTGTCGTACTCTGCACAGTATATTATTCCAATATTTACATCTAAGGGCTTATAAACGACAAAAATATATCTTATGTGAAAGGTTTCTAGTCCTTGTCGACCTATTTGATGACGTATAAAACCACGTGATCCCCCACCCTGATTATGGTCTGGTCGCTTAATGTTTGTATTTCTTTCTCTTTGGTGTCTTTTATGGGTGGAGTAAGTTAATTATATCAATTCCTGATCTTTGTTCTACTTCTACTTTCCACATGTAATTTGGTTACAACCAACCTAGCACTGTAAGTGGAAGAAGATAAAACTACTGATTCTGAGCCATCCAGGACAAATTTCAGTTAATGACCTTGACTTTTGGAATTGAAAAACTTCTAATCATCTGATTGCAAATATCAATTCTGATGCCACAGGCTACAATAGAATCAGAAAAATTCACTGTTTTGCGTATTTTCCATACAAATGTCTAAGTGACCAAATTTGACCTTGACGTTAAACAGGTCAAGGTCAACCAAAGGTCATCGTTTAATCAACTTTGGTACCGCCCGAGTCCCCGATGCTGCATACCAAGTTTCAAGATCATCGGCCATTCGATCCCTCAGAAGATGGTTTTGTAAAGGTTTTCACCGAAATATCGATTGAAATAGTTGCTGCTTTGAATGAATTTGGCAATCGATGGTGTAAACGAGAATATGTTGAGCATAAAGCTCTTAAAGAATTGAAACTTAGCATTCTGAAATTGGTGAACAAGCACATTTCTTTTTATTCGCAAAATACTAACTTCTTTCCTCCTCAACCCAAGACGTCTTTACGTCACCTTTAACTAGGATTCAAGAATTTCATAGGAAGTTTGTTTTTGCTCCAGCTGGTGAGGCCGCTGGCGGTGTGGTCGTTGTTTGACGGCTTCATTATGCTTCACTATGTCGGCAGTCTTCGGCAGGACTTTGGTGGTACTAAGGCCTGTGAACTTCAGCCTTTAGCTGTAGAAAGGGCTTTAGTTGATGACCACATTAGTCATTCAGACACCGAAGGCCATGACAGGCTACCTGCGTTATATTGGTTGCCTGGGCTTCATAAAAGTCCATGCAGAGCAGGGTTTATTGCACATTTGGGCTCTTGTGCCACCACTAGGCTTTTCAGGTTATTAACTTCGTGTTTTGCTGCCGTCGGGAAGCATTTGATATAATATTGCGGCAAAATTTTTGAAAGATCAGTTGGAGATTTGTTTTGGTCTATAAAGGGTTCTAATGAAGTTTTTAATGAAATGTAGTCCAGGCGTTTTCGTGCTTCAAAGTAGAAGTGGAGGCAATGATCAGAAAATCGATACAATTAACCCACAGCTCCCATCAGAGACACCAAAGGGAAAGAAACAAAAACATGAAATAACAGACCCAAATTGAAACATCAATAACGGAAAGCCAAAAGGACAATTATTTTCCCACAAAATGGCCAATAGGCTATCCAAAATAATATAAGCGGCACAAACACCCAAAGACAAACCATAACAAAAAATAAACCGCGACAGAAGAACCGCCTTGGAACGGTCAGCGGAAACGAATTCCACTGGGGGCTTAAATCAATTTTACGTGGCCACAATCCTCGCCCTTACTTCCCTCGCGATTAAGACAAACAATTTGTTCAGTCCGCATGAAGGCCTCCTAACTCATCAGTGCAACATCTCCGTGAACACAAAAATCAAACAACCACAGAGATGAAACAACGGTGAGGACTCGACAGCAAGAAACCACTGAAATGCTGGAGCAAAACAAAAAAAAAAAAAAAAAAAAAAAACAAAAAAAAAAAACAGTAAGATTCCGATGGGCCCGACCAGAGACAGAGAATCAGATACCAACCAACATAAGCCTTAACGTTGGAACCGTCATTGAATCTGAGGCCTGACCCACCGGCATGGAATTAAAGAGGGAAGCAAAGTTGTCAACCGTGATTGGGTTAACTACCATGCATGCAGTCTGTCGTATAACATTTATGTTGTTCCCAATCTTTTTATATCGAAGAATGATTTTACGAAATTGGGTGCTGAAGTCATTGCAGTTATAGTCTGTCCATTTATGATTTTTCCACCCTTTACACTACACTTCCTCATAATCTTATAAAAGAAAAACTTAATGATTTAATTGAATGGACGCTTCTTAGGGAGGACTCGGTCTGCCTTGCGTGTAATGTAAGAAGTGCTTTTTTCGCTTCTGGGGAGCATAAAAATTAGTTATTTAGACAAGTTGTGGGTATTCCGATGGGTACGTATTGCGCACCACTTATGGCTGAACTGTATTTGTTTTGTTGTGGGGGAACTTCATGGTGTCCCTTTTTGCTGAAAACCGGTCTGCGATCACTGAAGCTATTAGCTCCACCTCTAGATATTTGGATGATTTGTTAAATGTTGATAATACCCTATTCCGATGGTTTGATCAGTCAAATATACCTCCCCCCCCTGAACTTCAGTTAAATAAAGCAAATTCTTCTGGTGCCGAGGCCCCGTTTTTGGGTTTGCATCTATCTATTGAAAATGGGTTTGTTTCTTGCGAAATTTGTGATAAAAGCGATGATTATGATTTTGAGATTGTAAATTTTCCTTTTTTGGATGGTGATGTTCCTCGTACGCCGTCCTGTGACGTTTATATTTCGCAATTAATTCGATTTGCCAGAGTGTGTAGCCATGTAACTTGACTTCAACAAGTTAAAATCTTTTACTGGCAGTTCCTATTGTCGCGATTTATTATTATTGTAGTTCGTCTCTGCATGCATGGATTGATATCTTTTTTTATTTTGGAATGCTTTTTGACCATTTTGTGGGAAAGTAACTGTCGTTTTGGCTTTCAGCTTGTAATGTTTTCATTTTAGTGAAGTTATTTTATGTTCTAGCTTCTTTCTCTTTGATGTCTTGGATGGGAGGTGTTTGGGTAATTATATCGATTCCTGATCATTGCCTTTACTTCTATTTTCCAACGAAACACCTTGGTAGCCAATATGTTCTATAAAAGGATTATCCTTTGAAAGCAAGAAATACACCACAGAAATTTAAAATATGAAGTGTACATGTTTTCTGGGCCAGACTAGCTAGTTTCGGCCAATTAGGCCTCATCAGTGACCCTCAAATATTTTCAAAATTCCACAATGGAATCAATGATCCCAGAGGACAAGAAAATATAAACTACACTATGCTGTAGGGCAAGGAGACTTTTTACGGCCGCCACACATTCCCACACATCAGCTGTAGTGACTTTAAATGTGTTCTATAAAATGGTTATCCTTTGGAAGCAAGAAATACACCACAGAAATGGAAAAATATGAGGTGTACATGTTTTCTGGGCCAGACTAGCTAGTTTCGGCCAATCAGTGACCTTCATATACTTTCAAAATTCCACAATGGAATCAATGATCCTAAAGGACAAGAAAATATAAACTACAATATGATGTAGGGCAGGGAGACTTTTTACGGCCCAGAACATATAACAATAATGATAGGCTATTCCAGGACATTGTGAATAACCACGATTTGAAAAGGGACAGCGGGTAAAAAAACTGACGCCAGAGTTTAACTTTCCTCCAGCATTTCAGTTATTTCATGCTGTCACGACCTTATCGTTGTTTTAACTCTGTAGTTGTTTAGTTAACACTATTTTTTTTAGTTCGATTGCGATGAAAGCTTCAAGCTTATTGAATCGCTCTCGAACACTCCGGGTGTTTCACGCGCGCGAGAGAGAGGGAGGCAGTGGCTTTTACACAACTGCTACACATTTACCTCTGGGTGGAGTGGGGCAGTGTCATTACGTGTCTTGGCCAAGGACACACCTCGATACCGTTGGCCGGTGTAGTTGTTTGATTTTTATGTTCTCGGATATGTTGCATTGGTGAGTTAGAAAGAGATGTAGCACTGATGATTAAGAAAGATGTTCTAAAAAAACCTTCATGCGGACTGAACAAATATTTACCTGAACTACGACAGAACCAATGACATATACAATGTTGACGGGGACGTTAAGCCTCAAATCAAACAAACATACAAATCAACAATGAAGTGATGTTAGTTGTTTTGGCAGACGATCCACTGAGCCTCACGTCTGTAGATCATTCCCATTCAATGGTATTTCAACAATTTGTAAAGCTAATTATTAATTGACTTTCCTGTATTGTTCGGAGGTCATCCGTATTAATACTATTAAACGCATGTTTTAATGGCGTCAATTAATAAAACTGTCATTAATCAAGTAATTTAGTATTGGCCTAGTCACAGTCCTCGATCAGCTGTATTGGTCTCGGCCTTCGACCTCTGGCCAATACAGCAGACCTCGGACCTGTAACTTGGCAAATACGAAATTACTTGATTAATAACATTATAGTAATTGCTTGTCAATACTGGAAAACATTAGTGGACCAGTATCAGAAAACAAGACATATTTGGGGGGGGGGGGGGGGGGGGGGGCAAATATGTCTTAATACATAGTGTATGACTGTATTTGAATTATCATTGGTAAGATAAGCATTCATGGTTGCGAGACTGAACTGTACAGCTATTGTACAGTCTTAGAATTAGCCCTAAGTAAAATATTTGTTTGTTTTTTTCTGTTTGTTTGAATTGAGGTTTAAAGTCCCCGTGAACACTGTATAGGTCATTTTGGAGACGTTGCTTACAATTTTGTGGGGTTTTTACCCGATATTGCAATGAAATGACTTCTCAAGCCCTGTCGCCCAATGAAACAAATAGGGTTTATATGCATGGACGGTCCGACTCGCACCGCTTTGACTGGGCAGGCTAAGATCCTCTAAGCGGTTTACCAGTATTCGTGTGCGGTTAACCAGTATTCAGCTCTGCGTGGAAGCATCACACAGCCTATCTATTTCTTCAAGTCCCGATGGGCGGGGGCCGACTCAAACATTTTGACAAATATGTTGTATAAAAGTGTAATCCTTTGGAAGCAAGGACTACAGAACAGAACAGAAAACTGTAGAGTGTTCAAGTTGCTCTGGACCAGACTAGCTAGTTTCGGCCACATTCATTACATGTAGGTTTATAAACAATTCAAAGATTTGATTATTAATGATTATTTATTTAAAGGAATTACATAAAATAATAAAAAAAAACTTTGGCTCTCTTCTGGGGGCTGCTCACTTGAAGTCAGTCTCAAGATTTAAAACTGAATGCCTTTCCTTCCCCTTTAGCTGAAAACATGACCATTGCACAGACCTGTGCAGACGTGAATTGGCAGGGAATGCTACTATGAATGGGAATGCCGCGAAAACCGACTTGCCGCAAGATGACAAGCCTGTGAAGGCATTGATAAATGGGAATACCCCAAAGTGTCGGCCTGCCACGAGATGACAGGCATGCATTGGGTATGTGATGCAGGGGTAAGTGCCGCGAACAGACCTGGGAACTGATCCACAGGCCTTAAGGCACTGGAGACATGGGTAAGTGCCGCGAACAGACCTGGGAACTGATCCACAGGCCTTAAGGCACTGGAGACATGGGTAAGTGCCGCGAACAGACCTGGGAACTAATCCACAGGCCTTTGTATTTCTTTCCCTTTGGTGTCTTTTATGGATGGAGTAAGTTAATTGTATCAATTCCTGATCTTTGTTTTACTTCTACTTAAGGCACTGGAGACACGGGTAAATGCCGCGAACAGACCTGGGAACTGATCCACAGGCCTTCAGGCATTAGAGACATGGGTAAATGCCGCGAACAGACCTGGGAACTGATCCACAGGCCTTAAGGCACTGGAGACATGAGTAAAGCCTATGGCGGCCTGTGCAACTGGGACTGTCCAGCAACACAGGTCTGTCAGGTCATATTGAGTACAAATGTAATTGATGAATCATTGAAAAATGGCTCATTTTGGGGAGATAGAAGGCGGCTTCAAGGAACAGCCCTTGTGTACATTACACCTAAATCATGATATAAATGTCAAATACTAGACGGCAAGTTCTATCCACACATAGCAAATGAGGAAAATTATAATAATAATAATGAGTAACCTCGAGGAGAAGAGAAAAATCCTCTCGGATCTCTTAATGAAATAAGGCGGTGTTAGGGGTCTGGAAAGTCGGGATGCTCTGAAATTAAACTGAACACGTTCACAACAGTTCCAAAGAGACAATGAGTGTGTATGCTGTTCTCTCTATATATATGTCATAATAACCCTGAAAGTTAAAAACTTTCATCAATCATCGAAAAGTCTAAAATGCACAGTTGCTAACACTGGTATAATTGAATAATCAGAACTACATGTAAAATGATTATTTGGTCACACAACATTAATGCCTTTTCTTATTGCACTCTGCTCTTAGTCTACATAACGGTAAATTAATACAGCAAACCTGAAAGCTACAGTAAATATGGTAGCTCTACATGACATAAATTGGTATTTAAGTAATTGAGACAGAGCTGGAAGAAAGGTCTTTGTGTCTCACAGATACCAGATCATCTGATAGAAGATAGTGAGATAGCCAGTTGGGAACATGTGATGATTGGCAAACCAATGCAAACCCCATCTGAACTACCAGGATAAGGCCAAAATCCATATCCTCACTTGGCCTAAAGGTACCTTCTTCCAATGGATGGGCACAAGAATATATATTTCAGCTTCATTGTTTATGTAACATAATGATATGGATTGCATTTCGTAAACCTTCTAAAAACACTCTTGTGTATAAACTACAATTATAAAATTGCAATTTTATACACAATTCAAAGATTTGATTATTAATGGTTATTTATTTAAAGGAATTACATAAAATAATAAACAAAATACTTTGGCTTTCTTCTGGGGGCTGCTCACTTGAAGTCAGTCTCAAGATTTAAAACTGAATGCCTTTCCTTTTCCTTCCCCTTTAGCTGAAAACATGACCATTGCACAGACCTGTGCAGACGTGAATTGGCAGGGAATGCCACTATGAATGGGAATGCCGCGAATACCGACTTGCCGCAAGATGACAAGCCTGTGAAGGCATTGATAAATGGGAATACCTCAAAGAGTCGCCTGCCACGAGATGACAGGCATGCATTGGGTATGTGATGCAGGGGTAAGTGCCGCGAACAGACCTGGGAACTGATCCACAGGCCTTAAGGCACTGGAGACATGGGTAAGTGCCGCGAACAGACCTGGGAACCGATCCACAGGCCTTAAGGCACTGGAGACATGGGTAAGTGCCGCGAACAGACCTAGGAACTGATCCACAGGCCTTAAGGCACTGGAGACACGGGTAAATGCCGCGAACAGACCTGGGAACTGATCCACAGGCCTTAAGGCATTAGAGACATGGGTAAATGCCGCGAACAGACGTGGGAACTGATCCACAGGCCTTAAGGCACTGGAGACATGGGTAAATGCCGCGAACAGACCTGGGAACTGATCCACAGGCCTTAAGGCACTGGATACATGAGTAAAGCCTATGACGGCCTGTGCAGCTTGGACTGTCCAGCAACACAGGTCTGTCAGGTCATGTTGAGTACAAATGTAATTGATGAATCATTGAAAAATGGCTCATTTAGGGGAGATAGAACGCCAAACGAATTTGATAGAATATCAAATGAGGCCCCCAAAAGGAGCCTGTCTGTAAAGAAAAAATTTTGCAATGAACATCCTGTACATACTTTTTTTCCAATGAAGAATTAAGAGAATGCAAAAATTTTTGTTTTACAGAATAGGAATGATTTTCATTTGAGCTATTCAACAGCTGTATTGCTGACATAACATGAATTCATCTCCTGCAAAAAGTGCGGATCCAGAGCAGATGACTATCCAAGCCGTACCCACACCGACTGTTAATCAGCTTGCAAATCTGAATCAATGCATTGATTATAAATTTCATTCAATGATAATCAGAATAGGTCTGGCAAGATTAATCTTATCAGCAGGACAATGGTCAAGTAGTTGTCCAGAAATGCATTGCAAGCCACATGAAAATTGAGCAGTCTTGTTAGTTGAAAAGTAAGTTGATGAAGGAGTTATACAGCATTATCAACAAACAGGTTCCTAAGTCCAGTTTGACTTAAGCAAAAGTTTGAAATATCCGTGTTTGCTATAACAATAGTGAGCTGTTCCATGAATCAGTTCAACTGCAAATTAGACACTGATAACAAGCAGCTGGCATGGGTGTAAACATTTACCTCAACTGCTCTCTGATGCTATAAATTTGTCAGAGATATTAAGAGCATTCTCTTCAAATGAAGTGTGAAAGCATAAAATGACACAAGTATAGCTTTTACAAAAAGCTAGGTCTACGCTTAGCATATATTAAATGTGAATCCCAGAAATGTGTTTTATACAATTAACTGTCTTTGGCAATATTCTAATTTGCCATCCTGCCGACTGAAATATAATGTCTAAAAATGCTGTAATATTGTGAAATAGTACTTTTTCATCTTAAAAAAGGCACGTGCATTACGCAAACACGCCTATACAAATACATTGCCACCTTTGTCACCGAAAAAATGAAAATTTTATGATGAAAAATTGTGAAATATTTCTTATTTCTGCTCCAAATATAGATCGTGGGCACTCGTTAGAACCGCCTCATAGAGGCGGTTCTAACGAGTACCCACAATCTTTACTTTAGAGCAGAAATAAGAAAAATAAGGTATACCCCCGGAAACCCCAGTTTTACATATAAAAGTGGGGTTCAAGGAGGTCAATATTATATAGACGTGTTTTCGTGATGTATGCTTGTGACATCTTTCAAATTGAATGCTTGAAAACTGTTGGAGAAGTTAGACTTTAAAGAAGACTAATTGAAGATTAAACCTAAAAGTTTACTAACGGTGAGGTATGATTGTTTTTAGCTCACCAGAGCCGAAGGCTGCTGAGTAGCTTATAGGATAGGACGTGGTCCGTCGTGGCGGAGAGTTTGTAGATGTATATTTTTTGTATTAGCCTGTACAATATGACAGCAGATATAGGCTTGTACAAATGTAATACATGTAGCAATTCTGTGCCAGAGCTCTGCGCGCCGGCCTCTTTTTGTGTGAAAGCTTACACTTGCTATAGGCTGCTCTTTTCTTCTTGTGAATGCTTATACTTGTTGTGTTGCATAAGAATAGAAAGGTCAACCTGCACTGTGGGTAACTAATGGCTGCACTTCCGTGTTAAACTCAATCTCTATAATGTCTACGCCCATGGGCGTTGACAATAATAATCAGAAAATTAAAGCTATCAACACGAACCCTGTGTGCTGAAATTAAAGCTGACAGTTTGTTGACTTTAGTACATGAAATAAATACCTAAACCCTACAAAAATTCCCTGGTTCGGTGCCTGTAGAAAAATTATTTGCATTTGTTTTTTCACATGACCCTTTCAAGTTGATTTCACTTCTAACAAAATGATCTGTAATCAGAGGTGGGCGAAACTGGAGTACCCACTCGATCTTCCATTACAGAACTTGGTGAGTTAGGCTCGAACCCACATGCGTATTAGACCCAATGATTCGGAGTTAGCACTCTTACCCTCTAGTCTTTGGAGGCTCACCTTACCACACTTTAAATAACCATGCAGACAAACTGGTCGTTCAGCCTAGTGATTGTGTCACTCAGTTTGTAACCAAAGGGTTGCAGGTTGAAGCCCTGTCGGGGCACTTGACTGAACTGTTCTTAAGAATGTTCTTCTCCTGCGACATTAGCAAGTGGTCCACCACTGGAGGAAAGAATTCGCTCCGAAAAAACAAACCCTGTCCTCCACTAGCAGATCACCTATTCAGATCAGAAGAATGCTGCAGAGAAATCAGAAAAACAAAATTGATCTGTCCACAATTTGGAAAAGATAGAAAAGTAAAATTGAGCATGGCATATCCATCCCTCATATCTGGGGTGAAATAATTGAAAATGGAGTCCCATGATATTATAGACACATATGATTCGTCATCTACAAAACAGCTTATGACCAACAGACAGATTTTAGCAAAATCCCTTGAATCGGGGTGCAACTCTCACGTTGGATAGATTATATATTCTATTCATCATGGAAGTCAACCCTCGTATAGAGAGAGAGAGAGAGAGAGAGAGAGAGAGAGAGAGAGAGAGAGAGAGAGAGAGAGAAACATCTGCAAGGCATCAGCTGTAAAGTACAAGTGCATATTAGTCACATCCTGCTCATAAACAAGAGCTGTCACTGCACATTGGGCATGCAAATGTAAAGTTTGAAACAACAACAAAAAAATCAGCTCTACAGAGTTAGGGTAAGTTGATCCTATGAGCCAGCAAACACTGCAGCTCCAAATTGAACGGGCCTCCGTGGCCTAGTGGATAAGAGCGCTGACTCTTAGTCATTAGGTCTCTCACCGCCGTAGGTTCGAGCCTCGCTCGGGCCACGTGTGAGACGCCAAGTTCTGCAACGGAAGGTCAGGTGGTTTTTCTCCGGGTACTCCGGTTTTCGCCCACCTCTGATTAACGATCGGCTCGATATGAGTGAAATAATCTTGAAAGGGCCGTAAAACCCAAAACCAAAAAAAAAAAAAAAAAAAGCTCCAAATTGACTGATATGACCATTCTAGAGTTTGAGTCCCACATGGTGAAGGAAGTATGTTCTGCTGACACTATACTATATTATCTATCAAATTAAAGGCTCCTGTGAATCTCTGTGTTACAAGTGTCTAGGAAAATATATCCAAAAGCAATGGGATGCATTTTTTGCAAGTTTGAGAAATATTCCGCTTTATGCAAACTTTCTGAAGCAAGTCTGCAGTAGTAGCATATACTGTTAAATCTCCAATGCACACTGGATAGACGGATCAGAATGTTTGATGATTTACCCGGTACTATATATGGCAAGACGAAAGGTGTCCAGTATCTAAAATGCTGCACAGTTTACAAAACGTGGTATAGAACGTGTAATAGGTTGTGGTTGTCCTTGCAGTTGATTAAACAGCCTAGAGAAGTATTGTTACCTCTGCAAGGTCAACAATGTTTGACATTCAAGAATCTTGATATGTAGAACTTGTTTTTTTTTTTAAATGACTTTTCCTGTAGAACTTTCAAAACTGTTTTGAATACGGAACATTAGTTTCTCACAGGTGTCTCTTAGAGTGATTATAAGAATCGTATATGGGTGTGAGGGGTGGATTGAAAAATCCGTCCCGAGGGACACTGTCCGGCATCACGAGGCTTGCCGAGTGATGCCGGACAGTGATCCCGAGGGGCGGATTTTTCTATCCACCCCTAACACCCATATTCGATTCTTTTTCTTGCATACCTTCCATTTCTATTGCGAATTTTTAATGCTGCTGTCACTTCGGTTACCGACGTCCGCCACAAAACAGGAATGTTTAGTGACGTCACGCATGACGACGCCGCGCATGAAGTTGTAATCAACCAGTGCATTTATCAAACACGCGATTATATTCGATTAGGGATCGGAACTCTAGGGTCAGAACATAAATTTCTATCCCAGGGTAAAATCACGGATTTCCTTGTCTGGTGTGCAAGAACAAGCCATCTGCTTTAGGCTCAATCCAGTCTATATTGATAACACAGGGTCAATGTTGACAACAGTCACCCCAAAAATTCATCAAGCGAATTCAGAACCTGATGTAGACCATAATAATATTGTTTCTGAAATCCAAAACACTGCCACAGATAAAGAAATGAATATTTTGGGACCAGAAAGACTGGTAATTGTTCCATAAGTCTGGTAATTGTTCAACTCGAATCCATAGTTATTTGATCGATCAGAGTTTAAATGTACAGTGCATAGCCACAACTCTCTTTCAAGTGCCTTTATTATTCTGCTAATAGCTACATGTATCAATTGTCACATAATGTATCTGATATTTCATATACACTTAGATGTTCGTCAATTTGATGTGGAGCTGAAAGTCAACTAAAAGCCTCTTTTGCCTGAATATTTTCCTACTGCTATTCCTAACAGGCTTAGAGAATATGTCTCCAAAGGCATTGTCAAATAAACTTCAGTCATCTTAGTTTGGATACTGACATCCCTTGACACAATTGTAATTATTACAAATTCCCCTGCCTAATACTTGATTTGTTGCTCCGCTACCAGAAACATCATTGATCATTTGCTTCTGATCTGAATACTGTTTTGGCTTCTCATGCAATGGTTGGGGCAGAAATAAGCTGAATGACAGGAACTGTTGTAAAAGAAGCAAACACTAGCCCTGTAGTTTACAATGATACTTGCAAACAGTTTGTTGTTACATACTGATCAGACCACCTTTATTAGAATATTAAAACTGCTGCCTGAGCGGAGATGATACTCTAACAGCCTCTGTCGTTGTGGCCATATCCACTATGTCTCTCACATATTAATCAAGTTCAGATCTACTAGAACGGCAGACTTCACACATGATGTTTTTTTTTTTAATTCCAAATGCTTCCTTATGTCTGCCTACACAATGCAGAATGTATTGACTGAACAAATGGCACAGAATAATAAAACAGAGGCGGAGGCAATGATCAGGAATAGAGTCTGCGACATTGCCAAATTTTGTGACATGTCCTGTTCAAAGTCTTCTTGCTACTGAAGATGACGAATCACAGTAGCCAGCCCATATTGATGTCATTGAATTGCCTGTTGCACTAGCTGAGCTGTGTCGATTGATGACAGTTCTTTGCATAATGTATTGTTTGTAACATGAGGCAGTGTAACAGTAAATGAACCTTTAACCAGTTTTTAACCGATCCAGTTAAGAGCTGTACTATCTTAGAACTTCCTCTCAAGATAATGTTCATTGCATGTGTGGCAGCTGATGATCTGCCTGGTCTGATTGCCATTAATCTGCTAGTTTGCCTGAAAAATATCCCAGCGGCACACCGCGCCCAAGCAACGCCGCACCGCATCACCGTTGAAGCAACGCATTACGATGCCGCAACGAGGACACTATGCAAAGCACACGCCATGCTCCCGCCCGGGATAAAATTGTCCTCAATATAAATTGAATAAATAATGCTCTGAAATTAAACTGAACACGTTCACAACAGTTCCAAAGAGACAATGAGTGTGTATGCTGTTCTCTCTCTATATATGTCATAATAGTAAGAGCTCCAATCTATTGAGATTGAGCAATAGGTGGTCTGAAAGTACCAAAAATTTAAGCCATAACCCTTTTAAGACCAACATATTGGAAGGTAGAAAACAGATGTTTCCCAACTTTTACGTCTTGCAAAAGCTTTGAAATTATGGGATACATTTAGGTACTGTTGCCTTTATTCGAAATTTGCTGAATGGCCATGTTAATTGACAGGATTCGAAATTTAAGATACACTGACAACTCAAAAAGCATTTATTAACCATAACTGACACCACAATATAAGGTTATGGCAAATTTACCATGCTTTCAATATCTACTGGCATTTTCTGAGTCGAGACATGGTAAAAAGTACCTTAATTTATTGTATATCACTGTGTGGCAGAATGCTGTGCAAAGCTATGCTTTTTCTCCAGTGCAAAATGTCTTTATATTTTATGATTTATGATATATGCACTACAAACAAAGTATTTGCAGTCAAAAACAATTTTGGCCATTTCTGATGTGCTGAAGAACTCTTTGATGAATCAAATACACACAGTCCCGAATTGCTGCCAGAATATAAACAAGAGGCCCATGGGCCACTATGCTCACCAGAGCTCAAGTGGGCACTGCCCAATTGCAGCCATGTATTTTAACATGGTATCATTTTAATCTGCCAAGAGAACCCCAATATCCAAATGAGCACCCATGTGGATTCAGTATATGAAACATTAGGCCTTTTATGAAGTAGAGGGGCGGGCCATGGACCCAAAGAAGCCCTGGTTGGTATCACTAAATGTGTCTTATCACACTAGGATGGTTTAGCAGTCGGGATCTGTATGGCTGGAGATATAAGGCCTCTTAAACAGTGGAGGGGTTGGAGCATGCCCTGTCGATACCAGGAAAGCCCAAGATTGTTGTCCCTAAATGTGTCTTATCATAAGGACCAAGTCTATATATGGTTTAGGGTTGGGAATCTGAACAGTTTCCGAGATATGAGACCCTTTTATGAAGTGGAAAGGCCCCTGCAGACACCCCTACAGTAGGTATGCTAATGATAAGGAACAAAGACATATATGATTATGGGATGGGGATTTGAATGGTTTCTGAAATATATGGCCTTTTATGAAGTGGAAGGTCGGGGCACATTGCCTCAGCACAAAGAGACCCCCAAGTTGGTGTGACTAAATGAGTCTTATCATAAGGAACAAGAATATATATGGTTTAGGGGTGGGGAGCTGAACGATTTCTGAGCTATATGGCTTTTAATGAAGTCAAGCGGTGGGGCATGGCCCGGGCATGCCCCAGGGACTCACAAGCTGGTGTCACTGAATGCATCTTATCATAAGGAAGATGAATATATATGGTTTAGGGGTGGGGCTTGGACCAGTTTCTGAGATATAAGACCTTTTCTGAAGTGCAGGGCGGGGCAAGGCTCTGGGAGACCCCCAGGTTGGTGTCAATGAATGTGTCTTATCATAAGGAACAAGAATATATATAGTTTAGGGGTGGGGATCTGTAAGGTTTCCAAGATATTGTGATATTATGAAATGGAGGGGGTGGGGCATGGCCCCAAAACATCCCTGGAGACCCCCAGGTTGGTGTCACTGAATGTGTCTTATCATAATGAACGAGAATATATAATGTTTAGTGGTGGAGATCTGTAAGGTTACTGGGATTTTGGGCCTTTTATGAAGTGGAGGGGGTGGGGCATGGCCCCTGCGCATCCCAGGGGACCCCCAGGTTGGTGTCACTGAGTCCATCTTATCATAAGGAACACGAAAATATATGGTTTAGGGGTGGGGATCTCAATGGTTTCTGAGATAAATGGCATTTTATGAAGTGGGGGGGGGGGGGGGGCCATGTCCCCGGCACATCTTGGGGGACCCCCAGGTTGGTATCACTTAATGTATCTTAGCATAAGGAACAAAAATATATATAGTTAAGGGGTTGGGATCTGAATGGTTTGTGAAATAAATGGCATTTTATGAAATAGAGGGGGCAGGGCATGTCCCCGGCACATCCCGGGGGACCCCCAGGTTGATGTCACTTAACGCATCTTATCATAAGGAACAAGAATATATAAGGTTAAGGGGTTGGGATCTGTAAGGTTTCTTAGATATAAGGCATTTTATGAAGTGGAGGGGGTGGGGCATGGCCCCGGCACAACCTAGGGGCCCCCAGGTTGACATAAAAGCATATGGCTGAGAGAAGTTTACTCAAGGGACATGTTTATGTAAGTTTTGTCAAAATATCTGCAATGACTTGGCAGTTAATGCCATTTTTCAGTTTTCCCCATTTTAAATTATTGGAAACTCTAAATTGCCATAGCAACAAAACTGAAAGGCCAAATTTCATAACAAACACCAAACCTGTAAAGGCATATATGGTGAATATTTTATAAAGTCTCAGCCTCCTAGAGCAAATGGTTTCTGAGGAGATGATTTTTTAAGTATTTTTTTGTCTATTTTTTGGCATTTTGGTTTCCAAAGCAACCAATAAAAATGGGCAGAAGGCCTAAAATCATACGGCAGATAGTAGATTGCGTATTGAACATTTCTATGAAAGTTTTGTCAAAATATCTGCAGAGGCTTGGCAGTAAATGCCATTTTTCAATTTTCCCCATTATAAGTCTATGGAAACTACAAGTTGCCATAGCAACCAAACTTATGAGCCGATTTTTGATAAAAAACAAAAACTTTCAATCCCCTAGCCCAAGGATAATACAGATAAAATTTGGGCCCAATCGGCCCAGTGGCTTCAGAGGAGATGTCGTTTGAAAGTGTTGACGCAGACGACATTCGTCATACGACGGACGACGACAGACAACTGCCTATCCTATAAGCTCCCCCTGAGCCTTCGGCTCTGGTGAGCTAAAAATGTTCACTGTTTAACATACAATTCACATTCAAATGAAAAGGCCTCACTGGTGTATATGGAGCTAAACTTTTTGATGAAATCATCATCATCATTGTCATCACTTACAGTATTTATTGTCGGTGCCATAATCAAAATATTTAAAATATGAGCATTTAGTATATAAACACCATATGTTTAAACAATCAGTTTCTATCCAGGGCATCAATAACAATATTAATACAATGACCATTTACAGCACCAATATGAGCAATATCATTTAGCAAAAACAACGATTTGGATTATTTAGTTTTGGGACACTAATTGCACACCTCGGTCAAAGGTCTGCTCCTTTGTTTGGAAATTTCATAGAGGGTTTCCATCCCATGAGATTCAACAGGGAAGGACCAGACAAGACTGTGCTAATGCCAAAGATGCTGATTACACTGTGTGTACACACAGGCTTATCTGCATATTTATCGTTCATACATGAAATTTGCAGGTTTTCTCATGATGAGGCTCATTCATTATGGTCTATAAAAGTGTATGAATAGATTGGTGCAAATGTTAAGCAGCTAAACTACACAGTTTGATCTAATCCTGTGTGAAAATATTTCAATGAAGCAGCCATCACTATTGTACCACTTCTGGAGCGGCTATACTTACACATTCTATGCCAAATAGAGAATAGTATTCTCAATTCTCAAACAATCTATTATTTTATTCCTAAAATTCCAGAAAGGGGTGTGTGCATGGCATTATGCTGGTTACAAAAACACATTATAATGTATTTACTATTTAGCGATATACAAGTTGCCTATGTTAACTTAAAACAAGTTTTTCGTGAAAAGCTTGCCCCAAATATGCTTACCATAGTCCCATTTTGGACCATTTTACTGGTTAAAATCATGGTGTGTATAATATTTATACTTCATTAATGAGTTTCCTGCATGAAACAAGTTTAACAAATGTAAATTGCACCACTATTGATGTCTACATCTGAAAAGACCTTAATATTTCAACATTGTCCTAATGTTAGTCTTATTACATAACTGGCACATTCGGGAACTTGCGTACCGCATGTTGGCATGATATAAAACATGTTTTGCGAGACTTAAAAAATGGGAAATATTGTGTTTCATACTGCCCAGATATAGTACTAAAATAATATACTAAAGAGAATTTTGGTACAATGGTGGCCACTCAAAATGCATTTTTGTGAGCCTTCGTCACACGGGAGCTTCTACTATAATAACCCTAAAAGTTAAAAACTTTCATCAATCATCGAAAAGTCTAAAAAGCACAGTTGCTAACACTGGTATAATTGAATAATCAGAACTACATGTAAAATGATTATTTGGTCACACAACATTAATGCCTTTTCTTATTGCACTCTGCTCTTAGTCTACATAACGGTAAATTAATACAGCAAACCTGAAAGCTACAGTAAATATGGTAGCTCTACATGACATAAATTGGTATTTAAGTAATTGAGACAGAGCTGGAAGAAAGGTCTTTGTGTCTCACAGATACCAGATCATCTGATAGAAGATAGTGAGATAGCCAGTCGGGAACATGTGATGATTGGCAAACCAATGCAAACCCCATCTGAACTACCCCATCTGAACTACCAGGTTAAGGCCAAAATCCATATCCTCACTTGGCCTAAAGGTACCTTCTTCCAATGGATGGGCACAAGAATATATATTTCAGCTTCATTGTTTATGTAACATAATGATATGGATTGCATTTCGTAAACCTTCTAAAAACCCTCTTGTGTATAAACTACAATTATAAAAATTGCAATATAAATGACTCTACCAATTATTACATAGTCTGTATTATATGGCAAGCACAAAACATATTTTGACAGCCTCTTACCATATATATACACTAAGTTTTAATAAGAAGGTAATACTCCGTTTTTCCGAGTAAAACAATAGTTTCCGATATATAAGATTAGGCTGTTTTATGCTAAAGTGTGGAAACATGTAATCATGTACATATCTCTATATACAAGCGTGAATCACTGTTTTAATCATTACTGCTCTTGAGAACAGAATCGAAAACTGCAGAGTGTTCAAGCTGTTCTGGACCAGACGTGATGCAAATATCCAAGGTTGGATAACCTGCCATTTCACAATGTCCGTGAAACTGGCATCTCTAGATACAAGTTTGTACACAGTATCATAAATGAAACTCTTACAGTTCTCGAGAAATTGAACAAAACCATCAAAGGTAGCTAGCTTAGAACCCCCCCCCCCCCACACACACACACACCACCACCACCACCACCACCACCACAACCAGAGAAATTCTTTTCACTGACCGTTACGAGGCTGTTTTTCTGTGGAGGTGGTTTGTCTTTGAGTGTGTGTATCACATTCTTGTTTTGGATAGCCAATTGGCTATTTTGTGTGAAAGTAACCGTCCTTTTGGGACAGATAGGCCACTGAAACTGACTAGGGCCCCGCCAGCGCTATCAGAAATTTGTGGACGGACAGACGGACGGACAGACAAACAGACAGACGGACGGACAGAGTGATTACTATAGGGCACCCACACTTTCAGTGCGGGGCCCTAATAATGCAGACCAAGATCAGACTACTCATTTCTGTCTGCACCTTTCTTTTTGCTCTCAAGGTGTTCCCGCTTTTAGGATTTTTACGGTAGTATGAGTTATGATCATACACACACCATGAAAGAAAGCATGCTTTTTCACAAGGCGTGTTCTCATCAGTTTAATACAGTCGAACTTCAATGGCTCGAACACCTTTGGGACCATGAAAATCTGTTCGAGACAGGGGTAGTTCGAGCCACTGAGGGTTACTGCCAGGAGGCATAACGACATACTTTAGGACATCTTTTTCGGTGTTCTATAATGAAAAATGTATGCTGTGTGTACGCATTAGAATCGCGATTCTAATGAGTACACACAGCACACATTTGCAAGATAAAGGATGATAATATCCAAATTTTACCCTCCCTATTTCTTATAAACAGAAATTCCCGAGGGACTCAAGAACAGGTTCGACTCAGCCATGGTAAACGAGCCATCGGTGTTCGAGCCATCAAAGTTCTACTGTATATGTGTGTGACGGATTGATAGAAAAATCCGTCCATCGGGACACTATCCGGCATTACGAGGCTGCCTCGTGATTGCGGACAGTGATCCCGAGGGACGGATTTTTCTATCTAAGAATTTTTTTCGTGCATACCTTTCATTAATCAACTGTTTGGGAATCACTTTTCAACGCTATAACCGGTCGTCACCCACATATTGAAAACTGGTACCGTCTACATTGAATGCTCTTAAAAAATACATGTAGAACATGCAGACTATACTTTTTAGTAAAGAACATGGTGAATTCTGGTGACACGTTTTATTGGAAAATAAATAGACATTAACTGGGAAGTGATCAGTAATTTGCCGCTTGCAACAGCTGAAGCGTATACTCGACAGTTCTACCTTTAATCGTTTTCACTCCCTGTGATAGGATAGGAAGCTTGAAGATCACAAACATGAGACTATTTACCTTGTTTGTATTAGTAAATATATTTTGTGTTTGTGCTCTGTGGATAATGTATCAGGTAAAATATTTACCTTTATGAAATGGAAATACATTGACACCCCATTTGGAAACAACCCAATATTGTATACTTTACCGCCGAAAAAAAAATTAAGATGAAAATTTGTAATTTTTTCTTATATCTGCTCAAAATATATATTTTGGGTACTTCCCCAGTTTTACTATATAAAAGTCGGGTTGAAGGGGGTCAAAATGATAAAGGCATGCTTTCGTGATGCTTTAGTATTTGACAATGTTGTTGAGTGTGTGAATTCGGGTTTAACGTCGCTTTCAACATTTTTTCAGTCATATGAAGACGGTGTCTGGTTGCGACAGGGAGCTCAATACTCACTTTTATAGTGCTGCCTCACTGAAGTATCATGTCCCAGACACATTACATGATACCAGACCCAGTCAAATTATCCTGACACTGGGTCGACCAGTCCTAGCTCTACCCCGTAAATCTGAGTGCCAAGCGAGGAGCAGCTAGTACAATTTTTATCGACTTTGGTATGTCGCGGCCCGGGATCGAACCCATGACCTTCCGTTCCCCGGAGCGGACACTCTACCAACTGAGCTATCGGGGCCGGTAACAATGTTGTTGACAATGGAATCTTCCACCTGGTAGGTTTGGGGTGTTCCATTTCCAATTATAGAGGTGTCAGATTTGTTTTTGTTTGTAGCAAATTTGGCAAAAATGAATGTTCATTAAGCAAACAGTGTAGACCCAGATCATATGCCACATTCTGTGGTGTCTGATCTGGGTCCACACTGTTTGCTAATGTCCCCGAAAAGGGCCTCTATGCATTTATGGGTTAATCTACATCAAAGTTTTAAGAGCACTTATTTTTCGATTGTCTTTCTGTGTAGGCTACGAAAATGGTCCTGATCGGGGACAAACTGTTTCGTTTCACCCTTGAATTTCTGTACTTTAATCAAACAGTTTAAACCCTGATCAGACGCCGCTGTGGGATATCACAGTCCGAGCACATGACCTGAGTCACTATTTTACAGACAGCGTTTTTTTTTACACAATACTCTGACGTCACAACGATAGGGATAGCACGGCTATAAATAACTTTACACAGCACTCTGACGTCACAGGGATAGGGATAGCACAGCTCGTGCGTCCTTCACCATTCCGTCGCCTTATGAACTCGTGCCGAATATTTCACAATATAAAGTCAACAACCTATAAATATTGCCCGTAGTCAAGTGCATATTGCCCGTAGATAAGCAGTCTCGTTCACAATCGAGACTAAAAAACGGCAGCCATTTTGTCGTGCGAATCGACTGAAAGAACGTAAAACAAAACGATTATATGTTGTGAAAAAGCGCACAAAGCGCATTTTAAGCTGTCATTCGTGATTAACTACATGCAATCTGTTTAGAATTTCAATAATTCTTTTTAGGAAATCAGCAGTATTTTGAAAGATATAAACGACGACTTCGGAAAAATGACGCCCTGCGTTGGGAAACGTCAGTGTTTTTAATGGCGTCACACCCACCTACGTAAGCGTCATCTTCACTTTGGCGCCATTTATCGTGGATTTTCAACGCCAAGAAAGACACTAAACGACCTGCATTATTTTCCATTTCCAACCACGTAAAGATGTAATATGAAATGAGGCCTATCCTAGTCAAGGGCATGATCATTGTTATGTCCGTTTCAACAATCAATCAGCACTATGGTCAGGGCTTTTCAATTTAAAATTAGCACAAAAATTCTCTCTACAAAATCATTTAAAAAAGCTTAATAAAGAAGATATGTGATAGATGTTATTTTTGTGAGCAACACTCTGAAACAATTAAACATTTGTTTGTAGATTGTCCAGTAGTAATAGAGTTTTGGGAATCAAATCAAGTTTGATTGCAAACCCAAGTGAATCTTAATCTCAATATAACAGATAAAACTCTTATTTAATGTTTGGCTTAAATTTTCTAAATTCCACCCCCCAATCCCATAGTACAATTCAGAATATCATTTATTCATTAAGATATTGAACAATAATACATTTGTGAGGTCATTAAATGGCTATAACTCTGCTGAAATAAAAAGCATTAAACGGCCAATAGCTATATCTTGCCAACATAAATTCATAGTCCAAATTTGATCAAAAGCAATTGTTCCGTTATCAAGATATTGGTCAAAATGATTTTTTTAGGTCATTCAAGAGCCATAACTCTGCTGAAAATGGATGCAAAATGCCATGCAACAGTCCCATGCTATATCTTGCCAACATAAATCCACCTACCAATTTGATCAGAAGCAATCACATGCAAAATTTGTTTTAAAAACCATCATTTTTTTTAAGATATTGAGCACAAATGACGGACGGAAGGACAGAGAATGTGAAAACAGTTAACCCCCCTATATTTTATATACGAATAATATAAAGAGGTGCAGAAAAATAGACGTAGACCGGAATCGAACTCTGATACCCGACTGATGAGCAAAGACCCTTACCATGTCACCATGAAAAGTAAAAGTAAAACAAAGATCAGGAATCGATACAATTAACTTACTCCACCCATCAAAGACACCAAAGGAAAAGAAACACAAATATGAAGCGACCAGACCATAATGGAAACCTAAACAAAGAAAGGCCATAAGGACAGTTACTTTCCCACAAAATGGCCAAGTGGCCACCCAAAATAAAAAGACATAAGTGATACACAAAGTAAGTAACAAACAGTATCATAAATAAACCGCCACAGAAGAATCGCCTTGGAACGGTCAGTGGAAAGAATTCTACTGGGCGGCTTAAATCGATTTTACATGGCCATAATCCTCGCCCTTACCTCTGTCGCGGTATACACTAATTTTGTTTAAAGCTAGTTTATTTCATAAACCCCGGACCCAATACTACTGACCGTCCTAAAGGCGGTTGTTCTTTTGCAGTTTCTTATTTGTTTTTTGGCTTTGTCCCGTTGGTTTTTTATCTGCCCCCGTGTCACTTTCTATAGGTGACTTAAGACGGCTGCGTTCTTAGTTTGTGGCCTTTCCTGAGTGACCTTTCCTTACTAGTGGCAGTCATAATACGAGCGTGCTCAGTACCTGTACCTTGTGGCATGAAATTCGAATGGTTTTGTTAATTTGTTTCATTACGATACCACACCCGCGCGACATTGTGCATTTTTCACATCTCCAAAATGGCTTCTTTTCTGGTGAAAATCTGTGGTATTTTTGTTATTTTTACTTCAAACATAGGTTGCGGGTGCTCGTTAGAACCGCCTCATTGAGGCGGTTCTAACGAGTACCCACAACCTATGTCTTGGAGCAGAAATAAGAAAAATAATGAATACCCCCGTAAACCCCAGTTTTCTCTATATAAAGTGGGGTTTAAGGGGGTGTTCATTTTACGGACTTGTTCACGTGATGTATAGTTAAACGACCCATTGAACACTATTAAGGTTATTCATTGTATATCCAACCACTCTGGTAGTTTGCCTAACTTCAGCAGTTTAACAGTGTTTCAACAAAGGCGACATGTCATGTTAGCCTGTGGATGATTAACTCTTTCTGCACAGAAAACCCCTCAAAAGAATATCAAATTGGCAGATAGTGCATGCAGTCCCAATGGACATGTCGCAGATGAGGGCCTCAACCACACTGGTCAATACATACGCACAGGCTGCGTAGCGGTCGCATAGGCTTCGTATTTTGGACGCAAAGGCTTCGATGAAAAATGGCGGATGACAGTTCGTTAATGCAGGTAAGAAACGGTTTTTACGTCAATCTAAATGTTGTATAGCGTTGCCCAGTACTGACATCTGCCTTACGGACCACTTTATTAACGTGCGGCTTCGTCTGTTGCAAGAAAAAGTTTGAAAAACGGAAAATAGAAAAATAGACCCCAAAAGAAATTTGGCATTCAACACAGATTCACCTGTAGTTTCACTTTGGCCCGGTCGCCCTATGTTACTACACGTTTTTGGCTGGTGTTCTGGCCGATAAATTGTGAATAATGATAATGAAATCGAAAAGGTAACATGCAACTTTCGTCATATCTTTTGCGAAAAAGAAAAATCATGAGATTTCGATACAACGAACGTAGCTTCGTTACCTATTACAACGCAGAGGCTGCGAACTAAATTTGAAAACCCTGAATTATGCAGTATAATAACGAATGATATTAAATTAATATCGAGAAATGAGCCAACCAGCGTTAGTTGATGATGCTAAAGACATTTTGCATCATTTATACAAAACACATTTTCATTCTCAGCTATGCACATACATTATTATGATTCGAATGCCAAAATCTGTCAAGTTACAATTATTTACACTTCCGTTCATAAACTTGGTAAGTCTTCGCCAAATCTGTTAAGTATTAAGCACAATAATATTTGCACTGTATGAATTTCTGTCGTGTTTTTATTACAACGCACGTGGCTTAGGAATTTACGACGTGCAGGTTACAGAGATGGGCAGACGCATTACGAAAACACGCCTATTAAAATACCACTTAAAAGATAAAAACATTTAGATAAAACATCCTGATAGTTTTGATATTTCTGTTCGCCCGGGCCAGGCGGTTCTAACGCGTATCCACAACCTGTGTTTCTGAGAATAAATAAGGAAATATAATAAATGCAGAAAATCTGTCAATGTACACTACCGTTCATAAACTTGGTAAGTCTGTCTTCGTCAAATCTGTTAAAAGAGAAAGGAAATAGATAATCTGTTACAATAAATAGGTAAATATCAATAAACCCTTTCTTCTACTGAATACTGCAGGTTTCCAAGTGGTCTGATAAGGATTTTATCACTGGGTAATCTCCAGCCATTTACTCTGCTAAAGAACTGACCTTGAAAATTCCAATCAACCACAGATGTGCCCTGACGTCATCAATGAGGAATCTAGAAGCTTGGTGTGTACTGAATAGGCAGATGTAGCAATGTTGAGGTTTAAAACAGACGCTTAAAATGGAGCAAAATAAGCAAGAACTGGCCACTCTTTGAGGGGACTTCACTTTAGATATTCAGCCTTATATGTTTGAGTCCAGGGAAACTTGTGATCAGGAATTTAGTGAGGGAAGCAGCAGCTCTGAAGATAGCTATCTTACATGTCAATCACAACAATTGTCGTCTGCATAGTCATCTGCTGCTTTCTTTAAATGTTACCTGAACCAATCTAAGTCTATAGTCTGATCTTGGTCCACACTGTTTGCCTATAAGCAAAAATATTATTTAAAAAAATAATAAAAAAGAAAAAAAAACTTTAAGAAGATGCAGCAGACATTATAAACAGGGGCCATTTTACAATTCAGGTTTTTTTCTTACGGTTGATTCGTCCGGTTTTCCACCCATGCGCACTCATGAGCACTCTTAAAATGGAGATAGCAGTCTTCATTTTTGATTGGGTGTTTATGAATTTGCCTAACTAATATAGGAAAATGAAACCGCAACCAAAGTAGCCAAAGCTAGCCCTTGGCTCCAGATGAATTCGGCCTAGGTTGGTATCCCTAACGAACGGTTGTATGTCAATTCATTATTGGTAGAGAATCCTCACATGTCACAGCGCATGACTCAGTGGAACCTTTTTGTTTGTGTTGATGTTAACGTCCCCGACAACATCATTCAGGTCATTTTTGAGACATTGTTTTCGAATTTATGGGACTTTTACCCGACACCGAGACGAAATGACATCTCAAACCCTACCGCATATAAAGCATACTTGCAATTGCTAAATATGAATGACCCGTTTACTTTTTGAAAAGACAAATACTAGTTTTTGGGTCGATTATTTATCAATCGTCACAAAGTAAAAAAGTGCAAGTAGCTCTACAGTGCTTAAGTCCACGTGATTATCACTGATTGGTCGGAAATCCAGGAAACTTGTATATAGAAAACAGCAGCGTTTATTTTTCATCGAAGAGAGGTCAGCGTGTTGCGTAATACGGAAATCCATAGATCATGGATTTGGTTTTTCAAACAGTGTATGTCCAGACGCGGCATCTAATCAGGGTCTTCACTGTTTGCTCACATTACATGAATTGAAGGGCCAAACGCAGCGTCTTATCAGGGTCTTCATTTTTTGCTTTAAACTGTAGTTTAAGGGTTAAAGGAAGCAGTTTAAATCCATAAGTAAGCATCCAGCCGACAGACTTTCTTAAAAGAGTAAATCTTTGGGCCGGAGCCGTCATAGAGTTATGAAAAGGCCGTAAAGCAAAAACGTTTTTTATCTATCTTATCTTATTATATCGAAGAATGATTTCAAAATGGGTTACTGAAATCATTGCAAGCAAGTATTTTTCTGAATTTATATTCTAAGTCACTATGAAATTCAGATTCTGATAGGCTATGTTGAAGGAGACAGTCTGGTTTGCAAAAAATTATGATGTAAGGACAGAGATTGAAAATAGATCTGAGATAAAGAAAAGTCTTTTTTTTTCTTCTTTGATCCTACAAAGGCTAGGATTAGCTTATATGTTTACTGTTTAATGAGCAGATGCTTCTATTTTATCGGAAACGAAGACTGGGATCAGACAGTGCAGGCCCGATTAATGAACCTTTGCTGAAGTTTTGTAGGAGCTGCATGTATTCGATTGAAGCATTTAAATAAAAGTCGGAGAATCACGAAAACATGCCTGTATAATTCTGACCCCCTTAAATCCAACTTTTATACAGTAAAACTGAGCTTTAAAGGGATATACATTGTTTTCCTTATTTCTCTCAGAAATACAGATTGTGGATACGCGATAAAACCGCCCGGACCAGGCGGTTGTAACAAGTTCCCATACACTATGTCTTGAGCAGAAATATTAAAACTATCAGAATGTTTTATCTGAAAGTATTTTTTTTTTATATCTTTTTTTAGTGGTATTTTAATAGGCGTGCTTTCGTATTGCGTCTTCCCATCTCTGTAACCAGCGAAGCCACGTGCTTTGTAAAAAAACACGACAAAAATTCATACAGTGCAAATATTATTTGGCTTAATACTTAACAGATTAGGCGAGGACTTGCCGAGTTTATGAATGGTGGTGTTAATAATTGTAAATTGACAGATTCTGTGCATTCGCCTCAAAATGTTATACATGTATTTGCATAGCTGAGACTGAAAATGTTTTCGGTATAAATGATACAGAATGTCTTTGGCATCGCCAACTAACGCTGGTTGACTGATTCCGCGACATTAATTTAATAGCATTCGCTATTATTCAACATAATACAGGGCTTTCAAATTTAGTTCGCAGCCTCTGCGTTGTAAAAGGTAAAGAAGCTACGCGCGTTGTATCAAAATATCAAGATTTTTATTTTTCGCAAAAAGATATGACGAAAGTTGCATATTAGCTTTTCGATTTCATTATCGTTATTCACAATTTATCGGCCAGAACACCAGCCAAAAACGTGTAGTTACATAGGGCGACCGGATCAAAGTGAAAATACAGGTGAATCTGTGTTGACTGCCAAATTTCTTTTGAGGTCTTTTTTTCTATATTCCGTTTTTCAAACTTTTTCTTGCAACAGACGAAGCCGCATATTAATAAAGTGGTCCGTAAGGCAGATGTCAGTATGTATCGGGAAATGCAATACAACAGTTAGTTTAACGTAAAAACAGTTTCTTACCTGCATTGACGAACTGTCATCCGCCATTTTTCATCGAAGCCTATGCGTCCAAAATACGAAGCCTATGCGACCGCTACGCACCCGGTGCGTATGTATTGACCAGTGTGTTAACTGTTTTAAAATTGTTAAGCGAATTTCCAAACACATTTCAAAGATAAGACAACCTGGCACTCCTACAAATTTACCTCTGCTATTTATAAGGCAGAAGATTTTAGTCAGTACAAAAGGCCCAATGCGATTGTCATCAACAGTTTCCATCTGGTACCACGTGGAGATATGACAAGGTCTTGTTGTTGTTGTTGATTTCATTTACAAATGTTAATATTAAATCTGGACTTTTTCAAAAACCTTTACCAGCCTTGTTTGTTCTTAAACAAGTCTCGATACAGAGAGAATTCTACCTTGGCACCCTTTTCTGCATCACAATAATGTGCTAGATGAAATGAATAACCCTGATAGTTGAGCTTGATAAACTTTACTTAAGAACTTATCATCACGAATACACAACTACATATTTTTGATCCCCTTAAAGCCCACTTTTATATAAAGCGGTGGTCTAAAACTTGGAAATATTTTATTTTTCTTATTTATCCTAAAAACCTGAAATTGTGCGTACGCGTTTGAACTACCTCGATGAGGTGGTTCTAACGAGTACTCACAAGCTGTTTGGCTTAGAAATATTAAAGTATCAAAATTTTATGTGGAATTTTTTATTTTTAGGTGGTAAAATTTTCAGCAAATTTGAATATGCGTTTTTTCGTACTGATTGTGAGTATTTATTTCAACTGCCCCAAGGACACACTTCCGACGAGTATCCACAATTTATGTTAGGAAACATAAAACTGTTTGTCTGATGTGGGTCTTGTGAGTCATAGTGTTAGAATGATTCTAACATATTAAGGGCTCCTTTAATAGGCATAAAAGATCCTTTCAGCCATATTGTGTTTTTCCGATTCCATGTCTAGTGTCTACTGATCAACACCCATCAGGTTTCTGTGGCAAATCGTATTGCCCTTTACAGAATGCTTCTTCAGGCACATTTGAACTTCTTGAGTTTCTCGCATCTAAACCAGTTGCATGCAGATGTTTTGACACAATAGTTCATAACCGTTTGCTGGAGGTCACACCAGGGCCTTTGGCAAGCTGAGGTAATAACCAAATGTGACTCGGCTTAGTATTGGTAGATAGCACTCCTGTCCATCTGGGCATAAAGAAATAGACTGAGCTGCACGGTGCTTCCCGTGCAGAAATATAACATACAATCAAAACTTAAGTACTCATAAACGGCTTTGATTTAAATAGAATTGAAAGCAATGATCAGGAAATGATACAATTAACAAACAGCTCCCATCAGATACTCCAATGGAAAAGAAACACAAACATGAAACAACAGACCCTAATAGAAACATCAATAGCGGAAAGCCAAAAGGACAGATACTTTCCCACAAAATGGCCAATTGGCTATCCAAAACAAAATAATATAAGCGATACAAACACTCAAAGACAAATCATAACAAAAAATAAACCGCGACAGAAGAACCGCCTTGGAACTGTCAGTCTAACGAATTCCACTTGTGTGTGTGTGTGGGGGGGGGGGGGGGGGTGCTTTAATCGATTGTACATTGCCACAATCCTCACCCTTCTGTCCGATTTAGACAAATGATTTGTTCAGTCCGCATGACGGCCTCCTAACTCGTCAGTGCAGCATCTTCGTGAACACAAAAAATCAAACAACCACAGAGATGAAACAACGGCGAGGACTCGACAGCAAGAAACCAACGAGATGCTGGAGCAAAAGAAAACCAACAGTTAATACTCCGATGGGCCCGACCAGAGACAGAGCATCAGGCACCAACCAACATAACAAAGAAAAAAGCCTGCCAAGGGAAAAGTGGAGTGATTCGGACAGCTCCTTATACACTATAGGTTTCTTTGGACTTTACGGCATAACTTCTTAATGTCAAGTAAAATGCCCACAAAATCAGAAGCAATATCTCAAAAATGACCTAAATAGTGTTGACTGTAACGTTATACCCAAACTGAAACAAGTAAATGATAGATAGATAGATAGATAGAGAGATAGATAGATAGATAGATAGATAGATAGATAGATAGATAGATAGATAGATCAGTAGTTAGTTCATTTGCCTCTAAATCTAGATGATCCCGGATCGATTCCCGGCGGCGGTAGTTTGCAGGGATGAATGCCTGTATTAATGTTTAAGCTTTCATCCTGCAAACCTGATGTGTACGTAATGTACACCTGCGAATAATTGTCAGATGTGACCGATCGCAAGATAGATAGATAGATAGATAGATAGATAGATAGATAGATAGATAGATAGATAGATAGATAGATAGATAGATATTTATCTATAAAGCATTATATCGTTGCTTATAAACTCAGTGTGCTTTAATAAACCTCTTATACAGTTCACATGGTACTAAACTCTATATGTGCCCATGTGTTAATATGTTTCAATTCAAAATCTTTTTGTGCTCCTGATGAACTCCATCAGTGCAGTCATAATCTCCTTGTTTACCTATGTCTTTCAACATACCGGTTAACACTTTCAAGTTGCTGTCTGTTATCAATCCTATACCTTCCCTACTCAGAATCTCCTCACTGTGTTCTCTGAAACAGCCCTGCCTGTGGTAATTCTCTGACAGCAGAACAGGTAATGATCTACATTTTCTTTCATGTTGCACACCTTACATTAACTGGACAAACCTTTGTTAATTTTGGCCTGATGATCATTTAATATTGAGTGCCCACTGAGCAATGAATTCACTGCAGAAAATGTCCCTCTGTCGCTATCACCTTGACAGTTCCTTTTTCCAACTTCCTCAAATATTTTCTACAATAACGTATCTTTATCTGAGCACTGGTACCTTCGTTCCCACTTTTCCTTACCCTGTAGTTTACACTACCGTACTGTTTCTATCTTGTCCAAGATTGGTTTTACCTCATTGTGTTTTATCCTTTCTGATGCTGCTGCCTTTGCTTAGTGATCTGCTAGCTCATTACCCTCAATATCTTTGTGCCCAGGCACCCAATAAACTTTGAGTGTTCTCCCTAATCCTTACCTTTGTTAACCTCACCTTGATGTTAAGGACTGTTTCAATCTTGTTTGTTGGCATTCTGATCTCCTAATCATCCTCATAATCTTATAAAAAAACTTAATGCTTTAATTGAATGGACATTACATAGGGAAGCCTCCCTATATCTTGCATGCAATGTGAGAAATGCTTTTTTCACGTCTGAAGAGCATACAATTTACTCACCTTTCTACTTGTCATTATTTACATAAGATCTGATACTAAGTTATTTAGACACGTTGTGGGTATTCTGATGGGTATAAATTGCGCACCCCTTGTGGCTGATCTGTTCTTGTTTTGTTATGAAAGAGACTTCATGATGTCCCTTTCCGTTGAAAACGAATCTGAAATCATTAAAATAGAAGTGGAGGCAATGATCAGGAATCGATACCATTAACCACAAACATGAAACAACAGACCCTATTGGAAACATCAATAGCGGAAAGCCAAAATGACAGTTACTTTCCCACAAAATGGTAAATTGGCTATCCAAATAAAATAATATAAGCGACAAAAACACCCAACACCCAAACACAAACCATAACAAAAATAACTCGCGACAGAAGAACCGCCTTGGATGGCCCCGCCCATCGGGGCTTGAAGAAATATATGGGCTGCATGATGCTTCCGCGCAGAGCTGAATCCGACCCGCACACGAGTACTTGTAAACCGCTTAGATGATCTAAGCCTGCCCAGGCAAAGCGGTGCGAGTCGGACCGTCCATGCTTATAAACCCTATTGGTTTCATTGGGCGACAGGGCTTGAGCTGTCATTTCATCTCAATGTCGGGTAAAAGGCCCCCAAAATTCGAAACAACGTCTCCAAAATGACCTTTACAGTAATGGACGGGGACGTTAAACCTCAAATCAAACAAAAGAGCCGCATTGGAACGGTCAGCAAAACAAATTCCACTAGGGGTGGGGGTGGGGGGGGGGGGCTTAAATCGATTTTACGTGGCCACAATCCTCGCCCTTACTTCCGTCGCGATTTAGACAAATAATTTGTGCCGTCTGCATGAAGGCCCCCTTACTCATCAGTGCAACATCTCCGTGAACATAAAAATCAAACAACCACAGAGTTGAAACGACGGTGAGGCCTCGACAGCAAGAAACCACTGAAATGCTGGAGCAAAAGAAAACCAACAAACCAACAGTTAGACTCTAATTCTTAGTAAGCCTATAGCTCGAGTTCTAGATATTTGGATGATTTATTACATATTGACACTAACTAGTTCGATGGTTTAATCATTCAAATTTACACCCACCCCCCCCCCCCCCCCACCTCCCCCATCCCGCGAACTTCAGTTAAATAAAGCAAATCCTTCTGATACCGTTTATGGATTTACATCTTTCTATTGTAGATGGATTTGTTTCTTGCAAAATGTGTGATAAACTCGTTGATTTTGATTTTGAAAATGTAAATTTTCCTTTCTTGGATGCTGATGTTCCTCTTGCGGCATCCTATGTTCCGCTTATTCTATTTTGTTTTGGATAGCCAATTGGCCATTGTGTGGGAAAGTAACTGTCCTTTTGACTTTCCGCTATTGATGTTTCGATTAGGGTCTAGTTGTTTCATGTTTGTGTTTCTTTCCCTTTGGTGTCTCTGATGGGAGCTGTGGGTTAATTGTATCGATTCCTGATCATTGCCTTCACTTCTAGTTTAGATAGATAGATAGATAGATAGATAGATAGATAGATAGATAGATAGATAGATAGATAGATAGATAGATAGATAGATAGATAGATAGATAGATAGATAGAAGTTTGACAGAAACTGCTTTTCACAAATACTTTCCCGATTTTACAAACTAGCCTTCCTCTCAAATTTCCTTCTCTCAAAGTATCAGAGTATGAGCATACACAGCGGCAACTGTCAAAACAATTGTTGTTTTCTCGGGTAACGCGCAGCCAGAAGACAAATAAATGACTGATTCGCGTTTTTATCAATCTTAAACGATTAGGCCTGTATAACTCTGATTAGCGCCTGGATAACACTGATCAATAATTTAGAACCGGTCACGTTTTTTCGAACAAACGCCGGGAAATTGTTTTTTTATTTTTTTAAAACGCATTTATTTATTAAAAGAACTTGTTATAGTTCTTGCCATTTGAAAGGATCATCAAAGATTTATAAAAATGGAAAATAATCCGAACAAAAAAGTAACTATTTCTCGCCAGTTTCCAATTCGCGAGATCAGATCAGCTGAGAAACATGGGCTGGTGAAGTTCACGCGAATATTAGCTATAGGCGGACAGGCCCAAGCTGCCTGCTGCCGTTGCCACCGGCAACTTTGTCCGTGCCCATATAATCTGATTTTAGGTTCAGATTACTATGCCTGGCAATCCTGAATTCTAGTAAACAGTTCAAAATAGTAGTGAATGCAATGTTCAGGAATCGATACAATTAACCCACAGCTCCCGTCAGAGACACCAAAAGGAAAGAAACACAAACATGAAACAACAGATCTTAATGGAAACATCAATAGCGGAAAGCCAAAAGGACAGTTACTTTCACACAAAATGGCCAATTGGCTATCCAAAACAAAATAATATAAGCAATTCAAACACTCAAAGACAAACCATACGTTCATATGGCGGAGACACACTCGCAAGCTCGTGCGTCCTTCGACACATGAACTCGTGCCGAATATTTCTAAAAATGTGAAATATTCTGGCTGAGACGCACTTGCAAGCTCGTGCGTCTTTCGCGATATAAACTCGTGCCGAATATTTCACAAAATAAAGTCAATAATCTATAATTATTTTGGATATTCTGAGAAGGAGAATGTACTTTTTGCGTTTTGCTTGTGATGTTTTAGTTACTGTACCGTTATTTTGAAGTTTGAATGAAATTGGGCCAAGGGTACAGGACGCGTTGTCATTTGAAGATTTTTTTATATTTTTAGCTCTGGTGGCCATCTTGTTCAGCAGAGCGGAACGATTTTTAGCTATTTTGGTAGGGAGTCACCTAGTCAACATTCCTGTGAAGTTTGAATTAAATTGGTCCAAGGATTTAGGAGTTCGCATTTGAAGCAAAGTTACGATGTTTTTCTATTTTTAGCTCTGGCGGCCATCTTGTTCACCAGAGCGAACGATTTTAGCTATTTTGGATATCTGAGAAGGAGAATGTCTTCGTGGCGTTCTGCTTGTGATGTTTTAGTTACTGTGCCGTTGTTTATGCTTGTGCTTTTTTGTCTATATTGTCTTGGACTCATTACGAAAACAAGGCTATACAAATACGGTGTAAATTTGACCACGAAAAAATAAAAAAATTTAAGATGAAAAAATTGCGATAGTTTTCTTTTTTTTTTTTTTTTTTTGCTCAAAACATAGATTATGTATACTGGTTATAACCGCCTCATCGAGGCGGTTCTAACGGGTACACACAATCTATGTTTTAAAGCAGAAATAAGAAATGTAAGGTTTACCCATGTAAATCCCAGTTTTACTGTATATAAGTGGGGTTCAAGGGGGTCAAAATTATATAGGCGTGTTTTCGTGATGTGAAGTTTTAAGGGATTTTTTTTTTTTTTTTTTTTTTTTTGGCTTTTTCTTATAGTTTTCTCGAATAATAAAATAACAGGCATTACTGATTGTAGTGTACCCGGCTGTTTCCTGATTGGAAAAGATTGTGCTTTTAAATGTTGGAGAACAATTAACTTGAAACAAATGTATCTGTGTTAATCGTTTATAAATAAAATCGATTATTATGGAAACAGGTTTTTTCAAGGAAACAACGGTATACAGTATAACCTGTCATAGGGGCCACCTCTATTAAGCATGCAACAAGTCTCAAGCACGCATGCGTTCGGTTCCCAAAAAAGGAAAACACATTAAAATTCACCTGTATTAAGCAAGCACCTGTCTTATTCAAGCACATTTTGATTATCCCAGGTTGGACTTTATTATTATATACCGACAAGACCACGTACTGTCATACGATTTTTATCGAGGGAATGCTTTGAGGAGCGAAAATAGTGATACGCCAATGCCATCTTATTACCATGTTTATTTTCTTTAAATATTTATTCAAATATGAAAATTGTCAGAAAGTGTCATAATAACAAAATAATGCCAAAAATGTCATCAAAAGGAAAGTGAGTACACTATGGAAATCAAAGTGGCCGGCTATCTTTTACAACGTGATTATACATTGAGATTAAAAATAGAAGTGACAGCAATGATCAGGAATCGATACAATTAACCCACAGCTCCCATCAGAGACATAAAGTAAAAACCACAAACATGAAATAACTAGACCCTAATGGTAACACCAAAAGCGAAAAGCCAAAAGGACAGTTACTTTCCCACAAAATGGCCAACTTGCTACCTAAACCAAAATGATATAAGTGAAACACACGCTCAAAAGACAAACCATGACAAAAATAAACCGCGACAGAAGACCCGCCTTGGAACAGTCAGTGGAACGAATTCCACTGAGGGGTGGGGGGATCAGAATCCAATTTCCAATGAACCACAGTTTACGTTTAAAAGCCTCCAACAATACTTTCATTTAATTCAATTAGGGGTAGAGCTTGATATTGCTTGGTTCGGCCCTCCGTGAACTAACTGGTAGTTTTTGATGAGCTGTATAATTAATCATAGAAAATTATAATTGCAATGACTTCGTAAAATCATTCTTTGATATAAAAATATTGGGTACAGCATACATGTTATACGACAGACTGCATGCATGGTAGTTAACCCAATCACGGTTGACAACTTTGCTTCCCTCTTTAATTGCACGCCGGCGGGTCAGGCCTCATATTCTATGACGGTTCCAGCGTAAAGGCTAACTGAGAATTAGAGAGAATATAATTCTATGTAATGTTGGTTGCTGCCTGATGCTCTGTCTTTGGTCGGGCCCATCGGAGTCTAACTGTTGGTTTTCTTTTGCTCCAGCATTTGAGTGGTTTCTTGCTGTCGAGACCTCACCGCTGTTTGTGGTTGTTTGATTTTTGTTTTGTCGGAGATGTTGCACTGATGAGTTAGGAGGCCTTCATGCGGAATCAACAAATTATTTGTCTAAATCGCGACGGAAGTAAGGGCGAGGATTGCAACTCGCGTAAAATCAATTTACCCCCCTCCCCACCCTTAAGTGGAACTCGTTTCACTGACCGTTCCAAGGCGGTTCTTCTGTCGCGGTTTATTTTTGTTATGATTTGTCATTGAGTGTGTATTTCGCTTATATTGTTGGCCATTTTGTGGGAAAGTTACTCTCCTTTTGGCTTTCCGCTATTGATGTTTCCATTAGGGACGAGTTATTTCATGTTTGTGTTTCTTTCCCTTTGGTGTCACTGCTTGAAGCTTTGAGTTAATTGTATCGCCTGATTCTTCATATGATTTTTCCACTCTATACACAACTTTACCTCATAACTTGATAAAGTAAAAATGTTACTAATTTGATTGAAAGCACTTTTCAAAGAGAGTGCACTCTTTCCTTGCATGCGATGAGACATGCCAGCATCACATCAGATACAAACCTAAAAAGTATACATTTTGGTCTTGTCCAGCTATGTGTGACGCTTTATCTTATCTTGTAGATAATATTTACATGGGATTTGGAACAAAGTTACATAGACAAATCGTAGGTATTCAAATGGGTACAACTGTGCTTCCCTTGTAGTTGATTTATTCTTGTTTGTTATAAGTGTGATTTTATTATGTCACTTTCTAGTCAAAGTCAAGCTGACATTATTGAAGCATTTAGGTCTATCTTCTAAATATTGACAACCCTTACTTTAGAGGAGTGGTCAATCAAATGTATCCATCTGAGCTGCAGTTAAACAAAGCCAATATTTCTGATATCGATACCACGTTTTGGGGTTTCGCATTTGAACATTTCAAATGGTTTTGTTTAAAATAAAAGTTATGAAAAGTGCGATGATTTTCATTTTAATATAGTTAACTTCCCATTTTAGATCGTGATATTCCTCGATCGCCATCTTACGGTGTTTATATTTCCCACCTGATTCGCTTCGCAAGAGTGTCAAGTCATGTCGCTGATTTTAACACTCGTAATAATAGTTTCACTGCTTGACTGCTACATCAGGGATATCGATATCATAAACTTCTGAAAGCATTTTCTAAGTATAATCGCCGACACTATCAGTTAATTTCTAAATTTAAGGTTTGACTAATAGACTCTTGCTGCAGGGCATGGCACAGCTTAAGTATTTTTGGCGACATTATATATAAATTAAGAAAAATTAATGCAAACCTAACTTTTCGGAACAATTTCAGAAAATTATTAAACGTAACAAACGCATTGGATATAATATAAATTCTATTAAACAGTCTGCATGCATTGTGTTTGACCCAATCACGGTCAGACATTATGCTTTCCTCTTTAATTGCACGCCGGTGGATCAGGGTTCAGACTCCATGATTGCTTTGACTTAAAGCTTTGCATTGGTCGAAGCCGGAATATTTAATGTATGTTGTTTGGTCCAACGGGGCTCTACTGTTGGTTTTCTTTTGCTCCAGTGTCCCTATGACTTTATGTTCAGCAACGGGTGGCTCAGTGCGTTTTCCTGTCGAGTCCTCAACCTTGTGTCAACTTGACTATAATTGCGATTTCTTTGTTTACCGAGTTGATTCCCTGATGAGTCAGAAAACCTTCACGCAGACCAAACAAATACTTGTATGAACCTAAGTGAAAGTTAGGGTGAGGGTTGGGATCCCGTAAAGTTAACTTTAACCCACCGGTAATTTTACTGACCGTTCCAAGTCGGTGCTTTTGCTGTGGTTTATTCATGTTTTGTGTTGGTGGTTCTGATTCCTTCCCTAATTATATGTTGTTACGATGATTATTCCCCCTTTTTGGTTGTTCTTTTTTAGTAACATTTGTCCTTCCAGTTTAATATGTGCCATGTTGGTTATTCATATTATTTCCCCATTATGTATATAGCTCAGTTTAAGTTAGGTTTGGATATTCTGAGTCACAACCTGTTTGGGAAAAAAGCTTTTGATTCGGTTTACCTTTGGTCTGTTTTGTTTACTGTCGTCACCCCATGTTTCGACTTCTTTCCCTAGTGATATTGTGGGACGAATTTGGGATCTGAATGTATCAGTTCCTGATCGTTTCTCTATTTAAGTTTCTTCTGCTCTGTCATATCACGACGGTGTCTGGTTGCGACAGGGAGCCCAATGTTCACTTTTATAGTGCTGCCTCACTGAAGTATCATGTCCCTGACACATTACATGAAACCACACCCAGTCACATTATCCTGCCACTGGGTCACCAGTCCTAGCTCTACCCCATAAATTTGAGTGCCAAACGAGGAGCAGCTAGTACCATTTTTAACGACTTTGGTATGTGGCGGCCCGGGATCGAACCCGTGACCTCCCGTTCCCCGGAGCATTTGCTGGTTGTAACTCATGAAGATCAAAGGCGCTTGACAAAGGGTATCACTTTTGAAAACATAATTATTATAGTTTTTTAATTATAATTAGGCTAAGATTTTATATTTAAACTTTCTTCTGTTTTGCTGTATCATCATGGATGATAAGACAAACCAACCAGGAAATTTTAAACTTTAGGCAGAAAAATCCTGAACTGAGAGCGTTTAATCCTCAGTGTTTCCCCCCCCCCCCCCCCCCACAACATAAACAATAGATTGGAAATTAATATACAACCGAAAAATGAACATTTTCAGATGAGGAATTCTGATATTTTTTCATGTTTCTGTTCAAAGATGGAAAGTGGGAACTCGTTAGAACCACCTCAATGAGGTGGTTCTAACGAATACCCTCAATCTATTTTTTAGCAGAAATAAGAATATAAGAATCTTATATGGGTATGAGGGGTGGATTGAAAAAACCGTCCCAAGGGTCACTGTCCGGCATCACGAGGCTTACCGAGTGATGCCGGACAGTGATCCCGAGGGACGGATTTTTCCATCCACCCCTCACACCCATATTGGATTCTTTTTCTTGCACACCTTCCATTTCTAACCGCGGATTTTTAATGCTGCAGTCACTTCGGTTACCAACGTCCGCCATTTTGTGATGACACGACAGGAATGTTTAGTGACGTCACGCATGACGTCGCCGCGCATGAGGTTGTAATCAACCAGTGCATTTACCAAACACGCGATTATATTCGATTTGGGGTCGGAACACCAGGGTCAGAACATAAATTTCTATCCCAGGGTAAAATCACGGATTTCCTTGTCTGGTGTGCAAGAAAATAATGTATACCCCTGTAAACCTCAGTTTTATTATATACAAGGGGGACTTACGAGGGTTAAAATTAAAAAGGCTTGTTTTCGCGATGCTAAGTCATATGTCTAACGTTCTGCACCCGCCAATCGGGGCTTCAAGAAATAGATTGGGCTGCATGATGCTTCCACGCAGAGCTGAAACCGACCGCACATGAGCAGGGATATGTTTGGCCCAAAATAATGATAGGCCCAAAAAGTGGGCCAAGGGCCCATCTCCCATCTCCCATTCATTTACATGAAAATCAAGATTTTGATGGACTTTTTTTTTAATTTTCATGAGCCTTTTAGAAACATTTATTGCCCCAAGAATCCTTAAAGCACACCTAAAAATTTGAATAGCCCAAACAAAAATTAAATCAGATTCAGTTTACAGATAAAATAGCTCGGGCCCATCCCAGAAATATCCCTGCATGAGTACCGGAAAACAGTTTAGAGGTTCTAAGTCTGCCCAGGAAAAGTAATGCGAGTTGGACCATCTATGCATATAAACCCTGTTGGTTTCATTGGGCGGCAGGGCTTGATGTCATTTCATCTCAATGTCGGGTAAAAGTCCCAAAAAATCGCAAGCAACATCTCCAGAATGACATAAACAGTGTTGACAGGGACAGTAAACCTCATATCAAACAAATTATGTCTAACGTCACTATGCCGATATGATGACAAAGATTCGTTATTTTTATTATCATTATTATTGATTTTTATTTATTTATTTATTTTTTATTTTTTTTTTTTTTCATTTATTTTCATCATTTGCTTTTTTGCATCTACAGTCATAAATTTCAAAAAAGTATCTTTGGGTGTGGATTCCCTACCCCCCTCCCCCCCCCCCCAACACACACACGAGATGGGAGAAATTCCCCTCTCGTGCTCTCCGCCCACTCGTGCCTTCCACACTCGTGAGTCGCCTCCCCAATGTCAAAATAGTTTCGACGCCTCTGACTGACTAGTGTAATTTCTTGAGGTGCTATCTATCTCTGTCTGTCTGTCTGTCTGTCTGTCTGTCTGTGCTATCTATCTATCTATCTATCTATCTATCTATCTATCTATCTATCTATCTATCTATCTATCTATCTATCTATCTATCTATTTGTTATGCACCAAATTTACTTAAAGCTATGGGGATATCATCAGGCAGCAATTTTTTGAATATAACTAACAAAATTATTGCAGTATTTTTTGTATGGTAAAACTGCAGCCAATTCAGGACTTTGATTCTTATATCTGTTCTCTGAGAAGAAATATTACAATAATAATAATGATTCCCTGCTTTAAAATAGCACCCTTTAATATCTAATTACTGAAAAGTTTTCAGATTGTTCATATACATGTATTTTGCTTATTCCTAGTCCAAACATAGATTGTGGGTGCTAATTAGAACTGCCTCACTGTGGTAGGTCTAACAAGAAGGCACATTACTTGTTTTCATATGACGCTGTTCAAAGCTTCTAAAGTCTTCACTTTGTTTTATTCATGTAACACTGATATTACAGTACTTTTAAATACAGTTTAGCATAACCATAATGGCTAAACTGCCTTTGAAGAACAGTTTTCAGTTTCTGCCGAAAGAATATGCTTGTACTATCTGCCCAAGAAAACTGACCGGCCCAATACAATTTAAACATTATTGACTGGGCCCTAAAACTCCAAAAACAAACACACAAACTAAATACCTGCATGTAATATGAGTCTAAATAATGTGTAATGATAAGGATGGCTTGCACACCGGGTCACAAGGTTACCAGTGCCAGTTTCTGAATCCTGCTGTTTGGGAGGCAATAATGGCTAATTATCTCGCCATGGTTCCTCAGTTTTATTACAGGTTCTCAGAACCGATTTTTTAGCACTTGGTCCAAGGAGTGAATAGCTGAATCGTATTTTTGTAATCCGGATTATGTCCCTTTCAAGAGTTATTGCCCCTTGATTTGTTAAAAAAAATCTTGTCAGCAAAATATCTCAAAAACTACAGACCCTAGAGTCTTGAAAGCTGGCGATGGCTTTGTAGTGATGGTGGTGGTGGTGGGGGGGATGACCTGGTTAACTTTTGACTGAATTCTGAAAAGTACTTCATAAGTTATGGCCCTTTGTAATTTTGGACATATGTACAGTATATGCTTTATGATGCATAGCATAACCCTAGAATCATGTAAGCTAGGGTTTTGAAATTTTATATATGGATTATTTAAAAAAATAGCTGATTCGTATTTTTTATCGAGGTTACGCCCCTTTCAAAAGTTATGTCCCTTTGTAAAATCTTGTCAACAAATTATCTCAAAAACTGTTGGAGCAAGAGCCTTGAAAGTTGGTAAATGGATAGGTAGTTATGAGTAGATGTCTTGTTTGACTTTTGACTGATTTACGTAAAATACTTGATGTGTTATGGCCCTTTGTACAGAGTATGCATTTGTACGGTGTAAGCTTTGTGATGCATAGCATAAATTTAGAACCGTATATGCTAGGGGTTTGAAATTCCATATATTAATTCCCCATGGAACTAGAAATGTGTCAATACGACACGGATGCCCCCGCCCAGGTGCCAACCTCACCCCAGAAAAATATGCTGTAACAACAGCTGTCATCAGACAGCATAACCCACATGAAAAAAGTGTCCTTAAGGTCATTGGCATAGCTGGGAGTATTGCCGATTAAACTGTTTAAAAAATAACTATAATATGAACTCAATCCATCATATTGTTAAGAATAATGAGTTCTTAAAAACTTTACCATTACAAATTTCTAAGTCTACGACCTTGACCTTGAGATCATAAGGCAGGGGCAGGGATATTGCTGAATGAATTTTTTTACATGTGTCTATCATGATTCCAAATATGAAGCATATTAATCATATGGTTTGGAAAATATGAGCTCTAAATACATTTAGCATGAAAAATTTCTAAGTATGTGACCTTGACCTTGTGGTCAGGGGTACGCGTATGGCTGAACTAATCTTCGGACATATAACTTTCATCATACCAAATAAGAAGCAAATCCGTTAAATGGTTTAACATACTTTAAATTTAATTTTTTTCTATGCCTGTGACCTTCACCTTGAGGTCATGCGATGGGTGGGGTATTGTTGAATATCACTTTGGACCTGTATCTATTATCGTGCCAAATTTAATAACAATCCATCATATGGCTTGGCAAATATGAAGTATTAAATTAACATTCAAAATTTCCAAGTCTGTGACCTTGACCTTGAAGTCTTAGGCATGGGCGGGGGATATTACCCAACAAACATTTGGACCCGTTTCTATCACCATAGCATTAATACACTTAATCCGTCATAAGGTTTGAAAAATTTTAAAATTAAAAGTCTGTGACATTGACCTTGAGATCATGGGCATCGAGAAGGGGTATAGCTGAATAAAACTTTGGACCTATATCTATCATCATGCGAAACATGAACCAAATCAATCGTAAAAGTTCAGGTTCTACAATGTACAAATACCTTAACCTGAGTTTATAAAAATTTCAGAGTCTGTGGCCTTGACCTTGGGGTCATGTGCATGGATGGGGTATTGTTGAATATCGCTATGGACCTGCATCTATCACCGTACCAAATATAAACAAAATCCATCGTATGGTTTGGCAAATATGAACTATTAAATTAACATTAAATTTTATGTAAGTATGTGACCGACCTTGACTTTGAAGTCTTAGGCATTGGTGGGGGTATTGCCAAGTAGACCTTTTGACCTGTATTTATCACTATAGCAAATTTAAACTTAATCCATCGTATGGTTTGGAAAATATGAGCTCTTTAAAACTTTTAAAATTAAACATTTCTAAGTCTGTGACCTTGAGGTCATGGGCATGGGGTGTGTGGCGGGGGTATAGCTGAATAAAACTTTGGACATGTATCTATCACCAAGCCAAACATGAACCAAATCACTCGTAAAAGTTCAGATTCTACCTGGTACAAATACCTTATCCTGAGTCTTTAACTTTAAAAAATTCAGAGTCTGGGACCTTGACCTTGAGGCCATGGGTATGGGTGGGGGTATTCCTGAATAAAACTTTGACCCCTACTAGCATTATAGCAAATATGAATAAAAGCCATCAAATGGTTTGGAAGATATGAGCTGTTCTACCTGGTACAACTACCTTAACCTGAGTCTTTAACATTACAAAATTCGAAGTCCCTGACCTTGACCTTGAGACCGTGGGCATGGGTTGGGGTACTTCTGAATAAAACTTTGGACCCATATCTATCATCATACCAAATATGAATCAATGCCCTCAACGTCTATAAGGTGCCCAGATAGTGACAGACAAGTCAGCTCTGTATTGTCAAATGGATCAACTAACACACCCCCTTGTCACCATGAGTCATCGTTGTTAGACTGAGCTGTTAAATACAAATTCCAAGCCCCATCCCTCACCCCCGACCTTATCTCCATGAGTCATTGTTAGTTAGATTGCGACTGTGACCCTCAATGTCCACAAAGACCCCAGATGGTGACAAACAAGTCAGCTCTGTATTGTCAAATGGATCAACTAACACACCCCCTTGTCACCATGAGTCATCGTTGTTAGACTGAGCCTGTTAATCTCAGTCTGGTGCTCTAGGACCTGGCCCTCAATGTCCACAATTTGCCCAGATAGTGAAATACAGTTCTGTATTATCAAAGGGATCCATCAAACCCCACCCCTCCCCCTCAAAGCGTACAACCAACTCAGAGGTCTAGCTTCTGATGCCAACTCTCACCCACCCCCACCCCCTTCCCCTCCTTTGTCACCACACACATTATAATTTAGACTGAGCCGGTTCGACTCCGTCTAGTTTACTAGGGCCTGATCTTCAATGTCCACAAGGTGCCCAGATACAGTAGAACTTCGATGGCTCGAACACCGATGGCTCGTTTACCAAGGATGTGTCGAACCCTTTCTTGAGCTCCTAGCGAAATCCTCTACATAAGAATTAGTGGGGGATAATTTAGGAGATTTTAGTCTTTTATCTTGCAAATGTATGCTGTGTGTACTCATTAAAATCGCCTCATCGAGTACACACAGCATATATTTTCATTATAGAACACCGAAAAGATGTCTAAAAGTATCTCGTTATGCCTCCTGCCAGTAACCTCAGTGGCTCGAACTACCCCTGTCTCGAACAGTTTTTCGAGGTCCCAAAGGTGTTCGAGCCATTGAAGTTCGACTGTAGTGACATACAAGTCAGTTCTGTATTGTCAAAGGGAACTTTTGAAAGATTTCTTCCTAAAAAGAAAACAATTTTGAAGGAATGTTGCATGGGTGACCCTTTGACAATTTTCCGCTGAATATGATAGTCGCCAGAAAAAATATAACCCTTAAAATGACTTCAATTACTAAGTAGCTAGATTGATTCTGAAATAATTTCACAGAAATGTTCCTTAGGTCACTGTCAGCCAAACTTGCTCAAACCCTCCACCCCACCTTATATTACCTACCATAAGGATCAGGTGAGTGACCCAGGGCCGTCATGGCCCTCTTGCTTTATCTCTTTTGCTGCGTGTTTCGGCGATCACTTTATTTTAGATTTTTTTATCAACACATCCAGCGATAAAAATGTAGTCGAAGCTCCGCCAACTTCTCCAGAATTGTGCACATTTTGCTCTAATCAGAAACAGAAAATTTCACACAAACTTGAAATTGTAGAAATCATATCTAATTACGGCTCTGCTCAGATAATTTAGGGGCATGGAACCTTTTTGAGAAGTTGGTGGAGGTTCTCTACAATTTACCCGCTGGATGTGTTGATCAAAAATCTAAAATAAACAAGTTATCGCCGAAAAACGCGGCAAAAAGATAAAAAATACTTTATTTAGATGGAGCAGCGCATATTGTTTCGAGGCTACAGTCTGTACAAGAGTCAGTTTATGTGCTTCACATTTCTACTTGCCAGGGGCTTATGATGCCCCGCTTGCGGAGCTCTTTTTATGATACCACTTGCCGATATATCTGCTTTAAGATTTTGCAAGGAAACATTTTGTTGCTTGAGTAAATGAAAATATTGACTGTACTATTTGTGTGCAGTTATTTTGTTTGTTTGTTTTTTTTTTTTTCATTTATTTATTTTTTTCAGATATACATGAAGTCACCTACAACTAATAGAATTACACAGGGTAAGGCATTTTTATTTTCTTTTTAACATATACATGTTTAGTCACATCACAGAAATGCAGTGGGACAGCTAAAATAATACAAAAGAAAACCATAACATATTATTGGATGACGCTTCATAAGAAACTTAGGCAAGGCGGAACAGAGGAGTGAAAAGAAGACAAATCCGTCCCGAGGGCCACACTCCGGCATCACGAGGCCGGACACTCCGGGATCACGAGGCCGGACTGTGTTACCGAGGGGCGGAATTTTCTATCCACCCCTCACCCACATTTCTGTGCATGCTTTTCTGCTGTCGTCGTCGGCCATATTGTGACTGAAATACTGTGCTGTTTAGTGACGTCAGGTAACGTGCTATGAGGTCAATTTTAACAACCGTTTTCAACCAGTGTACATCAAATGCATAATAATAGTCGATTTGACCCAACTCCGGGAAGGATTACTTGGGTAGGATAGGAAATTCTATCACAGGATAAAATCAAGGATGTCTTTATCTGGTGTACAAGAATATAAGAATCTTACATGAGTGTGTGGGGTGGATAGAAAACTCCGTCCCGCTGGTCACTGTCCGGCATCACGTAACTTGCCGAGTGATTCCGGACAATGATCCCAAGGGATCTACTGCTCATCTTTTTCTTGCATACCTTTTATTTCTGAGAAAAGACTTTTTATAAATACAGGCGCTTCGATTGTTAAAGTCCGTCATATTTTGACCACAATAATGCAGTGTTTTGACGTCACTGTATCCGCTGTGACGTCTAACTTAACGACGGCGTACGTGTCGTCCTATTCAACCAGTGGTCATCAAACACGTGAAAGTTCTCGATTTTATCCTACCCCAGTGTAAGACAACCTAGGTAGGATAAGAATATCTATCCCGGAGTAAAATCCTGGGACCAGTTTCATCAGAGCATTTGCGACGTATTCTCGTCTTAAAAAAGATCGTACGAAGTTCTTTCGACAAAATCCTGTTTCATCAAATGCTCGAGATCTGCGGTGTTCGCACTTTTTGTCGTATTTCCGAGATGAATGTTTAGGCATCGTGCGATGAAGTTTTCGTCTTAACTCTTATCTTGCTGTTCACGACAACCCCTATCTTTGCAAACAGTGTAGATCCAGATCAGATTGCTCAGGATCTGCACTGTTTGACATAAACTTTATGAATTTATAGGAATAAATTAAATAAAGTATTTTGATTGGTTAAAATCAGAAATGGGTGTGGCTAAAACGAATATTCAGCAGGATAAGGGTTAAACTTTGGATATGTAACGGTCATGGTTGTTGCTTTTCAGTTATTTTGGAAGCTGAAGAACATAACGCGCGGCTTAGATTAACCCTTTTTGTACCAAATGGAATCTTCCACCTTATAAATAGCAGGAGTTCATTTCAAAATTTAGGGGTGTCAGGTTGTGTTTTCTTCAAAAAACTACATTGAAATTGGCTGAAAATTTTGCAAATTGTGTAGGCCCTGATCAAACGCCACTTTCTGCGGCGTCTGATCTGGGCCTGCACTGTTTGCCGCCTACCCCTTTTGGAGTTTCCGGTACCAAATGGGTTAAATAAACCTATGCTTATCTCTTGAGACATGTAATCTCGCTTTCCTCTTCGCAATTATACATTATACAGGCCCATGCAATTAAGGCACCTTTGTAATAAGTTTTAGTTTGGGATAGGGGTGGGGGTTGGAAGGTGGGATCGGGGTGCGTGGAATACACTACTTTTCAGTTTAGTTTATACCGATTTATTTTAGATCGATTGCGATGGAAGCTTCAAGCTTATTTGAATCGCTCTCGAACAATCATTCGGGATGTTATCACGCGCGCGAGAGAGAGGCAGTGACATTTACACCACTGCAACACATTTACACTTTGGCGGAGTGTGGCAGTGTCTTGCCCAAGGGCACACATGGCCTCCGGTGGCCGGATTCGAACCCACAACATCTCGATCATAGGTCGAACGCTCTAGCCACTGAGCTATCGAGCCTGAGGGTACTCGTTAGAACCGCCTTGTTGTGGTTTATGCATCAGAATACCCACAATCTAAATTACATGTAGTAACCTATACAAGAACCGACGCTCGCTTTCGCCCAATGGGGCTTTGAGAAATAGATTTGTCTGCATAGTGCTTCCGCAGAGAGCTGACATCGACCAAACCTGAGTACAAGTTAATCGCTTACAATGTATAAGCATGCCCAGGAAAAGTGGTGCGAGTCAGGCCGCTCCTTAAACCCTAGCGGACCGGCCCCGATAGCTCAGTTGGTAGAGTGTCCGCTCCGGGGAATGGGAGGTCACGGGTTCGATCCCGGGCCGCGACATACCAAAGTGGTTAAAAATGGTACTACCTGCTCCTCGCTTGGCACTCAGATTTACGGGGTAGAGCTAGGACTGGTCGACCCAGTGTCAGGATAATGTGACTGGGTGTGGTATCAAGTAATGTGTCTGGGAGATGATACTTGAGTGAGGCAGCACTATACAGCTCCCTGTCACAACCGGACACCGTCGTGGTATGACTGAAAAAATGTTGAAAGCGACGTTAAACCCGAATTCACACACACATAAACCCTAGCGTTTCTACGGGCGGTAGGGTTTGAGATGTCATTTCATCTCAAGGTCGAGTAAAAGCCCCACAAAATCGAACCTAAACAGATATATCAACGACTGGCGGGGTACAAACAAACAAAACAAACCAAAGAAGCGACGCGCTCAAGCGTGAGTTTGTGTTTTACGTCCCATTTACATGTAAGGTCATATGGAGAAGGCACCTCGGTAAGTTTAAAGACTCATCCGGAAGTCAGGATAAGCCCGAAATCGATCCTACGACCCCTGGTTTGCGGGGCGAGTAGTTATCCACTACACCACGGAGGCTTCTTAACGAAGCGCTCAGGAAGTTCTAACGATTACCCACAATCTATGATTATTGTTTTGTTTGTATTGGACTTTAACGACCCAATCATTACGAGTTTACATCATTTTCGAGCCGGTGAGTTTACCTATTCAGGCTTATACGTAAGCGGTTAACCAGTACAGTGCATATTCTTTCTCCAGAAACTGACAACTGCCCTTCTTGAATCAGCGGAAGGGAGAGAATGGCCGTATAACAGGTTCCATGATCATTCTCCTCGAAAGAATGTTGACGACCCCGGCAGGTATCGAACCCACGTCCTCCTGATCACCAATCAGACTGCATCCGACTGACCTACCGAGGCCGGCACAATCTATGAATAACCTTTTGATTAAAATGTAGACTCAATTTTACGAGAGCCTAGAAGGACCACTTTTAAAAAGAAAAAAAAACTTTTCTGGTTATTACGAGATAACTATGTCGATATTACGAGATAATTATGTCATTATTACGAGATAATTATGTGTAATAACGAGATAACTATGTCGTTATTACGAGACAACTAAGTCGTATAAACGAGATACTATCTCGTATTAACGCGATAGCTATCTCGTTATAACGAGATAGATAAGTAATCTTCAGCAACAAAGTTTTCAGCTACTGGATACCCGACCTAGCACACTCACTCACACCAGTGCTAGAGGGAACTCAGAGAATTGTGCTTTGGGCACCGACGAGAAGATCGGAACTAACAATACCATGCACTTCAACAAGAGCACCTTCATTAAACACACAGAGGCACATTGACAGACACACACGCATGTACCCTCGGCCCCAGCCCATCGAGGCTTGAAGAAATAGATGGGCTGCATGATGCTTCCACGCAGAGCTGATACCGACTTGCACACGAGTACTGGTAAACCGCTTAGAGGATCTAGGCCTGCCCAGGCAAAGCGGTGCGAGTCGGCCCGTCCATGCCTATAAACCCTATTGGTTTCATTGGGCGGCAGGGCTTGAGATGTCATTTCATCCCAACGTCGGGTAAAAGTCCCACAAAATTGGAAGCAACGTCTCCATAATGACCTTTACTGTGTTGACGGAGACGCTAAACCTCAAATCAACCAACCAACAAATCAACCAACGCATTTACCCTCTCCTCTCACCCCCCCCCCCCCACGGACTTATAAGTAATGATTATGACAGGTGGCAGGTATTGTTTATCTCAAATTTTATGGCCCTCTCAACAACAATTCAGTCGTTCTGAGATGGGACCGCGGTTTTAAACGAAGGAGCAAGGCATTCTTCTACGACAACTATGTTTGTTTGCTTGATTTGAGGTATAGCGTCCCTGTCAATACTATTTAGGTCATTTTGGAGACATTGCTTACAATTTTGTGGGACTTTAACTAAACACTGATATGAAATGTCATTTCAAACACTGTCGCCCTAGGAAACCAATACGGTTTATATGCATGGACGGTCCGACTCGCCTCACTATTCCGGGGCAGGCTTAGAACCTCTAAGCGATTTACCAGTACTCATGTGCGGTTGGTTTCAGTTCTACGTGGAAGCATCAGGCAGCCCAATCTATTTCTTCAAGCCCCAATGGGCGGGGGCCGACACCTTATGTATGCGGCGAGAATGAGTAATTACTTGAGAAGTCAGTGGATGTTTCTTCTTCGTCTTCTTCTTCTTCTGTGGTGATGAGATAATAATCTCGTAATATTGAGTTAATTTTCTCGTAATTACGAGTTAATTTTCTCGTAATAACGAATTAATTATCTCGTTATAACGAGTTTATTATCTCGTAATAACGAGATAACTAAGTCTTAATGACGAGATAACTTACCCGTAATTACGAGAAAACTAAGTCGTAATAACGAGATAACTAACTCGTAATAACGAGATAATTAACTCGTTATAACGGGAATTGCAACAATATCCAGAAGTCTTACAAGGGCCATTGAGACCTGGTTCCAAGTGATCCTCGGTTCTTTAGCTCACCTGCCTGTCAGGGCTCAGCAAGGAATAATTATGGGAATCTGTTCTGGCAGTGGTAGTGCTATTAGCGGTGCATACCACTCCCTCAATACTACCATCTTCTCAAGTAATCACTCATTCTCACCTGGTACATAAGGTGTCCAAGAATAGCCTTTTTAATGCGATTTTAAACCAAGGGCCCATGTTAGTATGACTACATTGCTGTTGAGAGGGCCATAAAATACCCTGAAGAGATTCGGAAAGGTCTGTTGGTATGCACAGTTTAGTCGGGATCTTCACTGTGTACTCAGCCTGGAATTTTTTCAATATGGCTGGCGGGGGACTCGGATCAGACAGTGCCGATGCGCAGTCTGATCTTGGCCTTTGCTGGGCGCACTCACATGCTGTGCTCCGTCCCATATAGTCCCTAGCACTGCCCTTATTGCATGGTTTTGAGTTCTTAATGAGGATTCTTCTAGGTCTGATCCCGGGGTTGTGGGTATTTTTTCTTGCTCGGCTTGGTTGAGCATGAAATTTGTAATGCTCATAATTTCCAGTATTTAAACAAATTAGGCAATTTGTGCGCTCAAATGAGCGAAGAATGTTGCTTGTCCTGCTCAAGAATTTTATAATGCCAACAATCGTTTGCATTTGGAATTTGTGAGCAGGATCGGCTTCATTTTTGAGTGGGTTGGACGTGGGAGAGGGTTTGTAGCATCAGGACCAGAGTAATTCATGGTCTGAAGGGGCTTCTCACTTTGTATAAATTCAAACATAATTAAGTTTAAGTTTATACTAATTTATTTTAGTTCGATTGCGATTAAAGCAAGCTTATTGAATCGCTCTCGAACACTCATTCCGGGTGTTTTCACGCGCGCGCGAGAGAGAAACAGTGGCTTTTACACCACTGCTACCCATTTACACCTGGGTGGAATGGTTCAGCGTCATTACGTGTCTTGCCCACCTCGATACCGGTGGCCGGATTCGAACGCACAACCTCTCGATCATGAGTCGAGCGCGCTAACCACTGCGCTATCGAGGCTGACACATCGAGGCAAACATAATTAGCTCCCTGGTTGTGGATACATGTCGTCCCCGCCCATCGGGGCTTGGTAAAATTAATTTGGCTGCATGGTGCTTTCACGCAGAGCTGAGTCTGACCGTGGATAGCCGCCGTTTCATGACGTTACTCTTAGATTCTCAAACGTAAACAGGATAACGTCATTCTCTCTCATCTCTGACTATACTGACACGGGGCCTTGGTTTAAAATCACGTTAAAAGGTTGATATGCAGGGATTGTTTTACGACACCTTAAACCCCTGTCACACCAGAGCTGCGTTCTCACGACTCCAAGAAAAATGCAGAACGCCGAGGTGCGCGCAGTACGATCGCAAACATCGCCGTAGCAACGCAGTGGCGTCGCCAGTAGACGCGTTGGGATCGCATAGAACGCCATGCGGCGGCGCGCATTTTGAGCATGCTCAAAACAAACGCCGTCGCTCGGCGTTCTGATCAGAGCGCAGTGAGTTCGCCGTAAGGTTGCCATAGCAGCGCAGCAAGGTCTCAGACAACGCTACAGGAGCTCGGCAGGGGCGCACAGAGGTCTCCTACAACGCCATATAAGCTCCGCTTGTATAATTGCTTAACTGATTGATTGATCTGATATTTAACGTCCCATTCGACACTGTATAGGCCATTTTGGAGACGTGTCTTCCAATTTTGTGGGACTTTTACCCGACTTTGAGATGAAATGACAGTTAACACGTATCTCGCACCGCTTTTCCTGGGCAGACTTAGATCCTCTAAGCGGTTTACCAGTGCTCGTGTGAGGTCGGTTTCAGCCCTGCGTGGAAGCATCATGCAGCCCATCTATTTCTTCCAGTCCCGATGGGAGGGGGCCGCCCGCTTGTATAAACAGTGGCTAGAGTAGAGTTTGATTGTGTACTGTCCCGAAAAAACTACTTCTGAGGTTACTCATTCCGGGTAAGGTAATGGCGATTGACTTGCTCCTGCTTGCGGTGATTGCGGTGGACTTGCTTCCGACGGCACAGGAGTACTGGTAAACCGCTTAGGGGATCTAAGCTTGCCCAGGCTAAGGGGCGCGAGTCGGACCATCCGTGCTTATTAACCCTATTAGTTTCAATGGGTGACAGGGCTTGAGATGTCATTTCATCTCAATGTCGGGTAAAAGTCCCACAAAATTAGAAGCAACGTCTCCAAAATGACCTATTCTGTGTTGATGGGACGTTAAACCCCAAATCAAACAAAACTGTTCGATTGACGAAGATGTCTGTTTACACTTTGAGAACGTCTTCAACATGTGAGCGCCGTAAAAGCGCAGTGCACGCACTGAGAGCGCCGTAAAAGCGTAGTGCACGCATTGTGAGCGCCGTAAAAGCGCAGAGGAAGCGCCATCAAGAACGCCACAGGATCGCAATTGATCGCCATGAAAGCTCCGTAGCAACGTCTTGGTCGCTGTAGGGACGCCATGACAGGTCCATGTTCACAAAAATATCCCATATTTCTTGCGATCTCGCGGCGTTCTGAAAAATTAAACAACGCCGTCCCTTCGCAGTGAAAACGCGGCATAGTGTGACAGGGGCTTTATGTACCAGAATGAGTGATTACTTGAGAAGATGGTAGTAATGAGGGAGTGGTATGCACCGCTTATAGCACTACCACTGCCAGAACAGATTCCCATAATTATTCCTTGCTGAGCCCTGACAGGCAGGTGAGCTAAAGAACCGAGGATCACTTGGAACCAGGTCTCAATGGCCCTTGTAAGACTTCTGGATGTTGTTGCAATTCCCGTTATAACGAGTTAATTATCTCGTTATTACGAGTTAGTTATCTCGTTATTACCACTTAGTTTTCTCGTAATTACGAGTAAGTTATCTCGTTATTATGCCCCCAACTTTGAAAAAGTTGGAGGGGCATATTGCTTCTGGTTCGTTCGTCCGTTCGTCCGTTCGTTACGCTTTTGATGCATAGCATAACTATAGAACCGTGTATGCTAGGGTTTTGAAATTTCATATATGGATTCCTCATGGAAAATTAGCTGACGCGTATTTCTTTTCTCGTCCGGATTATGCCCCCTTCAAGAGTAATTGCCCTTTGAAATTTTTTTAATAAAATCTTGTCAGCAAGATATCTCAAAAACTATTGGAGCTAGAGCCTTGAAAGTTGGTGAATATATTGGTGGTGATGAGTAAATGAACTGATAAACTTTTGATAAAATTCCGAATTTGTGAGTTATGGCCCTTTGTCATTTTGGTAATTTGTGCCCATTGTAATGTATGCTAAAAGTGATGCATAGCATAACTTTAGAACCGTGTATGCTGGGGTTTGAAATTTCATTTATGGATTCCTCATGGAAAATAAGCTGACGCGTACTTTTTTCTCGTCCGGATTATGCCCCCCCTTAAGAGTTATTGCCCTTTGAAATCTTTTTTAATAAAATCTTGTCAGCAAGATATCTCAAAAACTATTGGAGCTAGAGCCTTGAAATAAAAATCAAAAATGAGTGCCTTTAAGAGCAATGAAAACATTCATAAGAAAGAAGATGGGTCATTCTACGTAGTTTCGGCTAATTAAGCCTCATCAGTGACCCTGTAATGATCCGGCAAAGAAAGCCAGAGGAAACATACTGCAATTTTGCGAATTTCGAATAGGCGGTCGATTCAAAGACTGATATAAATCAAAATGGGGTCCAAATATACTGCAATTTTGCGAATTTCGAATAGGTAGTCGATTCAAAGACTGATATAAATCAAAATGGGGTCCAAATAATTAAACACCTGTCTAGAATATGAGTCTAAACCAATAATTTATTTCCGATTTCTCAGAATATTCACGCTGATCTCAAAGGACCAAAAGTAAAATATAAACTGCACTATGGTTGATGTACGGGGAGACGTTTTACGGCCGCCACACGGTACAACACCAGCTGCAGTGAAGGCAAATAAAAATCAAAAATGAGTTCCTTTAAGAGCAATGAAACATTCATAAGAAAGAAGATGGGTCATGCTACGTAGTTTCGGCTAATAAAACCTCATCAGTGACCCTGTAATGATCCGGCAAAGAAAGCCAGAGGAAACATACTGCAATTTTGCGAATTTCGAATAGGCAGTCGATTCAAAGACTGACATAAATCAAAATGGGGTCCAAATAATTAAACACCTGTCTAGAATATGAGTCTAAACCAATAATTTATTTCCGATTTCTCAGAATATTCACGCTGATCTCAAAGGACCAAAAGTAAAATATAAACTGCACTATGGTTGATGTACCGGGAGACGTTTAACGGCCGCCACACGGCACAACACCAGCTGCAGTGAAGGCAAATAAAAAACAAAAATGAGTTCCTTTAAGAGCAATGAAAACATTCATAAGAAAGATGATGGGTCATACTACGTAGTTTCGGCTAATAAAGCCTCATCAGTGACCCTGTAATGATCCGGCAAAGAAAGCCAGAGGAAACATACTGCAATTTTGCGAATTTCGAATAGGCAGTCGATTCAAAGACTGATATAAATCAAAATGGGGTCCAAATAATTAAACACCTGTCTAGAATATGAGTCTAAACCAATAATTTATTTCCGATTTCTCAGAATATTCACGCTGATCTCAAAGGACCAAAAGTAAAATATAAACTGCACTATGGTTGATGTACGGGGAGACGTTTTACGCCCGCCACACGGCACAACACCAGCTGCAGTGAAGGCAAATAAAATCAAAAATGAGTTCCTTTAAGAGCAATGAAAACATTCATAAGAAAGAAGATGGTTCATACTACGTATTTTCGGCTAATAAAGCCTCATCAGTGACCCTGTAATGATCCGGCACAGAAAGCCAGAGGAAACATACTGCAATTTTGCGAATTTCGAATAGGCAGTCGATTCAAAGACTGATATAAATCAAAATGGGGTCCAAATAATTAAACACCTGTCTAGAATATGAGTCTAAACCAATAATTTATTTCCGATTTCTCAGAATATTCACGCTGATCTCAAAGGACCAAAAGTAAAATATAAACTGCACTATGGTTGATGTACGGGGAGACGTTTTACGGCCGCCACACGGCACAACACCAGCTGCAGTGAAGGCAAATAAAAATCAAAAATGAGTTCCTTTAAGAGCAATGAAAACATTCATAAGAAAGAAGATGGGTCATACTACGTAGTTTCGGCTAATAAAGCCTCATCAGTGACCCTGTAATGATCCGGCAAAGAAAGCCAGAGGAAACATACTGCAATTTTGCGAATTTCGAATAGGCAGTCGATTCAAAGACTGATATAAATCAAAATGGGGTCCAAATAATTAAACACCTGTCTAGAATATGAGTCTAAACCAATAATTTATTTCCGATTTCTCAAAATATTCACGCTGATCTCAAAGGACCAAAAATAGATTATAAACTGCACTATGGTTGATGTACGGGGAGACGTTTTACGGCCGCTACACGGCACAACACCAGCTGCAGTGAAGGCAAATAAAAATCAAAGTTGTGGAATAGATTGGTGGTGATTAGTAGATGAACTGAATAACTTATGAAAAAATTCTGAAAATTACTTTGTGAGTTATGGCCCTTTGTCATTTTGGTAATTTGTGCCCATTTTAATGTATGCTAAAAGTGATGCATAGCATAACTTTAGAACCGTGTATGCTATAGTTTTGCAATTTCATATAGGCATTTTTGATGGAAAATAAGCTGACGCGTATTTTTTTCTCTTCCGGATTATGCCCCCTTCAAGAGTTATTGCCCTTTGAAATTTTTCTAATAAAATCTTGTCAGCAAGATATCTCAAAAACTATTGGAGCTAGAGCCTTGAAAGTTGGTGATTATATTGGTGGTGATGAGTAGATGAACTGATTAACTTCTGACAAAATTCTGAAAAATACTTTGTGAGTTATGGTCCTTTGTCATTTTGGTAATTTGTGCCCATTGTAATGTATGCTAAAAGTGATGCATAGCATAACTTTAGAACCGTGTATGCTAGGGTTTTGAAATTTCATATATAGATTCCTCATGGAAAATAAGTTGACGCGTATTTTTTTCTCTTCCGGATTATGCCCCCTTCAAGAGTTATTGCCCTTTGAAATTTTTCTAATAAAATCTTGTCAGCAGGATATCTCAAACACTATTGGAGCTAGAGCCTTGAAAGTTGGTAAATGTATTGGTGGTGATAAGTACATCAACTGGTTTACTTTTGACAAAATTCTGAAAAATACTTTGTGAGTTATGGCCCTTTGTAATTTTGGTAATTTGTGCCCATTGTAATGTATGCTAAAAGTGATGCTTAGCATAACTTTAGAACCGTGTATGCTAGGGTTTTGAAATTTCATATATGGATTCCTCATGGAAAATTAGCTGACGCGTATTTTTTTTTTTCTCGTCCGGATTATGCCCCTTTCAAGAGTTATTGCCCTTTGATTTTTTTTTAATTATCCCCTCGCACAACATAGTTGTGAGGGGGATATAGCATTTATCCCGTACAAACTTTTGTCATCGCTCTAGCGCCTACATTTCTTGACTGATTTTAATATAACTTCACACAAATGTTCCCTATAAAAAAATCTCGAGTCATTTCGACTTCCGAAGTCATGACTTCAAGGTCAAGGTCACTGTGGCTATTTTTAGAAAAACTTTGTCATCGCTCTAGCGCCTACAATTCTCCACCAATTTCAATATAACTTCACACAAATGTTCCTTATAAAAAATCTTGAGCGAGTTCGACTTTCAAGGTCATGACCTCAAGGTCAAGGTCACTGTGACTATTTGTATAAAAAATTTGTCATCGCTCTAGCGCCTATATTTCTTCACCAATTTCAATATAACTTCACACAAATGTTCCTTATAAAAAAATCTCGAGCGGGTTCGATTTTCAAGGTCATGGCCTCAAGGTCAAGTTCATTGTGGCTATTGTTTAGAAAAACTTTGTCATCGCTCTAGCGCCTACATTTCTTCACCAATTTCAATATAGCTTCACACAAATGTTCCTTATAAAAATATCTCGAGCGAGTTCAACTTTCAAGGTGATGGCCTCAAGGTCAAGGTCACTGTGGCTATTTTTAGAAAAATTTTGTCATCACTCTAGCGCCTACATTTCTTCACTGATTTCAATATAACGTCATACAAATGTTTCTTATGACAATATCTCGAGCGAGTTCGACTTTCAAGGTCATGACCTCAAGGTCAAGGTCACTGTGGCTATTTTAAGAAAAACTTTGTCATCGCTCTAGCGCCTACATTTCTTCACCGATTTCAGGATAACTTCACACAAATGTTCCTTATGACAATATCTCAGCGAGTTCGACTTTCAGGGTCATGACCTCAAGGTCAAGGTCACTGTAGCTATTTTTAGAAAAATTTTGTCAGCGCTCTAGCACCTACATTTCTTCACCGATTTCAATATAACTTCACACAAATGTTGCTTATGACAATATCTCTAGCGGGTTCCACTTTCAAGGTCAAGGTCACTGTGGCTATTTTTTGAAAAATTTTGTCATCACTCTAGCGCCTACATTTCTTCACTGATTTCAATATAACTTCACACAAATGTTTCTCATGACAATATCTCGAGCGAGTTCGACTTTCAAGGTCATGACCTCAAGGTCAAGGTCACTGTGGCTATTTTAAGAAAAACTTTGTCATCGCTCTAGCGCCTACATTTCTTCACTGATTTCAATATAACTTCACACAAATGATTCTTATGACAATATCTCCGCGAGTTCGACTTTCAAGGTCATGACCTCAAGGTCAAGGTCACTGTGGCTATTTTAAGAAAAACTTTGTCATCGCTCTAGCGCCTACATTTCATCACTGATTTCAATATAACTTCACACAAATGTTGCTTATGACAATATCTCTAGCGGGTTCAACTTTCAAGGTCAAGGTCACAGTAGCTATTTTTAGAAAAACTTTGTCATCGCTCTAGCGCTTACTTTTCTTCACCGATTTCAATATAACTTCACACAAACGTTTCTTATGACAATATCTCAAGCCAATTCGACTTTCAAGGTCAAGGTCACAATGGCTATTTTTAGAAAAATATTATCATCGCTCCAGCGCCTACATTTCTTCGCCGTTTTTTATATAACTTTACACAAATGATCCTTATGACAATACCTCGAAAGAGTTCGACTTTAAAGGTCAAGGTCACTGTGGCTATTTTCAGAAAAACTTTGTCATTGCTCTAGCGCTTACATTTTTTAACCAATTTCAAAATCTTTATACACAAATGTTCCTTATGACAATATCTGTAGTGAGTTCAACTTTCAAGGTCAAGGTCACTGTGGCTATTTTTAGAAAAAACTTGTCATGGCTCTAGCGCTTACATTTTTTTCACCAATTTCAATATAACTTCACACAAATGTTCCTTCTGACAATATCTTGAGCGATTTCGACTTTCAAGGTCAAGGTCACTGTGGATATTTTTAGAAAAGCTTTGTCATCGCCCTAGCGACTACATTTCTTCACTGATTTCAATATAACTTCACATAAATGTTCCATATGACAATACCTCGAGTGAGTTTGACTTTCTAGGTCAAGGTCACTGTGGCTATTTTTAGAAAAACTTTGTCATTGCTCTAGTGCTTACATTTCTTCACCGATTTCAGTATAACTTCACACATATGTTCCTTATGACAATATCTCGAGCTATTTTGACTTTCAAGGTCAAGGTCACTGTGGCTATCTTTAGAAAAACTTTGTCATCGCTCTAGTGCCTACATTTATTGATGGATGTTAATAGAAATTCACACAAATGTTTCTTATGGTAATATCTCGAGTTGCTTTGACTTTCAAGGTCATGACCTCAAGGTCAAGGTCACTGTGGCTATTTTTAGAAAAACTTTGTCATTGCTTTACCGCCTACATTTATGATTTTTTTTCACACAAAAGATGCTTATGATAATATCTTGAGCAAGATCTACTATACGGCCATGGCCTCAAGTCAAGGTCCCTATGACTATTTTAAGAGAAATATTGTCATCACTCTAGAACCTACATTTAAGAATGGATTTTTAAACAAACTTTACACAAATGTTGCATATGATAATATCTCAAGCAAGTTGGACTTTTGCCATTTCAGTGTTTTCCACACACTTATTGTCTTGTGCGAGGGGATTTGTATCGCATGCGATGCCTTGTTTTTTTTTTTTTTAATAAAATCTTGTCAGCAAGTCCATATCTTGAGAACTATTAGAGCTTCATTAATCATTCTTGGTACAAACTTGCATCCAGGCATTGCAACTTCAACGCAAGCATCCATATCTGACCTTGACCTATATTTCATGGTTCACTGACTTCGTGAATTATTGCGACCACCCTGACTTTCACTCTAATGTAAGAGTCCATTTCTCGAAAACTATTAAAGCTTTTTAAATTATAATTGGTACAAACTTGCATCTAGGAATTGCAACTGCAACGCAAGCATCCATATTTGACTTTGACCCATATTTCATGGTTCACCGACTTTGTGAATTATTGCGACCACCCTGACTTTCACCCTTATAAGAGTCCATTGCTCAAGATCTATTAGAGCTTCAATAATTGTTTTTGGTACAAGCTTGCATTTAGGAATTGAAACTTCAATGCAATCCATTTCTGACCTTGACCTACATTTTATGGTTCATTGACTTTGTAAAATAGTGTGACAACCCTAACTTTCACCCTGATGTAAGATAAAAATCAAAAATGAGTTCCTTTAAGAGCAATGAAAACATTCATAAGAAAGAAGATGAGTCATACTACGTAGTTTCGGTTATTAAAGCCTAATCAGTGACCCTGTAATGATCCGGCAAAGAAAGCCAGAGGAAACATACTGCAATTTTACGAATTTCGAATAGGCAGTCGATTCAAAGACTGATATAAATCAAAATGGGGTCCAAATAATTAAAAACTTGTCTAGCATGTAAGAGTCTGTTTTTAAGAGTTTCATTGATGATACTTGGTACATGCTTGCAACTAGGAGTGAAATATTTATGCAGGCATCCATGTTTGACCTTGACCTAGATTTCATGGTTTGGTGACTTTGCGCCCCCACAGGCGCGACATAGCCTTCGGCAGAATTCTTGTTGTATGTTTTTGAGTCTTTAACAATATTTGTTGAATATTTTGCCATCTAGGGACAAGCAAAGGTTGGGGGCATTGTGTTTTACAAACACCATTTCTAGTTACGAGTTAGTCATCTCGTTATTACGACTTAGTTTTCTCGTAATTACGAGATAATTAACTCGTTATTACGAGATAATTAAATCGTAATAACGAGAACATTAACTCGTAGTTACGAGAAAATTACCTCAATATTACGAGATAATTATTTCATTATCACCACAGAAGAAGAAGAAGAAGAAGAAGAAGAAGAAGAAGAAGAAGAAGAAGGAGAAGAAGAAGAAGAAGAAGAAGAAGGAGAAGAAGAAGAAGAAGAAGAAAATGAAGAAACATCCATTGATTTTTTTTTCAAGTGATTGCCGCATACATAAGATGCCGGGCCCCGCCCATCGGGGCTTGAAGAAATAGATTGGGCTGCCTGATGCTTCCACGCATAACTGAAACCAACCGCACATGAGTACTGTTAAACCGCTTAGATGTTCTAAGCCTGCCAGGAATAGTGGCGCGAGTCGGACCGTCCATGCATATAAACTCTATTGGTTTCATTGAGCGACAGTGCTTGAAATGTTATTTCATCTCGATGTCCATTAAAAGTCCCACACAATTGGAAGTACCATCTCCGAAATGAAATAAAAAGTACTGACGGGGACGTTAAATCTCAATTCAAGCAAATAAACATAAGGTGTCGTAGAAGAATGTCTTGGTCCTTCGTATTTTGAATGAGATTTCAAACCGAGGTCCCATCTCAGCACGACTGAATTGTTGTTGAGATATGATATGAGCCAACCAAGCAGCATAAACAATATCTGCCACCTGTCCCAATCATTACCATGTTGAACTTTTTCCTTCATTCGCCGGAAATTACCGAGTTGAATATCGATTTCCGTAGGAACTCGGCAGTTAAAGTTACCTGTCTATTTTGAAGGCTTTTCATATTAAAATTATGAAGGAAAAAAATATTAACTCCTCGTATCTTATTTATCCTTAACACTAGAAAAAAGTCACTGTTATCCTGATGTAGGAAAATTATTCAGTTTTTATTTGGTGCATTTCAAAGTGATGAATAATTAATTCTTATTGCTTCCATCTGCAATTTAATGTCATGCCTATATGCTCCATAGACGGCAATGTATTTTTTAAAAAAAACGTCAGATTTCCATGTTTGGTTGCCAATATTAAATAGAAATGATTTGTTTGGAATTAAGTCACTGTTATATACTGTTAGACTGTTGTTCAAAGTTTACGATGATATAAAGTTTATTTCTATTGAAAAATGATAAATTGCTTCCCCGAGAGCTTAAAAATCGTTTATAAGCTGTTTATCAGTACTGCAGTTCATGATGCAAAAATCGCTAAGTCCACATTATATGTACCAGAAATCGTATCAAACATGTAAAGCTTTTTTTGTATTAATTTTGTAATTACTAGTAATAAACAACATACGGATAATATACTTGATACAGTGATTATATTCCTCGGATTTCTTTATTTTATTTTATTATAATTTTGTCTCACTTTTGTTACATTTATGTTTTCATTCATTATGAATGGGCGGCAAATATGTCAAAAGGACAAACATTGTCGAAATCATTAACTGTGAAATGGCGATTAAATGCCGATTAAAACCACCATGAAAAGTTAATTCGCAGTTTGAAGCAATTAATTGATTGTGTTTGTTTCTATTGGGGTTTAACGGCCCAGTCAACACTATTTAGGTCAGTTTTGAGCCGGTCGGTTTACCTGTCCACACTTTTCCTGAGCAAGCTTATACGTAAACGGTTAACCAGTGGTTGCACATTCGCCTCGTCGAGGGGGTTCAAACGAGCACCAACAATCTATCTATGTTTTGTGCAGAACTTCGAAAAATATCTCAGTTATTCATCTGAAATTGTTCATTTTTATACAATGTATTTGTACAGGCGTGTTTTTTTTTTTTTTTTTTTTGGGGGGGGGGGGGGGCACTGGGAATTAGAGGGTGTTCTTGGGGTTCGGTCTCAGGGATGTGTCCAAAGTCCTGTAATGTCAACCATACCGGCCCGCTGGGTAATGACATGTCTGCAAGCAGTGTAGTAGGTACGGATGAGGATGCTCGCGATGGATCTCTACTGTTAATGATCGAATTTGCAACCCGATACTTTATAAACTGTGTAAATCAAATTTCTGTTCATTGTTGTACATCCAGACGAAGCGTCTCATCTGGATCTACACTGTTTGCCATCCTGAATGATTTTATATTTTCACTTATTGGAAAAGACACTACTTTACAGTGTAGATCCAGATGAGGCTGTGTATGGTATTTAAACTTTTATCGCCATACAGACCAGTGCAAATTTCTATGCAAACAATGCAGATCCAGCTGATGCGCCTAATCTGGATCTACACTCTTAGCTATTCTGTTATTTTCTTTTAATGATATTCAACTCTGCCTGTCCGCGCAGTGTAGATCATGGTTCGACTGCTCAGAATGAGCGGTCTTCTATCCAGCTCTACACTGTTTGCCATTCTGTTGATGACTTTGACTAAACCATCGTCAATAAAAATGGAATTGTCTCAATTCACATTACGAAATCACGCCTATCCTATACTGATAAATTTTACCACCAAAAAAAAAATAAAAAAAAAAAAAAAAAAAATGAAAATGTTTAGATAGAAAATACTGCTATTTTTCATACTTCTGTTCCAAGAATAGATTATAGGAACTCGTCAGAACCGCCCCGGTAAAGCAGTTCTAACGAGTATCCACAATTTTTGATGAAAAAAATAATGTATACCACTGTAAACCTCAGTTTTACTGTATAAAAGTGGGGTTTAAGGAGGTGTGTTTTTGTGACGAGAGATGGATCAATCAATCAATCAAATATTTTATTCTCTCAATCCATCATGCATAATGGCAATATAAGGTGATAAAAATAACTTATAATTATTCAGAGATGAAAGAATCTACTTTAGTAGAAACCGCTTTAAAGTTCCTCTGTCCGAATTTTCCACGATTTTCCGCATATCAAAGGTATGTCTTGTTTAAAGGTTAATAAAGGCATTTCTTTTGCTTGTTTGATTTGAGGTTTTAGAGTAACCGTCAGATAAATAATGTATACCCCCATAAACCCCAGTTTTACTATATAAAAGTGGGGTACACGTAGGTCAGAATTATATAGGTGTGTTATCGTGATGACGAAGTTAACAAACGTCCTTTAATTTTACAATGAGTTGGCGCGTGCCCGTCGTCTCCCAATATGTGTTTATTTAAAGTGTCAATCATGTGTTACCCTTAAAGTGCCAATCATAATCTTGAAGATAACAATTTGATTAAATAAATAAATAAATAAATAAATAAATAAATAAAGTAACACTCTCATCTTTGTTCACTTTTTGTGATAGATTTGATAGACAATCTTTGTGGTGTCTTGATTTATGTACAGTTTTGTTAACTCTTAAAGTGTAACTCATAACTAGTGCAGATGACATTTTCCTGGTTTTGAAATGATTATTTCGAAAACACGTCTATTAAGAATATTGAAAATTTTACCACCCAAAAATGAAAGTATTCAGATAAAAAAATTGCTACTTTTCGTATTTCTTCTCGAAACATAAATTGATGGAACTCGTTTTAGCAGAAATAAGAAAAATAATGATCCCCATTTTACTACATAAAAGTGGGTAATATGGGGTGTTTTTGTGATGTGATCATAAAACTATTGCAGTCCATTCACATAGTAATTGCATGCCTCATTTTAGTAAATACCTTCTGTGACTGACTTTTAAGGTACTTTTTATATCTTTCTTGAATTCTTAAAATGTCAACCATAGCTCGACAAACAACATTTTCGAAATTGTGTTAAAATTGTTTAGGACAAAAATTACAGCCGATTCAAATATGAGTGAAATGTCTTTTATAATAAATAAATAAATACATACATAATTAAATAAATAGGCTTATCTGTGTTTACACATTATGTTACTTTTATGGCGTCCTTTCAATTATTCAGGGAATATCTTATACAATATACTGTATAGCAGTGCAGTGTTAACTCTTAAAGTGTCAATCATGACTTGGGCAGACAACATTTTTCAAAATGTGTTACTTTTTATGGCGTTCTTTTAATTATTCAGGAAATATCTTATACAATATACTGTATATCGGTGTAATGTTAATTCTTAAGGTGTCAATTATGACTGCGGCAGACCATCACGAAAATTTGACCCCCTATAACCCCATTTTCATAGTAATAGTAAAACTTGAGTTTGCAGGGGTATACATTATTTCTTATTTCTTCTTAAAAACATAGATTGTGGATACTCGTTAGAACCGCCTCGCCGAGGTGGTTCTGACGAGTATCCACAATCTATGTCTTGAGCAGAAATAAGAAAAATATCAAAATTTTTCATCTGAAAATTTTCATTTTTTGGTGGTAAAATTTACAATGTATATGTATAGGCGTGTTTTCGTAATGGAACAAAACTGGTTTTAATGTAAGAACTTTCTCATCTGAGTTCATCTCGGCCCCGCCCATATGGGCTTGAAGAAATATATGGGCTGCATGATGCTTCCAGGCAGGGCTGAATCCGGCCCGCACACTAGTACTGTTAAACCGCTCCTGTCCAGGAACCGCGGTGCGAGGCGGATGCTAATAAAGCCTATTGATTTCATTGGGCGACAGGGCTTGAGATGTCATTTCATCTCAATGTCGGGTAAAAGTCTCACAAAATTGGAAGCAACGTCTCCAAAATGACCTTTACAGTGTTGACGGGGGCGTTAAACCTCAAATCAAACACACAAACAAAATCTGACTTGATCTTGATCGAGTCTTATAGGCGTGTTTTCGTGATTGGCTAAAAATATTTTTCATGGCGGTATTTATTTAAATAAATAGATAAAATAAATGCATAAAAAGATCGGAGTCAAGAGAGATTTCACGTATCATATTTGACCTTAATCCTTATTTATATCACTGGACAAGAGACTGCGCTAATATATAATGGTGGTAATAACCGGCCAGATTAAGAAATACATTAAGTTGTCCTTAATTATCGAACAGTACACGTGTGATTAGCCACACCAATGTGATGCAATAGTTTCCAATATTTTTCTATATGAAGTGGGAATTTAGGGCACAAAAATAGATTATTGGTGTTCTTTGCAACACCCTGATTCGGACAGTCTTACCAGTACCCCAGCTATGTTTTTGAGCAAGAAAAAGGAATATAATATATACTCTTGTAAACTCCGAACTTACCAATTAACAAGGATGTTCATGACACAGGCAGCTTAACATATAGACCCACTATCCCATGTGTCAAATAAAACAAAAATAAAAAACAACAACAGCAACAACAAAAAACCCTATTACTAATACTACTACTCATAATAATGATATTGATAATTGTAATTATTATTATTATTATTATTATTATTATTATTAAGCAATTCTACATAATGTAGCTCTTCAATATGTTAAATATGTTCGTTCATGATAGTTGCCTCGAAATGAAAAGGCATGGTTGTTACTTCAAGTTCTTTTTCACATTTAGATAGCCTTAATTTGAGCTCCTTTGAATACCTACAGGTAGATTTATTAAGCAAAGTGTCATATCTGCAGATGTATGATTAATGATTCCCTGAGGTCAGCGACTCGAGAAAAAATATTGGATATTCTGTACCTTGATCCCAGTGGTGTACAGGGAGATAACTCGAATAATCGCCCAGACAGGTTTTAACGGAAATTCACGACTTATTCCGATCGCCGCCTATGAAGGAAAAAGTTCGGTATGATATATGTGCGCGGGGCTGGTGAGCGGGGAGGGTACGTCCGTGTGTGTCTGTATGTATGCCTCTGTGCACGCGTGTCCATATGCCTGTGTATATGCATGTGTTTAATGCAGTTGCTCTTGTTGAAGTGGTGTTGTTAGTTCGGATCTTCTCGTCGGTGCCAAAAGCACCTTTTTCTGAGCCCTCTCTAGCACTAGAAGCTGAAAACTTTGTTGCTGAAGATTACTTATTTATCTCGTTATAACGAGAAAGCTATCGCGTTAATACGAGATAGTATCTCGTTAATACGACTTAGTTTTCTCGTAATAGCGACATAGTTATCTCGTAATAACGACATAGTTATCACGTAATAACGAGAAAAGTTTTTTTTTTCTTTTTGAAAGTGGTCCTCCTTGGCCTTCGTACAATTTACGTCAAATCGATAAATAAATAAAGCTGCAAGCACTGCATGATGCCCCGCCACTAGAATTACATAAAGCAAGTGCCATATCACAGTGAAACAAAACTTAATGGCTGTTTTCCCCATCCTAGTGATGTAACCATGCAAGTTACAGAATCAATCATTAAGTTCAGGAGATATAGTGCTTCAAACAGACTACATGACAGAAATGGCTATGTTCAATGTTCATGGGGTGATAACTCCAAAAGTAGGAAAATCAGAGTTATGGTTCATATGTTCTGTATGTTGTCTCAGGCTACTCTACATATCTGTGAAGTTTCGTGAAAATATCTCAAATGGTTATGGAGCGGACTCGAAACTGATAGCAACTGCAATATTCAATGTTCAAAGGGCAATAACTCCAACAGTAGGAAAATTAGAGCTATAGTTAATATGTTCTGCATGTCGTCTCATGGTGCGCTACATATCTATGAAGTTTCACGGAAATATCTCAAATGGTATCGAAGTTTTGGAGCGGACACGAAACTACGATAGAAATGGCTATTTAAATGTTAAAAGGGCAATAACTCCAAAAGTAGGAAACTCAGAGTTACGGTTCATATGTTCTGCACGTCGTCTGATGGTGCTCTACACATCTGTAAAGTTTCGCGAAAATATCTTGAATGGTATCAAAGTTATGGAGCGGACACGAAACTGATAGCAACAGCTATATTCAAAGTTCAAAAGGCAATAACTCAAAAAGTAGGAAAATCCGAGTTACGGTTCTTATGTTCTCCACGTCGTCTTGTGATGCTCTACATATCTGTGAAGTTTCATGGAAATATCTCAAATGGTATCGAAGTTATGGAGCGGACACGAAACTATGAAAGAAATTCCTATGTTCAATGTTCAAAGGGCAACAACTCCAAAAGTAGGAAACTCAGAGATACGGTTTATATGTTCTGCACCTCGTCTGATAGTGATTTATATATCTGTGAAGTTTCGTGAAAATATCTCAAACGTATCAGAGTTATGGAGCGGACACGGGACTATGGGGCGCTGACGGACAGACGAACACTCAAAACTTCGGATGGTATAACATAATACCCCGCCATTTTTTTAATGGCGGGGCATAACTAGTAGAAAACTATGTCCCTCAGGAAAGGCCACAATCTAAGAACGCAGCCGTTTCAAGTCACCTATAGAAAGTGACATGGAGACATATACAAAAACAGACGAAACATAATTCTAACACAGCGCGCCTATATAGGCAATGGAAAATAACTGTGTTTTATTCTACAACAAATCACGGCAAGAAAGAGCGTGACAAGTGACGTCATTAAAACCTTCCGATTGATGACGTCACTAGTCGATTTCCTTGACGTTGGACGGTGTAACGTCATTTTTCTCGCATCGAAAACGTTAGAAAAGGATATAAATGCATGTGTTTCAGTCGATAATTTTAGCGGGATTTCTTCTGACAATGGCGAAAAGTTGTGAGATTTTGAAGGAAACCACAACATTATTGCCGATTTTCAGCGTGTTAGAATCGAAATAGATCGGCTCTAGTCTGTGATTTGTTGACTAATAAATCGCAGTTTGTCGGTCAGTTGTCAGTAGACAAATCACGCGCGCTACGCGCTCGTGATTTGTCTACTTTACAACTGACCACCAAACTGTGATTTATTACACAACAAATCACAGTTAGAGCTGATCTATTTCTTAAATAACAAATAAGACACTGCAAAAGAACGCCCGCCTTGGGATGGTCAGTCAACAGTGAGTCATCGTGATAAAATACATGGTAAAATGGTCACGTATAGATTAATATTATCATGAACCAGGATTGAGGACTCAACATTAATCCGACGTCAGAGCAGAAGAAAACCACCAGTAAGATCACGGTTGGTCGATCCGAGGAAAATATCCGGCTCCATCCTTCCCGAATTCAAAGGGCTTAGGGCGGGGCCGTCATCAAAGAGTCCGGCCCACCGCCGTGCAACCAAAGAGCGAAGCAAAGATGTCCACTGTGAAAGGGTCGACAACCAAACACGCGGTCTGGCGCATAATACCCATGCTGTAACCACTTTTCTTGTATTTAGCATCAATTTTTCTGAACTGACCAGAAAATTTATCAATACCTTGTATTCTTCTGAATCTGTAAATTAAATCCCTATAAAATTCAGGTTCCGACAGTCCCTGTTGCAGAATTTGAATTAAACTAAAATTAAATAAAAATAGAATTTGTTTATACGACATAGATGTCCCCGCCCAGGGACCATCCTCTCTCTCTCTCTCTCTCTCTCTCTCTCTCTCTCTCTCTCTCTCTCTCTCTCTCTCTCTCACACACACACACACACACACACACACACACACACACGTGCAAACACACATGCAAACAAAGACTTCATCACTCATGCATGCATGCAAGCACACACACATGCAGGCACACATGCATGCTTGCATGCACACATGCAAAAAAAGTCTTATGCATGTACATGTGCATCAGACATACATGCAGGCAAACACACACATATGGATGCACACACTCATACATGCACGCATGCAATCACACATACATGAATGCACCCACAAATGCACACAGATGTGCTTGAATGCACACGCATGCATACGTGCACACACACAATTTCTCACATGCATGCATGCACATACCCATGCATACACACACATGCATGCATGCATGCAAACAGTCATGTATACATGCATGCACACACATATCCATACATGCACACACTCTGGCATGCATGTGAACATACATGCATCCACAGACTCATGCATTCATGCATACACACATGCTGCATGCATACATGCACACATTCATGCATGCATGTATTTGCACATACATGCATTCACACACTCAGTCATGCATGTATGCACACACATCTTGCATGCATGAACTCACTCAAGAATGCATGCACACACACATATGCACACACACACACACACACAACAAAAACATGTTGCAACAAAAGTTGTCATGTTATAAGACCACATTGCCCGGTGGAAAACTGTCCTTTAGGAGATCGGTGTAGATCGGAAAATATGAACTCTTAAAGAAACATGAATTACTCAATCTATAACCTCGACCTTGAATTTAAGTTTTACTGCCATTTCAAGATTATTTCTCTTATTTCGAGCCGATTGTTAATCAGATGTGGGCGAAAACTAGGAGTGGCCAGAGAAACGACCTGTATTTTTCATCATACCAAATACGAACTAAATCCATTATATGGGTTGGGAAATATGAGCTCTTATTAAAAATGTTAACATGACCTTCACCTGGCGATCATGGGTGAGGATATTGCTGTATAAAACTTTATAGGTGTGAAACTATCATGGCACCAAATATGAATCAAATCCATCGGGTAGTTTGAAAAATACGAACTCTTAAATAGTTTAAATATTTAAAGTTTTCCAAGTCCATGACCTTGACCTAGAGGTCATAGGTGAGTGTATTTCTGAATAAACCTTTTGATCATCACAATTCCATCATATGGCTTGGAAGAAATGAGCTCTTAAAAATTCAGGTTCTTCCAGGTGCAATGCCTTATCCTTAGGTTACAGGATCACGCACGTTCACCCAGTACGGAAGGACTTAAATATATACGAGCATGCATGTGCGTATGCATGTATGTACGAAAACCGAAAAGTTAAATGCTCACGGCATCATATGTAACATATATGGAAGTGTATGTAGCTACAGAACTTTGTTTCAAGTCAGGTTCTTGTAACAGATATGCTTTACCATGCCGTATGGAACTTTGAAGGTCCACTGGGATCAAGGGGCATAATCCAATTTTCTCTCCTGATTGCTAATCCTCACGAATTACCTTGCCTTATGGATCAGCGGAGTTTACCGATTATCTTTCACGAAACAGAGGATAAATACGAAGGTTACCTGTTTATTTGCGCATCACCTGGACGCTGCTTTATCAATAAAACTGGGGGCTTGAGTAAGCAGTTGTAAAGAATCCCGTCAAAATTAGTCATTATTAAAACACGCCTGTACAAATACATTGTAGACTTTACTGCGAAAAATCGAACATTTTTAGATGAATAATTGTGATATTTCATCTTATTTCTTCTCAAATATAGATTATGTGCAGGAGTACCAACAATCTATATTGGGGAGCAGAAATAAGATATTTTTAATCAAAAATAGATTGTGTGCGCTCGTTAGAACCGCCTAATTGAGGCGGTTTTAACGAGTACCCATAATCTATATTGTGGAGCAGAAATAAGATAAACAACGGTTACCCATGTAAACCCCAGTTTAACTATATAAAGTAGGGGTTCAAGGGGGTCAAAATTATATAGGCATGTTTTCGTGATGGTAAAATATTGATCGATCGGAAATTATAATTTTTTTGTACAATACTAACAAGAAAATGGGTGGGCGGAACTTTGCAGTATTTTATTAATTGACTATCCTGTATTGATCGGAGGTCATCCATATTAACACCAGGTCAACCAATATTAACCGAGGTCAAGTGAGGTAAATAAATCAATAATTATGTTTTTTAATTGTGTTAATTAATAAAACTGCCATTAATCAAGTAGTTTCGCACTGACCGAGTTACAGGTCCTCGGTCAGCTGTATTGGCCTTGGCCTTCGGCCTCGGGTTAATGCAGCAGACCTCGGACCTGTACCTAGGCCAATACGAAATTACTTGATTAGTAACATTATATTATTTGGGCTGTAACAAACAGCGCTGCGACAAAAAAAAAACTATTTACGAGCATGTGATTTGACATTGAGACAAAGTGGACGGATAGAAGTCGCAAAGTATGCACCTAAAAGCTTCGATCAGACTGTGGGGCTGCGCAGGATGTATGGGCATGTAGTTTGCATACTATGTATGATATGCAGCAAAACATAGACACATTTTTTGTGCTCAAACGTGGCTCACGTGCAGCAAATAATAATAATAATAATAATAATAATAATAAACCTGATACTACTGCGCCTCGCCTGTATTGAGTGCATGCATAATTATGAACACAAGTAGCACAAGCAATGGACACTGAGGCTGCGTGGTTGTGCAAGTTTTTTTTTTTTACTTATTGTACCAAACGCAATTCTGATCTATTAAACGCAAGCAACAAAATCGCTGATCAGACTATGCGGATGCACAGACTGATATTTGCCGGTATTGTTTCGTCATTATCGTTTTTTTTCTTTTTTTATCAAAGTGACTCCAATCCCCATTTTCGTTATTTAATTGTAGCTGAGCAAGCCTTTTGTAAACTGATAGGAAGGAGAGAATGCGAAAAGAAGAACGAAAAAAAAAAACAAAAAACAATCTTTATTATAATTCAACACACGTGTCGAATTAATGCCTAAGGTCCCTATTCAGTTTATCTATTATTCCATAACCATAATTGTGTACATGCGTTTGGGAGACGCGACCATCTAGGTGACCAGGTGCTTGACCAGACACTATTACTCAAAACATCTGAATATGTTCTTGTGAATTTGAATATTGCCATAAAATTGGGAAGGATATGCCTTCACAAACAGTGAACACACAGTGAAGACCCATTTTTATAAAGATGTGGCTATTCACTAGAAGAGCTTTTTACTAAACGTGTTACGGGTACCATTACTCATAGTATGGATAGATAAAGTAACAGGTTCAATATGACCAAAATAGTATTGACCGAGCTATTACACTGCTATTCCCAGAAGTTTATGGCTTAAACCTTCCGACCTTGTAGACCGGTTCATATACCTATGCAAACAGTGCAGATCGAGATGAGGCTCAGAATGCACCGTCTCATCAAGATCAACACGGTCTGCCAGTAAGCGAATTGTACTCAGAGCATTATTTTAAAAAAATTACCAATTCCTAATAAGAAGGCGAAAGAATGTACTTCAGAAAGTCGGGGTGAAAGGGTCATTTACCTATCCCTTAGGGGCAATTATTGCTTGTCCTGGATAGAGCAATAAACAGGTTGTTTGAATTATAAAAATCATAAATTTACTTAAATCTTAAGATGCCAATTACAACAATTCCCGTTGTCTTTGTTGTCAGCTGATTTGTTGCAAAACGAGCAGACTGCTACCTGAGGAGCAGTCTGATCGGGATCTACACTGTTTGCATGCGTGCCAAATGTTTTCGAATGTTAGCAAGTATGAAACAGACGACATAGAGTGACAATATTTTCAGATGCAGTTTTTCTTGGCATCTTAAGGGTTAAAGGAGTTCTTTCACAAAACATATGAGCCTGTGCATGTAAAAACCTACAATAAGATTAGTACAACAAGCGAAAATACAGATCAACCTGCATTAACATTCAGTCTGGCCAGTCTTCCCGTGTTGCTCTCTGGCTAATCCAGATGCCTTAAACGACTCATTCAAACGGCAAAGACTTTGATTAGACTGTGCACATCTCAGGTTTGCTGGTTGCAATGGTCTTTTTGCAGGTTTGTCATGCGCAGGCTCATATATCATTATTTTTCGAATAAGGAAACAGTTCAGACCAGTTCTGTATAACAATAACCCATATTATACTGACCACCCTTTTGTTGATATACCTTAACAGTCCAGACCCAGAGCATATGCCGCATATTGGCCTTCCCTGGTCCACCAATTATATGCAAACATTATATAATATCATGTGGAAGAAAACCTGTTTATGCCCTACATAACGAAGACACGCCTATGTATATTTACATAAATATCTGCAGATAAAAAAGTCTGATATTTTCAAAAAACATAGATTGTGGGAACTCATTAGAACAGCCTCGGCAAGTAACGAGTACCAACATGTATGACTAGGAGCAAAAATAAGAACAATTATGGATAAATCTGCTTTAAAAAGCTTAATTTGAAGGCTGCACTTTTTAAGGTTGCACTTTATGTTTCTTCTTGTTTTCTGCACTTATTATCCTCTGGTCAGGGTCCACCTTTGAGACTGTTCCAAAATGTTCTTAAAGACCACTTTTGAACAGTTCAAAAGGTGGTCTTAATATAGGATTTTACTGTACTGTGAACGCCTTTAACCCTTCTTTTATACAACAGGAGTCCATTTAAATATTAAGGTGCGTCAAGTTGTGTTTTCTTCACGGATTTATTTGAAAACTGGCTGAACATTTTGCAAACATTGTAGGCCCTGATCAGACGCGCGTCCTGATCTGGGCCTGCACTGTTTGCCAATCACCCATTGAGGGGTTTCCGGTACAAAACGCGTTATGGCCTGGTCCCGAATTATAACTCGATATTTTCCGCTGTCTTCCGTTAATTTCCGTATCAGGATTTTAGAAGAAGAAAAAAGAATACCACTGCTAGCAAAATGCAAAAAGGACATAGTAATTTTCATTCTATTTAATTTAAACAAAAACTAAATCATTCATGATTATCACCACTACGTTTTTTCCCAGCAACTTTTTCCAAACATGGTATTTAAAATCTCTTTTTTTAAGTTTAAACCCTAGGAGAGAAATAGACATTTTACTATATATTTTAATCATTTTGATAGGCACCTAAAACAATCAACAAAAGGTATAGCAAATTTTTGTCCAAAAAATATGAAAATAATATCAGCATATTCGTGAATAAATTAAGTTTCGAAATTTTCCAGCAAAAATTGTGTCATTATTTACAAATTTATTTTATGAAATAAAAACTAAAGTGTCGTTATATATTTCTTTACATTTCGCCGCCTATATTATTACAGGTAAATCGGATACGGCGGTCGCCCAAAGTTGGATACGACTGGCCAAGCATATATGTTGCCGGGACAACAGAGTGTGACGGTCCTCCCAAAATCGCAGATAGAATTCTAATTATCTATTATATAATATATTCACAGTAACATGTACATAAACACATATTTCCTAGCCTGTCCCACTTAGTCTAAAAAACAAGGGTATTATATGAAGTCCCGCACCCTGTCTTAGCCCAAGTGGAAGAATCCAGAAAGAAAATAAATGAACAAATAAATAAATAGACTATCTTGGTCTTTCTTTGTAACCATGGTTGTTTCTCATGAAAAGCACCACAGGTGCACGTCAGCTGCGTACGACGCGTATAGGTAGCATAACATCACTTTTCAATATTTTAGATTAAAACACTGATTTCACAATATTATGTGCACCACAGGTGCCACAATAACATCTAATTTAGCCTCGTCATGGATCCAATGAAGGCCATTCAGATACACATGACCAACTTTATCTGACATTTACCTGTTGACTTTCGTCCGTGACAGTCACACTGAAAGCTAATATTAGATTGTCTCCCTTTAACTGAGGTCTTTGATAAATAACCTGCCGTGCAATCATTTATGCAGAACGCGGCGTCTGATCAGGGCCTACACTTTTTGTAAAAAGTTAAGCCATTTCCCGAATCAATTTTGAAGTAAACACAACCTGACTCCCCTAAATTTTACAGGGGTAAACTTACTTTTCGTACTTCTGCTCTAAAATATAGATTGTGGGTACTCGTTAGAACTTCCACCATGGGTGGCAGGGCTTCAGATGTTACCTCATCTCAACGTGGGTAAAAGTCCCACAAAATTGGAAGCAATATCCATCTCCATAATGACCTATAGGTTCTGTTGTGTATTCATTGCTTCCAAAACATATTTATCGTTACTACAGCTGTTGTCTGGGAATGTGTGGCGGTCAGAAAACGTCTCACTGCCCTATATCACAGTGTAGTTTATATTTTCTTGTCCTTTGGGATCATTGGTTCCATTTTGGAATTGTAAACAATATTTGAGGGTCACTGATGAGGCCTAAATGGCCGAAACTAGCTTGTCTGGCCCATATTTTCCGGTTCTGTGGTGTATTCCTTGCCCTTTCTAGAACATATTTATATAGTGTTGAGGGGGAAGTTAAACCTCACATCAAACATAACAAACAATGTTAATATGAAGTAAAACGGTAAAGCCTTTGAAGCATGGAATACCTGGCTATTTTCGGCCAATTAGGCCTCATCAGTGGCCTTCAAATTTTTTCAAAATAACGTAGTGAAGTAAATGATTATTCAAAACTATGACGAAGGGTAGGGGGACTTTTTACAGCTGCCACACATTCCCTCTATATCAGCTGTAGCGAACACGACGAAAACATGCCTATATAATTCTGACCCCTAGTAAAACTAGGGTTCACAGGGATAACCCTTATTTTTTTATTTCTGATCTAAAATATAGATTGTGGGTACTCACAATCTATATTTATAACAGAAATAAGAAAAAAATCACAATTTTTAATCTAAAAAATTCGATTTTTTTCAGCGGTTAAGTTTTCAATGCGTCTGTATAGGTGTGTTTTCGTAATGTAAAAAGTAGTCCCTTAGATGCATGTACTGAACAACAGAACTGAGTAATGTATAGTGAAAACGTTCTTCTGGGACAGACTAGCTAGTTTCGGCCAATTAGGTCTCATCACATCACGAAAACACGCCTATATAATTTTGACCCCCTCGAACCCAACGTTTATATAGTAAAACTGGGGTTTACAGGGGTTAACCTTATGTTTCTTATTTCTGATCTAAAATATAGATTGTGGGTACCCACGATCTATATTTTGAGCAGAAATAAGAAAAATAACATAATTTTTCATCTTAAAATTTTCATTCTTTCGGCGATAAAGGTTACAATGTTTTTGTATAGGCTTTTTTCCTAATGCGTCACTCTAAAGATATTTTGAAAACTTCACGTTGTACCAATGATTCCAAGGACTTCAAACTATAATTTCCACCATGATGATACCGCCTTCTGACATCAGTAGAGTATTTTTCATATCCCAAAACGGCTATTTTTCTGATAGAAAATATGTGTTAATTTTCTTATTTATATTTCAAACATACGTTGTGGGTCATTGCGAAAACACGCCTATACAAATACATTGTAACCTTTATCACTGAAAAAATGAAAATTTTAAGAAGAAAAATTGTGATATTTTTCTTATTTCTGCTCAAACTATAGATTGTTGGTACTCGTTTGAACCGCGGTTCTAACGAGTACCCACAATCTATATTTTGAGCAGAAATAAGAAAAATAAGGTTTACCCCTGTAAACCCCAGTTTTGCTATATAAAAGTGGGGTTTAAGGGGCTCCAATTTATATAGGCGTGTTTTCGTGACGACAACAGAACTGAATATTGTATAGTGAAAACGTTCTTCTGGGACAGACCAGCTAGTTTCGGCCAATTAGGTCTGATCAGTCACTCTAAAGATATTTTTAAAACTTCGCGTTGTATCAATGATTACAAACTATAATTTGCACTATCTTGATACCACCTTCTGACATAGAATATTTTTCATACCCCATAACCGGTTATTTTTCTGATAAAAATATGTGCTATTTTTCTTTCTTATTTATATTTCAAACATATGTTGTGGGTGCTTGTTGGTACACAGGGCATATATATCTATGAGCAAAAATAAGAAAAATAATGCATACTCATGTAAGTCCCATTTTTTCTCTGTATAAAGTGGGGTTTATAGGGGTGTTCAGTCCACGGACTTTTTAACCTGATAATAAGCTATTGTTACCGACATCAGAATTTATGTTTGCAAGAAGAAGAAAAAATTACCCATTTGTAATATGCAAATACCCCTAGCAAAGACCATCCATGTTCATATTATGTGAAATGCACTTTATATAAACTCTCATCAAAGACCCACAATATGTAATTAGAAAATGGCTGGACTTGCCCTCGTTTTGTGGCTACTAATATAAATTGCATTGGAATAAATGTCCTTCTCATTGGTGATCGTATACTGTTTTAAATTTCAGGTTTAAGGACGACAGAACCGCCGATCTACCAACGTCAAGTGACGACAAAGCCAGAAATAGGTACATGTACGATGGCCATTATGATTTGTCGAAGCCCGGACCGGAGGGTATAACAATTCCTGCTCATTTCAGCTGAGCCAGAAGTTTTTATTTGGGCATAAATATCGACGCCATTGTCGATTGGATCAGAAGTCGTGCTCAAAATCACGTAAACACGCCTTTATAATTCTGAGCCCCATGAACCCCACTTTTATATAGTAAAACTGGGGTTTCAGGGGTAAACCTTATTTTTCTTATTTCTGCTCTAAAATATTGTGGGTACTCGTTAGAACCGCTTCGATGAGGCGGTTCTAACGTGTACCCACAATCTATATTTTGCAGAAATACGAAAAATATTTCAATTTTTCATCATTTGTATAGGCGTGTTTGCGTAATGAACAATAACATCAATATGTCTGAAAAGGTTTATCGCACCACCGGCTGTAGCGTGCGCATCCAGTATTTAGTCCGGGATTTGAGACCAGCTTTCGAAAGATTTAATACACCCAAAAGTCTCACGCTTTGTTTGTGCTGTTTCATTGAGATAGAAGCCTAACCTACGTGGCATGTCATTATTTAGCAAATCTGGTGGCGAAAAGGGGTTGAAGATTCTATGACTTTACACCCACCCCCATGCGAATGGAATGGTTGGATTAAGTTTAGTTATGTGTAGCTTGCGCTTACAAATGAATGTTGATTTATTGCATCAACCAAATATCTGTCAATAATCGAAGATACCAAAATTCATGATATGACGTAACTCCATCCGGTGTTACCATAAATTTTGACCATTGAAATTTTACCCCCAGAAATTTGGTAAATTTTACACTATTTTTACTCTAAAGGATTTTTTAGTATTTTTTTAAACAATTTCTTTTTCGTCAGTATGCAGGGTGGTTATTTTTGCACATGCTTGTGAAACTTGATGACTCTGTGTCAGTCTGGGCATGAACAAGGGACTCGGATACATATGGACCATTTTGCTGGTTTTTCCTGCTGTGTCACAGATCGTGATAAAAATCCATATTAAAACATACATAACATAAATTATTTTACTGGCTGGTCACAGATGTATCTTAACAGGGGCCAACAGATATATTTTTGAAAAATTACTGGTGACCATTTCCTTCTGGTTTTTATTATAGCCCCGCTTTGAAAAAGTGGGGCTATATTGGATTTGCCATGTCCTTCTGTCATTCCGTAATTCCGTGATTCCGTTAATTTGTGTTGGCTCCATAACTTTGTATCTGCTTAACATATTTTCATGAAACTTCACACAAATGTTAAACACCATAAGACAATGTGCAGAGCGAAGGAATTATAACTGTGGATTGCCTACTTTTGGAGTTATTGCCCTTTGAACATTTTCCGTAATTCCGTAATTCCGTAATTCCGTGATTCCGTTAATTTGTGTTGGCTCCATAACTTTGTATCTGCTTAACATATTTTCATGAAACTTCGCACAAATGTTAAACACCATAAGACAATGTGCAGAGCGAAGGAATTATAACTGTGGATTGCCTACTTTTGGAGTTATTGCCCTTTGAACATTGAAAAATGGCAATTTTAATTGTGTCCGCTTCATAACTCGAAAACCGTTTGAGATATTTTTAGGAAACTTCACACAAATGTTAAGCACTATAAGACGATGTGCAGAGCGCAGGAACCATAACTCTGCATTGCTTATTTTTGGAGTTATTGCCCTTTGAACATTGAAAAATGGCAATTTTAACAGTGTCCGCTTCATAACTCGAAAACCGTTTGAGATAATTTCATGAAACTTCACACAAATGTTAAGCACTATGAGACAATGTGCAGAGTGCAAGAACCATAACTCTGGTTTTTGTATTTTCTGTGTGTCTGTCTGTGTGTCTGTCTGTGTCTGTTAACAATTTTCGTGTCCGCTCCATAACTTTAAAACCCATTCACATATTTTCATGAAACTTCACACAAACATTAAACACCATGAGATGGTGTGCAGAGTGCAGGAACCATAACTCTGGATTGCCTAATTTTTGAGTTATTTCCCTTTGAATATTGAAAAATATCAATTTTAGCCGTCTTTGCTCGATAACTCAAAAACCGTTTGAGATAATTTTATGAAACTTCACACAAATGTAAAGCACCATATTACGTGTGCAGAGCGCAGGAACCCAAACTCTGGATTGTCTACTTTTTCAGTTATAGGCTTTTGAATATTAAAAAATGGCAATTTTAACTATGTCCGCTCCATAACCGTTTCTGATATTTTCATGAAACTTCAAATAAATGAAAAGCACCTTGAGATGATGTGCAGAGTGCAGGAACCATAACTCTTGTTTGCCTACTTTAGGAGTTATTGCCCTTTGAACATTTAAAAAGGCAATTTTGACTGTGTCGGCTCCATAACTCACAAACCATTTGAGATATTTTCATGACACTTCACACAAGTGTAAAGCACCATGAGACAATGTGCAGAGCGCAGGAACCCTGACTCTGATTTGCCTACTTTAGGAGTTATTACCCTTTGAACATTGAAAAATGGAAGATGAAATTTAGTATAAACATGGACATTCTGGTAATGTATCATGCTCATTGAAATGAGGGACAAGGGCTCACAACTCTTAGAGTTTTTCCAGATAATGTAAAATTTTCAACAGTTATTTCTTGTTCATAACTGTTTTCTCTGCAGCTTAAATAACTTTCTTCTCTGACAGCGCTGAAGCGGGGCTATAGTCAGATCCTCTGACAGCTCTAGTTTAGTGAGGTGAATATCCCCACCAAGCATATTTGTCAGCGATGAACTATCAAGTGATTATCTAAACTGGTGACTTGAATCTATCAACATTTAATAAATACATTGTATATTTCAATATTCATTATCCAAAGTTTCCAGTTTGTGCTGAAGGCTCCCAAACTAACAGCGACAGTATTATATTTTAAACACGTAAATGTTACTGGCCACTACAAGGTCTCTATTGAAATCTTAATGGGTGCCTTATTTTCTGGTAAGTCGCACAATTAAAAAAATAGAAACCGAGCTTTAATGTAATGTAAAGCCACCCATTAAACGTTCTTCCTTCTTCCCTTTTTTCCAGAGCAGTGGTATAACCTGTAAACGTGCATCTTAAGATGTCACCTCCACTTACTTTCTACCTTTTCATTGGACAACCTGCCTTCGATATCCTTGTCCCTCTATTCGCCACTAGCTCTTAATTATCCTGTGTCTCTTGTCACACATTTCGATAACTCACCAGTGGGACATAGTGCATTTTTCACATATCCAAAATGGCTACTTTTCTGATGAAAATCCTTGATATGTTTGTTATAAATGTTCAAGACATAGGTTGAGGGTGCTCGTTATTACCGCATCAGGCGGTTCTAACGAGTACCCGCAACCTATATCTTGGAACAGAAATAAGAAAAATAATGTTTGCCCCGTAAACCCTAGTTTTCTCTATATAAAGTTGGGTTTAAAGGTCTTCATTTCATGGACTTGTTCATGTGATGCACTGATTAACCTGTTCTTCGTCTCCTTTTTCACTACTTCCTTTTACCGATATTTGTCCCATATATTGATTGTTTTGGGTTTACAGGCACGCCCACCCTTGTTGGTCATTCTGTGTCCTCTCCCAGAGAAAAGCAATAAAAGAGATAGTAGAACAGATGAAAGTAAGGGACAGAAGAGAAAGAGGAAAATAAATATAAGTGCAGAAACAGAAGAAATAACAGTATTCCCCCTCTACCATTACCTGTTCCAAGAACAGCAGGTCTTGTCCAGCTGTAAGCCAATATCAGTTGGACGCCCTATTGACGCAAGGTAAACACCACCTTTGCCTCACCCAACCACCCCAATTGTCCCATACAGATTTGCCAAAAGGGCCTTCTATGTCAAGCCATCAGGAGTTATCATGATTTGACAAACAGATTGTAGGCAATGATTAGGAACCTATACAAAATTCCTCGCACCTCCCATTCAAAACACATTGGAATGGGGTCAGTTAGAAGTTTTACGGATGTTGGGGTTTGGGGTGGACACTTTAATTGATTTAAGGTGGCCTCTATCCTCATCATTGGTTGTCTTGGTTAAAACCCATAAGTTGTTCAGTCTGCATAATGGATTTCTAGCTCATCAATGCAACATCTCCGTAATAAAATCAAACGAATGAGATGAGACCAGGACGAGGACTCAACAGCATGGAATAGCTAGAATGCTTCAGCAAAGGAAGCCCTTAGTTAGGCTCTGGTTAGCCCTAACAGAGACAAGAGCATCAGACACCTACCTTCAGGCGTTCTGGCGGAAATGCATTCGTACTAATGGAAGGAACTGAATGAAAGGTTAACTTAAGGTTGACACCTTATAGGTCAGATATTTTGAACAGGGTCGATGGTTGGCATAATAAATGTCACGATTCCTATGTAAATCAAGCTTCTTCTTCTACACTTTTGTCAAGAAGGGTGGGAAAATCGGGTTAAACACAGACTCGACTGACCTTTTCTGCATCATCATGTAACTTGGTCACCACAGTTTGCGCATATTTGCCAAAAGATCAACCAAATCCAGAGTCATTCAATCAGCAGATGAACTGCAGTATATCAAATCCGCAGTTGGAGAATTGGATGCTGATATTTAAATTTAGTAGAGTATCTTTTTCTGCAGAAAATTAATGGTAAAAACCAAAACAAACCTGTAAAACATTTATGTAAAATCGTGGTTCTACCATGCAAATATTATATAATTTTTTGTTTTTTTGTTTGCAGACAAATTTCGCAGACCTTCAGTCAAAAGGAAGCAGGTTTGTTCAGAGGCGTAAACTGATTCAAATACGTCTTTCCTTCAATTATGAAATACCCGACGAAATTCTGACTGAAAAAGGGTCGCGTTGTTAAATTCACTGAACATTGTTGTCTTTCAGTGGTATTGCTGTCATGGTTACTTCATACCAAACTACCACTGGTTATCGAATAAATGGTTTATGAAGGCTGGAAAATGAAGCTAAGCAATAAAAGATAACCATCAAGCGTAATCAGTAAAGCAGAAAACTGTGGCCGCTGTATCATGACAACGCCAATTAAATATGGTTTACGCTTGTCATCAAGCTTACGCGACTTTAATAACTTACCTGAACACAAAGTTATAGACAAGATCCCATGGGCAACTACGCTCTCCAGAGCTCAAGTGGGCATAAATTAACCCACCCTTGGTGGTCATTTATTTTTATCGACCATAATGGTTTAGTAGAGGCGAATCGCATGACCATTGCTGCCAAATTATTTTTCAATCAACCATTGTTTTTTGCTGCCGTCGCATACATTATGGTCAGCTTTGAACAATCTCAGCATATCTAAAGTCCAAAATGTTGCATACCAAGGTCTTGTATTTCCTGAGATGCAGAATTCAAAATCACTTTTGGCCATGTATTGGTGTGACAATCACACAGATCCCTCAAACAACTTTGATTTCTCGACCACACTGATGCAGTTTATGTAATTTGGTATCAGTTAGCACAGTAGTTTTGGGAAAAAATAGAAATATGTAATCTTATGGCCCAAGGATCATTTAGCTGGTTGCAAATATCAACTCTGATGTCATAAGCTGCAACAGAACCAGAAAATCCTGTCTTCGCCATACGAAAACCCTAAGTGACCTTATGTGACATTGACGTAAGAAAGGTCAAAGTCAACCAAATGTCATCATTTGAACAAATGTGAAAGGGAGCGGGTCCCCAATATTGTATATCGAGTTTCAAGGCCATCGGTCTATTGGTTCCTGAGAAAGGGCGATTTTAAAGGTTTTTACCATATATGGGCATGGTGGACATTTTGGTCATGTGACACAGACATTCAGAATATATGTTTGTTCTTCCATGCCATGGCGGCTTCACATGTAATTTGGTTCCAATTGGCCTTGTAGTTTCAGAGGAAATGTCGTTTGGAATTGTTTGGATGTTCAAATGAGAAAAGAGGGTAGGTACATTTATCTCCCCTTTTTATATCTTTTTCACCACTTTTTTATTTTCTAACTCCATTTTTATAAAGGTTCCTTTTAAAAGGAAAGGCTTGCCTGGTTTTAAGGGTACTGTTCCTGGTGTAAATGTAGCCATATTGCCGCCACATGGATGTACGAGTTGATGTAGATGAAAGTACTGGCGTGGAAGCAAGTTAATGGGACATAGACTTTTGATGCAGTGTACTCAAAGGCAATATATGGTTTATCTACACATTGGAATGGACAAACCCATGAGGTGTCAATTTTCTATGTGGCACTACCCTGACATTTATTGGAAGGAATATTTCAATGTTAAGGTAACTGAGGCATTGACATGCGACCCAATGATCACATTATCACTCTTGACCAACTATGATAGTAAGGGAACATTGTGAAGACCCTGTTTTATTGAAATTTGCTCAGTAGTATCTGAATAGTAGTTGGAAGAAGACATTGTTAACAGACAGACAGGAGGAATAATGGACTTATGGAGGACGGACGATATGCGATTTGGCAAGTAGAAATGGACAAACAAAACAAAATAAATGTCCCTAACAGATTTATGCGAGACAATAATGTGGTAGAACACATCATACAGACTGTTTGTTTTGCTAGGTTTTACGCCCGTTCAACAATCTTTCAGTAATATACAGGCGGGTAGTTTCCTAACCATCGTTCCTGGAAAGTACCAGTACTAGACTCCGATCCTCCGACACAAACTACCAGATGTTCTCACATAAACGATCATGGCCGGTAGCGGGGCTCGAACCATGACCCTCCAGTGATTACAAGTCAGCGACCTTAATCACTGGACCACGGAGGCGGTCTTCCATACATACTGAGTATACATTCATGTCATGTGGCCAGTAAACATGTAATTGTTAGGTGACGACACAAATATACATACAAGGGAGTATAAGATTCTAAAATCAATCCAGGAATAAGGAAGATATTGATCGGACACGATAAAAAAGTCGTTTTTTTTTACCTTTCACCTCTATGTATGACCTTGACCTTTGAGCTACGGACCTAGGTCTTTCGCGTTACACACTGCCACATTATGGTTAATATTTCTGCTAAGTAATATTTAAATCCATCCAGGTATAAGAAAGTTATAGATTGGACACAATAAAAAAGACGCTTTTTGACCTTTTATCTCTAAGTATGACCTTGACCTTTGAGGTACGGCTGTGGGTCTTGCGCGAGACACTCCTTCACATTATGGTTAACATTTCTGCCAAGTAATATTTAAATCCATCCAGGAATGACAAAGTTATTGATTGGACACGACAAAGACCCTCTTTTGACCTTTAACCTCTAAGTATGACCTTGACCTTTGAGGTACGGACCTGAGTCTTGCGCGCAACACTCCATCACATTCTGGTTAACATTTCTGCCAAGTATATATTTAAATCCATCCAGGAATAAGAAAGTTATGGAGGATTAAAAAAAAATGTGGACGGACAGACAGACGAACGGACAGTGTGATTACTATAGAGCACCCACACTTTCAGTGCGGGGCCCTAATAAGTGTGTACATATACAGTATGACTCAATGGAGGTTTCAGGCAGGTGAATCATAATTTTCAGTAAATGCTATTATTCTTATTTCTCACATGAAATTATTCATTTTTTGTGCAGGTAATTGAAAATGTGGAAAGTATAATATTCACCTTTAGGTCCAATATGTAATCGCACATGTTATTGAAGGTAAACTATATTGACGGTAGTGCTGAGTTGACCGTGGCCTATGGATAAATTCGCTTCGGTGTTTAGTTAAACTTTCGCACAGAAACGATAGCTCTGTCACTAGACAATCTCTCAATAAACTGGTACCCTGTATTCTATGAAAATATGCGAAAGCTATTTAGCTATAGGGTGTGGGAACCAGAACACCGGAAAAAGCTGACTGTATCTCTGATTTTTGTTTAAAAAAAAAACACCTGAGGATTCAAAATAACACAGAAAGAGAAGTCTAAAACCGGACCCACTTTTCCAATCTAACTGGCTTGCAGCCGTCGCTGCAAGCCAATAAGGTGCATTAAACTCCTTAAATACGGGTGCTACGAATTTCAAATCCCCGACTAATTGTATTTTTGATTAGTTAAAGGTCATTTATCGAGGCATTTTAAATATTTTAAGTATTAGATATACTGAAAGAAGACTTTTAATAGGACCATTTTACTGAAAACTGCATAAAAAATTCCCATTCTTCCCAAAGTTATGCTTATTTATATCTGATACCGTGCTGATACATACCTACGTTCCTTAAAGAGTACGCTCCCTTGAAATTTGGTTGATTTAGACCCACAATGCAATATTTTGTGACATCATAGTGGATTTTAACTTTCTGAATTAACTTTAAAACTGGCAAATTTTCAATTTCAATTATTTTGTTACACATCTCTCTTATGTTCACTGGTGGCTGTGCATCTTATTAATAACTTATGAATTAAAACGTTTTAGTTTTTAATGAAATTTTAAACTGTTTAAAACTAACGGTTCATTTATAATTTCTTTAGAAAAGTTAATAAAAATGCTCTTTAAATGTCTTCTAAATACATAACCTAGCACTGTATGTCATTACGACAACACACCCGTGCGACATAGTTCATTTTTTCACATCTCCTAAATGGCCATTTTTCTGATGAAAATCCGTGATATTTTTCTTATAGATACTGCAAACATAGGTTGTGGGTACTCGGTAGAACCGCCTCATTGAGGCGGTTCTAACGAGTACCCACAACCTATGTCTTGGAGCAAAAATAAGAAAAATAATGTATACCCCCGTAAACCCCAGTTTTCTCTATATAAAGTGGGGTTAAGGGGGGTCTTCATTTCACGGACTTGTCTGATATACTAAACAAGATATCTAATATAGCATATCAGATATCTTATATACAATATAAGTTATCTTATTTATTAAATGAAATATCTTATTTAAAGATGGAAATAAGATATCATATATGTATTATAAGATGTCTGATATATTATATAAGATATCTTATATGTCATATAAGACATCTTATTTGGTATATTAGATATCTTATTTAGCATATCAGATATCTTATATATTTTGGTAAATAAGATATCTTATATCCTTTATCAGATATCTTATTTAATATATCAGATATCTAATATAGCATATAAGATGTCTTATATAATATATAAGATATCTTATTTACCTAAATATATAAGATATCTTATTTGACAAATATGATATCTTATATATTTACCAAAAACTAAAATGAAGTCTCCCCCCAACTGCCAACGACCAACTCTGGAAATGACTACCCACATTTATGCCTAACATTCCATAACCTATTTTGTACCGGAAACCCCAAAACGGGTAACCTGGCAAACAGTGCAGACCCAGATCAGATCAGGGCCTACACCATTTGCAAAACGTTCAACTTTTTTCAGATTACACAACCTGTCATACCTAATTTTCGAAATGGACTCCTGCCATATGTAAGGTTGGTAAAAAAAATAGGATAAAAGGGACAAAGACATATTGAACTAAGTGTGCGAAAAGAAGAGGCAGAATACAGGCTCAATTTATGCACAGTCTGATGAGAGTCAAAATACTTGCAGCGAGCAGCGCTTTGCATAAATCAGAGTTTGAAGTTCAGTTCACACTTCCACTATCTGAAGAATTTTTGTAAGGGAGTGTTATTAAATTTATCTCTCTTTCAAAATAAAAAAAAATGTAGACTATTATCTGATCGCACCCGTTTGGGAAACCCGTTTTATTTATAAACACACTTCAAGAAAGCAGTTGTGCGAGTTTATAATCGATTTTCTGTGTAGCAGTCTAATATGCATATACCGGAAGAGAGGTAGTGACTGTTATTGTCATTTGCTTCCAATTTATATAAGATACCTTATATGCTATAAAAGAAATCTTATTTATCAAACGTAAACAAGATATCTTATATGTTAAATAAGATATCTTATATGCTATATAAGATATCTTGTATGTTAAATAAGATCTCTGATAAACCAATTAAGATATCTTATTTGCAAATATAAATAAGATATCTTATATAATATATAAGATATCTGATATGTTATATAAGATATCTTATATGCTATATAAGATATCTTATTTAGTATATTAGATATCTTATACAGTATATAAGGTATCTTATATGTTTTAGTAAATAAGATATCTTAATTGACAAATCAGATATCTTATTTAACATATAAGATATCTTATATGTTAATTATTTAAGATGCTAATATTTGGCCGATCGTAACCCCAAAATATTATGCGCGGTTCCACATCGTGGTCTTACTTTATGTAAGGTTACAGCTTCATCAGATGCAAATTATAGGAGTTATCCGGAAACGAAATATTTAGAAAAAATCTCTGAAAGGGGCATAACTCTGGTTATATTTGTCGGACGTAACTTCAAATTTATATGCGCTGTTCCACATCATGGTCTTACTGTATGTAAAGTTTCAGCTTCATCGGATTTAAAATGTGGAGGAAGTATCCGGAACAAAATGTTTACAGGATTTTTCAAAGCGGCATAACTCTTTTATTATTTGGTGGACCGTAACCTCGAAGTAAGTTTCAGCATGATCGGATGCAAAATGTAGGATGAGTTATCTGTTAAAAACAAGTATGCAAAACATTCAAATTGGCATTACTCTATTATTATTTGGTGGACCGTAACCGCGAAACAATATGCGCTGCCGCACATCATGGTATATATATATATGAAGCTTCAGTTTGATCGGATGTAAAATGTAGGATGAATTATCCGGAAACGAAAAGTTTACAGACGGACGGACAGGCGGAATGACGGCCGAACGGCTGGATGCCGGGGACATAACATAACACATCCCGTTTTTCAAACGGGCGCGGGCGTATAAAAATGGTAATAAAGGTGTCAAACAACATTTGATGAATAAGAAACAAACATAAAAGTTAACCTGCAAACGGCGAGCTTGTTATGTATTGGGTGACAATTTTCCAGTTATTTTCAAAATGGCATTTAAGTTAGAGGATGCAGTTGTCTTGAAGATCATTGAAGTACCGTGCGGAGTAAAACTAAAATGAAGGCATATAATTGATAACAGGCTATTTACATCATAAATTTAACTTGACATTAATTGTGAAATGATGATTATTTATTTCTACTCCATTTGTACTCAAACTTTTATTCTTCTCTTGGATATCTGTTTGGTTCATTCTGTTCTATTCTGTACTAGTGCAAAGATTTAGCTCCATATTATAATTTTTCATTCATATCAACTTCAAACGAGAATTAGATCTAGATGTTCGAAGAAAAATAACAATTTCCTAATGTTTTGATAATAAAGGTTTGATCTATTTCTTAAGAGCATTACATTTACCACAGTGACTGCTCTCTGTTTCCGAGGAGAAAAAATAAGCCGACAGGAGGTATGTAAAGTTACAGAATTTCCCCCACATTGTGCCAACGAAAATAACAGATAGACAAGCCTGTTTGGTATGTGTCAACAGTAATCAAAGGACGCTCGATGTTTCTGCCAGATTGTGTGTGAATAAAGAAATCATTGGGTTAAAATTGAGGGGAAAAGTATTCGTAAAAGTGGCTGGATTTTTGTAACTGTTTAATGTCTCCAGCAATATTTACCTCTCAGATTGGCATCGCAAGAATTTTATTCTGCCAAAACGTTGACTTTTATTTTTGGTTTCTTGTTGTAGATTCACGAAAAGATGACATCAGCAGTAGTTAATCAGAAAATATATTGATACAAATGACGTCATCGAATTTACGTCACCCTGGAAGTTGCCTATTATTGCGATTTGAATTAATCTGCCATCACAGTTAGGCATACATTGACTCAGTAGTTACTTTTACAGTAGTCCACTCAATGATGGTAGTTTGGGGTACAGTTGCACCTACAACTAATCATTTGTAAACTTGAAGTCTTCGCAGATCCTTCACACCCCCTGTATCCTCCATACAACCGAATAGCCGGCTACGGAGTTCAGAGGCGACATAACACGCCACAGAAGTGATGAAGGCAGGTAAGAGGCCTTTTTTCTCATTTTGTTCATATTTAAAAAAAAGATCTATGAGTGGAAAGTTTTGGAAGAAGCAGCGCGTTATTTACTGCTATTTTGGCCGTTCTCGTTCTATTAAAAGACAGCTCCTACCGCCTGAAAATTATACATTTGCGCCGGAAATTTCGCACGAGGAACACCAAACCCATTTTCAGTTGCAGATATCTTGGATTCTGCTCTGTCAAATTACATCGTGGATGGATTTCTGTACATGCAATAAATATCCCTGGCCCCATAACAACAAAAGATAATATGAACTTAGGCACAGCCTAGATGGAGACATGAGCATTGTTATCTAAGTATAATTTGAAATATTTTGAGCGAACACACTCATTTGCACCACTTAGACATAGACATAGAATATTTATTTTCACTCGAATATAACAAAAGCCCAGTAGGGCTTTTATTTCGACAAACAGTTGTAGATCAACAAAACAATATATATAACAGTGCATGCAATAAAAGATTTAAACATAATTTATACAAGTTAATTATTTTACAATAGACACATGTCACAATTAAGATAGACTAAACTATTTAAGAAAAAAGGGTCATAAAATCAATTTATCTCATATTAAGTCTGAGCTAAATTTGAAATTAAAAGAGAAATTTGAAAATATTGTGTAAAAGAAAACAAAAAGAAAAAAAGGAAAAAGTTTCAGTAAAGACAGATAGATAGATTGATACGCAGACAAGTCCTTGGTTAACCGCTTGTATACAGGTATAGATGGTATTCAGCGGGCCTACTTTACATTTCTTTTGTTAAGCAAAATAAGGGGCTATTGACACAATTCTCTTAAAGTATTTTCACTCTTTCGGCAGTATTTTCTATGTGTTCCCCAACTGAGGTCATTTGTATCTTGTTTGTCAGACCAAAACAACGGATATCGAGAGAGACAGTCGTGTGAAAGACAGCTTACTCCGACTTAAGTATGTAAAACGGATTTAAGCTCCCCCCCCCCCACCCCGTGGAATTCTTTCCACAGACCGTTCCAAGGCGGTTCTTCTGTGGTGGTTTATTTATGTTGTTGTTTGCTACTTACTGTGTGTATCACTTGTGTCTTTTTGTTTTGGATGGCCATTTGGTCATTTTGTGGGATAGTAACTGTCCTTTTGGCCGTCCTTTGTTATGGTTTCCATTATGGTGTGGTCGCTTCATGTTTGTGTTTCTTTCCCTTTGGTGTCTTTGATGGGTGGAGTAAGTTAATTGTATCGATTCCTGATCTTTGTTTTACTTCTACTTTTCATGACCTCGCAGCAGGAATCTAAATGAAGGCCAATAGATATACACCGTTGTTCTACATGAATGACTTGAGCAATGTCAAGCTCAGATACGGCAAAATATGAAGCAACATCTTGCGGTGGACCCAGAGCTTTCTGACGAACAGGGGCTGACCGGACCTGGTCAAAGGCCAGTTTTTCACGATTGTCCCAGCAATCCCAGTATCCGGTGTCCCTCAAGGTGCCATGCTCGGACCTTTGTGTCTTGCCCATACATAAATTACCTGCTACAGAAAGGCAGCTCTGGAGCTTGTCTCTTTGTTAATGACAGCCTTTTATATCATAAAATCTTAAGCAGGACTGATACTGCAGCACTTCAGAGGGATCCTGACAGACCACAGCAGACCGTCAAAAATCTTTTCAACCCAATCAAAAATGTGGCAGTCAGGGTTACACAATGGAGAAACCTGGTAGGAGATTTGGAGCAACTTACATGTTCAAGGTATATGGCCATGAACTGTCAAAATTAAAGACGTAAAAGCACCTGGGCATCTTTTATTTATCTCAAGAGAAACACATTTTGACAGTCACCTGGATCTTTTTTCTCCATATTTTTAGCTCATCTGAGCCGAAGGTTCCGGGGGAGCTATTGTGATCGGTTTTCGTCCGTCGTCGTCGTCGTCGTTGTCCGTACGGATGTCCGTCCACAATTTCTATAAATGACATCTCCTCCTAAACCACTGAACAGATTTTGACCAAACTTTGAAGAAATGATCTGTGGGTGGTCCTCTCACAAAGTTGTTCAAAGAATTCCATTCCATGCAGAACTCTGGTTGCCATGGCAACGAAAAGGAGAAAATAAGAAAAAAAAACTTTACAAATCTTCTTGTCTGGAACCAGAAGGCCCAGGTCTTTGGTCTTTGGTATGAAGCTGCATCTAGTGGACCTTTATCAAGAATGTTTAAATTATAGCCCCGGGGCCAAAAATGCCCCCGCGACGGGGCCAACATAGACTTATATAGGGAAAACATTTAAAAATCTTCTTGTCTGAAACCAGAAGGCCCAGGTCTTTGATATTTGGTATGAAGCTTCGTCTAGTAGACCTCTACCAAGATTGTTCAAATTATAGCCCTTGCGTTAATAATGCACCCGGGACGGGACTCACTTGTTTTACGTAGGCTTATATAGGGAAACTCTTTAAAAATCTGCTTGCCTGAAACCAGAAGGCCCAGGTCTTTGATATTAGGTATGAAGCTTCATCTAGTAGACCTCTACCAAGATTGTTCAAATTATAGCCCTAGGGCCAAAAATGCCCCCGCGTCAGGGCCAACCGGTTTTGTATTTGCTTATATAGGGAAAACTTTAAAAAAATCTTTTTGTCTTAAACCAGAAGGCCCAGGTCTTTGGTATTTGGTATGATGCTTTGTCTAGTGGACCTCTACCAAGATTGTTCAAATTATAGCCCTGGGGCAAAAAAATCCCCCCCCCCCACCGGGGCCCACTTGTTTTACATAGGCTTATATAAGGAAAACCTTTAAAAATCTTCTTGTCTGACAACAGAAGTCCCAGGTCTTTGCTATTTGGTATGAAGCTTCGTATGGGGGACCTCTACGACGGTTGTTCAAATTATAGCCCTGGAGCCAAAAATGCCCCCGCACCTGGGCCCACTGGTTTTACATAGACTTATAATTGGGAAAAAATTTAAAAATCTTCTTGTCTGAAACCAGAAGGCACAGGTCTTTTATATTTGGTATAAAGCTTCGTCTAGTGAAGCTCTATCAAGATTGTTCAAATTATAGCCCTGGACCAAATATGTCCCTGCTAAGGGGTCCACTGGTTTTACATAGTTATATAGGGAAAATCTTTAAAAAATCTTCTTGTCTGAAACCAGAAGGCCCGGGTCTTTGATATTTGGAATGAAGCTTCATCTAGTGGACCTCTACGAAGATTGTTCAAATTATAGCCCTGGGGCCAAAAATGCCCCCGCGTCAGGGCCCACTTGTTTTACATAGGCTTATATAAGGAAAACCTTTAAAAATCTCCTTGTCAGAAACCAGAAGGCTCAGGTCTTTGGCATTTGGTATGAAGCTTCGTCTAGTGGACCGATACCAAAATTCAAATTATTACCCTTTGGCCAAAAATAATCCCGTGTGGGCCCCACTGATTTTGCATAGGCTTAGAAGGGGAAAACCTTTAAAACTCTTCTTGTCTGAAACCGGAAGGCCCAGCTCTTTGATATTTGGTATGAAGCTTTATGTAGTGGACCTTTTCCAAGATTCTGGTTGTTCAAATTATAGCCCTGGGCCAAAAATGGCTCCGCCCCATGGCCCACTGGTTTTACATAGGCTTACATAGGGAAAACCTTTAACAGTCTTCTGGTCTGAAACCAGAAGGCCCAGGTCTTTGATGTTTGGCATGACGTTTCAACTGATGGACCTCTACCAAGATTGTTCTAATTATAGCCATGGGGCCAAAAATGGCGCTGTCCCAGGTTTTACGTAGGGAAATATAGGGAATACCTTTAAAAGTATTCTTGTCTGAAACCAAAGGCCTAGATCTTGGATATTTGGTATGACGCTTGCTGCTTCATCTAGTGGACCTCTTCCAAGATTGTTCAAATTCTAGCCTAGGGGCCAAAAATCCCCCCCCCCCCCCAACAGGGCCATATCTTTTACATAGGCTTCGGCCCCCGCCCATCGGGGCTTGAAGAAATAAATGGGCTGCATGATGCTTCCACGCAGAGCTGAACCCGACCCACACACGAGTACTGGTAAACTGCTTAGAGGATCTAAGCCTGTCCAGGCAAATCGATGTGTGTCGGACGGTCCATGCTTATAAACCCTATGGTTCCATTGGGCGATAGGGCTTGAGATGTCATTTCATCTCGATGTCGGGTAAAAGTCCCTCAAAATTGGAAGCAACGTCGCCAAAATGACCTTTACAGTGTTGACGGGGACGTTAAACCTCAAATCAAACAAATAAAATTTACATAGGCTCATATAGGGAAAACTTTAAAGATTTTTTTATCTGAAACCAGAAGGTCCAGGCTTATGATATTTGATATTAAGCTTCATTTAGTGGACCTCTACCAAGATTGTTCAAATTACAGCCCTGAGGCCAAAAATTGTCCCGCCCAAGAACCCACATGTAAATCTCTTAGCTCATTTGAGCGATATAGGACAATCATGATCCTCTTGTTTATTTTTTATTTTTGCGTCATAATAACGTTATTGTGAGATACCGCGAATTGAGCGCTTAGTCACAATATGGTGGATGAGTCAACACAGTAGTGTTAACATCGCAAAGTAAACCCCTTTTGTGTGAATTTGGGCGCCGAAAAGGTAAAATAAATTATTGTAAAACTTGTATTTTCACCTTATCGCAATTCTGCCGCAAGTGGCGACAATTTTTGTTTATGGAACTGGTAAGAAGTCCTTTATTTGATGTTTGATGTCGAAATTCATTGTACGCATCATCGAAAGTTTTACGCACGTGTTTCAAACACGGTAGGGGTGACGAGAATATTAACGCGTTTACGTTGATAACGTCGTATTTTTAATTTAACCTTTGCCTAAATAACTTGTGACATAACCCAAACTAGTTTTTTTTAATCAATGGCGATATGTTACTTTACACCTTTAACAGGTTATAAAGAAAATAACTTGCACATGTTATGTACCTGACTGTTTGATGCAACTGTGAAAAGGAAAACAGCAGCCTGGTGTTTCTTTCGAAGGAACATAACCTACCGGTCTGAAGATGTTAAAGCATGATGCATCACGTGAACAAGTCCGTGAAATTAAGACCCCCCTAAACCCCACTTTATATAGAGAAAACTGGGGTTTACGGGGGTATACACTATTTTTTCTTATTTCTGCGTCAAGACATAGGTTGTGGGTACTCGTTAGAACCGCCTCAATGAGGCGGTTCTAACGAGCACCCACAATCTATATTGTAAGCAGAATCTATATTGTAAGCAGAAATAAGAAAGACGTTATCATTTTACCTCAAATTTGTCACTTCTGACACCATGTTGGACGCCATTATTTCACACGGACATGTTTTCCTAATGGGTAGAGATCATGATTAGTCTTATCCTGGATTGTGCCACGTCAGTATGGGACCCACATATAGTATCCTGCAGCTGGGTACGATGCAACGGTGAGCAGCTCGGTTTGTCAGAGGTGACTACCATGCAGCCAGGCCAGCATTACCTCCCAAGTGTTACAGTACCTTGGCCGGCAAACTCACCAGCATTGGCGGGCATGATCTATTTATCTCCGAACCGAAAGCAGCGAACAGTAGATACTCCCTGTGGTATATGGAACGACATCGTCTGTCAACTCTCCTTCATTGCCACGGGCATCAGACTTATTGACCTTCTGCCACAGAATATTGCCTCATCAGTTATCCGTGAGGGCTTCAAGAGGGATCAGGCAAGTCTTCCCATAACTACATAAAAAACTGTTTTTCAAAGTTTTTAATTTACTCTGTTATTAAGCAAATGTGACGTATGGTGCATCACGTGGGTGTTCGACTGATATTGAAGGCCTGCTGTCCTTGCAACAGGTAGGGGTAGAGGAGGGGGTGGGAGCGTTGTAATACACTTTTATTCATTTTCCTCTTTCTCGCATGTCACCCCCCCCCGCCTACACACACACACACACACACACACACACACACACACACACACACACACACACACACACACACACACACACACACACACACACACACACACACACACACACACACACACACACACACACACACACACACACACACTTTCTTTTTCTATACTAGCTCTTCTATCACTTTCTTCCCTTTCTCTGGGAGACGACACAAAATTACCCTACAGGGTTGACCTGTCGTTAATCCCAACACACGTTTGAGCTTCACCACCGCTTTGCACATAGCCTATAGGTAGCAAGATAGCTCATTAGGTGTCTTACAATTCTCAGAGTTTGAATGTATACACCTCTGTAATAATTTGTTAAAAATTGAAACTGCTTGGCACAGGGGAGAAGCACTTTCCACTCTACCGAAAAGCTCCAGCAAATGCTTAGGTAAATGCTCCGGTAACTCGTTGGTTCAAGCGCGGTGCTGGGTTTTACCTGGTAACATTTTTGGCTCCGTGTGGTACGTTTCAGTTCATTTTTACGCGTGACGTAGTTTCGAAACTTTTTTTGTGCTAACAAATAAGGAATAATGTAAGTCAGGACAAGGAATAATCAAAGTACTGAGAGGCGGGCGAGTAATGTCGTCCATTTACAACGCTCTTTAGTTAAAACTTGAAAAAAAAAATAATGACTACAGTCACACGTAATTGCTCTTGAATTTGTCATTGAGTGTATTTATCTTCAAACGGGCTATTTCAACAAAAGACCACAGACACGATGCAGGTCTTCAAGAAGTTGACTCTTTTCAAGTTGGAAGAAACTGTTATTTATTTAATTAATTAATTAATTAATTATTTACATGCACCTTCCTGTATCTTAATTAATTTGCACCAACTTTGCTGACGATCACATTGTTTGTTTGATTTGAGGTTAACTGTCCCCGTCAACACTGTATAGGTCATTTTGGAGACACTGCTTCCAATTTTGTGGGACTTTAACCCGAACTTGGGATGAAATGACATCTCAAGCCCTGTCGCCCAAAAAAACCAATAGTGTTTATAAGCACGGACGGTCCGACTCCCACCGCTTTACCTGAACAGGTTTAGGTACTCTAAGCTGTTTATTTGTTTGAGTTGAGGTTAAACGTCCCCGTCAACGCTGTAAAGGTCATTTTGGAGACGTTGCTTCCAATTTTGTGGGACTTTTACCCGACATTGAGATGAAATGACATCTCAAGCCCTGTCGCCCAATGAATTCAAAAAATGGTTTATTAGCATGGACGGTCCGCCTCGCACCGCGGTTCCTAGACAGCCTTAGATCCTCTAAGCGGTTTACCGGTACTAGTGTGCGGGCTGGATTCAGCTCTGCGTGGAAGCAATATGCAGCCCATGTATTTCTTCAAGCCCCCATGGGTGGGGGCCATCTAAGCCGTTTACAAGTACTCGTGTGCGGTCGGATTTCAGCTCTGCGTGGAAGCATCATGCAGCCTATCTATTTCTTTAAGCCCCGATGGGCGGGGGCCGACTGACAATCACATAGCTATACACTGAGGACAACCTACAAATTATCATTCCGTGTATTGAAAGCATCAGAAATTTCACTCGTGCATCGCACTCGTGGTAATACTGATGTTTTCAACACACTCGTTTTCCGCTGCATTTGATCACCGAGTCGGAACAACTTTATTTTTACGATTTTATGTTTCCAAATGAAATCGAAATACTGAGGGAGGTTGATTCATTAGACCAAATTATACTGTCAATTAAGCTGATCTCAAGATCCGAAATGGTTAAAATGGCTTAGTCGAAAGGGAGAAATAAGGCTAAATCCGACGGAGGAAATGCAAACATAAATAAATTAATAAATAAATGAATAAATAAACAAACATAAACGAGCCTGTTCCTTTTTGTTTCTCATGCTAATACCGTAAATTCGAGATAAAAGCTCAACTTTAGTTAAAAAAAGTTCTGTTTTGTCCAGTTGTGTTCTGTTCTGTTCCCCTCTGTAAAAATGCCAAAGCCTAACGGACACGCCACCCTCTTTCCTTTGGAAGTGGGGACATAAAAAGACGCAAAAGAAGAAAAAAAAGTTTCGCTAAATTTTCCATGTCAGTCGTTTGACACTTTAATTTCTGGATTTTAAATTATTAGACTGTATGCCTTGATCAGACAGATGCAGCTTATCTGCCCATCAGTGCCAAGCGTCCCTTTACTGGAGCATTCGAAAATACTGAAGACCATGATTACAGACACATAATGTGGCATCTGATCAGGACCTTCCTTATTTGCTTAAAGCACGTAACTCACAGCAAATAGAATTTATATTTTGAAATTATACATGAAATTAGACCTCTCCAAAGCGGTCGGATATGTTCGCTGTCGATCAGTACAGAGAGCGTGTCAACCCTTTCAATCCTGTACATCGCTGCAGATACCGATTCAGGTACAGATACCGATACAAACCTTAAAGGTCCAGATCCGACGGCATGTGACAAGCAATCTCATCAGAGTCTACACCGTTCGCCAACTGTCAATGACTTGAACAATACACCATTCTATAAGAATTGGTTCACTGAATATCAAAGCTGGAAGGGTTCTGTTCCGAAACTGGGGGATGAAAGGGAATAATTTCTAGCATAAACAGCAACGGCGTAGGAAAATATTTCTGGATTTTTTACTCAGCTTTCAGCGCAAATTTACTTCGTGAAATCTAATAAGCAGGTCTATTTTTACAAACAGTATTAATTTTTCAAACAGCCCGGTCCAACTTGATTGGATTTATTGCGTGTACTGCTTCTTCATTTTAGGTTTTCTTTTTTGAGCGGCGGACTACAAGAGGGCATGTCTAAAGAGGTGCACAAAAATCTGATATACGAGGTTTACGGTGACTATAGACGGGCTACGCCCGACTAAAATATGAGCAAATATTAATATGGTAATGGACCGGTGGTCGACCCGGACAGAGTCAGACATTTAATGTGGAGGAAAACAAAGTTAACTAGTCCGAGACGGTTGTCTCGCGAAGTTTCGCCGAGATTTCATGTGAATGACCATGAAAACAATCTTTCTCAGGCATGTTACAGTAATGAAGTTACGTTGTTATGACTACACTTAGCCTATAGTCGGTCATCTTGCAGATTCCTTCGGCATCTGCTCATGTCCGTATTATTCAAATCAACCACGTTCTCCCCACACTATTGCCTCAAACACATCTGGGATCGGATTGAATGGATGCAACCTTCTTCCGTGTGTAATTTTCGAGGGAGCAAGTATGGGCGAGGATTGTGGCCACTTAAAATCGATTTAAGCACCCCCCCACCCCCCGCAGTGGAATTCTTTCCGCTGACCGTTCCAGGGCGATTCTTCTGTCGCGGTTCATTTTTGTTATGGTTTGTCTTTGGGTGTTTTTGTCGCTTATATTATTTCATTTTGGATAGCCTATTGGCCTTTTTGTGGGAAAGTAACTGTCCTTTTGGCTTTCCGCTTTTGATGTTTCCATTAGAGTCTGTTGTTTCATTTTTGTGTTTCTTTCCCTTTGGTGTCTCTGATGGGAGCTGTGGGTTAATTGTATCGATTCCTGATCAGTACCTGCACTTCTACTTCGGATATCTTTCGTCGAAAATGATGTAACCGACTTCGGAATATGCGGCAGAAAATGATGCAACCGACTGTAAATTACGAAAAAAAGTCGCTGGCAGTTCCGTCATATTTTAAGATGGACAAAGCATACCTTACGAAATCACTTGTCAGCAAACAATGGCACCCGGTGCAAATTGCTTGGCCCTTTAAGTTTGGTTAGTAATCGGCTCTCATTGACCCGAGATTCAATTGCTGGTAAGACCTTGCACACGCACATAGCGGATTAAATCTTTGTCGGCGGAACACGTGTAGGAAATGCTGCACTCTCGGTCATTAATGTTAATCAGAGCACTGGTCGTCCCCCGACCATCGGGGCTTGAAGAAATAGATGAGCTGCATGATTTTTCCTCGCAGAGCTGAAATCGACCGCACACGAATACTAGTAAACCGCTTAGAGGACCTAGGCCTGCCCAGGCCCAGCAGCTCGAGTCGGACTGTCCTATTGATTTCATTGGGCGTCAGGGCTTGAGGTGTCAGTTCATCTCAATGCCGGGTAAAAGTCTCACAAATTTGGAAGCAGCGTCTCACAAATGGCCTATACTGTGTTGACGGGGGGGGGGGGGGGGGTGATTAAACCACAAATCAAACAAACAAACAAACAAAGCAGTGGTGGGTCGATTATCTATGAGCGTAGTGTAGCTGGAAAAAAATGGTACCTAAAGTGTCTCAGACCTTGTTATAAGCAGCGTAGGCCCTGATCAGACACCGCGTTCGTATAATTCTGATCTGGGCTCTACACTATTTGCCAAACCCAAAGGATAGGTCCAGTCCAGATTCTATAGATAATCCTCTCACGCAACACTGACTACCGACTTCATAGCGATAAGAGTCGCACAGCTGTTGCTGTGCTTAGTTTGGATCGACTGACAAACAATTGACCTAAAATGCGCTCTTTTCAACCGAAATCCATCAATTCACCAAACTATTTTTCTTTCTTCTCTTTTTCTTTTCTTCTTTTTTAGTCAGACTCAACATAGAGGATCTTACATGAGTGTACATGTATTATTGAATTTATTAAACGAGTTGAGGAAAAGGGATAAAATGCGAGGCTCTGCCGAGCATTTTATCCCTTTTCCTCAAGGAGTTTAATAAATTCAATAATACATGAGCACGAATGCAAGATTCTATTTATCATATGACATTTAAAACGCATTTTATTCACGATTGTTTAGAAAAATGTCAATATTCCGCCATTAGTAAACGCGACGCCGTTAAGGACGTCGTTCATGTAACGTTACGGAACATATCTAGCTAATTTGCATATTTAATCCACTAGTGGATTAACGAAAATAATGCATGGCGTTGTTACACTCTCAGACGCGACGTCATATGATAAAAAGGTCTATAGTATTGTCAGATTTTTTGGGTAAATGCTCACATATGGAAACTATTACATGAAGTTTGAATGCAATCGGTCCAAACGTTTAAGAAAAATTATCATTTAAAGCACATTTTTGACGCGACAAGACACGCATTGATAGATCAAAATAACTCTCCTGGTGATTAGCACTTTGTGCTCATGTGAGCTTAAAACGTGAACTTCATTCTGAGAGTTAGGCAAACAGTGGCGCCACAAATGACCCTGTTAGCTTTAAGAACTGGACTGAAAACCGTCACAGAGTCAAAAAAAAGAAATATCGGTGACCAATCTCCAAATTAGTCTGCAAACCGCCTTGCTTTCTATTTCTCCAAAAACCGGCGGACACACAAACTATAACGAGATCCAACTAAAAGTATGTGATAAGCAACTGATATATTGCTTAGTAGGGTTTCTCTGTTATCTACTATCCACCTGCAATCACTGTCATTATTCAAGTTACATTGGGAATAAGTGGCCGCAACGTGTTAATTGGTATAAAGACGTAAATTCGATGTCTGTTCAACATTCTATCGCAATATTTTTTGTTTTCTTATTTCACAAATTAGTCGGTCGCATCATTTTCTGTCGCATATTCCGAAGTCGGTTGCATCCTTTTCGAAGAAAGATCTCCGAAATCGGTTGCTCTCTCGGAAAATGCATACCGAAGTCGGTTGCATCCATACAATCCGATCGGAGATGAGGTAATATTGTGCAATAACGTGTTTTTATTTGAATAATTTCTTTTGTTATTATGGGACTAGGAATGTTAATTGTGTACAGAAACATCCACGACAGAGAAAAATACTAGATATCTGAGATTGAAAATTGGTTTGGTGTTTCTCTCGCGGTATTGCCGAGGTAAATGTATAATTTTCAGGCAGTTTTTTTTTTTTTGTTGTTTGGTTTTAGGTTCAACGTCCCCGTCATTACGATAACATATCCGTGTGATATAGTGCATTTTTCAATCCTCAAAAAAGGTATTTTTTCTGATGAAAATTTGTAATATTTTTCTTATTTACACTCTAAACATAGGTTTTGGGTACTCGTTAGAACCGCCTCGCTGAGGCGGTTCTAACGAGTACCCACAACCTATGTATTGGAGCAGAAATAAGAAAAATAATGTATACCCCCTTAAACCCCAGTTTTCTCTATATAAAGTGGGGTTTAGGGGGGTCTTCATCTCACGGACTTGTTCACGTGATGGTCAACACTGTATAGGTCATTTTGGAGACGTTGCTTCCAATTTTTCGGGACTTTTACTCGACATAAAGATGAAATGACAGGTAGGAGCTGTCTTTAAATAGAACGAGAACGGTCAAAATAGTAGTAAAGTACGCTTTGCTTCTTCCAAAACTTTCAGCTCATAGATCTGTGGGTAAATAGGAACAAAATGAGAAAAAAATCGTCCTCTTACCTGTCTCCATCACTTCACGTGTCGTGTTATGTTGCCTCCGATCTCCGTAGTTGGATATACAGTTATATTACATGCATTACAGAGAAATACCATGATTTCTACCAGACATAAACTTGGTATTTTCCTTTTTGCTAAGAAGAAGTATTTCCTCTTAGCCGGGGAAATAAATCCCTTCAGCTGGAACTACTTTATGTACAAGATACGAGATACCGCTTTGCAGTGAAATTGTTCTATTCAAATGCGGGAAAGTTTCAATCACGGCGACGTTATTCATGACGTCATTGTAATGGCGTCTAAGAAATATCAACAGACGTTCAGAATGCGTGACGTTTGAGTCGGATGCAACGCTGAAACAAACGTTTTACTTGTTTTATCACTGAAACACTTTGTTTCTTCTATTTTTGTTCAAAACTGTAGAAAGCGCTTCCAAAATGGCGCCCATCCAGTTGTTCTTCCACCCAGATTCTGTAACACTTCGCTGATTGAACCGTTTACATGAGCTGTAAACAGTCAACTGAACGGGCATTCAGATCCAATATTCAAGATCCAAACTCTCCTAAAAGTCTATGGAAGTGCATGTAATATACAGATTATACATTTCTTCTATTTGAAATATGGGATTTATAAACCCCAATTCGCACTCGTTTCTTTATCGGATTGTTTTACCTCCCTCAGTTTATAAATCCCATATTTCAACTAGGAGAATGAATAATCTATATGTATGAAGGATACAGGTGGTGATTCATACTACAACAATACCAACCATACATTCATATTAAGATGTGCCTCATCAGAATTCGATAACATGCGAACGTTCTCGAAGAAGAGCGGCTCTGTCTTTGCGCAAGTTGTAGTTTTCACAACGTGTTTGACACGAGTTTATCAATAATCGCATGCAACATATAGAGGATCTTACATGAGTGTTCATGTATTATTGAATTTATTAAACTTGTTGAGGAAAAGGGATAAAATGCGAGGCTTTGCCGAGCATTTTATCCCTTTTCCTCAACGAGATTAATAAATTCAATAATACATGAGCACGAATGCAAGATTCTGTTTATCATGTATGGCATTTAAAACGCATTTTATTCACGATTGTTCACAAAAACATCAATATTCCGCCATTAGTAAACGCGACGTCGTTAAGGACGTCGTACGTGTAATGTTACGGGACGTATCTAGCTAATTTGCATATTTTATCCACTAGTGCATTACCGAAAATATTACATGGCATTATTACACTCTCAGACGCGACGTCATATGATAAAAGCCAATATAAGGTAAGACTGCCGTCAGATTTAATTTCTTATCTCTTCAGAGTTTGTCGAAGCTATATTATTTTGAATTACAGTTGTTCACTAAATAAAATTAAAAAAAAAATTATTTCCGACCTCTGATAACACACGAGTTGTTGTATTCGTTGTTTACACACCAGATACATCCGATGGAGGGTACAGTGAGTCCGGATACTGTGACCTTGTGAGCCTTCGGCCCAGGTGAGCTAAAAACATTAGATGTTTAAAATTTCAATGATATGTTAACTTAAGTTATCGTTATTTTTGAATCAATGTGCCCATATTCGTTCAATGGCTTGAAGCAGGGTCACAACACCTATTGCAGGGAGAATAATCACCTATGCATGTTAAAGGTCCTTACCGTACTATCATGATTACCGCGTAGGCGTTCGTCCTGCAAATCTCGAGTGTATGTACAGCTGCGAGTAATGGTCAAATGTGAGATAGATAGATAGATAGATAGATAGATAGATAGATAGATAGATAGATAGATAGATAGATAGATAGATAGATAGATAGATAGCCATGCAGACAAGTCCTTGGTTAACCGCTTGTATACAGGTATAGATGGTATTCATGCGGGCCTACTTTACATTTCTTCTATTAAGCAAAATAAGGGGTCATTGACACAATTCTCTTAAAGTATTTTCACTATTTTGGCAGTATTTTCTATGTGTTCCCCAACTGAGGTCATTTGTATCTTGTTTGTCAGACCAAAACAACGGATATCGAGAGAGACAGTCGTGTGAAAGACAGCTTACTCCGGCCAAAGTTAATGACCTCGCAGCAGGAATAGATGAAGGCCAATAGATATACACCGTATTTCTACATGAATGACTTGAGCAATGTCAAGCTCAGATTCGGCAAAATATAAAGCAACATCTTGCAGTGGACCCAGAGCTTTCTGACGAACAGAGGCTGACCGGACCTGGTCAAAGGCCAGTTTTTCACGATTGCCCCAGCAATCTAAGTATCCGGTGTCCCTCAAGGTGCCATGCTCGGACCTTTGTTGTCCTGCCCATACATAAATTACCTGCTACAGAAAGGCAGCTCTGGAGCTTGTCTCTTTGTTAATGACAGCCTTTTATATCACAAAATCTTAAGCAGGACTGATACTGCAGCACTTCAGAGGGATCCTGACAGACCACAGCAGACTGTCAAAAATCTTTTCAACCCAAAGGGTCACAACAAAACGAAAACTGCAGAACGTCTAAGTTAAAACATATTTAACTTCATATTGACCTTCACCTATGTTTTTAATAGCTTGAAAATTTGAATTGGACAATTGATTGAATTTGATTGCTTCTGACATCTATGATGAATTCTAACACAGCGCGCCTATATAGGCAATGCAAAATAACTGTGTTTTATTCTGCAACAAATCACAGCTCGGAAGAGCGTGACGTGTGACGTCATTTAAAACTGCAAATTTATGACGTCACTAGTCGATTTACTTGACGTTAGACGGTGTAACGTCATTTTCTCGCATCGAAAACGTTAGAAAAGGATATAAATGATTGTGTTTCAGTCGATAATTTTAGCGGGATTTCTTCTAACAATGGCGAAAAGTTGTGAGATTTTGAAGGAAACAACGACATTATTGCCGATTTTCAGCGTGATAGAATCGAAATAGATCAGCTCTAGCCAGTGATTTGTTGGGTAATAAATCACAGTTTGTCGGTAAGTTGTAAGTAGACAAATCACGCGCGCTACGCGCTCGTGATTTGTCTACTTTACAACTGACCTCCAAACTGTGATTTATTACACAACAAATCACAGTTAGAGCTGATCTATTTCTTAATTCAATATTGTTGTAACAGAGTGTATTGAATTTGACAAAGATTGCTTGTGTAGATGTTATTTTCCTTTTATTTCAGATGATTTACCGATGACCTATTCCATAATGCCCTTTGGACGTGTGTATATATTAGGTGTTGTAGCAGGCAAGGATAAGAGCTCGGAAATCTTGAAGGTGTACGCTGCCGTAGATCTTAGGGGATTTCTAGAACCAAAGCTTGATTGTTGTTTCAAATATTTCTTAAATAATGAAACTGTTTATAAATCTGTTCCCGGTGTGCCAATGAAACACTATATGTCTAACAGGACAATACTGACAACAGTCCATGTCACATGTAAACATTACAACAAAACGAATGGATTATCGCCAGTGGGTGTCGGTCTAACACTCCCTAAGCTAACATGCAAGGAATACGATGTGCGCTATGTAAAACCTTTCTATCCAAAACAAGAACGTGAGGAAACGTTGGTGGTCCATGCACAAGTGTGCTTTGGCAATATAAAAGCTGAGCTGATTATTGAATGGATGGAGACATACATACACCTTGGTGTTGACAAAGTTATCGCATATTATGTGGATAATATAAACAAAAGAGCCCTACTGGCACTTCGATATTATGCTAAAAAAGGATTTTTAGAGCTGCATCATTACGACCCACCCCAGTCAGGTGAGTAAAAACGAATACAGTAAAATTCCTATATTAGGACCATCTTTGGGACTGTTAAAAAGTGGCCCTATAGACCACTTCGAACAGTCCAAAATATGGGCCCCATCAAGCGAGTTTGGTACTTATCGCCTATGCGAGCAATGAAGGTTCAGGCGAGCCTGCGCATCCGCGCAGTCTCGCCAGAACCTTCGCTGCTCGCTCATACAAGCAGTCAATCAAGAGGAGCCTTCACACAAAAAGCCATATCCCTGGCCCCTCTGAATGGCTGGGCATGCGCAGTTAAAATTTGTCATGACGGAATGTTCGAAGACACAAATTCGCTTGGCGGGGCTCATATGGTCTTTTACCGGAGAACACTGAGTGTACAAAACATACAGAAAGATAATACGAGCCCCGCGAAGCGAATTTGTGTCTTCGAGCATTCCGTCATGACAAATTTTAACTGCGCATGCCCAACCATTCAGAGGGGCCAGGGATTTGGCTTTCTGTCTGAAGGTTCCTCTTGATTCACTGCTTGTATGAGCGAGCAGCGAAGGTTCTGGCGAGACTGCGCGAATGCGCAGGCTCGCCTGAACCTTCGCTGTTCGCATAGGCGATAAGTACAAAAATCGCTTTACGGGACCCATACGATCATATTCAAGCGGGGGGCCTACGTCACAATGGCATCTCAACGCCGGTTCGGCATCCTGAAAGCGGTCGGCCATTTTGGAAACATTCTTACGTCGGCAAGTATTTCTGTTTTAAACTGATAAATTAAGCATAATCTTGACAGAATTACTATCGCAGAGTACGGACGAAATTACAAAGTTTTGTCAGCGTAAAGAAACTTGTGCAAGGATAAACACGTCGGATTTCAGTTCAACGGTCCTTTCGTCAACACTCTGGATATGAAGCAGCCGTGACAAGTTCATACATGACCTTTTCTAGCGATCTCCACTTTCGTTTCTTCAGTTCTAACAAACCTACACCTAAGCTTCTCTCAGAAGGTCATACCATTCCTCGAGTTGTGTTTCATCAGCTGGCTGTTGCTGAGATTCAAACCGGGAAATTGTTCCATTTTACTCATCCAATCAAACCCTTGTTCAGGAATGGTCATGGTCTTGTGAACGGAGCTTAGTTGTAGAAAACGTCTAACTTTCAACAAAATTGGAGGAAACCTGGAACTTTTCATTAGCGCAAGGCAAAACTAGAACGTCCCAAGAATAGATAGAGGTAGTTGTCATAAAACATCATAATCATTTTTTTTCAGTAATCAGCGAGAGAACTCGGTCAGGTAGCAACCGGTGTAATGATAGCTTTCCGCTCTAATCACTCAATATATACATTGTATATATTTATGCACTTATTATTCATTCTAGTATGAACCGTGCCCCTGTGTGTCGTACTTGAACTATTTACAAGGTTGCGCTGGGACGCGGACAAGTGACGATAAAACATATGGGTCAGGTTAAAATCCTTCTAAAATACCAACAATTAGACTGGCTAATGAAGACTTGCCAGACTTCTCTTGACAAATATAAGTAGGGGCAATGACCAGGAATCGATACAATTAACCAACCGCTCCCATCAGAGACACCAAAGAGAAAGAAGCACAAACAAGAAGCAACAGACCCCAACGGAAACACGAACAGCGGAAAGCCAGAAGGACATTTACTTTCCCACAAAATGGCCAAAAGGCTATCCAAAATAAAATAATATAAGCGGCACAAACACCCAAAGACAAACCATAACAAAAATAAACCGCGACAGAAGAATCGCCTTGGAACGGTCAGCGGAAACGAATTCCACTGGGGGGGGGGGGGGGCTTAAATCGATTTTACGTGGCCACAATCCTCGCCCTTACTTCCGTCGCGATTAAGACAAGACAAATACTTTGTTCAGTCCACATGAAGGCCTCCTTACTCATCAGTGCACCGTAAACACAAAACTCAAATAACCACAGAGATGAAACAACGGTGAGAACTCGACAGCAAGAAACAACAGAAATGCTGGAGCAAAAGAAAACCAACAGTTAGACTCCAATGGGCCCGACCAGAGACAGAGCATCAGGTACCAATTAACATAAGCCTTCACGTTGGAACCGTCATAGAAACTGAGGCCTGACTCACCGGCGTGCAATTAAAGAGGGAAGCAAAGTTGTCAACCGTGATTGGGTTAACTACCATGCATGCAGTCTGTCGTATAACATTTATGCTGTACCCAATTTTTTTAAATCGAAGAATGCTTTTGCGAACTTGGGTGCTGAAGTCATTGTGATTATAAACTTTTCTAAATTTATATACTAGGTCACCATAAAATTCGGGTTCCTATAGACCTTGTTGCAGAAGAGATTTAAGTCCAGTATTGAATTTTGAAATTAAATCTGAATGACGTCTATACAATTTTGAAAAGGCTTGGCGAAGTTTATGGTACCGATAACCCTGAATAAGAAGTTTAGCCGTTAACAATTTATTACGAGTGTTGAAGTCAGTTACGTGACTACACACTCTGGCAAATCGAATTAATTGTGAAATATAAACGCCATAATATGACGCACGTGGAACATCACCATCCTAAAAAGGCAAGTTTACAATCTCAAAAACAAAATCATCGCGTTAATCATAAATTTTGCAAGAAACAAACCCTTTCCACAATAGATAGATGTAAATTCTAAAAATGAGGCCTCGGTATCAGAAGAATTTGCTTTATTTAACTGAAGTTCTAGGGGGTAAATTTGACTGATCAAACCATCGAAATAGGTATTATCAATATTTAATAAATCACCCAAATATCTAGAAGTGGAGCTAAAAGCGTCAATGATTTCAGACTGGTTATCAGCAGAAAGGGCATCATGAAGTCTCTCTCATAACAAAACAAAAACAGATCAGCCACAAGTGGTGCGCAATTAGTACCCATCGGGATACCTACAAATTATCTAAATAACTTAGTACCAAAGTAGAAGTAAAACAAAGATCAGGAATCGATAAAATTAACTTACTCCACCTGTCAAAGACACCAAAGGGAAAGAAACACAAACATGAAGCGACCAGACCATATTGGAAACCTAAACAAAGGAAGGCCATAAGGACAGTTACTTTCCAACAAAACGGCCAAACGGCCATCCAAAACAAAAAGACACAAGCGACACATACAGTAAGTTACAAACAACAACATAAATAGACCGCAACAGATGAACCGCCCTGGAACGGTCAGTGGAAAGAACTCCACCGGGGGGAAAAATCATAAGTAGACAGACTTGAAGCACAAAAACGCCTGGATTTCTACTTATTTTAAACTTCATTAGATTTTTTTATAGACCAAAACAGATTTCTACCTGATCTTTCGAATACTTTGTTGCAATATTTTATCACATGTTTTTTATGGTAGTAAAACATGAAGTTAATAATTTGGAGAGTTCAGTGGTGGTACAAGAGCTTAAATTTGCAATAAACCGTGCTTTGTATGGTCTTTTATGAAGTTTAGGTAACTAATATAACGTAGGAAGCTTGTCTTGGCCTTCTGTAACACAGACAGCAAACTTGGTGGCTGAATGACAAATGTGGTCAACAACTAAAGCCCTCTCTACAGCTAAAGGCTGAAGTTCATAGGCCTTAGTACCACCAAGTTCTTGCTGAGGTGTGTTTCCATAGTGAAGCCGTCAAACAACGACCACGTTGATAGCGGCCTTATCAGCTGGAGCCAAAACAAATTTCCTATGAAATTCTTGAATACCTAGTTTAAGGTGACGTAAAGAAGTCTTAGGTTTAGGAGGTAATAAGTTCGTATTTTGCGAATAAAAAGAAATGCGTTTGTTCACGAATTTCAAAATGCTAAGTTACCATTCTTTCAGAGCTTTATGCTCAACATACTCATCAAAGGTCTCTGACATGGCAGTGTATTCTGATAGGTTTGTTCAAAATCCGAGGCCCAAAGGGGGCAGTATGGAACCAAATATCGCAGGGTGTGTCACCTTCTACATGTAGCAGTGGTGAGTAAAATCCTGAGGTGGGGATTCCGACTAGTCCGTAGTTGATGCGGTAGATCATCTCAAGTTTGGTGTCCAGGTGTCGCTGTTTGAGTGATTGGGAGCTCATTTCCTGCATCATCTTGTAGGAGCTACTTGTTAGGGTAGTCACCTCTCACGGGCCGGGCTGCACGACTGTGTACTGCCTCAGACAGCTGCTTGCATGGGTGTTTTCGGTTCCCATGCTAACCTAATAGGCATGCCCAACGCCTTCAAGCTCTAGACTATTTTACATCCTTGGGGCATCGGGAAATGTTCCGTCGTAGATATAATGATGCTTTTGTACACATCTTTCCATCGTCTGACCCTCAGAACTGAGGAATGTTATAGGACGCTAGTTCGAAGGAACGTTTAGTATATTTGAGTGACATTACCGTCTGTTCAAGGTGAAGGAAAATATTGTTTGTCAATGGAACGCCGGTTAAAACAACTGAAAGTGGTTTATCAAGTATTTCAGCCCCTTATCTAAGAAGCCGAGGGCTGATAAGTTCTTGACCGCAGGATTTGGATATATTAAGACGCTTTAGAACATCTCTGACATCTTAAGAAATGATCTGAATAACATTGAGAACATGCTGGGTAGGTTCAAGTTCGGGCAAAGATTTGTCGACGTCATTAACAGTTGCTTATGAGATGAAATAAGTATTTAACAAATCTGCTTAATGGAGATCATCTTTTGCATAAATACCATTACGTTTGAGTGTTGTTTGAGTCTGTCTCGGGTCGGGCCCATCGGAGTCTATCTTTTGGTTTTCCTTTGCTCCAGCATTTCAGTGGTTTCTTGCTGTCAAGCCCTCTCTGTGGTTGTTAGATTTTTTGTGTTCTCGGAGATGTTACACTGATGAGTTAGGAGGCCTTCATGCGGACAGAACAAATTATTTGTCTAAATCGCGACGTAAGTAAGGGCGAGGATTGCAGCTGCGTAAAATCGATTTAAGCCACCCCCAACCCCCACCCCAATGGAGTTCGTTTCACTGTCCGTTCCAATGCGGTTCTTCTGCCACGGTGTATTGCACGACCAGCAGAAAATGAAACCGACTGAAGTCGGTTGATTTCTAAGAGTGCCCTAAAATCACCATGTCATTCTGTCATTCTGTCAGTCTGTCATTCTGTCAGTCTGTCAGTCTGTCAGTCTGTCCGTCCGTCCATAACCGGTTTGTGAAAATTGGTGATAGTGACTTAACCACTTGGAACATTTAAACACTTTTTGGCATACTGATAGATATCAATGAGATCTAACCAATGAGTTTGCGAAATATTACATTCCATTTAGTATAGCCTCGCCGAGGCAAAAAATGTGAAAATTTTTGAACTGCTTCTCCTCGGAAACACTTGGGCCGATTGAAGTCAAATTTCATATGGAGCCTCTATAGGATGGGGGAAACCAAAATTTGCGCATGGGGTCCAGGGCACATGACCAAAATGGCCGCCAAGCCATATATGGTCTGTCTGTCTGTCCGTCCGTAACCCGTTTGTGAAAACTGGTAATAGTGACTTAACTGCTTGGAATATTTAAACAATGTTTGGCATACTGATAGATATCAATGAGATCTAACCTATGAGCTTGCGAAATATTAAATTCCATTTAGTATAGCCTCGCCGAGGCAAAAAATGTGAAAATTTTTGAACTGCTTCTCCTCGGAAACCGTTGGGCCGATTTAAGTCAAATTTCATATGGAGCCTCTATGGGATGGGGGAAACCAAAATTTGCTCATGGGGTCCAGGTCACATGACCAAAATGGCCGCCAAGCCATATATGGTAAAAACCCTTCATAAATAGTCTTCTCCAGAACCACAGGGCAGATTTCCACGAAACTTGATAAATAGCATCTGGGACGTAGGCCCATCATAAATTGCTAAAATGGTGACCCTGGGTTGACCTTGACCTTCTTTGGGTCCGTCCGTAACCCGTTTGTGAAAATTGGTGATAGTGACTTAACCGCTTGGAATATTTAAACAATTTTTGGCATACTGATAGATATCAATGAGATCTAACCAATGAACTTGCGGAATATTACATTCCATTTAGTATAGCCTCGCCGAGGCGAAAAATGTGAAAATTTTCGAACTGCTTCTCCTTGGCAACCGTTGGGCCGATTGAAATCAAATTTCATATGAAGCCTCTATGGGACGGGGGAAACCCAAATTTGCTCATGGGGTCCAGGTCACATGACCAAAATGGCCGCCAAGCCATATATGGTCTGTCTGTCTGTCCGTCCGTAACCCGTTTGTGAAAATTGGTGATAGTGACTTAACCGCTTGGAATAATTAAACAATTTTTGGCATACTGATAGATATCAATGAGATCTTACCAATGAACTTGTGAAATATTACATTCCATTTAGTATAGCCTCGCCGAGACAAAAAATGTGAAATTTTTTAACTGCTTCTCCTCGGAAACCGTTGGGCCGATTGAAGTCAAATTTCATATGGAGCCTCTATGGGATGGGGGAAACCGAAATTTGCTCATGGGGTCCAGGTCACATGACCAAAATGGCCGTAAAGCCATATATGGTCTGTCTGTCTGTCCGTCCGTAACCCGTTTGTGAAAAATGGTGATAGTGACTTAACCGCTTGGATTATTTAAACAATTTTTGGCATACTGATAGATATCAATGAGATCTTACCAATGAACTTGCGAAATATTACATTCCATAAAGTATAGCTTCGCCGAGGCAAAAAATGTGAAAATTTTTGAACTGCTTCTCCTCAGAAACCGTTGGGCCGATTGAAGTCAAATTTCATGTGGAGCCTCTATGAGATTGGGGAAACCAGAATTTGTTCATGGGGTCCAGGTCACATTACCAAAATGGCCGCCAAGCCATATATGGTCTGTCTGTCTGTCTGTCCGTAACCCGTTTGTGAAAACTGGTGATAATGGCTTAACCGCTTGGAATATTTAAACATTTCTTGGCATACTGATAGATATCAATGAGATCTAACCAATTAGCTTGGGAAATATTACATTTCATTTAGTATAACCTCGCCGAGGCAAAAAAATGTGAAAATTGTTGAACTGCTTCTCCTCGGAAACCGTTAGGCCGATTTAAGTCAAATTTCATATGGAGCCTCTATTGGATAGGGAAACCAAAATTTGCTCATGGGGTCCAGGTCACATGAACAAAATGGCCGCCAAGCCATATATGGTAAAACCCTTCATAAATGGTCTTCTCAAGAACCACTGGGCAGATTTCCACGAAACCTGATAAATAGCATCTGGGACGTAGGTCCATCATAAATTGCTAAAATGGTGACCCTGGGTTGACCTTGACCTTCTTTGGGTCCGTCCGTAACCCGTTTGTGAAAATTGGTGATAGTGACTTAACCGCTTGGAATATTTAAACATTTTGGCATACTGATAGATATCAATGAGATCTAACCAATGAACTTGCGAAATATTACATTCCATTTATTATAGCCTCGCCGAGGCGAAAAATGTGAAAATTTTCGAACTGCTTCTCCTCGGAAACCGTTGGGCCGATTGAAATCAAATTTCATATGAAGCCTCTATGGGCCGGGGGAAACCAAAATTTGCTCATGGGGTCCAGGTCTTACGACCAAAATGGCCGCCAAGCCATATATGGTCTGTCTGTCCGTCCGTCCGTAACCCGTTTGTGAAAATTGGTGATAGTGACTTAACTGCTTGGAATATTTAAACAATTTTTGGCATACTGATAGATATCAATGAGATCTTACAAATGAACTTGCGAAATATAACATTCAATTTAGTATAACTTCGCCGAGACGAAAATGTGAAAATTTTCGAACCGCTTCTCCTCGGAAACAGTTGGGCCGTTTGAAGTCAAATTTCCTATGGAGCCTCTATTGGGTTGGGGGAAACCAAACTTTGCTCATGGGGTCCAGGTCACATGACCAAAATGGCCGCCAAGCCATATATGGTAAAAACCCTTCAAAAATAGTCTTCTCCAGAACCACTGGGCAGATTTCCACGAAACTTGATAAATAGCATCTGGGACGTAGGCCCATCGTAAATTGCTAAAATGGTGACCCTGGGTTGACCTTGACCTTCTTTGAGCCTAGGTCAAACTTTGACACATATGCTTTTGTATTGGAAAAGTGAGAATGCATTTTATCCTGCAAACGATTCAGAATACAGTACTAAAGTATAAGATATATTTACGATAAGGCGCATTTATTGGGGGAACCGTTTTAGGTCCAGGTCACATGACCAAAATGGCCGCCATACCCATATATCGTAACACTCATAAAGCTAAAAGCATCTGGCGGGTCGTGCACTTCAGCTGAAGCACTGGTTTTTGTTATGTTTTGTCTTTAAGAGGGTGTTTCGCTTATATTATTTTGCTTCAGATAGCCGGTTTGCCATTGCCTGGGAAAGTAACTGTCCTTTTGGCTTTCCGCTATTGATCTTTCCATTAGGGTCTAGTTATTTCATGTTTGTGTTTCTTTCCCTTTGGTGTCACTGTTGGGAGCTGTGGGTTAATTGTATCGATTCCTGATCGTTACATTTACTTCTATTTTGGTATGAAATTTGGGAATTTCCTTGTTCAAGAATCGTTTGGCAGCTTTCCGAAATGTTTTCGAGTTTGGTGTGCTAGTGGAAAGAAATTCGCCTTCAAATTTCTTATTGTACTGACTACAGCATTGCGGATGGTTATGAAACTTTCTCGGATATGAAATTATTGGTTCTTTTATAGCTTAGTTGATTTTGATGGTCCGATTGTAACTATTTTATTCGGAATGGATCTCTCTGCCGCGTGCGTTAATGCATTGGTACAGTTACTTGATGGTCATTAGTATCAAGAGCTCTTGTTTCTTCGACTCTCTTAACTAGGTTGTATTCTATAAGAGTTGATCAGAATTTTTTCAAAATCTGCGAGCAAAACTATGATCGGACAATTATTTCGTTTTTAATTAGAAATGAAGGTGGGGATACTGTGAACATTCGGAACTGACTGCTGGAATATGCTAACTGATCGCATTTGTCGCTAGTTGAGTCTCCGATATTACATTTTTCTCACTATACTGTTATTTGTATTCACGCTTATTTATTAGGGCCCCGCACTGAAAGTGTTGGTGCCCTATAGTAATCACTCTGTCCGTCCGTCTGTCTGTCCGTCCCTCATAAACCTTACTGCTTAGGGGCTATTTTTCGGCTTAGGAGCTTAATTTCTCTATGGGAGTTTATAATGGGAAAAGCCCATAAACCGGATTTGTTAGAACGTCCGTCTGTCCGTCCACAAATTTTCCTACTCCTCTGATAGCGCTGCCGGGGCCCTAGTCAGTTTCACTGACAGCTCTAGTTTAACCCTTTTTGAACCAAATGGAATCTTCCTCCTTATATATAGCAGGAGTTCATTTCGAAATTTAAGGGTGTCAGGTTGTGTTTTCATCAAAATTTATTTGGAAAATGGTTGAACTTTTAGCAAACATTGGAGGCCCTGATCAGACGCCGCGTTTTGCGGCGCCTGATCTGGGCCTACCCTGTTTGCCACGGTACCCCTTTAGGGGTTTCCAATCTGAAATGGTTTAACAAATGCAGACAATTGCTTGCAGCTGTGATATAAGAATTAAATAAATAAATAGTTGTTTTTTTTTTTCATCATGTTTTTTTTACAATTTAGGAATGCAGAATTTTATATGTTTAACCAACACGACATGGGATGACTTTATTGTTGACGTTTGCGTGGTATCCATTGACGTTACTAATCAAAGAACAGTATGTTAAGTTTGGCAGCGACGTAATTTACGTATTCCTGACCTTAAGTGACAAGAGAGTGGAAATTGCAACCGCCCGTTCATCTCGCCACCACTCTTCCAGGAGATATTTGGAACACTTTAGATAATTTGCCGCCTTAAACTCTGGCTTTCAGGTACTCATAAAAAATATTTGCTTGCTTTCAGTGTGTGTAGGCATCTGCTTTCTGATCGGGTGTTAACCATACCAAGTTAATAACTTTTCATTTATTATGCATACTGCTTATAGCCCGCACCAGTTTCTTTTTGCTGGCAAAACTTTGTTATTTCGGCCGTACTCTGCGATAGTAACTATATCAAGATTGTTCTTAAATTAGTTGTTAAATATAGAAATACTTACCGAAGTGGGAACTTATTTCCAAAATGGCCGACCGCTTTGATGATTCCGAACAGGCGTCGTGATGTCCTCGTGACATATGTTACTTTGCGTGCATCTTTCTATCCCGTTGTTGCCTTAGTCGGAAGGTAAGCATTTCCTTCTACTTTAAAAGAAGATTTTTAGCTGCTCTTAATAGCGGAATTTCACTGCATTACGCAAACACGCCTATACAAATACATTGCCACCATTATCGCCGAAACAAATTGAAAATTTTATGATGAAAAATTTTGATATTTTTCTTATTTCTGCTCCAAATATAGATTGTGGGCACTCGTTAGAACCGCCTCATTGAGGCGGTTCTAACGAGTACCCACAATCTATATTTTAGAGCAGAAACAAAGAAAAATAAGGTATACCCCCGGAAACCCCAGTTTTACTATATAAAAGTGGGGTTCAAGGGGGTCAAAATTATATAGGCATGTTTTCGTGACGGTACCTGAATGATTCATTTTGAAAATATTTGACGTGTAACTATGGTGCAATATGATGATGTACGTCTCCCCGTACACCATCATACTGCAGATTATATTTTCTGGTACTTTGGGTTCATTGAATTCATTTTGAATCATTTTGAAAATAGGGTTATGCTTAAGCCAGTGCTGGAGGACGTGGCCGATGTTGCACATTTCAGTACTGGTCATGAACAGACTCAATAAAAACGAGTCTTCTATTTTCGTTTTTGTGGTGTATTCTTTGCTGCCAAAGTTTCTAACTTCAGAACTTATAGATTGGAAAGGAAACATTACTGGAGCACAGTTGTTGCCTTCTTGGTTTTGAACTCGTTATATATTCTAGGCTTGTAAATTATTTTTTATTCAGTTTATAGTAGGCGGAGATAATATTCACAGGGAGGAGCTATCATTTGCACCTGACCTTGCCTATCCTTCGAAAATATACCGATCCGTTCAAAAGAAGTAAATGTATCCTTGAATTCTAGGTGCAATGCTAAGGGGTGCAGGTGCTGTTCGCATTTATGCACTGCGTCTACCGTTTCTTCATCTGTAAACAGTAGACGATGTTCTGCAGTTAGCATTTCCGATTTGACTTGTAAAATAGATGTGAAGGCAATGATCAGGAATCCATACAATTAACCCACAGCTCCCATCAGAGACACCAAATGGAAAGAAATACAAACGTGAAATAACAAGACCCTAATTTCTCTGTAACCACTTAAAAAGTTTGGCCACGCATAGTCACCAATTTTGCTTAAACTTTCCTATATTACATATTGTGACCCAAAACCAAGCTATCCATATTTCTTTCATTTCTAGACATTACCGTTGCCATGGTAACGGCAGATGGATATCTGACCCAAAAATGAGGTTAAAGACACATTTTTTTCCTTATATAAAAGGGGTGGCCTGTCTAATGATCTCGAATAAACATTTCCTTCGGACCATAGTGCACATCAAAGGCTTATCTTATCTAAGTGATTATAAGGTGATTATGAGCAGATTTCTTGTTTAATAGGGGGCTCAATAAGGGTACTTGAGTGATAGTATAATTTACTGAGATTGTTTCCAACAACATATTGTTTAAATAACCTCTATTTTATTTTAAAATAAAGTAAAGAAAAACACTGATATCCATTGTTTCCTTTACTCAAAAGTGCAAAAAAGTAAACAAACAAGGTAAATGAATTGATTAACCTCAAAATTTAATCAATTAATTTACCTTTATTTTTTATATTTATTTTTTTTATTTATTTATTTTTTTTTTATTTTGGTTGAAAATATGTGATACACAAATCATATAATGTCTAAAACATTAGCATTTTTTAGTTTCAGTCAAGATGGAACTATAAAATGTTCTTTGTTTTAGACACAATCATATCAGAAAAGAGAAAAGAGAGAAAAAAAAATATTTTTTTTTTTTAAGATTTTATTTTTCACCTTTCAAGTTTAAAACTAAAATAGCAAACACAATTAAATTTATTTTTCTTATTTATATTGCAAACATAGGTTGTGGGTGCTCATTAGAGCCGCCTCATTGAGGCGATTCAAACGAGTACCCACAACCTATGACTCAATGAGACGATTCTAACGAGCACCCGCAACCTATGACTTGGAGCAGAAATAAGGGAAATAATTTATACCCACTCAAACCCCCATTTTCTCTATAGAAAGTTGGGTTTAGGGGATGTTCATTTTTCCTCAAAAACATATATTGTGTGTCCTCGTTAGAACCGCCTAATGGAAGCAGTTCTAGCGAGCAGTCACACTGTAAAAACAAATTGTGAGTACTCGCCTGAACCGCTTCGCCGAGGTGGTTCTAATGAGTACCCACAATATATGTTTAGAAAAGAAATAATAAAGTTATCAGGAATTTATCTGAAAAAAAAAATCATTTTTGGTGGAAAAAAATTTACCAATTTATTTGAATTGGCATTTTCTGTAATTATTATAAATAATGGCTACTAAATATAAAATCTAAAAAAGTGCTGTTGTTTCTTCCATGCAAATCAAAATAAGGACTTAGGTGAAAATGAATAGATGTAATTTGTCAAAGTCATATCCCTAGGTAATTTATTACCCTCTCTTGGTCCCCTACCTGTATGACAGCCGGAATACCCCAAGTGTATTTTATCTCAATGCTGGATTCTTAAATAAACGGTCATTAGGATGTTATGTAATCGAAAAATGTGTCTTTAAATTTCACCCAAAATTAACAGTTTTGCAACTGTAGCAGTGGGTATCAGAAAAATCTTATGCATTTAGTTGTTCATTAATAACAGAAAATAGTTTATCGTTGGTAGAGTCAAGATATATTACATTGCCCATTGGTATTCTGTAACACTCATAATGATCTTAGAAGTGGGTGGGGTATCTGTATATTGAAAAAAGGCAGTTTTTAAGCATTTCCAAAGCGTATTTCCCAGTCTGTGCATTTGTGTGCACATGTATGCATGTTTTCACAAGATACAGGAATGTTTGCAGAGTTAATTTGTTGAATGACATGTTTGGGATTTTACCATTCTTTAAGCGTTACCATAGATACTGTAAGTGTACTGTCCCAAAAATTAAAAAACAAATGGCATAGTTATAATGATGACACCATACAGCCCTTTCCTTGGTGCAGGTTGTTTTCTTACTTCAAACAGATATTACACGCATCCTATTTTTTCAACAGTATACTTTGTATTGTTTTAAAGGTCAAGGTCAATGTCAAATGAACAGGAAATGACTTTAAAAATGGCATTTTCCCTAATTTTTCCTGTTTAAAACATATTTTTTCACATAGTCTGTTTTGATATTGCCACTATACGTGGCTGTTGTATGCGTCAGTATCAAGTACTTCACATTGAAGTATTTTTACATACAAACATTCTCCAAGATCAAAGGTCAAGGTCAGAATAGCCAGCAAAAATGGCTTTACGTCATGTCTCATTTCCCGCTAACACAAGCATATTTTTGAATAATTTTGAATAGTCTGTTGAAATATTATCATCATATATCGGTATTATGTACATCATTTCTATGCTAATCATATTCAAATACATTGTCTATCCAAAGTTCAAGGTCAAGGTAAAAAAAAAAGAATAAAATTGACCTAAATTTTCTACTTTTCTGCCCATATTCAATTAAACAGCTAGTAAAATATGCTCAAGAAGAAGGTTTCATGACTTATATTTTCATCAATGGACAAAAAATAATCAGAATTCTTTAGTGGTGACACGTCCATCGATAAATGTGCAGTATCCTCGGTGCAGAAGGCTTACACTTATATACAATTAAATACAAAGAAAGACACAGTAACTGTGCTAAAAGCCAGTACGGATGAGTTTCTTCCCTTGGTTGTTGTAAATGTAAACAAATGGCGGCAAAATCAGAATCAGATCAGAATCAGAATCAGAATTGTTACTGGTGACATGTCAAATGACATTCATACACCAGGACCTGTGATGTGGGAAGTTAGTCCCTAGCTCTAACCAAAGAGGTAAATTTAGCTACACAATCATCAGCACCTTCAGCTGTCGAAATAATCGAATCGGGAAGGGCATTCCAATCTCTATTAGTTCTGAGGAAGAACGACTCTTTATAAATGTCAGTTCTTGCAGTAAGGGTTTGAAACGCCAATGAATGGTGATTTCTACAGTGTCTAGCTGGGGGAACAAGGTCATCTGTTGGAATGCTGCAGCACCCTTTAGACCTTTGTATTAAAGGATTAGCCTACTGTCTTTTCTCCTTTTCTTGAGAAACTCCCATTTTAATTTTCCAATATTCCAGTCATGCTCCCAGTTTCAAAGCAGTAATTGCCTGTTACAAATCTAGCAGCTCTATTCTGAACTTTCTCAATTTCATCGTTAAGGACCACTCCACTGGGGTCCCAGATACACCTACCATATTCCAAGATTGGGCGAACAAGACCTTTATATGCTGCCTCTTTTACATCCTGAGGGCACTGATGAAGATTTCGCCTCAGAAAACCAAGCGTTATATTTGCCTTAGTACACATGTTGCTAATATGAATATTCCATCTCAAGTTGTGTGAGATTGTCACTCCAAGGTATTTAATGGAGTCCACATTCTCGAGGACCGTCCCCTCTAAGGTGTAAGAAGCCTCAACATTATTAGATCTCTTCCTAGTTATCTGCATAATATTGCATTTAACTGGCTGGAATCTCATGCCCCATTTTCGGGCCCAACATCCTAATCTATATATGTCAGCCTGAAGTTTCAGGGAGTCATCTGTGTCTCTAATTTCCCGGTAACAAACACAGTCATCTGCGAACAGTCTTATTTCAGAGTCAATGTCAGTTGAAATATCATTGATGTACAGGAAGAACAAAAGTGGACCAAGAACGGTCCCTTGCGGGACTCCAGACAAAACTAGAGCCCACTCTGAAGATTCACCATTAACAACGACCCGCTGTTTTCTGTAGCAAAGAAAGGAATCTATCCATTTGAGGGTCTTTCCCCCAATTCCATAGCCAAATAACTTAGATTTAAGTAGTTCATGAGGAGGGGTGTCAAAAGCCTTCTCGAAGTCCATAATAAATGTGTCCACCTGTCCCCCTTTGTCCAAGATTTTTGCCCAGTCATTAATAACTGTGCTTAGCTGAGTTTCACAACTGTGCCTTTTCCTAAATGTATGTTGTCTGTCTGACAAAAGTTTATGCTCGTCCAAGTGGGCCATGATGTTTGAGCAGACTATATGTTCCAGCAATTTACACAGAACACAAGTCAGAGACCCAGGGCGATAATTACTGGCAAGAGCCCTATCTCCTTTTTTGAAGAGCGGACAGATGTTTGCTAAGAGCCATTCTTTGGAGATTTCACCCGTATCAAGAGACTGTTGACAAAAGTGTGCAAAAACTGGACCCAACTCATTTGCTAGTTCCTTCAGGACTCTAGGATGAAGCTCATCAGGTCCTAAGGCCTTACTAGGGTTTAAGCCTTGAAGTAACTTGATCACTCCTGCAGCTGTCACAACAATACTTTTCATCAATTGGGCCGATCTTCCAGTCAATGGAACCTCCGTGAACACAGTTTTATTAAACGCATCATTGAATTGACCAACTAGTTCCTCTGCCCTTTCAGAGTCTGAATCAGCAAACCCGTTCCCTCCTCTTTTATTAAGGGGTGGGATACCTTGCCTGTCTTTCTTCTGGCTATTGATATATCTGTAGAAGTCTATGGGATTTGCCTTTGCATCACCTACCAAGTTATTCACATACAAATCATGCTGATTTTTTTTATATCAGTCTTGATTTCACGTCTCAAGTTTTCAGATTTTGTCCGTAATTTACCACTTCCCGTTTTTTTGCCTTTGCATGAATCTTATTCCTTCTGCGAATTTTTCTTCTGATCTCTAGGGTGATCCAAGGAACAGAAGATACAGACCTTCTAATTTTTGAGGGGATATGATTTTCGGCCGAAGTATGAATGAAAGAAGTTATCCTGTACAGACAGAGCATCTGAATGACCATTAAAGTATTCCTCTTTTGCAAATCTGAGTGCATCCTTCCTCATAGTTTCATAGTCACCTTTCTGATATGAGTATACCTTCCTCCGAGGTTTTTTTTTATTGGTTGGATGTGAATTTTCAAATATGTGTTGCCTCTACTTCCTGGTTGAAAGTAACATGCTCCGATGACCGTCAGTTTGATGATTTAAGAGCTCTTTTACCAGACTTAGGCATAAGTATACTGAATAAGAACAGTTATATATGTGGTTCACATATAAAGGACCTGAGGAGAATATTGTATAACAGACAGCGTATTGTTAATTGTGGGGTGCCGGCTATTTTGAGTGTTCACAGCGGGATCCGAATGATGAAAGACCGTTGTTTGAGTGCTGATGCAGTTCAGAAAATCAACATTCTGTACGGGGTCTTTGATCCTCTAAGCGATTTACCAGTACTCGCGTGCGGTTCGGTTTCAGCCAAGCTATTTCTTTAGCCCCAATGGGCAGGGGCTGATAAGTACTTATAGAAAGGACAGATAGGATGCACATTATCCCAATGTAACTACTGGGGCATTGAAGCCCTGTATTACAAAAGATGATATAACTCTCTTTCTCTTTCTCTCTCTCTTTCACTCTCTCTCTCTCTCTCTCTCTCTCTCTCTCTCTCTCTCTCTCTCTCTCTCTCTTGAGGATGTTGGTAGCAGGGAATCAAATGACAAATTTGAAGGAGAGCAAAGCTCGTCAAAAAATATATAGCCATTGCATGTGATTTCCAACAATAGGGCAATGACCACCAGCAATATATATCTGAACAGCCTGTATAGCCATGCAGTTTGATTGGAGTCTTTTCCAGTCGCTTGAGCATGTAAATCATGGGGGGGGGGGGGGGGCTGTTATGGCAGTCTCCGATTGGATTGGAGGAAACTAATCAGTATCTGCACCATCACGTAGTTGGAATTCACATTTTATCATAAATTTGACACCGTTGAACTCCAATTTTATATAATAATGTGGAATACATTATTTTTAGCTCACCTGAGCAAAAGGCTCAAAGCGTGCTTAGCTCACCTGAGCCAAAGATCACCCTGTGTCCGTCGCTGTCCATCGTCAAGAATAAGTTTAACACCCAATAGCTAACAATTTTGACCTAGTGCTTGGAATGTTTGCCACATTGAAATCTAGGTCAGTTTCGATACTGGGTCAAGTCGGGTCAAATAGCAGGTCAAAAGGTCAAATTATAGAGACCAGAGGACCAATAGTCATGTATCGTTCACCAAAGCTATTGATTGTTTATGAAGCCATTGGTTTCTGGGAAGATTTTTGAAGGAGATATTTTCATTCCCTCACTTAGCTATGTGGGTCTACCAACTTTCCGATCACTGAGTGCAACATTTCCGAAAAATACAGTTTTGACTTTTTAGCACACCTGAGGATGAAACCACTGTGCCAATTTTAAAATAATTTCACAGGAATATTCCTAGGGTGACCTCTGGCGTAATTGCTAAAATGATTCCGTTCCGCTGAACAAAAACGGCCACCAAAGCTAAAAATAGAAAAAAAAGAAACCTTTAAATGACTTCTGCTCCTAGGTCAATTGTCCGATGTCAAAATAATTTTACAGGAATGTTCCTGAAATGACCCTCTACCAGAATTGCTAAAATGGTTTCATTCTGCTGGATATGGATTATGTCGGGCCAGAAAGTAGGCCTGAAGGTCAAAACATAGATGAACCCTATTTATACTCAAGAGGCCACAGTTTTGGTCCAATTATCGCCAAATTATCTCAGAATTATCAGCTTGAAAACATCATGATGTCTGTAAAGGGTATGAAGGTGTCATCAAACTGACTTAGAACTAGGAACCACCCTTTGTCACCACAACGCATTGTAAGTAAAACAGAAGTGGAGGCATTGATCAGGAATCTATACAAATAATTCACAGCTCCCATCAAAGACACCAAAGGGAATGAAATGCAAACATGAAACAACACCCTAATGGAAACATCAATAGTGGAAAGCCAAAAGGACAGTTACTTTCCCACAAAATGGCCAATAGACTGTCCAAAATAAACTAATATAAGCGACACAAACGCCCAAAGACAAACCGTAACAAAAATAAACCACGACAGAAGAACTGCCTTGGAATGGTCAGCGGAAACAAATTCCAGTGTGTGTGGGGGTGGGGTTAAATCGATTATACATGGCCAGAATCCTCGCCCTTACTTCCGTCGTGATTGAGGCAAATAATTTGTTCAGTCTGCATGAAGGCCTCCTTACTCATCAGTGCAACATCTCCTAGAACACAAAAATTAAACAACCACAGAGATGAAACAATGTTGAGGACTCGACAGCAAGAAACCACTGAACTGCTGGAGCATAAGAAAACCAACAGTGAGACTCAGATGGGCCCAACCAGAGACAGACCATCAGGTACCAACGAACCCCCATCACCCTGTATTGCCAAAGGGAACACCTCCCACACATACCGGCCCCGATAGCTCAGTTGGTAGAGTGTCCGCTCCGGGGAACGGGAGGTCACGGGTTCGATCCCGGGGCGCGACATACCAAAGTCGTTAAAATGGTACTAGCTGCTCCTCGCTTGGCACTCAGATTTACGGGGTAGAGATAGGACTGGTTGACCCAGTGTCAGGATAATGTGACGGGGTGTGGTATCATGTAATGTGTCTGGGACATGATACTTCAGTGAGGCAGCACTATAAAAGTGAGCATTGAGCTCCCTGTCGCAACCAGACACCGTCGTGATATGACTGAAAAATTGTTGAAAGCGACGTTAAACCCGAATTCACACACACACACACACACACACACACACACACACACACACACACACACACACACACACACACACACACACACACACACACACACACACACACACACACACACCTCTCACACATATTCAAACACACACAACCCATTGTTAGCATGAGTCTTTGTTACTTAGACTAAGCCTGTTCAGGTCCGTCTTGTGCACTTTGACACGTCCCGCAATTACAAAAAAAGCTCCTATATAATTTCAGAGTCGAAATGCGAAAATTGTTTTTCTTTTTATATTTCTTTTGTACATAATTGATATACTTTGCATTAGGTGAGCTGAACGATAAATTATCAAAGGGTTTGTTTGAATTTTCTGTATTTTTTAAAATTTCAGGCAAATGTAGACCATGGAGGCACTGCCATAAACTTTTATATCGGGGGATACAATGATTATGTCTTGTTTCTCAAAGATGGAGTGGTATGATACTTGGCCTATCTTGAATCCAAATGTTGGTTTTCGAAAGCTTGACATGGTCCCCAGAGTTCATTTTGAAAATAGGGTTCTGCTTAAGCCGGCGCTAGGGGACGTGGCCAGTGTTGCACATTTCAGTACTGGTCATGAACAGACTCAATAAAACCGAGTCTGCTATTTTCGTTTATTTGGTGTATTGTTTGCTTCCAAAGGATCTAATTTCATAACTTATTTATTAAGTTTATTTTGTTGGACAGAAAGATAAAAATTACGGTGTCCGTAATGGTCACTTATTTTATCATTTTGTGAAAAAATATTTAAAATTAGTTAACCCATTTATTACTAAAAACCCCAACACAGGTAATTGTCAAACAGTGCCGGTCCAATTCAGACGCCACAGAACATTGCATCTGATCAGGCCCTATACTGTTTTGAAAGGTGTTCTGACATTTTCCAAATAAACTTTGAAGAAAACATAACCTAACACCCCTAAATTTTGATTTGGACTAACGGTGTATTATAGGTGAAAGAATCCATTGGTAAAAAATGGGTCTAGGAGAAAAACGGTTATTTTGAGTCGGTTTTATTGTTTTTGTGACCTTGACCTTCACCATAGAGAGCGTTTTCTATGGCCTCTCGTTTCAATTTGAAGAGCATATTAAGGAAATATTTAGTGTTCACATATGGTGTCAATATCACAACAGTATATGTAGAATATGTGCAAGTAAGGTAAGTAAGTAAGGGAAAATATGCATTCTAGTGATGAGAAAAAAGGCCCTATTTGGCCATTTTTCTCGTTTTTGTGACCTTCAACATAACCTTAGATAGTGCTTCCTAATGCTATTCTCTTTAAAATGAAGAGCATATATATGGGACATCTAATGTTCACCAATGCTGGCATTATCACAACATTACATGTGAAAATATTTGTTAGCAAGCGAAGTATATACCATTTCAAGTCATTTTTCTTAATTTTGTGACCTTGACCTTGACTTTCTAGAATGTTTTCAATTATATTTCCCTTGTATTTGAAAGACTTGGAATTGTTGAAGATAATGATCACACAGGATTACTGTTTTACAGCAGTATATGCAAAAACAATTATGTTATAAAGAGGAAAAAGATCAATTTTAAAGACATTTTCTAATGTCTGTGACCTTGACCTTGACCTCCATGAAGTAATTTTGAAATACACATAGTCTATTTGGAAGATTAATTATATTTGCAACTTCAGTTGCTATTTATAAATCCATTTGCCAACTGGAAATGGCTTTAAAATGTTATCATTTTAAAGATACTACATTTTTTATTTTTTGGACGGTACAGTCATAGTTACCATGGTTACGCTTCAAAAAAGGTAAAATCCCATACATGTCGTTTTATGAATTGTCTGTGGAAACCTTCCTCTACATTAAGAATTCACGAATAAATATGCACACAGATGCAAAAACTCAGAAATCGACTTTGAAAATGTGTAAAAACTGGCATTTTCAAAATACAGATACCCCACCCACTTCATAGACCATATACAGTGTAAAACATTATACATACGTATATGTGATTTTATGGATTTTAGCCAGGATGAACCATATTTTATAATGGTTGAAAAATAAGAAGCTCATCATTTTTATAATAAGTCACTATTTTAACTTGATAAACTGTCTTTTTTGGTCAAAATTCGCATTAATTTTTGGTAAGATATGCATCTGGTGTTGCCATAGCAACGGTTGTGTATAGGGATGAATGGAACATTGTTAGCTTAGTTTTAGGTCACAACATAGAAGATAGGAAAGTATCAGCAAAATCGGTGACTATGCGTGCCACTGCCCTATGTAAAAATTCAAATGGTTACAGAGAATGGCTCTTAAAACTTCAATAACGGAGAGCCAAAAGGACAGTTACTTTCCCGCAAAATGGCTAACTAGCTAGCCAAACAAAACGATATAAACGATACGCACAAAAAAGACGAACCATAACAAAATTAAACCGCGACAGAGGAGCCGCCTTGGAACGGTCAGTGAAAAGAATTTCAATGGGGGCATTACGAAAACATGCATTGTAAATTTTACCACTGAAAAATGAAAATTTTCAGATGAAAAAATGTGGTATTTTTCTTATTTCTGCTCAAACATAGATTGCGGATACTAGTTAGAACCCCCTCGGGCGGTTCTAACGAGTAACCAAAATCTATGTTTTTTGAGCAGAAATAAGAAAAATAATGTATACCCCAGCGAATCCCAGTTTTACTATATAAAAGTGGGGTTTAAGGGAGTCAAAATTCTATAGGCATAGTGTCGTGATGGTTTTAATCGATTTTTGGTGGCCACAATCCACGCCCTTATTTCTGTCGCAATTTAGACAAATACTTTGTTCAGTCCGCATGAAGGCCTCCTCACTCATCAGTGCAACATCTCCGAAAAAAAAAAAAAGTCAAACAACCACAGAGGTGAAACAACGTTGAGAACTCGACAGCAAAAAACCACTGAAATGCTGGAGCAAAAGAAAACCAACAGTTAGACTCCGATGGGCCCGACCAGCGACAGAGAATCAAGCACCAACCAACATTACATTAATCCGGCCCCGATAGCTCAGAAGGTAGAGTGTCCGCTCCGGGGAACGGGAGGTCACGGGTTCGATCCCGGGCCGCAACATACCGAAGTCGTTAAGAATGGTACTAACTGCTCCTCGCTTGGCACTCAGATTTACGGTGTAGAGCTAGGACTGGTCGTCCCAGTGTCAGAATAATGTGACTGGGTGTGGTATCATGTAATGTGTCTGGAACATGATACTTAAGTGAGGCAGCACTATAAAAGTGAGCATTGAGTTGCCTGTCGCAACCGGACACCGTCGTGATATGACTGAAAAATTGTTGAAAGCGACGTTAAACCCGAATTCACACACACACACACACACACACACACACACACACACACACACACACACACACACACACACACACACACACACACACACACACACACACACACATTACATTAATTTACTGATTAAACCATCGAAATAGATATTGTCAATATTAAATAAATCATCAAACTATCTAGGTGGAGATTAAGGCTTTGATAATTTCAGATTGGTTTTCAACGGAAAGGGACATCATGAAAAATAGAAGTGATGGTAGTGGTCAGGAATCGATGCAATTAACCCGCAGCTCCCATCAGAGACACCAAAGGGAAAAAAACACAAACATGAAACAACAGGCCCTAATGGAAACATCAATAGCGGAAAGCCAAAAGGACAGTTACTTTCCGACAAAATGGCTAATTTGCCACCAAAACAAAATAATATAAGCGATACAAACACTCAAAGACAAACCATAACAAAAATAAACCGCGACAGATGAACCGCGTTGGAACGTGTCAGTGAAACGAATTCTACTTGGGGGCTTAAATCGATTTTACGTGGCCACAATCTACGCCCTTACTTCCGTCGCGATTTAAACAAATAATTTGTTTAGTCCACATGAAGACCTCCTTACTCATCAGTGCAACATACCTCCTTACTCATCAGTGCAACATCTCCGTGAAACAAAACACCAAACAACCGCGGAGATACGAGGACTGTTCAAATATGAACGCAACTACGCACATAAAAATGATTCTGTGATAGATTTCGATGAAAAATTTATTTTGTCCCCTCAAAGTATTCCCCTTTAACAGATATACAAACTTTCAGTCTTCTGATCCAATCATTGAATGCATTTTGGTAGTCTTTTCGAGGTATGCTATGAAGGCACTGGAATATTGCAGAACCGAGGTGTTTGCGCTGTACAAATTTTCGACCAGAAAGGAATTTTACAGCCGCGGGAGCAAAAAAAGTCATACGGGGCAAGGTCAGGGGAATACGGGGGTCGAGGGAGTTCAACAACCTTTTCCTGCTTCAGATAGTCTTGCACAATAAACGCCTTGTGCGATGACGCAATGTCATGTAGCAGTCTGACCTTGGCCAAACCAGTTGCGGGTCTTCGTTCTTTGAAATATTTCTTCAATTTTCGAAGAACTTCATTCTTGTAAAACTTCGCATTTACAGATTTGCCTTTAGGCACAGCAACCTGAATAGCAGGAACCTGATTTGAAAAGAATATGGCATATATTACCTTCTTGACGCTCATGGTCCGCTTTGTAATGCATGGTCTTTTGCAATACTTTGTTGCCCTTTTTTTGTTCTGAATCTTTCGTTTTGGCTCAAAAAGGTGAACCCATGTCTCGTCACCTGTGACGACATTAGCGAAAGACCGTGCATTATAATTTGGAAACTTTTTAAGCAACTTCTTGGCGCACTGAACGCGTGTCTTTTTCTGCTCATCTGTCAACGGATGGGGAATCCATCTAGCACAGATCTTAATCATTTTTTAAATCCCGTTCCAGAGTTGTATGAGCTGCTCCTAATGAGATGCCAACCATACTAGCTATTTGCCTAGTGGTGTATCTTGCATCGGTAGCAACTATTTCTTTCACTCTAGCAACCATCTTGGCAGATGTTGCTCTTTTCGGCCGACGATAATGTGGTGCATCTTCTGTTGAGCCTAGCCCACAGCTGAATTTCTTAAACCAACGAAAAACTGTCGGAAAAGACATTTCATCATGCCCATAAACCGAACATATTTCATCAAAAATGTCTTTGCACCGTATACCAAGAATACAACGATTCTTAATATAGGACCGTATTTCAACGGCGTACTCTGACCTTCTTCCAACCATGTTTTGTATTAGTATACAAGAGTAGACAGTGTTTATCGAACGATATACATGGCTAAAGTGGACGGATTTTAACCAGTTTGGTATCAATGTATAGGTAAAATGTTTTTCTACGCTGTGATATTTATTTCCAGGTGATTTTCGCATTAGTGCATGAGAAAACATTCTACTTGCATTCATATTTGAACAGTCCTCGTAAAACAATGGTGAGGAATCGACACCAAGAAACCACTGAAATGCTGGAGCAAAAGAAAACCAACAGTTAGACTCCGATGGGCCCGACCAGTGATAGAGAATCAGGCACCAACCAACATTACATTAAATTAAAATCCAATTTTCAGTAACTCTTGACGCTTAAAACTAACTTCAGTAATAATGGTTTCCGGTACCTAGTGGTACTTATCATTTCGCTTTGTTTATTCAGTTTAAATTGAATGGTCAGTATTAGTCACGAGGACAGCAACCGTATACACGCCACTGTATTTACATCACGTGAACAAGTCCGTGAAATGAACACCCCTCCTAAACCCCACTTAATATAGATAAAACTAGGGTTTATGAGGGTATTCATTATTTTTCTCATTTCTGCTCGATGAGATAGGTTGAAGGTACTCGTTAGAACCGCCTCAATGAGGCGGTTCTACCGAGCACCTAAAACTTATGTAAGCAGTACAAATAAGAAAAAATCACAGATTTTCATCGGCAAAGTAGCCGTTTTGGAGACGTGAAAAAATGCACTATGTCGCACGGGTGAGCTATCGTAATGATAATCAGTTTAGGTTGTCCTGGCGTAGTGATATCAACTACGTGCAATTCAAACAAAGAGATAAGGTGGGTGGAGTGAGCGAGTGGTTGACTTTTACGTCCCGCCAACAGCTATGGTCATAAGGAGACCGGACCTCGGTTTAAAGACTCATCCGAAAATCTGGAGAAGCCCGGGATCGATCCTGCGACCCCTGGTTTGCAAGGCGAGTAGCGTAACCACTGCACCACGGAGGCTTCTAAGGTGGGTGGGTATTTGGTTATAACTGAATGATAATTGATGTCTGTTTTCCATAAAAAAATCCTATATAATTTTGACCCCCTTTGAACCCCACTTTTATATAGTAAAACTGAGGTTTACAGGGGTAAATTAAGGCGTAACTATACCTAATTTAGTGACACAGAGGCCTTTCTGATATTTAATCTTCATCAGTGTGTCTCAACCCCAAAGTTCTGAAACCGAAACGGATGATGAACAAGACCCGGCAAACACAGCACATCCCCCTCCGAGCACACACCGACCGACGTAGCTCGTGAGACAGGTCAACTGGTAAACCTTATTTTTCCTATTTCTGCTCTAAAATATATAGATTGTGGTTACTCGTTAGAACCGCCTCGATGAGGCGGTTCAAACGAGTACCCAGAATCAATATTTCGAGCAGAAATCTTCCAAAAATTATCAATTTTCGGCGGTAAAATTTAAAATGTATTTGAATAGGCGCATTAGAACCGCCTCAGGTATTTTATGAACGCCCACAACATAGCTTCATATCATCACGCTAACAAGTCCGTGAAATGAACACCCCCTTACACCCCACTTTATATAGAGAAAACAGGGGTTTATGGGGGGTATACATTATTTTCCTTATTTCTGCTCCTAGACATAGGTTGTGGGTACTCGTTAGAACCGCCTCAATGAGGCGGTTCTAACGAGTACCCACAACCTATGTTTTGAGCAGAAATAAGAATAATATCACAAATTTTCTTAAAAAAAAATGACCTTTTTGGGGATGTAAAAAAATGCACTATGAAGCACGGGTGTGTTATCGTTATGTGGAGACATTAGGTAAATTTTCCTTCAATTATTGCCGAAGTGGTTGTGTATTTTGCAGATTTATACAAGAGGGATTTTGTTTCAAAGAGACTCCAGACTTTTATGGATTTGCAACTTCCGCAGCATCACTCCTATGAAATATCAAATTGTACGTATTTTGCTACAATTGATTTTGATGAATTCCTGTTGCCGTCGCAAAACAGATCGTTGAAACATATGTTAGTAAGTATATATAGAGTATCTTACATGAGTTTGGGAAAAGTGATAAAATACGAGGCTTCGCCGAGTAATATATGGATTTTCCTCAACGTGGAAAATTAATTAATAAATTTAATAATACATGAGCACGAATTCAAAATTCTATTTGAAATGCATTTTATTCTCGATTTTGTTACAAAAGCGTAAGAATAACCCCATTAGTGAACGCGACGTCATTAACGACCTCGCTCATGTAAGGTTACAGGGTGTATCTAACTAATTTGCATATTTAATTCACTAGTGGATTACCGACTTTAATACATAGAGGTTATTATATGGTGAAGGTGTGCCTCTAAGTCATATTGGCACCGGAAGTCATATTGGCCCGAGGCACACCTTCACCATATCATTACCTCTTTATTACATCATTTATATAGCATATAGTTATATTGCAACGTGAAGAAATGAAGGCAAAGAGAATATTTACTTTTTAAAGGTTGATGCCGGGAACGTTTCATCGAGTGTGTTGAGGATATATTTTCGATATCCGCCGAAAAAAAAAGAAATTCCTTTTAAATTATACGTATAACTAATTAGTAGGCCTACACTAACCATGCTCACGGTAATACAGTAACATAGAAGTGCGCAGCAAATTACGTCACAAGTGACGTCGCAACTGTAAGTTTCAAAACAAAAACAAATCACCATTTTAAGTACAGAATTTCTGCAGTTCAAAGAATGCTTTTTAAGGTATTTTACAGAATTTTTTGTGCTTGTTTGAAGACTGTTTTAATTTTAAAGGCTCTTGGTGTCATTCATCAAGCTACTGCATAATCGATTCCGTGTATAGCAGTCGGTCGCAGTGGTTGTTTACGTTAAAATACAGGACACTTTTCCCTCCCACAGATTTCTTCCGCACAATTTCCAGCTCCTCATAAGTGAAGGGATCTGTTCGTTTAAGGTTGTTGGCAAGACCTTATTGTTTCAAATGTTGGGACATCCCTGCTGTGCTTAAAAGCAACGTCCTTCACAATGCTTCCCAATCGTGAGTGAACTTCTTTAAAAAAGTATTTTGTTTTTTCATTTTTCATGATTGCCACGAAATATCAGACTTTTCTCAAAATCTATTGTTATCACTGTCTTCTATCGCTCTGTATAGGTCCAGAAGTCGGGTTGACATTGCTCCAAGTGATTTTTCTGCGGCCATTTTGAAGCTTATGGAGTACGGCATTAACGTTCTATTGCTATAGTGACAAAGTGGAGCAGTGCCAATATGGAAAGGCAGGGCAAAAATCCATATTTTATGGATTTTTGGCCCTGTCACGTGACTGTGCCATCAAAATAGCGAAAAAATGAGCCTGTATTAAAAGATTCTAATGTAATTTTCCTATAGTAGGTATGTAATAAATTGCGTTATTACATTCTCAGACGCGACGTTATATGACCAATTTAAACATTGTCTCTCTAACCACGACTTAGAGTGATTCTTGGTATTTCAACGCCGCTGTTGACCTCCTTGTCTGTATGTCTTATGTTTACAGAGAATATACGCAGCTCTACATCAGTACTTTGCAATCTCGCAGACATTTTGGGATATCAGTCCTTTGATTTCTCATCACGAAAACACACCTATATAATGTTGACTCCCTTGAACCCCACTTTTATATAGTAAAACTGGGGTTATAGAACATATTTAACTTCACTACAGCTGGTGTGTGGGAATGTGTGGCGGCGGTAAAACGTCTCCCTGCCCTACATCATAGTGTAGATTATATTTTCTTGTCCTTTGGAATCATTGATTCCATTGTGGAATTTTGTAAATATCTGGGGGTCACTGATGAGGCCTAATTGGCCGAAACTGGCAAGTCTGGCCCAGAAAGCATATACACTCCATATTTTTCAGCTCTGTGGTGTATTCCTTGCTTCCAAAGGATAGCCTTATTATAGAACAAATATAACTTCACTACAGCTCGTGTGTGGGAATGTGTGGCGGTGGTAAAACGTCTCCCTGCCCTACATCATAGTGTAGATTATATTTTCTTGTCCTTTGGAATCATTGATTCCATTGTGGAATTTTGTAGATATCTGAGGGTCACTGATGAGGCCTAATTGGCCGAAACTGGCTAGTCTGGCCCAGAAAACATATACACTCCATATTTTTCAGTTCTGTGGTGTATTTCATGCTTCCAAAGGATAACCTTTTTATAGAACATATTTAACAGGGGTAAACCTTATTTTTTTAATTTCTGCTCTAAAATATAGATTTTGGGTACTCGTTAGAGCCGCCTCGATGAGGCAGGTTCTGAGTGCCCAAAATCTACATTTTGAGCAGAAATGAGAAAAATATCACAATTTTTCAAATGAAAATGTTATTGTTTTTCGGCGGTTAAGTTTACCATGTATTTGTATAGGCGTGGTTTCGTAATGTATGTCGCGTGGGTCAATTTATTCATCATAGCGTCCAAATAGTAAGCTATGGGATTTTTTATCCCCCGACCGAATAGGTTCTGGGGATATAGCGATCAGCCTGGCGTCCGTCCGTCCGAGCGTCCGTCCGTAGACACAACCTTGTGATGGCCATAACTCCAACACCCTTTGAGACATATTGATGGTACGTGGCACACTTGTTCGCAAGGCGGAGATGGCACGTCATGCACAAAAACCACAACTCTGGGTGCCATGGTTTTTAGTTATCTCCCCTTCCAATAAAATAGAATCACTACCTTGTGATGGCCATATCTCCAATACTCTTCGAGATGTAATGATGATACTTGGTACAGTTGTACATGAGGTTAAGCAGGCCTGTCATATGCAAGAACCATGACTCCGGGTTCCCTGGTTTTTCAATTATCTCCCCTGACAATATAATCATGTGAAGGCCATTCCCTTTGAGATATATTGATGGTATTTGGCACAATGGTATACAAGGTTGAGACGGCATGTCATGCCTAAGAACAACAACCCTGGTTCCCTTGGTATTTGAGTTATCTCCCTTCCAATATAACAGTATGACCACCTTATGATCAGCATATCTCCAATACCCTTTGAGACATATTGATGGTACTTGGTACAGATGGACATGGGGTGAAGCATGTATGTTTTGCGCGAGAATAGCAACTCCGGGTGCCCTGGTTTTGAATTATCTCCCCTGACAATATAATCTTGTGATGGCCATAACTGCAATACACTTTGAGATATATTAAAGGAACTTCTCAGAATTTTATACAAGGTATAGAAGGCATGTCGTGCGCAAAAAACCACAACTCTTGGTGCTGTAATATTTGAGTTATATCCCCTTCCAATGTAACTAACTAAATTCAAAAGCACTTGAGTATGTATCGCGACGTTTGATTGGATAACGTCAAAAAATTGCCACAGTATATTTATAGGTTATTGACTTAATACTGTGAAATATTCGGCACGAGTTCATATGGCGAAGGACGCACGAGCTTGCGTGTGCGGCTTCGCCATATGAACGAGTGCCGAAAATTTCACATTATAAAGTCAATAACCTTTTTATTATATATAAATAAGAGTACTGTAGAAAGTAAACGGGACATTTTCTGGGTATATAATATTCTGCGATACGAGGGTAAGTCAATAAAAAGTGAGACTAGTTTCATGTAGCATGGACGCTATATGGTCAATGAGAAATAAAGCCATTATAAGTATACTACTCAAAGTTTGATAGGGATCACTTTTTATATATCAAATTTTGCACTGAAAATTTAAAATTTCTTGACAGAATTTGTAATCGGTATATTGGTAAATATCTGAAACAGAAACTCATGTGCAGTTCAGTACTCATAAAAGTGCACATTTCTCACACTTCGCAAATGAATTCATGCACCCCCAAAATCTTGCGTAGCGCTGCTTTCCAACAGACCAAACTTGTCAGTGTTACTTTACCAAGCGTAAAATGGACTTCATTTGAGTTTGTGAAACACTAAAATGCCTAGAGGACAATTAAGAAACCGTCCGATTCCAGAAGAAATGAATCGTGGCGTCGGAATGTTGGAATCTGGCGTCTTTTAACGTCGTGTTGCTGGGATTCTGAATGTGTCTCAGAGCGTGGTTTCCCGAATGTGGAGTCGGCATCTTACCCATGGAAATCCTTCACATAGACACGGAGGGGTCGAGAAAGGGCTACAACTCAACGTCGGGGCCGTTTCTTGTTGATTCAGTCTCGACGTCAACGGTCCCTGAACGCTACGTGTTTGTATAACGAGCTTAGGAACGGAACTGGAGTACGAATTTCTGCACAAACTGTTAGAAATGGGCTCCACGAGTTCGGACTTAATGCCTGAGGCCTGCTGTACGTGTTCCGTTGACGAGACAGCACGTGCTAGACCGGTTGGACTTTGTCAGAACTAACGTCAGGCGGACGGTTCATGACTTGACGCCAGTACTGTTTCCTGAGGAGTCCAGATTCTGTCTAAACTTCACTTATAAACGTCAATTAGTGTGGCGAATGTCTAAAGAGCGGTTCGATGACTTGGATGTGGCAGAGCATGATCGCTATGGAAAGGGGTCAGTCATGGCTTGGGCTGGGATAAGCGTGAACGGTTACACTGTCTTGTACGTCGTTGAAAACGGAACGTTAATGGCAGTGAGGTACTGTAATGATATTCTCGATGAGTTTGTGAGACCATATGCAGATGCTATCGGCCCGGACTTTATTCTGATGGACGATAATGCCCGTCCAAACCGTGCCAACGTCACTGATTCCTATCTGGAACGTTAGACAATCGTTCGTATGGACTGGCCTACTCGGTCACCGGACTTAAATCTGATTGAGCATGCGCAGGGCATGCTTCAGCGTGCTGTGTCAGCCCGACTTGTGCATCCGAGGACTTCACAGGAGCCCAAAGATGCATTGGTTGCTGAATGAAAGCTGAATCAACAAAACCGGATACAGACTCGGATTACGAGCATGCGCAGGCGATGTCGTACTGTAATTGATGCCCGTGGACGCCATACACGTTATTAGGCACGTTTGTCTAAACACATTTGGAAATTTGTGAAAAATCAGTTGTCCAAATCCCTTCGTGTTACGGCAAATTTTGGGGGTGCCAAGACGGTTGCTGTTGTCGCGCTTGAATGCAGCACCAGCTGACAAAATTATTCACTAGATTTTGTGAAGGATACGTGTTCGATCATTATGTATCAAATTTGGATTCAGCTGATTAATTCATCCAAAAATTATTTTGCATTAAAAAAGTGATCCCTATCAAACTTTGAGTAGTATATATATGATATCTTATGTACTAGCTAACTTGTTGCAACAAACTATGTTGCCATGACGTGTTTAGCTACTACCCTGCTCGCACCATGGCCACAATTTAAGCCATTTAGTTGGCCATAAAATCAATGTGGAACTTCATAGTCACTTTGTTTTAGTACAAATTCAGTAATTTTGTACTGACACACTTTTCCTGCGCAGGCTTATACGTAAGCGGTTAACCAGTACAGTGCACATTCTTGCGCCGGAAACTGACAACTGTCCTTCATGAATCAGCGAGAAGGAGAGAATGACCGTAGAAAAGATTTCATTATCAATCTCCACGAAAGAAAGTTGCCGAATGCTGAAATGTCAACCATAGTAAATCGGCGTTTTTATGGTCGGAAATTTCGTTTAACGGCGACACACCAGCAGAGCCTTGAAACGGTATTTGCGACCTAAAAACAATTATATACCTCCACAACTTGTCGGCCTCGGTAGCTCAGTCGGATGCGCGTCTGAATGGTGATCATGAGTACGCGGGTTCGATACCTGCCGGGGTCGGCAACATTCTTTCGTAGAGATTAATCATGTAATCTTTTCTATGGTCATTCTCTCCCTTCCGCTGATTCAAGAAGGGCAATTGTCAGTTTCCGGCGCAAGAATGTGCACTGTACTGGTTAACCGCTTACGTATAAGCCTGCGCAGGAAAAGTGTGTCAACACAAACGCCGCATATGTTGGATTCGAACCCAGGCCGCTCGAGTGAAGAGGCAATGCTCTAACCACTAAGGCAATCAGTCGACACACTAACTCAGATGTCAGAGAGTTTTCATAAACCTATAAGCTATGCATAACCTACAGAGATGGACATTGCGGTCCGTAACACCACGTGTATAGTCTGTCGCATGATTTCCAAATTGTATCCCGGAAAAAAGTCCTTTGGATTTTTTCTAAAATGAAAAATGGTTTCCCTGCAATTTTCTTTGATTTGCAAGCCAAGACACACTTTTTACTGATCTGAGCTTGAACATCTGCAAGGTCTGGAAATCGTATTTTTTTTTTTTTTTTCAAAACTAGATCTGGTATATAATGTCGGCTGTATAAAACTGAATGTCAGCCAACGGAATGTGACGATGTCGGGTTTCCGGATATGCTGTTGCAAATGTTTGACGCTATCCAATCAGATGCCGTGCTACATTTGCATTAAAATGTCATCTGACTTTTCAGGGATACGATTAGTAAACTAGATAAACTAGAAGTGGAGGCTATGATCAGGAATCGATACAATTAACCCACAGCTCCCATCAGAGACACCAAAGGGAAAGAAACACAAACATGAAACAACAGACCCTAATGAAACATCAATATCGGAAAGCCAAAAAGACAGTTACTTTCCCACAAAATGGCCAACAGGCTATCCAAAATGAAAATTATATAAGCGACACAAACACCGAAAGACAAACCATAACAAAAACAAACCGCGACAGAAGAACCCCATTGGAACTGTCAGCGGAAACGAATTCCACTGGGGGCTTAAGTCGATTCTACGTGGCCACTATCCTCGCCCTTACATCTGTCGCGATTAAGACAAATAATTTGTTCAGTCCGCATGAAGGCCTCCTAACTCATCAGTGCAACATCTCCGTGAACACAAAAATCAAACAACCACAGAGAGGACTCGACAGCAAGAAACCACTGAAATGCTGGAGCAAAAGAAATCCAACAGTTAGACTCCGATGGGCCCGACCAGAGACAGAGGCCTGACCCACCGGCGTGCAATTAAAGAGGGAAGCAAAGTTGTCAACAAGTTGTTAACTACCATGCATGCAGTCTGTCGTATAACATTTATGTTGTACCCAATCTTTTTATATCGAAGAATGCGCTCGTAAACCGTCTAAGTATTGTCAAATTATCCCTTTGCGGTTTCTTAATATATGTTCTCAGCAGTCACATGACATAATTGTGACGTCACGTCAATGTTGGTAAAACGTAATGACATTTATGCAACGTCACACCTACGACAGTGCAACGTCATGACGTTGCAACGACGTTGATTTGACGTTGCCCTAGCGACGGCTGCCCGCTGGGTTAAGTGGCGTTTTATATTCATGCTTTTGTTTGTTTGTTTGATTTGAGGTTTAACGTCCCCATCAACACCGTAAAGGTCATTTTGGAGACGTTGCTTCCAATTTTGTGGGACTTTTACCCGACATTGATATGAAATGATATCTCAAGCCCTGTCGCCTAATGAAACCAATAGGGGTTATAAGCATGGACGGTCCGCCTCGCACCGCGGTTCCTCGACAGGCTTAGATCCTCTAAGCGGTTTACCAGTGCTAGTATGCGGGCCGGATTCAGCTCTGCGTGGAAGCATCATGCAGCCCATATATTTCTTCAAGCCCCTATGGGCGGGGGCTGTTTATATTCATGCAAGTGATGTTTTGTTTAAGAAATAGATCAGCACCAACAGGTTTTTATTAAGTTAGAAATCACGGGCTGGAAGTCAGTTGTAAAGTAGTTCAAATCACGAGCGGGTAGTTTGAGTGTTTTGTCAACTAAAAGCGGACCGAAAAACTGTGATTCATAACATATGCTCAACAAATCACACATAAGAGTTCATGGATTCTAACAAACTAAAATCGACAATATTTTTTTCTTCCTTCAAACTCTCCAAACCTTTCGCCATTGTCAGAAGAAATCCCGCCAACATTATTGACCGTGTCACACATGTTTATGTCGTTTTGCAATGTTTTTGATGCGAGAAAAAAAATTGCACCGTGTAATGTCAAAATATCTAAGAGTGAAATCACAAAAGGGCGGATTTTAATGACACGCTCTTCTGTCCAATAATTTGTTGCAGGATAATTTACAGTTCCATCCCATTGCCTGCATAGACACACTGTGTGCGCTGTGTTAGAATTGCTGTGATAGGTTTGCTGAATACAGTCTGCATTTCTTTCTTTTTCTTTTTTCCTTTCTCTGTAAAAGTTATCTCAAACAAAACAAAACAGGCAAACGTATTATTGAGAATGGATCTGTTCCAAGCTATCAGATGAAAGATTTTATTGGTCAAAGGAGGCTTATCTTGTTACAGGCTGATCTTCGCCGCCAATACCCATATGCTGCCGGATTTAAATTCAAGACACAACTCTATTCTTTAACATGGCGTCCAATTGGAAACGACTCGGACCTGATACTATCGAGATATAGACACCGAATAGCGCTGGACCCAAAAATTGACAGACCAAAAGCAATTATCATGCCCGAGTTCATTAAAGAAGGTGGAGTTAGCACGCATTACCCAAGAGTAAAGCCCGAAAGTGGAAGAAATCTGTAAGTTCTATGCACTTTTGTATTTAGAAAAGGTACTTCTTTGTCTATCTGCAAACGTAACACTGCATAAAAGATGGCGTCATCGATCACTGTACAGGTAAACTCACGGGTACAGATTGTGTTTACCCACATAGGAAATACATTGAAATTATGGCTCTATGGGGAAAAGGAAGAAGATAAAAACATTATTTTTCCCGTTTAGGAAGATATGTATTCTACTAAGTCCAGTCTGTGACAACAGAAATATATTTTTGAAAATTAAAACAATTAGATTACAGTTTTATTGCTTTTATCAATTTTGGATGTCACCACCTACGCCCTACTACAATAAGATTAAAAACTGGTATCATATGACGTCGCGTCTGAGAGTGTATTGACGCCATGTAATAAATTCGATAATCCAATAGTGGATTAAATATGCAAATTAGTTAGATACGCCCCGTAACGTTACATATACGACGTCCTTAAGGTCAATAATACGTAAATGGGCTCTCCCTTTGAATTTTTTTAAATTTTGCTTACGAGTAGACCTCAACATGTTACTTCCAAAAATGGGAAAATAAGGATAGGTAACCAGCTTCGTTTAGGCGCAAGGACCGCTTGAAAATCTTAACCGTCTCTATAGAGGGCAATGGGAATCAGAAACAAATCGCCAAAATTTCCATTTTAATCTCATATAACAAATTAACTGGCCCATATAATTTTTTCAAAAACTAATATTTTATGACAATGCTATTTCTGGTTATAATAAGCTGAAAAAAGTCCTTGACTACCAGGTTGGTTTTCGAAATACATACAGATATATTAGTGTGGGGTTTTCTGACGTTACTTATAAGCGACGTTGCAGTTTCTTGCCGGCAACGTGAGTTGACGCGCCAAAACATTATTCCTAGCGCCATTTATATTTTAACGTTCGAACTTTTGTTTATTTGTTTCATTTTAGGTTTAACGTCCCCACCCCCCGCCAACACTGTAAAGGTCATTTTGGAGACAATGCTTCCAATTTTGTGGGACTTTTCCTCGACATTGAGTTGAAATGACATCTCAAGCCCTGTCGCCCAATGAAACCAATAGGGTTTAAAACATGGACGGGCTGACTCGCACCGCTTTGCCTGGGCAGGCTTAGATCCTTTAAGTGGTTTAACCGTATTTTAGTGCGGTCGGTTTCAGCACTGCGTGGAAGCATCATGCAGCCTATCTATTTCTTCAGGCCCCGATGGGCGGGGACCGAAAAGTACGAACTAAGTAATATTTAGTTATACCGAGTTTAATTAAGAAATAATCTCCACGTACCGTGTGTTATCGTGATTAACACACGGTGTTGGAGGGCAGATTGCGAAATATTAATTCACGACGGCGAAGCCGGAGTGAATTAATATTCGCATCTGCCCGACAACACCGTGTGTTAATCACGATAAAACACCGGGTGCGTGGAAATTATTTCGATTCTAACATGATGCTAAACTGAAATACAGTAGTAACAAAGCGTTATCTTGGGGACTATTTTGCAGCGGATGTCGACAGAAGGAAATGTTTACATGCAACGTCACGATGACGCCAAATTGCACGCACACTGTTGACGACGTGAATTATCGCATATTTGCAAACGCCGACGTTTCCACTGGGTTCAATGGGAAAAACGTTAACGTCATGTTCGAATTGTGATTACCGCATGGTTTTGGACTGCGGATTGCGAAATATTAATTCAAATAGAAAATTCTGTTGGCAGGATGAGAAATTCTCATTTTCTTGGCGTTTTGGTGTAAAATGATCTGTGCAGTCTGTACGTATGCAAAAATCACGAGCCAAAAAGCAAAATACCGGCTCGAACCACAGCGTTGAGAGGCGTAATGATTATTTATCATATGACGTCGCGTCTGAGAGTGTAATAACGCCATGTATTATTTTCGATAATCCACTAGTGGATTAAACATGCAAATTAGCTAGATACGTCCCGTAACGTTACATGTACGGCGTCCTTAACGACGTCGCTTTTACTAACGGCGGAATATTGACATTTTTGTAAACAAACATGAATAAAATGCCTTTTAAATGTCATATGATAAATAGAATCTTGCATTCGTGCTCATGCATTATTGAATTTATTAAACTCGTTGAGGAAAAGGGATAAAATGCTCGGCAAGCCTCGCATTTTATACCTTTTCCTCAACTCGTTTAATAAATTCAATAATACATGAGCACTCATGTAAGATCCTCTATGAATCCACGCAAGTGGATTCTGCGGTACAAGCTGTTCATCACGAAAACACGCCTATATAATTTTTACCCCATTGAACCCCACTTTTACATAGCAAAACTGGGGTTTACATGGGTAAACCTTATTTTTCTTATTTCTGCTCAAAATATAGATTGTAGGTACTTTTTAGAGCCGCTTCTATTTATCTTAAAATTTTCATTTTTTCGGCGATAAAGGTTACAATGTATTTGTATAGGCGTGTTTTCGTAATGCGAATTGATTTATCGCACGTCCCGTCCATATGGGGTGATAAGACCAATTTTGGTTAGTGCTCTGTAATCAAGCCGATTTTTTTTTTCGAAGAGACATCTAGTTATTGGTAAAATCTATGTTCTTTATAATATTTTCATTGGTCGCGGCCATGCATACATGAACAATGTACCTGCAAAAAGCCGCTCATTCGATACCTGCAAGCTGTTCAACAGCCCTTTATAGACTGATTCAATTTTTTTGCGGTCGTTCTCCCTTTCCGCTGATTCAAAAAGGTCAGCTCTAATTTTCTGTACCGAAAATTCTTCTGTATCAGGTTGTTTTGCTCTACCAAATCATAATTATTTTCTTTAGCGCTCGCTAAGTTATGTTCTCGGGTTTCACATACCATCCGATAAAACGGCCTTTTTGCCTATATTTCCTTTGACAGTGTCGAACGGCGATGGCTGCTACCATTTTGAAAGTGACGTTGTAGGGTCAGAACGTCATGACGAACCGTCCTTCGCTACGCACGTAAATATTTGCGCCATTCATTTACGTATTCTTGACCTTAACGACGTCGTGTTTACTAATGGCGGAATATTGACAGTTTTGTTAATCAATCGTGAATGAAATGCGTGTTCAATGTCATATGATAAATAGAATCTTGCATTCGTGTTTATGTATTAGTGAATTTATTAAACTCGCATTTTATCCCTTTTCCTCAACTCGTTTAATAAATCCAATCATGTAAGATCCTCTTTATCATTTTGTCTCTTGATCAGTTTTATGATTTATTTATTGATTTATCTATCTTTATCATATGACGTCGCGTCTGAGAGTGTATTAACGTCATGTATTATTTTCGATAATCCACTAGTGGATTAAATATGCAAATTAGCCCGTAACGTTACATGTACGACGTCCTTAATGACGTCGCGTTTACTAACGGCGGAATGTTGACAGTTTTGTTAATCAATCGTGAATGAAATGCGTGTTCAATGTCATATGATAAATAGAATCTTGCATTCGTGTTTATGTATTAGTGAATTTATTAAACTCGCATTTTATCCCTTTTCCTCAACTCGTTTAATAAATCCAATCATGTAAGATCCTCTTTATCATTTTGTCTCTTGATCAGTTTTATGATTTATTTATTGATTTTTCTTGCACACCAGACAAGGAAATCCGTGATTTTACCCTGGGATAGAAATTTATGTTCTGACCCTGGTGTTCCGACCCCAAATCGAAAATAATCGCGTGTTTGATAAATGCACTGGTTGATTACAACCTCATGCGCGACGTCGTCATGCGTGACGTCACTAAACATTCCTGTTGTGTCATCACAAAATGGCGGACGTCGGTAACCGAAGTGACAGCAGCATTAAAAATTCGCAATAGAAATGGAAGGTATGCAAGAAAAAGAATCCAATATGGGTGTGAGGGGTAGATGGAACAATCCGTCCCTCGGGATCACTGTCCGGCATCACTCGGCAAGCCTCGTGATGCCGGACAGTGACCCTCGGGACGGATTGTTCCATCCACCCCTCACACCCATATAAGATTCTTATTATCTATCTATCTATAACAACCCCAAAATGACTTAGATTTTCATTTCGCCTTACTATTGAGGGCCACCCGGTCTACATCAACATCTACGTCGTTACACTGTCACACTAGGGGTGCGCAAAATAGAACTGTTTGTGTGTTTGTTTGTTTGATTGAGGTTTAACGTCCCTGTAGACACTATTGAGGTCATTTTGGAGACGTTGCTTCCAGTTTTGTAGGACTTGTATCCGACACTGAGATGAAATCGATGGAACCAATAGGGGTTATATGCACTGGACGGTCTGACTCGCACCACTTTGCCTGGGCAGGCTTAGTGTGCAGTCTGTTTCAGCTCTGCGTAGAAGCATCGTGCAGCTCAACCCGTTTCGCCTAGCCCCGATGGACGGGTCCGTCAAAACAGAACTGAAAGAGACAATAGTAAAGAAAGAAGCCAAAGGACGCAGCATAGATAAAGAAAGAAGCCAATGGACGCATCATAGAGAAAAGAAAGAAGCAAAAGGACGCATCATAGATAAATAAAGAAGCCAAAGGACGCATCATAGATAAACAAAGAAGCCAAAGGACACATCATAGATAAAGAAAGAAGTAGCAGAGAAGTTGTTCCCAGTCACTTTTCGTCCATCAGAGTGGAACAAATCCGCACGCCCTGCGGGTACCTGGAAACCAGGCCCGACGAACAGCTCACCTGCGAGATAGATTCCCATTTAGAAGGTAAGGTCAGACTGCTCCCTCTTGAATAATGCCGCGGATGGAGCCTCACCTGCTGCTGGTGGTAATCTGTTCCAAAGTGAGATTGTCCTTGAGGAAAAGCTGTACTTGAGACCCTCTGTAGTTGTAGAGTACTGCTGATACTTGAACTTGTGTGCTGATCTGGTCCTGGAATTTGTCCGTGTTAGATAATCATCAGGTGGTGTATCAATCAGTCCATGCACGATTTTGTAGAGACAAACCAGTTGCAGCTCACTTCTCCTGGGCCGGACTTGATTCATCGTCTTCTGTGTCTTCCGGTATATCCAGAAGGCCCTCGATACATCAAGAAAGAATCTTCCGGGATTAATATTCCGCAACAATGTTCTTTAAACATTCTTTTTTTTTGTCAAAATAAAAGCATTTAATAAATACTTGTCATTAAAATGTAACAAACTATATTAAAATTAAATAAATGATTTTGCTAAAATACATATGAATGTAAAGATGCAGTCTACTTACTTGTGCAAAAAAATTTCTTGCTAAGTAATTTCGGCCTGTTTATGTGAATTACAGGATTATAATAGCAAATGGTTTATTTTAAAATCGAGAAAATTGCAGATGAATACCTTTTTGATGTTTCCCTTTGTGTATTTAAATCAAATATGTCAAGATTCCGTTCAACGTTATCAAAATTTAAAGCATTTCGCGACTTTTCTGCTTCTTTCCGCCATATTAAATCACGTGATCCTCCAAACCACCCCTGCTTTTCAAAAGCAGGTTTATGGTCATGCCAGAAAGTGTGTGAAACTCTCACCTTTCTACTTAACAATATTTACGTAAGATTTGGTACTAAGTTATTCAGACAAGTTGTGGATATTTCGATGGGTTCAAATTACGCACCCCTTGTGGCTGATTCGTTCTTGTTTTGTTATGACAGAGACTTGATCATTGCCTTCACTACTATTTTTCATGATGCCCCTTTCCGTTGAAGACCAATCTGAAATCATTGAAGCCTTTAGCTCAACTTCTAGATATTTGGATGATTTATTAAATATTGACAATACCTATTTCGATGGTTGGCTCAGCCAGATTTACCCCCCCAGAACTTCAGTTGAATAAAGCAAATTCTTCTGATACAGAGGCCCCGTTTTTTGATTTACACCTGTCTTTTGTAGTTGGATTTGTTTCTTGTAAAATTTATGATTTACGCGATGGTTTTGATTTTGAGATTGTAAATTTTCCTTTCTTGGATGGTGATGTTCCTCGTGTGCCATCCTTCGGCAGTTAAAATTTCACAATGAATTTCGTGTAACTGACTTCAACACTCGTAATAAATTGTTAACGGCTTAACTTCTTAATCAGGGTTATCGGTGTCATAAACTACGCAAAGCCTTTTCAAAATTTTATAGACGTCATTCCGATTTAATTTCAAAATTCATTGTTGGACTTAAATCTCTTCTGCAACAAGGTCTATCGGAACCCGATTTTATGGTGACTTAGTATATAAGTTCAAAAAAATATATAATTTCAATGATTTCAGTACCCAATTTCGAAAATCATTCTTCGATATAAAAAAGATTGGATACAACATAAATGTTATATGACAGACTGCATTCATGGGAGTTAACCCAATCACGGTTGACAACCTTGCTTCCCTCTTAAATTGCACGCCGGTGGGTCAGGCTTCAGATTCTATGACGGTTCCAGCGTAAAGGCTTACTGCGAATAAGAGAGAATCTAATTCTATGTATTGTTGGTTGGTGCCTGATGCTCTGACTCTGGTTGGGCCCATCGGAGTGTAACTGTTAGTCTTTTTGCTGCAGCATTTCAGTGGTTTCTTGCTGCCGAGTCCTCACCATTGTTTCATTTCTGTGGTTGATTGATTTTTGTGTTCACGGGTGGGTCAGGAGGACTTCGTGCGATTTTTGGCACCACTTGATTTAAATTTTCTACTTCAGAAGATTCTTGAGGTTGAGTCAAGCACGACATTGGTTTCATGCAACTTCTGGCCGAGATAATCTAGCATGCCCGTGACGCTGTCGGTATTCCTATACCTGTTCGTGGCAAATCGTGTTGAATGTCGCTAGGTAGAAAAAAACAGCATGTTAGTTGTGTTATTTGTGTCCCGTCTGATATGGTTCTTCCCTGATAAGTTGGACTGTAGATTCATCCCTAGATATTTTGATGACTGCTATGCCTTTCAGTTTGTATTGATAAGATCTGGGGGTTCTTGCTCTGGAAATGCGCAGAACACTACACTTTTGCGGTTGGAACTCCTATCCCAAGGTGGTGAGGTTATTCAAAGTAGAAGTAAAACAAAGATCGGGAATCGATACAATTAACTTACTCCACCCACCAAAGACACCAAAGGGAAAGAAACACAAACATTAAATGACCAGACCATAATGGAAACCTAAACAAAGGAAGGCCAAAAGGACAGTTACTTTCCCACAAAATGGCCATATGGCCATCCAAAATAAAAAGACACAAGAGATACACAAGGTAAGTAACAAACAACACCATAAATAAACTGCCGCAGAAGAACCGCCATGGAACGGTCAGTGGAATGATTTCCACTGGGGGGGCTTAAATCGATTTTACGTGGCCACAATCCTCGCCCTTACTTCCGTCGCGATTTAGACAAATAATTTGTTCAGTCCGCATGAAGGCCTCCTAACTCATCAGTGAAACATCTACGAGAACACAAAAATCAAAGAACCACAGAGGTGAGACAACGGTGAGGACTCCACAGCAAGAAACCACTGAAATGCTGGAGCAAAAGAAAACCAACAGTTAGACTCCGATGGGCCCTACCAGAGACAGAGCATCAGGCACCAACCAACATTACCTTGAATTAGATCTCTCTAATTCTTAATAAGCCTTTACGTTGGAGCCGCCATAGAATCTGAGGCCTGACCCACCGGCTTGCAATTAAAGAGGGAAGCAAAATTGCCAACCGTGATTGGGTTAACTACCATCAAGTCCACTAGCAACTGTTGCGTTCTGAAATTCAGGAATCATGAGATCCACTGATATGTAGTACTTCTAGATCCTATCTTCAGTAGGCGTTGATGTGGCACACTGTCAAACACCTTACTAAACTCCAAAATTATCATATCTGTCTGGATCTTCTGGTCAAGAGACGCGACCAGTTCAGATCAGTGTTTCGGAGTTTCTCTTTGCTCTGAAACCGTGTTGACTGTCATTATAGATGTTATGTCTCTCCAGGTGCTTTTAATCTAAGAGACGATGACGTGTTCTAGCAGTTTACAGCACAGGGATGTAAGAGACCCCGGTCTGCAGTTGGCAGTATGATGGCGAGGTTAGATATATTTTACAGAATCACAGGTCCTTCTTCCTGATCTTCAAAAAGGGTTTCTGATCCTTGAGAAGAGTTTCTGATCCTTGAGAAGGGTTTCTGATCCTTGAGAAGGGTTTCTGATCCTTGAGAAGGGTTTCTGATCCTTGTAAGGATTCGATTTCCTTAAATGAGGATTCCAATCTCCACAAGATGTCAATGTCCTTATTTCAAGAAGTCGGGTTCAATATACTCTTGGTATGTGAAGTGGTATCTGATATCGTATTTCAAAAGTAAACAAAGCTGTCGTCTTTTTATCAGTTGTTTAATAAAACACTTTACAGAGCAATGTTACCTCGAAAGATTTGATGATTGCCTTTTACAGGACTCTGACGTAGACCCTGGTCATAAGACAGTTACTGGCAGGATGTGTTACTACACAAAATTCCTTAAGCATGCTCTCAACGCCTTCGTTACAAACTTGTTATCCCATTCTATTCTATCGCTTGAGTACTATATGACAACTGACCACACGCGAATACCGGTAAACAGCTTAGAAGGACTAAGCTTGTCCCGGTAAAGCAGTGTGCGTCAGACCGTCCATTGCATATAAGCCTTTTGGTTTCATTGGGCGGCATGGCTTTAAATGCCATTTCATCTCAATGTTGGGTAAAAGTCACAGAATTGGAAGCAACGTCTCCAAAATGACCTTAATAGTGTTGGCGGCGTAGACGTTAAACCTCAATGCAAGCCACAAATATTGTACTTGTTACTCCCTGCTTGGCGCTCTGATTCATAATATAATGTTATTAATTAAATAATTTCGTATTGGCCAAGTTACAGGTCCTCGGTCAGCTGTATTGGCCTCGGGGTTACAGGTCCGAGGTCTGCTGTATTGGCACGAGGCCGATGGCCGAGGCCAATACAGCTGACCGAGGACCTGTAACATGGCCAATACGAAATTACTTGATTAATGACAATCTTATTAATTGACGCAATTAAAAACATGATTTATATTTTTTTTAATATTGGTTGACCTTGTGTAATATAGGATAATCAATTAATAAAAAGCTAGACAAGGTTCTCAACTAACCAGTGCCATTATTAACTGTTCACAATCCCTCATTTTCCTAAGTTTATTTTATTACAGAACGTTTTATTCTTTTACAGTTAATGGTCACGACTGTATGCAATATCAATCCGCAATAGCTTCTGAAAAATTTGTGTGTTTGTTTGTTTTGGAGTTTAACGGCCCAGTCAACACTGTTTATGTAATTTATGAGCTGGTCAGTTCACCTATCCACACTTTCCGGGACAGGCTTATACGTAAGCAGTTTACCAGTGCACATTCTGACAAATGTCAACTGCCCTTCTTGAATCAGCGGAAGGGAGAGAGCGCTGTGATGCAGTGGTAAAGCATCGGATTTGAGATCAAGAGGTAGCCGGTTCGATCCCCGCAAGCGCCAAGTGCTGTTTCTGTGAGCAAGAGACTATATTCACATTGCTCAGTACTGGTTCCTACCCAGGAAAAGAGGTCCATATGGAAAATTGGCACTAGTACTAAATGTGTTACCCTCCATAAATAATAAGGTCGATTAATGTTTGCACAAACATAGTAATGTTGCATATCAAATCGAAGGTAATGAAGAGAGGAATACCATGGTGCAGATATTTTGCCCCGGGGCATATCTAGGGGCCACCACATGTAAAAAAGTAGGATTTCGGGTCCTTTTCTTCGATTATCACACACACAGGCTTTTTGAGTTAGAATCGTGAAACTGTCACAGGTACTGTCCCTATGGAAGAGGACTGGAGGAACATATTCAGAATTTTGTAGTGACTCCCCACCAGGGTAGTGGCCTGACCGTCGCCCAGGGGGGTTAAAATCTATTTGTAAAAAACATAATCATGTTGCATATCAAATCGAAGGTAATGAAGAGTGGAATACATGGTGCGGGGCATTTCTAAGAGTAACCAGAGGTCAAAGAGTAGGATTTCGGGTCCTTTTTTTCGATTATCAGACAACTAAGCCTAGGATGTTTGAGCTAGAATCTCGAAACTGTCACAGATATTGGCTCTATGGAAGAGGAGCCGGCCTCGGTAGCTCAGTCCGATGCGCGTATGACTGGTGATCAGAAGGACGCGGGTTCGACACCTGCCGGGGTCGGCATCTTTCTTTCGTGGTGATTGATCATGAAATCTTTTCTACGGTCATTCTCTCTCTTCCGCTGATTCAAGAAGGGAAGTTTTCAGTTTCTGGCGAAAGAATGTGCACTGTACTGGTTAACCGCTTAACCTGCCTAGAAGAAGTGTGGATAGGTAAACTGACCAGGTCAAAATTACCTAAAATAGTGTTGACTTGGCCGTTAAAGGTGCATTATTGAGCTACCGGGTCTCAAAAAAATTTTCTGGTTTTTATCTTCCAAGCATACTCCTTTGTCATGTGTACACTTTTGGAGCCAAATACAGCTTCAGAACTTTGTGAAAATGGTAGTTTTCATTCGTGTTTACCCTTCGCTCAGAACATGTGTTCGGAATTTCTGTTCTAAAAATAAATCTGTCACTTTACACATACATGGTGACAGTATCGTCTCTGAGTGTAGTTACTTATGGCATGGTATTTAGCTTCATATTTTTTCCGATTCAGGCATGGCCTAAGCAAACAAGGCCAAAAATGAACGTCGCATCTCGTCATATATGGGGATTCTATTTTTGTCACGAACTAAAAATAGATCTAACTAGTGTTTGAAACCTAGTTAGGGAATCCCTCTCAAACTCGTTTACCTGTCATCATAAGTGTTCGCATTTTTGCATAAAATGCATTGATTTGTATTGTTTTAAAGAAAAAATACCGGCTATATGTATTTTATTTTTGGAAGCATTTTTTTTTGCTCAATAATGCACCTTTAAACTCCAATACAAACAAACAAACAAATCTATGGAACTGGACCGGAGGAAACTAGTCAGAATGTTGTTGTGACCCCCCCCCCCCAACACACACACACACAAACTAAGCTAGGGGCCTGACCCCCGCCGAACGGGTCACATCTATTTTGTAGGCGCATAGTCTTTGGTTGTTTGTTGGTTGGTTGGTTTTTAGGTTCAACGTCCCCATCAACAGTGTATAGGTAATTTTGGACACGTTGCTTTCAATTTTGTGGGACTTTTAACCCACATTGAGATGAAACGACATCTCAAGCCCTGTCGCCCAATGAGACCAATAGGGTTTATAGGTATGGACGGTCCTACTCGCACCGCTTTGCCTGGGCAGGCTTAGATCCTCTAAGTGGTTTACCAGTACTCGTTGCGGTCGGTTTCGACTCTGCGTGGAAGCGTCATGCAGCCAGACACATAGCCATGTTGCAAATCAAATCAAAGGTAATGAAGAGTAGAGTGGTGTGAACATAGTGCCCAGGAGTCATGCGTGGGGTCACTAGAGGCCAAAAAGAAGTATCTTGGGTCCTTTTATTAGCTGGCCTGAGCACGAAGTGCTCATGATAAGCTAAATGTGATCAGTGAATGTCCGTCGTGCGTCGGCCGTCGAACGTCGACCGTCGTGCGTCATGCCTCGTCAGCAATTTGATTTAAATGCGAACTCCTCCTAAATCCCTGGGCCCATTTGATTTAAGTTCACAGGAATGTTGCCTTGGTGGTTCCCTACCAAAATAGCTAAAATCGTTCCGCTCCGATGAGCAAGATGGCCGCCAGAGCTAAAAACAGAAACATCTTTAAACGCCAACTCCTGTACTCTTGGCCAATTTCATTCAAACTTCATGGAAATGTTGCTTAGGTGACTCTCTACCAAAATAGCTAAAACGGTTCCGCTCCAATGAGCAAAGTGACCGCCAGCGCTAAAAATAGAAAGCATCGTAAATTTACTTCAAACACGAACTCCTCCTTAACACTTGGACCATTTAGATTTAAATTTCACATGAATGTTGCCTAGGTGACACTAGGTGCCCGCCTAGGTGTCCGTCGTGCATCGTCCGTCGTCAACAATTTAATTTAAATGTGAACTCCTCCTAAATCCTTTGGCCAATTTGATTCAATCTTCACAGGGATGTTGCCTTGGTGACTCCCTACCAAAATAGCTCAAATAGTTCCGCTCTGACAAACAAGATGGTCACCAGAGTTAAAAAAAAAGATCACCAAACGACAACTGCTCCTGTACCCTTAGGTCTATTTCATTGAAATTTCATAGGAACGTTGCTTAGCTGAACCTCTACCAAAATATCTTAAACGATCCGGCTGTCGCGAAGACATCGCGAATTGATTATTTTATGCCATGTATCTGTGATATATGTCCACTGAGCCATCATTTCTATTCATGTTTGCAATTAATAAGCCTTTAACCAGTGCTTCAGCTGAAGTGCACGACCCGCCGGATGCTTTTAGCTTTATGAGCGTTACCATATATGGGTATGACGGCCATTTTGGTCATGTGACCTGGACCTAAAACGGTTCCCCAAATAAAAGCGCCTTATCGTAAGGAGCAAAAATATATCTTATACTTTAGTACTGTATTCTGAATCGTTTGCAGGATAAAATGCATTCTCACTTTTCCAATACAAAAGCATGTGTGTCAAAGTTTGACCCAGGCACAAAGAAGGTCAAGGTCAACCCAGGGTCACCAATTTAGCAATTTATGATGGGCCTACGTCCCAGATGCTATTTATCAAGTTTCGTGGAAATCTGCCCAGTGGTTCTGGAGAAGACTATTTTTGAAGGGTTTTTACCATACATGGCTTGGCGGCCATTTTGGTCATGTGACCTGGGCCCCATGAGCAAATTTTGGTTTCCCCCATCCCATAGAGGCTCCATATGAAATTTGACTTCAATCGGCCCAACGGTTTCCGAGGAGAAGCAGTTCGAAAATCTTCACATTTTTCGCCTCGGCGAGGCTATACTAAATTGAATGTAATATTTCGCAAGTTCATTGGTTAGATCTTATTGATATCTATCAGTATGCCAAAAAGTGTTTAAATATTCCAAGCGGTTAAGTCACTATTACCAATTTTCACAAACGGGTTACCGACGGACGGACAGACAGACAGACCATATATGGCTTGGCGGCCATTTTGGTCATGTGACCTGGACCCCATGAGCAAATTTCGGTTTCCCCCATCCCATAGAGGCTCCATATGAAATTTGACTTCAATCGGCCGAACGGTTTCCAAGGAGAAGCAGTTCGCAAATTTTCACATTTTTTCGCCTCGGCGAGGCTATACTAAATGGAATGTAATATTTCGCAAGTTCATTGGTTAGATCTCATTGATATATATCAGTATGCCAAAAATTGTTTAAATATCCCAAGCGGTTAAGTCACTATCACCAATTTTCACAAACGGGTTACGGACGGACAGACAGACTGACAGACTGACAAAATGACCGAATGACAGAATGACACGGTGATTTTAGGGCACTCTTAGAATGTCAACCGACTTCAGTCGGTCGCTTTTTCTGCGGGTCGTGCAATATTCAGTAGCATAAAGTCTTAAGTGGTTTTAAGTAATTTTAAGTGACTTTGACGTCTAAAGACGTAACGTCATGAGGATCTGACGTCAGAGAAAAATGACGTTGGATACCAGAAAGAAGAAACGATGGAAGGAATTTACAATAATTAATAGTTTTGGACAATTTAAGCATAGAAACTGTTGGAAATTTAACAGACAGGAGAGCATTCTGTTAATTTAAACCTTTCTCAATGATATATTTTCAAAATATTGGAAACAGCTAAATCGGACTATATAAAATTGTTCTTTAATATGGCAACAAATTAAATGACAGAAAATTCCATTGAGTTTTATACGGTTTCGCCACACCCGCTCCGGTGAACAAAATGGCCGCCACAGCTAAAAATAGAAAAAACACCGTAAATTTGCTTCAAAAGCAAGCTCAATCTTCACAGGAATGTTGCCTAGGTGTCTCCCTACCAAAATAGCTAAAATCGTTCCGCACTGATGAACAAGATGGCCGCAAGAGCTATAAATAGAAAACAATCATCAAACGACAACTCCTCCTGTATCCTGCCGCCAATTTCATTCAAATTTCTTTGGAATATTGCTTAGTTGAGTCTCTACCAAAATAGCTAAAACGGTTCCGCTCTGATGAGCAAAATGGCCCCCAGAGCTAAAAAAAGAAACACATCATACATTTGCTTCAAACGCGAACTCCTCCTAAACCCTTGGGCCAATCGGATTCAAGCTTCACTGGAATGTTGCCTGGGTAACTCCCTACCAAAATAGTAAATCGTTCCACTCTGACGAACAAGATGGCCGCCAGAGCTAAAAAATAGAAAAATCTTCAAACGACAACACCTCTTGTACCCTTGGGCCAATTTCATTCAAACTTCATAGGAATATTGCTTAGATGACTCTCTACCTAAGTGGCTAAAATCGATCCCGCTTCGATGAATAAACTGGCCACCAGAGCTAAATATAGAAATAAAAACATCGTAAAATTGCTTCAAATACGAACCCTACCTAAAACCTCGGGTAAATTTGATTCAAACTTCACAGGAATGTTGACTCCCTTCCAAAATAGCTAAAATCGTTCCGCTCTGACGAACAAGATGGCCACCAGAGCTAAAAATAGAAAACAAATCTTCAAACGACCAGCTCCCCCTGTACCCTTTGGCCAATTTAATTCGAACTTCATAGGAAGGTGGCTTAGATGACCCTCTACCAAATTAGCCTAAAAGGTTAAGCTCTGTTGAAAAAAAATGGCCACCAGAGCTAAAAAATAAAAAAAAAACTTCGTAAAGGGGGAGTTCCAAATCTGCCCATGCACAGATGTTCTTGAAACTTCAATTGTTGTTTACTTGAGGACTTTCAACTATATATATAACTTTGTTTCATTTGATAAATTACTTTAGGTCTCAGGAGAGCTCCCTGGGGTAGTCCCCTGTAGAGGTCATACACACATGTGAACTTTTCAGTCATAAATCAATAGGTATGATTATTTTCAAATTTCGTTGCTTTGATTGGCAACAAAACTCTATAAGGATTAATCTAATACAAAAAAATGTAAATGTGTCTATGTTTTTTAATTTTTCTGATAAATTTATTTTCAAAATTTCTTCTACTTTTCATGAAAATTTATAAACAATGAGATTTTCATCATAAGTGTTAGATGGGTGACTGATCTTGTCGTCCCAAGATATTGCATATAAAATAGGCTACATATATCCTCTATATAGCAAGCAAATTTCAGAAAAGTCAGAAACATGTAACATTGTTTTCGATTGCTAGATATGGGTTTAGGTCTATGTTTGTGCTAAAATCATTTGCAATATAAGGGGGCAAGATTTCCTTAAAGTGTATTTTTATTGTGTTTTTAATGACCATTTGGTGCCATGTTATCATACAAAGCTTAGCATAGGCATTTATGTAATAAAAACTCTCTCCCCACTCCCCACACCACCCGGCACACACCCCCACCTCCCCTAAAACACACACACATATACAAAAAGATACTGTTTACGGTCAGGCGTTTTAGTTTGACTTTTTTTCAAAAGTAAATGAGAACATACATTCGCAAAGTATACCGGTTCAGTCCAAAGATTTGAAAGAGAAAAAATAAAATGCATTCATGCACTGTTCATGATGAATGTTAGTTTTGACAGTTTTGCAAAAATGATAATCCTGAAAAAATTACATTATGGCAGAATAGGAATAAGACAAGTTAGATCTTTTTACCCTGTTTTATTTGGTCTTTCTGTATATTTTTAAACCTTGCAATGAAAAGACACTTGATGTCAGTAATACCCAATGACGTATTGAATCTGCTTAATAAATTACTTGCATAGTCCTATTTTTTCTTTAACTATGTTTGCTGTTGTCATTCTCTTCTTTAAAATAAAACAGCAGCCACTAAATTGCTAACTGTGAAGGGACAGACTGATTTTTCCATTTGTTCTAATGATTGATCGGTCATTTGTTGGTAATTTTTTCTTACATCACTTGGTCAAAGAGACTCACACTCCGCTCCCCCACCAAAGGTTTTGTGAGATCATGAAAACTATTGTCTGCATTGTTTCTTGGTTCATTATAACATCTGCAAAAGTGAAAGCTACAATGTCTTAGTCTTCAAAATAAATGAAGAGCTAGTTACACTGTAACTAGTTGTAAAATTGGCATTTGGTATACACTTCCCTAAATGAAATAGATGGAAGGCAAGTTGCTGTAACTAATGCATTTGATAGCTGATATATATTTAGATGTTGTAATACCATTCGCATTTTTAGTCATCTGTATGCAGTATTTGTCATCTGTGTTAAGTTTTCTAGCTTTGTATTCATCTGTTTTTGCAAATGGCGTATATCAGCTGTTAGTTGTACAATTAGCATATTTCTGGACCAAAATCTGCAGTTGGCTTTATATTTTCCCATAATATTGATAGCAAATATACCGTTTGCGCTTTTCGTCATCTGAAATAGTTCGAAAGCTGCACTGATCGGTCTTCTCTATAATACTAATTCATGTTACTCAAAAAATAACTGATTGCTTTCTGGACCATATTTAAGAATATAAATAGATCATATTTAAGAATATAACTTTCTGACACTAATTTGCACAGCAGGCGGCATTTGTTTGTGCTTTAGTCCAGATTTTGCGGGTGGGGGGGGGGGGGGCATTGTTAGAGTGACAAAAGAGCCAACACAATTGTGTTTCCATTTTGTCTACAGTAATCTGTGTATACAGTGAGCCAAAAGATAGAAAATATTGTCTGTGGTATTATGACATACCTGGCTCAGCCATAATAAAACATCATTACTCTTGGCCATTTAAGCAAGCTGTGCCATTCAGGTATGACAATCAGACATTTCAGTTCTGTGGTGTATTCCTTGCTTCCAAAGGATAACCCTTTTGTTGAACATATTTAACTTCACTACAGCTGGTGTCTTGGAATGTGTGGCGGCGGTAAAACGTCTCCCTGCCCTACATCATAGTGTAGATTATATTTTCTTGTCCTTTGGGATCATTGATTCCATTGTGGAATTTTGAAAATATCTGAGGGTCACTGATGAGGCCTAATTGGCCGAAACTAGCTAGTCTGGCCCAGAAAACTTGTACACTCCATATTTTTCAGTTCTGTGGTGTATTCCTTGCTTCCAAAGAATAACCCTTTTATAAAACATATTTTCAAACTTTTTTAGTAGACTGCATCAGTTCAGAGAGTCAAGCGATAGAACCATCCGTTTTACTTGCCATTTCAACAATCCGTGTCATAATAAGCTTCAGCAGGCTTCAGGATTACATTAAATGCAAAAACGCCTGTTAAGAAATCAAATATATTTTCAATAAAATCCGATTGAATTGTTAATGAGTGCTCAAAATGAATTGTGTTTTGGTGTTCCCCAGGGTACCATAACTGATACAAATGCTGATTAAATGAGCTCATACTACACAATCAAGGTTTAAACATACATATATTCATGTGTATATATATATTGATGAACAATTTCTCGATTGAAAATGTTATACCATATCTACAAATGGTTTGAAAAAAAAATATCTGACCACTTCTATTCAATGTTCAAATGCAGTATGTTACCGGTCTCAGATTTTCGAGAAAGTTTGGCAGATGTTCTACATGTACATGGACAATTTTCATATTAAAATGATGGGGTGACAAGAACTGCAATAATGTGAAATCAAAAGTCAAACATACTCCAAAAGATTTTATGGTTGTGAAATCTGGGGTCTGTTCCATATGAAATCGATCATGGTCTATGGAACTTCAAATGAACAATAGCAAATGTGATACAAAAATAATCACAAATGACTACAAAGATGCCTGAGAACAAAATAACTCCAAAACATAAGAAGCTGTAATGTATATGTACACTTGTTTGAGGGTACCCCTATTTTTGAAAGTGGAAATAAACAAAACATTGTAGATTTATAATGAAAACAGATATGAGAGTGAAATAGTTAAGAAATGAAAAATCATTTACCAGGCATTAATTATGCATAATATCATGGAAATCTGTGCGTGAGCAGAACGCTATGGAAATTTACAATAGGCTTGAACTCCCCCTTTGCTTCAAACGCGAACTCCTCCTATACCCTCGGGCCTTTTTTATTTAATTTCACAGGAATGTTGCCCAGGTTTTTCCTACCAAAAAAGCTAAAATCGTACCACTCTCCCGAACAAAATGGCCACCAGAGCTAAAACAGAAAAACAATCTCTAAACGAAAATTTCTCCAGTATATATTGTGGAAAGTTGTTGTTTTTCGCTTGTGGTCAATACAAATTGAAAATGAACTGATTTTGTGTCTTTTTGGAGGATATTTGGGCTGAAAATAAATATGTGATTATTTGTACCTCTGAATTAGACGTCTTCTTAACTATTATGCAATGTAACTTTACTGGTTCGAGCATCGTTTGAACGATGAATATATGTTCGAGACGGAGGAATTTTAGGACTCTGGGGTTGTTTTCACAGCGCCATGCCCGTGGGGTATAGTTCTGCTAGATAGGGTGTGTTGTTTGTGCTCATTCGAATCGCCTCTTTGAGGCGTTTCTGATTGGAACACATGATATGCCTTTTTGTGTTGGCATGTCGGTCCTGAATTATTATTATTATAATTCTGAGCTGGAGCTATGGGAAGAACTCTGCTGGGACTTAAGGCGTGTTTGATTTAGCAAATGTAAATGGACCATCTGTGTTCGAAACATTGAAGTTACACTGTAATATACAATGTCAAAATTAAAACAGCCATTCAATATCCTCTTTTTTGCATACATATTACTTTTTTCCTGTTTTTCTCTACTCTTACTCATGGATTGGTGGGTGGCGGGGCGCGCATGTGGAGTGACTACTCCATGTATCGTCGTGCTTGTCAAGTTAAAATGATGGCAACTTTCCTATCATTGTACTTCTTTCATCTATAACATGAATTTATTTCGAAGTAAGAAGCACTTTGCCGTCATGCCAGTTTGGCGTTGTGGAGGTTGTTTTATCCTTTTACTTCACTTTTTGGTATTAACAGCAGTATATAAACATTCAATACTGACTTTTTCAATATTACAGTCGGTGCAAGACAGCGAAAAATTGGGTCTTAATATCCATCTATATAACTTCTACCGTCGTGCAAAACCAAGTAGCAAAAGGATCGAAAATATTGAATTTACGTCCAATATTGCCGTGATGTTTTTTTTTTTTTTTTTCATGTCTGCTTACAATTTGGCTTGTGTCTCTTATATTTTTATCCGGCGATGTTCATCCGAACCCCGGACCGCTATCGGAGCATTCTCTAAATAGCTCAGTCTCTTCATTAAGTACAAATGCAACTGTTTACGTCTTACTCACAACTTATTCATTGTTCACTATAATGTGCAAAGTTTGTTTTTCAAAAATTGGATATATTACATACAGAACTGATTGACTTTGACATTCTCTGCTTCTCTGAAACATGGCTAAACGCATCCATAGACACGGAAGATTTAATGCTGCAGTCTTTTAATAGGCCTGAGAGGAAAGACCGAGCTGGATATTCACACGGGGGCGTTATACTGTACGTCAAAGAAGAGCTACATTACAAGCGTCGCAACGATCTAAAAATACAGAATGTAGAAAGTATTTCGATTGAAATTGTAAATTCTCATAAACATATCCTAGTAGGCTTATTCTACAGACCTCCTAATTCGAACTCTCAAATTTTTTCCAACATTGAAGATTCAATTGGTCTAGCAGTTGATACAGGTATAAATGATATAATATTAACCGGAGACTTCAACCTTAATGTGTATAACAATAGCGCTCTAAGAAAAATTTAATCAGTCTGTTCGCAGGGTGACAGGACATCTCGACCCCTAACAAACTCGGCCCCTGACAAACTCGGCCACTAGCAAACTCGGCCCCTACAAAGTCTGCCCCTGACAAACCCGGCCCCTAAAATTAGAATATGTATATATTAGTGTTGGAATTGACTTAATCAAACGATTACACATATTTTTAATGTACATATGCCTAATTACCTTTTGAACTCTTTTTGATGAAATTATGAGTAACCCATCTCACATATGTGAGTTAAATGAACCTAATGCCGTTGATTGAACCAGTGTATGACACGCCGCTGTGGGCCCACTGTCACTCACCTTCTGATGTAATTAATAAATTAATTGATTGATTAGTGTGTAATTACATCTCTGTCACTAGTATGTTCTGTTGCGCACTAACAAAAATTGAACCATTTTGTATTTATTTGCAGGGTTTGACCATTCCACAGACATTAGCCTTTTTTCTATTAATACCAATGATTTTGATTATTTGACACCCCCGTCAGCATTGTATAGGTCATTTTCCGCCATCAGCTGCAGGTCCATCGGGCAGCCGTCCTCTGAACCTTCTCAACCTGTTGAACCTGAGTTTTTACATGGGGATGCCAAACAGGTGATGCATACTCTAGTTGAGGTCTAACCAAGGATCCTTTGTCTGCCTAGGTGCAAAAGCCAAATTGCGTCTAAGAAACCCTAATGTCCTAGTTACCTTAGAGGCTGTTCATGAAAGTATGACGGCCCCGCCCGTCGGGGCTTGAAGAGATATATGGGCTGCGTGATGCTTCCACGCAGAGCTGAAACCGACCCGCACACGAGTACTGGTAAACCGCTTAGAGGATCTAAGCCTGCCCAGGCAAAGCGATGCGAGTCGGCCCGTCCATGGTTATAATCCCTGTTGGTTTCATTGGGTGGCAGGGCTGGAGATGTCATTTCATGTTAATGTCTGGTAAAAGTCCAACAAAATTGGAAGCAACGTCTCCCAAATGACTTTTACAGTGTTGACGGGGACGTTAAACCGCAAATCAAACAAAACCAAATCATGAAAGCATGAAATCAGCGGATGGCCTGCAAAGTTACTTAACACCGGAGGGGTTTATATAAACGTTGCTAGCGCTACGCTTTCATACTTTCATGAACGGCAGAAAAATAAAGTTTCTTTCTTAAAACATTATTTATCTTATATCTGCTAAACAAACAGATTGCGAGTACTCGATAGAACCATCGGGGCGGTTCTATCGATCGAGCCCCCGTAATCCATCTTTCGAGCCAAAATAAGAAAATATCACAATTTTTCATCTTAAAATATCCATTTTTGACCCAAAAATTGACAATGTATTTGTATAGGAGTGGTTTCGTAATGAACGTCGCAAACGCACAATCAGATCATGGAGAACCATGTATATCATGGCCTATATTGTTTTCTATTTGTTTTTGTTTTGTTTATGTCATTTTGAAGACGCTGCTTCCAATTTTGTGGGACTTTTACCCTACATTGAGATAAAATGACGTCTCAAGCCCTGCCGCCCGATGGAACATGAAACATATTTTTCTTACTTCTGCTATAAACATAGATTTAGGGTACTTGTTAGAACCCCATTGACAGGGCGATTCAAACAAGTACCAACAATCTATGTTTTTGAGCGATTTGGGTGCTTGTAAAAATGGCAACGACGAGGCGGTTCTTACAAGAACCAACAATCTATGTTTTTGAGAAGAAAAAAGTAAATTTATATAAACCCTTATAAACCCCAGTTTTACTATATAAAAGTGTGGTTGCATGTGGTCAAAATTATATAGGCATGTTTTCGTGATGCCACACTCAATTCTAACACCGTCCCAATTATAGCGTGGGTTTTCGCGATATTTTATCGCGGATAAAGATTCGTATTAAAAACGATAAATATGCTCAAACTTTCTGTGAAACTACCTATCAACCTTCCAAATTGATTCTCGGAAACAAAAACATAGTATTTTAGGACCTAAATGCTGCCAGGGACTGAGTTTTTAGGGACGGAGTTGAATGGGGGCCGAGTTTGCTAGGGGCCGAATTTGTCAGGGGCCGGGTTTGTCAGGGGCCGAGTTTGTTAGGGGCCGAGATGTCCATAAATCGTTCGCAGTATTCCCTATATCAGTCTATCAACGAACCCACTCATTTCAACACTCATCATCTATTATCGAGTTGCTATTTACGAGCAACAGAGAAATAAAAATCAAAAGCCTTATTGCCAGTGGTGTAGGCGAACCCTTCCTACAGCAAAATATACGATAACTTTGCCCGATATACGCCATTATTAAATTACAAAGCCTAAATATAAATCTTTTGTACGACATATTTGGTACTATGATAGAGGCGATTACAATGCACTTCGGAACAAGGCACGTCTTGATGACTGGAATTCACTCTAGGATAATGACATTGATGTTTATGCCAATAACATTACAAATCATGTCTCCACTTTAGCCACAGAATGACTACCAAATAAAATAATTATACGCCCGGCATACGAAGTATGCTATGGGGGTATATAGCTTTCGTCCTGCCGTTCGTCCGTCCGTCCGAGTTTCCGTCCTTCCGTCTGTCCGTCCGTCCGTCCTTCCGTCCGTCCGTTAACATTTTGTTAAAGTTTTGCGTTAAAGTTTCTAAGAGGTTGTATCTTCTGAACCCTTTGATAGATTTAGTTGATACTTACATTGAAGTTACATACTGGTCTAAAGATTTCATTGATGCATGTCCCCACCCCCACAGTGACCTTGAGGTCAAGGTCACAGACTTAGAAATTTTACATTTTGGTTAAAGTTTTGCGTTAAAGTTTCTAAGAGGTTGTATCTTCTGAACCCTTTGATAGATTTAGTTGATACTTACACTGAAGTTACATACTGGTCTAAAAATTTCATTGATGCATGTCCCACCCCCCACAGTGACATTGAGACCAAGGTCACAGACTTAGAAATTTTATGTTGGTTAAAGTTTTATGACAAAGTTTATAGATGCCTGTATGTTGTAAACTAAGACAAATTCAGTTGATACTTGCATCAATGTTGCATACCAGTCCAAAGATTTTGAGATGCATGTCGCTTCCCCACCCACAGTGACCTAGACCTCAGGGTCATGGACTTAGAAAGTTTACATTTGGTTAAAGTTTTATGACAAAGTTTATAGATGCCTGTTACATAATGTTCTAAACTCTGAGACAAATTCAATTGATACTAGCATCAATGTTGCATACCAGTTCAAAGATTTCATTGATACATACCCCACCCTGCTGCTTCAGTAACATTGATGCCACCACCCCTTCAGTAACTTTGATGCTCTCACTCCCTTGGTCCATTTAGAAAGATTATGTTTGGTTTAGATTTTATAAGCATATTATAGATTCTTATAGCTTCTTGACTTCTTCATTCATGTTACATACAAGCTCGAAAGATATATCAGAGGGTGGCACTGGCCGGAGGTATACTGTGACACACTGGTCGCTTTCTCTAGTTAGAATTAAACCCCAGGAACCTCCTTGGATAACATCACAAATAAAAGAAAATATAAGGAAACGCAAAAGGTTTTACAAAAAAGCTACAAGAACAAGTACCTATCTATCTATCTATCTTCTGATACTGCGTCGGTCACATTTGACCATTACCGCAGGTGTATATTACATACACTCCAGTTTTGCAGGATGAAAGCCTACACAGTAATCATGTAATTACGGTAGGGATCTTTAACCTGTACAGGGGATGGTTCTCCCTGCACAGGGGGCCTCCAGTTAACGAAGGACGGTGCACTTAATGACATTCATCCCTGCAAATGATGCCAATGGAGCGTGTTCGGACACCGAAATTTTATCGCCGCTGCCGGGGATCGAACCCGGGACCTCTAGCATCAGAGGCAAGTGCACTAACCACTGAGCTATCACGCTCCACTATGGACTGGACCAAATTTAAAACATTGCACAATAAAACAACACAAATCATCCGCGATTCGAAACAAGCACTCCATGAAAAAATTACTGCAAAACTTACTTCACAAACTCTCTCTTCTATGGACTGGTGGTCAACTTTAAAATATTTTATTACGCCAAATAGCAAATCTCAGCTACCCCCTATCGAACATAACAATATATATTTGTATACCGATGACCATGACAAGGCTAATATTTTAAACTACTACTTTCAGAGCCAGTCGAGTCTGAACGACCAGAACGCACATTTGCCAGCTATCTTGCCAACACCAATAACATCAGAATTAAATAGCATTGTCCTTACAACAGAAGAAGTTGAATATGTGCCTAAAATTTTACCAGTCAATAAAGCAACTGGTCCCAACGGACTCAGAAATCGTATCATACGTGAACTGTCCCAAGAACTATCTAATCCTTATTGTTCTCTTTTCATTCATTCGTTGCGTACTAGTCTAGTTCCAGGTTCTTATTAAGAAGCAAATGTCTGTCCTGTCCCCAAAAAAGGCGATTTGTCTGTTGTTTCTACTGAGCTCGGAAGATAAAGTACTCGGAAGACTTGTATTCAAACATTTCTATAACCATCTTCGAGATAACAATATTCTCTCTTCTTTACAATCCAGCTTTATTCCCGGTGACTCCACCATTAATCAATTAACATACCTCTACAATGTCTTTTGTCAAGTACTAGATGAGGGTAAAGAGGTTAGAGCTGTCTTCTGTGACATCAGCAGAGCTTTCGACCGTGTCTGGCACGACGACCTAATATTGAAATTACAATCAGCTGGTGTCACAGGACAAGTACTTGCCTGGTTCAAAAGCTATCTGAATAACAGAATGCAAGGTGTAGTTATACCAGCTGCCACATCTATTCGTGCAGGGGTTACTCAAGGTTCGATCCTCGGTCCATTACTTTTTTTGTTTATATAAATGACATTGTTACCGACATAGGCTCTAACATACGCTTATTTGCCGACGACACAAGCCTTTACATAGTTGTTGATGATCCGATCTCCGCTGCAGGATGTATCAATGCCGATCTTCAAAAAAATATCACGATGGGCAGCCACATGGCTAGTTTCCTTTAACCCCACAAAGACCGAAGCTCTTCTGGTGTCTCGCAGATTGATTAGAAACAGGCATCCACCTATTTGCATGCAAAATCAACCTATTACGGAAGTTAATAATAACAAACATCTAGCATAGGCCTTTTAAAAGTTAAATATATAGTTTCTAATGACTTTCTGTCTAATTTAAATTTAAGTTTTCTCATAATATTAATCCTTGTCCATGGCTTTTCAATAATATAGCTGATGTGACGATGCCAAGTACAGTCACTGGAAAAGTATATTCCAAGAATATGGAGATGTACTCTGGGATAATTGCAGTCAATATGAAAAAATCAATTATATAAAATTCAGAATGAAGCAGCAAGAGCCGCGACTGGTGCAACAAAATGAGTATCTATTAACGACCTATATAATGAAATTCAGTGGGAAAGTCTCGAAGAGAGACGTAAAAAACATAAACTGTCTCTATTCTATAAAATGAAAGCTAATCTCTGTCCGACCTATCTTTCGACCCTTGTTCCACAAACAGTCCAATACAGATCACGCTATAATCTAAGAAATTCCAACGACCTTGATCAAATTAATGCCCGAACTACACTCTATTACAACTCGTTTCTACCTTCTTTCAGGGCATGGAATGAGCTCTCAGAAGCAGCGACACAAATTGAATCTGCAAATGCTTTAAAGAATTTTATAAACAAAAACAAAACACTTGTTCCCAAACATTATTACAGCGGCAAACGAAATACCCAAATCTTGCATATGCGCTTAAGAACAAACTGTAGCTCCTTAAATCTCCACCTCTTTCTGAAGAATATATCTGTCTCACCTCTATGCAGCTGCGGGAGCATTGAAGACAACCAACATTACTTCTTCCACTGTATGCAATATCAGAGACAGCGAGGGGAACTCTTAAATGAAATCGCAAGGTACCCCAACCTCAAAAGTAGTTCTTTATGGCGACCCATCACTATCCCAAGACATAAATGCTGCTATATTCGCAAATGTACACAAATATATTACCGACACGAAACGCTTTTAAATATGCAAATGAACTCTACGCCGACTCTCCTACCAATTCACAAGATACAGTCCAACCTGTATTATTCAAGCACCTATGGGATACCCAAAATTAGCTTGCTTAAGACAGGTGCTTGCTTAATTCAAGGTGAAATTTAATGCATTTGTCTTTTTTTGGATCCAAATGTATGCTTGCTTAAGACAGGGTGCTAGCTTAATAAAGGTGGCCGCTAATACAGGTTTTACTTTATATGGATCCGTTACCTATACCCCGCGTCCTAGCACTCACCAACCCTGCTTTTCTTTTTTTTCTTTTTTTTTAACTCACCTGTCACGTAGTGACAAGGTGAGCTTTTGGGATCACTTTTTGTCCGTCGTCCGTCGTGCGTCCGTGCGTCCGTCCGTAAACTTTTTCTTCAAACAACATCTTCTCCTAAACCACTGATCGGATTTTGACCAAACTTCACAGGAATGATCCTTAGGTGGTCCCTTTCAAAGTTGTTCAAATGGTTTCGGTCTGTTGCACATCTAGGTCACAGGAGCTAAAAATAGATTTTTTTTACTGAAAATTTTAAAAATCTTTTTCTCTGAAACCGCAAGGCCCAGGTTTTTGATATTTGGTATGAAGCTGTATCTAGTGGACCTCTACCAAGATTGTTCAAATTATAGCCCTGGGGCCAAAAATGCCCCCGCCCCGGGGGCATTTGGTTTTACATAGGCTTATATAGGGAAAATATTTAAAAATCTTCTTCTCTGAAAACGCAAGGCCCAAAGCTTTGATATTTGGTGTGAAGCTTCCTCTAGTAGACCTCTATCAACATTGTTCAAATGATAGCCCTGGGGCCAAAAATGCTCCTGCCTTAAGGGCCTTTGGTTTTACATAGGCTTATATGGGGAAAATCTTTAAAAATCTTCTTCTCTGAAACCACAAGGCCCAGGTCTTTGATATTTGGTATGAAGCTTTATCTAGTGAACCTCTACAACGATTGTTCAAATTATAGCCCTCGGGCCAAAAATGCCCCTGCCCCGGGGGCCTTTGGTTTTACATAGGCTTATATAGGGAAAATCTTTAAAAATCTTCTTCTCTGAAACCGCAAGGCCAAAGTCTTTGATAGTTGGTGTGAAGCTTCATCTAGTTGACCTCTATCAAGACTGTTCAGATTATAGCCCAGGGCCAAAAATGCCCCCTTCCCGGGGCCCTTTGGTTTTACAAAGGCTTAAATAGGCAAAATATTTAAAAATCTTCTTCTCTGAAACCACAAAGCCCAGGTCTTTAATATTTGGTTTGAAGCTTCATCTAGTGGACCTTTACCAAGATTGTACAAATTAAAGCCCTGGGGCCAAAAATGCCCCCGCCCTGGGAGCCTTTGGTTTTACATAGACTTATACAGGGAAAATCTTTAAAAATCTTCTTCTCTGAAACCGCAAGGCCCAGTTCTTTGTTTTTTGGTGTGAAGCTTCATCTAGTGGACCTCTATCAAGATTGTTCAAATTATAGGCCTAGGGCGAAAAATGCCCCCACCTGCAGGCCCTTTGGTTTTACATTGGCTTATACAGGGAAAATCTTTAAAAAAACTTCTTCTCCAAAACCGGATGGCCCAGTTCTTTGAAATTTGGTGTGTAGCTTCATCTAGTAGACTTCTACCAAGATTGTTCAAATCATAGCCCTTGGGTCAAAAATGCCCCTGCCCCGGGGCCCTTCGTTTTTACATTGATTTATACAGGGAAATTTTTAAAAAATCTTCTACTCTAAAACCGCAAGGCCCAGGTCTTTGATATTTGATGATAAGCTTCATCTAAATTGTTCAAATTATAGCCCTAGGAAATAGAAGTCAAGACAATGAAAACCTTTGAAAATATTCTTGTCTGAAAGCAGAAGGCCAAGGTCTTTGATATTTGGTATGAAGCTTTGTCTTGTGGATTTCTACCAAGATGGTTCAAATATAGTCCTGGGGGCAAAAATTGGCCGCCCAGGGGACCCCAAGGTTTATATAGACCTATATAAGGAAAACGTTTAAAAATCTTGTCTGAAACCAGAAGTCTCCATTCTTTTATATTTGGTATGAAGCTTCACCTTTAAGACCACTACCAAGATTAATCATATTATAGCCCGGGCCAATAATGGCTTTCCCACGGACCCACTTGATACCCTATGGATCAGGTGAGCGATCCAGGGCCATCATGGCCCTCTTGTCTTCTTTTTGTTTTCTTTTGTACCGTACTATTTTTTCTCTGTTTTCTTTTTATGGCAGTTCTTACTGCATTTCATCCAAAGTTTCATTTATTTTGTTTTGTAAATATATCTACCTTTTGGTATGTTCCTGTTTCTGTTTCCAGTTCTAATTATTTAATTAGTTATATGTCAGTATGATCCTAAGTACACATTATTTGACAAACAACCGCCTGAATTTATACAATATTAAGCATGTAAGGAGGAGAACTCAATAAGTAAAGTAGAAGTAAAACAAAGATCAGGAATTGATACAATTAACTTACTCCACACATAAAAGACACCAAAGGGAAAGAAATACAAACATTAAGCGACAAGACCATAATGGAAACCTAAACAAAGGAAGGCCATAAGGACAGTTACTTTCCCACAAAATGGCCATACGGCCATCCAAAACAAAAAGACAAAAGTGATACACACAGTAAGTAACAAACAACAACATAAATAAATCGCCACAGAAGAGCCGCCTTGGAACGTACTTGTGATTTCGTTCTTATCCTATGATTTGTTTGTATTTACTTGCTTGTATAATTTATATTAATTCCGAAATAAATATGTTTAAACCAAACTTCTAAAGAACGTTGCTTAAGTGACCCTCTACCAAAATTGCAAAAATAGTTCTGCTAAGATTAGCAAAATGGCCACCAGAGCTAAAAATGGAAACAAAATTTGGTACAAATACGAAGTCCTCCTTTAAAACATGAGCCAATTTGATTCAAACTTCACAGGAGTGGTGCTCAGATGACTCCCTAGCAAAATAGCTTAAATAGTTTGCTCTGACGAACAAGATGGCTGCCAGAGCTAAAAATAGAAGACTGTCGTAAATTTGTTTCAAACACGAACTTCTCCTCAACCCTTGGGCCAGTTTCATTCAAACTTCATAGGAATGTAAGTGCAACAGTTATGTTTCATGGGATGTCTGTTACCCACATGACTTTCAGAAGCTATGCGACACTTTGATATGAGGTGAGCGATTCAGGGCCATCTTGACCCTTTTGTTGTGATATGATTTTCACAGCGCAGGGATATGCGATGGCATGTCATCGACTTGCTCCAGTTGTCACTAAACTACCTCCCCTTTTTAACTCTTACCATGCTGTTCACGACAACCCCTTTCTTTGGAAACAGTGTAGATTATGATCAGATGGCTTCTGAAGAAGCCATCTGATCAGGATCTACACTGTTTGACATTCAATTTATGAATTTGTAGGAATAAATTACATCAAGTAATCTGATTGGTTCAAAGTCAGAAATGGGTGTGGCTAAACTGAATATTCAGCAAGAGAAGGGTTAAACAAAATATCTTTTGTTATTCATAACCATGGGTAATCGGGCTTTTATATTTCACATGCGTATTCCGTTGAAAATCACTTACTAGAGACCCCCAAAAACTGAGTTTCTTAGTCTTATGGCTTGTGATTTACAGGCTCTTGCAGGAAAGGGGCCTTACATTTTCTTCCTATTTTTGCATTCTTTGTTGAAACTCACTAACTAGGAAACCAAAACACCCCACTGAGTTTCTTGGTCTTATGGTTTATGATTTACAGGTCCTTGCAGGAAAGGGGCCTTACATTTCTTCTTATTTTTGCATTCTTTGTTGAAAATCACTAACAACCTGAGCTTCTTTGTCTTATGGTTTAACCCTTATCTTGCAGAATATTCATTTAAGCCATACCCATTTCTGCCTATCAACCAATCAAACAACTTGATGTAATTTATTGCTTCAAATTCATTAACTTCATGTCAAACAGTGTAGATCCTGATCAGATGGCTTCTTCAGAAGCCATCTGATCTGGATCTACACTGTTTCCCAAGATAGGCATTGCTGTGAACAGCAAGATAAGGGTTAAGCGTTTCATACTTTGATCATTGCCTTCACTTCTATTTTGCGGGCAGCTACTATATTTGTTGTTTTTTTTTCTATCTGGCATTAATTTCAACACATATAGTGGATGGATGCTTTTATATTTTACGACCCTTTCAACAGTATTTCAGTCATATCAAAATCATGTGCAGTTAAACCCCATATTTCATACCTCAATTCAGTGTACAGGACCACCATATTTTTTCTCTTTCACTAACATAACCCTCCTACTAGTGTGCATCTACGGGGAGCATACTTCGGTTCCACCAGTTCTCTTGTTATACTTGGTACAAACTTGCATCTAGGTATGCAATTATATTTCAAGCACCCATATTTGATCTTGACGTACATTTCATATTCACCGACGTGAACTATTGCATCAACCCTAGCGTTCGCCTTAATGTTTAAGTCCATTTCCAAAGAACTTCAAGGGCTTCATTAATTATAGTTGGTACAAGCTTGCATCAAATAATGGCAACTTTTATGCAAGCATCTATGTTTGACCTTGGCCTACATTTCATGGTTCATTGATTTTGCCCCCCCCCCCCAGCCCCCCCCCCCCCCCCCAAACCCACTCCCCAACCCCACTCCCACCACACACGTACACAAAGGCGCGATATATTTTAATTGTTGCATTGTTCAAAGCAGTTAAACCCTTTTTGTACCAAATGGAATCTTACTCCTTATATATGGGAGGAGTCCATTTCAAAATTTGGGGCTGTGGGTGGGGGGGGGGGGGGGTGGGGGGGGGGGGTGCGTCAGGTTGTGTTTTCTTCAAAATTTATTTGGAAAATGGCTGATTTTTTTTTTTTTTTTTTTGCAAACAGTGTATGCCCTGATTAGACGCCGCGTGCTGAGGCGTCTGATCTGGGTCTGCATTGTTTGCCAGGGTACACTTTTTGGGGTTTCCGGTACATAATGGGTTAAAATGGTTAAGGGTTTGGTTAAACATTTCTTTTGTCAATTTTATTTTATTTTTGGCAATATTTGGGGCAACAACCAAACTGTCTTTTGATATGGGTTACAATATGATCGATTTTGAAGCCAATGTTCTTTCTTCTGTCTATCTTCTGTCACGTGGCAGGCACTGCGGCTTCTGTAATACCTCTCCGAGAAGAGCTAAATCGAACTAGGCATTATCACAGAATCAAAGGCATACGTATTCATTACGAAAAACACGCCTATACAAATACATTGTAAACTTTACCTCCGAAAAATCGAAGTTTTTAGATGAAAAATGGTGATATTTTCTTATTTCTGCTCAAAAAAAATAAGATTTACCCCTGTAAACCTGGGGTTTACAATATAAAAGTGGGGTTCAAGGGGGTCAAAGTTTTATAGGTGTGTTTTCGTGATGTAATGGGAATGGGAACACCTTCAGGGGAGGCAACTCCTGTAAAAGTATTTTGTCTCCCATATCAATAGGGGTCAACTCTTAAGGGAAAGAATTTGCTCCTGAGGAGCAAATTCTTTCCTTTAAGAGTAGACCCCTTTTTCATTGGGGCAGGGCTTATAGAAAAGCGAACAGGAAGTCCCGAAAGTTGTCTCCCTTTGAAAAATGGCGGAAAAATCCGTCAGGTGTTCCCATTCCCCTTAAAACCAGGCATCATTTTATTTATTTTTCAGCACTATAGTTCCTGATGAAGATGCTTATCTTAGACATTTTCGAGCATGTAGACAACGGACCGGATTCGGATGTGAAAACGATCGTGACGCTGTAGTCGACACATCAGTCGCAGAATGGTCCTCGTGCATTAAAGACAATGTTTATGCAGCGCGGAAGAGGATATTTGGAAATGAAAGAACACCATTGTAACAAAACATTACGACATTGTCAACGGCCCCCGCCCATCGGGGCTTGAAGAAATAGATGGAATTCATGATGCTTCTACGCAGAGCTGAAACCGACCGCACACGAGTACTGGTACACCACTTAGAGGAACTAAGTCTGCCCAGGCAAAGCGGTGCGAGTCGGACATCCATGCTTATAAACCCTATTGATTTCTTTGGGAGACAGGACTTGAGATTTCATCTCAATGTCGGGCAAAAGTCCCACAAAATTGGAAGCAACTTTTCCAAAACGAACTTTACAGTGTTGACGGGGACGTTAAACCTGAAATCAAACAAACAACATACTCGATAGTTATAGCTTGCTTGTTGGGACGACTGTCAATCGACCCAAAATTACTTAGCGCAGTAGTTTTACATATTGATGTTCACGTGACTGTCACTGATTGGATTTTTTTTGCATGTGTGTGTGGGTGGGTGGGTGGGTGGGGGCTTTGGGTGCTTTATTGTTGATTATACGTGGCCATAATCCTCAGCCTTAGTTCTGCCCTGATTAACTCATTTTTTTTTCAGTCTGCATGCAGGATTTCTAACTCACCCATGCAACATCTCCGAGAACATAAAAATCAAACGCATATACAGAAATGAAACAGCGACGAGGACTCAACAGCATGAAATAATTGAAATACTGGAGCAGGGGAAACCAACAGTTAGACTCTGGTGGGCGCGACCAGAGACAGAGCACCAACCGGTATATAATAAAAAGATTTTCTTGTCTACCGACCTTAATATTTTCTAGCACTTTTGAAAATTTTCATAAAACTAACAAAAAAGCAATAATATAACTTAAAAAGTCTGCTCTTTTCCTATATTGATGCTCTTAATCTCATAATTTCAATGTTTTCTAGTAATATGCCTGGAATTAAACACTTTAAAAGATGTTTGCTCTTTTTCCATCAAATAAAAAGTTGACAAAATATAAAAAGTTTAATCGACCTATCGACCCTAATTTTGTCGGCATTTTAGCGGGAACACAGCTGTTTTTAGGCCTCACCATATTTAAGAAGTTTGGCAGTTAACAGTTTATTACGAGTGTTGAAGTCAGTTACATTACTAGACGCTCTGGCAAATCGAATTAATTGCGAAATATAAACGCATCTACAATAGATCAATGTAATCCAAAAACGGGTTTTCGATGTCAGTTTGCTTTATTTAATTGGAGTTCCGGAGGGTAAATTTGACTGATCAAAGTAGGCATTGAAGTAGGCATTGCCAATATTTAATAAATAATCAAAATGTCAAAACGTCGACCCTCTTTACTACGTCAATGGTCGATGGTCCCAGCGGCGACGTTTTCTCGGTGCTTTTTATCCGCTGCTTCTCAGCTGTCGTCGGTAATTGCTGAATTTGATCTAAGCATGTGCATATTTTCTCTTTTCATGTCTTACCAATCGCCCACATTACTGCACAGGCTCCATCTTATAAATCTTATTAGGGAAAAAATCTAAATGATTTAACTGAGCAAACATCCCAAAGTGAATATTCCCTTATCTTCAATGTAATGAAAAAATGTCTTTTTTAATTCTGAAGAACAAAAATTTAAACATCATGGTCATGTCAGAAGGCGTATAAATCTCTCACCTTTCAACATGACAATATCTATATAAAATTTTGTACCAAGTTATATAGACAAAGTGTGGGTATTTCGATGGTTACGAATCGCGCAAACATTTACGCTGATTTGTTCTTTTTCTGTTATGAAAGAGACTTCACGATGTTCCTTTCTGTAGCAATGCAAACTGAAACAGAAATGAAGGCAATCAGGAATCGATAAATTTGCTTCAATCTTTAATTGCACGCCAGCTAATCGGGCCCCAAACTCATTGCCGGATCCGGCCCAAAGACTTACTTAAACACTTTAAGAAATTTCGGTTGGTGCTCTGTCTCTTGTCGCGCCCACCAGAGTCTAACTGTTGGTTTTCTTTTGATCCAGCATTTCAATTATATCATGCTGTCGAGTCTTCATCGTTGTTTTATCACTGTATATGCTTTTGATTTTTATATTCTCAGAGATGTTGCATGGGTGAGTTAAAAATCCTTCATGCGGACTGAACAAATTATTTAACAACGGCAGAACTAAGGCTGAGGATTGTAAACACGTTTAATCAATAATAAAGTACCCCTTACATCCCCACACAAACAAGCAAAAAAAAAAAAAAAAAAAAAGATACTTTTGTTGTGGTTTATAATTGTTGTAATTTGTCTTTAAATGTATATACTGCTTATATCTTTTCAATTTTGAATGGATATCTGGCCATTTTGAGAGGAAGAAAATGTCATTTTTGCTTTCCGTTTTTTACGTTTTAATTATGTTGAAGTTGTTTTATGTTGGTATTTTTCCCTTGTTGCGAGGATTGCGGCCGCATAAAAACGATTTAAGCACCCCCCCCCTCCCACCCCCACCCCCGAGAGGAATTCGTTTTACTGGCCGTTCCAAGGCGGTTCTTCGATCGCGGTCTATTTTTGTTATTGTTTGTCTTTGAGTGTGTGTGTGGCTTATAGCAAACACACGAAGTGTTTGCTTTACTGTAGAGAGACTGGAACAACATACTTAGGCACCCAAATCTCGCCTGGAATCTCGTTCAATTCCTCGCGATAATCCGCCATCTTTACAGAGTTCATGAGAATTGTATTCCTATCAAAAAATGCTTCTCAAAACCAAAAGGAGTTAAGACATATTACAACAGAAACACAAAATGAGTCGAAATAATTTTAAAAAGTCTTTTCAAGACCGATGCATCAAACGCTGAAGTTTGGTCGCGGGAAAGCTTCGAAACTACGTCACGCGTTTAAATCAACTGAAACGTACCGCACTGAGCCGCAAAGGTTAGACGGTAAAACCCAGCACCGCGACTGGACCAACGAGTAACCGGAGCATATGCCGAAGCATTTACCGGAACTTCTCGGTAGGGTGGAAAGCGCTTCTCGTCTGGCCAAGCAATTACAACTTATCGCAAACTGTCACTCAGGGGTATAAAATAAAGCCATGGAAATTGTATGAGACACAAAGAGCTATCTGGCTACCTGTGGATTTCTACCTTCCGAAGATTTACAAAATGATGATAAGCCCCAAATCTATAGTATAACGCTAGTGCTTCAGGGTACTTTAAAGTTCACACGCTGCAGATTAACTGAGTCACCAACTTAAGATAGATAGATAGATAGATAGATAGATAGATAGATAGATAGATAGATAGATAGATAGATAGATAGATAGATAGATAGATAGAAAGAAAGGGGTGTAAATGAGTGTGTTTGCTCAAAAGGCAGTGCCTTTATTTCATATTATATTTTTGTTTCGGAAAGCCGATTGGCCATTTTGTGGGAAGGTAACTGTCGTTTTGGCTTTCCGCTATTGATGTTTTACATTAGGGTCAAGTTATTTCATGTTTTTGTTTCTTTCCCTTGGTGTCTCTGATGTCCACTGTCCAAACAACAAGCCCCTACTCCAGTACTAGTTTGATAGTCCTTAAATTCGCAGTCGTCGTCTAGAATATACGCTCTATTTGTTTAGCAAAATAAGAATAGGCCAAGTAAGTTATGGATATTTTAACTTTTAAACGTAACGTTAGCACTTTACTCCACAGGTTGCAGGCTTGTCCATTCAAGTCACCTTAAGCAAAAAGCCTCTCTCTCTCTCTCTCTCTCTCTCTCTCTCTCTCTCTCTCTCTCTCTCTCTCAACAGTTTGAGTACCCCTCATTATTGCTTTAGATGTTGGTAATATTGTAGAAATAGACTAAATCTACAATTTATTGTTTTTGCATGCTAGGTGCTTGTTTTGTATTTCCTCATGTGTCTTATATGTTGACTTGAGGGAATAAAATATTGCGTCTTCCTGTCCATTGTTCACGAGCCAGATAGGCTAGGAATCTGTCTTACTCTTTATAGTTTCTCATCTAATAGATTGGCTTAGAATACGCTCAACATGTTACAATGGCATTGGCAGGAAATCCCTCAAATGGACAGATTCCTTCCTTAGTCATACAAAACAGCAAGTTGGTGTTAATGTTGAAACTTCACAGGCGGCTCCACTTTTGTCTGGTGTTCCACGATGTATTGTTCTTGGTTCATGTTTTTGTTTTGTACAGTAATGGCATTTCCACTACATTAACTAAAAATAAACTAGTAAGAATATGTCACTCAGGAATGGCCACAATCAAAGAACGAAGCCATCTCAAGTCACCTAAAGAAAGTAAGCAACATGAAGGCATACACAAAAACAGACGAAACATGAACCAACGGCACAAAGCCAGTTAACACACGCGACACTGAAAAAGAACCACCGCCTTGCGACGGTCAGTAGAAAAAAAACAAGTTGCTGCTTTAAAAAAAACATCCAATTGGTTTGGTCTTGTCGATCTAAATTATGACGTGAAAAAACGAATATCATCATTTCATACTTTATCCATTGAAAGTTTTTATTTTTAGCTCACCTGTCATGTAATGACGAGGTGAGTTTTGGGGACTTTTTGTCCGTCGTGCGTCCGTGCGTCCGTCCGTAAACAATTTCTTCAAACGATATCGCCTCCTAAACCACTGATCGGATTTTGACCAAACTTCACAGGAACGATCCTTAGGTGGCCCCCTTTCAATGTTGTTCAAATGGTTCTGGTCCATTGCACATCAAGGTCATTGGAGCCAAAAATAGATTTTTTAATGAAAACTTAAAAAATCTTCTACTCTGAAACCGCAAGGCCTAGGCCTTCGATATTTGGTGTGTAGCTTCATCTAGTGGACCTCTACCAAGATTGTTCAAATTATAGTCCTGGGGCCAAAATGCCCGCCCCGGGGCCCTTTGGTTTTACATAAGACTTACATAGGGAACAAGCTTAAAAATCTTCTTGTCTGAAACCAGAAGGCTCGGGTGTTTGATATTTGGTATGAAGCTTCGTCTTGTGGACCTCTATCAAGATTGTTCAAGTTATAGCTCTGGGGCCAAAAATGCCCCCGCCCCGGAACCCCTTGGTTTTTATTGACTTATATAGGAAAAATCTTCTCCTCTTAAACCGCAAGACCCAGGTCTTTGATATTTGGTGTGTAGCTTCATCTACTGGACCTCTACCAAGATTTTTCAAATTGTAGCCCTGGGGCCCTTTGGTTTCACATTTACTTATATTAAGAAAACCTTTAAAAATCTTCTTGTCTGAAACCAGAAGGCTCCGATGTTTGATATTTGGTATGAAGCTTCGTCTTGTGGACCTCTATCAAGATTGTTCAAATGATAGCCCTGGGGCCAAAAATGCCCCCGCCCAGGCCCCTATAGTTTTACAGTTACTTATATAGGAACAATCTTAAAAGATCTTCTCTGAAACCACAAGACCCAGGTCTTTGATATTGTGTTCCAACAGAAACCATGAAAAAAAAACACCGGGGATCAAGTATATCTGATTTGCTGCCGTTACGTTTAAAAGTTGAAATATCCATAACTTACCAGGTTTATTCTAATTTTTGCTACGTCTGCGATTTTAGGGACTATCAAACTAGTATGGGAGTACGGGGTAGGTTTTTTAACACTGGTTTCCGCCAGATGCCACTCACCAACGCATTGATAGTCAAGGTCCTTTAACGTTCAATGTATGTATTTGTGAATATTTTTTAACTTCAGTTTGTATCATTCGGTGCGGAAAATTTTATCAACAATGCATACATTCTCATATAAATGTTACAATGATGGCCATTCGTAGACTGGCACTCGTGTCAAATATTTAATCCTCTTGAAATAAAGTTATTATTATTATTATTATTATTATAATTATTATATTGGTGAGACAGCTATGATCTCACAGTCAGCATAAAACAGCCGGCACCCGGACAGCCTTACAAGGAGAATAGTATCATAATTAACGGTCAACGGTCGGTTGCAAGTTCTAGACAAGGTCACGTGCATTGGGGTTACATTGTCAAAGAGTTGTGCACATTGATGATGAAGTCAAAGTCAGAACTATCGAAGCTAGCACACCATGTAGCCGACTATGAGAAAGTATATGGGATCGAATTGGAACCAGGCTTGGTGGTGCTGCAAACACTATTATACGCGTGTCAACATAGACAGATTACCTACGGCATTTAAAAAAACTGAACATCTTCTATTTAAGCTGTTTTCTAAAGATTAAATCGCAAGATAGGATTCAGACACAAAAGTCCTGAAAGGGCAGAGTTGCAGAGTGTTGATACTGAGTATAAAACTGGCACAATTAAGGCTGGTCATGTTTTCGAAATGCCTGATGAACATTTGCAGAAGAAAATCCTCTGTGGGGAACTACAAATGGGAAAACGTCTCCATGGTAGATGGTAGATGTAAGAAGCGATACAAGGACACTGTCTACACAATTTTCAAGTACTTCAGCATACCAGCTGAGTGCACATGACCGAGCAAAGTGCAAGGCCAAATAAGAAGGGATACTGGTGTGTACGAAGCAAAACGAATCTGAAGCCGAACAGAAACGTTCTCGGTGGAAAGCCAGAACTAAGGCATCAACGACTATGCTCTACATGCACCCGAGTGTTCAGAACCAGGATCGCTCATATCAGCCATCATAGAACACAAAGTCTTTCTTTTATTTCGGTGGCTTGGGATATTTGGTTTTATTTATCGCATTTGCAAAATGCTATACTGTTTGATTTAATCTGTCCGCAAGCAGGACAAAATCAGAACTTTAGCCTAAATGACACACTTGATTCGGTCCCATTGTCTCATACGCGGGTATCTCTAACTACTGCTTAAGTCAAACTAAATTACGTTAAATCGAGTGTAACCCCCTGCAAAAAGTTACTGTTGGTTTTCTTTTGCTCCAGCATTTCAGTGGTTTCTTGCTGTCGAGTCCTCACCGTTGTTTCATCTTTGTGGTTGTTTGACTTTTGTGTTCACGGAGATGTTGCACTGATGAGTTAGGAGGCTTTCATGCGGATTGAACAAATTGTTTTTGTCTAAATCGCAACGGAAGTAAGGGCGAGGATTGTGACTATGTAAAATCGATTTAAGCCCAGTGGAATTCGTTTCACTGACCGTTCCAATGCGGTTCTTCTGTCGCTGTTTATTTTTGTTATGGTTTCTCTTTGAGAGTTTGTATCACTTATATTATTTTGATTTGGATCATTGACCATTTTGTTGGAAAGTAACTATCCTTTTGGCTTTCCGCTATTGATGTTTCCATTAGGGTCTGTTGTTTCACGTTAGTGTTTCTTTCCCTTTGGTGTCTCTGATGGGAGCTGTAGATTAATTGTGTCGATTCCTGATCTTTGCCTTAACTTCTATTTTACTGACCGTTCCAGTTTATCGTTATAGTTTGGCTTTGCATGAATGTACTGCTAATATCATTTTATTTTGGATAGCGGTTTGGCAATTTTGTAGGAACTGTCCTTTTGGCTATCCGCTTGTGACGTTTTAATTATGATGTTGTTTTGTGTTGGTATTTCTTTCCCTTTGGTGTCTTGGATGGAAGCTAATTGTATGGATTTCTGATCATTTGCATCATCTGTATTATCTGTAGAATCTTGTTTGGGTTTGGCAAGCAATGTAGGCCCAGATCAGACGCCACAGAAAGCGGCGTCCGATCAGGGTCTACACTGTTTGCTTAAAATACTGGAATTTAAAGTGGTTATTCACCTCTTTCTTCAATTCCATCATTTTAGATATTAAATGTATAAAAAGACCATTACTGCTATAATTTTTGCAAAGACAAGGTTAATTAGCCAATAATTTGATTATTTATACTTGCTGTGGGAACCGGCCATTTTATCAGTTCAGTTATCTGACAGATTGCAACTGGCAGCACTTTCTCTCTCAGTAGAATAGGTACAAGTTGTGAGAATACAGACAGAAAAAAATGCCTCAGTGCAAAGCTAAATTTTGCACTGTCAAGAGGGGGCAGGGCATAAGTGCATTCGCTGTTCCCAACCCAAACAAAAATATACCATTATGTGCACGGTGGATTCATAATATTGGCATAAAGAACCTACAAATACTCCAAGCATATAGATCAGATAGAACACAATGTTGGAAAAAGGTTGATTTAAAGATGATTTGACGGCAAGATGTCTAATCAACATTGATTCGATGTTGTTTCAACGTTATGTACCAACTGAATGCTTTGATCAACTTTACAAATGCAATGACTACATTTACATTAACCTTGGGAGACTTGTGCTCCTTTTGTGTCCAGTATTGACATGACTGCTGTTGTTTGGTGCTGAAAATCGCTCAGATAACTCTCCTTCTGTATACTCAGGTTCCCAATGATATAGCTTTCATGATCATTTTCATCAAACGACATGATTAACCCATTTCATACCGGAAACCCCTAAAGGGTTAATTGACAAACAGTGCAGGCCCAGATCAGATGCCACTGATCAAGGCCTACACTGTTTTCAAAAATTTCAGCTATTTTCCAGATAAATTTTGAAGAAAACACAACCTGACACCCATAAATTTTGAAATACACTCCTACTATATATAAGAAGGAAGATTCCATTTGTTACAAAAAGGGTTAAACTTGTTGTAAATCTTTGTGGAAGCACAGTAAAATCCTCCAAATGTGCTGCCATGACCTGTAATCTGTATCAAATAGGAGCTTGGGTTCAAGGTGTTACATGCACTCAGGGGAAATTGATTGCAAACATGTCTGCTGTCGCATTCTTGAGATAAGAGGAAAACACAGGGCTATAATTACCTTGTCAGATAAAGATATGACTTGTGCCAATTAAATGTGAAGTGCATGTGAAGATATTTATTTTTTAAAATAGATAAGCAAGAAAGAGATCTGACTAATCACTTTAAGGGTTGACTAAAACAGTCTAAGTCTCAGTTCAGAACTATTTTCCCAGCCTACTCTCAATCGACCCACTAGCGCTGTCAGTGCTTTGAATTCTACAGGGACACCTTTCAACGTTAACGATTGGAATTACGAACAAAGAAAAGACATTAAACTGTCTTTGGGTCTATGTGTGTTATCTGGGGTATCTTGGAGGTGACATGGGGCGATTTGACTGGTCGATAATGCTTTAAAAGAGTAATAATTATATTTCACAGAACTGCATAGAAAAAATAATTTATTATTACAGAAGAACCAAAGAAGGTCATAACTAGAAATCGCTAAATGTGTTCCCATGTTTATGATGTAAACTATGCGGAAATTACTGCTAGGCGTAAGATATCATTTTTTTTCACTATTTAGATTTACTTCATTTTCGGTAATTACAGGACCCACTTTTTCGATATTTAGGTAGACTGTTTTCGGTAATTGCATGGGCCGCAGTTTATTAATCTGATTGGTCTATCAGGTCACGTGCCCCTCCATGGAACAATTACAATCTGGTCATTAGACCCGGTTTGCTCGCCTCATGGCGACCAAACCAATAACCCAGCGCATGACACAATCTACAAGAAGTCTTCACTTCTGAAGAGCATAAAAATATAATTTATGGTCATATCAGAAAGTGTGTGAAGCTCTCAACTTTCTACTTGACAACATTTACATAAGATTTGGTACTAAGTTATTTAAACAAATGTGTGGGTATTCCGAAGGGTACAAATTGCGCACCCCTTATGGCTGATCTGTGCTTGTTTTATTATGAAAGAGACTTCAATTGCCTCCACCCAAATTTTTTCAAGAGTTCCCTTTCCGTTGAAAACCAATCAGAAATCAGGTATCCAGTAGGATACCAGGGATAGGCCTGGAAGACCGTGCTGTGCCAGTAGTATACCAGGGATAGGACTGGGATACCTCGCTGCACCAGCAGGATACCAGGGATAGGCCTTGGAGACCTTGCTGCATCAGTAGGATACCATGATCAGGCCTGGGAGACCGTGCTGCACCAGTAGGATACCAGGATCAGGCCTAGGAGACCGTGCTGCACCAGTAGGATACAAGGGGTAAGCCTGGGAGACCGTGCTGCACCAGAAAGATACCGGGGTTAGGCCTGGCAGACCGTGCTGCACCAGTAGGATACCAGGGATAGGCCTGAGATACCGTGCTGCACCAGTTGGATACCAGGGATAGGCCTGGGAGAATGTGCTGCACCAGTAGGATACCAGGGACTGGCATGGGAGACCGTGCTGCATCAGTAGGATACCAGGGGTAGGCCTGGGAGACCATGCTGCACAAGTAGGATACCAGGGATAGGCCTGGGAGACCGTGCTGTACCAGTATGATACCAGGGAAAGGCCTGGGAGACCGTGCTGCACCAGTAGGATACCAGGATTAGGCCTGGGAGACCGTGCTGCACCATTAGGATACCAGGGATACTCCTGCTAGACCGTGCTGCACCAGTAGGTTACAAGGGATAGGCCTGGGAGACCGTGCTTCACAATTAGGATACCAGGGATAGGCCTTGGAGACCGTGCTGCATCAGCAGGATACCAAGGGTAGGCCTGGGAGACCATGCTGCAACCGTAGGATACCAGGATCACGCCTAGGAGACCATGCTGCATCAGTAGGATACAAGGGGTATGCCTGGGACACCGTACTGCACGAGAAGGATACCGGGGTTAGGCCAGATCGTGCTGCACCAGTAGGATACCAGGGATAGGCCGAGGAGACCGTGCTGCACCAGTAGGATACCAGGGATAGGTCTGGGAGACCGTGCTGCACCAGTAGGATACCAGGGATAGGCCTGGGAGAATGTGCTGCACCAGTAGGATACCAGGGATTGGCATGGGAGACCGTGCTGCATCAGTAGGATACCAGGGGTAGGCCTGGGAGACCATGCTGCACAAGTGAGATACCAGGGATAGGCCTGGGAGACCGTGCTGCACCAGTAGGATACCAGGGATAGGCCTGGGAGACCGTGCTGCACCAGTAGGATACCAGGATCAGACCTGGGAGACCGTACTGCACCAGTAGGATACCAGGGATAGGCCTGCGAGACCGTGCTGCACCAGTAGGATACCAGCGATAGGACTGGGAGACCGTACTGCACCATAAGGATACCAGGGATAGGCCTGGGAGACCGTGCTGCATCAGCAGGATACCAAGGGTAGGCCTAGAAGACCATACTGCACAAGTAGGATACCAGTGATAGGCCTAGGAGACCGTGCTGCTACAGTAGGATACCAGGGATAGGCCTGGGAGACCGTGCTGCTCCAGTAGGATACCAGGATCAGGCATGGGAGACCGTGCTGCACCAGTAGGATACAAGGGATAGGCCTGGGAGACTAAGCTGCACCAGTAGGATACCAGAATCAGGCCTGGGAAACCGTTCTGCACCAGTAGGATACCAGGGTCAGGCCTGGGCGACCGTGCTGCACCAGTAGGATACCAGGATCAGGCCTGGGAGACCGTGCTGCACCAGTAGGATACCAGGGATAGGCCTGGGAGACCGTGCTGCACCAGTAGGATACTAGGGATATGCAATAGAGACCGTGCTGCATCAGTATGATACCAGGGTAGGCCTGGGAGACCGTGCTGCACCAGTAGGATACCAGGGATAGGCTTGGGAGACCTTGCTGCACCAGAAGGATACCAGGATTAGGCCTTAGAGACCGTGCTGCACCAGTAGGATACCAGGGATAGGCCTGGTAGACCGTGCTGCACCAGTAGGATACCAGGGATAGGCCTGGGAGACTGTGTTGCACCAGTAGGATACCAGGAATAGGCATGGGAGACCGTGTTGCACCAGTCAGAAGCCAGGGATAGGCGTGGGAGACAATGCTGCAACAGTAGGAAACCAGGGATAGGCCTGGGAGACCGTGCTGAACCAGTAGGATACCAGGGATAGGCCTGGGAGACCGTGTTGCACCGGTAGGATACCAGGGATAAGCCAGGGAGACCGTGCTGCACCAGTTGGATACCATGGATAGGCCTGGGAGACCGTGCTGTACCAGTAGGGTACCAGAGACAGGCCTGGGAGACCGTGCTGCATCAGTAGGATACAAGGGGTAGGCCTGGGCGACCGTGCTGCACCAGAAGGATGCCGGGGATAGGCCTGGGAAACCGTGCTGTACCAGTAGGATACCAAGGAAAGGCCTGGGTGACCGTGCTGCACCAGTAGGATATTAGGGATAGGCCTGGGAGACCGTGCTGCACCAGTAGGATACCAGGAATAGGCCTGGGAGACCGTGCTGCACCAGTAGGATACCAGGGATAGGCCTGGGAGACAGTGCTGCACCTGTAGGATACCAGGATCAGGTCTGGGAGACCATGCTGCACAAGTAGGATACCAGGGAATGGCCTGGGAGACCGTGCTGCACCAGTAGGATACCAGGGATAGGCCTGGGAGACCGTGCTGCACCAGTATGATACCAGGAACAGGTGAGGGAGACCATGTTGCAAAAGTAGGATACCAGGGATAGGCCTGGAAGACAGTGCTGCACCAGTAGGATACCAGGGATAGGCCTGGGAGACCGTGCAGCTACAGTAGGATACCAGGATCAGGCCTGGGAGACCGTGCTGCACCAGTAGGATACCAGGGATAGGCCTGCGAGACCTTGCTGCACCAGTAGGATACCAGGGATAGGCCTGCGAGACCTCGCTGCACCAGTAGAATACAAGGGATAGGCCTGGGAGACCGTGCTGCCGCAGTAAGATGCCAAGGGTAGGCCTGGAAGACCATGCTGCACAAGAAGGATGCCAGGGATAGGCCTTGGAGACCGTGCTGCACCAGTAGGATACCAGGGATAGGCCTGGGAGACCGTGCTGCACCAGTAGGATACCCGGGATAGGCCTTGGAGACCGTGCTGCACCAGTAGGATACCAGGGATAGGCCTGGGAGACTGAGCTGCATTAGTAGGATACAAGTATTAGGCCTGGGAAACCGTTCTGCACCAGTAGGATACCAGGGATAGGCCTGGGCGACCGAACTGCACCATTAGGATACCAGGATCAGGCCTAGGAGATCGTGCTGCACCAGTAGGACACTAGGGATATGCAAGGGAGGCCGTGCTGCATCAGTAGTATACCAGGGTTGGCCTGGGAGACCGTGCTGCACCAGTAGGATACCAGGGATAGGCCTGGGAGACCGTGCTGCACCAGTAGGATACCAGGATCAGGTCTGGGAGACCGTCCTGCACTAGAAGGATACCAGGGATAGGCCTGGGATACCGTGCTGCACCAGCAGGATACGAGGGATAGGCCTGGGAGACCTTGCTGCATCAGTAGTATACCAGGATCAGGCCTGGGAGACCGTGCTGCACCAGTAGGATACCAGGATCAGGCCTAGGAGACCGTGCTGCATTAGTAGGATACAAGGGGTAGGCCTGGGAGACCGTGCTGCACCAGAAGGATACCGGGGTTAGGCCTGCGAGACCATGCTGCAACAGTAGGAAACCAAGGATAGGCCTCGGAGACCGTGCTGCACCAGAAGGATACCAGGGATAGGCCTGGGAGACCGGGTTGCACCAGTAGGATACCTGGGATAAGCCTGGGAGACCGTGCTGCACCAGTAGGATACCAGGGATAGGCCTTGGAGACCGTGCTGTATCAGTAGGGTACCAGAGATAGGCCTGGGAGACCGTGCTGCACCAGTAGGACACCAGGGATAGGCATGGGAGACCGTGCTGCACCAGTTGGATACCATTGACAGGCCTGGGAGACCTTGTTGCACCAGTAGGATACCAGGATAAGGACTGGGAGACAGTGCTGCACCAGTAAGATAACAGGATCAGGCCTGGGAGACAGTGCTGCATCAGTAGGATTCCAGGGAAAGGCCGTGCTGCACCAGAAGGATACCGGGAATAGGTCTGGGAGACCGTGCTGCACCAGTAAGATACCATGGATAGGCCTAGGAGAACGTGCTGCACCAGAAGGATACCAGGGACATGCCTGGGAGACCGCGATGCATCCGTAATATACCAGAAGTAGGACTGGGAGACCGTGCTGCACCAGAACGATACCAGGGATAGGCCTGGGAGACCGTGCTGTACCAGTAGGATACCAGGGATAGGCCTGGGAGACCGTGCTGCACCAGTAGGATACCAGGGATAGGCCTGGGATACCGTGCTGCACCAGCAGGATACCAGGGATAGGCCTGGGAGACCGTGCTGCATCAGTAGGATACCAGGATCAGGCCTGGGAGACCGTGCTGCACCAGTAGGATACCATGATCAGGCCTAGGAGAACGTGCTGCATCGGTAGAATACAAGGGGTAGGCCTGGGAGACCGTGCTGCACCAGAAGGATACCGGGGTTAGGCCTGGGAGACCTTGCTGCACCAGTAGGATACCAAGGATAGGCCTGGGAGACCGTGCTCCATCATTAAGATACCAGGGACAGGTCTGAGAGACCATGCTGCACAAGTAGGATACCAGGGATAGGCCTGGGAGACAGTGCTGCACCAGTAGGATACCTGGGATTGGCATGGGAGACCGTGCTGCATCAGTAGGATACCAGTGGTAGGCCTGGGAGACCATGCTGCACAAGTAGGATACCAGGAAAGGCCTGGGAGACCGTGCTGCACCAGTATGATATCAGGGATAGGCCTGGGAGACCGTGCTGCACCAGTTGGATACCAGGATTAGGCCTGGGAGACCGTGCTGCAACAGTAGGATACCAGGGATAGGCCTGGGAGACCTTGATGCACCATTAGGATACCAGGGATAGGCCTTGGAGACCTTGCTGCACCATTAGGATACCAGGGATAGGCCTGGGAGACCATGCTGCACCAGTAAGATACCAGGATCAGGCCTGGGAGACCGTGCTGCACCAGTAGGATACCAGGATCATGCCTAGGAGACCGTGCTGCATCGGTAGGATACAAGGGGTAGGCATGGGACACCGTGCTGCAACAGAAGGATACCGGGTTTAGGCCTGGCAGATCGTGCTGCACCAGTAGGATACCAGGGATAGGCCTGGGAGACCATGCTGCACCAGTAGGATAACAAGGATAGGCCTGGGAGACCGTGCTGCACCAGTAGGATACCGGGGATAGTCCTGGGAGAATGTGCTGCAGCAGTAGGATACCAGGGATTGGCATGGGAGACCGTGCTGCATCAGTAGGATACCAGGGGTAGGCCTGGGAGACCATGCTGCACAAGTAGGATACCAGGCATAGACCTAGGAGACCGTGCTGCACCAGAAGGATACCAGAGATAGGCCTGGGAGACCGTGCTGCACAAGTAGGATACCAGGATCAGGCCTGGGAGACCGTGCTGCACCAGTAAGATACCAGGGATAGGCCTGCGAGACCATGCTGCACCAGTAGGATACCAGGATCAGGCATGGGAGACCGTGCTGCACCAGTCGGATTCAAGAGATAGGCCTGGGAGACTGAGCTGCACCAGTAGGATACCAGAATCATTCCTGGGAAACCGTTCTGCACCAGTAGGATACCAGGGATAGGCCTGGGAGACCGTGCTGCACCAGTAGGATACCAAGGATAGGCCTGGGAGACCGTGCTGCACAAGTAGTATACTAGGGATATGCAATGGAGACCGTGCTGCATCAGTAGGATACCTGGGTAGGCCTGGGAGACCGTGCTGCACCAGTAGGATACCAGGGATAGGCCTGCGAGACCGTGCTGCACCAGTAGGATACCAGGATCAGGCATGGGAGACCGTGCTGCACCAGTAGGATACAAGGGATAGGCCTGGGAGACTGAGCTGCACCAGTAGGATACCAGAATCAGGCCTGGGAGACCGTGCTGCACCAGTAGGATACAAGGGTAGGCCTGGGAGACCGTGCTGCACCAGTAGGATACAAGGGATAGGCCTGGGAGACCGTGCTGCACAGTAGGATACCAGGGATAGGCCTGGGAGACCGTGTTGCACCAGTAGGATAGCAGGGATAGGCCTGGGAGACCGTGCTGCACAGTAGGATACCAGGGATAGGCCTTGGAGACCGTGCTGCACCAGTAGGATACTAATGATATGCAATGGAGACTGTGCTGCATCAGTAGGATACCAGGGTAGGCCTGGGAGACCGTGCTGCACTAGTAGGATACCAGGGATAGGCCTGGGAGACCGTGCTGCACCAGAAGGACACCAGGATCAGGCCTGGGAGACCGTGCTGCACCAGTAGGATACCAGGGATAGGCCTGGTAGACCGTGCTGCACCAGTAAGATACCAGTGATAGGCCTGGGAGACTGTGTTGCACCAGTAGGATACCAGGGATAGGCCTGGGAGACCGTGTTGCACCAGTAAGATACCAGGGATAGGCCTGGTAGACAATGCTGCAACAATAGGAAACAAGGGATAGGCCTGGGAGACCGTGCTTCACCAGTAGGATACCAGGGATAGGCCTGGGAGACCATGTTGCACCAGTATGATACCAAGGATAACCCTGGGAGACCGTGCTGCACCAGTAGGATACCAGGGATAGGCCTGGGAGACCGTGCTGTACTAGTAGGGTACCCGAGATAGGCCTGTGAGACCGTGCTGCATCAGTAGGATACAAGCGGTAGGCCTGGGAGACCGTGCTGCACCAGAAGGATACCGAGGATAGACCTGGAAAACCGTGCTGCACCACTAGGATACTAGGGAAAGGCCTGGGAGACTGTACTGCATCAGTAGGATACCAGGGTTAGGCCTGGGAGACTGTGCTGCATCAGTAGTTCCAAGTGTTAAGTCTTTGACACAATGCTCCAGAGTACGGCCTCGGAAACCGTGCTACACCGGTAGAATACCAGGGCTGGGCCTAAAAACCGAGCTGCACCGGTAAGGCCAGTGAGAACTTTCTGCACAAGTAGGATAGGCCTGGGAGACCGTGCTGCACCAGTAGGATACCAGGATCAGGTCTGAGAGACCATGCTGCACAAGTAGGATACCAGGGATAGGCCTGGGAGACAGGGCTGCACCAGTAGGATACCAGGGACAGGTCTGGGAGACCGTGTTGCACCAGTAGGATACCAGGATCAGGCCTGGGAGACCATGCTGCACCAGAAGGATACCAGGACCAGGACTGGGAGACCGTGCTGCACCAGTAGGATACCAGGGATAGGCCTGGGAGACCGTGCTTCACCAGTGGGATACCAGGGATAGGCCTGGAGACCGTGTTGCACCTGTAGGGTACCAGGGATAGGCCTGGGGGATCGTGTTGCACCAGTAGGATTCCAGGGATAGGCCTGAGAAACCGTGCTGCACCAGTAGGATATCAGGGACAAGCCTGGGAGACGGTGCTGCACCAGTAGGATACGAGGATCAGGCCTGGGAAACCGTGCTGCGCCAGTAGGATACCTAGATCAGGCCTGGTAGACCGTGCTGCACCAGTAGGATACCAGGATCAGGCCTGGGAGACCGTTATGCACCAGTAGGATACCAGGGATAGGCATGGTAAACCGTGCTGCACCAGTATATACCAGGGATAGGCCGCGAGACCGCGCAACACCAGTAGGATGCCAGGGATAGGCCTGGGATACCTTGCTGCATCAATAGGATACCAGGAGTAGGCCTGGGAGACCATGCTGCACAAGTAGGATACCAAGGATAGGCATGGGAGACCGTGCTGCACAAGTAGGATACCAGGGATAGGCCTGGGAGACCGAGCTGCACTAGTAGGATACCAGGATCAGGCCTGGGGAAGCGTGCTGCACCAGTAGGATACCAGGGATAGGCCTGGGCGACCGTGCTGCACCAGCAGGATACCAGGATCATGCCTGGGAGACCTTGCTGCACCGTGCTGCACCAGTAGGATACCAGTGATAGGCCTGGGAGACCGTGCTATATCAGTAGGAAACCAGGGATAGGCCTGGGAGACCATGTTGCATCAGTAAGTTACCAGGGGTAGCCCTGGGAGACAGTGCTGCACCAGTAGGATACCAGGGATAGGACTGGGAGACCGTGCTGCACCAGTAGGATACCAGGGATAGGCCTGGCAGACCGCGCTGCACCAGTAGGATACCAGGGATAGGCCTTGGAGACCGTGCTGCACAAGTAGGATACTACGGATAGGCCTTGGAGACCGTGCTGTACCAGTAGGATACCAGGGATAGGCCTGGGAGACCTTGCTGCACCAGTACGATACCAGGGATAGGCCTAGGAGACCGTGCTGCACGAGTAGGATACCAGGATCAGGCCTGGGAGACCGTGCTGCCCCAGTAGGATACCAGGATCAGGCCTGGGAGACTGTGCTGCACCAGTAGGATACCAGGGATAGGCCTGGGAGACCGTGCTGTCCCAGAAGGATACCAGGATCAGGCCTGGGACACCGTGTTGCACCAGTAGGATAATATGTATATGCCTTGAGACCGTGCTGCACCAGTAGGATACCAGGATTAGGCCTTGGAGACCGTGCTGCACCAGTAGGATATCAGGGATAGGCATGGGAGACCATGCTGAACCAGAAGGATACCAGGATCTGGCCTGGGAGACCGTGCTGCACAAGTAGGATACCAGGAATAGGCCTGGGAGACCGTGCTGCACCAATAGGATACCAGGGTCAGGCCTCGGAGAACGTGCTGCACCAGTAGGATACCAGAGATAGGCCTGGAAGACCGTGCTGCACCAGTAGGATAAATGGATTAGGCCTGGGAGACCATGCTGCACCAGTAGGATACCAGGGATAGGCCTGGGAGACCGTGCTGCACCAGTAGGATACCAGGACCAGGCCTGGGAGACCGTGCTGCACCAGTAGGATACCAGGGATAGGCCTGGGAGACCGTGCTTCACCAGTGGGATACCAGGGATAGGCCTGGAGACCGTGTTGCACCAGTAGGATACCAGGGATAGGCCTTGGGGACCGTGTTGCACCAGTAGGATACCAGGGATAGGCCTGGGAGACCGTGCTGTACCAGTAGGGTACCAGAGATAGGCCTGTGAGACCGTGCTGCATCAGTACGATACAAGGGGTAGGCCTGGGAGACCGTGCTGCACCAGAAGGATATCGGGGATAGACCTGGGAGACCGTGCTGCACCACTAGGATACTAGGGAAAGGCCTGGGAGAGTGTACTGCATCAGTAGGATACCAGGGTTAGGCCTGGGAGACTGTGCTGCATCAGTAGTTCCAAGTGTTAAGTCTGTGACACAATGCTCCAGTGTACGGCCTCGGAAACCGTGCTACACCGGTAGAATACCAGGGCTGGGCCTGAAAAACCGAGCTGCACCGGTAAGGCCAGTGAGAACTTTCTGCACAAATAGGATAGGCCTGGGAGACCGTGCTGCACCAGTAGGATACCAGGATCTGGTCTGGGAGACCATGCTGCACAAGTAGGATACCAGGGATAGGCCTGGGAGACAGGGCTGCACCAGTAGGATACCAGGGATAGGCCTGGGAGACCGTGTTGCACCAGTAGGATACCAGGATCAGGCCTGGGAGACCATGCTGCACCAGAAGGATACCAGGACCAGGCCTAGGAGACCGTGATGCACCAGTGGGATACCAGGGATAGGCCTGGAGACCGTGTTGCACCAGTAGGGTACCAGGGATAGGCCTGGGGGACCGTGTTGCACCAGTTGGATTCCAGAGATAGGCCTGAGAGACCGTGCTTCACCAGTAGGATATCAGGGACAAGCCTGGGTGACGGTGCTGCACCAGGAGGATACCAGGATCAGGCCTGGGAAACCATGCTGCGCCAGTAGGATACCTAGATCAGGCCTGGTAGACCGTGCTGCACCAGTAGGATACCAGTATCAGGCCTGGGAGACCGTTATGCACCAGTAGGATACCAGGGATAGGCATGGTAAACCGTGCTGCACCAGTAGGATACCAGGGATAGGCCGCGAGACCGTGCAACACCAGTAGGATGCCAGGAGAAGGCCTGGGAGACCATGCTGCACAAGTAGGATACCAGGGATAGGCATGGGAGACCGTGCTGCACCAGTAGGATACCAGGGATAGGCCTGGGAGACCGAGCTGCACCAGTAGGATACCAGGATCAGGCCTGGGGAAGCGTGCTGCACAAGTAGGATACCAGGGATAGGCCTGGGCGACCGTGCTGCACCAGCAGGATACCAGGATCATGCCTGGGAGACCGTGCTGCACCCTGCTGCACCAGTAGGATACTAGTGATAGGCCTGGGAGACCGTGCTACATCAGTAGGATACCAGGGGTAGGCCTGGAAGACCGTGCTGCACCAGAAGGAAACCAGGGATAGGCCTGGGAGACCATGTTGCATCAGTAGGATACCAGGGGTAGCCCTGGGAGACAGTGCTGCACCAGTAGGATACCAGGGATAGGACTGGGAGACCGTGCTGCACCAGTAGGATACCAGGGATAGGCCTGGCAGACCGCGCTGCACCAGTAGGATACCAGGGATAGGCCTTGGAGACCGTGCTGCACAAGTAGGATACTACGGATAGGCCTGGGAGATCGTGCTGTACCAGTAGGATACCAGGGATAGGCCTGGGAGACCTTGCTGCACCAGTACGATACCAGGGATAGGCCTAGGAGACCGTGCTGCGCGAGTAGGATACCAGGATCAGGCCTGGGAGACCGTGCTGCCCAAGTAGGATACCAGGATCAGGCCTGGGAGACTGTGCTGCACCAGTAGGATACCAGGGATAGGCCTGGGAGACCGTGCTGTCCCAGAAGGATACCAGGATCAGGCCTGGGAGACCGTGTTGCACCAGTAGGATAATAGGTATATGCCTTGAGATCGTGCTGCACCAGTAGGATACCAGGATCAGGCCTGGGAGACCGTGCTGCACCAGTAGGATATCAGTGATAGGCATGGGAGACCATGCTGAACCAGTAGGATACCAGGATCTGGCCTGGGAGACCTTGCTGCACAAGAAGGATACCAGGAATAGGCCTGGGAGACCGTGCTGCACCAATAGGATACCAGGGTCAGGCCTCGGAGAACGTGCTGCACCAGTAGGATACCAGAGATAGGCCTGGAAGACCGTGTTGCACCAGTAGGATAAATGGATTAGGCCTGAGAGACCATGCTGCACCAGTAGGATACCAGGGATAGGCCTGGGAGACCGTGCTGCACCAGTAGGATACCAGGACCAGGCCTGGGAGACCGTGCTGCACCAGTAGGATACCAGGGATAGGCCTGGGAGACCGTGCTTCACCAGTGGGATACCAGGGATAGGCCTGGAGACCGTGTTGCACCAGTAGGGTACCAGGGATAGGCCTGGGGGACCGTGTTGCACCAGTAGGATACCAGGGATAGGCCTGAGAGACCGTGCTGCACCAGTAGGATATCAGGGACAAGCCTGGGAGACGGTGCTGCACCAGTAGGATACCAGGATCAGGCCTGGGAAACCGTGCTGCGCCAGTAGGATACCTAGATCAGGCCTGGGAGACCGTGCTGCACCAGTACGATACCAGGATCAGGCCTATGAGACCGTTATATACCAGTAGGATACCAGGGATAGGCATGGTCAACCATGCTGCACCAGAAGGATACCAGGGATAGGCCGGGAGACCGTGCAACACCAGTAGGATACCAGGGATAGGCCTGGGATACCGTGCTGCATCAGTAGGATACCAGGGGAAGGCCTGGGAGACCATGCTGCACAAGTAGGATACCAGGGATAGGCATGGGAGACCGTGCTGCACCAGTAAGATACCAGGGATAGGCCTTGGAGACCGAGCTGCACCAGTAGGATTCCAGGATCAGGCCTGGGAAAGCGTGCTGCACCAGTGGGATTCCAGGGATAGGCCTGGGCGACCGTGCTGTACCAGTAGGATACCAGGATCATGCCTGGGAGACCGTGCTACACCGTGTTGCACCAGTAGGATACCAGGGATAGGCCTGGGAGACCGTGCTGCATCAGTAGGAAACCAGGGGTAGGCCTGGGAGACCGTGCTGCACCAGAAGGAAACCAGGGATAGGCCTGGGAAACCGTGTTGCATCAGTAGGATACTAGGGGTAACCCTGGGAGACAGTTCTGCACCAGTAGGATACCAGGGATAGGACTGGGAGACCGCGCTGCACCAGTAGGATACCAGGGATAGGCCTGGGAGACCGAACTGCACAAGTAATATACTAGGGATAGGCCTGGTAGACCGTGCTGTACCAGTAGGTTACCAGGGATAGGCCTGGGAGACCTTGTTGCACCAGTACGATACCAGGGATAGGCCTAGGAGACCGTGCTGCACGAGTAGGATACCAGGATCAGCCCTGGGAGACCGTGCTGCACCAGTAGGATACCAGGATCAGGCCTGGGAGACTGTGCTGTACCAGTAGGATACCAGGGATAGGCCTGGGAGACCGTGCTGTCCCAGTAGGATACCAGTATCAGGCCTGGGAGACGGTGTTGCACCAGTAGGATAATAGGTATATGCCTGGGAGACCGTGCTGCACCAGTAGGATACCAGGATCAGGCCTGTGAGACCGTGCTGCACCAGTAGGATATCAGGGATAGGCATGGGAGACCATGCTGCACCAGTAGGATACCAGGATCTGGCCTGGGAGACCGTGCTGCACAAGTAGGATACCAGAAATAGGCTTTTGAGACCGTGCTGCACCAATAGGATACCAGGATCAGGCCTTGGAGAACGTGCTGCACCAGTATGATACCAGGGATAGGCCTGGGAGACCGTGCTGCACCAGTAGGATACATGGATTAGGCCTGGGAGACCGTGCTGCACCAGTAGGATACCAGGGATAGGCCTGGGAGACCGTGCTGCACCAGTAGGATACCAGGATCAGGCCTAGGGGACCGTGCTGCACCAGTAGGATACCGGGGATAGGCCTGGGAGACCCTGTTAAACCAGTGGAATACCAGGGATAGGCCTGGGAGACCGTGCTGCACCAGTAGGATACCAGGGATAGGGCTGGGAGACCGTGCTGCTCCAACTGGATACTACGGTTAGGCCTGGGAGACCGGATTGCATCAGTATGATACCAGGTTTAGGCCTTAAACCGAGCTGCACTGGTAGGATACCATGGTCAGGCCTGGGAGACGGTGCTGCACCAGTAGGATACCAGGGATTAGCCTGAAAAAAAATCGGGATCAGAAGGATACCAGGGTAAGGCTTTTGAGACCGTGCTGCACCAGTAGAATACCAGGTTAGGCCTGAAAATCCTAGCTGCATCAGGTAAGGCCTGGGAGACCGAGCTGCATCAGTAGTATACCAGGGTTAGGCATGGGAGATTGTACTGAACCAGTAGGATACCAGGGTTAGGCCTGAGAAACCGAACTGCATCAGTGGGATTCCAGTGTTAGGCCTGTAAAAAAAGGAGCTGCATCAGTAGGATACCAGGGTAAGGCTAGGGAGACCCTGCTGCACCAGTAGAAACACAGCGTAATGCCTTGGAGACCGTGCTGAATAAGAAGGACACCAGGGTTAGGCCTCAAAAACCGAGCTTCATCAGTCGGATACCAGGATAAGCCTGAGAGACCGCGTTGCGCCAGTAGGATACCAGGGTTAGGCCTGAAAAACCTAGCTGCATCAGTAGGATACCACGGTAAGGCCTGTAAAACCGAGCTGGACAAGTAAGAGACCAATGTTGAGCCTGGGAGACCTGCTGCACCATTAGGATACCAGGTTTAGGCCTGACAAACCAATTTGCATTAGCAGGGTACCAAGGTAAGGCTTAGGAGACTGTGCTGCATAAGTAGGGTACCAGGGTTAGACTTGGAAACCAAGCTGCACCAGTATGATACCCGGGATAGGCCTGGGAGACCGTGGTGCATCATTAGGATACTATGGTTAGGTCTGAAAGACCGTCCTGTACCAGTAGGATTCCAGGGTTAGGCCTGAAATACCGTGCTACACCAGTAGGATACCAGGGCAAGGGTTTGGATAACTTGCTGCACCAGTACGATACCAGGGATAGGCCTAGGAGACCGTGCTGCACGAGTAGGATACGAGGATCAGCCCTGGGAGACCGTGCTGCACCAGTAGGATACCAGGATCAGGCCTGGGAGACTGTGCTGTACCAGTAGGATACCAGGGATAGGCCTGGGAGACCGTGCTGTCCCAGTAGGATACCAGTATCAGGCCTGGGAGACGGTGTTGCACCAGTAGGATAATAGGTATATGCCTGGGAGACCGTGCTGCACCAGTAGGATACCAGGATCAGGCCTGTGAGACCGTTCTGCACCAGTAGGATATCAGGGATAGGCATGGGAGACCATGCTGCACCAGTAGGATACCAGGATCTGGCCTGGGAGACCGTGCTGCACAAGTAGGATACCAGAAATAGGCCTGGGAGACCGTGCTGCACCAATAGGATACCAGGATCAGGCCTTGGAGAACGTGCTGCACCAGTATGATACCAGGGATAGGCCTGGGAGACCGTGCTGCACCAGTAGGATACATGGATTAGAACTGGGAGACCGTGCTGCACCAGTAGGATACCAGGGATAGGCCTGGGAGACCGTGCTGCACCAGTAGGATACCAGGATCAGGCCTAGGGGACCGTGCTGCACCAGTAGGATACCGGGGATAGGCCTGGGAGACCCTGCTAAACCAGTGGAATACCAGGGATAGGCCTGGGAGACCGTGCTGCACCAGTAGCATACCAGGGATAGGGCTGGGAGACCGTGCTGCTCCAACTGGATACTACGGTTAGGCCTGGGAGACCGGATTGCATCAGTATGATACCAGGTTTAGGCCTTAAACCGAGCTGCACTGGTAGGATACCATGGTCAGGCCTGGGAGACGGTGCTGCACCAGTAGGATACCAGGGTTTAGCCTGAAAAAAAAATCGGGATCAGAAGGATACCAGGGTAAGGCTTTTGAGACCGTGCTGCACCAGTAGAATACCAGGTTAGGCCTGAAAATCCTAGCTGCATCAGGTAAGGCCTGGGAGACCGAGCTGCATCAGTAGTATACCAGGGTTAGGCATGGGAGACTGTACTGAACCAGTAGGATACCAGGGTTAGGCCTGAGAAACCGAACTGCATCAGTGGGATTCCAGTGTTAGGCCTGTAAAAAAGGAGCTGCATCAGTAGGATACCAGGGTAAGGCTAGGGAGACCCTGCTGCACCAGTAGAAACACAGCGTAATGCCTTGGAGACCGTGCTGAATAAGAAGGACACCATGGTTAGGCCTCAAAAACCGAGCTTCATCAGTCGGATACCAGGATAAGCCTGAGAGACCGCGTTGCGCCAGTAGGATACCAGGGTTAGGCCTGAAAAACCTAGCTGCATCAGTAGGATACCACGGTAAGGCCTGTAAAACCGAGCTGGACAAGTAAGAGACCAATGTTGGGCCTGGGAGACCTGCTGCACCATTAGGATACCAGGTTTAGGCCTGACAAACCAATTTGCATTAGCAGGGTACCAAGGTAAGGCTTAGGAGACTGTGCTGCATCAGTAGGGTACCAGGGTTAGACTTGGAAACCAAGCTGCACCAGTATGATACCCGGGATAGGCCTGGGAGACCGTGGTGCATCATTAGGATACTATGGTTAGGTCTGAAAGACCGTCCTGTACCAGTAGGATTCCAGGGTTAGGCCTGAAATACCGTGCTACACCAGTAGGATACCAGGGCAAGGGTTTGGATAACTTGCTGCAACAAAAGGATACCAGGGATACGCCTGGGAGACCGTGCTGCACCAGTAGCTACCAGGGTTGGGCCTGGAATACCGTACTGCACCAGTAGGATACCAGGGTTAGGCCTGAAAACCGAGCTGCACCCGTAGGACACCAGGGTCAAGCTTTTTAGACCTTACTGCACAAGAAGGATACTAGGGTTAGGCCTGGGAGGCCGTGCTACACCAATAGGATATCAGGATTAGGCCTGAAAAACAGAGCTGCACCTGTAGAATAACAGGGTTACGCCTGGGATACCGTGCTGCACCAGGAGGATACCAGGTTCAGGCGAGGGAGACCATGCTCTATCAGTGGGATACCCGGGTGAGCCTGGTAGACATGCTGCACCAGTAGGATACCAGGTTTTGGCCTGGGAGACCGTGCTACACCAGTAGGATACCAGGGTTAGACATGCCAAAACAGGCTGCATCAGTAGGATAGCAGGGTTAGGCCTGGGAAACAGTGCTGCACGAGTAGGATACTAGGTTGAGGCCTGAAAGAACGTGCTGCATCATCAGGATGACAGGGTTATGCATGAAAAACCGAGTTGCATCAATAGGATACCCGAGTTAGGCCTGGGAGACCTACTGAACCAGTAGGATACCAGGGTACCGTGCTGCAACAGGAGGATACCAGGGTTAAGCCTAGGAGACCGTGCTGCACCCGTAAGATACCAGGGTTAGGCCTGAAAACCCGATCTGCATCAGATGGATGCCAGTGTTAGGCCTCGGAGGATACCAGCATTAAGGCTAAAATGCCACGCTGCATCAGAAGGTTACCAGTGTTAGGCCTGGAAGATCGTGTTGTATCCGTAGGATACCATGGTTGAATTGAAAAAACTGAGCTGCATTAGTAGGATACCAGGGTTAGGCCTAAAATACCGAGCTGCATAGGTAGGATACCAGGAGATGTCGAAAATGTGAAAAGCTAACGACGGACGACGGACGGACGACGGGCAACCGGCGATGGCATAAGCTAACCGGGAGCGAACTTCGCTCCAGGTGAGCTAAAATAATCTATTTATAACGGAATTAGTTCCCTTTTCAACTGGTATGGAAGGATGGGGTGGGGCTATGATAAAATTTTACAGACGCAATATCTTGAGCACAGTTTGACCTATGGAGTTGCTATTTTGGAATATAGTACCGTGACCATGTGAAGATGTAATGATAATTTTTTGGGTTACTGCATCAAATATTGTCAGAGTTTTGCCCCTTTTTGTGAAAATTCAAAGAGACTACTGTATCTTGGAAACCAATTAGCCTAGGATCCTGAAACTTTATATGCACATTCTATATGAAAAATAAGCAGACCCATATTTTTTTTTGTTTTTGATTAATCCATTAATAACAGAAGTATCCTTTTTCAACTTTCAACTTGTATGGTGTCGGCGGGTGATAAAATGATGCAGACTCACTATCTTGAGTACTGTTTGACCATGGACCATTTGGTAGATTTCAAGATGTGCTGAATAATTTTTAGGCTGGCCGCATCAAATATTGCCATAGTTATGCCCATTTTTGTGAAAATTGATCGGGCGATAAGATGAACATTGTGATTTTTTTTCAAATATAGTCACTGAATAATATCGTTAGCGGTTAAGGAGTAGATGTCATTTAAAGCAATTGTTGACTGACTACGCCCATTTTTCTATTTTAGCTCTGGTGACCATCTTGTTTAGTGCAGTGAAAAAATATAGGCAACAAGATGAACATTTCCGTGATTTATTTTTAATCTGGCCAGTGGTGTAGGTGATGTCATTCGAAGCAATTGTTGACATACTACACCTTTTTTCTATGTTTAGCTCTGATGGCCATCTTGTAAATTGGAGCGGATTGAAAATAGCAGTTGTTAAAGAGGGCGATAGGGAAAACATTTCTGTGAAATTATTTTGAAATGGCCTTCGGTTTTGAAGATGTCACCTAACATCACAAATACATGCCTATATGATTTTGGCCCCCTTAAACCCCACTTTTATATAGTAAAACTGGGGTTTACGAGGGTATACATTCTTTTTCTTATTTGTGCTCAAAAACATAGATTGTGGGTACTCGTTAGAACCGCTTCCATGTATACACATTCTGTGTTTTGAGCAGAAATAAGAAAACTCAGATTCTTTTTTCTGAAAATCTTCATTTCTTGGAGGTAAAATTTTCAATATATTTGAATAGGCGTGTTTTCATAATGAAGCTATTGATGACAGACGATGCCGACGATACATGCGACTACGACGGCGGGCGGACCACAAACGGATTACGATCCTAATAGTACACCGTGAGCACATGTGAGGACTAATAAATGTACAGACACAATATCGGTATTTAAGTATAGCCAGGAGAAATATTAAGATCCGGACAAAAGCTTCGTATCATTGATGTGGCGAGACTACTGTAACCCAGACCTTAAATGAAATGAGACAAGCACATTACGAAAACACGCCTATATAATTTTAACCACCTTACACCCCACTTTTATACAGTAAAACTGGGGTAAACAGGGGTATACATTATTTTTCTTATTTCTATTCAAAAACATAGATTGTGGGTACTCGTTAGAACCACCTCACTGAGGCGGTTCTAACGAGTACCCACAACCTACATTTCGAGCAGAAATGTGAACAATATCAGAATTGTTATAGGGAAATTATCATTTTTGGAGGTAAATATTTCATTATACTTGAATAGGCGTGTTTTCATAATGACACATTTTTGTTTGTAATTACTGCATTATTTAGCTCATTATAAAAACATGCCTATTCAAATATATTGAAAATTTTACCTCCAAAAAATGAAAATTTTCGGATAAAAGTTCAGATTTTTCAGATTTCTGCTCAAAACATAGATTGTGGGTACTCGTTAGAACCGCCTTAATGAGGCGGTTCTAACGAGTACCCACAATCTATGTTTTTGAGCAGAAATAGGAAAAATGTTGTATTCCCCTGTACACCCCAGTTTTACTGTATAAAAGTGGGGTTTGAGGGGGTCTTAATCATATAGGCGTGTTTTCGTGATGTGAACGCATAATTCAAGCTCTGCACGAAAGCTTTTTTACAACAAACATGACATGACTGCAATAGGTTTACCAAAATCGAAATAGATATAATAACTTTGGTCTGCAGTACTGGTACCAGCCAACCGCAAGATTTTAGCCCTAGAGGAAATTCAAAATCTGATGAAAGCTTCATACCATTATTTTAGCAGAAGCACGTATATATAATACTAGACATTATATCACCTTGGTTTGCAGCAAAAGTTTTCAAAATCTGATGAAGGCTTCATACCATTAATTTAACAGAATTAAATATATAATGACATTCAAGAAATCACCTTGGCTTGCAGCACCGACATTTAAAATGATCGGCCAACCGCAAGATTCAAGATCTGGACGAACACTTCGAATCATAATTGCACAGAACATTCAAAATCTGATGAAGGCTTCATACCACTAATTTAACAGAAACACATATATAATGAAATTCAAAAAATCACCTTGGTTTGCAGCACCGATATTTAAAATGATCGGCCAACCGCAAGATTCAAGATCTGGACGAAAACTTCGAATCATAATTGGACAGAACATTCAAAATCTGATGAAGGCTTCATACCATTAATTTAACAGATACACATATATAATGACATTCAAAAAATCACCGTGGTTTGCAGCACCGACATTTAAAATGATCGGCCAACCGCAAGATTCAAGATCTGGACGAACACTTCGAATCATAATTGAACAGAACATTCAAAATCTGATGAAGGCTTCATACCATTAATTTAACAGAATTAAATATATAATGACATTCAAGAAATCACCTTGGCTTGCAGCACCGACATTTAAAATGATCGGCCAACAGCAAAATTCAAGATCTGGACGAAAACTTCGAATCATAATTGAACAGAACATTCAAAATCTGCTGAAGGCTTCATACCATTAATTTAACAGAAACACATATATAATGACATTCAAGAAATCAACTTGGTTTGCAGCACCGACATTAAAAATGATCGGCCTACCGCAAGATTCAAGATTTGGACGAACACTTCGAATCATAATTGAACAGAACATTCAAAATCTGATGAAGGCTTCATACCACTAATTTAACAGAAACACATATCTAATGACATTCAAGCAATCACCTTGGTTTGCAGCACCGACATTTAAAATGATCGGCCAACCGCAAGATTCAAGATCTGGACGAACACTTCGAATCATAATTGAACAGAACATTCAAAATCTGATGTAGGCTTCATACCATTATTTTAACAGAAACAAATATATAATGACATTCAAGAAATCACCTTGGTTTGCAGCACCGACATCCACTGAGGCGGTTCTAACGAGTACCCACAATCTACGTTTTGAGCAGAAATGTGAAAAATATCAGAATTGATAAAGGGAAATTTTCATTTTTGGAGGTAAGATTTTCATTATACTTGAATAGACGTGTTTTCATAATGACACATTTTTGTTTGTAATTACTGCATTATTCAGCTCATTATAAAAACATGCCTATTCAAATATATTGAAAATTTTACCCCCTAAAAATGAAAATTTTCGGATAAAAATTCTGATATTTTTCAGATTTCTGTTAAAAACATAGATTGTTGGTACTCGTGAGAACCGCCTCAATGAGGCGATTCTAACGAGTACCCACAATCTATGTTTTTGAGCAGAAATAAGAAAAATGATGTATACCCCTGTAAACCCCAGTTTTACTATATAAAAGTGGGGTTTGAGGGGTCTTAATTATATAGGCGTGTTTTCGTGATGTGAACGCATAATTCATGAAAATGTTCGGATAAAAATTCTGATATTTTCAGATTTCTGCTCAAAACATAGATTGTGGGTACTCGTTAGAACCGCCTCAATGAGGCGGTTCTAACGAGTACCCACATGCTATGTTTTTGAGCAGAAATAAGAAAAATGATGTATACCCCTGTAAATCCCAGTTTTACTATATAAAAGTGGGGTTTGAAGGGTCTTAATTATATAGGCGTGTTTTCGTGATGTGAACGCATAATTCAAGATCTGCACGAAAGCTTTTTACAACAAACATGACATGACTGCAATAGGTTTACCAAAATCGAAATTGATATTGGATATAATTACTTTGGTCTGCAGTACTGGTATCAGCCAACCGCAAGATTTTAGACCTAGACGAAATTCAAAATGATCGGCCAACCGCAAGATTCAAGATCTGGACGAAAACTTCGAATCATAATTGAACAGAACATTCAAAATCTGATGAAGGCTTCATACCATTAATTTAACAGAAACACATATATAATGACATTCAAGAAATCACCTTGGTTTGCAGCACCGACATTTAAAATGATCGGCCAACCGCAAGATTCAAGATCTGGTCGAAAACTTCGAATCATAATTGAACAGAACATTCAAAATCTGACGAAGGCTTCATACCACTAATTTAATAGAAACACATATATAATGACATTCAAGCAATCACCTTGGTTTGCAGCACCGACATTTATAATGATCGGCCAACCGCAAGATTCAAGATCTGGTCGAAAACTTCGAATCATAATATAACAGAACATTCAAAATCTGATGAAGGATTTCATACCACTAATTTAATAGAAACACATATATAATGACATTCAAGCAATCACCTTGGTTTGCAGCACCGACATTTATAATGATCGGCCAACCGCAAGATTCAAGATCTGGACGAAAACTTCGAATCACAATTGAACAGAACATTCAAAATCTGATGAAGGCTTCATACCATTAATTTAATTGAAACACATATATAATGACATGCAAGAAATCACCTTGGTTTGCAGCACCGACATTTAAAATGATCGGCCAACCGTAAGATTCAAGATTTGGACGAAAACTTCGAATCATAATTGAACAGAACATTAAAAAAATACTAGAATTATTAAAAGGTATTAGACAAGCAAAGGAATCACTTTGGTCTGCAATACCGCATTTGCAAATGATCGGCCAAGCGCAAGTTTTAAGATCTGGACAAAATCTGATGAAAGCTTCATACCATTAATTTAGCAAAATCACGTATATATAATACTAGACATTATATCACCTTGGTTTGCAGCACCGACATTTGAAAATGATCGGCCAACCGCAAGATTCAAGATCTGGACGAAAACTTCGAATCATAATTGAACAGAACATTCAAAATCTGATGAAGGCTTCATAACATTAATTTAACAGAAACACGTATATATAATACTAGACATTATATCACCTTGGTTTGCAGCACCGACATTTGAAAATGATAGGCCAACCGCAAGATTCAAGATTTGGACAAAAACTTCGAATCATAATTGAACAGAACATTCAAAAAAAAATATGAGAATCATTAAAAGGTATTAGACAAGCAAAGGAATCACGTTTGTCTGCAATACCGCATTTGCAAATGATCGGCCAAGCGCAAGTTTTAAGATCTGGACGAAAGCTTCGCACCATTAATATGACAGGATTAGAAAATGTTCAAGTACCCACAATCTACGTTTTGAGCAGAAATGTGAAAAATATCAGAATTATTACAGGGAAATTATCATTTTTGGTGGTTAAATTTTCATTATACTTGAATAGGCGTGTTTTCATGTACCCACAATCTACGTTTTGAGCAGAAATGTGAAAAATATCAGAATTGTTATAGGGAAATTATCATTTTTGGAGGTTAAATTTTCATTGTACTTGAATAGGCGTGTTTTCATAATGACACATCTTTGTTTGTAATTACTGCATTATTCAGCTCATTATAAAAACATGCCTATTCAAATATATTGAAAATTTTACCTCCAAAACATGAACATTTTCGGATAAAAATTCTGATATTTTTCAGATTTCTGCTCAAAACATAAGTTGTGGGTACTCGTTAGAACCGCCTCAATGAGGCGGTTCTAACGAGTACCCACATTCTATGTTTTTGAGCAGAAATAAGAAAAATGATGTATACCCCTGTAAAAACCAGTTTTACTATCTAAAAGTGGGGTTTGAGGGGTCTTAATTATATAGGCGTGTTTACGTGATGTGAACGCATAATTCAAGCTCTGCACGAAAGCTTTTTACACCAAACATGACATGACTGCAATGGGTTTACCAAAATCGAAATTGATGTTGGATATAATTACTTTGGTCTGCAGTACTGGTATCAGCCAACCGCAAGATTTAGACCTAGACGAAATTCAAAATCTGATGAAAGCTTCATACCATACACGTATATATAATACTAGACATAATATCACCTTGGTTTGCAGCACCGACATTTGAAAATGATCGGCCAACCGCAAGATTCAAGATCTGGACGAAAACTTCGAATCATAATTGAACAGAACATTCAAAATCTGATGAAGGCTTCATAATATTAATTTAACAGAAACACGTATATATAATACTAGACATTATATCACCTTGGTTTGCAGCACCGACATTTGTAAATGATCGGCCAACCGCAAGACTCAAGATCTGGACGAAAACTTCGAATCATAATTGAACAGAACATTCAAAATCTGATGAAGGCTTCATACCACTAATTTAACAGAAACACATATATAATGACATTCAAAAAATCACCTTGGTTTGCTCTACCAACATTTAAAATGATCGGCCAACCGCATGATTTAAGATCTTGACGAAAACTTCGAATCATAATTGAACAGGATATTCAAAATCTGATGAAGGCTTCATACCATTAATTTAATAGAAACACATATATAATGACATTCTAGAAATCACCTTGGTTTGCTCTACCAACATTTAAAATGATCGGCCAACCGCAAGATTCAAGATCTGGACGAAAACTTCGAATCATAATTGAACAGAACATTCAAAATCTGATGAAGGCTTCATACCATTAATTTAACAGAAACACCTATATAATGACATTCAAGAAATCACCTTGGATTGCAGCACCGATATTTAAAATGATCGGCCAACCGCAAGATTCACGATTTGGACGAAAACTTCGAACCATAATTGAACAGAACATTAACAAAAAATATGAGAATCATTAAAAGGTTTTAGACAAGCAAAGGAATCACTTTGGTCTGCAATACCGCATTTGCAAATGATCGGCTAAGCGCAAGTTTTAAGATCTCGACGAAAGCTTCGCACCATTAATATGACAGGATTAGAAAATGTTGCAGCGTAAGATTAAAGAAATATGATGACTATCAAAATTTTCATTACAAAAACACGCCTATTCAAATAGATTGGGAAGCAGATTATACAAGTCATTGACTTTTTTTCTGTATCCCATTCAGATATAAATGATCCAATGATATAGTGTTTACATGTTTTGTAATATTAGTGTTTACATGTTTTGTAATATTATATTTGAATGAAATAAAGTTTAAACTAAATATATTAAACTTTCACCTCCAAAAAAATGAACATTTTCATATAAAAACTTCTGATATTTTTCTTATTTCTGCTCATAACATAGATTGTGGGTACTCGTTAGAACCGCCTCACAGAGGCGGTTCTAACGAGTATCCACAATCATGTTTTTGAGCAGAAATAAGAAAAATAATGTATACCCCTGTAAACCTCAGTTTTAAAATATAAAAGTGGGGTTTCAGGGGGTCAAAATTATATAGGCGTGTCTTCATGATGTATCTGATTTTTTTTTCATTTTTGGAGGTAAAATTTTCAGTATATTTGGAATAGGCATGTTTTCCTAATGCTGGTTTTGGTGTTGATTCGATGAAATTCGATCTTGCACTGAAAAAAAAGTACGTTTGCATATATGTATTTCCTGCATATTTTCAAAAAAACAAGATTTGCATTTGTTCCTGGTCAGGCATAGATACAAAATGTGGCCACATTGACTGATTTGAACGTATGCGAATATATTTACTCACATGAACAAATATGGTGGTGTGTCTTGGGTCAAGGGTTACGGTTAGCCGATATGTTCTGCATTTTAGCATGTTTCTAAATGGAACCAAACATGCAAAAACAACAACAACAAAAACAAAAACGTTTTTAGAATGGAGAATAAGTGTGGTAAGTAAAAGAAGAATGAAAGTTTTCAAGGATTGTTACAGTTACAAAGCAAACTGAGACCAACGAGAGAGAGAGAGAGAGAGAGAGAGAGAGAGAGAGAGAGAGAGAGAGAGAGAGAGAGAGAGAGAGAGAGAGAGAGAGAGAGAGAGAGAGAGAGAGAATTCAAATAAATCAGCTGACAAAGGGTGATTAAAATGTTAAATAGAGCACTGATCAGACGCGAAAATTTACGCGACATCCACGCAGAATACAACTATCCAACTATCTAAGATTAGGCTAGTGGCGGGACCAAGAATCGGATGTTTACTAAAATATTCAACCAAGGGTGATTCTGGGTGACGACACCAATTTTTCATTTCCCATTGCATTTGATAAAACCATGCCTTAGCTTTTGTCGAAAACCGCTTTAACGATAACCAAACGTCAAGCAGCGTAACTACGCGTAGGAACATTATCAAATGCGTAGCAACCCAAAAACATTCGAAATTCTAAAGCCATAACGAAGCGCTGGGCTAGGCCACTCATTTGACTGGGAGCGAAAGATTAAAAAAGATGAACATTCTAATTATACCCGTATGCTTTTCTGTGATTACTGCAGTAATCATTGCAGTGTATTTTGTCTGCAGAAAACAACGATTCTTTCGAAGTTAAACGAGTTCGAACTGTCAGCTTGTGGTGCACCTTTAAAGGTTTAAAATTCATTGTTTCTCTCAATATAGACTTTCTCCCATAGCCGCATACATGCCGCGGGAAACTTTGGCGTATCCCCTATCACCGGATACTTATATATACCCGATACTTACATCAATAAAATTCGTTTTGGACCATTTTTAAATTCCAAAACTAGAGCGAGTAGTCGATGGCAAGCCATCGCAAATCCCCACGTTTTCTTAATACAAGTTAAGATATTAGGCAAAATCATTGAACCATGAAATATAGGTCACAATGACCTACGTATAGTTTAAGGTCAATCATCGGGTCACATGATTCTTACTTTGCGCCGAATATTTACATCATTTTCTTTATTGTTTTCTTATTTCAGCTCTTAAAGAAAGAGTGGGGATACTGATTAAAATGGCTTCTATAACTAGTACCATTAATCACTGTGTTTCGAGCAGAAATAATGATAAAAAAACGAAAAAAAAAAAAAAATAAAAAAATAAAAAAATGAATAAATAAAACATTTCATCTAAAATTGTCATTTTTTACAGACGTAACCCCATGATATTGCGTAAGCCCGATCTCATGCATTTAGTTGCACATTGTATAAAAGCTTCATATCACGGAAACTGGCCTATGTAATTTCAACAACTCCCCCCACTCGAACCCCACTTGTATATAGTAAACTGGGGTTTTCAGGAATACACATTATTGTTGTTTTTTGTTATTTCCGCTCTAAACCATAGATTGTGGGTACTCGTTAGATGAGGCGATTGTGTTTTACCCACGTTTTAGCAAAAGTATGAAAAAAATCTTTTTTTTTTTTTTTTTTTTTCATTTAAAAAATTTCATTATTCCGGCCGTAAATTTATATAGGCATAATATAAACGTTCCACAAAGCTCCACAATTTCAAACGTCGTTTCGCTTAATTTCATGTAAAGTGTAATACAAAATACAGTACCATTCAGACGACTCTTGACACCCTAGTTGACTCCAAGTCAACTACATTCAGACATGGAGTTAACTCCTAGTCAACTCCATTTCCCGCTTTTGTTAACTAGGGAGTTAACTTCTAGTTGACTAGAAGTCTTAACAGTTATACAGTAGTACATATATGGATTAGAACAGGTGAATGAATATGTTACTTAATTTGTTATCTGTTTTTTTTTTATTTATTTATTTATTTTCATCATGCTGATGCAAATGGCATGGCAAAAAAAAAAGAAGAATGACAGGTTATATCACATAATTTCAAAATGATCATTGTTAGCCCTTATCCCGCTGAATAAATTAATTTTACCATATCCATTTCTGGATATCAACCATTCAAATCGTTAAAGGTTATGTATTCATTCAATTCACAAATTGGATGAAAAACAGTGTAGATCCTGACCAGATGAAACAGCCCCTGCCCATAGGGGCTTGAAGAAATATATGGGCTGCATGATGTTTCCACGCAGAGCTGAATCCGGCCCGCACACTAGTACTGGTAAACTGCTTCGAGGATCTAAGCCTGTACAGGAACTGTGGTGCGAGGCGGACCGTCCATGCTAATAGACCCTATTGGTTTCATTGGGCGACAGGGCTTGAGATTTCATTTCATTTCAATGTCGGGTACACAAAATTGGAAGCAACGTCTCAAAAAAGACCTTTACAGTGTTGACGGGGACGTTAAACCTCAAATCAAACAATCATTAACCATCTGATCAGGATCTATGCTGTTTGCAAAGTTAGGATTTGTCATGTTCAGCGGGATAAGGGTTAATGAATTTCAGGTTATACTCCTGGATTTAAGTGCCCCGAAAATCCAGGTATGGACATTTTAGCCTCTCCAGAACAACAGCTCTGTTTATTTTCATTTGTTAAATTGAACTTCAATAAATCTCAGGTACACACTGATAAGCCTCACTAATTGCCTAAGCATATGGCAACTGAATATTCATTCATGAAAATTTCACTTTTGCAAACAGTGCAGGCCCAGATCAGACGCCGCAGAATGGGGCGTCTGATCAGGGCCTTCACTGTTTGCTAAAAGTTCAGTCATTCCCCAAATATACCTTGATGAAAACACACCCCGACACCCTTAAACCTTGAAATGGAGCCCTGGTACATATAAGGAGGAAGATTCCATTTGGTACAAAAAAGGTTCGTACCAAATGAATCTTTCTCCCTACATATAGCCCGAGTCCACCTCAAAGTTCAAGGGTGACAGGTTGTGCCCCTTCAAACTCCATTCGCAAAATGGCTTAACTTTTTGAAAACAGTGTAGGCCATGAACAGACGCCCCTTTCTGTGGCGTCTGATCTGGGCCTGCACTGTTTGCCAACTGCCCGTTTTGGGGTTTCTGGTACAAAATGAACAGATGTGTATACCTTTACTAGGATAATCATTTCAGTCTGGTACTGCACTGTCTAATTTTAAACCTCTAGCATGCTTGGCTGTAAATAGTAATTGTAGTAGTTTTTATTTCATTATTTATTTCAATGAAGTAGAAATATTTATGTTACTATTGTTATTAGTTATTGTTATTGTTATTGTTATTGTTATTATTATTATTATTATTATTATTATTATTATAAGTAATAGTAGTAGTAGCAGTAATATTCACAGGTTTATTTATTGTTATTATTATTAATATTAGTAGTAGTAGTGGTAATAATGTTTTGTTATTTTTTATGTTTATCTCAAATGAGTAGAAATCTTTATGTGACTATTGCTATTAGTAGTAGTGGTGGAAGTAGTAGATGTGACATTGACATTTATTTATTTATTTATTTTGTTTTTCAAGAACAAAACATACTATGTAGTAATATGTTAAAGGACCAATAACAAAATTCATAAGTAATCCATAAGTGGATTATAATGATTAAACCCTTCTTATCATAAGTCATTATCTGATTTTATCAGATGAATACCATCACCTTAACAGCCATAATCCCCTGAGGTTCAAGTGGTTATTTATTGGTAGGTGATAAGAGAAATGGTTTGTGATATATGATATCCTGGAGTATTATCGTTTTGATTGAGATCTCGCAAAGCAGATGAACTTAGAATCTTCGTTTGCCATAGAAAATATTTTTATCATTACAGTACATCACTAAGAAAACACACCTATTCAAATATATTGAAAATTTTACCACCTAATAATAGACAAAAAATCAGATAATAAATCTGATTTTTATTTTTATATTTCTGGCCAAAACATACATTGTGGGAACTCGTTATAACCGCGTCAGTGAGGCGGTTCTAACGCCTACCCACAATCTATGTTTTGGGGCGAAAAAATAAAGAAAAATGAATGCGGGAACTAGTTAGAATCGCCTCATTGAGACAGTTCTAATGAGTACCCATAACCTGTTCATGGCTTTAACATGGCTATTGGCTGTTGACTAGTTTTTCTTTTTTATTTCTGCTCCAAACATTATTAAGTGGGAACACATTAGAATCGCCTCATTGAGACAGCTCTAATAAGCATCCACAACCTGCTCATAACTTTAAACTGGCAATTATCACATATATATTTTTTTTTATTTCGGCTTCTGAAAAAGGAAGTGGGAATTTGAAAGAACCGCCTCATTGAGTCAGTTCTAACGAGTACCCACAACCTGTTTTGAACCATCTGCTGGTAATTTTAGAAGTCAAATTTTCAATTTTTCAAACAATATGGAACCTAATCAGACTGCTCCTCTTGGAGAAGTCCGATCAGGGTCCACACTGATTGACTATATGCATAAATATGTTTGAAAAGTTTGAAAATATGTTTTGAAAAGTTTACCAGAAGAGCAGCAGACAACATAAACAAATGAAAATTTCAGATGCAGTTTTTCATTATCCTGCTGAATAATTTAACCCATAAGATGTCAATCACAGCAATTTTGTCTGCTTTGTCGTCTGCTTGTAACTTTGAAAGTCAATTTTGCAAACAATGTGGGACCTGATCAGACTGATTAGAGTCCACACAAATTACTTCACATATTGCATTCATTTAAAATTCGCAAACTGAATATCAGTGTAGATCCAGATCTGGCCATGATTTACATTGTTTCATGTTTAGCAGAGTAAGGATTAATTAAATGACAGGGATCCTACAGACATTGTCTATTCCCACATAAGGGGCCATAACATCTAATAGTAAATGTTGTTGCGTTTTATTTCTCATTTCCAAATTTAACCAATATATGCCAAGCGCCCATTTGTGGGACTGCGGTAAAAAGTTTAGACTCAGATCGGAGTCAACACTATTTATGTCAGTTTGAAATGGACCACTCCAAACTTATAAAGAAGAAGATTCCACTGTCATATATGGGTTAAAGAAAGGTAATATCGAATATCACAAGCTTGGGCACATACATGTAACTTAATACACCTTAATACTGTAGAAACTTATGCGTGGACAGTGAAGAATCAGATCACGGTGTTTTTTTTTTTTGTTGTTGTTTTTTTGTTTGTTTGTTTTACTTGAGATCTAACGTCCCTGTCAACACTATGTCATTTTGGAGACGCTGCTTCCAATTTTATGGGGCTATTACCAGACATTCAGATGAAATGACACTTTACCTGGGCATGCTTAGTCCTTCTATATTTACATTAGAAAATTTGGCTCTGAAAATATTTTAGATATTCTAGAAAACAGATACACAGTTTCAACCAATGTGGAGAAATCCTGAACTCAAAAGAAATATAGAAAAGATGGTTGATAAAATATAGAATCATTACAAAAACACGCCTGTTCAAATACTTTGTAAAGTTTACCCACGAAAAACAAAAGAATGTTTTCAGATAAAACAAAAGATATTTGTCTTATTTCTGCACAAAATATAGATTGTGGGTACTCGACAGAACCGCCTCATTAAGGGGGTTGTAACGAGTACCCACAATCTATGTTTTTAAGCAGAAATATGAAAAAAAATTGGTTTATCAACGTAAAACCCAGTTTTAAAAGTGGGGTTTGAGGGGTCAGAATTATAAAGGCATTTTCTTTTGTAATGGGATATGAACTTTTATTACAGTGTGTAGGTATTGTGGGTTTTATATCTCCTGAATTCATCACCTGAAATGAACACCCCTAAATTCCACTTTATATAGAGAAATTTGGGGTTTACGGGGGTATACACTATTTTTTCTTATTTCTGTTCAACGAGATATGTTGTGGGTACTCATTAGAACCGGTTCAAACGAGTACCTACAACCTATGTTCGCAGTATAAATAAGAAAAATATCACTGATTTTCACCAGAAAAGTAGCCATTTTAATTGTTAATTAGAGGTGGACGAAAATTTGAGTAACCGGAAAAAATGCTTGACCTATTATAGAGAAATAGATAGATAACAAACTAGATGTGTAAATGTATTAAAAAGAAAGCAAAGTAAAAGGAATTCGCTTTATAAAAAACATGCGCATGAAATATAAATCAACTGATTTTTTTTTTAAAAAATGATTTGTATTTCATCTTGTGAAATTTCTGAAAGGTTTCACATTCTTGCTCCAAAACTTTTTCAGATATTTTTTATCTGTTATTAAGACAATCTTTTATTAAGACCACATCTGGTCAGCCAAAAATGTGGTCTTAATATAGCAAATTAGATGTACATTTAATAAATTACTAATTTGATAGTAGAAACCATGCATATCTTTCAGTTATGAAATTATATGCAAATCAAATCTCAGATAAGAGTTTGATAACAGGACAAAGGATTAGTTAACTCCATGTTAACTCCCTAGTGAACTATAGTTAACTAGGGAGTGAACTTGTCAACTCTAGGGTCCAAATGTAGTCTGAATGTAGTCAACTCCTAGTTAACTTGGTGTAAAGATTCGTCTGAATGGTACTGTAGTACAAGGTTTTTTTTTTTTTTTTTTTTGTTTAGAAATATACAACATCTTGTCATTGTAGTTTAGGTTAACTGTCTCAAAAGGGAAAACAAAAGAATAAGGTAAGCTGGCCATCCTACTCCATCTCAAATTTTAAGATTAACATCCATTGTACCATTTCCTTCTGTCAAAAACAAAATCAATAATTTATATAACTTTAAAATATACTCATTCCACATAGAACCGGGCATAAATTAAGATTATTTCATAACTAGGAAATAAAGGGATTGGACGCAAGTCGTTGAATGCATTCTTTGAATGGTACAATGGTGTACATGTATAGCATAGCAGGAATAGCAAGAAATAAAAACCGCCATCTCCACATGCATCAATAAATATTTCTTATTTTTCTATAATAAAGTGATGATTTTGTTGCATATCTGTAGTTCTTATACATAACTGCAGACTTCCATGTTCATGAAAAATAACAGTGAAATTTAAACTTACCTGGATTTTTAACGTTCCATGGCTCTGATTGGTTCATAGGAACGTCTCGTGATTGGTCTTCGATAAAGTATACCCGGTTGAGCTCCGCCCATTTATTGTTGCGTTTTATTGGATCGTACTGGTCAGCGAAAAGAGTGATTTTCACGAAAAGATGCGAACTCACACTTGTTTACTTGGATATGACACAGCACAAGTCCTTATTCTGCAGCTACTGCCCCCCCAACCCAACCCCCTCCCACCAAATAAACGACACCACCATAGATCTGTATTTTGTAAGAAAAAAATAAAGTATAAAAATTCTAAGGTTTTTAAACACACATTTGATATGTTTAGTTAAGGACACTGACGTTCAAATACTCTTTGGCCTGCCATTGTTCCAACGTTGGGTGCCCGCTGGGTAATTATATGTAAAATGGCCTGAAAAAGGACTGTACTACATAATATTTTGAATTCAATTGATTTAAGAAGACACGTAGTTTATTAGTATCGCATTTCAAAATGTCAACGGAATTTTTATAATAACATGCTATATGAATCGTCATTTTGGACATCTTGTTGGTTCCCTCAATGACAGTCGCTGAGGCGGTTCACGGGTATCAAAAAATATTAATCACCCCCGTGACATCCGATTTCATATAAGGAAAGACGAAGTAACATCTACAATATGACCCTAAAATGTGTTGACAGGGCGTAAAACCTCACCACAAGCAAACAAACAAAAAACATTTCCTATGTGCATGTAGGAATGGTTATATGTGTAGGATAGTTCTGAAGGGAGCATTGCATGAAGAAAAGAAGAGACTCTTAATTTGTTTTCTTCTTCGTCGTCGTCTTCTTCTTCTTTACTTACTATCTAGGTTCGCAGCGGTTATTTTTCAAGATTTTTTTGGGGAAAGCAAAAACTGTTTGAATTTACATGTGCGCCCAACAAGCACTCTGATAAGTCTGCGCATCTGCGCAGTCTGATCGGGGTCTTTACAAATCGCTCTATCAGTGGATAGCTGAGGACCCAGTACTTCGCGCGGCCTGTGAAGATGGTTGTGCAGGCTAATCTGAGTCTCCGTTTGGCGCAAATGTTACTTGTAGGAAATGTTGTGACCGGCACAATTATTATTAACCCTTAAGACGCCAAGAATGTTGTCTGCTTATCTTCTCGTAAACTTTTCAAACATATTTTTGGATACATGCAAACAGTGCGGACCCAGATCAGACTGCTCCTAGAGGAGCAGTCTGATCTGGGTCCACACTATTTGCAGAAACGTCTTTTAAAGCTACCAGCAGACGATAAAGCAGACGACAAATGTTGTGATTGGCATTTTATGGGTTAAAGTACAGTCGGCAAATGGAAAGAGACTATTCCATGTTCATTATGTCAGTCACAAACGATTTTGTCTTCAAAATCACGTTTCGCGACTGAAATAATAGTACCTTATTATTATTATTATTATTATTATTATTTTTCGATATCAATATATCTTTTGAAAAACTTATATGTATTCTGGAGGAAATTCAAATTTTAGTGCAAAGTTTTCTGTTGTGCTTCAATTTATTTTGTTTTGATTTTTCAAATAAATAAATAAATAAATAAATAAATAAATAAATAAATAAATAAATAAATAAATAAATAAATAAAATAAATAAATAACATCGCTCTACTAGAAAAATAATGTTTTGCTATAACGTGCAGTTTAGTCCTTATATAATAATCAATAAAACTGTTTAAGCCGGTGGCAGGCCATAAACATACTGCACACGAAGACCGAAAACTAAATAAATCAATTAATCGATAAAATCAATAAATCGGTAATTTTAAAAGTAAGTTTCGATTTGTCATATAATGTCAGATGAACTATTTATGCAATAAAATTTATTGGTTTACAGGTTTTAGCTCAATAAGATGCTTTAAACGACCGACAGCAAGAACTTGCGCCGCAAGATCTTGCATAACTGCAAGATCTTGCGACAGAGAAGCCTACTAACTCATCAGTGCAACATCTCTGTGAACACAAAAATCAAACAACCGCAGAGATAAAACTATGGTGAGGACTCGACAGCAAGAAACCACTGAAATACTGGAGCAAAAGAAAACCAACATTTAGACTCCGATGGGATCGACCAAAGACACAGCATCAGGCACCAACCAGCATTACTTAGAATTAGATCTCTAATTCTCAGTAAGCCTTTACGCTGGAACCGTCATAGAATCTGAGGCCTGACCCCCAACGTGCAATTAAGGAGGTAAGCAAAGTTGTCAACCGTGATTGGGTTAACTACCACGCATGCAGCCTGTCTCATTACATGTTGTAATCGAAGAATGATTTTACCTTTGGGTGCTGAAGTCATAGCGGTTGTATATTTTATGAATTGATATACTAAGTCACAATAAAATTCGGTTTCCGATAGACCTTGTTGCAGAAGAGATTTATGTCCAGTATTGAATTTTGAAATTAAATCAGAATGACGTCTATAAAATTTTGAAAAGGTTTTGCGTAATGTATGGTACCGATAACCCTGATTAAAAAGTTCAGCAGTTAAAAATCTGTTACGAGTGTTGAAGTCATTTACGTGACTACACACCATGGCAATTCGAATTAATTGCGAAATATAAACGCCATAGAATGGCGCACGAGGAATATCACCATCCAAAAAAAGAAAATTTACAATCTTAAAATCATCGCGTTCATCATAAATTTTGGAAGAAACAAACCCTCTTCAATAGATAGATGTAAATCCAAAAACGGGGCCTCGGTATCAGAAGAATTTGCTTCATTTAACTGAAGTTCTGGGGGTAAATTTGACTGATCAAACCATCGAAATAGTTATTGTCAGTATTCAATAAATCATCCAAATATCTAGAAAACGAGCTAAAAGCTTCAATGATTTCAGATTGGTTTTCAGCAGAAAGGGACATCATGAAGTCTCTCTCATAATAAAACAAAAACAGCTCAGCCACACGGGGTGCGCAATTAGTACCCATCGGAATACCCACAACTTGGCTAAATAACTTAGTACCAGATCTTATTTAAATATTGTCAAGTAGAATGTTGAGAGCTTCAACCACTTTCTAACATGACCATAAAGTATAATTTTATGCTCTTCAGAAGTGAACAAGATGTGTTTGTGAAACACAAATGCCCCCGGACAGCGCACGTTAAATATGTGATGAGGCCTAATTGGCCGAAACTAGCTAGTCTGGCCCAGAAAACACATACACTTTATATTTTTCGGTTCTGCGGTGTATTCCTTGCTTCCAAAGGATACCCCTTTTATAGAACATATGAAAGCAGTATAACTAAGCAGTCGAAAGGTATGGCCAATGTTCAAGTCTTGAAAAAGTAGGTCAAGGTTGCAAGGAAAAAAGTTATGGGATTGTTGAAAAGGGCTTGTGACATAGTATGCACATGTGAATATGAAAGCCATATCTCTTACCAACTGAAAGTTATGGCCAATGTTAAAGTTTTTGAAAAGTAGGTCAAGCGTCATGGTCACGAGGTCAAAAAATATTGTACCACGGTCCACTGGAAAGGTCATGTGAAAAAGAATGCACATGTGAAATATGAAAGCCCAATCACTTACCAATCAGAAGTTATGTACTATGTTAAAGTTTTTAAAAAGTAGGTCAAACGTCAAGGTCAAGGTCACGAGGTCAAAAATTATGGTACCACTAGAAAGGTCTTGTGACGTGAAATATGAAAGCACTACCACTTACCAATCGAAAGTTATGGCCAATGTTGAAGTTTTAAAGAGGAGGTAAAACGTCAAGGTCACGAGGTAAAAAATAACGGTACCACTAGAAAGGTCTTGTGACAAGAAATGAACATGTGAAATATGAAAGCCTTACCACTCACCGATCAAAAGTTATGGTCAGTGTTAAAGTTTTTAAAAAGTAGGTCAAACATCAAGGTCAAGGTCACAAGGTCAAAAATTATGGTACCACTAGAATGGTCTTGTGACAAGAAATGCACATGTGAAATATGAAAGCCCTACCACTTACCAATCGAAAGTTATGGCCAATGTTAAAGTCTTTAAAAAGTAGATCAAAAAGTAGGTCTAACGTCAAGGACACGAGGTCAAAAGTAATGGTATCACTAGAAAGGTATTGTGACAAGGAATGCACATGTGACATATAAAAGCTTTATCCATTACCATTCAAAAGTTATGCCCACTGTTGAGGTTTTTGTAGACAGACAATCGGACAAACAGACAGACCAAAAACTATATGACCCCCTCCCCCGAATCTAGATTCCGGGGGCATAAAAACGCATTTCTTACATTACATGCAAGATAGAGGGAGTCTTTCCTATGAAATGTCCATTCAGTTAAATCATTAAGTTTTTCTTTTATAGAGTGTTTTGAACATTGAAGTGACCAACTAAAATATATGGCGATGAAGGTTGACCCAGCAATGTTTCAAGATGTTCGGGTTCTAAAAAAATGAAAGAGGTATATATAGAGAGCAAATTGTAGTTTGCTGTGTGTGTTAACGAAGGCCAAAACAAGCTTCCTACGCTATACTGGTTACCAAAACTTCATAAAAAAACCTTACAAAGCACGGTTTATTGCAAATTCTAGCTCTTGCACTACAACTGAACTTTCTAAATTATTAACTTCTTGTCTTACTGCTATTAAAACGCATGTAATTAAATATTGTGATAAAGTAGAAGTAAAACAAAGATCAGGAATTGATACAATTAACTTACTCCACTCACAAAAGACACCAAAGGGAAAGAAATACAAACACCAAGCGACCAGACCATAATGGAAACCTAAACAAAGGAAGGCCATAAGGACAGTTACTTTCCCACAAAGTGGCCATATGGCCTTCCAAAATTAAAAGACACAAGTGATACATACAGTAAGCAACAAACAACAACATAAATAAATCGCCACAGAAGAGCCGCCTTGGAACGGTCAGTGGAAGATTTCCACTGGGGGGCTTAAATCGATTTTACGTGGCCACAATCCTCGCCCTTACTTCCGTCGCGATTTAGACAAATAATTTGTTCAGTCCGCATGAAGGCCTCCTAACTCATCAGTGCAACATCTCCGTGAACACAAAAATCAAAAAACCACAGAGGTGAGACAACGGCGAGGAGTCTTTGAAAGATCAGGAAGAAATCTGTTTTGGTCTATAAAAAAATTGAATGAGGTTTTAAATAAATTGAAATCTAGACATTTTCGTGCTTCTAGTCTGTCTACCTACGATTTTTCCACTCTTTACACTACACTTCCTCATAATCTTATAAAAGAAAAACTTAATGATTTAATTGAATGGGCTTTTCACAGAGAAGATTCTCTCTATCTTGCATGTAATGTCAGAAATGCATTTTTCACTTCTAAAGAGCATAAGAATTATACACTTTGGTCATGTCAGAAAGTGTGTGATGCCCTTACCTTTCTACTTGACAATTTTTATACTAGATTCGGTACTAAGTTATTTAGACAAATTGTGGGTATTCCGATGGGTACTAATTGCGCACCCCTTGTGGCTGATCTGTTCTTGTATTGTTATGAAAGAGACTTCATTTTGTCGCTTTCCATTGATAACCAATCTGAAATTATTGAAGCTTTTAGCTCTACTTCTAAATATTTAGATGATTTATTAAATATTGATAATACCTATTTTGATGGTTTGATCAGTCAGATTTACCCCCTAGAACTTCAGTTAAATAAAGCAAATTCTTCTGATACCGAGGCCCCGTTTTTGGATTTACATCTATCTATTGTAGATGGATTTGTTTCGTGCAAAATTTATGATAAACGCGATGACTTTGATTTTGAGATTGTAAATTTTCCTTTTTTGGATGGTGATGTTCCTCGTGCGCCATCCCATGGCGTTTATATTTCGCAATTAATTCGATTTGCTAGAGTGTGTAGTCATGTAACTGACTTCAACACTCGTAATAAATTTTTAACGGCTAAACTCCTTAATCAGGGTTATCGGTACCATAAACTACGCAAAGCCTTTTCAAAATTTTATAGACGTCATTCTGATTTAATTTCAAAATTCAATATTGGACTTAAATCTCTTCTGCAACAAGGTCTATCGGAACCCGAATTTTATGGTGACTTAGTATATAAATTCAGAAAAATATATAACCGTAATGACTTCAGCACCCAATTTCGTAAAATCATTCTGCGATATAAAAAGATTGGGTACAACATGGATATTATACGACAGACTGCATGCATGGTAGTTAACCCAATCACGGTTGGCAACTTTTCTTCCCTCTTTAATTGCACGCCGGTGGGTCAGGCCTCAGATTCTATGACGGCTCCAACGTAAAGGCTTATTGAGAATTAGAGAGATAATGTCGGTTGGTGCCTGATGCTCTGTCTCTGGTCGGGCGCATCGGAGTCTAACTGTTGGTTTTCTTTTGCTCCAGCATTTCAGTGGTTTCTTGCTGTCGAGTCCTCACCGTTGTCTCACCTCTGTGGTTCTTTGATTTTTGTGTTCACGGAGATGTTGCACTGATGAGTTAGGAGGCCTTCATGCGGACTGAACAAATTATTTGTCTAAATCGCAACGGAAGTAAGGGCGAGGATTGTTGCCACGTAAAATCGATTTAAGCCCCCCAGTGGAAATCTTCCACTGACCGTTCCAAGGCGGCTCTTCTGTGGCGATTTATTTATGTTGTTGTTTGTTACTTACTGTGTGTATCACTTGTGTCTTTTTATTTTTGGATGGCCATATGGCCATTTTGTGGGAAAGTAACTGTCCTTATGGCCTTCCTTTGTTTAGGTTTCCATTATGGTCTGGTCGCTTAATGTTTGTAGTTCTTTCCCTTTGGTGTCTTTTATGGATGGAGTAAGTTAATTGTATCAATTCCTGATCTTTGTTTTACTTCTACTTTCTTTATCCAGAGAAACCGACACTGCAACAGCTTGTAGTTCTGCTTTTAATTTGATCTCTCTTTGTGGTAATCAATATTTAACAAAAATTGAACTGCCACCAGATGGTCTGTTACCATCAGAATAGATACATAAGTAACACCTGATCAGTTTTTAAAAAGGTTTTTTGCAAACAAAAAACCGATGGGTTTACTAAAGAATGAAGAAATAAGAGTTCATTATTATTTGATTTTTGACCCCGACAATTCCATTGTATTATTTTGTGTTTTGGAACCACTTTTATGGAGATATATTAAAATGACTAGAAACTAATGCGTCGTGATCGACGAAATTACCTACTTTGAAGTAGCTATCCTTGTAATTTTGCTACTCTTGCGAGGACTGGTTGGAGCATCCTGATCATCCGTGAATTCTTCATCATCCTCTTCAAGAGGCACTTGCGAATAATGAATTTTGATCTTTTTCGATCCCTTTCTGGTTCGATCGGAGTCGAATTTCTTTTTTACATGCGGCGCAGGCTCCGGTTCGGTCACTGTAGACCGATCCCGAGCAACCTGAATTGCGCCATTTGACAAATTGGTGGAACTTTGTACTGCTGGGGTAGATTTACACCATGAACCAGATTTTTTTTCAGTTCGGCAATGTACGATTCAGCAGTCTGCGTTGCACTGTTTGTGACTTTTACACCAGCACCCTTTGTGATTCTGGCGTAACTGGGGGTTAATGCTGTTTATCACTCTTCAACGATTTTCCGCGCTTCTGGAAAAGTTATTGACCTTTGGTATTTGGCAGCATTTCTTTTTCTTTTTCCCATGCCGAACAATCTTGAGAGAAAACTGCATGATTGCCACAACAATTGATGCATTTTGCCTCATTCTGACATTTTGGTGCATAGGAACATGTTTCTCTTCACCACAGTTTGGACAGAGTTTTTCTTCTGAGATCTGCTTTCATACACGAGTAACATCTGAGAGGGTTTGGTATATATACCTCTACGTTAACAGAATGATTTCTTTGGCAGAACTGGTGTGTTAAAAGTCAACACGTAAGTACCTGTGGGCTTTAATACACCACCTCTACGAACTTGGATGTTACGTACACCAATGACGCCTTCATCTCTCAAGTTGGCAATAACCTGTGTATCGCTGCAAGGGCGTAGCTCTGGGCTGTGGATGACACCTTTACATAAATGAAGTGTTTTGTGCAGCGATAGTTTGACGTTGAGAACGAAAAGCTTTGTGGTACCAAGCCGGCTTTTAACCTGCTTTATCATATGACGTCGCGTCTGGGAGTGTAATAACCCCATGTATTATTTTCGATAATCCACTAGTGGATTAAATATGCAAAATAACTAGATACGTCCCGTAACGTTACATGTACGACGTCCTTAACGACGTCGCGTTTACTTATGGGGGAATATTGACATTTTTGTTAAACAATCGTGAATAAAGTGCGTTTTAAATGTCATATGATAAACAGAATCTTGCATTCGTGCTCATGTGTTATTGAATTTATTAAACTCGTTGAGGATAAGGGATAAAATGCTCGGCAAAGCCTCGCATTTTATCCCTTTTCCTCAACTCGTTTAATAAATTCAATAATACATGAACACTCATGTAAGATCCTCTATGTACTCTTTAGACTTCAAAAAGGAGCTGACCTGACATAAGCTTTTTTGATATCTTTGTATGTCCGGCAATGAGCACTATGCTCTTTTCGATAACAAAGTGGGGTAGACTTGACACAGTGCGTGTATCTTCAACTGATGTCATAACGAAGAAGCGTGAAAATCTCAAAAGCTTTGGTGCTGCAGACTGCTGGCTAGACTGCTGACTAGGTTCATCCGATTCGGATGAATCCTCATCCTTTTACGTTTGATCGCGTTGCGATTATTAGGTCTGTGCTTCCTCACGAAGAAAGCTTTAAGTTTCATCCCAAGTACTCTCCGCCCTCCTCGGGGCCCTACAAAGGAACGCTATAATGGGGTGGTTATCCGACTCGCACTTATTAGAGATACATGTGAGAAATACTTGCATAAACAAAAATCCTACACGATTGGTCCGTTTGGCCAACTCCTTCTAGAGGTAAAAATACAGGAAAGGGTAAATTGGTATATGGTTGGTATCAAGATAGATACCACAAGAGCTGTCACGCTGTCACTAAAAGCGAGCAATGCCCCCGTGGGAGCCAATTTGAGGAAAAAAAGTGCGGACTAACCCACAAACACACAAACAAACGGGGGGCATAAAAAATTTAACAAAATTGTACGGGGGCATAAAAATTGAACAAAATTGTCGAAGAAATGTGGAAGTAGCTCGCGTCACAAGGTTTAAGAACGCGTTTTTCAGAAGATAAAGGGCCTTAACTCCTTCGCAGATAACAAAATCAACGTGAAAATTGTGTTAGGCGCCCCTTTACCGCACAAGGAATGCATGTGCAAAGTCAGCTCAAATGGTGAAGGAATATGGAAGTAGTTAGCGTCACAAGGTTTTTGAACACTTTTTTTTTTCAGAAAACAAGGGTCATAACTTCGTCGCAGGTGATAGGATCACTTTGTAAATTGTGTTGGGCACCCATTCACCTCACAAGGAATGCATCTGAAAAGTTTCAGCTCAATCGGTGGAGAAATGTTAAGGTAGTTTGCGTCACAAGATTTTAGCGCATTTTTGAGAAAATCAAGGGCCATAACTCCAAAACGCTTCATCTAAGCAGAATGAATTTTCTGTTAGGCACATCTACATATCATTGCAAATGCATATGCAAAAATTTAACAAAATTGTCGAAGAAATGTGGAAGTAGTTCGCGTCACAAGGTTTAAAGGTGCATTATTGAGCTATCTGGAAAAAATGCTTCCAAAAATAAAATACATATAACCGGTATTTTTGTTTAAAACAATACAAATGAATGCATTTTATGCAAAAATGCGAACAATTATGATGACAGGTAAACGAGTTTGAGAGGGATTCCCTAACTAGGTTTCGCACACTAGTTAGATCTATTTTTAGTTCGTGACAAAAATAGAATCCCCATATATGACGTTATGCGACGTTCATTCTTGGCCTTGTTTGCCTAGGCCATGCCTGAATCGGAAGAAATATGACGTTGAATACCATGCCATAAGTAACGACACTCAGAAACGATACTGTCGCCATGTATGTGTAAAGTGACAGATTTATTTTTAGAACAGAAATTCCGAACACATGTTCAGAGCGAAGGGTAAACACGAATGAAAACTACCATTTTCACAAAGTTCTGAAGCTGTATTTGGCTCCAAAAGTGTACACATGACAAAGGAGTATGCATTGAAGATAAAAACCAGAAAAAAAAAATTTGAGACCCGGTAGCTCAATAATTCACCTTTAAGAACGCGTTTTAAGAAAATCAAGGGCCGTAACTCCTTCGCAAATGATAGGCTCAACGTGAAAATTGTGTTAGGCACCCATTTACCTCGCAAGGAATGCATTGTCGCAAATGATAGGCTCAACGTGAAAATTGTGTTAGGCACCCATTTACCTCGCAAGGAATGCATGTGCAAAGTTTCAGCTCAAACGGTGAAGAAATGTGGAAGTTTCCGCGTCACAAGGTTTTTGAACGCGTTTTTCAGAAATTCAAGGGCCGTAACTCCGTCACAGATGAGATGATCAACGTGAAAATTATGTTAGGCACCTCTTTAGCTCACAAGGAATGCATGTGCAAACATCACAAATATGCCTATATAATTTTGCCCCCCTTGAACCCCACCGGGGGTATACCTTTTTTTTTCTTATTTCTGCTCTTAAATATAGATTGTGGGTACTCATTAGAACCGCCTCGACGAGGTGGTTCTAACGAGTGCCCACATTCTATATTTTGAGCAGAAATAAGAAAAAACGTCGAAAATTTTCAGCATAAAAATTTCATTTTTTTTTTTTTGGCGATAAAGGTGGCAATGTATTTGTATAGGCGTGTTTGCGTAATAGTTTCAGCTCAAACAGTGAAGAAATGTGCAAGTAGTTCGCGTCACAAGATTTTCGAACGCGTTTTTCAGAATAATAAGGGCCGTAACTCCGTCACAGATGATAGGATCAATGTGAAAATTGTGTTAGCCACCCCTTAACCTAACAAGGAATGCATGTGCAAAGAAATGTTGAAGTAGTTCGCATCACAAGATTTTAAGCACATTTTTTTAGAAAATAAAGGGCTGTTACTCCTTCGAAAATGATAGCACCAACGTGAAAATTGTGTTAGGCATTCCTTCACCTCACAAGGAATGCATGTCCCAAGTTTCAGCTCTATCGTTGAAGAAATGTGGAAGTAGTTCGCATCACAAAAAAGTGCGGACTTACAAACCCACAAACGCGCACAAACAAACGATAGGATCAACGTGAAAATTGTGTTAGGCACCCCTTCACCTCACAAGGAATGCACGTGCAAAGTTTCAGCTGAATCAGTGCAGAAATGTTAAAGCAGTTCGCATCACAAGGTTTTTAGCACATTTTTGTAGAAAATAAAGGGCCGTAATTCCTTCGAAAATGATAGGACCAACGTGAAAATTTTGTTAGGCATCCCTTCACCTCACAAGGAATGCATGTGCAAAGTTGAGCTGAAGAAATGTGGAAGTAGTTCGCATCACAAAAAAGTGCGGACTAACAAACCCACAAACGGACAGTGCAAAAACTATATGCCCGCCTACGGGGCATAAAAAGAATAAAAAACAAAACAAAACGGTATCTCTAGGGCTTGGCGCGACCAGCCGATTGGCCGTGCCGGACTGCACGGCCACCCGTTTACACCGAAAAGCCAGGCCAAAGAGGTGTGTTGGGTACCTGAATCACCGCATCCCCAGGTAACCCTCAACCTCCAGGATCCTTTCTTCCGGATTGGAGGACACCACCCACGGCAAACGGGTGGTACTTCCTGCAGCTCTTCCCAGTGGGCACAGAGACCACCGCAGCAACGTGTCCACTGGGAATTGAGCCCCTGGGCCACGGCAAGGCAAGAAGTCTAAAACCTGAGGGAGCAATCGCATAACGCTTCTTTCATTCCATGTTTTACCTCGCAGGCACGACGACACGATCTCATGCGGCGTCCTGCATGCTTTGCACATATAATTACAGGAAAATCCTTTAAAACGATTCTTAACCCACTTGTGAAACGCAAGCTTGCTTTCACTGCAAATAATTTGCAGGCTAAAATAATTTGTTTGAAATAATGTGTTTATTTTATTTGAATTATTTTCTTAAGAAAAAAAAAACATAGATACACTTATGGGCTCCGTCATGGGGTGACCATAGCAAGTGTTGTTTTCCATGAAGCAAACTCTTGTGTTTGTAAATAATTGATTTTGTATTTTTCATGTTCTTTGTATGTATTTCTACGTATTAAGACCAATTCTATGTAAGCACCAAATTTTTTAAATATTGGTCTGGCACACAGTCTCAGAATTTTCTGATTCTGATTGTGTGATATATTATGTACTATCACATATAAAAGATAAAAAGTACAATTAAACTCCGATTTGATACTCAGTTGCCATAGCAACAAGCATTATCAATTTTTGACAAAATCAGGCAAAACCGTGCGTTACTTACAATGAAATTATCGTATTTTTATGACCAAAATACAAGAATATACATGCAAAAAAAGAGAAACAGTGTTATAGTCAAAATATTCATTGTTTATTTTGCAGAATGCAGCAATAAGTTTTTGAATAGGTCATAGTATCTCATAAAACGAACAGCACGAACTTCAGCTTATTAGCAAAATTTCCGAACCTTTCAAAATCGACAATTTTGCCCATATTCAGCAAGATATAGTTAGAGCGGCACCGATGCTTAAACATGTTCTTGCTTTACTTTTGAAACATCTGTGTTAGAGGCTTCAAGGCATGAAAAAATTGGAGTGAGGTAACAGTGTCTAGTAGGGAAAAAACTGACTGAAATTGGTATACTTTTAGGATGAACAAAAAGTAAATTATCTAAACTGTCAGGGCAAAGTGTATTTACATCTCATATATAACAGAAGTACTGAATCAAAATTTGTGTAATAGTGTAAAATAAAGGAATATAATTGTTAAGCAGCCAACAAACAAAGAACTCTCAAACAATTATTGAACTTTCAATCAATTTTATGGTGAAAATAACCTAAAAAGTTGGGGTAGGGGAAGAAAAAAAGATAATTTACTTCCGTTTTCGGTATCATGTCATGTTTAACCGCTTGGAATTGACTATTAATGAATGGTGTTTAAAATAAACCAGAACAAAGTACACATTTATCTGCACAAAAAGAATAAAAGGGCAGCAACTCTTCATTTTCCAATGAAATCGCATGACATTTCCACCACGGTAATAATGCTGTACAAGAACTTAAAATTGTTTACCGACTGCATTTCAGAAAACAGCATTATTACTCTACAGGCTGCAACACTTTGATCTTTAATTAATGTTAGGTGCAGACCGAACATGAAATGTGTCCATAATACATTGGAAAATTAGCCATAGATCGAAGTAGTTGGACCATGCAATGCATGTTGCTCTGTTTCCCGCTGTTTTTGTTGTACCCAAAAAGTAATGACTTGCATAATATAATGAACTTGTGAATGTAATGTGACATCTGATTTAATACTGCCAACAATGTGCAACGGCCTAGTCTGCGATATACTGTTGAAAACCCCAGAAGTCACCACCTAATGTAGCTTTTCATTGGCTGGCATTTAGTTTAATGACGCTCACAGAGGCTTACTGTTCATGTGAATGAAATATATTTCAACAAAACAAACAGATGAGTACATTAGAATGTGGATAACTGTAATAAAAATTTTCATTTGGAGGTGGTGGGGGGGTAAATTGTTTGGCTTATGGTCACAAATTATGTGTTATGGCTCCGCTTCAGCGGCCGACTCGTCACTGAAACAAAAATTTTGACAGTATAACCGCCTAAATGACCATTTTTAATACAGTCATCCCCTACATCTTTGCACTTTATACCATTATGAACATGAAAATCTAACATGTTCAAACATCAGGACTTGCATAAAATCTTGGCCAATTTCAAATTGATAACAGCTATTATATCATTTCTCCTTAATTGACGACAAAATGCTTTTGATTCTACTCAAATATAACTACATTTTAAATTTGGTATGTCTTACATGTGTTTTAGCTTTTCCTTTGTTTAATTTTACAAGTTTTGATAAGAGATGTCGGGCATAGTATTCCAACAAGTTAAACAAATTTGGTTTGCATTACCAAACCAAATATGTTCTATAAAAGGGTTATCCTTTGGAAGCAAGGAATACACCACAGAACTGAAAAATATGGAGTGTACATGTTTTCTGGGCCAGACTAGCTAGTTTCGGCCAATTAGGCCTCATCAGTGACCCTCAGATATTTTCAAAATTCCACAACAGAATCAATGATCCCAAAGGACAAGAAAATATAATCTACACTATGATGTAGGGCAGGGAGAAGATTTACCGCCGCCACACATTCCCACACACCAGCTGTAGTGAAGTCAAATATGTTCTATAAAAGCCTATACAAATACATTGTGAACTCATCGCCAGACAAAAATGAAAAATTGAAGATGAAAAATTGTGATATTTCTCTTATTTCTGCTCAAAAAATAGATGTTAAGTACTCGTTAGAACCTACAATCTGTATTTTAGAGCAGAAATTAGGAAACAATTATTTGACCCCTGTAAACCCCAATTTTACTTTATAAAAGTGGGGTTTTAAGTGGGTCAAATAATATAGGCGTGTTTTCATGATGTTAACAGGGCCATAATGCTGTATACCATGCTTCCCTGTTCAAGATTTCTTTGTTTTTGGAAAGTTGTTTTTTTTTTATTATGGTTTTACCATCCATGGATGGCAGGCATGTGGATTAAGATATGCAATCATTTATTTAAACCTTCGATTCCAATGATCCCTGGTGGCTACCTATGAGAAGCAGGCATTGTGTTTGTTTGATGTGAGGTTTAATGTCCCTCTCAACTCTAGTCCAATTTTGTGGGACTTTTACCCGACATTGAGATAAAATGACATCTCAAGCCTTCCTATCCAAGTGCATATACCCACACCACTATCATTGGCAGGCTTAGAGCCTCAAAGCAGTTTACCAGTACGCATGTGCAGTCGTTTCAGATCTGCATGTAAACATCATACAGCCCAATTTTTGTCTTCAAGGCTCAATGGGCAAGGTCCAAGAAGGCATTGGATGATGGTGGAGAATTGATAATGCCTGTCCTTTAAGCGCCCAAGTGATCAGGAAAGTTGGTTTATTGCACGCTGAATTTAGCTTGCTTACATTAGCCTTTCATCTGGCAATCCTTAAAAATTGTTACACAGACGAGAGTAGAATGGCTGTAATAGTAGAACTATATTTTGGCGAAGTTAATCCGACCGTGGTACTGCTGATGTTAAACATAAACTGCTGTGTACTAGTAGTTGTACAAAGAAAGTTATAATATGCCTACACAAACGTCCCATGACTGCAGGCCATTTAATAAAAATGAATTTTATTGAAAGCATGAACGCATTTGGTTGGCGGCAAAGTGAATGAACCCCACGGATATTCATGTAAACTAGTGACCTGCTGCCTTTCATTAAAGAAAGGAATTTTATTTATCTTCTGTTCCTGAAAGTAAGTTTACATTTCCAGTGCGATGTCTAATATAAACCTACAGAAAACAATGCAGTTCATACCTCCATGAACACATCGAGTCGCATAAATTTCAGTGACGTCAATCTAAACAATGGTTCTCTATGGGCGTTGCTGACATCAACTCTTTTCCGATCTTTGCATAAAAAAGGTGGGTAAATGTTTTTCAGCTTTAAAAAATAGCCCTATAAGCCTTTTTCGGCCAGTGATGAGGGGCAAAGAATGTAAAAGAAAAAATAAACCTAATTTTTCTGTTTTTCATGAACGTATGAACGACAGTGGGATATTAGCCAAGTTAACATGAACCTCATTTACCTTGCATGCGACTTGCTGCATTCAAACTTTCATCAACAGCAGAAAAATAAAATTCATTTCTTAAATGAACACAGTGGGTCGCCAGGAAAGCAAAAATAGGGTCCATGTTAATTTTGCCAGTGACCCACAGTCGTTCCTAATTTCATGAAAAGCATAAAAAATGTTTTATTTTTTTAAATTTACTTTGCGATCATGGAAGTATGAACTAATGCATTCATGGAAATATGAAATACATTGTTTTCTGTGGGTTAAGGTGGAAATCTGAAATACATTGTTTTCTGTGGTTTAAGGAGGGTCGCGCGTAGCTGACTCTGCCGTAATCAAGTTCGATTTTTTTACCTCAAAATAATTTTAGTTTGTATTTTGTTTTTTAAATTGTTTTCGGAGGTTTTTGTAACATTTAATAACCATTACAATGTGTTTTTGTTGTAAAATGTTTTGCGACTTCATAGACTACTTTCCGGTCTAGTTTGCATGGCTGTAAGCACAGGAAAATAGAGGGATAAACAGACTAACCCTGTACTTTTCCAGCTACTAATTTGTTTCCTCTGATTGCAAACCATCAACTTTCCACGGCAAACCTGAACTCTCTTTAACGCAAGATGTTTATTTTATTTTCCATTGGTGTCAAAAATATAGCCACGAAGAGTCTGGCACTGCACATATTCCATGGCCATACTTTTTCAACACAAACAAAACAATGGATCAATAGTGACGTTTACTTTAGTTTGCGTGATGTCATATATATTAAAAAATGACTGCCTTATTTTGGAATGATCTAAATGTTCCTTTTCCACAGTATGTAACATTTAATCTACTACATATCTATGAAGTTTCAGCAAGATATTGTAAATGATAAACGAACTTCAGTCTAAAATGCATTTTTTAAATACGTCAATGGCAGATAACTCAAGAACTGGAACAGCCAGAGTAGCAGTCCTTGGCCACAATATGAACCGTTTAGTCTTCTATATATCTGTGAAGTTTCATCCAGATATTCCATTTAGTAAGGGAATTAGAGGCCAAAAACCATTTTTCAGATACTGAAAAGGGCAATAACCCTGCTAAAAATTAACGGATTTTGCCCATTAACAATCCCAAACCACTCATCCCCGATACCAATATGTATACAAAATTTGAACAAAATCTGTGAAAAAATACTCAAGTTATCGATCGGAAACGAAGTGCGGACGGACGGACGGACAGACATACGGACGGACGGACACCGGAGGGTATAACATAACACCCCGCCACTATCGCGTGGCGGGGTCTAAAAAGTCCAATATCTTTTAAGAATAAAATAATATTATCACCAGGTACATCTTGAAACAATTGTTGCAAAGTGTCAGCTTTAAAGTATAAGTCACGGGACTGTGAAAAGTCTACACATTCAATTAAGATATGTTTAACAGTAAATGGCTGATCACATCCTACACAAGAAGGCTGATCATCACCATTCAAATTATAAGAATGCGTAATTCTAGTATGGCCAATGCGCAGTCGTGTTAATACTACATCCTCTTTCCTGGAAAACTGTGGAGGAGAGCATTTTTTCAACGACAGGTTTAATGGCATGGTGTTTGTTATTTATTGCACGGTCCCATTCGGCTTGCCATTCCGACAAGATGTATCTGTTGATAAATGGTTTAAAATCATTAAAAGGAATTTTAAAAACAGACGGATCACGACTGAGCGATTCCTTTGCTTTCTTGTCAGCACACTCATTGCCGACGATGCCAATATGGCTCGGAAGCCAACAAAACAAGATTTGGTTTGTTTTAGAAATCTCATGATGTTTTTCGATCGATTTTTGTATTTGAGGATTTTTAGATGATGAATGGTCTAAAGCCTTAAGCACAGAAAGTCAATCAGAAAATATAATTGCTTTTGAATTGTTGAGAACTGATAAAATCTAAAGCTAGGTCTATTGCTTTGGCTTCAGCTGTAAAAATAGATGAACCTGGAAGGCGCAAGGTTTGGTGCGTATCTTTAGAAACATACGCACAACCAACTTTATCACCTTCTTTGGAACCATCAGTATAGACTTGCTGGTAATCATTGTAACGTGACGGCAGTACCTGAAAGTTTTGTTTGAGTAGAATTGGATTTGATTCGGATTTTTGCCATCATGTAAGTCGAACAGAATAGAAGGTTTTTAATACACCAAGATGGAACTTCGGCGGTTTCATGTTTTTGAATATTTTTAAGCTCGATACCTGAATTTTCTAGCAGTGGTAATACACGTAATCCAAAAAGTTTGATTGCTGTGGGCTTAGTTTCATACTTATCTACAAATACAGGTGGAAATGAAATTTGGAATGCCGGGTTAGATGAATTAGCAGCAAGTCTGATAGCCTACTGAAGAGAAAGTTTCTCTCTGCGCGAAGTTAAAGATTGTTCACCTGCTTCTACATAAAGGCTTAATACGGGAGAAGTACGGAAGGCTCCCATAGCCAAACGAAGGCCTTGATGATGAATAGTATCAAAAAGATTTTAAATAAGACTTTCTGGCAGAACCATAAACAACAGACCCAAAATATAATTTAGATCTTATCAGAGATCGGTAAAGATGTAATAAAGTGTACCGATCTGCTCCCCAACTTGTATGAGCTAAAACTTTCAAAAGATTAAAAGCTTTTATGCATTTCGCTTTGACATATTTAATATGAGGAATAAAAGATAACTTTTGATCAAATATGACCCCAAGAAATTTGACTTCTTCAACGACAGGAATTTGTGATCCGTATAAAAACAGGGAAGGATGGTCGTGTTTCTTCCGTAGCTTACAAAAATGAACACACTGCGTTTTCGACTTGGAGAACTTGAAACCATTTTTATCAGTCCATTCTTCTATTCGTTTTAAATTTTGTTGTAACATTCGTTCAATTGTTTTCATGTTTTTTGAACGGTAACATATACAAAAATCATCAACATACAATGAACAGTCTGTTTTGTCGTCCAAACATTGTACAATATTATTTATTTTGATGTTAAAAAGCGTAGTTGAGAGAATACTACCTTGTGGGACACCCTGCACAAGGTAGATCCCACGCGGACTTGAAACACACGCTCGCCTAAAAACTTTGAATAAAACTGGGAAGTTTTCCCCTTAAGCCGAAGTTACGGAGATCTCTCAATATTCCATAACGCCATGTGGTATGATATGCTTACTCCAAGTCTTTGTTAATAAAAGCATTCCGTATAAATGTTTCTAGTCTTATTAAATTGTCGTTGGTACTAGGTTCCGAACGAAAACCTGGCTGATATTCTGAAATGAGGTTGTTGGACTCTAAGTACCAGACTAATCTCTTGTTTATCATTCTCTCCAATGTTTTACACAAACAACTTGTCAAAGCTATCGGTCATTAATTCATAGGTTCTGTGTGATCTTTCCCTGGTTTTGGAATTGGTACAACAGTAGCAAAACGCCAGCTCTCAGGACAGACCCCCGTTTCCCAAATATTATTAAAGATATCTAAAAGTGTTGAAAGAGAACTTTTTGGCAGATGCTTAAGCATCTGATAATGAATTTCATCGGGGCCGGTTGCCGTATCATGTGATTTGTCAATGGCTTCAACTAGTTCGGATAATTTAAGAGGTTTGTTGTATTCTTCGTGATTGAGGGATTTGAAGTTTAGAATTCTTTTCTCTTGGTCTAAAAGTGTCAGACTAATTTCGCGGTGACGAATTACTCAAGGATGTGCTACCAAGAGTATCTGAAATATCTTTTTAAGTTGAAGCTTTTGTGTCAAAACCAGTATTTAAATGTGTAAAACTAGGGGACTTTGTTTTTCCTGAAATTTTTCGTACCATATCCCAAACCTTTTTAATGGGGGTTTTGTAGTTCAATTTGGAGACATATTCTCTCCATGACTTTCGTTTGGAAGCTCGGATTGTTCGCCGAGCTTTAGCTCTAAAAACTTTTATGTCGTTTAGCTTTTCTGAAGTGGGACTTCTGCAGAACTTATTTAGAGCCTGTTAACGCTTTTGAGTAGCTTCTTTACAGTCATTATTAAACCAAGGCTTGCTTTTCTTAATATTTGTGGAGGTCTTTGGAATGCATTGTTCTGATATATTAATAAGTGTATCTGTGAAATCAGAAACAATGTCGGATGATTCATTAAAGTGTTCAACTGATAACACTTCTTCACATAAATTATGGAATAATTCCCAGTTGGCTTTATTCATTTTCCATTTCTGGTTACAGTCCTCATCTGGTTCGTTTACGCTCTCAATTATAACAGGGAAGTGATCACTTCCGCGCTGATCATCATGAACAGACCAGTCATAGTCCAAGAAGAGAGATGGGTGACACAAAGAGAGATCTAAAGAAGACAAATGATCTGTCGCTGGGTGAAGGTAAGTAAAAGATTTATCATTCATCAAGCAAAGATCGTTCTTTGCAATAAAATCTTCAACAAGTGCTCCTCTGTTATTGGTATCTTTACAGCCCAATAGAATATTGTGACCATTGAAGTCGCCAACTAAAAGATATGGCATGGAAGTTGACTCGGCAATGAGCCAAGATATTCGGGCTTTAAAGAAAATGAGGTAGGGATATATAGAGAGCAAATTGTAGTTTCTTTATCCAGAGAAACCGACACCGCCACAGCCTGCGGTTCTGTTTTTAATTTGATCTCTCTTTGTGGTAAACATGAATTAACAAGAATTGAACTGCCACCAGATGGTTTGTTACCATCAGAATAGATATAGTTGTATGTATTGAAACCCCTGACATCAATGTTGTCATCAGTTTTTAAAAAAGTTTCTTGCAAACAAAAAACTGACGGGTTTAATAACGAAATAAGTAATAAGAGTTCATTATAATTTGATATAAGACCTCGACAATTCCATTGTATTATTTTGTGTTTTAAATCCATTTAAAGAAGAGATTAAGACTAGAAACTATATTGGAGCTGCAATTGGTGATATAGATCTGCTACCACCAGCTCGTGGTGTTGCTAACCTCGATCTGTTATTGCCACTTGGTGATGATGGAGTTTCAGCGAACTCCATATCACTGTCACTCAAAGATCCGATTCTATTCTGATTTTTTTTCCTCTTTCCATTTTACGTTGTCTGTCTGTTTGTCTTTGAGACAATTGATGTTTTTTGATCGGATCTTCCCATGCATTATTAGTTCGACCCGAGTCTGGTTTCTCTTTTACATTCGGCGCTGACTTCGGTACGGTCGCTGTCGACCGATCCCGATGGGCGGGGGTCGGGACATTGACAAGGTGGCTGTGTGGCCATAAAAAGGCTCCGCGTAGCACAACCTAAACCACCATCTTTATATTCGAAACAGATCAAAGTGAATTCTTGCATACCCTGACGATTATGGTCTTTTGCTTATGTTTCTCTGAACTGATTTGAAAAACAAGGAACACTATGAACGTAGAATTCGCTATGTAAATCAAAGGGTTTAACTTATATCTGTATGGCTAGCTGTGGACACGTAAGTCTTTAGTGATGCACAGACTGATACGAGTCGGCGCTTCCAAAATATCAGACCTATATTCTCAGGAGCGCTGTGACTGCAGAGAGGTTCATGCATACTTTCCCTATAACTTCGTTACCAAAACGGGGGGAAAAAGAAATTAAGACATTTTTGCATCAGCAAATTGCATTTTTTATCAATTTCAACTCATTTCATTCGGAGGTGGGATAATAAATTGGCAACAAAGTAATCTTTCCAGGGTCAATTAATCAAATAATAACATAAAACTAACATTGTCTGACCATCTGCAACAATGCTAATAGCTTTATATACTTTAAACATGAGCAAATGGAAGATATTTCAATATCAGAAAATGCATTGGGGGGGGGGGGGGGCAGAAATATCAAATTTTTACACCAATAATCCTATAAATGAGGTGTGTTTCACTTCAAATGAAAGAGTTTGATTCATATCACATTAAGTAAGCAAACGTGTATGCAATAATGAAGATATGATACTTGTTATTGTCATTTAAACAATATATTAATGCCCTTTTAGCCATTTTTATTTGGTGAGTGGGGGGGGGGGGGGGTAAATTATTCTGCATTACGTCTTTCAGATGCCTGGTAACAGGGTCAAATTTCACGCCTATTTCGTGTATCTAATATTATTATATAATATATGCGAAAATAAGAAAAATCTGAAGACGAAAAATGCATTCTTTTATCAAATATAGCATAAAGTGCATATCAAAATCGCAATAAAATGCAGAATAGGTCTTATGTGAATAGGTGTTTCGACAAAAACATGTTAAAAATTTTGTCTTTCACAGCTAAGTACACAAACATGACATTATCCTGCATTGTGTTTTCTTAAACCAAACTGGGAAATATTGTTTTAAACACTTGTTAGCAATGACTGGGAAAATTATTGAAACATTCGATAATTTCGACAACAGTACCCCTCTATAAGGCTAAAAAGCTCGAAATAAAGCATGGTATGCCTATATTTTTTAACCGGCAAAAGAAAGCAGAGACTTCAACCTACAAAAGAAAAATTTAAGTTTATTTTAATTAATGTTTACATTCTTTGCATGGTATCCGCCCATGCTTAATTTGTTGGATCTGAGGTTTAACGTCCCCGTCAACACTGTAAAGGTCATTTTGGAGACGTTGCTTCCAATTGTGTTGGACTTTTATAGGACATTGAGATGAAATGACTTCTCAAGCCGTATCGCCAATTGAAACCAAAAGGGTTTATTAGCATGGACGGCTCGCACCGCGGTTCCTGGACAGGCTTAGATACTCTTAGCCGTTTACCAGTACTAAGTTGCGGACCCGATTCAGCTATACATGGAAGCATCATGCAGCCCATATATTTCTTCAAGCACCTATGGGCGGGTGCGATCGCCCAGGCTTGAAGAAAAAGATGGGCTTCATGATGCTTCCACGCAGAGCTGAAACCGACCGCACATGATAACTGGTAAACGGGATAATATGATCTTAGCAAGGCAAAGCAGGGCGTCGGACCGTCCATGCTTATCATGTTAACCCTTTTGGTTTCATTGGGCGGCATGGCTAGAGATGTAATTTCATCTCAATGTCCCACAAAATTGTAAGAAACGTCTCCAAAATTACCTACACAGTGTTTACGGGGACGTTTAATCTCAAATCAAACGAAACAAAACAAAACATTCTTTGCTTCTCGTTACTAGGCGACACAAAATGGTTATAGTGCGAACATATAAAGCTAAAAAAAAATAACACTCTGTTTTTGGTTTGGTCGCCATGAGGCGGGCAAACCGGGTATAATGACCAGATTGTAGCTGTTCCATGGAGGGCACGTGACGCGATCAACCAATCAGCTTAAACGATGATGCAATACTATACTGCAATTACAGGAAACAGCCTGTCTGAATAGCGAAACAGACCGAAAAGCAAGCGTTTCAACTCCGTTTAAGGGAAATGGATACACCTGGCAGGTGTGGCAGTTAGTCTACCAGTTTTACCGTATTTCGAAACACACCTATTCAAATACATTGCCATTTTTTGGCCAAAGAAAAAGAAATTTTAAAAAGAAAAATTGGAAATATTTACCTTTTTTGCTCAAAACATAGATTCCGGGGAGTCGACAGAAACGCCTCGACGAGGCGATTCTATCGAGTACCCACAATCCAGTGTCTCGGAGCATGAATACGGAAATTAATGTATACCCCTGCAAACCCGAGCTTTACTATATAAAAGTGTAGATTATATTTTCTTGTCCTTTGGGATCATTGATTCCATTGTGGAATTTTGACAATATCTGAGGGTAACTGATGAGGCCTAATTGGCCGAAACTAGCTAGTCTGGCCCAGAAAACATGCACACTCCATATTTTTTCACTTCTATGGTGTATTCCTTGCTTCAAAAGGATAACCCTTTTATAGAACACATACTGTAAATGGCCAATTAATTCGAACAGTAAAAAAAATAAATACTGATCCGGGTGTTGGAATTATTAGAAAATATCAGATTGGAAATGTATCAGTGTTAGAACTGTTTGATCTGAAAGAATTCCATACATTGGATCAGGCTGTGTTCAATACTTTATACAACTACGTTTTTCCCCGTGGCCCTGTCAATCCGCACGTTATATTATTAGAAGTTGTAAATATCACTTATGCAGTGCAGAAAAGTTTGATCTATAAATAAGTCAGTGTGTGCAGGGGGTCTTTGAATGCGATACACATTGTCATTAATGACATTTACACCTATTGAACTATCACTATTCCCTTTAAAATGGGCGAGTCAATTTGTGATCTCAGGAATAACAGAAATTGATTTGTTTGGAGCAAATTCTTTTCTTAAGAGTAGCCCATATCTAGGAAAAAGAGGATGCAGCAGACAAAGTCCAGTTACATGTATATATGGGATGGGATGTTGAAACCCGCACGTGCAGCTACCCAGTGGAGCTAGGCGCATAGATACTTCACCCCCCCCCCCCCCCCACACACACACCCACCCCCACCTATATTGTTTAAGCGCAGAGTGAAGCCTCAGGCATGTAGCAATTCAATGCCCATCGAAGTAGCCCGGTGAAGACTGATTAGACTGTGCGGATGCAAAACCATCATGTTATTTAGATAGGGCTTGAAGAAATATATGGGCTGCATGATGCTTCCACGCAGAGCTGAATCCGGCCCGCACACTAGTACTGGTAAACCGCTTAGAGGATCTAAGCCTGTCCAGGAACCGCGGTGCGAGGCGGACCGTCCATGCTAATAAACCCTATTGGTTTCATTGGGCGACTGGGCTTGAGATGTCATTTCATCTCAATGTCGGGTAAAAGTCCCACAAAATTGGAAGCAACGTCTCCAAAATGACCTTTACAGTGTTGACGTTAAACCTCAAATCAAACAAACAAGATAGGCAAGTAACAAGAAAAAGCAAATGCGGACATCATACACAAATTTGATCTTCACTTTATGCGCGATGAAACATTTCAAACCTCTTGAACATTGAAGACACAATCCCGATTGCACAACTGTGCAGACTTATCAGTCTTTTCTGTTCGCACATGCGCAATAAGTATTTTACTCGAGATAGGAGATCTGAACAGACTGATCCTTGCACTTGGTAGCTTAGGATGTGTTTGTAACGTCGCAAGCAGATTGGGCCGGTCAAATGTACACGCCGTCGTTTTATGCCGGCGCACGGCGAAAAAAAAAGGTTTCAAACGAAGGACCAGATTAGCCTGCGCATCTAGCCAATGTGGCCCGTTGTTCTTTGATTAGCACAGAGGCCATGGTAGGCACATACGAACAACGAAGACTATTCAGACTGCATGAATGTGCAGGCTGACCTGAGTCTTCCCCCCACACCGAATATGACTTATTTTCTTAATCATGTTCCCCGAAATTACTTCCAATAAAACCTTGTCACCGTGAAATAAATGGGCATCTTCACTTGCTCCTCAGAAAACCAGGGTAGCCAACCCAGGTAACCTGAATTAAACTACCTTTTTGCATGCAACAACCATGAATTTCACTCGCACGTGCTAAAATACGTTCTGTGGAAAAAGGCGGGAAACTCTCAATTAATATTAAAGGGGCGCTTCTGCTATCAAAGAGGCATTGAATCAATGCCCCAGCACATGGAAAAAGGGTAACACTGTCACACAAATAATACTGAAAGCTGAAGCTACGCTTCAAGTCTGAGAGCAAAGCGAAAACACTTGCATATGCATGATGATCCTAGCCTTTGTAGGCCACAATGCTACATCACCGACTAGGATCAGCCTGAACATCGATGCAATGTGATCAGTCTTCACTGAACCCTTAAATCTTACGAAGTCACAAGGCTAAGTGAAACCCTTTGCCTTGCATACCGGTTGTGGGTGCGCATGTTCAGTGTTTGCAGGTCGTTGAGAAACCAGCGAAGACACATCTTAGCGTACTCATTCATGCAATCCGATTAGAGTCTTCGCTGATCGCATGAGCCTGATGCAGACGATGGGATTTTCACAACATAAATAAGCGAAACTCCTGTGGCTCATCAAGGTTGATCTAAGCACTTGCAGCCTGCGTTTCTCGCAGTCTAATCAGTATTCGGTGAGGGTATGAACCTTCCACTACCACAGGGCTATCGAAAGTGAGAGAAGCGAAAACCATTTGCCTTACAGAGTGCATGTTAATCCGAGTCTTTGGAAGTCGCACACATTTCATGCTAAGTTTTCTTTTTTTTCGTGCGCTAGCTCATATACGACCAGTACGATGTTGTAATGATAAACTCGGGAACGGTCCGAAATGCTTTTTCTGGATGCATTTTTCGGCATTTTTTTTTGTGTTCGAAGTATTAAAAATTCTGATTTCTGAAAAATTTGGTTCGAATTAAATGAGAAAGTTTTCAGCCACAAATTGGAAATAATTTTGGGTGTTCGAACTGCTAGGGTGTTCCAATTAATTGGTCACCTACAGTATTTTACTTCACTACAACTGGTGTGTGGGAATGTGTGCACGGCGGCGGTAAAACGTCTCCCTGCCCTACATCATAGTGTAGATTATATTTTCTTGTCCTTTGGGATTATTGATTCCATTGTGGAATTTGGAAAATATCTTAGGGTCACTGTTGAGGCCTAATTGGCCGAAACTAGCTAGTCTGGTTCAGAAAACATGTGCACACCATATTTTTCAGTTCTGTGGTGTATTCTTTGCTTCCAAAGGATAACCCTTTTATAAAACATATTAAAGGGGATCACAATTCTATAGGCATGATTTCGTTATGGAAATACAATTTTAAGGACCTTCTAGTTGCTACTCTGTTGGCTCTGTCCACTTGAAAAAGGGGTCTACTCTAAAAGGGGAAGAATTTGCTTTTCAAGGGGTCTACTCTAAGGGGGAGAATTTGCTCCCAAGGAGCAAATTCTTTCCCTTAAGAGTATACCCTTTAGACATATCCAAAGAGAAAGTACTTTTGCAGGAGTAGCAGTCATTTTCGCAAATTTTACGTCTTGCAATGCCATTATGGAGTAAGTCCATGCGGCCATGGAAACGAAAAACAACAGAACATAACTACTAATACTCACAAAGTGTGGCTGGCTATGGTAGCTCAGTCGGATGCAGTCTGACTGGCGATAAGGAAGACTCGGGTTCGATACCTACCGGGGTCGGCAACATTCTTTCGTGGAGATTATGAAATCTTTTCTATGGTCATCCTCTCCCTTCCGCTGATTCAGGAAGGGCAGGGGTCAGTTTTTGGTGACAGAATGTGCACTGAACTGGTAAACCGCTTACGGATAAGCCTGCTTAGGAAAGCGTGGATAGGTACACTGATATGCTCAAAAAAGACCCAAAATCAGTGTTGACTGGGCCATTAAATACAAATAAACAAAACTTGCAAAGTTTACTTCACACAGATAGGAACAGATTTTTATATTCTGAACATCTTTCGGTACGCTCTAATAATAAGTATATGTAAATGTTGGAAAGACAGAACGTTATTTTTCCTCATTTATAAAGATCGCTGGGTGTAACGGGCCTCCGTGGCCTAGTGGATAAGAGTGCTGACTCTTAATCATTAGGTCTCTCAACGGTGTATGTTTGAGCATGGTTCAGATCACATAATGAGAAGTTCTGCAACGGAAGGTCAGGAGGTTTTTCATCGGGTACTCTAGTTTTCACTCACCTCCGATAAATAGGCTTGATGTGAGTGAAATAATCTTGAAATGATCGTAAAACCAAACATAAAAAGATCGCTGTGTGTGTAAAAACAATTTCATGTCTTTGCTACTAGAATTAACGTCAGTGCGAAGGTTCTAACTCTTCCAAATGTATAAAATGTTTAGGGAACGAAACAAAGTCATAACGTTGATGGGTCGCTGTTTATTGTTCTTGAGCCCAGCACAGATAGCAATAGTTTCTTTTCAAAAACTTCATGACTACTAAGTGACCTGCCACCAGTTACAGACTGAGTTGTTAAAAGACTTTTTGGCGCATTCGATGGGAGCTATTGTATCTGATAAGCCGAGAGTGGTGTTCTTTATTTCCACTCAATACTTGACGTTTTACTAATCAGTTTCTTTTACAATTAAATTGTGATCCAGAAAGATATACAAAAGGATAGCAAATTTCAGGTTTTTGCGGAGGTACCGCTCAAAGAAACTGCCGAGGTTTAAGCTACAGTCTGATTCGCAGCACTTTGTCTGGGCAGGCTTAGATCTTCCTAGGCGGTTCAGCAATACTTCAAAGTTCGGTCGGTTTCAGCTCAACCAGTCGAATATATTGCCCCAAGGTCTGATCGGCCCTCGTCCATCGAGGATTGAAGAAATAGATTGGGCTGCATGATGCTTCCACGCAGAGCTGATACCCGCCGCACATGAGTAGTAATAAATCGCCTAGAAAGTCTAAGCCTGTCCAAGAAAAGTGGCTCGAGTCGGACCGTTCAAGCATTTCAACCATTTAGTTTCATTGGGTGACAGGGCTTGAGAAGGAGTTTTATCTGCCCGTTTTATCTCAGTACTGAGTAAAAGTCCCACAACATTTGAAGCAATGTCTCAAAAAGACCCATACAGTGTTTACAGGGACGTTAACAACAAATGAAATAGATAACCAAGGCCCTACAGAAGGCCTGATGACTTAGAAAAAATCTTTTCATATGCCCGTTTGAAAAACAACAATAACAAAAAAAAAAAAAAATGGTCGTATTAAGTTACGGGGTTGGTGTCCGTCCGTCCGTTCGTAAACTTTTTTTCGTTTCCGTATAAATCCTGCTATACAGTTTTCATCCGATCAAGCCTAAAATGTATATGTAGTAAGGCTAAGATGTGAAGATATGCCACCAAATATTAACAGAGTTATGGCCCTTTGAAAAATTCGGTTTACATTTTCGTTTGGTTAAGTTTTGTGCTATACATGTGCAAACCATATGTAAGTTACATTTAGTTTATACATGTACTTGTCATGGCGTTAAACAATTTACCACAGAATACTCATCACTACCTACCCTTCCTGATACCAAGGTCACAGACTTCGAAATTTTATATACACGTTTTGTATTAAAGTTTATTTTTTGTATTCAAAAAATGCACTGAGTGGGATAATGATATCAGCTGGCTCAAATCAGAATGTAGACTGACAAGACCAAACCTATTGGATGCTTTTTGAAAGCAGCCAACTTGTTCGGAAAAAAGAGCGAAACAGCGTGGCATCGCCAAAGCCATATTATATCGTATAGAAGGATGGTTTAGCATGTTTTTTAATATGTTCAAGAAAGGGTTATCCTTTGGAAGGAAGGAATGCACCGCAGAACTGGAAAATATGGAGTGTACATGTTTCTTGGGCCAGACTAGCTAGTTTCGACCAATGAGGCCTCATCAGTGACCCTCAAATACTTTAAAATTCCACAATGGAATCAATGATCCCAAAGGGCAAGAAAATATAAACTACACTATGATGCAGGGCAGGGAGGGCGAAATAGCGTTGACATCGACAAGGCCAAATAAGATCACATATATCTTATCAGGGCACGAGAAAAATGCTTATATTGCTTTACTAGGGTAAACGTTACTTTTCTTATTTCTTGAATAAAATATATAATGTTGTTACTCGTTAAAACTGCCTAATTTAGGCGGTTCTAATGGGTACCTACAATAGATATTTTGGATCCGAAACACGATAAAAATCATAATTTTTATCTTAAGATTTTCGTTTTGTTTGTGGCAAAATTAAAATTATCATTCTGTATAGTGTGATAACTTTCGTCATTTACTGTGGCTTGTCTTCACTAAGTATTATTACTGTTCTATAATTGTTCATACTGTAACATTAGCCAATATATCCTGTTTAATGTGATCTTTGTTATCTTCATGTTTTGCTATTAGAAAGTCATTTAAGTCATTTTTTTTCTGTCCTTGACAGCAACACGTGAAAAATATGAAGCTATTTGCTGCCCAGTAAGTGTTCTGAACACTTCGAATTTCTCATTTCTTCTGCAACAACAAACGGATCACATTTCCTCCCTGACTTTTTACCGCATTCTAATTTTTCTTTCATGAAATTTATCTATTTCACAGGAAATGCTGCTTTTTTTTCTTCTGCCTCAATGCCCGACCTAGTGGTCTTTAACCTGCACATGGGGGGGGGGTCTTCTGTCGGTTAACGTCCGGATCTGAAGGGCGCTGCAATTATAACATAGTGGCTGTTCGCACACTCTGATCTGGGTCTACAATTATGAAGTGCGGACTTTGTGCAGTCTGATCAGGGTCCAGACTTGTCAAGATGGGACATGACCAGCGGGGTCTACACTACAATATGATCATGCTATGGTCTTAATATGTTTATAGGGCAGTAATTTTATATGAACAGAAAACCGTTATAAGCTTCTTTAATAATGACATAGAATATTGGTAAAATTTTAACAGTTGAAACTTGTCTATAATATGCAGTATAAAATGCATGTATAAGTGGGTTGTTGTATTGGCACAAAAGCAAGTCAGTATAAACTATGTAAATAATAAGTACAAACCTCATGTGATCGCTACATGTAGGAATTTGTTATAAAACATGGTTTGAAATGTATAACTGATTTTGACAGAAAAGTGCCACAATATTATTAAATATTTTTCATTTAATTTATAGTTAAATGGGTATGATGGACAAGAAACCATAGCATGATGCAGTTTTGGTATGAAAATCGTAAACACAGGTGTCTTTTCAGACAGACCAGGTGTAGCCCTAGACTAACTGTCTGGAAAGAGCCTGTGAATGGAATTCTGCTGGAATGTCCTGAAACATATATAAACCCCCTATCATAGTCTCTCAGTGTATTGTGTATTATGTTTTTGAATTTTGGATCATTACGACTCTTGCTTTTGTTCTGTGCAGTCTTGCTGCTGTACAGTTCTCATGCAGTAGAAACTTAGTTTTCTGCATGAAGTAACTTGCTCAATAAAATAGTAACTTGTGATAGTCGTTTGTCTGTCTGTCTGTGGAACACAACGCATAAAACTATACGATCACAGCTCTAACAGGCTACGTTACAGGCTTGTTAATTGTTGCCGCTCGCAGGATTATTCTTGAACTGGATTGAAAATGGACAGGAAGACAACAGAGAAGGTAGGCTTCTATTGTTACTGTTTTGTTGCATGCAAGTTAAATTTTCTTTAATGACAAGATGAATGGTAGATCAAAAGAAAATGTAAGTTATTATGTCAGGATAAGGCACTATTTTTGATTAGGGTTTTTTTTTAGGTATTTTATTTTATCTCATGACAGATTTTTGATAAAGAAATTAGTTAAGAAAAATTATTTAAGATATGGTGCATTAAGTAGTAAATAAAAATAATGATGATGATGTGCCTATTTTATACCTACGAAATAGGCCACGGAAGAAATTTAAGTGTTAGCTATTGTAACTCCTGTTTTGTTGTAAGTGTGATTTTGCTCTGTGATTTTATAGGTTTAATTATAATTTAGTTTAAACAGATACACATTACAACATTGTAGTTATTCTGACCAGGTAATGGTCAATGTCGGATTTTATGACTATTGTAACACTTGAGCATTCTTGTTGAGGTCAGTTTGTTCAGGACGGAGAAGGGTCAAAATGTATGGCAGCTTCTCAGGTCAGTGAAATAATGTTAGACTTCTGAGGATGGTGTTTGAAGTGTTATGTTGTTCGCTTAGCGACTATGATTATGATTACGAGTTGGCATTATATGTTTGGGCTGCTCTTTAGCGTTAAAGAGTAAGCAATATTGCGAAACTATATGTTGTGGTATCTCTAAATAGGGATTTGAGCTTTGAGCAAAGGTAGACCTTGGTATACCGAACTTTGTGTTTTAATGGTGTATTCCTTATAACAGGACTCACGAAGGCTGTTCCTATTTAGAATAGATCAACATGATTTTGTTTACCGACTTTCGAGAATGAATAATGGTTTGGCATATAGATTTGGGATACTCTGATATGAGTAGCATTCTTCAGGTAAATCCTTGGAATGTTTAAACTTTTACTTGTACATGTATAAGTTGAGGTAAATATGTCATAGACAAACCTCCTTATATGTATGACTTGAAGTAATGGTGAATTACTTCGGTGTGTGTCTCATTGGGGTATATTTTGATTAATTAGATTACCTCATGGTAGAGATATCACTGTGTATAAAGTGTAAATACATGTTGATGAATTTAGTGTACTGAACTGTTGTATACTAAATGTTACTTTATATTCTTTCAGAATATACCGATATATTGTATAGTCGGTGTTTCATGGCTCATTAATGGTTCTAATGTCTTACATATTTTTGAAAATGTTTCTAAAATACAGATCCCTTCACATCTTTTACAATTGACAGAAACTCCTATGCAGACTTTTATTCACGAGATTGGCCATTTAGATACAGTCAAGATAGATCGTAGAACGTTTTGGACATTTACTAATGTTGTCCTGATAATTTTGTTTGCCGCTATAGGTTTGGTTATTGTCATGTACATAGTTAAATTAAGGCTGAAATCATACCATTCATTTTGTTTGAAAAGAACAATTGACGAGCATGAAACTGCAGTAACAGTATTGAAGTTACCGACTAAAGATGTCGAAGAAGAGTCTGTACCACACAATAGTGGAGGTGGCAGTACCACTTACAAGGATCAAACATTCCTTGGACAGACGGATGCGGTATTAGCATGACCTAAGGTTGGAACAGAGATGGAATGAAAACGTTCCTGGAGCCTTATAATGCTGTGTAATGAAACTGTGCTTAATAATAATGTTATTATTAAAGTCCACTGCATTTCACCTTAAGTGGTGCAGAGGTGAAGATTTTATTTATTTTATGAACTTTATTGATTAATGAATTAATTAACTAAAGTCCTGTGTATTTCACCTTAAGTGGTGCATAGGTGAAGATTATACATTTTTATATGAACTTCTTAAGGTTGACATTATATTGTGTGACGAATACACACACAGTGGTTTTATTCCTCTGGTGTTCCAGATACTCGATGACTGCTCCGTCATGAGGGAGTACTATAAAGAAGAAGATCTACATCCTGTGTTGCTGGTGGTGAACAAACACAATAAAAATGTTTACCGGGACATGAAAATGATAGCCAAGATGTCGCACCAGACGCCGTTGGTGGTTTTGCCAGGACAGCCAACTGTTAGACAGATCCAACGACAGCGAATGGAGGGAGATGTTGACTGTATTATTCTTTAGTGAAAATAAAAATAGTGAACTCTAACTTCATTGACTATGTGACCATGTACTGAACAATGATTGATTAGTTTCAGCTTCGATAAGATATTCATCAGATTGAGTGTTCAGGTAAACTGATCACTGAATAGGTTGATCTCTTATCAAACTTCAATGATTTTATAGTTATAATGAAAATGTTGTATAATCCTGGTCACCATTGTTTATGTAATTATCATCCTGGTCACCATTGTTTGTACATATCCTGGTCACCATTGGTTGGAAATTATAGTTTCTGGGTCACTATGAAGAAAAACAAAGACTCAAGCCATATTGCTTTAATTGTCTTATATGAATAATCTACATTTTTAAATTGTGCATGAAATATGTTGTACATGAAATTTGCATATATGTGATTAATGAGGCGTCTGAGAGAATAAATCAATTGACATTGATTGATTCTCTAAAGATGGGGAGGTGTATAACATAGTGGCTGTTCGCACACTCTGATCTGGGTCTACAATTATGAAGTGCGGACTTTGTGCAGTCTGATCAGGGTCCAGACTTGTCAAGATGGGACATGACCAGCGGGGTCTACACTACAATATGATCATGCTATGGTCTTAATATGTTTATAGGGCAGTAATTTTATATGAACAGAAAACCGTTATAAGCTTCTTTAATAATGACATAGAATATTGGTAAAATTTTAACAGTTGAAACTTGTCTATAATATGCAGTATAAAATGCATGTATAAGTGGGTTGTTGTATTGGCACAAAAGCAAGTCAGTATAAACTATGTAAATAATAAGTACAAACCTCATGTGATCGCTACATGTAGGAATTTGTTATAAAACATGGTTTGAAATGTATAACTGATTTTGACAGAAAAGTGCCACAATATTATTAAATATTTTTCATTTAATTTATAGTTAAATGGGTATGATGGACAAGAAACCATAGCATGATGCAGTTTTGGTATGAAAATCGTAAACACAGGTGTCTTTTCAGACAGACCAGGTGTAGCCCTAGACTAACTGTCTGGAAAGAGCCTGTGAATGGAATTCTGCTGGAATGTCCTGAAACATATATAAACCCCCTATCATAGTCTCTCAGTGTATTGTGTATTATGTTTTTGAATTTTGGATCATTACGACTCTTGCTTTTGTTCTGTGCAGTCTTGCTGCTGTACAGTTCTCATGCAGTAGAAACTTAGTTTTCTGCATGAAGTAACTTGCTCAATAAAATAGTAACTTGTGATAGTCGTTTGTCTGTCTGTCTGTGGAACACAACGCATAAAACTATACGATCACAGCTCTAACAGGCTACGTTACACAATTTATTATTTTCATCCTGGCAAATGATGCAAATGGAACATGTCGGACACCGAACCCGGGACGTCTACCATCAGAGGCAAGTGCACTGACCACTGAGTTATCACGATCCACAGGCAAGTGCACTAACCACACAGGGTTTGCAGGATGAAAGCCTACACAGTAATCGGGTAGTTATGGTAAGGGTCTTTTACCTTTACAAGGGGCCTCCACTTAATGTCCTGATAAGAAAGATGGTACACTTTATGAGATCCATCCCTGCAAATTAGGCCAATGGAGCGTGTTTGAACAATCAACGCCGCCGAGGATCGAACCGGGGGGGGGGGGCTCACGGATCAAGTGCACTAACCACTTAACTATCACAATGACATAATTATTGATAGATTAGACAGGTAGACAGATAGATATGTACCTTCTAAATGCATAACGCTAACCCTTATTTCATACCTGTTCCAATTTGAATGATTGCACCAGTACAGCTGTGTATCACTCAGCATCATGGCTTTATGGACTCTCCTGTCTCCATGGGGACCCGGTCTCCAAGGCTTATGTGCTGCCAGATGGAATGGAATACCGCAGCGAACAGCTTTATTTCTCGATTTAATTGAATGATTAAAACGAGCTACATGGCCATCACATATTTGGTATTTTCGGGTCACCTGCCCGCACAGTAAACCTATTTCCGACAATAAAACCTCAGCCTATTCATAACCAAAATCTAAAATTGATCGCCTACCAGCGGTACAATCTACTGAACTTAAGGGAGAATAAAAATCGCCATGCATTGAAAATTTTTCAGAAGATAAATAAACAAAAACCGCCACTTGTTATTGTTTTTATTAGGGAGAGCTATTGAGGGGCATAACCCCCTTTCGTCGATAAGATATGTTTATTTGCCGGTACCGCTGGGAGTAGCCGAAACGAAAGGAAAAGGGCAACCTTGATTTTTTTTTTCGAATAACACTTTATAAAGTATATAATTCATACCAATATAACTTTGATTTAATCAAGAATACAGTATTTTCAAGGGCATCCTATTTTTTTTCGGTTTCATCATCTCGTATTTTGCCGTGCGGTACCGGCAATTAAAACTACCGATGAATAGAACGGAAAATTTGTTTTAAAATATAGAAGCATTTCATTCAGAATTGTCCTTCAGGCAAGAAATTGACATGCCAAATCACCCATAGCTAGGTGCCGCCCACGAAATACCTATTTCTATAACAGGCTATCTCGAACAAAATTGATGAAAATTTTCACTAAGAAAAGACAAAAATAACAAACGAAAACCTCGGACACGATATTTATCGTGTAGGAGTACTTATATGGTCTTTAATGAAACCAATGCAATGAAAACTGTATCATTTAAAACATTTTAAAATTGCTAAATTTTCGATTTTTTTTTTGGGAGCCCGATTTTCATCGATTTTGCTATTTTTTACAATACATTAGCCGTTTCCATGGAAACGGTTGTGAATATCGAAAAACCTTAACACACTTTTTTAACCCACTTGGTACATTTTTTCATTTGGTGGTAGTTTAATAAAAATCCCTGACAGTGTGCCGCAGAATTTTGGTGCTTACAGAGAATTGGTTTATAATACTTTCCTCTGAAGAAGCCGAAAGCGCTCAGGTACAAGTTATTATTTTGCACTGTTATGATAAAATCCCCCGATATTCTTTGCAAGAAATCATGCTTTGCTTAAACACTGGCATATTAGAGGTGTATTAAATGCATCAATTGTCAGTATTTTCCATCTGAAATAAGTAAGTAATTTAGAACGAATACCGGTATATCAATAGTGAATAAAAAAAAAATAAAGAAAACTAATAACATATTATGCTGAATCTACTGACCTTTCGCGACGTCTGATTGGATAACGTAATTAATTTGAACATTGTCCACCACAGGGTAATTTATAATACCATTTGATTGAAAGGTAACCCCAAAAACGCTATACTGACAGACAGTGCAGGCCCATATTATATCAGTCACCACACAGTGTAAAAAATACGTCATGTTCCAAATAAATTTTAAAGATAATACAACATGTCATCACTAAATTTTGAAATAGACTCGAACCTGCTATATACATGGAAGAAGTACCACTTGGTGCAAAATGGGTCAATCCACACGTCTTAATCTTTTGGCTTGACAGGGACTGTGGAGTCGTTGGTCCGCCAGATGATTTGAGCTGGACATGATGTGGTTTTCTTTGGGACCGAGTTTAAATGTCTCACTGTGCACATGCACATATATACTTCATTCCTGATCTTTGTTTTACTTCTACTTTTCATATTAAAAAATAATGTAAGCGTGGTGTTTGATGTACTCATATAAAGTCCAAATTAAAACATAGATGGTTTTATTTCTCCAATGTTACATGCAAATTATCAAGACAATCACTCCATTGATTCTAGATAAGACGGTATTTGGATTGTTTCACAATGTAAGGCCCTGTACGCCAAGCGGGTCATATGACCCAACTCTTATTAAGTTTCATTTCTTTGCGCCTTAACACCAAATAATGGCATCGTGGTTTCTGATAAAAACAATTTTTTTCTGTAATATCTGATTGTCGTTTGGTCAAGCATCAGTAAATGACCTTGAACACTCATTCATTTTGTTAATTTCTGCCAACTTTCTGATCAAAGGCCACAATAGTGTCTGAAAAATACCTGGTGTTGAGTTTTAGAACTGGTCTATGGCGAAATTAGACCTTATTCTAGATAACTAAAGGTCAGACACCTGCCATATTTACATTTTGAGCAAACTGTAAAGTATTACTGCCGATTTTCAATTCATCTGCCCCAACATTTTCAAGGAAATATCAAATTTCGACTTTTTGTCCGATGCTAAATCCCGTGAACATAATTTACCTTGGCCTAAAACTGGTCAGGTTCATCATCACATGGTTATCACTTGAAAAAGGTATACACATCTTTTACCTCGTAAACCAAATGTTGCTTTTAGGCACCTTAAGCGAGGTATCCAATAATTCAACAATAGGTAAGTTTTGGTTCGAGCTGACAAGGCTGCAAACAATGTAATTGTTGTTTGTCGGCTGCACTACGTTAATACTCTCAGGCAAGAACTTGGTTGTACTGAGACCTACGTTCAGGTTCCTGAAGATGAAACTTCAATCGTCAAAGAACATCTTCAACGCATACAAAGTTTCAATGTTAGTATAACGGAAAACCAAGAGAAACTTTCTACATTATACTGGTAACCGAAGCTTCACAAACATCCTCGTTTTATAACCAATTCTAATTTTTGTATGACAACCGAACTTTCTAAATTACATACGTCATGTTTAACAGCTATCAGGAATCATGTTTCTAGATAATGTGAAAAGGCTTACGAAAATTCTGGCATTTAACTTTTGTTGGTCTATAACAAATTCAAATACAGTTTTAAATAAACTGAAAGAAAGAGGTTTTCGTGGATCTAGTTTGTCGACGCACGATTTTTCTACTCTTCACACAACTTTACCTGATGATCTGATTAAAAAAAAACTATTTACTAAAATTGAAACTATTTTTGTTCGCAAATAGTTTTGTGTTTAGGCCTGCAATGATAAAAATGCTTATTTTGCTTCTTGAGATGACAATACTCGTTATGAATATTGGATATGTTAAGTGGTTTGTGAGACACTTTCCTTTTTATTTGATAAAATCTATGTAAGGTTTGGATCTAAATTATTTAGACAAGTAGTTTGTATTCCGATTGGTACAAACTGTGCCCCCCCCCCCCCTGCTGCAGATTTGATTCTGTTTTGTTATGAAAAAGAATTCATGTTGTCCCTTTCTAAAAATAAACAAACTGATATTATTGAGTCGTTTAACTCTACCTTTCGATATTCGGATGATCTTTTAAATATTGATAATGTTTATTTTGACCAAATGGTTAATATAATTCACCCAAAAGAACTAAAGTTAAATAAGGCTAATTCTGATGACTCTGAAGCCCCATTTTTAGATCACCCGTCACATCGTCACATAGTGACAAGGTGAGCTTTTGTGATCACTTTTATTCTGTCGTCAGTGCGTGCGTGCATTTATTTGTTTGATTTGAGGTTTAACGTCCCCGTCAACACTGTATAGGTCATTTTGGAGACAATGCTTCCAATTTTGTGGGACTTTTACCCGACATTGAGATGAAATGACATCTCTAGCCCTGTCGCCCAATGATGGCAGTAGGGTTTATAAGCATGGAATGTCCGACTCACACCGCTTTGCCTGGGCAGGCTTAGATCTTCTTAGTGGTTTACCAGTACTCGTGTGCGGTTGAATTCAGCTCTGCGTGGAAGCATCATGCAGCCCATCTATATCTTGAAGCCTTGATGGGCGGGGCCGGACGTGCGTGCGCTTGTGCGTGCGTCCGTAAACAATTTCTTCAAACGACATCTCCCAAACCACAGATCGTATTTTAATCAAATTTCACAGGAATGATCCTTTGATGGTCCCCTTTAAAGTTGCCAGCCCACGCCCATCGGGGCTTGAAGACACAGATGGGCTGCATGATGCTTCCACGCAGAGCTGAAACCGACCTGCACACGAGTACTGGTAAACCGCTTAGAGGATCTAAGCCTGCCAAGGCACAGCGGTGCGAGTCGGTCCGTCAATATTTATAAACCCTGTCAGTTTCATTGGGCGGCAGGACTTGAGATGTCATTTCATCTCAAGGTCGGGTGAAAGTCCCACGAAATTGGAAGCAGCGTCTCCAAAATGACCTTTTCAGTGTTGACGGGGACGTTAAACCTCAAATCAAACAAACAAAAATCTTTAAAAGTTGTTCAAATGTTTCCGGTCCATTGCACATCCGGGTCACAGGAGCTAAAAATAGATTTTTAAATGAAACATTAGAAATCATCTTCTCTGAAACCGCAAGCCCAAGGTCTTTGATATTTGGTATGAAGCTTCATCTAATGAACCTCTACCAAGAGTGTTCAAATTATAACCCTGGGGCCAAAATTGACCCCGCGCCGGGGCCCACCAATTTTATAGAGATTTACATAGGGAAAACGTTTAAAAATCTTCTTGTCTGAGACCAGGTTCAGGTTTTTGATATTATCATATGAACCTCTACCAAGAATCTTCAAATTATAGCCCTGGGGCAGAAGACCACCAGTTTAACATTGATTTGTGTTGCAAATTTCAGAGTGAGTGTTTGAGGTTTACGTCCCACCGACAGCTAAGGTCATACGGAGACGGGACCTCGGTTTAAAGACTCATCCGAAAGTTTGGAGAAGCCCGCGATCGATCCTGCGATACCTGGTTTACAAGGCGAGTAGCGTAACCACTGCAACACTGATGCTTCTCGCACATTTCAGAACTGGTCATGAACAGACTCAATAAAACCGAATCTGCTATTTTGTTTGCTTGTATTCTTTGCTTCCTCAGAACTTATTTATCTTCACTGCAGCTGGTGTTGTGCTGTATGGCGGCCGTAAAACGCCTCCCCGTACATCATCACAGTGCAGATTATATTTTCTGGTTTGAAATAGAGTTCTGCTTAAGCCGGCGCTAGGAGGCGTGGCCGGTGTTGAACATTTCAGTACTGGCCCTGAACCGACCCAATAAAACTGAGTCTGCTATTTTCGTTATTTGGTGTATTCTTTGCTTCCAAAGGATCTAACTTGAGGACTTATTTATATAACGAAAACCATTAAAAATCTTCTTGTCTGAAGCCAGAAGGCCCAGGTGTTTGATATTTGTTATATAGTTGTATCTAATGGGATTCTACCAAGATTGTTCAAATTATGGTCATATGGCCAAAATGCCCACTGGTTTTACATAGACGTATATAGTGAAACCCTTTAAAAATATTCTCGACTGAAACCAGAATGCCCAAGTGTTTGATGTTTGGTATGAATCTTCATCTAGTAGACCCCTATCAAGATTGTTCAAATTATAGCCCCGGGGTAAAAAATGGCCCCGTCCCGGGGCCCACTGGTTTAACATAGACTTACATAGGGAAACCCCATTTATAAAACTATCTCGCCTGGAACTAGAAGGCCAAGGTCTTTGTTGTTTGTTATGAAGCTTCATCTAGTGCACCTCTACTAAGATTGTTCAAATTTTAACCCTTGGTCCAAAAATAGCCCGCCCCGGCGCCCATCGGTTTTACAAGGACTAAACAGTTTTCTTATCTAAAACCAGAAGGCCCAGGTGTTTGATATTTGGTATATAGCTGTATCTATTGGACCTCTACCAAGATTGTTCAAATTATGGTCCTAGGGCCAAACATGCCCCTGCCCCGGGGCCACCGGTTTACATAGACTTATATAGAAAAACCCTTTCAAAAATGTTCTCGTCTGAAACCAGAGTGCCCAAGTTTTTGATATTTGGTCTGAAGCTTTATCTAGACGACCTCTATCAAGATTATTCAAATTATAGCCCTGTGATCAAAAACGGCCACGCCCCGGGGGCCAACCGGTTTAACACAGACTTATATAGGGAAACCCTATTTAAAAATCTTTTCGTCTGAAACAGGAAGGCCCAGGTCTTTGTTGTTTAGCACGAAGCTTCATATAGTGGACCTCTACTAAGATTGTTCAAATTATAGCCATGGTTGTACACAGACTTCTATAGGGAAAAACCTTTAAAAAAATTTTGTTATAGCCACCGGTTGTACACAGACTTATATAGGTAAAAACCTTTAAAAATCTTCTTGTCTGAAACCAGAATGCTCAGGTGTTTGATATTTGGTATATAGTTGTATCTAATGGACCACTACCAAGATTGTTCAAATAATAGTCCTGGGGCAAAAAATGCCCCTGCCCGGAGCCCACAGGTTTTACATAGACTAATATAGGGAAACCCTTAAAAATCTTCTCGTCGGAAACCAGAATGCCCAAGTGTTTGATATATGTATTTGGTATGCAGCTTCATCTAATGGACCTTTATCAAGAGTGTAAAAATTAAAGCCCTGGGGTCAAAAATGGCCCCGCCCCGGTTTAACATAGACTTACAAAAGGAAACCCTATTTAAAAATCTCGTCTGAAACTAGATTTGGTGTTTGGTATGAAGCTTCATCTAGTGGACCCCTACCAAGATTGTTCAAATTATAGCCCTGGGGTCATTAATGCCCCACCCCGGAGCCCAACGGTTTTACTCAGATTTATATTGGGAAAACCTTTTAAAATCTTCTTGTCTGAAAACCGAGGGCCCAGGTCTTAGATATTTGATATGAAGCTTCATCTTATGGATTTTAGCAAGATTGTTCAGATTATAGCCTTAGGACCAAAAATGGCCCCGCTCTGGGGCCAACATGTTGTGCATAGACTTACATATGGGAAAAGGCCCAGACATTTGATATTTGGTATGAAGCTTCATCGAGTGGACCTCGGCCAAGATTATTCAAATTATATATAGTCTTGGGTCCAAAAATGGCCCGCCCCAGGGCCCACCGGTTTAACATAGACTTATATAGGGAGGCCCTTTAAATATTTTCTCGTCTGAAACCAGAAGGCCAAGGTCTTTGATGTTTGCTATGAAGCTTCATCTAGAGGACCTCGACGCCACGGGACCCATCGGTTTTACATTGACTTTTATTTGGAAAACCTTTAAAAACCATCTCTTCAACAACAAGGCCGTGGACTTTGATATTTGACACGAAGGTTCATATAGGGGACCCCTATTATTCAAGTTGTAGCCCTGGGGCCATTTTTGGTCCCACCCCTTGGCCAACTGGTTTGACACAGATTTATATAGGGAAAACCTTTAAACACTATTCTTGTCACAAACCAGAAGGCCCAAGTCTTCGATATTTGGAATGAAGCTTCATCTAGTGGCCCTCTGACAAGATTGTTCAAATTTTATCCCTGAGACCAAAAATGGACCTGCCCTGGGGCCAACTGCTTTTATATAGAGTTAATGCATTGTTAGTTAGAGTGAGTTGGTTAATCTCTGTCTGGTGCACTAGGACATGACATTCAATGTCCACAAGGTGATCAGTTAGTGAAATACAAGTCAGCTGTGTACTGACAAAGGCAACCACCAACTCATAAGTCTATTTAACCCTCCGGCCAGTTTGATTCAAACTTCACAGTAATGGTTCCTAGGTGGCTCTCGACATAAAGAAGCTAAAATGCTTCCACCCCGATAAACAAGATGACCGCCAGAGCTAAAAAAGACAAATCTTTAAATGACTACTCCTATACCCATGGGCCAATTTGGTTCAAACTTCGTAGGAAATTTGCTTAGGTGACCCTCTATCAAAGTAGCTAAAACGATTCTGCTCTGATGGGAAAAATGGTTGGCAGAGCTTCTAATAGAATAACGTCAACAATTCGCTTCTTCCAAACTTTGCATGATTGTTGCTAAGGTGACCATCTATGGAAGTGGAACAGGTTTGCTTCAAAGAATAAGATGGCTTTCACTTATCCATATGACTTTCACGGGCCCCCGTCAATCGGGGCTTGTAGAAATAGATGGGCTGCATGATGCTTCCACTCAGAGCTGAAACCGACCGCACACGAGTACTGGTAAACAGCTTAGAGGATCTAAGCCTACCCAGGCAAAGGGGTGCGAGTCGGATCGCCCATCCTTATAAACCCTATTGGTTTCATTGGGCGACAAAGCTTGATATGTCATTTCATCTCAGTGTCGAATAAAAGTTCCACACAATTGGAAGCAACGTCTCCAAAATGACCAATACAGTGTCAACGTGGATGTGAAACCTCACTCAAAACAAACTAACAATATGTCTTTCGAAAGCTATGACATCTTGAAATCAGGTGAGCGATTGAGGGCCATCTTAGCCCTCTTGTTGGATGTACTTTCGATTGTTTCTAATGGTGCTTTTTCTTCTAAAATTTATGATAAAAGAGACGTTTTAATTTTGGAATTGTAAATTTTCCTTTCTCGGTTGGTGACGTCGCAAAGGCTATGTCTAATCGGGTTTACATGTCACAGCTTATTCGTTTTGCTAGAGCTTGTTGTCATGTTGATGACTTTAATGATCGCAACAGAAATTTTACAGCTAAACTTCCAAAAAAAAGTCTATCGGTATCATAAACTGCGCCAAACGGTTTCAAAGTTTTATCGTCGACATTACGACATTATTTCTAAATATGGCATTTCTTTGAAGACACGTCTGCAACAGGGACTGTCGGAACCTGCGTTTTATGGGGATCGGGTGTATAAATTCAGAAGAATACTAGGTACTGTCAGTTCAGAAACATTGTTGCTAAATACAATAAAAGTGATTATAGCATGGATGTTATGCGACAGACCGCGTGTTTGGTTGTCGACCCTTTTACAGTGGACAACTTTGCTTCGCTCTTTGTTTGCACGGCGGTGGCCGGACTCTTTGATGACGGTCCCATCCTAAACCCTTTCAATTCGGAAGGGTGGAGCCGGATATTTCCTGGGTTCGACCCTCCATGATCTAACTGGTGGTTTTCTTCTACTCTGACGTCGGATTATTGTTTAGTCCTCAACCCTGATTCATGCTATCATTAATCTTTACATAATCATTTTACCATGTATTTCATCATGACTCATGGTTGAGCTAAAAGCCTAAATGCGGATCAATTTGTTATTGTTATTTTGTTTGATACTGTACTGGAACTGAGGGCGAGGGTTGAAATTTCTTCAATGCTACATTCATATTTCGAGTCAATCGGCCTAACACTTCCGGAGAATAATAGAAAGAAGTTAAGCCACTGATCAGAAATCGATAGTTAATCCACAGCTCCCACCAGAGACACGAAAGGGAAAGAGCCACAAACATGAAATAACTAGACCATAATGGAAACATCAATAGCCGAAAGCCAAAAACACAGATACGCGTACATTCCCATAAACGGGCTAGTTGGCTGTCAAAAACAAAAAAAAATACGAGTCATAAACACACTCACTTAAATTGATTTTACGCTGCCGCAATCCTCGCCTTTACGTCTGTGGCGATTTTCATACAGATGATTTGTTCAGTCGCCATGAAGGCCTCCAAACTCATAAGATTAGTGTAATACTTCTGAGAACACAATAATCAAACTAGAGCAAAGTCGATTGGGGGCTAATCGCAAATCTGCACTTTTACAATATGGTCCACGCAATATGACCTTGGACCCCGGAGGTCACAGCCAGCATCCGAAACTTTATGTGTAATCTACACATCCCAGGCAATCATCCTGTCAAATATTAACACCATCCGACGACCGGTGTAGGAGGAGTTCGCGTTACGAGGAAATGTGCACATACTGACGGACGGACGGGACCGATTACAGTATATCCGATTTTTCTTCCAAAAGTGCAGATACAACAACCACGGAGATGAAACAACGATGTCTCTGGGAGCTGTGGGTTAAATGTATTGAATCCTGATCATTGTCATAGAAAACCAACAGTTAGACTCCGATGGGCTCGACCAGTAAAATAGAAGTCAAGGCAATGATCAGGAATCGACACAATTAACCCAAAGCTCAAATCAGAGACACCAAAGGGAGAGAAACACAAACATGAAATAACTAGACTCTTAATAGAAACATCAATAGCGGAAAGCCAAAATGACAGTTACTTCCCCACAAAAAGGCCAACTGGCTATCCAAAACAAAAAATATATAAGCGAAACACACACTCAAAGACAAACCCTAACAAAAATTTCAGCCCCCGCCCATAGGGGCTTGAAGAAATATATTGGCTGCATGATGCTTCCACGCAGAGCTGAATCCGGCCCGCACACTAGTACTGGTAAACAGCTTAGAGGATCGAAGCCTGTCCAGGAACCGCGGTGCGAGGTGGACCGTCCATGCTAATAAACCCAATTGGTTTCATTGGGCGACAGGGCTTGAGATGTCATTTCATCTCAATGTCGGGTAAAAGTCCCACAAAATTGGAAGCAACGTCTCAAAAATGACCTTTACAGTGTTGACGGGGACGTTAAACCTCAAATCAAACAAACAAATATTAAAAATTAACCGCGACAGACGAACCGCCCTGGAACGGTCAGTGAAACGAATTCCACTTGTAAAGAAAGAAACCTTGTCGAAGAAACGAAGGGAAAAGAAGGGAAGTAAGCCTGACATAGCACTGTCCACGAATTTGCTGATTGATTGGAATTTTTTAAGGTATTCATCATTGTGTTTTCTTGCATTCGCCACAGAAGAATTTCTTAATTGTATTCTGATTCCTTACTCTTGCGCATGACAAATGAAACCGCGAACCCGTCTGTCGGGCTTGACGAAAGATGGGTTGCATGATGCTTCCACACAGAGCTGAAACCGACCGCACATGAGTACTGGTAAACCGCTTAGAGGATCTAAATAGAAGTGAAGGCAATGATCAGGAATCGTTACAATTAACCCTTATCTCCCATCAGAGACACCAACGGAAAAGAAACACAAACATGAAACAACTAGACCCTAATGGAAACATCAATAGCGGAAAGTCAAAAGAGCAGTTACTTTCCCACAAAATGGCCAATTGCTTGTCCAAAACAAAACAATATATGCGATACACACTCAGAGAAAAACATAAACCGCGACAGAAGAACTGCCTTGGAACGGTCAGTGAAACGAATTCCACTGAGTGTGTGTGTGTGTGTGTGTGTGTTTTGTGTGTGTGTGTGTGTGTGTGTGTGTGTGTGTTGGGGGGGGGGGGGGTTAAATCAATTTTACGTGGCTACAATCCGCCCTTACTTCAGTTTTCCGTTGCGATTTAGACAAATAATTGGTTAATTCCGCATGAAGGCCTCCTAGCACTTCAGTGCAGCATCTCCGTGAACACAAATATCAAACAACCACAGAGTTGAAACAACGGTGGGGTCCCGACTGAGCCTGCTCAGGCAAAGTGGTGCGGGTCGGACAGTCCATATATAAACCCTGTTGGCTTCATTGGGCGGCAGGGCTTGAGAAGTCATTTAATCTCAACGTCGGGTAAAAGTCCCATAAAATTGGATTCGACGTCTCCAGAATGACCTATAAAGTGTTGACGGGGACGTTAAACCTCCAAACAAACAAATCTACGCAGATCTGATGGCAAAGAGGACAGCGATACCCATGTGCATCTTAACTTTGTCTCTTCTGTTCCGGTTTCACTATTACTTTAACCTTAGTCGCGTCTTGAACTGTGGCTCTTAACGCCTGTTTCTTTGTCTTCGGTAGTTTTTCCTTCGTTTCGTGCAGAGCCTCTACAAAGACGATCCTTATATAGTGTTTTTACACTTGAAAGAAAATATCTTGGACTAAGTCTTCGACACGGTTTCTTTCTTTTTCGTTACATGAATCACCAATGAAAGGGAATAAATCGCACCATAAAGACAGCAGTTTCTCATAACCAAATACCTTCTCTCTGCATATACCTGGTCTGATCAATGTCAAACTAAGCGGGCGTCAAATAATTACTTATAGCCACATGTAGATGCATAAAGAATTTGAAGACTATGTCCCATGCATGCAAAAGGCCCCTCGACAATGACTGTTTGTGGTCAGTCTCAGCGAGTGAAGTTGGATCTGAAGAACTGTCAACAGCTTCACCCTCTGATATACGCAAGCCAGCTAGCAATCTATGTTGTGCATAGTCGTGCCTCGGGGCATCTGACTTTCAAGTGTTGGTTATGTTCGTTAGCCATCTGGTCCTGAGTCGATTTGTGAGTTTTGACAGCCATGCCCCTGCTACACACCTGATTTTCGCTCGGCAATGTCGCCCTGGGGCCCTTTCTTTCATGTCTGGTATTTTCAGAACTTCTGGACAATTACCTGTGTTCTCTTGCCCTTCTCTTATTGCATCCGCTCTGTTGGCAATAACTGAGTGGAGCACACTAAAAGTCAATTTGGTTGCATATTTCTTACTAACGGACGTAATAAAACACGTTGCAAACAGGAGACAGAGATGCTGTCTATATTCTTCGGACAAAATAAACAGATGAAACAATCTGAAAACACTAGTCGAAGATTCTATAGACTGACCGTTCTGTGGCAATATAGAAGTAACTTTCGTAAAAACAATCCGTACAAACTGTAGAAACTTTGCTTGCTGGACTGTAATGCTTTCTGACGGCGGGCAGTCACTGAGGTCAACAATGACCCCTTCAGGACCTGGCGCTATTTGTTGTGATGAAGAACATTTGTTTAAGATATCAGCTGCCGCCTTAGGGCTTACTGGTGGTTCAGCAACGGTTGGGGTGTGGTTTCCCGCAGTCCGATCCCCATCTTTTAGTGTAGGACAGCAGCATGGCAGACCATCATACAGAATACAGACACCGCTACAGCTAATATAGAAATCGAATACGTGCGGGAAATCTATAATATTCGCGCATTCGGGACTGTAATTTCGAATACGCAAGTTTTAGAGCCAGACTGTACGACCGATCGCGACACCAATCTCTCCCAGGGTAAAAATAAAACCCTAAAGCAGTCGACCTCAAGATATGGCTCAGTCCCTCCCTGTGCCTTGTGATCAGTGAGACAAAGATATGGCTCCGTCCCTCCCTGTGCCTTGTGATCAGTGAGAAAAAAGCAACTTTGAGCGGATACTGGACTCTGGAAGCTCTCAATTTATTTGACTTTGAATCAAACATTTCAAATTTTGCTTTCTTATTGCAATATAGTTTGACATTGCAATAAATAACTGGTTTTTCATCATCAAATGCTTGTACAACTCCTTTGCTACCATTGCGCAAACTGTTTGTCAAGTTCTTAACCAGGATAGCTGGTGCTCCTACCTTCAACGCTTAAGTCTTTGGGGCCTTGCGTTTTTAGCTCACCTGTCACGTAGTGACGAGGTGAGCTTTTGGGATCCCGTTGTGTCCGTTGTCCGTCGTGCGTCCGTCCGTGCGTGCGTCCGTGCGTAAACTTTTTATTCAAACGACATCTCCTCCTAAACCACTGTTCGGATTTTGACCAAACTTCACAGGAATGATCCTTAGGTGGTCCCCTTCCAAAGTTGTTCAAATGGTTCCGGTCTGTTGCACATCTAGGTCATAGAAGCTAAAAATAGATTTTTTTTTTCCACCGAAAACTTAAAAAATCTTCTTCTCTGAAACCACAAGGCCCAGGTCTTTGATAATTGGTTTGAAGCTTCATCTAGTGGACCCCTACCAAGATTATTCAAATTATAGTGCTGGGGCTCAAAATGCCCCCGCCCCAGGGCTCTTTGGTTTTACATAGGATTATTTAGGGAAAATCTTTAAAAATCTGAAACCGCAAGGCCCAGGTCTTTGCTATTTGGTATGAAGCTTAATCTAGTGGACCCCTACCAAGATTGTTCAGATTATAGTGCATAGGCCAAAAATGCCCCGGCCCCATGGCCCTTTAGCTTAACATTGGCTTATATAGGGAAAATCTTTAAAAATCTTCTCTGAAACCGCAAGGCCCATATCTTTTATATTTGGTATGAAGCTTCATCTCGTCGACCCCTACCAAGATTGTTCAAATTATAGTGCTGGGGCCAAAAATGCCCCCGCTGCGGGACCCTTTGGTTTTACATGTGCTTATATAGGGAAAATCTTTAAAAATTTTCTTTTCGGAAACCGCAAGGCCCAGGTCTTTGCTATTTTGTATGAAGCTTCATCTAGTGGACCCCTACCAAGATTGTTCAAATTATAGTGCTGGGGCAAAAAATGTCCCCGCCCTGGGGCCCTTTGGTTTAACATGGGCTTATATAGGGAAAATCTTTAAAAATCTTCTTCTCTGAAACCGCAAGGCCCAGGTCTTTGCTATTTGGTATGAAGCTTCATCTAGTGGACCCCTACCAAGATTGTTCAAATTATAGTGCTGGGGCCAAAAATGCCCCCGCCCTGGGGCCCTTTGGTTTTACATGGGCTTATATAGGGAAAATCTTGAAAAATCTTCTTCTCTGAAACCGCAAGGCCTGTATCTATGATATTTGGTATGAAGCTTCATCTAGTCGACCCCTTCCAAGATTGTTCAAATTATAGTGCTGGGGCCAAAAATGCCCCCGCTCTGGGGCCCTTTGGTTTTACATGGGATTATATAGGGAAAATCTTTAAAAATCTTCTCTGAAACCGCAAGGCCCAGGTCTTTGCTATTTGGTATGAAGCTTCATCTAGTGGACCCCACCAAGATCGTTCAAATTATAGTGCTAGGGCCAAAAATGCCCCCGCCCCGGGGCCCTTTGGTTTTACATTTGCTTATATAGGGAAAATCTTTTACAATCCTCTCTGAAACCGCAAGGCCGAGGTGTTTGCTATTTGGTATGAAGCTTCATCTAGTTGACCCCTACCAAGATTGATCATCATCGCCGCCTTCAGTATCGAAATTTCGAAAGTCCTTTAATGAAACAGCAGCCAAATATCTTCATCATTATCAAAATCATAATAACATGACCTTGCTATTTTCACAGTAGCACCCGGACTACTTTTTCTCGCCAAAAGTCATATGCTATCGACAGAATAATTTTGTAAACTACCTTGAAAAGACTCTTTTAACTGTAAAAATGCTGTATTCAAAATGGCGATCTGTTTATGTTTTGAAACTGACAGTTGTGACGTCATAGCCAGGTCAAAATTGTGACGTAGATACGATTGATCAGTTACCGTACATATCCGCATAAATTTATAAACTAAAAAGAAAATTTCTTCCTTTTTTATCGGCGGATACCAAAAATATTTCATCTCGTGTGTTGAAAACATTCGAATTTTCACCCGTGCTGCTTCGCCTTCGTGAAAATTTCGATTTTTCAACACATTCGATGAAATATATTTGGTATCCACCGCAAAAAGGTAAATATCGTCTATTTATTTAATACATATCAATGAAATCAATGCATATCTAAAACAAATAAAAGTGATATTTTCACAGTGTGAAGATATAAATGATGTTTTCACAGTGTGAAAAATAACATGAGCATGTTATTTTCACAGTAGCACCCCGAACTACTTTTCTCGCCAAATTCCGTGAAATACCCTGAAAAGCACTCTTTGAACTGCTAAAATGCTGTATTCAAAATGGAGTTCGTTTATGTTTTGGAACTGACATTTGTGACGTCATAGCTAAGCAAAATTGTGACGTACAAAACGACTGACCAATTACCGTAAATATCCGCATAAACTTATAAAATAAAAAGAAAATTTACGTTTTTTCGGCACTCGTGAAAATTTGGATGTTTTCAACACACTCGATGAAATATTTTTGTATCCGCCTCAAAAAAGAAAATGTCCTCTATATATTAAAAAGGCATGTTTTTTAAGCTATAACACATGCATTGTGTCATATCTCCAAAATGCATATTGATTCTGATGAAAATCCGTGATATTTGTACTATTTATGCTGCAAATAAAGGTTGTATACGCTCTTTAGAACCGCCACATTGAGGCGGTTCTATCGGGTACGCACAGCCTTTGAGGCGGTTCTAACGAGTACCCACAACCTACGTCTTGGAGCAGAAATAAGAAATATAATGCAGGTCCCCGTAAACCCATGTTTTCTCTGTGTTAAGTGGGTCGCCCCCGCCCATCGGCGTTTGGAGAAATAGATTTGGCTGCAAGATGCTTCCACGCAGAGCTGAAACTGACCACACATGAGTACTGGTAAACCGCGTAGAAGGACTAAGCCTGCCCAGGTAAAGTGGTGTGAGTCAGACCGTCCAATGCATATAAGCCTTTTGGTTTCATTGGGTGACAGGGCTCGAGATGTCATTTCATCTCAGTGTCGGGAAAAAATTCCACAAATTGGAAGCAACGTCTCCAAAATGACCTAAGTAGTATTGACGGGGACGTTAATCCCCAATTCAAACAAACAAAATATTAAGTCGGGTTTAGGGGGTGTTCATTTCACGGACGTTTTAACATGTTACATTTGCCCGATGACGCAGATTAGTATGTTGGCTGTTTTTCAGAAAGCGGTTAAAATCATTTTCGTTTTACTCTCAGTATAACAGTAATTTTACTTAAGGTAATTGAAGATGACCGTATTGGGCTTCAGAAAATTGCAGGTGTCATTCCCGACCACAGGCATAAAGGCGTTGTACGTCCAATAATAATGGCGTCCGAAAGATGTAATGAAAACCATACAGAAAGTGTTGACCATGTTCTGTTCATCATACATTTTGCAAGAAAATCCTATACTCCGACCAACTACGACAAAAAAGGTGTCAAAGAAATGATTAATCACATTTTCTTAAGGAAGGTTTGTACGTTTTGCATAGGAAAACGGCAACCGGAAGTACGAATCCTGCAGCTATCGAGACCGGACGAAACGCTTAGATTAATATGTAACTTTAATTTATTCAAATTTGTCCGTAAATTGCAGGAATGTCACATTTTTCATAAAACTTTTGAGATGTATTGTATGTTGGTAAGAAAAATATAGTATATATTTTCTTCCGGTTAATTAAGGAGGATGTGAAGGACCACCAACTGAAATTATGATGGCAATACAGCACAATGGTTCAGATTGACACTATGCGTTTTCCAGTGAGATTTAATTTATATACTATGGATGAAAATGGAAGAGAAAACACTGTTTATTGTGTGTTTGTTTTTTCAAACATGGGCATACATTGAATGCAATATAATACATGCAGAGGCCTGTTAGCGCCGTACAATCTACTGTTGCAACGATATATGACGAAATTGTCAGTTTACTAACGCATTATGATGGTCACTCATAAAGTTTTCGATACTACCTTATTTTGCTTATTATATACATAAATCTCTTCTTTAATTGATTGTTATACATAAATTGATGTGACTGTCCTTGTTCTGGCCGACCAGCATGCATATACAGAGTTCACAGTTCGAATGATCACTCTTAACAATACAGGGTGACAGTCTTCAAGGGGGTATTTATCTATAAGAAATCTTTGTCCACATAAAAATAATAAATTACATATATTTCTTAAATATGTCAAGGCTACCATATACATGGTTACCCCCCAGAACTTCAGTCAAATAAAGGAAATTCTTGTGATACTTCGACCCCGTTTTTTTGGATTTACATCTATCTATTGTAGATGGGTTTGTTTCTTGAAAAATGTATGATGAACGCGGTGATTTTGATTTTGAGATTGTACAATGTCCTTTCTTTGATGGTGATGTTCCTCGTGCGGTATCCTATGGCGTTTATATTTCGCAAGTAATTCGATTTGCCAGAGTGTCTAGTCATGTAATTTACTTCAACACTCGTAATAAATTAGTTTTAACTTCTAAACTTCTTAATCAAAGTTATCGGTATAATAAACTATGCAAAGCGTTGTTTACTTTCTTATTGATATCATTCTGATTTAATTTCAAAATTCAATGTTGGACTTAAATCTCTTCTGCAACAAGGTCTATCGGAACCCAAATTTTATGATGACTTAGTATATTAATTCAGAAAAATATATAAATGCAATGACTTCAGCACCAAAATTTGAAAAATCGTTCTTCGATATAAAAATACAGGATGCAACATAAATGTCATACGACAGACTGCATGCATGATAGTTAACTCAATCACGGTTGACAACTTTGAGGATTGTGAGGCGAGGGCGAGGATTGTGGCCATGTAAAATCGATTTAAGCCCCCCAGTGGAAATCTTCCACTTACCGTTCCAAGGGGTATTCTGTGGCGATTTATTTATGTTGTTGTTTGTTACTTACTGTGTGTATAACTTGTGTCTTTTAATTTTGGATGGCCATATGGCCATTTTGTAGGAAAGTAACTGTCCTTATGGCCTTTCTTTGTTTAGGTTTCCATTATGGTCTGGTCGTTTAATGTTTGTATTTCTTTCCCTTTGGTGTCTTTTATGGGTGGAGTAAGTTAATTGTATCAATTTCTGATCTTTGTTTTACTTCTACTTTGTTTCCACTTTAATTGCACGCCGTTGGTTCAGGCCTCATATTCTATGACGGCTCTAGCGTAAAGGCCTACTGAAAACTAGAGAGTATCTAATTTTGTGTAATGTTAATTGGTGCCTGATGACCTGTCTCTGGTCGGGCCAATCCGAGTCTAACTGTTGGTCTTGTTTTGCTCCAGCATTTCAGTGGTTTCTTGTTGTCGAGTCCTCACCGTTGTTTCATCTCTGTGGTTGTTTGATTTTGTGTTCATGGAGATGTTGGACTGATGTGTTAGGAGGCCTTCATGCGGATTGTACAAATTGTCTAAACGGAAATAGGGGGTGACAACTGGGGCCTCGTAAAATCGATTTAAGCCCCACCCCCACCCCCCCCCCCCCCACACACACACACACCCACTCTTTGGAATTCGTTTTACTTACCCTTCTAAGGCGGTTCTTCTGTCGCGGTTTATTATGGTGATCGTTTGCTTTTCAGTGTTTGTATCGCTTATATTATTTTGTTATGGATAGCCAATTAACCATTATGTAGGAAAAAAACTGTTCCTTTGGCTTTCCGATATTGTTTCCATTAGAGTCTGTTGTTTCATGTTTGTGTTTTTTTCGCCTTTGGTGTCTCTGATAGGAGCTGTGGGTTAATTGTATCGATTCCTGATCATTGCCTTCACTTCTATTTTACTTTCAAAGTGCAATGTATTACTTTATACAAACGTTTACATGTACAATGATATTTTCATCATCATTATCATCATCAGATTTTTATAAACGTGCAGGTACAAGGACGACATCTACATAAGTGGACCACTTCCAGGTAGTTGGCTTGCTGCATGAATTGCAGATCTCACACCAGTCCTCTATGTATGCCTAAGCTGAGAGTTTCAACTCACTGGGGCTGCTTTCATGTTATCTTGGGCATCCCAGGACCACGTTTTCCATCCACCTGTATGTCAAAGGCTGTCTTGACTGATCCGTTGGAGCGTTCCACATGTCCATACCAGTGCAGCCTTCTCGCCTCAATGATGAGGTCCAGGTCCTCAATGCCAGGCCGCGCAAGTAGCTCACTACACCCGACGGTGACCGTGACTTGCAACTTGTTATTGCAGATCTGTCTGATAATTGCCCTGTCATTGGAGGTTTGGTTTTATCAATGGCCAAGTCTCGCTGGCATGGAGCATTGCGCAAGAGCAAGAGCTGTACACACGGTCACGTCTTGAAAGATAGATGGCGGGGAAGACACTCCTTGAACTTCTTCCAGGCTGTTTCACACGTGATGGGGTCGAAAGATTAGAGCCACCTTCAGCAGAGACAATGTCTTCTAGGTAGTAAAAAGAAGCTACCACCTCCATTAAGATACCACTAGAAATTCTTGTGACAAAGAATGCACATGTGAAATATGAAAGTCACATCGCTTACCAATCAAAAGTTATGGCCAATGTTAAAGTTTGTAAAAAGTAGGTCATACGTCAAGGACAAGGTCACGACGTCAAAAGCTATGGTACCACTGGAAATGTCTTGTGACAAGGAATGCACATGTGAAATATGAACGCCATATCAGTTACCATTCAAAAGTTATGCCCGATTTTAAGTTTTTGCGGACAAACAAACAGACGGACAAACCAAAACTATATGCCCCCCCCCCCCCGAAAGATTCGGGGGCATAAAAGTTATCAAAAGCCTCTATGTCTAGCATTCCTACTTTTTATATAATAGAATTAGTGTGAAATCGCCAAAGAATTGTTCACGTGCTATAGGTAAGTACATTTTGAACTACCTATGGCTTAATACGACGTCAGATATCTATTGACGAATAGCTTGGTTATGCCCTGGGTGCAGTTCTGACACCTGCAAAGTAGCCATTTTGGATATGTGAACAAATGTCAAACGGGTATGTTATCGTACTGACATATTTGGCTGATGAACACTCGCTTGATATGTTGGTATGTTAAATATTTCTATCTTCATTTCGCTGAGCCTAGGCTGAAACTTCGGAACACAGAATACAATTAGTTTCAGAATTTCGAATCTCGCTTCTCGAAACCAAATTACGTAAATAAGAGGATCTGCCAAGCAGCTCAATAAATTAACAAAGTCAGTTACTACGGCTAAGCGTCCATCTTTGTCGTCGGTAAGTTTGATAAGGACGAAAACTCCCGAGCACAAGTAAAACACTGAACAAACGGATGTGTTTATTAAGTAAAGAAACGGAACAAGTGTTCCTTTAAAGTCTTTAAAACGATGACGTTCCGGTATCTGTTCTTTGTTTCGGTTGATAATTCTGTAAACTTTTCCATAACAAAAGAAAGATATCACTGGCATCAAAACAAAGATCATAATCAAGTAAATCTTTAATCCTCTTCCGCAATGGACTACCGTATCACTAGCGTAACAAGTGAAACCACGCACTAATATATACTGCGTGAAGCTTATAAGAAAGATTATTCCGCATACAATTCTTGTCCGTCTTCTCGATGCAATTTTAAGATAAGCATACGGCCAGCTAATAGCGCATAACCTGTCCAGAGCCATACAGCCAACAATAATCCATGCAGACACATGAAATCCTCGTGCAAGATGCTGAAACGCATACACTGTGTCATATTCGAAAAACCTGGAAATACTTGAGCTAATAAGAAATAAAAGATCATACACCAGAAGTCCCGATGATAATATTTTTGTTGTGTACACCGTTCTCTTTGTTTTGATGATCGCATATAGTGAAAACAGACACAATACTATTGCCACAGAAGCCGTTGTCACATACACGGCTATTGCGGTACTTGGAAGCAATGAATTCAGCGCTGACATTCTATGGCGTCTGTCCGATACAAATTTCAGCGTCTGTGGTAATATGGCATACTCTGAATCTGTAAAAAGGCAAATCATCACGTTAACAAGTGTACTTAACATCCGATATTATTTCCTTTATATAAGGAAAAGCAGAATTTCTTTTGAGCTCACCAGAGCCGTAGGCTCCGGGGGAGCTTATAGTATAGGCAGTGATATGTCGTCCGCGTCCGCGTAGACATTTTCAAATGACTTCTCCTCAAAAAATGCTAGGCCGATTGAAGTCAGATTTCATGTGGAATATCCAGGTGATGGGGGGGAACCAAAGTTTGCTTGCAGGGTCCAGGTCAAATGACCAAGATGGCCGCTATGCCCATATAAGGTAAAAACCCTTAAAAATCTTCTCCCCCTTAACCAGTGGGCCGATTATGATCAATCTTGGTATGTGGCATTTGGGAATCGGGCCCATTATAGTTTGCTAAAATGATGACCCTCGGATGACCTTTACCCATTTTACGCCAAGGTCAAATTTGGTTACATAGACTTTTGTATGGGAAATAGTCAAAACAGCATATTTTTTAAATTATTGCAGCCTGTGACCAAAAAATAAGTAAATGCAGTGGGCAAAATGTGCTAGTGAAACTACACTAGTTTTCAAGGTCAAGGTTATTCCCTGACCTTAGCCCAAGGTCATTCAGATATGAAAATTAAAAATTTGCTTTTCACTGAAACCACTAGGCCATTTGCAACCAAATTTTGTCTGAAAATTTTTAAGAACAAGGAAATGAAATTTTATTAATTTGAGTTTGGTCATGTGACCAAGATGGCCGCTATGCCCATATAAGGTAAAAAAAACCCTTAAAAATCTTCTCCTCCTGAACCGGCGGGCCGATTGTGATGAAACTTGGTATATGGCATTGGGGACTCGGGCCCATCATAGTTTGCTAAAATGATGACCCTCGGATGACCTTGACCCATTTTACGCCAAGACAAAATTTGGTTACATAGACTTTTGTATGGGAAATAGTCAAAACAGCATATTTTTTAAACTATTGCAGCCTGTGACCAAAAAATTAGTAAATGCAGTGGGCAAAATGTGCTAGTGAAACTACACTAGTTTTCAAGGTCAAGGTTATTCCCTGGCCATAGCCAAAGGTCATTCAGATATGAAAATTAAAAATTTGTTTTTCACTGAAACCACTAGGCCATTTGCAACCAAATTTTGTCTGAAAACTTTTTAGAACAAGGAAATGAAATTTAAATTAATTTGAGTTTGGTCATATGACCAAGATGGCCGTTATGCCCATATAAGGTAAAAACCCTTAAAAATCTTCTCCTCCTGAACCATTCGGCCGATTATAAAAACTATGTATGTGGCATTGGGGACTCGGGCCCATCATAGTTTGCTAATATCATGACCCTCGGACGACCTTGACCCAATTTACGGCAATGTCAAATTTGGTCACAGAGACTTTTATATGGGAAAAGCAAAATAGCATATATTTTAGCTCACCAGAGCGGAAGGCTGCGGGGCAGCGAATAGTATAGGCAGTGATCCGCCGTCGGCGTCGGTGTCAACATTTTCAAATGGCTTCTCAAAAAAACCTGCTGGGCCGATTGAAGTAAAATTTCATGTGCAGCATTCATGGGATGGGGGAACGATAGTCTGCACTCAGGGTCCAGGTCACATGTCCAAGCTGGCCTCCAAGCCCATATAAGGTAGAAACCCTTCAAAAAATCTTCTTCTCCTGAACCAGTGGTCTGCTTGTGATGAAACTTGGTATGTAGCATTGGCGACTCGGGCCTATTATAGTTTGTTAAAATGATGACTCTAGGATGTCCTTGACCCATTTTACGCCAAGGTCAAAATTGCTCACATAGACTTTTTTGCGGGAAAAAGTCAAAACAGCATGTTTTTAGCTCACCAGAGCCGAAGGCTCCGGGGGAGCCTATAGTATAGGCATTGGTCCTTCGTCGTCAACATTTTCAAACAACATCTCCTTTGAAACTACCTGGCCAATTGAAACCAAATTACATGTGGAGCCTCTGTGGGAAGGGGGAACGAAAGTTTGTTCTAGAGAACTGTGTCATATGACCAGTATGGCCGCCATATATGGTAAAAACCTTTAAAAAGCTTCTCAAGAACCGAATGGCCGATGTTCTTGAAACTTGGTATGCAGCATCGGGGACTCGGGCCCTACCAAATTTGTTCAAATGATGACCTTTGATTGACCTTGACCTATTTTACGTCAATGTCAAATATGGTCACATAGACATATGTATTGAAAAGGGGCAAAACAAGGGATTTTTCTGATTGCATGGTAGCTAGTGGCATCAGAAATGATATTTGCACTCAGCTGAATGGAAGTTTTTCAACTCCAAAGGTCAAGGTCATTTGCTGACCTTTGTCCTGGATGGCTCAGTTCCGAAGGTCAAGGTCATTTACTGACCTTTGTCCGGGAAGGCTCAGATTCAGTATTTAATCTTCTTCTTAATTTAAACTGCTGGGTCGATTGAAACCAAATTACATGTGGAGCCTCTGTGGGAACGGGGAACGAAAGTTTGTAAGGACTGGGTCACTTGACCAATAAAGGCGCCATGTCTTTATATGGTAAAAACCTTTAAAAATCTTTTTCTCAGGAACCAAATGGCCGATGACCTTGAAACTTGGTATGCAGCATCGGTGACTCGGGCCCTACTAAGTTTGTTCAAATGATGACCTTTTATTGACCTTGACCTATTTTACGGCAAGGTCAAATATTGTCACTTAGACATATGTATGGAAAAGGGCAAAACAGTGGATTTTTCTGATTGCATAGTAACCTGTGTGCAATCAGCTGAAGGTCATTTGCTGACCTTTGTCCTGGATGGCTCGGATTCAGTATTTTAATCTTCTCTACTCAAACTGCTAGGTTGATTGAAACCAAATTATGTGGGGCTTCTATTGAAAGGGGGAATGAAAGTTTGTTCGTATGGACTGGGTCACATGACCAATATGGCTGCCATGCCCATATATTGTAAAAACCTTAAAAAATCTTCTTCTCAGGAACCAAATGGCTGATGACCTTGAAACTTGGTATGCAGCATCAGGGGCTCGAACCCTACAAGTTTTATTCAAATGATGACCTTTGGTTGACCTTGACCTGTTTTTACGTCACGGTTAAATTTGGTCACATAGACAATTGTATGGAAAAACGGCAAGACAGTGGATTTTACTGATTGCATGGTGGCCTTTTGTTGTCACATGAACAAGATAGGCATCATGCCTGTATATGGTATAAACCACATGACCTCTGGTGAGCGCAGTGGCCCATGGGCCTCTTGTTTGTATAAAACCATAGCCTGTGAGTACTCGTTAGAGCCGTTGGTTCTAAAAAGCACCCGCAATCTATGTTTGGACTAGAAATAAGAACACTATTAAAACTTTCCAGTACGGACTAGGAACAGACTGGGTTGCTATGATGTGTTGTCGTGTCTTAGTTTTCCACCTATTATACTTAATTTTAGTCCACAAAAATTAATTTTATCAATAATTAAATTTTAGTTGTCAATTTTGACACGTGTGGTTAAAAAATGTTAATGTGTTCACTACAATTCAATTGAATGCAGCTTAAAACCTCTAAACATGCCAAAAGTGCAGAAAACGCCTATATTAGGTTCTCGTTAAAATTTACAAAATCTGTTGAACTTTTCATTAAAATAATGTTACATTTCTAAAAGCAATAAATTCAACTATTGCTTTTTAAAACAAAATAATTGAAATTTATTAAAATAAGAGTTATATGCAGCGATGAAACTGAATCTTTCAAAACTATTAAGGCTCAGCCACGAGTGCATTTTTCCGATAAATAGTATCCCTTACAGTGTAGCGACAAGCCGTGTAAACTGGGTCCATGTTAGCACGTGTACCTGACATGTATTACCGGCGAATGCTGATGTCAGGGCCCGGGGATATAAAACAGGTTTTCTTTCATGCTCAGCTCAGTTGAGTATGAAAAGTGTCCTGCTCATAAATTTTAAATGCCAACAGTTGTTAGGAACTGGGCAGATAACATTCCGAGTGTGCTTGTCTGAGCAGGAAAATTCCCTTTTTCATTTATATTAATATGCATTATATGTCATTCTCAGCTAAGTTTAGGTTTAACATCCTCGAGACAAGGCTGTACAGCCATGCACCCTCTTCAGCCCACATATTATTTTCGCGCTGGATGACTAGAGCTCCACAAAATGGCAAACGACATGCGGAGACCTTGATCACACATCATTCATGTACAGGCTAATGTGTATTTTCGTTATTTGCATAAGCCAGCTCGTTAAGGACAGTGAGTCAGGAAACATTCAATAATTGTAAACCTGAGTCAGCCTTTACATTTGTCATGTAGACAGGAGACGGAATTTATTCCCTTCTCGATAACCTCTGTCTTCGGGGTTCAGTTGTTCCGGCAAAACTAACAATGTCTTTAGCTATCATATAGTTAAACTTTGATCATTACATCACACAAACACTTTATAAAATTTTGACCCCATTAAACCCCATCTTTATACAGTAAAACTGGGGTTTACAGGGGTATACATTTTTTTTTTTTATATCTGCTCGAAAACACAGATCGTTGGTACTCGTAAGGAACGCCTCGATGAGGCGGTTCGAATGAGTACCCACAATCTATGTTTTGAGCAGCTATCAGGATACTGATCTGAAAAAAAAAAAAAAAAAAAAAAAAAAAAACATTTTGGTGGTAACTTTTACTAATATATTTTTATAGGTGTGGTTTCTTAATGAAATCCGACCAATATTCTAAATTTTTTTTTGCCGAAAAAAAAAACGTGAGCAGCTGCTTCGAATTTGATTTATGGATATCCAAAAATCGGCGGAATAATGGATATCCATATTTTAATTTATTGATATCCATAATTAAAACAAGTGATATCCACAATGCGAATTGGATATATATCCATAAATCGATCTGAATTAATGATATCTATAAATCGAATTATAGTTATCCATAATTCGATTTATGGATATCTATAATTCAAATTATGGATATCCATTATTCGGTTGATTTATGGATATCCATATTCATGAGTCAAATTATAGACATGCATAAATCGGATAATGGATATCTATAAATATGGATTTAATAGTAAAACGGCACCCAATTACGAAAACACGCCTATACAAATACATTGTAAATTTTACTGCCTTAAAAAAAAACAACAAAAAATTCACATGAAAAATTGTGTTATTTTTTCTTGTTTCTAGTCAAAATACAGATTGTGGGTACACGTTAGAACCGCCTCATCGAGGCGGTTCTAACGAGTACCCACAATCTATATTTAAGAGCAGAAATATGAAATAAGGTTTACCCCTGTAAACCCCAGTTCTACTATATAAGGGTGGGGTTCAATGGGGTCAGAATTATATAGGTGTGTTTTCGTGATACCATACGCCCCACACCATAAACTTAGAAGAAAAATCGTACTTATATTTCATTAGATTTAAATTTCATCAGTAGGCGTCCTTGCATTACGGCGTTGACGGCATGCGAAAAAATTGTTACGCCTGATATATATTCGAATTAAATGTGGCAAAAAATCTGATAATGCCGTAGACATCGTTGTATACTCACCGGAAATAGAAACTATACACTCATTTTTAAGTTGTCACTGGCGAAACATTTTAATGAAATTTGAATTCCAATTATATAAATTATCATCAGTGGCATATCTGATTTATCGAATAAAATGTTTAATGATAGCTACGATTTAACGGGTAGAGCCACAGGCTCAAAGCAAGGGTAAAAATTATGCTGTTCAAGTTTCCATTTGGTCAAACTTTTTGTGTGGCGAATGTGATTCCCATTTTTACCAGTTATTACGCATCATCTAACGTTGGGAATATTGTTTACAAAATGAAAATTTTCACAATGGTTGAAATGTTATCGACGTTTAAATATTGGACCAAACCACCGGAAGTGAGCGAAAAGTATGGCATTTCTGATTGCGGTTTTTGTTTTTATCAACATTTAAGACACAGCTGAGAATGCTAAAACGATTGAAGGCACTTTCGGGTTGATTTTTGGCTTGGAACATTATTTAAAAAAAAATCGCTGAAAAAAGCAGTTTTTGGGATTTCAATACAATGTTTGTTTCTCGATAAGATTTAGATGTTAGGTTATTTTTTTATTTCTTGCTTTTTACTTGTGTCCTATACGCAACAAATGTTGAAGTCAAAATTCGGTTACAAACAGATTTTGTGAAAAATGCACTTTTTTACATTTTTCCCAAAAACTTTTATTTTGAACCCCAGATTTTCTTTAAATTGTTACATGTATCATGTCGATAGTTAGTTAAGTCCTTAATCAGTAATTTTTAACTGAATTATCCACTTGTTTTGTCAGGCGAGGCAATTTAAAAGTGTATACTTTCTATTTCCGGTCAGTATATTATAAAAGGGTTATTTCGATAATATTGGCGAGTGTCCTTCGATTCCCTAAGGACGAACAATATTTACCCAAACCAGTGCTATATCCGCGCGTATTTAAGTCTCAAAAAATTGAAGCAACGTCTCTTAAATGACCTGTCTAGTGTTGACGGGGACATCAAACCTCAATTCAAACATACAATCCCATGTGAGTTAGAGCTTTCTTTTAAGTCTAAAAATAGCTCTTGAAGTTTTCCTTAGGTTAGCTTCAAACAAACATAATTTAACATCATGAAAACATGCCTATATAATTTTGACCCCCTCAAACCCCACTTTTATACAGTAAAACTGGGGATTCCAAGGGTAAACATTATTATTCTTATATCTGCTAAAAACATAGATTGTCGGAACTCGATAGAACCGCCTCGTCGAGGCGATTCTATCGAGTCCCACCAATCTATGTTTTGATAAGAAATATGAAAAATATCACTATTTTTCATCTTAAAATTTCCATTTTTGGCCGAAAAAAATTGTTAATGTATTTGTATAGGCATATTTTCGTAATGGTAAGCAACATACATGTAATATATGTCTGGAGCATTCATTAGGAAAATATTGTATACATGTACCTATGCAAACGCCACTTTTCTCATGTAGGGATGTTCATGTTACGGACTTCTCAACGTAATGATCATTTATAGCAAACACACAAAAAACGTACCTCTGATAAGCTCCTTATTAGGCAAACGTCACAACTGTAACTGCATTTCTAGGGTCAAACAAAATTTTTAATTTCTCTGCAAACAAAATAATAAACTGCTCTATCGAAAACAATTGTTTCATTTCATTGTTTCCACATTTATGCTCTTCTAGACAAGATCTTATTCCATGTGCCACGGTTAACATGTTTTTATTTTAATATTTCTGAGCTTCTTCAATTTCAAATTAGCCAGAGCACGACAATTCATAAAACAAGACTTGTGAGGCATGCAAATACATGTACTTAGATCATCATGTAAAACACCTAGCATGAGAATTGTTTATATAGCTATCTTGAGATAGTCTGTATGATGTAGAGAAATTATGCGAGCAGTCAAGACTTTGATCAGACTGCGTGGATGCACAGGAAGATATGAGTATTCTCTGTTGGAATGTCTGATTGAAGGTTTTGCCGTACACCGTCTCAAATAATAAGTGTTGTATCACGGGGTAACCTTGGCGACTTGCAAGTTGCAATGCGGTAAACACATATACAATAAACTAAGAGCAGCTTTCACCTGTCCGAGGTCCCCTGGTTCCCCCTGAACGCATTCGTTTCCTTACACAAGTTCTGCTCACAAATTCTCAACGACGAAGTGACGGCCGTGGTAGGACATTGACGGGCTGCGTAAACCATGCGACGTGCAACCTTGCTTAGTGTTTCTGAAACAGCCGTAAACTACGATGTACTACAGTCGCCCCCGCCCATAGGGGCTTGAAGAAATATATGGGCTGCATGATGCTTCCACGCAGAGCTGAATCCGGCCCCCACACTAGTACTGGTAAACCGCTTAGAGGATCTAAGCCTGTCCAGGAACCGCGGTGCCAGGCGGACCGTCCATGCTAATAAACCCTATTGGTTTCATTGGGCGACAGGGCTTGAGATGTCATTTCATCTCAATGTCGGGTAAAAGTCCCACAAAACTGGGAGCAACGTCTCCAAAATGACCTTTACAGTGTTGAAGGGGACGTTAAACCACAAATCAAACAAACAAAAACGATGTACTACAGGGGCTGTAACAATTGCTTCTAATGGTCAAGGTAGGTTATTATCAATGTCCTGTTAGAAATGGGCAACATATACAATCAAAGCTCTGAGAGTGCTGATGGGGCGATTGTTTATCTTTGGACAGCGTTTGGCAAATTTTGCATTTGGTTAAAGTTTACTTGCAAGCTCTTTTTGTGATGTTTTAAAAAATTATTTTCAAATAAAATAAACAATAGGTAAAAATCAGTATTTAACATATCCTTTTTACTCCATTTCCCAGGTTTTTGCCTTAAATTGGACTTTTTGAAAAGTTATTATTTCCTCTGTATTACCTCCTTTACTCCTGTGTTAAGGTTACCTGCAACCTCGGTGCTTTGGACTCGGAATAAAAGGGTTGCGAGTTCAAATCCCCGTGGATGAATTTTTTTCAAACACAGGGAGTTCGACCTTCAGGGTCCGAGGGGGGGTCAAGGTCACTATGGCTATTTTTAGAAAAACATTATCATCGCTCTTGTGCCTTCATTTATTAATATTTTAATATAACTTCACACAAATGTTGGGTATGATGATAAATCAAGTAACTTTGACTTTCAGGGTCCTGGGCTCAAGGTCAATGTCACTACTTTCTGGATTCAGGGATCAAGGTCACTTTGGTTATTTTTAGAAAAACTTTGTCGTCGCTCTAGCGCTTATATGTTTCGATGGATTTTAATATAACTTCACACAAATGTGGAGCACGATGATATCTCAAGCAAGATCAACTTTTAGGGTCCGAGGCCCAAGGTCAAGGTCACTGTGGCTATTTTTTGAAAAATTGTGTCATCGCTCTAGCGCGTACATGTATTGATGGATTTTAATATAGCTTCACACAAATGCGGGGTATGATGATATATCGAGTGATTTTAACTTTCATGGTCTGGGGCTCAAGGTCTAGGTCACTGTGGCTATTTTTCAGAAAAACTTTGCCACGGCTCTAGTACCTACATTTATTGATAGATTTTAATATAACTTCACACAAATGTTAGGTATGATGATATCTCAAGCGAATTCGACTTTCGGGGTCCTGGGCTGAAGGTCAAGATCACCGTGGCTATTTTTTTTTTTTTAGAAAAACTTTGTCATCGCTCTAGCCCCTGCAATTATTTACGGATTTTTATATAACTTCACACACATGATGGGTATGATTATATCTCGAGCTATTTGGACTTTCAGGGTCCGGGGGTCAAGGTCACTGTTGCTATTTTTAGAACAACTTTGTCATGGCCATAGTGCCTACATTTATTGATGGGTTTTAATATAACTTCACACACATGTTGGTATGATGATATCTTGAGCGAGTTCGACTTTCAGGGTCCTAGACTGAAGGTCAATGTCACTGTGGCTATTTTTAGAAAAATCTTTGTCATCGCTCTAGCCCCTGCATGTATTGATGGATTTTAATAAAACTTCACACACCTGTTTTGTATGATGATATCTCGAGCGAGTTGGACTTTCAGGGTCCGGGGGTTAAGGTCACTGGCTTTTTTTTAAAAACTTTGTCTTCGCTCTAGCGCCTTCATTTATTGATGGATTGACGTCACAAAATTTGGATATGATAATATCTCGAGCGAGTTAGACTTTCAGGATCCTGGCTTCAAGGTCAAGGTTACTGTAGCTATTATTAAAGAACTTTGTCATCGCATTTATTTATGTATGTTTAAGTCACACAAATTTTGCGTTTGATAATATCTCACGCAAGTGGGACCTTCAGGGTCACTGTGGCTTTTGCATTACAGGCTGTACTTTTTGGTTCTCTTTTATTTGCTGCAGTCTATTTAGCTCTTTTACATAAGATTTTTTTCGGCAAAGCAAAACTGTATTTTTTTTTATTTTATTTATTTATTTATTTATTTATTTTTTCAAATAAAAACACTTTAAACAAGAGTTCTTTTTCAGTGGTTCTTAGTGGTACCATCTGGTTCTGTTGTTCCATGTTTGTGTTTCTTTCTCTTTGGTGTCTCTGATGGGAGCTGTGGGTTAATGTATCGATTCCTGACAATTGCCTCCACTTCTACCGGTATTTTGAATGTATTCGAAGGCCACTTACATGTATGATTTGCCTAAACTAGCTAATCAGACCTCGGAAATTTGTACACTCGATGTTTTCGATAACTTTGTGAATTTCCTTAACCTTTATAGAAGGCTTTTACTGCGGCAAATATAAAGGGAATTTTTGGTCACCGAAATTATGTTCGATGTTTTTCTTGTTTCTTTTTTGTTATTTTCGATTTTCGAAAAAATATATATTTCTTTCCAATCATTATTTGCAAGTATTTCAGCTGAATATAGTTGGCATGGTTATGATATTTTTATGTTAACACGAGCCTCCGAGACATACATCACGAAAACATGCTTATATAATTTTGCCCCCCTTGAACCCCACATTTATACAGTAAAACTGGGATTTCCGTGGGTATACCTTATTTTTCTTATTCCTGAGCAGAAATAAGAAAAAAAATTTCACCTTAAAATTTTCATTTTTTTCGGCGATAAAGGTAGGCAATGTATTTGTATAGGCGTGTTTGCGTCATGGTGTAGAGCGTCGACTCTTAACCAAAGTCTTTATTGATATATCATTACGATAACAAACCCGTGCGACATAGTGCAGTTTTCACATCTCCAAAATGGCTACTTATCTGATGAAAATCTGTCATATTTTTGTTATTTTTACGTAAAACATAGGTTATGGGTGCTCGTTTGAACCGCCTCATTGAGGCGGTTCTAACGATTACCCACAATCTATGTCTTGGAGCAGAAAAAAGAAAAATAATGTATACCCCGTAACCCCAGTTTTCTCTATATCAAGTGGGGTTTAGAGAGTGTTCATTTCACGGACTTTTTCACGTGTTGTGGCACATTAAATCCACACCGCGCACGTGTATCCCATTTATACCACCTTATATATAGTTCAATTCCATTTCAAAATTTAGGGGTGCCAAGTTGTGGCTTCTTCAAAATTTATTTAAAAATTAAACCTTTCGCAAACAGTGTACGTCCTGGTCTGCCAGTTACCAGTTTTGGAATGTCTGGAACAAAATGGGTTAATTGTACTGAGCTATAGAACGACGCTAAATGGCGAATTAATCTACGATGTTTTCATTCAGGTTTTGTATACAGAGAATCCCTCAAAGAATCTTTGTCTGGGTAAACTTATTGGAAAGTAAGCAGGAGGACAGGTGCGATCGTGGAATAAATTTATAGAAGATCCAAGTCATAATTTTCAGTTCAATTGGCTGCGTGTTTCACTTTATGAAGAACTTTTGAAAGTGTATTGAATATGGAACATTATTTGCTCACGATGGCTCTTGGTGAGAATTAGGCCGTACGCAGTAAGGCTAAAAATCAGTCTCCTGAGTACTATGAGGCGATTGCCAAGGTAACCGCTCAAAAAAAAAATAAATAAATAAATCTCCGCTATTTATATGATTGACAGAAAGCATAAAACACATCAGTCCACATCAGATAATTGATATTACATGTGTCAAAGGTTATCCTTTGGAAGCAAGGTATACACCACAGAACTGAAAAATATGGAGTGTGCATATTTTCTGGGCCAGACTAGCCAGTTTCGGCCAATTAGGCCTCATCAGTGACCCTCAAATATTTTCAAAATTCCACAATTGTATCATTGATCCCAAAGGACAAGTACTATGATGTAATAACCGAAATAATAACGATTTCTTGTGCTGCAGCTTCCATCTTGTTGCAACGGTTTTGTGCTGTCAACCACAGCAAATAGCAACAGCCGTAACGGGTCTATCGCCAGATCATGGCTATTTGTTGTGGTTGACGACAATGACAAATCATTACGAAAGTACACCTATTCAAAAATATTGGAAATTTTACCATAAAAAATGAAAATTCTCAGATGAAAAATTGTTATATTTTTCTTATTTTTGCTCAAAACCTAGATTGTAGGTACTCGTTAGAACCGCCTCACCGAGGCGGTTCTAACGAGTACCCACGTTCTATATCATAAAGCAGAAATAAGTAAAATAAGGTTTACCTCTATAAACCCCAGTTTTACAAGATAAAAGTTATGTTCAATGGGCTCAGCATTATATAGGCGTGTTTTCGTGATGACAAGAAATTAGGAAAAGATCACAGAAGAAATCGGAGTTATTTCGGATTTAAAATAAGGACTGATAGTACATGTAGGCAGGATACGACATGTTCTTGTGAAGAACGGCTAGAATATACTCAAGTCTCATTGTTGGCATTCACAGTTCGCGCTGTCGAGCCGATGGGTGTTGAGAGGGACTGTATACGTCAACATAATGGTCATAGCCTAGTTGTTTCCCTTGTCTATACATAGGTTGATAATGGCCTTTCTTGTATACCAGATAAGGAAATCCTTTGTTTTAGCTTGGGATGGAAATTCTGATCTAATCCTGGGGTTCTTACCCTGGGACAAGGTAAAAATCGCGTGTTTGATAAGATCCCCCAAGGTTCGGTCCTTGGACCGATCCTTTTCTTGATTTTCATTAATGATCTCTCCGATAATATCAGGCCATCGGTCCGTTTGTTTGCTGATGATTGTGTCCTGTATAGGAACATATATTCTCCTTCTGACTGTCTTATTTTACAAGATGACCTGGATCAACTTGCACAGTGGGAGGCCGATTGGCAAATGAAGTTCAGTGTGGTCAAATGTCACTCAATGAGGGTGTCACGACACCCTCCGGACAAGCAAATTAAGTTTGACTATACACTTCACCAGCAAATTTTGGAGCATGTTCAATCAGCAAAATATCTTGGTATCACCATCACTGACGATCTTGATTGGGATCAACATATCTCTGAGATTACATCTAAAGCAACTAGGACTTCAGGATTCCTTAGACGGAACTTTGCTTTTGCACCTAGGCAGACAAAGGATGTTGCATATAAAACATTGGTTCGCCCTCAACTTGAATATGCATCACCCATTTGCCATCCCTATGTTAAAACTCAGACTCAGCAGGTGGAGAAGGTGCAGAGGACAGCTGCTCGATGGACCTGTAGGCGATTGCGAAATAGAACTAGCGTCGATGACATGCTTAATGAGCTAGAGTGGTCGTCCCTGGAGGCCCGTCGTGAGCAGTCCTCTTTAACCTTCTTCTACAAGATACACTCTGATTCAGTGTCTATTAATAAAGATAGGTACTTGATCCCTGTAACAGTGTCGACCCAAACAAGGGCATCAAAAGTAAACGACTCACAATATCGTAGATACCAGTCCTATAGTGATGCCCTGAAGAACTCGTTCTTTCCTAGAATTATTCCCCAATGGAATAGTCTTCCCTCCACTGCGGTGAATGCCAAGTCCACAGAAGAGTTTAAAAGCCGTACGGTGTAAGATTGAGACTCAGAGATATGCGTTTTAGGATACCTCTGTTATGCAGATTGTAAATAGTTTTAAGGACGTATCCAGTGCCTCTCTTTTTTTTAGCGTAATTCTGAATTTAGCCACACAATCAACTGAGGTAATGGCCAAATATGACCGACTCAGTATAAGAAGATAGATAGATACTTAATGTCGTCGTTAGGACGTTACGTGACGTGGGATAATTGTATACGTGTAATCACAATATGGCTGACGTAGGCAACCGAAGTTACTGCAGTATTAAAATTTCACGCTCAGAAATGGAAGGCATGCAAGAAAAAGGATCCTACATGGGTGTGAGTGATGGATAGAAAAGTACGTCCCTCGGGATCAATGTCCGGCATCACTCGGCAAGCCTCGTGATGCCTCTGGCCCTCGGGACGGATTTTGTCATTCATCCCTCACACCATGTAAGGGTTTCATGCCCCTTTGCGCTATGCAAACGGGACTGCTGGCGGCTTCAAGATGGTATTGTGGTGTGTAATATGAAATGGAGTTTTATGGTCAGCGCTGCTGTTGGCCCCGTCTAAACCAATCGGCTGTCATTACGAACACAAGGCTATACATATGCATTGTAAAGTTTATCGCGAGGAAAACGAAAATTTTAAGATAAAAAATGTGATATTTTTCTTTTTTCTGCTCAAAATATAGATTGTGGCTATTCGTTAGAGCCGCCTCATCGAGGCGGTGTTAACGAGTGCCCACACTCTATATTTTAGAGCAGAAATAAAAAAAAATCAAAGTTTACACCTGTAAACCCTAGGTTTTACTTTAAAAAAGTGGGATTCAAGGGGGGCTAAGTTATAGCAACCAACCAACGAGTTGTTTGCCCCCCGAAGCCGGGAGTTTGTTGCTTAACGGTAACACGTGTATTTATTGGAAGGTACGCCACCCATTCAAAACCTCAATAGCCAACAGTACTAAGGCTAAAAATTTGATGAAGCTTCCGGTTTAGATATATATCTCTATATATATGCAGCTTCCTGTTGACTGAAGCACCAATCAGAATTGTTACTGGTGATACGTTAGCCAATCAGGTGCAACTTCCTTGTTACCTTGGACACACATTCATCTTTTCGAAATAAACAAACATGCCTGCGCTATATCAACTCAAAATCCGTTTTTTTTCACGTTTTACAGCTACAGCTCCCATAGAAACATCTAATTCAATGATGAAAACGTCTCAGACTGTTCGCTGGTTTATATCACTGCATGAGGCAGAACTACACAAGCAGTTACAAAGACTGTGTCAAAAGTAATAGCCGTTAGTTTTGGAGAGAGGAAGCGACGACAACAAAAGTATTCCTGCTGTGAATAAAACAACAACAACAACATTATACAGTAGGTACATTTTTCTTGAAACATTTTGTTAAAAATGGTGTTTCAGTTCAATGTACCTGTTGTTAAACAATGCTCAGCGAAGACACATTTTTCTTTAGCAGTCAAAGATCAATTTCAGCTTTGTCGAAAATAAGCATGCATCTCCTGATAGTACATGAAAAAAGAAAACTGTATTCTCTGATGTCCAGGACCACAGCAATAGGTAAATAGTTATGCAAACATGTTGTTCAAACTTTGTTACTCCATTTCAAAGCACCTCTTGTTCAAACACAGCAGCATTGGAAATCACATATTGAAGTAGTTTACATTCCAAACATTCTACTGAGGCCACCATTTTCATTATAAATATCAGATGAATGTCATTTGACGTGTCACCAGTAACAATTCTGATTCTGATTGGAAGGGTCATTGTCTTGGTCCCAGGATATTATTTGAACAATCTTGGCAATGGTCCACTAGACGAAGATTTGTACCAATGTCCATAAGGCCTAAGCCCCCTGGTTTCAGACCCAAGTGGTTGGGTTTATGTATGTGTTTCGTTTAATGTCCCACCAACAGCTAAGGTTATATACAGACGAGACCTCAGTTTAAAAACTCAGCCAAAAATTTGACGATGCTCAGAATCAAACCCACGATCCCTGGTTTATGAGGCGAGTAGTATAACCACTACACATGAGTCATCAGGGCATCCAACCGATGATGGCTTACAGTTGGGCAAGGCCTGTCGTCTTTCAACAGGTAAGGGTAAAGGGTGAGTGTTGTGATTTCTTCTCTCTCTACACTTCCACATATTTTCTTCTTCCTCCACCGTTCCACACGTTCATCACTTTTAGTAAAGGTTTCCCGCATTTTAAAATCTGAGAGTCCCTAGGACTCTCTGTGATCAGCCTCAAGGGTACAACTTTAAATGCTAAATAGGAAACAAAATACTTTCTGGCATACACAAAACTACTCTGAACAGTTTGTAAACCATCTAAGTTAAACTTATACTGTAAGTGTAATAATCCTAAGTATTGAGACAGACAGCACTAAGCAAACAGTGCAGTCCCAGAGCAGTCTGATCAGGGTCTACAGTGTTTGCCATCCTGTCTTTACCTTTTCTACCCCTTGCAGGACTGCAAAACACACTTGTTTACATCTTGGAAAATTACAGCAAGTCCTCATGTTTAGCTCATCTGTCACGTAGTGACAAGGTGAGCTTTTGTGATCACTTTTTGTCCGTCGTCCGTCGTGCGTGCGTGCGTCCGTGCATGCGTCCGTGCGTCCGTCCGTGCGTGCGTCCGTAAACAATTTCAAATAAGTATATCTCTAACACCCCATGGTCAATCTTGATCAAATTTCATGAGAAGCATCATCAGGTAGGGGTAAAGGCTGCATAAGGTTTTTTTGGCTGATCAGATTGGAATTCTGGTTGCCATGGCAACATATAGCTCCCATAGACTTACAATGGGAAAACATTAAAATATCTTCTTCTCTGAAACTACAGGGCCCAGAGCTTAGACATTTAGCATGTATTAACGGCCAGTGGTCACCTACATAATTCCTGCCAATCATGCCCCTTGGGTCCAAATTGGCCACGCCCGGGGGCCCCTTCGCTCCGATAGACTCATAATGGAACAAAAAGCTTCAAAAATCTTCTTCTCAGAAACCACAGGGCCCAGAGCTTAGATATTTAGCATGTAGCAACGACAATTGGTCACCCACATAATTCCTGCCAATCATGCCCCTGGGTTCCAAATTGGTGACGCTCCGATGCCCCTTCGCTCCCATAGACTCAAAATGGAACAAAAAGCTTCAAAAATCTTCTTCTCTGAAACCACAGGGCCCAGAGCTGAGATATTTGGCATGTAGCAACGGCAAGTGGTCACCTACATAATTCCTGCTAATCATGCCCCTGGGGTCCAAATTGGCCACACCCCGGGGCCCCTTAGCTCCCATAGATTCATAATGGAAAAAAACCTTCAAAAATCTTCTTCTCTGAAACCACAGGGCCCAGAGCTTAGATATTTAGCATGTAGCAACGGCAAGTGGTCACCTTCATAATTCCTGCCAATCATGCCCCTGGGTTCCAAATTGGTGACGCTCCGATGCCCCTTCGCTCCCATAGACTCAAAATGGAATAAAAAGCTTCAAAAATCTTCTTCTAGGAAACCAAAGGGCCCAGAGCTTAGATATTTAGCATGTAGCAACGGCAAGTGGTCACCTACATAATTCCTGCCAATCATGCCCCTGGCGTCCAAATGGGCCACGCCCCGGGGCCCTTAAGCTCCTATAGACTCATAATGGAAAAAAGCTTCAAAAATCTTATTCTCTGAAACCACAGGGCCAAGTGCTGAGGTATTTGGCATGAAGCAAGGGCAAGTGGTCACCTACATAAATCCTGCCATTCATGCCTCTAGGGTCCAAATGGGCCACGCCCCGGGGCCCCTTAGCTCCCATAGACTCATAATGGAACAAAAAGCTTCAAAAATCTTCTTCTCTGAAACCACAGGGCCCAGAGTTGAGATATTTAGCATGTAGCAACGGCAATTGGTCACCTAAATAAATCCTGCCAATCATGCCCCTGGGTTCCAAATGGGCCTCGCGCCGGGGCCCCTTTGCTCCCATAGACTCATAATGGAAAAAAGCTTAAAAAAATCTTCTTCTCTGAAACCACAGTGCCCAGAGCTTAGATATTTAGCACTTAGCAACGGCGAGTGGTCACCAACATAATTCCTGCCAATCATGCCCCTGGGGTCCAAAAGGGCCACACCCCGGGGCCCCTTAGCTCCTATAGACTCATAATGGAGTGTGTGTGAGTGTATGTGTGTGAATTCGGGTTTTACGTCGCTTTCAACAATTTTTCAGTCATATCACGACGGTGTCTGGTTGCGACAGGGAGCTGAATGCTCACTTTTATAGTGCTGCCTCACTGAAGTATCATGTCCCAGACACATTACATGATACCACACCCAGTCACATTATCCTGACACTGGGTCGACCAGTCCTAGCTCTACAACGTAAATCTGAGTGCCAAGCGAGGAGCAGCTAGTACCATTTTTAACGACTTTGGTTTGTCGCGGCCCGGGATCGAACCCGTGACCTCCCGTTCCCCGGAGCGGACACTCTACCAACTGAGCTATCGGGGCCGGTGCAGACTCATTATGGAAAAAAAATCTTCTTCTCTGAAACCACAGGGCCCAGAGTTTAGATATTTAGCATGTAGCAATGGCAAGTGGTCACCTACATAAATCCTGCCAATCATGCCCGTGGGGTCCAAATGGGCCACGCCCCGGGGCCCCTTAGCTCCCATAGACTAATAGTGGAAAAAAAGATTCAAAAATCTTCTTCTCTGAAACCACAGGGCCCAGAGCTTAGATATTTTGCATGTAGCAACGGCAAGTGGTCACCTACATAATTCCTGCCAATCATGCCCCTGGGGTCCAAACGGCCACGCCCCGGGACCCTTAGCTCACACAGACTCATAATGGAAAAAAAGCTTCAAAAATCTTCTTCTCAGAAACCACAGGGCCCAGAGTTTAGATATGTAGGATGTAGCAACGGCAATTGGTCACCTACATAATTCCTGCCAATCATGCCCCTGGGTTCCAAATGGGCCACGTGCCGGGGCCCCTTTGTTCCCATAGACTCATAATGGAAAAATAGCTTAAAAACTCTTCTTCTCTGAAACCATAGCGCCCAGAGCTTAGATATTTAGCAGGTAGCAACGGCAAGTGGTCACCTACATAATTCCTGCCAATCATGCCCCTGGGGTCCAAAAGGGCCACGCCCCGGGGCCCCTTAGCTCCTATAGACTCATAATGGAAAAAAAAAAACCTTCAAAAATCTTCTTCTCTGAAACCACAGGGCCCAGAGCTTAGATATTTAGCATGTAGCAATTGCAAGTGGTCACCTAAATAAATCCTGCCAATCAAGCCCGTTGGGTCCAAATGGGCAACGCCCCGGGGCCCCTTAGCTCCCATAGACTCATAATGGAAAAAAAGCTTAAAAAATCTTCTTCTCTGAAACCACAGGGCCCAGAGCTTAGATATTTACCATGTAGCAATGACAAGTGGTCACCTACATAAATCCTGCCAATCATGCCCCTGGAGTCCAAATTGGCCACACCCTGGGACCCCCTTACCTCCCATAGTCTCATAATGGAAAAAAAACAACTTCAAAAATCTTCTTCTCTGAAACCACAGCGTCCAGAGCTTAGATATTTAGCATGTAGCAACGGCAAGTGGTCACCTACACATTTCCTGCTAATCATGTCCCAGGGGTCCAAATGGGCCACGCCCCGGGGACCCTTAGCTACCATAGACTCATAAAGGAAAAAAGCTTAAAAAATCTTCTTCTCAGAAACTGTGAAGCACAGAACTTATTTATTCAGTATCTAGCAACATAAAATAGCCAGCTACATAAATCCTGCTAACCCTGTCCCTGGGGTCAAAATTGGCCACGCCCGAGCTCATCACCTCCAATAGACTTATAATGGAAAAAACTTATAAAATCTTCTTCTATAGAACCATAAGGCCCAGAGCTTAGATGTTTAGTATGTAGCAACGTCAAGTGGCCACCTACATAAATCCTGCCAGTTATGCCCCTGGGATCAAAATTGGCCCACCCCAGGGTTCTTTAGCTTCCATAGACTTACAATTGGAGAAACTTCAAAAATCTTCTTCTCTGAAACCACAGGGCCCTTATATTAAAAAAAAAACAAACAAAAGAAAAAAAACAACTTAAAATGGGGAAAAAAATCTTCAAAAATCTTCTCTGAAACCATAAGCCCCAGAGCTTAGGTATTTAGCATGTAGCAATGTCGAGTGGTCGCCTACATGAATCCTGCCAATCATGCCCCTGGGGTCCAAATCCTGTGGCCCCTTAACTCCAACAATCTTATGATGGAAAAAAGCTTCAAACATCTTCTTTGAAACCATGAAGTACAGACCTTAGATATTTAGTATATAGCAACACAAAATGGTCGCCTACATAAATCCTGCCAACCATGCCCTTTGGGTCAAAATTGGCCAAACCCCAGGGCTCATTAGCTTCTATAGACTTATACTGAAAAAACTTAAAAAAAATCTTTTTCTCCAAAACCATAAGGCACAGATTTTGTTTGATTTGAGGTTTTACATCCCCGACAACGCTGTATAGGTCATTTTGGAGATGTCTCTTCCAATTTTGTGGGACTTTTACCAGACATTGAGATGAAATTACATCTCAAGCCCTGTCGCCCAATGAAACCAGTAGGGTTTATAAGCATGGACACCGCTTTGCCTGAGCTTAGATATTTAGTATGTAGTAATGTCAAGTGGTCTCCTACACTATTTTCTGGTACACAGGTGAGCGATATAGGGCCATTGGACCCTCTTGTTATGACACTGCATTTGGTTTTGTTTCAGTTATGAAAAGCGTCCGTGCTGTGCAATTTTTGTTTACTTTATGTATCCTAGGTCCACTGTCAGGGGTCCATGCGAACTCCAACTGTATCATATTAGGAGTCCCAGTCAGACTTTACTATATCTTCTATCTCTTTTCTCCCTTTTCTGGGAGGAAACACAAAATGGTTTGAACAATCTTGGCTGAGCTCCACTAGGTGAAGCTACATACAAAATATGGTGTCAGATAAGAAGACTAGTGGAAATCTTCCACTGACCGTTCCAAGGCGGCTCTTCTGTGGCGATTTATTTATGTTGTTGTTTGTTACTTACTGTATGTATCACTTGTGTCTTTTAATTTTGGATGGCCATATGGCCATTTTGTGGGAAAGTAACTGTCCTTATGGCCTTCCTTTGTTTAGGTTTCCATTATGGTCTGGTCGCTTAATGTTTGTATTTCTTTCCCTTTGGTGTCTTTTATGGGTGGAGTAAGTTAATTGTATCAATTCCTGATCTTTGTTTTACTCCTACTTTTAAATGTTTTCCCTATAAAAGATATGTAAAACATGTGGTCTCCCAATTGGCAGTTTGAAAAAAAACATATCTTTTTTTTTTTTTTTTTTTTTTTTTTTCAATACTTAGGGCATGTTATTTGCTTTAAGTTTGAAGTTCTGAAGTTTTTATCAACCACTACAAACCTCTTTTTACCAAAACATACGAAATCCATAGAATTATCTTGGTGAATGTCACAGTTTAACATCAAAATTAAATGTTGATGAAACTATTAGCCCTGCAGACCCCAGATTATATTAGGAAAAGTTGTCTGAACATTATTTTTCTTAGAAATGATGAAATAATGCCGGTAATGTATAGAAGTTTTGCTCAGATATATATTAAGTACCCACTATTTATTCAGGGCCTGACAAAGCCCAAAATCAACAAGCTCAGCCCAGCCATCCACATGTCATCTTGAAAATGGCTTGAAATTACAACATTCCTTATATATCCATTAAGTTTCCATGGCAAGTGAAATTTGCCCAGCCACATTTTGGACTTAATTGCCCTCATGGCAGCTGGGCAATGGATTTGTCAGACCCTGCTTATAAGAAGTTCTCATTTAGAAATGCATTAAAGTAATTGCCTGAGCTAGACTTTAGATTAAGCATTTCATTTTTTTCTGGCTAATAAAAGATCTTTGATGGATAACACCAATGCATGCATCTATCAGGAAATCTATACAAATCATGCCATCCAATGAAATCAATATGGTTTATATGCATGGACAGTCAGACTCACTACACTCTGTCTGGGCAGGCTAAGACCCTCTTAGCAGTTTCATCACAAGTAGTTTCATCACCAAACTAAGCCTATATAATTCTGCGCCCCTTGAACCCGAATGATAAGGGTTTGCAGGGAAAAAACCTTTATTTCGGTTTTCCTCTCTAAAATATAGATTGTGGGAACTCGTTAGAACCACCTCAATGAGGCAGTGCTAACTTGTACCCACAACATATCTTTAATAATCTTTTTAACTGTACGAGGGAGATTTGCAATTGTGATAAGAGAGATGTAAAGAATATATAGGGAAATTCTTAGCTCAAGTTTAGCATAAATTGAGCAACAATTAGCATCAAATGAGGGAGTGGGAGGTAACACAGTCTATATTTTTAGTCGAAAATAGAGGATCTTACACTCGTGGTCATTCCATATGATATTTATGAAACGAGCCTTCGGCGAGTTTCATAAATATCATATGAAATGACCACGAGTGTAAGATTCTCTTTATCATATGACTACTTTAAATTGTATTTTATCGCCTTGTAATTTGACAATTTTTCTACGAAAAATGCATTGTTGACATGGACGTAGTCATGACGTTACCTAATCCCGCCATAGTGTTATTACACGTGTGGTCATACGATTTTTATTACACGACGTTATCCACTGCTTATCAACGACGTCATGTGATAATAAGAAATACATCACTATGTTCCATCTTAAAATTTTCATTTTTTTTTTTTTGTCGGCTTTTAAGTTTATATTGTATTGATATAGCCGTGTTTTCGTAATGTACACGTGCTGTTGATTTTGTTGACATTGGATCATATACAAGTAAATCTGGTCCAACTGTCTGTCTTTATTCTTATCTTTTGCCAAGGGCTGACCCAAAATGATTGCCGCTTTATTGCTTGGGCAGCAAAAAAAGTTTTTATCAATTCCACAGAATCCACCCTAAGAACACCTACCTCTATCGTCCTTTCTATATTTCTATCTTGGCCCCTTGATTTACGGAATGTGTAAAAAGCAAAAATATGAGTAAAAATATAGTGGAGTGTAGTAGCTCAGTGGTTAGTGCACATGCTATTAATGCTAGGGGCCCCCAGTTCCATTCCCGGGAGCGGTAATAAAATTATGGTGTTCGAACATGCTCCATTGGCATCATTTGCAGGCATGGATGCTACAAGTGCACAGTCCTTTGGATCGGGAATTAACTGGAGGCCCCCTGCGCAGGGAGAACCCTCCCCTGGCAGGTTAAAGATCCCCACCATAATTACGTCAACAACAACAAAAGAATTATTGTGTAGCCTTACATCCTGCGAAGGCTTCCATCCTGCGAAACCTGGAATGTATGTTATGTACACCAGGAGTGTTTGTTTGTTTGATTAAGGCGTAACTATACCAAATTTAGTGACACAGAGGCCTTTCTGATATTTAATCTTCACCAGTGTGTCTCAACCCCAAAGTTCTGAATTCGAAACGGATGATGGACAAAACCCGGCAAAGAAAGTACATCCCCCGCCGAGCGATTGGTCACATTTGACCTTAACATTCACTCCTGGTGTCGGCCCCCGCCCATCGGGGCTTGAAGTAATAGATGGGCTGCACGAGTACTGGTAAACCGCTTAGAGGATCTAAGCCTGCCCAGGCAAGTCGGTGTGTGTCGGAACGTCCACGCATATAAACCGAATTGGTTTCATTGGGTGACAGAGCTTGCGATGTCATTTCCTCTAAATCTCGGGTAAAAGTCCCTCAAAATTAGAAGCAACGTCTCCAAAATGAGCTATAGAACAACATACAAATCAATCTCTTGAACAGAAATAATAACTCTTCCCTAAAGTATGTATGCAACTGCAGTTTTCAAAACTAGTACTTGTTCTACTAAATACTGATACCATGCAAATTCAACCATTCTCTGGACGGAGTGATTTGTTTTTCTATTAACAGTCTAATGCACAGTTCAAGTTTAACTTTGTTGCCGTTGTTGTTCAGTCAGGGATCACCTTTGATGAACAGTTCAAAGGGAGATCTTAATATAGGAATTTTACTGTACTACTGCAAATGTCCATTTAGAAAATCGTTTCGTTTCAAAAAGATTCACCTAATATAGAATATACAAAATTGGAACTTTAGTAGCATCAAAACGGGTGGTTGCAGTTAGGTCGCACCTATTTCATATTATAGGTGTGTTTTCGTGATGGTGTTTCAGGACGCATCACTGGAGGAACCATTCAGACCGACTTCTGTAGATTCATTTGCAGTAACACTGTCGTCATTGTTGCCTGTCCCATCTTCTATGGTTTGGTTGTTTGCCCAAGTTAGCCGATGATGATGCTTTCAGAATGTGTCCTTTGTATGGTGTCCTGGTTTTATTCTGGTCACAGCAAATCGGTGGCGAACAGTTTTTGAGAGAACGCTATGTTTGTGAACCTAGGTCCCGTGTGCTGCAACCGGGTGTAACTGACCTGGCTTGGAGTCAGTTACAGGAGGATGTCCTGCTCTTGGAAAATCTTCGTATCCTTGCCCTTGTTGGAAACGTCTCCAGAGTCTCTGAATAGTCTGCACTGAACAGTTCGTAATTCCGGCAACAGTGACGTTTAAACGAACCTGTGTGCAATACGTCTATGCATCGGTTTCGGTTTGCAGAAAGACTCCTCATTGCAAATTAAGGCATCCAGCCTAATATATATTTGTTTTTTTTATTTTCTTTTGGATCATTGAACATATTTTTTATATTGAAATTGGATATTGCATAAAAAGGGCATAAAGTCGTCTGCGTGTCACAACATAATTTTCAATATGCTCGTATTATGATGCGAAATTTCAAGCAATTGTATGTTATGATGCGAAATTTCAAGCAATTGTATGTCTTCTTCTTCTCTTCTTCTTCTCTTCTTCTTCCTCTTCTTCTTCTTCATATTATTATTATTATTATTATTATTATTATTATTATTATTATTATTATTATATAAGGTGAAACAGAATAATAAATTCAACTTTGGAGGCACCGAAAAATAAAAGAAAGTATAATGAATTTGGTATCAAAATAATTGTCGCTTTTCTGAGATTCTGAAGATGGAAACTAGTTTTTGATAAATTAAACTTTGCTACAATAGATAACTGAATGTTCATTCGATTTGCGGAAATAATTTTAGGAATCCAGGTGTCCAAAAGTTGAGAAACTACTTAATTCATTATCACAACAATTAGTCTAGGCCTTTGGCGAAGGCGCCGTCCTAATCACGAGTAAAAGCCATTTTGATTAACGGCTTAGCGTCACTCACGGAAAATGAGTGACAACAAGCTCAAGGTGAGATTGTTTGGCGGCGGCATCCGCTAGCTCAAAGGAGTGTTGATGGCTTGAGAATTTCTGGCATGATATGCTCTCGGGGGAGCAATTATCACCCCTGGCACGAGGATGGCAATATAAACCCCTGTTTGCTCCCTAGTCGTCACACAACTTCTTCAGTTACATGTGATAAGGATCTGGGAAATAAACAGGAAAACTTATATTGTTTCTTCGTGTTTCAGGTAAGTGAAAATTACTATATTCTTCTTTATTTTTCTTCTATTTTTGCAATTTGATCTGTTTTGGTTTGGCTCAGTACTGAATTTCGTTCTTTGACTCATTTTGCTGGTAAAACAAAGAAAAAGAGAAAATGACCAAATCAAAGGCTGAACATAAGATTATTATTATCATTATTATTATCATTATTATTACTATTACTATGTTTGGATGATGAGAGTTACCATTTCAACCGGCAAAGTGGTTCAAATTTATTATTATTATTATTATTATTATTATTATTATAACCACTACTACTATTTTTTGATTGAATGCTACCATTTTTCTAGTTGGCAAAAAAATGTTGAAATGTGTTATAAGTATCGCTATAACAACCGCAACTACTACTTATAGATTTTTTATGAGAAATACTATCCTTTTAAGCGGCAATTTGTTTCAAAACAAATGACAACAATTACTACTAGTATTTTGATCAATATCGTCATCAGGACTAGTTCGCGAAATTATTGTATTTTAACTTCATTATCATGAACAGTATTATCATTACTATTACTAGCATATTATTATAATTACTATCATTATCATTGTTACTGAGCAACAACTATTTCTACTAGTTGCAAGATCTTTGTTCAAGATCTATTAAAAACTCAGCAGCTATCATTATCATTATGATTATTATTATTATCATATCATTATCGTTATTATCATTATCCTCATCATTTCTGAACAACAACTATTTCTACTAGTTGCAAGATCTTTGTTCAAGATCTATTAAAAAAAACACAGCAGCTATCATTATCATTATGATTATTATTATTATCATATCATTATCGTTATTATCATTATCATCATCATTTTTGAACAACCACTATTACTACTATTGGCAAGATCTTTATACAAGATCTATTAAAAAGCACAACCGTTATCATTAGCACTGTAATTACTATTATTGTTATCTCATTAATAGTACTGCCATCATCATCGTTGTTATTGAACGACAACAACCATTACTACTATTTGGAAGATCTTAACCCAAGATCTATTTAAGCTATTTGGTCATTATCATTATCATAGCATTCATGATCATCGGTTTTTGAACGACAACAACAATTGTTACTTCTCGCTACAAGATCCTTATCCGAGATCCCTAAAAAGCACGTCAACTGTCATTAGCATTATCATTACTCTTATTATCATATCATTTTCATCGTTGTCATTGTTATTGAACAACAACAACTGTTACTACTATCTTGTTGTCATTGAACGACAACAAGTGACCCTTATAGTTGCAATTTAAGCAGGATTAAGTGTGAATTGGAATAACAGCAGCTACTAGAACTATTATCACGACAATGGTTATTATTATTATTATGATTTTTATTAACATTATTATTTGTTATGACACCATCAACTGCCACTACTATAACGACAAATACTTCCTAAGTATGGTTCAGAACGATGGATGTTCGACCGATACAACTACCACTATTACCATTATCATTATTGTTATGACCTTGTGGGATTTACAACCACCACAACTAATGTTTCTGCAGTTATTATTATTATCATTTCTATTGTTGTCAATTGTAGTAGTTGTTATCATGATCGGGAAATACAATATTTGAAAATGGGATGAAGCGTGTGAGTCAGTTTTCATAGATACATGTATTTTTAAATGTGTTCTTAATTGATATTTGTGTCTTTGTCACCCTAAGCCGGAGTGTGTCCTCCTCCCTCGAAAACAAGCTGGCGTTGGCAATACCTCTGCAAGCCTATGCGAGTTATTCCCCTTGCTAGTAGTAACATTGGCTATGCAGAATCAGGTGCATATGGAACTGTCTCAAAATTACTTTCATAAGCCGAATAAAGGGAGTTGACACACTCCAGCTGTCTATGAATGTTTGACCGGCAAGTATCCGAACCTAATATACATGCCTATACATAAATAATATAGGGGCGAGCAATGGCCCCACCGTTAAGCCGTGTCCAGCATTTATAGGAAGTTCATGCTTCGCTGCTAGTATAAAAAAAAAAAAAACCTAATAACCTCCAACTGTTGTCAGCTGCGGCTGCTGCCTTGCCTTGCTGAAAAAAATGGCAGCTACACCGACAAAACAGTTTAAATTAAACTCAGCGGCTGCATGCCGAAAACTAAGCTAAAAGCGAAGCCTGAACCACGCCCATATACACTCATTCAAGTTCACCTACACACACACACACACACACACACACACACACACACACACACACACACACACACACACACACACACACACACACACATGCACTGGCACACATGAGCATGCATCGACACACAACTTCTTCAGTTACATGTGATAAGGATCTTGGAAATAAACAGGAAAACTTATATTGTTTCTTCGTGTTTCAGTTATAGAAAAATACCCACAAAATTCGAAGTATAAAATCTGGGGAGAATCCAAACCTATGCCAGCGCCAGTGAACGCCTATAACCTCCGATCAAACGGAAGTGACGCTAACGTTCACATTGAAAACAACGTCATCAACAACGAACAGCAGGCTTTAGACAACGTCATCCATCATAACGGCCAAGCGGCTGAGGCGGAACCCAACGTCGTAATACAAGAAGAGGTAATAAACATTTTTGATATGGCTCAAGCGCCTGCGATACAAATGCCTTGCTTTCATGGTAACCCGGGAGAACGTGGTGATGAATGGTTAGCATGGTACATTAATTATGCCACAGCAATGGCTTTCAATGACGACAAAAGAAGGCTGCTGATGCCCTTCTATTTCAGAGATCATGCCAAAGTTTGGTATGATGCTCTGTCAGAAACTGTAAAAAATGATTGGGACAGCATTACCACCAGTTTTAAGGAACGATTTAATGGAAGTGATGGTGTGAATAGTGAGTTATCCATTCTAAACATAAGGCAAAATACGGATGAATCATGTGCATCCTACTTCACCAGATTCACAAGGGCTACAACAAACAAAAACATTCCCGAATCAATTCTTGTTGGAGTTGTAGTGAATGGGCTTCGGCCAGCTACTAAGCAAATTGTGATGCCGCAAGACCCAAAAACAGTCGAAGACGTAAGGAAGTTAGCTTGTCTAAGCGAAAGAACTTTAGTGGAAACGGCAACAGCACCAGTTGCAGCTGCCGATTCCTCATTCGCGTATCTTACTCAAAGATTGGAAGAGGTCATGGCCATCAACAGTCAGCTGAGGCAAGAATTGAATCAAAGCAGAACTCCGACACAACAGACATGGTCACAACGGCGATTCGAAAGGCAACCGCATCAGCAAGGGCAGCAACATCTCCGGGGACGACAGCAGCAGCAACAACGCTATCAAGGACCCAATGACAATGCAGACTGTTGTAAACGCTGTGGAGGTAGGCAATTTCATTCTTTCGTCAATTGTCCAGCTTACAACAAATCATGTAGTTATTGTAATAAACTAAATCACTTTAAAATAGTATGTTACCAATTGAAGAAAGATCTAGAAAACCAAGCGAAACGAGCAAATAACAAATAGGGACTCGAGCCTGCTTATGGGTTCAGAAGACCTGTGAGTGGGCACACGGGCAAACCCAATAGTATGCCAAAGTCTAACACTTCTTCTCAATCTGCTACTAATGCATACCCAGAATCAATTAGCTTTGTGGCACCAATTCATAAAACACTATTTGGGTTAATGTTGGAGGGCGAAAAACACATGGGTTGATTGACACCGGTGCCGGCATATCTTGTATTTCTAAAACATTTTTGGATAAAACAGAATTAAAAAATTCAAAACTCCAAAATTGTACTTTAAAGGAAATAATTGGTGTAGGTGGCGAAAGACACCAAATTTTGGGCAAAGTTGACATTCCCATAGCTGTATCAGGAATAAAAATTAGTTACCATTTCTATGTTTTGAGTAGCCTACACCACTCTTTAATTTTGGGAACTGACTTTCTAAAACATCACAAAGTACAAATTGATTTAGAAGCCGGCAAAGTTCACATCAAAGACAAAGTTTTCAGTGCATCCTTGATAACAACAAAGGCTGGGTTTGCAAGAGTAGCCAGATCAACATGTATACCTGCAGGATCAGAAATTGAGCTTGAAGTTAAGGTGTCTCGTAGAAAAAATGGAGAAGTTGTACTTTTAGAACCAATTCCAAATTTGCAAACTCAATGCATAAGTGGTGCTAGGTGCTTGGTCAAAGTTCATAAACGCAAAGCATACATGCGACTGATGAACCCAAACAACAATGACATTGAATTGAATGTAAATAAACTCATTGCTTCAGTTTGTGATATAGACCATGAAAACGTATACATGTTAGATGGCTCTAAGCAAGAAAATTTTCAAACTAGTGCTGAAGTTAATAACATATCTTCAAAGACTCCATCCAAAGAGAAAAACATCGAGTTTGACATATCAAACAAAAACTTGTCAGAAAGCGAGGTCAAAACTTTGAAAACATTTCTTTACAAAAATCAAGATATCTTCTCAACCTCTTTGGCTGATATTGGGAAAACTGATTTGTACAAACATAAAATAGAAACGGAGCCTAATGCACCTCCAGTCAGACTTCCTTGTTATAGACAACCTCCACATTTAAAGGAGGAAACAGAGAGACAAGTCAATGATATGCTTCAAGAAGGTATCATTGAGAAATCTACTTCAGTCTATAACTCGCCAGTCGTTCTGGTACGCAAAAAGGACAATACATGGCGATTTGCGGTAGATTACTGCAAATTAAACAAAATTACTATACCAATATCTCATCCTATTCCTCGCTTAGATGACGTGTTTGATGCCTTGGGTGATGCACATGCTTCTTACTTCTCTATTCTTGATCTGAACTCTGCATACTTCCAGATTGAGCTTGACCCGGAAACTAGACATAAATCAGCATTTGTAACTCACGAGGGCGTATACCAATTTACTCGCATGCCCTTCGGGCTCCGCAACGCGCCCATGAGTTTTCAAATGCTGATGTCTCAGGTTCTGAGGGGTTTAAACTGGAAGTTTGTACTGTGCTACATAGACGACATTTTGGTTTTTAGTTCAAACTTCAAAGAACATTTAAAACACCTGAGTGAAGTGTTTCAGAGACTCAGAGAAGCAAAGCTCACCCTAAAACCTAGCAAATGCAGCTTCGCAGTCGAAAAAGTTGTTTACTTGGGGCATGTTATCTCTAAGGATGGTGTATCTGTAGATATAGAAAAAACTGAAAAGGTCCGTTCTTTCCCAACTCCTACCACACAAAGACAACTCAAAAGCTTCTTGGGCCTCTGCAATTATTACCGCAGGTTTGTTAAAGACTACTCCAAGATTTGCATCCCTTTAAACAAACTCTTGAAAAAGGAAAAGAAACACAAATTCGCCCCTGGTGATTGGAATACTGAATGTGAAAACGCTTTTCAGACCTTGAAATCCGCACTTACATCCCCACCTATTTTGGGATACCCAGACATGAACTTGCCATTTATCCTATCGACCGATTCTAGTGGGTCAGCAATAGGATACATTCTTGGGCAAAAGGACAAGAATGGGCGAGAGTTTGTAGTTGCCTATGGGGGTAGAGCATTAAGGCCCGATGAAAAGAAACGGACCGTTACCGAACAAGAATGTCTAGCAGTAATAGTAGGAATTGAAACATACAAACACTACCTACTGCATAATAAGTTCACAGTCTACACTGACCATAAAGCTCTACAATGGCTAGGAAATATAAAAGACCCAACTGGGAGACTTGGTAGGTGGGCAATGAAATTACAGGGGATTGATTTTGAAATCATTCACCGCCAAGGAAACAGGAACCAGAACTTAGATGCCTTATCTAGAATACCTTATGAGAAGGAAGACCCCGAAGTATCGGAAGAACCGCCCACAAAAACAACAGCGGCTACTGCATTCTTTACACCTGATGCTGTGAGTTCAGATACTAATGATACTGAGGTCCACCCATGTGTGTTAAGTGAGGCAGACCATCTAGCCACGACAGAACACAACGAGGATTGCTCACAGAAAACACTAATAGAGGTAAATTTTGAATATAATCAGTGTCCTGAAGTTGATGTCTTAGAACCGGAAGTCAACAATCCCAATCCAGAACAATAACCGGATATGGCTGAACTCCAGCTGAACTCATCCGACTTTAAGGATATCCTTCTGTATCTGAAAGACCGTGTCCTACCTGACAATGAGAAACATGCAAAATTTATTACCTCTGAGGCAAATCAGTATGTTTTGAAAGATGGCATTTTATATCACATTTTCCAACCTAGGTTAAAGAACAAGGTCAAAGATGACCCTGATCAATTAATCCTCCAACTTGCCCTGCCCGAGGTCAAACGACCTGACGTTTTGAAAGCTTATCACGATTGTCTGGCGGGAGGGGGTCACTTTGGGATAACTAGAACATTTGGGGCAATCAGATTGAAGTACTGGTGGCCCAAAATGTACCAAATGATTCAAGATTATGTTCACAACTGTGACATCTGTCAACGCATCAAAGTTGATAGGCGTCGCCACCCTGCCCCCCTTCACCCTTTGCCCGTTGAAGAAACTTTTTCTAGGGTCCACATAGACATCCTTTGCTCCTTGCCCAAAACGAAGGAAGGTTATCAGTACATTCTTGTTGTTGTTGATTCCTTCTCAAAATGGTGTGAGTCATTCCCTATGAGAACACAAGAAGCCACAGAAGTAGCTTCCATTTTATACAACGAGATCTTCACTAGGTTTGGTGCGCCTCGTACCATTGTAAGTGACAGGGGACGTAACTTTGTCAAAACTGGTTAAAGCTCTGTGTGAGATGTTTCAAATAAGCCGTCATTACACCAGTAGCTATCATCCCCAGACAAATGCAACAGTAGAAAGGGTCAACAGTACATTGACCCAAACTCTTCGGCATATGTTAATAAAGAACAATCAAATTGGCCTTCACTTTTACCAAGCATAATGATGGCTTTCAGATCTAGTCCTTGTACTGAATCTCACGAGTTCACCCCCATTTCATCTCCTATTTGGGGAAGAAATGAATCTACCTATCGACACAGCCCTTATTCCAAAACCTTCGTTAGGTCAAAATGCCAGGCAATACTTTGAAGAGCTAATTCAGAAACTCAAAATTTCACAAGAAATAGCAACGAAGAACATGGAAGCAGCAAGAGACCAAGCTAAAATAAGGCATGACATAAAGGCTGAGGTACCCTCATTTAAGCGAAACGACATAGTTTTGCTCAGAACAAAGAGAACTGAAGAAGGATTGTCAGTAAAACTATCCGAAAAATACACTGGTCCTTTCTACATAGTTGACATAGGCCCCAATCATACCTACCAACTCAGGAACTGTGCAGACCATATATTGTTGCCTTCTCTGATACACGCAAACAGGATAAAACTGTATAACCAACACCCCAACGAATTTATCCCAGTCCCGGATGTGAGGAATCCCCCGCCCCCAGTCCCGGATGTGAGGAATCCCCCGCCTAAAGAGGAACCACTGCCCCATGCGGAGGATACGCATCCCAGAAGGTCAGTAGAACAGAATCCTGATGAGGATACACAGCTAAGAAGACCTTCAGAACAGGATCAAATGCCAAAGCCGACAGGAACCGAGCCGAAGGCTCAAGAACCTAAGGTAGACCTTGATGAGTCCACATATTTTCCATTCGAACGCCTCCTACGGGTTCGAAAGATTAATGGGAAAACCCATTTTCTGGTTAAGTGGAAGGATGGCTCTCCCAATACTTGGGAACCGGAAGAAAACCTCTCAGATGTATCTCTTAGAGAGTACTATTCTACCCATACAAAGACAGGACGGAAACGCAAACGAAATCGATTTAAGTACTTCAATCAGTCACAACAGTAAACGGAAAAATGGGTGTCTAACATGTACCTGAATCTATCAAATGTTCCCTTGACAGCGGTACCGCAGAACTTTGGCCTATTTTTTCAAAACATATAAGCAAAATTTTTGGTAGTGAGCCATTTAACAAATGAAAATTTGTTGTCTCATAGTGCTATGATGGCTGATCACCATCACCCCCTGGCTTCACTACTTATTTTTTTTTCCTTTTCTTTTCATATTACAGGTGGAACCTTTGGCATTCTCAGGTACATCACATGGTTACTCATTCTATTCTGTTTGGTTGTACTGTCGGAGGAAAAGAAATTGTTTCAAAGGCTGAACTACGGAATTGTTTTCAAAGAGGACTCTATGATTATCTTATCTAACGAATACTGGTTACACACGTATGAGATAATGATTCCAGAACATGTGAAAATGCCGAACATAGGCACATGTCATCAAGACAACGCCACATGTTTATTGATATCACATGTTCTATCCAATGTCAATACTATCAGATCGGAAACTTCAATAAGACTAAACAGTACTATTGAAACTGTAAAACGGTTAATTCCAGAAGCAAGGATAAAGGCATCTAGAAGCAAGCGTTCCTTGTTACCGTTTATCGGCGACCTATCTAAGTCATTATTTGGCACTGCCACGACTGATGACCCCAACGTGTTAGCAAGACATATCAATGCACTGAATAGGGAGTCTAGAGGGTTAGCTGCAGCTCTTGCACAACATGAAAATCACCTGAGTTCTTTCATGGTCAAGGCAAATCACCGTATGGACCAGCTTATGAAAGGTGTCAAGGATAATTATATAGCTATAAATTACACTCACACTCAGTTAAGTAGCACAGTAAGGAACTTAGAAGAATCATTTCAGCAAATGATCAGCATATTAAGCTTGCAAATTCAAAGTGCTAGTCATATAAATCACGAACTTGATGAATTCAAAAAGGGCATTTCTGACTTAGTCAATGGCAAACTTTCCCCCCTAATCTTACAGCAAACTGTTCTTGAAGCGACTCTTAATGACATTCAACAGATTTTAAATACTAAGTATCCTGGCTTCTATCTGTCACAAACCACATCAGATATCTATGCCGCTTCCAACTTTCTATATGCAAGAAAATGATACGAGGATCTACCTAACACTTAAGATTCCCATTTCTCATTTTAAAGAGCCACTAACAGTATACAAAATCAAATCATTGCCTGTCCCAATAAACTCCACTTCCGCACATGCAACTCAACTTTTAAACATTCCTGATAACTTGATTCTAACCAAAAAGCAACAGTTGTATGCCACGCTTTCAAATAGCCAATTGGCACGATGCAAAGGTGGCAAAGTTAAACATTGTAGCTTCAACTTGGCACTAACCCCAGTTACCACTGAGTCTTGTATCTTATCATTATACTTGAACAGCAAAGCAAAAGTTAAATCGTTATGTGATTTTAGATTTCTTCATAATATTGTTGAATCAAGAATAATAGAACTCAATCCAAGTTCGTTGATACTTTACCAAACACCTCTGCTGTCAATGCAATGTGGAAATGAACACAAGATGCTAAAAGGATGTGATTTTTGTATCATAAAAGTTCCATGTCAATGTTCATTTACAACACCTAACTTTTTCCTAGCTCCACGACTCACAACTTGTCATAATATTTCTAGAGATGTCACAAAAGTTCATCCTGTCAACTTAGCTTTGATGCAAAACTTCTTCGACAATTCAAAACTTGAGCACATATTTGCTGATACAACTTTCTCAAGCCCAGTCAATATGTCGGTCCCCAATTTTAAACTATACAACCATGACATGCATAACATTATGGCTGATGATAAGCAATCTCATTTAAGTCTGTCAAGAATGGCGGAAGCAGCTAAGAAAGATGCCAAGATATTTCGGTCTCTAGCTGAACCTTTGCTAGATGGACAAATTCCAATTCAAACTCAGTGGCCTGATTTAAACGCGATACTTGTGCTAATCACAATGTCGACCACCGCCATATCAATTATGTTATTAGTTTGGACTTTCTTTAAAATACGCAAACTTTCCGCTGCAATCTTGGTATTGCAGCAATGTAAGGGAATCAAATCAATGTCCACCACATTGCCATCTTTTATCTACAAATCTCGAACACCTCAAAATAGTTTTGAAAGTAAATCTTTTGACTTTATAAGCTTAGAATGGGATCATGCGATAGTTGCACTTATCCTATTAATGTTTCTGTTCTTAATTTATTTCTTTTACACTGTAAGAAGTAAACGAAATAACCCTACACTATGTCTAGAGATAACTAACACCAAACGATCCATACTAGTTGACTTGATTAAATTGCCCTTGTGTCCCTCACACTGCAAAACCAGTGCCCCTGACTCAATATCTGATGTAGATATTACAGGACACTGGCTAGCACCAAAGCTTAAAATCCAGTGGCTCAATTTTTCAATGGTGAATAAAATGTCCAATAAACAAATTGAATTGCCAGCCTGCATTGGCCTTACTTTCAGACAGGCACATCGTATAAAGAAAATAATGAAACGACCTTTCTTTGTGTTCCTATATCTTAAGCATTACGACTTGTTAATACCGTTACAAAATACAGGGTTAATGGTGTAAGCTGGACATGTATAAAGAATGAATGCCTCAAACAGTGTTGCTACACATTCAATGACTTATAAGAACTTATGTTGTGAATCTGTGGATACTGTTGCCGATGCTCAAGCAGTGCAACCAAGATCCAAAAATGATTCAAATGCTCAGTGAACGTTATCTGTAACATTCAAAACTGTTTTTATATGTATGTATATATATGTTCTATGTGCGAGAGAGTCAGACATTGATGTTATCATATTCCTTTTTTTTCAGAAATAATAATATTCAACTTTGGGGACCAAAGTTTTGCTACCCCGGAAGAGTTATTATGAAGCGAAATTTCAAGCAATTGTATGTTATGATGCGAAATTTCAAGCAATTGTATGTCTTCTTCTTCTCTTCTTCTTCCTCTTCTTCTTCTTCATATTATTATTATTATTATTATTATTATTATTATTATTATTATTATTATTATATAAGGTGAAACAGAATAATAAATTCAACTTTGGAGGCACCGAAAAATAAAAGAAAGTATAATGAATTTGGTATCAAAATAATTGTCGCTTTTCTGAGATTCTGAAGATGGAAACTAGTTTTTGATAAATTAAACTTTGCTACAATAGATAACTGAATGTTCATTCGATTTGCGGAAATAATTTTAGGAATCCAGGTGTCCAAAAGTTGAGAAACTACTTAATTCATTATCACAACAATTAGTCTAGGCCTTTGGCGAAGGCGCCGTCCTAATCACGAGTAAAAGCCATTTTGATTAACGGCTTAGCGTCACTCACGGAAAATGAGTGACAACAAGCTCAAGGTGAGATTGTTTGGCGGCGGCATCCGCTAGCTCAAAGGAGTGTTGATGGCTTGAGAATTTCTGGCATGATATGCTCTCGGGCGAGCAATTATCACCCCTGGCACGAGGATGGCAATATAAACCCCTGTTTGCTCCCTAGTCGTCACACAACTTCTTCAGTTACATGTGATAAGGATCTGGGAAATAAACAGGAAAACTTATATTGTTTCTTCGTGTTTCAGGTAAGTGAAAATTACTATATTCTTCTTTATTTTTCTTCTATTTTTGCAATTTGATCTGTTTTGGTTTGGCTCAGTACTGAATTTCGTTCTTTGACTCATTTTGCTGGTAAAACAAAGAAAAAGAGAAAATGACCACATCAAAGGCTGAACATAAGATTATTATTATCATTATTATTATCATTATTATTACTATTACTATGTTTGGATGATGAGAGTTACCATTTCAACCGGCAAAGTGGTTCAAATTTATTATTATTATTATTATTATTATTATTATTATAACCACTACTACTATTTTTTGATTGAATGCTACCATTTTTCTAGTTGGCAAAAAAATGTTGAAATGTGTTATAAGTATCGCTATAACAACCGCAACTACTACTTATAGATTTTTTATGAGAAATAGTATCCTTTTAAGCGGCAATTTGTTTCAAAACAAATGACAACAATTACTACTAGTATTTTGATCAATATCGTCATCAGGACTAGTTGGCGAAATTATTGTATTTTAACTTCATTATCATGAACAGTATTATCATTACTATTACTAGCATATTATTATAATTACTATCATTATCATTGTTACTGAGCAACAACTATTTCTACTAGTTGCAAGATCTTTGTTCAAGATCTATTAAAAACTCAGCAGCTATCATTATCATTATGATCATTATTATTATCATATCATTATCGTTATTATCATTATCCTCATCATTTCTGAACAACAACTATTTCTACTAGTTGCAAGATCTTTGTTCAAGATCTATTAAAAAAAAACACAGCAGCTATCATTATCATTATGATTATTATTATTATCATATCATTATCGTTATTATCATTATCATCATCATTTTTGAACAACCACTATTACTACTATTGGCAAGATCTTTATCCAAGATCTATTAAAAAGCACAACCGTTATCATTAGCACTGTAATTACTATTATTGTTATCTCATTAATATTACTGCCATCATCATCGTTGTTATTGAACGACAACAACCATTACTACTATTTGGAAGATCTTAACCCAAGATCTATTTAAGCTATTTGGTCATTATCATTATCACAGCATTCATGATCATCGGTTTTTGAACGACAACAACAATTGTTACTTCTCGCTACAAGATCCTTATCCGAGATCCCTAAAAAGCACGTCAACTGTCATTAGCATTATCATTACTCTTATTATCATATCATTTTCATCGTTGTCATTGTTATTGAACAACAACAACTGTTACTACTATCTTGTTGTCATTGAACGACAACAAGTGGCCCTTATAGTTGCAATTTAAGCAGGATTAAGTGTGAATTGGAATAACAGCAGCTACTAGAACTATTATCACGACAATGGTTATTATTATTATTATGATTTTTATTAACATTATTATTTGTTATGACACCATCAACTGCCACTACTATAACGACAAATACTTCCTAAGTATGGTTCAGAACGATGGATGTTCGACCGATACAACTACCACTATACCATTATCATTATTGTTATGACCTTGTGGGATTTACAACCACCACAACTAATGTTTCTGCAGTTATTATTATTATCATTTCTATTGTTGTCAATTGTAGTAGTTGTTATCATGATCGGGAAATACAATATTTGAAAATGGGATGAAGCGTGTGAGTCAGTTTTCATAGATACATGTATTTTTAAATGTGTTCTTAATTGATTTTTGTGTCTTTGTCACCCTAAGCCGGAGTGTGTCCTCCTCCCTCGAAAACAAGCTGGCGTTGGCAATACCTCTGCAAGCCTATGCGAGTTATTCCCCTTGCTAGTAGTAACATTGGCTATGCAGAATCAGGTGCATATGGAACTGTCTCAAAATTACTTTCATAAGCCGAATAAAGGGAGTTGACACACTCCAGCTGTCTATGAATGTTTGACCGGCAAGTATCCGAACCTAATATACATGCCTATACATAAATAATATAGGGGCGAGCAATGGCCCCACCGTTAAGCCGTGTCCAGCATTTATAGGAAGTTCATGCTTCGCTGCTAGTATAAAAAAAAAAAAAAAAAAAAAAACCTAATAACCTCCAACTGTTGTCAGCTGCGGCTGCTGCCTTGCCTTGCTGAAAAAAATGGCAGCTACACCGACAAAACAGTTTAAATTAAACTCAGCGGCTGCATGCCGAAAACTAAGCTAAAAGCGAAGCCTGAACCACGCCCATATACACTCATTCAAGTTCACCTACACACACACACACACACACACACACACACACACACACACACACACACACACACACACACACACACACACACACACATGCACTGGCACACATGAGCATGCATCGACACACAACTTCTTCAGTTACATGTGATAAGGATCTTGGAAATAAACAGGAAAACTTATATTGTTTCTTCGTGTTTCAGTTATAGAAAAATACCCACAAAATTCGAAGTATAAAATCTGGGGAGAATCCAAACCTATGCCAGCGCCAGTGAACGCCTATAACCTCCGATCAAACGGAAGTGACGCTAACGTTCACATTGAAAACAACGTCATCAACAACGAACAGCAGGCTTTAGACAACGTCATCCATCATAACGGCCAAGCGGCTGAGGCGGAACCCAACGTCGTAATACAAGAAGAGGTAATAAACATTTTTGATATGGCTCAAGCGCCTGCGATACAAATGCCTTGCTTTCATGGTAACCCGGGAGAACGTGGTGATGAATGGTTAGCATGGTACATTAATTATGCCACAGCAATGGCTTTCAATGACGACAAAAGAAGGCTGCTGATGCCCTTCTATTTCAGAGATCATGCCAAAGTTTGGTATGATGCTCTGTCAGAAACTGTAAAAAATGATTGGGACAGCATTACCACCAGTTTTAAGGAACGATTTAATGGAAGTGATGGTGTGAATAGTGAGTTATCCATTCTAAACATAAGGCAAAATACGGATGAATCATGTGCATCCTACTTCACCAGATTCACAAGGGCTACAACAAACAAAAACATTCCCGAATCAATTCTTGTTGGAGTTGTAGTGAATGGGCTTCGGCCAGCTACTAAGCAAATTGTGATGCCGCAAGACCCAAAAACAGTCGAAGACGTAAGGAAGTTAGCTTGTCTAAGCGAAAGAACTTTAGTGGAAACGGCAACAGCACCAGTTGCAGCTGCCGATTCCTCATTCGCGTATCTTACTCAAAGATTGGAAGAGGTCATGGCCATCAACAGTCAGCTGAGGCAAGAATTGAATCAAAGCAGAACTCCGACACAACAGACATGGTCACAACGGCGATTCGAAAGGCAACCGCATCAGCAAGGGCAGCAACATCTCCGGGGACGACAGCAGCAGCAACAACGCTATCAAGGACCCAATGACAATGCAGACTGTTGTAAACGCTGTGGAGGTAGGCAATTTCATTCTTTCGTCAATTGTCCAGCTTACAACAAATCATGTAGTTATTGTAATAAACTAAATCACTTTAAAATAGTATGTTACCAATTGAAGAAAGATCTAGAAAACCAAGCGAAACGAGCAAATAACAAATAGGGACTCGAGCCTGCTTATGGGTTCAGAAGACCTGTGAGTGGGCACACGGGCAAACCCAATAGTATGCCAAAGTCTAACACTTCTTCTCAATCTGCTACTAATGCATACCCAGAATCAATTAGCTTTGTGGCACCAATTCACAAAAACACTATTTGGGTTAATGTTGGAGGGCGAAAAACACATGGGTTGATTGACACCGGTGCCGGCATATCTTGTATTTCTAAAACATTTTTGGATAAAACAGAATTAAAAAATTCAAAACTCCAAAATTGTACTTTAAAGGAAATAATTGGTGTAGGTGGCGAAAGACACCAAATTTTGGGCAAAGTTGACATTCCCATAGCTGTATCAGGAATAAAAATTAGTTACCATTTCTATGTTTTGAGTAGCCTACACCACTCTTTAATTTTGGGAACTGACTTTCTAAAACATCACAAAGTACAAATTGATTTAGAAGCCGGCAAAGTTCACATCAAAGACAAAGTTTTCAGTGCATCCTTGATAACAACAAAGGCTGGGTTTGCAAGAGTAGCCAGATCAACATGTATACCTGCAGGATCAGAAATTGAGCTTGAAGTTAAGGTGTCTCGTAGAAAAAATGGAGAAGTTGTACTTTTAGAACCAATTCCAAATTTGCAAACTCAATGCATAAGTGGTGCTAGGTGCTTGGTCAAAGTTCATAAACGCAAAGCATACATGCGACTGATGAACCCAAACAACAATGACATTGAATTGAATGTAAATAAACTCATTGCTTCAGTTTGTGATATAGACCATGAAAACGTATACATGTTAGATGGCTCTAAGCAAGAAAATTTTCAAACTAGTGCTGAAGTTAATAACATATCTTCAAAGACTCCATCCAAAGAGAAAAACATCGAGTTTGACATATCAAACAAAAACTTGTCAGAAAGCGAGGTCAAAACTTTGAAAACATTTCTTTACAAAAATCAAGATATCTTCTCAACCTCTTTGGCTGATATTGGGAAAACTGATTTGTACAAACATAAAATAGAAACGGAGCCTAATGCACCTCCAGTCAGACTTCCTTGTTATAGACAACCTCCACATTTAAAGGAGGAAACAGAGAGACAAGTCAATGATATGCTTCAAGAAGGTATCATTGAGAAATCTACTTCAGTCTATAACTCGCCAGTCGTTCTGGTACGCAAAAAGGACAATACATGGCGATTTGCGGTAGATTACTGCAAATTAAACAAAATTACTATACCAATATCTCATCCTATTCCTCGCTTAGATGACGTGTTTGATGCCTTGGGTGATGCACATGCTTCTTACTTCTCTATTCTTGATCTGAACTCTGCATACTTCCAGATTGAGCTTGACCCGGAAACTAGACATAAATCAGCATTTGTAACTCACGAGGGCGTATACCAATTTACTCGCATGCCCTTCGGGCTCCGCAACGCGCCCATGAGTTTTCAAATGCTGATGTCTCAGGTTCTGAGGGGTTTAAACTGGAAGTTTGTACTGTGCTACATAGACGACATTTTGGTTTTTAGTTCAAACTTCAAAGAACATTTAAAACACCTGAGTGAAGTGTTTCAGAGACTCAGAGAAGCAAAGCTCACCCTAAAACCTAGCAAATGCAGCTTCGCAGTCGAAAAAGTTGTTTACTTGGGGCATGTTATCTCTAAGGATGGTGTATCTGTAGATATAGAAAAAACTGAAAAGGTCCGTTCTTTCCCAACTCCTACCACACAAAGACAACTCAAAAGCTTCTTGGGCCTCTGCAATTATTACCGCAGGTTTGTTAAAGACTACTCCAAGATTTGCATCCCTTTAAACAAACTCTTGAAAAAGGAAAAGAAACACAAATTCGCCCCTGGTGATTGGAATACTGAATGTGAAAACGCTTTTCAGACCTTGAAATCCGCACTTACATCCCCACCTATTTTGGGATACCCAGACATGAACTTGCCATTTATCCTATCGACCGATTCTAGTGGGTCAGCAATAGGATACATTCTTGGGCAAAAGGACAAGAATGGGCGAGAGTTTGTAGTTGCCTATGGGGGTAGAGCATTAAGGCCCGATGAAAAGAAACGGACCGTTACCGAACAAGAATGTCTAGCAGTAATAGTAGGAATTGAAACATACAAACACTACCTACTGCATAATAAGTTCACAGTCTACACTGACCATAAAGCTCTACAATGGCTAGGAAATATAAAAGACCCAACTGGGAGACTTGGTAGGTGGGTAATGAAATTACAGGGGATTGATTTTGAAATCATTCACCGCCAAGGAAACAGGAACCAGAACTTAGATGCCTTATCTAGAATACCTTATGAGAAGGAAGACCCCGAAGTATCGGAAGAACCGCCCACAAAAACAACAGCGGCTACTGCATTCTTTACACCTGATGCTGTGAGTTCAGATACTAATGATACTGAGGTCCACCCATGTGTGTTAAGTGAGGCAGACCATCTAGCCACGACAGAACACAACGAGGATTGCTCACAGAAAACACTAATAGAGGTAAATTTTGAATATAATCAGTGTCCTGAAGTTGATGTCTTAGAACCGGAAGTCAACAATCCCAATCCAGAACAATAACCGGATATGGCTGAACTCCAGCTGAACTCATCCGACTTTAAGGATATCCTTCTGTATCTGAAAGACCGTGTCCTACCTGACAATGAGAAACATGCAAAATTTATTACCTCTGAGGCAAATCAGTATGTTTTGAAAGATGGCATTTTATATCACATTTTCCAACCTAGGTTAAAGAACAAGGTCAAAGATGACCCTGATCAATTAATCCTCCAACTTGCCCTGCCCGAGGTCAAACGACCTGACGTTTTGAAAGCTTATCACGATTGTCTGGCGGGAGGGGGTCACTTTGGGATAACTAGAACATTTGGGGCAATCAGATTGAAGTACTGGTGGCCCAAAATGTACCAAATGATTCAAGATTATGTTCACAACTGTGACATCTGTCAACGCATCAAAGTTGATAGGCGTCGCCACCCTGCCCCCCTTCACCCTTTGCCCGTTGAAGAAACTTTTTCTAGGGTCCACATAGACATCCTTTGCTCCTTGCCCAAAACGAAGGAAGGTTATCAGTACATTCTTGTTGTTGTTGATTCCTTCTCAAAATGGTGTGAGTCATTCCCTATGAGAACACAAGAAGCCACAGAAGTAGCTTCCATTTTATACAACGAGATCTTCACTAGGTTTGGTGCGCCTCGTACCATTGTAAGTGACAGGGGACGTAACTTTGTCAAAACTGGTTAAAGCTCTGTGTGAGATGTTTCAAATAAGCCGTCATTACACCAGTAGCTATCATCCCCAGACAAATGCAACAGTAGAAAGGGTCAACAGTACATTGACCCAAACTCTTCGGCATATGTTAATAAAGAACAATCAAATTGGCCTTCACTTTTACCAAGCATAATGATGGCTTTCAGATCTAGTCCTTGTACTGAATCTCACGAGTTCACCCCCATTTCATCTCCTATTTGGGGAAGAAATGAATCTACCTATCGACACAGCCCTTATTCCAAAACCTTCGTTAGGTCAAAATGCCAGGCAATACTTTGAAGAGCTAATTCAGAAACTCAAAATTTCACAAGAAATAGCAACGAAGAACATGGAAGCAGCAAGAGACCAAGCTAAAATAAGGCATGACATAAAGGCTGAGGTACCCTCATTTAAGCGAAACGACATAGTTTTGCTCAGAACAAAGAGAACTGAAGAAGGATTGTCAGTAAAACTATCCGAAAAATACACTGGTCCTTTCTACATAGTTGACATAGGCCCCAATCATACCTACCAACTCAGGAACTGTGCAGACCATATATTGTTGCCTTCTCTGATACACGCAAACAGGATAAAACTGTATAACCAACACCCCAACGAATTTATCCCAGTCCCGGATGTGAGGAATCCCCCGCCCCCAGTCCCGGATGTGAGGAATCCCCCGCCTAAAGAGGAACCACTGCCCCATGCGGAGGATACGCATCCCAGAAGGTCAGTAGAACAGAATCCTAATGAGGATACACAGCTAAGAAGACCTTCAGAACAGGATCAAATGCCAAAGCCGACAGGAACCGAGCCGAAGGCTCAAGAACCTAAGGTAGACCTTGATGAGTCCACATATTTTCCATTCGAACGCCTCCTACGGGTTCGAAAGATTAATGGGAAAACCCATTTTCTGGTTAAGTGGAAGGATGGCTCTCCCAATACTTGGGAACCGGAAGAAAACCTCTCAGATGTATCTCTTAGAGAGTACTATTCTACCCATACAAAGACAGGACGGAAACGCAAACGAAATCGATTTAAGTACTTCAATCAGTCACAACAGTAAACGGAAAAATGGGTGTCTAACATGTACCTGAATCTATCAAATGTTCCCTTGACAGCGGTACCGCAGAACTTTGGCCTATTTTTTCAAAACATATAAGCAAAATTTTTGGTAGTGAGCCATTTAACAAATGAAAATTTGTTGTCTCATAGTGCTATGATGGCTGATCACCATCACCCCCTGGCTTCACTACTTATTTTTTTTTCCTTTTCTTTTCATATTACAGGTGGAACCTTTGGCATTCTCAGGTACATCACATGGTTACTCATTCTATTCTGTTTGGTTGTACTGTCGGAGGAAAAGAAATTGTTTCAAAGGCTGAACTACGGAATTGTTTTCAAAGAGGACTCTATGATTATCTTATCTAACGAATACTGGTTACACACGTATGAGATAATGATTCCAGAACATGTGAAAATGCCGAACATAGGCACATGTCATCAAGACAACGCCACATGTTTATTGATATCACATGTTCTATCCAATATCAATACTATCAGATCGGAAACTTCAATAAGACTAAACAGTACTATTGAAACTGTAAAACGGTTAATTCCAGAAGCAAGGATAAAGGCATCTAGAAGCAAGCGTTCCTTGTTACCGTTTATCGGCGACCTATCTAAGTCATTATTTGGCACTGCCACGACTGATGACCCCAACGTGTTAGCAAGACATATCAATGCACTGAATAGGGAGTCTAGAGGGTTAGCTGCAGCTCTTGCACAACATGAAAATCACCTGAGTTCTTTCATGGTCAAGGCAAATCACCGTATGGACCAGCTTATGAAAGGTGTCAAGGATAATTATATAGCTATAAATTACATTCACACTCAGTTAAGTAGCACAGTAAGGAACTTAGAAGAATCATTTCAGCAAATGATCAGCATATTAAGCTTGCAAATTCAAAGTGCTAGTCATATAAATCACGAACTTGATGAATTCAAAAAGGGCATTTCTGACTTAGTCAATGGCAAACTTTCCCCCCTAATCTTACAGCAAACTGTTCTTGAAGCGACTCTTAATGACATTCAACAGATTTTAAATACTAAGTATCCTGGCTTCTATCTGTCACAAACCACATCAGATATCTATGCCGCTTCCAACTTTCTATATGCAAGAAAATGATACGAGGATCTACCTAACACTTAAGATTCCCATTTCTCATTTTAAAGAGCCACTAACAGTATACAAAATCAAATCATTGCCTGTCCCAATAAACTCCACTTCCGCACATGCAACTCAACTTTTAAACATTCCTGATAACTTGATTCTAACCAAAAAGCAACAGTTGTATGCCACGCTTTCAAATAGCCAATTGGCACGATGCAAAGGTGGCAAAGTTAAACATTGTAGCTTCAACTTGGCACTAACCCCAGTTACCACTGAGTCTTGTATCTTATCATTATACTTGAACAGCAAAGCAAAAGTTAAATCGTTATGTGATTTTAGATTTCTTCATAATATTGTTGAATCAAGAATAATAGAACTCAATCCAAGTTCGTTGATACTTTACCAAACACCTCTGCTGTCAATGCAATGTGGAAATGAACACAAGATGCTAAAAGGATGTGATTTTTGTATCATAAAAGTTCCATGTCAATGTTCATTTACAACACCTAACTTTTTCCTAGCTCCACGACTCACAACTTGTCATAATATTTCTAGAGATGTCACAAAAGTTCATCCTGTCAACTTAGCTTTGATGCAAAACTTCTTCGACAATTCAAAACTTGAGCACATATTTGCTGATACAACTTTCTCAAGCCCAGTCAATATGTCGGTCCCCAATTTTAAACTATACAACCATGACATGCATAACATTATGGCTGATGATAAGCAATCTCATTTAAGTCTGTCAAGAATGGCGGAAGCAGCTAAGAAAGATGCCAAGATATTTCGGTCTCTAGCTGAACCTTTGCTAGATGGACAAATTCCAATTCAAACTCAGTGGCCTGATTTAAACGCGATACTTGTGCTAATCACAATGTCGACCACCGCCATATCAATTATGTTATTAGTTTGGACTTTCTTTAAAATACGCAAACTTTCCGCTGCAATCTTGGTATTGCAGCAATGTAAGGGAATCAAATCAATGTCCACCACATTGCCATCTTTTATCTACAAATCTCGAACACCTCAAAATAGTTTTGAAAGTAAATCTTTTGACTTTATAAGCTTAGAATGGGATCATGCGATAGTTGCACTTATCCTATTAATGTTTCTGTTCTTAATTTATTTCTTTTACACTGTAAGAAGTAAACGAAATAACCCTACACTATGTCTAGAGATAACTAACACCAAACGATCCATACTAGTTGACTTGATTAAATTGCCCTTGTGTCCCTCACACTGCAAAACCAGTGCCCCTGACTCAATATCTGATGTAGATATTACAGGACACTGGCTAGCACCAAAGCTTAAAATCCAGTGGCTCAATTTTACAATGGTGAATAAAATGTCCAATAAACAAATTGAATTGCCAGCCTGCATTGGCCTTACTTTCAGACAGGCACATCGTATAAAGAAAATAATGAAACGACCTTTCTTTGTGTTCCTATATCTTAAGCATTACGACTTGTTAATACCGTTACAAAATACAGGGTTAATGGTGTAAGCTGGACATGTATAAAGAATGAATGCCTCAAACAGTGTTGCTACACATTCAATGACTTATAAGAACTTATGTTGTGAATCTGTGGATACTGTTGCCGATGCTCAAGCAGTGCAACCAAGATCCAAAAATGATTCAAATGCTCAGTGAACGTTATCTGTAACATTCAAAACTGTTTTTATATGTATGTATATATATGTTCTATGTGCGAGAGAGTCAGACATTGATGTTATCATATTCCTTTTTTTTCAGAAATAATAATATTCAACTTTGGGGACCAAAGTTTTGCTACCCCGGAAGAGTTATTATGAAGCGAAATTTCAAGCAATTGTATGTTATGATGCGAAATTTCAAGCAATTGTATGTCTTCTTCTTCTCTTCTTCTTCTTCTTCTTCATATTATTATTATTATTATTATTATTATTATTATTATTATTATTATATAAGGTGAAACAGAATAATAAATTCAACTTTGGAGGCACCGAAAAATAAAAGAAAGTATAATGAATTTGGTATCAAAATAATTGTCGCTTTTCTGAGATTCTGAAGATGGAAACTAGTTTTTGATAAATTAAACTTTGCTACAATAGATAACTGAATGTTCATTCGATTTGCGGAAATAATTTTAGGAATCCAGGTGTCCAAAAGTTGAGAAACTACTTAATTCATTATCACAACAATTAGTCTAGGCCTTTGGCGAAGGCGCCGTCCTAATCACGAGTAAAAGCCATTTTGATTAACGGCTTAGCGTCACTCACGGAAAATGAGTGACAACAAGCTCAAGGTGAGATTGTTTGGCGGCGGCATCCGCTAGCTCAAAGGAGTGTTGATGGCTTGAGAATTTCTGGCATGATATGCTCTCGGGCGAGCAATTATCACCCCTGGCACGAGGATGGCAATATAAACCCCTGTTTGCTCCCTAGTCGTCACACAACTTCTTCAGTTACATGTGATAAGGATCTGGGAAATAAACAGGAAAACTTATATTGTTTCTTCGTGTTTCAGGTAAGTGAAAATTACTATATTCTTCTTTATTTTTCTTCTATTTTTGCAATTTGATCTGTTTTGGTTTGGCTCAGTACTGAATTTCGTTCTTTGACTCATTTTGCTGGTAAAACAAAGAAAAAGAGAAAATGACCACATCAAAGGCTGAACATAAGATTATTATTATCATTATTATTATCATTATTATTACTATTACTATGTTTGGATGATGAGAGTTACCATTTCAACCGGCAAAGTGGTTCAAATTTATTATTATTATTATTATTATTATTATTATAACCACTACTACTATTTTTTGATTGAATGCTACCATTTTTCTAGTTGGCAAAAAAATGTTGAAATGTGTTATAAGTATCGCTATAACAACCGCAACTACTACTTATAGATTTTTTATGAGAAATAGTATCCTTTTAAGCGGCAATTTGTTTCAAAACAAATGACAACAATTACTACTAGTATTTTGATCAATATCGTCATCAGGACTAGTTGGCGAAATTATTGTATTTTAACTTCATTATCATGAACAGTATTATCATTACTATTACTAGCATATTATTATAATTACTATCATTATCATTGTTACTGAGCAACAACTATTTCTACTAGTTGCAAGATCTTTGTTCAAGATCTATTAAAAACTCAGCAGCTATCATTATCATTATGATCATTATTATTATCATATCATTATCGTTATTATCATTATCCTCATCATTTCTGAACAACAACTATTTCTACTAGTTGCAAGATCTTTGTTCAAGATCTATTAAAAAAAACACAGCAGCTATCATTATCATTATGATTATTATTATTATCATATCATTATCGTTATTATCATTATCATCATCATTTTTGAACAACCACTATTACTACTATTGGCAAGATCTTTATCCAAGATCTATTAAAAAGCACAACCGTTATCATTAGCACTGTAATTACTATTATTGTTATCTCATTAATATTACTGCCATCATCATCGTTGTTATTGAACGACAACAACCATTACTACTATTTGGAAGATCTTAACCCAAGATCTATTTAAGCTATTTGGTCATTATCATTATCACAGCATTCATGATCATCGGTTTTTGAACGACAACAACAATTGTTACTTCTCGCTACAAGATCCTTATCCGAGATCCCTAAAAAGCACGTCAACTGTCATTAGCATTATCATTACTCTTATTATCATATCATTTTCATCGTTGTCATTGTTATTGAACAACAACAACTGTTACTACTATCTTGTTGTCATTGAACGACAACAAGTGGCCCTTATAGTTGCAATTTAAGCAGGATTAAGTGTGAATTGGAATAACAGCAGCTACTAGAACTATTATCACGACAATGGTTATTATTATTATTATGATTTTTATTAACATTATTATTTGTTATGACACCATCAACTGCCACTACTATAACGACAAATACTTCCTAAGTATGGTTCAGAACGATGGATGTTCGACCGATACAACTACCACTATACCATTATCATTATTGTTATGACCTTGTGGGATTTACAACCACCACAACTAATGTTTCTGCAGTTATTATTATTATCATTTCTATTGTTGTCAATTGTAGTAGTTGTTATCATGATCGGGAAATACAATATTTGAAAATGGGATGAAGCGTGTGAGTCAGTTTTCATAGATACATGTATTTTTAAATGTGTTCTTAATTGATTTTTGTGTCTTTGTCACCCTAAGCCGGAGTGTGTCCTCCTCCCTCGAAAACAAGCTGGCGTTGGCAATACCTCTGCAAGCCTATGCGAGTTATTCCCCTTGCTAGTAGTAACATTGGCTATGCAGAATCAGGTGCATATGGAACTGTCTCAAAATTACTTTCATAAGCCGAATAAAGGGAGTTGACACACTCCAGCTGTCTATGAATGTTTGACCGGCAAGTATCCGAACCTAATATACATGCCTATACATAAATAATATAGGGGCGAGCAATGGCCCCACCGTTAAGCCGTGTCCAGCATTTATAGGAAGTTCATGCTTCGCTGCTAGTATAAAAAAAAAAAAAAAAAAAAAAAACCTAATAACCTCCAACTGTTGTCAGCTGCGGCTGCTGTCTTGCCTTGCTGAAAAAAATGGCAGCTACACCGACAAAACAGTTTAAATTAAACTCAGCGGCTGCATGCCGAAAACTAAGCTAAAAGCGAAGCCTGAACCACGCCCATATACACTCATTCAAGTTCACCTACACACACACACACACACACACACACACACACACACACACACACACACACACACACATGCACTGGCACACATGAGCATGCATCGACACACAACTTCTTCAGTTACATGTGATAAGGATCTGGGAAATAAACAGGAAAACTTATATTGTTTCTTCGTGTTTCAGTTATAGAAAAATACCCACAAATTTCAAGTATAAAACTCGCACCGGGGCCGGTACCCTGTATGCGGATTTTTTTTTTTTTTTTTTTTTTTTTTTTCCCCTGTTTTCTCGGGTACCATTAAAAGTTTAATTTAGCTTGAGCACGGAGGATAGGTTTTGGCGCCCCCACTCATTCGGGGGCTTGGAGAAATAAATGGGGCTGCATGATGCGCTGAAACCGACCGACCTTGAATACTGGTAAACCGCTTAGAAGGTCTAAGCCTGCCCAGGAAAAGTGGTGCAAGTCGGAGAGATCCTTAAACCATGGCGGACAAGTCTGTAAAGTGAACACTCCCCTAAACCCCACAGAGAAAACTGGAGTTTACGGGATTTTTTTTCATTATATTTCTGCTCGAGACATAGGTTGTGGGTACTCGTTAGAACTGCCCCTTCGAGGCGGTTCTAACGAGCACCACGAGCCATTTTGGAGATGTGAATAGATGCCGTTACGAAAACAAGCCTATTCAAATACATTGTAAACTTTAGCCCCGAAAAAAACGAAAATTTTAAGATGAAAGAATGTGATATTTTGCTTATTTCTGCTCAAAGTATAGTGTTGGTAATCGTTAGAACCGCCTCATCAAGGCGGTTCTAACGAGTACCTACAATCTATATTCTACAATCTATATTTTAGAGCAGAAATAAGAAAAATAAAGTATTGTCCTTTTCCCCTGGGGTTCAAGGGGGGTCACATTTATAAAGGCGTGTTTTCGTGATGACCATGTCGAACGGGTGTGTTATCGTAATGCTAGTTAGGGGATAGGGGGTGGGGGGGGAGTAATAATTGAGAAGTCATCTCAATGTCGAGTAAAAGTCCCACAAAATCGCATTACGGAAACACTCCTATCCAAACACATTGCCACCTTTATCGCCGAAAAAATGAAAATTTTATAATGAAAAATTGTGATTTTTTTCTAATTTCGGCTCAAAATATAGATTGTGGGCACACATTAGAGGCGGTTCTAACGAGTACACACAATCTATATTTTAGAGCAGAAATAAGAAAAATAAGGTTTTCCCTCGGAAACCCCATTTTTACTATATAAAATTGGGGTTCCGGGGAAAATGGTTGTTGTATGGTCGTAGCACTAGGAATTTCCATCTCAGATTAGGTTTTCCGATATTAATAATTAGTCCTACATAGTCTAAAGCACCAATTGTGATCTTTAAGAAACGTTCAAAGTTTTTGTGCATTGTCTTAGCATGTGCATTGCTCTGGTTCTAGCAATGTACCCCCCATCCCCACCCCTCCCCTCCACACACACACACACACACATACACATACACTATGAATCTAGGACGATTTGACCCGCACGATTTGACCTAGGAGAATTCGGCCAAGGAGAATGTGATCAGTAAAAATATTGGGTAGGACAGCTTGGCAAGGCTAATATAATGTCCTGTGCAAATTGACATTTAAATGTTTTGGGTTTGTTTTCAGTAATGCCTCTTGGTTTGTTTGTTTGTTTTAGAGTTTAACGGCACTCTCAAAAATATTTTAGGTCATTTTTTGAGCCGGTCAGTTTACCTATCCACACTTTTCCTGGGCAGGCTTATACATAAGCGGTTAACCAGTACACTGTACGTTCTTTCGCCAGAAACTGACAACTGCCCTTCTTGAATCAGCGGAAGGGAGAGAATGGCCGTAGAAAAAGTTTCATGATCAATATCCACGAAAGAATGTTGCCGACCCCGGCAGGTGTCGAACCCGTGCCCTCCTGATCGCCAGCAGACGCGAATCCGACTGAGCTACCGATGCCGGCATAATCATTCAGTTACCAATACATGTACATACTTTAATATTTGCCTTGCCCATCGGGGCTTAAGAAATAGATGGGCTGCATGATGCTTCCACGCAGAGCTGAAACCGACCCACACACGAGTACTGGTAAACTGCTTAGAGGATCTAAGCCTGTCCAGGCAAAGCGGTGCGAGTCGACCCGCCCATGCTTATAAACCCTATTGGTTCCATTGGGCGGCAGGGCTTGCGATGTCGTTTCATCTCAGTGTCGGGTAAAAGTCCCACAAAATTGGAAGCAACGTCTCCAAAATGACCTTTACAGTGTTGACGGGGACGTTAAACCTCAAATCAAACAAACAATATTTGCCTTATATCCGACGACGAACTGCGTACAAAGGGCCTGTTAAGATCTCCAATTATATCTCCCCTCCCCCCCCCACCTCACACACCCACCCGGAATATTTGTTTCATAAATGTTGAACGGTGATTGATAGCCAAAGGATATCTCCCCTCCCCCCCCCCCCCTCACACACCCACCCGGAATATTTGTTTCATAAATGTTGAACGGTGATTGATAGCCACAGGAAGTTATATGAAAAGATACAGCTTCAAAGAAAAAAATCAATAAAATGTTTGGCCATTCACAAATAAGGTATGTTTTTACCAAGACTTTACCCCTACCCCCAGCTGATTTTGACCAAAATTGCAAAATGTCACCTTTATTGCTTTCAAAATATAACAGCCTAGCCTTGCCTGTACATATTTTATATTTTGTATACAGATAAAGTTTTGATATGTTAACATGTTTTGCAAATTAAAAAAATGGAAGGTGAACTCTGTGTTTATTTTTTCATAAATTAATTTTTGGTCATTATCAGAAATGTCAACATAAAATTGCCATAACTCCGTTCACAGTAAAGCTAAATGTATGTTGTTATTAATCATTTTCTTAGTGAGAAACCAAGGAATAATTTGAAACCTGTTTCATTTTGATCCTGTAATTTTTCGTTTTTCGTATATATCCATGATAACGCAAGTGGGTGGGGTAAGAAGATACGACACACTTAGTGTACAAACGATGAGCAGTGCTACCTGATATATTAATGCGCTAAATTGAAACCGGGTTTCTAAGGGCACTTTCTATTGTCTTTTTCTTTCGAAGTGGTATACTTTTATCACACTTTTCTTACTATTTTCGGCATAATTTATTAACTCAATACAGACACATCAAACGTCAAGTTATTCTGAAAATACTTGAAGACCAAACAGCTCGTTTCTTTGTATGTTTCCATTAACGAAGCCTGTTAGCAAGTGAAACGTCGCACACTGAAGAGGATTTGAGTGAGGGTAAAAAAGAAGCCAAATCATAAGTAATATGGTATATTAAGCCTCTCCCACACACAAAAATTTTTTTTTAGCTTCTCCAGACCACCCTAAAAAAATAGCTTCTCCAGACCACCCCCTAAAAATTTTTTTAGCTTCTCCAGACCACCCCACAAAATTTTTTTAGCTCACCCCACATAAAAAAAACACCTACCAGAGTGACCTCAGAAAAATTGTAAAAATGAAAAGTGAAAAATCTGTAAAAATAAAAACCGGTGAGCCAGTGGGTTTGGGCTTAGACTAATAAAAGTGGGTTTTGAGATCAAACCCACCATCCCAAACCCACTTTCAGGGAGATCAAACCCACCATCCCAAACCCACTTTCAGGCTCCAAAAAAACACCCGCTAGAGGGGCCCCCTGAGAAAAGATAAAAATGCAAAAATGAAAAAATGAAAAAAAAAGGGAGTACTAAAAATTACGAAAGGGGGTTGGAGGGAGAGGTGAAAAAAAAATGCAAAAGATCTAAAACTCTGTAATCTGTAATTCTTGTTTATAAAAACTACCTTTGATTTCTTCGCCTTTTAAATCATTTATTTTATAATTTCTTGCTATTCAAGTACAAGCCGTGATAGCCGAGTGGTCTAGACGGTTTGGACTGTAAATGGTGGGGCATGAGTTCGAATCCTGGAAATGACATGATCTTTTTATGACGGAATATTGAGTAAAATGTTATACGCCGTCATCGGTTTAAATAAAAAGTGTTGCCAAGCGATAAAAAAGGTTAAAAATAGAAAAAAATCCTGGTAACACTGTAATCGGTTTAATTAAGAAAGGTTGCTTAGCAATTCGATAAACAAGAACTGTCACCAGGCAGCATGTCTGGGCATTCTAAAAATAAATTGAAGAAAACTATTACTTACTTTTTTTGAAACAGCAATATGTGCTAGATTTTTTTTTTACCAGCCAAGTTCACTGCATATTTCCCATTGAAATTGTTAATCCAGGACAAACAGTATAATGATTGTTTAATTTTAAAATATCCCCATATAGATCGGTTGACAAAGACTTATCCACTGTTTATTTTTCTATCGTTAAGCATCTATTCACTGCAACCAAGGAAGTGTTGATCGTGTATTCTCAAAATTGAAAATGAAAATAGATCTTTATTGATTATGTTAAGGACTATGAGTGTTTGTTTGTTCAAGTCGTATTTAGTAAAGAATGTGTACAGTAAAGTCGTAAACAAAGTACAGAAAGGTCTTAAAGTCGTAATCAAAGTACAGAAAGGTCTGAAAGTTAATCAAAGCATTGAAAGGACAGTGAACGCGTAGCTTTTAACAGGCAAAGAATTAGAATGGAAATAAAATGAAGAAATCTGCATATTTAGTTTATATGAGAGTTATAAATAGGTGGCGGATCATTGATTAATATAACTTTATTGAATAAAATCAAGCATCTCCTATTTTTTTTTTACCTCGGCTAAAGCCTGGGCCTGGCCGTCCTCAATAAGTTTTTTTCTTTCTACCTCACTTAATCCTGTTTGTTTTGAATGTATGCAATCTTTCAGTTTATTATATTTATCTAATTCATCTAAAATCAACTTAAATTCATTTTCAGATATCTGCCCATCTGTCAAAGCCTTAGAAATCAAATCTTTTATACTATTCAATTTACTATCAGCAATAGTTTTAATCTCATAATGTTTTTGTGTTTTTGCATGTAATTTACGTCTCACTAACTTAACACAAACACCCAGAGATCCACACACAACAGCAGCAATTTCCAATGGCAACATAATTGGAACAGTTAAACCAACACCAGCCATAATAACAGCCGTTGATATTAGGCCAGTATCAATACTAACAGTAATATTAATTCCCCGTTTATACTTTTTATATAAAGCTTTGCGAGTATCTCTCTCTTTTATTAATTGTTTTTCTATTTCTGATATCTTCTGCAATCTATAATTTTGTCCGTCTTCACTAGACAAGTCAGGATATAAATTCGGGGCTGTGGGTTGCTTCATTTTTATATATATTTTTTGAATTCAATTAATAACGAGGCAACACTATTAACTACAGTTCCATTAGCCCCAAGACTTATAAAATTAATAACACTTCCAGCTTCAACAAAAAATGGTTTATCAAAATTATCATGTTTTCTTGGTATTGTTGTATGCAAAGTAATCTCACACCCCCTCATAACCACCCCATCCACCAACACACCAACTCGCACTTCACCACTTGACCTTTCACTCGACAGGCTAATACCTGTAATATGACCACGTCTCATCATAACATAACCAACTTTTGGCTCTCTACCTGCATTTCCAAATGAAAACACCTCACCTCTAATTAAAGGGCCTTTTGATTCAGCACTTATTGTAATGTCTTCATTTGTATAATCGTTTTGTAATCTACTATTTAAATCTGTAAATCTTCTATGCAAATCATTAACACGTAAAGTCAAATTATTCTTATCTGTTGTAAACTTTTTAACACCAAATATACTCATTTTTATACAATAATTATATCATTTCTAACACACAATTAATTGGCAATCCATTGTTGTTTATATTTTCTCCATTCTCATCACAAACGCTTATACTTAATTCTGAAATATCACCATGTGTTAATTGTTTATATTCCGGATTACTAAAACGTGTATGAACAATATCACCAAATGATTTATTTTCAACAGAAACAACACCAAGAATATTACTAGGAGCACCATCAAAGAAATTGCAAGCACTGTTTATCTGCTCAAGATGAACATATAGTTGTTTATAAGGTGCACAATTTAACGGTTTTTCTCCCTCATATGTTTGATTTGCGTTAAATCGTCTTTTATTTCCGAAGCCTAACATCTCTTTTAATTCTTTGCTTATTTTTAAATCAACGGTCGATGTTAAAAACACTATGCCATTTGTTTCATTTACAGATAATACAATATTATTATGTTGAAATATATCTGCTACTTGTTGGAAACTGTAAAATCCTGAAGGTAAACGTATTGCTTTATCTGTTCCTTTTTGGATGTGTTCATCAATTAAATTATACCAACCTATGGTATAAGTAAAACTCTTCAATCCAATTCTCTTATTTCCACATTTATTATCTATATATTGTTGTAAATATATTGTTTTATTAATATCGGAAATTGTATGATACATTTTTTATGTATAAAAAATGATACCAAAAGAATTCAAATTAAACAAGGATTTATCATATAATCCCAATACTAAATATAAAACCAAACATGCTGCTGGTCCTTTACTTGTAAACCAAAAAATTTATGCTAATGAAAAGGATAATTTTCCAGTAACGTTTCTCAACTTATTTCAAAACTATCAAAATCCAACATTACACACCAATGAACCGTGGAATACATGGCTTCATTCATCATTTGACTGGTGGCAATGTCAATTAAATTTTGCCGTCTGGTGTGCCACTACAGGATGTGGTGTAAGCTATCAAGACCATTTGCAAAACAAAGGGTTAACTAAAACAGTATATACATTTCATGTTTATTATTGTATTGCACGAATCCTGAAAGAACTTAAAACACCTTTACCGACAGATGCATCATTTTGTTATTACAAAAACCCATACGACAAAGCAGCCTATCAAAAATTATGCAATGAATTCAATGTTTCATTTAGCACGGATTGGAGGCAAAAACTGGAAAGTAGTTCAAAATGTAGTGGTCTCGGAGAATACACACAATACTTTCAACCAAGTGGAAAATACAGATACGATCATCGAAGTGATGGGCCATTCTTTAATATAAACGACAAAATAGAACATACAGTAGATATAAGTGAGGCATGGACAATGTTTATATTAGACAAATCAGAAGGATTAACAAAAACAGGTATTGAACGAATTAACGAAAGTATTAGAATGTTTGTATGGGCTTTATTAGGAGCACAATCCCAAACACGTGTAGAAATACTAAAAATAGACACAGGATTTGATGCTCAAAAACAGTTCTTAGCAAATGTTGAAGATACAATTAACATGCCAATCGATTTGCCTACTCAAATATCAAAATATCAAAATGTATTGAAATACGCAAGAAGTAAAGTTGATTACACATATGGACTTGGTCTCTATATGTCTCCCAGTGATATGATATTACAAATTGGCACTATCGCTGGATATAATAATAAAATTGTAATTGCAACAGAAAATCAAACACTTGGTTTCAATAATGATGTAAATGTTAAACCTGTTGCACCTACTACACAACCTGCAACTATACAAGGTACACCAACAAAGAAATCTCTACCAGAACCAAAACATCAGGAAACAAAAACAAAGAAATCCTTTGCGGAAGAACCCGTTGAAAAGAAAGAATCAACACAACACGAAGACACCAAAACAGCAATAATAGTAGGAAGTATTGTAATAGGTATTGTTGCACTCACTATCTATGAGATTTACTAATATACTCTCTTGCAGCTGCATACAATAACCCCACAACAAGGAGAAGCAATGCCCAGAGATGTTCGCCAAACCAGTTAACCACTTTTCCAGTAGTAGACAACAGCCAAGACACAATGGCACCAATAATACCCGGTAGTGCTGCTGCTGCTTTACCTGCTAGATTAGCTAATAGTTTAGCAAGATTACTTAATTGTTTTTTTACCCATTCTTTTACTCCACCCTGTGATGAAGGTGGTTTAGGGGTTATAGACCCACCACCAGTAGTAGGAATAACAGCCTCAACAATAACGCCAATAATCATTCCAAAAGCAGTTAAAATACTAACAATTGTAATTCCTTGTTCTCTAAATAATGTTTTAATTCTCTCGCCTAATGTTTTGTCTTCATTTAATACTCTGTTTATAGTTTCTTTTATCCTATTTATCTGACTACGTAATGCTTCTTTGTTTTCACTAGCAGCCTCAAGTCTTAAAGTTCTATCATCTTCCAATTTTTTTAATTCCTTACTTATCCTCTCTACGTCTTCAACTTCTTCAGCTTCTTGCAGTTTTCTTTTTTCTTTTGCTATATCTTTATCAATGTCTGACAGCTTTGCTAAGTTATTTGTGAGTTCACCACGGAAAGTTTGTAGTTTCTCATCTAGAGCTTCCAGTTCTCTGAATTTTTTACCTTCTGTTTGTGTGAGTGCATTTTTGACTTCAGGCAGCTCTAAATTATCAAAAAGAGATGTAACAGCGGTATCAACATTATTTGCAGTGTCTACTACATTTTGCACATCTTCGGTTGAAGATAAATCCTGCATTGGAATTTGTTCTTCAGCATTTAGCAAATCATTTCGCGTACTTCCCAGAGCCGTCCTTGCCCGTTGAGATATCTTTGTTATACTTTGATAATCTGGAAAATTTAAATATTGTCTGATTGCCCGTGTTCCACCACTACCTACTACACGGTTGTATTCTTTTGCTAAAGAACCCAAAGAAAGAAATGTTGCTGGGCCTTGCTTTGCAGTAATTCTGATTTCTTTGTCGCCGACAACCCAATATAAAGTTTTTCTATCATCTGACAATCTAAACTGTTCATAATCTATTTTGTCTGACGCCATTTTGTATCGCTTCTCTGTTTCTTCATAAAACAACTTTACAAGATTTTCTTTATAGTGTTGAAGAGCAGTCTGTTCGAGCTCTCCTCTTAAGTCATCAATTGTTCTTCTCCGATTTAGAATAATACTCTGTTCATGTTCATTGGGTACCGTAGGTAATTTGGAATCAACATCATCATCATCATAACTATAATCATCATCATCATCTTCATTTTTATCATCTTCAAATGTAGGATTCTCAAAATCAAATCCTTCTGCCATTTTTAATTATTAAATTTTTCCTTAAAAAATGTCGACCTATGGAAATAAATTAAACCCTTACAGAAAAATAAGAGAACCACGTGGGGTAAGAGGAATCCGTCAAAGTGTAGTGATAACCAATAATCCATCAACTATTGATCAAAATCAACAATTGTTAGTGAGATTCCCCAATCTCTCCGGAAATGATGTTATTGTTCCCGGAACAGTCAAATTAGCATTTGAAATTGAGTTAGATTCTAGAGATGTAAATGCAACTATTTATCAAAATATTGGAAGAGCAATAATTAAGAAAACAACAATTCGTATCTCTGGAAATGAAGTTATGTCAATTGATGATAGTGACATCTATCATTGTTATACTGATTTGTGGAAGACTCCTACAGAACGTATAAATATGGCATACCAAGGCATTGGCAAACCAAACATGCTGAAACATAGAGTTGGCGCAGAAAATGCGACAGCGGATAAAGAAGATCAAGCCATTGCAAAAGCATATGGAAACAGGTTTTGTATTCCACTTGATTTTGAATTATTGGAAACCCATATGCCTTTTTATCAAGCAGGACTCGGCGATAGACTTGAATATGAACTTACATTCAATGATTATAATAAAGTAATTCATTCAACCGATGCAGCTTCATCTTATATAATCAAAAATATTTGTTTGGAATTTGATACTGTTTCTGATACTTACTTAGCAAGAGAAATAAGACAGCAAGTTGATGGTAAAATGGTTATTTTGTATGACCGAATACTAAGACACAGAAAAATACCAAAAAATAAATCTGATACACGATGGAATATTAATTTAAATGTCCCAGCTAGAAGTATGAAAGGGATTCTATTGTTATTTGAAGATCCTGAAAGGACAAGTACAGAACACTATTACAATCCAGAAATAACAAAAGTAGAAATGACAATAGAAGGAGTCCCAAATCAATTATACAGTCAAGGAATGAAAGCATATCAACAGTGGGACGAGATAAATAAATTCTTTGCGTTAAATTCAAAAAGAAATAGAGAAACAAGTATGGTCATTAAAGATTTATATTTTACTGATACAACGTTAGAGAAATATCTAACGACCAATTATGCTTTGTGGTTAGATTTACGTTCAACGGATGATAATACACTTCACGGTTCAGGAAGAAGAATTGAAAATGCATCAGAAGGCATCACAATACAAATAACGAAAGAAGCAGGAGCAGATGCAGCAATAAATGTTTATCTATTTGTAATACAGGATGCACAAATTAATTTTGAAGATGGTAGATTTAAAGAAGCCAATTATTAATCAATTAAAATGGAACTACCTAAATATCCACACAGTGCAATTATTTGTGGCCAAACTGGCTGTGGAAAGGCTGAATTTGTTTTAGACTTACTTGAAGATGAATATAAAGGTATATTTAGTTATATTGTTATACTTTGCCCAACCATTCAATGGAACAAGGCATACAAAAATCGTGATTGGATTGGTGATGTTAGAAAACCAAAAACAAAAAATATTATAATCGTAAACCCTGTAATGCCAGATGGAACAGAAAAGCTTCAAGAACTATTACGGTCATTTTTAAAAAAATATGCAGGTAAACCAACCCTGTATATCATCGATGACTGCAGTGCCACAAAAGAACTAACAAAGAAAAAAGACATGTTATCCGAACTAGCATTTTCTGGTAGACACGCAGAACAATCGATATGGGTTATATTGCAGAGATACAATTCAGTTTTAAAAGATTTAAGAGAACAAACAAAATGGTTATGTATTTTCTATATGAAAGATAGAGATAGTTTTGAAAATTGTTTGAGAGAGAATGATGTTATTCCTACACTGGAAGACCGACAAAGAATAAAGGAAGAACTAAAAAAAAAAGAAACATAGTAAATTAATTTTGAAAACCGACCAACCTACTGATTATTGGGTGGTTGATTAAGTAATGCTTAAGTAATGCTTAAGTAATGCTTTAGTAATGCTTAAGTAATGCTTAAGTAATGCTTTAGTAATGCTTAAAAAATAAGCAATAAAAAAGATGCTTCTTGAAAAACTAACAATTATAACAAACACTGCAGTCTTATCAATAGTTGGATATATAATATTTAATTATTTTAAAATTAAAAATAAACTATATAAAATGAACGCCGGAGAATTATTGAAAGATGTTGAGTTACCAGAACAAAGAGAATTATTGAAAGATGTTGAGTTACCAGAACAAAAAGATGACCATGAAGACAAAAAACGTGAAAGACTATCAGCCATTGTTACTGGCGGAAAAAGCAAACAATATCTTGGTAAAGACTTACAAATGTCAGACATTGATAAAATGTCCACAGAAAAAATAAATAAACTATATTGTAGATATGAAGCAAGACTAGGAGCGGGTATGACTAAGACATTGGGTAATTCTTTTATTAACTTATATGTTATGGGAGTGTCAAAGTATCTCAATGTTACTAACCCACCTAAATTAATACAAGACTAAGAGGAAGACCCTTTTATCAATCATGCTTTAACAAGTACTTGTTGTGAGTTGTATTATAGATATGGAATGTATCTTGCTCCTTTTACTGCAATGTTAACAACAGCGAAACATATTGATTTCACTGATAAAAAAAAATGAAAATATTGACTTAAAAAAAGATGAATGAAATTGTTGAAATTGAAGAAAAACCTAAAATAAAAAAACCCAAAAAGAGTATCTGCTGGTAAAAAAGGTGCAGAAGCAAAAAGATTAAAAGCTGAATTAAAAAGAAAAGAAATGGAAACAATGAAAAAAGAAAACATACAATTAAAATCTATAACAAAAGATGATGATGAAGTTAGGGATGAAGTTCAAGAAGTTCAATACAAAAATTACATACCTTTATGTCTTGTAGTAGGGGTTGTTGGATTGGGATTATATATATATACTGCTAAATCTAATAAACAAGTTGCTACACCAGAACCTGTTCCAAAGAGAAAGGAAAAGAAAGAAATAGATCCATTTGAGTTTAAGTAATCAAAAATTATCTTATAAAAATGGCAACACAAATTGATTGAAAACAAATAGTAAACATGTTATATCATGCCGGAGTGGAAACACTTTTAACGGTTGGATACGCGGAATTAGGGAGAAAACTATTGAAAAGACAACCACCAAAAGTAGATTTAAATATGGCCGATATTGGAATGTTATCTTTTGATATATTACTTGCAATGGCTACCAGAGATAAGTTGGTTAAACACAATATTATTCCAGAAAATATTATGAAATAAAATATTTATAAAATGGCGAGTGCAATGGTGATGATGCTTGGTGGAGCAGTAGTAAATGCCTTTGCTTTTTCGGGTAGTAATTATTTGTTTTCAAATATTGGAAAAGATGCAGATAAAGAGAAAGAAAGACATGATAAGGCAATGGAACAATTAAAAGCAGCACAAGACAAATGGAGTAAAGAAAGAACACAAAGATTAGATTTTATTAATGAACAATTACAAAAAGAACATCATGCAGTTCAGAAATTTGATGATGTTGACGAAGCAATGAAACAATATTATTATATTACAGGTAAAGATTTACAGGCATTACCTCCGAATCCTACATTAAATGATTATTATACTCCATCAGAAGACCAGAAAAATAGAGAGATTGCATTTGTTGTTGGTGGTATGGCATTAACTGGATTTGTTGTATGGAAATTAAATAAAATATAAAGATTCAATTCCATAAGGTTGTGTATCTATTCCATTATCACATATATATCTTTTATCATCAAAAGGGGATAATCCTATTTTAATCATTTCATTCAAGTATATTTTATGATTTTTGTGCACTAAATTAAACATTGTTTTATGAATTACTTTTTTATTTTTTAAACATACCTCATATGATTCTGTATTTATTTCTTTTTTAGTTGTTTTATTAACTCCTTTCGCAAGACATTTAAATTTAATAACAGAATCTTCCAAATATTCATATCCATACATTTTACTTCTTATACCTATAAACTTTGTCATTATATTTCCTCCTAATTCATCTTTAAATTTCCCTATTTTCTTTTCATTATCATTTGAATACAGAGAATGATCTTTTGGGTAATTAGAAGTATCTAAATGATCTTTTATTTTGTCTAAATCAGAATAAAGATCCTCTGTGAATATATTTAATACAAACGCATCGGTGTCGCTATATAAAAGTTCATTATTAGGAAAATATTTCTCAATAATTTTATAGTAAAACTTATACATTACTAATTTTGAATAATCTAAAACACACATTCCTAAATAGATTGGTTTATTAAAATACATTGATTTATAATTAAATAATACAGCTTTAAAATCATTATTAAAATCTATAATATCTTTAAAATTATCTAATGAAGCTAATCTTTTTAGTTTTTCAGGAGCATTTACTAATTCTACTCTACATCTATTAGAAATATCTTCCATTGTTTTTCCGTAAAATGAGTTGTTCATTAATTTCCAAAAATCTTTTTCAAAATCACTTTCTGCTTTTATTCTCATCTCTGTATTAAAATCAATATAAGATTTTAACCAAGCTTTATGATTAAAAGATATTATACTATGAATTCTAGTTACTTTTATACCAAGAGAAATATAATATTTAAGAATATCATAATGCACTATATATTCTTTTTTGTCATGAAGGTCTAATATTAATTTTTCAACTTTACCCAATCGATCATTATGCTGTTTTAAGAAATCTCTTGAATAATCTGATATTTCTGCTTCATCTATTTTCCTTTTTATAGGCATAGGAGGAAATTTTCTTAATTTGATTTTCGTTATATCATCATATTCTAAATCCATTTTAAAAACCATTCCAACATCTTCATTACATTTATCTAAGTAAGAATTTATATTTTGGCTTTTTACTTCTTCCCATTTAAAATTTTTATAAGGAAGTTTTTCTGACATCCCAACGCCATATAAGTTATTAGCATCGGTATACCATAGATAATTCGGATTTTTTATTTCTTTATTTTCATTTGTATATTTATTATTTACCTCGACATATCTTGAACCTAATACTCCAGAAAATCCACCTCTTATTCCTTCTCTCCACATATCTAACATATCCTTTTCATAAATTAAATCTAATTCTATTCCGGTATATTTTAATCCTGCATTCCATGATAATCCAGGCGCAGAATAACAATAAGCTGGATCTATTTCGTAATGTTTTAAACATATATTTCTAAAATTTTCAAATACATCAGTAAGTATTAAAACATCAAGTTTCTGATAAAGCATTAAATAATCTTCAAATGTTTTACAGTATTTATTGAATATTTTTTTTCCATGTTCATACTCTTTATCCGAAATATCTTTTTGATATAGTACAGAATAAAATTCTTCCTTATCTGGGAATTCTTCTAGTTTTAATTTTTCAAAAGAATCAAAAAAATCATAAGGGAATACACCTTTAAAATTTCTTTCACCATTTTCATGATATTTTAAATCCTCAAATAAACATTCATTCGATAATTCTCTTTTAAGTATTTTATATTGTTCATCTTTTAATGTTTTTGATAAATTATCTATACTACTTAATAGGAATCTAAAACTGTCTTTAAAAACTAACTTGAAATATTGATCACCATAAGTTATTGATATATAATTTTCACTATCCTTTGGTAATACTTTTACTTTTTTGTATTCTGTTTCATGTTTTAATAATTCTTCTGTTATAAAATGAAAATCATATCCACTTCCATTATGAAAAAAGATTGGGAATTGTTTTCCATCCCTTGATTCTAATCTATTACAACTGGAGCAAGAAATTCCTCTGAATTTCCCAGATAGATGATTATGTTCAATTATCTTTTCTTCTTTTTCTAAATACTTATTACATAAATAACAGTTATCCGAAAGTTCTTCTTTTTCTCCTTTAAAATTCTTTTTGCCATTGTGATAAGCCCATTTAATTTTATCATTAAAAAACAAACATGTTTCAATAAAATCTTTTTCTGCAGTTTCACTTGGTGTATAATTTATATTTTTATTTGGTATGATTTCAGGATATTGAGAAACTAATTGTAAATTAAACGAAACTATCTTTTGTTCTTGTAAATTGATTGTATTATCTTTAAAGGTTAATTTAATACTTTCTCTTTTTATCTTTTGTTTTAATCTCTCACTTAGTTTCTTAATTTTTACTTCATTTACTTCACAATACTTTTTTATTTCATAATCACTTACTTCTATAGGTCTTCCATTCTCAATCCATTTATCAAATATTTTATCTATTAAATTATTGAAATACTTTTCAATGTATTTTTCTTTAATTTTATCCAAATATCTTTTAGTTTGTTGATCGACTATTCTATTATGAATATAATTATGATAAATTCTTTTAGAATTTTTTTTAGAAATCTCTTGTTCTTTCATTATCTTATTTATAATCATATTCCTTACTTTAGAATTAACATTGTGTGATTTACTTTTAATTCTCAGTTTATTTATTTGTTTCCTGAGTTCATTATCTAGAAAATTTAACTTTATATTAATTGATTCAAAGTCTGCATATCCAACAAATGGTAATTTTAATTCAAAATGATGATTTTCAAATTTACACTTACTTCTTTCTTTTGGCATATTATATTTCATAGGTTTATTTTTTTCACAATTTTTCGTATGTTTTTTCAGAGTATTTTCAGTAGTATATGAAGCAGTAATACAATTTCTACAATGATATCTTTTATTATGATTATAATTAAGATAAGCATTAAAATTTTTAATTAAACAATAATGTTTCTTTTCTCCTAAAGTAACATATAATAAATCTATAACATATTTTCTATCTTTAAATTTACTTCTATACATTGGATATATATCACGTAAGTTTTTTTCTTGAATTGATTTTTCAAAGTCATATTCTACAGGATCAAAAAGTTCATTTTCAATCCCAAATACGTTGATAGCTATATCTTCATTTTGTTTTTCAAATCTTTCAGTTGAAACAATACTTACTGGAGATTCAATATTATCCATATTTAACCATTCTAAAAAAGGTTTATAAATTGTGGCTCTTGCGGGGTATTTATTCATATATTTAAATACATCTGATAATAAAGTATTTTCTTCTGATTTCTCTTTATATAATATTCCAGCAATTACACTATAAGCAAAACAATTATCGTCCTTATTTTGAATATTTAATAGACTATTAAATTTTATTCCTAAATCAAAATAAGAAGATCCATTCAAACTTTTAACTCTGACTACTTTTACTTCTGTGTTTTCTATTTCATTAAATATTAACCCGGATTCTTTTCCTTGATGTTCTTCTTCCCATGCTTTATACTTTTCAATAATAGAATTATAAACTTCATTAAATTCGTTTTGTGCTTGAAGTTTTATAAATCCACTATTAAAATGTCTTTCTATTTTTTCATCCATGGCAAAAGGTTTTGAGTAAATAGTTTTTATTATTAAATTAAATTTTACATTTGGAAATGATAAGACTAATCTTTTAATGTCTGGTTTGATCTTCTTGAAATAATCATTTATATTAATTCCACTTTTTTGAATAACTTCTGTAATATAATTCTTCGGAGTTTTCTTGGGTCCCATTTATAAAGGATAAATTTTTATTAGGTATATTTTTTATAATTTATTTTCTAAGTAATACTCGTGTGGATAATTAGGATTTCTAAGTAGAAATTCTTGATAAGCTTGTTTATACTTATCTTTATTATTCATATAATACATTCGTTTTATAGGTTTATTACATTGTTTACATGCACATTTAACTCCAAATGGTTTGTCTTTTGCTTTGTGATATTCACTTAATAATTTATACTCATTACATTTTGTACAAATTTTTCCTTCTGTCATTTTTTAAGATAAATATTTTTATTATATTAAAAATGGAGCATCCAAAAATTTATTGTTTACGTTGTAAAAAGCATACTGAAAATGATTCAGTGAAACAAGTAACAGCAACTAATGATAGACAAATGTTAAAAGGTAAATGTTCTGAGTGTGGATCTAACAAAAATAGATTTATATCCGATAGAGAAAAAATAACAAATAAATTAGCAGATGAATTACATCATAGAGTTATAAAATCTTTTACAAAAAGACGTGTTTATGTTCATTCAATAGATCAAACATGGGCGGTTGATTTGGCAGATATGCAACAATATTCAAAACAAAATAAACACTATAAATATTTATTAGCTGTTATAGACGTTTTTAGTAAATATGGTTGGTTAATTCCTTTAAAAAATAAAACAGGAGTAACAGTAAGTGAAGCATTTAAAACATTATTTAAAGAAAGAAAACCGATGTTCATCTGGTCAGATAAAGGATCTGAATTTTATAATCGACAAGTAAAAGAATTGTTAAAAGATAATAATATAAAGTTATATTCAACTGAGAATGAAGAAAAATCCAGTGTAGTAGAACGATGGATAGGCAATATGAAACAACATATGTTTAAATATTTTACTGCAAATGAAACTACTAGATATTATGATATATTAGATAAATTAGTTGAAAATTATAATAATACAGTACATTCTTCTTTTAAAATGACACCTGTTGAAGCGAGTAAAGTCGAAAATGAATTAACAGTGTATAAAAATTTATATCCTGAAAATGATGAGAAAATTAAAAAACCTAAATTCAAAGTTGGGGATAGAGTAAGAATAGCAAAAAAGAAAGGTAAATTTGAAAAGGGTTATACTGCTCGTTGGACTAGAGAAATATTTGTAATTGAAGAAGTTTTAAATACAGATCCTGTTACGATTTAAAAGACGAAGAAATCAAAGATAGTTTCTAATGAACAAGAATTACCGATTACTGAGTGTTAGATCTTTTGCATTTTTTTTCACCTCTCCCTCCAACCCCCTTTCGTAATTTTTAGTACTCCCTTTTTTTTCATTTTTTCATTTTTGCATTTTTATCTTTTCTCAGGGGGCCCCTCTAGCGGGTGTTTTTTTGGAGCCTGAAAGTGGGTTTGGGATGGTGGGTTTGATCTCCCTGAAAGTGGGTTTGGGATGGTGGGTTTGATCTCAAAACCCACTTTTATTAGTCTAAGCCCAAACCCACTGGCTCACCGGTTTTTATTTTTACAGATTTTTCACTTTTCATTTTTACAATTTTTCTGAGGTCACTCTGGTAGGTGTTTTTTTTTTTTATGTGGGGTGAGCTAAAAAAATTTTGTGGGGTGGTCTGGAGAAGCTAAAAAATTTTTTAGGGGGTGGTCTGGAGAAGCTATTTTTTTAGGGTGGTCTGGAGAAGCTAAATTTTTTTTTTTTTGTGTGGGAGAGGCTTAATATACCATATTACTATCATATCAGGCCCTTAAATGACCATGTAATAGGTATGTCTCACGAATTTGGCGAAGTTATCTACCTTATTTTCAGCCAAAAGAACAAGCATACGATTTTCTACCAGATTCTGCATGGACAAATACATCATTTCTCTAATTCATGATCGCGATGAACCCAATCCATCTATCCCTCTTAGGGGGTGATTATATTGCTAGAACCACAGCAATGCGCATGCCAAGACAATGCACACAAACTTTGAACGTTTCCCAAAGGTCGTAATTGATGCTTTAAACTATGTAGGACTAATTATTAATATCGGAAAACTTAATCTGAGATGGAAATGTACTAGTGCTACGACCATATAACAACCATTTTTCCCGAAAAATTTTGTGTCTTATCATATGCGTTGTACCCATTGCCTTGCCCGTGGGCGTTGTGTTGGAAATTTAACTAGGATTTCTCACTGTGGGACTTCTAATTTCAAATTTTCCTTAAATCGTATTTGGAACAATCCGAGTTACAATGTGTATGTCTACAACCAAAAAAAAGTGCATGCCATCTTCCCAGAAGAGCGTTTCATGTAAAATAATGAGATTTCGCGGTGGAGCAGCTCCACTGTGTCCGGTTCCCCGTTTGACTGGATGTAACTGTCGAATTCGGACCATCGAAGATAAATTTGTGAATAATATGTGTCTTCCGTGAAGCTAATGTGAGCAGCCTTATTGATTAGAAACCGTCACACGAGATCTAGAACAACAACAAACCTGCACATGTGATACCCATTCCGCCATTTTCTTTTTTATCCTGAGCGGAAAAATTTCCTTATCCGGTGTGTTTGTTCCTTACCCTGCACGCTTGCCTTTACCAGTGTGGGGTTCGAGGGGGTCAAATTTATATAGGCGTGTTTTCGTGATGGGAAGCAACGTCTCCAGAATGACTTTAATACAGCTGGTATGTGGGAATGTGTGGCGGCGGTAAAACGACTCCCTGCCCTACATCATAGTGTAGATTATATTTTCTTGTCCTTTGGGATCATTGATTCCATTGTGGAATTTTGAAAATATCTGAGGGTCACTGATGAGGCCTTATTGGCCGAAACTAGCTAGTCTGGCCCAGAAAACATGTACACTCCATATTTTTAATTTCTGTGGTGTATTCGTTGCTTCCAAAGGATAACCCTTTTATAGAACATATTTAACATTACAGACGAGTATGTTTTTGTAAGTACTCTCTTTTTTGTTTTAATTAAAGTTGTAAGAAGAGACCTATCAGAGATTCAGCAAAAATCAATTTGTTAATAGATTTCACTTGAAACAGTTACTAACTTACGAGAACATACAACCTAAGTTGGGAGTATTCATCACGTAAACAAGTCCGTGGAATGAACAGCCCCTTAAACCCCACTTTATATAGAGAAAACTGAGGTGCACGGGGATATACATTATTTTTTTCTGCTCCAAGACATAGGTTGTGGGTACTCGTTAGAACCGCCTCAATGAGGCGGTTCTAACGAGCACTCACAACCTATGCTCGCAATATAAATAGAAAAATATTACCGATTTTCATCAGAAAAGTAGCAATTTTGTAGATGTGAAAAAATGCACTATATCTCACGGGTGTGTTATCGTAGTGAATAAGAAATATATCAATTTTTTTCTTGGAAAAATAACCGTTATGGAGACCTGAAGAATGTACTATGTCACCCGGGTGTTTTTTCGTGATCATTATGGCTTATCTAATATCTGCTCCAGACATGGATAGTGATACTCGTTGGTACCGCCTCGGTGAGGCGGTTCTATTGAGAACCAACACTCCATCATCAGGGTTAAAATAAGAGAAAATGTTCGTTGTTGTAAACTAATTTCCTTATACGTTTGCAAGAGTATGCTTTACACGAATGTGATGCGTTGAAATCAGAGAAAGAAAAGAGAATCACGTTTCAGATCATTACATTACGATAACATACACGTGCGACATAGTGCATTTTTTCACATCTCCAAAATGACTACTTTTCTGATGACAATCTGTGAAATTTCTGTTATTTTTACTTCAAACATAGGTTGTGGATAATCGTTAGAACCGCCTCATTGAGGCGGTTCTAACGAGTACCCACACCCTATGTCTATGAGCAGAAAAAGGAAAATAATGTATACCCCTAAACCAAAGTTGTCTCCATACAAAGTTGGGTGTAAGGGGGGGCGTTCATTTCACGGCTTGTTAGCGTGGTGGAAACCGTCGCAATTCTCTAAACATCAAATCAATCTCCCTATATAGGGGCTTTAAGAAATATATGGGCTGCATGATGCTTCCCTGCAGAGCTGAATCCGGCCCGCACACTAGTGCTGGTAGACCGCTTAGTGGATCTAAGCCCGTCCAGGAACCGCAGTGCGAGGCGGACCGTCCATGCTAATAAACCCTATTGGTTTCATTGGGCGACAGGGCTTGAGAAGTCATTTCATCTCAATGTCGGGTAAAAGTACCCCACAAAATTGGAAGCAACGTCTCCAAAATGACCTTTTCAGTGTTGAAGGGGACGTTAAACCTCACATCAAACAAAGTCTCCATATAAAGTAGGGTGTAAGTGGGGGTTCATTTCACGGCTTGTTAGCGTGATGGAAACCGTAGAAATTCTATAAACTTTAAATCAATCTCCTTAGGTTATGAAATGAGTTCCTGTTCAGCTCAGTTGAGATTTGTCCTGCTCATAAAGATTAAAATGCCAAAAATAGTTGGCATTTTAGTATTATAATGGCAACAAAAATTGGCATTTTAATATTTATGAGTTGGACAAATATGCTGAGCACGGAAACAGCATCAACAACAACAATATTAAATGCTAAAAGTTATAGAGGATCTTACATGAGTGCTCATGTATCATTGAATTTATTAAACGAGTTGAGGAAAAGGGATAAAATGCGACGCTGAACCGAGCATTTTATCCATTTTCTTCAACGAGTTTAATAAACTCAATAATCCATGAGCACGAATGCAAGATTCTATTTATCATATGCCATTTACACGATTTGTTTACAAAAGATGTTAATGTTCCGCCATTAGTAAAAACGACGTCGTAAAGGTACTGTACATGTAATGTTACAGGACGTATCTACCTAATTTGCATATTTAATCCACTAGTGCATTATCGAAAATATTACATGGCGTTAATACACTCTCAGACGCGACGTCATGTGATAAAAAAAATATTCGTGCTCGCTGTAATTTTGACATATTTAATAATGTGAAGTTTAATAACCTCAGTTTGACACACAAGCAATTTTCCAAAGTATCAGTTCAGATGTTTTATTACTAAATAGTCACGTTTTCAGATTAATTGCAGCTCACACCAGCTGCCGTAATAGTCTGATGATAAAAAAAACTCTTTGGAGCATACGTTTTCAATGTTTTTTTTTAATAAATAAAAAAAACCAATAGAAAATAAATTTTGACTCGAAAGCAGATTCACAAATTCGAGTAATGAACTCCCCTAGAAACCCCACTTAATATAGAGAAAACTGGGGTTTACAGGAGTAAACATTATCTTGATGCTTATTTCTGCTACAAAGCATGGGTTGTTGGTACTCGTTACATGGAGCACCAGCAACCCATGGTTAGTTTGTGGATAAAACAATTATCACAAACTTTCGGCAAGGAAAAAAATCGCGCGATTCCGCACGGATGTGTTAGCTTGCCATGTGAAGCCCAATAATGCGTGTTCGTAAAAAAACTGCCGGAAAACTTAGAATTTGGCATTTTGGAATCCACGTGTATGGCGTAAGTAGTGCTGCTTCACATTTTCATGGATACAAATTCCTTATTTCCAAATTAAAGCTGTATTTTCTTTCATAGGTTAGGGGAATTGGTACACCTTCAGGGGAGGCAAATCCTGCAAAAGTATTTTTGTCTCCCATATTAATTGGGGTCAACTCTTAAAGGAAAGAAGTTGCTCCTGATGAGTTGACCCCTTTTCCCGCAGAACAGAGCTTATAGAAAAACGAACAGAAAGTCCCGAAAGTTGTCTCTCTTTGAAAAATGGCGGTGTTCCCACTCCCCTTAAGCCACGACATGATAGAATGTTTTGCCATTTGCGAAAAATAAAGATACAGATCAGTCTGTGCGGACAGCAGTTAAGTGTTCACTGTTTGCTTCTCATCACGCTAACAAGTCCATGAAATAAACACCCGCTTACATCCCACTTTATATAGAGAAAACTGGGGTTTAAGGGGGTATACATTATTTTCCTTATTTCTGCTCCTAGACATAGGTTGTGGGTACTCGTTAGAACCGCCTCAATGTTTTGAGTAGAAATAGGAATAATATCACAAATTTTCTTCAGAAAATTGACCCTTTTGGGGATGAAAAAAATATACACTATGACGCACGGGTGTGTTATCGTAATGTTCCAAAATTACTAAGCACATAAAATCTTCAATGATGATGTCCACGTGCCTATCACTGATTTGCAGGAAATCCAGGTTACGGTTATAAATAGAAAGTAGCCGCGCTATGTGTGCAGTGCAAAGAATGCTTTTTGTAAAAAAAACATTGAATAAGTTTCAACTCCTGAGTCAACATTACGAAAACACGCCTATACAAATACATTGTGACCTTTATCGCCGAAAAAAAATGAAAATTGAAAGATGAAAAACTGTAATATTTTTCTTATTTCTGCTCATAATATTGTAACGGAACACCACCTGATCAAGCGGTACAGCTATTGATATGGTCAGGATGTGATGGTGGTGTTACAATAAATATATGTGGGTTCGACCTGGGTCGTACACTAAACTACCGGGAAGAGAATACACAGCCAGCCATTGCTTCAGTTTCTTAAATTTATTTTGTTACCCCTGACAATCGTGTGTGCAGTCTATAGTAAGCTATCTTATAAGGCTAAATTATATTTATGGCATAAGTGAACAGAACAATAGAAACAAATTACTGCAGTCGCACATTATAACACCTAATTCTGTTTGTCTCTCTCTCTCTCTCTCTCTCTCTCTCTCTCTCTCTCTCTCTCTGTGTGTGTGTTTCTCACAACCCAACTGTTACTGACATATCCTACTTACCTTTGGTATAGCCGTTCATCAACGATGCAGTATGTTCCACGTTATCTTTACAGGAGATGACCAATATAAGCCAAAGTGCTTTCTGTCAAATCCTGTTCTCATTTTGTTGTATTGTTCAATGTATGGTATTGTCATTCAATAAATACTGTTTAAACCAACCAACACCTAATTTAATAGAACGTCTAAGAGCATACATTCACTAACGACCTTAACTGTTCACATTAACCTAGAAAGGTTTTCTTCAAGATGTGCGTAAACATAACATTCTATCATTGCAAATGACATTGCACCAATTCATTGAACGTTGAGAGTCACACCAATTCAAGAGATTGGATTCCACCCAAATAGTTACATTAAACAATTCACCTAAATGGGCGCAATAACAATTTCACCTAAATGGGCGCACCGAGAATTCACCCAAATGGGTGCACCAACAATTCACCTAAATGGGCGCAATAACAATTCCACCTAAATGGGCGCACCAACAATTCACCTAAATTGGCGCACCAACAATTTCACCTAAATAGGCGCTCCTAAATGGACGCATCAAACAATTCGCCCTTATTATAGTACAGTCAAATCCAAGTCAATTACAACCCAGGTGTTACTAACAATCACTTCTGTAAAGCCCACAACACTGTAACAAACTGGGTTGGTATTGTTTACAATCAGCGCCCACGAAGGAGGTGTCCCTATCAAGGTGTACCAATCGGCCTCGGATTATTAGAATGTTTACAGAGCAAGTATTGGAACTATATTCGTTTATAAGGTGTTTATAAAACCATAGGGGATGGAAGGTGATATTATTAAATACGCTCAGCCAGAACAAAGATAGGCTTTACGTATGTGATTGCAAATAGTTGTATAACCCATTCTCCTTTGATTGACTAATGAATCTTTCCCTTACCATTGCCGTTATACAACGCAGTCTCTTAGAGAATAATAAGTTTGTCATCTAAGAAGAAATTCTTTACAGTTGACCTTGTGCTAACAATCAAAGTCAATTAAGAGGTATTCTTCAAGGTGCAAATTTAGACCCTCTGCAATTTAATTATAATGGCCACGCCTAGCTAGGTGGAACCTTTCCTATATAAGTGGAAGACACTAACAGCCTTTACGAGATCATATTTGTCATTCACATGTGATCTTGCAACAGCTAGACAGTTCACACGTTTTTACTAACAACATTTGACAAGAGATCAACACTGCATCGTCTCCACCTAAACCTCACCTAGATAGGCGCAAACCTCACCTAGATAGGTGAAATTACACGCCTAGGAAGGCGCATATCACGCCTAAATAGGCGAAATCCCCCTAGCTAGGTGATCTACTACTTTGAATAAAATTCCCATTAAACAAGATAGTTTACGTTTTAACACAGCCATTATGTTAACAATTTAGGTTACTTAACAGGCTTTATAAGGCATACCAAAGAGTAATTTCCTTTAATAGTCAGAACAAACTAGTCACTAACAATGTGCAATATTAAGTCCTTACTTGATACTGATAGAACGTCCTTTCCCAGCCAGGCGGAATTCATCTCAGATAGGTGCAAGTACAATTCCCTTAAAAACGCATAGAAATCGGATCTACTAATTCATAATACTCTACAAGTTGCTACAACATGTTTTGACAAACACAACAAACAGCAACTAGGTAGACCGTTGATGAAGTACCTTCCACCCATCCCGGCATGGACTTATTCAGCCTAGCTAGGTAAAACATTCTTAATTAGGCGAACTAACCATCCAAAGTCGATTTTACTGTATCCGAGCCAGGCAGATTCCTCCGAGTTAGGCATAAGGGAATGTTGCTTTAAAATGCATGATAATAAGTAACTAGCTCATAGACAGCCTAGAATTTGCTACACCGCGCTTTGAGAAGCGAACTACCCTGCAACAGCCCAAGCAGTCTGTTTTAAACATTCGCCCACCTCGGCTTCGCATCCCTCGGCGCAGCGTAACAAGGAGTATGCCTAGCTCGGCACAAAGCTCGACCTTAGCCAAAATTATCAACAAAGAGAGTATTCAAAGTTATGACTGCTTATGAAAAGCCATTAATTTATAATTAATTTATATAGATGTATTGATAACCTGTGCAAACGTCGCCTAAAAGTAAATAAATAACTAACTAAATGTTCCTCACAGATGGACGCATGTTTCGCCTAGACAGGCAAAACATTCGCCCAGATGGGAGTGCCGGGTCAACAAACAAGCAAACATAATTCAGACTCAGGCCTAGACAGTCTAAGCCACAACATACTTCCAATCTAGGCGAACCCAGGCGTGTTTCAGCTATGGCCTAGGTGCCTCAACTTGTTTTGGCAAAAGCCACAGCAGGTTGCTCGCAACAATCAGCAACACTGAACTCCAACCGAAACGCTCCTTATATACCCTCCAGGCTCGCGCTGGATGACGTTGTGCCTGGATGACGTCACATTCCTTACCATGCTACCAAGCATACGGAACGTTCGGTTTTTATGGTATGTTCAGTGCGCAGAGAGTTCGAACAGCTGAGCAAAAAGTAAACAAACATTTGATGGAAAATACTGTTTCAAATGCGAAAGTGTGAGCAAAAAAAAGAATATGGATACTAAAATAAACAATAGATATTCATGATTATATATGCACTTGGAGATGACATGGCTTTTTTTACACAGGATATACTCGACAAAGTTGGCACATGGTTTGCATCGGCTACGGCTACTTCGGACCGAAGATCGGTATGTACATTTTGTTAAAACATATAAATGAATCTAAACAACAATGAGAACATTTGTACATAGAATAACAGAGAATAGCCAGACGCCGTTACAACAGCCCCCTACCTTGAAAAGGCATGGACCCCATGTGGAATGTTATGTAAGTATACAGCTTGGAAAGTGGCAGTTGCATTTCTGCAATACATAAAACAATGAAGGAGGCAACTGGCTATTATCATTATTCATCCGTTAATATTAATTTTACACAAATTAATACTAGTACAACTTAATTTTTGTCTATAAAGTGGTCCATATTGTTGACACTTAACTTACGAATCAATTCACACACAAGTTCACCCACATCCGTTGAATAATCCTATACATGTATTTAATTTCACCATATCAGTTAAATTTCTGTTTCAATATTTCTTCTGAAGGTTACCCTTCCGAATAGTAACCATAAAAAGCAACTTGCTGGTGTCCGGTTACGAAGTCGGATTCACCTACCTGGATGACGAATGATCTCAAAAGTGGACCTCTTAGGCTCATTCAAAATCGGGGCAGGTGATCGTCTAAGAACAATTTAAGCTTAAATTATGGTAAACATTGCCTAAAATGAACACTAAACTGCTGGTTAACACACAGTCAAAAAAAGCCCATTATTCAGATAACACTGACAGGAAAATACAAATTTACATGGACATAGCAATAACACTTTCATACATACACCTTTGTATCCCTCTTTTAAAGCAACTGGATAGAAAGATATGGAAGATTAGCTACACGGTTCATGTCAATTAGCGGTCAAGTAAAGTTAAGTATCATGTCAAAAATATGATCTTGAATCTCAAAAAAATAATTCCAACATACAGTCTTGCATACAATCATACAGTACAGGTCTTGCAGTCACATAAAATGCCATGCAGCCATGAAAACAACGTTATCATAAAACCAGAAACTCAACTACCTCCTTCAGACTCACCAACCAGAACTTTAGTGACAATTGAGCATCCACTCAAAATAAAGGTTAGCGACTCATCTTCAGAAATATTTGTGTCTCAAGCAGACATTTCCAACTTGTTTTAACCATGCAAAAAGGCATTGCACACTTTTAACAAGAAATAAAAATAGTGAAAATCAGAGAATGTTTTCAGTGGCTGGATCTTTTTACAACCTTTAAGATTAAATAAAAATACCATTAGCCAAATTTGTCAAATGTAAAATAGAGTCAGGATATTCCTATAATCATAGAGACATTTTACAACTGTTTCCATGCAACTCCCTTATTTATTTTTGTATTATTTTTAATAAAGCTTTCCTAAAACTTTTTCCGTACAAGAACTTCATTACATTGTAAAATTCTTGCACAGAAATATCCTGGAGAAAAGATAATTGTTCAAGTTACAACCAGTTAATTAAACTATCTAACAACATCTAGCAAATGTCTGTAGAGGAAATATTCTTGGAAGATTATCATGATATGTGAAGAATACCTCAAGACTCTTCAAACAAATCATGTTAACTTCTAAAATTTTGACGAAAAGAATGTACTGCAATTGACAAGTGTTTATAAATTATCATTATGATAAAATTTGGTAACCAGATCTCTCGTTTTAAGTAATGTTATCTCCACAGACAGATGACTTTGGTTCTATATAATTCCACGAAAATACACTAACTATGCTTAAAGGGCTTGGTTCACAAATGCCTGTTAACTGCCCTGTAAATTCCTATGTGAGCAACCTGTTCAATACAAATTGATTTTCTAATTTTTGTAAACTATGACCTCTTGTGTCTCCGACAATGTAGGAAATAATCATCAAAACTGCCAATATCTGAATGAATTTTATGTAAAAATAGACACAGTCTACACCAAAATCGAACATTTTCTCCATATTTATCATAAAGAAATCAAGAAAAAAATATGAAGACATACATGCGACACAAAGATTTTTTGTTGAAAGCTCCGAAACTACAAGAAAAACATTTGATTAAATTTCCAAGGTGTCGAAGATGTGCCTTCATTGTTAAATTAATGGAAATGTACCCTGTCCCCCTTCCTAATTTGTACGAGGCTCGAGCTGTCTTTGCTGCCAACCAGCCAAAATTTAGGAGAAAAAAATGGATCAAGATCAAGGCAAAGAAAACGAGACCCATTAGAAGGTTTTGCCAATGATGTTTTATTTCTAACGCTATTGCTTGGCCAAAAAAACATGGTATTTTGGCAAGAACGCCGTTAACCAAACAAGGGACATTACTCTTACTGCAGGCCGCTGTGCGTCATTGGTTACGGATAAGAGACTTGAATCCATGTTACAAGTTCAAAATAGGTTTGCCGGACAACAGAGCCATTTACTATGTATATATTTTAGAGTTTATAGACCTTTGACATTCATAAAGGGTACAGTGACAGGCGATTTTGATTCTTTACTATGACAGCTACGTCACGTCTTTATCAATATCTATCTTAGTGTTAGATGATGACGTCATCAGTCACAATGGCCAAATGGTTACACACTTCGGTTAGCAGCTAAAAGGCCCCCGGTCCCATCCCCACTCCCGACATTTTTTTTTTTTTTTTTCATTTTTTTTTAAACTACTGTTATGCTTTGAAAAACACTTTTTATGCTTGGACCATTGTTTTCATTTTCTACAGTTTCATTTTCTACAGTTGATTTTATCTCGGACCCCTCAATACCGGTATTGATGGGTCCGAGATTTTATATATTTTTTTAATTATAACCATGCTACTAAATGGGGGAGTTTTGTGAATGTATTATGTTTCTCAAATGAAAAAAAAAAAAAAGAAACATCGGCCTCATCAGCATGAGAACAATGCTTTTGAGATGTTTTATTAAATATTCTAATGCAAGTTAACTTCTATTGTCGTCATCATCCTCACGTCTATCGGGTGCTTCAACGCAGAGCTTAAACGACCGCACATAAGTACAGGTAACTGTCTGTCCAGGCAAGGTGGTTCTAGTTGGACCATTCATGCATATAAACCCATTGGTTTCATTGGGCAGCAGGGCTTTGGGTGTCATTGCATCTCATTGTCGGGTAAAAGTCTCACAACGTTAGGAGCAACGTTGCCCTAACTAGTGTTGATGTGGACGTTAAACCTAAATTCAAACAAACAAGTCGTCAGCAGACCACATCAATGAGTTATGACAGCAAGTTGGTATACGATGCCCTGCTTGTTGAACCTGTGTTTTTAAAAAGACAAAGGGCAAAAAGATGCTCGTATGATAAATTCCATGTGTGATAATGTAAGTAGCTCAATAAACTGGATTCTGGGTTGAAGGAAATTCAAATGCGGGAATAAAGAGATGGAAATACTTGTCATATTTAAAATAAATTCATGTATAAAAAGTCATATCTATCATTAATGAATACCAAGTGTAACGGTTATGGGTAAATACCACTTCTATAGCCTTGCTGTAGGAGCCGGCTCTTTTAGCGACGCAAGTAGAGCGGTTGGCTTATTCACGAAGTTAAGCAACGGATATCACGGTTAGTACCTGGATGGTTGACCGTGTTGCTTGACTTCGTGGACGACCCGGCTAACGCTACACAAGAAAAGGACCGTCCCAAGGACTGAAATTTGGGGGACACCAGATAAAACCAGGACTGAATCAGAAGTACAACTTATTGTCTGCGTCCGGAGAGCCATGCGTAGATCCTCTTATCTGATAGTTGAACAATTTATACAACAGTATTCCGTGAGGTACGTTGTCGAGGGCCTTGACGAAGTCTATGTTGATCATGTCAGTCTGTTTGTGGCACGGTTTATGGCCCCATCCAGATTGCTCACTATATCATTGTAAAATTGAGCTAATTGAGTTTCGCAATACCTCTGACTTCGGAAAACATGTTGACAGTCAGCAAGAATGCTCTCAAAGGTTTGGTGCTTGTTGCTGTTGCTAACTAATATTTGCAACAGGCGTTTCCAGCCATAAAAAGAACATAAGAAGAAGCGCACAGCCCTGATTTTACAATGACATTTAACAATCGAATGTATGTTCAGTAAAGGAAGAAAATACAAGCTTCTCAGTTGTATTTCAGCAAAATATGTCCGAAATGCCAGATCACGACGTTTATTAGCTTTCTGTGTAATTGAAGTAAGATATATATTATTACATTGAAACGTTTTTGAAGTTAATGATTTTTCATTAATTTCTTCCTTCTTTCTTTCTAACTTAATGTAGCATAAAGTCAAAAATGCCTGCAACAAGAGGCCAATGGGCCACTATGCTCACCAGAGCTCAGATGAGCCACTGTGCTCACCAGAGTTCAGGTGAGTACTGCTCACTGAAAGCCATCTGTTTTATCAAGCAGAGGCAGACCCAAGCCAAGCACGCTTCAGATGAAATTTGAACCCATTCGACCCAGTGACTTCAGAGATGTTATTTGAATGTGCTGGCACCAGATGACATATGATAATGGACAAATGCCCATCCTATAAGTTCCCCAAGCAGCCTTCAGCTCTGGTCAGATAAAAAAAAAACAAAAAAAAAAAAACAACCAAACCTGTAATGACTAATATGGTTAAGATGTCTATAGTCTCAGATTTATGTAGCATATGGTTGCTGAGGAGCCCAATGTTATAAAGCGTATAGAGCATTCTGTGGTTTCTGAGGAGATGCTTATTTATTTATTTCCGTTTCCATGGCAGCCAATAAAAAGGAGCAGCAGTCTAAAATCATATGCCAAATAGAACATGGCTTAAGGAAAATTTCTATGAAAGTTTTGTCACCGTATCTGCAATGACTTGGTAGTTAATACAGTTTTTTATTTTTTCTAACTCTAAGTTGCCATAGCAACCAAACTAATGAGCCAAATGTCATAAAAAACATAACCTTTCAATCCCCCAGTTCAAGGATTTTACAGATGAAATTTGGACCCGATCGGCCCAGTGGCTTCAGAGGAATTGTGGTTAGAAAGTTTTGACGGAAGACAGACGACGACGGACAATTACCTATCCTCCTATATGCGTCCTAGGAGCCATTGGTTCTGGTGAGCGTAAAATAGTTTTACTTGAAGAAAAAGGTATATAATAAACGCGTTATAACTATGTCAACTTGATCTGCCGTTCATTATCGCATCTCGTGAAAGAGCCACACAACTTGATACAGTGCGGCAGATCAAGTTATGTAGTAATAATGTGTATTTAATGAACATGTGAAAACCCGTTCGTTACCGTGGCAACACAAATGTTAATGATATTTTGTTCCATATAAATTGTTGCAGAACCTGGAATGCATCTTCCTAGTAATTGCAAATATTTGTGTTAAATTTGTATGTTTTCTGACCACACACTGGATAAAATTTAATCAAACATGAAGTTTTCACCTGATGTTCTTTTGTTGCTATAGCAACCATACTACATAAGCTTGGAGCTTATTGTTGCCGTTTTTTAAGATACCACGCCATATACTGTTAACACAAAAGATTTTAACAATTTCTGAAACAGGGCCATTTTTGGCCTTTCGTGAACCAAGCCCTTTCTAACTTAGCGAATCTAATTCCATGGTCTTCTTTCAGTTGGTTTCGCGGTATTATAATGTCTCTCTATAAATAGTAATGAGGGTTTATGTTTATTTTCTTCAGAATTTCCTCCATTTTAGTCCATTTGCTGCAATTTAAAGTGTATAAATTTAAACGCGAGTTATACTTAGTTATAATGTAATTTCAATTGATCTGAAAAACTGGCTTAAACACGCTTTCTTTAATCGTGTATGGTTGACTCCATTCTGCGTCATCTTCCCGGGTATACTATCTTCCAACGGTTCATATGCCAATATGAACCAGTATCATTCAGTTCATGTATGTATATGGACTGGCAACATACAGTGATGCAGACTAACAACCATAGTCTGCCCTATACAACTCAGCAAAGTGCTACCTGCGTCTTCTAACTAGCTACTGGAGACTCTTTATTCTGAAATATTCACGTTCTTTCAGAAGTTCCAAGTTGTACTTTCTCATTCTTGGCAACATCGCCTGGTTGAAATTGCCACAATACTTGAAATTGCTCATAATTTTATGATGTGGAGCTTCCCTGTCTAAGAAGACGCTGTTTCCTTGCGGAACCAGACATTTCTGTGCAATAACTTAGCCATCACTGACTCAGGATCCTTCGTTGATGTAAGCATCTAGTCTCATATCTTTCTCCTCCAACATTTAGAAATAAGATGCAAACAATCTCTGTCATAACAAAAGCGTACGCATGAAAAGTCACAGTCCAATTTTACACCCATCTCTAGCCAGCAATAGTACAGTAGGTGGAATGAAGGCGCACACTCACGCATGTACGTCTAGTTGACATTTGCGCGGTGAGAAGCATGATCAGCGCTTAAACTTGACATACAGCATGCAAGAGAAGGTGAGAAAAAACTCAGTGGTTAATTTCTCTTGCCACCATAGACATGGTGTACATCAGCAAACACATTACCATCGACAGTCAGGTGAACAACTATTCCCCACATTCGTGGTCATCACAGCGCTAAGTACCAACAACAAATCTGTAAGCCAGACCAACAGTCTGATCACAGCCGTCACCAGCCTTGCATCAGGCCGCAGCAAATGTAAAATTATCGATTGTTAAAACTATGATGTTGTTGCTTTATGTTAAAGATAATTTAACTAATCACTGCTTTCATTTCTCTTTTCAATGCATGGTATAAATTTAAAGTATAATTTAAAAATATGCCTTCTATTTCAGGTTAGAGAAGATAAAGCATTCACCTTCAGCAACTCGGATGCTTCTTCTGCGTGTTATTGTCAGCCGGGACAATCAAGGGTACAAACATAGACAGTGGTCAGCTTTAGCAACATGCAGTGTGTGCAACAACATTCAGCACAAACTGCTTTTAAATACAACTTGCAGTGTATGCAAACAATATTCAGTGCAAACGGGCTATCAATCCAACCAGCATGTGCATAAACAGCATTCAGCACAAACTGGTTATAAATACAGCTTGAAATGTGCGCAAACAACATTAAGAAAAAAAAACCTGTCATAAATACAGAGACATCACTATCTCAGTCAAACATTAAGTATGTCTATAATCTAATACAAATTATTATGCGTAGAGCGTAGAGTTGAATGCAAATAGAACATCTTACGTAGCTCTCAGTTAGCTTTGTAATAAAGTTTGTGATCTTTAAAGTGTATGTCTTCAGACAGAAGCTCCACTAAACCAACAGTGGACTGACAATCACAATCACACATGCTGCTTATGTGAAGTGTTTCATTTCTTTGTCTATTTTTATTTGGTTTTTCTATGTCGTTTTGGCTAGAAGTAAGAAGTATTTGATTTTGATAAAAATTAAGACAACCATATTGTTGGCACAGGTTAATGTAATAGTTGACGGTCTTACACTATCAATAGGGTATATTAAATTCTGCTTGTATATATAGGAAAATGACTGTTTTTCACTAATTACATTGATATATATGTTTGTGTTTTTGTTGTCTTATCATTAAATCACTCTGCCCCAAAATTAGGCTTTAGTTTGCCATGATGAACAATCCATGGTTCATCGCTGAGGTTTCGTGAATAGATTACTTTTATGCTAGCATCAGTAGTAATGTATGTTCATTCGAGCACTTTTGAGTGTCAGAGGTATATGATGAGATCATGTTTTGTATAGAGCTCACCCATGCTATCAAATTGAGGTCCTACAATAATTCTGGTCTTGTCCATACCCAGGAAATTGCATACCTTCTGGAAAACTTTGGACTCAAATTCTACCCTCAGTCAGTATGCCATTGCAGTAGCACACCAAATATAGATATAAATCGTTTCACTTATTTCGAAGCAACATATTTTGCCTCTTGTGTCTTCAAAGGTATTGCATCAACCAATTTCGTGAAATAGCAGGAAACAACCATATGATATATATTTATTTTATGACTGGATCACGTGTATCCAATGCGTGCATTGGATATCCAACATTGTATTCCAGCAAAAGGTGCATTTGCATTCTGTGGGACACTTTTCTGGACCCAAAGGTTAAGCACATTCTACACCAATACGATGCATCTATGTGCATATTGCACCAGCATTTGAACCTCTTTCTGATTTTATTATGTAAGTTTTACGTCTGCCTTAGTGTCCACCAGGAATATTTTCATATGACTGGTGAAAGACTTCTTATCGAAAAACAGCTATTGAGCATCATCTCCAACATCTGTGATCGTTTCTTATATGTTAATCCTCATTTTTCTTTATGCCAATAGGCTATCATTGCGTTCAGTTTTACTTTAAATAAGCAGACATTCGCCACCGTAGACCAAATAGGTATAAAACATCTCCTTTTCATTGTAACAGATTTCTCAAAACATCATCATCTTCCTGTTTTGAACTAATATATTCCTGTGTAATACCATACTGTTCCTATGTCTTACCACAGGAAGAAGTGGATTGGCCAGATCCACAAGTTTGCTGACTAACACAAACATAATCGACATGTGCTGTGTTTACAACCCTGATCAGATTGAAGACTGACAGAGTTTTAGGCGCCTGTACCAATCATATTCTCGTAATGACCCTGCAGTGTCATAACGAGCCTTATCTGTTGTTGTCACGCCAGCATGAGCAACATTCAACTCAACCGGATAATCCCCAGTCTCTCTCAAACTCCCAAACCGTGTCCCATCTTCAAAATGATTCAACCAGTCTTCTTTTACTTTTGGTCCTTTGAGATCAGCGTGAATATTCTGAGAAATCAGAAATAAATTATTGGTTTAGACTCATATTCTAGACAGGTTTTTAATTATTTGGACCCCATTTTGATTTATATCAGTCTTTGAATCGACTGCCTGTTCGAAATTCGCTAAATTGCAGTATGTTTCCTCTGGCTTTATTTGCCGGATCATTACAGGGTCACTGATGAGGCTTTATTAGCCGAAACTACGTAGTATGACCCATCTTCTTTCTTATGAATGTTTTCATTGCTCTTAAAGGAACTCATTTTTGATTTTTATTTCCATATAACAAAAATAATAATAATATACAATAATATGCATGACGACTTTTGAGAATTTAGTGAGCTTCTGCATCCAAACCATCGCATACAGAATTAAGCGTTGCATGAGTGAAGTGAGGAACCCCGAACTGGGACATTCCATGTAACAACTCCGAAGAGAGCACCTCTGCTGCTCCAGGTTCTAAACTAATGGAAGTGTGCGCCTCACCACCACGGAAATCATCGTCAGCTATACTGGGCCCATTAAACTCAGGATCCTTTTCCTGTTCAACAAAAGAAACACTTTGTGTTTCTGGATGGTACCATCACTAAATAGAGTGGCAACATGGTCACCCCCATCATTAGGGCAAGCAACATCATGAAGAACACTCCACATGCAGGGCAGTGTGACTTCCTCGTCATTCCCGATATTGTCTTCTTCCAACAACTTTGTCAACCCTGATATTGCCTGCTGCCAAGGCGACTCTCTACACAGCACTAATTTTCCCCGCATTTATTTAAGTCAGCCATCTTCTCCGGAGAATATCTTCTTTCACAACGATCACAGTATATTCATTTATCCATATGGCACGGTCTACGTGGCATCAATATAGCACTGTTGTGCACTCAACCCGCATGGTGCACTACATTAAAGGTGCATGTTTTTAAGGTCTCATCTAATAATGTTTTAATCCCATGCTATTGATCGGTTGTACTTGGAAATGTTAATCGATCAAATAATGTTGTTTCACTGCTATAACACAGCTAATAGTTCTTTCTTACTTGTACCAATTTCTTTGTAGCTTGTGCCAGCTCTGGGATGGTCACCCTTGCTTCGAGCTTTCGACCCACACAGCGTCTTGTAAACAGACTTGTTCATTGAACATAATCTGTGTGCAAGCTTCTCAACAAGAGTGTTTTAATCACGTCTATGATCATAGCCAAGCACTTACAAGAGAGCGGGTATCACCCGTCAAACAACTTCTCAGTTACAGAGATATTTCTCTATACTGGCAACCATAAATCTGACTGGTATTCTCGAACTGCGGTAAAATATCAGCAAGCTCTGTTCTCATCATACATCTCGTTATTTGTATTTTGTTGTAGGGTAGAGGGCGTGTTGATGTGTGTCTCATCATTTAATTTAAATAAACTGTTTGCACTTGCCTTAGTAGCATTCACTTCCCTAGTAGAATAGTCCAAACACCAGGATTTCAGCAAATTATTTTCAAGGTTGCCAACTACAGAGGACCAAAGGCTCAAACAACCATACAAGCGTACCAGCAAGTCAACCATAAGCCAGCTTTCCCTGTAGCTAACAATGAAACTTATCCAAACATATATGACGATGTTAATTTCAGTTCCTGTGACATTTTCTAATACAAAAATCCTTTATTAGCATCCCACTTCTGACACCAAATTGTAACGGAACACCACCTGATCAAGCGGTACAGCTATTGATATGGTCAGGATGTGATGGTGCTGTTACAATAAATATATATGGGTTCGACCTGGGTCGTACACTAAACTACCGGGAAGAGAATACACAGCCAGCCATGGCTTCAGTTTCTTAAATTTATTTTGTTACCCCTGACAATCGTGATTGCAGTCTATAGTAAGCTATTTTATAAGGCTAAATTATATTTATGGCATAGGTGAACAGAACAATAGAAACAAATTACTGCAGTCGCACATTCTAACACCTAATTTAATAGAACGACTAAGAGCCTACATTCACTAACGACCTTAACTGTTCACATTAACCTAGAAAGGTTTTCTTCAAGATGTGCGTAAACATAACATTCTATCATTGCAAATGACATTGCACCAATTCATTGAACGTTGAGAGTCACACCAATTCAAGAGATTGGATTCCACCCAAATAGTTACATTAAACAATTCACCTAAATGGGCGCAATAACAATTTCACCTAAATGGGCGCACCGAGAATTCACCCAAATGGGCGCACCAACAATTCACCTAAATGGGCGCAATAACAATTCCACCTAAATGGGCGCACCAACAATTCACCTAAATGGGCGCACCAACAATTTCACCTAAATGGGCGCTCCTAAATGGACGCATCAAACAATTCGCCCTTATTATAGTACAGCCAAATCCAAGTCAATTACAACCCAGGTGTTACTAACAATCACTTCTGTAAAGCCCACAACACTGTATCAAACTGGGTTGGTGTTGTTTACAATCAGCGCCCACGAAGGAGGTGTCCCTATCAAGGTGTACCAATCGGCCTCGGGTTATTAGAATGTTTACAGAGCAAGTATTGGATCTATATTCCTTTATAAGGTGTTTATAAAACCATAGGGGATAGAAGGTGATATTATTAAATACGCTCAGCCAGAACAAAGATAGGCTTTACGTATGTGATTGCAAATAGTTGTATAACCCATTCTCCTATGATTGACTAATGAATCTTTCCCTTACCATTGCCGTTATACAACGCAGTCTCTTAGAGAATAATAAGTTTGTCATCTAAGAAGAAATTCTTTACAGTTGACCTTGTGCTAACAATCAAAGTCAATTAAGAGGTATTCTTCAAGGTGCAAATTTAGACCCTCTGCAATTTAATTATAATGGCCACGCCTAGCTAGGTGGAACCTTTCCTATATAAGTGGAAGACACTAACAGCCTTTACGAGATCATATTTGTCATTCACATGTGATCTTGCAACAGCTAGACAGTTGACACGTTTTTACTAACAACATTTGACAAGAGATCAACACTGCATCGTCTCCACCTAAACCTCACCTAGATAGGCGCAAACCTCACCTAGATAGGTGAAATTGCACGCCTAGGTAGGCGCAAATCACGCCTAAATAGGCGAAATCCCCCTAGCTAGGTGATCTACTACTTTGAATAAAATTCCCATTAAACAAGATAGTTTACGTTTTAACACAGCCATTATGTTAACAATTTAGGTTACTTAACATGCTTTATAAGGCATACCAAAGAGTAATTTCCTTTAATAGTCAGAACAAAATAGTCACTAACAATGTGCAATATTAAGTCCTTACTTGATACTGATAGAACGTCCTTTCCCAGCCAGGCGGAATTCATCCCAGATAGGTGCAAGTACAATTCCCTTAAAAACGCATAGAAATCGGATCTACTAATTCATAACACTCTACAAGTTGCTACAACATGTTTTGACAAACACAACAAACAGCAACTAGGTAGACCGTTGATGAAGTACCTTCCACCCATCCCGGCATGGACTTATTCAGCCTAGCTACGTAAAACATTCTTAATTAGGCGAACTAACCATCCAAAGTCGATTTTACTGTATCCGAGCCAGGCAGATTCCTCCGAGTTAGGCATAAGGGAATGTTGCGTTAAAATGCATGATAATAAGTTACTAGCTCATAGACAGCCTAGAAGTTGCTACACCGCGCTTTCAGAAGTGAACTACCCTGCAACAGCCCAAGCAGTCTATGTTTTAAACATTCGCCCACCTCGGCTTCGCATCCCTCGGCGCAACGTAACAAGGACTATGCCTAGCTCGGCACAAAGCTCGACCTTAGCCAAAATTATCAACAAAGAGAGTATTCAAAGTTATGACTGCTTATGAAAAGCCATTAATTTATAATTAATTTATATAGATGTATTGATAACCTGTGCAAACGTCGCCTAAAAGTAAATAAATAACTAACTAAATGTTCCTCACAGATGGACGCATGTTTCGCCTAGACAGGCAAAACATTCGCCCGGACGGGAGTGCCGGGTCAACAAACAAGCAAACATAATTCAGACTCAGGCCTAAACAGTCTAAGCCACACCATACTTCCAATCTAGGCGAACCCAGGCGTGTTTCAGCTATGGCCTAGGTGCCTCAACTTGTTTTGGCAAAAGCCACAGCAGGTTGCTCGCAACAATCAGCAACACTGAACTTCAACCGAAACGCTCCTTATATACCCTCCAGGCTCGCGCTGGATGACGTTGTGCCTGGATGACGTCACATTCCTTACCATGCTACCAAGCATACGGAACGTTCGGTTTTTATGGTATGTTCAGTGCGCAGAGAGTTCGAACAGCTGAGCAAAAAGTAAACAAACAAAATACTGTTTCAAATGCGAAAGTGTGAGCATAAAAAGAATATGGATACTAAAATAAACAATAGATATTCATGGTTATATATGCACTTGGAGATGACATGGCTATTTTACACAGGATATACTCGACAAAGTTGGCACATGGTTTGCATCGGCTACGGCTATTTCGGACCGAAGATCGGTATGTACATTTTGTTAAAACATATAAATGAATCTAAACAACAATGAGAACATTTGTACATAGAATAACAGAGAATAGCCAGACGCCGTTACAATATAGATTGTGGGTACTCGTTAGAACCGCCTCATCGAGGTTCTAACGAGCAGTCACAACCTGTATTTGCAGTATAAATCAGAAAAGTAGCCATTTTGGAGATGTAAAAAAATGCACTATCATTACGAAACACGCCTATACCAATACATTGAAACCTTTATCGCCGAAAACAATGAAAATTTAAAGATAAAACATTGTGCTATTATTCTTATTTCTGCTCTAAGATATAGATTGTCGGTACTCGTTAGAACCGCCTCGATATTTTTCTTATTTCTTCTCTAAGATATAGATTGTCGGTACTCGTTAGAACCGCCTCATCGAGGCGGTTCTATCGAGTACCCACAATCTATATCTAAAAGCAGAAATAAGAAAAATATGGTTTACCCCTGTAAACCCAATTTTACTATATAAAAGTGGAGTTCAAGGGGGTCAAATTATATAGGCGTGTTTTCGTGATGACCCGATGAAACATCAACAGTGCCGACAATTTCTTTTACCGTGAACCATGCATCTTGTTTGACCATATATGCCACAGCAGCAACATTACGTGTAGCTTTTGTAACAGCTTTTCTGGGCTGACGGGCACTGAGCTCATCTTTCAGGTCAGTTTAACCACCTTTAATTTTTAAGCCATTTAAGAAACAACAGATTCCCGTGTATCTGACATAGTTCACTGTATATATGTAAAACTGAAACATTCAGACTAACACGACCTTTAATGTAGGCGTGTTTGGTTTTCCATTATGCAAACAGTAAAGGTTGAGTGTATATGAGTGATTGATTTGATTGATTGAGGTCTAATGTCCCCGTCAACACTATATAGGTCATTTTGGAGACATAGCTCCTGATTTTGTGGCACTTTTACCCGACAATGAGATGATTTGACATCTCAAGACCTGCCGCCGACACGCAACACTTTGCCTGGATTCTAAGCAGTTTACCAGTACTCATGTGCGGTCGGTTTCAGCTGTGCGTGGAAGCATCATGCAGCCCAATCTATTTCTCCAAGCCCCGATGAGCGGAGGCCGTATATGAGTGAACAACTTTCAAAAAATTTTGAAATACTGATGGATTCAACCGATTGAAGATTCACGTCCCCGTGAAATCAACCATTATGAAAACACGCCTATACAAATACATTGTGAATTTTACCACCAAAAAAATGAAAATATTCAGATGAAAAATGTCGATATTTTTCTTTTTTATGCTCAAAACATAGATTGATATTTACATTTCCAGTGTAAAGTCTAATGTAAACCTATAGAAAACGATTGCGTTCATACGTCAATGAACGCATCGAATCACATGATTTTCAGTGACGTTAAATGACGTCATTCTAAACCATTGTTCTCTACGGGCGTTGATGACGTCATCGCTGCTCCGCTCTTTGTAGAAAAACAGCGTGTAAATGTTTTTCAGCTTTAAAAGTTTGCCCTACAAGCATTTTTTCGCCCAGTGATGAGGGGCAAATAATGTAAATATAAAAAATAAACTTAATTTTTCTGCTTTTCATGAAAGTATGAACGACAGTGGGTCGCTAGCAAAGTTTACATGAACCCCTTTGGGGTTCATTTACTTTGCACGCGACCCACTGCGTTCATACTTCCATGAACTGCAGAAAAATAAATTTCATTTCTTAATTGATACGCATTAGAACCGCCTCGATGAGGCGGTTCTGACGAGTACCACAATCTATATTTTTGAGTGGAAACAAGAAAAATAATGTATACCCCTGCAAACCCCAGTTTTATTATATAAATGTGGGGTTTAAGGGGGTCAAATTTATATAGGCGTGTTTTGGTGATGACACTTACAGCCATTCGGTGTTTTAGGCCATTGGTGACACAATTCAATGAACGCCCGAACTCCAGGCCCCGAGGTTATACAATTTTTCTGATGCTCAACTCACTTGAGTATGAAATTTATCCTGCTCATGAATTTTGAAATGCCAATTAATGCTGCCTGATAGTAGGAAAAGTTGCCTGATTGTTTGTATCTTAATAGTAATATGAGCATTACAAAATTCATGCTCACATGAGTTGAGCATGGAAAAATGTTTTATATCCTCGGGGCCTGATCACTAGTCAGACGCGCAACCGACTGAGCTATAGAGGCCGGTTTTACGTACCGGTCAGTATGGAACGAACTTTCGATATAAGGGAGACAACTGTAAAGCTGTTAGAATGTTAGCTTATTCAAAGTTGCTTGGGACATGGAACTATCATCACGAAAACTCACCTATACAATTTTAACCCCATTAAACCCCACTTATATACATTGAAACTGGGGTTTACAGGGGTATGTATTATTTTTCTTATTTCTGCTAAAAGAACATTCATTGTGGTTACTTGTTAGTTTATACTAATTTATTTTAGTTCGATTGCGATGAAAGCTTCAAGCTTATTGAATCGCTCTCGAACACTCATTCCGGGTGTTTTCACGCGCGCGAGAGAGAGAGGCAGTGGCTTGTACACCACTGCTACCCATTTATACCTGGGTGGGGTGGGGCAGTGTCATTACGTGTCTTGCTCAAGGACACACCTCGATACCGGTGGCCGGATTCGAACGCACAACCTCTCGATCATGTATCGAACGCGCTAACCACTGCGCTATCGAGGCCTTAGCGGTTCTAACGAGTACCCACAATCCATGTTTTGAGTGGAAATATGAAAAAAATATTAGAATTTTTCATCTGAAACTGTTAATGTTTTGCTGGTAAAATTTTCAATTTATTTGAATAGGTGTGTTTTCATTATGAGGTACTGACAGATGCATTGACTGTTTTAGGTTGAACGACACATCAACCCTTGTGGGCCATTTTGTGTCGTCACCCAGAGAAAAGGAGAAGAGATAGAACAGGAGATGTAAGTTAGGAACAGGGCAGAAACAAGTGTTGAAACAGAATACACCCCCTCCCCTCTCTCTACCCCGAAAGGACAGCAGATCTAACGCCCCAGCGACATAAAATCTACTATATCATCACGAAAGCACGCCAATATAAATTTGACCCCCTTTGAACCCCACTGTTATATAGTAAAACTGTGGTTTACAGGGGTAAACCTTATTTTTCTAATTTCTGCTCTAAAATATAATTTGTGGTTTCTCGTTAGGCGGTTCCAACGGGTACCCACAATCTCTGAGCAGAAATAAGAACACTATTCGCCATAACATTTTCGTTTTGTCGGCGATAAAGTTTACAATGCATTAATATTTTGTATCGTGACCATGTGATAGTATTATATAATACGCATGCTGATAGTCTAGAAACTGTTATCGTTTACGTCTAAATAAAATTCTGTTCTGTTCTGTTCTGTTCATTTGTATTGGCGTGTTTTTGAAATTCCAAGAATAGAAAAAAACCTTACAAACCTCACTTTTCATATAAGTGTTTATATAGGTATACACTTTTTTAAAACAAAGATTGTTTGTACTAGTTAGAAACGCCTGGTTGAGGCGGTTCTAATTAGCACCACAATTTGTGTTTGAAGCGAAAAAGAGATAAATATCACACATTTTCATCAGAAAAAAACACACACACACACACACACACAAAAAAAAAAAACGCCAATTTTGGTACCAATGTCACAGGGGCGTGTTATCGGGCAACAATTTTATATGTTTCGTACTTAAATAACGCGAATAACATTGGGACTAGAGATAGGGGAAAACTTTCCCAAAATATCCAAATACATGTTTATTGATGTTTGGAGCTATCGGAACTCAAGAGCGAGTTCGAACGAACCATCAGTGTCTTTGAGTTATTGAAGTGGCACTGTAGCCCCAAGCACGACTGTTGGCAGACGACATTTAAAATGAGTCAGCGCAAGTCAAAACTATAGAAGACTCAGATCAGCCTGCACATCCATCAGCAACAAAAGTTTTCGGTCAACTTTCTTTGAATATAATTAGTCTGTAGGCTGTAGAGGGATCAGCGAAGATTCTGATCAGGCTGCATGGATGCGCAGGTCCGCGCAGCCAGCTTCAATAGTAACATAAGTCTAAGAGTAGGTTTTGTCGCGTGCAGTCTCAAATATCTTAGTTTTGTTCAAAAAAGATAAGACTGATCATCTGCCCGGCAGGAGTTTCACATAAGTTTTCCCCATTATGTACGATAACATACAACAGTCATGTTTTTGTTTGTTTGATTTGAGGTTTAACGTCCCCGTCAACACTATGGTCATTTTGGAGACGTTGCTTCCAATTTTGTGGGATTTTTACCCGACATTGAGATGAAATGACATCTCAAGCCCTGTCGCCAAATGAAGCCAATAGGGTTTATAAGCATGGACGGTCCGACTCGCACCGCTTTGCCTGGGCAGGCTTAGATCCTCTTAGCATATAACATACATATACCCGTGTGCAATGTCCAGGTGATTTTATATAATAGTAATAATAAATTGACCCGGCTCGCATAAAGGGACGAGTTGGGTGCCCTATATCGAAATTTTGTTTTATGTTTCAGTGGATAGGCAAGTCTTAGAGGATTAAAAAAATATTAAAATGTTGATGGTTTCTCTACCATGTAGGGGTTCAAAATATCGGACAACACTTGTTGTGTTTTGACAGTCATATTTTCGCGGCATCAAAAGTCAAATACTGTTCCAAAGGAACACAACTTATATTATATCAAATAACAGACAGGCTGGCGGGAAGAAATGTAAAAAATAAAGCCTGAAAGTAATGACTGAGATGCAAGTACCTGCTTATCGCGCGACTGAAATTAATGAATAATGACGTCAACTTCGAAACGCAATTTCTTAAAATGACTTCATCCACCCAACCCGTCCCTTTTCGTCACCACAGGTTGTGGGTGTTCGTTAGAACCGTTTGGGTGGCTTGGTGAGGCAAAGGTGGCGTGTATCTCATGTCACTGGGGCGTACAAATGATATTGGCCTGCTGTTTTTGCAGCAGGTAAGGATAGAGAGGGAATGTTTCATTTATTCTTACAGTAGAACTTCGATGGCTCGAACACCGATGGCTCGATTACCATGGCTGAGTCGAACCCGTTCTTGAGCCCCTAGCGAAATCCTCTACATAAGAAATAGTGGAGGATAATTACGGAGATTTTAGTCTTTTATCTTGCAAATGTATGTTGTGTGTACTCAATAGAGTCGCCTCGATGAGGCGATTCTAATGAGTACACACAGCATACATATTCATTATAGAACACCGAAAAGATGTCTAAAAGTATCACGTTATGCCTCCTGGCAGTAATCCTCAGTGGCTCGAACTACCCCTGTCTCGAACAGATCTTCGAGGTCCCAAAGGTGTTCGAGCCATTGAAGTTCGACTGTATTTGTTTTTCACTTTCATTCATATTCCTCCTTCTTTCCCCTGTCCCTTCTGCTATCTCTTTTTTCCTTTTTCTCCATTTCTTCTGGAGACGAAACAAAATGACACTCAAGGGTTTTCGTGTCGTTAAACCCAAACATAATCAATCTATCGTTAGAGCCGCTTCCTTGATGCGATTCTAACGGGTATACATGCACTCACAATCTATGTTTTCAATTCAAAATAATGGTTACCCCTGTAAACCCCACTTTTCCCTTTATAAAGGGGTGGTGGGGGCAGTGATGTTCATAAGGCATAAAAATAGCTTTAGTATTTTTTATTAACATGCTGAAAAAATTGTTCTGTAGGTAGGAGAAACTTAACAAAAAAAAAAAAAAGCAGGGTCGGCCTTGTATTTTTTATGTGTTTTGGTTTTTCTACACGTTTTTTGTTAATACAATTGTCATGTTGAGACTTGCACTGCATATCATGATTTATTTTAGATGCTCATAAATGTCAGCTCTGTATTTGGAAGGTCCTAAATGTCAAAAACTACAAAAATATAATTAAAACGCGAAACTACTCTGGGAAAATGCAAAGACCACACTGGGTAGGGTCGAAACTGAAAAAAGTAGGGTCGGTGTTTTAACTTTTTGATGAAAATAGTAGAGTCGGGGATCAGAAGCAGGGTCAGTCCGGGTTAGCGGAAACACGGCTATTTTTGTAGGCCTAACACGGACTTACTAACCTGATGCTGAGAATTGATATAAACAAACAGAGGGTTAGGATTTATTTAAGGCTTTAAGAATAATTTGCACTAACTTTGATGCTGTTTTTACCTTTCCGTGACACACTTGTCATGACGGAATGATCGAAGACACAAATTCGCTTGGCGGGGCTCATATACATGTAGCAACGGAAGAGTCCACTAGAATACAATGGGCTAATACAGATATTCATATCGAGTTACATATTTTTTTTTTCTTGTAATAAAGGGCATCTCAGACGTCATAATGTTGGATCGATTGTTTGTCAATAGACCAAACGTTACTAAGCACAGAAGCTCTGCAAGCTAATGTCCACGTGACTACAACTGATTTGTAGGAAATCCAGGTAACAGAGAAATCAGAAATAAATTATTGGTTTAGACACATATTCAAGACAGGTTTTTAATTTTTTGGACCCCAATTTGATTTTTATCAGTCTTTGTATCGACTGCCTATTCGAAATTTGCAAAATTGCAGTATGTTTCCTCTGGCTTTCTTTGCCGGATCATAACAGGGTCACTGATGAGGCTTAATTAGCCGAAACTACGTAGTATGACCCATCTTCTTTCTTATGAATGTTTTCATTGCTCTTAAAGGAACCCATTTTTGATTTTGATTTTTCACTTCTGAAGAGCATATTAATGATACTTTATACTCATATTATAGACAGGTTTTTAATTATTTGGACCCCATTTTGATTTATATCAGTCTTTTTATCGACTGCCTATTCGAAATTCGCAAATTGCAGTACGTTTCCTCTGGCTTTCTTTGCCGGAACATTACAGGGTCACTGATGAGGCTTTATTAGCCGAAACTACGTAGTATGACCCACTAAATAACTGTACAAGAAGTGAAAGACATTATTGATTCTGTGTGTCTAAACAAGGCATCTGGACCGGATTTGATAAGTCATAGAATGCTTAAAGGTGTCTCTTCTGCCATTTCCGTACCTCTGTCTATGATGTTTAATCGTTTTCTTCAAGAATGTGAATTTCCAGATGAGTATAAATCCTCTCTGGTCATTCCTCTTTTTAAGAAGGGTGAAAGTAATTTGCCAACAAATTATCGCCCCGTGTCACTCCTAAGCTCAGTAGGAAAAATAATGGAAAGAGTTGTTTTTAAGCATATATATAACTTCCTTAATGAAAATAACCTCATCTATAAATATCAATCTGGTTTCTTACCTGGTCATTCTACTACTTATCAATTAGTTGATATCTTCCACCTAATTTGCCAATCTTTTGATGAAAAGCAGTACTCGTGCATGGTCTTTTGTGATATATCTAAAGCCTTTGACCGTGTTTGGCACACAGGCCTTTTATTCAAACTTCGCCAAAATGGTATCAAGGGCCCTCTCTTGACTTGGATATCTAATTATCTGTCTAACCGCAGACAAAAAGTGCGTGTCAACTCCTCTGTCTCTGATGTTAAGCATGTGTCTGCGGGAGTTCCACAAGGTTCTGTGTTGGGTCCGTTGTTTTTCCTCGTATATGTTAATGATATAACGAACAATCTTTTAAGTTTGACCCGGCTATTTGCAGATGATAGCTCTCTTTTCGTCTCTGCACCTAGTGTCCAAGATATTGAAGGTATCCTTAACCATGATCTATCTGTCATACTTCTTTGGGCTAAGCAATGGCTAGTAACTTTTAATCCACTTAAAACAGAAGCCATCATGTTCTCTCTGAGACGAAATCATGCTATGCCAAATTTACGTTTTGACAATACGGATATAGAATTTGTAGATTCTCATAAACACTTAGGGGTCACTTTATCTTGTAATGGACAGTGGCACACGCATATCGAAAATATTTTGAAGTCTGGGTACAAGGTTTTAGGGATGATGAGACGACTGAAATTTTCATTTAGTCGCCAAGCTCTTAACCAAATGTATTTTTCATATCTAAGGCCGTTGCTCGAATATTCATCTATTGTTTGGGATGGGTGTACCAATCAAGATCGCGATGCTCTTGAAAAGCTACAGAACGAAGATGCCCGGGTGGTCACTGGCTTAACTAGATCAGTCTCATTAATAAACCTATATAATGAGTGTGGATGGGCAAGTTTAGCAGAGCGCAGAAAATATCAAAAATTATGTTTCATGTACAAAGTTGCGAATGGACAGGCGCCTGAATATCTATCGCAACTTATGCCACCTTTGGTGGGCGAAGTCTCTAGTTATCACTTAAGAAATTCTTCAGATCTTTCTAATTATTATACTCGAACAGAAACTTTTCGTAAGTCCTGCATGCCGTCTTCTGTTTCTTTATGGAACGAGTTAACGCCCGAAGTGAAACGGTGCGATTCATTTTCTAACTTTCAGTATAAACTTAAACTGCACTTATTTGGTTCAAGAAAAATCCCTGAATATTTCCATAAAGGTAATCGTTACCTTAGTGTATTGCAGGCAAGAATAAGGAACAACTGCAGTAATTTAAACCATGACCTTTTCCGAAACCATTTGACAGATGATCCTTCATGCCGATGTGGCTTTGATATTGAAGACGCTAAACATTTTGTCTTTGACTGTCCGAATTATGCTGTGGTACGAATTGATATGTTTAGGAAAACACGTAACCAACACCCCTTGAATACTTACAGTCTGTTATACGGTAAACAAGGTGTTTCTGATAGTGATAATTTCTTTCTTTTTCAGGCAGTGCACCAATTTATCAAGGACAGCGGAAAGTTTAAATAAATCAAGCATTTATATAGTTAACAGATGATGGGCTGTGTTCATGTCCACTTTGGAACGGCGGCAGCGCGTGACTGGACCATACAACAACTTCTATCCAGCTCTCTCTCTCTCTGTCTCTCTCTCTCTCTCTCTCTCTCTCTCTCTCTCTCTCTCTCTCTCTCTCTCTCTCTCTCTCTCTCTCTCTCTCTCTCTCTCTCTAATTATTTCTCTAATTTGTATCATTTTGTATGTGTTATGTAATTTTGGCCATTGTTCACTTTTTGTACAAAACTGTAGGGGAAGGGCCGTAACTAATGTTGGTAGAACTTGTGGCCCAACCCCATATGCTATCATGAAAGGCAATAAAATATGTTTAACTTAACTTATGACCCATCTTCTTGCTTATGAATGTTTTCATTGCTCTTAAAGGAACTTATTTTGATTTTTATTTGCCTTCACTGCAGCTGGTGTTGTGCCGTGTGGCGTCGGTAAAACGTCTCCCCGTACATCAACCATAGTGCAGTTTATATTTTACTTTTGGGCCTTTGAGATCAGCGTGAATATTCTGAGAAATCAGAAATAAATTACTTGTTTAGACTCATATTATAGACAGGTTTTTAATTATTTGGACCCCATTTTGATTTATATCAGTCTTTGTATCGACTGCCTATTCGAAATTCGCAAATTGCAGTACTTTTCCTCTGGCTTTCATTACAGGGTCACTGATGAGGCTTTATTAGCCGAAACTACGTAGTATAACCCATATTCTTGCTTATGAATGTTTTCATTGCTCTTAAAGGAACTTATTTTTGATTTTTATTTGCCTTCACTGCAGCTGGTGTTGTGCCGTGTGGCGGCGGTAAAACGTCTCCCCGTACATCAACCATAGTGCAGTTTATATTTTACTTTTGGTCCTTTGAGATCAGCGTGAATATTCTGAGAAATCAGAAATAAATAATTGGTTTAGACTCATATTATAGACAGGTTTTTAATTATTTGGACCCCATTTTGATTTATATCAGTCTTTGTATCGACTGCCTATTCGAAATTCGCAAATTGCAGTACGTTTCCTCTGGCTTTCTTTGCCGGAACATTACAGGGTCACTGATGAGGCTTTATTAGCCGAAACTACGTAGTATGACCCATCTTCTTGCTTATGAATGTTTTCAATGCTCTTAAAGGAACTTATTTTTGATTTTTATTTGCCTTCACTGCAGCTGGTGTTGTGCCGTGTGGCGGCGGTAAAACGTCTTCCCGTACATCAACCATAGTGCAGTTTATATTTTACTTTTGGTCCTTTGAGATCAGCGTGAATATTCTGAGAAATCAGAAATAAATTATTTGTTTAGACTCATATTATAGACAGGTTTTTAATTTTTTTTGCCCCCATTTTGATTTATATCAGTCTTTGTATCGACTGCCTATTCGAAATTCGCAAATTGCAGTACTTTTCCTCTGGCTTTCTTTGCCGGAACATTACAGGGTCACTGATGAGGCTTTATTAGCCGAAACAACGAAATATGACCCATCTTCTTGCTTATGAATGTTTTCATTGCTCTTAAAGGAACTTATTTTTTATTTTTATTTATGGTCATGTCAGAAAGTGTGTGAAGCTCTCACCTTTCTACTGGACAATATTTACATAAGATTTGGCATTAAGTTATTTAGACACGTTGGGGGTATTCCGATGGGTACTAATTGCGCACCACCTGTGGCTGATCTGTTTTTTTTCTGTTATGAGAGAGACTTCATGATGTCCGTTTCTGCTGAAAACCAGTCTGAAATCATTGAAGTTTTTAGCTCCACTTCTAGATATTTGGATGATTTATTAAATGTTGATAATACCTATTTCGATGGTTTGATCAGTCAAATTTACCCCCCCCCCCCCCCCAGGACTTCAGTTGAATAAAGCAAATTCTTCTGATACCGAGGCCCCGTTTCTGGATTTACATCTATCTATCTATTGTAGATAGGTTTGTTTCTTGCAAAATTTATGATGAACGTGATGGTTTTGATTTTGATTTTGACATTGTAAATTTTCCTTTCTTGGATGGTGATGTTCCTCGTGCGCCATCCTATGGCGTTTATATTTCGCAATTAATTCGATTTGCTAGAGTGTGTAGTCATGTAACTGACTTCAACACTTGTAATAAATTGTTAACGGCTAAACTTCTTAATCAGGATTATCGGTACCATAAACTACGAAAAGCCTTTTCAAAATTTTATAGACGTCATTCTGATTTAATTTCAAAATTCAATATTGGACTTAAATCTCTTCTGCAACAAGGTCTAATAGAACCCGAATTTTATGGTGACTTAGTACTCGTATATTAATTCAGACAAATATAAAACCGCAATGACTTCAGCACCCAATTTCATAAAATCATTCTTTGATATAAAAAGATTGGGTACAACATAAAGTTATACGATAGACAGCATGCATGGTAGTTAACCCAATTACGGTTGACAACTTCGCTTCCCTCTTTAATTGCAAGCCAGCCGGTGGGTCAGGCCTCAGATTCTATGACGGTTCCAACGTAAAGGTTTATGTTGGTTGGTACCTGGTGCTCTGTCTCTCGTCGGGCCCATCGGAGTCTAAGTGTTGATTTTCTATTGCTTCAGCATCTCAATGGTTTCTAGCTGTCGGGTCCTCACCGTAACGGTTGTTTCATCTCTGTGGTTGTTTGATTTTTTGTGTTCACGGGGAGATGTTGCACTGAGTTAAGAGGCCTTCATGTGGACTAAACAAATTATTTGTCTTAATCGTGACGGGAGTGAGGGCGAGGATTGTGGCCACTTAAAATCGATTGAAGCCCCCCGGTGGGGTTCGTTTCCGCTGACCGTTCCAAGGCGGTTCTTCTGTCGCGGTTTATTTTTGTTATGTTTTGTCTTTTGGTGTTTGTGTCGCCTATATTATTTTATTTTGGATAGCCTGTTGGCCATTTTGTGGGAAAGTGACAGTCCTTTTGGATTTTTCCGCTATTGATGTTTCCGTTAAGGTCTGTTGTTTCATTTTTGTGTTTCTTTCCCTTTGGTGTCTCTGATGGGAGCTGTGGTTTAATTGTATCGATTCCTGATCATTGCCTCCACTTCTACTTTTCATTACAAAAACACGTCTATACAAATACATTGTAAACTTGAAAAAGTGTGATATTTTTCATATTTCTGCTAAAAATATAGATTATGGGTACCCGAGGCGGTTCTAACGAGTACCAACCATGTATATTTTAGAGCAGACGTAAGAAAAATAAGGTTAACCTCTATAAACGCCAGTTTTAATATATAACAGTCGGGGTCAAGGGGGTCAAAATTATATAGGCATGTTACGTGATGATATAAAAAGTGGGACTAACTTGGCTATGATTTTTCTTAATTTTGCTCAAAAACATAGACATCATCTATAATTTAAACACACACAATCTGTGTTTACAGCAGAAATAATTAAACATTACGCTAACACACCCGTGCGACAAAGTGCATTTTTCACATCTCCAAAATGGCTGCTTTTCTGTCGAAAATTCATGATTTGTTTTTCTTTTTATACTGCAAACTTGGTTTGTTGGTGCTCGTTAGAACCATCCAATTGAGGGGGTTCAAATGAGGCTGTTCTAACGAGGACCCACAACCTATGTCTTAGAGCAGAAATAAGAAAAAAATAATGTCTATAATGTATACCCCGTTAACACCAGTTTTCTCTATATAAAGTGAGGGTTAAGGGGTGTTTATTTTACTGGTTGTTCACGTGGTGATTACAGATTTTCATGGGATATCTCATTTAAGTAGTCATAGAAGAATTGGCGTGTAACCTTTCTTTCGTCCTGCCAAGCAAAATATGGACAAGGTGGCTTCTTCCTCAAAAAGCCATGTGAGGGCTGCAGCAATGCTGTCTATGCCCACACGGAAGTACAGCCATTAGTTACCCACAATGCAGATTGACATTTATATTTAAATGCAACAGGTATAAGTTTTCACACGAGGAAAAGAGCGGCACATAACAAGTGTCAGCTTTCATACAAAGAAGAAGCCCACGGGCAGAGCTCTGACACAGAATCGCTATCACATTTGTACAAGTCCATATTTGCTGTCATATTTGTTCAGGCTAATGCCAGATATACATCAACAAACACTCGAACACGACGGACCACTGCCTATCCTATCCTATAAGCTCCACAGAGCTTTCGGCTCTAATGAGCTAAACAAGAGGGCCATGGTGGTCCTGGATCGCTCACCTGATCCATATTGTACAAACGGAATTGTGGGTAATATTTGGTGGAGTGGAGGGTTTGAGCAATTTTGGGTGGAACCAAAGACCATTTCTGTGAAATTAATTCAAAATCAGTCTGCCTGTTTAGGAGTAGGAGTCATTTTGAGAAGTAAAAGTCATTTTGATGAAATGACATCTCAAGCCCTGTCGCCAAATGAAACCAATGGGGTTTAAATGCCTAGATGGTTCCACTCGCACCACTTTGCCTGTACAGGCTAAGACCTTCAAAGTGGTTTACCAATACTCCTGTAGAAGCACTTTGCAGCCAAGGTGGGTGGGGGCCAAAACTTTCAAAAGCCACCTGTCTCTAAAAGGAAGCAATTTTATAGGAATGTTCCATGAGTGACCCTCTAACAAAATTGCTCAAAATATTGTGCTTAACTGAGCATGATGGCCACAAGAGCTAAAAACCTCAAACCTCATTCCTGTCAAATAATTTCATAATCCATCCACCGTTAAGGAGAAGAAGTTATTTAAAAGTTTTTTTCTATTTTGAGCTCTGGTGGCCAGCTTGTTCATCCGAGCGGAACGGTCTGAGCCATTTAAGTAGAGGGTCACCCAAGGAACATTCCAGTGAAATATTTTCAAAATCCACCCACTCATTAAGGAGGATATGTCGTTTGAAGGGTTTTATTTCTATTTTAAGCCCTGTCAACTATCTTGTTCACCCGAGCGGAACAGTTTGAGCAATTTTGGTACAGGGTCACCCAAGGAACATTCCTGTAAAGTAATTTCAAAATCCATCCACTGGTTACGGAGAAAGAGTCGTTTATAGGTTTTTCTATTTTCAACTCTAGCGGCCATTTTGTTACACGAGCGGAACGGTTTGAACAATTTTGGTCGAGGGTCACCCATGGAACATTCCAGTGAAATAATTTCAAAATCCATCCACTGGTTAAGGAGAAAAAGTCGTTAAGGTGATTCTATCTTTAGCTTTGGCGGCCATCTTGTTCACCCGAGCAGAACGGTTTGAGCAAATCTGGTAGAGGGTCGCCCAAGGAACATTCCTATGAAGTAATTTTAAAATCCATCCACTGGTTAAGGAGGATAAATCGTTTTAAGGTTTTGATATTTTTAGCTCTGGTGGCCATTTTGTTCACCCGGTTTGAGGTTTGAGCAATTTTGGTAGAGGGTCACCCAAGGAACATTCATGTGAACTAATTTCAAAATCCATCCACTGGTTACGGAGAAGAAGTCGTTTAAAGGTTTTTTTTTCTATTTTTAGCTCTGGCGGCCTTCTTGTTCACCCGAGCGGAACGGTTTGAGCAATTATGGTAGAGGGTTACCCACGGAACATTCCTGTGAAGTTATTTCGAAATCCATCCGCTGGTTAAGGAGAAGTCAATTAAAGGTTTTTTCTATTTTTAGCTCTGGCGGCCATTTTGTTCACCCGAGCCGAACTGTTTGAGCAATTTTGGTAGATGGGCACCAAAGGGACATTCCTGTGAAATAATTTTAAAATCCATCCGCTGGTTAAGGAGAAGAAGTCGTTTAAAGGTTTTTCTATTTTTAGCTCTGGCGGCCATTTTGTTCACCCGAGCGTAACGGTTTGAGCGATTTTGGTAGAGGGTCATCCAAGGAACATTCCTGTGAAATGATTCTAAAATCCATCCACTGTTTAAGCAGGAGAAGTTGTTTATATTTTTTCTATTTATTAGCTCTGGCGGCCATCTTGTTCACCCGAGCGGAACAGTTTGGGCAGTTTTGGTAGAGGATCACCCAAGGAGCATTCCTGTGAAATTATTTCAAAATCTGTCCAGCAGTTTTTGAGAAGAAGTTGTTTAAAGCAAAAGTTATAGACGAACGCACGCACGGACGACGGACTCAGGCGAGCTAAAAAACTGAAAACGCAATTTAAACAGTCTATAATTACTACAAAATTGAATGAGCACTGTTGTAGAGGGCTGATTTTATTCTCCAGATCCTAATTATTAACATTAAATTTCAAATACACTTTCGAAAATTATTGTCTTAACGGGCTTCCGTGACCTAATGGGTAAGAACATTTTTCGAAAATGGATGTCGTATGGAAAATCTAATTTTAGAAACTACTGTCCCATGACCAGGTGGGAATGAAGATATGTCAGGCGTCACATATTGCGCGTTAAACCAATGAAAGAACGCCTCTTATATCTCCAAAAACGGCTATTTTTGTCGAAACTTTGTGAAGACTTTCTTATATACCACAAACATAGGTTGTGGGTGCTCGTTAAAATAGCCTCATTGAGGCGGTTCTAACTGGTACCCACAACCTATGAACATGGTGAATTGAATCAGAAATAAGAACAACAATGAACATCCCCGTTACCTCTTGTTTTCTCTCTTTAACGTGGGTTTTAGAGGGGTGTTCATTCAACGGACTTGTTAATACAACGGATACTCGCTCTCAGCAACCATTTACATCACATGAACAAATCCGTATAATGAAGACCCCCCCCCCTAAACCCCACTTCATATAGAGAAAACGGGAGTCTACGGGGGTATACATTATGTTCCTTATTTCTGCTCAAAGACAAAGGTAGTGGGTACTCGTTAGCACCGCCTCAGTGAGGGGCTTGGAGAAATAGATTGGGCTGCACGATGCTTCCACGCAGAGCTGATACCGGCCGCACATGAGTACTGGTAATCCTCTTAGAATGTCTAAGCCTGCCCAGGAAAATTGCTGCGAGTCGGCCCGACCATAGTTATAAACCTTATTGGTTTCATTTGGCGACAGGGTTTGTGATGTCATTTCATCTCAATGTCGGGTAAAAGTCCCATAAAATTGGAAGCAACATCTCCAAAATGACCTATGTAGTGTTGACGGGGACGTCAAACCTAAAATCAAACCAAACAAAAAGCTCCCCACAATATGTGTTTTTTTCAGCAGGTATAAGAAAGATTTCATGGGTAAGTATGTTCTTTTGTTCCCACATCCCTTGTTTACTCCTAGTACATTTGTACTGCTTGATGGCATTGTGGTTTTTACGGGTGTTTATAACACACGTGGCCTTTCAGGCATATCAAACTGTACAACAAACAGTGCGCCTCCAGATTAGATTGCACATAATGAACCATATTATTAGGATCTAGATATGCTGTATAAATGACTGTTGGCTTAACATCCTATTTAACGACTACTTCAGAAACTGAGAAAAAGTCAACATTCAACACATGTTATCCATCACACGTTAACAAGTCTGTGTAATTAGCACCCTCCTAAACCCCACTTTACATGCAGAGAACGGGGTATACATTATTTCCCTTATTTCCTGTCCTAGACATAAGTTGTGGGTACTCGTTAGAACCGCCTCAATGAGGCGGTTCTAACGAGCATCCACAACGTTTGTTCGTTTGTTTGTATTGGGGTTTCACGTGTCCGTCAACATTTTTGAGACGTTGCTTCCAATTTTGTGGGACTTTTACCCGACACTGAGATGAAATGACATCTCAAACCCATTGAAACCAGAAGGCCTTTATGCATTGGACTATCTGACTCACACCGCTTTGCCTGGGCAGGCTTAGTCCTAAGCGGTTTACCAGTACTCTTGTGTGGTCAGATTCAGCTCTGCGGGGAAGCACCATGCAGCCCAATCTATTTCTACAAGCCCCGATGGGCGAGGGTGTATGTTTGCTTTATGAATAAGGAAAATATCGCGTATTTTCATCAGAAAAGTAGCCATTTTGGAGATGTGAAAAAATGAACTATGTCGAACGAATATGTTATCGTAATCTCCCACTAAAAGGCTACTCACAAGCAGTTACTCCTTCACGTAATGCTATATTGAAGCCTTTCTTAATCATTTCCATTATGTACAAGAATACATGTCTCCAAGCTTTGGCACTTTCAGTTGTGTAGCTTTTTCCTAGTACACCTTTCCATACGTTTGAAATAACATCAAAAAAGTTATCGAAGTAAATGGGCTTAATGCCGCGAAAAGTCACATGCTGCTTCCCGAGAAATATCAAAGCACCGGCCATTGTGTGTTCTAGGTTATCAATATTCTCAATAACTGCACCTACGGCTTGCATAAATCGGTACCCATGTCCTCTGAACTCCGCACTGGATAACAATTTGTCGTCATCCACATCACGAAATGAGAATATTTGCTTAACATCCGGATACTCCTTGAAAATCTCAAGAAACATTGTTGTTCCTAGCCTTTGGATGTCATTTGATAAAACTCTCCAATGACGTTTCAGTATCGTCTGTTCTTCATCTGGAAATACTTCCAAGTTGTCAGATTCACTGGGCCTGTTACTTACTACTTTTCTCTTTTCCTTAAGCAACACACTCACTCCTTTCTTTGAAAGGGAAAGCGATGACGAACAACCCATAGTAACGGTTTAACGTCGTTTGCCGTACACAAACCCGTTGAAGAAATCGTATAAAGTTCACATATCCAAGATTTTAGAACAATAGTGTGGCTTATGGTTAATTGATTCGCCGACTCAAAATATGTAAAGGTCTGGGTAAATTAAAAATATATTTTAGTTCTGAAATAATATGCACACATACACAAAGTTCAGAGCTCTTGTCAACAGAGACTGATGCAAATATCACTAGAATGTGTGGGACAATCATTTATTTGTATAGACATTTTTACAGTTTGTAATTTACGCAAATTAACTGACCAGAATCCTGGGGTAATTGGATTTATGCGTTTGTTGTACTCTTCTTCTGCCATGATCACGTATGTTTATGACATCTGACGTTTTTTCTTTCATGTAAGCAAAAGTACAAACAATTCCGATGGTTTTTTCGCATGTTTTATAAATAAATCAATTTATGTTCTAGTAAAAAATAATGGTTAGTAGTAAGAAACGGAAGTGAAGCACCGGAAACTGTAAGGTATCACGATCTATGTTAATAGCCAGTGGATACAGAAAACTCATTAGCCTCACGCACTATGTGAAAAACATCACGATATATGACAGTAGCGTTTAGTGGGAAATCTTCGAGGTGTGGCGGATTCTGGGGAAACAAACGCTTGTCGTTTCTCTGAAGTTCCTCGCCATGCCATTAGGAAAACAAATCTATATAAATACATTGGTAAAATGCTGCCCTCAAAAATGATTTTTTAGATAAAAATCCTGATATTTTTCATATTTATGCTTAAAACATGGATTGTGGATACACATTAGAACCGTCTCGGCGAGGCGGTTCTAACGAGTACCCACAATCTTTATTTTTGAGCAGAAAAAAAAAGAAAATAATATGTTCTATATTCCTTGTGAACCCAAATTTTACTCTAATCAAATTTACTATATAAAAGTAGGTTTAAGGGTGTCAAAATTATATAGGTGTGCTTTTCTGATGGTTAACACGTCCGTGAGATGAACACCCTTAAAAACTTTACTTCATGTAAAGAAAAACGAGGTTAACAGGCAAAAGGGTAAATATAATTGTTCTAACTTTTGTTCAATAACATAACTCCTGGTCTTCAGTGACATGTATAGTGTTGACGGGGACGATAAACCTAAAATCAATCAAACAAACAAAGACTCCGGGTACTTGTTAGGACCGTGTTAATGAGGCGGTAAATCTATATTATCAGCGATAATAAGAATTGATGATGATGATTTCGTGTTTAACGACGCGTCAACCCTCTTGGTGGGTCATAAGCGTCAGTCGGTTAATGGTTAAACGGCATGAATAATTATGACGATATTAAAAGTAACAAGTCAGAATGATAGTGTATAAAAATCTAAAACAGTTAAATCTTATGAAAAAGACTAATTTCTTTAAAGAATAAAATACTGTTATCAACAGGTACATCTCGAAACAGTTGTTGCAAAGTGTCAGCTTTGAAATATAAAATACGTGAGGGTGAAAAGTCAACACAGTCAATTAAGATATGTTTCACAGTGAATGGCTGATCACAACCTACACAAGAAGGCTGATCATCACCATTAAAAATATAAGAATGAGTAACTCTAGTATGGCCGATGCGCAGTCGTGTTAATACTACGTCCTCTTTTCTGGAAAACTGTGGAGGAGAGCATTTTGTACTAACGACAGGTTTAATGACATGGAGTTTGTTATTTATTGCACGGTCCCATTCGCCTTGCCATTCCGACAAGATGTATCTGTTGATAAATGGTTTAAAATTATTAAAAGGAATTTTAAAAACAGATGGATCAAGATTGAGCGATTCCTTTGCTTTCTTGTCAGCATATTCATTGCCGACAATGCCAATATGGCTCGGAAGCCAACAAAACAAGATTTGGTGTGTTTTAGAAATTTCATGATGTTTTTCGATCATTTTTTGAATTTGAGGATTTTTAGATGATGAATGATCTAAAGCCTTAAGCACAGAAAGTGAATCAGAAAATATAATTGCTTTTTGAATTGTTGAAGAACTGATAAAATCTAAAGCTAGGTCTATTGCTTTGGCTTCAGCTGTAAAAATAGATGAACCATCTGGAAGGCGCATGGTTTTGTGCGTATCTTTAGAAACATACGCACAACCAACTTTATCTCCTTCTTTGGAACCATCAATATAGACTTGCTGGTAATCATTGTAACGTGACTGCAGTACCTGAAAGTTTTGTTTGAGAAGTATTGGATTTGATTCGGATATTTTGCCATCATGTAAGTCGAACAGATTAGAAGGTTTTTTAATACACCAAGATGGAACTTCGGCCGTTTCATTTTTTTTTAATATTTTTAAGGTCGATACCTGAATTTTCTAGCAGTGGTAAAATACGTTATCCAAAAGGTTTGATTGCTGTGGGTTTTAGCGATAATAAGAAAATGTCGACAATTACTTAAGGGAAAAATAAAAAGCTAAAAGGTCGCCTTTGGAAACAAAGAATACATGCAAGAACGAAAATTGGAGTCCCTGTTTTATAGTCTCTTCAAAGCCATTGCTCGAGCAATGAAAGACATTATGCGCAATGTTACACTGATGTGTCGTCCTAATTCTAACGAAAGATTCCAATCATACAACAGGGGCCAGTTGTTCAAATCCTCGTTAGCTTAGCAAGCTCGTTAGTGGTCATATTATTAACTGTTCTAGCAAGATCAATATCTAAAATTTTGGTATTTTTGCTGAGAAAGAGTGAGCAGCTTTTGCATTTGCTCACATTGTTTCAGCAAAAATATTAGCATTTTTTTTTTTGCCATATGATTGAAGTTTTAACGATATCTAAAATTTTGGTATTTTTGCTGAGAAAATGTGAGCAGCTTTTGCATTTGCAAAAGCTGCTCACATTTTTCAGCAAACATATTAGCATTTTTGCCATATGATAAGTTTTAACGATACGTTAACTAACGACATCGTTATTTTTGAACAACTAGCCCCTGATATAAGTAAACTGTATTTGTGTTGGGTGGTCGGGTGAGGCGAAGCTATAGTATATCTTGCGTCACCGGGTCATCCAACTGATCTTGGCTTGCAGTGTGGCAACACCTGCCATCTTTGCAGCTGGTAAGATACAGGAGGGATGTATTATTTATTTTTACACTTTCTTTGTTTCCTCTTTCCCTCATGTCCCTATCTTTCATTTCGCCTATCAGCACGTTTATGTGGGTGATTGGTCGAGACGATGGTGAGGTTTACATTACGTCACATGGGCGTCTAATTGATAATTGATTACAGTTCATTGGTCAAACAGAAGGGAAGGCAATGATCAGGAATCGATACAATTACCTCACACCTCCAAATGAAGACACCAAAGGGAAAGACTCACAAACATTCAACTTCAACATAATGACGTCATCATTACGAAAACACGCCTATACAAATAAACTGTAAATTTTACCGCCAAAAAGTGAAAACTTTACGATTACAAATTGTCATATTTTTCTTATTTCTGCTCTAAAATATTGATTGTAGGTACTCGTTAGAACCGTCCCATCGTGGTGCTCTGAAATATAGATTGTGAGTACTCGTTTGAACCGCCTCATCGAGGCGGTTCTAACGGGTACCCGCAATCTATATTTTAGTGCAGAAATAAGAAAATAAGTCATACCTCTGTAAATCCCAGGTTTGCTATTTAAAAGTGGGGTCCCAGGGTGTCAGAATTATATAGGCAGTTTTTTTTTGTAATGGCCTACTGTCCTTACAGCACCTAAGGGTTGAGGGAGTGGGTTTTGTGTTTGTTTGTTTCTTCTGTATCTTCACTTTCATCGCCCCTGCACATTGGGGCTTGGAAAAATAGATGGGCTGCTTGGAACTTTAATACTGGTAAACGGCTTGGGTCTTATCCTGCCCAGCAAAAGCGATGCGAGTCGGACCGATCCTTTAACCCTAGCGGTTTCAATGCGCGGTAGGGCTTGAGAAGTCATTTCATCTCAGTGTCAGGTAAAAGTCCAATAAAGTTGGAAGCAACGTCTCCAAAAGGACCAAAATTGTGTTGACGGGGACGTAAAACCTCAACTCAAACAAACAAAATCTTCACTTTCATTGATTTAAGAAATGAATGTAATTGTTTAACGGCTGTTGCTGTATTAATAACCTATAGATGTTTTCTGTAAATACAGTGTTATTGTAAAATATTTATGCCTATCAATAGCATGTGAAATTTGCTGCTGACAGACGTCTGATATCAGCCATTTTCTTGACCAACGTCCCTAAACAGCTGAATTCGCAAACGTGTATGTATACAACGGTATCACAAGAAAGTCTAAGATATATTTATCTCTGATGGGATGGGTTAATTGTATCGATTCCTGACCATTGCCTTCAATACGATATAAGTTAAGAAGTTTGTATGTTTGTTTGCTCTCCCTGTACAAAACAATCAGTTCAGGCTATCATTTATGCCAACCGAACATTTTAGAGTTCTCGTTGGTGAGCTAAAAATGGGCATTTTCAGCAATCAAAGGGAAATAAATAGGTCGACCTCAACAGTTTTTGAACTCATCTGAGCTTTTATTCCTGTTTGTTTGTTTGATTTGAGGTTTACCGTCCCCGTCAACACTTTAAGGGTCATTTTGGAGACGTTACTTCCCATTTTGTGGGACTTTTACCCGACATTGAGAAGAAATGACATTGCAAGCCCTGTCGCCTAATGAAACCAATAGGGTTAATTAGCATGGACGGTCCGCCTCGCACCGCGGTTCCTGGACAGGCTTAGATCCTCTAAGCGGTTTACCAGTACTAGTGTGCGGGCCGGATTCAGCTCTGCGTGGAAGCATCATACAGCCCATATATTTCTTCAAGCCCCTATGGGCGGAGGCCCTTTTATCCCTGACTTACTTGTTTATTAATTATTAGAAGATCCGATCAAAACTGAAGGGGCTACGGTGATGACAAGGTCAAAATCAGGCATTTTTCTGCAAAGGGATGTCACTCTTTACTAAATAGGCTGACCTCATCTGTTTTTGAACTCATCCGGGATTTTATCCCTGAATTACTTACATGTAAGGATCTAAGGTGATGAAAAAGTCACAAGTAAGCGTTTTCTGCAATATTGGGGGCATAACTCCTACTTTTATGATAAATAGGATAACTTCGCCAGTTTCCGAATTCATTCGAGCTTTTATCTCTGACTTGCTTATACGTACGTTTCTTGAAGATCCGATAAAAACTGAAGGGGCTCTGGTGATGACAAGGTAAAAAATAGGCATTTCCTGCAATCAAAGGAGAGTAACTTCATGAAAAATAGGAAAACCATACTAAGTTTCGAAATCATCCCTGTCCTACTTGTTTGCAAGTTTCAAAAAGATCCGATCAAAACTGAGGAAGCAGCGGCGAGGACAAGGTCGAAAATGAACGGTTTTCTGCAATCAAAGGGGGAGGGGGGGGGCATTACTCCTATAATAAATAGGCCCACCTCCTAGCTTTTATCCGTAACTTGCTTATAAGTACGTTTCAAGAAGGTCGGACAAAATCTGAAGCGGCTAAGGTGATGACAAGGTAAGAAAAAAGGCACTTTCTGCAATCAAAGGGATGTAACTCTTTGATACATATGCCAACATCACTAATTTTCGAATTCATCCGAGCTTTCATTCCTGACCTACTTGCTTGCAAGTTTCAAGAAGATCTGATCAAAACTGGATGTGCAGCGGTGATGGAAAGGTTGAAAATAAGCATTTTCAGCAAAATAGAAATGAAAGCAATGATCAGGAATCGATACAATTAACCCAAAGCTCCCATCAGAGACACCGAAGGGAAAGAAGCGCAGACATCAAACAACTGGACCCTAATGGAAACTTCAATAGCGGAAAGCCAAAAGATCAGCCACGGCCAACTGGCTATCCAAAACAAAATATTATAAGTGATACACACATTAAAAGACAGACCATAACAAAAATAAACCGCGACAGAAGAACCGCCTTGGAACGGTCCTGGGGGGGGGGGGGAGGAGGAGGATAAAAAGTAGGGGACAAAACTGTGTGATTAATCGACTGTCATCGTTAGTTTTCGAAGTTTTTATCCCTGACTTACTTGCCTAAGTTATAAGAAGATCCGATGAAAACTGAAGGAATTACGGTGACAAGGTCGAAAATAGGCATTTTCTGCAATCAAAAGGACGTAACTCTATGATAAATAGACTGACCTCATCCGTTTTCAAACTAATCCAAGCATTTATCCCTCACTTGCTTACATGTAAGTTTTAAGAAGTTCCGATAAAAACTGAAGGGGACCTAGTGATGACAATGTCAAAAAAAGGCATTTTCTGGTTTCAAGGTGGACGTAACTCTCTCAAATATTAGCCGACCTCACCAATTTTTAACTCAGCCAATCACGAAAACACGCCTATAAAGTTTTGACCCCCTTGAACCCAACTTTTATACAGTGAAACTGGGATTTGCAGTGGTATACATTATTTTCTTTAGGTGGTAAAATTTACAATCTACATGTATAGGCATGTTTTCGTAATGCGAGGTTTTGTTCCTTACATACTTACATGTAAGTTTCTAAACAGATTCGATGAAAACTGTAGGGGCTACGGTGATAACAAGGTCAAAAATAGGCGTTTTCAGTAATCAAGAAGACGTAACTCTATGACAGATAGGCCGCATTCGCCTGTTTTCGACCACATCCAGGCTTTTATCCCGGACTTAATTTCTTGTAAGTTTCAAGAAGATCCGATCAAAACTGAAGCGGCTACAGTGATGACAAGGTAAAATATAAGCATTTTCAGCAGAGGGGACATAATTCCGTGGGTAATTGACCGACATCGCTAATTTTCAAAAATCATTCAAGCTTTTTAACCTTGACTTACTTGTATATGTAAGTTTCGGGAAGATGGATCAAAACTAAATGGTTACAGTGATGACAATGTTAAAATAGGCATTTTCAGCAATCAAGGTGACGAAACTCTATAATTAATTTGCCGACCTTGCCAGTTTTTGATTTCTTAAACTGGCTATAACAACCGCAGCACACGCCATTTTTAATTGTTTCATACATTGTTCGAGCGAAAATCATACTTGATACTTCATTAAATTCATCTTCTGCTATATGATTCACATGATACTTGATTTTCACAGCTAAAAGGGCCCCATCGGGGCTTGGAGAAATAGATTTGGCTGCATGATGCTTCCATGCAGAGCTAAAACCAACCGCACATGAGTGCTGGTAAACCGCTACGGAGGTCTAACTAGTAAGACAAGGTCACAATCAAAGAACGCAGCCACCCAAACCTGCCCAGGCAAAGTGGTCTGACTCGGACTCTCAATGCTTATAAACCCTGTTGGGGTCATTGGCGGCAGGACTTGAGAAGTCATTTCATCTCAATGTCAAGTAAAATTTCGTGAAAGCGGTAGAAACGACTACAAAATGACCTAAATAGTGTTAACGGGGACGTTTATCTCAAATCGAACAAACCAAATCAACTGAAAGGGAAACGGGCTTAATGTGATTTGCTTTAAAATTGGACTGCTGCTTTAAGGATTAAGCTTTTTTTTTTTTTTTTTTTTTTTTGGTTCATACCAAACTTCTTATTGATAGGATTATTTTCATGAAATTTAAATGAAATGCGTTTCATCTGATCATTCTTCGAGTTTTTTAACCTAACCCTATACAATGTGTATGCAAACATGCACAAACAAAATGATATAAAACATCTATCTTCATACTGAGTCGGTCAAATTTTGCCATTACCTGAGTAAGGTGAGTAGCTAAATTTAGAATTTAGCTATAAAAAGAAAGAAAAAGAAAAGGAAAAGGATGCGCCCTTAAAACTTAAGTCCGATTAGTAGAGGTATACTAAAGCGCATACCTCTGGGTCCAAATCTATAATGTACGGGCTCTGAACTCCTCTGCGGTCTTGGCATCAACCGCAGACAGGGTAAGACTATTCCTCCGAGGAATAGTTCTGGGGTTAAAAGAATGATTCGGGGCATCACTATAGGCCTTGAACCTACGGTTTTGTATTGTCCTTGTTTGGGCTGAAGCTGTCGCAGGGGTCAAGTATTTATCTTTATCAAGATACACTATACAAGTGTGTATCTTAACCCTCTAATGCCCGGTGTATCACATATTATACATGTTTTTTTCGAAAGCTATTACTTGACATTATGTATGCATTTTGACTTACTTTCCTTTGTTTTTATTCATTTAGTTTGGAAATATTAATAAAAGGTTCATATTCTTAGCCTAGCTTAACGTTATGTGGCATTAATTTTCTTTCCAATATGGCGGCTTCCATGTGTCACTAGGTCCCGGTTATAGAGGTCATAACATCCGGGTGGAATCTGCATGAACTTGTGTGTATAATATGGAAATTACATCTGGTAATAAGAATTAAAGCTTGAAAAATATATATAGATGTCTAGAACCTCTGCAAATATCTTGGCTAGTGTACTCTGTGCTTGTAAGTTTCTGATACATCGGGCATTAAATCTACAGTATCACATATGTATCATATATGATACATGAGAATTAAAATTAAGAGGGTAACTGTGTCTTGTTTATACTACATCTATCAACATCTTTTATTTTATCTAATATTATTGATATGAAATTAAGACGCCTCATACATTTATATATTTCGATAGTTGCAGTTAACAAGCGCATGCTGCCGTTTGTTTTGTGTATCATATATAATACATTGGCCATTCATCATGAAAACACACCTAAATAATCTTGAACCCCCTTAAACCCCACTTGCATGTAGTAAAACTTGGTTTTACCGGCTTATACATCATTTTTATCTCCCGACCGATTAGGGGATACAGCAATCAGCCTGGCACCCATCCGTCGGTATGTCCGTCCGTCCGTAGACAAAATCTTGTGGTGGCCTATACCCCAATACCCTTTGAGATATGATGGTACTTGGCACAATTGTGCACAAGTTTGAGAAGGTGTGTGATGCACAAGAACCACAACTCTGGATGCCATGGTATTTGAGTTATATTCCCTTCCATTACCATAGTATGACGACATTGTGATTGCCATATCTCCTATATTTATTGTACACAAGGTTGAGAAGGTGTGTCATGCGCAAGAACCAGAACTCTCGATGCCATTCTATTTGAGTTATCTCCCCATACAATATAATAGTACGACTACATGTACCTTGTGATCACAATATCACCAAATACCCTATGAGGCATATTGATGATATTCAATACAATTGTACACATGAAGTTAAGCAGGCGTAACATGCACAAGTATCACAGCTCTTGTTGCCCTGGTTTCTGAAGATCTCCCCTGACAATATAATCTTGTAATGGCCATAACTCAAAAATCCTTTGAGATATATATTGATGGTACTTGGTACAATTGTACACAAGGTTGAGAAGGCCTTGACTGATTTGAGTCTCTGCTGGATGCCTATTGGTTTTTCTAGGATATAATTTGCACCGGCACAATTTATGAAATTCCATGCTCAGTTTTCAGCGTTTTAATATTTTTGTTGTTCCCCTGTTACATATTACTGTGTTAAAATTGTTTTAATTAATGTTTAAATTAAATTGTACCAATTGCATTTATCCTATACCTTAATTTAGTTAAGGAAAACAGCATACAGTAAATGTATCATATATGATACATGAAAACTTAATGCCCGATGTATCATATATGATACATGCCATAAAATAATATCTGGGACATAACTACCCGAAACGTCTTTGATTTTGTGATTAACTACTTGACAGGAATCACATATGTCAGTTTGAGAATTTTTTCCGCACTAGAAAGGGGTTTGGGCACTAGAGGGTTAAGAGGACTGCTCACGACGGGCCACAAGGGAGGCCACATAATTCGCTCAGCATATCACCGACGCTACTTTCATTTCGCCATCGCCGGCATGCCCATCAAGCTGTTGTCCTCTATACCGGCTGAACTTGAGTTTAACATGGGAATGCCAAATGGGTGAACAAATGTATCGTATGCAACATCCTTTGTCTACCTAGGTGCAGAAGCCAAATTTCTTCTGAGAAATCCTGAAGTCTTACTTGCTTTCGATGTTATATCTGAGATATGCTGACCCCAATCAAGATCGTCAGTGATGGTGATACCAATGATGTTGATCGGGGTCAGAATTAGCACCTAAAGGTGTTTGATTGGAACTATGCCAAAAACTGAAAATAAGCAAAACTGCATTTTGCGCGAACATATATTTCAGTGGTAGTGTTAACCGGAATTGGCTTGAAAACGTCGATTATTGCATACAAGTATTAGCTTTTATTTTTTTATTTATTTTTTTTTTTATTTTTGGTTTTACGGCCCTTTCAAGATTATTTCACTCATATCGAGCCGATCGTTAATCAGAGGTGGGCGAAAACCGGAGTACCCGGAGAAAAACCACCTGACCTTCCGTTGCAGAACTTGGCGTCTCACATGTGACCCGAGCGAGGCTCGAGCCCTAATGATTAGCTTTTATTAAACACTTGAGTCTACGCTTAGCACATATTAATTTGTGTAGTCATAGGATTGGAATGTCAAATGACAAAGCTGCTCATGTGTTTTCTGTATAAGTGTGCCAGTCAATACTGAAACTTGTATAATAACTAAAGATTCCAAAAAGGTGACTCCAGTTTCATATTTAAAGAAAACTACCTATCTTTTACTATGACAACCCCTCGTACTAAGGAAACAAAAAATCAGTAGAACAGATGCATCTGCCTTCTTATAGTGAAAACAAACAAAAAGATGTACTGTATTATCGCAGGGAAGTCAACATCATGTGAACCCAGAAAACAGAGGGTGTGATAAACTTACGTAAGTGTTCCGGTCAATCCCGTTTTTAATCATTATAACAAAAAACACTGCTGGCCAGTCAATAGAATATAGCATTCAGTCAGCAATGGCCTTTTCTTCAACATTTCTGGGGCAAGGGAGCTTACCACTAAATATTTTCCATAGGCGACAATAGTAACTTTTTACATGCTCCTACAAAAACAACACATATAAAGCTTTTTAAACCTTACTTATTTATAAAGCCATCCTAGCTCAACAAGTTGATGAGAAAAAATCTACATGTTGCGCGTCTCCTTTTCAAGTTATGGTCCGCCATGTTTGTTTACATGCAGAGTCGCGGTGAGTACAAGCCAGCTTTTTAACTGAGAGGTGACAATATAAAATCAGCAACAATTTCTTTGAGCTTACAGATATAATTATAAAACACGCATCATTTTATTTCCTTATAACTATCCTTTTCTCACACTGAAATGAAACATGGTATATTTATCCAATGGAAGCCTATCTGGAATTTAGACTGCAACTTAAAGCTCTGTCCCAAAGTGATACAACCCGTACCTCCAGTATTTAGTGCAAAGCTACCTATAGGGAGCTTACCACTAAATATTTTCCATAGGCGACAAAAGTAACATTTTACATGATCCTACAAAAACTACAGATACAAAACTTTTTAAACCTTACTTATTTATAGAGCCATCCTAGCTCAACAAGTTGATGAGAAAAAAATCCACATGTTGCCCTCTCCTTTTCAAGTTATGATCCGAAAAGTTTGTTTACATGCAGATTCGCAGTGAATACAGGTCAGCTATTCAACGGAGAGGTGACAATATAAAATCAGCAACAATTTCTTTGAGCTTGCAGATATAACTATAAAACACGCATCATTTTATTTCCTTATAACTATCCTTTTCTCACACTGAAATGCAACATGGGATATTTATCCAATTGAAAAGCAGATGTAAAACAAAGATCAGGAATCGAATCAATTAACTTACTCCACCCATCAAAGACACCAAAGGGAAAGAAACACCAACATTAAGCGACCAGACCATAATGGAAACCTAAACAAAGGAAGGCCATAAGGACAGTTACTTTCCCACAAAATGGCCATATGGCCGTCCAAAATAAAAAGACACAAGTGATACACACAGTAAGTAAACAACAACGACATAAATAAACCGCCACAGAAGAACCGTCTTGGAACGGTCAGTGGAAAGATTTCCACGGGGGGGGGGGGGGGGGGGTTAAATCGATTTTACGTGGCCACAATCTTCGCCCTTACTTCCGTCGCGATTTAGACAAATAATTTGTTCAGTCCGCATGAAGGCCTCCTAACTCATCAATGCAACATCTCCGTGAACACAAAAAATCAAAGAACCACAGAGGTGAGACAACGGTGAGGACTCGACAGCAAGAAACCACTGAAATGCTGGAGCAAAAGAAAACCAACAGTTAGACTCCGATGGGCCCGACCAGAGACAGAGCATCAGGCACCAACCAACATTACCTTGAATTATATCTCTCTAATTCTCAATGAGCCTTTACGTTGGAGCCGTCATAGAATCTGAGGCCTGACCCACCGGCGTGCAATTAAAGAGGGAAGCAAAGTTGCCAACCGTAATTGGGTTAACTACCATGCATGCAGTCTGTCGTATAACATCCATGTTGTACCCAATCTTTTTATATCGAAGAATGATTGTACGAAATTGGGTACTGAAGTCATTGCGGTTATATATTTTTCTGAATTTATATACTAAGTCACTATAAAATTCGGGTTCCGATAGACCTTGTTGCAGAAGAGATTTAAGTCCAAAATTGAATTTTGTCTATAAAACTTTGAAAAGGCTTTGCGTAGTTTATGGTACCGATAACCCTGATTAAGGAGTTTAGCCGTTAATAATTTATTACGAGCGTTGAAGTCAGTTACATGACTACACACTCTAGCAAATCGAATTAACTGCGAAATATAAACGCCATAGGATGGCGCATGAGGAACATCACCATCCAAAAAAGGAAAATTTACAATCTCAAAATCAAAGTCATCGCGTTTATCATAAATTTTGCACGAAACGAACCCATCCACAATAGATAGATGAAATTCCAAAAACGGGGCCTCGGTATCAGAAGAATTTGCTTTATTTAACTGAAGTTCTTGGGGGTTAATATGACTGATCAAACCATCGAAATAGGTATTATCAATATTTAATAAAACATCTAAATATCTAGAAGTGGAGCTAAAAGCTTCAATAATTTCAGATTGGTTATCAATGGAAAGCGCCAACATGAAGTCTCTTTCATAACATTACAAGAACAGATCAGCCACAAGAGGTGCGCAATTCGTACCCATCGGAATATCCACAATTTGTCTAAACAACTTAGTACCGAATCTAATATAAACATTGTCAAGTAAAAAGGTGAGGGCATCACACACTTTCTGACATAACCAAAGTGTATAATTCTTATGCTCTTTAGAAGCGAAAAATGCATTTGTGACATTACATGCAAGATAGAGAGAATCTTCTCTGTGAAAAGCCCATTCAATTAAATCATTAAGCTTTACTTTTATAAGATTATGGGGAAGTGTAGTGTAAAGAGTGGAAAAATCGTAGGTAGACAGACTTGAAGCACGAAAATGTCTGGATATCAATTTATTTAAAACCTCATTCGAATTTTTTATAGACCAAAACAGATTTCTTCCTGATCTTTCAAAGACTTTATCACAATATTTAATCACATGCGTTTTAACAGCGGTAAGACAGGAAGTTAATAATTTAGAAAGTTCAGTGGTAGTGCAAGAGCAAGAATTTGCAATAAACCGTGCTTTGTAAGGTCTTTTATGAAGTTTTGGTAACCAATATAGCGTAGGAAGCTTTCTTGGCCTTCGGTAACACACACAGCAAACTTGGTGGCTGAATGACAAACATGTTTATCTACTATAGCTCTCTCTTCAGCTAAAGGCTGAAGTTTATAGGCCTTAGTACCACCAAGCTCCTGCTTAAGCGTGTTAACATAGTGGAGCCGTCACACAACGACGACGTTGTTAGCGGCCTTGTCTGCAGGGGCCAAAACAAACTTCTTATGAAATTCTTGAATACCTAGTTTAAGATGACGTAAAGACGTCTTGGGCTTAGGAGGTAATAATTTAGTATTTTGAGAATAGAAAGGAATGCGTTTATTCTCTAGTTTTAAAATGCTAAGTTTCCAGTCCTTAAGGGCTTTATGCTCAACATACTCTCGCTTACACCATCGATTACCGAATTCATTCAAGGAAGCAGCGATTTCATCTCTACATTTACTGAAATCAATTTTAGAAGGAAACCGATATTTCGGTTCTTTAGAAATTATATTCCTTATCCTAGAATCAGGAATAATTTTCAAATTGCCAGTAATTGCATGACCAGCAACAGGAAAGCAATACACTGAGTTTTTACAATCACATGAATCAGGAGTATTAGTATCAATATCAACGCTGAAACAAGTTTATTGAAATGAAAAATGATAGATCTTACCGGTTTGTTATATTTATAGCAAATTATAGGTGTTTCAGTATTTTGAAAATAAGCAGGCATGGAAGAAAGCACCGATCTCTCACGGAAGATACTGGGCAAATCTATAAAATCCATAGCCTTATTAATGAAGGATATTTTGAAGAAATGGCAATTATGATTAATTTCAGAATCAATGTAAGGATGGAGAGTATGCTGAGTATAGCCGCATCATATAACTGATGAGAACTATCGTAGAATTTATTCGCCTCGGTGACCAGAAGACGTAAAACAGAAACGGGTAATGAACTTAAAAATGAAAGCATAGAGTGGCGTCCATGATTTAATAATATAATTGACAGTCACTTCAGTCTAGTATTGTTTCGTTTAAACGCACGTGATTTACGTTTAAAGTTACCGTTTTTTCCTGGTGCCGTAAGATCTAGTTCTGCGTTTTCAACATTCCAGGAGCGAGAAAATATGAAAGTCCGGCTTTCTGGAAATATTACCCTCACGATAAATGTTGTCATTAAATCCCAGTGGAAAAGGGGTCTGTAAAAATTTAATCCATTTCAGTTCAGCCTCATGTCTTTTGATTATTTTGAATCTAGATGTAGAATTTGCATCGTAACAAAGTTTTCCACTGGTTGTATACCAATGTTATTTACAGAATGACCTGTACGTCGAAAGTGACGGTACAAGAAAGTGTCAGTTTTCTTAGGCTTACTCATTCTACAGAAGACTGTCTGGTATTTAGACTGCAACTAAAAGCTCTGTCCCAAAGTGATAAAACCCAGTACCTCCAGTTTTTAGTGCAAAGCTACCGCAAAAGTAAACCTTAGGTTGACTACACCCACAGGCGTAGACAATAACACGGCATGCTAATGGAAAATAATATTCAACTAGTCATGAACTTTTCTTAAATGCTTCCGGGACAAAAGTCATTCTGAAGATTATCTACGCCCGTGGGCGTAGACAAAAAAGATACTTAATAATAATAACAAAAAAAAAACTAATCGTTCGGTCGTTCTTTCATCGCAAACTCATCCTACGTTGCACAACTACATCGACTATCGATAAGTTGCGTAATTGTAGGCTGGTATCAGTACAATTCCGGCTCCGGTATCTTGCAAAGCCTACGATATAATAATCATACAAGTTTTACCCGTATGGTAGCGTGGCCGAGCGGTCTAAGGCGCTGGTTTAAGGCACCAGTCTCTTCGGAGGCGTGGGTTCGAATCCCACCGCTGCCATGGTTTCTTTTGTACCATATTTTGATTAAAATGGGAGGGGGTGTCTAATACTATATAATTCATTAACCGCCAAAAAGCGGACAAAACGATGATAAATCCATTTTTATTTTGGTGCAGAATAATTTACAAGCATTACCTTTTAAAGTACGGATTTTATAACATAAGTGCAATTATTCTGTCTTTGTTTGTTTGATTTGATGGTTAATGTTCCCGTCAATACCGTATAGGTCATTTTGCTTCCAATTTTGTGGCACTTTTACCCGACATTGAAATGAAATGACATCTCAAGCCCTGTCATCCAATGGAACCAAAAGGCTATATATGCATGGACGGTCCATTCCAAGGTGGTTATTCTTTCGCGGTTTATTTTTGTTATGGTTTGACTTCGGGCGTTTGTGTCGCTTATATTATTTTTATTACGCAAACACGCCTATACAAATATATTGCCACCTTTATCGCCGAAAAAATGAAAATTTTATGATGAATAATTGTGATATTTTTCTTATTTCTGCTCAAAATATAGATTGTGGGCCTTCGTTAGAACCGCCTCGATGAGGCGGTTCTAACGAGTACCAACAATCTATATTTTAGAGCAGTAATAAGAAAAATAACGTATACCCCCTGAAACCCCAGTTTTACTATATAAAAGTGGGGTTCAAGGGGGTCAAAATTATATATGCGTGTTTTCGTGATGATTTTGGATTGCCTATTGGCCATTTTGTGGGAAAGTAACTGTTCTTTAGGCTTTCCGCTGTTGGTGTTTCCATAAGGATCTGTTGTTTCGTGTTTGTGTTTCTTTCCCTTTGGTGTCTATGATGGGAGCTGTGGGTTAATTGTATGGATTCTTGATCATTGCCCCACCTACGTTCCAAGCGGTTTACCAGTACTCGTGTGTGGTCCGATTCCGCTCAGCATTGAAACATCATGCAGCCCGTTTATTTCTTCAGGCTCCAATGGGCGGGGCGCAAACAATTATTATGTCTATTTATATTTAAACCAATGCATTAAAATTATATTTAACTGCTACCCGCCAATATAAATCTGTTCAATTAATACATGTTGCTAGCATCAAATTTCTCAGCTCAATATAACCTATAATAATCCATGTGCTGGTAATAAGAAATCAATGTTTGCGGCGTATAGTTAATACATAATTCTAACACAGCGCACCTATATAGGCAATTGAAAATAACTGTGTTTTATATTGCAACAATTCACTGCAAGGAAGAGCGTGACGATTGACGTCATTAAAAACTGCCGATTTATGACGTCACTAGTCGAGTTCCGTAGACGATTTATTGTAATATTCTCCCATCGAAAACTTTAGAAAAGGACTTTAATGCACGTGTTTCAGTCGGATTTCTTCTAAAGATGGCGAAAAAGTGTGAGATTTTGAAGGAAACAGCAGTCTTATGCCGATTTCAGCTTATTAGAATCGAAATATATAAGCTCCAGTTTGTGATTAATAAATCACAGTTTGGCGGTCAATTGTAAGTAGAAATATCACTCGCGCTACGCGCTCGTGATTTGTTTACTTTACAACTGACCTCCAAAATGTGATTTATTACTCAACAATTTACAGAAAGAGCTGATCTATTTCTTAAACTTGTTAGGCCCCCGCCCATAGGGGGTTTGAAGAAATATATGCGCTGCATGATGCTTCCACACCAAATTTCGCAGCTCAATATAACCTATATCAATCCATGTGCTGATAAGAAAGAAATCAACTGTTTGCGGCGTGAAATTAATACATAGAGATTATCATATGGCATTTTTCATATCATACTCCATATCAGCCGGAGACTCCCATATCAGCCCGAGGGCGGAAGGCCCGAGGGCTGATATGGGTCGAGGGCTGATTTTGGGTATGATATGAAAAATGCCATATCATAATCTGTTTATCATACATTTCCCATTGTTTACAGAATCACTAGAATTTCTTTGCTCGATAATATTATCCAGATCCAAAAGCCTGCATCGTTCTTTCGCCCATTTTCCTCTCGTATTCGCTGCGCCGTGCCACGCTTTTTTTTTTTTTCTTTTTTTTTTTTGCCAAACAGTTCGAACAGACGAAAATATTTCAAATTGATTATGACGTCCTGAACAACAAATGGGAAATGCCGCAAAGGAAGAACGCCGCGTGTTCCGAATAGAGTGACGTCGGAGGTATGATAAAGGCTTACGGGTGCGATAAAGGGTTGTGATATGGATTTTTGGGGTATGATAAAGCCCATGCGATATGGCAGCACGTGCAAGCGTGATACGTGCATTGGTGTCACGTTCGTATCACATATTCAAAAACTAAGTATTTTATACAAAATGTATGATAAATAATTCTAACACAGCGCGCCTATATAGGCAATGGAAAATAATTGTGTTTTATTCTGCAACTAATCACTGCAAGGAAGAGCGTGACGAGTGACGTCATTAAAACTGCCGATTTATGACGTCACTAGTCGAGTTTCTTAGACGGTGTATTGTCATATTCTCCCATCGAAAACTTTAGAAAAGGATTTAAATGCACGTGTTTCAGTCGGATTTCTTCAAACGATGGCGAAAAGTTGTGAGATTTTGAAGGAAACAGCAGTCTTATTGCCGATTTCAGCCTGTTAGAATCGAAATATATAAGCTCTTAATAACTTTTGATTTGTTGAATAAATAATAAATAATCACAGTTTGTCGGTCAATTGTAAGTTGACAAATCACGCGCGCTACGCGCCCGGGATTTGTTTACTTTATAACTGACCTCCAAAATGTGATTTATTACTCAGCAATTCACAGTAAGAGCTGTTCTATTTCTTAAACTTGTTGGTTGTTTCCGCTTATCAAGTGTATTGAAAAATCGTTAGAATCTACATTAAAATTTGACAGTGAAAATGCATCGTAGATAAAAAAATAACTATAGCTGTCAGTTAAGCTGACTAGGGCCCCGGCAGCGCTATCAGAAATTTGTGGACGGACAGACAGACAGACAGACGGACGGACAGTGTGATTACTATAGGGCACCGTCACTTTCAGTGCGGGGCCCTAATTACGTTCTGAAGTTAGATCCCTTGGAAGCAGGGAATACACCAAATAAACGAAAATAGCAGACTCGGTTTTATTGAGTCTGTTCATGACCAGTACTGAAATATGCAACACCGGCCACGCCCTCTAGCACCGGCTTAAGCAGAACTCTATTTTCAAAATAATACCAAATGAACTCAATGATCCCAAAGGACCAGAAAATATAATCTGCACTATGATGATGTACGGGGACACGTTTTACGGCCGCGACACGACACAACACCAGCTACAGTGAAAATAAATAGGTTCTGAAGTTAGATCCCTTGGAAGAAGGGAATACACCAGATCAACGAAAATAGCAGACTCGGTTTTATTGAGTCTGTTCATGACAAGTACTGAAATGTGCAACACGCCCTCAAGCACCGGCTTTAGCAGAACTCTATTTCCCAAATGATACCAAATGAACTCAATGATCCCAAAGGACCAGAAAATATAATCTGCACTATGATGATGTACGGGGAGACGTTTTACGGCCGCTAAAGGCACAACACCAGTTACAGTGAAAATAAATAAGTTCTGAAGTTATATCCCTTGGAAGCAGGGAATAGACCAAATTAACGAAAAAAGCAGACTCGGTTTTATTGAAAGTAGAAGTAAAACAAAGATCAGGAATTGATACAATTAACTTACTCCATCCATAAAAGACACCAAAGGGAAAGAAATACAAACATTAAGCGACCAGACCATAATGGAAACCTAAACAAAGGAAGGCCATATGGACAGTTACTTTCCCACAAAATGGCCATATGGCCATCCAAAATTAAAAGACACAAGTGATACACACAGTAAGTAACAAACAACAACATAAATAAATCGCCACGGAAGAGCCGCCTTGGAACGGTCAGTGGAAGATTTCCACTGGGGGGCTTAAATCGATTTTACGTGGCCACAATCCTCGCCCTTACTTCCGCCGCGATTTAGACAAATAATTTGTTCAGTCCGCATGAAGGCCTCCTAACTCATCAGTGCAACATCTCCGTGAACACAGAAATCAAAGAACCACAGAGGTGAGACAACGGTGAGGACTCGACAGCAAGAAACCACTGAAATGCTGGAGCAAAAGAAAACCAACAGTTAGACTCCGATGAGCCCGACCAGAGACAGAGCATCAGGCACCAACCAACATTATCTCTTTAATTTTCAATAAGCCTTTACGTTGGAGCAGTCATAGAATCTGAGGCCTGACCCACCGGCGTGCAATTAAAGAGGGAAGCAAAGTTGCCAACCGTGATTGGGTTAACTCTGTCCATGACCAGTACTGAAATATGCAATACCGGCCACGCCCTCTAGCACCGGCTTAAGCAGAACTCTATTTTCAAAATGATACAAAATGAACACAATGATCACAAAGGACCAGAAAATATAAACAAGAGGCCCATGCACCACTATGCTCACCAGAACTCAGGTGGGCACTGCCCAATGACAGCCATGAATTTTAACATGCGATCATTTTAATCAAACAATTATAAAGTCTCCCAAATGAACCCCTATATCCAAATGAGCATCCATCTGGACTCAGTATCTAAAACATTAGGCCTTTTATTAAAGGCATTTATTCTTGATTATTGAGGACTATCATTTCATTACATAATATTATGTAGCCCTCAGTGCTGACTGAAGACAAGTCCTCTGTCTTCAACAGGTAAGGGGCCTCCCTGGGTAAAATCAATAATTTACTAACTGTTAACTGGAGTGTACATTATTGATTTTCCCCTTATGTACCTCAGTCAGGGGATTCAACAAGAGCTACTAATCACCCTATTAGGGACCGCCTTTGATCTGCTATAGATAGTATACCACAGGGGGTAATAAAACAATTATGAACACACGGTGTGTTTTACTGTTTCAGAATAAATGCCTTTAAGTAGAGGGTGTAGGGCATGGACCCAATGGAGCCCTGGCCCCGAGGTCACAAAACTTTTTTTCAAGCTCAACGCAACTGAGCTTGAAACTTGTGGTGCTCATAAAAAATAAAATACTAAGAAGTTGGGCGATTTTTCTTTCTCAGATAGCAGAGAATGTTATTTATCCTGCTCACAAATTTTAAAATGCCATGCTCAAATGAAAAACTTCATGCTCAAATGAGTTGAGCATGAAAAAATTTTTATAACCTCGGGGCCCGGTTTGAATCACAAAACGCGTCTTATCATAAGGAATAAGAATATATATGGTTTAGCAGTGGGGATCTGTATACCGGAGTTATAAGGCCTCTTCAGCGGTGGAGGGGTTGGGGCATGTCCTGTTGATCCCAGGCAAGCCAAAAATTGTTGTCCCTATAAAGACCAAGAATATATATTTATGGTTTATTGGTGGGAATCTGAATGGTTTTTGATATATGAGAGTGTGTGTGAATTCGGGTTTAACGTCGCTTTCAACAATTTGTTCAGTCATATCACGACGGTGTCTGGTTGCGACAGGGAGCTCAATGCTCACTTTTATAGTGCTGCCTCACTGAAGTATCATGTCCCAGACACATTACATGATACCACAACCAGTCACATTATCCTGACACTGGGTCGACCAGTCCTAGCACTACCCCGTAAATCTGAGTGCCAAGCGAAGAGCAGCTAGTACCATTTTTAACGACTTTGGTATGTCGCGGCCCGGCATCGAACCCGTGACCTCCCGTTCCCCGGAGCGGACACGTTATCAACTGAGCTATCGGGGCCGGTTTTTGATATATGAGGCCCTTCTATGACGTGGCGAGGGGAGGAATGGCCCTGCGACCCCAAGTGGGTGTGCTATTGATAAGGAGCAAGAACATATATGATTATGGGGTGGGGATTTGAATGGTTTCTGAAATATATAACCTTTTAAAGTGGAGGGGCGGGGTGCATTGCCCTAGCACAAAGTGACCCCCAGGTTGGTGTGACTGAATGAGTCTTATCATAAAGAACAAGAATATTATAGTTTATGGGTGGGGATCTGCATGATTTCTGAGACGTATGGCTTTTAATGAAGTAAAGCAGTGGGGCATGACCCAGGCAGTCCAGATGACTCCCAAGCTAGTGTTATTTGAATGTGTCTTATCACACAGAAGATAATTATATATGGTTTAGGTGTGGGGCTCTTAACAGTTTCTGAGATATATAGCCTTTTGTGAAGTGGTGGGGGGGGGGGGTGGCAAGGCCCTGGCTTGACCCGGGAGACTTCCAGGTTGACGTCAATGAATATGTCTTATCATAAGGAACAACAATATATATGGTTAGAGGTGGGGATCTATAAGGTTTCCAAGATATTGGGTCTTTAATGAAATGAAGGGGTGGGGCACGACTCCGGCACATCCTGGGGGACCCCCCAGGTTAGTGTCAATGAATGCATCATATCATAAGAAACAAGAAAATATTAAGGTTTTGGGGCGGGGATCTGAATGGTTTCTGAGATAGATGGCCTTTTGTGAAGTTGAGGGGTGGGGCAAGGCCCGGCGCACCCAGGAAGACCCCCAAATTGGTGTCAATGAATGAGTCTCTTCATAAGGAACAAGAATATATAGGCTTTAGGGGTGGAGATCTGTAAGGTTTCCAAGATATTGGGCCTTTTATAAATGCAGGGGGTGGGGCATGACCCCGGAACAACCCGTCGGACCCTAAAGTTGGTGTCACCGAATGCGTCTTATCATAAGAAACAAGAATATATATGGTTTGGGGGTGGGGATCTAGATAGTTTCTGAGATATATGGCCTTTTGTGAAGAAGGGGTGGGGCAAGGCCCAGGCGCACCCCGGAAGACCCCCAAGTTCGTGTCAGTGAATGTATATTTTCATAAAGAACAAGAATATATATGGTTTAGGGGTGGAGATCTGTAAGGTTTCCGATATGTTGGGCCTTTTATGGAATGGAGGGGTGGGGCATGACCCCGCCACGTACAGGGGGACCCCCAGGTTTGTGTCATTGAATGCATCTTATCATAAGGAACAAGAATATATATGGTTTTGGGGCAGGGATCTGGATGGTGTCCAAGATGTATCGCCTTCAATGAAATGGAGTGGTGCGGGGCATGGCCCCGGCTTAACCTGGGGGACCCCCATGTTGGCATTAAAGCATATGGCTGAGAGAGATTTACTCAAGGAACATTTCTATAAAAGTTTTGTCAAAATATCTGCAATAACTTGGCAACAAATGCCATTTTTCAATTTTCCCCATTATACGTCTATGGAAAATCTACGCAGATAAGTTTGACTAGGCGTTTGTACCTGCCTTTTGAATGCAAGTCATCCGATTGTGTGAATTTAACTGCAGCACAAACAAAGCTGTGGCGTCTATAGCCATTTGCTTCGCTTGCAGAAAGCATGCTAAAGGCACTCTACCGAATCTTCTTGTAGTCTCAGCGAATTTGGCATATATTGACAACACCCGAATAGCTCCGCCTAGTCAATCTTATCTGTGACTACTATATTTAATGTTTGGGTTTCTTTCCCTTTGGTTTATCTGGTGGGGTGGGGGTTAATTGTATCGATTGCTGATCACTGCATTCACTTCTAATTAGTTAATTTGACGATTATGCTTCAATTCTTAGTGCTCATTACAGAGATGTTGGACGACACCTTGGATGACATTTTAAGTTCACGTCAATACGAAGTGCACATTGTGAGCTATCCTAATCGGTCAATTTATGTCGTGCGTCGTCCGTCGTCAACAATTTGCTTTCACCGACTACTCCTCCTCAATCGTTCAAACTTCACAGAAGTGTTGCTATTGTAGTCATTTATCAAACTTACTAACACGGTTTTGCTCCACTGAACAAGATGGCCACCAAAACTAAAATTAGAAATAACTCATACCCCTGGGTAAGTTCCAGGGATGTTTCCCAGGTGACCCTCTATCAAAATATTAAAAATGATTTCGATACACCGAACAAGACTGCCGACTGTGGGCTACTTTTAACGAATGGCTGATCCATAATCAGTTTTTTTTCCGATTGATAACTTGTGTGGTTCTCCCTGGATTTTCTTCAAACTTTGATTAGGCATTGACTTCTGGGTTAAGTGATTTATAATTGTATTTGGCAAATTTTCCATTTTGGCCCATTCCGTTATTAAAGATATGGTTTTCAGTTTAAGTGGCTAGGAAATCAGGATATTCCTAGAGTTCAAGAGCAACTCTTCCATATGGTTAAGGATTTATTTTTCAATCCGCCTCTCATTCGGATGTCCATCCGTCCATCACATTTTGGTCATTTCCTACAGATTACACGAGTTGTTTTCAGACAAAGAGCAAAGCTGCACGACCAATTTTCGGTAATTCAAATAAATTGGGATACAATAACAAACGGCATGCATTCAAGGCAATACTGCCGTGCTTTTTTCAAATCTGTACAACGCGTGACGGCGGGATCTTTTCAAATCTGTACAACGCGTGACAGGGGTGGGGAGGGGGGGGGGTCAAAAGACAATTTAACGAGTTTGTTTTACGATATGTTTGAAAAGAAATCCATGCTTTATTTAATTCGAGAGATTTTTCTCTTTCCAAGGAAGTTAGTATTAAACAAAATTAAATGACTTTCTTGGGAAGAGGCTCCGAAAAGGCACCCGTTCTATTATGTCCTTAAAGGTACTGTCAAAACCATCAAATTATGATAGACTTATTAGAAATGCGAACGTAAATTTTAATCCTCGCGTCGGCATAATCCGTGATGTTTTTACAAAGCCGAATATCTATTCACTCTTCTGTCTTGGCAATTCTGGCGAGGTAGGCTGACGAGGGTGTACCACCTTGGTTTATGTGCTGGATGAAGAGCTATCAAGTGAAAAGAGACCAAGGATCTGCTTTAAAGAAAGACTAAACAGCACCATTAAAAGAAGATGGAGTAAAAGGTCTGTCTTTCGCCTTGTCCGTTTCTGCTCCTAATATAAATGATTACGTAGCATACTGAAAACGATTGTTTTCTCTGACATGAGCCGTACATTTCGGCCAGAGACCAATTGTTAAAAGAAAGAAGCAACTGACGAAAAGTTGACGAAGAAGATACCGACCGTGATGAAAAAAAAAATGAATTTGAAGATAATAATTAAAAAGGAAAAAGAAATGAACATTAACAGGGAGAACGTGGTGGTGAAAATTCAATTGACATCGTTATTGAAACCACATTTGATGATAAACCAGGCAGTCCGCTTCATACATACTCTGATCCTCCAGGGTTTACCACGTGTAGAAATAATGCAGGCTATAAATTTTGACAATGCACCCAACAGAAATAGCGAAAAACTGTTATTTAAATACGGGTGTGGAATACCTAGCCATCAACAGGGTCCGATCTTTACACAATGATACTGCTGTATATAACTTGGAACGATTTCCTCCCGGTTTTACAGGTACCAATTAGCACCATTCAAGAATGCATGTTATCGTATGGAGAATCCTGACCAGACACTTAGATTGGTTTGGTTTGTATTTTTTGCCTTTGCCTTCCTCGTATACTTCATGCAAATTCACTTCAATCGTCTTACAAAAGCGTCTTAATGAATCTAGGAGTTAACGTCAACTGTCTCACAAAAGTGTCTTAATGAATCTAGGAGTATTTAATGAAGACTCAACATCAACCTAAGAGGCTAATAGAATGCATCAACAAATAAATGAAAGCAATGATCAAGAAAAGATACAAAACGAACACGAAATAATTAGACCCCAATGCAAACATCACTAGCGGAAAGCCAAAAGGACAGTTTCTTTTCCCACAAAATGGCCAAATGGTTATCCAAAAGAAAAACATGTAAGCAATACACATAAACAAACATGAACTATAAGAAAAGTTAACCGCCACAGAAGAAACTCCTTTGAACGGTCAGTAAAACGATATTACGTGACCAAAAGCCTCTCCCTTTGTTCTGTCGTGGGTTAGAGAAGTAATTAGTTCAGTCTGCATCATTAGTGCCACATCTTCGAGAACATAACATCAAACGACTGAAAAAATGTTTTCAATTTTCGTCGTCAAATCTGGTATTTCGGACAATTTTTCTTAAGCATGACAGTTGATTTATTTAGTTGTGGGAGGCTTTGTCAGTCTTCTGGTGATGTGTAATGGAGACACGAGTGGCCGAAATACCCTGTCTAATGCAGCAGACAATATCTAATGTTGTGACGATTAAATGAAGTTTTCAAAGTTCAATGAAACGGTGGAAAACATAGTTAACTGTGTTTGGCTGGCAGACGTTAGACTTTGAACGACCAAACATAGATGACCACAGGAATGCTCCTGTAATCTGCTGTGGTGAAGATATAGATGAAGGTATTTTTGTTTTAGTAATTTACTTTTCTGTCGTGATACAGTAACAGAAGCAGACGATGAAGCGACTTTGGAATTCTGGAAGTTCGACTCGGTACACTTCTTTGCTTATATGCACCGAAAATATGTAATTCGTACGCATCGCCTAGTTGTTGCTGTTATTCGATGGTACCTTTCTTAATTAAGACATGACCTGATACATAATAGAACAGTGAACTATGGCTGTGTTATGGGCAGAAATCTTCCGTCAGATTTTATGAACTAAATTTTTATCAGGCTGTTAAAAGATTTGCCGTTATCTACAAAAGATACACAGATACAACTTGACACAGTTGTAGCCAAATTATTCGCCCCCGATTTTGTGAAAAGTTTACAGCTATAGCTGTCGTGCTCAAAACAGAGATAGCAATGTATCCAGACTCATAGAGTTGTTCAGCAATTAGAACCTATTTGCTGTCATAAATGGACGTTAACATACCGCTTTTCCAGATTTCTTCCTTTCTGAAACTCCAACTCAAGCTGAAAAATTTCAATCAAAAAAAAAAAAAAAAATACAAAAGGCGTAAAGTAGTAATTAACTCGTAAACATTGCAGTAATCTTGAGAATGGAACTAAAGTCACCTTACTTTGGTACTAAGTTATTTAGACAAGTTGTGGGTATTCCGATGGGTACTAATTGCGCACCACTTGTGGCTGATCTGTTTTTGTTTTGTTATGAGAGAGACTTCATGATGTCCCTTTCTGCTGATAGCCAGTCTGAAATAATTGAAGCTTTTAGCTCCACTTCTAGATATTTGGATGATTTATTTTTAGCTCCACTTCTAGATATTTGGATGATTTATTAAATATTGATAATACCTATTTCGATGGTTTGATCAGTCAAATTTACCCCCCCCCCCCCCCAGAAATTCAGTTAAATAAAGCAAATTCTTCTGATAACGAGGCCCCGTGTTTGATTTACATCTATCTTTTGTGGATGGGTTTGTTTCTTGCACAATTTATGATAAACGCGATGAATTTTGTTTTGAGATTGTAAACGTTCCTCTTTTGGACGGTGATGTTCCACGTGCGCCATCCTATGGCGTTTCTATTTCACAATTCGTTTTGCGTGTAGTCATGTAACTGACGTCAACACTCGTAATATTTTTTACGGCTAAACTTCTTAATCAGGGTTATCGGTATCATAAACTAGGCAAAGCCTTTTCAACATTTTATTGACGTCATTCTGATTTAGTTTCAAAATTCAGTACTGGACTTAAATCACTTCTGCAACAAGGTCTATCGGAACCCGATTTTTATGGAGACTTAGTATACTTAGTATATAAATTTAGAAAAATTTATAACCGCAATGACTTCATTATCCAATTTTGTAAAATAATTCTTCGATATAAAAAGATTGGGTACAACATGAATGTTATACGACAGACTGCATGAATGGTATTAAACCAAATTACGGTTGACAACTTTGCTTTCCTCTTTAAATGCAGGCCGGTTGGTCAGACCTCCGATTCTATTTCGGTTCCAACGTGAAGGCTTACATCTTTCCAACGTGCTGAACAACTCTATGAGTCTGGGTACATCGCTATCTCTGTTTTGAGCACGACAGCTATGTAAACTTTTCACAAAATCGGGGGCGAATAATTTGGCAACAACTGTGTCAAGTTGTATATGTGTATCTTTGGTAGATTACGGCAAATCTTTTAACAGCCTGTTTAAAATTTAGTTCATAAAATCTAACGGAAGATTTCTGCGCATAACACAGCCATAGTTCACTGTTCTATTATGTATCAGGTCATGTCTTAATTAAGAAAGGTACCATCGATTAACAGCAATAACTAGGGGATGAGTACGAATAACATATTTTTGGTGCATATAAGCACAATAGTGCACCAAGTCGAACTTCCAGAATTACAATGTCTTTTCATCGTCTGCTTCTGTTACTATATCACGACAGAAAAGTAAATTACTATAACAAAAATATTTTCATCTATATCTACACCACAGCAGATTACAGGAACATTCCTGTGGCCATCTATGTTTGGTCGTTCAATGTCTCACGCCTGCCAGCCAAACACAGTTAACTATGTTTTCCACCGTTTCATTGAACTTTGAAAACTTCATTTAATCGTCACAACATTAGATATTGTCTGCTGCATTAGACAGGGTATTTCGGCCACTCGTGTCTCCATTACACATCACCAGAAGACTGACAAAGCCTCCCACAACTAAATAAATCAACTGTCATGCTTAAGAAAAATTGTCCGAAATACCAGATTTGACGACGAAAATTGAAAACATTTTTTCAGTCGTTTGATGTTATGTTTTCGAAGATGTGGCACTAATGATGCAGACTGAACTAATTACTTCTCTAACCCACGACAGAACAAAGGGCGAGGCTTTTGGTCACGTAATATCGTTTTACTGACCGTTCAAAGGAGTTTCTTCTGTGGCGGTTAAATTTTGTTATAGTTCATGTTTGTTTGTGTGTATTGCTTATATGTTTTTCTTTTGGATAACCATTTGGCCATTTTGTGAGAAGAACTATTCTTTTGGCTTTCCGCTAGTGATGTTTGCATAGGGGTCTAGTTATTTCGTGTTCGTTTTGTATCTTTTCTTGATCATTGCTTTCATTTCTTTGTTGATGCATTCTAATAGCCTCTTAGGTTGATATTGAGTCTTGATAACTCATTTTTTATTTTTATTCATTAAATATTCCTAGATTCATTTAGACACTTTTGTAAGACAATTGACGTATACTCCTAGATTCATTAAGACACTTTTGTAAGACGTTTGAAGTGAATTTGCATGAAGTATACGAGGAAGGCAAAGGCAAAAAATTCAAACCAAACCAATCTAAGTGTCTGGTCAGGATTCTCCATACGATAACATTCATTCTTGAATGGTGCTAATTGGTACCTGTAAAACCGGGAGGAAATCGTTCCAAGTTATATACAGCAGTATCACTGTGTAAAGATCGGACCCTGTTGATGGCTAGGTATTCCACACCCGTATTTAGATAACGGTTTTTCACTATTTCTGTTGGGTGCATTGTCAAAATTTATTGCCTACATTTTTTCTACACGTGGTAAACCTTGGGGGATCAGAGTATGTATGAAGTGGACTGCCTGGTTTATCATCAAATGTGGTTTCAATCACGATGTCCATTTTCACAACCACGTTCTTCCAGTTAATGTTCATTTCTATTTCTTTTTAATTATTATCTTCAAATTCATTTTTTTTTTTATCACGGTCGGTATCTTCTTCGTCAATTTTTTATCAGTTGCTTCTTTCTATTAACAATTGGTCTCTGGCAGAAATGTACGGCTCATGTCAGAGAAAACAATCGTTTTTAGTATGCTACGTTATCAATAATATTAGGAGCAGAAACGGACAAGGCGAAAGACAGACCTTTTACTCCGTCTTCTTGTAATGGTGCTGTTTAGTCTTTCTTTAAAGCAGATCCTTGGTCTCTTTTCGCTTGATAGCTCTTCATCCAGCACATAAACCCAGGTGGTACACCCTCTTCAGCTTACCTCGCCAGAATTGCCAAGACAGAAGAGTAAAGAGATATTCGGCTTTATAAAAAAATCACGGATTATGCCGACGCGAGGATAAAAATTTATGTTCGCATTTCTAATCAGTCTATCATAATTTGATGGTTTTGACAGTACCTATAAGGACATAATAGAATGGGTGCCTTTTCGGAGCCTCTTCCCAAGAAAGTCATTTGATTTTGTTTAATACTAACTTCCTTGGAAAGAGAAAAATCTCTCGAATTAAATAAAGCATGGATTTCTTTTCAAACATATCGTAAAACGAACTCGTTAAATTGTCTTTTGACCCCCCCCCCCACCCTGTCACGCGTTGTACAGATTTGAAAAGACCCCGCCGTCACGCGTTGTACAGATTTGAAAAAAGCACGGCAGTATTGCCTTGAATGCATGCCGTTTGTTATTGTATCCCAATTTCTTTGAATTACCGAAAATTGGTCGTGCAGCTTTGCTCTTTGTAATTGTCTGAAAACAACTCGTGTAATCTGTAGGAAATGACCAAAATGTGATGGACGGATGGACATCCGAAAGAGAGGCGGATTGAAAAATAAATCCTTAACCATATGGAAGAGTTGCTCTTGAACTCTAGGAATATCCTGATTTCCTAGCCACTTAAACTGAAAACCATATCTTTAATAACGGAATGGGCCAAAATGGAAAATTTGCCAAATACAATTATAAATCACTTAACCCAGAAATCAATGCCTAATCAAAGTTTGCAGAAAATCCAGAAAGAACCACACAAGTTACCAATCGGAAAAAAAAACTGATTATGGATCAGCCATTCGTTAAAAGTAGCCCACAGTCGGCAGTCTTGTTCGGTGTATCGAAATCATTTTTAATATTTTGATAGAGGGTCACCTGGGAAACATTCCTGGAACTTACCCAGGGGTATGAGTTATTTCTAATTTTAGTTTTGGTGGCCATCTTGTTCAGTGGAGCAAAACCGTGTTAGTAAGTTTGATAAATGACTACAATAGCAACACTTCTGTGAAGTTTGAACGATTGAGGAGGAGTAGTCGGTGAAAGCAAATTGTTGACGACGGACGACGCACGACATAAATTGACCGATTAGGATAGCTCACAATGTGCACTTCGTATTGACGTGAATTTAAAATGTCATCCAAGGTGTCGTCCAAGATCTCTTTAATGAGCACTAAGAATTGAAGCATAATCGTCAAATTAACTAACTAGAAGTGAATGCAGTGATCAGCAATCGATAAAATTAACCCCAACCCCCACCAGATAAACCAAAGGGAAAGAAACACAAACATTAAATATAGTAGTCGCAGATAAGATTGACTAGGCGGAGCTATTCGGGTGTTGTCAATATATGCCAAATTCGCTGAGTCCACCAGAAGATTCGGTAGAGTGCCTTTAGCATGCTTTCTGCAAGCGAACCAAATGGCTATAGACGCCACAGCTTTGTTTGTGTTACAGTTAAATTCACACAATCGGGTGACTTGCATTCAAAAGGCAGGTACAAACGCCTAGTCAATCTTATCTGCGAATACTATAACTAGACCCTAATGGAAACACCAACAAACATGACTGATGTTATGCGACAGACCGCGTGTTTTGGTTGTCGACTTTCTTTTACGTTGGACAATTTTGCTTCGCTCTTCGGTTGTTCTGCGATGGGCTGGGCTTCGGAATCCATGATGGTGCCATCCAAAATCCTCTTAATTCAGGAAGGGTGGAGCCTGTTATTTCCTGGGTACGACCTCTGTGGACGTCGGATTGTTGTTGAGTCCTCAAAACAAGTGAAGGCAATGATCACGAATCGACCAAATTAACCCGTTTTGTCCGCTTTTTGGTGGTGAATGAATTATAATGTATTAGAAATCCCCCTATTTTAATTCATACAAAGGGTACAAAAGAAATCATGGCAGCGGCGGGATTCGAACCCACGCCTCGGAAGAGACTGGTGCCTTAAACCAGCGCCTTAGACCGCTCAGCCACGTTACTATGCGGTTATAGCACGTATAAGTAATATATCGTAGGCTTTTTAGCTCATCAGAGCCGAAGGCTCCGGGGGAGCTTATAGGATAGGCAATTGTCCGTCGTCGTCGGCGTTGTCTGGCGTCAACACCTTCTAACGACATCTCCTCTGAAATCACTGGGCCAATTCAGCCCAAATTTCATCTGTAGCATCCTTCGGTTGGGGGATTAAAGTTTTTGTTTTTTTTTTTAATCAAAATCGGATCTAAAGTTTGGTTGCTATGGCAACTTGTAGTTTCCATAGACTTATAATGGGGAAAATTGAAAAATGGCATTTACTTCCAAGCCTTTGCAGATATTTTGACAAAACTTTCATAGAAATGTTCCTTAGGCAATCTACTATCTGCCATATGATTTTAGGCATACTGCTCATTTCTATTGGTTGCCATTGAAACCAAAATATAAAAAAAAAAATAGAAATAAAAAAAAAAACTTCAAAAATCATCTCCTCAGAAACCGAATGCTCTATTAGGCTGAGAGTTTTTGGAAATAATCACCATATTTGCCTTTACAGGTTTGGTGTTTTTATAAAATTTGGCTCTTCAGTTTGGTTGCTATGGCAACTTAGATTTTCCATAGACTTATAATGGGGAAACTTGAAAAATGGCATTTTTGCCAAGTTATTGCAGATATTTTGACAACACTTTTATAGAAATGTTCCTTGAGTAAATCTCTTTCAGCCATATGCTTTAATGCCAACATGGGGGTCCCCCAGGTTAAGCCGGGCCATGCCCCGCACCACTCCACTTCATTAAAGGCGATACAACTTGGACACCATCCAGATCCCTACCCCAAAACCATATATATTCTTGTTCCTTTTGATAAGATGCATTCAATGATACCAACCTGGGGTCCCCCGGTACGTGCCGGGGTCATGCCCTACCCCCTCCATTCCATGAAAGGCCCAATATCTCGGAAACCTTCAAGATCCCCACCCCTAAACCATATAATATTCTTGTTCCTTATGAAAATATACATTCACTGACACGAACTTGGGGGTCTTCCGGGGTGCGCCTGGGCCTTGCCCCACCCCTTCTTCACAAAAGGCCATATATCTCAGAAACCATCTAGATCCCCACCCCCAAACCATATATATTCTTGTTCCTTATGATAAGACTCATTCAGTGGCACCAACTTGGGGGTCCCACGGGTTGTGCCGGGGTCATGCCCCACCCCCTCCATTTTATAAAAGGCCCAATATCTTGGAAAACTTACAGATCCCCACCCCTAAACCCTATATATTTTTGTTCCTTATGAAGAGACTCATTCATTGACACCAATTTGGGGGTCTTCCTGGGTGCGCCGGGGCCTTGCCCCACCCCTCCACTTCACAACAGGCCATCTTTCTCAGAAACCATTCAGATCCCCGCCCCAAAACATTATATTTTCTTGTTTCTTATGATATGTCGCATTCATTGACACTAACCTGGGGGTCCCCCAGGATGTGCCGGAGTCGTGCCCCACCCCTTCATTTCATTAAAGACCCAATATCTTGGAAACCTTACAGATCCCCATCTCTAACCATATATATTGTTGTTCCTTATGATAAGACACATTCATTGACGTCAACCTGGAAGACTCCCGGGTCAAGCCAGGGCCTTGCCACCCCCACCACTTCACAAAAGGCTATATATCTCAGAAACTGTTCAGAGCCCCACCCCTAAACCATATATAATTATCTTCTTTGTGATAAGACACATTCAAGTAACACTAGCTTGGGAGTCATCCGGACTGCCTGGGTCATGCCCCACTGCTTTACTTCATTAAAAGCCATATATCTCAGAAATCATTCAGATCCCCACCCATACACTAAAATATTCTTGTTCCTTATGATAAGACTCATTCAGTCACACCAACCTGGGGGTCACTTTGTGCTAGGGCAATGCACCCCGCCCCTCCACTTTAAAGGGTCATACATTTCAGAAACCATTCAAATCCCCACCCCATAATCAAATATGTTCTTGTTCCTTATCAATAGCATACCCACTTCTTTGTCTTTATAGGGACAACAATCTTGGGCTTTCATGGGATCAACAGGACATGCCCCAACCCCTCAAACGCTTAAGAGGCCTTATAACTCTGGTATACAAATCCCCACTGCTACACCAAATATATTCTTATTCCTTATGATAAGACGCGTTTTGTGATTCAAACAAGGCCCCGAGGTTATAAAACTTTTTTCGTTCTCAACTCATTTGAGATTTGTTGGCATTTTAAAATTTGTGAGCAGGATAAATAACATTCTCTGCTATCTGAGAATGATGATGATGATTTCGTGTTTAACGACGCGTCAACCCTCATGGTGGGTCATAAGCGTCAGTCGGTTAATGGTTAAACGGCATGAATAATTATGATGATATTAAAAGTAACAAGTCAGAATGATAATGTATAAAAATCTGAAACAGTTAAATCTTATGAAAAAGACCAATTTCTTTTAAGAATAAAATAATGTTATCAACAGGTACATCTCGAAACAGTTGTTGCAAAGTGTCAGCTTTGAAATATAAAATACGTGAGGGCGAAAAGTCAACACAGTCAATCAAGATATGTTTCACAGTGAATGGCTGATCACAACCTACACAAGAAGGCTGATCATCACCATTAAAAATATAAGAATGAGTAACTCTAGTATGGCCGATGCGCAGTCGTGTTAATACTACGTCCTCTTTTCTGGAAAACTGTGGAGGAGAGCATTTTGTACTAACGACAGGTTTAATGGCATGGAGTTTGTTATTTATTGCACGGTCCCATTCGCCTTGCCATTCTGACAAGATGTATCTGTTGATAAATGGTTTAAAATTATTAAAAGGAATTTTAAAAACAGATGGATCAAGATTGAGCGATTCCTTTGCTTTTTTGTCAGCATATTCATTGCCGACAATGCCAATATGGCTCGGAAGCCAACAAAACAAGATTTGGTGTGTTTTAGAAATTTCATGATGTTTTTCGATCAATTTTTGAATTTGAGGATTTTTAGATGATGAATGGTCTAAAGCCTTAAGCACAGAAAGTGAATCAGAAAATATAATTGCTTTTTGAATTGTTGAAGAACTGATAAAATCTAAAGCTAGGTCTATTGCTTTGGCTTCAGCTGTAAAAATAGATGAACCATCTGGAAGGCGCATGGTTTTGTGCGTATCTTTAGAAACATACGCACAACCAACTTTATCTCCTTCTTTGGAACCATCAGTATAGACTTGCTGGTAATCATTGTAACGTGACTGCAGTACCTGAAAGTTTTGTTTGAGAAGTATTGGATTTGATTCGGATTTTTTGCCATCATGTAAGTCGAACAGAATAGAAGGTTTTTTAATACACCAAGATGGAACTTCGGCCGTTTCATGTTTTTGAATATTTTTAAGGTCGATACCTGAATTTTCTAGCAGTGGTAAAATACGCAATCAAAAAGGTTTGATTGCTGTGGGTTTTGTTTCATACTTGTCTAAAAATTGAGGTGGAAATGAAATTTTGGATGCCGGGTTAGATGGATTTGCAGCAAGTCTAATAGCATACTGAAGAGAAAGTTTCTCTCTACGCGAAGTTAAAGATGGTTCACCTGCTTCTACATAAAGGCTTAATACGGGAGAAGTACGGAAGGCTCCCATAGCCAGACGAAGGCCTTGGTGATGGATAGTAACTAAGAATTTTAAATAGGACTTTCTGGCAGAACCATAAACAACAGACCCATAATCTAATTTAGATCTTATTAAAGACCGGTAAAGATGTAATAAAGTATACCGATCTGCTCCCCAACTTGAATGAGCTAAAACTTTCAAAAGATTCAAAGCTTTTAAGCATTTCGCTTTAAGATATTTAATATGTGGTATAAAAGATAACTTTTGGTCAAATATGACCCCAAGAAATTTGGCTTCTTCAACAACAGGAATTTGTGATCCGTATAAGAACAGGGAAGGATGGTCGTGTTTCTTCCGTAGCTTACAAAAATGAACACACTGCGTTTTCGACTTGGAGAACTTGAAACCATTTTTATCAGTCCATTCTTCTATTCGTTTTAAATTTTGTTGTAACTTTCGTTCAATTGTTTTCATGTTTTTTGAACGGTAACATATACAAAAATCATCAACATACAACGAACAGTCTGTTTTGTCGTCCAAACATTGTACAATATTATTTATTTTGATGTTAAATAGCGTAGTTGAGAGAATGCTACCCTGTGGGACACCCTGCTCTTGTGCATAGAGATCTGATAGGGTAGATCCCACGCGGACTTGAAATACACGCTCACCTAAAAAACTTTGAATAAAACTGGGAAGTTTTCCCCTTAAGCCGAGGTTATGGAGATCTCTCAATATTCCATAACGCCAAGTGGTATCATATGCTTTCTCCAAGTCGAAAAAGACAGCTACTACGTGTTCTTTGTTAATAAAAGCATCTCGTATAAAAGTTTCTAGTCTTTTTAAATTTTCGTTGGTACTACGTTCTGAACGAAAACCTGACTGATATTCTGAAATGAGGTTGTTGGACTCTAAGTACCAGACTAATCTCTTGTTTATCATTCTCTCCAATGTTTTACACAAACAACTTGTCAAAGCTATCGGTCGATAATTCGTAGGTTCTGCATGATCTTTCCCTGGTTTTGGAATTGGTACAACTGTAGCAAAACGCCAGCTCTCAGGACAGACCCCAGTTTCCCAAATATTATTAAAGATATCTAAAAGTGTTGAAAGAGAACTTTTTGGCAGATGCTTAAGCATCTGATAATGAATTTCATCGGGGCCGGTTGCTGTATCGTGTGATTTTTCAATGGCTTCCACTAGTTCGGGTAAGTTAAAAGGTTTGTTGTATTCTTCGTGATTGTGGGATTTGAAGTTTAGATTTCTTTTCTCTTGGTCCTTTTGGAAATTTCTAAAAGTGTCAGAATAATTACGCGGTGATGAATTGCTCAAAAATGTGCTACCAAGAGTATCTGAAATATCTTTTTTAGTTGAATAAAAATCAAAAATGAGTTCCTTTAAGAGCAATGAAAACATTCATAAGAAAGAAGATGGATCATACTACGTAGTTTCGGCTAATAAAGCCTCATCAGTGACCCTGTAATGATCCGGCAACGAAAGCCAAACATACTGCAATTTTGCGAATTTCGAAGCTTTTGTGTCAAAACCAGTATTTAAATGTGTAAAACTAGAGGACTTTGTTTTTCCTTAAAATTTTTCGTACCATATCCCAAACCTTTTTAATGGGGGTTTTGTAGTTCAATTTGGAGACATATTCTCTCCATGACTTTCGTTTGGAAGCTCGGATTGTTCGCCGAGCTTTAGCTCTAAAAACTTTAACGTCGTTTAGCTTTTCTGAAGTGGGACTTTTGCAGAACTTATTTAGAGCCTGTTTGCGCTTTTGAATAGCTTCTTTACAGTCATTATTAAACCAAGGCTTGCTTTTCTTGGTATTTGTGGAGGTCTTTGGAATGAATTGTTCTGATATATTAATAAGTTTATCTGTGAAATCAGAAACAATGTCAGATGATTCATTTAAGTGATCAACTGATAACTCTTCTTCACATAAATTACGGAATAATTCCCAGTCGGCTTTATTCATTTTCCATTTCTGGCTACAGTCCTCATCTTGTTCGTTTACGCTCTCAATTATAACAGGGAAGTGATCACTTCCGCACTGATCATCATGAACAGACCAGTCATAGTCCAAGAAGAGAGATGGGTGACACAAAGAGAGATCTAAAGAAGACAAATGACCTGTCGCTGGGTGAAGGTAAGTATAAGATTTATCATTCATCAAGCAAAGATCGCTCTTTGCAATAAAATCTTCAACAAGTGCTCCTCTGTTATTGATATCTTTACAGCCCCATAGAATATTGTGACCATTGAAGTCGCCAACTAAAAGATATGGGGATGGAAGCTGACTCAGCAATGAGTCAAGATGTTCGGGCTTTATTCCATTGTGGAATTTTGAAAATATCTGAGGGTCACTGATGAGGCCTAATTGGCCGAAACTAGCTAGTCTGGCCCAGAAAACATGTACACTCCATATTTTTCAGTTCTGTGGTGTATTCCTTGCTTCCAAAGGATAACCCTTTTATAGAACATATTTAACTTCACTACAGCTGGTGTGTGGGACTGTGTGGCGGCGGTAAAACGTCTCCCTGCCCTACATCATAGTGTAGATTATATTTTCTTGTCCTTTGGGATTATTGATTCCATTGTGGAATTTTGAAAATATCTGAGGGTCACTGATGAGGCCTAATTGGCCGAAACTAGCTAGTCTGGCCCAGAAAACATGTACACTCCATATTTTTCAGTTCTGTGGTGTATTCCTTGCTTCCAAAGGATAACCCTTTTATAGAACATATTTAACTTCACTACAGCTGGTGTGTGGGACTGTGTGGCGGCGGTAAAACGTCTCCCTGCCCTACATCATAGTGTAGATTATATTTTCTTGTCCTTTGGGATTATTGATTCCATTGTGGAATTTTGAAAATATCTGAGGGTCACTGATGAGGCCTAATTGGCCGAAACTAGCTAGTCTGGCCCAGAAAACATGTACACTCCATATTTTTCAGTTCTGTGGTGTATTCCTTGCTTCCAAAGGATAACCCTTTTATAGAACATATTTAAAGAAAATGAGGGTGGAATATATAAAGAGCATATTGTAGTTTCTTTATCCAGAGAAACCGATACTGCTACAGCTTGTAGGTCTGTTTTTAATTTGATCTCTCTTTGTGGTAAACATGATTTAACAAGAATTGAACTGCCACCAGATGGTTTGTTACCATCAGAATAGATATAGTTGTATGTATTGAAACCCCTGACATCAATGTTGTCATCAGTTTTTAAAAAAGTTTCTTGCAAACAAAAAACCGATGGGTTTAATAACGAAATAAGTAATAAGAGTTCATTATAATTTGATTTAAGACCTCGACAATTCCATTGTATTATTTTGTGTTTTAAATCCATTTTATGAAGAGATTAAGACTAGAAACTATATTGGAGCTGCAATTGGTGATATAGATCTGCTACCACCAGCTCGTGGTGTTGCTGACCTCGATCTGTTATTGCCATTTGGTGATGATGGAGTTTCAAACTCCATATCACTGTCACTTAAAGATCCGAATCTGTTCTGGAATTTTATATTGTCTCTTTCCATTTTACGTTGTCTGTCTGTTTGTTTTAGAGACATTTGCTTTTTCGGATCTTCCGATCCCTTAGTAGTTCGACCGCAGTCGAGTTTCTCTTTTACATGCGGTGCTGGCTTCGGTACGGTCGCTGTCGACCGATCCGAAGCAACCTGGATTGCGCCATTTGGTAACTTGGTTGAACTTTGTGGCGCTGGAGTGGATTTACTCCATGCACCAGATTTTTTCAGTTCAGCTATGTATGAATCAACAGTCTGTGTTGCGGAGCTTGACACTTTTACACCAGCACCCTTTGTGATGCTGGCGTAACTGGTGGTTGGTGTTGCGTTTCGATCCTCAACAATTTTCCGCGCTTCTGGGAAGGTTATCGCTCTTTGGTATTTTACAGTGAGTATTTCTTTTTCTTTTTTCCATGCCGGACAATCTCGAGAGAAAACAGCATGATTGCCACCACAATTGATGCATTTGGCCTCATTCTTACAGTTTTGATGATTATCAACATGTTTGTCTTTACCACAGTTTGGACAAATTTGTTTCTTCTGACATCTGCTTTCATGGTGGCCAAAAACCTGACATGAGTAACATCTGAGAGGGTTTGGTATATATACCTCTACGTTAACCGAAAGATATGCTACTTTGATTTTCTTGGGCAGAACTGGTGTATTAAAGGTCAACACGTAAGTACCTGTTGGCTTCAATACACCATCTCTACGAACTTGGATGTTACGTACTGCAATGACGCCCTCAGATCTCAAGTTGTCAATTATCTCTGCATCGGTGCAAGGACGTAGCTCTGGGCTGCGGATGACACCTTTACACGAATTGAGTGTATTGTGCAGAGACACCTTGACCTTGAGATCAAAGAGCTTTGTGGTACCAAGCAGGCTTTTAACCTGCTGTTCTCTCTCTACTTCCAAGAGGAGATCACCTGACTTAAGCTTTTTGATGCTTTTTTTGGTGTCCGGCAATGGAATTTATGCTCTTTTCAATTACAAAAGGCGATAAACTTGACACAGTGCGAGTTTCCTCGACTGATGTCATAACCAAGAAGCGTGGAAAATTTAAAATCTTAGGTGCTTCAGACTGCTGACTAGACTGTTGACTAGATTGGTGACTGGGATCATCCGTTTCGGATGAATCTTCGTCTTTCTTACGTTTAGATGCGTGGGTGCGGTTATTTTTTTTTCCATGAGGCATAAGGAAAAAATTCTAGTTTCGTCCCAAGTGCTCTCCGCCCTCCGTGGAGCCCTACAAGGGAACACCATAATGGAGTGGTTATCCAACTCGCAGGTGTTAGAGATACACGTGAGATATACTCGTATAAACAAAATGCCTACACGATTGATCCGTTTAGCCACCGCCTTCTAGAGATAAAAAGACAGAAAAGGGTAAGGTAAATGGGCATATGGTTGGTATCAGGAAAGATACAAAAAGAGTTGAAGAGAAAGCAAAGCGGTATCTCTAGGGCTCGGCGCGACCAGCCGATTGACCGTGCCGGACCGCACGGCCACCCGTCTACACCGAAAAGCCAGGCCAAAGAGGCGTGTTGGGCACCTGAAGCACCGCCACCTCAGGTAACCCTCAACCTCCAGGATCCCTTCTTCCGGCTTACAGGACGCCACCCACGGCAAACGGGTGGTACTTCCTTTAGCTCTTCCCAGTGGGCACATTGACCACAGCAGCAACGTGCCCAGTGGGAATTGAGCCCCCAGGGCCACGGCAAGGCAGGAAGTCTAATACCTGGGGGCTGCTATCTGAGAAAGAAAAATCGCCCAACTTCTTAGTATTTTATTTTTTATGAGCACAACAAGTTTCATGCCCATTTGCGTTGAGCAAGAAAAAAGTTTTATAACCTCGGGGCCAGGGCTCCGTTGGGTCCATGCCCTACACCCTCTGCTTAATAAAAGGCCTAGTATTTTAGATACTGAGTCCAGATGGATGCTCATTTGGATATAGGGGTTCATTTGGGAGACTTTATAATTGTAAGATTAAAATAATATCATGTTAAAATACATGGCTGTCATTGGGCAGTGCCCACCTGAGCTCTGGTGAGCATAGCGGCGCATGGGCCTCTTGTTTATATTTTCTGGTCCTTTGTGATCATTGAGTTCATATGGTATCATTTTTAAAATAGAGTTCTTCCTAAGCCGGTGCTAGAGGGCGTGGCCGGTATTGCACATTTCAGTACTGGTCATGAACAGACTCAATAAAGCCGAGTCTGCTATTTGCGTTTATTTCCCTGCTTCCAAGGGATATAACTTTAGAACTTATTTATTTTCACTGTAGCTGGCGTTGTGCCTTTAGCGGCCGTAAAACGTCTCCCCGTACATCATCATAGTGCAGATTATCTTTTCTGGTCCTTTGGGATCATTGAGTTCATTTGGTATCATTTTGAAAATAGAGTTCTGCTTAAGCCGGTGCTAGAGGGCGTGGCCGGTGTTGCACATTTCAGTACTGGTCATGAACAGACTCAATAAAACCGAGTCTGCTATTTTCGTTTATTTGGTGTATTCCCTGCTTCCAAGAGATCTAACTTCAGAACTTAATTATTTTGTATCTACGATACATTTTCACTGTCAAAATTTAATGTAGATTCTGACGATTTTTCAACACACTTGATAAGCGGAAACAACCAACAAGTTTAAGAAATAGATCGGCTCTTCCTGTGAATTGTTGAGAAATAAATCACATTTTGCAGGTCAGTTGTAAAATAAACAAGTCCCGGACGCGTAGCGCGCGTGATTTGTCTACTTACAATTGACGGACAAGCTGTGATTTATTATTCAACAAATCACAAGTTATTTAGAGCTCATATATTTCGATTCTAACAGGCTGAAATCGGCAATAAGACTGCTGTTTCTTCAAAATCTCACAATTTTTCGCCATCGTTTGAAGAAATCCGACTGAAACACGTGCACTTAAATCCTTTTCTAAAGTTTTCGATGGGAGAATATGACAATACACCGTCAAAGGAAATCGACTAGTGACGTCATAAATCGGCAGTTTTAATGACGTCACTCGTCACGCTCTTCCTTGCAGTGATTTGTTGCAGAATAAAACACAATTATTTTCCATTGCCTATATAGGCGCGCTGTGTAAGAATTATTTATCATACGTTTAGTATAAAATACTTTGTTTTTGAATATGCGATACGAACGTGACACCAATGCACGTATCACGCTTGCACGTGCTGCCATATCGCGAGGGCTTTATCATACCCCAAAAATCCATATCACAACCCTTTATCGCGCTCCTAAGCCTTTATCATACCCCCGACGTCACCCTATTCGGAACACGCGGCGTTCTCTTTTGCGGCAGTTCCCATTTGTTGTTCAGGACGCCATTTGCAATTTGCAATATTTTCGTCTGTTCGAACTGTTTGGCAAAAAAAAAAAAAAAAAACGTGGCACGGCGCAGCGAATATGAGAGGAAAATGGGCCAAAGAACGATGCAGGGGATTGCTGACAGACTTTTGGATCTTGATAATATTATCGAGCAAAGAAATTCTAGTGATTCGGTAAACAATGGAAAATGTATGATAAACAGATTATGATATGGCATTTTTCATATCATACCCCAAATCAGCCCTCGACCTCGGGCTGATATGGGAGTCTCGGGCTGATATCGGGTATGATATGAAAAATGCCATATGATAATCTCTATATATTAATTATACGCCGCAAACAGTTGATTTCTTTCTCATCAGCACATGGATTAATATAGGTAATATTGAGCTGCGAAAATTGGTGTGGAAGCATCATGCAGCGCATATATTTCTTTAAGCCCCTATTTAAGAAATAGATCAGCTCTTACTGTGAATTGTTGAGTAATAAATCACATTTTGGAGGTCAGTTGTAAACAAATCACGAGCGCGTAGCGTGCGTGATATTTCTACTTAAAATTGACCGCCAAACTGTGATATATTACTCAGCAAATCACAAACTAGAGCTTACATGTATATATTTCGATTCTAATAGGCTGAAATCGGCAATAAGACTGCTGTTTCCTTCAATATCTCACAACTTTTCGCCATCGTTAGAAGAAATCCGACTGAAACACGTGCATTTAAGTCCTTTTCTAAAGTTTTCGATGGGAGAATATGACAATACATCGTCTAAGGAACTCGACTAGTGACGTCATAAATCGGCAGTTTTTAGTGACGTCAATCGTCACGCTTTTCCTTGCAGTGAATTGTTGCAGAATAAAGCACAGTTATTTTCCATTGGCTTTATAGGCGCGCTGTGTTAGAATTATGTATTAACTATACGCCGCAAACATTGATTTCTTATTATCAGCACATGGATTATTATAGGTTATATTGAGCTGAGAAATTCGATGCTAGCAACATGTATTAATTGAACAGATTTACATGGGCGGGCAACAGTTATATATAATTTTAATGCATTGGTTTAAATATAAATAGACGGAATAATTGTTTGCGCACCGCCCATTGGAGCCTGAAGAAATAAACGGGCTGCATGATGCTTCAATGCAGAGCTGAATCGGACCACACACGAGTACTGGTAAACCGCTTAGAACCACTAAATGTAGGTGGAGGCAATGATCAAGAATCCATACAATTAACCCACAGCTACCATCAGAGACACCAAAGGGAAAGAAACACAAACACGAAACAACAGATCCTTATGGAAACAGCGGAAAGCCTAAAGAACAGTTACTTTCCCACAAAATGGCCAATAGGCAATCCAAAATCATCACGAAAACACGCATATATAATTTTGACCCCCTTGAACCCCACTTTTATAAAGTAAAACTGGGGTTTCAGGGGGTATTACTTTTTTTTCTTATTACTGCTCTAAAATATAGATTGTGGGTACTCGTTAGAACCGCCTCGATGAGGCGGTTCTAACGAGTGCCCACAATCTATATTTTGAGCAGAAATAAGAAAAATATCACAATTTTTCAGCATAAAATTTTCATTTTTTCGGCGATAAAGGTGGCATGTATTTGTATAGGCGTGTTTGCGTAATGAAATTAATATAAGCGACACAAATGCCCGATGTCAAACCATAACAAAATTAAACCGCGACAGAATAACCACCTTGGAATGGACCGTCCATGCATATAAAGCCTTTTGGTTCCATTGGATGACACGGCTTGAGATGTCATTTCATCTCAATGTCGGGCAAAAGTCCCACAAAACTGGAAGCAAAATGACCTATACGGTATTGACGGGAACATTAACCATCAAATCAAACAAACAAACAAACAAACAAACAAAGACGGAATAATTGTATTTATGTTATAAAATCAGTATTATAAAAGGTAATACTTGTAAATTATTCTGCACCAAAATAAAAATGGCTTTATCATCGTTTTGTCCGCTTTTTGGCGGTTAATGAATTATAATGTAATAGAACACCCCCCCCCCCCCCCCATTGTTGATAATTTTATATTGTCACCTCTCCGTTAAAAAGCTGGCTTGTACTCACTGCGACTCTGCATGTAAACAAACATGGCGGACCATAACTTGAAAAGGAGACGAGCAACATGTAGATTTTTTTCTCATCAACTTGTTGAGCTAGGATGGCTTTATAAATAAGTAAGGTTTGAAAAGATTTATATGTGTAGTTTTTGTAGGGGCATGTAAAAGGTTACTATTGTCGCCTATGGAAAATATTCAGTGGTAAGCTCCCTCGCCCCAGAAGCGTTAAAGAAAAGGCCATTGCTAACTGAATGCTATATTCTATTGACTGGTCAGTAGTGTTATTTGTTATAATGATTAAAAACCGGGATTGACCGGAACACTTCCGTAAGTTTATCACACCCTCTGTTTTCTGAGTTCACATGATGTTGACTTCCCTCCGATAAGACAGTACATCTTTTTTGTTTGTTTCACTATAAGAAGGCAGATGCATCTGTTCTACTGATTTTTCGTTTCCTTAGTACGAGGAGTTGTCATAGTAAAAGATAGGTAGTTTTCTTTAAATATGAAACTGGAGTCACTTTTTTGGAATCTTTAGTTATTATACAAGTTTCAGTATTGACTGGCACACTTATACAGAATATACATGAGCAGCTTTGTCATTTGACATTCAAATCCTATGACTACACAAATTAATGTGTGCTAAGCGTAGACTCAAGTGTTTAATAAAAGCTAATACTTGTATGCAATAATCGACGTTTTCAAGCCAATTCCGGTTAACACTACCACTGTTATATGTGTTCGCGCAAAATGCAGTTTTGCTTATTTTCAGTTTTTGACAAAGTTCCAATCAAACACCTTTAGGTGCTTATTCCGACCCCGATCAACATCGTTGGTATCACCATCAATGACGATCTTGATTGGGGTCAGCATATCTCAGATATAACATCGAAAGCAAGTAAGACTTCAGGATTTCTCAGAAGAAATTTGGCTTCTGTACCTAGGTAGACAAAGGATGTCGCATACAATACATTTGTTCACCCATTTGGCATTCCCATGTTAAACTCAAGTTCAGCCGGTATAGAGGACAACAGCTTGATGGGCATGCCGGCGATGGCGAAATAAAAGTAGCGGCGGTGATATGCTGAGCGAATTATGTGCCCCCCCCCCCCTTGTGGCCCGTCGTGAGCAGTCCTCTTAAGATACACACTTGTATAGTGTACCTTGATAAAGATAAATACTTGACCCCTGCGACAGCTTCAGCCTTGGAGGAATAGTCTTACCCTGTCTGCGGTTGATGCCAAGACCGCAGAGGAGTTCAGAGCCCGTACATTATAGATTTGGACCCAGAGGTATGCGCTTAAGTAAACCTCTACTAATCGGACTTAAGTTTTAAGGGCGCATCCTTTTCCCTTTCTTTTTCTATCTTTTTATAGCTAAATTCTAAATTTAGCTACTCACCTAACTCAGGTAATGGCAAAATTTGACCGACTCAGTATGAAGATAGATGTTTTATATCATTTTGTTTGTGCATGTTTGCATACACATGTATACGGTGAGGTTAAAAAACTCAAAGAATGATCAGATAAAACGTATTCATTTAAATATGAAAACAATCCTATCAATAAAAAGTTTGGTATGAACCAAAAAAAAAAGCTTAACCCTTAAAGCAGCAGTCAAATTTTAAAGCAAATCACATTAAGACTGTTTCCCTTTCAGCTGATTTTGTTTGTTCGATTTGAGATTAACGTCCACGTAAACATTATTTAGGTCATTTTGTTGTCGTTTCTACCGCTTTCACGAAAATTTACTTGACATTGAGATGAAATGACATCTCAAGTCCTGTCGCCAATGACCCCAACAGGGTTTATAAGCATTGAGAGTCCGACTCAGACCACTTTGCCTGGGCAGGTTTGGATGGTTGCGTTCTTTGATTGTGACCTTGTCTTACTAGTTAGACCTCCGTAGCGGTTTACCAGCATTCATGTGCGGTTGGTTTTAGCTCTGCATGGAAGCATCATGCAGCCAAATCTATTTCTCCAAGCCCCGATGGGGCCCTTTTAGCTGTGAAAATCAAGTGTCATGTGAATCATGTAGCAGAGGATGAATTTAATGAAGTCACAAGTATGATTTTTGCTCGAACAATGTATGAAACAATTAAAAATGGCGTGTGCTGCGGTCGTTATAGCCAGTTTAAGAATTCCAAAACTGGCTAGGTCGGCCAATTAATTATAGAGTTTCGTCACCTTGATTGCTGAAAATGCCTATTTTAACATTGTCATCACTGTAACCCTTTAGTTTTGATCGATCTTCCTGAAACTTACATATACAAGTAAGTCAGGGTTAAAAGCTTGAATGATTTTTGAAAATTAGCGATGTCGGTCAATTACCCACGGAATTATGTCCCCTTTGCTGAAAATGCTTATATTTTACCTTGTCATCACTGTAGCCGCTTCAGTTTTGATCGGATCTTCTTGGCTGAGCGGCTCTTTGGGCACCAGTACTCTCAGGAGATGGTGCAGCCTAGTCAGCGGTCTACACAGTTGATGAAAAGGTTTCCTGCCCTTGTGGCAGCCTTGTATGGCCAGGTCCTCCGACTGACCGCCAAAGGACATATGATGCCATAAGGGCGCGATCAGTAAACCCGGTCGCCTGGTTGGTCTCGAGGAAACAAAAATCCCCTCCGGTGTCGGCGTTCGCTATTTGTATCAGCCTGGCGAGCTTGAAGGGGGCGCCGGCGGGCGACTGATGCTATATGGTCTCTTGATGTGTACCGGCTGGGACGCTCGGTGACCAAGTCCGATGAGCCTCTGTTGTATTATCTGCAGGATGGACCTCAGCGCGGCTTTGTGCGCGAGGAACTCCTTGTTGTGCCACCGGACACTCAGCTTCCTCCGGATGGGATTCTTAAGCACTGAGCGCAGTCGTTCCTCTTTTTCGGTTGCACTCGAGACAGGTCAGCCTAATGTTGTTTCGGACGTGGCCCACGGAGTTGTCAAACCGGTCAACGCTGAACTGCTGGGTGTCCTTTGGTTTGTAAGCTCATAGGAGCACAATATCGCACGCGTAACAGTGATTGTTCTGTGCCTCCTTGAGTTCTAGGATTTGACAAACCTATAGGTAAAACCGGAGCCCCTTAGCTTGGTCCTGTCGCTTGTGGGAAACAAGCATTTTCGCAATAACCTTGCGGAGCTGCTGCTCGGTGAGTATGGGTGGCCCCTCAGAAGCCGCCTCTGTGGGGCAGACTACCCTTTCTAGCTGGTGCATGTACTCTACCCTTGACACTGCCAAATATGCCAGATTGGACCACTGCAGGAAGTCATCGATAATCCAGACATTTTGGGGGTCTGCGATGGTGAGACCTTGGCTTGAGTGGACTGTGATGGCATAGCCAAGAGCCCAGTCCTGGTCCCATATACCGTCGAGGACCTCACGAGCGGTTTGCAAGGAAACCGCGACAACGTCGTTCAGAATGAGCTCCTGCTGGTCTCGCTCTCCATCCAGCACCAAGGGCCCAGGGATGGTGATCATTACGTTTTGCTGCCGAGTATCCTTGGGACAATAAAGCAGAGAAACGGGGAGGTCGGAGAAATGCTTCTTATGGCTCTCGACCAGCCGCATCTGGTCGCCACAGTAGATGACCTGGACGCCCTGACAATCGAGCCAGTCGAGGAAGGTTTCCAGAGTGAGGCGGGGCACTGTGCAGATCTCGTCCCAGATTATCACGCGGGGAATGAACTTCTGCCCAATCCTTTCGGGTGTCCAGTCTGTCTGGTCACTCCAGCGGAAGAAGCTGTGATAGGCTTGGACACCCCTGGTCCGCATCTCTTTGGCCAGGCGATTGGTTGGGGTGAAGACGAAGGGGGTTTTACGGGTGCGGAAGAGCTCGATCGCTCGGGTAATTTTGCCGCTACCCCCACCACCGTTTAGGTAACTCAGTTGGTGACGAGTCAGGTGATCAGCATAGGACGGTGCGGACGAGTCGGGCAGGCCTTTGTTCGTTGCTTCATACGCAGGGTCGGCGAGGTAAGTGCATGTTCCATGGGCATGTACATCCTCACCCTTGTCACGCCACTGGGCTGGGGCAATCCCATCTCGTGGCGGCATCAGAGTTTCTTCTTTGTGGTGGACGAGACAGACGCGGCAATGCCCTTTTGGGTGTACATCGTGAGGTCTGAAGACACCAATGCCGTCTAGTTTGTAGAGTGCCGTTTTCTTTACACATATAGAATCGGTTGCCACTCGGTCCACCTCATCGGGTTTAAACATCGAAAGCATGGAGAGGAGGTTGATGTGTGCGTAGGCCAGCATGCTCGCCCTTAGATGGGTGTACTGCAGTTGGGAGCCGTCGTAGTACGTGAGAATATAACCAGGGGGTGGGGGGGCATCTATCGGGAGCTCTGACCAAGGTGCCGCTTTCGCGGGTATCTCGCTAGAGGAAGTCGAGTTCGCCGGAGTCAATCACAAGCCTTCGTGTCAGTCTTTTGCCGCCAGCTTTGTTTGCAGCTTTGGCGCATTGGGTGAACTTGCCGATAACACTGCAGCCTTGATCACGGTCTTCTGGGAGCCACACATCGGTTTGCTTCTTAAAGGCGATGATGGCTTCCCGAACCTTGAGGCTCTTTAGCAAACCAGACTCTATGGGATAGGCAAGGAGCTGTGTCGGGGCCCAACCACCGCTTTTGGAGGCGAAATGCTTCCCGAACCAGGTAGGGATGACAGGATAGCAGGTTGCATCAAACTTCCATTTTTGGATCTCGGCGAAGCCTGTGCCAATGTCTTCGGAGAGTGTGCCGGTGATTGCTACACAGACTATCCGGTGGGTTGGGTGTCCGAACCGCTAGAAATAGGGTTTGGCTTCACCCATGCCCTGGAAGGATGCCGGATAGCAGGCCTTCATGTCGATGCTGAAAACTTCCCTCGTGTCATAATTCATCGAGATCCAGAGGCCGCCGTGACCGTGCTCCACACAGGCCTTTTCGACGTCTGGAAGGAGGTTGACTGGGGTTGGCTTCCAACCGTTCCTTTCCTTTGCCACAATACTGGCCGCGTGATTTTCGCCGAAGGCACTCTCAGCAAGTTCAGGGTTGCCAAGTTTGGCGCAGATGGCTTGGAGTCGCTCTTGGGCCTTCCGTGTCCTGTAGGTGCGACCGTCCTGGAGCACGAACTGGTTAGCTGAGAGCTGAAGGTCCTTGCCACCCAGCAGCCAGACCGCAATCGGCTCCCCACAGGTTGCTTCCGGAATAGCCTGCCAGACGTCGCCCTCGTAGATGTGAACCTCTCTACTCTTGGGGAGGTGGAGGTCTTTGAACCACGCGTGGCCTTTGTGGCAGATGAGTTGTATATCAGCTCCACGTGATTGATATCTGCCACTGTTGAAGATGTCCTCACCAGCAATGTCCCTCAGGACGATTGATTTTTTGAGAATCTTTTCCAGTTCGGCCCCGTCGCGAACAGTCGCACCACCTCTGTGGACTCTCCCTCCCATTCTTGCATTTTTGGCGACGCGTTGGTGTCAAACCCTGACCCCTCAGGGCGCCTTCGAAGTGTTCCACAACTCTCTGGGCCACACAGTTGAGATCGCCATCTCTAAGTGGGGCGAGGTTGGCCGTGTCTGATTGGGTAGAGGCCGTAGGTGACTGCAGTCCCAGGGTAGGTGTTCTGGTAGAAGACTTTATCGATCCCAGTCAACACGCCAGGCCTTGTGTCCAGTGAGATATCAACGACGGTCTGCCCCTTCCTTCTCTCTGCACGAACTGGATCGAATTTGTCTTCAACAACCCACCGGCCTTCCTGTTGTTCACGGAGAAACTTGAGTTTCAGAAGAAACCCGCCCTCCGGAAGGCTATCAAGCAGCCTTTCAGCCCTCTCGTCTGTCATACCGGCATCCACAGCCACCCGGCCCGCTCTGGCATAAAGGCCATCATCGACCAGTGTCAAGTGGGTCTTTTTCTTCCACCCTCCATGAAGAGAACACCGCAGCGGCGCCGTCGATTTCGAACTCATCTTTGGCGTCGTTAAGAATCTCGACCCACTGGTTGGCTAGAAGCCCCACCGGGTGAGGGACCTGACCATCCAGGTCGGTAACTTGTTGACCCTGTGGGACTGGGTAGGGTATTTCTGCAAAAATCTCATTGATCATTTCATCCATAGTTGCGGATAGGTATACTAGTTATCAAATTATTCTCTAATTAAAAATAATTAATCTCTAATTGGGTATTGGGATAATCACAATTCACTAAGTTGAAATGCCGATGGCGGCTAGACGCTTAAACTCCTTCTGCACCGCTCTGGCTGCACGACTCCACGCATTTGCATACCCATACGGCCAACAGAGTTGTTGTTTGTTTGTAACCCCCACACAACAGAGTTGACATGGCCGCGAGCATGAACCCTTGCGGAGACGCATGAGGTGAATTTTACAGTACTCACTTAAACAACTCTTACCACACAAGGCTATCGAGCCAACAGTCAGCCGTTTGCACGTGTTATGTCCCTTAGGCATGCTTTGAAATAAACAAGGCTAAAACCTGTATACCTATTATAAATATTTGTCTAAATAGGTTACTTCCTTATCACGGACCTGAGCCCCGGGCCGGCGAGGGTGGTAGGCCGCCCCTGAGGCTCTGGGTTTTTGCCTATACGAGGCACTCGTCGAGTGCCCTTGGTATATCGCAACCAGTTGGGGTCGATTTTTTAGGGTTGGGAGGCTTAATTGGGCTAATGAAAAATATTGATGTTTGGGTTGGGAGGCTTAATTTGCCAAAAAGAGATTATATTTGGGCAAAAATAAGCTGGGAGCCTTGATTGACTAAATGGGCTTTCATGGCTGAAACAAAAAGTCTGTTCACCCTTATCTCAGGAAAGCCCAAGATTGTTGTCCCTAAATGTGTCTTATCACAAGGAACAAGAGTATATAGGTTTTAAAGGGGTATGAATCTGAACGGTTTCTGAGATAGGATGCCTTTTAATGAAGTAGAGAGGAGAGGAATGGCCCCTGCAGACCCCACACTTTTGGGGAACTAAATGTGTCTAATAATAAGAAACAAGAATATATATATTATTATGGTATGGGTATTTGAATGGTTTCTGAGATATATGGCATTTCATGAAGTGCAGGAGCGGGGCATTTTCCCAGCGCATTGCCTCAGCACATGGAAACCCCAGCTTGGTGTGATTGAATCTTACCCTAAGGAACAAGAATATATATGGTTAAGGGATGGGGATTTGAATGGTTTCTGAGATATATGGCTTTTAAAGAATTAAAAGGGTCGGGCATGAACCGTGTGACTCCCAGCTGGTTTAACTGAATCTTCTTATCATAAGGAACATGAATATATATGGTTTAGGGATGGGACTCTGGACCGAGATGTATGGCCTTTTGTGAAGTGGAAGTGTGGGACATGGCTCCAGTGCACAACGGGAGACCAAGGTTGGTGTCAATGAATTCGCCTTATCATAAGGAACAAGAATGTACATTTATATGGTTTAGGGATGGGGATCTGTAAGGTTTCCGAGATATAAGGCCTTTTGTTAAATGGAATGGGTGGGGCATGGGCCCGGCGCGTCCTGGGGACCCCAAGGTTTGTGTCACTGAATGCGTCATATCATAAGGAACAAGAAAACATATGGTTTAGGGGCGGGCATTTGAATGGTTTCTGAGATATATGGCCGTTGATGAAGTTGAGGGGGTGGGACACGATCCCGACAAAACCTGGTGTAATCCCATGTTTGCATAAATAATATGGCTGTGAGAAGTTTACTAAAGGAACATTTCTATAACAGTTGTCAAAATATCTGAAATGACTTGGCAGTAAATGCCATTTTACAGTTTTCCCAATAATAAGTCTATGGAAACTCTAAGTTGTCATAGCAACCAAACTAAAGATCCGAATTGAATAAAAAAAACACAAAACCTGTTGGGAAAAATATGGTGAATATTTTCATGAAGTCTCAGACTCATAGAGCATATGGTTTCTGAGAATGCTTTTTTAAGTATTTTTGTTTCTTCTATTTTCTGGATTTGGGTTTCCATTTCAACCAATAAAAATAGCCTAAAATCACGTCAGATAGTAGATTGCTTAAGTAGCGTTTTCATAACAGTTTTGTCAAAAAAATCTGCAAAGACTTGCCAGTACGTGTCATTTTTGTATTTTCCCCATTATAAGTCTATGGGAACTCTAAGTTGCCATAGCAACTAAACTAAAGAGCAAGATTTCATTAAAAAAACACAAAAAAATCACAAAGTCTCAGTCCCCAATCCCAAGGATGCTATGGATGAAATTTAGGTCCACTCGTCATAGTGGCTTCAAAGGAGATGTCATTTGAAATTGTTGACGTCACACGACAGACGACGACGACGGACGACGACGGACAGCAACCTATCCTATAAGCTCTCCTAGAGCCTTCGGCTCTGGTGAGCTAAAAACTAAGAAGCTATCAATCATTGAATGCATGGAATTTTGTCCAATTTGCAAGAAACCAAACTTAAATATACCAATATTCCAGCCATGTATGTTTTTTCAATATTAAAGGTCATTTATCACGAAAACTTACATTTTGTTTATGTTTTAGTTTTACTGAGAGAAGACATATAGAGGACCTTTTTCACTCAAAACTGTATGAACAAAAACAATCTCATTCATTCCAAAGTTATGCTCATTTATATCACATACAGACCTATTTTCCTCTAGGCGTAGCCTCCCTTGAAATTTGATAGATTTCGACCCACATTATAATACTTTGTGACATCATAGTGGATTTTTCATTTTTGCATCAACTTTAAAACTGGCATAATTTAATTTCTATAATACTTTTAGATTTTTTGTTCGTATGGCCACTGATGGCTGTGAATCTTATTAATATTTTGAATTATAAATTTGAAATTTCAATTCCAAATTATTTATGTTTTAAATGAAATTTTAAACTGTTTAAAACTAACAAATCATTAAAAATTTCTTTAGTTAAGTTACTCAAATGTAACTTAACTAAAGAAATTTTAAATGATTTGTTAGTTTTAAACAGTTTAAATTTCTTTAGTTAAGTTACTAAAATGTCACATTGTTTAAATCTAGAAAACTCCATTGTACATATTATTTATCTTATGAAAAACGACCTGATGATACGAAAACAGGGTTTCCTGCTGGTGGAAACTTTTATTATGTAATGTTTCTGAGTATGGTTGAAACATTGAGATTTAATGTGTTGCATCACTATTATTAATTGAACATAACTCGAACTCTTTTTGGAATCATGAAAATTAATTCAAGTCAGGGATAATTCGAATTACTGAGGCTGTATCATGGGGCATAGCAGGGGTCAGTTTAGGATATATTTATGATCTACAAAATAAAGGTTTGTTGCGTGTACTCCTGAATTGAATCGCTTCATTGAGGCGTTTATAATGAGTGCTCACAGCATGCCATTATTAGATAAAATCCGGAAAAATTAATATATTATCCTGAATATATGCATATCTGGAGTTTTGGGAAATGTTCTTATGGGATCCAGAACTTATTCGAATTAGCCATGATATACGAGCTATCTATGGTCGAGGTATTGATGTTTACTATAATAATAATAATATTATTATTATTATTATTATTATTATCATTATTATTATTATCATCACCATTATCATTGCTATTGTTGTTGTTATTATTAATAATTATAATAGTAGTAGTAGTGGTATTTCATCATAAATAAATTAGATTAAGAAGTGTGTAAGGATAGAGCCTCGGAACGGATATGTCTGTGATAAGTAAAAAATTTAACTTACTTGCTTACAAAAAAAATCACGAACTACAGGTGAATTAAAAGTTACTGTATTTTAATTATGCAACGTTTTACATAGGTAGATATAGGGACCAAGACATGAAAGAAAAGCCATGCTAATTGTGGTTAAGGGTGCGTGCATCCACCCACCATGGACGGGTGCATGCATACTTCCACAATATTTGCACATTGGGCAGGGAGTGCAAGTCATTTTACTCTTATCTGCATTTACTGCTGTGATGTATATATATTTTTGTGTTTGTTATGTTAATTTAGCTGACGACACATTCTTTCCTGACATACTTCAAAATGTAGGTTTAAATTTAAAATATATAGTTATAATACTAGTATTAACGGAAAATAGTAACAATGAGATAATAAGATGACGGAGAAACGCAATGTGATAAAGATATCAAGTTCTAATGTTAGAGGCTTGCATGATCCACAAAAACGTAGAGATTTGTTCTGTCATCTAAGAAACATGAATCATCATATATATTGTTTACAAGAAACACATTTCACAGAAAAAATGGAACCTTATATTCGTGCAGAATGGGGTGCAGAAGTAATTTTCAACTCTTACACGTCAAATGCCAGAGGAGTTTGCATTTTATTAAGTACTAAACTTGAATATAAAATACTCAGAACCAAGCAGGATAGAGAGGGAAATTATTTGATTCTAGACATGGAAATTGAAGGCCAAAAAATTACTCTTTCTAACATCTATGGGCCTAATGAGGACTCACCTGACTTTTATGCAAACATAGAAGGGATAATTGAAGAATTCAATAATGATACCTGCATTCTCTGTGGAGATTTTAATTTGGTACAAAATCAGGAATTAGACACACACAATTATCTACATGTAAACAATCCAAAAGCGAGAGAATATGTGTTATCCATGAAAGAAGATTTTAATTTAGTTGACCCTTTTAGAGAATTAATTGAAGATGCAAGGAAATATACATGGCGTAAACCCCATCCCCTAAAGCAAGCTCGTCTTGACTTTTTTTTAATATCGGAGAGTTTCATGGCTAGTGTAGAAAATGTTGAGATCCTACCTAGCTACAGATCGGATCATTCGTCAGTTGTACTATCTGTTTCACTAAACGAATTTATAAAGGGCAAAGGCCTATGGAAGTTAAATAATAGTTTACTAAAAGATAATGAATATATTGAAATTGTGAAAAATTGTATTAGGAAAGTAAAAAATCAGTACATGTTACCAGTTTATAGTGCAGAGTTTGTAGATAATATAAATTCTAATGATATTTTACAATTTACTATTTCGGATCAGCTATTTTTAGAGACTCTGTTACTTGAAATTCGAGGGGAAACAATTTCTTATGGGGCATATAAGAAGAAACAAAGAAATATTAAAGAACAGCAATTGCAAGAGGAAATAAAAGTTTTAGAAGAAGCTCCTGATTTCGACTTGAATACAATAGAATTAAGAAAGAATGAGTTACAAATATTACGAAAAGAAAAACTTCAGGGTATAATGGTTAGAGCAAGAATGAGATGGGCTGAAGAAGGAGAAAAACCGACAAGATATTTTTGTTCTTTAGAATCAAGAAACTATGTTAATAAAACTATTCCAAAACTAATAAAAGATGACGGATCAATGATCACAAAACAAGAAGATATATTAAGCGAAGTTAAAGAGTTTTATGCTAATCTTTATTCATATAAAGAACAAGAACAAGAAGTGAATATACAGGATTTTCTAAATTTGGACCTTTGTCCTACACTAACAGAAGAAGAGAAACATGGGTTGGAGGGTGAGATAAAAGAAGAAGAAATAGCTTATGTGTTAAAGAAAATGAAAAACGATAAAAGCCCTGGATCAGATGGATTTACAGTAGAATTTTTAAATTTTTCTTTAAGGATTTAAAAGCTTTCATAAATCGTGCTATAAATGAAGGTTATCATAAGGGGACTTTATCTATTACACAGAGGCAGGGTATTTTTACATGTATCCCTAAAGGGGAAAAATCGAGACATTATATGAATAACTGGAGGCCAATTACTCTACTTAATGTTACTTATAAAATAGCTTCAGGTTGTATTGCTGAAAGAATTAAAAGTACCCTGTCAAAATTAATTTCATGCGATCAAACTGGTTTTATTTCAGGACGATATATAGGTGAAAATACCCGGCTTATTTACGACATTTTGAAATATACGGAAGAAGAGAATATTCCGGGATTGTTCTTAATTGTTGATTTTGAAAAGGCATTTGACTCAATATCATGGGATTTTATTAAAAAAGTTTTAAATTTTTTTAACTTTGGTGAATCAATTAAAAAATGGGTTAATACATTTTATAACATATAATGTCTTCAAATATACAAAGTGGGTTTCTATCTGATTTTTTTCCTGTTCAAAGAGGTTGTCGACAAGGTGACCCTCTATCTCCTTACATTTTCCTCCTTTGTGCAGAAATACTGTCGCCTATGTTAAAAAGTAATGATGATTTAAAAGGAATAAATATAGGTGGTATAGAATATAAACTTTCTCAATATGCGGATGACACTACAATTTTATTAGATGGATCAGAGCAGTCTCTATCAGAGGCACTTGCGGTTTTAAATTCATTTGCGTTACTGTCGGGACTGAAAGTTAACACTTCAAAAACGAGAGCTGTATGGATCGGGAGTAAAAAATTTTGTGGGGAAACTTTTAATCATAGGTTTAAGCTGGACTGGACCCAAAAGATTTTTACGATTCTGGGAATAAAGTTTTCGTGTAATTTGGAGGAAATGATAGAGTTAGATTTTAAAGAAAAAATATCACAAATTGAGAAAGAATTAAAACAATGGTCAAAAAGAATTTTAACACCTTTTGGCCGCATAACTATACTAAAGACATTAATCATATCTAAATTAAACCACATGTTTATTTCGCTACCGAATCCTCCTCAAGAATTAATAAATAATTTACAAAAAAGATTTTTTAATTTCATTTGGAAATCAGGGGTAGATAGAATAAAAAGAGAAATTATTATGCAAGATTATGATATGGGTGGCTTAAAAATGCTGAATTTAAATAATTATATGACTGCCTTAAAAGCAACTTGGATAAGAAGATTGATTACGAAAGATTCTAAGTATAAACATATTTTTGAAGTAAATTATTGTAATGTCGATACACTATTAAAGCGTGGAATGGACTTTATAAAGTTTTTAACTTTAAATAACAAAAACGAATTTTGGAATAATGTTTTACATTCATGGATCGAGGTAAATAAATCGATTAAAGTAAAAACTAAAGAAGACATATTGTCAGTAAACTTATGGGATAATAAAGACTTAAAGATTAATAATAAAACTGTTTTTTACAGAAGATGGTTTGACAAGAATATTTTGTATATCAAAGATATAGTAAATACGGATGGAACTATTTTAGATTTTAATACATTTACACAAAAATTTAATATTAATATTAATTATTTGGAATATTTTGGTGTTGTTTCTGCGGTACTACATTTTATAAGAAAACAAAACATATTACTTAGTACATTGATTTTAACAAATTGTTATTTTCCATGGACTATTAAAGAAATAATGAGAGATACTAAAGGTTGCAGAAATATTTATAAAATACTGAATGAAAAAATAATACCATCTAAAAGCCAACGGAAATGGACAGAACTTTTTCAGAACATAGAACTTAACTGGAAAAATATTTATAAAACACCAGCTATTGTCTGTAACAATACAAAACTACACTGGTTTCAATACAGAATAGTGCACAGGATTTTAGCAACTAACAATTATCTTTTTAAAATACATGTTAAAAATGATAACCTTTGCAGTTTTTGTCGATCATTCCCAGAAACGTTAGAACATCTATTTTGGAACTGTCAAATAATTTCGGAATTTTGGGAAAGAATAGAAAACTGGATTAATGAAAGAAATGAGTGCACTATTAGTATAACTATGTACAATGTTTTTTTTGGAACATCAAAAATTCAAGAAATAAATAAACCAGCCAATCATATCATCATATTAACAAAGTATTACATTTATAAATGCAGAATTAATGGTGCCCGGCTCAATTTTACAGTTTGGAAAAATGAGATAAAAAACTCGTTATTATTAGAAAAAATGAAGGCGGTCAAAAACAATAGGATTGAAAATTTCTTTAAAATTTGGGGAAAATGGACTGTCCTTTTCGAAACTAATGGGTAAAGAAGTGTTTTACAAATTTTCAGTCCCGACACGGAACGACTCGATAATAGTATTTGGTAGTTAAGCCCTTTTTGTGCCGGATGGAATCTTTCACCTTATATATAGTGGAAGTCCGTTTCGGGGTTTGTGGGTGCCGGGTTTTGTTTTCTTTAAAATTTATTACGAAAATAGCTGACCTTTCTACGAACAGTATTGGCCCTAATTTGGACGCCACGCTGTGTGGCGTCTGGTCTTGGCCTGCACTGTTTGCCAAGGTACCCGTTCTGGGGTTTCCGGTACAAGAGGGGTTAAATAACATATCATAAAATGTATCTGCTAATCAGCATCTGCAATGCCTTTGATTAGTTCTGTACTATAGATTTAAAAAAACTAGTTTGATTATTTAAACCTGCAGATATGATAATTCATATAGATGTAACCGTCTTGAAATGTGCTATGTTACATGTGCATATGTTTATATTGTATGTGTCGTCAGAATTAATAAAAAAAAAAAAAAAGTTACTAAAATGTTTTATTAATGTCTTATTAACACACAACATAAAGATTAAATGTCATTTAAATTAATACAAACATGTAATCTGAAATTTAAATTATTTAAATTAATTATTTAATTTTTAATTTATAGACTTCAGGTTAGAAATAAAAGAGGAACTTGTTTTTTATGCAGATCAATTTCTTAAATATAGACAGGTGGTTATATAATTTTTGATGTTTATAAAACACCAGATAGTTTGATTGATAAAGAGCATTTCATTGCAACTCTGACATCATAAAATATTTCGTGAATATTAATGAGGTAGTTTAAAGTTATTCTCCCTTATTGAAATAAATCAGAATTAAAATTGAAATATCTCAGAAACTAATAAAGATTTTTGATCGGGTTTTCAGATTTGAATTTCCTGCAAAAATGTGTTTTTAGTTATTAATGATTTCAATACGTGATAAATGACTTTTAATCCGATAAAGTCATGATTTGTATTGATTAAACACACGCTACTAAATATTTTCTAAATATGGAAAACTTGTATTTCCATTGGAAAACATTAATTTTATATACCTAGAAATTCCGTATAAAACAGGTCAGTGCAGCGGATAACTTGATGACGAAACTGTGATGAGTTCTTTAACTATATATAGTCCTATCTCAGGCACCTTTATTCAATTTCAAATATTAGATTCTAAATTTTAGAAAGAACCCCCAGTCAATGTGTATTTCTTTTAAAAGCTTTGTATCTGTTTTTGCCCTTTTTAATATTTATTGTTGCATTTCCGGTAAATAGGAACATAAACTTGAGCGTGTAAACTTCCGGTTTCCGGTGAAAGATCTCTGAGTGGGCTGGAGGATAAAACTACGGTTTTCTCATGTGTAAGGAAGGCTTAAGCGAATTATTTGACAGAGAAGTAAAAAAAATGTATTGTGTTTATAGCTGTGAATTTATTTTATTCCGATCTTCATTTTTAGAGCTAAAATGGGTGTTTAAAATGAGCGACCTAGAAGGAGCTGAGAGCATCCGCGACGGATGCAAAATTTCCTGTAAGCCCAGCGAAGGAGAGAAAGGCCTAGGAGAGACAGAAACAGACAGAATTGGAAGTGTATGTGATGAAACCGAAATATGGGTTTGTGAAACGGAGAACAGTGATTCTAATGAAAGGCTCATGGAATGTTAGCGTTGAAATGGTTTCTTCTTTTGGAAGCCCAAATGTTTAAACATTGAAGAAGTTGGATATAACTTTTCTAATAAACAGACCCAATGTCATTGATTTTGTCATGAATGTGAACCAACTGCAATGAAATTAGTACAGAACGACATGGAAATTGATGAAAGGTACCTCGAATTTGTAAGGCCTATGATCAAAGACTAGACAAAATGGAATCAAACCTGGCGGCCAAAGCTGACAAGGCCCAAGAGGGCAAACTCTTGTCTGAAATTATAGCATACGACAAAAGTGTGAAAGGACTTTCTAAAGATGTTGACAATATTGCAAACAGATTAGAGCTTATTATAAATGAACAAGAAGAGATAAACAAAAGACAAAACGATATCATTTTAAAAGGCCTCGATACAGATATTAGAACAGAAGAAAGCATCATCGAGGAACTTTTCACAGAAATGCACTTAGAAGTAGACATTGAAACCAGTTTTCTGGTTTGGTTTCGGAGTCCACTATTGAACTTGAATCTCATCTGCAGTAGGGTCTATCGGAGCCCGAATTTTGTGGTGACTAGGTATATAAATTCGGAGAGTTGTATGGCCGGGTTTGTGAAAAGTAGAAGTAAAACAAAAATCAGGAATCGATACAATTAACTTACTCCACCCACCAAAGACACCAAAGGGAAAGAAATACAAACATTAAGCGACCAGACCATAATGGAAACATTAACAAAGGAAGGCCATAAGGACAGTTACTTTCCCACAAAATGGCCATATGGCCATCCAAAATTAAAAGACACAAGTGATACACACAGTAAGTAACAAACAACAACATAAATAAATCGCCACAGAAGAAACGCCTTGGAATGGTCAGTGGAAAGATTTCCACTGGGGGGCTTAAATCGATTTTACGTGGCCACAATCCTCGCCCTTACTTCCGTCGCGATTTAGACAAATAATTTGTTCAGTCCGCGTGAAGGCCTCCTAACTCATCAGTGCAACATCTCCGTGAACACAAAAAAATCAAAGAACCACAGAGGTGAGACAACGGTGAGGACTCGACAGCAAGAAACCACTGAAATGCTGGAGCAAAAGAAATCCAACAGTTAGACTCCGATGGGCCCGGCGTCGTTCTTCGATGTAGGAAGACTGGATGCAGCATGGGTGCTGTGCGGCGTACTGCGTGAGTGGTGGTTGGCCCGGTCGCGGTTGGCGGCTTTGCTTCCATCCTTGGTTTCGCGCCGGTAGGTCGGGCCTCAGATTCTATGGCGGTTCCGGCGTAAACGCTTGCTGAGAATTAGAGAGATCTAATTCAGTGTAATGTTGGTTAGTGCCTGACGTCAGTCTCTGGTTGGGCCCGTCGGGGTCTATTTATTGGTTTTCTTTTGCTCCAGCATTTTGGTGGTTTCTTGCTGTCGTGTCCTCGCCGTTGTTTCGTCTCTGTGGTTGTTTGATATTTAGTGATCTTGGGTTCTGGGGCCTTCATGCGGACTGAACAAATTGTTTGTCTTGGTCGCGGCGGAGGTTGGGGCGGGGGTTGAGGCCGCTTAGGGTCGATTCAAGCCCCCAGTGGAATTCGTTCCACTGACCGTTCCCAGGCGGTTCTTCTGTCGCGGTTTAATTTTGTTGTTGTCTGTCTTTGAGTGTTTGTATCGCTTATTTATCGCTTGTTTTGGATGGCCAATTGGCCGTTTTGTGGGGGTAATGGCTTCCCTTTTGGCTTTCCGCTATTGATGTTTCCGTTAGGTCTGTGGTTTCATGTTTTTGTTTCCCTTTGGTGTCCTTGATCGGAGCTGTGGGTTAATTGTATCGAGTCCTGATCATTGCCTTCACTTCTAATTTTTATTTATAATTAAAAAGGGGAAACGCCGAATTGGTGGAGAAGAAGGGGTGTAACTCTTTTACAGTATATTGTCAAGGTTGTATTAAACAATCTTCTGATAGAAATAAGGTGCCGAAAGCTTCACCAAAGTTGAGAACGATACAGTGCCGGCAAAATATTCATATCAGCATACTTAACTACATTCCAGAGAGAATCTGACCCCAAAAAACATAAACGAGATGAAACACAGAAGAACAGTGTATCCAGACCGGAAGCTACGGAATGGGTGTCTTTTCATAAGTCACCATAAGATTCGGGTTCCGATAGACCTTGTTGCAGAGGAGATTTAAGTCCAATATTAAATTTTGAAATTAAATCAGAATAACGTCTATAACTTTTTTAAAAGGCTTTAGGTAGTTTATGGTACCGATAGCCCTTATTAAAAAGTTTAGCCGTTAACAATTTATTACGAGAGTTGAAGTCAGTTACATGACTACACACTCTGGCAAATCGAATTAATTGCTAAATATAAACGCCATATGATCGCGCACGAGGAACATCCCATCCAAAAAAGGAAAATTTACAATATCTAAATCAAACTCCTCGCGTTTCTCACAAGTTTTGCAAGAAACAAAATAGAAGTAGAGGCAATGAGCAGGAATCGATACAATTAACCCATGGCTCCCACCAGAGACACCAAAGGGAAAGAAAAACAAACATGAAGCAACAACCCCAACGGAAACAACAACAGCGGAAAGCCAATAGGACAGTCACTTTCCCGCAAAATGGCCAAAAGGCTATCCAAAATAAAATAATATAAGCGACACAAACCATAGCAAAAATAAACCGCAACAGAAGAACCGCCTGGGAAATGTCAGCGGAAACGAATTTCTCGGGGGGAGGGGGGGGCTTTAGTCGATTTTACTTGGCAACAATCCTCGCCCTAACTTCCATCGCGATTAAGACAAATAATTTGTTCAGTCCGCATGAAGGCTTCCTAACTCATCAGTGCAATATCTCCGTGAACACAAAACTCAAACAACCACAGAGATAAAACAACGGTGAGAACTCGACAGCAAGAAACAACAGAAATGCTGAAGCAAAAGAAAACCAACAGTTAGACTCCGATGGGCCCGACCAGAGACAGAGCATCAGGTACCAACCAACATAAGTATTTACGTTGGAACCGTCATAGAATCTGAGGCCTGACCAAACGACTGCAATTAAAGAGGGAAGCAAAGTTATCAACCGTGATTGCATGCAGTCTGTCGTATAACATTAATTTTGTACCCAATATTTTTATATCGAAGTAGAAGTAAAACAAAGATCAGGAATTGATACAATTAACTTACTCCACCCATAAAAGACACCAAAGGGAAAGAAATACAAACATTAAGCGACCAGACCATAATGGAAACCTAAACAAAGGAAGGCCATAAGGACAGTTACTTTCCCACAAAATGGCCATATGGCCATCCAAAACCAAAAGACACAAGTGATACACACAGTAAGTAACAAACAACAACATAAATAAATCGCCACAGAAGAGCCGCCTTGGAACGGTCAGTGGAAGATTTCCACTGGGGGGCTTAAATCGATTTTACGTGGCCACAATCCTCGCCCTTACTTCCGTCGCGATTTAGACAAATAATTTGTTCAGTCCGCATGAAGGCCTCCTAACTCATCAGTGCAACATCTCCGTGAACACAAAAATCAAAGAACCACGGAGGTGAGACAACGGTGAGGACTCGACAGCAAGAAACCACAGAAATGCTGGAGCAAAAGAAAACCAACAGTTAGACTCCGATGAGCCCGACCAGAGACAGAGCATCAGGCACCAACCAACATTATCTCTCTAATTTTCGATAAGCCTTTACGTTGGAGCCGTCATAGAATCTGAGGCCTGACCCACCGGCGTACAATTAAAGAGGGAAGCAAAGTTGCCAACCATGATTGGGTTAACTACCATGCATGCAGTCTGTCGTATAATATCCATGTTGTACCCAATCTTTTTATATCGAAGAATGATTTTACGAAATTGGGTGCTGAAGTCATTGCGGTTATGTATTTTTCTGAATTTATATACTAAGTCACCATAAAATTCGGGTTCCGATAGACCTTGTTGCAGAAGAGATTTAAGTCCAATATTGAATTTAGAAATTAAATCAGAATGGCGTCTATAAAATTTTGAAAAGGCTTTGCGTAGTTTATGGTACCGATAACCCTGATTAAGGAGTTTAGCCGTTAATAATTTATTACGAGTGTTGAAGTCAGTAACATGACTACACACTCTAGCAAATCGAATTAATTGCGAAATATAAACGCCATAGGATGGCGCACGAGGAACATCACCATCCAAAAAAGGAAAATTTACAATCTCAAAATCAAAGTCATCGCGTTTATCATAAATTTTGCACGAAACAAATCCATCTACAGTAGATAGATGTAAATCCAAAAACGGGGCCTCGGTATCAGAAGAATTTGCTTTATTTAACTGAAGTTCTAGGGGGTAAATCTGACTGATCAAACCATCAAAATAGGTATTATCAATATTTAATAAATCATCTAAATATCTAGAAGTAGAGCTAAAAGCTTCAATAATTTCAGATTGGTTATCAATGGAAAGCGACAAAATGAAGTCTCTTTCATAACAATACAAGAACAGATCAGCCACAAGAGGTGCGCAATTAGTACCCATCGGAATACCCACAATTTGTCTAAATAACTTAGTACCGAATCTAATATAAATATTGTCAAGTAGAAAGGTGAGGGCATCACACACTTTCTGACATGACCAAAGTGTATAAGTCTTATGCTCTTTAGAAGTGAAAAATGCATTTCTGACATTACATGCAAGATAGAGAGAATCTTCTCTGTGAAAAGCCCATTCAATTAAATCATTAAGCTTTTCTTTTATAAGATTATGAGGAAGTGTAGTGTAAAGAGTGGAAAAATCGTAGGTAGACAGACTAGAAGCACGAAAATGTCTAGATTTCAAAGAATGATTTTTACGAAATTTGGTGCTGAAGCAATTGCGGTTATATTTTTTCTGAATTTATATACTAAGTCACCATAAAATTCGGGTTCGATAGACATTGTTGCAGAAGGTATTTAAGTCCAATATTGAATTTAAAGATGATATCAGAAACGAATTCCACTGGGTGTGGGTGGAGGGGGGGGGGCTTAAATCGATTTTACGTGGCCACAATCCTCGCCCTTTCCGTCGCGATTAAGTCAAATAATTTTTTCAGTCCGCATGAAGGCCTCCAAACTCATCAGTGCAACATTTCCGTGAACACAAAAATCAAACAACCACAGAGATGAAACAACAATGAGGACACGACAGCAAGAAACAACAGAAATGCTGGAGCAAAAGAAAACCAACAGTAAGACTCCGATGAGACCAACCACAGACAGAGCATCAGGTACCAACCAACATAAGTCTTTACGTGGGAACCTTCAAAGAATCTGAGGCCTGACCAACCGGAGTGCAATTTAAGAGGGAAGCAAAGTTGTCAACCGTGATTGGGTTAACTACCATGCATGCAGTCTGTCGTATTACATTTATGTTGTACCCAATCTTTGTATATCAAATATGATGTTACGAAATAGGGTGCTGAAGTCATTGCGGTTATATTTTTTTTTTAAATCTGTATACTAAGTCACCATAAAATTCGGGTTCTGATAGACCCTGCTGTAGAAGAGACCTAAGTCCAGTATTGAATTTTGAAATTAAATCAGAATGACGTCTACACAATTTTAAAAAGGTTTTGCTTGGTTAATGGTACCGATAACCCTGATTAAGAAGTTTAGACGTTAACAACCAATTACGAGTGTTGAAGTCAGTTACATGACTTCACACTGACAAATCGTATTAATTGTGAAATATAAACGCCATAGGATGGCGCACATGGAACATCACCATCCAAAAAAGGAAAATTTAACATCTAAAAATCAAAATCATCGCGTTTATTATAAATTTTGCAAGAAACAAATCCATCTACAATAGATAGATGTAAATCTAAAAACGGGGCCTCGGTATCAGACAAATTTGCGTTATTTAACTGAAGTTATGGGGGGGGGGGGTAAATTTGACTGATCAAACCAGCGAAATAGGTTTCATCAATATTTAATAAATCATCCAAATATCTAGACGTGCAGCAAATAGCTTCAATGATTTCCGACTGGTTATCAGCAGAAAGGGACATCATGAAGTTTCTCTCATAACAAAACAAAAACAGACCAGCCACAAGTGGTGCGCAATTAGTACCCATCGGAATACCCACAACTTGGCTAATTAACTTAGTACCAAATCTTATGTAAATAGTGTCAAGTAGAAAGGTTAGAGCTTCGCGCACCTTCTGATATGACCATAAAGCATAGTTGTTATGCTCTTCAGAAGTGAAAAACGCATTTCTTACATTACATGCAAGATAGAGGGAGTCTTCCCTATGAAATGTGCATTAAATTAAATCATTAAGTGTTTCTTTTATAAGATTATGAGGAAGTGTAGTGTAAAGGGCGGAAAAGCATAAGTAGTCAGACTAGAAGCACGAAAACGCCTGGACTTCGTTAGAATTTTTTATAGACCAAAACAGATTTCTACCTGATCTTTCGAATACTGTGTCGCAATATTTTATCACTTGTTTTTTGATAGCAGTAAACCATGAAGTTAATAATTCGGAGAGTTAAGTGGTGATACAAGAGCTTGAATTTGCAATAAACCGTGCTTTGTAAGGTCTTTTATGAAGTTTAGGTAACCAATATAATGTAGGAAGCTTGTCCTGGCCTTCTGTAACACAGACAGCAAACTTGGTGGCTGAATGACAAATGTGGCCATCAACTAAAGCCCTCCCTACAGCTAAATAGAAGTGAAGGCAGTGATCAGGAATCGATACAATCAACCCACAGTTCCTATCAGAGACACCAAAGGGAAAAAAGCACAAACACGAAACAACAGACCTAATGGAAACACCAATAGCGAAAAGCCAAACGGATAGTTACTTTCCCATAAAATGGCCAATAGGCTTTCCAAAATAAAATAAAATAAGCCTCACAAACATACAAAGACAAACCATAACAAAAATAACCGCGACAGAAGAACCGCCTTGGAACGGTCAGCGGAAACAAATTCCACTGGGTGGCTTAAATCGATTTTATGTGACCACAATACTCGCCCTTACTTCCGTCGCGATTGAGACAAATGATTTGTTCAGTCCGAACGAAGGCCCCCTAACTTATCAGTGCAACATCTCGGTGAACACAAAAATCAAACAACCACAGAGATGAAACAACGGTGAGGACTCCACAGCAAGAAACAACAGAAATGCTGGAGGAAAAGAAAACCAACAGTTAGACTCAAATGGGCCCGACCAAAGACAGAGCATCAGGTACCAACCAACCATAAGCCTTACGTTGGAACCGTCATAGAATCTGAGGCCTGGCCCGAATCATAGAATCTGAGGTCAAACCTATTGTTTCATCTTCAATGCAGAAATACAATCATTTTGTTGTCAGTTAATGCCTTAATGACTGCAATTAAAGAGGCAATTGAATGGGCTTTTCACAGAGAAGATTCTCTCTTTCTTGCATGTGATGTCAGAAATGCGTTTTTCTCTTCTAAAGAGCATAAGAATTTTACACTTTGGTCATGTCAGAAAGTGTGTGATGCCCTCAACTTTCTACTTGACAATATTTATATACGATTCGGTACTAAGTTATTTAGACAAATTGTGGGTATTCCGATGGGTACTAATTGCGCACCTCTTGTGGCTGATCTGTTCTTGTATTGTTATGAAAGAGACTTCATTTTGTCGCTTTCCATTGATAACCAATCTGAAATTATTGAAGCTTTTAGCTCCATTCTAGATATTTAGCTGATTTATTAAATATTGATAATACCTATTTCGATGGTTCGATCCGTCAGATTTACCCCCAGAACTTCAGTTAAATAAAGCAATTTCTTCTGATACCGAGGCCCCGTTTTTGGATTTACAGCTATCTATTGTAGATGGGTTTGTTTCGTGCAAAATTTATTATAAACGCGATGACTTTGATTTTGAGATTGTAAATTTTCCTTTTTTTTGATGGTGATGTTCCTCGTGCCTCATCCTATGGTGTTTATATTTCGCAATTAATTCGATTTGCCAGAGTGTGTAGTCATGTAACTTACTTCAACACTCGTAATAAATTATTAAAGGCTAAACTTCTTAATCAGGGTTATCGTTACCATAAACTACGCAAAGCCTTTTCCAAATTTTATAGACGCCATTCTGGTTTAATTTCAAAATTCAATATTAAATCTCTTCTGCAACAAGGTCTATCAGAACCCGAATTTTATGGTGACTTAGTATATAAATTCAGAAAAATATATAACCGCAATGACTTTAACACTCAATTTCGTAAAATCATTCTTCGATATAAAAAGATCGGGTACAAAATAAATATTATACGACAGACTGCATGCATGGTAGTTAACCAAATCACGGTTGGCAACTTTGCTCACCTCTTTAATTGCACGCCGGTGGGTTAGGCCTCAGATTCTATGACGCTTCTAACGTAAAGGCTTATTGAGAATTAGAGAGAACTAATTCAAGGTAATGTTGCTTGGTGCCTGATGCTCCGTCTCTGGTCGGGCCCATCGGAGTCTAACTGTTGGTTTTCTTTTGTTCCAGCATTTCAGTGGTTTCTTGCTGTCGAATCCTCACCGTTGTCTCACCTATGTGGTTCTTTGATTATTTGTGTTCACGGAGATGTTGCACTGACGAGTTAGGAGGCCTTCATGCGGACTGAACGATTATTTGTCTAAATCGCGACGGAAGTAAGGGGCGAGGATTGTGGCCACGTAAAATCGATTTAAGCCCCCAGTGGAAATCTTTCCACTGACCGTTCCAAGGCGGTTCTTCTGTGGCGATTTATTTATGTTGTTGTATGTTACTTTCTGTGTGTATCACTTGTGTCTTTTTATTTTGGATGGCCATATGGCCATTTTGTGGGAAAGTAACTGTCCTTATGGCCTTCCTTTGTTTAGGTTGCCATTATGGTCTGGTCGCTTAAGGTTTGTGTTTCTTTCCCTTTGGTGTCTTTGATGGGTGGGGTAAGTTAATTGTATCGATTCCTTATCTTTGTTTTACTTCTACTTTACTAAAGAATCAAAATTAAGCTCCTGAATGGCCAGTATATGACCAGTATAGACCATAACTAAATATTTTGCAAATCCCAGGAAGCAGAAGCATGTAGTAGGTATCCACTTTGCAGCTCAACTAAAAGTTGGGATGTGTCATGCAGTAAGGCAAGCTGGATAACGGATAGTTTCCTGAACACAGACAGCAATGAAATCATGTCAATAATAGTTTCATTATTTTATATATGTTTGTTTGTTTGATTTGAGGTTTAACGTACCCGTCAACATAGAATAGGTAATTTTGGAGACGTTGCTTCCAATTTTGTGGGACCTTTACCAGACACCGAGATGAAATGACATCTCAAGCAATGCCGCCCAATGAAACCAACAGGGTTTTTAAGCATGGACGGACCGACCCACACCGCTCGGCCAGGGCAGGCTTAGATCGTCTAAGCGGCCCAACATTACTCTTGTGTGGTCGGTTTCAGCTCTGCGTGGAAGCATCATACAGCTCATTTATTTCATATTTAATCAAATGCTTGGTATGCTAATAAAATAAAAAAGAAGCTTTCAGCCAAGTACGGTCGTGTCCAGAACGGATATTCTGTTGTTTTTTTATTCTGACCATCCTTTCTATTGTGACTGTCCGAACCAATTCTACTTTCAGTTTCTCTACCGGGAATTTATCTATGTCCCACCCTGAAATATCACTGTGAGAGGTACTTCCAGCGAAGAATTCAGCCACGTTTTCCAAGCTTTAGGCTTACCAATTCAGTCCAGGAATAATTACTATTCCAAAATCTAAAGGCCGCCGAAAACATGTCCAAAATTGGTGGGAGTGGGTTTACGGTTCACTTCCCATGCACTATCCATGACGTAGCATCTCAAATATTGCAACCAATGGCTGAGAAATAAGATACATTCGGTTCGGCATATCTTGTGCACGAATGCACCTACTGTGGCAGACAATAGGGAGCCAATCGGGAGCATTCGTGTGCCAAGAGCGGCATGCAGTAAGGTTTCCAAGGGGGCACGAAAGACCCTACAGCATGCTGAAGGTTAAATGATCTTTTGCTGAAGCAAAAACTGTTATGACACTAAAATATTACATGAAAGAAATACAGTATCAGTTTACTGTATACAAGGTCTGTGGTGCACATCAATCCCAAAACCATCTTAAAAAAAAAATAAAATTTCTAAAGTGGTAAATAACTATTAGCTTTTAGTATTACCTGACCAAACTCCATCTTTCGCAGCCTAAGTGAAGACCATTAATATGAGATAAAAAGATTTGCAATACAGACTGTTTACAACATTGCTCCATCATGGCAAACTTAGTATCAAACACTTCAAATGTTTGATGTTGAGTGTCATAATACAGATTTTGCTAGGTTCCTTCTGCCGAGTTCCAGAATGTTTACCATCACAAAAACGCGCTTATATAATTTTGACCCCCTTAAATCCCTTTTTATACAGCAAAACTGAGGTTTACAGGGGTAAACCTCATTTTTCCAATTTATGCCCTAAAATACAGGCTGTGGGTACTTTTAGAACCGCCTTGATGAGGCGGCCCGAACGAGCAATCACAATCCGTATTTTGAGCAGAAACAAGAAAAATATCACAATTTTTCATGTTAAACATCGCGTGAACAAGTCCGTGAAATGAAGCCCCCCCCCCCAAACCCCACTTTATATTGAGAAAACTGGGGTTTACGGGGGTAAACACTATTTTTTTTTATTTCTGTTCCAAGACATAGGTTGTGGGTACTCGATAGAACCGCCTCAATGAGGCGGTTCTAACGAGGACCCACAACCTATGTTTTGAGCATTTATAAGAAAAATAACACGAATTTTCATCAAATAAGTAGCCATTTTGGAGACGTGAAAATTGCACTGTGTCGCACGGGTGTGTTATCGTAATGAAATCTTGTTGGTTTTTTTCGGCGGTGAAGTTTACTATGCATTTGTATAGGCGTGTTTTCGTAATGTACTGCCGACTATCATCCCTTATTGCAGACAGGCTAATGCTTTTGATTCATGCTATTCAGATGTGAAATAATGGGACACACCAGCCTCAGTGTACCCTATTCACAGTCAATATACAGACAGACCAGCCTGAGCAAACAGTGTAGATCAAGATGAGGCTCATCAGTTCTACACTGTTTGCAGCTCATTCAGCTGTTTTTAATCACAACATCAGATAGTCAATTGAGCCCCCAAAGCGAATTTTTGTCTTCGAGCATTCCGTCATGACAAATTTTAACTGTACATGCCCAGCCATTCAGAGGGGCCAGGGATATGGCTTTCTGTCTGAAGGTTCCTCTTGATTCACTGCTTGTATGAGCGAGCAACGAAGGTTCTGGCGAGACTGCGCGGATGCGCAGGCTCGCCTGAACCTTCGCTGCTTGCATAGGCGATAAGTACCAAAATCGCTTGACGGGGCCCGATTGTTCTTGTACAAATTCAAGTAGAGGTATGTCCAGGAGTTGAAGTATACTTAGGGTAAATACAGTATGGTGTTGATACTTTATTTACCTTATTGTATTCGGACATGCCTGAGCAAACTGTCTACACCCGGATGAGATGCTGCATAATGCAACTCATAGGGGTCTACATTTTTGCCATTCATCTAGCAATCTGTAGATGCAACATGGGGTAGTATATCGTATTGTTTTCTGATTTATGAACAAGTATGGTAAGAAGTAGAGGTGTATGAATATTTAGAGACTGTATATGGCTTCCTATGTTATAAAGCATATTGTCTTGTGATGTGCAGTCTTGTCATTAGTAGATGTCAGGAGGCTAAACAACCTTCAACTTAACACATCTAGTTCACATTTTCTTTTTTCTTTTTGAAGTTCATAGGCTTTAGTATCATCTAAGTTCTTGCTGAAGAGTTTTAACATAATAAAGCCGTCAAACAACGACCACATTGTGAGCGGCCTTATCAGCTGGAGCTAAAGCAAACATCCTTTGAAATTCTTGAATACCTTGTTTAAGGTGACGTAAAGACGTCTTAGGTTTAGGAGGTAATAAGTTCGTATTTTGCGAATAAAAGAAATGCGTTTGTTCACTAATTTCAAAATGCTAATTTTTCATTCTTTCAGAGCTTTATGCTCGCAATACCCACGTTTACACCATCGATTACCAAATTCATTCAAGGCAGCGCCGATTTTATCTCTACATTTATTGAAATCAATTTTAGAAGGAAAGCGATATTTCGGTCCTTTAGAAATTATATTTAGTTATCCTTAAATCAGGAATAATTTTAGACACTGTATCTCACGAAAGACTTATAATGAAGCTAATTTTTTTACGGTATCACTGGTCACATACATGCATGGCTAACGTCATCATTCCACTTAAATAGGCGACAAAGATTGTTATTTAGAAATGATTCCTCTGACTCCGGTCACTAGCGGCGTACCCAAAGGATCAATACTCGGACCGCTGCTTTTTCTCTTATTCGTGAACGATCTACCAAACATCACCCTGTCAACAGCAAAACTATTGGCTGACGATACAAAAGTTTATTGACATATTAAATCAAAAGAGGACTGTGGTTTATTACAGACATAACTAAACAGTCTATCAGTCTGGTCGAAAACTTGGTTAATAAATTTTAATGCATCACAATGCGTTGTACTACGACTAAGGTAGGCCATTAAGTACATATACACCCTGGACGAAGTTTAACTTGAAAATGTAGCTGAACAAAAGGTCTTGAGCATCACCATAACAAACAATCGAACGCCTAAAGTTCAAATTGATACAATTACATGTACCAAGAAAGCAAACCAGAAAATTGGCATGATCAAAAGATGCTACACAAACCACACACCAGAAAAAGTATCCATTCTATACAGGTCTATAATCACTGAGACCCGGCTTGGAATATGCGTCCCCCGCACGGAACCCCTGGCTAAACAACGACAATGAGAAACTTGAGGATGGGCAAAGGAAATGACTGAACCTGTTGACCTTATTTGCATTATTTGCTGGTTCCTTGTCTGGGGATTATCAGTGTTGGGAAAACAGGTAATCAGACCCCCCCCCTGACCTTTCAAGGTCAGGGGGGTCTGGTTACCTGTTTTTCCAATATGGACAATGTGCAAGCTGGGAGCCAGCAAGTAATGCAAATATGGTGAATGTATAAACGAACCAATTTAAATGAAAATTTTATCATTTCGACGGGATTTCACAGACTCAGTGGAAATTTATAAATACTTAAATGGTCTATATAACCCCAGCATCAACTATCTTTACTAAGCCCACTCGAAGCCTAAGCGGACATTCTGAGAAACTTCAGAACCGATATCAGGAAATATTTCTTCACTAACCGATCGATATCCTGATGGAATTCCTTGTTTCAAGTGACTGTACAGACAGCGAGTCTCGACTCTTGTAAGTGGAAATTGAGGGCCGAACTAACTGTGTTGGCTTAATTAACAAGTAAGTAAGCATACCAAGTAAGTATGCTCCCAGCGAATACTTAGGTTAATCTGCGTTTTTCTGTAGTTTGATCCAAGTCTTCGCTGTTTGTTATATGCATGTGCACTTTTCACATCTCTTAAACGTTAATTTCTCTTAAGAGCATGAAGAACTTTTATGACAATTTTCTCATTAAATCGCCAACCATAGGTTGTAGATGCTCGTTAGAACTGCCTCATTAAGGCGTCCCTAACGAGTACTCAGAACTTATGTCTTGAAGCTGGAATAAGAAATATAATGTATACCCCTGTAAATCCAAGTTTTATCTGTATAACGTGGGGTTTAGAAGGGTGTTTTCGGACTTTATCTCTCCTTCAACGTCTCTTCATGCTGTATACTGACAAAATTTGTGTAGAGATACCAAGCATGCGCTCCCAGCAAAGATCTTTCGTAGCATACACAATGCGCTTTATGGGAAGACATTGACATATAGCTTCTCCTTGCAGCCACGTAAGGTTACAATCAGATTTGGTACAAATTAAATTAACCATTGACCTGCTGAATATTTAAATATGCCATCCCCACTACTGACTATCAATCAATCAGATGACTTGATGCAAATTAGTGCATCAAATTAACAAACTGAATGACAAGCAATGCAAATCCTGATGAGATAGCCTCTTCAGAAGCCATCTGATCTAGATCTCTATTGTTTGAAAGGTAAGGCATATCTGGGTTCAGCAGGACGAGGGTTAAGTGTTCGATAAACCCCAAAAACACCCCTCACACACACGCGCGCGCGCTTTTGCTTGCCACAGACCAAGTGCGTTTTTGACCGTAGGTGTTAGGCCCGACTATTTGATCAAACTTACGGGCCGTCTTTGCCTAATTGGTAATCATTAGGTATCCCATCGCTGTAGATTGCGCTTTTGAGACACCAAGTTCTGCAACGGAAGTTCAGGTGGTTTTCCTCCGGTCTCCAGGTATTCCGGTTTCCGCCCACCTCTGGTTAACGATCGGCTCGATAGAAGTGAAGTAATTTTGAAATCCAAAATAATAAAAACAAGAGGACCAAGCTGGTCCTGTATCGCTCACCTGAGCTAACAGATTCAAAATTTACTGAAGGATAAATGGAAGGACATGGTGATGACAAGGTAAGCAATTTCTGCAAATCAAGTAGAATGTAACTCTATGATAAATAGGCTGACCTCGCCAGTTTTCAGACTCATTCAAGCTTTTATACCTGACTTGCTAAGAAGATCCGATATAAACTGATGGGGCTATGGTGATGACAAGTTCAACAATAAGCAATTAACTGCTGCAATCAAAGGGATGTTACTCTGTGACAAATAGGCAAACCTCACGAGTTTTTAAACATCTCCGAGCTTTTCTGCCTGACTTATTTGTTAAAATTTCATGAAGATCCGATCAAAACTGAAGGGGCAGCAGTGCTAACAAGGTCGAAAATAGGCATTTTTACAAAGGCAAGTAACTCTATGATAAATGTGCAAACTTGGCCGGTATTCAAACTCATCCAAGGTTTTATTCCCAGCCACCTTACATAAAAGTTTCAGAAAGAGCCGATCAAAACTGAAGGGGGCTACGGTGATGACAAGGTCAAAATTTGGCATTTTTAGCAAACAAAGGGATGTAAATCTAAAATAAATGGGCTGACTTGGCCAGTTTTCGAACTCATCCGAGGTTTCATCCCCAACCACCTTACATATATGTTTCAGAAAAATCCGATCAAAACTGAAGGGGCTACGGTTTAATCGCCAGCAACCTTTACATACAAGTTTCAGAAAGATCCGATCAAAACTGAAGGGGCTATGGTGATGACAAGGTCGAACACCGGCATTTTCAGCAATCAAAGTGACGTAAATCTATGATAAATGGGCCAACTTGGCCGGTATTCGAACTCATCCTAGGTTTTATACCCAGTAACCTTACATATAAGTTTCAGAAAGATCCGATTTAAACTGAAGGGGCTACGGTGATGACAAGGTCAAAAATCAACATTTTCAGCCATCTAAGGGACATAACTATATAGTAAAAGGGCCGAATTTTCAACATTCAAAGGGACCTAACTCAATGATAAATAGGCCACCTTGGCCGGTATTCGAACTCATCCGACGTTTTATCCCCTGCCACGTTACATATAAGTTTCAGAAATATTCGATCAAAACTGAAAGGGCTACGATGATGACAAGGTCAAAAATCAGCATTTTCAGCAATCAAAGGGACGTTACTCTACGATAAATGGACCGACTAGGTCGGTTTTCAAACTCATCCGAGATTTTATCCCAATCCACGTTACATATAAGTTTGAGAAAGATCCGATCAAAACTGAAGGGGCTACGGTGATGACAAGGTCAAAAATCGGCATTTTCAACAATCAAAGGGACGTAACTCTATGATAAATGGGCCGTATTGGCCGGTTTTTGAACGCATCCGAAATTTTATCCCCAGCCACCTTATATATAAGTTTCAGACGGATCCGATCAAAACGGAAGGGGCTACGGTGATGACAAGCATTTTCCCATTGTAAGTCTATGGGACCTTGTGATTTCCATAGCAACCAAAGTTTTCATGCGATTTCAAAAAAAGCTTGTCATCAATACCCCAAAAGAGGCATGCTACAGATGAGAAATGATTGAGATCAGCCTGCAGAGATATAGCTGTTCATAAGTGTGGACGGACGGACGACGGACGGACGGACGACAGAGCACCCACTATACTATAAGCTCCCCTGGAGCCTTCGGCCCAGATGAGCTAAAAACTTGATCAAACTATGTAAAAACTATCCGCGTTTGAGGCTCTAGTCAGTCCGCGGCCTTTGCTGTTTGTCTTTGCTCGACTGGCAGTTTGCACATTATGTAAAATAGAAAAATAAACGCTACTCTGGAAAAGTCAATCAAGTGAACAAGTCCGTGGAGTGCACGCCCCCACCCCCACACACTTTATAAGGAAAAGGGAGCGGGGTTACGGGGGTATATATTATATTTTTATTTCTGTTCCAAGACATAAATGGTGGGTACTTGTTAGAAACGCCTCAACGAGGTGGTTCTAAAGAGCATCCCAACCAATGTTTAGAGTGAAAAAACGGCATGCCTATTTACAAACGTTTGTCAATGGCGATTTCACTTTTAAATGGCTATTGACAAACGTTTGTCAATAGTTATTGTACGTGAAATCGCTATTGACAACCGAGGCGAATTGCCCTGCCCATTGGGGCTTGGAGAAATGGTGGTTCCACGCAGAGCTGAACCTTACACCACATGAGCACTGGTTAAACACTTAGAAGACAAGCTCATGCTCATTAAAACACTTAGAAGACAAGACCATGCTCATTAGAACCACCAACTCAGGAGATTCTAACAAGTTCACACAGTGTATGTTTTTTAGCAGAAAGAAGGAGTATAGTGTATACCTCTTTAATTCAAACTTATCTCCATACAAATAGATGTGAAGGCAATGATCAGGAATCGATACAATTAACCCACAGCTCCCATCAGAGACACCAAAGGAACAGAAACACAAACATGAAACAACTAGACAAACCCCAATGGAAATATCAATAGTGGAAAGCCGAAAGGACAGTTACTTTCCCACAAAATGACCAAATCAAAATAATATAAGCGATACACAGACTAAAAAAAATAAAATAAACCGCGACAGAAGTACTGCCATTTTTACATGAAATCGCCATTGGCAAACGTTTGTCACTAGCTCCTGCCGAAAAACAGGATTTTCATCAGATAAATAGCCATTTGAATGCAGTATGTCGCAGGTGGGTTGTTATTGTAATGTGTAAACAGAGAACTAAGGCTGACACGATTAATCGTATAATCGATTAATCGATCGATAAATTCCACAGAAATGATTATCATTTCTGATTTGATGATAATCGATTACTTGTTAGGTATAATTTACTACCCAAATTTGTGCCTAAAATAGCTGGATGAGTGGCAAACAGTGCAGACCCTGATGAGACGCCGCATTCTGCGGCGTCTCATCTGGGTCTACACTGTTTGCTAGTCATGTCTGTTCATATGATAAAGTGCAACATATGGAAAGAGTCATGCTCAGATAGAAAGCCAAACAGGTAAAATTATGTCAAAAACCTTAGCGATTACTAATCGATTATCGATCGCAATGACAGGACTGATAATCGATTATTTTTTCTCTACGATTAGCCAGCCCTACAGAGAACACAGCAGATGTAGAACTTACACAAAATGATTTTTTTTCACTTGCTCACTTGTTAAATGCTAGTTTTGCGTGTTTTTGTTTTTTAGCTCACGTAACGGCATGAGCTTTTGGACCACTTATTGTCCGTCGTGCGTCCGTCCGTCCGTCCGTCCGTGCGTGCGTAAACAATTTCTTCAAACGACATCACCTAAACCACTGATCGGATTTTTACCAAACTTCACAGGAATGATTCTTAGGCGACCCCCTTTCAAAGTTGTTCAAATGGTTCCGGTCCGTTCCACATCTAGGTCACAGGAGCCAAAAATAGATTTTTTTCATTGAAAACTTCTCTGAAACCACAACGCCCAGGTCTTTGATATTTGGTATGAAGCTTCATCTAACGGACCTCTACTAAGATTATTCAAATTAAAGCCCTTGGGCCAAAAATGCCCCCGCTCCGTGGCACTATGGTTTTACATAGACTTATATAAGGAAAATGTTTAAAAAGCTTCTCTGAAACCACAAGGCCTAGGTATTTGATATTTGGTATGAAGCTTCATCTAGTAGACCTCTATCGAGAATGTTCTAACTATAGCCATAAGACCAAAAATGTCTATAGGGAAAATCTTAAAAAATATTCTTCTCTGAAACCGCATGGCCCAGGACTTTGACATTTGGTATGAAGCTTCATCTAACGGACCTCTACAAAGATTGTTCAAATTATAGCCATGGGGCCAAAAATGCCCCCGCTCCGGGGCCCTTTGGTTTTACTTAGACTTATATAGGGAAAAGCTTAAAAATTCTTCTTCTTTGAAACCACAAGGCCTAGGTCTTTGATATTTGGTGCGGAATTTAAACTAGTGGACCTCTATCAAGATTGTGCAAATTATAGCCCTGCGGTCAAAAATGTCGCCCCCCCCCCCCCCAGAGACCCTTTGGTTTTACATAGACTTATAAAGGGAAATCTTTAAAATTCTTCTTCTCTGAAACTGCAAGGCCCAGGTCTTTGATATTTGGTATGGAGCTTCATCTAGTATACCTCAACCAAGATTGTTTAAATTATATCCCTGGGGCCACAAATGTCCCCACCCCGGGGCCCTTTGGTTTTACATATACTTATATAGCCCCTGGACCACTTGGTTTTGATAGGCTTATGTAGAGAATATCTTTAAAAAATCTTCTCTGAAGCCGCAAGGCCCAGGTCTTTGATATTTGGTGTGTAGCTTAATCTAGTGAACCTTTGCCAAGATTGGTCAAATTATAGCCTGTGTTGATGTTTGGTATGAAGCTTCACATTTAATACCTCCCTCAACATTGTGCACATTAAAGCCCTGGGGATCCAACTTGTTACACCATGGATCAGGTGAGCGATCCAGGGCCACCATGGCCCTCTTGTTTCAAAAAGTAAGCTGCATTTACCATCTCTTGCTAATTCTAACAAGTTAGAAAAATATCTTTACATGTAACTGTCATCGTTGCGCTTAACCCTTCTCTTGCTGAATATTCATATAAGCCACACCCATTTCTGTCTATCAACCAATCAAATTGCTTGATGTAATTTATTGATACAAATTCATAAACTGAATGCCAAACAGTGTAGATCCTGATCAGATGGCTTCTTCAGAAGCCATCTGATCTGGATCTACACTGTTTGCAAAGATAGGGGTTGTCGTGAACAGCAAGATAAGGGTTAAGTTTTGCAATATCTTTTAAGCAAATTTGCTCACATGGAAGGATTTCAAAATGATCAAAATTGATTATTTTAATAAGTAGTTTTATATCAGTCAATCCTAACTACTTCTGATTTTCTAATGAGGAAGTCAGTGGAACTGAGAGACTTTAAACCTTTACACGTGCCACTCTTTTGGATAAGCCAGCGAAGAAGAAATTGATGATGGTTGTGTTACTTTCACCAGAAAACAGGATCTAATAAAAAAGTAACCATTTCCTCCCTTGACAAAGTGGTGCGAGTCAAATCGTCCAATGCATGTAAGGCCTTTTTGTTTCATTGGGCGGCAGGGCTTGAGATATCATTTCATCTCAATGCCGGGTAAACTACCCATATAAAATCGGAAACTACGTCTCCAATGATCTCAATAGTGTTGTCGGGGACGTTAAAGCTCAATTCAATCAAAACCGGACATTTGAGGAGCAAATTGTTTCCTTTAAGAGTTGACCACTTTTTCCGTGGCACAGAGCTTATAGAAAAGCGAACAGGTCTCCATAGTTGTCTCCCTTTAAAAATGGCGGAAAATGCCAGATGTACTCATTCCCCTTAAGTCGGAGTTCACAAGGATTTTCATTACACGACTTTGTTAACGTGCTGCGCCGTGCTTGTTCAACTGAAGAGAAACCATACATCTGCCTAATATGATGATATGCCCGTGTCCAAAACATTTTTCTTGGGCATGTACTGTGTAACAGTTAAAGAACTCGAATTTATTTTATACTTAACAGTAAAGTAACAATAAAAAATGATATTTTCAAAGTGTGAAAATATATCTGATAGTTTCAAAGTGTGAATAATAACACGACCATGTTATTTTCACACTAGCAGTCATCACGAAAACATGCCAATACAATTTTGACCCCCTTGAACCAACATTTATATAGTAAAACTGGGGTTTGAAGGGGTATACCTTTTTCTTACTTCTGCTTTAAAATATAGATTTTGGCTACTGGTTAGAACCACCCCAATAAGGAGGTTCTAACGTGTACCCACAATCTATATTTTGAGTAGAAATAAAAAAAAATGTTCTCAATTTTTCCTCTTAATTCTTTTTCTTTTTTCGACGAGAATATATACAGTGTACTATAGACGTGTTTTCGTAATGACTGAAGAGAAACAATTCATCTGCCTGATGAGTCCCCACACTTTTAATGGACACATGCAGTTGACATTACGATAACACACCCGTGCGAATTGGTGCATTTTTACACATCTCCAAAATGGCCATTTTTTCTGATGAAAATCCGTGATATTTTTCTTATAAATACTGCAAACATAGGTTGCGGGTGCTCGTTAGAACCGCCTCATTGAGGCTGTTCTAACGGGTACCCACAACCTATGTCTTAGAGCAAGAATAAGAAAAATAATATACACCCCGTAAACCCCAGTTTTCTCTATATAAAGTGGGGTTTAGGGGGCCTTCGTTTCACGGACTTGTTATCGTGATGAAGAACTGGAATTTATTTTATGGAAAGGTCTATTGCCAGTCGACTGGCAATAGCCAAAACACGTTAAAATGGCTATTTACAGTCGACTGGCACTAGCCATTTCAACGTATTTTGGCTATTGCCAGTCGACTGGCATTAGCCATTTTAACGTATTTTGGCTATTGCCAGTTGCTTCTTGTTTTTTTTCTCTCCTTTTTTATTTATACCATACGATTGTTATTATTTTTACAGCAGGTCATATTTCATATACACTATGATCCTGGGCAGACAAACATAATTATATTATACTGCGCCGCTCCGAGGCAGTTCTAATGTTTGTCCATCCTCAACGGTTTTTAGCAGTAAATCAGCTAACAGGTCCTTATGAGGACCACCACCCCTGTTAACACCACTTTATACCGAAAAAATATGGACTTTACAGGGGCATACCTCAATCTCCTATATTCTTTGCTTAGAACATAGAATTTTTATAACTGATTGAGGCGTTTCTACTGAGTACCCCCAATCTGTGTTTAGACTGAAAACAATACTCAAATTTCAGCTATACGATGCTAGTTCTGGAGATAAAATGGAGTTAGTTTAAGATTTTCTTTCCTGCTTCCCTGCTACATACATTCTTGTTTCCATATACATACATGGAAATTGCGTCGCATCGAAGCGGTTCTAATCAGTGTCCATCATCATCGGTTTAGCAGTACTAACAAGTCCGTATAAGGAACACTTCTGTTAGCCACACTTTATACAGAGAAAGTAAGATTTACATGGGTAGTACTTATTCTCATATAGATTCTGGACAGTTCTAACCAGTACCCACAATCTATGTTTCGACTGAAGCAATATGTATATAAACCCTGTTGGTTTCACTGGGTGGCCGGGCTTGAGATGTCATTTCATCTCAATGTCGGGTAAAAATCCCACAAAATTGAAACAACGTCTCCAAACTGACCTATACTATGTTGACGGGGACGTTAAACCTCAAAACGGCGGATTAAATACTCGTCATACAACTATGAAGGAACTATGGCAGGGGGGTGTCCAGGGGGATTTTGTCCACCTTAACAAATGATGGGGGATTTTGCCCGCCTTTACAAAAAGAGGAGGGGAGTGGGATTTGTCCGGGTGATTAGATTGGGCGAAAATAGTGATTTGCGGCGGTATTCATTTTTTTAATTATTACATAGGGTATGGATACTTGTTAGAAGGGTGGTTATAAAGAGTAACAATAATCTACGCTTTACCGCCGCCACACATTCCCACACACCAGCTGTAGTGAAGTTAAATATGTTCTATAAAAGGGTTATCCTTTGGAAGCAAGGAATACACAACAGAACAAAAAAATATGGAGTGTACATGTTTTCTGGGCCAGACTAGCTAGTTTCGGCCAATTAAGCCTCATCAGTGACCCTCAGATATTTTCAAGATTCCACAATGGAATCAATGATCCCAAAGGACAAGAAAATATAATCTACACTATGATGTAGGGCAGGGAGACGTTTTACCGCCGCCACACATTCCCACACACCAGCTGTAGTGAAGTTAAATATGTTCTATAAAATGGTTATCCTTTGGAAGCAAGGAATACACCACAGAACCAAAAAAATATGGAGTGTACATGTTTTCTGGACCAGACTAGCTAGTTTCGGCCAATTAGGCCTCATCAGTGACCCTCAGATATTTTCAAGATTTCACAATGGAATCAATGATCCCAAAGGACAAGAAAATATAATCTAGACTATGATGTAGGGCAGGGAGACGTTTTACCGCCGCCACACATTCCCACACGCCAGCTGTAGTGAAGTTAAATATGTTCTATAAAAGGGTTATCCTTTGGAAGCAAGGAATACACCACAGAACCAAAACAATATGGAGTGTACATGTTTTCTGGGCCAGACTAGCTAGTTTCGGCCAATTAGGCATCATCAGTGACCCTCCGATATTTTCAAGATTCCACAATGGAATCAATGATCCCAAAAGGACAAGAAAATATAATCTATACTATGATGTAGGGCAGGGAGACGTTTTACCGCCGCCACACTTTCCCACACACCAGCTGTAGTGAAGTTAAATATGTTCTACAAAAGGGTTAGCCTTTGGAAGCAATGAATACACCACAGAACCAAAAAAATATGGAGTGTACATGCTTTCTGCGCCAGACTAGCTAGTTTCGGCTAGTTCGAATATGGGTCATGTAGGTCAGTAGGTCAATTTATAGAAAACCCTTGTGAATACACAAGAGGTCACAGGTTTGGTCCGATAATCATCAAACTTGCTCTGAATGATTATCTTGACAATATCTCGGTCAAGTTCGAATATGGGTCATGTCAGGTCAAAAAGTAGGTCAGTAGGTCAAATCATAGAAAACCCTTGTGAACACACTAGAGGCCACAGTTTTGGTCCGATCATCATCAAACGTGCTCGGAATGATCATCTCGACAATATCTCAGTCAAGTTGGAATATGGGTGTTGTCGGGTCAAAAAGTAGTTCAGTAGATCAAACCATAGAAAAACCTTGTTAACACTCTAGAGCCCACAGGTTTTAGTCCAATCATCCTCAAACTTGCTCAGAATGATCATCAGATCATAGAAAAACCTTTTTGAACTGTGACCTTGACCTTTGATCGTTTTTGTCTTAACTTTTGAACCATTTAAGGTAGAGCCTTCATATTTGGCATGTATGTTCCTTGTGACCAGGTCTTCCCCATCATGCAAAAAATGATCTGGATCTGTTACCTTGATCTCTGACCGACTTTATCGTAACTTTGGAACCATTTGAGATAGAGCCTTCATATTTGGCATGAAAATTCATTGTGATGATGGCTTCACATCCATACAAATAGTTTGACGTGTGACCCTGACCTTTGACCTACTTTATCATAACTTTTGAACCATTTAAGATAAATATTTCATATTTGGCATGTATTTTTCTTCTGACAAGGCACCTTACTGTATTACCTACCATTTCATTGCAACAGTGTGGATCAGGTGAGCGATCCAGGGCCATCATGGCCCCCTTGTTTTCCTACCCAAAACTGCGACTTTATTTCCGTGACTTTTTTCTGTGACTTTTTTTCTACCTGTTATATGCATTCGTTTGGTAGAGGCGATCATCTAGGTGGTCAGATGCTTGATCAGACACTATTACTCAAAACCTTTATTTTACTTGTCTTATGTTCTAGTGTATTTGAATATACCCATAAAATTCATCATGCAAACATGCCTATATAAGTTTGACCATGGCGAGCCGACCCTGTACATCATAGACGACTGCAGCGCTAATAGGGCTTTGACGAAGAAGAAAGGCATGCTGTCAGAGCTGGCGTTCTCGGGCCGCCGAGCGGATCAGTCTGTCTAGGTTCTCACGCAGAAGTACAACTCTGTCTCGAAAGACTTGCGCGAGCAGACGCACTGGGTCTGTTTGTTCCACTGCAAGGATCGTGACTTGTTCGAAGACTGTCTGCGTGAAAATGACGTGATCCCCGCACGAGGACGGGAGTTGGTGCGGCAGCAATCCTGCAATCAACCGGTGAGAACATATGTAAAATTGACATGTTGTTAAACCAATTTTATAGTTCTAACAGTATAATGAAATATGGAAGTTAACAATAACACAGAGACTAAGAATAATAAATCTATGAAATTCTGATTATGTTAAGACTGAAAGAAAGGCAAAAGTAAACATGAAAGGGAAGACAAACTCACTATTTTTTTTGTGTGTGTGTGTGTGTGTGTGTGTGTGTGTGTGTGTGTGTGTGTGTGTGTGTGTGTGTGTGTGTGTGTGTGAGAGAGAGAGAGAGAGAGAGAGAGAGAGAGAGAGGGATGGTGTGTGCCCTCACGTTTTGAAACGTTTACTATCAAGTATGTACTTTTGAACTGCAAGGAATATTTGGGTATAAGCCTGATAGTCTAAACTGTTATCACCGAATAAAGTGGATTTTAGATTTGGAGTACAATAGGGGCTTAGACTATTCAATAGGACTATTCTTTCATCATTGAAGCTTTGGCATTCCAAAAAAAAAATGTTTGGTCGTTTCAATGGCTCCGCATACAGTGTGGGTCATCAATTATATTTTTCGAAAACAAATGGTGTTTTAAAATACTGCAATTCGTTCTGAGTCTAGTATGTTGTATCTGTAAACTCCGTTTGCCTGTATGGTAGTACTTTGGCAGTCTATTCTTATTTTTACTGAGGTTTTATTTCATACTGGAAACTGAAGAACATTCTCTAATATTAGAAGATGTATCATTCCACAACCTTATACTAGCAGGAAGAAAGGAGTTGTAATATAGCTGTTTTCTGGCCATAGCGGGTCTCATATTATTAACATCCCGTAGATTATAAGGGGTTGTATCGTCAAACAGGCGGAATTAATGTAATTAAATAGTTTGTGGACATACCAGTTGACATTTTGTAAAATAAACAAAATTTGTAATTTTGACGCGTTGTTACAAAGTTTCCCAATCCGTTTCCTTATACAGTTGTTCAATGGATACTTATTTAGTAGTTCCCGTGACAATTCTGGCGGCTTCAAGTTGAACTTTTTCAAGGGCATTCTTTTCATATTGTGTACAATTGGCCCACACTACATCAGCATATTCTTTGATATTTGGTATGGAGCTTCATCTTGTGGACCTCAGCCAAGATTGTTTAAATTATAGCCCTGGGGCCACAAATGTCCCCACCACGGGGCCCTTTGGTTTTACATATACTTATATAGCCCCGGAACCATTTGGTTTTGATAGGCTTATGTAGAGAATATCTTTAAAAAAATCTTCTTCTCTGAAGCCGCAAGGCCCGGGTCTTTGATATTTGGTGTGTAGCTTTATCTAGTGGACCTTTGCCAAGATTGTTCAAATCATAACCTTTGTTAATGTTTGGTATGAAGCTTCACATTTAATACCCCCCTCAATATTATGCACATTAAAGCCCTGGGGCCGATAATGGCCCTTCCTGGGACCCACTTGTTACCTGATGGATCAGGTGAGCGATCCAGGGCCGCCATGGCCCTCTTGTTTCAAAAGTAAGCTGCATTTACCATCTCTTGCTAATTCTAACAAGTTAGAAAAATATCTTTACATGTAACTGTCATCCATTACGATAACACACCCGTCCGACATTTTGCATTTTTTCACATCTCCAAAATGGCTACTTTTCTGATGAAAATCCGTGATATTTTTCTTGCTTTTACTTAAAACATAGGTTTTGGGTGCTTGTTAGAACCGCCTCATTGAGGCGGTTCTAACGAGTACCCACAACCTATGTCTCGGAGCAGAAATAAGAAAAATAATGTATACCCCCCTAAACCCCAGTTTTCTCTATATAACGTGGGGTGTAAGGGGGTGTTCATTTCACGGACTTGTTAGCGTGATGGTTGCGCTTAAGTTTGCAATATCTTTTAAGCAAATTTGCTCACATGGAAGGATTTCAAAATGATCAAAATTTATTATTTTTAATAAGTAGTTTTATATCAGTCAATCCTAACTACTTCTGATTTTCTAATGAAGAAGTCAGGGGAACTGAGGGACTTTAAACCTTTACACGTGCCACTCTTTTGGATAAGTCAGCGAAGAAGAAATTGATGATGTTTATGTTACTTTCCCCAGAAAACAGGATCTGATAAAAAGTAACCATTTCCTGCCTTGACAAAGTGGTGCGAGTCAGATCGTCGAATGCATGTAAGGCCTTTTTGTTTCATTGGGTGGCAGGGCTTGAGATGTCATTTCATCTCAATGCCGGGTAAACGACCCACAAAATCGGAAACTACGTCTCCAGAATGATCTCAATAGTGTTGTCGGGGACGTTAAAACTCAATTCAATCAAAACCAGACATTTGAGGAGAAAATTGTTTCCTTTAAGAGTTGACCACTTTTTGCCGTGGCACAGAGCTTATAGAAAACCGAACAGGAGGTCTCCATAGTTGCCTCCCTTTAAAAAATGGCGGAACATGCCAGATGTAGTACCCATTCCCCTTAAGTCGGCGTTCACAAGGATTTTCATTACACGACTTTGTTAACGTGCTGCGCCGTGCTTGTTCTACTGAAGAGCAACCATAAATCTGCCTAATATATGTCCGTGTCCAAAACATTTTTCATGGGCGTGTACGGTAAAAGAACTCGAATTTATTTTATACTTAACAGTAAAGTAACAAATAATGATATTTTCAAAGTGTGAAAATATATCTGATATATTCAAAGTGTGAATAATAACACGGCCATGTTATTTTCACACTAGCAGTCATCACGAAAACATGCCAATACAATTTTGACCCCCTTGAACCAACATTTATATAGTAAATTTAAAACTGGGGTTTGAAGGGATAAACCTTTTTCTTACTTCTGCTATAAAATATAGATTTTGGCTACTCGTTAGAACCACCCCAATAAGGAGGTTCTAACGTGTACCCACAATCTATATTTTGAGTAGAAATAAAAAAAAATATTCTCAATTTTTCCTCTTAATTCTTTTTCTTTTTTCGACGAAAATATACACAGTGTACTATAGGCGTGTTTTCGTAATGACTGAAGAGAAACAATTCATCTGCCTGATGAGTCCACAACATTTTTAATGGACACATGCAGTTGACATTACGATAACACACCCGTGCGAATTGGTGCATTTTTACACATCTCCAAAATGGCCATTTGTCTGATGAAAATCCGTGATATTTTTCTTATAAATACTGCAAACATAGGTTGCGGGTGCTCGTTAGAACCACCTCATTGAGGCGGTTCTAACGAGTACCCACAACCTATGTCTTAGAGCAAGAATAAGAAAAATAATATACACCCCCTTAAACCCCAGTTTTCTCTATATAAAGTGGGTTTAGGGGGGCCTTCGTTTCACGGACTTGTTATCGTGATGAAGAACTCGAATTTATTTTAAACTAAGTAGTGAAATCAATGCATATCTGAAACAAATAAAAGCGATATTTTCACCCGATATTTTCAAAGTGTGAACAATAGCACGACCATGTTATTTTCACAGTAGCAGTCCGTACTACTTTTTGGTTTGGATTTTCGTATAAAATATTTTTTGTTCGATAAATACCAATATTTCATCGAATGTGTTTGGAAAACATATTCCATCGAGTATGTTGAAACATAATGATAACACATCCGTGTAATATAGTGCATTTTTTCATACCTCAGAAAAGGTATTTTTATGAAGAAAATTTGCGATATTTTTCTTGTTTATACTCAAAAATATAGGTTTTGGGTGCTCGTTAGAACCGCCTCATTGAGGCGGTTCTAACGAGTACCCACAACCTATGTCTTGGGGCAGAAATAAGGAAAATAATGTTTACCCCCGTAAACCTCAGTTTTCTCTATATAAAGTGGGGTTTAGTGGGGTGTTTATTTCACGGACTTGTTCACGTGATGACACGAGGAATTTTCACGAGTGCGAAGCAAGTTACACAGTTACAAACAGCATTTCAGTTACAGTACATCGCCAAATGCAAGTATAAAATAAAAAGAAAATTCTCTTGTTTTCGGTGAATACCAAAATTGTTTCATCACGTGTGTGGTAAACATCAGAATTTTCACTTCGCACTTACACTCTAAGAATTATCTTGGTATTCATCTAAAAAAAGTAAACACCCTCCATACTTTTTTTCGCATCACGTGAGCAAGTCCGTGAAATGGCGACCCCCCTAAACCCCACTTTATATAGAGAAAACTGGGGTTTACGGGGGTAAACATTATTTTTCTTATTTCTGTTCGAAGACATATGTTGTGGGTACTCGTTAGAACCGCCTCATTGAGGCGGTTCTAACGAGCACCCACAACCTATGTTTGGAGCATCTATAAGAAAAATATTAAGGATTTTCATCAGATAAGTAGCCGTTTTGGAGATGTAAAAATGCACTATGTCGCACGGGTGAGTTATCGTAATGGAAATGGGCATGGTTCGAACTACTGAGATGAAATCGCAGTTTCAGGCCATGATGCAGGATATGCAAAAACACGCCTATTTAAATACATTGTAACCTTTGTCATCGAAAACATGAACATTTTAAGATGAAAAACTGTGATATTTTTTCTTATTTCTGCTCAAAATATAGATTGTGGGTACTCGTTAGAACCGCCACATCGTGGCAGCTCTAACGCGTACCCACAATCTACATTTCAGGGCAGATATTACGAAAAATAAGATTTACACCTGTAAACCCCAGTTTTACTATATAAAAAAGGTCAAAAAGGTCAAAATTACATAGGTGTGTTTTCGTGATGGTAATTTCAGATCATAATGCGTGATTTGTTTGTTTGTTTGTATTAGAGTTTTACGGCCCAGTCAACACTATTTAGGTCATTTTTGAGCCGGTCAGTTTACCTATCAACACTTTCCTGGGCAGGCTTATACGTAAGCGGTTAACCAGTTCAGTGCACATTCTTTCGCCAGAAACTGACAACTGCCCTTCTTGAATCAGCGGAAGGGAGAGAATGGCCGTAGAAAAGATTTCATGATCAATCTCCACGAAAGAATGTTGCCGACCCCAGCGGGAGTCGAACCTGCGACCTCCTGATCACCAGTCAGACGCGCATCCGACTGAGCCACTGAGGCCGGCTAATAATGCATGATAGAGATCGCTTGAATATCTACGCATTTTTTATAAAATAAGGGGATGCTGTGGTTAGTCACATTACGACAAATCTTCAAAATGCCTACTTTCCTTTTTATACTGCAAAGATAGGTTGTGGGTGCTTGTAAGAACCGCCTCATTGAGGCGGTCGTTAACGAGTACCCGCAACCTATCCCTTGGAGCAGGAATAAGAGAAATATTATATACCCCCCCCCCCCCCCAATCCCGTAAACCCCAGTTTTCTCTATAATATAAAGTGGGGGTTAGGGAGACGTTCGTTGCACAGACTTGTTATCGTGATGATTAGAATCGTGCCCCTGTAAATTTATTTTAAGTGCCTCTATAGAATATAAAGCATGGTTTACAAGAGAGCTCGTTTCATTGACTTGATAGCGATATTTATCAGTCACCTCCTATATTAATTGCATTGCAGCACATTGACCTGATAAACATCTGCTATCTCAGGACAAGTGAGCTTTATCAGGTCAACGTGACATTGCACTTCTTAGAACTGGCAAAACTGAAAAAAAATGGCAAAAATGTAAGTGTATATTGGGATAAACTGATAAATAGAATACCAGATTCATGTCCTTTTATATCAAGTTTATCAGGCTCGGCTTCGAGAACGCATGTAGAAATCGCTCGGCAAGCCTCGCGATTCTACAAGCATTCTCGAAGCCTTGCCTGATAAACTTGATATCAAAAGACACTCACCTGGTATTCTCTATAAGTCTTACAGCTATGCCAGGCAGTATCCTCGTTTTAGCTTTCCCATGATATACACAAACACGTGTCGCCAGGCTTTCTCACTTTCTTTCGAGTAACTAGCCCCAAGTTTTTCCTTCCAAACGTCTGAAATCACAGTGGTAAACTCATCGAAATAAAACTGGTCCACTCCCGTGAACATAACATGTTGTTTCCCAAGAAAGATGAGAGCATTTGACATAGAACTCTCTACGTCGTCTATATTGTCAACTACCGCCCCAATCGCTTGCATGAACGCGTACGCATGCCCACTAAATTCCTTGCTTGACCACAGTTCGTCATCATCAACGTTTCGGAATGGAAACATTTGTTTTATCTCAGGGTGCCGTCGGAATATCTGCAAAAACACCATAGATCCTATCTCCTTCATGTCAGTTGACAGCAGATTCCATTGCTGTTTAAGAATGACCTTTTCCGAGTCCTGAAAACTTTCACAGAATAGGAACTTTTCTGTCCTTGGAGAAATTAAATGTTTGTGAGCTATGACATTGGATGGACTGCATCCCATTCTGATAGTATTACAACATGGTGATGTGAACGTTCGTGTCGTTTATTCACCTGTAATGTACATGGAATGGCATCATGTTACATGTGACAAGCATTACGATAACATATCCGTGTGATATAGTGCATTTTTTCAAACCTCAAAAAAGGTAATTTTTCTTACGAAAATTTGTGATATTTTTCTTATTTATACTCCAAATATAGGTTTTGGGTGCTCGTTAGAACCGCCTCATTGAGGCGGTTCTAACGAGTACCCACAACCTATGTGTTGGAGCAAAAATGAGGAAAATAATGTTTACCCCCCTAAACCCCAGTTTTCTCTATATAAAGTGGGGTTTAGGGGGGTCTTTATTTCACGGACTTGTTCACGTGATGAGTCCCTGTAAAGAACAACCATGTTAACTCCATTTTATACTAAATGTCTGGTATAAAATAATTTTCTTATTTCTCCTTCAAGCCATAGGTTGTGGGTACTCGTCAGAACAGTCTTACCGAGAAAGAAAAACAAAACATTTTTTTACCAGAAACGCAACACTTTTAAAAATAAAAAGCAATGTTCCACACGCACATGTTATCTTTAGCTGAATGAAATCACGTAAACGATTCCATTACGATAACATTCCCGTGCAACATAGAGCATATTTTCTCCAAAATGGTTACTTTTCTGATGAAAATCGCTGATATTTTTCTTATAAATACTGCAAACATTGCTCGTGGGTGCTCGTTAGAAGGGCCTCATTGATGCGGTTCTAACGAGTACCCACAACCTATTTCTTGGAGTTAAAATAAAAATAACGTATACACTCGTAATCCCCCGTTTTATATAAAGTGGGGTATAGGGGGTTCATTTCACGGACTAGTTCACGTGATGATGATCATCTTTTTCAACACACTTTATATAGGAGAAATGGGGGTCAGAAGGCTTAAAATATTTTCCTACTTTATTTCAAAAACATAGATTGTGGTTCTTTTTAGAGCCGCCACAATGATTCCTCAAAACTGGACTAGGCCAAACATATAGTCCTTTTTAAACAGGTGATTTTAAAAGTCCGGTTTTCGCCAACCTCTGATAAATGAGTGTAATAAACTTTAACCCTTGTCCTGCTGAGCCCGGATATGCCTTTTCTTTGAAACAATGTAGATCCAGATCAGATGGCTTCTGAAGAAGCCATCTGATCAGGATCTTCATTGTTTGCCATCCAGTTTATGAATTTGTTGCAATAATTTGCATCAAGTAATTTGATTGGCTGATAATCAGTAGTGGGTGTGACATAATTAAATATTCAGCAGGACAAGGGTTAAAATGCCGTAAATCAACGAAAGGGCCTGCGAGAACGCTGACTTTTAATCATTAGTTATCGCACCGCTATTATTCGCGCCTCGCACGGGTTACATGTGTTGAACGGAAGTTCAGGTGGTTTTTCTCCGGGTACTCCGGTCTTCACCCATCTCTGATGAACGGACGTTCAGGTGGTTTTTCTCCGGGTACTCCGGTCTTCACCCACCTATAATTAACGATCATCTCGAAATAATTGAAATAATTTTGAATTGCCTCTGAAACCAAACAAAAAAAAAAAAACGTAAAACAAATATAAATTATATTAATAAAAAAATAAGATACAAAAAAAGTAAAAGAAAATTAATTCCCCGTCAGATCGTGGAGCGTGGTACCGCAATAGTTATTGTCGCAACCAGACACCGTCGTGATATGACTGAAAAATTGTTGAAAGCGACGATAAACCCGAATTCAGACACACGCCGCAATAGTTAGTGCACTTTCCTATCATGCTAGATGCCCCCGGTACGGTTCCCGGCAGCGTAATAAACTCGCGGTGTCCGAACATATTCCACTGACATTATTTGCAGGGATTAATGCCACAAAGTGCGCCGTTCTTCGGATCGGGACGTTTACTGGAGCCCCCCCCCCCCCCCCCCCCCCCCCCCCGTGCAGGGAGAAGCATCACCTGTGCCGGTAAAAAGATCCCCACCGTAATTACATGGTTATTGTGTAGGCTCCCATCCTACAAACCTGGGGCCAGTTGTTCAAAATTAACGACGTCGTTAGTTAACGTATCGTTAAAAGTTTGATCATTTATTCTTGCAAATATGCTAAAATTTTTGCTGAAAAAATGTGAGCAGCTTTTGCATTCGCAAAAGCTGCACCCATTTTTTCAGCAAAAATACCAAAATCTTAAATATTAAACTTGCTAGAACAGTTAACAAAATGACCACTAACGAGCTCGTTAAGCTAACGATGCTTTGAACAACTGGCCCCTGGAGTGTATGTAATGTACACCAGAACGTTATCTTCGTGAGTGGGTGTTGCTTTGTTTACACTCTACACAACTATTCCTCATGATAAATTGAAATCTAAACTCATGGAAATCATAAATCAATGTTTTTCCACAAGAATGGTAACCGTCGCTACCAGTATGTTGTCCTTGGCTACAAAGACACATACTTCGTTCGAGATCACTCTGATGCACCACAAAAGTACACTGATGCAGATGTCATAAGGATGCTGGAATATCTAATTGACAATATTTTCGTGGAGTTCAGTGGCCTATTATTTCAGCAAACAATTTGCATACCAATGGGTACTAATTGTGCAGAGTTGCTTGCCGACTTGTTCTTGTACTCGTATGAGGCGGAGTTTGTACAAGGTCTCCTCAAAGCAGGCAAGAAACGCCTTGCACAACAATTCAATTTCACCTACAGATATAAAGATGATTTATTGTCTCTGAAAAATGCTAAATTCGCGGTGTACTTGGAATTCATCTATCCACGTGAACTTAAAATTAAGGAAACAACAGAGACTGCAGCCTCCTCCTCATTCTTGGATTGTTATCTCTATATTGACAACGGGAAGCTTACTACAAGGTTGTACGATAAACGAGATGACTTCAAGTTTCCCATTGTTAACATTTCTTTCCTGAGCAGTAATATCCCGTCCGCAACAACATATGGAGTTTACGTTTCACAGTTAATCCTGTTCCAAGTATCAGGACTTTATGGAACGTGGGAAGGTGCTCACTACCAGGTTGTTACGCCAGGGGTATCAAAAACCCAAACTGGTATCAACACTAAAGAAGTTCTATGGGAGCCACCATGATCTTGTTGGTCCGTACAATGTGGCCATTTCCAGAATTATTTCTGATATGTTTGCCTATGGAAAGCCACAGGAAGACTTCCAAAATCTCGGACATACCCTTCTCGGCATTTACACATTTTCTTCGTTCGGGTCGATGGGCATGGTGGGCGAAGCTTGCTTACCAAGTAATGCTTACTATCCGCGGACGCCTGATTACACTCTTCTGGAGTCCATGTCTGTTGATCTGAACATTGGTATTTGCCATTTTGTCTATGGGCTAATGATTTTGGATTAACGATTTGGTACTACGACCTAAACTACCTTGTTTGATTTGAGGTTATGTCCCCGTCAACACTGCATAGGTAATTTTGGAGACTTTGCTTCCAATTGCGTGGGACTTTTACCAGACATTGAGATGAAATGACACCTGAAGCCCTGTCGCCCAATGAAACGAACAAGGACGGTCCCATACGCACCGCTTTTCCTCCTCTAAGCAGTTCACCAGTACTCGTGTGCGGTCGGTTTCAGCTCTGCGTGAAGCATCGAGAAGCCCATTTATTTCTTCAAGCCCCAATGGGCTGGGGCCGAGGAGGGGGTGTTGCAGTATATAAAGAAAGAAAATCAATATTTATAATAATTAAATTCCGTTTTCCATTTCCGAACTAGATACCGTTTATAATTCATCACGTTAACAAGCCCGAGAAATGAATGCCTACATAACCCCACTTAATATCCAGAAAAGAGGGGTTGACAAAGTTATACAAAGTAAAATTATTTTTCTGTTTCTTTCCCAAAAACACAGACCGTGGGAACTCGTTACAGCCGTTTTGCCGATTACAAACTATTAATGTTTGGTGCAAAAAGGACTACACGACACATTTTTCATCGGACATCTTGTTGACAAGACCATGAAATGAACACCCATCACGAAAACACGCCTATATAATTTTGACCCTCTTGAACCCCACTTTTATATAATGAAACTGGGGTTTCCGGGGGTATACCTTATTTTTCTTATTTCTGCTCTAAAATATAGATTGTGCCCACAATTTATATTTGGAGCAGAAATAAGAAAAATATCACATTTTTACATCATAAAATTTTCATTTTTCTGCGATAAAGATTGCTATGTATTTGTATAGGCGTGTTTGCGTAATGCCTCTAAACCCCACTCTATATAAGTAAAACTGGACTTTACATTATATATTTTTACATTATTTTGCTTATTTCTGCTCTAATATATATGTTGTGGGTACTCGTTAGAACAGCCTCAGTTAGACGGTTCTAACGAGCCCCCAAGACCTATGTTTGCAGTGTAAATAGGAAAAAATATCAGGGATTTTCATCAGAAAAGTATCCATCAATGCTCAATGTCGCAAGGGTTTGTTATCGTTATGAAATATCATTTTTGTTAGCCATAAAAAAGAATGTTCTGTCACACATGTGTGTAAACCTGACGGAAAAATTAACCATCCCTCTGTTCAAACTTGTGCTTTCGTTTTCAAAAATACATGACATGATTTAATATAAATTTTAGGATACGTGTATTTGAATCGAGACTTACTTGAAAGGCTTACTCTGTTAGCCAACCATCGCTCACGTTAATTCCTCGCTATAACCAGAGTAATGGCTTTTTGCATTAATTGTCCTTATTTAAGTTCGATTTCTTTAAACTAGCCATCACAACACAGCGATATACATTGTAATGATGCGGCGCATCTGCAGTTGAGTATCCTTCTTTTGACACATATTGCTGAATAAGCGAGTGAACAGTAAACGCTAAGTAAAGACTGAGGGCCAGTTGTTCAAAGCATCATTAGCTTAACAAGCTCGTTAGTGGTAATATTGTTAACTCTTGTAGCAAGTACAATATCCTAAGCCCCGAGTCTGCACTGCTTAAATAAACGACCATACCCTTTTCACATGCGTTTCCAATCTCTATTTTACATGATGCTGAATCCACCAATCATTTATTTGTCAAATACATTGTAACTAAATCCGTTCGGTGTACAGCAAAAGTACAGGCTGGCTTTTGCAACCAGCGAAGACTCAGATCAGACTGCGTAATGAGTATTCACAAGCTGAATTATTAATTTAGATGCCTTCTTTTATCAGTACAGCATGCATTGTATAATGGGTCAGCCTGCATTGGTGCATCGTAAGGCTGATTTCGTAATCTAAACTAGTCGGTCATGCCAAATCGTATTTTTTACTTCTTCCAGGCTCATCAAGTCTTCAAATAAGTCCTTGAATAGAAAGAAAATCCATCACTTAAATGTAAACGGAAACGGGTGAAAGCAAAGCGAATCCGTATAAAAACAATGGGGAATGTTCAAATCTGGAATAATGATGGGTTACATAGTCGAGATTGTCAATCATAGCGGCACGGACGGACAGACGGATAGATTAAAGCACGCATGCATTCATGTCTACGCTTGTGTTTGTGTGTGCGTGCGTGTGTGTGCATGCGCGCTTGCGTGCGTTCGATTACTTCCCAGAAAGATTAATTACTGCATTTAGCATAATTTCTCATCCTGCCTCTTCAAATGGAGAGACACGACGTTTTCTGTTTAATGTGAAAGTATTACCTGTTTAAAAGAAAGTCTAACATTCAAGGAGTTGACTACCTTTGAGGTATAAACCAAAATATACGAGTATTTCAAATGTCTCTCATGAAGGAAGAACATCCATTTTCCTATATATAATTATTACGATAAAACACCGGTGTGAGAGCATTTTTATAATCTCTTAAACCGTTATCTTTATGTGTATTTGTGATAGGTTTCTTAATCTTTCTCTGAACATAGGTTGTAGGTACCCGCTAGAACGGCCTCATTTAGGCGTACCCTTTAGAACCGCCTTTAACGAGCACCCACAACCTGTGTCTTGGAACATAAATAAGAAAAATAATTTATACCCGTTTAAACCCAATTTTTAGCTCACCTGACCGTAGGTCATGATGGGCTTTTGTGATGTCTGGCGCCGTCGTCCGTACGTAAACGTTTCTTGTGAGCACTCAAGAGGACACAGTTTTTGGCCAATCATCATCAAACTTGGTCAGAATGATCTTCATGACAATATCTCGGTCAAGTTTGAACATGGGTCATGTCTGGTCAAAAAGTAGGTCAGTAGGTCAAATCATATAAAAACATTGTGAACACCCTAGAGGCCACAAGTTTGGTCCGATCATCATCAATTTGTTTGATTTGAGGTTTAACGTCTCCATCAACACAGTATATGTCATTTTGGAGGCGTTGATTCCAATTTTGTTGGACTTTTACCCGACATTGAGATGAAATGACATCTCAAGCCCTGTCGCCTAATGAAACCAAAATGTTAATAAACATGGACGTGTCGACTCGCACCGCTTTGCCTGGGCAGGCTTGGATCCTCTAAGCGGTTTACCAGTACTCGTTTGTGGTCGGTATCAGCTCTGCGTGGAAGCATCATACAGCCCATCTATTTCGTCAAGCCCCGATGAGCGGGGGCGAACCGATCATCATCAAACTTGCTCAAAATGATTATCTTGATAATATCTCGGTCAAGTTTGAATATGGATTATGTAGAGTCAAAAATAGGTTAGTAGGTCAAATCATAGGAAAAAACTTGTGACATTACGAAAACACGCCTATACAAATACATTGTAAACTTTACCGCAAAAAAAAAAAAAAAAAAAAAAAAAAGACGAAAATTTTAAGATAAAAAATGTGATATGTTTCTTATTACTGCTCAAAGTATAGATAGTGGGTATTCGTTAGAACCGCCTCATCGAGGCGGTTCTAACGAGTACCCACAATCTATATTTTAGATCAGAAATAAGAAAGATAAAGTACACCCCTCAAACCCCCAAATTACTATATAAAAGTAGGGTTCAAGGGGGTCAAAATTATAAAGGTGTGTTTTCGTGATGATACACTAGAGGCCACAGTTTTGGTCCAATCATCATCAATCTTGCTCAGTATGATCATCTTGGCAATATCTGGGTCATGTTTGAAAATGGGTTATGTCGGGTCAAAAGTAGGTCAAGGCATAGAGAAGCCTTGTGAACACCCCAGAGGCCACAGTTTTGGTCCGATCATCATCAATCTTCCTCAGAATGATCATCTTGACAATAATGCGGTCAAGTTCGGATATGGGTCATATTGGGTCAAAAAATAGGTTATTAGGACAAATCATAGAACAAAACCTTGTGAATACACTAGAGGCCACAGGTTTGGTTCGATCATCATCAAACTTGCTCAGAATGATCATCTTGACAATATCTCGGTCAAGTTCGAATATGGGTCTTGTCGGGTTAAAGCATATAAAACACACAAGTTGTCCTTATATGGTGGGGTTTTGATTCGTATTCATTCACTTTTCAACGTGATGAACCACTCAAGAAATTAAATGTTCAACGAACGCTAAAACTCATTTATCTAAACGTTTTCATTCCAGGAAAACCTATTGACAGCTTGTAAATTATTTTGCTTTTAAATGACAAGGCCTCACAGGAATTTTGCAAGCTCAGCGAAAGATATTTTTGAAGGTATCAATTGTACCCAACAAAGAAAAAAATAGCAAAGAGCATAGTTATGGAAGATGCGTTCGAAGTCACTGTCAGACAAGCGAACTCCAGGGTTTGATGATCCATCTTGAAAAGGGCACAGTCCAGTCACAGAGTCTTAGTTTAGTTGTCATTTGGAAATCCACACATGTAACCATGATGGTCTATTCTTTTATCGTCGTAACACTGAAATATTGTCTTGTAAAAATGTATATTTTTTCTCATTTCTACTGTAAGCAAAGATTGTGAGCGCCCTAACACGTTCCCGCGACATATGTGTTTTAGTAAAACAAAAACAGGAGGAGTGGGGATAATGGCTGCTTCTGTTTACCCAAGTTTTCTCCTCTGTATAAAGCATATTTATGAGGGTTTCCATTACACGGACTTGTGAACGAAGTTTTGTCTGTATAATGCATAGTCAGCCTCATTAGTCAATAGTGTATTAAAACATGTGCAGTGAAACAAATTAAATGCATTAGCAAACCTGTTTACATTGCCTGCGGTCAGCTAAAACCTAATAGAAGTACGATCATTAAAGAGGAATTGGTTGCTCTCAATAATACTCTAAGGATAGCACAACCTTGAGGATAATTAGTATTTCTTTCATGACTTAAAAGCATTTGCTGTTTGGCCTTAAAACATTTCTCCGTTGTCAGCAATCTATGTTTTGTGAGGCGTTCGTTAGAACCGCCTCAACGAGAAGGTAATGTAATGAGGCAGCATGCAAATAAATGGAGGAAACACCATACTCAGTTCTTAACCGAAACAAAACAAAACAATAATCTAAAACAGAAGTGGAGGCAATGATCAGGAATCGATACAATTAACTCCCGCCTCCCACCAAAGGCACCAAAGGGAAAGAAAAACAAACATGAAATAACTAGACCCTAATGGAAATATCAATAGCGGAAGGCCAAAATGACGGTTACTTTTCTCACAAAATGGCCACTTGGCTAACCATAAAAAAAGATATAAGCGATACACTCATTCAAAATAGTTTTTGGATTTACATCTTCATATTAGAGATGGGTTTATTTCCTGCAAAGTTGATAATGAACGCGATGATTTTGAGATTGAGATTGTAAATTTGCCTTTTTTGGATGGTGATTTCCTCGTGCGGCATCCTATGGCGTTTATATTTCGCAATCAATTCGATTTGCCAGAGTTTCTAGTCATGTAACTGACTTTAACCTTCATAATAAATCGTTAACTGCTAAACATTTCAATCATAATCTACGCAAAGCCTTTTTCTAAATTTTATAGACGCCATTCGGATTTAATTTCAAAATTCAATATTGGATTTAAATCTCTTCTGCAACACGGTCTACCAAAACTGTCTGTAAGGATTGCAAAGTTAATTCATCTTCAAGCGTAACAGAAATCTAGTCTAATAAACTGGAGAATAATTGTTTGTTAAAGGAAGTGATACTTGACTATCGTCCAGTAGTGACTCTTCCGTAAAATATTCATTTAAAATATTGGCTTTAGATAAGTCATCAGAATATATAATTCATGCCTTGATTGAAGGTGTCAGACTAAAATTTTTATTTGATTAAATAAAACCTTCAAGTGTTCTCCACCAGTTTGTGGGGCCTATGTGTGTACTTTTTAATCTTTTCTTTTTCTCCTATGAGTCTTTCATGTTGTTTGTGAGCCTGTCAGCGTCTGAATTTCTAACTTTTATCATTTTATTTGGAATATGCATGTTTGCAAGATGTGTTATTCTTTCTGATATATGTTAAGCATATACGTCTATAGCATAACGTACCATAGTGTTCCAGTCTGTTTGTCGCAAGTCTGTTTTAAGAGCTTGAAATTCCTCTCTATCGTATTAGTAAACTGTCCTTCGTTAACAGGAGTTTTAATTTTGTTAAAGTTAACAACGCAATAAACAGGGCAGTGGTATCTTATATTTTGTTCCCGAAATGGTTCGCCTAAGCCACTTAAAAGTATGTTGTTTTTGTTGGCAGTCAAGAAAATATTGATAATTGAAGAGACGTTTCCGTAGGTGTGTTGGTTCGGCTTTCAGCACCTCTAAGTTATCTGTTATTTTTTTAACATTATTCCGAAATATCACAGCTGAAGTCTCCTGTAATTAAGTGTTTTTAATACTGGTATCAAAGGTCACACCTATAGAATCCTTCATTGTAAATTATATATAATTTTGACTCCCTTAAACCCCACTTTTATACAGAAAACTGGGATTTACAACGGCAAACATTTTAGCTCGGCTGTTTTCGAAGAAAACGACGAGGTATTTCATAGCTCTGGCGTCGTCGTCGTGAAAAACTTGGAATTTTCGTCTGCGTCGTCGTCGTGCAAAAACTTGGACATTTTGTAATACCTCTGTCATTAATGAACATTTACTTGAAACTCGGACTAGCTGTTCATTATGAAAAGGGGCTGCAGCCGAGCTTTGGCACCCGCATGCGGTGCTCTTGTTCTTCTTATTTCTGCCCAAAACCATAGGTTGCGGATATACGTTAGAGCCACCTCACCGAGGCAGTTCTAATAAGTTCCCATATTTTTAGCAGAAATATGAACAAAATGAGAATGTGGTAAAATTTTCAATATATAATTAAAAAGACGTGGTTTCGTTATAAGGGTGAAATCTTAAGCGCCTGTTTGCATGGTCAGTGATGACCATATGGACTTGAGCTACATAACTCATTTTTATGTAGTAATTTTAATAAACAACTATTACGATAACACGCCTATTCAAATATCCAGTTCGTTCATCCTTTCTTCAGTTCGTCCATCCGTTACGCTTTTTTGCTCCAGCACTTTAGTGGTTTCTTGCTGTCGATTCCTCACCGTCGTTTCATCTCTGTGGTTGTTTCATTTTTGTGTCACGGTGATGTTGCACCGATGAGTTGGGAGGCCTTTATGCGGACTAAACAAATTATTTGTCTAAATCGCGACGGAAGTAAGGGCGAGGATTGTGGGGAACGTAAAATCGATTTATGCCCCCCCCCCCAGTGGAATTCGTTTCACTGACCCTTCCAAGGCGGTTCTTCTGTCACGGTTTATTTTTGTTATGACTTGTCTTTGAGTATGTGTATCGCTTATATTAGTTTGTTTTGTTTTGGCCATTTTGTGGAGAAGTAACTGTCCTTCTGGCTTTACACTATTGTTGTTTCCATTAGGGTCTAATTGTTTCATGTTTGTGTTTCTTTCCCTTTGATGTCTCTGATGGGAGTTGAGGGTTAATTGTAACGATTCCTGATCATTGCCTTCCCTGCTATATGGATTTATAGAATTACTTTTGAACCAGGTATGCTAGTGCTTTGAAATTCATATATGGATTCCTCATGAAATAATAGCTGTTATGTATTTTTCTCATCAGGTAAGAAGTTACAAACAAAGCGTGACAGAACGGAATAAATTAAAGTGCATATGGTTAGTGCATTAAAACGTGAACATAAAAACAGTTTTAGTAGAGATAGTGTTGGAGGTAGACCACCTGACTGATAACACGTTTGAAACTGTTAATGTCCGTCAAGGTGGTAATTAATCCGAGTTTAAATCCGATGCCCATAATGATTAAACGATTCGTGATTCTAGCGGTTTTCTCAAGTTATACCATCTGTTTTCATTTGAACCCATTTTTCTTCGTAAATTCTGTCTTCCTTAGCAGTTTATTGAATTTTTATCTTTCCTGTTTTTAGTATACTTACATATTGTTTTCTGTAGTCATGGGTAGTTCATGATCTGTGTGTGCACTGCATTGTAATGTGAAGGGACTGTGCCTAACTATGTTAAAGCCAATAGAAATAAAACTTTGTTTCATGTATTTGTTTGTTTGTTTGAATTGGGGTTTTACGTCACCCAGGATACTATTTAGATCTTTTTGGAGATGTTGCTACCAGCATAACAAACCAAAAGAGTCTCTATGTAGGGATGGTCTTTGCTCGGGCAAGATTACACCCTGTAAGCGGTTTACCACTGCTTATGTGCGGTCCGTTTCAGCTCTGCATGGAAGCACTATATATACCAGTCTATTTCACCAGGACCCAATGGGCGGGGCCCACATATTCTTGTATAAATATATACTCATCACGTGTTGTTTGAAGTCATTTTCATAAAAGTCGCGTGCTGTTTGAACATAGATTGTGAACGTTTTGATACCACGATATATGTTTTGCTTTCTTTTGTTACGTTGGGCAACGCAATGTTGCCGTCCTGAACGTATGATTTTCTAATAAATCATGAACCAGCATCGCCATTGTTAAACTGACGTCATTGGTAAGAATGTTCTGGACTGGGGCAATGTTGGTTTTTACGGTCGCATTTGATGAGTTTATAAAGATGTTTTGCGTTTCATTGCATTGTGCCTTCGGAATCTTAAAATATGCAAGAATTACAAGCATCTATCGACATTTCATTTAAATTATATTTGCCGGGTCTCTCGCAAGATATTTGAACCAAGGCCTGGCGGTCTCGTGTTCAAACAGCTTCATCCGGACCCGTCATTTTGGTTTTGGTGATATGGCCCTTTCAAAATTGTTTCATTTATATCGAGCCTATTTTTAATCAGAGGTGTACACAACCGGATTGCCCGGAGAAAACACACCTGACCCTCCGTCATAAAGTGATCTATTTACAATTTAAAACATTCTGGGTTTTATTGTCAAACAATCATTTGCTAGTGTCAATATATTTCTTAAGCATATTCTCATACTGTGTCGAGCCATTATCAAGCACTGGATAGAGCGTCTTGTTTTCAGTAAACTTATTATCTGACAGAGGATCGTGTGAGATCGAGTCCCTGCCCGGTCACTCCTGTCGTCGAGGCTCGGTGCTAGATTTTTTCTGCGGCAATTCTCTTATTTCCGCTCATTGGATCTGATAATGGCGATAGAAAGAGTTAACCGCTTAGAAGATCCAAACCTGGGAAAGGATCACTGTGCTCGACATGATCCAAATGTATTAAAGGGCTGTAAAACTCAGATGAATAAATACTATTCTTTTACCTCAACACAGGCGCTGACTTGTATCTTACGTCACTGGGGCATCCAGATGATACTGGCTTACAGTCGGGCAAGGCCTGCTGTCCATGCAGTACGTAAGGGTAGAGGGTGAGTGTTGCTGTATCTTCTGGTTTTACACTTCCATTCAATTTCCTCCTTCTTCTCTGTCCCTTGCTATCATCTTAGCTACTATATTTTCTTTCTCTTTTTCCCTTCCCTGGGAGGCGACACAAAATGAACTACAGAGGTTGACTTGACGCTCAACCAAAAACATTCATTCAATATACCGTAAAACGATTATTTTCATTTGTGGCCTAACAAATATTGCCTCGTCAAGCGTGAAATGGTTTTTCGTGACTTGTTACTGTGTCACAAGAATTTAAATAATTTCACGTCAATATTTAACAGCAGTTTTAGGATTTTCTAGTGAATTTATGGTTCTAAAAGCAAACGACTAAGCCAAACATAAAATATGTAAGCTGCTCGGATTCACAGGGTGGATCTAAACTGAATTTTTAGCATGCGTCATAAGTTCATTTTTGGCTAAAATTACCAACAATATTTTCTGTAGCCGGAGCATTCATTATTTGGTCAAAATCGCTTCTTTCATAGACAACTAGAAATGCGTCCGTAGGACACGGATGCCCCCGCCCGAAAATATGTCTATGTTCGTATTCATCCATAGAAAGTTATTGACAGTGTTTAAGTTTTGGACCCTTTTTATGCCATTTGACCTCTAAGTATGACCTTGGAGGTACGGATCTGGGTTTGCACGTGACACATTGTCTCATGATGGTTAACATTTCTTCAAAATAATTTCAAAATCCATCCAAAAATAAGTAAGTTATTGGCTGCGTTTAAGTTTCGGACCCTTTTTTTACCTTTGACCTCCAAGTATGACCTTGACCTTGGAGGTACGGACCTGGATTTTGCATGTGACACATCGACTCATGATGGTTAACATTTCTACAAAGTAATCTCAAAATCCATCCAGAAATAAGAAAGTTATTGACTGCGTTTAAGTTTCGGACCCTTTTTTGACCTTTGACCTCCAAGTATGACCTTGACCTTAGAGGTACGGACCTGGGTTTTGCACGTGACACATCGACTCATGATGGTTAACATTTCTCCAAAGTAATTTTAAAATCCACCCAGAAATAAGAAAGTTATTGACTGCGTTTAAGTTTCGGACCCTTTTTTTGACCTTTGACCTCTAAGTATGACCTTGACCTTGGAGGTAAGGACCTGGGTTTTGCACGTGACACGTCGTCTCTTGATGGTTAACATTTCTGCTGAGTAATTTTAAAATCCATCAAGAAATAAGGAGGTTATTGACTGCGTTTAAGTTTCGGACGCACGGACGAACGGACGGACAGGAGCAACGCTATATGCCCTTTCCACCATTCTTGGAATGGCGGGGGCATAAAGATTACGCACTACTTTTTCATGTTCTAGATTAATACGGTCTCAATATATAAATAAATTAGGTATCCTCAGCCATAATTAATCCCTGACACGGGCGGGTGAACTGGCGCGTGAAATTTGCGTTTGCAATATTTGTAGCACACCATATACTCAATGGATTTCATGCTACTCAGAGTAGACATGGCTCTCGTTATTTCAAACACTGATTACTCAAACTACTGCTCAAGACAAACTAGATTTTAGGTATTTTGGGTTAAGTTGTGTCGTATGTGCATACGATTCAAATTCCTTTTAGTAAAACTGTTGTAATCTAATACCAAAATGTTTGGTTCCTTGCATTTGGCATAGCGAGAGGTGACTGTATTTGCTTACATGCGTTTTTTCGCATAATAGTTAGAAATGAGCGGTACCCTTCGCTTCTGCGGGCGGGACAATATGCATGTGGACTTTGTATTTGCTATCACGCGACACTGTCAAGAAACTTCTCTTAAATTATTGTCTGAGACATGTAATGTTCTTTGTCAAACTGAAGCATCCTTTAATCTGACCTAATCGACCAATACTCACAGCGTGTCTCCGACCCTTTGGTACATGTATGTTTTTATCCTTATTTGTTAGACTGATTTGAGGTTTAACGTTCCCATCAACACTGTATAGGTCATTTTGGAGACGCTGCTTCCAATTTGTGGGACTTTTACCCGATATTGAGATGAATTGCACTTGTAGAATGCAGCCAGTCTCGGTAACTCAGTCAGATGTGCATCTGACTGGTGATCAGGAAGAGGCGAGTTCGATACCCATCACGTTAACAAGTCCGTGAAATGAACACCCACCTAAACCCCACTTTATATAGAGACAACTGGGGTTTAGTAGGGTAAACATTATCTGCCTTATTTTTGCACAAAAACATAGATTGTGGGTACTCGTTAGAACCGCCTCATTGAGGCGGTTCTAACGAGCACCAACAATCTATGTTGAAAGCAGAAATAAGAAAGATGTTATCATTTTGTACCTAAAAGGTATCACTTCTGACACCATGTTGGACGCCATTATTTCACACGGACATGTTTTCCTAATGCCTGCCGGGATCGACAACATTCTTTCATGGATATTGATCAGGAAATCTTTTTGCGGTCATTCTCTTCCTTCCGCTGATTCAAGAAGGACAGTTGTCAGTTTCTGACGAAAGAATGTGCACTGTACTGGTTAACCGCTTACGTATAGGCCTACCCAGGAAAAGTGTGGATAGGTAAACTGACCGGCTCAAAAATGACCAAAAATAGCGTTGACTGGGTCGTTATACTCCAATACAAACAAACAAAAATTGTAGAATACAAGACGTAATATATCGCACAAAGAAACGAAAATATTACATCACATAATCACTAAATAGGCCCCACAATCTTCAAATAACAACACAGGTACCTTTTCACTTCTCTGCGTAAAGTATTTGGGGTCCCCAACGGGGTAATGCTAACACAACAAAACAGAAATAAATCAAAACAAAAAATATTCTTACCTATTACTGTGTGCACATGTATAACTCCTGTATTATCCACAGTAATTCATTGTTAAGAATAAAAGACAAAAATTTATCCATATTTTAATCACTTTAAAGTAGGAACTACAAGTAAAATCACATCCGAAGCCATATACTCAGTACACAATATGGCTGCCACACACGTCATAATTTTTTAAACCGCAAATGACGTCACAGGTACACAATAATTGCAATCCAATTAAATACAGCATTATTTAAACATATGATATAGAAATGTGAATTAAATAAAATGGAGTGTTATTAGGCGTGGTAGAATGGCTCAAACTCAGTGACCCTTAGGACAGTTTAAGTTCGTCCGCACGACGAGATTTACATGAGCAGGCAATCAAGAATCGTTGTGTCAGCGCCGTAAGAAAAAAAAACCGTTGCTTCAAACCAGCAGGCACATGACGTAGTTGTGACGTCATATCTACGTCGGCACAACGTCATGACGTTTATGCAACGTCAGATCTACGTCGGTGCAACGTCATGACGTTGCACCGATGTTGATCTGACGTTGCCCTAGCGACGTGTGTCTGCTGGGAACGACTTAACTTCCGACCAATGATGATTTAAAATTGTTTCAACGTTCTGTGAAGTTTTGTTTGTTTGTACTGGAGTTTAACGGGCCAGTCAACACTATTTAGGTTATTTTAGCCTGTCAGTTTACCTATCCACACTTTTCCTATGCAGACTTATACGTAAGCGGTTATTTGTTTGTTTGAGTTGAGGTTTACGTCCCCGTCAACGTTATTAAGGTCATTTTGGAGACGTTGCTATCGATTTTGTGGGACTTTTACCCGACACTGAGATGAAATGACATCTCAAGCCCTGCCGCCCATAGAAACCGCTAGGTTTGAAGGAGCGGTCTGACTCTCATCACTTTTCAAGGAACGTAAGCGGTTAGCCAGTACAGTGCGAGTCAAATGACATTCATTCACCAGGACCTTTGACAAGGGAAGTTAGTTCCTAGCTCTCGCTAATGAAGTAAACCTAGCTACATTATCCTTCAGTAGCACCTTCCGTGGATGAAATAACAGAACCTGGAAGGGCATTCCAATCTCTAAATGTCTGAGGGAAGAAGGATCCCTTAAAGATGTCAGTTCTTGCAGTGGGCACCTGAAATGCCAAAGAGTGATGCTTTCTGACACTCCTAATTGGGGGATAAGGTCATCTGTTGGAATACTGGCAACACCCTTTAGACCTAGTACAAGAGTATAATATGTTCTATAAAAGGGTTATCCCTTGGAAGCAAGGAATACACCACAGAACTGGAAAATATAAAGTGTACGTTTTCTGGGCCAGACTAGCTAGTTTCGGCAAAATTAGGCCTCATCAGTGACCCTCAAACACTTTCAAAATTCCACATTGGAATAAATCATCCCAAAGGACAAGAAAATATAAACTACACTATGATGTAGGACAGGAAAACTTTTTACGGCCGCCACACATTCCCAGACACCAGCTGCAGGGACGTTAAATATGTTCTATAACAGGGTTATCCTTTGGAAGCAAGGAATACACCATAGTACGGGAAAATATAAAATGTACAAGTTTTCTGGGCCATACTGTTAGTTTAAGCCTACTGTCTCTCCTTTTTCTTGACAGACCCCCATCCTAAGTTTTTTTTTTTTTTTTTTGTTCAGTATTCTAGTCATACTTCCTTTCAAAGCTGTAATAGCTCGTAACAAATCTAGCTGCCCTACTGTGAACTTTTTCAATCTCCTCCAGGAGGACTATTCCATGGGGGTCCCAGACACATCTGTCATATTCCAAGATGTGGCGAACGCGTCCCTTATATGCTGCCTCTTTATCATCTGTGAGGCATTGACGCCTCAAAACGTCAAGTGTTCTATTAGCCTTAGTACACATGGTGCTAATATGCGTATTCCATCTCGGGTCATGTGAGATGGTCTCACCAAGGTATATAACATTTTCTAGGACTGTTCCATCTAAAGTGTTAGAAGCCTCAATTTTGTTTGTTCCTATCCTAGTTATCTGCATGATATTGCATTTAACTGGCTGCAAATCTCATACCCCATATCTAGCCCAACACCCTCTAATCTATCTATATCCCTCTGAAGTTTCAATGAGTCCTCTGCGTTTCTAATTTTACGATAGCAAACACAGTCATCTGCGAACAGTCTTATTTCGGAATCAATATCAGTAGAAATGTCATTTATGTACAAAGAAAACAACACTGGACCTAGAACAGTCCCTTATGGGATACCAGAGAAAGCTGGAGCCCACCCTGAAGTTTCCCCATTAACAACAATTCGCTGTTTTCTATAGCAAATGAAGGAATTTATTCCTTTTAGGGTATTTCCGCCAATGCCATAACTATATTGTTTGCCTTTAAGTAGTTCATGAGGGGGCATGTCAAAAGCTTTTTCAAAATCCAGGATAAATGTATGGATTCATCTGTCCTCCTTTGTCCAAATGTCATATCAGTAAAACGACGGTTAAGCTGGGTCCACATTCGAATTACTAGGGCCTAAAAAGTCGTGTTACCGATAACCCGACCGACCCTGCTTCAGACCAGCTGACTCTACTATTTTTATCAATACATCAGGTGAACAAGTCCGTGGAATGAAGACCCCCCCTAAACCCCACATTATATAGAGAAAACTGGGGTTTACGGGGGTATTCATTATTTTTCTTATTTCTGCTCCATGACATAGGTTGTGGGTACTCGTTAGAACCGCCTCTATGAGGCGGTTCTAACGTGCACACACAATCTATGTTATGAGCATTTATAAGAAAAATATCAAGGATTTTCATCAGAAAAGTAGTCATTTTGGAGATGTGAAAAAAGCACTATGTCGCACGGGTTAGTTATCGTAATGAAAAGAACAAAATAAAAATTTATACACCGATCGTACCAGTTTCAGTTTCCGACTCTACCCAGTGCCGACTTTGCATTTTCCCCATAGCAATTTCGCTTTCTAAGTACATTTTTGTAGTTTTAGCATTTAGTAGGCCTACCTTCCAAAATACAGAGCTGAATTTTTGAGCATCTAAAATGCATTGTGATATACAGTGCAAATCTCGCCATGGCAATTTTATTAAAAAAAAATGTACAAAAACAAAAACAAATAAAAAAATACAACCCCGACCATGGTTTTTTTTCGGGAGAATGAATAAAATAATAAAAAAAAAGTTTTCCTACCTAGGGACCAACATTTTTTTTCAGCGTGTTAGTAAAAACGTATTTTTTAATGCCTAATGTTATTTTCATCACACAGCTCACTCTGTCGGAACAAAGTAGTATATAAGAAACAACACGGACCCGAATCGTTAAAAGCGTCGGCTTAAGAATAGTATCACCTTGCAATGGAGGGACGGAATATAACACACTAGCAACTTGGAAGATTCAGTTATAGGCTATTAAAACGTAAACATTTTCTGCCTGAGAAATTATTCAGACGAGCTAGATGTACGCCGTCGTGCAATCGGTCTATACATATTAATCGGCCAACCGTCATTTTATTTAAATAAACTTACCAATAACAGCAGGATATTCCGCCAGTTGGTAGAATTCGGACTTTGACGTCTGCCTATGATTGGCGTTAGGCCACCTGACTTACTCGTTAAGCACAGGGGCAAGAACATCAGTCACGTCACCAATGGCTCTAGAAGCGGTAGATGCCTAATTGGCCGAAACTAGCTAGTCTGGCGCAGAAACATGTACACTCCATATTTTCCAGTTATGTATGCGGTACATTCCTTGCTTCCAAAAGGATAAACCTTTCTAGAACATATTTGACGTCACTTCAGCTGGTGTATGGGATTGTGTGACGACCGTAAAAAATTCTCCCTGCCCTACATTATAGCGTAGTTTATATTATCTTGTCCTTTTGGATCATTGATCCCATTGTTGAATTTTGAAAATATTTGAGTCACTGAGGAGGCCTCATTGGCCGATACAGGCGCACGCACACACGCGTACACGCGCGCACACACACATTACGTGGGGGTATCCACTAAATGCAGATCGCCGAACCGCCACAACAGAGGTACCCGCGGAGGAAAAACATAGCTCCAGATAAGGTGCACTTTTTAGCTCAAACATACAGACAATTCAAATATCTGCCATATGCGTACGGTTTGAATAGTTATAATAAGTAATCTGAATTCGTTGTGGATATCCACTCATTACGATAACTCGCCCGTACTACATCATGCATTTTTCACATCTCCAAAATGGCTACTTTTCTTACAAAAATCCTTCATTTTTTTCTTATAAATGCTCAAAACATAGGATGTGGGCGCTCGTTAGAACCGCCTCATTGAGGCGGTTCTAACGAGTACCCACAACCTAGGTCTTGGAGCAGAAATAAGAACAATAATGAATACCCCCGTAAACCCCAGTTTTCTCTGTATAAAGTGGGGTTTAGGGTGGTCTTCATTTCACAGACGTGTTCACGTGATGTAAATGCAACTCACCGAGGTGCCTCCAATGAATAACCACAACACAGGTACCCGCAGAGAAACAACGTAGCTCCAGATAAGGTAAAGGGTAAACATTACATGAGCCTCGCCAAGCGAATTTGTGTCTTCGAGCATTCCGTCATGACAAATTTTAACTGCGCATGCCCAGCCATTCAGAGGGGCCAGGGATGTGGCTTTCTGTCTGAAGGTTCCTCTTGATTCACTGCTTGTATGAGCGAGCAGCGAAGGTTCTTGCGAGACTGCGCGGATGCGCAGGCTCGCCTGAACCTTCGCTGCTCGCATAGGCGATAAGTACCAAAATCGCTTGACGGGGTCCACATACAAAATGAACAACGGACATTTCGCTTTAATCCCAAAGATAACACATGCTTTGTTTTGTTTGTTTGACGTCCCCGTCAACACTGTAAAGGTCATTTTGGAGACGTTGCTTCACATTTTGTGGGACTTTTACCCGACATTGAGATGAAATGACATCTCAAGCCCTGTCGCCCAATGAAACTAATAGGGTTTATATTATAAGCATGGACGGTCCGATCAGACGCGCATCCGACTGAGCTACCGAGGCCGACTTGTCAACGTCATAGTGGAAAATATTTGTTTATCATATGACATCGTGTCGGAGAATGTAATAACGCCATGCATTAAATTAGGTAGTCCACTAGTGGACTAATTATGCAAATTTGTTAAAAACGCCTCGTTATAATTACGTTACATGTATGATGCCCGACGAGGCGTTTACAAATGGCGGAATATTGACAATTTTGTAAAACAATCGTGAATAAAATCCGTTTTAAATGTCATATGATAAATAGAATATTGCATTCATGGCCATGTATTATTGAATTTATTACACTTGTTGAGGAAGGGGGATAAAATGCTCGGCGAAGCATCGCATTATATACCTTTTACTCAACTCGTTTAATAAATTCACCAATACATGAACACTCATGTAAGATCCTCTATGTACCTGTATGCCTCAATTATAAAAAGTCTCTGACATTTAGTCGAGTAGGGGATCATTTCATGTCATAAACATTATATGACCAGGGTCCAGTTGTTCAAAGCATCTTGAGCTTAACGAGCCCGTTAGTGGTCAAATTGTTAACTGTCTAGCAAGTACAATATCTAATATCGTACTATGTGTGCTGTAAAAATGATAGCAGTATTTGCTTTTTAGCAAAAATGTTAGCAAAGTTGACATATTTAATGATCAAAGTTATAACGATACGTTAACTGACTACTTCGCTAGTTTTGAACAATTGGTCCCAGAAGTGTAAAAGCACGTACATTTGTAATTACTGGCGCTTTCGTGGCAACACCATGTTTTCTGAGCATCTTTGCGGTCAAATCCCACTAAAGGGGACTGGGAACACCTTCAGGGGAGGCAACGCCTGCAAAAGTATTTTTGTCTCCTATGTCAGTTGGGGTCAACACTTAAAATGAAAGAAATTGCTCCTGAGGAGCAAATTCTTTCCTTTAAGAGTATACCCTTTTTATCGGGAACAATTTTAGAGAAAAACGAACAGGAAGTCCCGAAAATTGTCTCCCTTTGGAAAAATGGCGGAAAAATCTGTCCGGTGTTCCCATTCCCATTAAGATTATTAAATGATAAACAGAATCTGTCACCCATGTTTATTTCATATGAATTTAATGGGAAGTTAATGGGACTCTTTCATAAATTGTCTAAATGGTGATAAAATGTTGATATCATTCAAGTTCATTGTGTATAGTTTAGGTGTCTATATTGTTTGTTTGTTTGTGTGTGTGTGTGTGTTTTTTTTTTTTGTTTTTTTTTTTCAAAAGAACTTAGAGTTTAAATGTCGAAAGAGCGGGTGTTAAAGAATGAGGCGGTACCCGATCAAGGTGGTTGTGTGTGTGTGTGTGTTTGTGCGTGCGTGCGTGCGTGCGTGTGTGTGTGTGTGTTTGTGCGTGCGTGCGTGCGTGCGTGCGTGTGTGTGTGTGTATCCCTCGGGGTTAAAAATTAAAAAGGAAAAGTAACCTGAAAACATAACCTGATTAGAAGGTGTTTTACATCCCACCAACAGATTTGGCTATGGGGAGACAGGGCCTCGGTTTAGACTGGAGAAGCACAGGATCGAACCGACAACCCCTGAATTATGGGGCGAGTAGCATAACCACTACACCAGGGAGGCTCCTGGAAGATTAGAAGGAATAACTGAAGCTGTCTACATAAATGGATAATAACCCTAATAATAGCACTCCCGGGATCGCTATGTTGGTGGCGAAGTACAGAGGGTGCGTATTGAGCTATGTTGTCGGTCCGGTCAAGTATTGAGCTATGTTGTCGGTCCGGTCAAGTATTGAGCTATGTTGCCGGTCTGATCAAGTGAGTCAGAAACACATCAACGTAACTTTTTTTGGAAATTTAAGGGGAATGGGAACTCCTGCAAAAGTGTTTTTGTCTCCCATGTCAATAGGGGTGAAATCTTAAAGGTAAGAATTTGCTCCGGAGGAGCAAATTCTTTCCTTTAAGAGTAGACCCCATTTTCAGTGGGACAGGGCTTATAGAAAAGCGTACAGGAAGTCCCGAAAGTTGTCTCCCTTTGCAAAATGGCAGGTAAATATGCCAGGTGTTCCCATTCCCCTTAAAGGGAAGGGTCTGATCACAGAGCCCCGAGGAAGAGTAGAATCCGTGGGTGCAGGATCACTATATGAAAACTAAAAAGAGTTAGTTTAATGAAGAAGCATTTAGGGGCACTAGGCATTCAACGCCAATTCAACGCTGAAAGAACGATAAAAACATTGTTTCAACGTCGATTCAACACTGAGTCAGGTATAGATCCTGCCATATTGGTATGTAATAATCGGCGAGGGAGGCATCAGTTTTTCATAAGTGCAATGAATAGAGATATCTCTATTTCAACGTTAAATACAGATACCTGTATTTGAATTGTAGATATCTGTATTTGAAATGCTGATATCTATATTTAATCATGTAATTCATATATCTGCAATTCAAATACAGATATCTGCATTTCAATTACAGATATCTCGAATTACACAAAGATACGAATACCTGTACTTGAAATGCAGATATCTGTATTTTAAATGCAGATATCTGCATTTCATAGTTTTAACCCCAACGGGAAACCATAGATATGTGGCTTTCTTATGAGTAGTTACCTTCATGCCATTAATCCATATATGCCTAGCGGCCCTTTGCTGGGACATTGGCAAACAGTGTAGACCCAGATCAGACGCCACAGAACGCGGCGTCTAACATGAGTATACACTGTTTCCTTAAAGTATGTACATTTTTATACAACTTACCTCAACAAAACAAACCTGACACCCCTTTTTTATTTATTTATTTATTTATTTATTTTATTATTATTTTTTTTTTTTTGAAAAGAACCACTCCAAATTATTAGATGGACGATTCTATTGTCATTGTGGAGCGCTTTGGTGCAGTGGAAAAGCATTCCGTGTGAGGTCGAGAGGTAGCCGGTTCGATCCCCGCACGCGTCAAGTGTTGTTTAATTTAGCAAGAGACCCAGGAGGGAAAATAGGGCCACGTGGAAAATTAGTACTAGTTTACTAAATGTATTGCCCCTATAGATAAAGTTGATTATTGTTATTATAATGTTATTAATCAAGTAATTCCGTACTGGTCCAGTTACTTGTCCTCGGTCTGCTGTATTGGCCTCGGCCTTCGGCCTCGGGCAAATACAGCAGACCTCGGGCCAATACGGAAGTAGTTGATTATTGACAATAATTTTATTAATTGACACCATTAAAAACGTGGTTATTGGTGTTTGACCTTAGTGTTGATACGGATGACCTCCGAACAATACAGGGTACATGTACTCAATAATCATTAATAATATTAATTGCCATATATTGGTTAAAATGATGTGACCACAAGTGTATTATCATCTTTTAGCGCACTCTCGCCCATCGGGGCTCGGAGGAATAGATTTTCTTGCACACAAGACAAGGAAATCCGTGATTTTACCCTGGGATAGAAATTTATGTTTTGACCCTGGTGTTCCGACCCAAAATCAAATATAATCGCGTGTTTGATAAATGCACTGGTTGATTACGACCTCGTATGCGCCGTCGTTAAGATTGACGTCACAGCAACGTCACTAAACAACCCTGCAGTGTCAACACAATATGGCGGACGTTGGTAACCGAAATGACTGCAGCATTAAAAATGCGCTTTAAGAAATGGAAGGTATGCAAGAAAAAGAATCCAGTATGGGTGTGAAGGGTGGATAGAAAATCCGTCCCTCGGGATCACTGTCCGGCATCACTCGGCAAGCCTCGTGATGCCGGACAGTGTCCCTCGGGACGGATTTTCATCCACCCATTATGAAAACACGCCTATACTTGGACATTGTAAATTTTACCGCCAAAAAGTGAAAATGTTGCTATAAAAATTGTGATATTTTTCTTATTTCTGCTCAAAACATAGATTGTGGGTACACGTCAGAACCGCCTCGATGAGGCGGTTCTAATCGAGGCCGCGGTTCTAACGTGTACCCACGATCTAAGTTTTTAAGCAGAAATAAGAAAAATAATGTACACCCCTGCAAACCCCAGTTTTACTACATAAAAGTGGGGTTCAAGGAGGTCAAAAGTATATAGGTGTGTTTTCGTGATGCCTCGCACCCATATAAGATTCTTATAGTACTGCACGGTGTTTCCACGAAGAGGTGAAACCTACCAAACTTGATCTGACTACTGGTTAACCGCTTAGGTCTAAGCTTGTCCAGGAAAATTGATGCCAGTCGGACCGCTCCTAGCGGTTTTTATGGTTTCTATGAGCGGTAGGGCTTGAGATGTCTTTTCATCTCAATGTCGGGTAAAAGTCCCACAAAAATGGAAGCTACATCTCCAAAATGTCATTTATAGTGTTGACGGGACGCTAAACCTAAAATCAAACAAACATAAACCTCTTTCAGCACATTTCATTATGATACGGTCTCTGATATAAGATGGGCTTAAGACAGAGATTATATGGGTTGCACATATCGTAGACGTTACGTTGAACGTAAACGCACAGCTAACACTAAGATCACAGTTTTCGTTGTATGGCCGTAATCCATTTCAGGCTTGAAACCCCTGACGTGGTACCCTGGCAAACAGTGCAGAGCCAGATCAGACGCCACAGAACCCAGTACATCACGATAACAAGCCCGTGATACGAATACCCCTCTAAAGCCCACTTTATACAGATAAAAGTGGGGTTTACGGGGGTATACATTATCTGCCTTATTTTTGCTCTAAAACATACATTGTGGGTACTCGTTAGAACCGCCTCAGTGAGGCGGTTCTAACGAGCACCCACAATATATGGTGAAAGCAGACATAAGAAAGAAGTTATCAATTTTTCTCAAAATTTGACCTTTCTGACACCATGTTGGACGCCATTATTTCACACGGACATGTTTTCCTGATGATCTGCACTGTTTGCTAAGAGGATTTTTCATCAAAACTAGAATAAAAATGAAATAAAAATAGACCTAACGCTTCTTATGCAACAAATGATTTTTATGGCGTAGCCGTTATAGTTTTGCTTTTGTCCTACATTTTTCGTTACTACATTGGTCAATAAAACCACATGTCCAAGGAGATGACCATTTCATTGGTCAATGATTTGCATAAATAAATCTACTCAAAAAATACGACAGTTTACCGAAGTTTTAACCTAGGAGATGTTTCATTTTTTATGTGAGACATGAATGAAAAATATATACAGTTTCGGCTTGCTCACCGTCTTGTCCTTTGATGACCATACGTCATATGTATAATTGTGATTCTAGTGAATTCTGTAACTGCTTTTTTGACGAGTAGGGTATAGTTGCAACCTCCATATGGGGAACCTCCACCACAGGAGCATCTCTCCACCGTGGGAACACAACGCAACTACAACTGCAACTGCAAGTTTAAATGATGAGAAGAATAACTCTCACCTGCCCGTCTGTCCGTTCGTTCGTGTTTCAGTCTGTCTATAATAGAGTGTTATACGGACCTCCGTGACTTAGTGGGTGAGAGCGATGACTCTTAGCCATTAGGTCTCTAACCATTGTGGTTCGAGCATGGCTCGGGTCACATGTGAGACGCCGAGTTCTGCAACTGAAAGTGTGGTGGTTTTTCTCCGGACACTCCGGTTTTCGTCAACTACTGATTAACGATGGGCTCGATATGAGTTAAATAATCTTGAAATTTTTGTAAAACCCAAACCAAACCAATAGAGTTAGGTGTACTGCAGGCACACACGCGGCTGACTGACATATGGTACTCTGAATTTTGCCTGCTCCATAGGCTGGGACTTTTTTTTATTGAGTGGGGGGGGGGGGGGGGGGTCAAACCTTTAGTATTTCGGGTGTAGGCTAGGGGTTAACAAAAATGGTCTTTTTTATGGGTACACGCCATTTAGCAGATATTTTGAAGATGTCGACTCTAAAACATACCATTTGGGGGTGAGAGCCAAAAAGTCATTGGTAATTTTATTCCTTCGCTTTTAAAAAAAAACCGCCTCCGTCGGTCTCTCCGTCCGTTTGTCCGCCTGTCTGACCATTTGATTTTGGCACCGCCCCTCCCAGGTGAGGGGTCCAACGGTCAAATATCAATTACATTTAATAACAAAGTCAGTTTTATAGATTTTGATATCAAACTTTGCAGAATTAATGATTGATAGAATATGTTAAATACTTTGAACGGAATTTTGGTTGCGACCACTGGATAATGCCTAAGGGGTCGGATTTGGAGGTCGGATCAAAGTTTTAATAAGGGAGTGGCAGCGGCGATTAAACTGCTTCATGAAGTTGGCACAGCATTCCCCTCATACCAGAAGCTATTTGAATGTTGTTGTTTTTTTTCTCTTGCTGCACAACAGCTCAGTGGATTTAAAGAATTGCTGTTAGGAAATTGGGACGTTAACTGAAACATCCCTTGTGCAGGCTGAATAACCGTACAATATAGACATGATTACTGTGTAGGCTTTCATCCTGTAAAGCTGGAGTGTAAATAATATATACCGCCTGTGTCCCCTCCTGGAGTTAAGGCGAAATCTGAAGAAAGAAAAAATATTAAAAACATTTTTCGTGCCAAATGCAATAAAGAAATAAGTAAAGACACATTATAATTATGCAAAGCAAGCTAGCTAATTGTAGAGTATTGTTTTAAGTAAGCTACATTTTGAAAATATTTTAGAGGGTCCGATTATATTATGGATATTTTTGGATTACGCTGTAAAGCTTTTTATTTGTTAGGGTAAAACACTTAATGCTGCACCCCACCCTATATAGCATACAAAAGCCAAAGTATCCCCTGTACTTAACGTGAAGCAACTGCAAGACTATTCCCATCATTGCTCCACGCAGGACACATTTCCAAATCTACCGGAGCGGATGCTTGCTCTGCGATAAACTCGAAGTAACTACATGACCTGTCCATTCCATTGTTCTACGCCCGGCATGTTACCAATTCTACATGAGTGGTGGCTTGCACTGTGGTGGCCTTGCTGGCTCTGTGCTAGTACTGTGAACAAGTAAAAGACATTCCCAGTACTTCCAGAGGTGCATTCAACAAAACGGGCTCCCGCCGAGTGCTCGTCTGTTCGTAGACTGGTTCCCTCTTCCTATAGCTCAATAGTTTTCGCATAAAGGGATCGGTAATATGCGAAAGCTATTGCGCCATAGGGTGCGGGAACCTGTCTTCGAAACAGGCGAGCGCTCGGCGGGCGCCCGCGTTGTTGAACGCACCTCTGATAAGTGGCTTCCGCTGTGCATGAAACGCAGTAAGTACAGGCTACCTCCACGCTGGGCACATTCTCAGTACTACATGAGCGGTGGTCTCCTCTGTGCATGAAACACAGTAAGTATAGGCTACCTCTTTGCTTGGCACATTCTCAGTACTACTTGAGCGGGGCCTCCTCTGTGATGGAAACAGAGCAAGTATAGACTACCTCCACTATGGGCACATTCCCAGTATTACCCTAGCAGTGGCTTCATCTGTGCTGGAAACACAGCAGATATAGGCTATCACCACGCTGGGTACATTCGTTGTATTGTCCGAGAAGTCACGCACCTTATGTTGGAACCACAGGCTACCTCTTATTCACGCTGGGAACATTCCCAGTATTACACGACCAATATAAACCACTGTGCTGGAAAAAGTATAGGCTACCTCCATGGTGGGCACGTTAACAGTACTATCCTTTCAGTTGCTTCCTCGAGCAGGAAACACTTGAAATATAGGCTTCAAATAAATATCACGGTTGGCAACTTTGCTTCCCTCTTTGTGATTGCACACCGGTGGGTCGGGCCTAAGAATATATGACGGTTCCAGCGTAAAAACATAGATGGAATATCAATTTTAGTTGTTATTCTTTATGTTGGTTGCCGCCTGATGTTCCGTCTTTGGTCGGGCCCCTCGGGGTCTAACTGTTGGTTTTCTTTTGCTCCAGTATTTCTGTTGTTGTATGCTGTAGAGTCCTCAACCTTGTTTCATCTCTGTAGTTTGTTTTATTTGTATGTTAGGATATGCTACACTGTTGAGTTAGGAAGCCTTCATGCGGTCTAAATAAAATTTATGTCTGTACCGCGACAGAAGTAAGGGCAAGGATTGTGGCCACGTAAAATCGATTTAAGCCACCCCCCCCCCACCCCACCCAGTGGAATTTTTCTACTGACCGTTCAAAGGCGGTTCTTCTGTGGCTGTCGATTTATGTTTTTTGTTTGTTACTTAGTGTGTGTATCACTTGTGTATTTTTATTTTGGATGGCCTATAGGTCATTTTGTGGGAAAGTACCTGTCCTTTTGGCCTTCCTCTGTTTGGGTTCCCATTATGATCTGGTAAGTTCGTGTTTGTGTTTCTTTCCCTTTGGTGTCTTTTGTGGGTGGAGTAAGTTAATTGTATCGATTCCTGATCTTTGTTTTACTTTTACTTTTCACCCAGTTTCAAGTTTCATGTTTATTCAGAAACACCAGGCCAATCGGCCCATCTGTTTTACAACATATATAATACATACAGTAGATGTGACAAAAGCGGACTGATGTTAATTAGAAAAACACATAACAAAGTACAATAATGGTGTACATCCGATTGATATGTAAACTATTTTTTTTTTCAAACATGAATCTCCATCAAGAAAACAGGCCTATATAATTTCGACCCGTTTGAACCCCACCTTTACACAGTAAAACTGGGATCAACAGGGGTATATATAATTCTCCTAATGCCCGCCCATAGACATGCGTCGTGGGCACCCATCAGAAGGCTTATACTTCATACCCCGAGTCCTGAAATTCATCTAAAAGCGCTATCCATGCCTTCTGTGTCGTTTACTTACACAACTTATCCAATTTTCGTCCAGAAATGAGCGAAATAAGCAGTCTTGCGGTATTTACTTACTTTACTTAGTTACTTATCAGTCATCATTGTCAGATAAGTAAAGTAAGCTGACCTGAGGCTCACCTGGTGTCCAGGAGTCTCTGATTTCGCTGTTAATTGAATTCTACTCATTTTACTTACGTTACTGATCTTCATATCAAGACTGTAAGTAAAATAAGCAAGTTTACAGTATTCTACTTAGGTTACTCAGTTTACTTACCTGGCACTACAGCAGTATAAGTAATCTAAGTAAACTAAGTAGATGTAAAAAATCTATGCCCCTCGATCCAAAAAACATGCTACATAAAATTAAGTGCAATAAGCTAATTAATTGATATAGAAAGAACAATTTTACATAGTTTAAACATAAATAACTAAAATTTGCTGACCAGAACACTAAAGCATGATACTATAATACGGAAATGAGCTAAGTAGGATGAGTAACGTAAGTAGGCGTATAGCTAGCCAAGGATGGTACATGTATCAGCCTCACTCTTTAGATAAGCTAAGTAACGTAAGTAATGTAAGTTGACTAATCAAACCACCGAAAGTCAATCTTGATATAACATGATAAGTACAAGAATAAGCGTAAGTAACCTAAGTAACCTAAGTAAACTAAGTAACCTTGCATGTCTCTTATGACAAAAGCTACTACCATACCAACAATGCTAAGAGTAAGCTAAGTAAGATAAGTAACCTTAGTTGGGGTGATATATTTCATCCATAACTATGAGCAGTGTAAGTAGGATAAGTAAGTTAAGTAAGGTAAGTAACATAAGTATTGTAAGTAACTGATATACTAGTAACATCAGCGACACCAGAGTAAGTTAAGTAAGCTAAGTGAAGTAAGTAAGTAAATATTGTGGTTTCGATCTCAGCACATGAGTAAGCTGAGTAGGGTAAGTAAAGTAAGTAACCTGAGTAGAACTCTAAGTAACATAAGTAAATGTCCTACCAGCTACAACAGCCATACCAGAGTAAGTTAAGTAAGCTAAGTAAACTAAGTAGGCGTCATGGTCACTTCGTAAAAGGATGCGCAAAGTAAGTAGGATAAGTAAAGTAAGTAACCTAAGTAGACTTATAAGTACCATAAGTAATGTAAGTAACCTCTCCACCAGCTACAGCAACCATGCCAGAGTAAGTTAAGTAAGCTTAGTAAACTAAGTAGGCACGATGGTCACTCCGAACTGGGTTGAGTAGGGTAAATAGGATAAGTAAACTAAGTAACCTAAGTTGAATTCTAAGCAACATAAGTAAGGTAAGTAACTACTCCACCAGCTTCGCTACCCATACCAGAGTAAGTTAAGTAAGCTAAGTAAACTAAGTAATCGGCGAAGTCTGTCCCAACGAGGATGAGTAGGGTAAGTAGGATAAGTAAACTAAGTAACCTGATTAGAATTCTAAGTATCATAAGCAAGGTAAGTTACTGCTCCACCAGCAAAGCAACCAATACCAAAGTAAGTTGAGTAAGCTTAGTAAACTAAGTTGGTCTAAAAGCCACTGCCTCTCTCTCTCTCGCGCGCGTGAAAACACACGGAATGAGTGTTCGAGAGCGATTCAATAAGCTTAAAGCTTTCATCGCAATCGAACTAAAATAAATTAGTATAAACTAAACTAAGTTGGCGACCTTGTCACTCCGAACAATGTAGACTATGGTCAGTAGGATAAGTAAACTAAGTAATCTAAGTAGAATTCTAAGTAACGTAAGTAAGGTAAGTAACTGTCATACTAGCTATACCACCCTTACCACAGTAAGTTAAGTAAGCTAAGTAAACTAAGTAAACGGCGAAGTCTGTACTGAAGAGGATGAGTAGGGTAAGTAGGATAAGTAAACTAAGTAAACTAAGTAGAATTCTAAGTAACATAAGTAAGGTAAGTAACTAATTCATTAGTCGCTCTACCCGTACCGGAGTAATTTAAGTAAACTAAGTACGCGGGGAAGTCTGTACTGGAGAGGATGAGTAGGGTAAGTAGGATAAGTAAACTAAGTAACCTGAGTAGAATTCTAGGAATCATAAGTAAGGTAAGTTACTGCTCTACCAGCAAAGCTACCAATACCAAAGTAAGTTGAGTAAGCTAAGTAAACTAAGTTGGCAACCTTGTCACTCCGAACAATGTAGACTATGGTCAGTAGGATAAGTAAACTAAGTAACCTAAGTAGAATTCTAAGTAACGTAATTAACTTAACGTAAGTAAGGTAAGTAACTGTCATACTAGCTATACCACCCTTACCACAGTAAGGTAAGTAAGCTAAGTAAACTAAGTAAACGGCGTTGTCTGTACTGAAGAGGATGAGTAGTGTAAGTAGGCTAAGTAAACTAAGTAGAATTCTAAGTAACATAAGTAAGGTAAGTAACTACTCCATTAGCCGCTCTAGCCATACCGGAGTAAGTTAAATAAACTAAATCAGCGGCGAAGTATGTGCTGAAGAGGATGAGTAGGGTAAGTAGGATAAGTTATCTAAGTAACCTGAGTAGAATTCGAAGTAACATAAGTAAGGTAAGTTACTGCTCTTCCAGGAATTCTACCAATACCAAAGTAAGTTGAGTAAGCTAAGTAAACTAAGTTGGCGACCTTGTCATCCCGAACAATGATGAGTAGGGTAAGTAGGATAAGTAAACTAAGTAACCTAAGTAAAATTCTAAGTAACGTCAGTAAGGTAAGTAACTGTCATACTAGCTATACCACCCTTACCACAGTAAGTTAAGTAAGCTAAGTAAACTAAGTAAGCGGCATAGTCTGTCCCAACGAGGATCAGGAGGTTAAGAAGGATAAGTAAGCTAAGTATCCTAAGTAGAATTGTAAGTAACAAAGGTATGGTAAGTAACTACTCCATTCGCCACTCTACCCTTAGTAAACTAAGTAACCTAAGTAGAATTCTAAGTAGGGTAAGTAACTACTCCACTAGCCTTTCCACCCATACCATAGTAACTTAAGAAAGCTAAGTAAAATAAGTAAGCAGCGAAGTCTGTACCGAAGAGGATGAGTAGGGTAAGTAGGATAAGTAAACGAAGTAACCTGAGTAGAATTCTAAATAACACCCTTATCACAGTAAGTAAGGTAAGTAACTACTACACTAGCCACTCTGCCCAGACCAGAGTAAGTTAAGTAAATTAAGTAAACTAAGTAAGCGGCAAAGTCTGTCCCAACGAGGATCAGGTGGTTAAGAAGGATAAGTAAGCTAAGTATCCTAAGTAGAATTGTAAGTAACAAAGGTATGGTACGTAACTACTCCATTCGCCAGTCTACCTATACCAGTGTAAGTTAAGTAAGCTAAGTAAACTAAGTAAGCGGCGAAGTCTGTCCCATAGAGGATGAGTAAGGTAAGTAGGTTAAGTAAACTAAGTAACCTAAGTAGAATTCTAAGTAACGTAAGTAAGGTAAGTAACTACTCCATTAGCCACTCTACCCATACCAGAGTAAGTTAAGTAAGTTAAGGAAACTAAGTAAGCGGCGAAGCCTGTATTGTAGGGGATGAGTAGGGTGAGAAGGATAAGTAAACTAAGTAACCTAATTAGAATTCTAAGTAACGTAAGTTAGATAAGTAACTGCCCTACTATCTATACCACCCTTACCACAGTGAGTTAAGTAAACTAAGTAAGCGGCAAAGTCTGTCCCAACGAGGATCAGTAAGGTAAGTAGGATAAGTAAACTAAGTAACCTAAGTAGAATTAAAAGTAAGGTAAGTAACTACTCCATTAGCCACTCTACCCATACCAGAGTAAGTTAAGTAAGCTAAGTAAGCAGCGAAGTCTGTACCGAAGAGGATGAGTAGGGTAAGTAGGATAAGTAAACTAAGTAGAATTCTAAGTAACATAAGTAAGGTAATTAACTACTCCACTAGCCACTCTACCCGTTACTTAGAATTCTACTTAGATTACTTAGTTTACTTATCGTACTTACCCTACTCAATATTGTTCGGAGTGACATAGTCGCCAACTAAGTTTACTTAGCTTACATAACTTACTTTGGTATTGGTAGCGTTGATGGTTGAGCAGTAACTTACCTTACTTATGTTACTTATTGAATGGGCTTTTCACAGAGAAGATTCTCTCTATCTTGCATGTAATGTCAGAAATGCATTTTTCACTTCTAAAGAGCATAAGAATTATACACTTTGGTCATGTCAGAAAGTGTGTGATGCCCTCACCTTTCTACTTGACAATATTTATATTAGATTCGGTACTAAGTTATTTAGACAAATTGTGGGTATTCCGATGGGTACTAATTGCGCACCTCTTGTGGCTGATCTGTTCTTGTATTGTTATGAAAGAGACTTCATTTTGTCGCTTTCCATTGATAACCAATCTGAAATTATTGAAGCTTTTAGCTCTACTTCTAGATATTTAGATGATTTATTAAATATTGATAATACCTATTTTGATGGTTTGATCAGTCAGATTTACCCCCTAGAACTTCAGTTAAATAAAGCAAATTCTTCTGATACCGAGGCCCCGTTTTTGGATTTACATCTATCTATTGTAGATGGATTTGTTTCGTGCAAAATTTATGATAAACGCGATGACTTTGATTTTGAGATTGTAAATTTTCCTTTTTTGGATGGTGATGTTCTTGTGCGCCATCCTATGGCGTTTATATTTCGCAATTAATTCGATTTGCTAGAGTGTGTAGTCATGTAACTGACTTCAACACTCGTAATAAATTATTAACGGCTAAACTTCTTAATCAGGGTTATCGGTACCATAAACTACGCAAAGCCTTTTCAAAATTTTATAGACGCCATTCTGATTTAATTTCAAAATTCAATATTGGACTTAAATCTCTTCTGCAACAAGGTCTATCGGAACCCGAATTTTATGGTGACTTAGTATATAAATTCAGAAAAATATATAACCGCAATGACTTCAGCACCCAATTTCGTAAAATCATTCTTCGATATAAAAAGATTGGGTACAACATGGATATTATACGACAGACTGCATGCATGGTAGTTAACCCAATCACGGTTGGCAACTTTGCTTACCTCTTTAATTGCACGCCGGTGGGTCAGGCCTCAGATTCTATGACGGCTCCAACGTAAAGGCTTATTGAAAATTAAAGAGATAATGTTGGTTGGTGCCTGATGCTCTGTCTCTGGTCGGGCTCATCGGAGTCTAACTGTTGGTTTTCTTTTGCTCCAGCATTTCAGTGGTTTCTTGCTGTCGAGTCCTCACCGTTGTCTCACCTCTGTGGTTCTTTGATTTCTGTGTTCACGGAGATGTTGCACTGATGAGTTAGGAGGCCTTCATGCGGACTGAACACATTATTTGTCTAAATCGCGACGGAAGTAAGGGCGAGGATTGTGGCCACGTAAAATCGATTTAAGCCCCCCAGTGGAAATCTTCCACTGACCGTTCCAAGGCGGCTCTTCTGTGGCGATTTATTTATGTTGTTGTTTGTTACTTACTGTGTGTATCACTTGTGTCTTTTAATTTTGGATGGCCATATATGGCCATTTTGTGGGAAAGTAACTGTCCATATGGCCTTCCTTTGTTTAGGTTTCCATTATGGTCTGGTCGCTTAATGTTTGTATTTCTTTCCCTTTGGTGTCTTTTATGGATGGAGTAAGTTAATTGTATCAATTCCTGATCTTTGTTTTACTTCTACTTAGAATTCTACTCAGGTTAGTTAGTTTACTAATCGTACTTTCCCTACTCATCTTCTGCGGTACAGACTTCGCTGCTGACTTAGTTTACTTAGCTTACTTAACTTACTCTGGTATGGGTACAGTGGCTAGTGGAGTAGTTACTTATGTTACTTAGAATTCTACTTAGGTTACTTAGTTTACATATCCTACTTACCCTATTGATCCTCGTTGGGACAGACTTTGCCTACTTTGCTTACTTAGTTTACTTAGCTTACTAAACTTATTGTGGTAAGGATGTTATAGGTAGAAGGACAGTTACTTACCTTACTTACGTTACTTTGAATTCTACTTAGGTTACTTAGTTTACTTATTCTACTTACCCTGCTCATCATTGTTTGGGTTGACAAGGTCGCCAACTTAGTTTACTTAGCTTGCTCAACTCACTTTGGTATTGGTAGCGTTGCTAGTACAGCAGTAACTTGCATTACTTATGTTACTTAGAATTCTACTCAGGTAACTTAGTTTGCTAATCCTTCTTACCCTACTCATCCTCTACAATACAGACTTCGCCGCTTACTTAGTTTACTTAACTAACCTGGGTATGGGTAGAGTCTAATGGAGTAGTTACTTACCCTACTTACGTTACTTAGAATTCTACTTAGGTTACTTAGTTTACTTTACCTACTTACCCTTCTCATCCTCTATGGGACATACGTCGCCGCTTACTTAGTTTACTTAGCTTACTTAACTTACTCTGGTCTGGGTAGAGTGGCTAGTGGAGTAGTTACTTACCTTACTTATGTTACTTAGAATTCTACTCAGGTTACTTAGTTTACTTATCCTACTTACCCTACTCATCCTCTTCGGTACTGGCTTCGCTGCTTACTTAGTTTACTTAGCTTACTTAACTTACTCTGGTATGGGTAGAGTGGCTAGTGGAGTAGTTACTTATGTTACTAAGAATTCTACTTAGGTTACTTAGTTTACTTATCCTACTCACCCTACTGATCCTCGTTGGGACAGACTTTGCCACTTACTTAGTTTACTTAGCTTAATTAACTTACTGTGGTAAGGATGGTAAAGGTAGTAGGACTGTTACTTACCTTACTTACGTTACTTAGAATTCTACTTAGGTTACTTAGTTTACTTATCCTACTTACCCAGCCCATCATTGTTCGGGTTGATAACTTCGCCAACTTAGTTTACTCAACTTACTTTGGAATTGGTAGCGTTTCTGGTAGAGCAGTTATTTACCTTACTTGTGTTACTTAGAATTCTACTCAAGCTATCTAGTTTACTTATCCTACTTACCCTACTCATCAGCTTTAGTACAGACTTCGCCGCTAAGTTTACTTAACTTACTTAACTTACTCTGGTATGGGTTGAGTGGCTAATGGAGTAGTTACTTATGTTACTTATAATTCTACTTAGGATACTTAGTTTACTTATCCTACTTACCCTACTAATGCTGGTTGGGACAGACTTTGCCGCTTCCTTAGTTTACTTAACTTACTGTGTTAAGGGTGGTATATGTAGTAGGACAGTTACTTACCTTACTTACGTTACTAAGAATTCTACTTAGGTTACTTAGTTTACTTATCTTACTTACCCGGCTCATCATTGTTGGGGATGACAAGGTCGCCAACTTAGTTTACTCAACTTACTTTGGTATTGGAAGCGTTGCTGGTAGAGCAGTTATTTACCTTGTTTATGTTACTTAGAATTCTACTCAGGCTACTTAGTTTACTTATCCTACTTACCCTACTCATCATCTTCAGTACAGACTTCGCCGCTTACTTAACTTACTGAACTTACTCTGGTATGGGTGGAGTGGCTAATGGAGTAGTTATTTACCTTACTTATAATTCTACTTAGGTTACTTAGTTTACTTATCCTACTTACCCTACTGATCCTCGTTGCGACAGACTTTGCCGCTTACTTAGTTTACTTAACTTACTGTGGTAAGGGTGGTGTAGGTAGTAGGACAGTTACTTACCTTACTTACGTTACTTAGAATTCTACTTAGGTTACTGAGTTTACTTATTCTACTCATCCGGCTTATCATTGTTCGGGATGACAAGGTCGCCAACTTAGTTTACTTAGTTTACTCAACTTACTTTGGTATGGGTAGCGTTGCTGGTAGAGCAGTAACTTACCTTACTTATGTTACTTAGAATTCTACTCAGGTTACTTAGTTTACTCATCCTACTTACCCTACTCATCATCTTCAGTACAGATTTAGCCGCTTACTTAGTTTACTTAGCTTACTTAACTTACTCTTGTCTGGGTAGAGTGGCTAATGGAGTAGTTACTTACCTTACTTATAATTCTACTTAGGTTACTTAGTTTACTTATCCTACTTACCCTGCTTATCATCGTTGGGACAGACTTCGCCGCTTACTTAGTTTACTTAGCTTACTTAACTTACTCTGGCATGGGTAACGTAGCTGGTGGAGTAGTTACTTATCTTACTTATGTTACTTAGAATTCAACTTAGGCTACTTAGTTTACTTATCCTACTTACCCTTCTCAACCCTGTTCTGAGTGACCACCATGCCTACTTAGTTTACTTAGCTTACTTAACTTACTCTGGTATGGTAGGTGTAGCTGGTGGAGAGGTTACTTACATTACTTATGTTACTTATAAGTCTACTTAGGTTACTTATTTTACTTATCCTACTTACCCTGCACATCGAAGTGACCAGGACGCCTACTTAGTTTACTTAGCTTACTTAACTTACTCTGGTATGGCTGTTGTTGCTGGTAGGACATTTACTTATGTTACTTAGAGTTCTACTCAGGTTACTTAGTTTACTTACCCTACTCAGCTTACTCATGGGCTGAGATCGAAACCACAATACTTAATTACTTACTTCACTTAGTTTACTTAACTTACTCTGATGTCGCTGATGTTACTGGTATATCAGTTACTTACAATACTTATGTTACTTACCTTACTTAACTTACTTATCCTACTTACACTGCTCATAGTCATGGATGAAATATATAACCTCAACTTAGGTTACTTATCTTACTTAGCTTACTCTTAACATTGTTGGTATGGTAGTAGCTTTTGTCATAAGAGACATGCAAGGTTACTTAGTTTACTTAGGTTACTTAGGTTACTTATGCTTATTCTTGTACTTATCATGTTATATCAAGATTGACTTTCGTTGGTTTGATTAGTCAACTTACATTACTTACGTTACTTAGCTTATCTTAAGAGTAAGGTTGATACATGTACCATCCTTGGTTAGCTATACGCCTACTTACGTTACTCATCCTACTTAGCTCATTTCCGTATTATAGTATCATGCTTCAGTGTTCTGATCAGCAAATTTTAGTTATTTCTCTTAAAACTATGTAAAATCGTTGTATTTTATCAATTAATTAGCTTATTGCACTTAATTTCATGTAGCATGTTTTTTGGATCGAGGGGCATAGATTTTTTGACATCTACTTAGTTTACTTAGTTTACTTATACTGCTATAGTGCCAGGTAAGTAAACTGAGTAACCTAAGTAGAATACTGTAAACTTGCTTATTTTACTTATAGTATTGTTGTGAAGATCAGTAACGTAAGTAAAATGAGTAGAATTCAATTAACAGTGAAATCAGAGAATCCAGGACACCCCGGAACCTCTGTTAGCCTGAATTTCATTCTGTGTAACGTGTCCTGAATCTCATCCCTATTAGGGTGTTTATATGAAAGCCCTTGTACTATGTACTTCATACTCCGTGTCCTGAAATCTTAGACCTTTAAATTTAGATAGAAACATTTGCAAGCATCAATTTTTAAAGCAATGATTTACATGCACAGTTGCCCAAGTGAGATTTCAGGACACGGAGTATGAAGTACCTGCCCATCAGAACCGCCTCAGTGCGGCGGCTCTAATGAGTGCCCACAAACCATGTTCAAAGCATAAGCAAGAAAATTAGCACAATTCTTTATCAGACAATTTTCATTATTTTGGAGGTAAAATTAAATATAGATAAGCCTGTTTTTGTAATGTGGTATTTGCCTTGGAGAAGGTACATCCTTAAGGATGAAGGATCATGTAAAGAAGTATTGTTCCGTAGTTTTAAAGGCCTTAAAACATAAAGCGATTTTTTTATTAACTGTTTAGACTATGAAGTAAACATTTCAATTAATATATGTTTATTGGGTCTTGTTCTGAAATATTTAGGTCAAAGCGAGCTTCTTAAGTCAGTATATCTAGTGTATTCGAGTGTAAAATGAAACTCGTCTTCAAGCATTCCACAAGTTGAACAAAGCCAATTTTCAAACAGAATAGAATTCAGTTTGGCCCACCTTCCAACTTCAGACTCTAGTCTGTTCGAAGAAAGCACAGAAAGTATAGGCTACCTTCATGATGGACACAATTCCCAGTTATAACCGAGCACTAGCTTCCTTTGCTGGAAACACAACAGGTATAGGCTACCTCCCATCCACCCTTGGCTCATTCCGAGTATTACAATAGCAGTGTATTCAACGTGCTTGAAACCGATCACGTACATGTATAGGCTACCTCACCAGTGGACAGGTTACCAGTACTATCCCAGCAGTCGCTTTCTTTGAGTTTGAACCACTTCAAGAATAGGCTACACTAACGCTGGACACATTACCAGAACTATCTGTGCTGTGGCTTGCACCGTGCAGGAAACACATCAAGTAAAGGCTACCTACACGCTGTGTACATTCACAGTACTACCTGAGGCTTAGCTTCCTCTGTGCTGGAAACACAGCACTATAAGGCTACCTCCACGCTGGGAACATTCCCAGTACTACCTGAGCACTAGCTTCCTCTATGCTGGAAACATAGCACTATAAGGCTACCTCCACGCTGGGAACATTCCCAGTACTATCTGAGCACTAGCTTCCCCTGTGCTAGAAACACAGCACTATATGGTTACCTCCACGCAGGGCACATTCCCTGTACTACCTGAACGCTAGCGCTTCCTCTGTGCTTGAAACACAGTGCTATAACACTACATCCGCGCTGGGAACACCCCCAATACTACCTGAGGACTAGCTTCCTCTGTGCTGGAAACACAGCACTATAAGGCTACATCCACGCTGGGAACATTCCCAGTACTACCTGAGTACTAGGTCCCTCTGTGCTAGAAACACAGCACTATAAGGCTACCTCCACGCTGGGCACATTCACAGTTCTACCTGAGCACTAGCGCTTCATCTGTGCAGGAAACACAGCACTATAAGGCTACCTCCACGCTTTGAACATTCCCAATACTACCAAAGAACTAGCTTCCTCTCAGTTAGAAACAAAGCACAATAAGGCTACCTCCACACTGGGAACATTCCCAGTACTACCTGAGTACTATGTCCCTCTGTGCTAGAAACACAGCACTATAAGGCTACCTCCAGGCTCGGCACATTCACAGTTCTACCTGAGCACTAGCGCTTCCTCTGTGCAGGAAACACAGCACTATAAGGCTACCTCCACGCTTAGAACATTCCCAATACTACCAAAGAACTAGCTTCCTCTCAGCTAGAAACAAAGCACAATAAGGCTTCCTCCACACTGCGAACATTCCCAGTACTACCTAAGAACTAGCTTCCCCTCTGCTGGAAACACAGCACTATAGAGCTTCCTCCACGCTGGGGACATTCCTAGTACTACATGAACACTAGCTTCCTCTGTGCTGGAAACACAGCTCTATAAGGCTACCTCCACACTGGGAACATTTCCATTTCCCTGAGCACTAGGTTCTTCTGTGCTGGAAACATAGCAGTATAAGACTACCTCCACGCTGGGAACATTCCTAGTACTACCTGAACACTATTTTCCTCTGTGCTGGAAACACAGCTCTATAAGGCTACCTCCACACTGGGAACATTCCCAGTACTACCTAAGAACTAGCTTCCTCTCTGCTGGAAACACAGCACTATAGAGCAACCTCCACGCTGGGAACATTCCCAGTACTTCATGAGCACTAGCGCTTCCTCTGTGCTGGAAACATAGCCCTATAGGGCTACCTCCACCATGGGAACATTCCCATTTATAACCTAGCACAAGCTTCCTCTGTGCTGGAAAAACAGCACTATAAGGCTACCTCCACGCTGGGAACATTCAGAGTTATACCTTAGCACTTGCTTCCTCTTTGCTGGAAACATAGAACTATAAAGCTACCTAAACACTAGGCACATTCCCAGTACTACGTGAGGACTAGCTTCTTCTGTGATGGAGACGCAGCATTATAAGGCTACCTCCACGCTGGGAACATTCCCAGTACTACCAGAGCACTAGCGCTTCCTATGTGCTAGAAGCACAGCACTGTAGGGCTACATCCACGCTGGGAACATTCCCAGTACTAACTGAGCACTAGCTTCCCCTGTGCTAGAAACACAGCACTATAAGGCTACCTCCACGCTGGGTACATTCCCGGTACTACCTGAGGACTAGCTTCTCCTGTGCTGGATACACAGCACTAAAAGGCTACCTCCACGCACGGCACATTCCCTGTACTATCTGTGCACTAGCGCTTCCTATGTGCTACAAACGCAGCACTATAAGGCTATCTCCATGCTGGGAACATTTCCTGTACTACCTGAGCACTAGCGCTTCCTATGTGCTAGAAACACAGCACTATAAGGCTACATCCACGCTGGACACATTCCCTGTACTACCTGAGCACTAGCGCTTCCTATGTGGTAGAAACACAGCACTGTAAGGCTACCTCCACGCTGGGAACATTCCCAGTACTACCTGAGTACTAGATTCCTCTGTGCTAGAAACACAGCACTATAAGGCTACCTCCACGCTGGGCACATTCACAGAACTACCTGAGCACTAGCGCTTCCTATGTGCTAGAAACACAGCACCGTAAGGCTACCTCCACGCTGGGAACATTCCCAGTACTACATGAACTTCCTATCTGAGGACTAGCTTCTCCTGTGCTGGACAGACAGCACTAAAAGGCTACCTTCACGCACGGCACATTCCCTGTACAATCTGTGCACTAGCGCTTCCTATGTGCTACAAACGCAGCACTCCACGCTGGGAACATTCCCAGTACAACCTGAGCACTAGCGCTTCATATGTGCTAGAAACACAGCACTATAAGGCTACCTCCACGCTGGGCACATTCACAGTACTAACTGACACTAACGCTTCCTATGTGCTAGAAACACAGCACTGTAAGGCTACCTCCACGCTGGGAACATTCCAAGTACTACCTGAACTTCCTATCTGAGGACAAGCTTCTCCTGTGCTGGATACACATCAATATAAGGCTACCTCCACTCTTGGCACATTCCCTGTACTACCTGAGCACTAGCGCTTCCTCTGTGCTGGAAACACAGCACTATAAGGCTACATCCACGCTGTGAACATTCCCAATACTACCTGAGGAATAGCTTCCTCTGTGCTGGAAACACAGCACTATAAGGCTACATCCACGCTGGGGACATTCCCAGTATTACCTGAGCACAAGATTCCTCTGTGCTAGAAACACAGCACTATAAGGCCACCTCCACGCTGGGCACATTCTAGCGCTACCTCTGTGCTGGAAACACAACACTATATGGCTACCTCCACGCTGGGAACATTCCCCATACTACCCGAGGACTAGCTTCCTCTGTGCTGGATACACAGCACTAAAAGTCTATCTCCACGCTGGGAACATTCCCAGTAATACCTTGAGCACTAGCTTCTTCTGTGCTGGAAACATAGCATTATAAGACTACATCAGCGCTAGGAACATTCCTAGTACTACATGAACACTAGCTTCCTTTGTGCTGGAAACACAGCCATATAAGGCTACCTCCACGCTGGGAACATTCCCAGTACTACCTAAGAACTAGCTTCCTCTCTGCTGGAAACACAGCACAATAGATCTACCTCCACGCTGGGAACATTGAGACTTATACCTTAGCACTAGCTTCCTCTGTGCTGGAAATATAGAACTATAAGGCTACATAAACACTGGACACATTCCAAGTATTACCTGAGGATTAGCTTCCTCTGTGCTGGAAACACAGCACTATAAGGCTACCTCCACGCTGGGAACATTCCCAGTACAACCTGAGCACTAGCGCTTCATATGTGCTAGAAACACAGCACATTAAGGCTACCTCCACGCTGGGGACATTTCCTGTACTACCTGACCACAGCGCTTCCTCTGTGCTGGAAACACAGCACTATAAGGCTACCTCCACGCTGGGAACATTCCCAATACTGCCTGAGGACTAGCTTCCTCTTTGCTGGAAACACAGCACTATAAGGCTATCTCCATGTTGGGAACATTTCCTGTACTACCTGAGCACTAGCGCTTCCTATGTGCTAGAAACACAGCACTATAAGGCTACATCCTCGATGGACACATTCCCTGTCCTACCTGAGCACTAGCGCTTCATATGTGCTAGAAACACAGCACATTAAGGCTACCTCCACGCTGGGCACATTCCCTGTACTACCTGACCACAGCGCTTCCTCTGTGCTGGAAACACAGCACTATAAGGCTACCTCCACGCTGGGAACATTCCCAATACTGCCTGAGGACTAGCTTCCTCTTTGCTGGAAACACAGCACTATAAGGCTATCTCCATGTTGGGAACATTTCCTGTACTACCTGAGCACTAGCGCTTCCTATGTGCTAGAAACACAGCACTGTAAGGCTACCTCCACGCTGGGAACATTCCCAGTACTACCTGAGTACTAGATTCCTCTGTGCTAGAAACACAGCACTATAAGGCTACCTCCACGCTGGGCACATTCACAGTACTACCTGAGCACTAGCGCTTCGTATGTGCTAGAAACACAGCACTGTAAGGCTACCTCCACGCTGGGAACATTCCCAGTACTACCTGAGGACTAGCTTCCTATCTGAGGACTAGCTTCTCCTGTGCTGGATACACAGCACTAAAAGGCTACCTTCATGCACGGCACATTCCCTGTACTATCTGTGCACTAGCGCTTCCTATGTGTTACAAACACAGCACTATAAGGCTATCTCCACGCTGGGAACATTCCCAGTACTACCTGAGTGCTAGATTCCTCTGTGCTAGAAACACAGCACTATAAGGCTACCTCCACGCTGGGAACATTCACAGTACTACCTGAGCACTAGCGCTTTCTATGTGCTAGAAACACAGCACTGTAAGGCTACCTCCACGCTGGGAACATTCCCAGTACTATCTGAGCACTAGCTTCCCCTGTGCTAGAAACACATCACTATAAGGATATCTCCACTCTTGGCACATTCCCTGTACTACCTGAGCACTAGCGCTTCCTCTGTGCTGGAAACACAGCACTATAAGGCTACATCCACGCTGTGAACATTCCCAATACTACCTGAGGACTAGCTTCCTGTGTGCTGGAAACACAGCACTATAAGGCTACATCCACGCTGGGGACATTCCCAGTATTACCTGAGCACAAGATTCCTCTGTGCTAGAAACACAGCACTATAAGGCCACCTCCACGCTGGGCATATTCTAGCGCTGCCTCTGTGCTGGAAACACAACACTATATGGCTACCTCCACGCTGGGAACATTCCCCATACTACCTGAGGACTAGCTTCCTCTGTGCTGGATACACAGCACTAAAAGTCTATCTCCACGCTGGGAACATTCCCAGTAATACCTTGAGCACTAGCTTCTTCTGTGCTGGAAACACAGCCATATAAGGCTACCTCCACGCTAGGAACATTCCTAGTACTACATGAACACTAGCTTCCTTTGTGCTGGAAACACAGCCATATAAGGCTACCTCCACGCTGGGAACTTTCCCAGTACTACCTAAGAACTAGCTTCCTCTCTGCTGGAAACACAGCACAATAGATCTACCTCCACGCTTGGAACATTCCCAGTAATTCCTCTGTGCTGGAAACATAGCGCTATAGGGTATCTCCACGCTGAGAACATTCCCAGTTATAACCGAGCACTAGCTTCCTCTGTGCTGGAAACACAGCACTATAAGACTACCTCCACGCTGAGAACATTGAGACTTATACCTTAGCACTAGCTTCCTCTGTGCTGGAAACATAGAAATATAAGGCTACATAAACACTGGACACATTCCAAGTACTACCTGAGGATTAGCTTACTCTGTGCTGGAAACACAGCACTATAAGGCTACCTCCACGCTGGGAACATTCCCAGTACTACCTGAGCACTAGCGCCTCATATGTGCTAGAAACACAGCACATTAAGGCTACCTCCACGCTGGGCACATTCCCTGTACTACCTGACCACTAGCGCTTCCTCTGTGCTGGAAACACAGAACTATAAGGCTACCTCCACGCTGGGAACATTCCCAATACTGCCTGAGGATTAGCTTCCTCTTTGCTGGAAACACAGCACTATAAGGCTACCTCAACACTGGGAACACTCATTACTACCTGAGCACTAAATTCCTCTGTGCTAGAAACACAGCATTATGAGGCTACCTCCGTGCTGGGCACATTCACAGTACTACCTGAGCACTAGCGTTTCCTCTGTGCTGGAAGAACAGGACTATAAGGCTACCTCCACGCTGGGAACATTCTCAATACTACCTGAGGACTAGCTTCCCCTGTGCTGGAAACACAGCAATATAAGGCTACCTCCACGCTGGGAACATTCCCAATACTACCCAAGGACTAGCGTCCTTTGTGCTGGAAAAACAGCACTATAAGGCTACCTCCACGCTGGGAACATTCCCAATACTACCTGAGGACTAGCTTCCTCTGTGCTGGAAACACAGCACTATAAGGCTATCTCCACGCTGGGAACAACACCAGTACTACCTGAGCACTAGGTTCCTCTGTGCTAGAACACACATCACTATAAGGCTACCTCCACGCTGGGAACATTCACAGTACTACCTGAGCTCTAGCGCTTCCTCTGTGCTGGAAACACAGAACTATAAGGCTAACTCCATGCTGGGAACATTACCAAAACAACCTGAGGACTAGCTTCCTCTGTGCTTGATACACAGCACTAAAAGGCCACCTCCACGCTGGGAACATTCATAGTACTACCTGAGCACTAGCTTCCTCTGCGCTGGAAACATAGCACTATAAGACTACCTTCACGCTGGGAACATTCCTAGTTCTACCTGAACTGGAAACTAAGCACTATAAGGCTACCTCCACGCTGAGAATATTCCCAATACTCCCTGAAGACTAGCTTCCTCTGTGCTAGAAACACAACACTATAAGGCTACCTCCACACTGGGAACACTCCCAGTACTACCTGAGCACTAGGTTCTTCTGTGCTGGAAACACAGCACTATAAGGCTACCTCCATGCTGGGAACATTCCAAATACTACCTGAGGACTAGCTTCCTCTGTGCTTGATACACAGCACTGAAAATCTACAACCACGCTGGGAACATTCCAAGTACTACCTGAGCACTAGCTTCCTCTGTGCTGGAAACATAGCACTATAGAGCTACCTCCACGCTGGGAAGATTCCTAGTTCTACCTGAAAACTAGCTTCCTCTGTGCTGGAAACACAGCCCTGTAAGGCTACCTCCACGCTGGGAACATTCCCAGTACTACCTAAGTACACGCATCCTCTCTGCTGGAAATACAGCGCTATAGAGCCACCTCCACGCTGGGAACATTCCCAGTAGTTCCTGAGCACTAGCTGGACACATAGCACTATTAGGCTACCTCAACGATGGGAACATTCCCAGTTATAACAGAGCACTAGCTTACTCTGTGCTGGAAACACAGCACTTTAAGGCTACTTCCACGATGGGAACAGCCAGAGTTTTACCTTAGCACTAGCTTCCTCTGTGCTGGAAACAGAACTCTAAGGCTACCTCCACACTGGGAACATTCCCAGTACTACCTGAGGACTAGCTTCCTCTATGCTGGAAACATAGCACCATAAGGCTACCTCCACGCTGGGAACATTCCCATTACTACCTGAGCACTAGCTAGCTTCCTCTGTGCTAGTAACACAGCACTTAAGGCTACCTCAACACTGGGCACATTCCCTGTACTATCTGAGCACTAGCGTTTCCTCTGTGCTGGAAACACAGCACTATGAGGCTACCTCCAAGCTGGAAACATTCCTAGTACTACATGAACACTAGCTTCCTCTGTGCTGGAAACACAGCCCTATAAGGCTACCTCCACGCTGGGAACATTCCAAGTACTACCTAAGAAATAGCTTCTTCTGAGCTGGAAACACAGCACTATAGAGCTACCTTCACGCTGGGAACATTCCCAGTACTTCATGAGCACTAGCGCTTCCTCTATGCTGGAAACACAACACTATAAGGCTACCTCCACACTGGGAACATTCCCAGTACTACCTGAGCACTAGATTCCTCTGTGCTAGAAACACAGCACTATAAGGCTACCTCCACACTGGACACATTCACAGTACTACCTGAGCACTAGCGCTTCCTCTGTGCTGGAAACACAGCACTATAAGGCTACCTCCACGCTTTGAACATTCACAATACTACCTGAGGACTAGCTTCCTCTGTGCTGGAAACACAGCACTAAAAGGCTACCTCCACGCTTGGAACATTCCCAGTTCTACCTGAGCACTAGGTTCCTCTGCAAGAAACAGAGCACTATAAGGCTAACTCCACGCTGGGAACATTCACAGTACTACCTGAGCTCTAGCGCTTCCTCTGTGCTGGAAACACAGCACTATAAGGCTACCTCCATGCTGGGAACATTCCCAATAGTACCTGAGGACTAGCTTCCTCTGTGCCTGATACACAGCACTAAAAGGCTACATTCACGCTGGGAACATTCCAAGTACTACCTGAGCACTAGCTTCCTCTGTGCTGGAAACATAGCACTATAGAGCTACCTCCACACTGGGAACATTCCTAGTTCTACCTGAAAACAAGCTTCCACTGTGCTGGAAACACAGCCCTGTAAGGCTACCTCTACGCTGGGGACATTCCCAGTACTACCTAAGTACACGCTTCCTCTCTGCTGGAAATACAGCGCTATAGAGCTACCTCCACGCTGGGAACATTCCCAGTAGTTCCTGAACACTAGCGCTTACTCTGTGCTGGAAACACAGCACTATAAGGCTACCTCCGAACTGGGAACATTCAGTGTTTTACCTTAGCACTAGCTTCCTCTGTGCTGGAAACAGAACTAAAGTCAAACTTCGATGGCTTGAACCCCTTTGGGACCATGAAAACTTGTTCGAGACAGCGGTAGTTCGAGCAAAGGAGGGTTATTGTTAGTGCCATTGAAGGAGGTATAATGGAGATTAGAGCCATCTACTCAGTTTTCTTTATGACAAATGTATGTTGTATGTACTCATTAGAATCGCCTCATAAGGCTTCCTCCACGCTGGGCACATTCACAGTAATACCTGAGCACTAGCGCTTCCTCTGTGCTGGAAACACAGCACTATAAGGCTTACTCCACGCTGGTAACATTCCCAATACTACCTGAGGACTAGCTTCCCCAGTGCTGTAAACACAGCAAATTAAGGCTACCTCCACGCTGGGAACATTCACAATAATACCTGAGGACTACGTCCTCTGTGTTGGAAACACAGCACTATAAGGCTACCTCCACGCTGGGATCATTCACAGTACTACCTGAGCTCTAGCGCTTCCTCTGTGCTGGAAACAAAGCACTATAAGGCTACCTCCATGCTGGGAACATTCCCAAAACTACCTGAGGACTAGCTTCCTCTGTGCTTGATACGCAGCACTAAAAGGCTATCTCCACGCTGGGAACATTCCAAGTACTACCTGAGCACTAGCTTCCTTTGTGCTGGAAACATAGCACTATAGAGCTACCTCTACGCTGGGATTATTCCTAGTTCTACTTGAAAACTAGCTTCCACTGTGCTGGAAACACAGCCCTGTAAGGCTAACTCCATGCTGGGAACATTACCAGTACTACCTAAGTACACGCTTCCTCTCTGCTGGAAATACAACGCTATAGAGCTACCTCCAAGCTTGGAACATTCTCAGTACTTCCTGAGCACTAGCGCTTCCTCTGTGCTTGAAACATAGCACTATAAGGCTACATCAACGAAGGGAACATACCCAGTTATAACCGAGCACTACCTTCCTCTGTGCTGGAAACGAAGAACTATAAGGCTACCTCCACGCTGGGAACATTCAGAGTTTTACCGTAGCACCAGTTTCCTCTGTGATGGAAACAGAACTATATGGCTACCTCCACATTGAGCACACCCCAGTACTACCTGAGGACTAGAGCTTCCTCTGTGCTAGAAACACAGCACTATAAGGCTACCTCCACGCTGGGAACATTCAGAGTTATACCCTAGCACTAGCTGGCTTCCTCTGCGCTAGAAACACAACACTATAAGGTTACCTCCATGCTGGGCACATTCCCTGTACTACCTGAGCACTAGCATTTCCTCTGTGCTGGAAACACAGCACTATAAGGGTACCTCCACGCTGGGGACATTCCTAGTACAACATGAACACTAGCTTCCTCTGTGCTGGAAACACAGCCCTATAAGGCTACCTCCACGCTGGGAACATTCCCAGTACTACCTAAGAACTTCCTCTCTGCTGGAAACGCTATACTAAAGAGCTACCTCCACGCTGGGAACATTCCCAGTACTTCCTGAGCACTTGCGCTTCCTCTGTGCTGGAAACACATCCCTACCTCCACCATGGGAACATTCCCAGTTATAACAGAGCACTAGCTTCCTCTGTGCTGGAAACACAGCACTGTAAGACTACCTCCACGCTGGGAACATTCAGAGTTATACCTTAGCACTAGCTTCCTCTGTGATTGAAACATAGAACCATAAGACTACCTAAAAACTGGGCACATTCCCAGTACCACCTGAGGACTAGCTTCCTCTATGCTGAAAACACAGCACTATAAGGCTACCTCCACACTGGGAACATTCCCAATACTACCTGAGGACTAGCTTCCCCTGTGCTGTAAACACAGTAATATAAGGCTACCTCCACGCTGGGAACATTCACAATACTACCTGAGGACTAGCTTCCTCTGTGCTGGAAACTAAGCACTATAAGGTTAGCTCCACGTTGGGAACATTCCCAATACTACCGGAGGACTAGCTTCCTCTGTGTTGGAAACACAGCACTATAAGACTACCTCCACGCTGGGAACATTCATAGTACAACCTGAAAACTAGCTTCCTCTTTGCTGGAAACACAACCCTATAAGGCTACCTTCACCCTGGGAACATTCCAAGTACTACATAAGAACTACCTTCCTCTCTGCTGGAAACAAAGCACTGTACAGTTACCTCCACGCAGGGAACATTCCCAATACTTCCTGAGCACTAGCACTTCCTCTGTGCTGGAAATATAGCACTATATGGCTACCTCTACGCTGGGAACATTCCCAGTTATAAACTAGCACTAGCTTCCTCTGTGCTGGAAACACAGGACTATAAGGCTACCTCCACGCTGGGAACATGCAGAGTTATACCTTAGCACTAGCTTCCTCTGTGCTGGAAACATAGTTCTATAAGGCTACCTAAACACTGGGCACACTCCCAGTACTACCTGAGGACAAGCTGAGCACAACACAGCACTATATGGCTACCTCAACGCTGGGCACATTCCCAGTACTACCTGAGCACTAGCTTCCTCTGTGCTGGAAACATAGCACTATAAGACTACCTCCACGCTGGGAACATTCCTAGTACTACCTGAACACTAGCTTCCTCTGTGCTGGAAATACAGAACTATAGAGCTACCTCCACGCTGGAAACATTCCCAGTACTTCCTGAGCACTAGCGCTTCCTCTGTGCTGGAAACAAAGCACTATCAGGCTACCTCCACGATGGGAACATTCCCAGTTATAACCGAGCACTAGCTTCTTCTGTGCTGGAAACACAGCACTATAAGTCTACCTCCACGCTGGGAACATTCCCAGTACTATCTGAGCACTAGCCTCATATGTGCTGGAAACACAGCACTATAAGTCTACCTCCACGCTGGGAACATTCCCAGTACTACCTGAGCACTAGCTTCCTCTGTGCTGGAAACACAACACTATAAGGCTACCTCCACACTGGGAACATTTCTAGTATTACCTGAGGACTAGCTTCCTCTGTGCTGGAAACGCAGAACTATAAGGCTGCATCCACGCTGGGAACATTTCTAGTACTACCTGAGCACTAGCTTCCTCTGTGCTGGAAACGCAGAACTATAAGGAACCTCCACGCTGGAAACATTCCTAGTACTACTTGAGCAGTCGCTACCTCTGTGCAGTTCTACCTGAGCACTAGATTCCTTTGTGCTAGAAACACAGCACCATAAGGCTACCTCCACGCTGGGAACATTCCCAGTACTTCCTGAGCACTAGCGCTTCCTCTGTGCTTGAAACACAGCACTATAACGCTACCTCCACGCTGGGAACATTCCCAATACTACCTGAGGACTAGCTTCCTATGTGCTGGATACAGAGCACTTAAAGGCTACCTCCACGCTGGGAACATTCCCAGTACTACCTGAGCACTAGCTTCCTCTGTGCTGGAAACATAGCACTATAAAACTACCTCTACGCTGGGAACATTCCTAGTACTACCTAAGAACTAGCTTCCTCTGTGCTGGAAACACAGCACTATAGAGCTACCACCACGCTGGGAACATTCCCAGTACTTCCTGAGCACTAGTGCTTCCTCTGTGCCTGAAATATAGCACTATAAGGCTACCTCCACGCTGGGAACATTCCCAGTTATAACCGAACATTCCTAGTACTACCTGAGCACTAGCTTCCTCTGTGCTGGAAAAGCAGAACTATAAGGCTGCATCAACGCTGGGAACATTTCTAGTAGTACCTGAGCATTAGCTTCCTCTGTGCTTGAAACACAACACTACAAGGAACCTCCATGCTGGCAAGTTTCCTAGTACCACTTGAGCAGTCGCTTTCTATGTGCTAGAAACACAGCACTATAAGGCTAAAACCACGCTGATAACATTCACAGTACTACCTGAGCACTAGCTTCCTTTATGCTAGAAACACAGCACTATAAGGCTACCTCCACGCCGGGCACATTCCCAGTTCTACCTGAGCACACGTGCTTCCTCTGTGCTGGAAACACAGCACTATAAGGCTACCTCCACGCTGGGAACATTCCCAGTACTACCTGAACACTAGCTTCCTCTGTGCTGGAAACACAGCCCTATAAGGCTACCTTCACGCTGGGAACATTCCCAGTACTACCTAAGAACTAGCTTCCTCTCTGCTGGAAACACAGCACTATAGAGCTACCTCCACGCTGGGAACATTCCCAATACTTCCTGAGCACTAGCGCTTCCTCTGTGCTGGAAATATAGCACTATAAGGCTACCTCCACGATGGGAACATTCCCAGTTATAACCGAGCACTATCTTCTTCTGTGCTGGAAACACAGCACTATATGGATACCTCCACGCTGGGAACATTCAGAGTTATACCTTAGCACAAGCTTCCTCTGTGCTGGAAACATAGTACTATAAGGCTACCTAAACACTGGGCACACTTTTAGTGGGATTCAAAGCTTTAGTATTTCGGGGGTTGGGGTAGGGGCTTGGGGTTCGTCCGTTCTTCAGTTACGCTATTTTCTCTTAAACCACTGGTCGGAATGCAACCAAATTAGGTACATGGCTTCCGTACATGATCAAGGTCGTCATCGGCAGGGTGAGGGGTCCACACGAAGGTCCAATATCAATAAAATTCAATTACAAAGTCAGTTTGATAGATTTTGATATCAAACTTTGCAGAAGTAATGATTGATTAAATACCCTGAACGGAAATTTGTATGCGACCACTGGGCCATGTACACGGGGTCGGACTTGGGGCTGGGGTCAAAGTTTAGTTAGGGGGGGACGGGGCTTTAACTGCTTAATGAGTATTGTTGACACAAAATATCTCTCATATCAGAAGCTGCTTGAATGTGTGTGTTTTCTTTCTCTCTTGCTGCACAAAAGCTCAATGGATTTAAAGAATTGCTGTAAGAAAATTGGGACGTTAACTGGAGCCCCATAGGCAGGGAGAACATCCCCTATGCCCCACCGCGGAGAAGCTTAAAATTTGCAGTTACAGTTATACCAGACTAATGACTATTGTAGCAAACACGCCTTTAATATTTTGACCCACTTAACCCCTACTTCCCTACTTTTATATAAGTAAAACGGTTTGCAGGGGTATACAATATTTTACTTATTCCTGCTCTAAGTTGTGGATACTCGCCAGTACCACCTCGCTGAAGCGATTCTGATGTGTGCCTACAATCTATGTTTAGAGCAGAAAGAAGAAAATATATCACAATGTTTCATCTTACAATCTTCGTTTTTTCTGTTTTTTTGTTGTTTGACATTGACATTGTATATGGGCGTGTTTCATAATGGGAGTGAATAAATCAAGGTACTGACAACACCCATGCGGATTGTGCCTGAGTACAGGCTTATCAAGATGGGGGACTGTTTCGCTTTAACATAAATGTTACATACTTATCCAAACAGTGTAGAGCAAGATTATCAACGTGATATGCGGCGTGTGATCTGAGTCTTCATTGTTTGCCGATCAAACATTTGATTCAAGTGAAGGTTTTGCAAATAACAATTACATGTACCCAACACTAACCTCAAAGTGTACAATTGATGCGGCTATGTTTGGATTCGACCCGAAATTACTAATAAGAATCAAAGTACTGAAAGTGCTGAGAAAGTTGATTAACGAGGTATATTCACCATGATAAAAAATGGCAGTGGTAGATCAAAACGGTCTCTAAATATCTTGTTGACAAGGCCCTAAAGGCGAAAAATAGAGAAAGAAAGAAACACGTGTCTGTTTTTGGTTTTTTTTTTGTTGAAAAAATAATCAAAATTAGCTCGGTACATTATGTGCTTTCCCCATCATGTAAAAATCTTACAGACACGTTTCCAAGAGGCAACATGACGTCTATGATGTTGCTTTTACGTTACATGGCCGCTTGGAGCTATATTTGCTTTGCATCGGGGCTATAAAAAGGAGAATAACTTGAAGAACAAATGTCACTTTTATACGGAATTAAAACCCTGATCACGCGTCACATTTAGAAGAACTTCAACATACTATTTCGTCTTATCTTCCAGCCAGTACGGTGCTGAAATATACATTTTCCATAAATACCAAGTATTCCAATCGTGTGGCATTTGGAAACAGTTAAGGCTCAAATAAGAGGCTACAGAATGTAATATCTGCCATTGTCTCTACTATTTTCTTAACGCACAGAACTTACTTTAAAGAGTACATGTGACTGATTCATGTCTAAGGGTTAAATGGAATTAAATGTATACTAATGTGACAGACTTGAATCATACATGATCCCCAATATTGATAATAGCACTTGATTCTTTCTTTGTGACTTTGTTTCTGTTATTGGTATGAAAATTTGCCTTTGCTCAACTTAGTCAAAGCGCGACTTCCATTGAACTATCCTATCTGGTGACAGGTCTGATATAAAATAACCTTGTGAACACTTTAGAGACCACGGTTTTGGTCCAATCATCATCAGACTTGCTCAGAATAATTGTCATGACAATATCTTGATCAAGTTCGAAAATGGGACCTGTCCAGTCAAAGTGTAGGTCAGTAGGTCAAATCATAGAAAAACCTTGTGAACACTCTTGTTTGGTATGGCTTTCAGGGTGTTGGTATCAAGGTTAAGGTTCTTGTTGCTATCTTTAGAAAAAAAAACTTCTTAACACCAGCTCCAACATTTATTGATGGATTTTAATAGAATTACCTAAACATATAACCTACTTAATCTTGCCTTTGAAAGTAGGGGGGGGGGTACTTACATTTCAAGCTATAGAATTTCAACGGTCCAATCGTTCTGACTGATTTTTGTTTATCAACTCCCAATTTATTGTTTAAGCATGTAATAAAATAAATTTCTTAAACTTCATTCGATTTCTTAAAATTTTCAAATTTCTTGGATGTAGTTTAGGTTCTATATAGCAAATGTGAATTATCTTGTCTAAATCATTTGTGGCGTGAGTTGACGAGCAGTGAATTAACACATTCTCAAAGGAACATCGGAGCCATATCCGTTTGTTTTTGTTTTCAATTAAATCAATGTGAATCTAACATGTTTCACATCATTTATGTACGAACCTATTCTGTTACCTCTTTCAATTCCAGAAAATAATATAGAGCAACACAATAATGCAAATTTTGAATACTTTGACAATGGCTCTGATTATGAAAGGGCAGCCCTGAATTTATCGGTCGTTTTGTGTGTATATTTGTGTGTCTGGTGGAAATCTATCTGTCTGTTAGTTTGAAAATTAGTTTTCGTAATACTGAATTGGATCAAATCAAAATGAAAGGTTCAAGATAAGAAAGACAAAAGAGTTTGCGAGCCACTGCCCGATATAATCAGAGCCGCCAATCTAAGACGTTATTGAAGTAATCGAAATTTGCCTTATTGTGTTATTATTTTCATTCATCTGGAAATGAGAGGGTCGTACATAAATGATGCAAAACATGTCAGTCACAAAAAATCTCTCTTAAGCATAAACAAGCAGACCATAATGCTCTTTATTAGGTTGTTCCCATGTTATAAACCCTATGGCATGGGAGCTTCGACTGACAATTTCATAATTGTAATAATCGCTTACTGTGACCCTATTCCTGAATGAAAAGCCGACCACGGATAAGGCACTTACGCAATGACATTCTTGATTTCAAGTTGATATATAGGGATTCATAAAAAAGTAAGTAAACAAGTAGTCTAACAATTATTATTCAGTTTCATGCGTGTGTGTGTATCAAAACCAAAGAATAAACAATGTCTGATAGGCTTACAAATCCCTATAAGTAGTATCTATATAAACTAAACAGTATGGAAAATAAAAATCTACAACATTTTGAAGTAGATAGAGACACATAACTAAAAAGACCATCTCGGCACTTAGATTAATGAAGAAATGGATAGGTAAATAAAATGAAAGCAACTAAAATGTAAAATGAATTTAAAAAGGTAAAATAACTCATAAACTGAAGTTAAATAAAAGTAATAACTAAAGTTGTATACATAAAAACTGGAGGAAAAAGGGTGGCTATATTGGAAAATAAACCGTGCAATAGCACTCCCGGTATCGCAATAGTGTTAGCGAAGTACAAGCACTCCCTTTTACAGGAGTCGTAATGAGTTGTGGTGTCAGTCTGGTCTTTTGTTTATATGTCATTCTAATAGAGTACTATTGTGTTTGATTTGATATGTTGTATTGATTAGATTAGCTATTTGAATGGTCTGGTGGTCTGACATGACATATGGCAGCTCCGTGGTATGATAGGTCACTTGAATGGTTTGGTGGTCTAATATGGTAGAATAATGGACATATATGGTATATGCCAATTGAATGGCTTGGTGGTTCAATGGTCTGATAGGTCACTTGAGTGGTCTGGCGGTCTGATATGGCATATGGTAGTACAATGGTCTGATAGGTCACATAGTTCAATAGTCTGGTGGTCTGATATGGCATATGGCAGCTCAGTGGTCTGATAGGTCACTTGAATTGTCTGGTTGTCTAATATGGTTGGTAAACGGACATATATGGTATATATTAATAGAATGGTCTGGTGGTCTGATATGACTTATGGCAGTTCAATAGTCTGGTGGTCTGATATGGCATATGGCAGCTCAATGGTCTGAAAGGTCACTTGAATTGTCTGGTTGTCTTATATGGTAGGTAAATGGATATATATGGTATATACTAATAGAATGGTCTGGTGGTCTGATATGGCATATGGCAGTTTAGTGGTCTGATAGGTCACTAGAATGGTCTGGTGGACTGATATGGTAGGTTAATGGACATATATGGTATATACCAATTGAATGGCCTGATGGTCTGGTATGGCATATGGTAGTCAATGGTCTGATAGGTCATTTGAAAGGTCTGGTGGTCTGATATGGCATATGGTAGTTAAATGGTCTGATTGGTCGAATAATTTAATATGGCATACTAATATGAGATATAATACGATTGATCTTTGGTCTGATATGACACACTGTTTTGATATGTCATATTGTAGCTCAATGGTCTGATATGGCACATTGGTCTCATTTGTTATATTGGTCTGATATGATATATGGCATCTCAATGGTCTAATATTGTAAACCGTTTCAACCTGTCAACCTGATCCAATATTGTATATGACAGTTCTATGAATTATGCCAATTGATTGGTCTGGTGGTCTGATATGACAGTTCTATGAATTATGCTAATTGATTGGTCTGGTGGTCTGATATGGCATAAGGTAGCTCAATGGTCTGATAGGTACATTATTCCAATATGGCATACTTATCTGGGATATAATACGACAGATTTTAGTTCTGTGTTCTGATATGACATTATTTGGATATGTCACATAGTAGCTTAGTGGTCTGATTTTGGTCTTATATGTATCTATATAAACTAAACAGTATGGAAAATAAAAATCTACAACATTTTGAAGTAGATAGAGACACATAACTAAAAAGACCATCTCGGCACTTAGATTAATGAAGAAATGGATAGGTAAATAAAATGAAAGCAACTAAAATGTAAAATAAAATTAAAAAGGTAAAATAACTCATAAACTGAAGTTAAATAGAAGTAATAACTAAAGTTGTATACATAAAAACTGGAGGAAAAAGGGTGGCTATATTGGAAAATAAACCGTGCAATAGCACTCCCGGTATCGCAATAGTGTTAGCGAAGTACAAGCACTCCCTTTTACAGGAGTCGTAATGAGTTGTGGTGTCAGTCTGGTCTTTTGTTTATATGTCATTCTAATAGAGTACTATTGTGTTTGATTTGATATGTTGTATTGATTAGATTAGCTATTTGAATAGTCTGGTGGTCTGACATGACATATGGCAGTTCCGTGGTATGATAGGTCACTTGAATGGTTTGGTGGTCTAATATGGTAGAATAATGGACATATATGGTATATGCCAATTGAATGGCTTGGTGGTTCAATGGTCTGATAGGTCACTTGAGTGGTCTGGCGGTCTGATATGGCATATGGTAGTACAATGTTCTGATAGGTCACACAGTTCAATAGTCTGGTGGTCTGATATGGCATATGGCAGCTCAGTGGTCTGATAGGTCACTTGAATTGTCTGGTTGTCTGATATGGTAGGTAAACGGACATATATGGTATATATTAATAGAATGGTCTGGTGGTCTGATATGACTTATGGCAGTTCAATAGTCTGGTGGTCTGATATGGCATATGGCAGCTCAGTGGTCTGAAAGGTCACTTGAATTGTCTGGTTGTCTGATATGGTAGGTAAATGGATATATATGGTATATACTAATAGAATGATCTGGTGGTCTTATATGGCATATGGCAGTTTAGTGGTCTGATAGGTCACTAGAATGGTCTGGTGGTCTCATATGGTAGGTTAATGGACATATATGGTATATACCAATTGAATGGCCTGATGGTCTGGTATGGCATATGGTAGTCAATGGTCTGATAGGTCATTTGAAAGGTCTGGTGGTCTGATATGGCATATGGTAGTTAAATGGTCTGATTGGTCGAATAATTTAATATGGCATACTAATCTGAGATATAATACGATTGATCTTTGGTCTGATATGAAACACTGTTTTGATATGTCATATTGTAGCTCAGTGGTCTGATATGGCACATTGGTCTGATTTGTTATATTGGTTTGATATGATATATATGGCATCTCAATGGTCTAATATTGTAAACCGTTTCAACCTGTCAACCTGATCCAATATTGTATATGACAGTTCTATGAATTATGCCAATTGATTGGTCTGGTGGTCTGATATGACAGTTCTATGAATTATGCCAATTGATTGGTCTGGTGGTCTGATATGGCATAAGGTAGCTCAATGGTCTGATAGGTACATTATTCCAATATGGCATACTTATCTGGGATATAATACGACAGATTTTAGTTCTGTGTTCTGATATGACATTATTTGGATATGTCACATAGTAGCTTAGTGGTCTGATTTTGGTCTTATATGGAATATTGGTCTGATATGGTACATTGAACTGTTAGGGTACATTAGCGTGATATAGCACATTGGTCAATGTTTATTGCATGGTCTACTCAGGTATTGTGGTCTGCTTTGGCATGATATGGTATATTGGTCTGATATGGCATATTGGTCTGAATGGTATATTGGTCTGATATGGCATACTGGTTTGGAATGGCACTTTGAGGCTTTTTGGTCTGATATGGCAATGGTATATTGGTCTGATATGGCATATTGGTTTGGAATGGCACTTTGAGGCTTTTTGGTCTGATATGGCACATGGTCTGATATGGCATATTTGTCTGAATGGTATATTGGTCTGATATGGCATATTGGTTTGGAATGGGACTTTGAGGCTTTTTGGTCTGATATGGCACATGGTATATTGGTCTGATATGGCATATTGGTTTGATATGGCACATGGTATATTGGTCTGATATGGCATATTGGTTTGGAATGGCACTTTGAGGCTTTTTGGTCTGATATGGCACATGGTAACTTTGAGGCTTTTTGGTCTGATATGGCACATGGTAACTTTGAGGCTTTTTGGTCTGATATGGCACATGGTAACTTTGAGGCTTTTTGGTCTGATATGGCACATGGTAACTGAGCACAATATTAGTGGCAGTTTTTTGTATATACAGTATCTAAATAACAAAAAAGGCAGAGATCATGGTACAATCATATAATATGTGTTATTTTCATTCTTTTTTTACCAAATATTCATTCATAACTTTGCATCTTGTTTTGTTAATGTATAGGTTCACACATGTATGCTCCCTTCATGGTACAAGGTTTCTGTTTTTAATTAGCAGTCTGCTGAAGGAATATCCTACAGAACCCCTGTTACACTATGTAAGAGCAGTTCTCCTAGTTATTCCCTACTAATATGGGTATTTAAATAGCATTAGTATAATGCTTTGTAGTTAGGTACTTTTAACATGACAGAACCATTGTTGAACATATATGCACCATGTGAGAAGGCCACTAAAGCATACCATTCATCACCATTATAATTACACTTAATATCAGTATTAAGATGCCAAACACAAAACAGTTCTGGTAACCACAATAAAAAACATTATATGCACATACATGTAACAAATGCATATATCTGCACATAATATCCATAATACACATATATTAGTACAACAGGTATGAATGACATTCCTCTGTCCCCTCTCACAATGGTACAGGTAATTTTTTTTTTTTTTTTTTTTTTTATTAATTAACCCTCCTTTTGCTGAATATTCAGACAAGCCGTATCCATTTCTGACTCCAAACCAATCTAATTTCTTGTAGTTTATTGCTACAAATTCATAAACTGAATGCCAAACAGTGTAGATCCTGATCAGACGGCCTCCTCAGAAGCCATCTGATCCGGATCCACACTGATACGGGTTGTCGCAAACAACAAGATAAGGGTCAATATGTATATGGTATACAAATGGGACCTGTTCGAAGATTATTTTTGATACCAGCATGCTACCCATATACTGGACTGTGTGTCTGATTTTCTGATAGACTAGGCCAGCATGCCAGCATATTACCAGCACATTGGTATAGTCATAACAATTTCAGTAATTTCTAGTAACAAATCGTCATCTGCAACCATACGTCTGCAACAAGTCATATATCTGCTCCATGATGCTTTGCTTCTGCGATACTTACACTTGCAAAATGGCATGCCACACACAATGCATTATGGCAAGTCATTCGGCATGTGTCATAAATGTTGTTTTAATAAAAGAATTATGTAGCTTCTTCCAACATCATGGCAGCAGCACTGATTCAAGATTACCATATACTATACATGCATTTAAGGTTATACAAAATATACAATAGCACCGGTGCATCAACCATGGCTGATAAGTAAAGCTAAATAATGCCTCCTGGTATATACTATATTATTTAGAAAACAAAACCATGCGGTAACCTAAACCGTCACAGTTCTGTTACTATATTTTTATATGTTTATATGTCAACGCATCGTATATTGTTTACTTTGTTGACATGTTAGTTATCATTGGATGAACACATTGCGACCACGGACTTGGGACCGTGTCGGTGAACCCCTTGGTAATCATTCTAAATCTGACACCAACTGTCACACCAATACTGTTCCCACTGCAACATTCAGAGCATCGTGTAACCCGCCTATAAATCTCTTCCACTGAGACAAATACTGGCTCCATCGTGGAACCTGAAACAAACAATTAAGCAAATATCTATGTTTGACATACTGGCATACGTTGTCTCCAAAAGAGATGGAAACCAGAGGACCATTGGTCCTGAAGACGCTCACCTGACAGCCTTAGGTCTAAAGGGCTAAGGGACATGCACCTAAACCTTAAACAAGCAAAGGTAATCCCAGACTCATCACTTGAACAAATAATGATGTCCCTTGTGATGTGTATCTGGTTCTTGAAAAGAATATTACTAAGCATTGATTATTTTTAGCATCTGGCTGTCTGACCAAGTGGTTCTTAATCACATTCCTGACTCTTGAGTTTGAATTTTCAGTTATATTTAGCCAAGATAAAGCCTTAGATGAGCTAAAAGGTCAGGAACAAGAAAATATATGGTTAATGGGTGGAGAGCTTAACCATTTCTAAAGGGGGTGAGGCCCCCAATTTAACCTATGGTGTTCAAAGATCCATGTAACTAAATGCCCCGTATCACAAGAAAACAAGAAAATATATGTTTTATGGGAAGGGATCTGAACAGTTTCTGAGATTTGCTGCATTTTATGTAATGCAGGGGTGGGGCATGCCCCCGAGGTCTCAAGATGCATGTCACTTAAAGCCCCTTATCATAAGCAACAAGAATATATATTGTTTATGGGTGGGGATCTGAACAGTTTCCAAGATATTGGGCACTTTTTGAAAAAACAATAAAGGGGTCGGGGCATCCCCCCTACCCGTAACCCCCACTACCCAAGGGTCCAATGGTCTATATGTCACTGAATGCGTCTTATCATAAGGAACAAGCATAATGGTTAATGGGTGGGGATCTTAACAGTTTCCGAGAAATAAAGCATTTTGTGCAAAAAAGGGGTGGGGCATCCCCCCAGGTCCCAAAGGTCCCAAAATCCAACTCACTTAATGGGCCTCATCATAAGGAACAAGAATATATATGGTTAAGTGGTGTTATTTTGAAGGGTTTGCAAGATATGCGACATTTTGACATTTTCCCATACAAAAGCCCATGTTACCAAACTTGACCTTGCAGTAAAATAGGTCGAGGTCATCCTAGGGTCACCATTTTTTCAATTTATGATGGCCCCACATCCCTGATGCCACATACCAAGTTTCAAGAAATTCGGCCAAGTGAGTCTGAAAAAAAAATGTGTGTGACATTGTAACAGCAAACGTTTTGACAGACTCCACATATGCGCAGACCAATCAGAACGCTGTTACTCGTGAGTTGTAACTTGTACAGCCCAGCTCATCGGGGCTTGAAGGAATGGATTGGCTGCATGACGCTTCCCTGTAGAGCTGGAACCGAACGTACATAAGTACTGGTAAACCGCTAAGGTTCTAAGCCTGTCCATGAACAGGGGCGCGAGTCGGACCGTCCATGGACATAAATCCTAGTAGTTTCATGGGGTGGTAGGGCTTGAGATGTCATTTTATCCAATTATCGATTTCAAGTCCCACAAGATTGAAAGCAACGTCTCCATAAAGATCTGAACTGTGTTTACGAAGTCGTCAAACCTCAAATCAAACAAACTAAACCCGCATCAGATAACTCAAGGACTGTGGCGTGGCTCTGATTGATTACTTGATAAGAATATCGATGTAATGAAAATATGCATGAACCCCTATCACAAACACGTTTGTGAGGCGACTAAATCGGAAATACCATTTAGTATGAAAATCTTACGACCATCTCGGAAAATTTCTATCAAGCTCTTAAATAGGAAAAACGAGAAAATACTACTATATCAGAAAACTATGCCTAGGCATTGATTGCGCCTTTGGAATCGCTCTTAAACACTCATTACAAGTGTTATCACACGCACGAGAGAGAATCAAGTGACTTTATGCTATTGCTACCCATTTACACATGGATTGAGAGGTGCGGTGTCATTCTTTGTCTCGCCCAAGTAGAAACCGAATCCCGGTGGCCCGATTTGAACTCACAGCCTCTCTATGGTATACAAGAGAGCCCAGAGGGCCCTAGGTCGCTCACCTGAAACAAAGTATAACAAGCGGGCCCGGGGCCAGGGCAGGGTCATTTTTGGCCTCAGGGTTATAATTCAAACAATCTTAGTAGATGTCCCCTAGATGAAACTTCAAACCAAATATGGAAGACTTAGCCCTTGTGGTTTCTGAGAAAAAGATTTTTAAAGCTTTTCCCCCATAAAAGTCTGTGTAAAACATGTGGGCCACTGGGCAGGGCCATTTTTGGCCCCAGGGCCACAATTTGAACAATCTTGGTAAGGGTCCCCTAGATGAAACTTCATATCAAATATGAAAAACGTGGGACTTGTGGTTTCAGAGAAGATTTTTAAAGGCTTTTCCTACATGAGTCTATTTAAAACATGTTGACCCTGGGGTGGGGCCATTTTTGGTCCGAGGGCCATAATTTGAACAATCTTGGTAGAAGTCTCCTAGATGAAGCTGCATAGCAAATATGAAAGACCTCAGACTTGTGGTTTCAGAGAAGAATATTTTTAAAGGTTTTCCCTATATAAGCCTATGTAAAACATGTGGGCCCTGGGGCAGGGCCATTTTTGGCCCCAGGGCTATAATTTGAACAATCTTGGTAGGGGTCCCCTAGATGAGGCTTCATACCAAATATAAAAGACCTGGGCCTTGTGGTTTCAGAGAGGAAGATTTTTAACGGCTTTTCCCTATATAAGCCTAGATGTAAAACATGTGGGCCCCGGGTCGGGGCCATTTTTGGCCCCAGGGCCATAATTTGAAAATCTCGGTAGAGATTCCCTAGATGAAGCTTCATACCAAATATGAGAGACCTCAGACTTGTGGTTTCAGAGAAGAAGATTTTTAAATGTTTTCCTTATATAAGCCTATGTAAAACATGTGGCCCCTAGGGCGGGGCCATTTTTGGTCCCAGGACTATAATTTGAACAATCTTGGTAGGGGGCCCCTAGATGAAGCTCCACACCAAATATAAAAGACCTGGACCTTGAGGTTTCAGAGAAGAAGATTTTTAAATGTTTTCCCTATATAAGCCTATGTAAAACATGTCGGCCCGGGGTGGGGCCATTTTTGGCCCCAGGGCCATAATTTGAACAATCTCAGTAGAGGTCCCCTAGATGAAGCTTCATACCAAATATGAAAGACTTCGAACTTGTGGTTTCAGAGGAGAAGATTTTTAAAGGCTTTCCCTATATAAGTCTATGTGTTACATGTGGGCCCCGGGGCAGGGCCATTTTTTGTCCCAGAGCTATAATTTGAACAATCTTGGTAGAGGTCCCCTAGATGAAGCTTCATACCAAATATGAAAGACCTTGGCCTTGTCGTTTCAGAGAAAAAGATTTTCAACGTTTTTTTCCTATATAGGTCTATGTAAAACATGATGGCCACGGGGTGGGGCCATTTTTGACCCCAGGGCCATAATTTGAACAATCTTGGTAGAGGTCCCCTAGATGAAGCTTCATACCAAATATGAAAGATCTGGGCCTTGCAGTTTCAGAGAAGAAGATTTTTAAAGGTTTTTACTATATAAGTCTATGTAAAACATGTGGGCCCCGGATTGGGGCCATTTTTGACCCCAGCACCATAATTTGAACAATCTTGGTAGAGGTCCCCTAGATGAAGCTTCATACCAAATATGAAAGATCTGGGCCCTGTGGTTTTAGAGGAGAAGATTTTTAAAGATTTTCTCTAATTTTCCCTTTTCGTTGCCATGGCAACCAGAGTTCTGCACGGAATGGAACTCTTTGAACAACTTTGAGAGAGGACCACCCAAAGATCATTTCTGCCAAGTTTGGTCAAAATCTCTTCAGTGGTTTAGGAGGAGATAACGTTTGAAGAAATTGTTTACGGACGCACGGACGGACGCACGCACGGACGCACGCACGGACGCACGCACGACGGACGACGGACAAAAAGTGATCACAAAAGCTCACCTTGTCAATACGTGACAGGTGAGCTAAAAATTCGAACGCAATAACATTTCTCACGCCTACGGAACGATAGAATGCGTAACCATTGGTTAAGAACGTGAAGCAATTAGAGTGACATCCGGTTAGGAATTAGATCGCTAAAAAGGTAAAGAAACTGTGCAGTTTCTGTGTTTCATAAGTTATATAATTTTTACGAGGAAGTTATTTAAAAAAACGGGGAATTACATTCAGGAGCCCATTGATATCGGCATCTTTGGAGTAAATACCAAATCCCGTACTTCACACATTTTGGCTAAATTTAGTTTCTCCTGCTGAAGGTGAACTCAAGCCTTAGAAAACGAGTGGTTTTTCGAGGTGTTTGTTGCCTTTTATTTATTACTGCGCTTTGCTACAAGTTCAGCGTATTAACATGCACACACAATAAGCATATATGGTTATATGTGTTGTGGATATTTTGCTTGTCAATGCAGCACTAGCGAGAAATCACCACGGAAAAGGTCGAAAATGGTTGGTTACGCATTATATCTATAGAAATGATAACAAAACTTGCAACTATAAAGCGGATCTGTTTTCATCTCCACGGCCCCAGAATCACCCGCACCTTGTTCTACGGAACCATTTTTAGCCAACCTGATAAGCAGTGCGCTATTGATTCGATAATGACATAGTATTTTATGGAAACATTTTCAGTCTCCAGAATCATAGTACCGAATGATTTTCACTGACTTTTACGCTGTGTTTGTTTTATCAATGGTCCGGTAATTGCCTGAAATGAAATTAAACAAGTTTTGGAGTTTTAATTTCTGCGAAGAACTCCTCATCTGCCAAAATTTGCTGGTTAAGCAATAGGTCGTCTGGTTAAGCATTCGATAGCCAGAGAGGAGAAAATCTCACCAGTTGCTGCCTAAGTAAATGCCAGCAGCTTACTACAATAAAAGGTGGTCTACATATGATTTATTAATTACTTATCCTTACAGGGCAAAGCTACACAGGCTGTGACTCGATGCTTAACTCAACAAAGATGAGGAAGACTGGGTTTGGGTACAATGTAGACCATTTATTATGCGCAAGCAGATTAGATAACATCAGTATAAAGTACAATGTCATGCAAGTTAAATTGCGTAATATTACGCAATAATATTACGCAATGATATTTCATTTGCTTTGAAGGCAAATGATCTCCTGAACATAGTCTATAATCCAGAATCAGTGATGAATACATGCACTGTGACACAGTCTTATATCCACTTTCTCCAGCTAATACAGTTCTTTTCCACAGTTCTAGTTAGGAATATAGTCTCTATAACTTGACGGAACTTAATCACAGTGAGAATGTCTGTCATAAGGGCTACATGTAAATGGTCCACCTAAACTACTTCACTAACACTACAAATTGAAAAAAAAAAAAAAAAATATAATATATATATATATATATAGTGAATAATCTGTGTTGATGGTTTAACATCAAGTAATACAGCAGCCCAAGAGGAGTGGTGGGTGGGGAATAATATTTGGCGAAAATCCAAAATGGCGGATTGCAATGCTGCTTGGCTGCTTGCTGCATGCGCTATGGAGCTGAGCCCGCCAAGACAAGGAGTCGAGGGTGATAGGGTAGTATGATTGGCCCAAGTTGATCATGTGACAAGCTTGGGCGGAGCTAGGTGATTTCCTGGAATCAGGCTATCTATAGAAAATCGGTCACAGGGTTCTAAAAATAGTTGATGCAATCAGTCATCTGATTATGCCCAAGACAATGGAAAGCAAGTGGCATGAAGGGGTCCCCTTGGGGAACACCACTGGGGAAAAATTATCATCAGTGAAACCTGATCAGGCCAGCAGGGTCAGCACAATTAGAAACTTGAAAAGAAGGGGGGTTCAAGCAGGTCTCCCTGTGGGACCCAAGCGGGGGTAAGTTGGATTAATTAATAAAGGATTAAAACAAGTTAATCCACTCATTAATTACTTATCCTTACAGGGCAAAGCTACACAGGCTGTGACTCGATGCTTAACTCAACAAAGATGAGGAAGACTGGGTTTGGGTACAATGTAGACCATTTATTATGCGCAAGCAGATTAGATAACATCAGTATAAAGTACAATGTCATGCAAGTTAAATTGCGTAATATTACGCAATAATATTACGCAATGATATTTCATTTGCTTTGAAGGCAAATGATCTCCAAAGACCCAAACCCAGGTAGGGTGTAGAATTGATAAGTAGCAAAGATGCATGTGTTGACAAAACTAAAACATACATGTCATTAACATATTAGTTACAAGCAAGACATGTATAACTCGGGTGTGTGAGCAGGTGAATGGCATATGTGCAATGTAAGTCAGCTCGTTCCACTAAGACCATGTTGGTGGAGCGTGGAAAAGGAGTCCCCCATAACCTTGGCAAGTTGGACTCGATGTTCAAAGGAAGGGTCAATGTATCGCTGGTAGGCGTGGCTGGACCAATCCCCCTGCAGTTTAATCCACTCAGCCGGTATTCCACATCGCAGGGCAAAGCTTGCACCCCCCCCCCCGCCTAAATGAGTGTCCCGAATATAGGGAGGGATTAAAACCCAGTTTACGAAGACAAAGGCGAAGGTGGGTAATGAATGTTGCGTAGGTGATTGGCTGGGTGCCTTGCGGGGTAGGGTAACTAAATAAGGGTACAGGACTATCTTGCTTGGGGAGAAGGCCAGCACACAACATCAAGGCAGATGAGGGACAAAAGGGGGAGCCAGCTATGTGTGGCAGAGGAATGAGCAAAGTCCTCTGTCTGTATTGGATAGTTTTGGACCAGCGTACTAAAAGGACTGCTCCGTGCGGGCCAAACTGGGTATCCGACACACAAAGGTGCTTGTCCGGATTAGATCGGGTATGAGAAGGAATGAGTAAATTAGACTTTCGAAAGAAAGAAAAGAAGGCAACCAGACAAGCTGCCCAGAAACAGACATCAAAGGGTCTGTTTAGGTTCAGAACTGCCAGAATGCCTTGCAAGATAGAATCTGTAATTGGCAATTTTTGATTGATCCCATCACCCTTGTGCCTACGAAGCCCCTTTAAAATAGAAGAAAGGTAAAAACTATTTTCCAGAGGGTTACTATGCCCTTCATCTAAATGCATAATACGTACTACGTTCAAATATTGTCGAACAGAAGAAAAGTTTAGTTTTGATCCTAAGAATGCAATGTATCTACCTAAGTTGCGAGGAGATATTGGCACAGGGGCAATATGAAGGCTTGAACAGAATTGGAGGTACAATGCCTGCTGACTCCGGTAGGTGCGCCTGGTTGACTCTGCAAAGGTTAGTGACCGCAAGGCCGCCACATCTTGATCTAGAGAAGCCATCACACTCTCTCTAACCCTGGTATCTACCAAAGAGAAAGGAGAAGCTGGCATGAGACATGTGACAGCACAAAGGGGATGGGTAAACATAAGGCGAAACTCTAGAAAGACGACCCGGTTCATGAGCTCTCGAGATGTCATCGGCGACTGTGTTAGCCAAACCTGGGATATGTTTGGCTGTGATGTGAAAGTTAAACTTGGCAGATAACCAAAACAGGGTTCTGAGGCATGACATGATAAAGGGATTGGCCGAAGTGCAGCGGTTAATGGTGGCTACTGAAGTTACATTGTCCGTCTGGATGTAAATGCGTTTGTTAGCCCAAGCGGGTGCCCATCTACATATTGCCAGAAAAACTGCCAATATCTCTTTTTGATTTATGTGGAAGTCAGCTACCTCTGGCCAATCCAGTCGCCAGTGGGTATAGAACCAATCCCCATCATATATGGCCCCAGCTCCCAAGTTACAGCTATCAGTAAAAACTGAGGTAAGTGGTTGTTTATCCAAAAGCATAGAACGCCCATTGAAAGATATCATGAAATTATGCCACCAAAGAATATCTGCTTTTATGCTGCTGCTAAGCTTAATTTTATGATTGCCTTCCTTTAGCAAGTTTATAGTGTTGATAATGCGACGCGAAAAAACTCTGCCACCATAAATCACACTTGCGCAAAAGTTTAGCTTCCCAGCAAGGGACTGCAACTGCTTTTTAGATGCTCGCTTGCGTTTCAAAAAGAGAGACAACTCATGCCTGACCTGCACAAGCTTCTCATCAGGTAGCCTGAGGCACATGGCGATGGAATCAATTTCTATGCCAAGAAAAGTGATCCTTGTGGTGGGATCCACCACTTTTTTCCAATTGATATGAAATCCTAATTTTCTGAGTAATGAAATTAGCATATTCATTGCATTTAAACAGTCTTGAAAGGTATCAGCTTTTATAAAAAAATCGTCGAGGTACACGACAGTTGCTGTCAATCCACGTCTGATTAGCATACGCCTCACCGCCTGAGTAATTCTATGAAAAATGCCTGGCGCTAGTTTACTACCGAAGCAAAGACGGGTGTCCCTTAGGTACACAGTCCTCTGACCGAACTGCCACTTCAGTCCCGTTACTTGTTTGCTTTTGTCGGACAATTTGACGTGTCTATATGCAGCCTGAAGGTCAACTTTGGCCATGTAGCACCCCTGCGTGACCAAGCTGGCTGCATCATCTACTCGTGAAAATCTTTGGTGCCAGTCACTGGTGCAGTAATCATTCACAGACTGTCCTGTAGGTAATGAGCAATCATGAATGAGCCTCACGCCCCCGTCAGGCTTAGGTATCACACCTATTGGACTGACAATGCGAGGGGGCTCTGAGACTACTTCATAATGTCCCATCTGGATTTCCTTGAGGACCTGTGCTGTGGCTTGGTCATACAGAGGGCCACCTGGCTGAGCGGACTTATGATTCGTACATTCCACGGGCACTGGAGTAGCATCTTCGTCAATGATATCAAACCCATTTTTGATTCCATGAAGTAAGAAGTCCCTATCAAAATCATCCTTGAGCTCTTCTTCCCAGGCCGAGAGGCGTAAGCCATCAGACGGATTAACTGATACCTTATTTAGTTTTTTGTTTGAGAATGGGTAACTGCTGAGTGCCATTGATGACAACCCGGTTGTGAACACTGGTGCACAAACTTGCAAGTTTCCCCATAATGACACCCACTTTTAGTGTTAAAAAGTTTACAGATGACCTTTCCATCCAGTGTGTGGGGTGAGCCGGGTGACTGGGGCTTGGACGCCTGAAGATTAACCCCCCTATTCGTGAAATTATTGGGCCGTGGAATGCGGGGTTGCAAATAAACTGAGTGAAGATGGGGAACATCCGTGCCCCACCGGAAGTCGTGCGCACATTGGAGTTTCCTATACTCCCTGTCATACAATAGTACCGACACCAGATTGTATCGCTGTACCAGTTGGCATATTTTTGTGGTGTATGACAGGTAGTCCAGGATGGCATCCCCACTGAGCTTAGACTCCCCGTGCAGCTTATACAGGATGGCTAAGTTTGCCACAGTCCATTGGGCTAAAGATACATTTTCAAGTCTGGGTTTCTTCGGGCCGGATTTTAACACAACTTGATGTGACCCTGCCCCGCCCACTACTATCTCTTCTTCCACGCCCCCACCAACAAAATCAACGATGTCGTAATGGGAAGGAGCCGACTTACCATTCGCTGCGGACGACAAGTAGATCTGGGGATCTTTCCAGGACTGAGTCTCGGGGGCTTTTGGTACATTCTGAACGCTTGACAAAGCTGATCCATTCACTATACTGTCACTTAGAAGCGCTTGTCTCGCAGGCAAATCACTAGAAAGTCCATTTTGCGCCTGCATCTGTCCGCGTGCGAGCTGGTTTAACAGTCCTTGCACATAGGAATCCGAAGTTGTCAGCGGTGAGTGGGCGCCGCCATCTTGTCCACCATGTGATCCACTCGGCGACGCTGATTGGTCCGCTGAATTTCGCGCCGTTTCTAGTAGTGGCGCGCGCATCTCTTCCGCCGCGCTTGTTTGGGCGACCTGTGTTGACGGTCGCACAACTGTCTGGTCTGATGTATGTGTGCCGTTTAAAGTCCGAACACACGCTAAGATCAGTTTCTTCTGACCCCTCGGGATTTTGACCTTAGAAAGGTCCTCATCATTCAATAATTTGAGGGCTTCAAGTGAAGTAAAGCCCTCTTCAAACAGCTTTTCCACTGCCCCCGCACTGATCATGTTCTCGTTCGCCCAATTGGCGACCACTTCCTCTGGTGTCATTGTTGTGATCGTAATGACGTTTTCGTCCGTATTTAATACGTCCGTGGATGCCGATTCAGGTAACATAATCCCTTTAACTACTAAGGAGTAGCTTTCGACACATATCGCTGCGGAAAACTCAGTTTTTTCTCATGCTGATGCTTACAACGTCCTTCATTCCCTCACGAATTTAACAGTTTCTATTCCTGTTGACGATCTTTATACACGATCTCATTAACGTTTGTGCTCTTGTTCTTTGTCTAATCTTAATCTATGATTCGTTTAATCACTAATTATCCAAGTTATTCGTTCATTCACTCTTTATTCAAGTATAAAGGAATAATATTTGGCGAAAATCCAAAATGGCGGATTGCAATGCTGCTTGGCTGCTTGCTGCATGCGCTATGGAGCTGAGCCCGCCAAGACAAGGAGTCGAGGGTGATAGGGTAGTATGATTGGCCCAAGTTGATCATGTGACAAGCTTGGGCGGAGCTAGGTGATTTCCTGGAATCAGGCTATCTATAGAAAATCGGTCACAGGGTTCTAAAAATAGTTGATGCAATCAGTCATCTGATTATGCCCAAGACAATGGAAAGCAAGTGGCATGAAGGGGTCCCCTTGGGGAACACCACTGGGGAAAAATTATCATCAGTGAAACCTGATCAGGCCAGCAGGGTCAGCACAATTAGAAACTTGAAAAGAAGGGGGGTTCAAGCAGGTCTCCCTGTGGGACCCAAGCGGGGGTAAGTTGGATTAATTAATAAAGGATTAAAACAAGTTAATCCACTCATAAATTATGTTAAAATCACCAGAGAAAGAAAGCCGTGATGAAAAATACTTTACTGGACAAGACCATTAAATGTCTTGGTATCATGCTTATCTGACCGAATGACGCACAGATTCATAAATAAGAGGTCATTACTTGCTTTTGTAGAAAACAAAATGGCCAGCTTACGCTTTGTAATGGCGATTAAATCTATATCGCGTTTCTATGGTCAAGCAGTAGAGAGCCAGGTTGAGCATAAGACACTCATGATTATAAAGTTGGTGCTTATAAAAAATAGAAGTAAAGCAATGATCAGGAATCAATACCAGCTGGCTATCCAAAATGCGATACATACAATCAGTGACAAACAATAACATAAATAAACCGCCAAAAAAGAACCGCCTTGTAACAGTCAGTGAAAAAGAATTCCACTGGGAATTGTTTGTCAATCGACCCAAAGGTGCTCAGAAGAAAATCTGTTCTATGCTTAAGTGCACGTGAATATCACTGACTTGTCGGGAAAACTATTAGAATGAAAATAGTCGCAGTGAGGTCAGAGTGTTGTGAAAAACTAAAGAGGGTTATCTTGGAAACATAGGATGGGCTTGGCAAAGAGTGTAGACCCTGATCAGACGCTGCAGAATCCGGCGTCTGGTGAAGATCTACACTATTTGATTGGACCCTGGAATTTAAGAGATTAATGAGACAGTTTAAGACTATTTCTCCTACCTACACTCGAAGGCAATAGACCCACCAGTCCTTTGTTGTTGTTTTTTAAATCACATTATATTTTGTGCAGAAATGAGAAAAAATATCACAATTTTTCATCTTAAAATTTTCGTTTTTTTGGCGATAAAGGTTACATTGTATTTGTATAGGCGTGTTTTCGTAATGATTATTCAAAGAAACAAAATGATGTGGAGAAAGCAAATGTCTACAACCTTTTTAGTACTAAATACAATATTATCAACAGTCGGTCGATAGTGAACAAAAAACTGGAATTTTGGCTTAATGTAAATTGCCTAATCACTGCCTAAATACACCCGTGAGAAAATATTGCTCCATATTCAAAACGGTTTCAAAAGTTCCTCATATCTAAACATGATACTGCAGATGGAAGAAAATATTATAACTTGTATGTTCTATCAATTTATTATATCTATATTTTTTCCTCATATCTAAAAATGACACTGCCGATGAAACAAAATATTATAGCGTGTATGTTTTATTAAGAAGGAAGATTAGATCATGGAAGATTAGCTGAGGGCCTCGTGGAAGATTAGCTATTACATGTATTTTTGTATGTGCTAAAAGTTGCTACCCTCACTAAATAAAGTCCTTACTTACTTACTTACTGACTGACTGACTGACTGACTTACTTCTCTCAATTTATTTAATGAACGCACCTGTCCTCCTGTTTACTTAAAATTTATAAATTTTACAAATGGATTCTAGTTCGTCTTGATTAACATGATTAAGAATACATGGTGTGTCCTTCTTGCGCTGTTTGTATTAATAAGAAGTTGGTTTTAGACAATATCTTTATCTTATCGTTTTGACAGTTAGCATAGAACTCACGGGATCTCCGATCTGGGTTATCGATCATGATACAGACATATATTTTGGGGGGCATGCGCAGTCCCAGGAGTAGGATATTCCGGCTACCTATTTGCTTTGCAGAGGCGAGCTAAAACAAATACGCCTTTCTTTTGCGTTACTATGCCTTTTTTCGCATTACTACGCCTTTTGATTCGCGTAAAAACGCCTTTGATTCGCATCACTGCGCCTTTCTTTTGCGTTACTACGTCTTTCTTTTGCATTAGTATGCACTTTTTCGCGTTACTACGCCTTGTTTTTGCGTTACTACGCCTTTTTTTGCGTAGCTTCGCCTTCTGATTGGCGTTACTGCGTCTTTTGTTTTGCGTTTCTACGCCTTTTTTGCGTTATTACGTCTTTTGTGTCACGTAACTACGCCTTTACGGTATTTTATTTTCTCATACATAAGCCAAATAGGTTTGCGTATCTGCAGTGTTAACGATCTTACCCTTAGCCTTTCACGCCTGAATTTCTTAAACGGGTTCTCTCCATTTTTTTTATTTTGGGCAATTCTTGTTAATAGGGGATTTAGTCAAATTCATTTACAGGATGGCGAACAGCTTTGATTCTCGGATGAGACGGTTCATTAATGGCCGTCCCATCCGGATATAGATTTAATCGCCATTACAAAGCGTAAGCTGGCCATTTTGTTTTCTACAAAAGCAAGTAATGACCTCTTATTTTTGAATCGGCGCGTCATTCGGTCAGATAAGCATGATACCCAGACATTCAATGGTCTTGTCCAGAAAAGTATTTTTCATCACAGCTTTCTATCTCTGGTGATTTTAACACAATTAAGAAATCATATGTAGACCACCTTTTATTGTAGTAAGCTGCTGGCATTTACTTAGGCAGCAACTGGTTTGATTTTCTCCTCTGGTTATCGAATGCTCAACCAGACGATCTAATGCTTAACCAGCAAATTTTGGCAGATGAGGTGTTCTTCGCAGAAATTAAAACTCCAAAACCCGTTTTATTTCTTTTCAGTCAATTACCGGACCATTGATAAAACAAACACAGCGTAAAAGTCCGTGAAAATCATTCGGTACTATGATTCTGGAGACTGAAAATGTTTCCATAAAATACTATGTCATTATCGAATCAATAGCGCACTGCTTATCAGGTTGGCTAAAAATGGTTCCGTAGAACAAGGTGCGGGTGATTCTGGGGCCGTGGAGATGAAAACAGATCCGCTTTATAGTTGCAAGTTTTGTTATCATTTCTATAGATCTAATGCGTAACCAACCATTTTCGACCTTTTCCGTGGTGATTTCTCGCTAGTGCTGCATTGACAAACAAAATATCCACAGCACATATAACCATATATGTTTATTGTGTGTGCATGTTAATACGCTGAACTTGTAGCAAAGCGCAGTAAACACTACCTCGAAAAACCACTCGTTTTCTAAGGCTTGAGTTCACCTTCAGCAGGAGAAACTAAATTTAGCCAAAATGTGTGAAGTACGGGATTTGGTATTTACTCCAAAGATGCCGATATAAATGGGCTCCTGAATGTAATTCCCCGTTTAATAAATAACTTCCTCGTCAAAATTATCTAACTTTTGAAACACAGAAACTGCACAGTTTCTTTACCTTTTTTAGCGATCTAATTCCTAACCGGATGCCGCTCTAATTGCTTCACGTTCTTAACCAATGGTTACGCATTCTATCGTTCCGTAGGCGTGTTTCTGTCCAAAGTCCAAAGCATATTGGGAATCGTTTGAACCGCCTCGATAGAGGCGATTCTGACGAGTACCAACAATATATGCACAGCGAACACTTGATGTTATTGTCATTTTCTCTCATAATAATAAATGGTTGATGATAATTTACATTTAGCCATATCCACGCCATACCGGCAAGTTTGTACGTTGGATAGACGTTCACTCCACGCCAGCCCTTGACGTCAGATATACGTTGTATTTCGGTTGAATGTACGAAGTACTTAGACTTCACGATCAAAAGTCTATACAACGTAAGAATCAGGCATACGTTGGATGGACATCGTAATCTGACGTTGTACTGACACCAGAAAGTGACGTCCATACGACATCTGATTGACGTCATATACACGTCGGATTCTGACATCTAAATAATTTGCAAATTCAACCATCATACAACGTCTATCCGGCGTCTGGATCGGACATCTTTACAACGCCAACCCAACGTAAAATGATTGCTAGGTGTTTTGGGTAGAAATAAGAAAATAATGTATAGTCATGTAAACCCATTTTATATGATCTATATGTCAGTGAGGTTTAAGGGGGTCCGAAGAATACAGGCATGTTCTTGTGATTTGAAAATCGGCTCACAATGAAAATGTTATGCTTTAATTTGGGTTCTGAGAAGAAATTCTGACTTCGATTCTAAATAAAATAATCTTTGATAATAAATTTTATGCGATTGTAAGGCCGTTTGTGCATGTATCATTTGATGCCAATACAGGAGTAGTGAGAATTGGTTTAAACATATTTATTTAAAAAAAAACTCTCATGTCACATACATAGCATACAATGCAAATTTAACATACGGTATTTAGCGGTGAATAATAACAATAATAACCAGAGATTGATGTCGCACCTGCTTCCCACCTGCCCCAGACATAAAAAAAGTTAATGTAAGGCAGAAGAAATGAGTATTGGGCTTTGAGAAGAATCCATAGCCTATATATATATATATAAGGTAAAAAACTGACTTAGTTCACTATACGATAAAATGAACATGTTCTAAAATGATCCAAGAATTACACTCAAACCACATCCTCATATCATGGATATATCATGGATACATCCTCATATCCTCACATTCTAAGTTTCAAAATGATTGGTATAAAACTGTAAGAGGAGTTGTGATGACAAGCTGTACAGTCATTTTTAACCTTCAATTGATATTCAATAAGGTCACAAAAAGTGTGGAAAAATATTCTGATAATTATGTCCAAACCCCATGCGCATCCTCATACCATGGCCAAAGCACATGCAAAATTTTAAAATGACCGGTATAAAATTGTAAGAGGAGTTGCGATGACAAGAGGTCCCTAGCGCATACCAATTGAAGTTTAAAAATGACTAAGTTCACAATGTGGAAAAAAGTGACAAAAATTCATCCGAAGATCATGTCCAAACCACATGCAATTTCTCATACCATGGCAAAAACACATGCAAAGTTTCAAAATGATCGGTATAAAACTGTAAGAGGAGTTGCGATGACAAGAGGTACCTATCCTATCCAATTGAACGTTTAAAAATGACTAAGTTCACAATGTGCAAAAAATGACAAAAATTCATTCGAAGATTATGTCCAAACCACATGCGTATCCTCATACTATGGCAAAAGCAAATGCAAAGTTTCACGAAAATGCCGTCTGAGGGACAGCTATAATCCCCCGCCGCCTTCAGTAACAAAGCTCAAAACCGTGATCTTCACCATGACCTTGAATTATCAACCTTATGATGGTTAACATTTCTGCCAAGTAATTTTTAAATCCATCCAGAAGTAAGAAAGTTATTGACAAAACACCCCAAAAAGACCGTTTTTTTCACCTTTTACCTCTAAGTATGACCTTGTCCTTTCAGAAACCAATCTGGGTTTTGCATACAACACATCGTGTCATGATGATTAACATTACTGTCAAGTTATTTTAAAATCAATCCAGGAATCAGGAATAAGAAAGATATTGATCGGACACAATAAAAAAGATGCTTATTTGACCTTTCACCTCTAAGTATGACCTTGACCTTTGAAGTTTGGACCTTGGTCTTGCGCGCAACACACCGTCACATTATGGTTAACATTTCTGCCAAGTAATGTTTAAATCAATCCAGGAATAAGGAAGTTATTGATCGGACATGTAAACTTCCTTTTTTGACCTTTACCTCTAAGTATGAGCTTGACCTTAGAGGTAAGGACCTGGGTCTTGCACGCGACACACCGTCACATTATGGTTACCATTTCTGCCAAGTAATATTTAAATCCATCCAGGAATAAGAAAGTTATTGATTGGACACAAAACCCATTTATGAACTTTAACCTCTAAGTATTACCTTGACCTTTGAGGTGAGGACCTGGGTTTTGCACGCGCCACTCCGTCTCATTAAGGTGAACATTTCTGCCAAGTAATATTTAAATCCATCCAGAAATAAGAAAGTTATTGATCGGACACGACAAACCCCATTTTTTACCTTTAACCTCTAAGTATGACCTTGACCTTTGAGGTACGGACCTGGGTCTTACGCGCAGCACTCCGTCTCATTGAGGTGAACATTTCTGCCAAGTAATACTTAAATCCATCCAGAAATAAGAAAGTTATTGATCGGACATGACAAACCCATTTTTGACCCTTAACCTCTAAGTATGACCTTGACCTTTGAGGTACGGACCTGGGTCTTGCGAGAGACACTCCGTCTCATTGAGGTGAACATTTCTGCCAAGTTAAATTTAAATCCATCCAGGAATAAGAAAGTTATTGATCGGACACAACAAAACCCATTTTTGACCTTTGACAAAACACCCCAAAAGACCCTTTTTTCACCTTTGACCTCTAAGCACGACCTTGACCTTTCAGAAACCAACCTGGATTTCGTGCACAACACATCGTCTCATGATGATAAACATTACTGTCTAGTTATTTTAAAATCAATCCAGAAATAAAAAAGATATTGATCGGACACGATAAAAAAGACGCTTTTTTTGACCTTTCACCTCTAAGTATGACCTTGACCTTTGAGGTTTGGACCTAGGTCTTGCTCCCGACACACCGTCACATTATGGTAAAAATTTCTGCCAAGTAATATTTAAATCCATCCAGGAATACGAAAGTTATTGATCGGACACGCCAAAACCCATTTTTGACCTTTAACCTCAAGTATGACCTTGACCTTTGAGGTGCAGACCCGGGTCTTGCGCGCGAAACTCCGTCTCATTGAGGTGAACATTTCTACCATGTAATATTTAAATCCATCCAGGAATAAGAAAGTTATTGATCGGACACAACAAAACCCTTCTTTGATCTTTTGACCTTGACCTTTGAGGTACAGACCTGGGTCTTGCGCGTGACACTCCATCTCATTGAGGTGAACATTTCTGCAAGGTAATATTAAAATCCATCCAGGAATAAGGAAGTTATTGATTGGACACGACAAAACCCATTTTTGACCTTTAACCTCTAAGTATGACCTTGACCTTTGAGGTACGGACCTGGTCTTGCGCGCGACACTCCGCCTAATTAAGGTGAACAACTGACCAGAGTTTAATAAAATTCTATCGAAGGGTATCGGAGTCTAACTGTTGGTTTTCTTTTGCTCCAGTATTTCTGTTGTTGTATACTGTTGAGTCCTCTACCTTGTTTCATCTCTGTAGCTTTTTGATTTGTGTGTTCTCGGAGATGTTACACTGTTGAGTTAGGAAGCCTTCATGCGGACTAAACAAAATTAATGTCTACCGCTACAGAAGTAAGGGCGAGGATTGTGGCCACGTGAAATCGATTTAAGCCCCCCAATGAAATGCTTTCCATCCCCGATGGAATACTTTCCATCCCCGGTGGAATTCCTTTCAATTGACCGTTCCAAGGTGGTTCTTCTGTGGCGGTTTCTTTATGTTATTGTTTGTCACTTATTGTGTGTTTGACATGTGTCTTTTTATTTTGGATGGCCATTAGACCATTTTGAGGAGATATAGAGCGGACAAGAAAGTGTTACGGACGGACAGACGGATGGACAGACGGACGGACGGACGGACAGACAGACAGACGAATGGCATTCCTATAATCCCCGCTCCGCTTCGCGGCGAGGGATTAAAAATGATGGGTATAAAACTGTAAGAGGAGTTGCGATGACAAGAGGTACCTTTCGCATACTAATTGAAGGTTAAAAATGACTAAGTTCACAAACTGGAAAAAATGACAAAAAAGTGACGAAAAATATTCTGACAATTATGTCCAAACCATGTGCACATCCTCATGCGAAAGCACATGCAAAGTTTCACAAGAATGTCGTCTGAGGGACAGCCATAATCCCCCGCCGCCTTCGGTAACAAAGCTCAACCCTGTGACCTTCACCATGACCTTGAATTATCAACCTTATGATGGTTAACATTTCTGCCAAGTAATTTTAAAATCCATCCAGGAGTAAGAAAATTATTGACAAAACACCCAAAAAAGAACCTTTTATCACATTTGACCTCTAAGTATGACCTCGACCTTTCTGAAACCAACCTGGGTTTTGCGCACAACACATCGTCTCATGATGATTAACATTACTGTCTAGTTATTTTAAAATCAATCCAGGAATAAGAAAGATATTGATCGGACACAATAAAAAAGACGCTTTTTTTACCTTTCACCTCTAAGTATGACCTTGACCTTTGAGGTTTGAACCTGGGTCTTGCTCCTGACACACCGCCACATTATGGTAAACATTTCTGCCAAGTAATATTTAAATCCATGCAGGAATAAGAAAGTTATTGATCGGACACACCAAAACCCATTTTTGACCTTTAACCTCTAAGTATGACCTTGACCTTTGAGGTGCAGACCTGGGTCTTGCGCGCAACACTCCGTCTCATTGAGGTGAACATTTCTACCAAGTAATATTTAAATCCATCCAGGAATAAGAAAGTTATTGCTCGGACACAACAAAACACTTTTTTGACCTTTAACCTCTAAGTATGACCTTGACCTTTGAGGTACGGACCTGGGTCTTGCGCGCGACACTCCATCTCATTGAGGTGAACATTTCTGCCATGTAATATTAAAATACATCCAGGAATAAGAAAGTTATTGATCAGACACAACAAAACCATCTTTTGACCTTTAACCTCTAAGTATGACTTTGACCTTTGAGGTACAGACCTGGGTCTTGCGCGAGACACTCCGTCTCATTGAGGTGAACATTTCTGCCAAGCTATATTTAAATCCATCCAGGAATAAGAAAGTTATTGATCGAACATGACAAAACCAATTTTTGACCTTTTACCTCTAAGTATGACCTTGACCTTTGAGGTACGGACCTGGGTCTTGCGCCCGACACTCCACCAATTGAGGTGAACAACTGACCAAAGTTTAATGAAATTCTATCAAAGGGTTGAGGAGATATGGAGCGGACACGAAAGTGTTACGGACGGACAGTTGGACGGACGGACAGACGAAGGGCATTCCTATAATCCCCGCTCCGCTTCGCGGCGGGGGATTAAAAATGATCGATATAAAACTGTAGGAGGAGTTGCAACGACAAGACACACAGTATAAAATGTTGACGGAATGACGGACGGACCACTGGATGGATGGACAGACAGAAACTTGCACGCCTATGTTTTCCTGCTAAAGCAGGTGCGACAACAATAACAATAAACAATGCTTATATATACGGGCCTCCGTGGCCAAGTGGAAAAGTGCGCTGAAGATCTTTCACAGCTATAGGTTCCAGTCTAGCATGAGTCACATGTGACACAAAGTGACTAAGCTGTGGGCAGCGGGGCAGAAATTAAAAGTGCTATATAAATAAAAGATGTTCCATTCAATTCATGTACAGAGGAACCGCGTTATAACGACAGTATTTGTTCCTTATTATTGTGCCGTTATAATGAATTTCCGTTATAAAGAATCCCAGTTAGGATTATGGTAGGTTATAAAAGGTCTTTTCCACATTATTTCTCCAAGAAACATATGTTACAGACATTTGTGAGAATCGCCTCGATGAGGAGATTCTAACATATATCTATAACATTTGTTTCTTGGAGTATTAAATTATAAAAATATCTCATTACTATGGATTCGATTTGGGCATTTCCAAACGGAGGGAAGCTCAAGCCACTCGGAATCGAGGCTAAACCTTGAGCTAAGAATTCATTCCATTGCAATTGTCGATATAACGAGTTTTGTCATTATAGCGAATGTCGTTATAACGCGGGTGCTCTGTACATTGGGTATCTTTATGCCTCTGCAATAACAAACTTTAAAAATTTAATCTGAAAGATGAAAAAGAAACTACATGTATATCCGAAAATATTGTCTATCTTAAGATGTCAAGAAAAATTGCATCTGAAAATGTTGTCTGTTTGTGTCATCTGTTGCTATTTTGTTGCAAATATTTCAAATATATTTTACCTACATGCAAACAGCTAGTGTGGACCAAACATTTTCTGGAGGAGTAGTCTGATCTAGGTCTGCAAGTTGGCAACAATGACTTGTGAATTAACTAGGAAAACAAAGCAGATGACAATAATTATTGTTGTGTTTGACACCTTAACGCTTAATCTGTCAACATGCTTGCAAATAAATATAATATAATTGAGCATCTGGTATTTCAAAATCAACCAAAACACTGGCAACACTGGTTGTAGGATAGGGTAAAAGAAGCTAATAATTCTGGACCTATATCTTAAAGCCACAAAGTGACTAAAGTGCGGGCTGTGGGCCACGGGCTGTGGGCCGCTGGGCAGAAATATAAAAAAAAACAAATACAAGTATCATACAGTCAATAATGATAATAATAGTAACTAGAGATGGTGTTTGTGAAACACTATGCCCCCAACCATATGCTTGACCCTAAATGCCAAAATTTTCAAAGGGTTATAACTGAAAAAGACGATTTTATTCAATTTTTCATGGTAAACATCAGCTAATTTTCCGCATGGAATTCATATATGGAATTTCCAAACACTAGCATACATGTGCTATAAAGGTATGCTATGCAGCACAATAGGGTAGGGTGGGGTGGGGTGGGGTAGGGTAGGGGTGTATGCATGCATGTATGTACGGGACAAATGACATATCACCAACCACTATCAACTTTTGTGATGGGGTGGGGTGGGGTAGGTTGTGGTGGTGTGGGGGTGGGTGTGGAGTGGTGGAGTAGGGTAGGGGTGGGGTGTGGGTGGGGTAGGGTGGGGTGGTGTGGGGGTGGGTGTGGAGTAGTAGGTTAGGGTAGGTCGGGGTGGGGTGGGGTAAGGTAGGGTGGGTGGGTGTTGTGGGGTGGGGTAGGGTGGAGGTGTGGGTTGGGTAGGGTGGGGTGGGGGTGGGGTTGTGTGGATATGGGGGTGGGATGGGGTGTTTTGAGCATGTGTGTGCATGTTTGGGGTGTTTTGGGGTGGGGTGGGGAGGGTAGGGAGGTGGGGTAGGGAAGGGTGGGGGAGGGTGGGTGGGGTGTGGTGTGGTGTGGTGGGCTAAGGTAGGGTGGGTGGTGGGTGTTGTGGTGTGGGGTATGGTGGAGGTGTGTGTTGGGTAGGGTGGGGTGGGGGTGTGAGTGGGTATGGTGGGGTCGGGTGTTTTGGGGTGGGGTAGGGTAGGGTAGGGTAGGGTAGGGATGTATGCATGCATGTATATATGTATGTACAGGACAAATGGCATATCAACTTTTGTGTAGGGGTATTTCTGTTTATATGTGTTTATGTAGAAAAAGACAAAATAATAATAATAAAAAAAAAACAGATAAAGAAAAAGAAAAATAATTCCACTACCCTACCGAGGTTTGAACTCGTGCAACTCATAATCCTTATCAACAAAGGATTCAGAGTCCAGCACTCTATCCACTACAGTGGCACTTCAAAAATGCAAGTTCATTTACCAAAATGCCAAAGGGCCATAACTCACAAAGTATTTTCCGGAATTTTGTCAAAAGTTTATCAGGTCATCTACTCATCACCACCACTATATTCACCAACTTTCAAGGCTCTAGCTCCAATAGTTTTTTTAGATATCCTGCTGACAAGATTTTATCAACAAAATTTCAAAGGGCAATAACTCTTGAAAGGGGCATAATCCTGATAAGAAAAAAAATACGCGTCAGCTAATTTGCCATGAGGAATCCAAATATGAAATGTCAAAACCCTAGCATACACGGTTCTTAAGTTATGCTATGCATCACTTTTACCATACATTACAATGGACAAAAATTACCAAAGTTACAAAGGGCCATAACTAACAAAGTATTTTTTAGAATTTTGTCAAAAGCGTAACGGACGGACGAATGACGAACGGACGAACGAACCAGAACCAATATGCCCCTCCAACTTTTTCAAAGTTGGGGGCATAAAAATAATAATGATAATAATAATAATAATAACAGAGTTGTTCAATTCAATTAATGTACATTGGGTATACCTGAAGATGGTAAGAAAAACTATACTACTGAAAATGTCATCTGTTTGTCATCTGCTACTATTATTTGCAAACATTTCATTATGTATTACCTACATGTACATGCAATGTAGACCCTGATCAGACTTTTCCTGGCTGAGTGGTCTGATCTGGGTCTCAGTGTTTTCAACAATGACTAGACAACAGCAAAGAAGATGACAATTGTTATGTTTGGCACCTGAAGCTTTCAATCTGTCAATATGCTTGCAAATAAATATAATTTGATTGGGCATCTGGTTTTTCAAAGTAAATCAAAGCACTAACAGCACTGGTGGTAGGATAGGGTAAAAAAGTTCCTTAACCATGACATATACCATTAAATTTTCTGTACTTTAAGCCAGTAGTGTAGATCCAGATTTGATACCAACATCATATTAACACATCTGTGTAATGAGCACCCCTCTAAACCTCAATTCATACAGAGAAAACTGGGGCTAACAGGGGCATACATGTTTTTTTTCTACTCATGAATGTAGGTTGTGGGTACTCGTTAGACTTGCCTCATTAGTTTTAATGAGAACCCCTACCTAAGTTTGAGGTATGAATAAGAAACATATTCAAATACTTTCATCCTTATCCTGCTGAATATTTGATTTAGCCACACCCTTTTCTATTTTTGAAACATTCAGATTTCTTGATTTAATTTTTTCCTAAAATCGTAAATTGTAAGTCATACAGTGATCAGATGGCTTTGTAACTCAGTAACATAACTAAACTGTGAGCCGCGGGCTGCGGGGTAGAAACTAAAAGAAGAAATACATTTATGTAGTATAAATAAGAGATGTTCCATTCATTCATGTACATTGGGTATCTTTATGCCTGCAATAACAGATTTTAAAAATTATAATCTGAAAGATACCAAGAAATAAGGGCTTGAAGAAATAGGCTGTAATACATAGGGCTTCCTGGCAGTGCTGAAACCCATAGCACATAAGAACTGATAAATTGTTTCTCTACTTCCTGCATATCATAAACTATATTTGTTGTTTTGGCAGCAGTCTAAATGTCAGTCTTTCCACTGATACGGCAGCTTGTCCCATTTCTTCTTCTTCTAATTATTCCAGTTTAATGAGTGAACAGGGCCCATACTATGGCATAAGCCAAGCAGGGAAAACAAGCCTGTTCAAATATATTTAATATTTTACCACAAAAAATGAATATTTTGAGAAAAAAATCATTCTTCTCGAAATATAGATAGTGCGCACCAATGTAAGAACCACCCTGTGACAAAGAGGTTTTTTTATTTGAGGTTTAACATCCCTGAAAACACTATTTATCTCATTTTCGAGAAATTGCTTCCAATTTTGTGGGACTTTTACCCGACATTGAGATGAAATGACATCTCAATCCCTGTCGCACAATAAAATCAAACGGGTTTATAAGCATGGCCTACTCAGGCATGCTAAGACCTTCTAAGCAGATTAACAGTACTAATGTGTGGACAGGATCAGCTCTGTGTGGAAGCATCCTGCAGCCAATTTATATCTTCAAGCACGGGTGGGCAGGGCGGTATGTGACTAGCGAGTGAGTTTTAGTTGTATGTCCTACCAGCAGCTAAGGTCATACTGAGACCCTTGTTTACAGACTAATTTCATTAAGCATCATTTTTTGTATTTTTTTTTTCCTGTTAGCATTTGTTGTGTTCTAGTTAATATTGTACAAGTTTAACAAATTTACTTTGTTGTTTTAGTTGTATGTCCTCATTGTCTCATTTTTTCCTGTGTAATGCACATACATGTAATGTCCTTCCCCTATGTTACTACACTTACAAATCATGTGAAATTAATATTTTTACATAAAACTCTTATCACCAGAGTGCTAAATCTTCTCTCCAGAGACTTAAAATTTTTCCAAAACTGGTCCCTTTGTCAGGCCGGAAAACAGACGTCTAATTTTTACTCTTGATGCTAACTTCTTCTGCAGTGAATTCCAAGACCGCAGAAGAGTTCAAAGCTCGCACGGTATAAGATTGAGACTCAGAGGTATGCGTTTTAGGATACCTCTGTTGTTCGGATTGCAAATAGTTTTAAGAGCTCATCAAGCAGTGATGATTTTTTTTTTAAGCTAAATTCTAAATTTAACCACCCAACCAACTGAGGTAATGGCCAAAAAATGACCGACTCAGTACAAGAAGATAGATAGATAGATAGGCAACTGAAATGGGTCATTTATTGTGCATCAGGCATCATCTGAGAGTCTGGAGAAGCCCAGGATTGAACCTGAGATCATTGGTTTACAAGGTGAGTAGCATAACCACTGTATCACAGGGGCATCAGGTATGTGATGAACAGGCCCTCACAGGTACCCACATTCTATATTGTTGAGCAGAATAAAGACAAAGGTATATACCCATGTAGGCCTAAACCCCAGTTTTACTGTGAAAGTGTAGTGTCCAAGGGGTCAAGATTATAAAGGCATGTTGTGGACATAGATTTAGTACATATATTAAGATAATGAGTTCCCACTTAAAACCCAGTTTTACTACATAAATGTTGGATTTAATGGGATCAAAATCTTATAAATATGTTTTCGCGATCACAAGTTGACCATGAAAGACTCAGACAATCCTGCCCAAGTGTAATGTGAAGTCTAATGAGAATATTCAAAGATAGAAAGCTTATGCAGCCAATTTTGGGGTTTATATGCATAGACGGGCCGTAGCAGTTTTCCTGGCAAGGCTCAGACCTTCTAACCAGATTACCAGTACTCGTGTGTGTGTGTGTGGGTGGGGGGGATAAATGCAGGCTGGTTTTGTTCATTTTTAATAGATATTTTGTTGCAATAAAAGCTCTGCATAGCTTATGTTAATTGTTTATAGGAAGTGGCTATTGACAGCCGGCTGTCGATAGCGAATTCGCTATTGACAGCCGGCTGTCGATAGCGAAATAGCTATTGACAGCCGGCTAAGATATTGGATATATATACTTATATATAAATGAATATAATCTGATAAAAAAACATGAATGCATAAATAACAAGAAATATCTTTAAAAAAGATATGCGGCGTAGATTTAATTGGAAGGTTGTTTAGAAACCAGTGCTTCAGCTGAAGTGCACGACCCGCCGGATGCTTTTAGCTTGATGAGTGTTACCATATATGGGTATGGCGGCCATTTTGGTCATGTGACCTGGACCTAAAACGGTTCCCCCAATAAATGCGCCTTATCGTAAGGAGCAAAAATATATCTAATACTTTAGTACTGTATTCTGAATCGTTTGCAGGATAAAATGAATTCTCACTTTTCCAATACAAAAGCATATGTGTCAAAGTTTGACCTAGGCACAAAGAAGGTCAAGGTCAACCCAGGGTCACCATTTTAGCAATTTATGATGGGCCTACGTCCCAGATGTTATTTATCAAGTTTCGTGGAAATCTGCCAAGTGGTTCTGGAGAAGACTATTTTGAAGGGTTTTTACCATATATGGCTTGGCGGCCATTTTGGTCATGTGACCTGGCCCCCATGAGCAAATGTTGGTTTCCTCCATCCCATAGAGGCTCCATATGAAATTTGACCTTAATCGGCCCAACGGTTTCCGAGGAGAAGCAGTTCGAAAATTTTCACATTTTTCGCCTCGGCGAGGCTATACTAAACGGAATGTAATATTTCGCAAGTTCATTGGTTAGACCTCATTGATACTATCAGTATGCCAAAAATTGTTTAAATATTCCAAGCGGTTAAGTCACTATCACCAATTTTCACAAATGGGTTACGGACGGACAGACAGACAGACCATATATGGCTTGGCGGCCATTTGGGTCATGTGACCTGGACCACATGAGCAAATTTTGGTTTCCCCCATCCCATAGAGGCTCCATATGAAATTTGACTTCAATCGGCCCAACGGTTTCCGAGGAGAAGCAGTTCGAAAATTTTCACATTTTGTCGCCTCGGCGAGCCTATACTAAACGGAATATAATATTTCGTAAGTTCATTGGTTAGATCTCATTGATATCTATCAGTATGCCAAAAATTGTTTAAATATTACAAGCGGTTAAGTCACTATCACCAATTTTCACAAACGGGTTACGGACGGACAGACAGACTGACAGAATGACACGGTGATTTTAGGGCACTCTTAGAAAATCAACCGACTTCAGTCGGTCGCTTTTTCTGCGGGTCGTGCAATATGAGCTACAATAGTGACAGCAACAATTGACTAGCTATGAACTGGTTTACTGTATTCAAACAATCCAGGTGTCACGCGAGGAAAAATAGCTTTGCAGAGGGCGGTGTCCCGCCTGTTTGAGCTAAGGTCAATGTAAAAGGTCAATGTTAAAAACATGACCTCATTTCAAGAGCATATGATCTCAAGTATATGCACAACAAATAAGAAAACGTTATCATTTACTGTTTTTGAACACAAATTCTAGGGTTAACATTTCGGGTTGTCGCTATGGTGAACGTAAACGCATAGGCGGACGAACAAACGGACGAGCAGACAAACGGACGGAAACTTGATCTTATGTGCACCTAATTAAAACTCAAATTACACTTATTCCTTTTCAGAATTTATATAACATTAATGATATTCGAAAATGTCCATTTTGTGTTAAAATGGAGGACATAAAGTATGCTGAAGACAAATGATACACTGCAACTTTTATTTAGCATATATTGTAAATTAAACATCTGTCAATTTGTAATGCGATTATTACATGTTTTTGTCATGCTATATCTCTTTATTGGTTTCATTGGGCAACAGGGCTTGGGTGTCATTTCATCTCAATGTCGGGTAAAAGTCCCACAAACTTGGAAGCAACGTCTCCAAAATGACATACACAGTGTTGATGGGGACGTTAAACCTCAAATCAAACAAACAATTCCTTTCGCAGAAAATTCTTCCTTTCGCGAAAGGAACCTTCCTTTCGCGAAATGGTTCCTTTCGCTATATAGACCAACCACGTGAAATTAGGTCAAAATAGCTATTCACCGCAGCAGTTACAGAATTCACTAGAAACACAATTATACATATGACGTATGGTCATCAAAGGACAAGACGGTGAGCAAGCCGAAACTGTATATATTTTTCATTCATGTCTCACATAAAAAAACGAAACATTTCCTAGGTTAAAACTTCAGTAAACTGTCGTACTTTTGAGTAGATTTATTTATGCAAATCATTGACCAATGAAATGGTCATCTCCTTGGACATGTGGTTTTATTGACCAATGGAATAACGAAAAATGTAGGACAAAAGCAAAACTATAACGGCTACGCCGTAAAAATGAAATAATTATAGAATATTAAAGTGAACTATTAAGCTTTTTTCATACAAATGAAAATTTTACATCAGACTTTGTTTGTTTGATTTAAAGTTTAACGTCCCTGCCAACACTGTAAAGGTCATTTTGGAGACATTGCTTCCAATTTTGTGGGACTTTTACCCAACATTGAGATGACATGACATCTCAAGCCCTGCCGCCCAATGAAACCAATAGGGTTTATGAGTATGGAAGGGCCGACTCGCACCGGATTGCCTGGGCAGGCTAAGGCATAATGGTTGGAACTCTACAAGATGTAACTCCATGCTGTGGCTAAAATAAATAAATAAAAAAATATTTTGTTTTATAGATTATTAAGACTCTCAATAAATAAATAAAGGAGTCTAAATAATGTATAATATGTAATTACTTTTAGCTTGCATGTACAAAGTACATGGCAAGCTATTGTTGTTACCTCGATCGTCTGCGTGCACGTTTGCGTTCCCGTCACACTGTGTTTTTCAATTGCTTATATCTCAAGAGTCACTCATCACAGAGTTCTCATATTTGGAACTTAAGTACCTGGGAGGTTCTTCTGATGATGTCAAAATATATCTAGGCCACTGTGACCTATATTTCATTGTTCAGTGATTTTGCCTATTATCTCGAATACTATTTGATGGAGAAATGTCATACCTGGATTATTAGTTCCATGTGACCCGATAATTGACCATAAAATATATCTAGGTCTGTGTGACCTATATTTCATGGTTCAGTGATTTTGCCTATTATCTTCTATCTTGAATACTTTTTGATGGAGAAGTGTCATACCTGGATTTTTAGTTCCATGTGACCCCATGATTGACCTCAAAATATATCTAGGTCACTGTGACCTAGATTTCATGGTTCAGTGATTTTGCCTACTATCTTGAATGCTATTTGATGTAGAAATGTCTCACCTGGATTATTACTTTCATGTGATCTGATAATTGACCTCAAAATATATCCAGGTCATTGTTACCTATATTTCATGGTTCAGTCATTTTGCCTATTATCTCGAATACAATTTGATGAAGAAACGTCATACCTGGATTATTTATTCCATGTGACCCCATGATTGACGTTGAATTAAATCTAGGTCACTGTGACCTATATTTCATGGTTCAGTGATTGATTTGGCCTGTTATCTTGAATACTATTTGATGGAGAAATGTCTCACCTGGATTATGAGTTCTGTGTGATCCAATGATTTACCTCCAAGTATATCTAGGTCATTGTGATCTATATTTCATGGTTCAGTGATTTTGCTTATTATCTTGAATACTTTTTTGATGGAGAAATGTTAAACCTGGGATATTACTTCAATGTAACCAGATGACTGACCACAAAATATATACAGGTCAATGTGACCTATATTTCATGATTCAATGAGTCTGCCAAATATTTTGAATACTATCTTTTGGAGAAACTTCAATCCTGAATTATAAGTTTCATGTGACTAGAATTATTCTGGCCACATGAAACGGCCCAGATGATTGACATAGAAATATATCTAGGTCAGTGTGACCTATTTTTATTGTTCAATGATTTTGCCTTATATTTCAGACACAATTTGATTCTGGGAGTGGGAATTTTTTGGTGCCATGGCTATAATTTGGACAATCTCAGTAGAAGTCCACTAGATGAAAGCTCCGGCCAAACATCAAAGACTTTGGCCTTCTGGTTTCAGTCAAGAAGATTTTTAAAAGTTATTTTTTTTCCTTTATAATCCTGTGTAAAATTAGTGGGTCCTGGCGCAGGGAAATTTTTGGCTCCAAGGCTACTATTTGAACAATCTTGGTAGAGGTCCATTAGATGAAGGTTCATACCAAATATCAAAGACATGGACCTTCTGGTTTCAGACAAGAAGATTTTAAAGGTTATCCCTGTATACGCCTATGTGAAATCAGTGGGCCCTGGCGCGGGGGCATTTTTGGCCCCAGAACTATATTTTGAACAATCTTGGTAGAGGTCCACTAGATGAAGCTTCATGCCAAATATCAAAGACCTGGGCCTTCTTGTTTCAGACAAAAAGATTTTTAAAGGTTTTCCCTATATACGCCTATGTGAAACCAGTGGGCCCCCGCGCTTGGGCATTTTTGGCCCCAGGACTATATTTTGAACAATCTTGGTATAGGTCCACTAGATGAAGCTTCATATTAAATATCAAAGACCTGGGCCTTCTTGTATCAGACAAGAAGATTTTTAAAGGTTTTCCCTATATACGCCAATGTGAAACCAGTGGGCCCTTGAACGGGGACATTTTTGGCCCCAGGACTATGTTTTGAACAATCTTGGTAGAGGTCCACTAGATGAAGTTTCATACCAAATATCAAAGACCTGGGATTTCTGGTTTCAGACAAGATGATTTTTAAAGGTTTTCCCTATATAAATAAGTCTATGTAAAACTGGTGGGCCCCAGTGCCGGGGCATTTATGGCCCTTGGGCTATAATTTGAACAATCTTAGTAGAGGTCCACTAGCTGAAGCTTCATTCCAAATATCAAAGACCTAACGGGCCTCCATGGCCTAGTGGTTAAGAGCGCTGACTCTTGATCATTAGGTCTCTCACCCCTGTGGTTCGAGCCTCGCTTGGGTTTTTTTTTTTTTTTGGTTTGGGTTTTACGGCCCTTTCAAGATTATTGCACTCATATCGAGCCGATCTTTAATCAGAGATGGGCGAAAACCGGAGTACCCGGAGAAAAACCACCTGACCTTCCGTTGCAGAACTTGGCGTCTCACACGTGGCCCGAGCGAGGCTCGAACCTACGGCGGTGAGAGGAGCCTCGCTTGGGTTACATGTGAGACGCCAAGTTCTGCAACGGAAGGTCAGGTGTTTTCTCCAGGTACTCCAGTTTTTGCCCACCTCTAATTAACGATTGGCTCGATATGAGTGAAATAATCTTGAAAGGGCCGTAATATAAAAGAAAAAAGAAAACCAATATCAGAGACCTGGGCCTTCTTGTTTCAGACAAGAAGATTTTTAAAGGTTTTCCCTATGTGAAACCAGTGGGCCCTGGCACGGAGGCATTTTTGGCCCCAGGACTATATTTTGAACAATCTTGGTAGAGGTTCACTTGAAGAAGCTTCATACCAAATATCAACGACCTGGGCCTACAAGAAGATTTTTAAAGGTTTTCCCTATATAAGTCTATGTAAAACTGGTGGGCCCCAAAGCGGGGGCATTTTTGGCCTCAGGGCTATAATGTGAACAATCTTGATAGAGGTCCACTAGGTAAAGCTTCATACCAAATATCAAAGACCTAGACCATGTGGTTTCAGAGAAGATTTTCAAAGTTTTCAGTAAAAAATTCTATTTTTAGCTTCTGTGACCTAGATGTGCACCAGACCAGAATGATTTGAACAACTTGAAAGGGGACCACCTAAGGATCATTCCTGTGAAGTTTGGTCAAAATATGATCAGTGGTTTAGGAGATGTTTGTTTGTTTGTTTTGGAGTTTTACGGCCCAGTCAACACTATTTAGGTCATTTTTGAGCCGGTCAGTTTACCTATCAACACTTTCCTGGGCAGGCTTATACTTTCCTGGGCAGGCTTATACGTAAGCGGTTAACCAGTACAGTGCACATTCTTTCGCCAGAAACTGACAACTGCCCTTCTTGAATCAGCGGAAGGGAGAGAATGACCGTAGAAAAGATTTCATGATCAATCTCCACGAAAGAATGTTGCCGACCCTGGCGGGAGTCGAACCCGCGTCCTCCTGATCACCAGTCAGACGCACATCCGACTGAGCCACTGAGGCCGGCTATTTAGGAGATGTTGTTTGAAGAAATTGTTTAGGGATGGACGGATGGATGCAGGCACTCACGGATGCACAACAGACAATAAGTGATCCTAAAAGCTCACCTCGTCACTACGTGACAGGTGAGCTAAAAATACACGGTTTTGACTTTTTCCCCATACAAAAGTCTATGCGACCAAATTTGACCTTGGCCTAAAATAGGTCAAGGTCATTCAGGAGTCATCATCTGAACAAATTTTGATGGGCCCCTAGCCCCCAATGCCACATACCAAGTTACATGTACATGATAATCGGCCCACTGGTTCCAGAGAAGAAGATTTCTGAAGGGTTTTTACCTTATATGGGCATGACGGCCATATTGGTCATGTGACCAAATTCATATTGATTAATTGTCATTTCCTTGTTCTTAAAAACTTTCATATGAAATTTTGTTACAAATGGCTTTGTGGTTTCTGAGAAAAATAAGCTTTAATTCTCATATATGAATGACCTTGTAAAAAGGTCAAAGAATGACCTTGACCTTGAAAACTCATGTAGTTTCATCCACCCATTCATCTTACTGCATCTACTAATTTTCAGATCACGGGCTGCAATAGTTTCCAAAAAATACACGGTTTTGACCTTTCCCCATACAAGAGTCTATGTGACCAAATTTGACTGTGGCCTAAAATTGGTCAAGGTCATCCAACGGTCATCATTTGAACAAAATATCATGGACCCGAGTCCCTAATGCTACATACCAAGTTTCAGGCCAATTGGCCCACTGGCTCCGGAGAAGATGATTTTTGAAGAATTTTTAACTTACATTGTATATGGGCATGGCGGCCATCTTGGTCAAGTGACCTGGACCCTTTGAACAAATTTTTGTTCCCCATCCCATGGATGCTCCACATGAAATATGACTCCAATCGGCCTTGGGGTTTCAGAGGAGAAGATGTTTGAAAATGTTGACAGACAACAGACGACAGACGGACAACGGAACCTTACCAAAGTATAAGCTGAGCTAAAAACTCAGGAATTTCCGCCAACAATGGCCTCGGTCACAGGCAAAACAGTAAATATTTGTTTGCATTAAGAAGATTAATAAGGCTTCACAATATTCTTAGTCATAGAAATGATATGTATCAGAAGATAGACAGTCACCAACTCATTAGAACAGCTGGTAATATCACTACTTTAGCAGGTTCCATGGTAAAGACCAACTGATGGGATAATCACAGTACCTGAAGCCATTATATAATAAAATATATTAAATAACATGTCCACAAATGTTTATAAAGTAAAACATACAATAAATTTGCAATAACCCATTCTCATCAATTTAGTTTGCTGGCTGTCAATAGCGAATTCGCTATCGACAGCCGGCTGTCAATAGCGATCGCCTTGTTTATAATATGCTACGTTAAAAAAAATGTTGTCTATCTCCAAATACTGAGTTGGTCGTACTTGGCCATTACCTCAGTTGGGTGGGTGGCTAAATTTAGAATTTAGCTTAAAAAAGAAGAAGTTTTTTTCATCTTTTCTCCTCATTAAAGCAAACTGGAAAAGAACTTTTAAAATAAGTTCTGAAAGTTAGATGGACAAGTCTTCTTTTGGGTTACTCGTATCATAACCGTTGCTAACATGGTAGGGCGCTGAAATAATATTCATATAATTTTAATAATTAATATCTATTTTCTAATATGCTGAAAATAATGCTAAATATTGAAAACTGGCCGAAAACGACCCAGACCGAAACGACTTATGGCCGAAATGACCAACCAAAGTAGGCTATCTATCTATCTATCTTCTGATACTGCGTCGGTCACATTTGACCATTACCGCAGGTGTATATTATATACACTCCAGGTTTTGCAGGATGAAAGCCTACACAGTAATCATGTAATTACGGTAGGGATCTTTAACCTGCACAGGGGATGGTTCTCCCTGCACAGGGGGCCTCCAGTTAACGTCCCGATCCGAAGGACGGTGCACTTTATGACATTCATCCCTGCAAATGATGCCAATGGAGCGTGTTCGGACACCGAAATTTTATCGCCGCTGCCGGGGATCGAACCCGGGACCTCTAGCATCAGAGGCAAGTGCACTAACCACGTAGCTATCACGCTCCGAAACGTTCAGGATTCCCTGAATGTAAGACCAAAATTGTGTTTACAGGGGCGGAAAAAGTGCATTTCAATCAAACCAAACAAACCTCAGAGCACATCAACAATGATTAAAACTTATCCTAATCAGTCTAAATAGATCTAGTTGTTACTCAACACAAATAGAGACAACTCTACTTCGAACTTATTCATACCTGCAACTGCAGTCTAAGTAGTGTTCCCACGGCAGAGATGAATGCGCCTGTCGCGGAGGTGCCACACATGGAGGTTGCAAGTATATACTACTGTTTTTGACCTTATTTCACGTGGTTGGTCTATATAGCGAAAGGAACCATTTCGCGAAAGGAAGGTTCCTTTCGCGAAAGGAAGAATTTTCTGCGAAAGGAATTGTTTGTTTGATTTGAGGTTTAACGACCCCATCAACCATTTGTAGGTCATTTTCGAGACGTTGCTTCCAAGTTTGTGGGACTTTTACCCGACATTGAGATGAAAGACACCTCAAGCCCTGTTGCCCAATGAAACCAATAAAGAGATATAGCATGACAAAAACATGTAATAATCGCATTACAAATTGGCAGATGTTTAATTTACAAATTGAATATATGCTAAATAAAAGTTGCAGTGTATCATTTGTCTTCAGCATACTTTATGTCCTCCATTTTAACACAAAATGGACATTTTCGAATATCATTAATGTTATATAAATTCTGAAAAGGAATAAGTGTAATTTGAGTTTTAGTTAGGTGCACATAAGATCAAGTTTCCGTCCGTTTGTCTGCTCGTCCGTTTGTTCGTCCGTCTATGCGTTTACGTTCACCATAGCGACAACCCTAAATGCTAACCCTAGAATTTGTGTTCAAAAACAGTGAATGATAAAGTTTTCTTATTTGTTGTGCATATGTACTTGAGATCATATGCTCTTGAAATGAGGTCATGTTTTTAACCTTGACCTTTTACATTGACCTTAGCTCAAACAGGCGGGACACCGCCCTCTGCAAAGCTTTTTTTCCTCGCGTGACATCTGAATTGTTTGACTACAGTAAACCATTTCATAGCTAGACAATTGTTGCTGTCACTATTGTAGCTCATACTGCACGACCCGCAGAAAAAAGCGACCGACTGAAGTCGGTTGATTTTCTAAGAGTGCCCTAAAATCACCGTGTCATTCTGTCAGTCTGTCTGTCCGTCCGTAACCCGTTTGTGAAAATTGGTGATAGTGACTTAACCGCTTGGAATATTTAAACATTTTTTTTTTGGCATACTGATAGATATCAATGAGGTCTAACCAATGAACTTGCGAAATATTACATTCCATTTAGTATAGCCTCGCCGAGGCGAAAAAATGTGAAAATTTTCGAACAGCTTCTCCTCCGAAACCGTTGGGCCAATTGAAGTCAAATTTCATATTGAGGCTCTATGGGATGGGGGAAACCAAAATTTGCTCATGGGGTCCAGGTCACATGACCAAAATGGCCAACAAGCCATATATGGTCTGTCTGTCTGTCCGTCCGTAACCCGTTTGTGAAAATTGGTGATAGTGACTTAACCGCTTGGAATATTTAAACAATTTTTGGCATACTGATAGATATAAATAAGATCTAACCAATGAACTTGCGAAATATTACATTCCATTTAGTATAGCCTCGCCGAGGCGAAAAATGTGAAAATTTTCGAACTGCTTCTTCTCGGAAACCGTTACGCCGATTAAGGTCAAATTTCATATGGAGCCTCTATGGGATGGGGGAAACCAAAATTTGCTCATGGGGTCCAGGTCACATGACCAAAATGGCCGCAAAGCCATATATAGTAAAAACCCTTCAAAAACAGTCTTCTCCAGAACCACTGGGCAGATTTCCACGAAACTTGATAAATAGCATCTGGGTCGTAGGCCCATCATAAATTGCTAAAATGGTGACCCTGGGTTGACCTTGACCTTCTTTGTGCCTAGGTCAAACTTTGACACATATGCTTTTGTATTGGAAAAGTGAGAATTCAGTTTATCCTGCAAACGATTCAGAATACAGTACTAAAGTATAAGATATATTTTTGCTCCTTACGATAAGGCGCATTTATTGGGGGAACCGTTTTAGGTCCAGGTCACATGACCAAAATGGCCGCTATACCATATATGGTAACACTCATAAAGCTAAAAGCATCCGGCGGATCGTGCACTTCAGCTGAAGCACTGGTTTCTAAACAACCTTCCAATTAAATCTACGCCGCATATCTTTTTTAAAGATATTTCTTGTTTCTAACATATTGCAATGCAAGATTCCACCAGTATAAAGGCTAAGAAGGCTGTATATTAACCTATATATGACAATGGGATCTTCCACCATAACAGGTTTGGAGTGTTCCATTTCCAATTATGTGGGTGCCAGGTTTGTTTTGTTTGTGGTAAGTTTATAAAAAGTAATGGAACAGTGTAGACAAGAATCAGACACCGCGTTCTGTTGCGTATGATCTGTGTCTACACTGTCTGCTTATGTCCCGCAAAAGGGTCGCTTGGCATATATGGATTAATCGTGGTCCAAACAGCAAATAATCATTACTGGTCATTAACCCTTTTTGTACCAATGGAATCGTTCTCCTTATATATAGAAAGAGTCCATTTCAAAATTTAGGGGTGTCAGGTTGTGTTTTCTTCAAAATTTATTTGGAAATTGGCTGAACTTTTAGCAAGCAGTGTAGGCCCTGATCAGACGCCGCATTCTGCGGCGTCAGATCTGGGCCTGCACTGTTTGCCATGGTACACGTTTTGAGGTGGGTTAAACGTATTCATTTTTTTTATATGACATGGCTATTCGGCTTGTGCGGTCTCTGCTTTGGACCCAGACAGTGTAGTTACAAACTTTGATTGTTACGATGGATATAATTTCTATGCATGCTCACGAAAATGCCCTTGTTTTGTCCCACGTGATTTATTTTATCCCAAGTCGACAAAGGTTTTACGGGCAAAATTGCTTTAACGTTTAACGCCATTGCCTTTTCCTCTATACTAGCTTTAAGACCATAAAAGGCTAATGAACAACTTTTGTGATTGTTAATGGATTCCAGCTTCCCTATGCCAAATATGAAGGCTCCCAAGGATCTTACAGAATGGCCGGTTAAGCCTTCCGTAGGTCCGTCCGTCGCCTCAGATACTTTGCTGTCCGTCAACATTCCCAAATTCCCCATCCCCTTTAAACCCTTTTGACAAATTTTATGCGAATTCCAGACATATTTCTACAGTACACAGGGCTAATATCAACAGGTTTTGCTGTGGTTCCTCTCCTATTTTATATGGGTGGTTCTGAATCGTTTCCTTTGTTTTTTGTTTTTTTTTTTTTATGTTGTTTTGTTGGTGGTTCATTTTCTTCCTCGGTTTAGAGATTCTGATTATTTTCCCCATTTTTACCTCACCTGGGGCCAGTTGTTCAAAGCATCGTTAGCTTAACGAGCTCGTTAGTGGTCGTATTGTTAACTGTTCTAGCAAGTTTAATATTTAAATTTTTGGTATTTTTGCTGCAAAGATGTGAGCAGCTTTTGCTCACATTTTTTTCAGCAAAAGTTTAGCATATTTGTCATAATAAATGATCAAAGTTTAACGATACGTTAACTAACGACGTCGTTAGTTTTGAACAACTGGCCCCTGGGCGCGAAGTGCTCATTGTGAGCTATTGTGATGGGTCAATGTCCGTCGTGTGTCGTGCGGCATCAACAATTGGCTTTAAATGCTAACTCCTCCTAAACTCTTGGGCCAATTTTAATCAAACTTCAAAGGAAAGTCACTTTGGTGACCCTCTATAAAAATAGCAATCGTTCCGCTCTGATGAACAAGATGGCCACCGGAGCTAAAAATTGAAAAAGCTTTGTACGACAACTCGTCCTATACCCATGGACCAATTTCGTTCAAACTTTATAGAACTGTTGCTTCGGTGACAGTCTACAAAAATAGCTAAAACGGTTTTGCTCCGATTAAAAATGGCCGCCAGAGCTAAAAAAAAGAAAAACGTCAATACTTTGCTTTAAATGCCAGCTCCTCCTAAACATTGGGGCCAAGTTTATTCAAACTTAGGTGACCTTCTACCAAACTAGTTAAAACGGTTCTGTTCCGTTGAACGAAATGGCCACCAGACTAAAAATAGTAAAACGTCAATAACTTGCTTTAAATGCTAACTATTCCTTAACTCTAGGATATTGCTTATGCGACTTTCTTCCAAGATAGCTCTGGTGAACAAGATGGCTACCAGAGCTAAATATAAAAACGAAATCTTTAAACAACAACTCCTCCTATACCCATGGGTCGATTTCAGTCAAACTTCATGGGAATATTGCTTAGGTAACACTCTACCAAAGTATCCAAAATGGTTTTACTCCGACGAGAAAAAACATCGCCAGAGCTAAAAATAGAAAAATCTTTAAACGATAACTCCTAAACCATTGAGCTAATTTCATTCAAACTTCATGGGAATGTTGCTTAGGTAACCCTCTACCAAAATAGCTGAAACAGTTCACCTTTGATGACTAAAATGGTCGCCAGATCTAAAGATAGAAATGTCCAACAATTTGCTTTATATGCCAACTCCACCTCAACCCTTGTGCCAATTTCAATCAATCTTCATAGAAATATTGCTTAGGTGAGCCAATACCAAAAAGCAAAACTCGTTCCGCTCTGATGAACAAACTGTCCACCAGAGCTAAATATAGAAAAAAAAATAAACAGCTACTCCTCCCATACCCTTGGGCAAATTTTATTTAAACTTCATGGAAATGTTGCTTATATGACCCTTTCCCAAATTCGCTACAATTGTTTGGCTTGGATGAATAAAATAGCCACCAGAGCTAAAATAGAAAATCATCAACCATTTGTTTTAGATGCCAACTCCTACTAAATATGTTCTGGAAAGGGTTATCCTTTGGAAGCAAGGACGTCACCACAGAACTGTACAATATGGAGTGTACATGTTTTCTGTGCCAGACTAACTAGTTTCGGCCAATTAGGCCTCATCAGTGACCCTAAAATATTTTCAAAATTCAACAATGGAATCAATGATCCCAAAGGACAAGAAAATATAAACGACACTATAATGCAGGGCAGGGAGACTTTTTGCGTCCGCCACACATTCCCAGACACCAGCTGTAGAGATGTTAAATATGTTCTAGAAAGGGTTATCCTTTTGAAGCAAGGAATATACCACAGAACTGTAAAATACTGAGTGTACATGTTGGAAACCTTTGGGCCAATTTCAATCAAAGTTCATAAGAACGTTGCTTAGGTGACCGTCTACCAAAATAACTAATTCCTTTGGCTCGGATGAACAAAATAGCCGCCAGAGCTAAAAACAGAAAAAGGTGAATAATTTGAATCAAATGCCAACTCATCCTAAACCCTTCGGCCAATTTAATTTAAACTTCACAGGAATGTTGCTATGAGGTCACCCTCTACCGAATTAGCTCAAATTGTTCGGCTCTTGATCGGCACAACTTTCAGAAGCTATTGGACATCTTTGAAAGCAGGTGAGCGATTCAGGGCCATGTTGGCTCTCTTGTTAGTTGGGTTTGGATTATCTCAGTCACCACTTGTTTGGAAAAGAGCTTCTGAGTCAGTTTTCCAGTGGTCTGTTTTATCATCACGAAAACACGCCAATATAATTTTGACACCCATGAACCCCAAGGTTATACAGTAAAACTGGGGTTTCCGGGTGAATACCTTATTTTTCTTATTTCTGCTCTAAATATAGATTGTGGGTACTCGTTAGAACCGCCTCATCGAGGTGGTTCTAACGAGTACCCACAATCTATATTTTGAGCAGAAATAAGAAAATGCTCTAAAATATAGAATGTGGGTACTCGTAAGAACCGCCTCATCAAGGCGGTTCTAACGAGTACCCACAATCTATATTTTGAGCAGAAATAAGAAGAATATCACAATTTTTCATCATAAAATTTTCATTTTTGCGGCGATAAAGGTGGCAATGTAGTTGTATAGGCGTGTTTGCGTAATGTTAATGTCGTCACTCCATGTTTCGACTTCTTTCCCGCGTGATAACCGGGGGTATACCTTATTTTTCTTATTTCTGCTCTAAAATATAGATTGTAGGTACTCGTTAGAACAGCCTCATCGAGGCGGTTCTAACGAGTACCCACAATCTATATTTTGAGCAGAAATAAGAAAAATATCACAATTTTTCATCATAAAATTTTCATTTTTTCCGCGATAAAGGGTGCAATGTATTTGTATAGGCGTGTTTGCGTAATGTTAATGTCGTCACTCCATGTTTCGACTTCTTTCCCGCGTGATATTGTGGGGAGGATTTGGGACCCGATCGTATCAGTTCCTGATCGTTTCTCTTTTTCAATTATTATGCAACGTTGACTCAACGTTATATCAGCGTTGATTAAACCAATGCTTTGTTTGTTTGTTTGATTGGAGGTTTAACGTCCCCGTCAACACTGTAAAGGTCATTTTGGAGACGTTGCTTCCAATTTTGTGGGACTTTTACCCGACACCGAGATGAAATGACAGCTCATGGCTCTTCCGCCCAGTGAATCCAATAGGGTTTATAACCACGGACGGGCCGACCTCGCACCGCTTTGCCTGGGCAGGCTTAGATCCTCAAAGCGGTATACCAGTACTCGTGTGCGGGTCGGTTTCAGCTCTGCGTGGAAGCATCATGCAGCCTATATATTTCTTCAAGCCCCGATGGGCAGGGGCCGACCGCAAACTGTGCTTGATAAAATGATCAAATGATTGAGAGCACTGGTGGTTCGATTGTAGCCTCGGAAAATAGAACTGGAAAGCAATTGATCACGCCTATATAATTTTGGCCCCCCTTGAACCCTTAGTTCATACAGAAAAACTTGGATTTACAGGGGGGCCTGGGTGGGGGGGAATCTTATTTTGCTGATTTCTGTTCAAAATATTGATTGTGGCTACTTGCTAGAACCGCTTCATCATCGAGGCGGTTCTAACGAGTACCCACAATATATATTTTGAGCAGAAATAAGTAAAATACCATGCTCAAAATATAGATTGTGGGTACTCGTTAGAACCGCCTCATCGATGCGGTTCTAACGGGTAGCCACAATCTATATTTGGAGCAGAAATAAGAAAATACAAAAATATATATTTTGGGTTCTCGTTAGAACCGCCTCATGGCGGTTCTAACGAGTACCCACAACCTAAATTTTGAGCAGAAATAGATTGTGAATACTCGTTAGAACCGCCTAGGCGGTTGGTTCTAACGAGAATCTACAATCTATATTTTGAGCAGAAATAAGACATTTTATTATTATTTCTGCTCAAAATATAGATTGTGGGTACTTGTTAGTTCTAACGAGTACCCATAATCTATATTTTGAGCAGAAATTATATTTTGAAAAATATCACAAATTGTCATCTTAAACCTTATCTTGCTGTTCACGACAACCCCTATCTTTGCAAACAGTGTAGATCCTTCTGAAGAAGCCATCTGATCAGGATCTACACTGTTTGGCATTCAGTTCATGTATTTGTAGCAATAAATTGCATCAAGTAATTTGATTGGTTGATAGACAGAAATGGATGTGGCTTAAATGAATATTCAGCAAGATACATGTAAGGGTTAAAAAATCCGTTTATACGCGTTAAAGTTTACAATGCGTTTGTCTGGCGTGTGTTCGTAATGTTATCTGCTTTGCTTAATCCTTACATTCATGTACATTACGGAAAAATGGAAAACCCTGATCAGATGTCTCGTTGCCATCACATAAAACGCCTTTATAATTTCGACCCCCTTGAACCCCACTTTTATATAGTAAATTGTTTTTTTGTTTGATTTGAGGTTTAATGTCCCCGTCAACACTGTAAAGGTCATTTTGGAGACGTTGCTTCCAATTTTGTGGGACTTTTACCCGAAATTGAGATGAAATGACATCTCAAGCCCTGTCGCCCAATGAAACCAATAGGGTTTATTTCCATGGACGGTCCGCCTCGCACCGCGGTTCCTGGACAGGCTTAGATCCTCTAAGCGGTTTACCAGTACTAGTGTACGGGCCGGATTCAGCCCTGCGTGGAAGCATCATGCAGCCCATATATTTCTTCAAGCCCCTATGTTCTATAGTAAAACTGGGGTTTCCGGGGGTCTACCTTATTTTTCTTATTTTTGCTCTAAAATATAGATTGTGGGTACTCGTTAGAACCGCCGCCTCGATGAGGCGGTTCCAAAGAGTGCCCACAATCTATATTTTGAGTAGAAATAAGAAAAATATCACAATTTTTCATCTTAAATTTTTCACTTTTTCGGCGATAAAGGTGGCAATGTATTTGTATAGGCGTGTTTGCGTAATGTATCCCAGTGCACGAGTTCAGAGCAAATTGTACATATAACTAACCCTTTCTACACAGCATTCAAAACGAGAAACAGGAGGCTAATGGTTTATACAATTATACAGGCATGGCGCCCATCTTGGTCGTGTGACAAAAATCCAACGAATAACTTCTCATTGCCTCATTTCATGTAATTCGACATCAATCAGCACAGCAGGTTTAGCGGAGAAGATAAAATACTGAATCTGAGCCATCCAAGACAAAGGTCAAGAATGACCTTAACCTTTGGAATTGATTTACTTCCATTCAGTTGATTGCAAAAAATATTTTTGATGCGATTTGCTACCATGCAATCAGTAAAATCCACTGTCTTGCCTTTTTTCATACAAATGTCTGACTGACCAAATTTGACCTGGACATAAAACAGATCAGGGTCAACCAAATATAAATAATTGAACAAATTTGATAGAGTCCGAGTCCCCGATGCTGCAAAAACCAAATTTCAAGGTCATCAGACATTTTGTTCCTGAGAAGAAAATGTTTTTACCATATATGAGCATGGCGGGCATATTGGTCATGCGCCCCAGTCCTTACGAAAAACTTTCATTTCCCCTGCCCATAGAGGCTCCAAATGGAATTTGGTTTCACTTCCATTCAGCTGACTGCAATTATCATTACTGATGCCACATGCTACAAGGCAATCAGAAATATCTACTGGTTTGCTTTTTTATATACAAATGTCTAAGTGACGAAATTTGACCTTGACATAAAAAGGTCAAGGTCAACCAAGGTCATCATTTGAAATAAACTTGAAAGATTCCCGATGCTGCATACCAAGCCTCAAGGTCATCGGATATTTCGTTCTTGAGAAGATTTTTAAAGAGGGGGATGGCGGACATATTAGTCCTGTGACCCAGTCCTTCCGATCAATCTTTCGTCACCCACTTCCAATAGAGACTCCACATGTAATTTGGTTTCAACCAATCCAACAGCTTAAGTGAAGAATACAATAAAGATACTGAATCTGAGGCATCCAGGACAAAGGTCAGTAAATGGCCTTGACCTTTGGAATTGATAAATGTCTATTCAGCTGATTGCAAATATCATTTCTGATGCCTAAAGCTACCATGCAATCAGAAGATAATCCACTGTTTTGCCTTTTTTCCACACGAATGTCTCAGTGACCGTAAAAAAGATCAAGGCCAATCAAAGGCCATCATTTGAACAAACTTGGTAGGGCCCGAGTGATGCTGCCATCACGCTAACAAGTCCGTGAAATGAACACCCCATCACACCCCACTATATATAGATAAAACTGGGGTTTAGGGGGAATACATTGTTTTTTTTTTCTTATATCTGCTCCGAGACATAGATTGTGGGTACTCGTTAAACCGCCTCAATGAGATACACATAGATAAAGATACACATAGATAAAGATGCACATAGATAAAGATGCACATAGATAAAGATTCTTCCTTTACAAAATTTATGAATGAAGTTGCGGATGAATACGACGGCAAGTTAATAAGTAACCAGCCTTTCAAATTTCACAGTGACCGAGACAACCAAGATCATTACGATAACAAACCCGTGCGACTTAGTGCATTTTTTCGCATCTCCAAAATGGCTACTTTTCATACGAAAATCGATGATATTTTCCTTATTTATAAAGCAAACATAGGTTGTAGGTGCTCGTTAGAACCGCCTCATTGAGGCGGTTCTAACGAGTACCCACAACCTATGTTTAGGAGCAGAAATAAGGAAAATAATGTAGACCCCCGTAAACCCTTGTTTTCTCTATATAATGTGGGGTGTAAGGGGGTGTTTATTTCACGGACTTGTTCACGTGATGATTTTCATGCCTTGTTTCAATACATGTTTTCTGCCTGACAGCAAAATTGCATTCTTATCGTAACATTCACTCATAAGATATTGTACGTCAAACATGGATAGCGATGCGAAAGCAAGCGTTTTGTCAAATGTTGAGAACCGTGCCGTAATTCGTTACTTGTGGTCATGGAACACATTGCGAGTTGACCAGTGTTTATGGGTCTTCTGCAACATCGTATGCACAAGCTAAACTCAAAGGAAGATGATTTTCTTTCACACCTAGTGACTGCAGATGAGATATTGGTCCTTAATTATGAGCCAGAGAATAAATCTCAGTGGGTAGGGCCGGGGTCTCCGAGGCCAAAGAATTCAAAACGCAACCCTTTGCGGGCAAGTTGATGAAATCTGTATTTTGGGACGCTTCTTCAGTTCTGGGCTGATGTCACTCGAACAGCGTTGGTCCAAGTGTATCATTCTAGAGGTCAATTACATCGAAAACGATCTCATCCACAAATAAGTTAGGCTGGCTTTTTACTGACTCGCCCTAGTCTTTCTGATCCGAGTGAAAACCCCATGACGGCCAATTTACCGACAAGACAGTTCACCGATACTTTTTAGAGACAGTTCGCCGACACATTAGTTTATTTGTTTGTTTTGGAGACTAACAGCCCAGTCAACATTATTTTAGGTCATTTTTGAGCCGGTCAGTTTAAATATCCACACTTTTTCTGGTCAGGCTTATAATTAAGCGGTTAACCAGTACAGTGCACATTCTTTCACCAGAAACTGAAAACTGCCCTTCTTGAATCAGCGGATGAGAGAGAATGACCGTAGTAAAGATTTCATGATCAATCTCCACGAAAGCATGTTGCCGACCCCGGCAAGTATCGAACCCGCGTCCTCCTGATCACCAGTCAGACGCGCATCCGATTGAGCTACCGGTTGTGGGCCGACACATTGGAATACAGTTCATCGCATGCAACTTTGATGATAGAGGAACTGCTTGCTATACACGTCTAGTCGAAAACTGTTGCCCTATGTTTAAATGACAAATAATTTTGATAGTTTTAAGACCACTGGTGTTCACTGATGCATTTTATATAAAAGGCAAGAAATAAATCAAACAAGTGAAAACTGATAGTGTACCAAACCTACTTTTGAACTAAATCAACAATGACCCTCATAGTTTCAAAGTACCACAATCGAGTCAATCAGTCCAATGGACTTAAAATAAAATCTATACTATCGTAAATTGCATGGGAATGTTTTACAGTGACTAAACCGTCCCTGTTTTGTGTGCTATAACGATTTATTCTTTGGATGCGAGAATGCGCAATAGAAAATAATACTTCATCGCGTACAAATACCGCGTTTCGGCAAATTAGTCCTTTTCAGCGATCCTCAAATATATTCAAGCCCGATTTAATCTATATTTTTAAGCCTGACTTAAGGGGAATGGGAACACCTTCAGGGGAGGCAACTCCTCCAAATGTTTTTTTTTTGTCTCGCGTGTCAATAGGGGTCAACTCTTGCTCCTGAGTAGCAAATTCTTTCCTTAAATAGCAGACCCATTTTTTCAGTGGGACAGAGCTTATAAAAAATCGAACAGGAAGTCCCGAAAGTAGTCTACCTTTGAAAAATGGCGGAAAAATTTGGCAGGTGTTCCCATTCCCCTTAAACTGTCAAGATGACAGTTTAAGGGGAATGGGAACACCTGCCAAATATAGGGGCTAGGAGTGGGAATCTGAACAGTTTCTGAGACATATGGCATTTTATGAAGTGGAGGGGTGGGGCATGGCCCAAGCACACACTGGGAGACCCCTAGGTTGGTATCACTGCATGTGTCTTTATCATAAGGGACAAGAAAATATATGGTTCAGGGGTGGGGATCTAAATGGTTTCTGAGATATTGGGCCTTTTACAAAGTGGATGGGATGGGGCATGGTCCGGGCAAACCCTGGGGGACCCTAAGGACACCCAAATTGGTGTAACTGAATGCCTCTTATCATAAGAAACAAGAATATATATGGTTTTAGGGTGGGGATCTGAATGGGTTCTGAGATATATCGTCTTTTATGAAGTGGAGGGGAAGGGCATGGCCGCGGGGCACCCCGGAGACCCCTAGGCTGGAATAACAGAATGATACTTATCATAACGAACAAGAATATATATGGTTTAGGGTTTGGGATCTGAACCGTTTCTGAGGGATTAGGCCTTTTATGAAGTGGGAGGGGTGGGGCATAGCCTGGGCACCTCCCAGGGGACCCCCAGGTTGGTGTCACTGATTCCGACTTATCATAAGAAACAAGAATATATATTTTTGGGGTGGGGATCTGAATGGTTTCTGAGATATATCACCTTTTATGAAGTGGAGGGGTGGGGCATGGCCCCGGCGCACACTGGGAGATCCCTAGGTTGGTATCACTGAATGCGTCTAATCATTAGGAACAAGAAAATATATGGTTTAGGGATGGGGGTTTAGGGGCGGGGGTCAAAATATGGCCTTTTATGAAGTGGAGGGGATGGGGCATGGCCCGGCCACATCCCAGGGGACCCCTAGGTTGGTGTCACTAAATGCTTTTTATCATGAGAAACAAGAATATATATGGTTTCAGGGTGGGGATCGGACAGGTTTCTGAGACTCATCGCCTTTTATGAAGTGGAGGGGTGGGGCATGGCCCCGGCACACCCCAGCAGACCCCTAGGTTGGATTCACTGAATGCGTCTTATCATAAGGAAAACGAATATATATGGTTAAGGGGTGGTGATCTGAATGGTTTCTGAGAATTTGGGCCTTTAATGGGGTGGAGGGGATGGGGCATGGCCCGGGCACATCCCAGAAGATCCCCAGGTTGGTGTTACTGAATGCGTCTTATCATAAGAAAAAAGAATATATGTGGTTTGTAGGTGGGGATCTGAATGGTTTCTGTGATATATCGCCTTTTATGAAGTGGAGGGGTGGGGCATGGCCATGGCGCACCCCGGGAGACCCCTAGGTTTGGATCACTGAATGTGTCTTATCGTAAGGAACAAGAATATATATGTTTCAGGGGTGGGGATCTGAACGGTTTCTTAGATATTCGGCCTTTTACGAAGTGGGTAGGTGGGTGGGGCATGGCCCGGGCAAATCCCGGGGACCCCAGGTTGGCGTCTCTGAATGCGTTTTATCATAAGAAACAAGAAAATATATGGTTTTGGGTGGGGATCTGAATGGTTTCTGAGATAAATCGTCTTTTATGAAGTGGAGGGGTGGGGCATGGCCCCGGCGCACCCCGGAAGACCCCTAGTTTGGGATCACTGAATGCGTCTTATCATAAGAAACAAGAATATATATTGATTTGGGGTGGGGATCTGAACGGTTTCTGATATATTGGCTCTTATATGGAGCGGAGGGGGTGGGGCATGGCCCAGGCACATCCAAGGGGACCCCACGGTTGGTGTCACTGAATGCGTCTTATCATAAGAAACAAGAATATATATGGTTTTGGGGTGGGGATCGGAACGGTTTCTGAGATATTGGGTCTTTTATGAAGTGGAGGGGTAGGTCCAGGCCCGGGCACACCCCGGAGGACCCCCAGGTTGGTGTCACTGAATGCGTCTTATCATAAGAAAAAAGAATATAATATACTTTAGGGGTGGGGATCTGAATGGTTTCTGAGATATATGACCTTTTATGCACTGGATGGCTGGGGCATGGCCCCGGCACACCCTGGGGGACCCCCCCCCCCCCCCAGGTTGGCATTAAAGCATGTGGCGAAAAGAAGTTCACTTAAGGAATATTTCTATAAAAGTTTTGTCAAAATATCTGCAAAGGTTTGGCAGTAAATGCCATTTTTCTATTTTCCCCATTATAAGTCTATGGAAACTCTAAGTTGCCATAGCAACCAAACTAATGAGACGAGTTTCATTGAAAACACAAACTTCTAATCCCCCAGCCCAAGGATGTTACAGATGAAATTTGGGCTGAATCGGCCCAGTGGTTTCAGAGGAGATGTCGTTTGAAAGTGTTGACGCCAGACGACGCAGACGACGGACAACTGCCTATCCTATAAGCTTCCACGGAGCCTTCGGCTCTGGTGAGTTAAAAAAAGCATGTCCCTTCCCGGGTTCCGTAAAGAGGTACAAATTTTAGCGTGACAAGACTTTTCATTTTTTTTTTTTATTATTTTCTTGGGAAGGCAAGTCACGGATACCTTTTGTCATATGGTGTTTGCACTTTACCTAAAACATGGCCGAGTTCAAAACTAAAAGTAAAGTCACGTGTCACTGAATTTTTAAGGGGAATGGGAACACCTGGCAGATTTTCCTGACATTTTTCAAAGGGACACACTTTTTTATGACTTCCCGATCGCTTTGCTATAAGCACTGTCCCACTGAGAAAGGGGTCTACTCTTAAAGGAAAGAATTTGCTCCCCAGGACCAAATTCTTTCCTTTAAGAGTTGACCCCTATTTACATGGGAGACAAAAATACTTTTGCAGTAGTTGCCTCCCCTTAATTTGAATCCCTTAAAGGCTATAACTGGCAATTGAATCACCCATAAAGGAAATTAGGACTTTGAGAGGTATGCATTACTTTCCTTAGAGCCGACCAAATTTAATTTAAAATTTGTCGTCAGTTGCATGACGTCTTATTATTAGTGCATCCGGTTTATGTGCTTCTGTTAATAGCGCAGCTGCATTGCATTAGCAATCCGTTGATCCGCAAATAATGCACTGATAAGCATATATAGTTTACATAAACCACACCTTTTGTGTCTAAAATAATGAGTTACCTTAAGGTCCAAGTTTATTTTATAGAGTGAAGTTCAAACACAGTTGCCGTCTTTGTTCAAATTCTATTGTTACTGATTCTCTTAAGATAATGGCAAAACAGATTATGCAAAATCATCAAGGTATCAAGTGAAGGTATTCATGATTGACCCACTGGCTTTAAATAAAGCACAATTGCTGAATAACAGACACTGGGTTTCCTTACAGTATATACATGTAAAGTTCAACTGCAACGCTATTTTTACTACAAATGACCATTGAAGTACATAAAAAACATTATGATAAAGGTTTTTGTCGGACCTCTGTTTTCATTGAAGATTTACATTCGGCTCACCTGTGGGTAATTGCGAACCGGAAGTGAAAATCCGAGTCACGTGATTTCGAAGCTGTGACGTCAATTGTAGAACGGAAATGCAAATGGCGCATATGTTATAATAGAATACACGTGTTGATTGTTAATTAAAACCTCTCGTTTTCGGAAATATAGTGCGAAAATGCCGACGCGATGTGTTGCGCCGGGTTGTGGCAATACTCCTGCACCGGGTCGCGGTATGTTTACGTTCCCGGAATTGAATAAAGAGTGGAGAGCCCTGCCGCCTAATGAAACCAAAAGGCAGCATTGGACGGTCCGACTTACACCATTTTGCCTGGGCAGGCTAAGTCCTTCTTAGCGGTTTACCAGTACCCGTGTGTTGTCAGTGTCAGGTCTGCGTGGAAGCACCGTGCAGCCCAAACTATTGCTCCAAGCTCCGATGGGCGGGGGCGACGCAAGACGAATTTAGACAAGCCAAGTGCAGACCAGCAGTGACGTCACTGGTTGTTCATTATGAAAACACGCCTAAACAAATGCATTGTTATTTTTCTGCAAAAAAAACGAAGATTTTAAGATGAAAATTTGTGAATGTTTTTCTTATTTCTGCTCAAAATAAAGATTGTGGGTAAACGTTAGAACCGCCTTATGAAGGCGGTTCTAATGAGTACCTACAATCTATATTTTAGAGCAGAAATAGAAAAATGAGGTTTTACTGTATAAAAGCGGGGTTCAATGGGGCAGCTTTATATAGGCGTGTTTTCGTGATGTATATGGCGTAACGCGCACAAAAAAGCAGACGCTTTTGTGTAGTTGTGACGTTTCGTCTTTTACATTATCAGTCGTCGCAAGACCAGTCGAAATAAGACATGTGCGAGTAGTGACTAGTAATATCCAGATTAACTTGCGCACTCGCGCAGCCTGATCAGTCTTATTCACCCATGACAAGATTTGAATTCATCATGAAAACACGCCTATATAATTTTCATCCCCTTGAACCCAACTTTTATATTGTAAAACTGTGGTTTGCAGGGGTAAACCTTATTATGCTCCCAGAAGGGAGAGCATATAGTCGCCGCTTTATCCGTCCGTCCGTCCGTCTGTCCGTAGGTCAAACTCTATATCTCTAGAAGTATTAAAGGTAATTAAGTGAAACTTGATATATCACAGAATGCAAGAACCATAACCCTGTCACCAGTATGTATGGAGTTACTTCCCTTCCTAACTATTTCACCGGAGCATATCTCTGAAAGTATAGAAGGGAATTAAATGAAACTTAATACATTGATAGATGGCCATCAGATGAAGTGCAGAGTGCAAGAACTGTAACTCTATCACAAGTAATTACATACAGAGTTATTTCCCTTTTTAGTTTTTGCTATACTTAGCTTGTCCGGAGCATATCGCTAAAAGTTTTAAAGGTAATTTAGTGAAACATGATACACTGATAGGTGGCTATGAGAGAAATTGCAGAATGCAAGAACCATAAACCTGCCAACAGTATTTACGGAGTTACTTACCTTCTTAAATAGGGCCCCCAAACAGTATTTTGGGGTGCCCTATAGTAATCACCTTGTCAGTCATTTTGTCACATCTAAACCAAAACATTTAACCAGTCAAAACTTCAAAAGTATTATACATACTCTCATGAAACCTCACACTCATACTAACAATCACAAGACCTACATTCTGACAAAGGGGCATACCTATATTGCTTTTGGGTTTGTTTGTAATAATTTCCAGGCCATAACCAAACAACTTAAACTCAGTCACAATTTTAAAAGTATTTTTTCCTACTCTCATGAAACTTCACACACATACTTGCCGTCACAAAACCTACATTCTGGCAAAGGGTCAAAACTATATTGCTTATTGTCACTGAATTATCTCCCTTTTTTTTAAAAAAAAAAAATCTCCTGTTGTTTCATAACCATGGGTAATAGGGCTTTCATATTTCACATGTGTATTCCTTGTGGCATTCTTCATTGAAGATCACTCACTAGGGAACACAGTTTCTTTGTCTTATGGTTTAATATTTGCAGGACCTGGCAGGGAAGGGGCCTTACATTTCTCCTTATTTTTGGAGCCTTCGTTGAAAATCAATAACTAGGGGAATTCTTAGACTTTTCGTTTAAGAGTTACAGCAGGCAGACACTATATTTAGATTGTTTTTATTTCACATCTGGCACTAAGTTCATTGATAAACACATTGTATGCGTGAAACCCCGGCCTGACACCCCTTATATGGCAAATGGACTTGTGCAACATATAGCAAGGGAATTGTCCACTTATATTACATTTTTGCTGCTATTTTAAGTAATTTTGGGGGGAAATAAAAATGATATTTTCATGCAGGGAAAATATTCCTTTCAGGAACGTCATTATGCACTAAGGCACGCCAAAATTGGGACAAATTACGTCACGTCACAACGCTAATTACGTCCGTTTTAGACGTTAGAAAGTCCAAAAACGGCCGTTTTAATAAATGTAATATTAACATTAATACATCTTTGGTTTTGAATACAGGAAATATTTCGCACTCGTTTGTTTACTAGATTTGCAAATATCTCGGGAAAATATTTCTAAAGATGTATTAATCTCTATGTATACAATAGAGATTTCAACACATAGAGTGGATGGATGCTTTTACAGTTACACCCCTTTCAATGTTCAATATTTCAGTAATATCACAAGCCACATTGTTATACCACACTTCAAAGTGAATAGGACCACCATATTTTACTCTTTCACTAACATAACCCTCCTACCACTGCGCATCTTCGGGGAGCCTCCTTCGGTTTCATCGAATTTCTTGTTTTTCTTATTTCTGCTCGAAAATGTAGATTTTGGATTGATGCGGTTCTAACGAGTACCCACAATCTATATTTTAGAGCAATAAATAAGAAATCATCAATATTTTTCATCTTAAAATTTTCATTCGTTTTTTTTTTTTTTTTTTTTTTTTTGTTTTTGTTTTTTTGGCGACAAAGGTTACAATGTATTTGTTTTTGTGTGTTTTCGTAATGTTAAGTATTGTATTGAACCAGTGACTTTTAAGTATACAGAGTATGTCTGTTGAAATATATATTAGATATATATACATATAAAAAGAATATTGGACTATGTGGCAAAACACCTAACAAAATTCTCCAACGTAAGAGGGGTGATCCAGAAGTTCGTGGACACGGTTTATTTAGACAAACTCCTGGTTTTGCTGGTATTACTTGTTCCATGTTTGATACGCTACTATATTATATGTTTGCAAGTACAATTTCAAACTAATCCATTTATAGTATCGTGCTGAAACTGATACATATATACCGAAAGGGGTGCGTTTGCGGTCATGTCAGAATTTCCTTTGTTATTTTGGGAAGCGGTTCGATCAAATTATCAAAAATCGAAAACTCTATCAATTGTTTTGGCACCAAAATACGTACAAGAATTTTGCGACGTCTGCTGACGACAAAAGAAGCATTTCCGACGTCATTGAGGTTGGAACTACTGTTTGGATAAGGATAAATGTAACTCAACCCGCAGAGCGTTTGAGAAAGAAAAATGACGTCAAATGATGATGTGAAAACTAGAACACTGTTAAAATATTGTTTGGGGAAGACACCTATGGAAACTAAAAGCCTGCCGAATACTGCACCAGGGGCTGCAAGCGCGTCCCATTCATTGGTGTTCAAATGGCAGAAGCGATTTTCAGACGGTCCAGAGAGCGTAGAAACTGATTGCAGATGCGGTCGACCAGTGGATATCAGTGATGCAGGATTTGTGGCGTCGGTTCAAAGAAAATTGGACGAGCATAGACATGTTACATTACGACAGCTGTGTAATCTACTAAATTTATTATACGGAACATTAACAGAATTGTCACGGTAACACTTAAAATGCATCGTTTAAGTGCAATCTTGCAAGATTGGTTCCAAGATTGCTATCGGACAGTGAAAAGAAACTTTGAGTTTAGGAATAAACAAAGTTTTTGCGGCGGTGCAGAAGGGGCGATGACGCATTTCCTTACAGGGTTAAAACAGTTGACGAAACATGGCTGTACCATTACGACCCGGAATTGAAACAGCAATCAAGTCAATGGAAATCAAAATCGTCACCTTCATTGAGGATCGAGATTTTTGAACGAAACGTTATACTATCTTGATTTTCGGTTGACTTTTTTATCGTTTATCTAGGATTGATCTACACACATTTACTTGTCCCTACTATTATTTATTTAGCCCAGGCATTGTTTATAAGACTAAATTTAGTTGCTATTTGAACCTAAAATTTACACTTTTACACTCCCGCTAGCGAGAAACTTCACAGCGCACACATAACGTCTCCAAAATGACCTATACAGTGTTGACGGGGAAGTTAAACCTCAAATCAAACAAATAGAGCGCACATGCATTTGTTTCGCATTTGTATCGCGTTAGATTCCCACTCGAGATTCAAGCGTTTCAGATGCCAAGTCATTACAGCTTATCAATTGCTTTTATGAATAACACGAAATTGCGCGTAAATCGCGATTATTGATCAGCCAATCAAACCTGAGTGTCGAAAACGTAGGCAGTGCGCATTCACAGACTACTTCGAGTTTCGAAAGCAACCAATCAATACTACGTTACTATTTCACGTTTTATCGTAACGGTTCTTTTTTATTTCCTTTTTTTATATTTCTTCAATTTTTCCTTGTTTCAGATTGTTTTACGCTTTGACCATAACATACAGTATCTGATCGTTTCCAGTCAGTTACTCATTTACATATGCCTGGAAGTAAAGGGTAAAGTATAGGTACTCCATAATGATTGAAGCTGACTGCCAAAATCCAGGGTGTTTATTCACTAAAAGTTTTATGACATCCAGGAGCAACTTGGGGGTATAAAGATAACTGTTTAAAACAACACCTCATTAGCGTCACTTATTTCAGATGTCCAAAATAATTGAGGTTCTTTCACTCACAGAAGCGGACCATTTTTTAATTAATTATGTTTGTAATTTATATTTATTTTGTTTAATTAACTCGGAGAATCAGGTTGTGTTTTCTTCGAAATTTAATTGGAAAATGCCTGAAGCCTTTGCATATGGTGTAGGCCCTGATAAGATGCCACCTTCTGCTGTATCTGATCTGTGCCTGCACTTTTTTGCCATTTGGCGACAAATGGAATCTTCCACCTTGTTAAAAGAACAAGTCCATTCCAGAATTAAAGAGAATGAGGTTGCGTTTTCTTCAAAATGTACATTTCTGCAAACCAAGTAGGTCCTGATCAGACGTCTACTTCTGCTAGGTCTGATCTGGGTCTGCATTTTTTGCCATTAGGCGTCAAATGGGATCTTCTACCTTGTAAATAGCACAAGACCGTTTCAAAATTTAAGAGCGTGAGGCTGTGTTTTCTTCAGAATTTATTTTGAAAATGTCTAAAGCTGTTTGAAACAATGTAGGCCCCGATCACGCCTTTTTTCTGTTGCGTATGATCTTGATCTGCATATTTTGCTAATTGGAGCCAAATGGTATCTTCCACCTTGTAAATGGCCCCCGCTCATAGTGGCTTGAAGAAATATATGGGCTGCATGATGCTTCTACGCAGAGCTGAATCCGGCCCGCACACTAGTACTGGTAAACCGCTTAGAGGATCTAAGCCTGTCCAGGAACCGCGGTGCGAGGCGGACCGTCCATGCTAATAAACCCTATTGGTTTCATTGTTCGATAGAGCTTGAGATGCCATTTCATCCAAACAATGGGTAAAAATCCAACAAATTGGAAGCAACGTCTCCAAAATGACCTTTACAGTGTTGACGGGGACGTTAAACCACAAATCAAACAAAAACCTTGTAAATAACACACGTCCATTTCAAAATTTAAGAGTGTGAGGTTGTCTCAAACGTTTTCCTCAACATTTCCGAAATAATTCATGTTCTGTCACGCTCAGAAGCGGCCCAATTGTTTCTCTTTTTGTGTGTGTGTGTGTGTGTGTGTGTGTGTGTGTGTGTGTGTGTGTGTGTGTGTGTGTGTGTGTGTGTGCAATTTTCATTTATTTTGTTTAATTATCCCTTTTTAACCAAATGGAATTTTCCATCTTATGCATAACATAATATAGTCCATTTCAAAATGTAGGAGAATCGGATTGTGCTTTCTTCGAAATTTATTTGAGAAATGACTTACCTTTTGCATATAATCTAGGCCCTGACCAGACGCCTACTTCTGCTGTGCCTGATCTGGGTATTTTTTACCAATTGATACCGAAATGAAATTTCCACCTTGTAAATAGAACAAGTACATTCAAAACTGTGTGGTAGTGTGAGGTAGCGTTTTCTCATCATGTGACAAAGTCCGTGAAATGGGTCGTAGGAAAAAAAGTCACAGGAAAAAAGTCACAGAAAAAAAATCAAAGAAAAAAGTTCCAGTTTTTGGTTGGAAAAAATGTACCGGAATGAAAGTCACAGAATTGGTTTTAATCATGTTAAATATTTTTGTTATTTCTAGTCAAAATACAGATTGTGGGTGCTAGTAAGAACCGGTTTGATCAGGTGGTTCTAATAAGTATCCGCAATCTATGTTTTGGAACAAAAATAAGAAAAAATATCGATAGGGTATAACTATATAACACCCCTGTAAATCCCCTCTTTTTTCTTTATAAAAAAAGGATTGAAGGGATTTTCATTGCTGCGGCGGTTGTTTGTTTGTTTGATTTGAGGTTTAACTGTATAGGTCATTTTGGAAACGTTGCTTCCAAATTTGTGGGACTTTTACCCAACATTGAGATGAAATGACATATCAAGCCCTGCCGCCCAATGAAACCAAAAAGGTAGTTTTTTGATTTGTATGTTCTCGGAGATGTTACATTGATGAGTTAGGAAGCCTTCATGCGGACTAAACAAAGTTAGTGTATACCGCGGCAGACGTAAGGGCGGCGAGGATTATGGCCATGTAAAATCGATTGAAGCCCCCCCCCCAGTGGAATTCTTTCCACTGACCGTTCCAAGGCGGTTCTTCTGTGGTGGTTTATTTATGTTGTTGTTTGTTACTTACTGTGTGTATCACTCGTGTCTTTTATTTTGGATGGCCATTTTGTGGGAAAGTAACTGTCCTTATGGCCTTTCTTTGTTTAGGTTTCCATTATGGTCTGATCGCTTCATGTTTGTGTTTCTTTCCGTTTGGTGTCTTTGATGGAAGGAGTAAGTTAATTGTATCGGTTCCTGATCTTTGTTTTACATCTACTTTGTGTCGCTTATACTATTTTATTTTGCATAGCCTATTGGCCATTTTGTGGGAAAGTAACTGTCATTTTGGCTTTCCGCTATTGATGTTTCCATTAGGGTCTGTTGTTTCATGTTTGTGTGAGCTAAAAAGCTTAACCAAAAGGTAAACCGAAAAGGTAAACCAGGACGCGAACGCCCACCCGCCCGCCCGCCCGAACGGACATCGCTATTCTAAAGGACGGAATTTTTCTTTGGAAAAAAAAAAAACGCCCAAAAATGTACAAAACATGCTACCGAAGGCGGTTTTGGAAACAAAATTACCTCCAGCTCAATGTGGGTGTTTTGCAATGATTGACATAATGAGATAGTTAATAATCCCTAGAGTGAGGCAGCAGTATGAGGCAAAGAAAGCAAACACTTAAGAAATGGAATTTATTTTTCTGCTGTTCATGATAGTACGAACGCAGTGGGTTGTGGGCAAAATTAGTGAACCCCGAAGGGGTTCATGTAAACTTTGCTAGTGACTCGCTGTCGTTCATACTTTCATGAAAAGCAGAAAAATTAAGTTTATTGTTTTATAATTACATTCTTTTCCCCTCATCACTGGTCCAAAAATAATGCTGATAGGGCAAACTTTTTAAACTGAAAAACATTTACACGCCATTTTACTACGAATAGAGGAAAAGCGTTGACCTCACCAAAGCCCGTAGAGAACCATGGTTTAGAAAGACGTCACTTTACGTCCCTGAAAATCACTACTTAGGAGGCCTTCACCCCTCTACAAAATGCACGTAATCATTATAATGTGGCCTTCATGCGGACTGATCAAATTATTTGTCCAAAATAAAAAAGACACAAGTAATACACACAGTAAGTAACAAACAACAACAGAAATAAACCGCCACAGAAGAACCGCCTTGGAACGGTCAGTGGAAAGAATTCCACTGGGGGGGGGGGGGGGGGGGGGGCTTAAAACGATTTTACATGGCCATAATCCTCGCCCTTACCTCTGGTGGTATACACTTATTTTGTTTAGTTTGCATGAAGGCTCATCAGTGTAACATCTCCGAGAACATACTAATCAAAAAACTACAGAGATGAAACAAGGTTGAGGACTCGACAGCATACAACAGCAGAATTGCTGGAGCAAAAGAAAACCAACATTTAGACTCCGAGGGGCCCGACCAAAGACGGGGTCAAAATTTCAAAACATAAAAAGGAATATGTTGCAATAGGGAACAAATTGTTTCCATACTGCATCATTTTGAACATGTACGTATTGGCGGCATTTTTAACACGCTGGCTTTTTTATTATTTCTTTCTTCACAAGCATGAGTGAAACTGTTTTGAAAATAACACAAAACGTCCACGATTTCAACAAAAAAATACATTTCACTTTTTCTGAGTCCGGTAAGGAGATACCTACGGCTAATCCCTACCTTCCTAAATTTAGCCACCCGCCTAGCTCAGTGGTTAGTCCATTTGCCCCAGATGCTAAGGGTCCCAGGTTCGATCCCCAGCAGCGATGACAAATTTTCGGCGTCAGAACACGTTCCATTGACATCATTTGCAGGAATGAATGTCATAAAGTGCATCGTCCTTCGAATCTGGACGTTAACTGGAGCCCCCTGTGCAAGAAGAACCTACCCTGTGCAGGTTAAAGAACTCTACCGTAATTACATGGTCACTGCGTACTCTTTCATCCTTCAAAACTGGAGTATATGCAGTATACAACGTCTGTGTCCCCTCTTGGGGTTTAGTTGAAAATGGAAGAAAAATAGCGATAATGCTCATTTGTCACTACTTCGAACGGTTTAAAATTAAACAGCACCGGTCGTTCCGGTCGTTAGTTCATCGATAGAGTAGCCCGGAATCAGCAGAAAAAAACCAAGCTTCGCGACGATTGTTTTCTTGATCTGTTACAGAAAGCGATGTGAAAGTAGCAAAATCTAAATTTAGAGCTGTAAATACATCAAATTGGTCAAGAGAGGTTCATTTTAATGAAAGACATCAGTTGAAAGCGAAAAAAGTTTCCTCCGTAACACTAGTTCGCTTGTCACTGATGGAAACCTGAAAATTTTTGGCACACGTTTATGCCGAATTTTGCGTTGCTGAGTTAAACCATGCGAGAAAAACATGTTTTCTGCAAGTGACAGACAGAGGCGGATTATTGTTGCAAAGTGGACATATTTAACTTGTATAATTCATAATAATCAGTTGAAAAACTGCATTTGCGAAAAAGATACACTGGGTTAAATGAGGTAACCCCCAAAAAATTGAGCCGAAGTTTCCCCCCTTGTCTCTAAAATAGTACCAAAAAAATTGTTTTCATTTTTTAGCTCACCTGTCACGTAGTGACAAGGTGAGCTTTTGGGATCACTTTTTGTCCGTCGTCCGTCGTGCGTCCGTGCGTCCGTGCGTGCGTCCGTGCGTCCGTCCGTAAACTTTTCTTCAAACGACATCTCCTCCTAAACCACTGATCGGATTTTGACCAAACTTCACAGGAATGATCCTTAGGTGGTCCCCTTTCAAAGTTGTTCAAATGGTTCCGGTCCATTGCACATATAGGTCACAGTAGCCAAAAATAGATTTTTTTCACCGAAAACTTAAAAAATCTTCTTTTCTGAAACCGCAAGGCCCAGGTCTTTGATATTTGGTATGAAGCTTCATCTAGTGGACCCCTACCAAGATTGTTCAAATTATAGTGCTGGGGCCAAAAATGCCCCCGCACGCGGGCCCTTTGGTTTTACATGGGCTTATATAGGGGAAAATCTTTAAAAATCTTCTTCTCTGAAAACGCAAGGCCCAGGTCTTTGATATTTGGTATGAAGCTTCATCTAGTGGACCCCTACCAAGATTGTTCAAATTGTAGTGCTGGGGCCAAAAATGCCCCCACACGGGGGCCCTTTGGTTTACATGGGCTTATATAGGGAAAATCTTGAAAAATCTTCTTCTCTGAAACCGCAAGGCCCAGGTCTTTGATATTTGGTATGAAGCTTTATCTAGTGGACCCCTACCAAGATTGTTCAAATTATAGTGCTGGAGCTAAAAATGTCCCCGCACAGGGGCCCTTTGGTTTTACATGGGCTTATATAGGGGAAAATCTTGAAAAATCTTCTTCTCTGAAACCGCAAGGCCCAGGTCTTTGATATTTGGTATGAAGCTTCATCTAGTGGACCCCTACCAAGATTGTTCAAATTATAGTGCTGGGGCCAAAAATGCCCCCGCACCAGGGCCCTTTTGTTTTACATAGGCTTATATAGGGAAAATCTTGAAAAATCTTCTTTTCTGAAACCGCAAGGCCCAGGTCTTTGATATTTGGTATGAAGCTACATCTAGTGGACCCCTACCAAGATTGTTCAAATTATAGTGCTGGGGCCAAAAATGCCCCTGCACCAGGGCCCTTTTGTTTTACATGGCTTATATAGGGAAAATCTTGAAAAATCATCTTCTCTGAAACTGCAAGGCCCAGGTCTTTGATATTTGGTATGAAGCTTCATCTTGTGGACCTCTACCAAGATTGTTCAAATTATAGCCCTGGGGCTAAAAATGCCCCCGCTCTGGGGCCCTTTGGTTTTACATAGACTTATATAGGGAAAATCTTGAAAAATCTTCTTCTCTGAAACCACAAGGCTTAGGTCTTCAATATTTGTTATGAAGCTTCAGCTAGTGGACCTCTATAAAGATTGTTCAAATTATAGCCCTGAGACCAAAAATGCCCCTGCCATGTGGCCATTTGGTTTTACATAGACTTATATAGGGAAAATCTTTAAAAATCATCTTCTCTGAAACACAAGGTTTAGGTCTTTGATATTTGTTATGAAGCTTCAGCTAGTGGACCTCTACCAAGATTGTTAAAATTATAGCCCTGGGGCCAAAAATGCCCCCGCTCCAGGGCCCTTTGGTTTAACATAGACTTATATAGGGAAAATCTTGTTTTACATAGACTTCTATATGCAGGGTAAACCTTTAAAATCTTCTTCTCTGAAACCAGAAAGCCCAGGTCTTTCATATTCGATAAGAAGTTTCATCTTGTGGACCTCTACCAAGATTATTCAAATTATAGCCCTGGGGCCAAAATTGACCCTGCCCGGGGCCCACTTGTTATACATTGGATCAGGTGAGCGAACCAGGGCCCTCTGGGCCCTCTTGTTTTTTTTTTTTCATTTTTTTTCATGATTCAAGCCCCTATGTTTTTATTTATTTATTTTGCCTTTCCTCCGTCCGATTAGGTGTATTTCAATTTTCGACTAAGCCGTTTGAACCCTCTTGAATTGAATCTGGCGAACTCATTACGAAAACACGCCTATACAAACACACTGTTAACTTTAACGCCAAAAAAAATATTTTTTTTCTTATTTCTGCTCAAAATATAGATTGAGCGTACACGTTAGAACCGCCTCATCTAACGAATACCCACAATCTATATTTTAGAGCAGAAATAAGAAAAATACGGTTTACCCCTGTAAACCCCAGTTTTACTGTATAAAAGTTGGGTTCAAGAGGGTCAAAATTACATAGGCGTGTGCTTGAATTAGGCTTTCCCCAGACCCCCACGTTAGTATTTTGATTTAATTTGTATATATAAAATAATCACAAGGTCTCAAATTGCTTCGGCACAGTGATCCAACACAGCAGAATACGAGTATAGTGAAGGAAACAGTGTTATTACGAGTTCGATATACCAGTGCAATTTCGGGGGTTTTCAATACACAGGAAGATAACTTATAAGTGAACCGCTATAGATGTGCGATAGTCAGCTTAGTCGGGGGAAACCAATTCGGATACAGGAGAATACAAATTAAATAAATAAATAAATGTTTCTTCCAGCTAGAAAATACGAGTCAGCTTTTTGGGGACAGGTATCCTGTATGTGGCTTTTATTGAAATAGCCCATGATATGAAGATAAAAAAACACTCAATGATCAATTGAACAGCAATTACATGTACTAGAGCGTGAAAAGTCTACTCATTGCTTTCGAGTTTTATTTATGCCATTTTGATGAAGCCGATACAGTTTCAAACATGAGCGTTGTAAAGAAATGACATCATTCGCCCCGCTGTCAGTACTTTGATTTTTCAAGTTATCAGCCAAGGTCTGACCAGCGCGAGCGCACTAAGAAATAAAAGACAAGCGACATATGACAATTTAGAGAATATTATATTCTATCAAGACAATGCTCCTGTGCATCGAGTAGAACATTCAAGGCTGCCCATGGAAATTCAACTTTGGGGCAGAAATACCGAGTGACACATCCACCTTTACTCACCAGATTTATCGCCACGTGACTTTGCTCTGTTTCCTAGATTCAAGTAGGAACTTAGGGATAGAAGATTCGAGGATTTGGAGAAGCTACACAGGACAACAAGCAGGATTATGTCATCATTTACTAAGCAGTGGTAGGGGGACATTTTTAGCAAATGGGTTGACAGACACGAGAAATGCATTACACTGGTAGGAGAATACTCTGAAAAGTACATAGAATTCAAGAGAAGTTACGTTAAGACAGAAACGTTAGGGACGTCAGATTGACGCTGCGGAGTACGCCTCACAGCCATAGGCCACTCTCTTTGATTATAAAATATGTGATTTTATTGACAGCGTCCTGGTATTCCTTATTTTGGTGCACGAAAGATGCAAAAATGTTACTAGATCTTTTCATCTATTTTGTTATTGGTTTGGTCGCCATGAGGCGGGCAAACCGGGTATAATGACCAGATTGTAACTGTTCCATGGAGGGGCACGTGACGCGATCAACCAATCAGCTTTAACGCTGATGCAATACTATACTGCAATTACAGGAAACAGCCTGTCTGAATAGCGAAACAGACCGAAAAGCAAGCGTTTTAACTCCAACAATAAATATCTTAAGGGAAATGGATTCACCTGGCAGGTGTGGCAGTTAGTCTACCATTTTTGGCTTCCGATTTCGATTGGAAGCCTTTTAGATTGGATTGGTGATACCCCAGTTTATTTCTAACCGTCTTATGGCGTAACTAGGAAAGCCCTACAGATATTTACGCAGTGAAAACGGGTTCAGAATAAACAGGAATGCAGCGCCCGTCGATGTCTATTTATAAAGCGTTTCCAGATATCTATTTATAAAGCGTTTCCAAGAAGTCAAACCAAAGAAAAAACGTTACAGTAGAAACAGGTCCTACTTTCAGTTTCGTCCTTTTGATGTAACCTCATTATTAACCCATAGGTGCCAAACATATTCCACTTTTATGAGCCTGGAGTGGTCATTTTCTAAGCATAGGGATGCCATTTTTTAGGTAAGTTTTACAAAAATGCATGTACGTTGAGCAAACAGTTTAGATCTTGATCAGATGCGGCATCTGATCTGGGTCTACACTGTTTGCCAATGTCTGAAAAAGTGTCGCTAGGCATATATGGGTTAATTCGTCAATGTACTTGATTCGAGTTGGCCTACCCCGTGCAAGATGAAATTATCTTAACTGCCGTATTCGACTGTTGTGACTCGAAACTAACCCTATGGTCTGTATAACCCGTCTTCTGCATTGGGATCATTATAAAACATCAACATGTATGTGCTAAAATCTCATGAACTAGCATTTTCAGTTCATTACGAAAACACGCCTATTCAAATATATACAGAATTTTGCCACCCAAATGAAAATTGCCCGATAAAAAAATTCAAATTTTTGTTCATATTTCTGCTCTAAATATAGATTGTGGGTACTGCTTAGAACCGCCTCGATGACGAGGTTCTAACGACTACCCATTGTCTAGGGGTCAAGATTAGGTAAGCGTGTTTTCGTGATGTGAGAAAATATTCTTTTTTTCTAGTCCAAATATAGATTGTCGGTGCACGGTGTTCTGAACCCCCTATAAAGGAAAATAATGTACCCCTGTACACTCAACTTTCTCTATATAAAGTTGGGTTTATAGGGTTGTTCAGTTCTTATGCGGTAGCCTCAAAGTGCTTCTAGTGCCTGGTTACCTTCGTTGTTCAGTGCACGGACTTGTTGATGTAATGCTTTTCTTTTCTTAAGGATTTGTAAAAGAACAAAACAAAAAACAAAACAAAAAAAAAAAAAAAAACGCCTACAGATTACAAAAGTTAATTCTGTCACTCGAGTCACACTTCTCTCGGAGTCTCAAACTTTTCATGGTCACTCAGAATTTCCAGGACGAGTTTACGAAGAGAATTTGACAGTTGAAATCAGTAAAAAATAGTTTTGCAGAGTCCAGTTACATGTACATGCAGATAGTCTAACTAGCCGATAACTTACTGCGTAAAAAAATTCCGAGTTGTATTTCACGAAGTAAATCAATCAAGTGTGCTTGTTGTAGGGTGATCTCTATGAAAGTGATATGTCATTTTTTCTTCATTTCTATAGCAACATTATTAACCGTTCTTTTATAAGCGGTGGGTGAAGAAAAAAAAAACAGTTTTAAACCATGATTGCAGAACTTGTCTCGATCGTGCCTCGAACTCAGGCGGAAAGAGACCTCATATCCTACAAACATGGTCAATTTTACAAACATGCCATTGTTCATCGCATGTCAAACGAGCAATTTAAAAGCTTAACATGTACATGGACAAATTTTCCACCAGCATAAAACCTGTGCGAGTGAGCAGCTCCCAACATTCAGCCTTCTCTGTTCATAAATGCCGATTTTTTAACCAATACAGTTAGATGCACACCGACGTTGCGGTTTTGCTCCTCGCCGGGTCCGTGAATATGTTTCTACGTAGAATGTCCTCCTTTCAATGGTTTAAGACGGACAGCTAACACTGAAACAGTTTCCGTAAAAGCCTTACCAGAAATATCGTGCTTATTTAGAGCGACAACATCGATGCAATGTCAAGACGTGGCATCGGCTTCATGGGCATGACATGGGTCTTTTTCACAAAGGCGACCAGCACTGGCTTAAACGAGCCTGCGAGTACGTGCAGCCTTACCACAGCCTTTGCTGCCCTCGGATATGTAGAAGAGAAGTTGCGTTTCAGTTGGCTGCGCACATGCATTTGACAAAATATATGCTTATAAGGGAGGTAATACAGAAGAAATGATTAACTTTTTCAGCCCCAAAACCTGGGAAATCGAGTGAAAAAGAATGTGAAAAATATTTTTTTTTTTTTTTTTTTTTTTTTTTTTTGTTTTTTTATATATATACAAGTTGATAACTTTACTTGAAAATAAATTTGTAAACCAGCACAAATGATTGCTTGCAGGTAAACTTCAACAAATGCGGACACCGATGCTAACGCCGACGCCGGGGGTATGGCAATAGCTCCCCCTTACTTTCGAAAGGCGAGCAGATTTTCAACTTTACAAACTAGGGAAAGTAGAAGTAAAACAAAGATCAGGAATCAAGCAATTAACTTACTCCACCCATCAAAGACACCAAAGGGAAAGAAACACAAACATGAAGCGACCAGACCATAATGGAAACCTAAACAAAGGATGGCCATAAGGACAGTTACTTTCCCACAAAATGGCCAAATGGCCATCCAAAATAAAAAGACACAAGTGATACACACAGTGAGTAATAACAAACAACAACATAAATAAACCGCCACAGAAGAACCGCCTTGGAACGGTCAGTGGAAAGAATTCCACTGCGGGGCTTAAATCGATTTTACGTTGCCACAATCCTCGCCCTTACTTCCGTCGCGATTTAGACAAATAATTTGTTCAGTCCGCATGAAGGCCTCCTAACTCATCAGTGCAACATCTCTGTGAACACAAATAATCAAAGAACCACAGAGGTGAGACAACGGTGAGGACTCGACAGCAAAAAAAAAAAAAAAACAACCAAAAAAAAAAAAAAAAAACACTGAAATGCTGGAGCAAAAGAAAACCTACAGTTAGCCTTCTTTTTAAAAGGAAACTTTATTACCGTATTTCGAAACACACCTATACAAATGCATTGTCATTTTTTGGCCAAAGAAAAAGAAATTTTAAAAAGAAACATTGGAATATTTGCCTTTTTTGCTCAAAACATAGATTGCGGGGAGTCGACAGAAACGCCTCGACGAGGCGATTCTATCGAGTACTCACAATCTAGTGTCTCAGAGCATGAATACGGAAATTAATGTATACCCCTGCAAACCTGTGCTTTACTATATGAAAGTGAATATTATATTTTCTTGTCCTTTGGGATCATTGATTCCATTGTGGAATTTTGAAAATATCTGAGGGTCACTGATGAGGCCTAATTGGCCGAAACTAGCTAGTCTGGCCCAGAAAATATGTACACTCCTTATTTTTCAGTTCTGTGGTGTATTCCTTGCTTCCAAAGGATAGCCCTTTTATAGAACATATTAAACTTCACTTCAACTGGTGTATGGGAATGTGTGAAGGCGGTAAAACGTCTCCCTGCCCTACATCATAGTGTAGATTATATTTTCTTGCCCTTTGGGATCATTGATTCCATTGTGGAATTTTGATAATATCTTAGGGTCACTGATGAGGCCTAATTGGCCGAAACTAGCTAGCCTGGCCCAGAAAACATGTGCACACCATATTTTTCAGTTCTGTGGTGTATTCCTTGCTTCCAAAGGATAACCCATTTATAGAACATATTAAAGGGGATCACAATTCTATAGGCATGATTTCGTGATAGAAATACAACTTTAAAGACCTTATGGTTGCTACTCTGTTGGCTCTGCCCAACTGAAAAAGGGGTCTACTCTAAAAGGGGAAGAATTTGCTGCTCAAGGGGTCTACTCTAAAAGGGAAGAATTTGCTCCTAAGAAGCAAATTCTTTCCTTTAAGAGTATGTCCCTTAGACATATCCAAAGAGAAACTACTTTTGCAGGAGTAGCCCCACCCCTTTAAGGCGTATCTATTTCCCTTATGGGGAACTTATAACAGCCGCAGTCATTTTCGCAAATTTTACGTCTTGCAATGCCATTATGGAGTAAGTCCATGGGGCCATGGAAACGAAAAACAACAGATTATAACTATACTACTACTCACAAAGTGTGGCTGGCTGCGGTAGCTGAGTCGGATGCAGTCTGACTGGTGATAAGGAAGACTCGGGTTCGATACCTACCGGGGTCGGCAACATTCTTTCGTGGAGATTGATTATGAAATCTTTTCTATGGTCATTATCTCCCTTCCGCTGATTCAGGAAGGGCAGGGGTCAGTTTTGGGCGACAGAATGTGCACTGAACTGGTAAACCTCTTACGGATGAGCCTGCTCAGGAAAAGCGTGGATAGGTACACTGACAGGCCCAAACATGACCCAAATCAGTATTGACTGGGCCGTTAAATAAAAATAACTTGCAAAGTTTACTTCACACAGATAGGAACAGATTTATATATTCTGAACAGCTTTCGGTACGCTAATAGCTCTAATAATACGTACATGTAAATGTTGGAAAGACAGAGAACGTTATTTTTCCTCATTTATAAAGATCGCTGGGTGTAACGGGCCTCCGTGGCCTAGTGGATAAGAGTGCTGACTCTTAATCATTAGGTCTCTCAACGCTGTAGGTTTGAGCATGGCTCAGGTCACATAATGAGAAGTTCTGCAACGGAAGGTCAGGAGGTTTTTCATCGGGTACTCCAGTTTTCGCTCACCTCTGATTAACGATCGGCTTGATGTGAGTGAAATAATCTTGAAAGGATCGTTAAACGAAACATAAAAAAGATCGCTGGGTGTGTAAAAACATGTTCATGTTTTTGCTACTAGAATTAACGTCAGTGCCAAGGTCGAACCTTCTAACTCTTCCAAATATATAAAACATTTAGGGAGGGAATCAGTCATAACGTTGATGGGTTTCTGTTCAAAAACTTCATGACTAATAAGTGACCTGCCACCAGTTACAGACCGAGTTGTTAAAAGCTTTTTTGGCGCATTCGATGGGAGCTATTGTATCAGATAACCACTCAATACTTGACGTTTTACTAATCAGTTTCTTTTACAATTAAGTTGTGATCCAGAAAGATATACAAAAGGATTGCAAATTTCAGGTTTTTGCGGAGGTACCGCTCAAAGAAACTGTCGAGGTTTAAGATACAGTCTGATTCACAGCACTTTGTCTGGGCAGGCTTAGATCTTCCTAGGTGGTTTAGCAATACTTCAAAGTTCGGTCGGTTTCAGCTCATGCAGTCAAATATATTGCCCCAAGGTCTGATCGGCCCCAGTCCATCGGGAACTGAAGAAATAGATTGGGTTGCATGATGCTTCCACGCAGAGCTGATACCGGCCGCACATGAGTAGTGTTAAATCGCCAAGAAGTTCTAAGCCTGTCCAGGAAAAGTGGCTCTATTCGGACCGTTCATGCATTTCAACCATTTAGTTTCATTGGGCGACAGATTGGAAGCAATGTCTCAAAAAAGACTCATACAGTGTTAACAGGGACATTAACAACAAATGAAATAGATAACCAAGGCCCTATAGAAGGCATGATGACTTAGGAAAAATCTTTCTATATACCCGTTTGAAAAACAACAACAACAACAACAACAACAAAAACGGTCGTATTAAGTAATGCTTTGGCTGGTGTCCATCCGTCCGTTCGTAAACTTTTTTTTCGTTTCCGTATAACTCCTCTATACAGTTTTCATCCGATTAAGCCTAAAATGTGTATGTAGTAAGGCTAAGATGTGAAGATATGCCTTAAGTTTCGAGAATTACTGTCCACCAAATATTAACAGAGTTATGACCTTTGAAAAATTCGGTTTACATTTTCGTATGGTTAAGTTTTGTGCTATACATGTGTAAAACATATGTAAGTTACATTTAGTTTATACTTGCCATGGCGTTAAACAATTAACCACAGATTACTCATCACTACCCACCCCTCCTGATACCAAGGTCACAGACTTTGACATTTTATAAACACGTTTTGTATTAAAAAATAGAAGTGGAGGCAATGATCAGGAATCGTTACAATCAACCCACAGCTCCCATCAGGAACACCAAAGGGAAAGACACACAAACATGAAACAACAGACCCTAATGGAAACACCAACAGCGGAAAGCCAAAAGGACAGTTACTTTCTCATAAAATGGCCAATAGGCTATCCAAAATAAAATAATATAAACGACACAAACAACCATAACAAAAATAAACCACGACAGAAGAACCGCCTTGGAACGGTCAGCGGAAACGAATTCCACTGGGGGGCTTAAATCGATTTTACGTGGCCACAATCCTCGCCCTTACTTCCGTCGCGATTTAGACAAATAATATGCTCAGTCCGCATGAAGGCCTCCAGACTTCAGACAAACCATATCAAAAATATACCTGGACAGAAGAACCGCCTTGGAACTTTTAAAGTTTATTATTTTTATTAAAAAAATGCATTAAGTGGGATAATGATATCAGCTGGCTCAAATCAGAATGTAGACTGACAAGACCAAACCTATTGGATGCTTTTTGAAAGCAGCCAACTTGTTTTATCATATGACGTCGCGTCTGAGAGTGTAATAACGCCATGTAATATTTTCGATAATCCACTAGTGGATTAAATATGCAAATAAGGTAGATACGTCCCGTAACGTTACATGTACGACGTCCTCAATGGCGTCGCGTTTTCTAATGGCGGAAAATGACATTTGTGTAAACAATCGTGAATAAAATGCGTTTTAAATGTCATATGATAAATAGAATCTTGCATTCGTGCCCATATAGTATTGAGTTTATTAAACTCGTTGAGGAAAAGGGATAAAATGCTCGGCAAAGCCTCGCAATTTATCCCTTTTCCTCAACTCGTTTAATAAATTCAATAATACATGATCACTCATTAAAGATCCTCTATTTATTTAACGTGTCCATGAACGTCTGGATCACCCCTCGAAAAAGATGCACAAATGATTCGGAGATTAAATCATTCAAGAGTGCAAATTAGGTGATTCAACTAAGCGCTTTGGCTTTGCGCCTTCATCAGTTTACCGTGATACTCACACAATATTTGAGCCCCGCCAAGCGAATTTATGTCTTCGAGCATTCCGTCATGACAAATTTAAACTGCGCATGGCCAGCCATTCAGAGGGGCCAGGGATATGGATTTCTGTCTGAAGGTTCCTCTTGATTAACTGCTTGTATGAGCGAGCAGCGAAGGTTCTGGCGAGACTGCGAGTACTAGGCGATAGTACCAAAATCGCTTGACGGGGCCCATTTAATGTTACAGTTCAACAAATTTACATTAATAATTTACATTAAGAGTAATATAAGACCCCTTATTTTAGGCCAGTACATTTAGCGGAAATTACCCTTGACCCACAACTAATTCCTTGAGAAATGTTATCAGCAGTTTTAGTATCAGGAAGGTGTCCTGATTAATAGAAAAAAAAGTCCTCAAAAAAAATCCGAGGGGAAAGGGTATTTTTGGGGGGGTGAAAAAATACGAAAAATGAAGAAAATCACAAAAACCAGGAAAAATTAATATTACTGTCGTATGTTAAACAATTAATACTTGACTTCATTAAATCATCTAAAATGAATATTTCTATTTGGGGAAAAATACCAAAAATTCTGATTATAAAAGTTTTCTTTTCATTTACTTTTTTATATATATTTGTGTGTGAAATGTGGAAAAACAAGTATTAGCTTTTACAAAAAGGTTGAGTCTATGCTAAGCACACATCAATTTGTGTGGAGCTAAAATGTGTCAGTAACCATAAAGTGTAAAAAAGTCACAGATATCAAATAAGGATTTCCAAATCTTATCAACAATGTCACATAAAATAAAATTTCCGATTGTTTTCACTACCAATTACAACTAATTGTACTACATGCCTACATTTATGGTTTCTTCATTTCGCATTCTAGTTTAACCTTTCATTTTACATTCTAGGTTTAGGTCATGAAAAAACAATCTGACAAGATTTCCGTCTAGAAAAATGAAAACATTAAGAGTTGGATGTGTGAAGAACTAGATAAGGGCAACTACATGTTAATTTTGCAAGTGTGAGAGCAATCGTGCATATCCATGTGCTAAACTTTAGGCAGCTTTCAGGTAATTGCCGGGTTTCAATATGCAAGTGAGCGTTCTAGTATGACCAGAATTGGGGTGTCCTGGGGTAACCAGATGGAAAATGAAAAGTAGAACCAGTCAACAGAATACCAGTCATGACCTTTCATTAAATGCTTTCGAAGCAAAAGGTATCATTAAGACAGTATACACCGTGGGCGTAGACAATAAAGCAATACACCGTGGGCGTAGACAATAAAGCAGTTGCTTAAAACAAGAAAAAAATAAATCTTAAAATTAAAAAATTAAATCAATACCGGTACGTAACTTCATGAAATCATTAAAAATGACAGTTTCTGTGCGCCAAAATAAATGTTAAGTTATTGGAACACCAAAAGATATTTGTTTGTGTGTGTGTGGCGGGGGGGGGGGGGGGGGGGGGTCAAAATCAAACTTTGGCACATCACGAAAACCTGCCTATATAATTTTGACCCCCACTAACCCACTTTTATATATAAACTAGAAACACTTGAGGTTTAGGGTTTATATATTATTTTTCTGCTCAAAAACAAAGCTTCTGAGATTGTTGATACTCAATAGAACTGCCTCATCTATGTTTTGAGCAGAAATAAGTGAGTGAGTGTGTTTGAAGTTTACGTCCCATCAACAGCAAATGTCATATGCAGTGGTTTCAAAACATTTTGGCATCCAGATTTCAAGGAAAGATAGGAGTGCGATTTTCAATGTTATCTGAAGAAAGCCAAATTTATGAAGCACAGCAGGTAAACGGAAAAATCCCCACTACCCGTCTATTGATGAAACCCCTGCATACGGAGACCGGACCTCGGTTTTAAGACTCATCTGAGAGTCTGGCGAAGTCCTTGGATCGAACCCACGACTCCTGGTTTATGAGGCTAGTAGCTTAACCACTACACCATGGTGGCTTCTTTGAGCAGAAATAAGAAAAATAGTGTACATGTATACCCCCTAAACTCCCCACTGCCCCACCCCACCTAGGCGTAAATGGGTAGCAGTGGTGTAAAAGTCAACTGCCTCTCCCTCGCGCGCGTGAAAACATCCGGAATGAGTGTTCAAGAGCGATTAATTAAGCTTGAGGCTTTCATCGCAATTGAACTAAAATAAATTAGTATAAAACTCCATGAGGAAGGGGTTTCTATCGAATACCCACAATCTATGCTTTTGAGCCGACATTACGAAACACGCCTGAACAAAAACATTGTCAACTTTTCAGCCCAAAAATGGAATTATAAGATTGAAAAATGATGTTTTTCTTATTTCTGCTCAAAACATAGATTGCGGAGCTCGACTTAGAACCGCCTGAACTTGGCGGTTCTACCGCGTACCCACAATCTATGTTTTTGAGCTGAGATAAGAAATTAAATGTTTATCCCTGTAAACCACAGTTTTACTATATAAAAGTGGGGTTCGAGGGGTCAAAATTATATAGGCGTGTTTTTCGATCCCACCCATCAGGGCTTGGAGTAATAGATTGGGCTGCATGATACTTTCGCACAGAACTGATACCGACCGCGCATGAGTACTGTAAAACGGCGAGAATGTCTAAGCCTGCCCAGAAAAGTTGCTGCGAATCAGCCTGTCCATGCATGTAAACCCTTTTGGATTCATGGGGCGTAAGGGATTGAGATGTCATTTCATCTCAATGTCAGGTAAAAGTCACACAAAATTGGAAGCAACGTCTCGTTTTCGTGATGAATAAGAAAAACATCAGAATTTTCTCTGGAACTTTTTTGGGTGATCAAATATTCCAATAGATTTGAATATGCGTGTTTTCGTGATGGTTTTTTATGACCCCAACATTAAAAATGTTGGAGGGGCATATTGCTTCTGGTTCGTCCTTTCGAACTTCCGTTACGCCTTTGATGCATAGCATAACGCAAAAACCGTGCATGATAGGGTTTTGAAATTTCATATATGGATTCTTCATGGAAAATTAGCTAACGCGTATTTTTTTTTCTTATCCGGATTATGCCCCTTCCAAAAGTTATTGCCCTTTGATTTTTTTATATAAAATCTTGTCAGCAAAATATCTCAAAATCTTTTGGCGCTAGAACATTGTAATTTGGTGAATGATGAGTAGATGTCCTGATTAACTTTTGACTAAATTCTGAAAAAATACTTTTTGGCTAATGGCCCTTTGTCACTTTCGGTACATTGTATGCATTGTGATGCATAGCATAATTTTAGAAGCTTGTAAGCTAGGGTTTTGAAATTTTATATATGGTGTGCGGAGCGCAATGCTCCATGCCAGTGAGACATGGCCATTGACAAATCCAAACCTCCCACGTCTACAGCGAAATGACAGGGCAATGATCAGACATATCTGCAATGTCAAGCCACAGGAAACTGTCACCATCAGGTCCAGTGCGTTACTTGAGCGTCTTGGCATTGAGGACCTGGACCTCATCCTGAAAGAGAGAAGGCTTCGCTGGTATGGACATGTGGAACGCTCCAACGGTGCAGTCAAGACGGCCTGTGACATACAGGTAGGTGGAAAGCGGGGGCCAGGAAGGCCCAAGATGACCTGGAAGCAGCTAACAGAAAGAGATTGCAGAGAATGGAAGCTCTCTGCTATCGATCCTCATGATAGACAAGCCTGGAGATCTGGTGTAAGATCTGTCATGCATGCAGCAAGCCAGCTACCTGGAAGGGGGCCCACTTATGTGGACGTTGCCCCTGTACCTGCACGTTAGTAAAAAATCCGTTGATGATGATGATGATGATGGATTCTTCATGGAAAATTAGCTGAAAGATATTTTTTCTCATCCGGATTTTGCCCCTTTTAAGGTTGTTTGACTCAACCTTTGTGTTCAATCAGCTCAAAACAGCTATTGTGCGCAATGTTGGGAGACAAAATTTGTAAATCAATTTCAAGGGGGTATCCCGTTTCTTAGTTTTATTTTTCCTGCCTGTTTAAAATTCAGCGGCCAATTGCTATTGCAGTAAGTAGATAGGACAGTGTTGCAATTGTTCTGATTGTGATTTTTGAGTGGTTGCTTCCACAAAGTCACACATAGCTTTCAAAATCTTATGTGCGAATGTTACCAGAATACACCGTATGCACATATTTACGATATTAATTCATTTGATTCTGATGGCACAAATGTACTTCCATACACTAAATTTTTTGTCATGATACAGTGACAAATGAATTTTCCGACCCCCCAAAAAATGTTTATTTTTTGCAACTTGAATATAGATCTTGTTTATCAATAGCATACAAGGAAAATATAAATGTCATGTATTCAAAAAAAAAAAAAAAAAAAGAAAGAAAGAAAAATAAAAATAGAATATAGAAAGCAGCGGGAGCTTGCCTCGTCTGCTTGTGTCCGCTAAACCTTCAACTGGATTTCCTTTTGATTTTGTGGATTCAAACACATATAAATGGATATATTTGGGAAATGCATAGCCTCCGTGCACCATATCTCGAACGATTTTGAGCAAATATTTCCATTTATCAATCAAGAGCAGCTTCTTGTTCTCTTATTAATAATAAATTATAGACTGCAATTTAACAATTTCTGACGTACATTTTGTTTTAATGACGTCATTTGTTTGCGCGTGAGGAGAGCTCGCCTTACAGCCGGTGAAACAGTGTATGGTGCTATTATTCGGCCATTACTTATTTAATGCTTTTTCTGCGGATTAAATCCTAATTTTCTCAGAACTGGCACGGATATTTTTTGAGGACTTTTTTTTTTGGTAATTAATATAACATAGCCCTGTGTTTTGGTGTTTAAAGAGTTTCTCAAGGAATTGTCTTGACCATAAAAATTAAAGTGCCTCGCCTATTGGGCACATAAACTAATGTGTTAGCTAACGACAAAAAGACCCTGATAAGAATACGTTCATAAACATACCGCTACTAAATCGAATCTAAATGATTTGTTTGTCACCGTCAAAACTGCATAGGTCATTTTATAGACGTTGCTTCCATCTTTGTGGGACTTTAACCCGACATTAACATGTAATGACCTCTCAAGCCCTGTTGCGCAATGAAACCAACATGATGGCCCGACTTGCTCCACTTTGCCTCCTCAAAGCTGTTTACCATCACTCATATGCAGTCGGTTTCAGGTCTGCGTGGAAGCATCATGCAGCCCAGTCTATTTCTTCAAGCTCCCGTGTGAGGGGATGGATCCGAACGATTCCAGCTCATTTGAACACAAAGCTAATTTTGAAGAATATTATTTCATACGAAATCATACAAGGTCTATTGGTTTCATTTAGCGGCAGGGCTTGCGGTGATGTTGGGCAAATCTCCCACAACACTGACCCAAATAGTGTTGACGCGGACGTTTAACTTCAACTCAAACAATCAAAAATGACGTCACACTCAAGGTTAAATAACGTTCCATATTAAGACCTACTGCTAAGAAGATTAAAAGGCAATAGTACGAGGGGAGTTTAATAAGTTCGTAAAACTCGGTATTTTTCTATACAATTCAAGATTTCTTTTTCTTTTCTTTTTTTTCCATTTTTGTGCAGTGTAAACTTTTGTCAGTTGAATGATAACAGCCGTTCAGTCAACACATACACTTTTTGTTTGAAATCTTATACGCATATGCAAAAATGAAAAGTCAGAATATTGAGATTGGAGCAATTATAAAGTTCCTCAATAAGGAGGGTGCAAAGGCCCAAGAAATTCATCGGCGCAAGGCTGATGTGTGTGGTGATAGTAGCCAAAAGTACTCCACAGTGGCAAAGTGGTCAGCAGAATTTAAATGAGGGCGAGACTCCTAACTTAGAATATGACCCAAGGCCAAGTCCCCCTGCTCATGTCATCAGCCAGGAGATGATCGACCGTGTTGAGAGACTTGTGCTAAACAGTTGCCGAACTTGCTTCAGAATGAGGTATTTATAATGGAAGTGTTTACACTATAAGCCATGATCATTTAGGCATGTCAAAAGTATCTGCCAGGTGGGTACGCAGAAACCTGAACATGGCAGATCATCAGCAAAGGGTGCAGTCAAGTCAAGAATGTCTGGAAGTGTAGAATGCTAAGCCAGAAGACTTTAAAACTCGTCTTGTAACAGGGGAGGAAACTTGGCTTCACCACTGGAACCCAGATACTAAAAAAGAGTCCATGCAATGGAAGCGCACTGACTCACCCCCACCGAAGAAATTTCGTACCCAACCATCAGTCGGCAAGTTAATGGCCACGGTGTTTTGGGACTATATTGATATATTACTAGCCTGCTGATACTTCAATTATAGAAGAATACTATGCCAATGTCATTTAACAATTAAAGGTATCTGTTTGATTCCAGGTTTAACGTCTTCGTCAACACTGCAAAGGTTGCTATTAAAGAAAAATATAGGGGAAAGCTAGCTGCTGGTGTCCTTCTTTTGCATGATAATGCCCCTGAACACAGGTCCAGAGTTGCACAAGCGGCTTTTCGTGAGTGCAAGTTCGAGCAGTTAAATCACCAGCCATACAGTCCAGACCCGGCCCCAAGTGATTATTATCTGTTTAGAAATTTGAAGTCCCTCTCGCAAGGAACGAGGTTTCGGGACAATGATGAGCTCAAGGCTGCTACAGAGGCTTGGTTTGAGGACCAAATGGACGACTGTCATTTCAAAGGCATAGATTGCTCAAAAGAAAAGTGGGCCAAATGCATTGAAGTAAAGGGGGATTATATTACAAAAATGTTGAAACCATCTTCCAATCTGTGAGTTAAACCAAGAGTTCTTAGAAGTTATGGAACTTCCCTCGTATCAATGGCAATACTTAGAACTTGATTCCGTATTTACCTTGCAACCAAATGTAAATTTAACTTTTGATATTTGTATCTGCCCCACACAGAGGTACATGTACCATATGCAGTCATGTGCAATGTTTTTATTTAGTCCAGAGAAGACTCTTGATTTAGTAGCGCTTGGCTACAGGTGGTCTTTGTAGATTTGTAGAAATGGGGAAGACTTTTGTTTTTGTGGTTTCTGTGCTACAGGAGGTCATATTATTTGTCTTAATCGCGACGGAAGTAAGGGCGAGGATTGTGGCCACGTAAAATTGTTTTAAGCCCCCACCCCCACCCCAGTGGAATTCGTTTCCGCTGACCATTCAAAGGCGGTTCTTCTGTCGCGGTTTATTTTTGTTATGGTTTGTCTTTGGGTGTTTGTGTCGCTTATATTATTTAATTTTGGATAGTCATTTGGTCCTTTTGTGGGAAAGTAACTGTCCGTTTCGCGTTCGGCTGCTGGTGTTTCCGTAAGGGTCTGTTGCTTCATGTTTGTGTTTTCTTCCCTTTCGTGTCTCTGGTGGGAGCTGTGGGTTAATTGGATCGATTCCTGATCATTGCCTCTACTTCTATTTTGTAGATTTGTAGAACTTTTATTAATTTAACAATTACACTGGTCTTTACAGAGAATGTCAGAGATACACAAACCATATTTTGTTCAGTGCAGTACATGTATTAGGGAAGACTTTCGCTTCAGTTTTTTTCCAGCTCACCAGAGCCGAAGGCTCCAGGAAAGCTTTTAGGATAGGCAGTTGTCCGTCGTCGCCCTCGTCGTCTGCGTCATCGTCGTCGTGTGGCGTCAACACTTTCTAACAACACTTATTCTGAAGCCACTGGGCCGATTCAGCCAAAATTTAATCTGTAGCATCCTTGGGCTGAGGGATTCAAAGTTTGTGTTTATTTATTTATTTTTTATTTAATATTTTTATGCTCATTAGTTTGGTTGGTATGTCAACTTAGAGTTTCCATAGACTTATAACGGGGAAAGTAGAAACTTTTCATTAATGCAAATATATTGACGGGGAAATATTAAACTTAAGCGCCGCGGAAGCTCACTAAATGTGTGTTGTTCTATCAGGACAATGCTCGTGTTCACAAGCCTGTCATTGCTATGGCTGCTATTCATGATTATGGCTTTAAATTGATTGAGCATCCGCCTTATTCACCTGATCTCGTTCCATCAGACTTTCATCTATTTCCAAAACTGAAAAAGCTATTTCAAGCACCCGCTTTCAACCCGATGGTGACGTCATATATGCAGTGGATGACTTTCTGAACAACCAAGAAAATGAGTTCTATAAAAGATGCATTGATGCCCTTTAACAATGCTGGCAAAAGAGTATAGATACTGAAGGTGATTTTGTTGGAAAATAGTTCAATATATCCGACAAAATTGAAATCTTTCAATAACGTATGACGGCCCCGCCCATCGGGGCTTGAAGAAATAGATAGGCTGCATGATGCTTCCACACAGATTTGAAACCGACCAACGAGTACTGGTAAAGTAGAAGTAAAACAAAGATCAGGAATCGATACAATTAACTTACTCCACCCATCAAAGACACCAAAGGGAAAGAAACACAAACATGAAGTGACCAGACCATAATGGAAACCAAAACAAAGGAAGGCCATAAGGACAGTTACTTCCCCACAAAATGATCAAAAATAAAAAGACACAAGTGATACCCACAGTAAGTAACAAACAACAACATAAATAAACCGCCACAGAAGAACCGCCTTGGAACGGTCAGTGGAAAGAATTCCACTGGGGTCTTAAATCGATTTTACATGGCTATAATCCTCGCCCTTACATCTGTCGCGGTATACAATAATTTTGTTTAGTCCGCATAAAGGCTTCCTAACTTATCAGTGTAAAATCTTAGAACCATCATCTTGTAACCGCTTAGAGGATATAAGCCTTGCCAGGCAAAGCGCTGCGAGTCGGCCCGTCCATGCTTATATACCCTATTGGTTTCATTGGGCGGCAGGGCTTCAGATGTCATTTTATCTCAGTGTCGGGTAAAAGTCCCACAAAATTTGAAGCAACGTCTCCAAAATAACCTTTACAGTGTTGACGGGGACGTTAAACCTCAAATCAAACAAACAAACAAAATCAATTACGTGTGATACAAGTGACATTTGGAACCGCTCAAGACTTGTCTTTTAAAAATATGGACGACGCCGACGGACGACAGGTATCAACCAACCCCTATATGTAGAACTAGTTTATTGTGGATGCATATAACAGGTGCTATTTACAGATAATATTTTCGTCCTACTTATTATGCAAGGTCAGTATTAAAGGTACACAGCATTTTAAATGCTTTCAAAGTAGTCATTCATGCAGAATTTTAAGTGATCGTCTCTGAGCTCTCAAGACGTCAGCCACAACGATTTTCGTCTTCTTTACTTTTAATAGCACTGTAATAACAGTTGCAAACTCTGTGAACCTACACCAGACTGCTCCTCTAGAATCAGTCTGATCAGGATCAACAGCTTTTGTGTGTAAGCACAAATATTTTCTTTAATGAAAGACAGTGCAACAGACGAGAGGTGCAGTATTTTTATGCGTCTTAAGAATTAAGGTCACTCAGTATGCAAAATAATAATCCCTGGATGGATCGTCGTACTCAGTAGCGGTAAAATTGTATAAAATGAAGTAATCTTCCATTTTAAGTGGATATTTTACAAAAGTGAACATAAGTCAGAGATTGAATCGTAAGTCTTGATTTTAATTTAAACGACACATAATTAAGCCAAATACTTATTAATCTCCCCGATGTTTCTGTCTAATACTACGTAATGCGTTTGCGGATTTACATGTAACAGGTCGACCGTGTGGCTCGGTAGCTCAGTTGGTAGAATGCTTGCACGGTATGCAAAAGGCCCTTGATGCGAATCCCGGTCGAGCCATGTTCTTTTTCCACCCTGTGACATTTGGGGGCCAGTGTTGGTCCAGCACCGTGTCTGAGAGCATGAAATAGTATGATAAAAAGTCTTGCAGCCGAACTGGATAGGCTTAGAGATTCGGGACGAATCTCATTAGGCAGGGGGAAAATGTAACAGGTCGATCGTGTGGCTCGGTAGCTCAGTCGGTATAGTGTTCGCGCGGTATGCGAAAGGCCCTGGGTTCGAGTCCCGGTCGAGTCATGTTCTTTTTTTCTATTTTTGCTCTCCTCTTTCTTTGCTCATTATCTTCTTGTAACTCTGTAACCGGAAGCCCGTAAAAAGGTAATAACATATTCCGGTGCAGCAACCTTGATTTTGAGCTGCTATTCTCTTCCTTTACATGGTACACCGCCGGTGAGTATATCAGGCATGGGTTGGCTTGTCACAATATGTGTATTGGTCTCCTCAATATCTGCTAGTTTGTGTTTTCCTTTAATGCCAACCTTCTTTACCAGAACACGGTCTCCGGGTACCAGACCTGAGTACTTTACATGCTGGTCATAATACTTCTTATATTTCTTGCCTTTCTTTCTTGCCTCGTCACCGGCTCTTTCGTATGCCGTTTTTAATCTTTGCTGGAGTTTATCAACATAGTCTTGATGACTCTTTCTCTCTTCGGTTGAACTTATACCCAAGAAGGCATCGATGGCGAGCCTTCGGTGGCGCCCAAACATCAGAAAGAATGGGAAAATACCCGTACTCTCATGGACCGCAGCGTTGTCAGCATAGGTGAGTGTCGGTACGGGTGAGTTCAAGTCACTCTTCTGTACCCAGCATGTTTAACAACGTCTGGTTAACCCGCTCGACCTTCCCATTGCCCATGGGATGATATGGGGTCGTCCTGGTCTTGTTTATCCTAACCAGCTTGCTTAACTTGCGGATTACTTTGGATTCAAAGTTCGCCCCTTTATCACTGTGAAGCTTAGCCGCCGGAAAACGTAATGCAAGAAAAAGTTTTCAAACAACGCTTTAGCTGTCGTCTGTGCATTTTGTTTCCGTGTAGGCACGGCTTGGGCAAATCGGCTGAAATGATCAGTGATTATCAGGATATTTTCGAATCCCCCATTAGACGTTTCCAGAGATAAATAGTCTATACAGACCGGTTCCATCGGTGCTGATGATGTGATATTGACGAGGCTGGCGGCCTTCGATGTTGCAGTCTTCCTGCGAATACAGCGCCAACAATTGCGTTCTTTCTCAGCCACAAACTGGTTCATACTTGGGAAGTAAAACCGATTTCTGATTAAAGATATAGTTCTGTCCCTTCCTTGATGTTCCAAATCATCATGGTATGCCTGGAATACTATATCTTTAAGGGAGTCTGATAACAACAACCGGTCATGCTTCTCACTAACGAGTACCCACGATCTATATTTTATAGCAGAAATACGAAAAATAAAGTATATTCCCGGAAACCCAAGTTTTACTATATAAAAGTGGGGTTCAAGGGGGTCAAACTTATGTAGGTGTGTTTTCGAGATGAGACATAGGTAATCTAATTTTCCATGATGTTAAGAATTCAATTCACCAAAACCACTGCGAACACAAATCCATAATGGCGGCAAATAACATGTCATGACGTTATTTCACGAAAATGAATATGATGTCATCACAAATTTTGAATGGGGACAACACTATACAGCATAAGACCAAATGCCACGTGAACAAACACCGTCTATTTGAGACATTTGAAGGGTAAGCCATGTTTAACCCTTATCTTGCTGAATATTCAGTTTAGCCACACCCATTTCTGACTTTGAACCAATCAGATTACTTGATGTAATTTACGAGGACTGTTCAAATATGAATGCACCTAAGCATTCGATGAAAAATTTATTTTGTCCCCTCAAAGTATTCCCCTTTAACAGATATACAAACTTTCAGTCTTCTGATCCAATCATTGAATGCATTTTGGTAGTCTTTTCGAGGTATACTATGAAGGCACTGGAATATTGCAGAACCGAGGTGTTTGCGCTGTACAAATTTTCGACCAGAAAGGTATTTTTTCAGCCTCGGGAACAAAATAAAGTCACACGGGGCAAGGTCAGGGGAATACAGTGGGGGGGGGGGGGGGGGGGGGTGAGGGAGTTCAACAACCTTTTCCTGCTTCAGATAGTATTGCACATTGAACGCCTTGTGCGATGACGCATTGTCATGTAGCAATCTGACATAGGCCAAACCAGTTGCGGGTCTTCGTTCTTTGAAATATTTCTTCAATTTTCGAAGAACTTTATTCTTGTAAAACTTCGCATTTTACAGATTTGCCTTTAGGCACAGCAACCTGAATAGCAGGGCCCTGATTTGAAAAGAATATGGCATACATTACCTTCTTGACGCTGACGGTCCGCTTTGCAATGCATGGTCTTTTGCAATACTTTGTTGCCCATATTTTGTTCTGAATCTTTCGTTTTGGCTCAAAAAAGTGAACCCATGTCTCGTCACCTGTGGCGACATTAGCAAAAGGCCGTGCATTGTAATTTGGAAACTTTTTAAGCAAATTCTTGGCGCACTAAACGCGTGTCTTTTTTCTGCTCATCTGTCAACAGATGGGGAATCCATCTAGCACAGTTATTTCTCATTTTCGAATCCCGTTTCAGAATTGTATGAGCTGCTCCTAATGAGATGCCAACCATATTAACTATTTGCCTAGTGGTGTATCGTGCATCGGTAGCAACTATTTCTTTCACTCTAGCAACCATCTTGGCAGATGTTGCTCTTTTCCGCCTACGATCATGTGGTGCATCTTCTGTTGAGCCTAGCCCACAGCTGAATTTCTTACACCAACGAAAAACGGTCGGAAAAGACATTTCATTATGCCCATAAACCGAACATATTTCATCAAAAATGCACCGTATACCAAGAATACAACGATTCTTAATATAGGACCGTATTTCAACGGCGTACTCTGACCTTCTTCCAACCATGTTTTGTATTAGTATAAGAGAGTAGACAGTGTTTATCGAACGATATACATGGCTAAAGTGCACGGATTTTAACAGGTTTGATATCAATGTATAGGTAAAATGTTTTTCTACGCTGTGATATTTATTTCCAGGTGATTTTCGCATTAGAGCATGAGAATACGTTCTACTTGCATTCATATTTGAACAGTCCTCGTATTCCTATAAATTCATAAACTGATGTCAAACAATGTAGATCTTGATCAAGCCATCTGATCTAGATCTACATTGTTTGCAAAGAAAAGGGTTGTCGTGAACAGCAAAGTAAGAGTTAAAAAAAATTAACAAAAATAACGATAAAATTATCAATCGCTTCCGAAACAGAAGCGCAATGATTTTGTGGAACTAATCAAAGCATTGGTTACTCGTTTGTCTCTGAGTGTTTGATTGTTTTTATTGGAGTTTTACGGCCCAGTCAACACTATCTAGGTCATTTTTGAGTCGGACAGTTTACATATCCACACTTTTCATGGGCAGCCTTATACGTAAGCGGTTAACCAGTACAGTGCACGAGTCTCTGATTGTAGTCTGGAAAAGGGTCATTTAACAGCCTTCAGCCTCGTTCTTAAACCAGTGTAGACACTGATCTTACTCCGCTTGTTTTCTGTGGCGTCCATGTTTGCCTATTTCAGTGCATGAGTCCAGTCCAGGTTCAACAAACAACCCTCTTTACACAACATCAGGAAACTACACCTAATGTTTCTGACCCCCTTGAACCCCACTTTTATATATACTCACCGGAAATAGAAACTATACACTCAATTTTGAGTTGTCACTGGCGAAACATTTTAATGAACTTTGAATTTCAATTATATAACGTATCATCACTGGCATGTCTGATTTATCGAATAAATTTTTTAATGATAAGTACGATTTTTCGGGTAGAGCCACAGGTACAAAGCAAGGGTCCAAATCTTGCTGTTAAAGTTTCCATTGAGTCAAACATTTTGTGTCGTGAATGTGATTCCCATTTTTACCAGTTATTACGCATCATCTAACGTTGGAAATATTGTTAACAAAATGAAAATTTTCACAATGGCTGAAATGTTATCGACGTTTAAATATTGGACCAAGCCACCGGAAGTGAGCGAAAAGTATGGCATTTCTGAGTGCGGTTTTTGTTTTTATCAATATTTAAGACACAGCTGAAGACGATTCAAGGCACTTTTTGGTCGATTTTTGGCTTGAAACATTACATTGAAAATTTCGCGGAAAAAAGCAATTTCTGAGATTTCAATAGAATGTTTGCTTCTCGATAATTTTCAGATGTTATGTTATTTTTTTTTATTTCTTGCTTTTCACTTGTTACCTACACGCAAAAATGTTGAAGTCAAAATTCGATTACAAACAGATTTTGTGAAAAGTGCACTTTTCTACATTTTCCCCCAAAACAGTTATTTTGAACACCAGAGTTCTTTAAATTGTTACAGGATTCATGTCGATAGTTTGTCAAATCCTTAATCAGTAACTTTTAACTGAATTATCCACTTGTTTTGTCAGGCGAGACAATTTAAAAACAATTTAAAAGTGTATAGTTTCTATTTCCGGTCAGTATATATAGTAAAACTGGGGCTTACAAGATTACACGTTTTTCTTATTTCTGCTAAATTATAGAGTGTGGGTACCCGTGTCCATGTTTGCCTGTCTCAGCGCATAAGTCCAGTCCAGGTCCATAAAACAACTCTCTTCACGTTACACAACATCACGAAAACATGTCTATATAATTCTGACCCCCCCCCCCCCCCTCCCCCCCCCCTTGACCCCACTTTCATATAGTAAAACTGGGACTTACAAGATTATACAGTTTTCTTATTTCTGCTTAAAACATAGATTGTGGGCAGTCGTTAGACCCGCCTTGTCCATGTTTGCTTATCTCAGCGCATTATTCCAGTCCAGTTCCATTAAACAACTCTCTTTACACAACATCACGAAAACATCCCTTTATTATTCTGACCCCATTAAACCCCACCTTTATATAGTAGAACTGGGGCTTACAAGATTATACATTTTTATTATTTCTGCTAAAAACATAGATTGTGGGTAATCGTTAGACCCGCCATGTCCATTTTGCTTATCTCGGCGCATTAGTCCAGTCCAGGTCCATTAAACAACTCTCTTTATACAACATCACGAAAACACGCCTATATTTTTCTGACCCCCTTGAACCCCACTTTCATAAAGAAAAACTGGGGCATACAATTTTATACATTTTTCTTATTTCTGCTAAAAACATAGATTGGGGTACTGGTTAGTACCACCTTGTCCATGTTTGCTTGTCTCAGCGCATTAGTCCAGTCGAGGTCCATTAAACAACTCTCTTTATACAACACCACGAAAACACGCATATATTATTCTGACCCCCTTGAACCCCACTTTCATATAGTAAAACTGGGGCTTACAGGGGTATACATTTTTTTCTTATTTCTGCTTTTGAGCAGAAAGACAAAAAATATTAGGAATTTTATATGAAAAAAAAATCCTTTTTTTTTAGGTGGTATATATTACCAATAAATTTGAATAGGCGTGTTTTCGTAATGAAGCACCGCTTTAAACGCTTAAAATAACCGTTACTTAGATTTCGTACAATTAAGATTCATTTTTCTGCAGTTCATGGAAGTATGAACGCAGTGGGTCGCGTGCAAAGTAAATGAACCCGAAGGGGTTCATACAAACTTTGCTAGCACTTTCGTTCATACTTTCATGAAGAGCTGTAAAATTAAGTTTATTTTTCAAATTTACATTCTTTGCCCCTTATCACTCGGCGAAAAAATGCCTGTAGGGCATTCTTTTAAATCTGAAAAACATTTACACGCTGTTTTTCTACAAAGAGCGGAGTAGCGTTGACGTCATCAACGCCCATAGAGAACAATAGTTTAGAATGACGTCACTTAACGTCACTGAAAATCATGTGATTCGATGCGTTCATGGGAGTATGAACGCAATTGTTTTCTATAGGTTTACATTAGACTTTACGCTGGAAATGTAAATATATTTACATTTATTTGCACGGTCAGTTTCGCCGTTTCATCGAGGCGGTTCTAACGAGTATCCACAATCTATACTTAAGAGCAGAAATAAGAAAATTAATGTATACCCCTGTAAACAACAGTCTTACTATATAAAAGTGGGTTGCAAGGGGGTCAGAATTATATAAGTGTTTTCGTGATGGTACAGATTTATTTGCACGGTCAGGGACAGTCGCGTGGACAAAAGTTACATACAGTAGAACTTCGATGGCTCGAACACCTTTGGGACCATGAAAATCTGTTCGAGACAGGGGTAGTTCGAGCCACTGACGGATTCCGCCATGAAGCATAACAGCCTTAATTTTGGGACATCTTTTCGGTGTTTTATAACAAAAATGTATGCTGTGTGTACTCATTAGAATCGCCTCGAAGAGGCGATTCTAATGAGTACACACAGCATACATTTACAAGAGAATAGGCAAACAAATTCTTAATTACCCTCCCTTTTTCTTATGTGGAGAAATTCCCTCGGAACTCAAGAACGGGTTCGACTCAGCCATGGTAAACGAGCCATCGGTGTTCGAGCCATCGAAGTTTTAATGTAATTCTGATTCACTTAGTTAATTGGCAATAAACCAAAAAGTTAGAGTTTGTGTTTAATCAATGAAAAGAAAAAAGAAAAAAAAAGAGGCATCATGTGCATGGTTTATCTTGTCAAACTCGTGAAAATTTGGATTTTTTCATCACACTCGATGAAATATTTTTGGTATCCGCCTCCAAAAAGTAGATATCCTCTATATATTTACCCCATTTATGGTCAGCCGAGGAAACTAACTTGTGTTTGAGCAATTCAGAATTGTTGGAGAAAACAGATACAGTTACCCCTAAACTGCAAGACATGCAGTTTCATGAGTATGGATTTAGAAATAATAGCCGTCTTACATACAAAACCTTTGTTTTCTGGATTTTACATCACGAAAACACGCCTATATAATTTTACCCCCCTTGAACCCCAATTTTATATACTCAAACTGGGGTTTACAGGTGTAAACCTTTTTTTCTTACTTCTGCTCTTAAACAGAGATTGTTGGTATTCGTTAGAACCGAGTATACACAATCTATATTTTGAGCAGAAATAGGAAAAATATGACAATTCTTCATGATAAAATTTTCGTTTTGTCGGCGGTAAAGTTTACAGTGTATATATAATAGGCGAGTTTTCATAATGATCTCGATTTGGCTGTATAGTAATTATAATATGAATATCTCGAAGGTTTTAACATGTTTTTGCCTTTTGATCCGGAGAGATATATGTCATTTTGTTTTCAGTCTAATACACAAATAGATACTTTTTTTATAATAATGTTAATAAATAAATACGATGTTTTGCAGCATAATTTATCACCCATTTTCGGAAGGTATATGTTTGATCAATGTAGGGACAACAAGGGCCAGTTGTTCAAAGCATCGTTAGCTTAACGAGCTCGTTAGTGGTCATATTGTTAACTCTTCTAGCAAGTACAATATCGTAAATTTTGGTATTTTTTGCTGAAAAAAAATGTGAGCAGCTTTTGCGTCCGCAAAAGCTGCTCACATTTTTTTTCAGCAAAAATTTCAGCATATGTGCCATATTTAATGATCAAAGTTTTAACGATACGTAACTAACGACGTCGTTAGTTTTGAACAACTGGCCCCAGCTGTTTATAAGAATTAATTGTATACTTTTTGTTATATTTTAAAATTTTTGCAAGTCTCGCTACTTTGGACATCTCCTTCCTGATGCCCGGGACTTCCGTGCAGTGTGGGCCTGTTTGCTGATGTTGGCTCGAGGGGAGACGCCTATTAGTCCTGATGTAGGCGTCTCTTGCCTGTTGCCTCCAGTTGACCTGTCTCATGCTCTGCGTCGGTCGGTGTGTGCTCGGAGGGGGATGTGCTGTGTTTGCCGGGACTGTTCCATTATCCGTTTTGGTTTCAGAACTTTGGGGCTGAGACACACTGATGAAGATTAAATATCAGAAAGGCCTCTGTGTCACTAAATTTGGTATAGTAACGCCTTAAGTATAACCTATAAATAATATCGGATGTATGGCCCTTATAGATGTCCAGCCCACCAAGACTATGCCACACGTCCTTTTGTCTGCTGGTTACCTCTTCATATTTAGCTTGGAACCAGACCCCGCCCCCCCCCCCCATCACGTGGACAAGTCTGTGAAATAAACTCCCCCCACACACACCATAAACCCCACTTTATATAGAGAAAACCGGGGTTTACGTGAGTGTACATTATTCTGCTCCAATATATAGGGTGTGGGTACTCGTTAGAACCGTCTCAATTAGGCGGTTCTAACGAGCACCACAACCTATGTTTGCCATATAAATAAGAAAAATATCAAGGATTTTCATCAGAAAAGTAGCCATTTTGGAGATGTGAAAAATGCACTATGTCACACGGGTGGTGTTATCGTAATGCATCCGGCCCCGGCATGAAAATCCTGTTTTTAAAATTACCGTGTAATGCATTAGGTTGTTGTGTCGAAAATGCTCTAGTATATAAATTTCTTGCTTAAAACGCCGTTTTTTACAGGGGCTGTTGTATAAAAATCCCGAAGAATGTGGTTTCGACTTCTGATTGTACTGCTTGTAGCCGGAGCATTCCATTATTACATGAAACTGAGGTAAAGTCAGGGACATTTCTTTATTTCTCACTACTAAAATAGCCTTTTCATCTAGTGTTTCAGAAGGGGATGCTCCAATCCTTTCCATCACGAAAACACGCCTATATAATTTTGACCCCCCTTGAACCACACTTTTATATAGTAAAACCGGGGTTTATAGCGGTAAACCTTATTTTTCTTATTTCTGAAAAATATCTCAATTTTTCATCTAAAAATCTCCATTCTTTCGGCGATCAAATGTACTATATATTTTTATAGGCTTGTTTTCGTAATGAACGAATTTTTGCTGCAAAACAAGGTTTTATTTATATGTATACAATCTTATCAAAATCTTTGCGGATCGGGAGCACAAATGACCCACGGAAAGACAAAATCTACAATAAGACCAGTACAACCAAGTGAGAACTCTGATCAACCTGCGCATCCCCGCAGTCTGATCAGATTCTTCGTTAATCACGTGAACCTTCTATAAGCTCATTTATCATATGACGTCACGTCTGAGAATGCAATAGCGCTGTGTATTAAATTCAGTAATCCCCAAGTGTTTTACATATGCAAATTAGTTAGATACGCCCCATAACCTTACGAACGGCGTCGCGTTTACTAATGGCGGAATATAACAAATGTGTCAAAAATTATTTTAAATGTCATATGATAAATAGAATCTTGCATTCGTGTTTATGTATTATCAATTTATTAAACACGTTGAGGAAAAGGAAAGCCTCGCATTATATCCCTTTCCCTAATAAACACGTTTAATAAATTCTGTACATGTAACACATTAACACTTTTGTACATAAGTGAACAAGTCCGTGAAATGAATACCCCCTATACCCTACTTTATATAGAGAAAACTGGGGTTTACGGGGATGTACATTAGTTTTCTTATTTCTGCTCCAGGACATAGTTTGTTGGTACTCGTTAGAACCGCCTCAATGCGGCGGTTCTAACGAGCACCCACATCCTATGTTTTGAGCATTTATAAGAAAAATATGAGGGATTTTCATCAGAACAGTAGCCATTTTGAAGATGTGAAAATTCCACAATGTCGCACGGGTGAGTTATCGTAATGGACATCCTCAGAACTACCAGCTAAGACTCTTACCAGACTAGATGAATGCACAGGCTGGTCTGTTTATTTGATTTGGGGTTTAAGGTCCCCGTCAACACTGTATAGGTCATTTTGGAGACGTTGCTTCTAATTCTGTGGTACTATTATCCGACATTGAGATGATACGATATCTCAAGCCCTGTCACCCAATTAAACGAATAGGGTTTATAAGCATAGACGGTCTGACTCACAATGCTTTGCCTGGGCACCAAGAGTTGTGGTTCTTGTACTTGACACACCGGCTTAACCTCATGTACAACTGTAACGAGTACCATCAATATATCTCAAAGCGTATTGGAGATGTGACCATCACAAGGTAGTGATTCTATAATATTAGAAGGGGAGATTACTCAAAGACCATGGCACCCAGAGTTGTGGTTCTTGTGCATAACCAGTACCCGTGTGCAGTCGGTTTCAGCTCTGTGTGGCAGCATCATGTAGCCCATCTATTTCTTCAAGCCCCGACGGGCGGGGGTCTCAACAGGCTGGTTTGACTTTTCCCTTTTCGCACAAGTCCCCTTACGAAAATACACTTATTAAAATACGTGGTTAATTTTATCGCCGAAAAAATGAAGATCTTAAGATGAAATATTGTGATATTTTTCTTATTTCTGCTCAAAATATGTATTGTGGGTACACGTTAGAACCGCCTCACCGAGGCGGTTCTAACGAATGTCCACAATCTAATTTTAGAGCAGAAATAAGAAAAATGAGGTTTACTCCTGTAAAACCAAGTTTTACTACATAAAAGTGGGTTCAAGGGGGTCAAAATTATATAGGCGTGTTTTAATGATGTAATTGCCGGTTTTGTCGTGCACCGGTTCGTATCACAGGGCCAAGCCACAAGCATTTTCGATTCATGTTTTACAAATGCGGATGCGCAACAATTTATTTTGTTTTTAGTTTGGTTTTACGGGATCGTGAAACCAAACAAAAAAAAAAATTGCGCATCGGATCGTAAAAACAAACTAAAAAAATAAATTGTTGCGCATTCGCATTTGTAAAACATGAATTTCAAGATTATTTCACTCATATCGAGCTGATCGTTAACCAGAGGTGGACGAAAACCCGGAGTACCCGGAGAAAAACCACCTGACCTTCCGTTGCAGAACTTGGCGTCTTACATAGGACCTGAGCCAGGCTCGAAACCGCAGCGGTGAGAGACCTAATGATTAAGAGTCAGCGCTCCTATCCAATAGGCCACGGAGGCCCGTCCTTAAGTTGATATGTTCACACGAAGGATTTAAGCTCACCAGAGCCGAATGCTCCGGGGGAGCTTAAAGGACGGCAGCCTCTGTCGTCCGTCGTCGACACTTTCAAACTGGAATATCTTTGCAGCCTGCAAAATTTTATCTTTAGCATGTCTTTTGTTGGGCAGTGCTTGCATGTGCATTTTAAGAAAACTGCTCCGGAACTTCAGTTCCTATAGCAAGTGGTAGGTCCCATAGGCTTACATGTATGAAACACAGTGAATATGAGGGCGTGGGTTGGGATCCCGTAAAGTATACTTAAGCCTACCAGTAATTTTAACTGCCCGTTCCAAAATAGAAGTGAAGGCAACGATCAGGACTCGTTACAATAAACCCACACCTCCTACAAGAGACACCATAGAGAAAGAAACACAACCATTAAATAACTAGACCCTAATAGAAATATCAATAGTGGAAGGCTAAAAGGACAGTTATTTTCCCACAAAATGCCCCATTGGCTAAAAAAACCCCAAAAGATATAAGCGATACACACATTCAAAAAGACGAACTATAACGAAAACCAGTGCTTAAGCTGAAGTGCACGACCCGCCGAATGCTTTTAGCTTTATGAGTGTTACCATATATGGGTATGGCGGCCATTTTGGTCATGTGAACTGGACCTAAAACGGTTCCCCCAATAAATGCGCCTTATCGTAAGGCGCAAAAATACATCTTATACTTTAGTACTGTATACTGAATCGTTTGCGGGATAAAATGCATTCTCACTTTTCCAATACAAAAGCATATGTGTCAAAGTTTGACCTAGGCACAAAGAAGGTCAAGGTAAACCCAGGGTCACCATTTTAGCAATTTATGATGGGCCTACGTCTCAGATGCTATTTATCAAGTTTCGTGGAAATCTGCCCAGTGGTACTGGAGAAGACTATTTTTGAAGGGTTTTTACCATATATGGCTTGGCGGCCATTTTGGTCATGTGACCTGGACCCCATGAGCAAATTTTGGTTTCCCCCATCCCATAGAGGCTCCATATGAAATTTTACTTCAATCGGCCCAACGGTTTCCGATGAGAAGCAGTTCGAAAATTTTCACATTTTCGCCTCGGCGAGGCTATACTAAATGGATTGTAATATGTTGCAAGTTCATTGGTTAGATCTCATTGATATCTATCAGTATGCCAAAAATTGTTTAAACATTCCAAGCGGTTAAGTCACTATCACCAATTTTCACAAACGGGTTACGGACGGACAGACAGACTGACAGAATGACAGAATGACACGGTGATTTTAGGGCACTCTTAGAAAATCAACCGACTTCAGTCGGTCGCTTTTCTGCGGGTCGTGCAATAAACCGCGACAGAAGAACCGCCTTGGAACGGTCAGTGAAAAGTATTTCACTGGGTGGGGGAGGGGGTCTTAAATCGATTTTATGCAGCTGCAATCAATTGCGGTGCTTTTGCTGTGGTTCCTTCCTGCTTTATATGGGTGTTTCTGAATGTTTCCCTAATTAAGTATGTAGTTATTTTGGTGATTCTTTTCTTGTCCTGCATTTTTTTAATTGTATTGAAACTCGCAGATAACAATGACATGCATACAATCTCGTACGAGTTCGAAAATGAGTCAGATCGGACCAATAATAGCAGAGTTACATGCCCTTGATTCTCAGCAATGACCATTTTTGTTGTGAACAACGAAGCTTCTCTTTTTTTGTCGAATCGTAATGAAACTTACAGATGACAATGGCATGCATAAAATCGCAGACGAGCTTGAAAATGGGTCAGATTGTGATACTTTTCATACATCTACTCAAAAAATAGATTGTGGTACACATGAACCGCCTCGTCGAGGCGGTTCTAACGAGTAACCACAACCTATGTTTTTGAGCAGAAATAAGTAAAATAAGGTTTACCCCTGCAAACCCCAGTTTCACTATATAAAAGTGGGGTTCAAGGGGGTAATAAGTATATAGGCGTGTTTTCTTGATGAATAGTAGAGGTGCATCCCCTTGATTCCCACAAAGGCTGAACAGCGTAGCTCTCATTTTTGTTGGATCTTCATGAGACTTGCAGATAACAATACCATTCAGAAAATGTCGAACAAGTTCGAAAATGGGTCTGATCGGATCAACAATAGCAGAGTTGCGTATTTTGACCTTGTGAACAGCGTACCTTCTTCATTTTTTGTCGAGTCGTTATGAAAATTGCAGATAACAATAGCATGCGTATAATCTCAGACGATCGGACAAACAACAGCAGACGGTTACGTCCCCTTGACTCTCTTGGGAACAATGTAGCTTCTTCATTTTTGTTGAATCGTAATGAAACTTGCAGGTGACAATAGCATGCATAAAATCTCAGACGAGTTCGTAAATGGGTCACATCGGACCAACAATAGCTAACTTATGGCCCCTTGATTCTCAAACATGGCCATTTTTGACCCTTTGGGCAGGGTAGCTTCTTCTTAATTAAGATTTGGATCTTCTTGAAACTTGCAGATAACAATGACATGCATTTAATCTCGGATGAGCTCCAAAATGGATCAGATATGACCAACAATGGCAGCTATACATCCTTTTGAGTCTCATAATGGCCGTTTTAGCTCACTTGAGCCAAAGGCGCCGGAGGAGCTTATAGGCTGACAATCGTATGAATTGTAAAATGGATCAGATTGGACCAAAACAGCAGCGTTACGTCCCCTTGATTCTCATAATGGCTATTTTAGCTCACCTGGGAAGTTTATAGGATGGCCGCATCCTTCGGCCGCCGTCGTCTGCCGCCGTCGTCGCCATTGTCCGTCGTCCACACATTCGAACTGCAATATCTTTGCAGCCGGAACGCAGATCTCAATAAAATTTCATCTGTAGCATGTCTTTGGTGAGTGGTTGCTTACATATGCTTTTCAGGAAAATTGCTTCAGAACTTTGGTTTCTATGGCAACTGATAAGTCCCATAGGCTTACTATGGGAAAATGCTTGTGAACAGCGAAGCTTCTTCGTTTTGCTGGTTCTTCATGAAACTTGCAGAATGCAATGACATGTATAAAATCTCGAACGAGTTCAAAAATGGGTCACAGTTGATCAAAAGTAGCAGAGTTACATCCTCTTGATTCATAAATTAGCCATTTTTGACCTTGTGAACAGCGTAGCTTCTTCATTTTTGGTTGAGTCGTACTGAAACTTGCAGATAACAATGACATGCATACCGTCTCGGACGAATTAGAAAATGTGTCATATCGGACCCAATACAGCAGAGTAACGTCCCCTTGATTCTCAAAAACAGACAATTTTGACCTTATGAACAGCGTGTCTTCTTCATGTTTGTTGGATCTTCTTGAACTTGCAGATAACAATAGCATGCAGCAAATATTGACACAATTCGAAAATAGGTCAGATTGGACCAACAATAGCAGAGATAACTTCCCTTGATTATAAAAAAATGGCAATTTTAGACCTTGTGAACAGCGAAGCTTCTTCATTTTTATTTTGGATCTTCGTGAAAAGTGTAGATAACAAGGACATGCATAAAATCTCGGACTTGTTCGAAAATGAATCAGATTGGACCAATAATAGCAGAGTTACATCCCTTTTATTCTCAAAATGGTCAATGTTTACCTTGTGAACAGCGTAGCTTCTTCATTATTTGTTCGACCTTCGTGAAACTTACAAATAACATTGGCATGCATAAAAACTCGGATGCATTGGAAAACGTGTCAGATCGGACCAACGTCCGCTTGATCCGGACAAAAGCCTTTTTTGCATTACGCAAACACGCCTATACAAATACATTGCCACCTTTATCGCCGAAAATATGAAAATTTTATGATGAAAAAGTGTGATATTTTTCTTATTTCTGCACAAAATATAGATTATGGGCACTCGTTAGAACCGCCTCATCGAGGCGGTTCTAACGAGTACCCACAATCTATATTTTAGAGCTGAAATAAGAAAAATAAGGTATACCCCCGGAAACCCCAGTTTTACTGTATAAAATTGGGGTTCAAGGGGGTCAAAATTATATAGGCGTGTTTTCGTGATGGACCTTATGAACAGCATAGTTTTCTCTTTTGTTTTGTGTGTGTGTTTTGTTTTTGATCTTATTGAAGCTTGCAGATAAAAACGGCATGCACCAAGTCTCGGATGAGTTCGAAAATGTACCAGATCGGACCAACAATAGCAGAGTTACATCCTCTTGATTCTCAAAATACCCATGTTTGACCCTTTGAACGGCGTACTAGCTGCTTCATTGTTTTTTTCGATTTTCATGAAGCTTACAGATAACATTGACATGCATAAAATTTTGGACGAGTTTGAAAATAGGTCAGACCTTGTGAACAGCGTAGCTTCTTCATTTTAGGTCACCTGAATGGTGAGCGCTTGTGTTTGGTGAATTTTCGTCGTCTGTTGGTCGTCGTGCGTCGTCCGACGCGCGTCGTTAAAAATTTGCTTCAAATGCAAATTCCTCCAACCCTTGGGCCAATTTGATTCAATCTTCACAGGAATGTTGTCTGGGTGGCTCTCTGCCAAACTATTTAAATTCTTTGCGTTTCAATGAACTAGATGGCAGACAGAGCTAAACATAGAACAATCGTTTAAAGACAACTTCTGTATCCTTGGGCCAGTTTCATTTAAACTTCATTTGAATATTGGACAGGTGACCCTCTACCAAAATAGCAAAAACTGTTCCGCTCCAATGAACAAAATGGCAGCCAGAGCTAAAAATAGAAAAATGTCAAAATTTGCGAAAATGCAAACTCCTGCTTTACCCTTGGTCCAATTTGATTCAGACTTCACAGGAATGTTGCATGGGTGGCTGTCTATCATCATTGCTAACTCCTCTTAAACCATTGATTCAATCTGTACATGATTGTTGCCAGGGTGGCTCTCTACTAAGATAGCTAAAATTGGTTCAGTTCGATGATTAAGATGGCCACCAGAGCTAAATCTAAAAACAAAAATCTGAAAACTACTACTTCTCCTGTACCATTGGGCCAATTTGATTTAAACGTCAGAAAAATGTTGCCGGGGTGATTCCCTAACAAACTTGTTTAACTCATTCCACTACGATAAGCAAGATGGCTGCCAGAGGTAAAAATAGAAAAGTCTTGAAACATCAACTCCTCTCCTCCACAACTTTTTTGCTAGATTTATTCAAACTGATTAGGTGACCGTCTACGAAAATGAATAAAAGGTTTGGTATCCCGTAAAGTTAACTTAAATCCACCAGTAGTCTTTCCTGACCGTTCCAAGTCACTGCTTTTGCTGTGGTTCCTTTATGTTTTGTGTTGGTGGTCCTGATTCTTTCCCTAATCATGTATGTTGTTACGGTGATGCTTCTGATTCTTCCTCCTTTTTGGTTGTTCACTTTTAGTTACATTTGTTCCGGCCCCCGCCAATCGGGGCTTGAAGAAATAGATGGGCTGCATGATGCTTCCACGCAGAGCTGAAACCGACTGCACACGAGTACCAGTAAACCGCTTAGAGGATCTAAGCCGGCCCAGGACAAGTCGGACCGTCCATGCTTATATACCCTATTGGTTTCATTGGGCGACGGGGCTTGATGTGCCATTTCATCTCAATGTCGGGCAAAAGTCCCACAAAATGACCTGTACAGTGTGGACAGGGACGTTAAACCTCAAAACAAACAAACAAAAGTTACGTTTGTCCTTCCAGTTTAATGTTTGTCATGTTGGTGATTCTGATTCTTTCCCCCATTATGTATATAGCTCCGTTTTAAGGTTCGGGGGATATAGCGATCAGCCTGGCGTCCGTCCGTCCGTAGACGCAACCTTGTGATGGCCATAACTGCAAGTTTGTCAGTGATTTATAAATGACTAAACTTCATTGCTTTTCACAGAATATGGACGGACTGGGACAAACGATTTCTATATAGGCACGCACCTGGACCATGTATTCAGGTGCTGAAAGGTATTTATTTATTTATTTATTTGTTTTAGCTTTTAACAATGCATTGTGGAGTAAAATGTCACAGTTTGGAGGTCAGTTGTAAAGTAGGTTAAATCATGATCCGGTAGCGCGAGTAGACCGACAGACAGTGATTTTCTACTCAACAAAAATTCACAAACTTAAGCTGATCTAATTCGATGGTAGTTCGATTTTTACCACCAATATTTTTTTTTGGTATCCGCCACATCCTCCCAATTTTCCACCATTGTTGAAAAAATACTCCCGCCAAAACCATTGGCATCTTGTGAACAAGTCCGTGAAATGAACACCCTTAAGCAGAGAAAACTGGGGTTTAAGGGGTATACATTATTTCTCTTATTTCTGTTCCAAGACATAGGTTGTGCGTATTCGTTAGAACCGCCTCAATGAGGCGGTTCTAACGAGCACACACAACCTATGTTTGCAGTATAAATATTAATAACAATAACCGACTTTAATTACAGAGGGTTACGCATTTAGTACTAGCACTACTCTCCCATGTGGCCCTTTTTTTCCATTTGTTCTTGGGTAGAAGCCAGTACTAAGCAATGTGTATAAAGTGTCTTGCTTCAGGACACATCACTTGGTGCACGCTGGGATCAAACCGGCTACATCTCGATCTATTATGCGATGCTTTACCCCTGCACCACAGCGCTACACATAGGAAAAACATCACGGATTTTCATCAGAAAAGTAGCCATTTTGGAGATGTAAAACATGCACTATTTCGCACGGGTGTGTTATCTTAATGATTGTCTGTTACGCATGTGTTTGTGTTCTTCTAGAAAACGACAATGCTCCGTCTAATCTACAAATGGCGTAACAATAGACGGGTTCAATGTTTTGACACTTGTCTACGTTCACATTTCTTTGCGCAAACGCGATTTACTTCCCCCTCGAAATCTGACATGGGTTACCGTTCTTCGTGGCTGGCTCCATATAAACACATTGTAAATAGGAGTTCTGCTAAAGCAGTCGCAGATAAGGTTTGACTAGGGGGAGCTATTCAGGTGTTGTCAATATGTCAAATTTGCTGAGTCCACCAGAAGATTCGGTGGAGTACATTTCGCATCCTTTCTGCAACCGCACCAAATTTCAAATCCGTGTGACTTGGTTTACCTTTTTGTTAATCAATCGATAGCTCTTAGCTGCGACACCATTACGAACTTATTTCAGTTGACTACCACAGATAACCTACAAATTACACTATATATGGGAAGTTAAGTATAAAACATATTCTTATTCTTAATCATGGATTTTCTGTTTCGGATGATTTGTTGTACGCAGTTTTATTACAGAATATAGAGACTACTAGGTGAGTGTCTTTTGATATCAAGTTTATCAGGCAAGACTTCCAGAACGCTTGTAGAATCGCGAGGCTTGCCGAGCGATTCTACATGCGTTCTCGAAGCCGAGCCTGATAAAATTGATATCAAATGAAACGAAACTGGTATTCTATTTATCAGTTTATCCCCTTGTGCACTATTAAAATCGCAATTTACGATCAGTTATCGATGGTCCTCAGTGCGTCCCAGCATACGATATATTTTGTATCAACTGACCATATTTTACCCTATAATATTTATTTCAAGAAATTTTGACCATTTTTTTACAGTATTTTAGGAATAATAACATTTTTCTAAAAGTGCAATATCACGTTGACCTGATAAAGCTCACTTGTCCTGAGATAGCATATCTTTATCAGGTCATTGCGCTACAAAGCAGTTAATATAGGGGGTAACTGATAAAACTAAGACCGCCCCGCCTTGTTACATCCGTTTATATGATAAATCAGTCTCAAATCTTCAAGAAGTCAATAGTCACAAGCTTAGACATGTCTATTTTAACCCTTTTTGTACCAAATGGAATCTTCAACCGTATATATACATGTAGCAGGAGTCCATTTCAAATTTTAGGAGTGTCAGGTTGTGTTTTCATCAACATTTATTTGGAAAATGACTGAACTTTCCGCAAACAGTGGAGGCCCTGATCAGACGCCGCGTTCTGCGGCGTCTAATCTGGGCCTGCACTGTTTGCCAGGGTACCTGTTTTGGGGTTTCCGGTACTAAATGGGTTGACAGTTTAAAGGTCAAGACTGTCGTTTTAAAATCCAAATGAAAGGCATACTAACAGAAACCAATCGTTTATGAATGGCGGAAATCGTTTCATGCCAACCACCGGTAAGTCTCGGGAAATACTATGACTGAGTGATGACACTGGGGTCATTGGGTGAGGTCAAAGATCAAATTTTCAATGTTAATGCAACTTCTATTTTTTTTTTTTTTTTTTTTTTTGCATATGGTGACCAAACTTGGTACACTTATTGCTTACTATTATAATTATTTTCATAGTTGTTCTTAGTATTTTTGTTTTGGTTTAACGGCCCTATCAGGATTATTTCACTCATATTGAGCCGATCTTTAATCAGAGGTGGGCGAAAACCGGAGTACCCAGAAAAAAACAATTGACATTCCGTTGCAGAACATGACGTCTCACATGTGACCCGAGCCAGGCTCGAACCCACAGCGGTGAGATACCTAATGATTAAGAGTCAACGCTCTTATCTACTAGGCCACGGAGGCACGTTCTGAGTAGTAGTATGTGGGGGTAGTAGTAAGTTTTGTTTGTTTGATTTGAGGTTTAACGTCCCCGTCAACACTATTTAGTTCATTTTGGAGACGTTGCCTTCAATTCTGTGGGACTTTTACCCGACATTGAGATGAAATTACATCTAAATCCCTGCCGCCCAATGAAACCAATAGGGTTTATTAGCATGGACGAGCCGACTTGCAGCAATTTTCCTTGGCAGGCTTAGACGTTATAAGCGGATTACCAATACTCATGTGCGGTCGGTATCTGCTCTGCATGGAGGCATCGTGCAGCCCAATCTATTTCTCCAAGCCCCGATGGGCGGGGCGGGAGGTAGTAGTAAGAGTATATTTATAATTGTCATCGTTTTTATTATTAAGATTATGTTTATCATTATTATAAGTAGTAGCATCAGTAGTAGTACTTAATTTGAAGTGAGGTTTATCGTCCCAGTCAACACTATTTAAGTAATTTTGGAGACGTATCTTCCAATTTGTGGCATTTTTATCCGACCTTGAGATGGAATGACATCTTAAGCCCTGCCACCCAAACAAACCAAAAGGGTTTATACATAGTGACGGCCCGACTCACATCACTTTGCCTTGGCAGGCTAAGACCTCCAAAGCGGTTTACCAGTACTCATGTGCGGTCAGTTTCAGCTCTGCGTGGAAGCATCATGCAGCCCAATCTATTTCTCAAAGCCCCAATCGGCGCGGGCCCAATAATAGTAGTAGTATAGTAAGAAGTAGTCACAATTTATGTATTATCATCATCATCATTTTATTATTAAAATTATTATCAGTAGTAGTTGCAGTGGTAGTAGTAGGTTTTATTGTTATTGCTATTATTATTTATTTTTTGTACATTCCAACAAACAATATTGACTATATTTTCATCACATTAACATGCTCATTTAATGCCCTTGTAAATCCCATTTTTTGGGGGTCAAGAAAAAATAGGGTTTACGTTATTTTGACAAAATTTCAACCCGCAAATTACCTGCAATTGAATCGTTAGAAAAATGCCACTTACACATTATAATTATGGTTAAATTGAATTTTTTTTTTCTGTCCCTTTCAATTAACAGTTTTAAACTTAATTTGTTTAACTGAAAAATATAACAAGAAATATAATTAAACGATATCTTGTGGACAGCTATTTATTTATTTTTGTGACGTGCTACATCCTTGCAGTTAGCATATTGACAAGGTAAGGGCACAGCAAAATGTAAAAGTTGGCAAGATTTAAACACAATTTCCCATACAATAACGCAAATGGCACTGATACCAATACGTTCCTAACGCACCCTTATAATATCCGTCAAATGATATTTTAATATAAAAAAAAAATCAGAACCAGTTGGTTTGTTATTTCGCCAAGGGGCTATTGAAAAACTTTAAATGCTCTCAAAAAATGTGACATGCAAATGTAACAGATGACAAAAATGTTAAAAATGCTTATCACTTTTATCCGACCCGGGGGGGGGGGTCGAACCCGGTGCGCCGGAGTGACAGGCCAACTCTACGGCATCGCTATAAAAGCCGGCTTGTACCGCAAGGCACTACAAGGGTATTTTATACCTGTCACTACTACATATTTCCCCTCCTATTAAGATTCGTCCTCGAATCTTTCAAACTTTCCAACGAAACTCGCCGGTACACGGATGTGGTCCGAGTCTCTGTCGGGCCCCACGTTGGGCACCAAATGTAACAGATGGAAAATGCTTATCACCTTTACCCGACCGGGGGGTTCGAACCCGGTCCGCCGGAGTGACAGGCCAACACTCTAAGGCATCGCTATAAAAGCCGGCTTGTACCGCAAGGCAGTACAAGGATATTTCCGTGCTAGCATTCTACATAAATCTACAGCGGGCCGTTAGCGGCCCGTCAGCTACCCTGACGGGCCGCTAACGGCCCGCTGTAGATTTATGTAGAATGCTTACTGGGATTAATGTATACCTATCACTACTACACAAATCCATTTCTTGCTGATACACGGATCTATTAATAAAGCATGTAAGCGATTCATGTTAGAATTGTTCCGTGTAACCGTATTCAACACTCATATTAGTGACCTTAAATAGTTAGGTTAATCAAATATTCGAGTCACAAAACGGGGACTAAATACATTACGGTAACACACCCGTGCGACATAGTGCATTTTTCACATCTCCCAAATTGCTAGTTTTCGGATGAAAATCCTTGATATTTTTCTTATAAATACTACAAACATAGGTTGTAGGTGCTCGTTAGAACCGCCTCATTGAGGCGGTTCTAACGAGTACCCACAACCTATGCCTTGGAGTAAAAATAAGAAAAATAATGTTTATCCCCTTAAACCCCAGTTTTCTCTATATAAGGTGGGGTTTAAGGGGGTGTTCATTTCACGGACTTGTTCACGTGATGATACTCAGGACTCAGGGGAGGGATCAGGACATTATGGTCCTTTTGTTTTATTTCTTGACCTGTGGTGACCAAACTTGGTATACATATTGCTTGAGGACATATGCGAAAGAAGATATACAAATTTTGATCAGACACTCTGGGTTATTGGGGTCAAAGGTCAAATTTTAACTGTTTTGTCCTTAATAGAAAAAAGCGGGTATTTGCGATGGTGCACCATCGACTGCGTTATCTATTTTTTCTTAATTCTGCTTCAAGACATAAATTTTGGGTAATCGTTAGAACTGCCTCAATGGGGAGGTTCTAATGAGCACCCACAACCTATGTTTGAAGCATAAATAAGGATATCATTGATTTTCATCAGGAATGTAGCAATTGTGGAGATGTGAAAAATATACAATTTCTACCGGATGTGTTATCGTTTTGTAGTCAATAGAATATCTAAATGATACTTGAAAAAAACAGAAGCCTCCGTGGTGCAGTGGTTACGCTACTCGCCTTGTAAACCAGGGATCGCAGGATCGATCCCGGGCTTCTCCAGACTTTCGGATGAGTCTTTAAACCGAGGTCCCGTCTACGTATGACCTCAGCTGTTGGTAGGACGTAAAACTAAAACTCCCTCAATCACTTGCAAAAAACATGCCTAGTAGTTCAAAACATCGTTTGTTTGTTTGTGTTTAAGTTTTATGTCCCCGTCAACACTATGTAGGTCATTTATGAAACATTTCTGCCGGTTTGGGGGACTTTTACCCGACATTGGGATGACATGTCATCTCTAGCTCTACGGCCCAAAGAAACCGCTAGGGTTTTAGGAGCGGTCTGACTCGCACCACTTCTAAGGCGTTTTACCCATTTTCAAATTCGGTCGGTTACAGCTCTGCATGCGCGGAAGCACCATGCAGCTCAATCTATTGCTCCAAGCCCCGAAGAGCGGGCTCACTAAAAGCATCATTGGCCTAAACGAACTTGTTAGCGGCCAAACCATTAAATGGTGCAGCAAGTATGTTATATAAAGGATCTTACTTGAGTGTTCATGTATTATTGAATTTATTAAACGAGTTGAGGAAAAGTGATAAAATGCGAGGCTTTGCCGAGCATTTTAACCCTTTTCCTCAACGAATTCAATAAATTCTATAATACACGAGCACGAACGCAAGATACCATTTATCATATGACATTTAAAACGCAATTTTTCACGATTGTTTACAAAAATGTCAATTTTCCGCCATTAGTAAACGCGACGTCGTTAAGGACGTCGTACATGTAACGTTACGGGACGTATCTAGCTAATTTGCATATGTCAGCCACCTGTGGATTATACAAAATATTACATCGCGTTATTACACTCTCAGACGCGACGTCAATTGATAAATAATACATATGCCTCTACCAAAAATAAGAGTAGCTATCGCATTTGAAAAAACTACTCGCATTCTGTCAGCAAATTGACAGAGTTAATCATTACGACAACACATGCGTGTGGCAAAGTGCAGTTTTTTTTTATTTTATTTTATTTATTATTTTTTTTTTCATAAATGTTTGTTTCTGTGATGGGAATTTGTGTCATTTTTTGCAATTTATGTTATATGCCAAGCATAGTTTGAGGATAGTCGCAACCAATGTATTGGAGCGGTAATGATGACAATAATGTATTACGAAAGAGCATTAGGGCCAGGTATACTTTTTTTTCTTTTGATAGGTATCTCGAAATTTCGACTTAGTATCTCGAAATTTCGACTTAGTAACTCGAAATTTCGACTTATTAACTCGAAATTTCGACTTAGTATCTCGAAATTTCGACATAATAACTCGAAATTTCGACTTAGTATCTCGAAATTTCGACATAATAACTCGAAATTTCGACTTATTAACTCGAAATTTCGACTTAGTATCTCGAAATTTTGACTTAGTATCTCGAAATTTCGACATAATAACTCGAAATTTCGACTTATTAACTCGAAATTTCTTTTTAATAACTCGAAATTTCGACTTAGTATCTCGAAATTTCGACTTACGAGATATTAAGTCCTATACACACAGTTAATGTTAAACACCCCCGTTTCATTAAACCCCCGCTTTGAAAACAAGTTTACATCAAGCAGATTATGCAAATTATGTGATAACATTGTGAGACTATGGTCATTATCGGCTTACTTGTATCGTGTAAACGCCAATGACCTTTCTCGGTGTATTTTGTCACATGTTCTTTCATTCTTCTTTCTCTCTATATTGACCAATGTTAATTTTATCAAATATTTCTCAAGAACTATAAAACTAGAAGCGCAAAACATATGTATCATGTAAGAGTCAGAGGGTTTTCTGTCTCATCAGGACGTCGCGCATTCAATCCCGTTTCACGGGCCCGCCCATCGGGGCTTGAATAAATGGATAGGCTGCATAGTGCCTCAACGCAGAGCTGAATTCCGACCGCACACGAGTACTAGTAAATCGCTTAGAGGAGGTAAAGCGGTGCGAGTCGGACCGTCCATGCTTATAAACCCTATTGGTTTCATATTGGTTTCATAAGGCGACAGGGCGGCCTCCGCCCATCGGGGCTTGAAGAAATATATGGGCTGCATGATGCTTCCACGCAGAGCTGAATCCGACCCGCACACGAGTACTGGTAAACCGATTAGAGGATCTAAGCCTGCCCAGGCAAAGCGGTGCGCAAGAGTCGGACCGTCCATGCTTATAAACCCATTGGTTTCATTGGGCAACAGGGCATGAGATGTCATTTCATCTCAATGCCGGGTAAAAGTCCCACAAAATTGGAAGCAACGTCTCCAAAATGACATTTACAGTGTTGACGGGGACGTTAAACCTCAAATCAAACAATTAGTGCGACATGGCTTGAGAAGTTATTTCATCACAACGTTGGGTACACGTCCCACAAAAGTGGAAGCAACGTCTTCAAAATGACCTATACAGTGTTGACGGGGACGTTAAACCTCAAATCAAACAAACAAATTCAACCCCGTTTCAGTAAAATACAAACGGGCTAAAAGTCATATTTGACAGTTTTTTTCGGTAGCAAACTTTCACATCGTGTGCTGTAAAAATCATTTATAGATCAAAGCACTGACAGCACTGTCGATTGTCTTCGAGTGTGGATTTGAACATGTTTCGTTTATCTTTTAAATTCCTATACTATAAGCAAAATGTGTAGATTCTGATCAGACGCCGCACTTGGTTCGATTAATTATCAATTGAATAAAAGTTACTAACTACAGAAGCTTCCCGCCTTCTATTGACCTCGTGACTATCACTGACCATGTTCAAAATCCAGGTCGAGCTATTTATAGCAGCGCTATAGTCTTTCCTTGTGACGTCAGTGCCCCATGTAGACTGGGCCGGGGAACATGGATATTGCAAACAGTGTAGACCCTGATCAGACGCCGGAGAAGAGAGCTTCATTAAATAACCGGTACGTTCATGGTGTAGATGGTCAGCGATAGTCACGTGGACAATAGCAGGCGAGAAGCTTCTGTAGGTTGTTACTTTGGGTCGAATGAAAAAAAAAATCGACCCAAAAGATGGTAAACTATGCAACACGAACACCATGGCTAACTTAACAAAGCAACAACCGGACAGAAAATGCGGTATCAGAATACGTTGCGTGTTCAAAATGTATCATTTTGACAGAGCAGCAGATTCCTAGACCCTTCGTTTCATCCCATCGGTCAGACGTCGAAATTGATGGCTGGTCAGCTCTAGCCAAGCGTGTGTGTGAAGGTGGGGGAAGGAGGTCGTGGGTGTGTTCAGTGTTCTGTATTCGACGCCCAAGAATCTCCCAAATATGTTCCAGGGGCTTCTAGCTAGCCAAGCCAATGTCTCAATTCCATAACGGCGGGGTCTAGCACACATGTCCAGTGGCAAATGATTCGTTCTCAAAATGAGGCTTGACTTCTGGCGCTAAACATGCCAAAATATCCAAACTCCATATTTAAACCGTGATAATGAAGTTGTGGAAAGTTGGTTATGACATCTAAGGTCTTCTTTCAACTCTGAGTTGACCATAACAAGATTCCTGTTATGGCTAATCCCTATTCAGAGTTGAAAGTCACAGCGCAGATCAAAGAGTCAGTTTCGAGCTAGTATGTAGAAATTATAGTAAGTCGAAATTTCGAGATAGTAAGTCGAAATTTCGAGTTATTAAGTCGAAATTTCGAGTTATTAAGTCGAAATTTCGAGATAATAAGTCGAAAAATCGAGATATTAAGTCGAAATTTCGAGTTACTAAGTCGAAATTTCGAGATATTAAATCGAAATTTCGAGTTATTAAGTCGAAATTTCGAGATACTAAGTCGAAATTTCGAGATACTAAGTCGAAATTTCGAGATACTAAGTCGAAATTTCGAGTTACTAAGTCGAAATTTCTAGATAGTAAGTCGAAATTTCGAGAAAATAAGTCGAAAATTCGAGATACTAAGTCAAAATTTCGAGATGCGAGTCAAAAAAATAAAAGTTAAAGTGGCCCTAATGCTCCTTCGTAATGTATACCCCCTTATAACCCAAATCATTACGAAAACACGCCTATACAAATACATTGTACATTTTTCCCGCCGAAAAAAAGCAAAATTTTATGATGAAAAATTGTGATATTTTTCTTACTTCTGTTTAAAGCATAGATTCTGGGAACTCGTTAGAACCGCCCACAATCTGTGTTTTTGAGCAGTAATAAATAAAAATATGTTTACCCCCGTAAACCTGCGTTTTACTGTATAAAAGTGGGGTTTGAGGGGTCAAACTAATAATGGCGTGTTTTTCTGATGTTACTCTGTATTAAGTATATATCGATTACAGAGCTAATCAAAATTGTTCATTATATGCACTCGTTACCATGATAATGATCACAGTTTTTCGATGTCGTAAGCTTTGGACAACTGGGTCACATCAGGAAAACAGACCTATATAATTGTGACCCCCTTCAACCACATTTTTATATAGTAAAACTAGGGTTTACAGGGGTAATAAAAATAAAAAATAAGTTAAACCTTATTTTTCTCATTTCTGCTCCAATATATAGATTGTGGGTACTCGTTACTCGTTAGAACCGCTTCCATGAGGCGGTTCTAACGAGTACAAACCATCTATATTTTGAGCATTTATAAGAAAAAACATCACAATTTTTCATCTTTTTTTTCGGCGTCATGTTTACAATGTATTTCTATAGGCGTGTTTTAGTAATGAAGCATTTAAGCAAAGAAGAAACATTGCATTGGTATACATTTCGGCCCCCGCCCATAGGGGCTTGAAGAAATAGATTGGCTGCATGATGCTTCCACGCAGAGCTGAAACCCACCGCACACGATTACTGGTAAACTGCTCAGAGGATCAAAGCCTGCCCAGGCAAAGCGGTGCGAGTCGACCCGTTTATGCTTATAAACCTTATTGGTTTCATTTGGCGGCAGGGCTTGAGATGTCATTTCATCTCAATGTCGGGTAAAAGTCCCACAAAATTGGAAGCAACGTCTCCAAAGTGAGCTTTACTGTGTTGACGTGGATGTTAAACATCAAATCAAACAAAGCATTCGTATAAAGTCACTTGTGCTTGGTTTACTGTTAGTATAATTTTCTGTTTTTTAAGATGGCGGATCAGAAGACCTTACTCACATTGGGGATGGGATCCTTTTAATTACGACGGTAAGTTGGCTGTCTATGGTACCAGGAAGAAGGAGAGTTTCCGAGGACCAGTTTAAGTGCGGTCGGCGTCTTTGTCAAAGGTCGCTGGTTCGGGTCTCTCTCGGGACAGTACATCACGAGAACCCGCCTATATAATTTTACCCCCCCTTGAACTCCATTTTTGGACGGGTTTTTCACGGAAAAATTCCGTCCTTTAGAATAACGATGTCCGTGCGGCGGGCGGCCGGGCGTCCGCGTCCCGGTTTACCTTTTGGTTAACCTTTTTTTCAAAAACCCGTCCATAATGCCATTTTGCGTTTTTCTTGTTATATAGTAAAACTGGGGTTTACAGGGGTAAACCTCATTTTTTTTATTTCTGCTCTTAAATATAGATTGTGGGTACTCGTTGGAGCCGCCTCGATGAGGCGGTTCTAACGAGTACCCAAAATCTGTATGTTGGGCCAGTTGTTCAAAATTAAGGGCGCAATTAGTTAAAACTTCGGTCATTAAATAAAGCATTAGCTAAAAAAATGTGAGTAGCGTTTGCAAATGCTTCTCATATTTTTAGCACAAACACCTCTAAAAAATACTGCAATTGCTAGAATAGTAAATGTTTTGAAACACGCCTGTATAAATGCATTGTAAACTTTACCGCCGAAAAAAAATTAAGATCGAAAATTGCGATATTTTTCTTATTTCTACTAAAAATATAGATTTTGGGTACTCATTAGAACGGCCGCGACGAGGCGGTTCTAACGAGTCGGAGTACCCACAATCTATATACCCACAGTCTACGAGTTTGTTAGGCTAACGAGACTTTGAACAACTGGTCCAAAACTTGACCACCTAATTTGCTTCTGGGGAGGTTAAAGGTAGCAAATAAAAAGAAATGCATTTGGTCCCGCTTTCATACGCTGTGCCAAAGGCATCACGAAAGCACGCCTTTATCATTCTGATCCCCTGGAACCTTACTTTTAGGTAGTAAAACTGTGGTTTACAGGGGGTAAACCTTTTCTTATTTCTCCTCTAAAATATAGATTGTGGGTACTTGTAGAACCGCCTGATTGAGGCTGTTCTAACAAGTACCTCACAATCTATATTTTTTAGCAAACAGAAGAAAAATATTAGAATTTTTATCTTACAATTTCTTTTTTTTTTTTTTTTTTTTTTTTTTTTTGTTCTTTCTGTCGGTGTATAATTTGCAATGTTTCTGTATAGGCGCTTTTTCGTAATGAATTCGGTGCGGTGGGATTCCAACATGTCACTGCCACTTCGACCATTATGGCATGTGATAAACACTGTAACCTCTATTAAGCAACATCTGTAAAGGTCTAAAGAATACTAAAAAGACCCACTTGCCAGGATGTTTTGTGCTAGAGATAATAGCGTAAGAACCACAGTTCTCTTAAAGGGGGTAGAATTATCCCACCCACTTTGGTAGCTCATAGAGCCAATAATATTACATCTGCGGATCTGAAATTTCACCACATTACAGCACATACATCCTATGTTGAGCCTGCAAATATTAAAGAAAATCAAAAGTGGCCAAAAAATAGGCCTTATAGGGACTGCCCCTTTGAAGAAAAAAAAAAGAATTTAGATTTAATAATGCGAATGCTGGCTGGAGAAGAGATGTAGCTGGTGAGCAGATGTCAAATATATAGCAAAATCTTTTGGTAGAATTATCGTGGCTGCTGAAGAGAGGTGGCTACTAAACAGATGTTACTGGAAGTTTAACTGTAGTTTTACCTTGCGATCGGGAGCACAGGCAGGGGCCTGCGATAACGTTTGTACACGGCATCACGAAAACACTTCTTTATCATTTTGATCCCCTTGAACCCCACTTTTATATAGTAAAACTGAGGTTTACAGGGGTGTACCTTATATTTCTTATTTCTCATTACGAAAATACGCCTATACATAATATACATTGTAAACTTTACCTCAGAAAAATCGAAATTTTTTAGATGAAAAAAAAAGTGAAATATAGATTGTGGGTACTCGTTAGAACCGCCTCGCCGAGGCGGTTCTAATGAGTATCCACAATCTAAGTTTTGAGCAGAAATAAAAAAAATATCACAATTTTTCATCTGAAATTTTTCATTTTTCGGTGGTAAAATTTACAATGTTTGTTTGTTTGTTTGTTTGTTTGAATTGAGGTTTAACGTCCCCGTCAACACTGTAAAGGTCATTTTGGAGACGTTGCTTCCAATTTTGTGGGACTTTTACCCGACATTGAGATGAAATGACATCTCAAGCCCTGTCGCCCAATGAAACCAATAGGGTTTATTAGCATGGACGGTCCGCCTTGCACCGGGGTTCCTAGACAGGCTTAGATCCTCTAAGTGGTTTACCAGTACTAGTGTGCGGGCCGGATTCAGCTCTGCGTGGAAGCATCATGCAGCCCATATATTTCTTCAAGCCCCTATGGGCGGGGGCGAAAAATTTACAATGTATTTGTACAGGCGTGTTTTCGTAATGCCTTTAACAAGTTTCTTCTTGTCAGTCTTAAAAATTTCTTGATTTCAAAAGAACTTGACATGTATTTAAAAAAAATGCTGTTTAACTAAAACGCGTGACTATTCATTTAAGGTTTTTCTATACCAAGTTATGCTAATTATATAGGCCACAATCATATACCACCTTCTGCTGTCGATACTATTTTGCCGGTGTTCGATGTTTTTAGGTGCGAACATCTCGTGAACAAGTCCGTGAAATGAACACCCCCTAAACCCTACTTTTATATAGAGGCACCTGGGGTTTAAGGGATCTACATTATTTTGCTTATTTCTGCTCCTAGACATAGGTTGTGGGTACTCGTTAGAACCGCCTCAATGAGGCGGTTCTAACGAGCACCACAATCTATGTTTGAAGTACAAATTAGAAACATATAACAAATTTTCATCGGAAAAGTAGCCGTTTTGGAGATAAGAAAGAATGCACTATTGAACATCGATGTGTTAAGCAATTACTTTTTGTGGGTACAGTATAGCTATAAGGTGTCAAGTATAAAAGAATGCCTAACACGTATAATACATAGATGAACAGCAAAGTACTATGAGTTTATATAGAGTCGCTAAGGCAAATGTATTAACCTTTCAATTGGACGATTCTTTCAAAATACATGTAGTTTAGTAAATTTATCAGGCTCAGTAGAATGAAAGTTATCTGTAAAGCTTCGACTGGGCTCATGTGTTTTGACATTGGCAAACAGTAAAGTCCCATATCAGACGCCACAAAACAAGGCATCTGATCAGGGTCTACACTGTTAACTTCAAAATATAGGAAATAAAGAGTTGAACTTTACAATCTAAATCTCCGTTTAGAACCATTATTTCAGCTTACACTCAGCAGGCACACGTCGTAAGGTCAACGTCAAATAAACGCCGGTCATGCTGTTGCACCGACGTTGATATGACGTCACAATTACGCCATGTACTTGCTGGGCAGAGCCTTGACTACATTTCAGGGATATGGTATCGGAACATGTTGTGGTAAGATCCTGATGCTAGACGTCAACCAATCACCCACCGTACGTGAGCTGAATATTACCAATCCTCCGTCTACTCCAAACTTTATGGCCAGCCCCCATGGTCTTAGCACTTGGAAAGACCCGGAAACAGGTTCGTTTATTTGTTTGCTTGGTGTTTAATACAATCAGAACTATTTAACCCTTAAGACGCCGAGAAAAACTACATCTGAAAATGCCGTCTGCTTATGTCGTCTGCTGAAATTTTTTGCAAACTTTTAAAACAATATTTTTTCATACAGGCAAACAGTATGGGCCTAGGTCAGATTGCTCCTACAGGAGCAGTCTGATCTGGGCCCACACTGTTTGCAGAAAAAAATAATAAAAAATACTTTTAAGGGAAACTGGCAGACGGCTAAGTATACGACAATAGTCTTGATCGTATTTTATAGGTTAAGTGATATCACAGGCTTTAACATAAGCGGTTACCCAGTACAGCGCACATTCTTTCGACAGAAGCTGACAACTATCCTTCTGGAATCAGCCGAAAAGGAGAGCGACCGTAAAACATATTTTATGATCAGTCTCAATGAACGGCTGGTATCGACCCGCGACCTCCTATTCACCGGTCAGACCCGTATCCGATTGGGCTACCGAGATAGGTATGTACTAAAAACGATTAAAAACTGAGATAAAATCATTTAAAAACTGGTGATAGCATCGAGGCGGTTCTAACGAGTACACACAATCTATATTTTAGAGCAGAAATAAAAAAAAATAAGGTTTACCCCTGTAAACCTCAGTTTTACTATATACAAGTGGGGTTCAGGGGAACAAACGTATATTGTTTAGACGTGTTTTCGTGATGGCATAGATCGAAAGCACAAAAATTTCAGTTCTTAAGCCAAACTATATCTGCTTAAGTGTGAATCGGAGGCAATGAACAATCATTAGCTACATCGATGTAAAATAGAATTCTAACACAGCGCGCCTATATAGGCAATGCAAAATAACTGTTTTATTCTGCAACAAATCACAGCTCGAAGAGCGTGACGTGTGACGTCATTAAAAACTGCAAATTTATGACGTCACTAGTCGATTTACTTGACGTTAGACGGTGTAACGTCATTTTCTCGCATCGAAAACGTTAGAAAAGGATATAAATGCATGTGTTTCAGTCGATAATTTAAGCGGGATTTCTTCTAACACTGGCGAAAAGTTGTGAGATTTTGAAGGAAACAACAACATTATGGCCGATTTTCAGCGTGTTAGAATCGAAATAGATCAGCTCTAGTCTGTGATTTGTTGAGTAATAAATCACAGTTTGTCGGTCAGTTGTAAGTAGACAAATCACGCGCGCCACGCGCTAGTGATTTGTCTACTTTACAACTGACCTCCAAACTGTGATTTATTACACAACAAATCACAGTTAGAGCTGATCTATTTCTTAAATAAAAGGATACTCAAGAACAATCAGGATAAAAACAATAAAGGAACGACCGCACTGGGATGGTCAGCAGAATAACATCACGAAAACACGCCCATATAATTTTGACCCCCTTGAACCCCACTTTTATATAAAACTTGGGTTTCCGGGGGTAAACCTTATTTTTCTTATTTCTGCTCTAAAAAATAGATTGTGGGTACTCGTTAGAACCGCCTCAATGAGGCGGTTCTAACGAGTGCCCATAATCTATACTCGGAGCAGAAATTAGAAAAATATCACAATTTTTCATCATTAAATTTTCATTTTTTCGGCGATAAAGGTGGCAATGTACATGTATTTGTATAGGCTTGTTTGTGTAACAATAGTGGAAGGAGGGCGTTAACAAACATCCAACCTAAGCCTCAGTTCCAGAACAGATTCCTAAACGAGTCCGTGAACTAATATAGGGGAAACTGTGGTTTACGGATGTATGCATTGTTTTTTTTTTTCTGCCCCAAAACATAGGTTGTGGGTACTCGTTAGGACCGCCTCAAAGAGCTAAGGAACACTTACAGCATATGCTGCGGGCATAGTTAAGAGACACGTCAAGCATTTTCTTGAAAAAAGTAGCCTGTCGAAGATTTCAAAGACGGCACTTTGAAGCATGGATGCGATATTGTACTGGAATCAATATCAGATTGACTTATATATGGAGCAATCCTAGCTCAACATTTTCTTTGTTTGATTTGAAGTTTAACGTCCCCATCAGCACTATTGAGGTCAATTTGAAGGGGTTGCTTTCAATTTCGTGTGATTTTTACACGATATTGTGATGAAAGGACAGTTCAATCTCTACCACCCAAATGAAACCAATAGGGTTTATATGCATGCACGGCCCGACTCGAATCACTTTGCCTGGACAGGCTTAGACCTTCTAAGCGGCTTACCAGTCCTCGTGTGCGGTTGGTTTCATCTCTTCGTTGAAGCATCATGCAGCCCAATCTATTTCTCCAAGCCCCGATGGACGGGGGCCACCTAGCTCAACATTAGAAAAACATATCTATGTGACATAATGGCGTCCCAACATGGTGTCAGAATTGACAAATATAAGGTAAAAATTGTAACATCTTTATTATGCTGCTTTCAACATAGATTGTGGGTGCTCGTTAGAACCGCCTCGATGAGTCGATTCTAACGAGTACCCATAATCCTTGTTTTTAGCTTAAATAAGGCAGATAATGTATACCCCCTGTAATCCATGGTGTCAGAATTGACAAATATTAGGTAAAAATTGTAACATCTTTCTTATGCTGCTTTCAACATAGATTGTGGGTGCTCGTTAGAACCGCCTCGATGAGGCAATTCTAACGAGTACCCATTATCCATGTTTTTTAGCACAAATAAGGCAGATAATGTATACCCCCTGTAATCCAAAGTTTTCTCCATATAAAAGAGGTTTAGACGCCAAAGGGAAAGAAACACCAACATGAAATAACTAGACCCTGATGGAAACACCAACAACGGAAAGCCAAAAGGAGAGCTAATTTCCAACAAAATGGCCAATTGGCTGTCCAAAACAAAAGGATATAAGCGAAACACACAATTCAAAGACGAACTATAACAAAAATAAACCCCGACAGAAGAACCGCTTAGGAACGGTCAGTGAAAAGTATTTCACTAGGGGGCTTAAATCGGTTTTACGTGGCTGCAATCCTCGCCCATACTTCCGTCGGGACTTAGACAAATAATTTGTTCAGTTCGCATGAAGGCTTCCTAAGTCTTTAGTGCAACATCTCAGAGAAAACAAAAATGAAACCACCAAAGAGATGAAACAACAGTGATGACTCGACAGCAAGAAACCACTGAAATGCTGGAGCAAACCAAAACCAACAATTAGACTCCGATGGGCCCGACCAGACACAGAGCATCAGTTACCAACCGACCCTACGTAAAATTAAATTTTAATTTCAAGTAAGCAATTACGCTGGAACCGTCATAGAATCTCAGACCAGTGGCGTGCAATTAAAGAGGGAAGAAAAGTCATCAACCGTGATTTGGTTAACTATCATGCATGCAGGCTGTCGTATAGCATCTGTGCTGTACCCAATCATTTTATATCGAAGATTGATTTTACGAAATAGGTACTGAATAACAGAAGTTAAGGCAATGGTCAGGAATCGATACAATCAACCCACAGTTCCTATCAGCGACACCAAAGGGAAATAACCCCAAACATGAAACAACTAGACCATAATTGAAACATTTTAGCGGAAAGCCAAAAGGACAGTTACTTTCCCACAAAATGGCCAATGGGCTATCCCAAACAAAATAATGTAAGCGATACACACACTCAAAGACAAGCCATAACAAAAATAAACCACGACAGAAGAACCACCTTTGAACGGTCAGGGAAACGAATTCCACTGGGAGGAGAGGGGGGCGGGGCGGCTTGAATCGGTTTTACGTGGCCACAATCCTCGCCTTTACCTATGTCGCGATTTAGACAAATAATTTGTTCAGTCCGCATGAAGTCCTCCTGACTCATTATTACAATATCTCCGTAACACAACAATCAAACGACCACAGAGAGGAAACAACGATGAGGACTCGACAGAAAAAAACAAACACTGAAATGCTGGGACAAAAGAAAACCAACAGTTAGACTCCGATGGGCCCGGTCAGAGACAGAGCATCAGGCACCAACAAACATTACATAAAATTAGATTCTCTCTAATTATCAGTTAGTCTTTACGCTGGAACCGTCATAGAATCTGAGGCCTGACCCACTGGCGTGTAATTAAAGAAGGAAGCAAAACTGTCAACCATGATTGGGTTAACTACCATGCATGCAGTCTGTCGTATAACATTTATGTTGTACCCAAACTTTTTATATCGAAGTAGAAGTAAAACAAAGATCTGGAATCGATACAATTATAACTTACTCCACCCATCAAAGACACCAAAGGGAAAGAAACACAAACATGAAGCGACCAGACCATAATGGAAACCTAAACAAAGGAAGGCAATAAGGAAAGTTACTTTCCCACAAAATGGCCAAATGGCCATCCAAAATTAAAGACACAAGTGATACACACAGTAGGTAACAAACAAAAACATAAATAAACCGCCACAGAAGAACCGCCTTGGAACGGGGCTTAAATAGATTTTACATGGCCATAATCCTCGCCCTTACCTCTGTCGCGGTATACACTAACTTTGTTTAGTCCGCATGAAGGCTTCCTAACTCATCAGTGTAACATCTCCGAGAACATACAAATCAAAAAACTACAGAGAATGAAACAAGGTTGAGGACTCGACAGCATACAACAACAGAATTGCTTGAGCAAAAGAAAACCAACAGTTAGACTCCGAAGGGCCCGACCAAAGACGGAGAATGATTTTACATTGAAAGTATCTATTTTTCTGAATATATATATTAATACTAAGCCACCATAAAATTTGGGTTCCGACAGACCTTGTTGCAGAAGAGATTCAAGTTCAACATTGAATTTTGAAACCAAATCGGAATGTATCACGAAAACACTCCCTTGGACCCCACTTTTATACAGTAAAACTGGGGTTTACAGGGGTAAACCTTATTAGTCTTATTTCTGCTCTTAAATATAGATAGATGCGGCGGTGCTAACAAGTACTAACAATCTATATTTTGAGCGGAAATAGTGAAAATATGGCACTTATCTATCTTAAAATTCTCGTTTTACGGCGGTAAAAATTAGAATGTATTTGTATAGGCGTGTTTTCGTAATGACGTCTATAGAACTTATAAAAGGCTTTACATAGTTTATGAGACCGATAATTCTGATTGAGAAGTTTAGCAGTTGATAATTTATTAAGAGTGTTGAAGTCAGTTACATGTTTAGACACTCTGGCAAATTGAATTAATTGCGAAATATAAACGCCATAGTATGCCACACGAGGAACAAACAAAAAAAAGGAATCTTACAATCGCCATATCAAAATCATCGCGTTTGTCATACATTTTTCTGGAAACAAACCCATCTACGATAGATAGATGTAAAACCAAAAACAGGGTCTCGGTATCAGAAGAATTTGCTTTAGTTCTCGGGATGGGATAGGGATGACCGATCAAACCATCGAAATAGGTAGTGTCAATATGAAATACATCATCCAAATATCTAGAAGTCCAGCTAAAGGCTTCAAACTTTTCCACAAAATGGCCAATTGCTATACCCACACTCAAAGACAAACCAAAACAAAAATAAACCGCAGCAGAAAAACCTTTTTTTCAGGAACCTGCGAAAACTTGTCGATATTTAGAAAAATCAGTATTCGAAGGGAATGTATATTTAGGCTCCTTTGTGATAATACGTAGAAAGTTCCTTTTTTTCAATTAAGGTTTTGACTTCATAGATTCATCAAGCATATTTTAAAGATAAAACCATTATATCTTCCATACCAGCATATTTCAGCAATACTGAAACTCTTATTGTTTGCTATAAATACAATAAACCTTTGAGAAACACAAGATTCAACTTCAATAAAATTGTTTCTGATTTCTATATATAATCAAATCCTCATGAATCCTGAGACTGTAAAAATATTTTTTTTTCTACCCTGCTTCTGGTTTTGACTTACTGGCAACTTCAAAATTATCTCAGACTATAGAATTTGAGCTATTATCACAAAGGGACCTAAATATAGATTCCCTTCGAATATTGAATTTTCTAAATGTCGGCAAGTTTTCGCAGTTTACTAAAATGAATTCTGTAAGCACTGGTGTAAGAGGGAGTATAATGAGTCTACCCATTACAAAAACACGCCTATACAAATACAGTATTTTACCGCCGAAAAATCAAAAATTTTAAATGAAAAATTGCAAAATGTTTCTTACTTCTGCTCAAAACATAGATTGTGGGCACTCGTTAGAACCGCCTCATTACCCCTGTTTACCCCAGTTTTACTATATAAAAGTGGGGTTAAAGGGGGTCAGAATTATATAGGCGTGCTTTCGTGATGTGCTTTAAATAACTGGAACGTTGCACCTTTAAAACTGTTGATCGATGTATATCGTTTTATTCAAATAATACGCATTTTTATCTACTAAACCAAATGTTACATTTAGGCACCTCAAGCAAGGTTTCCTTGAATTCCACAATAGGTATGTTTTGGTTTAAGCTGAAACGGCTGAAAACAGTGTAATTGATGTTTGGTGGCCGCGCAACGTTAATACTCTAAGACAAGGACTTGGTAGTACTACGATCTACGTTCAGATTCTTGGAGATGAAGCCACTTTCGTCAAAGAACATTTTCAACGCGTACAAATAAAAATCAAAAATGAGTTCCTTTAAGAGCAATGAAAACATTCATAAGAAAGAAGATGGGCCATACTACGTAGTTTCGGCTAATAAAGCCTCATCAGTGACGCTGTAATGATCCGGCAAAGAAAGCCAGAGAAAACGTACTGCAATTTTGCGAATTTCGAATAGGCAGTCGATTCAAAGACTGATATAAATCAAAATGGGGTCCAAATAATTAAAAACCTGTCTAGAATTAGTCTAAACCAATAATTTATTTCCGATTTCTCAGAATATTCACGATGATCTCAAAGGACCAAAAGTAAAATATAAACTGAACTATGGTTGATGTACGGGGAGACGTTTTACGGCCGCCACACGGCACAACACCAGCTGCAGTGAAGGCAAATAAAAATCAAAAATGAGTTCCTTTAAGAGCAATGAAAACATTCATAAGAAAGAAGATGGGCCATACTACGTAGTTTCGGCTAATAAAGCCGAAGTTTCGGTATTAGTATAACAGAAGACTAAGAAATCTTCTTACATTCTACTGGTTACCGAAGCTTCACAAAAATCCACATAAAGCTCATTTATAGTCAGTTCTAGTTGATGTATGGCAACAAACTTTCTAAAGTACTTACATCATGTTTAACAGCAGCTAAAATCATAATTGCTTGATACTGCGAAAAGGCTTACGAAAATTATGGCATTAACTTGTTTTGGTCTAGAAAACTTCCAATGAAGTTTTGAATAAACTGAAAGCAAAAGGCTTTCGTGGATCTAGTTTGTTAACATACGATTTTTCTACACTTTACACAACTTTGCCGCAAAATTTGATTAAAGAAAAGCTATTTACTTTAATTGAAACAATTTTTCTTCAGGAAAAGTGTTTGTATTCGGCCAGTAATGATATAAAAAATATTGTGCTTCTTGAGATGCCCATATTCGTTATGAATATTGAATATGTCAAGAGGTTCGCGAAGCACTTTCTTTTTTACTGGATAATATCTATATAAGGTTTAAATCTAATTTTTTATAGACAAGTAGTTGGTATTCCTATAGGTTAAAACTGTGCTCCTCTTGTTGCAGATTTGTTTCCTTTTTGTGATGAAAATGAATTCGTATTGCCCCTTTCTAAACAAACCCGACGTTATTGAGGCGTTTAACTCTACCTCTCGATATTTGGATGATATTTTAAATATTGTCAATATTTATTTTGAACAAATGGTTTTTGTTTGTTTGTTTGATTTCAGGTTTAACGTCCCCGTCAACACTGTAAAATCATTTTGGAGACATTGCTTCCAATATTTATGGACATTTACCCGACATTGAGATGAAATGACATCTCAAGCCCTGCCACCCAATGAAACCAATAGGGTTTATAAGCATGGACTGGCCGACTCGCACCGCTTTGCCTGGGCAGGCTTAGAGCTTCTAAGCGGTTTACCAGTACTCGTGTGCGGGTCGGTTTCAGCTATGCATGGAAGCATCCTGCAGCCCATCTATGTCTTCAAGCCCCGATGGGAGGGGGCCGTTGAACAAATGGTAAGTAAGATTTATCGGAAAGAATTGCCGTTAAATAAGGCTAATATTCAATACTCTGAAGCCCCATTTTGGACTTACTTTTGATTGTATCAAATAGTAGTGTCTCTTTAAAAGTATTTTTCCTTTCTTTGATGATGACGTTCCTAAGGCTATGTCTTCGGGGGTTTATATGTCACAGCTTATTCGTTTTGCTAGAGCTTGTTGCCATGATGATGACTTTAACGATCGTAACTGAATTTTAACAGAAAAGCTTCTCACACCAGGCTATCGGTTTTATAAACTGCGCAAAATATTTTCAGAAATATATTGTCGACGTCATGACATTATGTCTAAATATAACGTTTCTTTGAATATACCTCTGCAACAGGGACTGTCGAAACCTGAATTTTATGGAGATTTAGTTAACAAATTCAGAAGAATACTAGGTAGGGATAGTAAATGTTTACAGCATAGGTGTAATGCGACAGACTGCGTGTGTAGTTGTCGACCCTTTTACAGTGGACAACTTTGCTTCGCTCTTCGGTTGCACAGCAGTGGGCTAATCCCCGGACTCTTTGACGGTCCCAACCTAAATAATTTGAATTCAAGAGGAGTGGAGGCTGATATTTCATGTGTTCGATCCTCCGTGATCTAACTGGTGGTTTTCTTCTGCATTGACGGATTGTTGTTGAGTCCTAAAAATAGAAGTAGAGGCAATGATCAGGAATCGATACAATCAACCCATAGCTCCCATCAGAGACACCAAAGGGAAAGAAACACTAACATGCAACAACAGACCTAATGGAAACACCAACAGTGGAAAGCCAAAAGGACAGTTAGTTTCCCACAAAATGGCAAACAGGCTATCCAAAACAAAATAACACTAGGGACACAAACACCTAAAGACGAACCATAACAAAAATAAATCGCGACAGAAGAACCGCCTTGGAACGGTCAGCGGAAACGAATTCAACCCTGATTCACGATAGTAATAATCTCTACATGACCAATTTACTATGTTTTGTATTTTGACACACTATTGAGCTAGAAAAGCTCCATGCGGATCATTTTTTATTGCTATTATGTTTGATACTGCACTTAAAATGAGTGAGGATTGAAATTTCATAAATTGCGGGCTTGAAGCCCCCCCCCCCCCCCCCAGTACTTTTACAACGGACTGTCCCAAGACGATCGTTCTTTTGCAGTGTCTTATTCGTTAATTGACTTTGTGCCGTTGCTTCATGTATCGTATGTTTTTCTGTGTGCCACCGTGTCACTTACTTTCTTTGGGTGACTTGAGGTGGCTGTGCTCTTTGACTGTGGCCTTCCCTTAGTGACATTTGCTTATTGGTTTTCTAACTCATCTCAGAGTACAAAAAGATCAAACAAATACAAAGATAAAAAAAAATAATGGGGACTCCGAAATGCTGAAGGAAAAAGGAAACCAGAAGTTGGACTTTTGTTGGCCCGACCAGAACCAAAGCATCAGACACCAACCGACTTACTTAAAAGAGTAAATGAAATTGAAGGCAATGATCAGAATTCGATATAATTAACCAACTCCTCCCATGGAAGACACCAAAGGGAAAGAAGCACAAATATTAAATAACTCGTCACGTATTGAAACATCAATAGCGGAAAGTCAAATGGACGGTTACTTGGCCATTGGCTATCCAAAACAAAATGATATAAGTGAACAACACAGTCAAAGACAAACCATAACAAAAATAAGTCGACTGAAGAACCGCATTCGAACGGTCAGTGAAATGATTTTCACCGGTCTTCAGGCCGGAGCCGACATAGAGACCTGACCCGCCTGCATGCAAAGAAAAAGGCAAGCAAACTTATTAACCGTGATTAACAACTTTGCATAATAAGACATACCCAATACACACATGAACACATAAAAAGACGAACTCAACAAACAATCAACTGCGACAAAAGAACTGAATTTGAACCGTCGGTAAAACATTTTACTTCGTTTCACTGAGCGTTCCTGCACTGCGGTTCTTCTGTCGCGGTTTATTTTTGTTATGGCTTGTCTTTGAGTTTGTGTATCGCTTATATTTTGTTTTGGATAGCCAATTGGCCATTTTTCTGGGAACGTAAGTGTCCCTTTGGCTTTCCGCTAGTGATGTTTCCATAAGGGTCTAGTAGTTTCATGTTTGTGTTCCTTTCCCTTTGATGTCTCTGATGGGAGTTGTGGGTTAATTATATCGATTTCTGATCGTTGCCTTCACTTCTGTTTTGGTATAGTGCGGCCGGGGATCTCACCCGCGAGCTCCCATTCCCGAAGCGGACGCTCTGCCACTGAGCTACCGGGGCCGTCTATAAAATTATGAAAAAAGCTTTGCGAAGATTATGATACCGTTTACCCTGATTTAGGAGTTTAAAAGTTAATTACTTATTACGAGTGTATATGTCAGTGACATGAGTGATGAGTGGAAACCAGATCTGGTACACGGAATTATATCAACAACGTAAGATACCCCATCCAAAAGAAGGAGAATTACAATCTCAAACATCATCGCGCGTATCATACATTTTTGCATGAAACAAACCCATATAAAATAGACAAGTATTAGCTTTTACTAAAAACTTTAGTCTACGCTTAGCACACATTAATTTGTATAGTCATAGGATTGGAAAGTCAAATGACAAAGCTGTTCATGTGTATCCGGTATAAGTTAACCAGTAAATATGGAAACTTGTATAATAGCCAACGATTCCAAAAGTTGACTCCAGTTTCATATATAAACAAAACTACCGATGTTTTACTATCATAACCAATCGTACCATGGAAACGAAAAATCAGTGGAACAGATACATCTGCCTTATTTTAGTGAAAACAAACAAAATAGATGTACTGTACAGATGTAGATACAGTTGACTCTTTACAGATCATGTTAACAGGCCAATCAGTTTAAAGTTAAAACTGGATACGCGCCTTTTTGGAAGCGCGTTCTACAGTTCTGAACAAACATTGAAGAAACAAGTGATGATTGCGTGATAAAACTACCAGAAATATAAGATTACAGAACGAAAAACGTTTTTTTATTCAACGGTTATATCCGTATAATCTTTATTTGGTTAAACATACTTATTTCAGACGAGTAACGTTTTAAACGTACAACATAGACATGATACAACAATACAGGATTAGACCGGAAGCTCTAATTTATTGTTGCACCCGATTCAAGCATTCTGAGCGTTTCTTGGTATCTTACAGTCGCCGTTGAGATGACGTCAAAAATATCGTTACGCAAACGCGCCTATACAAATACATTGCCACCTTTATCGCCGAAAAAATGAAAATTTTAGGATGAAAAATTGTGGTATTTTTTTCTGCTCAAAATATAGATTATGCGCACTCGTTAGAGCCGCCTCATCAAGGCGGTTCTAACGAGTACCCACAATCTATATTTTAGAGCAGAAATAAGAAAAATAAGGTATACCACCAGAAACCCCAGTTTTACTATATAAAAGTGGGGTTCAATGGGATCAAAATTATATAGGCGTGTTTTCGTGATGCGTCTATTTGACTGAAAAGATTCCTCGTTGAAATGTCATGATTTCATTGCAAAGGCAGTGTCTCTTGTTCATAACATCCGGGTAAAAGGTTGATTACCCCGACTAAAAGGAATTATTTCTGTGCAGAAAAGGGAGACTACCAAGCTAATGACTAGTAAAAACTATACGTGTTCAATATGTTTTTAACGCATAAAGCTTGGAGTTGATACCCACCTCTCTTCCTACAGGTCAGCTGATGGTGTTTGTGATCTCCCATACTCCTGATGAAGAAAGAATAGAGGTATTCGAATTTAAAAAACCAGCAAGATTGAAATACATTAGAACCATTACAGATGAAAACTTCATATTGTGAGTACCTCATATATCCGTTAAGGCGAATAATTGCTGCCTTTTTCCATGCAAAACAACACTTTTCACACCAACTCGCTGAAAACAATGAAATAATCTACGGTTCAGATGTGTATACTTTGCTTACTGATTTTCAAAATTGCTGATATCTGGTTTGTGGGCAGAACAAATTTCGGATGCTTGAAATGTGTACCCCCAGTAAAACCTTTTTTACTAACCGCTCCAATTAGAAGTGAAGGCAATGATCAGGAATCGATACAATTGACCAACAGCTTCCATCATAGACACCAAGTGAAAGAAACACAAACATGAAACAACTAGATCCTAATGGAAAATTCAAAGCCAAAAGGACAGATACTTTCCCACAAAATGGTCAGATGGCTATCCAAAGCAAAATAAAATAAGCGATACACAAACTCAAAGACAAGCCATAACAAAAATAAATCACGACAGAAGAACCGCATTGGAACGGTCAGTGACACGAATTCCATTGGGGGCTTAAATCGATTTTACGTTGCCACAATCCTCGCCCTTACTTCCGTCGCGATTTAGACAAATAATTTGTTCAGTCCGCATGAAGGCCTCCTAACTCATCAGCGCATAATCTCCGTGAACACAAACCGTGATCGGGTTAACTACAGTACATGCAGTCTGTCGTATAACATTTATGTTGTATTCAATCTTTTTATATCGAATATTGATTTTACGAAATTGCGTACTGAAGTAATTGCAATTATATATTTTTCTGAACCTATATACTAAGTCACCATAAAATTCGTGTTCCGATAGACCTTGTTGCAGAAGAGATTTAAGTCCAACATTGAACTTTGAAATTAAATCGGAATGACGTCTATAAAATTTTGAAAAGGCTTTAAGTAGTTTATGGTACCGATAACCCTGATTAAGACGTTTAGCAGTTAATAATTTATTACGAGTGTTGAAGTAAGTTACATGGCTAGACACTCTGGCAAATCGAGTTAATTTCGAAATATAAACACCATAGGATGCCGCACGAGGAACATCGCCATCCAAGAAAGGGAAATTTACAATTTCAAAATCAAAATCATCTCGTTTATCATAAATTTTTCAAGAAACAAATCCATCTATAATAGATAGGTGTAAATCCAAAAGCGGGCCCTCGGTATCAGAAGAATTTGCTTTATTTAACTGAAGTTCTGGGTGGGGGGTGGGGGTGGGGGTGGGGTAAATTTGACTGATCAAACCATCGAAATAGGTATTGTCAATATTTAATAAATCATCCAAATATCTGGAAGTAGAGCTAAAGGCTTCAATGATTTCAGCTTGGTTTTCAGCGGAAAGGGTCATCATGAAAAATAGTAGTGAAGGCAATGATCTTCGTGAAATACTTTACAAACAGTGTTTACTCTATATTTCATGAGTACTTTTATGCGATTCAGTAGAGCATAATAGATCAGCCCAAAATTACTAGGCACAACGGATTTTCGTTGTTTTTGAATAAAAATCAAAAAATGAGTTCCTTTAAGAGCAATGAAAACATTCATAAGAAAGAAGATGGGCCATACTACGTAGTTTCGGCTAATAAAGCCTCATCAGTGACCCTGTAATGATCCGGCAAAGAAAGCCAGAGGAAACGAACTGCAATTTTGCGAATTTCGAATAGGCAGTCTCTTCCATCACAAATTTAAATTAAATCAGAATGACGTCTATAAAATTTTGAAAGAGGCTTTGCGTAGTTTAGGGTACCGATAACCCTGAGTAAGACGTTTAGCAGTTAACAAATTATTACGAGTGTTGAAGTCAGTTACATGACTACACACTCTGGCAAATCGAATCAATTGCGAAATATAAACGCCATAGGATGGCGCACGAGGAACATCACCATCCAAAAAAGGAATATTTACAATCTCAAAATCAAAATCATCGCACTATCATAAATTATGCAAGAAACAAACCCATCTACAATTGATAGTTGCTGTCTGTTTCAGGCACCTTGTCATCAAAATCATAATAAAAAATGCGAAAACATATCAAGCCATAATCTCTCCGTAAGAAGGAAATGTAAAAAGAGTATTATGACAACAAAGGTCTTTAATCAATCACTGACAGCGATTATTATTGGTATGAATTATTTGTCATTATGAAAACACGCATATAAAATACATTGTAACCTTTATCGCCGAAAAAAATAAAATTTTAGGATGAAACATTGTGATATTTTCCTTATTTCTGTTCAAAATATACCATGTGGGTTCTAACGAGTACCCACAATGTATATTTTAGAGTAGAAATAAGAAAAAATAAGGTTTACCCCTGCAAACCCCAGTTTAACTGTATAAAAGTGGGGTTCAAGAGGGTCAAAATTTTATAGACGTGTTTTCGTGATGGTTATCAAATATAAATGAGTTTTTATTCATATGCTTGATTGCATTGGCTTGGGAAACGATAAATGGCTAGGAAGGCAAATAAGTACTTTACATGTTTATTATATAAAGAGCGTATTTTAGGTTGTTGGACACACATTAACAAGTATGTATTTTAATAAGCTACTTTATTTATGAGAGAGTTCGCCGTCTTACTTCAGGAATTACCACTTACTGAGTGGACTTTTAAACCCTCTGTGCTAACACTTACTCAAGAACTTACTGTGTTGACATTCTGATGTTATCATCAAGGAAATACTTGTCTTCTTTTCTTACCGACTGGATGGCCAGTTTGAGCTACTTTTAGATTATAACTTTGTTTTATCCAGCATCTGTTTTGTCATGTTGCTGATCTTATGTTAATACTAAATAGTACAAACTAGATAACTGCTATATGGTTTTCTTGCTGTCGAGTCCGAACCGTTGTTTCATCTCTATGGTTGTTTGATTTTTGTGTTCACGGAGTTGTTGCACTGATGAGCTTGGAGGCCTTCATGTGGATTGAACAAATTATCTGTCTAAATCGCGACGGAAGTAAGGGCGAGGATTGTGGCCACGTAAAATCTATTTAGGCCGCGGGGGAATTCGTTTCACTGACCATTCCAAGGCGGTTCTTCTGTCGCGGTTTAATTTTGTTATGGCTTGTCTTTGAGTGTATGTGTCGCTTGTGTTATTTTGTTTTTGATAGCCAATTGTCCATTTTGTGGGAAAGTGGCTGTTCTTTTGGCTTTCCGCTATTGATGTTTCCATTAGGGTCTAGTTGTTTCATGTTTGTGTTTCTGTCCTTTGGGTGTCTCTGATATGAGTTGCGGGTTAATTGGATCGATTCCTTATCATTGCCTTCACTTCTATTTTTTATAAATAGTGTTTACCTATTCTTGTTCCTTGTCCGTTGGGATCATTGGTTATATTATTGTATTTTGAAAATATCAAATATCCGCGGGTCACTGTTGAGGCCTAATTGGCCGAAACTAGCTTGTCTGGCTCGGGAAAAAACTTGTACACGCCATACTTTTCAGTATACTAAAGGATTGCATATTTACAAATACTTCACAAACAGTGTTTACTCTATATTTCATGAGTACTTTTATGCGATTCAGTAGAGCGTAATAGATCAGCCCAAAATTACTAGGCACAACAGCTTTTCGTTGTTGATGTCCACGTAACAGTTAATGATTTACAGCAGTCCAGCAGTCTGCACTATTTTTATCGCTGTGGGATCAGAGTGTTGTGTAAGAGCTTTAATTATAGACATTTGACAGGAATCATATGATGGTTTGGAAAATAGTGTTCGATCAGAGTCGACACGGTTTGCTTACAGTACAGTACAGTGTTTAAAGGGTTAAACGAAAGTCTAAGTGCCCTTTCAGAACCGTTTTCCATCCCACACCTTCCAGTCAATCGACCCAACAGTCCTGCCAGTGTTTTGGTGATATTGTGCGCTATTTTGTGCCATGAACATCGTTCCTCCTTCCGATAGCTTGAGATAGTTGTATTCTATACATACTTGTGATATGGTGATAAGGCGATTCTAACGAGTACTTGCAGTCTTATTCTTGGAACAGAAAAAAAAATAACGTTTGCCCATGCAAACGCCTGTTTTCGCTATAAAAAGTGGGGTTTAAAGGGATGGACATTACACGGACTTGTCAGCATGTGACATGTCTTTTCTCAGTAACGTTAACATGATGAGAGATTAAACTCCCATTCCACTCGTCTTTATTATTTCAGCATGTGATATGTCTTTTCTAAGTAACCTTTCCTTTCTGTATCGGAACGGTTCTCATTACACAGACCCGTTAAAATGATGAGAGATTAAACTCCAATTCCACTCGTCTTTATTATTTCATTTAACACAGGGTCATCTGTTTGTGATCTTTGCTTCTAGAAAGCATATTTTAATGTACTTAACTGAGTAGTTGTGGTCATAATCCCAACTCATTAAATAGATGTGAAGGCAATGATAAGGAATCGCGACAATTAACCCACAACTCCCATCAGAGACACCAAAGGGAAAGAAACATAAACATGAAATAAGACCCTAATGGAAACACTAATAGTGGAAAGTCAAAAGGACAGTTACTTTCCCCCAAAATGGCCAATTGGCCATCAAAAACAAACAAGCCAGCGAAAGAAGAGACACAGAGTTAGTGTTATGAATTCATATTCATAGAGAATCTTTCATGAGTGCTTGCGTATTATTGAAGTGATTAAACGAGTTGAGGAAAAATGATAAAATGCGAGCCTTGCCGAGCATTTTATCAAATTTTTTTCTCAACGTGTTTGATAAATTTTATAATACATGATTACGAATGCATAATAGAAGTATAGAAGTAAAAGCAATGATCAGGAATCGATACAATTAACCCACAGCTCCGATCAGAGACACTAGAGGGAAAGAAAAACAAACATGAAACAACTAGACCCTAATTGAAACATCAATAGCAGAAAGCCAAAAGGACAGTTACTTTCCCACAAAATGGCCAACTAGTTATCCAAAACAAAATAATATAAGCGATACACACACTCAAAGACAAACCATAACAAAAATAAACCGCGACAAAAGAACCGACTGCGGGCTTAAATCGATTTTACGTGGCCACAGTCCTCTTCCATACTTCCGTCGCGATTAGGACAAATAATTTGTTCAGTCCGCATGAAGGCCTCCTAACTCATCATAGCACCATCTCCGTGAACAAAAAAGTCAAACAACCACAGAGATGAAACAAAGGTGACCACAGAGATGAAAAAACGGTGAGGACTTGACAGCAAGAAACCACTGAATTGCTGGGGCAAAAGACGACAAACAGTTAGACTCCGATGGGCCCGACCAGAGACAGAGCATCAGACACCAACCAACGTTCCATAAAATTAGATACTGTCTACTTCTTTGTAAGCCTTTACGCTGGCACTGTAATAGAATCCGAGGCCTTGCTCACCGGCGTGCAATTAAGGATTCTGTTTATCATATGACATATAAAATGCATTTTATTCTCGATTTTGTTACAAAAACGTCAATATTCCGCCATTAGTAAACGCGTCGTCATTAAGGATGTCGTACGAGTAACGTTACGGGGCGTCTCTTACTAATTTGCATATTTCACCAACGAGTGGGTGGTCGAGTTAATACAGTCTCAGACGCGACGTCATATGATAAAAACAAGAACAAAGAATCAAAACGCACAAGGTCAGTGCATCTACATGTATAAGAAACTACGTAGTAACGACCGCCGAGAGAGAATTGACAGGAAAATGACTAGATGGTAATCGAGTCTGTAGTTTATAGAGCATCTTACGTGAGTGTTCATGTATTATTGAATTCATTAAACGAGTTGAGGTAAAACGATAAAATGCGAGGCTTAGCCGAGCATTTTATCCCTTTTCATCAACGGGTTTAATAAATTCAATAGTACACGAGTATGAATACAAGATTCTATTTATCATATGACATTGAAAACGCATTTTTACTGTTCTTTTACAAAAAGGCAATATTCCGCCTACAGTTAACGCGACGTCGTTAAGGATTTCGTTCATGTATCGTTACGGGGCGTACCTAACTACTTTGCGAAATTCAATTTATCCACTAGTCGATACCGAATTTATTTCATGATGTTATTATACTCTCAGACGCGACGTCATATGATAAATAAAGATACAGAGTGGAAAAACACCAAAGAGTTACGCGAATACGAAAAATGTAAATATTATTCATGCTATGGATGACATGCATTTTCATGAGTTACAGCAGGTTTTGTAATGGCTTGAAATTACTTTTTGTTCCCTATATCAAATTATCGTTACAGGTTGAATGACCTTGTTGTTGTAGACAAAGACAAGTTTTACACTACCCAGTGGCTTTCCACAAGGAATATGATGTATGGTTCCATAGAGCTATTTCTGTTTCTACACTGGGGCAAAGTCTTCTTTCATGATGGCACGAAAGCCAGAGAGGTTGCATCAGGCCTCTTTTTTCCAAACGGAATCAATATCTCTCCGGACAAGTCGTAAGTCTTTATTGTAGTGTCTTTTTACGTCCCCTCAACACTATTTAGGTCAATTTAGAGTCATTTGCGTGACTTTTATCCGACATTGAGATGAAATGACATCTCAAGCCCTACTGCCCTAGGAAACCACTAGGGCTGATTTTGAGATTGTAAATTTTCCTTTCTTGAATGGTGATGTTCCTTTTGTGGCATCTACGGTGTTTATATTACGCAATTAATTCGATTTGTCAGTGTGTCTGGTAATGTAACTGACTTCAACACTCGTAATAAATTGTTAACCGCTAATTTCCTTAATCAGTGTTATCGATTTATAGACGTCATTCCGCTTGAGTATACAAACTTTAATGTTTCTGCAACAAGGCCTATCGGATAAGTCACCATAAAATTCGGGTTCCGATAGCCCTTGTTGCAGAAGCTATTTAAGTCCAACATTGAAGATTGATACTAAAACGGACCTTTAGGTAATGTTGGTTGGTACCTGATGTTTTGACACCCATTGGAGTCTAACTGTTGGTTTTCGTTTGCTTCGACATTGCTGTCGAGTCCTCACCGTTGTTTCGTCTCTGTAATTGTTTGATTTTTGCATGTTCTCGGAGGTGTTGTACTGATGGTTTAGGAAGACTTTATCCAGACTGAACAAATTGTCTAAACCACGACAGGCGTAAGGGTCAGGATTGTGGCAGCGTAAAAAACGGTTTAAGTGCCCTAGATAATTACTTTCCACTGACCGTTCAAGGGCTGTTCTTCTGTCGCAGTTTATTTAAGAAATAGATCAGCTCTAACTGTGATTTGTTGAGTAATAAATCAGAGGTTTGAAAGTCAGTTGTAAAGTAGACCAAATCACGAGCGCGAAGCGCGCGTGATTTGTCTACTTTCAACTGACCGACAAACTGTGATTTATTACTCAACAAATCACAAACTAGAACTGATCTATTTCGATTCTAACAGGCTGAAAATTGACAATAATGCTGTTGTTATCTTCAAAATCTCACAACTTTTCGCCATTGTTAGAAGAAATCCCGCTAAAATTATCGACTGAAACACATGCATTTATATCCTTTTCTAACGTTTTCGATGCGAGAATATGACGTTACACCGTCTAACGTCAAAGAAATCGACTAGTGACGTCATTAATTGGCAGTTTTTAATGACGTCACTCTTCACGTTCTTCCTTGTCGTGATTTGTTGCAGAATAAAACACAGATATTTTCCATTGCCTATATAGGCGCGTTGTGTTAGAATTTTTGTTATAATTCGTCTTTGAATGTGTGTATACATTTATTTGTTTTGAATAGCCATTTGACCATTTTGTGCGAAAGTAACTATCTTTTTGGCTTTCCGCAAGTGATGTGTCTATTCGGGTCTAATTATTTCATGTCAGTGTTTCATCACGAAAACACGCCTATATAATTTTGACCCCCTTGAACCCCATTTTTATATAGTAAAACTGGGGTTTCCGGGGGTATACCTTATTTTCTTATTTCTGCTCTAAAATATAGATTGTGGGCACTCGTTAGAACCGCCTCGATAAGACGGTTCTAACGAGTGCCCATAATCTATATTTGGAGCAGAAATAAGAAAAAGATCACAATTTTTCATCATAAAATTTTCATTTTTTCGGCGATGAAGGTGGCAATGTATTTGTATAGGCGTGTTTGCGTAATGCTTTCCCTTTGTTGGGCGGTTTGGGTTAATTGTACTGATTCCTGATCATTGTCTTCACTTCTGTTTTTTATAAGCAGGGAGGTCCGACTCGAACATACTTCTAAGCGGTAAACAAGAACTCAATCGTTCGACCCGGTTTTAGCGCTTCGCGGAACCACTATGAAGCCCGTTCTATTTCTTCGAACGGGGGGTTAAGTCGTTAAGTTTGTTTGATATGAGGTTTAACGTCCCTGACAACACTATAAAGATCATTTTTGAGGCGTTGCTTCTAATTTTGTGGGACTTTTACCCCACATACAGATGAAATGACATCTCAAGCCCCGCCGCCGAATGAAACCAATACGGTTTATATGCATGGACGGTCCGACTCGTGCCACTTTACCTTGGTAGGCTTAGATCCTCAATGCGGTTTATCAGTACTCATTTGCGGTCAGTTTCAGCTCTACGTGGAAGCATCATGCAGCCCATCTATTTCTTTAAGCCACGATGGATCGGGGCCGAGGGATTTAGTCGTAAGCCACATCCTGATTATGCTATAACGCGCACTTTTCAACTTTTCCGAAACACTTAGCTTGTCTATCCTTGTTTGTTTGTTTGTATTGGTGTTTCACGGCCCAGTCAACACTATTTTAGGTCATTTTTGAGCCGGTCAGTTTACCTATTCACACCTTTCCCGGGCAAGCTTATGCGTAAGAAGCGGTTAACCAGTAGAGTGCACATTCTTTCGCCTGAAACTGACAACTGTCCTTCTTGAATCAGCGGAAGGGGGAGAAAGACCGTAGAAAAGATTTCGTGATCAATCTCCACGAAAGAATGTTGCCGACCCCGGCAGGTATCGAACCTGCGTGCTCCTGATCACCAGTCAGACGTGCATCCGACTGAGCTACCGAGGCCGGCCTTGTCTATCCTAGAAATTTCTTCATTCTATAAGCATGTAGCAGGGACCCTTTTGTCAATTTGAGCAATTATAGATAAGACAAAGGCTAACATCTTGAAAATAATGAAGGCTGTTTTCAAACACCAGCTCTGATCGTGGCGTGCACTGCCAGTCAATGTCTTGTTTAAGGCTTCCTGTCAGAAAAAAAGGTACATAGCTAGTGCTTCCGACCCACACTTCCAAAATAGGGAATTTCAAAACAGCTACAACTTCAAGTTTTATGTTTCATGTACTGCTGTGCGGTATTACAATTTGCATTTCGAATCAATTGCTCCTATCTTTGGACAACGTTTTTTTCCCGTACCTGGTCTGTGATGACAGTTTGCTTTGTTCCTTCCAGACTATCTTTTTCTTTTCTAACATGCTTTTCAATGAAATATAGAGATTTCTCAGTGAAATTGAAAACAATATTGTCACTGTTTCAAACAGTGACTGATATCAATTTTATTTTTCACTGTTTGGGACTACTTTTTTCTCGAAATCTAATTCTGTGATCAGTTTTTCCATTGTCTGATGATTGAAAATTAATGAACTGTATTAGGATTGACGCTAAGCCCGTTAACACGTCACGAGGACGTTAATGACGTCATTTTCGACGCTGACGTCACGTATTTTGTCGTGCGACGTTTGATTTGTCCGCACCTCCTTTGGGAAACTAATTTCTCAATTATTTCAGTAACCATTCATGGAAATGCCATCCGAGGCTATTTCTCAGGTGCAAACGTTCAGTTTACGCCCAATATAATACCCAGTAAATACGCTGGACAGACTAAATCGACGCGAAACGACCAGGAACAAAGTTAGTTTTCTCTAAGGGTAAGTGACGCGATTAGTGAAGCTGAATATTGCCGTTTTGAAGCATGTAAGAAACAGAAAATTTTATTTCATTCATGAACACCAAAACTGGTATTTTCACTCGTGGCTACGCCACCCATCATAATACTGGTTTTGGTGTTCATTCGGTGAAATAAATTCGATCTTACACTGAAAAAATCAAATATCCTCTATTATGTTTAAAATTATTGTTTATAAATTTAAAAGGCAGAAAAGAGAAGCGTTTTACATCATGAAAACCTTTTTTCTCAAACGTAAAGCAAAACTGCCACGACATCAGTGTTCCTCAATATTAATTCTGCAGTTTTGCTATCTGGAGCCATTTGTCTGGGGCGTAGTTAGCGTAAATCACACATTTGTGATTGAAACGTTGCACATATTTAAGGCATAATTATGATACAGAAGTATTTCGCTGACAACGCTACACCGCCCTTCATCATAGTGTTGATTATATATTGTAGTTCTTTTGAATCTTTGATATCATTGTGGAATATGAAGATATTTGAGGGTCGCTGATGAGACCTACATATAGCTGGCCGAAACTGGCGGTGTGTGGTGCAACAAAACTCAGACATTCCATACTTTACTGTACCGTGTTATATTCCTTTCTTTCAAAGAACTGCTTTATAGACGCCCGCTTTGATAAGAAAAACGGACTTTTAATGGCGTGGCGCTGTCCGTCCTTCCGTCCGTAAACATTGTTCGTCGTTGTTTATTTAATTTTTGTGTTCTCGGAAATGTTGATTAGTTAGGAGGCCTTCATGCAGATTGGACAAATTATTTGTCTAAATCGTGACGGACGTAAGGCCGAGAATTGCGGTCGGGTAAAATCGATTGACCCCCACAGTGGAATTCGTTTCACTGACCGTTCCAAGCAGATGCTTCTGTCGCGGTTTATTTTGGTTGTCGTTTGTCTTTGAGGGTGTGTATCGCCTGTATATGTTTTTTGTTGTTGTTTTGGATAGCCAGTTGGCCATTTTGTGTGAAAGTAACTGTCATTTTGGCTTTCCGCTATTGATGTTTCGATTAAGGTCTAGTTATTTCATCTCTTTGGTGTTTCTGATTGGAGCTGTGGGTTCATTGTAACAATTCCTGATCGTTGCCGTCACTTCTATTTTGTACGCTCTATATTTCAGTAATCATTAGTAATATCGTCATGAAACTTTATAGGCATATGTATTAGGTCAAGATGATGTGTCGCGTTCAAGAATGATTGTTCCCCCTTTCTTATTTTCAAAGTTATGCCCCTATGTTTATTTTTAGGAACATTCTTGTTTGCACCAAAACTCAATTACCCTTAGTAACATTTTTGTATGTATGCAACTTTATAAGGATATGTATGAGACCAAGATAATGTGTCGCGTACAAGACCCCCAGGTCAGTACCTCAAAGATCAAGGTCAAACTTAGATGTCAAAGGTCAAACTTATATGTCAAAGGTCAGAAAGCGTCTTTCTAAAGTGTCTGGTCAATAACTTTGCTGTTCCTGGATGAATTTTAAAATTACTTGGAAGAAATGTTAACAATCATAAGATGATGTGTCGTGCGCATGACCCAGGTTGGTACCGTCAAGGTCAATGTCATACTTAGAGGTCAAAGGTAAAGAAAAATGTCTATCTCTTGTGTCCGGTCAGTAACTTTGTTATTCCAGGATGGATTGGGAATTACTTGGCAGAACTGTTAACCATTATGAGAAAATTTGTCGCACGCAAGATTTAGATCGGTACTTCCAATGTCAAGGTCAGACTTAGCGGCTAAAGGTCAGAAGGGGTCTTTTTCTCGTGTCCAGTCAGTAACTTGTAAAATTACTTGTCAGAAAGGATAACCATCATGAGTCAATGTGTTTCGTACAAGACCAATATCAGTACCTCCAAGGTCAAGATCAAACTTTGAAGTTCAAAGGTCCCAAAGGTCTGTTTTGTTTCTTTTTTATAGCTTTGTTATTCATACAGTCGAACTTCGATGGCTCGAACCCCTTCGGGACCATGAAAATTTGTTCGAGACAAGGGTTGTTCGAGCCACTGAGATTACTTCCAGGAGGCATAACGAGATAGTCTTGGACATCTTTTCGGTGCTCTATAATGAAAATCTATGCTGTGTGTACTCATTAGAATCGCCTCATCGAGGCGATTCTAATGAGTACACACAGCATAGATTGGTAAGATAAAAGACTAAAATCTCCTTAATTATCCCCGACTAGTTCTTATGTAGAGGATTTCGCTAGGGGCTCAAGAATGGGTTCGACTCATCCATGGTAAACGAGCCATCGGTGTTCGAGCCATCGAAGTTCTACTGTATATGGATTTCGAAATTATTTGGTAGAAATGTTAGCCATGCTGTTACAATGTATCGAGCACAAGACACAGGCCAGTGCCTCCATGCTCAAGCTCATCGTTAGAAATAAGAAAATTTTTCGTGTCTGGTCAATATTTGTTTTATTCCTGGATGAGTTTTGAAATTGCCTGTTAACCATCATGATACGATGTATCCAGCACACGACATGGGTCGATACCTCAAAGGTCAAGTCGTCCTTAAAACCGATTACTTGCAACGGGCAATCTTGCAGAGCTCTTGTTCATCACGCAAACACGCCTATATAATTTTGACCCCCTTGAACCCGTCTTTTATATAGTAAAACTGGGGTTTACAGGGGTTCACCTTATTTTTCTTATTTCTGCTCTAAAAATAGATTGTGGGTACTCGTTAGAACCGCCTCGATTAGGCGGTTCTAACGAGTAGCACAATCTATATTTTGAGCAGAAATAATAAAATTTCTGCTCTTAAAATAGATTGTGGGTACTCGTTAGAACCGCCTCGATGAGGCGGTTCTAACGAGTAGCACAACCTATATTTTGAGCAGAAATAAGAAAATTATCAAAAAACTTTTTCATCTTAAAACTTTCATTTTTATGGCGATAATGGTTAAAATGTATTTGTATAGGCGTGTTTTCGTAATGATAGAACATAAATAACGTATTTATAGGTGGTGTCGAGGGAATGAGTGACGGCTGTAAAAAGGACTCGAACCCTGCCTAGAATATACTTTCAAGTCCTTCGGGATCACTTATTCCACTTAGTAATTTTACAAATATTTACATATCACAGATGGGCCTTATTGGTCAAAACATGCAAGCCTGGACCAGAAAGATTTGTACACTCCATAGCACTTATATTCCGTGTTTTGGATCAAGAATAAAATGGCGATTTTACACCCATGAGGCACCGTGCATTCTTTCATACATGTATCTCCAAAACGGTAAATTCTCCTGGGAAAACTTGTGATATTAATCTTATTTCTACTCTAAACATAGGTTATGGGTGCTCGTATAAACAGACTTATTGAGACGATTTTAACGAGAACCAATGACCAATATCTTGAAGTAAAATAAGTAAATCATTGTATCCGCTCTAAACCCCGCTTTACTCTACATAAAGTGGGGGTAGTTCGGTGTTTTTTCACGGACTTGTTAACGTGATGACTAAATTGACCAATAAAATGTTTGATTTTAGATCATCACGAAAACACGCCTATATAATTTTGACCCCTTTGAACCCCACTTTTATATAGTAAAACTGGGGTTTCTGGGGGTACACCTTATTTTTCTTATTTCTGCCCTACAATATAGATTGTGGGTACTCGTTAGACGAGGCGGTTCTAACGAGTACCCACAATCTATATTTTGAGCAAAAATAAGAAAAACATCACAATATTTCATCATAAAATTTTCATTTTTTCGGCGATAAGGGTGGCAATGTATTTGTATAGGCGTGTTTGCGTAATGTGCAGGGAATACAAAACTGCAACAAATGGATAGCGTGTCCCAAAAACTGTCAGACATACTCTTTGTTTGTTTGTTTGATTTGAGGTTTAACGCCCCCGTCAACACTGTAAAGGTCATTTTTCGAGACGTTGCTTCCAGTCTTGTGGGACTTTTACCCGACATTGAGATGAAATGACTTCTCAAGCCCTGCCGGCCAATGAAACCAAAAGGGTTTATAAGCATGGACGGGCCGACTCGCACCGCTTTGCCTGGGCAGACATACTCTAACTGTCTGAACTTGTTAATTTCAGAACTGTCTATGTCTCCGAGTTTTCCAATAAACGTTTATTGGGCTATCAACGACAGGCGAACTATGACCTGACAGAACTTTGGGTTTGTTTTCTCTAATAAATATATGCTATGAGCAGACAACCAATCATCTGGTTTTTCATTTGAACCCATTTTGTACCGGAAACTCCACAACGGGTACCCAGGCAAACAGTGCAGGCCCAGATCAGACGCCGCAGAACGCGGCGTCTGATCAGGGCCTACACTGTTTGCAAAAAGTTCAGCTATTTTCCAAATAAATTTTGAAGAAAACACAACCTGACACCCCTGAATTTTTAAATGGACTCCTGTTATATATAAGGAGGAAGATTCCATTTGGTACAAAAAGGGTTAAATTCAATTCAGGCAGCACAAACGTACATTGCCATCATTACGATAACACTTCCATGTGCTAAAATGCTGTTTTTCATATCTCCAGACAAGCATTTATCAGTTACCCCCTATATATTTTGCATTGAAACGCATTGACCGGATAAAGATATGCTATCTCAGGACAAGTGAGCTTTTATCACGTCAACGTGACTACTGGAAAATGACAAAAAAATGTTATTGTTACTGGGAAAACTGAAAAATAATGCTTAAAAAATATATCATAGGAAAACTATAGTCAACTGATACTAAATATATTGACCGGCAGACTGAGGACCATCAATAACTGATCGCAAATTGCTAATTTAAGAGTGTACAAGGAATAAACTAATAAACAGAGTACCAGATTCGTGTCATTAGATATCAAGTTTATCAGGCGGCTTTGAGAACGCATGTAGAATCGCTCGGCAAGCCTCGCGATTCTACAAGCGTTCTCGAAGCCTTGCCTGATAAACTTGATGTCAAAAGACACTCACCTGGTATTCTCTATTAATCAAACGAATATGAGCCAGCGCACGACAAAACCTTCTTTAAGAAATGTGCATCAGGCAAAGAATCAGATCAGCCTGCGCATCTATATAGTCTAACCAGAGACTACCCTTGCTGCATGAAGGAGCATAGGGCCCTTAGCTGTCCTTAGAGCGCACAGTGAAGACTCTGATAAGACGGCGTGAATGCGCAGGCTGATCTGAGTCTTAGAACCACCTTATTGAGGCGGTTTTAAAGAGGACCCACAGTATTGTTTGTTCCACAACCTTTATTTTAGAGCATAATGGCGCTTATCAGAAAAGATGGCTATGACGTCATCAATAACTCTGCTTGTAAACTCACGGGTACAGATTCTGTTCACGCACATTAGGTAATTCAATGAAATGATGGTTTTATGGGGGGAAAAAGAAGAAAAAAAACATTAATTTTCCCATGAAGAAGTTATGTACTCTAATGTGCCCTATCTGTGACCAAGGAAATATTTTTTCAAAAATTAAAATAAAAATATTCCAGTTCACCTCTACTTTTCATTATGGTAAGATACCCGTGCGACATTTTCACATCTCCAAAATGGCTACTTTTCTGAAGAAAATCCGTGATATTTTTTTATTTATACCCCAACATAGGTTGTAGGTGCACGTTAGAACCGCCTCATTCGGCTCATTGAGGCGGTTGTAACGAGTACCTGCAACCTATGTCTTGGAGCAGAAATAAGAAAACTAAGGTATACCCCTGTAAACCCCAGTTTTCTTTATATAAAGTGGGGTTTAGGGGTGTTCATTTCAGGGACTTGTTCACGTGATGTTATTGCCTTTAACATGTACGAATGTCACCATCCCCTGCTACAAAAACATTGAATACTTCTAATTTATCATGCAATATACCTTTTTTATTAATTGATTATCCTACATTACACAAGGTCAACCAATATTCAAAAATCATAAATCATGTTTTTAATTGCGTCAATAAATAAAATTGTCATTAATCAAATAATTTTGTATGGGTCCAGTTACAGGTCCACGGTCAGCTGTATTGGCCTCTGCCTTCGACCTGATGCCAATACAGCAGACCTTGGACCTGTAACTGGGCCAATCCGAAATTATTTGATTAATAACATTATAGTATTTTGTTATCAGCTTTATTATCTCACTAGTCATGTTGTGACGTGGGCTTTTGTGATCACATTTTGTCCGTCGTCCTTCCGTGCGTGCGTGCGTAAACAATTTCTGCAAACTGGACCTCCTTAACCACTGATTGGATTGTTACAAAATTTCACAGACATTATCCTTAGTTAATTTTCTATCAAAGTTCTAGTCTGAAACCAGAAGGCCCAAGTCTTTGATATTTGGTGTGAAGTTACATATAGTGGACCTCTACCAAGATTGTTCAAATTATAGCCTTTGGGCCAAAAGGACCCAACCCGGCGCCCACATGCTTTACATAGTCTTATATAGCGAAAAACTTTAAAACATATTCTTGTCTGAAACCTTTGACCTTTGGTACGAAGCTTCCTCTAGTCGACCACTACCAAGATTGTTCTAATTATAGCCTTGGGGACTCATGGTTTACATAGATTTATATTGGGAAAACGTTTAAAACTCTTCTTGTGTGAAATCGGAAGGCCAAGGTCTTTAATCATTTATATGAAAAATAGAAGTGGAGGCAATGATCAGGAATCGATACAATCAACCCACAGCTCCCATCAGAGACACCAAAAAAAAAAAAAAAAAAACACAAACATGAAACAACAAACCCTAATGGAAACATCAATAGCGGAAAGCCAAAAGGACAGTTACTTTCCCACAAAATGGCCAATGGGCTATCCAAAATAAAATAATATAAGCGACGCAAACACACAAAGACAAACCATAACAAAAATAAACTGCGACAGAAGAACCGCCTTGGAACGGTCAGCGTAAACGAATTCCACTGGGGGGCTTAAATCGAATTTACGTGGCCACAATCCTCGCCCTTACTTCCGTTGCGATTGAGACAAATAATTTCAATCCGCATGAAGGCCTCCTAACTCATCAGCGCAACATCTCCGTGAACACAAATAATCAAATAACCACAGAGATGAAACAACGGTGAGGACCTCGACAGCAAGAAACCACTGATATGCTGAAGCAAAAGAAAACCAACAGTTAGACTCCGATGGGCCCGACCAGAGACAGAGCATCAGGCACCAACCGACATTACCTTGAATAAGATCTCTCTAATTCTCGATAAGCTTTTACGCTGGAACCGTTATCGAATCTGAGGCCTCACCCACCGGCGTGCAATTAAAGAGGGAAGCAAAGTTGTCAACCGTGATTGGGTTAACTACCATGCATGCAGTATGTCGTATAACACTTTATATAGAGAAAGCTACGGTTAACAGGAGTTTCTGGTTAACAGGGGTAACAGGTGCTGTTCGCATTTATGCACTGCGTCTACCGTTTCTTCATTTGTAAACGGTAGACGCTTTTCTGTAGTAAATATGTTCGATCTGACATGTAAATCTACGGATATGCTATATGTGATAACCTGACGTACTGCAAACTGTAAAATGCAGTACATCGGGCAAACTAATTGCATGCTAAAAACAAGATTTAACGAACACTAGCATAGATGAGTAAGCCTAAAAAAAACTAACACTTAGTTGTACCGTCATTTCAAACGGACAGGTCATTCTGAAAATGATATTCTTGCACACCAGACAAGGAAATCCATGATTTTACCCTGGGATAGAAATTTATGTTCTGACCCTGGTGTTCCGACCCCAAATCGAATATAATCACGTGTTTGATAAATGCACTGGTTGATTATAACCTCAAGTGCGTCGTCGTCATGCGTGACGTCACTAAACATTCCTGTTGTGTCATCACAAAATGGCGGACGTCGGCAACTGAAGTGACAGCAGCATTAAAAATTCGCAATAGAAATGGAAGGTATGCAAGAAAAAGAATCCAATATGGGTGTGAGGGGTGGATAGAAAAATCCGTCCCTCGGGATCACTGTCCGGCATCACTCGGCAAGCCTCGTGATGCCGGACAGCGCCCCTCAGGACGGATTTTTCAATCCACCCCTCACACCTATATAAGATTCTTATATTTCTATACAGCCAGTGGAAAACATTTAATGTGATGTAAATTCTCCAGCTAGGTTTTTAAACGACATAAAACTGAATTAAAATGGATTAAATTATTACAGACACCTTTTCCATTGGGCTTTAATGAGAACATTTATCATGAGGGTGATATGTCTAAAATGCACTAATGTGATATTTTCTGGCTTTTGGACCGTGGAAAAAAAAGACAATTATAAACGTAAATTACGTGAGTTTTAAAGGAAACAATACCAGGCTGAAGTTACTGTCCATAATATCATTGAATAATGAACGCCACGCAATGCATGCATTTCTAAGTTCAATACCCATTTCTGTATTACGTATTCTGGACACTGAGGCGAATAAATTCTAATATAGTTTTAATCAGTTATACGATGCTGTTCTTTTAATTAGAGGTTATACCGTGACTCAGCTTGATCATCGCCCTTTCATCGATTCTGAAATTAATCACAAACGTCATTACATAAAAATATCCTTTATTAATAAGGGTTTGGATTCTATAGATATACATATTATCTTCCGGGACAGTTCGTTGATTTCATCTAATGCTTATTTTCAAAATACTGAAACACCCATAATTTGCTATAAATACAATAAACCTGTTAGATCTTCAATTTCAGTAAACTTGTTTCCGATCTTGATATTGACACTAACACGCCTGATACCTGTGATTGTAAAAACTCAGTGTATTGCTATCCTGCTGCTGATCATATTATTACTGGCAATTTAAAAATTATTCCTGATTCTCGGATACGAAATATGATTTCTAAAGGACCGAAATATCGATTTCCTTCTAAAATTGAGATGAAATCGCTGCTGCCTGGAATGAATTTGGTAATCGTTGATGTAAACGAAAGTATGTTGAGCTCTCAAAGAATGGAAACTTAGCATTCTGAAACACGTGAACAGACGTACTTCTTTCTTCTCTCAAAATACGTACGTATTACCCCCTAAACCCGAGACGTCTTTACGTCACCCTAAACTAGGTATTCAAGAATTTCACAAGACGTTTGTTTTGGCTCCAGCAGATAAGGCCGTTAACAATGTGGTCGTTGCCTGACGCCTCCACTATATTAACACTCTTCAGCAAGAACTTGGTTATGCTAAGGCATGTGATCTGCAGCCTTCGGCTGTAGAGAGAAGTTTAGTTGATGGTCACATTCAGCCACCAAGTTTGCTGTATGTATCACCAAGACAACCTTCTTACGTTATATTGGTTGCCTAAACTTCATAAAAGCCATACAAAGCACTGTTTATTGCAAATCCAATATCTTGTAGCACCACTGAACACTCCAAATTATTAAATTCACGTTTTACTGCCATCACAAAGCATGTTTTGCGACAAAGTCAGGGAGAAATCTGTTTTGGTCTGTAAAAAAAATCTAATTAAGTTTTAAATACGTTGAAATCCAGACGATTTCGTGCTTCGAGTCTGTCCACATATGTTTTTTTTACCCTTCCACTACTAAAAGAAAAAAATAATGATTTAATTACATGGACATTTCACAGGAAAGACTCCCTCTATCTTGCTTGTAATGTAAGAAATGCTTTTTCCACTTCTGAAGAGCATAAAAATTATACTTTTTGGTCATCTCAGAAAGATTGTGAAGCTCTCACCTTTCTACGTCACAAAATTTGCATAAGATTTGATACTAAGTTATTTAGACAAATTGTGGGTAATACGATGCGTACAAATCATGCACCCCTTGTGGTTGATCTGTTCTTGTTTTGTTATGAAAGAGATTTCATGATTTCCCTTTCTATTGAAAACCAATCTAAAATCATTGAAGTCTTTCGCTCAACTATTAGTTATTTGGATGATTTATTAAATATTGACAATACATATTTCGATGGTTTGCTCAGTCAAATTATCCCCCACCCCCAGAACTTCAGTTAAATAAAGCAAATTCTTCTGATACCGAGGACCCGTTTTAGGATTTACATCTATCTATTTTAGATGGGTTTGTTTCTTGCAAAAGTTATGATAAAGGCGATGATTTTGATCTGGAGATTGTAAATATTCCCTTCTTGGATGGTGATGTTCCTCGTGCGACATCCTATGGCGTTTATATTTCGCAATTAATTTGATTTGCCAGATTGTCTAGTCATGTAACTGACTTCAACACTCGTAATAAATTGTTGACTGTTAAATCTCTTAATCAGGGTTATCGGTATCATAAAATACGCAAAGACTTTTCAAACTTTTATAGACGTCATTCCGATTTAATTTCAAAATTCAGTGTTGGACTTAAATCTCTACTGCCACAATGCCTATCGGAACACGAATTGTATGGCAACATAGTATATAAATTCAGAAAATTTTATAAATGCAATGACTACAGCACCAAATTTCGTCAAATCATTCTTCTATATAGAAAGACAGGGTGCAATATAAATGTTAGACTGCATGTATGGTAGTTAACCCAATCACGGTATTCAATTTTGCTTCCCTCTTTAATTGCACGCCGGTGGGTCAGGCCTCAAGATTCTATGACGGTTCCAGCGTAATGGCTTACTGAGACTAAGAGAGTATCTAATTTCATGAAGTGTTGGCTGGTGCCTGATGTTCTGTCTCTGGTCGGTTCCATCGGGGTCTAACTGCTGGTCTTCGTTTGCTCCAGCATTTCAGTGGTTTCTTGCTGTCGGCCACGTAAAATCAATTCAAGCCCCCCCCCCTCCCCCAACACACGCACCAGTGGAATTCGTTTCACTGACCATTCCAAGACGATTCTTTTGTGGCGGTTTATTTAGGTTATGGGTAGACAATTTGCCATTTTGTAGGAAATAACTGTCCTTGTGGATTTCCGCTATTGATGTTTCAATTCGGGTCTAGTTGTTTCAGGTTTTTGCTTCTTTCACTTTGGCATTGCCTACACTTCTATTTTACGCACTTGCACAAATGTTTGACCAGCCTAACAAAAGAAACTATGTTCATTCATTTCTGTTTATACTTTTTATGCTATGCTCCCACTTTTTCTCTTTTTTTTCAATCAACAGGCGCAAGATATGGGAACACAGATTGACAATATAGAGGTAGATCCAGACACCGGAGACCTGTGGATTGCTGGTTTTCCGCTGAACTATGCAGTCATGGACTTCTTCGATTTGTTTAAATTTACACGTCCTTCGCAGGTATTATTTAACATGTTGGTTCTCTTCTTTTGGTGATTTAAGATGGCAGTGCTAAGTCATCACGGAAACATGCCTTCAAAGTTGTGACCGCCTTAAACCCCACTTTTATACAGTAAAACCGGGATTTGCAGGAGTAAACATTAAATTTCTTTCTTATTTCTGCTAAAAACATAGATTGTGGGTAGAGGTTGCAGGGGTAAACAATATTTTTATTATTTCTGCCAAAAAACATAGATTGTGGTTACTCGTTAGAACCGCCTCATCGAGGCGGTTCTAACGAGTATCCACAATATCTGTTTTGAGCAGAACTAAGAAAAATATCACAAGTTTTCGTCTGAAAATTTTATTTTTCGGTGATAGAATTTACAATGTATTTGTATAGGCGTGTTTTGATAAAATGAATCTTTTGGCTTCCTGAGTAACATTCTTTAATGTATAGTGTCTATAAAGCACATTCATAAAGCAATGGCAACATAATTAAATACATGTATTATAAACAGAAAGCCAATCACGCATATACAAAGACTCTGCATTAAAAACACACCCATAAAATACATTGCAAACTTTATCGCCGAAAAAAACTTACCGATTTTAAGATGAAATATATTGATATTTTTCTTATTTCAGCTCAAAATATAGATTGTTGGTACTCGTTAGAACCGCCTCATTGAGGCGATTCTAACGAGTACCCACAATCTGTTTTTAGAGCAGGAATAAGAAAAATAAGGTTTACCCCCGTAAACCCCAGTTTTTTCTATATAAAGTGGGATGTAGAGGGGTGTTCATTTCTTATTTTTGTGATATTTTTCTTATTTCTGCTCAAAATATAGATTGTGGGTATAAGGTAGAACCGCCTAATCAAGAAAAATGCATCAGAAAAATGTCCGATTTTGAGATATAAAAAAATGCGCTTTGCCTCATGGATGTGTTATCGTAATGATCTAGCCCCCAACCATCGGGGCTTGAGGAAATAGATGGGCTGCATGATGCTTCCATGCAGGGCTGAAACCGACCCTCACACGAGGTGATAAACCGCTTAAAGGATCTAAGCCTGCCCGGGTAATGCGGTGTGAGTCGGAACCGTTCATGCTTATAAACCCTATTGGTTTCATTGGGCGGCAGGGCTTGAGATGTCATCTCATCTCAATGTCGGGTAAAAGTCCCACAAAATTGGAAGCAACGTCTCCGAAATTTACAGTGTTGATGGGGACGTTAAACTTCAAACCAAACAAACAGACAATCGAAATGATCATGATCAATTTTCATGAAATAATGTTCCCGACCCGGCAGGAATGGAACTCTCCATCTCCCTATCACCAGTCAGACACGTATCTCCGACTGAGCTACCGAGGTCGGCTCCATTTCGAAGATATCTCTTTAGCTTAATCATTAATTTTTGACTGGATTATGAATGACAGTAGAGGCTAGCAAGTTGCAGTGTGATAGTGGTTTGCTTTATTTTAGTTTATTTTAATTTGTATGCGCCCCGCTGTCGTCCATATTTTATCATGTTGGGAATAATCGAGCACGAATGTCAACCATCTTTTCTTTCTGAGGACAAACCTAGACATTTTTGTGGTAAGGGGATCGGACCTCCTCCACATTCGATCGCATACTTTTACATAAGTACGGAGCGCTGTGATGCGGTGGTAAAAGAGTCGGCTTTGAGATCGATAGCTAGCTGGTTCCATTCCCGCGAGCGCTAACTATTGTTCCCTTGAGCTTAGTACTTGTTTCTACCCAGGAAGAAAAGAGGGCTACATGGAAGATTAGTACTTGTTTACTAAAAAATGTTACCCTCTATAAATAAATAAAGGCTCTTACACGAATGGTCATTTCATATGATCTTTATGAAACGAGCCTTCGGCGAGTTTCATAAATTTCATATGAAATGACCACGAGTGTAAGATTCTGTTTATCAAATGACCACTTTAAATTGGATTTTATCGCCTTTGGGTGTTACAATTTTTCCGAAGAAAAAGCATTGTTGACATGGACGTCGTCATGACGTTACTTAATATTACACCTGTGGCCATACGATTTTTATAACACGGCGTTACTCATTGCTTATCAATGACGTCAGGTGATAAAATTCATAATTATCATGTCTGTTGAATAAATACCGACCGCGGCCGCAAAATCATCACTGAACTTTCCGATGTTGTGAATTTTGTTATTTCAGGTTCTGAATGTGAAGATGAACCGGAATAATGTTAGCGAAATTATAGAGGTGTATGCCGACCCTACAGCCTCAGAAGCTTCCGGTTCTACAGTGGGTACCTATGTGAACGGGAAGTTGATTATTGGAACTTTGGGACATCAGACCGTTGTTTGTGATTCTGTTTATAAATAACATTGTACAATATGGATAGAATGTGATTCCATTGTACTATTTAGATAACGTTTTGGAATATGTACGGCCATTGAGCGGCCTTGTTAACCATAATTAGTTTTTAGGTTCATTTTAAACTAGATGTTTGTACAAACTAAGAAGATATCATGTTAAATGTGCTTAAGGCAATAGTCCAAGAAGTACGAAATGACAGGACTAGGTCTAATAACACACTTGGACGAATCAACGAGTAGTAAATAGAGGATCTTACACTTATTAAACGAGTTGAGGAAAAAGGACAAAATGCGATGCTTCGCCGGGCACTTTATCCTTTTTCCTCAACGAGTTTAATAAATTCAATAATATATGGGCACGAATGCAAGATTCTATTCATCATATGATATTTTAAACGCATGGTGCCTGATGCTCTGTCTCTGGTGGGGCTCATCGGAGTCTAACTGTTGGTTTTCTTTTGCTCCAGCATTTCAGCGGTTTCTTGCTGTCGAGTCCTCACCGTTGTCTCACCTCTGTGGTTCTTTGATTTTTGTGTTCACGGAGATGTTGCACTGATGAGTTAGGAGGCCTTCATGCGGACTTAACAAATTATTTGTCTAAATCGCGACGGAAGTAAGGGCGAGGATTGTGGCTACGTAAAATCGATTTAAGCCCCCCAGTGGAAATCTTCCACTGACCGTTCCAAGGCGGCTCTTCTGTGGCGATTTATTTATGTTGTTGTTTGTTACTTACTGTGTGTATCACTTGTGTCTGTTGGTTTTGGATGTCCATATGGCCATTTTGTGGGAAAGTAACTGTCCTTATGGCCTTCCTTTGTTTAGGTTTCCATTATGGTCTGGTCGCTTAATGTTTGTATTTCTTTCCCTTTGGTGTCTTTTATGGGTGGAGTAAGTTAATTGTATCAATTCCCCCATTAGTAAACGCTACATCGTACATGTAACGTTACGGAGCGTTTCTAACTAATTTGCATATTTAATCCATTAGTGGAGTATCGAATGTATTGCATGACCTTATTACATTCTCAGAGGCGACGTCATATGATAAATGCGTTACCTTTTGCCACAATACTCTTCATCACGAAAACACATTTTGACCCCCACCCCCTGAACCCAACTTTTATATAGTAAAACTGGGGTTTACAGGGGTAAACCTCATTTTTCTTATTTCAAAAATATAGATTGTGGGTATTCGTTAGAACCGCCTCGATGAGGCGGTTCTAACGAGTACCCTCAATCTATATTTTGAGCAGAAAAAAAAGAAAAATATCACATTTTTTCATCTTAATATGTTCTTTTTTTCGGCAAACAAGGTTACAATGTATTTGTAGAGGTGTATTTTCGTAATGAATTGATAAAGGAAACCCTGCACACTAGATAAGAAAATCCTGGACTTAACTCTGGGATAGCAAACCGTATCTAACTAGGTTATCCTAGCTAGGGAAAGAATAAAAATTAGGAATTTTCATGTGCGATGTACACTGGTTGAACATGACGTCACATAATATGTCGTCACTTAGTTTGAAGTCACTGCACAAACGCCGCTGTATTGACATCAAATTAATGCAGACAACGACAATCGAAGTGACTGCGTTAAAACTATTATCTCTCAGAAATGAATCTACCGCGGTCGGCAACGTCCTTTCGTGAAATCTTTTCTACGGCCGTTCTCTCCCTTCCGCTGATTCAAGAAGGGCAGTTGTCAGTTTCTGGCGGAAGAATGTGAACTGTTCTTGTTCACCGCTTACGTATAAGCCTGCCCAGGAAAGGTGTGGATAGGTAAACTGACTGGCTAAATGACCTAAAATAGTGTTGACCGGGCCGTTAAACTCCAATACAAGCAAACTCTCAGAAATGAAAGGCATGCAAGAAAATCTATTTTACATTGGTTTGAGGAGTAGATAAAAATCCGTCTCTCGGGATCCTTGTCGGCAACTCTCCTCATGCCAGACTGTTACCCTCCCTCGGGACGGATTTTTCTATCAACCCTTCAAACCCATGAAAGGTTCTTATATTATTGAGGCATTAAACACAATCACTTTCAGAGATGAAATATATGCAAGGAACAAAATCCTTACATTGGTGTGAGGGGTAAATAAAAAGTAATCCGTCTCTCGGTATCATTGTCCGGCATCACTAGGTAAAATCAATTTTACGCAGTCGCAATCTTCTTCCTTACTCTCGTCGTGATTTAGATAAGTAACTTGTTTAGTCAGCTTCACGAATTAGACAAATAAATTGTTATGTCCGCATGAAGGACGTGGATTGCGGCCGTGTAAACTCCATTTTAGCCCCTAGTGAATCACTTTTCACTGATTTCTCCAAGGCGGTTCTTCTGTTGTGGTCTATTTTTGTTACAGTTCGTCGTTGTTTGTGTGTATCGCTTATACCTTTTTGCTTTGCACAGCCAATCTGCCATTTGGTGGGAAAGTAACTGTCCTTTTAGCTTTCACCTATTAAGGTTTCCATTAGGGCCTAGTTATTTCTTGTTTGTGTTTCTTACCATTTGGTATTTCTGATGGGCGGCGAGGATTAACTGTATCGGAGTCTAACTGTAGGTTTTTGTTTGCTCGAGTTTGACTGAGCTATTCTCCATAAAACAACCGCGACCAGGCTGATGACAGTCTAACCAAACTTCTGTGTTTTGATATGCTTTTATCACTAGATATTTTCAAAGGAGGTGTATGTGGCATAATTTGGGGGAATGAAAGTCCTGAACGTTATGTACTGCGCTATACGCGCGGCTATGCAGATACATATATTGTACAGGTCAGTATCTGTACAAGCTGATCTTAACAAGTAATTGAATTTCCGATTATTTTGGTTAATAAAAGTGTTCATATATTGTTACGTCACTCTGTAATCTCTAAGCAGGCCTAGAAAGGTTCCTAATCAGAATTCTAACACAACGCGCCTATATAGGCAATGCAAAATAACTGTGTTTTATTCTGCAACAAATCACAGCTCGGAAGAGCGTGACGTATGACGTCATTAAAAACTGCAAATTTATTACGTCACTAGTCGATTTACTTGACGTTAGACGGTGTAACGTCATTTTCTCGCATCGAAAACGTTAGAAAAGGATATAAATGCATGTGTTTCAGACGATAATTTTAGCGGAATTTCTTCTAACAATGGCGAAAAGTTGTGAGATTTTGAAGGAAACAACAACATTATTGCCGATTTTCAGCGTGTTAGAATCGAAATAGATCAGCTCTAGCCAGTGATTTGTTGGGTAATAAATCACAGTTTGTCGGTCAGTTGTAAGTAGACAAATCACGCGCGCTACGCGCTCGTGATTTGTCTACTTTACAACTGACCTCCAAACTGTGATTTATTACACAACAAATCACAGTTAGAGCTGATCTATTTCTTAATTAAAGACTAAAGACAAGCATTTGACTGGTGATCAGGAAATTGTAGTATTGATCCTCAACGATTAACCAGCTGACTCGACGTCACATGCCTCTGACATCATTTAGTTAGAGGGTTGAGTCTTCGTAAACATTACTTTGGACTTAAAGTGCCGGGTAGTGCTTTTCATCACTAAAACACGTCTATAGTTCTGACCCCCAGGAACCCAACCTTTATATGGTAAAACTGGGGTTTACAGGGGCAGACCATAAGTTATTTCTGCTCTAAACTATAGATTGTAAGTACTTGTTACAACTGCCTTGCTGAGGCGGTTCTAACGTGTACCCTCAATCTGTATTTTGTACAGAAATAAGAAAAATATCACATTTTGCATATGCATTTTTGGCGGTAAAATTGATAATGTTTTATGAATATCATTACGAAAACACGCCTATATAATTTTGAACCCCTTGAACCCCATTTTGATATAGTAAAACTGGGGTTTCCGGGGGTACACCTTATTTTTCTTAGCAGAAATGAGAAAACTATCGCAATTTTTCTTCTTAAAATTTTCATTTTTTCGGCGATAAAAGTTGCAATGTATTTGTAAAGGCGTGTTTTCGTAATGGCGTGTTCTCGTAATGTCTGCGCCTTTATGATAGACTCTTTTCCTCTGTATATGTTAGATATGACAGTCATCTGTAACTATGGCATTTCTGAGTAACCTTCTCTTTCTGTTTGACGTAACTTCTAAACTTCGAAGAAAACAAGCAAGCAAATCTTCATAAACCGAAAGTTTTATGGTCTGACCTCTGAACACATAAAGACTAGCAGACGTTTCGGTCGATTGGCTTGATGATAACTTAACTTAGCCATATCCTTTTCTGACTATCCACCGATCAAATAAGTTTTCAGAAATATATTCTGATCTGGATCTACACTATTTGCAAAGGTAGAAGTTGTCGTGTTCGGTGGGATAAGAATTAATACAAGTAAATGCATAATTGATCATGATTTTCCACACAGATTCAACTGTTGTTAGACCACAAGGAAAAATATGTCACTACTGAACCTGCATTAGGCTATATAGGTGTTTTTTTCTATATAATCTATATATTTGACAAGAAATCTTTCAACTCTATAAATATTGCTGCCAAGCTGGCAAAACGTTAATGCAACGTCGTTCCAACGTTGATGCAAAGCCAAAACGTCATTTGCCAAGTGAGTAGTAGTTTTATCGACCAGCTTTGGAGATAATACATGTTTTTTTACAGCCTAGATAGTGTACACGAATGTCTTTTGGAATCAATAGCCACAGCATAAAAAGAGTTCGTTGTGTGTACAGAAACAAAAATGTAATCGATCATGACAATCAACGATCGGGTATTCCTGTATAAATCGACAAACCGTTGTTACACACCCTTATAATTCTGATGTGCATCTGTCAGTAGACATGGGTGAAAAAGGAATAGCTAAGGAAGATTTAAATGACCTTTATGTATTAACTTGAAAGAACTTTAGATACAATAAAGAAATTAACCTTTACGATAACACACCCGTGCGAATTGGTGCATTTTTACACATCTCCAAAATGGCCATTTTTTCTGATGACAATGCGTGATATTTTTCTTATAAATACTGCAAACATAGATTGTGGTTGCTCGTTAGAACCGCCTCATTGAGGCGGTTCTTACGAGTACACACAACCTATGTCTTTGAGCAAGAATAAGAAAAGTTATGTTTACCCCCCGTTAACCCCAGCTTTCTCTATTTAAAGTGGGGTAAAGGGGGGTCTTCATTTCACGGACTTGTTCACGTGATGATATGTCATATAACGCTGTCCGTCATTTCTCTATATATGATTTTTGTGAACATTTATTTCATTATTATAACAAATATGTGTGATTTGTGATGTGCATTCTGTCACATGTTTCGAAAAAGGTTTTTTTTATTTTTCTAAGTTAATGGCCCCAACAGGTGCTGGAGCAGAAATAAGGGAAAAAAAGCTTTACCCCTGTAAACCCAGTTTTCTTTATGTATGTATTTGGGTTTAAATGGGGTGATTATTACACGGACTCATTAAAAGTGATGTTGCGGAACTTGCTACTGATAGATTGTTTTCAATATATAAAATATATTATTTGTTATTCAGCTGAAATGTATTTTAACTATGCGAACTATATTATAAGACTTCTAAGACAAACTAAGCCTTCTGTGTAAACTATGTATGTTCATATTGATGAATTAAACATACGTTTGTACAAAAAAAATACGATTATTTTTTGTGAAACTAACAACGACTGTACAAATGCATCAATTTTTCCATTTCGGAAATAGCCAGAAATGAATGTTTTGTTATTTTTATAATTCTCTCCGTCACTTGTTTCTGTGTAAAGAGATGTTTGCGAGAGTGTCTTATAGGTACGTGTCATTAAAAGCTTTTAACACATGTGTTGTGCCATTTTATTGCCATTTACATATTTTATGATTTGAATAAACACAAACGATAACTTTTATAATTGTCTTTACATTACGAAACCATGCACGTATGAAATAATGGCGTCCAACATGGAGACAGAAATGACACATTTTGGGTAAAATGACTCATAACATCTTTCTAATTTCTGCTTTCAACATAGATTGTGGGTGCGAGGCGGTTCTCATTACGATAACACACCCGTGCGATAAAGTGCATTTTCCACATCTCCAAAATGGCTACTTTTCTGATGAAAATCTGTGATATATTTCTTATAAATACTGCAAACCAAGGTTATGGGTGCTTGTTAGAACCCCCTCATCGAGGCGGTTCTAACGAGTAACCAAAACCTATGTTTTGGAGCAAAATTAAGAAAAAATATATACCCCCGTAAACCCCAGTTTTCTCTGTATAAAGTGGGGTTTAGAGGGGTGCTCATTTCACGGACTTTATCACATGATGTTACGAGTACCAACAGTCTATGTTTTTGAACAAAAATAAGGCAGATAATATATACCCCATAAACCCCAACTTTCTCTATATAAAGCGGGGTTCAGAGGTGTCTTCGTTTCGAGGAGTTATTATCGTGATGAACGGGAATGGACACTCATCCAGGAAAGGCAACTCAAGAAGTTTATCTGCATTATGAATGAAGGTCTTAATTTCAAGGAAAGAACTTGCTTCTGAGAAAAAAGTCTATCCTTTGGAACGAGACTCCGTTTCACAGAGCTCTGTTCATTCTGTTTTTTGTTACTGTTATTCTGTTTTTGTTCATGGGCTTCCTGAGTCTCTTTACCTAATTTTATTGTAAAGAGAACAGAAAAAGTCTGGGTTGTCTAGGAGATTCTCATGAGACAAAATAATGGATCATTCCCCATCTTGAAGCAATTTGTCTGAGATCAAGTGAAAATCATTTTGATTTTAAGGTAAACAGGCGCATTGTAATACATTAGCTGAACTATGAAAGGGAAACAGCTTTCAGAGACAGAAAAGTGTGATATGTAACCTTGAAATGGGGAGCTTGATTGTCAAAGCATGTATATATAATATGCTGTCCTAAGTAAGACTTATTTAAGTGCTAGTGGGCCTTTTAAGTAAACAAGCAGTTAAGAGCAATAATACATTAACATTAGATCTCATACCACAGTGGGCATGGGCTCAGTCGGATCATATGTCAGACGCCACATTCTGCAGTAGTGAGTGTTTTCTCCGAGTACACAAGGTTAAGTTCAGCCTCTGCTTTAAGAGTGAATTAGAAATAAATCATTAACCTCTGAATAATTAGTGAAAGTGAATTAATCTTGAAAACCAATAAAACCGAAATAGAAACAAGAGGGCCGAGCTGTCCCATAATCGCTCACCTGTGTCATTTTAGGCTCTAGAAGGAAAAAATATATTCAAAGAAATTGGATTTAATTATCTTATGTTTAAACCGATATGAATCATGTTCTTACTTAACTCATATTCCAACTAAACTTTGTTCTTATCATGTCAAACATTCTGATAAAGTTTCACGAAGATTGAAGCATAATGTAGTCTCGAGTGAGAGAACAAAGATTTAAAAAATTGAACCGTGTGACCTATTTTTCAAATGGCTCTACTCGTAGTAAAGCATGACGTCAACATTCTGGCGATGTTTCATAACATTAATGCAAAAATCTTTAGAGAGAACATTTAACCTCAGGAACTAGTTTTTGATCCACTATCATCCATATTTGAATTAGATTTAGGTATTTTCAAGACAGATGTTCTTGTATATGTTATGCAGAATGAAGACAATTTGGTCCCTAGACCTATTTTATTTTATTTGATATAACCAATCATCACGAAAACATGCCTATATAATTTTGACCCCCTTGAATCCCACTTTTATACAGTAAAACTTGGGTTTTCAGGGGTAAAACTTATTTTTCTTATTTCTGCTCTAAAATATAGATTGTGGGTACTCGTTAGAACCGCCTCGATGAGGTGGTTCTAACGAGTACCCACAGTCTATATTTTGAGCAGAAATAAGAAAAATATCGAATTTTTTCATCTTAAAATCTTCATTTTTTTCAGCGATAAAGGTGGCAATGTATTTGTATAGGCGTGTTTGCGTAATGATTCAGATTTTACCAAGATATAACCAAGACAAATATTATGGTATACTTTCAAAGATTGAAGCAAAGCTGTGACCTCTTGAGTATGAACAAAGTTCAAAATTTTGAACTACTAACCCAGTTATTATACCCCCCGCAAACGAAGTTTAAGGGGGTATACTGTTTTCACGTTGTCCGTCTGTGTGTCTGTTCGTAACACTTTGGTTTTCCCTGCATATCTTGCTTAAAAGTTTACAGAATATTATCAGTTTTTGCATAAATGTTGATATTAATGAGATGCTGCTGCTACATGAAAATATAGGTCCTGCGATCAATACTGTTAAAGTTTTTCCCCTTTGTAATTCTTGAAAACTTGTCCGTGACACGTTTGATGTTCCTGTATATCTTGCTTAATAATTTTAATAACCTTTGTATTTATTGTCCTAGATTGATTAAGAAATAGATCAGCTCTAACTGTGATTTGTTGAGTAATAAATCACAGTTTGGAGGTCAGTTGTAAAGTAGACAAATCACGAGCGCGTAGCGCGCGTGATTTGTTTACTTACAACTGACCGACAAACTGTGATTTATTACTCAACAAATCACAGACAAGAGCTGATTTATTTCGATTCTAACACGCTGAAAATCGGCAATAATGTTGTTGTTTCCTTCAAAATCTCACAACCTTTCGCCATTGTTATAAGAAATCCCGCTAAAATCATCGACTGAAACACATGCATTTATATCCTTTTCTAACGTTTTCGATGCGAGAAAATGACGTTACACCGTCTTACGTCAAGGAAATCGACTAGTGACGTCATAAATTGGGAATTTTAATGACGTCACTCGTCACGCTCTTCCGAGCTGTGATTTGTTGCAGAATAAAACACAGTTATTTTCCGTTGCCTATATAGGCGCGCTGTGTTAGAATGAAACTTATATCACACTTTAAGAAATCTGTTGTAGTCACGAAAATATTTATCAAGGGCCCATAACTCTTGAGTTATGTCCCTATATAGGTTTTCATATAACATAGCCATAGCATTTCAGGTCTAATAATGTTAAAGTGTATAGGGAGTAGGTACCTTGTAAGCGCAACTCCTCTCACAGTTTTCGGGTCATCGTTTTGAAACTTTGCAGGTGTTTTCATATAGGTGTGAAGATGCGCATGTGGTTTTTTCTAACTCCTAAAATTATTTCTTTCACTATGTTCGCCTCTCACAGTTTAAGGGTGATCATTTTGAAAATTTGCAGGTGTTTTCATATAGGTCTGAAGATGTGCATCTGGTATTTTTCTAACTCCTAAAATTATTTCCTTCACTTTTTTCGTCTTTTTTAACTTAGCCATTTTTTTGTCTAATAATCCAGGAACCGCGGTGCGAGGCGGACCGTCCATGCTAATAAACCCTATTGGTTTCATTGGGCGACAGGGCTGGAGATGTCATTTCATCTCAATGTCGGGTAAAAGTCCCACAAAATTGGAAGCAACGTCTCCAAAATGACCTTTACAGTGCTGACGGGGACGTTAACCCTCAAATCAAACAAACAAACAAACTAATAATGTTAAAGTGTATAGGGAGTGGGTACATTGTTAGCGCAACTCCTCTCACAGTTTTTGGGTCATCGTTTTGAAACTTTGCAGGTGTTTTCATATAGGTCTGAAGATGCGCATGTGGATTTTTCATACTCCTAAAATTATTTCTTTCACTTTGTCGTCTTTTTTAACTTAGCCATTTTTTAGGTCTAATAATGTTAAAGAGTACAGGGAGTGGGTACCTTGTTAGCACAACGTCTCTAACATTCTTAAGATGATCGTTTTGAAGCTTTGCAGGTGTTTTCATATAGGTCTGAAGATGTGCATATGGTTTTTCATACTCCTAAAATTATTTTTTTCACTTTTTTTTGTCTTTTTTAACTTAGCCATTTTTTAGGTCTAATAATGTTAAAGTGTATAGGGAGTGGGTACCTTGTAAGCGCAATTCGTCTCACAGTTTTAGGTTGATCCTTTTGAAATTCTGCAGGTGCTTTTATATAGGTCTGAATATGTGCATGTGTTTTTTTCATTCTCCTAAAATTATTTCCCTCACTTTTTTCATCTTTTTTAACTTAGCCATTTTTTAGGTCTAATAATGTTAAAGTGTATAGGGAGCTGGTACCTTGTTAGCGCAATTCCTCTCACAGTTTTAGGTTGATCCTTTTGAAATTCTGCAGGTGTTTTTATATAGGACTGAAGATGTATTTGTGTTTTTTTCATTCTCCTAAAATTATTTCTCTCACTTTTTTCATCTTTTATAACTAATACATTTTTTTAGGTCTAATAATAATAAAGTGTATAGAGAGTTGGTACCTTGTTAGCGTGAAGTTGAACAGATGCTTAAAACTCATCAAATAGATTTTGTGTTTCAATAATTTTGGGCCAAGTTGCCGGCTATGAGTTCAACTTCTTTTTAACATGTCTGCTCTTTTTTATTATTGACCATTGTAATGCGGGGGTATCTAATAAGCAGTGCTTGTTAACTTTTTTCATTTTTTACATAATCTATATTCAAACTTGACCAAACTATCATTATGTTATACTTAATGAGAAATTTTCATTTTCATTGAAGCGAAACTGTGGTCTTTAGAAGTTGAACAATTGTTTTAAGGAAATTAAGGATTGTGACGTAGTTAAAAAATAAGAATGAGGTTAAAAAATATACTAAAATTCAGATGTTTTTGTGCATTTAGTTTGTCTATGTAAGGTTTTTCTTTCATCGCTTTATACAACACTACCTCATATTATACATTATGTCATGTCAAAAGGTGTTGAAGCACTCAACTTTCTACTCGACAATATTTATATTAGATTTAGTTGATAATTATTTATAGACAAACTGTGGGAAATCCGAAGGTACTAATTGCGCATCCCGTGTGGCTGATTTGTTCTTGTTCTGTTATGAAAGCTGAAAAGCAACCTAAAGTTACTGAAACTTTCAGCTCGACGTCTGAATTTTGACTGATTTATTGAATATTGACAACAATTTAAAAGAAAGACCCAGGGAGCGCCACATTCACAAGACCCAGTCCACTCTCGACAACAAGAGGAAGGGAAACATATACAAAACAAGAACACTTACGAGTGTTTATGAAATGGAACAATCAACCCTCTCTTCCCCACACGGGGTGGTCCACTAAACAACAACTCACAACAAATTCTCAGACATACAACAAAAATAACCATCCCGAAAACACGCCTTTATAATTTTGATCCCCTCGAACCCAACTATTATATAGTGAAACTGGGGTTTACAGGGGTAAACCTTATTTTTCTTATTTCAAAATAAGAAAAATATCACAATTTTTCATTTTAAAATTTTCATTTTTTGGCGATAATGGTTACAATGTATTGGTACAGGCAATACATTCGTAATGATCAGAAGACCAACACCAAAACTACTGCCTTAGAATGGTCAGCAGCATATGCCACTGGGGGGCTTAAAGATCTTTTACCGGCCGAATCTTCGCCCTAGGTCAGGGTGTTGTTCCTAACAATAAAAGTTAAATAGTCGGTTTGCATAATGATTTCCTAATTCATTCAATGCATCATCACAGAGACATAAATCAAATTCAAACACTGAAATGAAGCAATGATGACGGTTTGATTTTCTGACCTTCAGTTGAAAAAAGCAAAATCTTCTGATACCAAAACTACGTTTTTGGATTTAAATTTATCTATATGAAATGAATATGTTGCATGCAAAATTTATGATAAACGTGATGATTTTGATTTTGAGATTGTAATTTTCCTTTCTCGGAAAGTGATGTTCGTTGTTGTTGATTTGAGGTTTATCGTCCCCGTCAACACTTTTTATGTCATTTTGGAGACGCTGCTTCCAATTGTGTGGGTCTTTAACCCGACATTGAGATAAAATGACATCTCAAGCCCTGTTGCCGAATGAAATCAATAGGGTATATAAGCACGGACGGTCCGACTCGCACCGCTTTGCCTGGGCAGGCTTAGACCCTCTAAGTGGTTTACCAGTACTCGTGTGCGGTCGGTTTCAGTTCTGCAAGTAAGCACCATGCAGCCCATCTAAATTTTCAAGCCCCGATGAGCGGGGCCGCGATGTTCGTTTGTGGCATCTTACGGTGTTTGTAGAGTTGAACTTCAATGGCTCGAACACATTTGGGACCACGAAAAATCTGTTCGAGACAGGGGTAGTTCGAGCCACAGCTTGTTAGTGCCAGGAGGCATAAAGAGATTAATGTTGGTACATCTTTTCGGTGTCTTATAATAAAAATGTATGCTGTGTGTACTCATTATAATGCCCTCATCGAGGCGATTCTAATGTGTACACACAGCATACATTTGCAAGATAAAAGTCTAACATCTCCTTAATTATCCCGCACTACTTCTTATGCAGAGGAATTCCCTAGGGACTCAAAAACGGGTTCGACTCGGTCATGGTGAACGAACCATCGGTGTTCTAATATATAAATTCAGAAAAATATATGCTTTCAATGATTTCAGCATCCTATTTCGAAAAATCATTCTTCAAAATAAAAATATTTGGTACAACAATAAATGTAATACGACAGACTCCATGCATGGTAGTTAAGCAAATCATGGTTGATAAATAAAACATCGAAGTGAAGGCATTGATCAAGGATACAAATACCACACACCTCCTATCAAAGACACCAAAGGGAAAGACACACCATAATCAAAACGTCACAAGTGGTAATCCAAAAGGTGAGTATACTTGCCATAAAAAGTATTTGTCTAAATCATGACACGACGAAGGGCGAATGATAAGGCCACGTAAGACTGATTTAGGCCCCTAGCAAAAATATTTGTATTGACCATTCCAAAGCGGTTCTTCAAATAGGGTTTATTATTATTGTGTCTTTTATGGGTGGAGTAAGTTAGTTGTATCAATTCCTGATCTTTGTTTTACTTCTACTTATTATTATTGTAGTTCATCTTTGAATGTATGTATTGCTGCTATATTTTTTATTTTGGATAGCCGTTTGGCCATAATTTGGACACACACGAGTGCTAGTTTTGAACCGAAATAAACCATATTCAAACTTAATCGGGATATCATCAAGGCAAACATTCTGTTAAAGTTTCATGAAAAATGAAGCAAGACTGTAGTATTTACAGGGTGAACAATGCCTTAAAGAAGTTTGGCCTAGAGACCTAGTTTTAATTTGACCTACGCCATATTCGAACTTGACAAACATATTATCTTGACAAACATTCTATAGTTTCATAAAGATTGAAGCAAATCTGTGGCCTGCAGAGGGTGAACAAGTTTCTGGAAAAACTTATTAAGTATCTACTTTTGACCTGGTATGACCCATATTCAAATCTGAGGCATCACCCAGACAAACATTCAGGTAAAGTTTCATAAAGGGTAAAGTAGAACAATGTAAATGTTGTCGACCCACCACAGATGTACGATGGATATAGGGCCATCACACTAGCTCACCTTCAGCACGTCGTGTTCAGGCGGCTTAAAACAAGAACACTGAATTGTGAACCTTAACAAATGGTTCATCTTAAAGGAGACACTGATCTGACTGTTTCGTCGGTCACTTCTTCTATTCTGGTGACGAAGTTATTCGTTAAAAATATCTAGGGAAAGACTTGTGCAATACTCCATGGAGTTGTGGCGACATACAACAGCTAGCTAATTTTGCTGATTTCTGAATACAGGAATGTTCCGGGTTGTAAAGATGAGCCACAAGTCGGACACAAAGGACCTGAAATTAAACAATCACATTGTCAATGCACGGTTATCTGCAAGCTATGACGTTTCAGTCAAACTTGCGCTAATCTTATCACCAGTTACATGCGACACAACAGTTGAACAACACAAATCGTCATGCAGACCTTGGTAAGTTTACATAATAGTAAGAAAACAGTTACATGCCACAAAATACTTGAACATATGTTGTTTACCTTATTGCCTTAAGAATCTTATCATCCAATAATTTGACAATTTCATTAATTTGTGTATCAGAAATACAACGACAACAGGTTGGAAAAGAACGGAGTTAATTGGTTACCTTGTCGTGTATGTCACCGCTAGCTGGCTACAACATAACGACTGGTAGCTAACAGAGGTCATTACGTATTTTTATAGCATGAGCACTGACACGCTATTAGAAAAACCCGAGTTCAACAACTGCTGAGTCAGGCATACCTGAACAAACAAAACGATCGATATTCAGCATACTGAATTTATATTTTACATACTGAAATTCATATCATTATCTTAAAATATTTATCTTTTTAACACTCGTTGGTATAATTTAAAATCAGTAATACACAGCTAGCTGGCCTACTAAGGCAGTATTTTAAATTAACAGACGCACGTGTTGAGACATGCGCGGTGGAAAGAGCAGGATTCTCTACTTCGAATCAATATACTCGCTACCCATAATAATACGTGCGTACCGAAGGGAAGGTAATAACGAAAGGGACCAATCTAAGAATGGAGTTCAAATAAATCAGAGCCATTGGCTTTTTAAGATATTTTTTTCAATAAGCATAAAAATTCCATAATGAGATAATTAATACATTTGCGTCAAACATGCAACGGAAAGCCATGGCAACGGAAAGCATCGTTGTGTTTGCTTAACCCTTTCAACCTAACAGTATGTTTGTTTTGTCTGAATTGATCTTTTACATCCCCCGTCAACACTACTAGGTCATTATGGAGACGTCGCTTCCAAATTTGTTTGACTTTTACCCGACATTGACATCAAATGACACCTAAAGCCCTACCGCCCAAACAAACCAGTGACTCTCCAACATGCACCACTTTGCAAGGACCGGCTGATACCTTCTAAGCGGTTTACAAGTACTCATGTGCGGTCGGTTTCAGCTCTGCTAGAAGAACCAGTCAGTCGTATCTATTTCTCCAAGCCTCGACGTGCACACCCCACCCACACCAATAGTCAGGTTTAAGGAGAATCGATACACTTTCGGGATAGGCAACTCCTCCATAGGTGTTTTTGCCTCCCGTTTAAGAGTTGACCCCATTTTCAGTGGGACTGAGCCTATATGAAAGCAAACAGGAAGTCCCGAAAGCTGTCTCCCTTTGAAAAATGGCTGAAAAATATGCTAGGTGTTCCCAGTCCCCTTACATATCTATGAAAACTGAGCTGTCCTATCAGGATCGTGACTTTTTGTACCATGTTAATGATTTGGTTCACTTCCGAATATACCAGAATGGACTTACCAAAATCAAACAATGAATAGTCCACTTCAGTAATTCGTATAAACGGGTTAAGAAACACAAATCTTTAACACTTCTGTTTATTTCAATGTCAAACATTATGTCATTTAAATGACATCATTGTCAGGAATCAGTTTGTGGTATATTTTATTTTTCTGTTCCAAACAAAGACCTTGGACCCTCATATAAAGAAGAAGGCACACTGTATATTTCTGTTATTCGATACCAATTGCAACCCTTTCATTCTCAGCAGAGAAAAAACGACCCTTCTGTGATGTTCAAAAGAATGCAGGACCAAAACATACCTGTCTTGTCTGAACTTTTAAGGCTCCTTTCACTTAAAACTGAGGACGATCTTGACATTTTAAGGGAGGCCTGCTCCACACCATTCATCTCTACAAGTTGTGATAGACTGCTACTGTTAGTATCCATCGACAACTTGGGTCTGTTTGGGGTTATCTCTCTACTCTTCATATAGTCTATTATCTGTGTTGAAAGCACCGCAAAAGCATCTCTGGCCTAAAAGGCAAAGACGGAATCCGTCATCCAAACCTTCGTCTATCGAAGGTACGAATAACTCACTTCATCCTTCTAACCCTTCGCTTCTCCTTACAAAAGCAAAAAATTTGAACAGACTTTGGATTTAGTCATAGTGTTGATTAAAAGTTCGAGATCATGGATTCCAATGAGGAATGATTCCATATAAAATAAAACACTTATATTTGGCGGTCATTTTATATTGGTGCAACTTGCGGTCAAGGAATAACACGCCAAAACAAAACAAACTGCCAACAAAGATCAAAGAGCGTAAATGAAGAGTAACAGACTTGCAGAAATTTTATTACCAATAAACATCCCATACATAGGGAAATACAATGAAAGTCGGGCAAGGGCATACTTTGTGACAAAAAGTATCTTTATTTCTTTAGAAGTCGAACATAGTGTTAGGGAGCGTAGTTCAAGGTTTATTCCATCCAGCCAGAATAAAATATATTTTATCAGGTCTTTCTCTTTGCATGTTGGACTTAAATATCTTCTGCAACAAGGTCTATCGGAACCCGAATTTTATGGTGACTTAGTAGTTCAGAAAAATACATAATTGCAATGACTTCAGTAATCAATTTCGTAACATCATTCTTCGATATAAAAAGATTGGATACAACATAAATGTTATATGACAGACTGCATGCATGGTAGTTAACCCAATCACGGTTGAAAACTTTGCTTCCCTCTTTAATTGCACGCCGTCGGTTCAGGCCTCAGATTCTATGACTGTTCCAGCGTAAAGGCTTACTGAGATTTAGAGAGAATCTTATGTAATGTTGGTTGGTGCCTGATGCTCTGTCTCAGGTAGGGCCCATCGGAGTCTAACTGTTGGGTTTCTTTTGCTCCAGCATTTCAGTGGTTTCTTGCTGTCGAGTCCTCACCATTGTTTCATCTCTGTTGTAGACTGATTTTTGTGTTCACGGAGATGTTGCGCTGATGAGTTAGGAGGCCTTCATGCGGACTGAACATTTTATTTGTCTAAATCGCGACGGAAGTAAAGGCGAGGATTGTGGCCACGTAAAATCGATTTAAGCGCCCCCCCCCCCCCCAGTGGAATTCGTTTCACTGACCGTTCCTAGGCGGCTCTTCTGTCGTGGTTTATATTTGTTATGGCTTGTATTTGAGTTTGTGTCGCTTATATTATTTTGCTTTGGATCGCCAATTGTCCATTTTATGGAAAAGTAACTATCCTTTTTGCTTTCCGCTAGTGGTGTTTCCATTATGGTCTAGTTGTTTCATGTTTGTGTTTCAATCATTAAGCAAGATAGACGCGAGAAACAAAAGTAATGTGTTTATAAATCCCATATTTAAAATGGACTGAGTAATTAACTCAATATATTCAAATGAGGAATTTTAAAAATATCTGAGGGTCACTGGTGAGGTTTCCATGACCGAAACTAGCGAATCTGGCCAAGAAAAACTTGAACACATCACAGTTAACAGTTCTGTAGTGTATTTCTTGCATCCAAAGGATAACCTGTTTTATGGAACATATTAAGCGGTACCAAAAAGGTATGAAAGAAACGAAAAAAAAAATTGCTTAATCAAACCATGAATTCTGCTGCTGATGGCAACGTTGTATTGCATCAAAATTACCCGTCCATATGCCATGTATTCAAAATGAAATAATGGTAAGTAGAGCGGAAAGTGATGTCTGATCATGACTTATAAAATAGTTGTAAAATGTGTTAAACAAGACATGAACTGAACACCCCTAAAAATCCGCGCAGTCTGATTAAAGCTTTTCCTGCAAGCAAGAACCAAGAATAACCCAAGATAAAACAGCAATGGATCTTATCTGGTTCCACAGATGCACGGACTCAGTGGTGTCAGTGGACGACCCCGAATACAAGCAGGCACTTTCATGTATTTGAGCTGTGCTCCTTGCATTTGAGCTGCGCATAGGGTAAACGCACATGCACTTATATTTGGGCTGCGCTTATGGCGCATATGTATACACCTTTTTCTGTTTGAGCTGCGCATATGGCTCACAGACAAGGTCTATCTGATATTTGGGCTGACTTTCGACGCGCACGCAGGTACTTTCTTGACGCACGCACAGACACTTTCTTGAATTTGAGCTGCGCTTATGGCGCGTACACAGAAGCTTTCTTGTATTTGACCTATGCTTACAGCGCAGTTCAAATTCAACATAGTACCTGACAGTATTTGATTATCTTACCACAACGTCATTTCCACCTGATGATGTATTGTTACGATGATACGATACAAAGTGTGTATTACGTCGACATGTCGAGCTAGATCCTCGAGACTCAGATGATAGGGGTTGTTCATGATGGTAGCTAAACATCTCCTAGAAAAATAAACGGAGTGAATATTTTATTCATCTTAACCGTTTCAACCCTGTATACCTGTATAGATACATCTGCAAACAGTGTAGAGCCATCTGTGACGGTTCTCATCGTAATCTCTGCTGTTTGCAATTCTGTTTTGGTGATACATGTGGCCCTTGGCTGCATCCCAAAATCGAAGGTGAAAGAGCCCACTTCATAAATTCAGGAATAAAAATGATGAACGGGTAAACTAAATATTTCAGTTATCTTCTCATCTACATATACTTAATCCAATAAATATTAGCTCTTAGCTGTTTATTCGTCATTCATATGGATGAAAACTCCAGAAACTGCTTATGCAGATAGGTTATATATTTTGGTAAGCGGTAGTTTATCAGTAATGGCCCAACCCTTTAACAAAAAAACAATAGTCAAGAACTTCAAAGGAAAATAACTATGTAAGTATTGATCCATGGTCCCTGATTTTTCTCTAGCAATAACAGCTTATTAATATTAACATTTATGAAAAAATGATAAGGTATCATAAGCAAGTTATACGCGAGAAACAAAAGTGTTATGACCAGTTAAGAACTTTAAAGGGGAATAATTATAACAGTATTAATCCCTTGGTCCTTCTTTTCCTGTAGCAGCAACATCTCATTAAATTAAACATTTATGCAAAATATGATAAGATTCCTAATAATTAAACGAGATATGCCACCAAGAACACCAAGAACTGCAGAAGGAAATAACTGTATGTATTGATGCCTCTACTCTGATTTTTCATAGCAACAACATCTTATCAATATCAACACTCAAGCAAAATATGATAAGAAGATATTTAGAATATATTAAAGAAGATAGATAGGAAAAACAATTGTTATAGACACCAAACATGCTTCAACATTTGTGCAAAATATGATTAGATTCCTAATTATCAATCGAGATATGCAGATGTCATTTTATGTCAAAGTCGGGTAAAAGTTCCACAAAATTGGAAACGTCTCCAAAATGACCTAAATAGTGTTGACGGGGACGTAAACCATGAATTCAAACAAACAAGCATACCTATTCTACTTCTGAGTTCTGCTAAAAGCATATTTCTGACAAAGACAGAACGAGCATTTCAGGCCAAATGTACTTCTGTCACATACATTTCCAATCTTACCATGAGAGAAAAATCCGCCGGTCCAACACCAACAAATATGATGGATAATGGAAGATGACTGATGGATATAAGTCGTTCTATGGCATCATCGACGTCATTTATAACACCGTCCTGGAAATAAAATCAGCCTGGTAATGAGAAAAGGTCATTATCGCATTAGCGACCAGACAAGGTTCAGTCGAGCCTATGCCGGCCACTAAAAGGGCTAGATGAATTATTTCTTGCATTAAATATGTTCCAGAAAGGGTTATCCTTTGGAAGCAAAGGAAAACACCATAGAACATGAAAATATGGAGTGTACATGTTTTCTGGGCCACCTTAGCTAGTTTCGGCCATTTAGGCCTAATCAGTGACCCTCAAATATTTTCAAAATGTCACAATGGAATCAATGATCCCAAAGGACAAGAAAATATAAACTACACTATGATGTAGGACAGTGAGACTTTTTACGCCCGCCACACATTCCCAGACAACAGCTGTAGTGACGTTAAATATGTTCTAGAAAGGGTTATCCTTTGGAAGCAAGGAAGAAACCATAGAACTAGAAAATATGGAGTGTACATGTTTTTTGGGCCAGACTAGCTGGTTTCGGTCATTTAGGCCTCATCAGTGACCCTCAATTGTTTTCAGAATTCCGCAATGGAATCAATGATCCCAAATGACAAGAAAATATAAACTACATTGTGATGTAGGGCAGGGAGACTTTTTACGGCCGCCTGACATTCCCAGACAACAGCTGTAGTGACGTCAAATATGTTCTAGAAAGGGTTATCCTTTGAAAGCAAGGAATACACCATAGAACTAGAAAATATGGGGTGTACATAATTTCTGGGCCAGGCTAGCTAGTTTCGGCCATTTAGGCCTCATCAGTGACCCGCAAATATCTTCAAAATTCCACAATGGAATCAATGATCCCAAAGGACAAGAAAATATAAACTACATTATGATGTAGGGCAGGGAGACTTTTTACGGCCCGCTCACGGTTTCCACAATATGTCTGTCAGCGGCACAGGCTCTGGTGAGACTGCGTGTATGAGCAACGTAAAGGCTTATTGAGAATTAGAGAGATCTTATTCAAGGTAATGTTGGTTGGTGCCTGATGCTCTGTCTCTGGTTGGGCCCATCGGAGTCTAACTGTTGGTTTTCTTTTGCTCCAGCATTTCAGTGGTTTCTTGCTGTCAAGTCCTCGCCGTTGTCTCACCTCTGTGGTTCTTTGATTATTTGTGTTCACGGAGATGTTGCACTGATGAGTTAGGAGACCTTCATGCGGACTGAACAAATTATTTGTCTAAATCGCGACGGAAGTAAGGGCGAGGATTGTGGCCACGTAAAATCGATTTAAGCCCCCCAGTGGAAATCTTTCCACTGACCGTTCCAAGGCGGTTCTTCTGTGGCGATTTATTTATGTTGCTGTTTGTTACTTACTGTGTGTATCACTTGTGTCTTTTTATTTTGGGTGGCCATATGGCCATTTTGTTGGAAAGTAACTGTCCTTATTGCCTTCTTTGTTTAGGTTTCCACTATGGTCTGGTCGCTTAATGTTTATGTTTTTTCACTTTGGTGTCTTTGGTGGGTGGAGTAAGTTAATTGTATCGATTCCTGATCTTTGTTTTACTTCTACTTTGCTTGATTCTAGCTTGGTCACGAATACAATATTGGCTCTTTTCTATTGAGCTGATTCAAATGTTTTAATCCAGGTTACTCGAACACATAAGGGGAACGGGAAGTCGAGAATTTCTTTTTAGGGTTCATGTCTACACAGTTAACATAATACATGTGTACTATTAGGACAACACGAAAAGGCAACCGTATGAGATAGTTCATACAATATAAGGAATTCAGCATTTAACTTAGCGAATGCGCCAGATGATCACTTTAACAATTTCAACCAAGTAGACCAATGTAAATATGCAAATGTGCGAATTGTGTAGACCTTGGTGAGATTGCTTATGACAAGGCATCGCATTAGGATCTACACCGTTTGCAAGCCTTTCAATGGTTTTGACTAAACGCTCCTATTATAAGAAATGTCATGTCCAAATTGAAAGTTGGATGAGACGAAATCAGAAACTCAGAGGTAAAGGATTAAATTACCAAAGCTGGTGGCATTAGTACCATATTTTTTTGTTTTTCTTATCATGTATTTTGGCGCTATTAAGAACGACCTAAACAGGGATCTGACTGTTCTAAAAGTGGTCAAGAAAAACTGATCTTCTCCGCCTTATCCTTCCCGAGCAAATGCAATTATTTCGGGTACCAATGAAGTCTGGAAATGGACTCTCCCATCTTTGGAGTAAGCGTAAAATAACTAATTAACCGAACATAACAGTTATGTTAAACAATATGCAATAACAAGTTCGTGTTTTAATGTGAATTCGATATAGCCCCAGTCCCCAGGATGCTCGGCAGTTCCAAGCAAGGGTCCGGCGAAGTTCGATTCAAAATTACTCATGGCAGGCACTTTTAGATCGAATACGTCTAAATTATATAGCTATAATTATTGAATGATTCGAAATGCCTGATAAATCGTCGTGCTTATATTACACGATATCGGCACGCTTACTTGTTATTCAACGGTTATTTGGATGTCATCGAATTTTACCGTCAGGCCACATTGCATCTTGTGATGTGTTCCGGCAACAACGTCACACGCAAAAATAATGACACTTGTACATATTCTAATAAAAAGAATGTATGGAGGCTAACCCCACTGGACAAAATAATGACGCAGAATATTTATGGCTATATATTAAAAGGGTTCTTTTCACTTACATCAATGGATGTTGTCCCTCAATGGGATGCCGACGTACACACTCGTGCACTTCAGTATCTCAGCTCGGGACAATATCACCAATACCAGTGCAATTATCCTATATTTGAGCCCCGCCAAGCGAATTTGTGTCTTCGAGCATTCCGTCATGACAAATTTTAACTGCGCATGCCCAGCCATTCAGAGGGGCCAGGGATATGGCTTTCTGTCTGAAGGTTCCTCTTGATTCACTGCTTGTATGAGCGAGCAGTGAAGGTTCTTGCGAGACTGCGCGGATGCGCAGGCTCGCCTGAACCTTCGCTGCTCGCATAGGCGATAAGTACCAAAATCGCTTGACGGGGCCCATTTTATTACATCACGCCTAATAAACAGTTGAAAGGAATTGTGACTATTCCTGCAATTATTCACAGGGAAGAAGGGCGTGGCGAGAATAGCCGCCGTTTTCATGACGTCACACCTAGATTACTAGTAAATGACATGATCCAGTGTAATGTCATTTAATAAGTTCTGAATAGTTAGATCCTTTGGAAGCAAAGAATACACCAAATAAACGAAAATAGCAGACTCGGTTTTATTGAGTCTGTTCATGACCAGTACTGAAATGTGCAACACCGGCCACGCCCTCTAGCACCGGCTTAAGCAGAACTCTATTTTCAAAATGATTCTAAATGAACCCAATGATCCCAAAGGACCAGAAAATATAATCTGCACTATGATGGATGTACGGGGAGACTTTTTACGGCCGCCACACGGCACAACACCAGCTGCAGTGAAGATAAATAAGTTCTGAATAAGGCCGACATTTGTGTGCCTTTGATTCGTTCAAATGACCGACTGTACATTGATTGCTCCCAAAGATCAGCAAACATACGCCCGACTCTGTGTTGGTCACCAAACACCGAAACCCGTCGACTAACGAAAGCGAATTATAACTTTGTTGTTTCTACAAAACTGAACCGCCAACGAACAAACTGCCCTAATCGGACAAACCGTATGACTTGTTTTATTTGACATCTTAGATGGTTTGCTGACGCTCGAATCGGGAATTATGACTACGATACGCACTTGTTATACCCTTGAAATAACCAGAAATCTTAAATTACTAAACATATTTCACTGTCATAAAACATCAAACCGCACTGAGAATTCCAGAGCAGACGACAATTTATTTTTTTTTTCTCATTTTTTATCGGAATTGAGACTTGACATTTCACATGAAATTTTAATCAGCACATGATTCACATAATGTCAAAGCCAATTTCCTCTGAAACAAAAATAAATAAAAAACACTCGTAGATGTCGGCTTTTAGTCTCCTGTTGTCTGAAAGTTTAAGGGTAACTGTTTTTGGCACCTGTGTCTCATCACATGATTTCAGGTAGCAAATTCATGTCTGTCATGTCACCAACTTCTACATACTGTTGAAAAGTTTTTTTCTTCGTGTTGCTCTGAGCTATTCGAAAATTAAAAGTCAAGCCAATCATCAGGATTCGATACAATTACCCTCCATCCAAGACACCAAATGGAAAGGTACACTAACATAAAACTTCACAACAACGAAAACGTCACAAGCGAAACGCCAAAAGGCCAGTTTCTTTTCCCACAAAATGACCAAATGACTATCCAAAAGAAAACAAATATACTAGCAATACATACGTGCAAAGGCGAACAATAACAATAATAAACCACAACAGTGAGATGTTTATACTGGGGGCTTACCTCGATTTTCCGCGGCCACAACCGTCGCCCTTGGTTCTGGCATGGTTTAGATAAATAATTTGTTCAGTCCGCATGAAGGATTTTAACTTATCAGTTCAACATCTCCGAAAACATAAAATCAAACGAATACAAAGCTGAAACAATGATGAGGACTCGACAGCATGAAATAACTGACATGCTGGAGAAATAAAGCAGCTGGACTCCGCAGGGCCCGACCAGAGAGAGCATAAGGATTCAACCTACATTAATTAAAAAATTTAGGCAAGTCTTAGATGCTCTGTCTCTGGTCGGGCTCATCGGAGTCTAACTGTTGGTTTTCTTTTGCTCCAGCATTTCAGTGGTTTCTTGCTGTCGAGTCCTCACCGTTGTCTCACCTCTGTGGTTCTTTGATTTCTGTGTTCACGGAGATGTTGCACTGATGAGTTAGGAGGCCTTCATGCGGACTGAACAAATTATTTGTCTAAATCGCGACGGAAGTAAGGGCGAGGATTGTGGCCACGTAAAATCGATTTAAGTCCCCCAGTGGAAACATTCCACTGACCGTTCCAAGGCGGCTCTTCTGTGGCGATTTATTTATGTTGTTGTTTGTTACTTACTGTGTGTATCACTTGTGTCTTTTGGTTTTGGTTGGCCATATGGCCATTTTGTGGGAAAGTAACTGTCCTTATGGCCTTCCTTTGTTTAGGTTTCCATTATGGTCTGGTCGCTTAATGTTTGTATTTCTTTCCCTTTGGTGTCTTTTATGGATGGAGTAAGTTAATTGTATCAATTCCTGATCTTTGTTTTACTTCTACTTTAGACCGGAGCCGTCACAGAGTCAGATTACCGGTTATTCCAGATATATGAGGCAATCGTTATATAGGATGGATAAATACCGGAGTATCCTAACAAAAACTATCTTTGACGTGCGTTGCAGGCCTTGACGTCTCGCCTTTGTCATGAGCGAACCTACATTGTTGATGGACCTACTGATTTAGAGCTTGCGTTTTAAGCAAAAGATCACGGAGGTACAAGAAGCATATTTACAAACATTAAGAAAATTTTCCATATAAACCTTTTCAATGCGTTATGTTACCTTTGTAACATAATAGGTGAAGAAACAACTGGCTGAATGTATAAATTTCGTTAAAATTTTCCCATCCAGTATAAGAGTTTTGTCTTTTGATAAGAACATCGACATCCCTTGGTAAAAGTAGGTATATTCATTCCATGTTACGAAAATCGGCGCAATTCAAAGAGCATCTATTACAAATGTTGGCCAGGCAGTCTATCAAAGCCAGGTGCAATGATAAAGAATCCACTCTAGCGCAATTTAGATACATGGCCCTTGTACTACTCTGCAATAATGTCGCGTCGACGTCGATATAAGACACTGCTTCGACGTAAATACATCAGATGCCCACTTGGTATGTTATGAACAAATTAGAAACATTAAAGAGAAGTTCAACATACTGTAACTATGATGAGGACATGATATAGTTGGTTCTCTTGCGTAGGTTGTTTCACGGCTAGCGACTCAGCCATGGCGACTATCTTTTTGATCTTTGTCGGTCCTGAGAATGTCAGCCGCTCCACGGCAGACTTGTAATAGGTTATTGCACTCTGAAAAACAAAACAACATTAAAAGCCATCACGCTGTCTTTGCATTATGACTTGATATTATTAAACAAACAATACGTTTCCAAAACGAAGAAAAGAAGATTTAATATTGATTTGAATTTATTAATTGCTAAGTTAATGTTCAAAGATGAAATCAAAAGTCAGCAAACACATTCAAAAAATAAGGTACAACGTAACGTCTCAAAATTAGCTTGCAGCAGGGTAGAATAGAATCATACAAACGAGTGGAAGCGATATTTTCCTCAAGTTGAAGGACTGACGGAAATAACTTGCTTCCAAGGATATACATTTCTTTTCTTTAAAGGGAACTAAATGAGACATAAAATTTCACTCCCTTGCACTTCATTCTTTATCATGTCAACCCGCTACGTTCCGCAGCTTAAAATTCCTATTCTATGCATGCGCATTTTGACCAATGCAATTTTTTAAAATGTGAAGATGTGCTCAAAGAAAAACTACAACCACGCAGTATAAGCAATCAAATGTAAACTAGTAAAAAAAGGTCACTCAGGAAAGGCCACAATCCAAAAACGCAGCCGTCTCAAGTCACCTATAGAGAGAGATACGGGGACACACACAAAAACAGACGAAATATGAACCAACAGCACAAAGCCGAATAACAAATAAGGCACTGCACAAGAACGACCGCCTTGTGACGGTCAGTAGTAAAACTACTAGGGGGCTTCAACTCCGGAGTTTATGAAATTTCAACCCCCGCCCTCAGTTCCAGTACAGTATCAAACAAAATAACAAAAACAAATTAATCCGCATGGAGGCTTTTAGCTCAAAATTGAGTCACGATAATATACATGGTAAAATGGTTATGTATATATAACATTATCATGAATCAGGGTTGATCATGAATCATGATCAATGCCTCCACTTCTATTTTTAGGACACGACAACAATCTGACGCCAGAGCAGAAGAAAACCACCAGTTGGATCACGGAGGGTCGAACCCAGATATATCCGGCTCTTACCTTCCCGAATTCAAAGGATAAAGGGTGGGACCGTCATCAAAGAGTCCGGAGTCCGGCCCACCGCCGTGCAATCAAAGAGCGAAGCAAAGTTGTCCACTGTAAAAGGGTCGACAACCAAACACGCGGTCTGACGCATAACATCCATGCTATAACCCATTTCCGTGTATTAAGCAACAATTTTTCGGAACTGACCAGAAACTATCACTACCTAGTATTCTTCTTCACCATAAAACTCAGGTTCAGACAGCCCCTGTTGCTGAAGTGTCTTCAAAGAAAGGTCATATTTAAAAATAATGTCTAATGTCGACGATAAAATTTTGGAAACGTTTTGCGCAGTTTATGATACCGAGAGCTTGTTTCAGAAGTAAAGCTGTTAAAGTTATGTTGTGATCATGAAAGTCATCAACATGGCAGCAAGTTCTAGCAAAACAAATAAGCTGCGACTTATAACCCCATAAGACATGGCCTTAAGGGCGTCACCATCCAAGAAAGGAAAATTTACAAATTTTCCAAAATTAATCTCTTTTATCATACATTTTGGAGGAGACAATACCATTAGAAACAATCAAAGGTAAATCCAAATATGGGGCTTCAGAGTCATTAGAATTAGCCTTATTTCACTGTAAATCTTTTGGTTAATTCCATCAACCATTTGATCAAAATAAATATTATCAATTTTTAAAAGATCATCCAAATATCGAGAGGTAGAGTTAAACGCCTCAATAACATTGGTTTGTTTATTAGCTCCACTGGCCGAAGGCCAGCGGGGCTATTGTCATGGCCCTGTGTCCGTCGTGCGTCTGTGCGTCCGTGAGTTCGTGCGTCCGTGCGTCCGTGCGTTAACTTTTTCTTTAAACATCTTCTTCTCCTAAACTACTGGGCCAATTGTAACCAATCTTCACAGGAATGTTCCTTACATAGTCCTCTTCTAAATTCCTTCAAAGAATTTTGTTACACCCAGAACTCTGGTTGCCATGGCAACAAAACCACAAAAAAATAAAAATCTTTAAAAATCTTCTCCTCCAAAACCACCTGTTGGATTTCATTTTAATTTTGCATGACTGTTCCTTGGGTTGACCTCTTTCAGATTCCTTGAAGAAATTTTGATCCGACAAAAAACATGGCCGCCATGGGCGGGGCTTATTTTCCCTATTTAACATATAGTGTAATGCTAAAACATCTTCTCCTCCTAAACTATTGGGTCCATTGTAACCAAACTTCACAGGAATGTTCCTTACTTAGTCCTCTTCTAAATTCCTTCAAAGAATTTTGTTACACCCAGAACTCTGGTTGCCATGGCAACAAAACAACACAAAAAATTAAAAATCTTTAAAAATCTTCTCCTCCAAAACCACCTGTTGGATTTCATTTTTATTTTGCAAGAATGTTTCTTGGGTGGACCTCTTTTAGATTCCTTGAAGAAATTTTGATCCGACAAAAAACATGGCCGCCATGGGTGGGGCTTATTTTCCCTATTTAACATATAGTGTAATGCTAAAACATCTTCTCCTCCTAAACTACTGGGCCAATTGTAACCAAACTTCACAGGAATGTTCCTTACTTAGTCCTCTTCCAAATTCCTTCAAAGAATTTTGTTACATGGCAACAAAACCACACAAAAAAAATAAAAGTCTTTAAAAATCTTCTCCTCCAAACCCACCTGTTGGATTTCATTATCCCCCCGCACAACATAGTTGTGAGGGGGGATATAACATTTGTCCCGTACGTACGTACGTACGTACTTTTGTCATCGCTCTAGCGCCACGTACCTACGTACTTTTGTCACCGCTCTAGCGCCACGTACGTACGTACTTTTGTCATCGCTCTAGCGCCTACATTTCTTGACCGATTTTAATATAACTTCACACGAACGTTGCTTACGACAATATCTGGAGCAAGATCGACTTTCAAGGTCATGACCTCAAGGTCAAGGTCACTCTGGCTATTTTTGAAAAACTTTGTCATGGCTCTAGCGCCTACATTTCTCCCCCAATTTCAATATAACTTCAAACAAATGATCCTTATAAAAATATCTCGAGCGAATTTGACTTTCAAGGTCATGACCTCAAGGTCAAGGTCACTGAGGCTATTTTTAGAAAAACATTATCATCGCTCTAGCGCTTACATTTCTTCACCAATTTCAATATAACTTCACACAAATGATCCTTATAAAAATATCTCGAGTGAGTTCCACTTTCAAGGTCATGGCTTAAAGGTCAAGGTCACAGTGGATATTTTTAGAAAACTTTGTCATCGCTCTAGCTCCTACATTTCTTCACTGATTTCAATATAACTTCACACAAATGTTACTTATGACAATATCTTGAGCGAGTTGGACTTTCAAGGTCATGACCTCAAGGTCAAGGTCACTGTGGCTATTTTTAGAAAAACTTTTTCATCGCTCTAGCGCCTACATTTCTTCACCAATTTCAATATAACTTCACACAAATGTTCCTTATAAAAATATCTCCAGCGAGTTCGACTTTCCAACTCATGGCCTCAAGGTCAAGGTCACTGTGGCTATTTTTAGAAAAACTTTGTCATCACTCTATCGCCTATTCTTCTACACTGATTTCAATATAACTTCACACAAATGATCCTTATGACAATATCTCAAGCGGGTTCGACTATCAAGGTCAAGGCCTCAAGGTCAAGGTCACTGTGGCTTTTTTTTAGAAAAACTTTGTCATCGCTCTAGCGCTTACATTTCTTCACCAATTTCAATACAACTTCATACAAATGTTCCTTATGACAATATCTCTAGCGAGTTCCACTTTCAAGGTCAAGGTCACTGTGTCTATTTTTAGAAAACTTTCGTCATCCCTCTAGCGCTTATATTTCTTCATTTATTTCAATAGAACTTCACACAAATGTTCTTTATGACAATATCTCGCCATTTCGACTTTCAAGGTCAAGGTCACTATGGCTATTTTTAGAAAACTTTGTCATCGCTCTAGCGCCTACATTTCTTCACTGATTTCAATATAACTTCACACAAATGTTGCTAATGACAATACCTCGAACGAGTTCGACTTTCAAGGTCAAGGTCACTGTGGCTATTTTTAGAAAAACTTTGTCATTGCTCTAGCGCTTACATTTTTTTCACCAATTTCAATATTACTTCACACAAATGTTCCTTATAACAATATCTCTAGTGAGTTCCACTTTCAAGGTCAAGGTCACTGTGGCTATTTTTAGAAAAACTTTGTCATAGCTCTAGCGCTTACATTTCTTCACCCATTTCCATATAACTTTACACAAATGTTCCTTATGACAATACCTCGAGCGAGTTTGACTTTCAAGGTCAAGGTCACTGTGGCTATTTTTAGAAAAACTTTGTCATTGCCCTAGTGCTTACATTTTTTCACCAATTTCAATATAACTTCACACAAATGTCCCTTATGAAAATATCTGTAGCGAGTTCCACTTTCAAGGTCAAGGTCACTGTGGCTATTTTTAGAAAAACTTTGTCATCGCTCTAGCGCCTACATTTAATGATGGATTGTAATAGAACTTCACACAAATGTTTCTTATGATAATATCTCGACTTACTTCGACTTTCAAGGTCATGACCTCAAAGTCAAGGTCACTGTGGCTATCTTTAGAAAAACTTTCTCATCGCTCTACCGCCTACATTTATTAACAGATTTTAATATAACTTCACACAAAAGATGCTTATGATAATATCTTGAGCAAGATCTACTTTCGTGGTCATGGCCTCAAGTCAAGGTCACTATGGCTATTTTTAGAGAAACGTCATCACTCTAGAATGTACATTAATTGGAGGATTTATAAACAAACTTTACACAAATGTTGCATATGATAATTTCTCAAGCAAGTTGGACTTTTGCCATTTCAGTGTTTTCCACATACGAAGTTGTCTAGTGCGAGGGGATTTGTATCGCATGGGATGCCTTGTTTTTATTTTGCATGAATGTTCCTTGGGTGGACCTCTTTTAGATTCCTTGAAGAAATTTTGATCCGACAAAAAACATGGCCGCCATGGGCGGGGCTTATTTTCACTATTTAACATATAATGTAATGCTAAAAAATCTTCTTCTGCAAAAGTACTTGTGGGATTTCATTGTAATTTGCATGAATTGTCCTTGGGTGGACTGTTGTTAGATTCCTTGAAAAAAATTTGATCTTACAAAAAAACATGGCCACCATGGGCGAGGCTTATTTTCACTATATAACATATAGTGTAATGCTGAAAATATTTTCTGCAAAGTTCTTGTTTTATTTCATAGTTATTTGGCATGCATGTTCCTTGGGTGGACCTCTGTCAGATTCCTTGAAGAAATTTTGATCCGACAAAAAACATGGCTGCAGTGGGCGGGGTTTATTTTCACTATATAACATGTAGTGTAATGTTGAAAAAGTCTTCTCTTCTTCAAAAGTTCTTGTTTATTTATTTATTTATTTATTTATTTATTTATTTATTTATTTATATATTTAAAAGTACCTTCCTGTATCTGAATTAATCTCCTCCAATTTTGCTGACTATCACATATCTATAGAGGTCCACCTACAAATTGTCATTCTAAAATTCAAAACATCAGAAATTTCACTTGCCCATCACACTGGTGATAGAACTGATGTTTTCAACACAAACTCTACTTATACGACTTGATGTTTCAAAATAAATTCAAAATACTGAGGGAGATTGATTTATTAGACCTAATTATACTACAGTGTCAACAGTTCTCCAGATCCCTGAGGGTTAAAATGGCTTAGTTGAAAAGGGAGGCATACCGAATCTGACGGAGGAAAGGAAAAAGTAAATAAATAAAGAAATAAAAACATAAATCTGTTCATTGGCCAAAGACCGGCGGGTCTTATGTTATATGTTATGGTCCTGTGTCTGTTGTGCGTCTGTGCGGTTGTGCATCCTTGCGTTAACTTTTTTCTTTAAACATTTCCTCCTTAACTACTTGGTCGATTGTAACCAAACTTCACAGGAATGTTGCTCACATAGTCCTCTTCTGAATTCCTTCAAAGAATTTTGTTACATGCAGAACAAAATGGCATCGAAACCAAAAAAAAATATTTAAAAATCTTCTTCTCCAAAACCGCTCAATGGATTTTATTCTTATTTTGCATGAATGTTCCTTGGGTGGACCTCTGTCAGATTCCTTGAAGAAATTCCGATCAGACAAAAAACATGGCCACCATGGCCATGCTCCACATGACTGCCATGGCCATGCCCCTTGGCTCATTAGCTTTCAAAGACTTATATGGGGAAAAGTTTTAAAAACCTTCTCCTCCAAAACCGCTCAACTTAATGGATTCATTCTTACTTTGCACGAATGTTCCTTGGGTGGACCTCTGTCAGATTCCTTGAAGCAATTTTGATCAGACAAAAAACATGGCGGCCATGGACACGCACATTGGCTAATTAGCTTCCATAGACTCATAAAGGGATCTTTTTTTTTTTTTTTAATCTTCTCCTCCAAAACCGCTAAATGGATTTCGTTCTTAATTTTTATGAATGTTCCTTGTGTCTACCATTGTCAGATTCATTGAAGAAATTTTGATCAGATAAAAAACATGGCCGCCATGGCCACCACCTTTGGCTCATTAGCTTCCATAGACCAATAAACGGAAAAACTTCTTCTCTGAAACCATAAAGCCTAAAGCTAAGACATTTACAGTAAAACCTGTCTTAGTGGCCACCTCTATTAAGCAAGCAACCTGTCTTAAGCAAGCAGGCATTCAGTTCCCAAGAAAGGCAGATGTGTTAAATTTCACCTGTATTAAGCAAGAACCTGTCTTAAGCAAGCATATTTTGACTATCCCTTAGGCACTTGCTTAATACAGGTTGAACTGTAGTATGTAGCAAAGTTATGTGGTCACCTACTAAGTCCTGCGAACTATGACTCTTGAGTCCAAATTGGCAACGCCCCGGTGCTTAGTAGCTCCCATAGACTAATAATGACAAAATCTTGAAACTTTTCTCCTCTGAAACCATAAGGCCAAGAGCTTAGTATGTAGCAACTTGAAGTATTCAACTGCATAAATCCTGCCAACTATGCCCCTGGGGTCCAAATTGGCCACACCCTGATGCCCATAAGCTCCCATAGACTTATACTGGGAAAAACTGACAAAAATCTTCTCTGAACCATCAGTGCCCAGAGCTTAGATATTAAGTATGCAGCAACGTCAAGTGGTCACTCAAATAAATCCTGCCAACAATGCCCCTGGGGTAAAAAATTGGTCACGCCCAGAGGCATATTAGTTCCCATAGACTTATAATAGGAAAAACTTAAAAAAGGTCTTCTTCTCTGAAACCATAAGGCCCAGAGCTTTAGATATTTAGAACGGAGCAATGCCAAATGGTCACTCACATAAATCCTGCCAACCATGGCTCTGGGGTCCAAAAAATATAGAATGGACATTCCTTGGGTGGATCACTTGTTTCTTTTTTACCCATTGCATGCGGGAAAACCCTAAATGGGTACCTTGGCAAACAGTGCTGGCCCAGATTAGACCCCACAGAACACCATGTCTGATCAGGGCCTGCACTATTTGCTAACAGAATTTTCCATCAAAAATAGAAAAAATAGGCCTGACACCCCTTATATGACAAATGGACTGGTCCAACATATAGCAATAGAAGAGTGCACTAAATTTTAGTATACAATTGGTTAATGTAATAAATATGACAATTGTCTGAAGTTAGCCGGTGGAGCGACAGGCCCTCTTGGGCCTCTTGTTTTTAGAAAGGGACAACATGAATTTTTTTCATAACAAAATAAATAAATCTGCAACAAGGGAAGCACAGTTTGTACCCATCGGAATACACACTACTTGTCTAATTAACTGAGATCCAAACCATACTTAGATAGTATCCAATAATCAAAGCACTGAGAGTGCTGATGGAGCGTAGCTTTAATAATTTGATTTAGCGTCTGATTGGTATTTTAATTCAGGCTCATATTGATCCAATGAACATAGCTGTTTGAATCTTTTCTGGGCCAGAAGTCGTGTTAAAGCAACAAGACCTATATTGAAATTAACTCACGCTAAGGTGTAGACCCCGCAACAACCATCACGAAAACACGCCTGTACAAATACATTGTCAATTTGTTTGGCAAAAAAAAAAAAATAAAAAAAAATGGAAATTTTAAGATACAAAATCGTGATATTTTCTTATCTCTGCTCAAAACACTGATTGCGGGGACTTGATTGAACCGCCTTGCTAGAGTGTGTAGTCATGTAACTGACTTCAACACTCGTAATAAATTATTAACGGCTAAACTCCTTAATCAGGGTTATCGGTACCATAAACTACGCAAAGCCTTTTCAAAATTTTATAGACGCCATTCTGATTTAATTTCAAAATTCAATATTGGACTTAAATCTCTTCTGCAACAAGGTCTATCGGAACCCGAATTTTATGGTGACTTAGTATATAAATTCAGAAAAATATATAACCGCAATGACTTCAGGACCCAATTTCGTAAAATCATTCTTCGATATAAAAAGATTGGGTACAACATGGATATTATACGACAGACTGCATGCATGGTAGTTAACCCAATCACGGTTGGCAACTTTGCTTCCCTCTTTAATTGCACGCCGGTGGGTCAGGCCTCAGATTCTATGACGGCTCCAACGTAAAGGCTTATTGAAAATTAAAGAGATAATGTTGGTTGGTGCCTGATGCTCTGTCTCTGGTCGGGCTCATCGGAGTCTAACTGTTGGTTTTCTTTTGCTCCAGCATTTCAGTGGTTTCTTGCTGTCGAGTCCTCACCGTTGTCTCACCTCTGTGGTTCTTTGATTTCTGTGTTCACGGAGATGTTGCACTGATGAGTTAGGAGGCCTTCATGCGGACTGAACAAATTATTTGTCTAAATCGCGACGGAAGTAAGGGCGAGGATTGTGGCCACGTAAAATCGATTTAAGCCCCCAAGTGGAAATCTTCCACTGACCGTTCCAAGGCGGCTCTTCTGTGGCGATTTATTTATGTTGTTGTTTGTTACTTACTGTGTGTATCACTTGTGTCTTTTAATTTTGGATGGCCATATGGCCATTTTGTGGGAAAGTAACTGTCCTTATGGCCTTCCTTTGTTTAGGTTTCCATTATGGTCTGGTCGCTTAATGTTTGTATTTCTTTCCCTTTGGTGTCTTTTATGGGTGGAGTAAGTTAATTGTATCAATTCCTGATCTTTGTTTTACTTCTACTTATCAAGTACCCACAATCAATGTTTTTGAGCAATACAGCAACCATGCAGTTCTACATTTTACTTGAAGATTTCTGCTTAGCTATAGTTCGTACAATAACTGCGGCTTGCGCAATTGTTTGGCGGCTTTAAAGTTATTTTATGTAATCAGTTTTTGAAAAATTTACCTCGGGGAGGTTATTTATCTTGCATTAGACATTCTCCTTGGTTACGTCTTGATGATATTTATCTTCATGTGAAAAATTATCATAATTTTCCCAGCAGTTTATAAGTTATACATCCGTAATCAGTCTTTAAATATTGCCTCGGTGAGGCTGTTTATTAAACTATCTGGCATTAGACAATATCATTAGCTTGATCTTGTCAATTTACATCTGCATACAAAACATTATAAAATATACCCGTCGGTTTGAAAGTTATACGACCGTGTCAGTGGGTGAATTTACCTTGCCGAGGCTAAAAAAAAGAAATTCGGCATTCAGGAATCGCGTTGGTTAGATCTGTACATTATCTATCTGTATGCTAACAGTGGTCAAAAATATTCCAAGTAGATTAGAAGTTATACTTCGAAATGAATTTTCAGTTTGCCTAGGCGAGGCAGTTTGTAAAGTAATTTGGCATAAGGCAATTTTGCGGGTTATGTATTGTCAATATCAACCTGTATGCCAAAAATGATCGATCCCGGGTTCAGATGTTATACTCCGTATTCATTTTTTATATTATTTTGCCTCGACGAGGCCATTCATAAAGTAATCTTGCATAAAATAGCCTCATGGGTTAGGTATTGTCAATATCAATCCGAATGCCAAAAATGATCGGAATATTCCGAGAGGTTTGAACATTATACTCTGTTAACATATTTCTAAATATATATTGCATCGGTGAGGCCATTTATGAAGTGATCTTGCATACGACAGTTTCTTGGGTTAGTTATTGTCAATATCAATCCATAGGAATATTTGAAGAGGTTTAGACATTATACTCCGTTATTATATATAAAAATAAATTGCTCGACGAGGCCATTTATGAAATGATCTGGCATTAAGGCAATTTCTGTGGTTAGGTATTGTCAATACAGCACAGTGCACAGTCTTATACCGGAAACCAACAACTGCCCTTCTTGAATCAGCGAAAGGGATAGACTCACCATGAAACTGATTTCGCGATCAATCTCTTGGAAAGAATGTTGCCGAACCCAGCAGGTATCGAACTTGCGTCGGAGCTGATAATTTGCTTTATTTATGGTCACATGCCTAGGACGCAGACAGGTCGCTTTAAAAAAGTAACATTGCCCCCCCCACACACACACACACATTAACCCATACTCTGAGTATATGCCTAGCAGCCTTTTTAGGGACAAACATAGCAGACCCAGATCAGACGCTACAATAAGTGGCGTCTCATTTATGTCTAAACTGCAAAATTTACTGACTGCTTACAATATAAGCCTTGACGAGCACCGGTCCAAACTCATTCCAACTGTCTTATTTTGGTAATACATTATCGACCCACACTGCGTACTTTTAACCCATTTTAAACGAATGGAATCCTCAACACCTTATTTCAGTATGGAATAGTTCATTTTAAAATCAGGGATGTCAGGTTGTGGATTCCACGAATTATTTGGCAAAAATGGCTGAACATTTTTGTAAGTATGCAGTGAAGGTCATAATGAGACTCCGCGTTCTGTGGTATCTGATCTGGGTTTGTCCTGTTTGGAAGTTGCCAGGTTTGGGATTTTATGGTACAAATGGGCTGTAAACTTGGTTATATGAACTGAACTATAAAAAGATTAGACAGCTACACAGTTCATCTACTAAAAATAGTCATCCATTCCGTTTGAAAAAGGTGGTCTGTGAAGCAGTCTATAGGAAGATACCGCAAGGCGTAATTATCTACTATGTTAACACGGGGTACTATGTTCTCACTGGTGATTGGGTCATATGCAGTAACACCGAAAGTAGTGCCGAAATCACTTCTCATTTCACTGGAGCTACGCTGCAACAGCTACGCTCCAAAAATGAAAGTGCCTCACAAACAACTTGACATGTCCAATATTCATAACGATTATTGTCATCTCAAGAAGAAAAATAAGCATTTCTATCATTGCAGGCCAAATACAGACACTTTTCGCGAAGAAAATAGTTTCAATTAAAGTACATAGTTTTTCTTTAATCGGATTATGAGGTAAAGTTGTGTAAAGAGTAGAAAATTCATACGTCGACAAACTAGATCCACGAAACCCTCTTGCTGTCAGTTTATTCAAAACTTCACTTGATTTTTTATAGACCAAATAAGTTAATGCCAGCATTTTCGCAAGCCTTTTCACAGTATCTAGAAACATGATTTTAATAGCTGTTAAACATGACGTAAGTAATTTATAAAGTTCGGTTATCGTACAAGAACTAGAGTTGGCTATAAAACGAGCTCCAGACGGATTTTTGTGAAGCTTCGGAAAACCAGTATAATGAAGGAAAATAGAAGTGAAGGCAATGATCAGGAATCGATACAATTAACCCACAGCTCCCATCAGAGACACCAAAGGGAAAGAAACACAAACATGAAACAACAAACCCTAATGGAAACATCAATAGCGGAAAGCCAAAAGGACAGTTACTTTCCCACAAAATGGCCAATTGGCTATCTAAAACAAAATAATATAAGCGATGCAAACACTCAAAGACAAACCATAACAAAAACTAAACCGCGACAGAAGAACCGCCTTGGAACGGTCAGTGAAACGAATTCCACTGGGGGGGGGGGGGTCTTAAATCGATTTTACGTGGCCACAATCCTCGCCCTTACTTCTGTCGTGATTTTGCTAAATTATTTGTCCAGTCCGCATGAAGGCCTCCTAACTCATCAGTGCAACATCTCCGTGACCACAAAAAATTAAAAAAAACAAGATGAAACAACGGTGAGGACTCGACAGCAAGAAACCACTGAAATGCCGAAGCAAAAGAAAACTAACAGTAAGACTCCAATGGGCCCAACCAGAGACAGAGCACCAGGCACCAACCAACATTACATTGAATTAGATCTCTCTAATTCTCAGTAAGCCTTTACGTTGGACCCGTCATAGACCCTGAGGCCTGACCCACCGGTGTGCAATTAAAGAGGGAAGCAAAGTTGTTAACTACCATGCATGTAGTGTGTCGTATAACATTTATGTTGTATCCACATATATGTGTATTTAAAGAACACAGATCGAAAAATGCTAGGTTCGTCGTGGTGGGGCTGTATTTCTCATTTTCAGTTCATATGACATGTGTTTTTCATAGCAACCGGTAAGGTGGGTTTATTAGGGAAAATTAAAAGACAATTTTTGTCAATTCCCAATAAAAAAAAATATGTCGCGGGTATTTGGCGGTTCAAGTTAATACCCAAAGTATAGGTTTGTATGGGAAAATAAGGAAAATTATCCTTCAGTTATCAAAACATACTAACCTTATCTGCTGCTATGTGTTTATTTTACCCCATTTCAAAACACTCCTATACAAATAAATTGTAAATTTTACCACCAAAAACACGATAAAAATGGATATTTTTCTCATGTCTGGTCAAAAACATAGATTGTTTATATTGTATAGATTGTGGGTACGCATTAGAACTGCCTCATCGAGACGGTTCTTACTAGTACCAACAATTTATATTTCTGAGCAGAAATAAGAAATTTAAAGCTAACCTAAGTAAAACCCAATTATATATAACAGTCAGAAATTTTTGAGCGCGTTTTCGTGATGTCTCTAACCTTGACCTTGAAGAAGCACAACAAATACATGGAATGGCCCCAACACTATTTAATCATTGATTGTAAATGTGTTTTATTACATTTGAACAGATTTTAATTTGCATGAACTTAAACACAATACAAAAGGCAACATTACAATATTTGTATCATTGAATACAAAAAAGATACCCGGCGAAAAAAGACAGCAGGCTTTCCATTATGGTGCCATATGGCCATTTTGTGGGAAAGTAACTGTCCTTATGGCCTTCCTTTGTTTAGGTTTCCATTATATTGCCATATGGCCATTTTGTGGGAAAGTAACTGTCCTTATGGCCTTCCTTTGCCGTATAGGTTTCCATTATGGTCTTGTCGCTTAATGTTTGTGTTTCTTTCCCTTTGGTGTCTTTGATGGGTGGAGTATGTTAATTGTATCGATTCCCGATCTTTGTTTTACTTCTACTTTTTTATCAAATCTTTTATTATAAAATTTCAGTCTGGTGAACTTGTATTGACGATTGCCATTTTTGTGGGGCGGGGATGGGGGAGGTGTACAATTTTTAACGCTTTCCAACCAGAGTTTGCGTTACACAAGCAAGTGTATTAGAATCAAAATTTCCGGCCTGTAACGCGAGACATCTTGCCTATCTTGACCCTTAATACGTCAAATACAACAATTGTCGTCTGCTTTCTTATCTGGCCTGCTTGCTACCTTAAAAGTCATTGTTGCCAACAGTGTTCACCCAAAATCGGACTGGCCGATCAGGGTCCACACTACATGTACTTGCCTGTGTTTAAAAATATGTTTGAAACGTTTACAAGACAATGCAGCAGACTGCATAAACAGACGACATTTTCAGATCTAGTTTTTCTTGGCGTCCATTACGAAAACACGCCTATACAAATACATTGTAAATTTTTCCACCCAAAAATGAAAATTATCAGATGAAAAATTTCATTTTTTTTTCTTATTTCTGCTCAAAACATAGATTGTGGATACTCAATAGAACCGCCTCGACGAGGCGGTTCTAAAGAGTACCCACAATCTATGTTTTTGAGTAGAAATAAGAAAAATAATGAATACCCCTGCAAACCCCAGTGTAACTGTATAAAACTGGGGTTTGAGGGGGTGACGAAAATGGCTATTCCCATAAACATGCATCTTGCCTACCTTTATCCCATAAACATAAACACTCTCTTGACATAAAGGAAAACAATGTGATGTTTTATCACTGCCGGGTAGTTTAGCACCAAAGCCTAACGGTGTCAGTTTTTGTTCTCGGTTATATTCGGAGACCATGGCACATAAACCCTCCAACACACTGATATACTGGTTTTCCTGAAATAAAAAAGTATAAAATTAACCATGCAGGCTCCAGACGATAACTTGAAGTTAAATCAATGTTGACAGAAAATGGAACCTGTAAAATGTCAATCAAAACTTAACAGCAGTCGAAATTCCAACTAAAGAAGAAAAAAAAGGCTTTAGAGAGTTGACTGGTCTAAATTGCATGCATCACTTTATTTCACACAGACAGGAAGAGAGAGTGTTAATAGCTTTATCAGGCTTACCTACGGCATAAGGTCAGTATTAAGGCTAATGCAATTTTGTAATGACAATGATTTAGCTAATTTCAACAATTCCATATGAAATGACAACTCGTGTGATTTTGTGTACTCCTGTTCATACGAATTTAAACGGAATTCCAATGCCCAAGAATTATAGCTGTAGCGTTCTCGGAGATGGTTTGCAATCCTTCATGCGGACTGAACAAAGTATTTCTAAATCACTACAGAACCAATGGCGAGGATTGTGGCCACGAAAAATCGATTTAAGACCACAAATAAAGAACTTTTACTGAGTGTTCCAATGCGGTTCTCCTGTTGTGGTTGATTAAATGTGTTATAGTTCGTGTTTGCATGTATGTATTGCTATATATTTTTGTGGCCATTTTGTGTGAATGACACTGTCCTTTTAGCTTTCCGCTTGTGACGTGGTCATGACTATCTATCTATCTTCATTAAGGCTGACACGATAGATCGGATAATCGATTAATCGAGCGATAAATGGTGGCCATTACTGATTTGCTTGTAATCGATTATTTTATAAGTAAATTTACTGCCCAAAGTCATGCCTAAAATAGCTGGATGAGTGGCAAACAGTGCAGACCCTGATGAGACGCCGCATTAGGCGGCGTCTCATCTGGGTCTGCACTGTTTTGTCAGGCCTGTCTGTTCAAATACATATAAATGTGGTAAAGAACAATATATGGTAAGAGTCATGCTCAGACAGAAAGCCAGACAGGTAAAATTATGACTTAATATTTAGTGATTACTAATCGAGTATCGATTGCAGTGACAGGACTGATAATCGATTATATCTTCAGCTCCAATTAGCCAGTCCTAATCTCCATCTACTGAGTCGGTCTTACTTGGCAACTAACTCAGTTAGGAAGTGCGCTAAATTTAGAATTTAGCAAAAAAAACACTGGATGAGTTCTTAAAACTTTTTACAATCTGCTTTCGGAGGAGTACTAAAACGCATACCTCTGTGTTCCAATCTACACCATGCGGGCTTTGAACTCCTCTGCAGTTTTGGCGTTTACCACAGAGGAGGGAAAACTATTCCACTGAGGAATAGTTCTAGGGAAGAAAGAATTCTTCAGGGCATCACTATAGGCCTCCACTTCTATTATGGTACCTACGATATTGATTGTTGTTGAATTTTGACGCCATTGTTTGAGTTGAAGTATTCACAGGGGTCAAACATTTATCTTTATTAAGGGACGTCGTCATGTGTCATAACATATTAGGTGAAATCATTTCAGGGACGTTATAGGTAAATTTAGGCAACCTAACACACGCCAGGGTAAAGACAGAAACAACAAATAAAAGAAATACACATTCGATCTTGTTGTCGACATTTATTGCCAATTACTTCTACTTATTTGGTGTTCGCTTTTACATATCGGGCAATACGATAACACACCAGTGCGACATAATGGATGCTTTTATCACATCTCAAAAATGGCCACTTTTCTGACAAAAATCGGCGATATTTTTCTTATTTATACTTCAAATATAGGTTGCGGGTGCTCGTTAGAACCGCCTAATTGAGGCGGTTCTTATGAGTACTCACAACCTATATATAGGAGCAGAAAAAGGAAAAATAATGTATACCCCCGTAAACCCCAGTTTTTTTTCTATATAAAGTGGGGTTTAGGTGGGTGTTCGTTTCACGGGCTTGTTATCATGATGGCTTGGAGAAATAAATTGGGCTGCATGGTGCTTCTGCGTAGAGCTAAAATCCACCGAATTTTTTAGTACTGATGATTCGATTAGAAGGTCATAGCCAACGCAAGAAAAGTGGTGCGAGTCGGGCCGACCCTTAAACTCTAGCGGCTGTTGGAGGCGGTAGGGCTTGGGATTTCATTCCATCTCATTTTCTTGTATAAGTCCAACAAAACATTATAGAAATAGAGGCCCAGGAACAGCAAAATCAAATGATTACAGCCAATCTTAAGCAACGAATCCAAAATGACGGAAAAAATGTTTACGGGAACGTGAACCTTCAACGTAAACAAACTTACTTTGTGATCGGAGATATTGTGTAGACTTATATCGTCTGTAGCTCTGCCATTGGAAGACTGAAATGATACAACACTAAAGAAAAACACAATTTTGACTCCCTTGAACCCCTCTTTTATATAGTAAACCTGGGGTTTACAGGCGTAAACCTTTTTGTTCTTATTTCTGCTCTAAAATAAAGATTATGGGTACTCGTTAGAGCCGCCTCGATGAGACGCTTCTAACGAGTTCCCACAATCTATATTTTGAGCAGAAATAAGAAAAATATCAAAATGTTTCATCTTAAAATTTTCTTGTTTTTTTTTTTTTTTTTTTCACCGGAAAAGTTTACAATGTATTTGTATAGGCGTTTTCGATTATACATTGTTCAACATAAACTAGCACCAGTGTTAAAAGAAGTGCAATTTCAGCGACCCGTTCGGATAACATATCTATGAGATACATAGAGGATCTTACACGAGTGTTCATGTATTATTGAATTTATTAAACTCGTTGAGGAAAAGGGATAAAATGCTCGGCTTTAGGGATAAAATGCTCGGCATTTTATCCCTTTTTCCTCAACGAGTTTAATGAATTCAATAATACATGAGCACGAATGCAAGATTCTATTTATCACATGACATTTAAAACGCATTTTATTCACGATTGTTTACAAAAATGTCAATAATCCGCTGTTTGTAAACGCGACGTCGTTAAGGACGTCGTACACGTAACGTCACGGGACATATGTAGCTAATTTGCATATTTAATCCACTGGTGGATAATCGAAAATATTACATGGCGTTATTACACTTTCAGACGCGACGTCATATGATAAAAGTTTTTTTTGCTTGTCTCATAAATAAAGTCCCTGATGGTATTGTATGGACTTGTTTCCGTCACCATAACTAGTTGTCAGTAAGAAATCATGTAACACGATATATAAAAAACTAACGTCTTTTACTCTAGAACTGAAAATATGTCTTCCTTAAACATACATATATTAGTCTTTATTCTTTATGTTTGCGGCTAGTGTTTATTTGAAGTTTTGTATAGTTTTGCTACCTGTAGTATATGAGTTCTTTTAGCATTATTGTCAACTTCTGGAGACAGAAAGCCGGTTACTTTGCAGTCTATGAACGTGTTTATTTTCATATAACGGCACTGTTATTTAATTTAATATTCTCTGATAAAAATCCCTGATATTTCCCTTATTTAAACTTAACGGCCTCAATTTTAGGTGGTTCTAACGAGTACCCACAACCTATGTCTCGGAGCAGAAATAAGAAAAATAATGTATACCCCGTAAACCCAAGTTGCCTCTATATATAAAGTGTGATTTATAAAATTTATATAGTCCCCCCCAACCCGCGGTGTACTTTTCACGGACCGTTCCAAGGCGGTTCTTCTGTCACGGTTTGTTTTGTTATAGTTCGTGTTTGAACGTGCGTATCGCATATATATTGTTGTTTTGGATAGCAAAAAGGCTATTTAATGGGAAAACAAGTGTCCTTTTGGCTTTCCGCTTGTGATATTTCCATTAGGGTCTAGTTATTTCATAAGTGTATTTCTTTCCCTTGGGAGGTGAGGGCTGATTTCTGATCATTGCCTTTGCTTCTGTTTAGTGGGTGTTTATTTCACGGACTTGTTCCCGTTATGTGATATACATGTAATATGCGTGATGACGCGAAACGTCATAACAGAGAGTATGGCTTTTCTGTGTTTTCTACTGAGATTCTTTTAAACTTCTTTAACAATGAAATACGATTTAAAATATTTACAGCATGAGCAGAATATTCTAAAGTTGTTGTCATGTGAGTTTATGAAACGAGAATGCATTTCAAAAAGTCGTCTATACAAATACCTTGCAAACTTTAACGCTGAAAGTAAAAGAAAAAAGTTAAGATGAACAATTGTGATGTTTTTCTTATTTCTGCTCAAAATATAGATTGTGATTACTCGATGGAACCGCCTCATCGAGGTAGTTCTAACGACTTCCCCCAATATATATATATTTGAGATAGATTGTGGCTACTTGTTAGAACCGCCTTATCGCGGCGGTTCTATCGAGTGCCCACAGTATATATTTTAGAGCAGACTAAGAAGAAGAATGTTTACCCCTGTAAACCACAATTTTACTATATAAAAATTGGGTTCAAAATTATATAGGCGTGTTTTCGTGATGAGGTTGGTTTAGTAAATTTCCAATGGGGTGAGCACTGGTGTAATCATTGTTGGTTTTTGGCTTTGATTTGAACTTTTCCTGTTTATCTATACCGGTGGCAGAGACAGTAATTGAGTTCGTTTAGATGAAAATTTCATGTTCAAACAGAGCCATCTCATCTTAAGTCCCTTATGCTGCATACCAAGTTTCAAGATCATCGGCCGTTCGGTTCTTGAGAAGAAGATTTTTTAAAGTTTTTACAATATATTGGCATGTCGGCCATATTGGTCATGTGACCCAGTCCCCACTAACAAACTTTCGTTCCCTCATTCCATAGAGGCTCCACATGTCATTTGGTTTCAATTGGCCGAGTAGTTTAAGTGAAGAAGAAGCTAAAAATACTGAATCTGAGCCGTCCTGGACAGAGGTCGGTAAATGACCTTGACCTTTGGAACTGCTAGACCATTCAGCTGATTGTAAATACCATTTCCGATGCCACTAGCTAATATACAGCTAATATTCAATCAGAAAAATCCACTGTTTTGCCATTTTTCCATACAAATGTCTAAGTGACCAAATTCGACCTTGACGTAAAACAGGTCAAGGTCAACCCAAGGTCATCATTTGAACAAACTTGGTAAGGCCAGAGTCCCTGATGCTGCATACCAAGTTTCAAGATCATCGGTCGTTCGGTTCTTGAGAAGATCTTTAAAGGTTTTTGCCATATATGGGCATGGCGGCCATATTGGTAATGTGACCCAGTTCTCACGAACAAACTTTCGTTCCCTCATTCCATAAAGGCTCCACATGTAATTTGCTTTCAATTGGCCGAGTAGTTTAAGTGAAGAAGAAGATAAAAATATTGAATCTGAGCCGTCCTGGACAAAGGTCGGTAAATGACCTTGACCTTTGGAACTGATAACTTCCATTCAGCTGATTGTAAATACCATTTCTGATGCCACTAGCTAATATACAATCAGAAAAATCCACTGTTTTGCCATTTTTCCATAAAAATGTCTAAGTGACCAAATTTGGCCTTGACGTAAAACAGGTAAAGGTCAATAGAAGGTCATCATTTGAACAAACTTGGTAGAGCAAGAGTCGCTGATGCCGCATACCACGTTTTAAGGTCATCAGAAATTAGAAGATTTTTAAAGGTTTTTACCATATATGGGCATGGCGGCCATTTGGTCATGTGACCCAGTCCTTACGAACAAACTTTCGTTCCCTCTTCCCATAGAGGCTCCACATGTAATTTGATTTCAAACTACCCAGCAGTTTAAGTTGAGAAGAAGATGAAATTACTGAATCTTAGCCTTCCAGGACAAAGGTCAGTAAATGACCTTGACCTTTGGAATTGATAAACTTCCATTCAGCTGATTATAAATATCATTTCTGATGCCACAGGTTACTATGCAATCAGAAAAATACTCTGTTTTGCCCTTTTTCCATACGAATGTCTAAGTGACCAAATTTGACCTTGACGTAAAACAGGCCAAGGTCAACCCAAGGTCATCATTTGAACAAACTTGGTAGGGCCCGAGTCCCCGATGTTGCATACCAAGTTTCAAGGTCTGCCCCCGTTTGGTTCCTGAGAAGATTTTTTAAGGTGTTTACCATATATGGACATGGCGGCCATCTTGGTCATGTGACCAAAATCCCATGAACAAACTTTCTTTCCCCCAACCCATAGAGAAATCGCGTGTAATTTGGTTTCAATTGGCCCAGCAGTTTCTGAGGAGAAGTCATTTGAAAATGTTGACGCGGACACGGACGCGGACGACGGACGGCGGATACTAATAGCTCACCCGGAGCCAGCGGCTCTGGTGAGCTAAAAATATCACACTTTTTCATCTTAAAATTTTCATTTTTCGGCGATAAAGCTGGCAATGTACATATGTATTTGTATAGGCGTGTTTGCGTAATGATTTTGCACACAACTTCAAAGAATCGGAGGCCTATAATTGATCGCCAGTTTCTCTTAGCAAAGAGAACTACAGTTCAAAATCTTTGTGAATAGACACACAGGGCATATAATAAAAGGTCACGTGAATCAAAGTTTAGAAATCTTGTGTTAAGTGTATTTTTTTATGTTGTTAAATCTTGACATTTTGAAGAATTTATTCTGCGAAATTGTCACAGCGACCCCTTGGGTGTTTGAAACAATAGCACAGGCTGGCGAGTTTACACAAACAAAAACAGTTTGGGCTTTTGCATGGAGAAATGAATCCTCTAACCAAAGCAATTCAAATTTTGTGTATTTTTCATTTGGAGAAACCTTGGCAGCAGCAGCAATTTTATATATAGGAACTTTATTGACTGAGTATATTTCAAGGACGGTGTCATATAGCGATGTAGCCATTATGATAACATACCCGTGCCGAGCATTCATTACGAAAACACGCCTATACAAATACATTGTAACCTTTATCGCCAAAAAATGAAAATTTTAAGATGAAAAATTGTGATATTTTTTTTTATTTCTGCTCAAAATATAGCAGAAATAAGAAAAATTAGGTTTACCCCTGTAAACCCCAGTTTTATTGTAAGTGGGGTTCAATGGGGTCAAAATTATATAGGGGTGTTTTCATGATGTTATCCTTTTTCCTCAACGAGTTTAATTAATTCAATAATGCATTAGCCCGAATGCAAGATTCTATTTATCATATGACATTTAAAACGTATTTTATTCACGATTGTTATCAAAAATGTCAATATTCCGCCGTTAGTAAACAAACGCGACGTCGTTAAGGACGTCGTACATGTAACGTTACGGGACGTTTCTAGGTAATTTGCATATTTAATCCACTAGTGGATTATCGAAAATATTACATGGCGTTATTACACTCTCAGACGCGACGTCATATGATAAAGTGCATTTTTACATCTCTAAAGTGGCTACTTTTCTGATGATAATGCGTGATATTTTAATTATTTACACTGCAAATATAAGTTATGGGTGCTCTTTGGAACCGAGTAACCACAACCTATGTCTTGGAGCAGAAATAAGAAAAAATAACGTAAACCTCCGTAAAACCTAGTTTTCTCTATATTAGGTGGGGTTTAGAGGGGTGTTCGTTCACGTGAGGTATATCATTTTGATGACCTGGCGTTATCCGCCATATAAGAGTGACAGTGATTAATACTGTGCGCCAAAATAAACTCAATGGTAAAAGCAGCTTGTTGGAATCTTTATTAAAATCTGAAAACCAAACGACTTGCAATATACGATAGAAGGACAACAACAGAGCTGCTCCTTATATAGAGCGAGTTCGATGTAAGGAGCACTGCCACTAAACTGTGACTAAAGTACGATCGAACTGTCTTTGGTTAGAGGAATGATATCAGCTTAATTGCTACGGTTCGACCAACGAGGTTATGATGGTTCGACCATGGTTGACTGGTTCCCAGTTTTCCCTACAACACTGCAGAACACTAGAACCAGTAATTTGTTTTGGTGATTGGTTGTTGGGAAAGGTGCACTAAAAGTAACATCAGGCAAACTAAACTGAAGATGATCGAAATTTCCCACAGATAAAAGCACAGATAGTTGTAAAGCTTTGTAGAAAGCTTACTAATTAACCGAGACGTCAACCACTCTTTTCGTTATAAAATGGTTTCAATCTCAAATCAAATCTGTTTTCCATAAAGTGCACATAACGAAAACACGCCTATACAAATACATTGTAAACTTTACAGACTAAAAGACGAAAACAAATTGTAAAATTTTTCCTTATTGCTGCTAAAATACAGATTGCGGGTACAATGAGGATCAGGCGGTTCTAATGGGTACCCCAAATCTATATTTTAGAGCAGAAATATGGAAAATATGGCATACCTCTGTAAATCCCAGTTTTATTGTAGAAAAAATCGGGTTCAAAGGGGTCAAAATTGAAAAGGCGTGTTTTCATTATGAGTTACTGACAAACTTATGGCAATCGAAAAAAAATAATGCTACCCAACTAACAATTCGAGAACACCTGCTTATTTAACAATTCAAAACCTTCATAATTAACTTGTAATTTTCTGATTATGAAGCAAAGACAAAATCTTAGTAAAAATAAGAACCTACCGTGAAATCGATTCCTATGATTGGAAATATTTGTAAACCACCTCGAAAATATTCTAACAAGGAATAATGGCAATCTATTCTGAAAAATAAAAAGATAATAAAACCAGGGGCATAATTATTTCTTTCGAATAATCATGAATGATGTCGTTCGCGAAAAGAGTGATACATACGAAGGGCGATTAGAAAAGGCTTAGTAGCCCCCGCCCATCGAAATATATGGGCTGCATGATGCTTTCACGCAGAGCTGAATCCGACACACACACTATTACTGGTAAACCGCTTAGAGGATCTAAGCCTCCTCAGGCAAAGCGGTGCGAGCCGGACCGTCCATGCTTATAAACCCTATTGGTTCCATTGGGCGACAGAGCTTGAGATGTCATTTCATCTCATTGTCGGGTAAAGGTCCCACATAATTAGAAGCAACGTCCCAAAAATGACCTTTACAGTGTTGACGGGAACGGTAAACCTCAAATCAAAGAGAAAAGGCTCGGAACAGTTATATGTCTGCGCAATATGTAATCATGAAAACAAGTCCGTGCAAGGAACACCCTTTAAACCCCTTGCAAATCGAAAACAGATTCATGTATATAGCGAGAAATCTCGTTTTTACTGGGGATATACATAATTTATTCTTATTTCTGCTCCAAGAAATAGGTTGTTGGTACTCGTTAGGAAGCGGTTCTAACGAGCAGCCACAATCCATGTTTGGTGTTAAAATAAGAAAATTATCCCAAGTTTTCATCAGAAATATTACCGTTTTGGATCAATGAAAATGTGCACTAAGTCACACGAATGTAATATCGTAATGTATAGAGACCTTCCTGTCAACGTGAAGCTTATCTTGGCCCTACGTATTTCATTTTGCAACTTTCATATTTCAATAAACTCTATTGGTTTCATTGGGCGACAGGGCTTGATATGTTATTTCATCTCTAAAGTCGGGTAAAAGTCACACAAAATTTGAAGCAACGTCTCCAAATGACCTATACAGTGTTGACGGGTACGTTAAACCTCAAATCAAACAAACAAACATACTTCAATATGAAAAGCTTTCCTATATCTTGACTGACCGGAAGAGACTTAAGATATGTTCGATCACCATTCCGAATATCTAGAACTTATTTTGCCTTTTCTGCCCAAAAAGGTTGATAATGAGCGCTCTTTTGAACCACCTCACTAAGGCGATTTTAACGAGTACCTACTTCCATGTTTTCATGCAAATGTAAGAAAAATGTGATTCCTTGAAAACACAACTTCTCTTTTTTTTATAATAAGAGGTTAATCAAAGTGATCATTTCAAGGGTCTGTTAACGTAATGCACCGACTTTGCATTAACCCATATATGGCAATGAAATCTTCCACCTAGTAAGTTAGGAGTGGTCCATTTCCAATTATAGCGGTGTCATGTTTGTTTTCTATGTGGCAAATTCTACAAAACATGAATGTTCTTTAGTAAACAAAGTAGATCCAGATCAGACGCAGCGTTCTCCGGTGTCTGATCTAGATCTGTACTGTTTGCCAATGTCCCTGAAAAGGTCCGCAAGGCATATTTGGGTTTAATGTTAAATAAACAATGATGTTAAAAAAATCCCAGAAAGGACAAGCTCCTCAATATTATGCACCCAGATTTATTTGGTTTTCATACAGGTAACAGACAACATGTTTAATTCATAACTTGGACTTTTGAAAATTATCCGTCTTTCGTGTCGGCGTGGCTGGATAGTCAATGTCGAAATAAGTTATAATTATAGTGAATTCTTACCTGAACTGGAAAAATCTCAATGCACCGCTGGTAGTGATTTTGACACTCTGTTTTTGATTCTTTTCTTTCTTTGGCACAAGACTGACTTCTGTAAAATGACCATGCCTGAAGCAAAAGGGAACATGACATATTTACCATTAAAAACTAAAGAGACCCAAAACGGTAAGATATATCATTGTCACGAGATACGATGACTGTCAAAATAGAAGTTAAGGTAATGATCAGGAATCGATACAATTAACCTATATCTCCAATCAGAGATACTAAAGAGAAAGAAACAGGAACATCAAATAACTAGACCCTAATGTAAATATCACTAGCGGAAAGTCATAAGGACAGGGCCTTGTCAAAAGCATTATCAGTACGCTAGCTCTAGCACCAATTAATGGATCCTTGTCTAATTTTATTGTCTACGCCCACGGGCGTAGAATATCTGAAGGATAACTTTTGCTACGGAAGCATTTAATGAAATGCCATGACTGATTTTCTATTGACTGATTTCACTTTTCATGGACAGGACTATTCACCATCTGATTACCCCCAGGACACCCCAACACTGGTTATACCGCAACACCCCTTGCTTATTAAAACCCGGTAACACTGCCGGAACGCTGCGTGTACAGACATGTGCAAAATAAACATATATTCGTAGTTGACATGGTGTTGACTTCGCCCTCACCTTGTTCTTCGCTTATCTTGTTCTTTTTTGCAAGCTAGGAAGGTTTCATTTCATAACATTAGCATAGATTGTGAAATGAAAGGTTAATCTAGAATGCCAAATGAAAGGAGCGAGTGTGTTTGAGTTTTATGTCCCACCAATAACTAAAGTCATACGGAGATGGGACCTCAGTTTAGAGACATGCGAAAGTCTGGAGAAGCCAGGGCTCGAACCCATGACCCCTGGTTTATGAGGCGAGTAGCATATTCACTACACCACCTCTTAGAAATGAAAGGAACCGTAATGTGGACACGTAGTCAAGTAGTTGTAATTGATACATTGCAGAGAACATTTAGAAATCCTTATTTGTGATCTGTAACTGTGACATTGACCCGTATTTCAAGCTTAATTCATGACTTTCTTTTTCAAGCACTGCTTTGCTTTGCTTATTTGTGTAGGTTTTACGTCCCCGTCCACACTATTTAGGTCATTTTGGAGACTTTGCTTCAGAATGGGTGGAACTTTATTTTAACCCGACAATTAAATGAAATGACTTTTTAAACACTAACGCCCAAAGAAACCGCTAAGGTGCAAGGAATAGTCCGTCACGCAACACTTTTCCTAGGCAGGCTTTGACCTTCTAAGCAGTTTACAATTACTCAAAATTGGTTGGTTTAGCTCTGCAACGAAGCATCATGCGGAGCTGAAACCTACCGAACATAACTATTGGTACACTATAGTGAAGCTAGGCAACTTAAGCATGGTGTGTCTTGCAGGTTGTCGTGTTTCCAACTAGAGCTATCACTAAAGGTGATGAATACCCCCACAAAAACTGCCTTGATAGTACAACAGCGGCATTTTGCATTTTTTTCACTTGAAAGGGGCCATAACTATGTCGAAAATTGACGAATTGTAGTGGAAATCGAACTTGACCTGTATTTTATGATGTTACATCAGTGTACCAAAAATTATAAAAATCGGTGGAGCGCTTTTTGAGTTATCGTCTGGATACCAAGTCAACAGACCGACCGACAGACCGACCGACCGACCGACAAGCTCACTCCTATATACCCCCCCCCCCAAATTTCATTTGTGGGGGTATAATAAATAGTCCCTATGAAATTGAGAGTCCCTTTCAACGGAAGTATTTATAGCTTTATTTGAACATCATTACGAAAACATACTTATACAAATCTACTATTGTTTTTCCTCCAGAGAAAGTGAAAATTTTCAGAAAATAAAAACTGATATCTTTTAATATTTCTGCTCAAAACATAGACTGTGAGTAGTTGTAAGAACCGCTTCCTAGAGGCGGTTCTGACGAGTTACATCAACCTATGTCTTAAAGCTGAAATATGGGAAATAATAAATAACCCGTACCCCATTTCTCTCTATGGTATGTGGGGTTTGTAGGGGTGCTTAAGGCACGCACTTGTTAACCCGATAGACTGTGTACTGATGATTAAGGTTTATTAACTTTCCAATTATGTTTATCTTAAGCACTTGTGAACGTAACGCGACATCTAATTGGATAATGTCAGTTACGGGGACTGTTCAAATATGAATGCAACTAAGCACATAAAAATGATTCCGTGATAGATTTCGATGAAAAATGTATTTTGTCCCCTCAAAGTATTCCCCTTTAACAGATATACAAACTTGTAGTCTTCTGATCCAATCATTGAATGCATTTTGTTAGTCTTTTCGAGGTATACTATGAAGGCACTGGAATATTGCAGAACCGAGGTGTTTGCGCTGTACAAATTTTCGACCAGAAAGGTATTTTTCAGCCGCGGGAACAAAAAAAGTCACACGGGGCAAGGTCAGAGGAATACGGGGGTTGAGGGAGTTCAACAACCTTTTCCTGCTTCAGATAGTCCTGCGCAATGAACGCCTTGTGCGATGACGCATTGTCATGTGGCAATCTGACATTGGCCAAACCAGTTGCGGGTCTTCGTTCTTTGAAATATTTCTTCAATTTTCGAAGAACTTTATTCTTGTAAAACTTGGCATTTACAGATTTGCCTTTAGGCACAGCAACCTAAATAGCAGGGCCCTGATTTGAAAAGAATATGGCATACATATGTGACGCTCATGGTCCGCTTTGCAATGCATGGTCTTTTGCAATACTTTGTTGCCCATATTTTGTTCTGAATCGTTCGTTTTGGGTCAAAAAAGTGAACCCATGTCTCGTCACCTGTGACGACATTTGCGAAAGACCGTGCATTGTAATTTGGAAACTTTTTAAGCAACTTCTTGGCGCACTGAACGCGTGTCTTTTTCTGCTCATCTGTCATTAGATGGAGAATCCATCTAGCACAGATCTTTCTCATTTTCAAATCCCGTTTCAGAATTATATGAGCTGCTCCTAATGAGATGCCAACCATACTAGCTATTTGCCTAGTGGTGTATCGTGCATCGGTAGCATCTATTTCTTTCACTCCAGCAACCATCTTGGCAGATGTTGCTCTTTTCGGCCGACGATCTTGTGGTGCATCTTCTGTTGAGCCTAGCCCACAGCTAAATTTCTTACACCAACGAAAACTGTCGGAAAAGACATTTCATTATGCCCATAAACCGAACATATTTCATCAAAAATGTCTTTGCACTGTATACTTAGAATACAACGATTCTTAATATAGGACCGTATTTCAACGGCGTACTCTGACCTTCTTCCAACCTTGTTTTGTTTTAGCCTACAAGAGTAGACAGTGTTTATCGAACGATATACATGGCTAACGTGCACGGATTTTAACAATTTTGGTATCAATGTATAGGTAAAATGTTTTTCTACGCTGTGATATTTATCTCCAGGTGATTTTCGCATTAGTGCATGAGAAAACGTTCTAGTTGCATCCATATTTGAACAGTCCTCGTATTTGCGACCGTATAATCTGAGATAGTCTGTCCGAAACCCAACATCATCACGAAATGTCGTTTTTCATTGGCTGACATACGGAGACGGGACCTCGGTTTAAAGACTCATGCGAAAGTCTAGAGGAGTCCGGGATCGAACCCATGACCCCTGGTTTACAAGACCAGTAGCATAACCACTACGCTACGGAGGCTTCTACACTGGGCTGGTAATGACTGTTTTAAAAAGTGTTATTTGGGAGGTATAGCGTCAGTTGTACTTTCAAACATTGCAATTTGCGAAGTTTTCGCCCATTTACTTCCCAAAATTACAATTTTAAATAAGATATCATTGACTTTCAGTATAAAACTTTACCAAACTTTACAAATTACTGACAGTGTGTGATAAATGTTTGGTTGACTGATGTGGGGGGATGTTTGCTCAAGTAAAGGTTTGTCGATATTTCTCAGAACGGGGTTCTAAGCATCAAAGAAGTATTACTAATCGATGGTTTTGAAGAACGCAAAGAAAATCACTGACATCTCTGCCAACCACATTTTTGCTTATAAAACTCTAGCATTACCAGGAAATTAAATGTGAGTTCATGCTTTCCATTATCGATTGTGATTGTTTTGAACGAGACCCATATAATAGTGTGATGTCTTATCGCGCCAGTCAGTTTATCGTGCCACACGTTTTCCTTGCATATTTATTCTTTTTCGCGTAGCGCTTAAAGGCATTTATTCTGTTACAGTAGGACACACCGTGTGTTCATAATCGTTTTATTGCCCCCTGTGATAAACTGTCTGTAGCAGTTCAAAGGCGGCCCTTAATAGGGTGATAAGTAGCTCTTGTTGAATCCCCTGCGTGAGGCACTTAAGGGGAAATCAATACTGTACACTTTAGTAAACTATTGATTATCCCCAAGGTGGCCCCTTACCTGTTGAAGACAGAGGGGATCTCTTCAGTCAGTGCTGAGGGCTACATAATATTATGTAATGAAATGATAGTCCTTAATAATCAAGAATAAATGCCTTTAATTGAAACGGCTCACTTCCCTTCTCCGGCAACAGGCAATTGCCTTCTCGAATCAGCGAAAAGGGGACTGCATGAGGAATATTGTCAGAGCTGGAAATCGAACCCATAGCCCTCTGCTCCCCAGTGGGACACACTACCTACGGTAGATTAGAATGGATACATTGTAAAGCTGGTTATTGGTCTGTCCACATATACAGTAAAATTCCTATATTAAGACCACCTTTGGGACTGTTCAAAAGTGGTCTTAAAGACCACTTTTAAACAGTCCCAAAGGTGGTCCTTAACCAGAGGACGTTGATGGCACAAAACACATAGAAAGATTAAGTAAACCCTTCAAAATAAGCTTTTTGAAGGAGAATTAGTCCTAATTGTTGGTGGTCTTAATAGCGGAATTTTACTGTATTGCTTTTAAGGAAACGTCTATTCAAGCTGATCAATTTCCAACTTACTTCTTCACGATGTTTATTTCTCTCAATGTTGTCACCTTTCTGCCAATCATTTTGTAGTCACCCGTCCCACTAGAAAACAAAAATGATAAATACAATGGGTTATTAATTTTGAAAGAGAAAGAAGAACATTCATTATTGATTTAACGATGACGAAAAAAAAAAACAACAACAAAAAAAAACAAAAAAACAAATACATGTATGATATTGTATGATAAAACTATGACAAAAAAAAAACAACAAATACATGTATGGTATTGTCTAAGAGACTTCGAACAAGTAGCTTTTGTCAACGCTAAACTTTCAGTATATGTCTGTGGGTCATACAGTCTATGTTATGTAGTTGAAAGATTTAGGAAGAAACTAATATTTGAAGCCACAGTAATCGGATTCTCTACAAACCGCAAACCACTCAGTTTGGAAAGTAAAGATGTGACAGCACTGAAGAAAAGTAATAAAATAATAGTTTTACAACTGATCCGCACATCAAATGTGGAGCGCTGTGGTGCAGTGGTAAAGCATCGGATTTGAGATCGAGAGATAGCCGGTTCGATCCCCGCAAGCTCCAAGTATTGTTTTCTTGAGCAAGAGACTTTATCCAAATTGCTTAGTACTGGTTCTTACCCAGGTAAAGAGGGCCACACGGAAGATAAATACTAGTACTAAATGTATTACCCTCTTAAAATAAGGCCGATTGTTTTATTTATGGAAGTTGAATCATTACCTAGTCCAGTAAATAACTCAACAATGATAGGATTCTCACAGGGAAATGTACTGGAAGAGTTACTGACTCTAGGTGGTTACAATGATACCACCATAGTAGGGGAACAAACTGTTGTAGGAGGCTTGCCTCCTTCACCAGAGGGCTCGCCAGTGTAGGAGGCGAGTTTTAAATCTGTAAATAGTGTCGTAACACCGAACGACGGTTTTAACAATCACTTTGTGCCAAATCATTTATCATGTTATTATTCAAATGTAGACTGTTTAACACAGACCAAAAAGCTTGAACTACAGGCAGCAATTCAACACTATTCACCTGACATCTTCTGTCTCACAGAAGTGTTTCCAAAAACACATACCTTTGAATTAAACCACAGCTTCTATAGCTTTGACCTGTACGATACATTCATAAACGACCTAACCCATCCCAGAGGAGTACTTATTGGTGTAAAAAAAAATCTGAATGCCGACGCTATAGAAATAGATTCAGACTTTTTAGAGCATACATGGGTGAAAATCAATTTAATAGACAATGACAGTCTGCTCATTGGATGCCTGTATAGAAGCCCAAACAGTACAAGAGCAAATTTTGACCACTTAGTAGATCTTCTTGCTAAAGTGAAAAAATTAAGACAAAGCCATCTGCTCATTGTGGGTGACTTCAATTTAAAAGAAATAAACTGGACAAATGGTTCGACTAGTGTTGGGGAAGATCACATAGCAACATTATTTTTAGAAAGTGTACGTGATAATTTCCTTTTCCAACATGTGAAAGAATTTACCAGATTTAGAGAGCACAACCAGCCATCCACACTGGATTTGATATTTACAAATGAAGAAAACATGATAAGTGATATGCAGTATTTACCAGGACTAGGCAAAAGTGATCATTTGGTAATCTTATACAATTTAACATGTTTTATACAACCTGAACCGGAAGTAACTTTTAGCAAATTAAATTTCTTCAAAGGAGACTATACATCCATAAACTCTCATCTTAAGAGTATTGATTGGGCTTCTCAGCTAGATGTGTTGAACTTAACACTATCGTGGTCTTTCCTTGTTGAAAAAAACATCAACTTAATAGAAAAACATATACCGGCAAACAAGGTGGGCAGCGCTAGAAATAGGACCAACCCATTTCTAACAAAAACATGTAAAGAAGCCATAATGAGAAAACGCACAAAGTGGAAAAAATATCAGCATTGCAAGACTGACAGGAATTATGAAAAATATAAGAGTGCAAGAAACAAAGCAACAGATGAACTGAGAAAATCAAAATATTCATTTGAAAAAGATCTAGCTACTAGAATAAAATCAGAGAGTAAGCTCTTCTGGAGTTACGTACGTAACAAAACAAAAACCATATCAACTGTAGGGAAACTGCTAAAATCAAATGGAGGAACATGCGAATCAGACCAAGAGACTGCCCAAGTGTTAAATACTTTCTTCGCAAGTGTTTTTCAAATTGAGGGGGATGGTCCGTTACCGAATTTGCAGACCGGCAACATACATCAAACTTGAACAACATAATTATTTCTGAAGAACACGTTGTCAAGATAATTAACCAACTGAAGGCTACAAAATCACAGATAATTTTCACCCAAAATTACTGAAAGAAACAGCACTGGAATTGAAAAAAACACTTACAATTATTTTCCAAAAATCAATAGATGAAGGGGTAATACCAGAGATATGGAAAAAGGCAAATGTTACGGCTATATTTAAAACGGGGGATAGAAAAAAGGCCTCAAACTATAGACCCATCAGCCTAACATCAGTACCAGGAAAACTACTAGAAAAATTAGTCAGAAATGCTATAGTTGACCACATGACCAAAACTAAATTACTTTCTACAGCCCAGCATGGATTCTGTGCAGGAAGGTCTTGTGTAACTCAACTCTTGGAGTTCATGGAAGACATCACAGAGGCAGTAGACAACGGTCTGGAAGTAGATGTTATCTACTTAGACTTTTGCAAGGCCTTCGACAAAGTGCCTCATCGAAGGCTTCTAAAGAAAATGGAATGTTACGGTATCATTGGAAAAATTCTAAATTGGGTGAGAGAATTTCTAACAGACAGAAAGCAAAGGGTCGTCGTAAATGGCTCAGCATCAGAATGGATTGAAGTAACTAGTGGTATCCCCAAGGGCAGTGTACTGGGACCTATTCTATTTTTAATCTACATAAATGACCTTCCAGATGCAGTGGCTGGCCTAGTGAAATTGTTCGCAGACGATGCCAAGTTATATTCAACCATAGAAAATAACCAACAAGCACTTGCACTTCAAAATAAACTCACCAGAGCGGAAACATGGGCACATGATTGGAAAATGTTTTTCAACATCTTGAAATGTCACCAACTTCATATATAGGTAAACAGGAAACCAATACACGGTATGAAATGACGTCCGATGAAGGTAAAATAAATATCGACTGTGTCAAGTCAGAAAAGGACCTTGGGGTCACTGTGGATAGCCAACTTAAATTCAGAGAACACATAAACAACAAAGTTGCTACAGCCAATCGAAATCTTGGAATTATCTTCAGGACCTTCAGCTTTCTCGATAGAGATATGTTTGTGAATTTATTTAAATCTATAGTGACTTAGAGTATGCATCACCTGTCTGGTCAACCCTTTATAAAAAAGATAAAATAGCACTTGAAAATGTACAGAGAAGAGGCACCAGGCTAATCAAATCTCTAAAAGGTTTAACATACAGTGAAAGACTAAAAGTCATAGGCATCCCCACTTTGAGATACAGGCGGGAACGAGCTGACCTTATTCAGATGTATAAGATCATGCACAACATTGATAATGTGAACAAGGAAAGACTGTTCACTGTGGCAAACTATCCAGCTACAAGGGGACATCCACTAAAAATCTTCAAACCCAGAGCTAGACTAGACGTCAGAAAGAACTGTTTTACTCATCGGGTAGTCGATATTTGGAACCGTTTACCCCACTCAGTCGTTATGGCACCCTCCTTAAACGCATTCAAAAGTCGTTTAAACAAACATTGGCATAACCATCCCTACAAATTCAACGCCGCATGCTACCTGACCAACAAAGAGACAGAGGGAAAACGGACATCAACAAGCGTCAACATAAGTTATGAAGACTTGGCCGACGTCGGGATCCAGTAAGTCCAGTAAGTTTATTATTATTATTATTAAATTAATTTTGTAATAACCCTTTAGTTAATCATGCAGCAAACTCCTGGGTTCAGGATTTTCTGTTTGTTTTGCACATAAACTCACCCACTCTGAAAAAGTGTCTGCTCTTTAAAGACAGACTTTGCTCTTAAGGAGTATAATATTTCATTTAAGACTAGACCCTTTATAAAAAGGGAAAACAAAAACATAATTTGGAAAGAGTTGCATCCCCTGAAGGCATATCCGTTCTCCTTAAAATATCAAGTTCAGTATTGTGAGTATTACTTGCCTATGATGCCAGCAAGAAAACTGGATAAGCCTGTCCCAGTCTCCATTACATAACCTCTGCAGCGATAACTCGAACGGACGCCATCTGAAATGACATTTTTACAGGGTTTTTTTTTCGAACATTAATAGGCTGATCTCTCAGTATCTCGGCATCTCATAGCTATGGCTGCATGGTTTCGACTACCGCGTCGACAACATGTTTGCAAAACAATCTGTTTTCAGACTTCAATGTAATTTTATCATGCCTATTCAAATGAATTGTAAATTTTACCGCCGAAAAAAATGAAATTTTTAGATGAAAAATTGTGATTTTTTTTTTATTTCTGCTAAATATATAGATTGTGAGGTTCAAGGGGTTCAGAATTATATAAGCTTGTTTTCCTGATGTGTTTTCCGCAACCTTAGAAGTATTATTGATGCATCTTGATCAATGAAAAAAATCTCCAAAAAGGTTGTTGTATATACAAATAAACAGTTATTGGTAGCAATGTATGTAACAAAGGTGGGATCATTAGGTCTCTCACCGCCGTGGGTTCGAGCCTCGCTCGGGTCACGTTTGAGACGCCAAGTTCTGCAACGGAAGGTCGGGTGGTTTTTCTCCGGGTACTCCGGTTTTCGCCCACCTATGATTAACGATCGGCTCGATATGAGTGAAATAATCTTGAAAGGGCCGTAAAACCCAAACCAAAAACAAAAACAACAAAAAAACAAAGGTGGGACTCTCAGGACAAGACGGTTGTCATGACAAACCGCTAGGACCTACCAAATGTAAACTGGATAGAACAAGACAACAGTGGTGCCAAACACAGAGCTAGATCTAAGCTCGACATTGCAATGGAATTTGGCTTGAAATAGTAAACAGTTTCAAATACAAAGAGCTTCCATTATAATGACAGAAGTTGTTCTTTAAAATTGCGCCGTAATAAAAAAGAATGCTGCAATAAAGAATCAGAATCAGTTGTATTACAAGAGGTATGTTCCCATTAATTTCGCCAAAAATCTAATATTATGGACATTTGTTAGAATTGCCTCGACGAGGTCATTTAACAGTTAACGGCAATGGTTTTGGATAGAATATTCCTGCTCATTTAGTCCTGTTCATCTTGATCTAAGGATTCGTTATAGTGGAACTGTTGTTTCTTTCTTTGTTTACGTTGAGATTTTACGTCCCCCTTTAACACTATTGAGTTGGTTCCGATTTTGTGGGGCTTTTACCCAACATTGAAATAAAATGACATCTCAAGCCCAACCGCCCAAAGAAATCGCTAGTGTTTAAGGAACGGTCCGACTCGCACCACTTTGCACGGACAGGCTTAGACCTTCTAAGCGGTTTGACATTACTCAGATGTTCAGTAAATTTCCATCTCTGTGCGGAAGCAGCATCCATCAGTTTCTCCAAGCCCGGACGGGCGGGAACGCTTGAAAATATTAATTTAACGAGTTTTATCGTTTCTATCCTTAAAATCAGTATCAAGAGAACTGCCTGTATCTTGGTTCTACCGTGTCTAATGGAAAATAGAAACTAGAATCGCGCAGTCGATGGCACGCCATCGCATATCCCCACGCATTTTTAAAGATACGCCACTATATAAGTTCTCAATTGCAACTCCCACCCAATCTTAAGATCAAAATTCCGAAAGTGTCATGCACTCCTCAGACCAAAGACCTATCAGTTCCCAAAGTTTCATGTTTCTATCTGAAAGGGCGTAGGAGGAGTTATCCGGTAATCGTTAAAAAGTGGGTTATGGGGGTGGAAATCCAAGTTTTTGACCTCTGGTGACCTCAAACCTGACCCTAGGGGTCGAATTTTGATTGTTATGTATTCTACTCATTATGCCGTTCGATTTGATATGTCACACGACCAGGTTCTGAAATCTTTGATTTTTTACCCCCGGGGCACCCCACCCCCTGGCCTTGCCCCTAGGGGTAGGATCAAAATTCCGAAAGTGTCATGCACTCCTCAGACCAAAGACCTATCAGTTCCCAAAGTTTCATGTTTCTATCTGAAACGGCGTAGGAGGAGTTATCCGGTAATCGTTAAAAAGGGGTTATGGGGGTGAAAATCCAAGTTTTTGACCTCTGGTGACCTCAAACCTGACCCTAGGGGTCAAATTTTGATTGTTATGTATTCTACTCATTATGCCGTTCGATTTGATATGTCACACAACCAGGTTCTGAAAACTTTGATTTTTACCCCCGGGGCACCCCATCCCCTGGCCTGGCCCCTAGGGGTAGGATCAAAATTCCGAAAGTGTCATGCACTCCTCAGACCAAAGACCTATCAGTTCCCAAAGTTTTAAGTTTCTAGCTTTAAAAGTGTGGGAGGAGTTGTCCGGTAAGACGGACGGACGGACGGACGTACGGACGTACAGACGACGGAGACAATTACAATATCCCCACTTTTTCTTCGAAAAGCGTGGGGATAATGTTGGCAACGATCATGAATCGATCCAATTAACCCACAACTCCCATCAGAGATACCCAATGGAACGAAACACAAACATGAAATATTTAGATCCTAATGGAAACATCAATAACGGAAAGCCAAAAGGGCAGTTTTTCCCCACCAAATGGCCAATTGGCTATACAAAACAAAATAATATAAGCGATACACACGCTCAAAAACAAATCATCACAAAAATAAACCGTGACAGAAGAACCGCCTTGGAACGGTCAGTGAAACGAATTCCCCTGTGGGGGAGGGGAGGGGGGGGGGGGCACTTAAATCGATTTTACGTGGCCACAACCCTCGCCCTTATTTCCGTCGCGATTTCTTTTCTTTTGGTTTTGGTTTTACGGCTCTTTCAAGATTATTTCACTCATATCGAGCCGATCGTTAATCAGAGGTGGGCGAAAACTCGGAGTACCCGGAGAAAAAAAACACCTGACCTTCCGTTGCAGAACTTGGCGTCTCATATATGACCCGAGCGAGGCTCGAACCCACAGCGGTGAGAGACCTATTGATTAAGATCGGCGCTCTAATCCGCTAGGCCATGGAGGCCCCCGTCGCGATTTAGACAAATAATGTGTTCAGTCCGCGTGAAGGCGTTCTAACTCATCAGTGCAACATCTTCGTGAACACAAAAATAAAACAACCACAGAGATGAAACAACGATGAGGACTCAACAGCAAGAAACCACTGAAATGCTTGAGCAAAAGAAGACCAACAATTAGACTCCGGTGGGCCCGACCAGAGACAGCCTAAAATCAGAGATCATGTATAGGTCACTAGAAGTACTAGAAAATTGAAGCTGATACGAACAGACACCTCCGAATATAAAGCTGATTAGATCCCAAACCACATTCACAGTTCTACATTTGTGAAAAGATGTCGTGTGCACGTGAAGAATCGCCGAACCTGATTGCAGAACGCAAGCTTGAAAAGAAGACAGTCCTAAAAAATGTTATGCTACAATAAACTTTTAAGTTCACCTCGCAAGAAAATCAAGCCGCTCACATCACTGAACCATCTAATGATGACAACAAAAAACTGTTGATTGTTTGTCAATCGACCCAAAGTTACTTATGAATTTGAGTTTCATTGCTTATGTCTGTGAGACTATCACTGGCAAACAAAATTAAACTCCGCTAATAGCTTTTGTCTTTGAGTGTGTGTATCGCTTATATCATTCTGTTTTCGATAGCCAACTGGTCATTTTGTGGGAAAGTATAACTGTCTTTTTGGGGTTCCACTACTGATGCTTCAATTAGGGTCTAGTTATTTCATGTTTGTGTTTCTTTCCCTTTGTTGTCTCTGATGGGAGCTGTGGGTTAATTGTATCGATTTCTGATCATTGTCTTCACTTTTATATCCATTAGACACGATAGAACCAAGATACCGTCAGTTCTCTTCATACTGATTTTAACGATAAAACTCGTTATATTATCATTTTCAAGCGGCCCCGCCCGTCCGGGCTTGGAGAAATTGATTGATGGTGCTTCCGCACAGAGCTGAAATTTACTGAACATCTGAGTACTGTCAAGCCGCTTAGAAGGTCTAAGCCTGTCCATGCAAAGTGATGCGAGTCGGGCCGTTCCTTAAATTGGGCGGTTGGGCTTGAGATGCCAATTTATCTCAATGTCGGGTAAAAGCCCCACAAAATCGGAACCAACCTCCAAAATTACCTCAATAGTGTTAAAGGGGGAGTAAACCCTCAACGTAAACGAAGAAAGAAACAACAGTTCCGTTGTAACGAATCCTTAGATCAAGATAAACAGGACTAAACGAGCAGGAATATTCTATCCAAAACCCCCCAGAAAAAAATGTTGCCGTTAATTGTTAACTAGCCTCGTCGAGGCAATTCTAACAAATGGTTACAAAGTTTTATTTTCTATAAAACCCAGATAATGGTTATTTATACATGCTATATCAAGTGCTCTGCAAAAGAAGTTGTTTGTTATTAGGACAGGCGTAGATCCCGATCGGACGCCACAGAAAGCAGCTTCCACTTCATCTACACTGTTTGTTGAAAGGACAGGAACATAAGCTTAAGTCTCCGTTTATCTGTCACTGAACATCCGTTTAAGACTATTTCCCCAGCATTTCTCCATTTGGAAGCCTTGCCTATTCAAATATATTTTTAAACTTGTACCCCACAATTTTTTTTTTTCAGATAAAAATCTTGATATTGTTCATATGTCAGTTTAAAACATAGGTTGTGGCTATCCGTTAGAACCGCCTCGCCGAGGCGGTTCTAACGAGTATCCACAATCTATGTGTTTGAGCAGAAATAAGAAAAACAATGGATACTCCTGTAAACTCCAGTTTAACTATATAAAAGTGGAGTTTAAGGGGGTCAGAATTATACAGGCGTGTTTGCGTGATGCAATCGAGCCATCAGTGCTTTGCATTTCAATGGGATTATTGATTATCAATTCAATAATCGGATGGGCTTGTTTTCTGGTTCGGCAGAGCCTTTGGTTAAACTCCGGGTTCTGTATCCTCCTAATTTGCAGAGTTTTACCAAACGTTATCCGAGTATTATCAAACTTTATCCTACCTTGGATTTTGTGATCTGTGTACAGTTTCTGTTCTATATACGGGATGGTAAGATATTGAGTCTATACTTCTGGATATCTCCATATAAACATCTGGCTGAGAAAAACAGAAAAAAAACATGAGTTTGATTCCATCTGTGTTTGCTTTTATAAATGCTTACATATGCCTACAACTACACATTACAGTCAACCATTACAGCCAAACATTTACATTTCTGTAAAACATAACAGTCAAACGTTAACATTTCATGGAAACATTACAGTCAAACACAAATATTACAGGCAAACATTAAAACTGCGTACAGCCACATTGTCATAAACACTTCCACATGAATGATCGAGAGGTTGTGGATTCGAATCCGGCAACCGGAGGCGAGGTGTGTCCTTGGCCAATCCACCCAGGTGTAAATGGGTAGCATAGGTGTAAAAGTACTGCCTCATGCGGAATGAGTGTTCGAGAGCGATTCAAGTAAGCTCGCAGCTTTCATCGCAATCGTACTAACTCCTGCGTCCACTCACGCAGGTATCTTCAATTACATTACGCAGATACCTATGCAGCCTAGCCACTTGGCGTTAAAATGAATAATATGGAACAAAAATCATCTTTTGCACTAAAATGAACAGTGTATAAAAGTTTGACTTGTCTAGTCTCTGTGGCTCAATTTTCACCTCGTGTCAAACAAACTTTTCAATTCTGCTTTGTCAAGATCCGATTATTCTCGTTCGGTGGCGTGATAATTCTAAGCTTGGAGACTCTACTAAATAGACTTGCCATTACTTACAAGGTGATAAATGTTTAATATAATAAAAAATACCAAAAATGTTCAGACTTTTATTATCAGACTAGTAGCTAGTCTCATGCCTATGCACCAGAATCTAAATTATTCGCCCCATCTAAGGATCTTCACTAACCTATTGGCACACTGCCCGTGTCCAAGCTCAGACATGGAAGACTCGACATCAGTAAGGGTAAACATCGACATACTAAAATAAATACGGTCGAAAGTTAATAGATCAAACACCTTTTGTACCACTGATATGTCCGAGATATGGTTAGTTTAAGCCAATAAGTGTTATTCATTGTGTCAGGTCGGGAGGCACATTGGAGTGTTTATATATCTTTCTACAATATTAAGATACCTTATGTGTACTCATTAGAATCCACTCTAATGAGCACACACAATATACCTTTTCAAGAAAAGAATAAGCAAGAGCCTCCCTAAAACATCTTTAAATGTTGTTATCTGAATTTATTGAAAAAGATCTCGAGATTTAAGGGAACTGGGAACACCTGGCAGATTTGTCCGCCACTTTTCAACGGGAGACAACTTTCGAGACTTCTTGTTCGCTTTTCTATAAGCTCTGTCCAATGGAAAAACGGGGTCTACTCTTAAAGGAAAGAATTTGCTCCTCAGGAGTTGACGAGTTGACCCCTATTGGCATCAAAGACAAAAATACTTTTACAGGAGTTGCATCCCCTGAAGGTGTACCTATTCCTCTTAAGAACGAGTACGATTCAGTCATGGTTATCGAGACATTAACCCTGATCCTGCTGAATAATACACCCATTCCTGACTCAGCCAAACAGATTACATGATTTAATATTTTCGTTCGAATTCACAAACTCAATGAATTACAGTGTAGATCCTGATCAGATGGTTTACGCTGTTTGTAAAGGTAGGGGTTGTCGTGAACAGCAGGGTAAGTATAAAAGTTTCACTGTACTGAGAATACATGTTACCTTTGACATGATAATTTTGCCAGTTTTGTCTAGTTTATGACCAGCTGCATGTATGGACACTTTGTTCTTCGAAGATCGCATAATCTCTGCTGTGATGTTGATCAAACCACGACCTCTAGGGTCACCTGAATAAGAGAAGATGTTTTAAGGGGAGTGGATGCGATATTGGGGTCCAGCCTCCGTAGCACAGTTGGATACGCGTCTGACTGGTGATCATGGGTTCGATACATGTCAATTCGGCTACATTCATTCGTGGAGATATATCCGGTCAAAAAAAGTAACTATACCAACTTCCGGGTAAATTCCAGCAGCTATCCGGCAGCCATTCAGCTTATCGTGGCTGTAAACATGCGAATCAGACGTTTAGCTACAAAATGCATTCATTTGCATTTGTCTATACTATTCTGCTAAAAAGTTGTCTTGCAATATGTGCCTAGAAAGGTTTTGCAAGGAATTTGGTATTGCGCATGCGCAGATGAACGTTTTTTGTCTGAGATGAAAGATCATGACAATTGATCATCAAAACTCACTTTACTTTTACAATATCTCATGATTTTGCACTACAATCAAGGGTTTAATTTGTGAAATTCTCAGATTATCTCCCTTTCAATTAAAAGTATAGCAATTTTCAAACTGTTGCTATTCCTACACTTGTCATTCAATTGTTGCAATTCCTTTAAAAAGCGCTTTGTTGCCACCATTGCTGTTAACCATGATGGAAAATAGTGCTGAAAATTCATGTGGCATGTAACACTACTCTATGGAGTTTCAATTGAAAGCAGCATTTTGCACACAACTTCAAAGAATCGGAGGCCTTTACGTGATCGTTTGTTTCTCTTAACAAATGGAACTAAAGTTACAAACCTTTTGTAAACACATAGGGTATCTAATAGAAGGGTACATCTATCAAAGTTAAGTGTAATTTTAATGGTGTTAAATTTTGGCCTTTGTAATGATTTATTCTGTGAAATCGTCACAGTTACCCTTGGGTGTTTAAACCAATAGACCAGGCTGGCAAGTTTACATAATCAAAAACAGTTTGGGCTTTTACATGGTAAAATGGGTCCGCTAACAAAAACAAAACACATTTTGTGTGTTTTACGTGTGTAGTAACTATGGTAACAGGAGCACTTTTATGTAAATGAACTTTTTGACTCAGTATTTATACATGTAATAAAATCTAATCTGCGGTCGTTGTCTCCCATCCGTCGATTAACGAAGGGTAGTTTTCAGCTTCGGTTGGAAAAATGTGAACTATAGTGGTTTTACCCTGTCCAGGCAGTGTGGTCTACTGACTGGCCCGATATAGACTAAAACATGTTGATTTGGTCGTAAAACTCCGAACAAACAAAACCAATACGCAATCGGAAAACACAGTGCCGTGACAATATGTTATATCCCTTGCCTCTTGTCTCTGGTAAATAAAAAAACACGACGGCCATGATGGCTTTGGATCGCTCACCTGAGTCAAAAATGTTTCATATAGCTTCTGTCTTTGAATCTTTTTTAAAATAGGGTTATTGGTATAGGAGGAAAAAGCCGTGGCTTTCTGAAGTTTAAGAAATTTGACTTAGTGACCAACATTTTGTCTCGGCATGCCCCATATTCAAATGTGAACAAAAGCATCAAGACAAACATTTTGGGAAGGTTTCAAGACGATTGAAGCAAAACTGTGGCTTCAAGGCGGTGAACAATGTTTTAAAGACATTTGACCTAATTACCTCTTTTTTTCATAGTTGTTGAACAAGGTTTGAAAGCAAATTGAGCTAATAACCTAGTTTCTTTTCTTATATGACCAAAATTGGAACTCGGTAAAGATATCATCAAGACAAATTTTCTGGTAGAGTATTATAAAGTTTGAAACGAAGTGTGTATTCGTTTCCGAAGACCGTTCCAAGGCGGGTCTTCTGTCGGGGTTTATTTTTGTTATGGTTTGTCTTTGTGTGTTTGTGTCGCTTATACTATTTTATTTTGGATAGCCTATTGGCCATTTTGTGGGAAAGTAACTGTCCTTTGGGATTTCCGCTATTGATGTTTCCATTAGGGTATGTTGTTTCATGTTTGTATTTCTTTCCCTTTGGTGTCTCTGATGTGAGCTGTGGGTTGATTTATCGGTTCCTGATCATTGCCTCTACTTCTGTTGTAAATCAATTTGACCTAGTGGCCTAGATTTGAATCCGACATGGATCATATTCGAAAGTGTCTAAAATATCATCAAGATAAGTATTTTGGTAAATTTTCATGAAGATTAGAGCACGCCTGAGGCCCCTGAAGCGTGACCAATGTTTGAAATAATTTTATCTAGTGACCTTGTTTTTATCCGATCAGTATTCAAACTTGACCAAGTGAAACATTCAGGAAAATTTGAATGAAGATTGAAGCAAAACTGTGGTCTTTAGTAGGTGAACCAGGTTTTAAAGCAATTTATATTAGTGAACGAGTATTTTTATTCGATATAGCCCGTATTCAAACTTGACCCAGATAGTATCAAGTCAAACATTTAGGAAAAGTTGCATGAAGTATGAAGCAAAACTGTGGCCCTTAGAAGGTGAATAAGGTTGGAAAGCAATTTGACCTGGTGACCTAGTTTTAAATCTGACATAACCCATATTCGAAGGTATACGGACAAGTCTTTTAGCTAAACATTTTTTGCATGAATGTGAAGCTCTAGCCACAAAGAACCTTCATGCCAAATATGAATGCTCTACCTCAAACGGTTCAAAAGTTATGACCAACGTTAAAGTTGCCCACATACAAACCAACCAACAAACAAACCAACAAACAGACAGGGCAAAAACAATAAATTTTTGGAGTTCATAGACCTGCTTCCAAACGTACGGATAAAAGCGCAAAACATTTCTCACGGTTCTGAGACAGATTATTCTGGTAAAGATTAACCACACGTGACAAATGAAAAGCCCATTTCAGGTAATCACATCATCAATGCTTACACCAAATTGGGTGACAACCCATTTGTGTATTTTGTCCTGAAACTACAATATCTTTGAAAATAAATAAATCAGACAGATTAATAAATAACCCCACACTACATTATATTGTAACAACACGATTTTGATGTATTGGTATGGTGGTTGAATAGTAACTAAACTCACAATCTGAATTACCCCACCCATTTCCCATTCTGTGTTCACTGAACCATGAAATGTAGCTCAAGTCAACCAGTTCTACATCCCTATCAATTGTGCTTGATAAAAATGATACTGTTGTGAAGGAATCATAATTGCTTGCCTCCTACATTACCAGTAACTTCAAAATATTTAGTGATTAAGGTTAAAAATAAGGAAAAGTCCCTTGATGTTAGAAAAATGCATTTGATCTTCCTAAGTTGCAATTTTGTTGCAAAAAATGTTTCCACACATCACTTCAGACATCCTTCAGTCTACCTAAGAACACATTGCAGTGAAACAGCACAAGGGTGATAACCAAAGTTAACTTTCAAAATACACTACAGTGTCATGCTAAGCTACCCCGCCCACTTTTAAAGGGTTGTAGCTCGAAAAAAACAACCTTGCGCGCGACCAGAGGTATGTCATAATAAAGTTCACATGCTAGGCTGTTTACCTGCAAAAAATAAAAAGATTTGGTACAAGGCCAGAATACCCCTAAATGGGCACCCCACCTTTACGATATTAGTTAAACTGTCCATAATTTTAATATTATCATTGTAATTACCTGGCACTCTGAGGGTTTTGCACACTGTGGTACATGTTTTTGTTGGATCCAGTAAAGATGATAACACCAGCTCCACAGAACCTACTAAATCATAGTGTTTTAAATCGGTAGATCTGAAAAAAACGGAGCATTTAACACTGATAAAATAGACCTGAAGCACATGCTCGTGAGCACGAAAACACGCCTATACAAATACAGTGTTACTCTATCGCCGGAAAAACTAAAATTTTAAGATGAAAAATTGCACGACCCGCAGAAAAAGCGACCGACTGAAGTCGGTTGATTTCTAAGAGTGCCCTAAAATCACCGTGTCATTCTGTCATTCGGTCAATCGGTCATTCTGTCATTCTGTCAGTCTGTCAGTCTGTCTGTCCGTCCGTAACCCGTTTGTGAAAATTGGTGATAGTGACTTAACCGCTTGGAATATTTAAACAATTTTTGGCATACTGATAGATATCAATGAGATCTAACCAATGAACTTGCGAAATATTACATTCCATTTAGTATAGCCTCGCCGAGGCGAAAAATGTGACATTTTCGAACTGCTTCTCCTCGGAAACCGTTGGGCCGATTAAGTCAAATTTCATATGGAGCCTCTATGGGATGGGGAAACCAAAATTTGCTCATGGGGTCCAGGTCACATGACCAATATGGCCGCCAAGCCATATATGGTAAAAACCCTTCAAAATAGTCTTCTCCAGAACCACTGGGCAGATTTCCACGAAACTTGATAAATAGTATCTGGGACGTAGGCCCATCATAAATTGCTAAAATGGTGACCCTGGGTTGACCTTGACCTTCTTTGTGCCTAGGTCAAACTTTGACACATATGCTTTTGTTGGAATATTTAAACAATTTTTGGCATACTGATAGATATCAATGAGATCTAACCAATGAACTTGCGAAATATTACATTCCATTTAGTATAGCCTCGCCGAGGCGAAAAATGTGAACATTTTCGAACTGCTACTCCTCGGAAACCGTTGGTCCGATTGAAGTCAAATTTCATATGGTGCCTCTATGGGATGGGGGAAACCAAAATTTGCTCATGTGGTCCAGGTCACAAGACCAAAATGGCCGCCAAGCCATATATGGTAAAAACCCTTCAAAAATAGTCTTCTCCAGAACCACTGGGCAGATTTCCACGAAACTTGATAAATAGCATCTGGGACGTAGGCCCATCATAAATTGCTAAAATGGTGACCCTGGGTTGACCTTGACCTTCTTTGTGCCTAGGTCCAACTTTGACACATGTGCGTTTGTATTGGAAAAGTGAGAATGCATTTTATCCTGCAAACGATTCAGAATACAGTACTAAAGTATAAGATATATTTTTGCTCCTTACAATAAGGCGCATTTACGGGGGAATCGTTTTAGGTCCAGGTCACATGACCAAAATGGCCGCCGTACCCATATATGGTAACACTCATAAAGCTAAAAGCATCCGACGGGTCGTGCACTTCAGCTGAAGCACTGGTTGTCATAATTTTCATAATTTTTCTTATTTTTGCTCAAAATATAGATTGTGGGAAATCGTTACAACCGCCTCATCGAGGTGGTTCTAACGAGTACCCACAATCTCCTTTACGGAGCAGAAATAAGAAAAATAAGGTTTACCCCTGTAAACCCCAGTTTTACTACATAAAAGTGGGGTTCAAGGGGGTCAAAATTATTTAGGCGTGTTTTCGTGATGGTTAACTTATACCCTGCGTATGTTTTTTGGTTTTGGTTTTACAGCCCTTTCAATATAATTTCACTCATATCGAGTCGATCGTTAATCAGAGATGGTCAAAAACCATACCCTTTTTTTTTAAGCAACGTATAGATGAATATCATCTGTTTTGAGTATCCGGCGATTTCGTTAATGGCGACACTGGAAAAGAACTAATAAACAGGACTCTGTCAATTTTGAATCCAGTTATCTCATCTCTAATAGTTGCGGGCCCCGCCCATCGGGGCTTGAAGAAATAAATGGGCTGCATGATGCTTCCAGGTAGAACTGAAACCGACCGCACACGAGTACTGGTAAACCGCTTAGAGGATCTAAGCCTGCCCAGGCAAAGCGGTCCATGCTTATAAACCCTATTGGTTTCATTGGGATACAGGGCTTGAGATGTTATTTCATCTCAATGTCGGGTAAAAGTCCCTCAAAATTGAAAGCAACGTCTCCAAAATGACCTATACAGTGTTGACGGGGACGTTAAACCTCAAATCAAACAAACAAATAAAAAATATATGGAGGGGTTTTGATATTTTCTGTGTAAGATCGATTTTTATTTTTCCGAATGAACATGAAAAGACGTTTTTTCACAAGTGCCCATGCCACGAATGAAAAAGTAAGTCTTTACTGTCATTGAGTGAAATAAAAATATATCTTACACTAAAAAAACAACAACAAAATTTCTGTTCCTTTCATGCTTTAAACTGAATTGTTATGCAATTTCAAAACGTCAAAACAAATAACAAACTTTTTACAGAACCCTTTCGCGTCGATTTGGAAGTGTTCGTATACTATTGGATGCAATGCACCTGCAAAATAGCTTGCAATGTCAAATGGCTCTTGACTTGACTTGATAGATTTTGTAAGGTAACCGGGCGCTAAAACCCCCATCTCGCTAAATGGGATTAGTTTATGAACTGCTCTTCCCAGGGCCTCCAATGTGCTGGCACTTGCCAATTCGACAGGTGTCAGCTGACCAATGGGAATATACTGAACTCTTAATCGGAGGAAGGCACAAATCGCACCCAAGGAACAGCGTTTGTCCTAAGAAACACAGTTCTGTAGCGATTTTAGAATTTTGAGTGCAGGAATCAGACCAAAGACGGGCTCTAGTATGTGATGACGTGTTGCCAATTTCGACTGCCAAATGTGTCAGAGCACAGCCCTGTTTTCGAATGCTGGCCGAGGAAAAAAAAGCTAACATACATTATCAGTTCTGGCTTCCATTATTCTCTGCCTCCACCCCTGACACGGCAAAGAAAACGCCTTCGGCCACGATGCTTGATAAAGGGTGATAACGCATGAAATTTTTGAATTTTGAACAGGCATCTAAAGTGAGCCAGGGTGGGTGACTAATAGACCAGCCAATTCCGGCTATTACAAAAAGTCCTAGTACCCGTGCTCTCATCACGGAGACCTGCCTATGCAAGTGGGGTTCAAAATTGGACAGGTGTGTCTTCGTGATGTGTTTGGAGGTATGTGTTTGTTTGGAAAAGGCAGTGATGAGGCTAATCAGCCGTTTTGCAATCCCGCTAATTTTTATTTTTGAATGGTCTTCCAAAAGGCATTTTTAAGGGACTTCCTATTTCCAAATACCTAGCAAATGGTGGATATTGCCGTTGCCCCGCCTATAAAGATATTTAGCGCGTGACCTGTCCCCGTTTGTATGCTCTGTTCTGGCAGTATTTATGCCTTCGCTTTGCATACTTCCGGGAACTTCGTTCTGTTGGTACCTAGGGGGGGGGGGGGGGGGGCAATACGGGCTTTCTCCCAGGTGCCCTCAGGATGTTGTCCTGACGCTCTCCGTCGAGCCTCCTCTCGTTCCTGAAATAGAAAAGTCGGATTAGTGCTTTGGGACCCCATGTGTGCGCTCGGATCAATGTAGTTGTGTCCAGTTTCTTGTCCCCCGGGGTCCCACCTGTACCTGTAATACAAACAAAAGTCATTAGTGCATATTGCGCTTGTGCCAATATGACCGCGCCATCCGTCACATATTTTGACTTCCCATTCTGTGCACAGGGCGGGTCGGGCTTGTGAGGGGGGAGTCCCCCCACAAAGGCAGGATCCGGCTCTTAGGGTGACTTGTTCAAAACCAAGTTAAGGGGTGGCGCGGTTATTGTGCAGAATACCCTTCCCATGGGAGCTGCCTGTCCTGCAGCGGCATGTTACCTCATCGGAACACTCATAAGTGCAAAGCACATGAGCCGCAACCACAGTGTCCCGAATCGTCTTGTCGCCGCAGGTTCAAGCATGTCCGTGGGAGGTTTCGGGATATGGGATTTTCTTGTGATGCACCCTTGCCCGTGGTCTGTTATGATGTTGAAGGTATGGGAGGGTCATTGGTTTGTCCTTTGACGGGGGTAGCCTCGGCGGGGCACCCATAAGTGCAAAGCAAATGAGCCGCAACCACAGTGTCTCGCTTTGACGCCCCCGTCTCAGGTCCAAGTGCAGATTGACGGTAGGTGATGGTTGCCTAAGCGCGGTGTGTGGGTAACGACAAATGGCTCACTTGTGATTTGCATTTAAATAATGTCTATTTTCTAGCTTCGCGTGCATTAATCACATTAAGCCGGTGCTTAAAGTGGCGTCATGACGTGCGAACGTGCGTGACATATTTTCTGACACACACTATTTTACGATAAGCTAAATGACATCGAATAATCACAGTCTATGAATAGACTTAATGCCATAGTTACACTCGTCATCAAACACGACAGCAAGCAGCTGGGACTGCTTGGAAGCAATGTGTTCATGCTTCAATGAATATATTGACTCACGCGACGTCAATGATGTCGAAAGAAACAATATGATTGGTCGATTGCAACGTTATGGCGCCAGTGACGCTGTTCCGGTGTGTGCGATCGGATTCTTTTTATCATTTTAGCCCTTAAGGGGAATGGGAACACCTTGCAGAGTTTTCCGCCATTTTTCAAAGGGGATCAACTTTCAGGACTTCCTGTACGCTTTTCTGTAAGCCCTGTCCCACGGAATAAGGGGTCTACTCTTGAAGGAAACGATTTGCTCCTCAGGAGCAAATTCTGTCCTTTAAGAGTTGACCCCTATTGACATGGGAGACAAAAATGCTTTTGCAGGAGTTGCCTCCCCTTCTACTTCTACTTTAATACTGCCCAGGGCGTAAGCATCACGGGCAAGTGACGTCAGCAAAATGGTTAAAATCCCGTATTTACAATTAAAAACATGATGAGTCTGTGTTGTCTAGGCTGTGTAAGTCTGCAGACGAGCCGAGAATTCGTCTACAGATGCTGCTTGCACAAGGTCCGGAGGGAGAGAGTTCCATTCTCGAATGGTTCGAGGCAAGAAGCTGTACTTGTACTGTTCGTAGCTGGTTTGGAGTTGTATAAAGGCAAGCTCGTGGGTTCTTGTGCGGCCATAGGAAGGTTTGACATAGTCCGGGATGATCACTGGAGAGAGGTTATTGGTGGCTTTGTAGAAATGTACTAGTCTCTTCTGTTTTCTTCTCTGTTCTAAAGGAGGCCAGTTGAGATGGTCAAGCATGGTAGTGACACTATCTCTGTAAGAGTAGTTGCCTGTAGCGAAGCGGGCACCCTTCCGTTGTACTTTCTCCAAGGCCGAGATATCTTGCTTGAAATGAGGGTCCCAGACTGAAGAGGAGTATTCAAGGTGTGGACGGACGAGGGAGGTCACAGCTCTTGATTTCACTTCCTGATTGCATCCATACATGTGGCGACGGAGAAGGTTTAAAATTCTGTTAGCCTTGCTGGTAATGTTGCTGATGTGGGTTTTCCATGACAGGTCTGATGTTAGTTCAACCCCTAAGTAAGGATGATGATCGACCTCTTGTAGTTGGGTCCCCTGAAGGTGTTCCCATTCCCCTTAAACAAGAAGTTTTCGTCATATAATGGGTGGAAAATAATCGGGTCACGAGCTGTTTCACATACTTCGCTCATGACCAGATGTTGGTCATAATTCGATGAACGTAAAATATACATTACCTTAATAGTTGCTTTTAATTTAACCCATTTTGTACCGGAAACCTCTATACGGGTACCCGAGCAAATAGTGCAGGCCCTGATCAGACGCCGCAGAACGCGGCGTCTGATCAGGGCCTCCACTGTTTGCGAAAAGTTAAGCCATTTTCCATATCAATTTTGAAGAGAACACAATCTGACACCCCTGAATTATGAAATGAACACCTGCTGTACATTTATATAAGGAGGAAGATTCCATCTGGTACAAAAAGGGTTAACAGTTTACAAAATCACTGTTTTTGTGAGTGCGGCTTACTGTTTTTGCCCAAAGATGAAAACGTGGACAAAAACAGCGAACGGCCAGGATTAGCATTTACTTTAAGTTGTTTGACATACAGTCGACACGACAAACAATCGACGTCAATCGACCCAAACGTGTATCACCTTACCTACTGTCAATGTCGTACACAGAAAACAACAGAGCCTGTTGGAGATCTGGTTCATAGTCCAGTACAAATGACTCAACAAACTGAAAGAAAAAATAAAATAAAATAAATAAACAAGTGAGGTCCATGATGGTCCTATATCGCTCACCTGAGCTAAGAGATTTACATGTGGGTCCTTGGGCGGGACAATTTTTGGCCTCAGGACTATAAGTTGAACAAGTTGGTAGAGGTCCACTAAATGAAGCTTAATATCAAATATCATAAATCTGGGCCTTCTGGTTTCAGATAAAAAATCTTAAAGGTTTTCCCTATATAAGCCTATGTAAAAGATGCGGGCCCTGTGGGGGTGGGGGGCATTTTCGGGCCCTAGGCTAGAATTTGAACAATCTCGGAAGAGGTCCACTAGATGAAGCAGCAAGCGTCATACCAAATATCCAAGATCTAGGCTTTTTGGTTTCAGACAAGACTACTTTTAAAGGTAGTCCCTATATTTGCCTACGTAACCCGTGGGACATACCATTTTTGGCCCCAAGGCTATAACTGGAACAATCTTGGTAGAGGTCCATCAGTTGAAACTTCATACCAAACATCAAAGACCTGGACCTTCTGGTTTCAGACATTACGAGAACACGCCTATATAATTTTGACCCCCTCAAACCCCACTTTTATATAGTAAAACTGGGGTGTAAGGAGGTATACATTAGTTTTCTTATTTCTGCTCAAAAGCAGGAATAAGAAAAATATCACAATTTTTCATCTTAAAATTTCAATTTTTTGGCCAAAAAAATTGGCAATGTATTTGTAAAGGCGTGTTTTTGTAATGCAAGAAGAATTTCCCTATATAAGCCTATGTAAAACCAGTGGGCCATGGGGCGGGTCCATTTTTGGCCCCAGGGCTATAATTTGAACAATCAGAATCTTGGTAAAGTAGAAGTGAAAGCAATGATCAGGAATCGATACAATCAACCGACCGCTGCCATCAGAGACACCAAAGGGAAAGAAGCACAAACATGAAACAACATCTATGGAAACATCAACAGCGGAAAGCCAAACGGACAGTTACTTTCCCACAAAATGGCCAATAGGCTATCCAAAATAAAATAATATAAGCATCACAAACACCCAAAGACAAACCATAACAAAAATAAATCGCGACAGAAGAACCGCCTTGGAACGGTCAGTGGAAACGAATTCCATTGGGGGTGGGGGAGTGGGGGGGGGGCTTAAATATCGATTTTACGTGGCCACAATCCTCGCCCTTACTTCCGTCGTGAAATCAGACAAATAATTTGTTCAGTCCTCATGAAGACCTCCTAACTCATCAGTGCAGCATCTCCGTGAACAACACTATTCAAACAACCACAGAGATGAAACAACGGTGAGGACTCAACAGCAATAAACCACTGAAATGCTGGAGCAAAAGAAAACCAACAGTTAGACTCCGATGGGTCCTACCAGAGCTAGAACATCAGGCACCAGCCAACATTACCTTGAATTAGATCTCTATAATTCTCAATGAGCCTTTACGCTGGAACCGTCATAGAATCCGAGGCCTGACCCACCGGCGTGCAAAGGTCCACTACATGAAGCTTCAAACCCGATATCAAAGACATTGGCCTTCCGGTTTCAGACAAGAAGATTTTTAAAGGTTTTCCCCATATAAGCCTATGTAAAATCAGTGGGGCCCCACGCGGGGGTAGTTTTTGGCCAAAGGGTAATAATTTGAATAAGTTTGGTATCCGTCCACTAGACGAAGCTTCATACCAAATAGCAAGGACCTGGGCCCTCTGGTTTCTGACAAGAAGGTTTTCCCTATATACGCCTGTGTAAAACAAGTGGGCGCAGAGGCATTTTTTGCCCCAGGGCTATAATTTGAACAATCCTGGTATCGGTCCACTAGACGAAGCTTCATACCAAACACCAAAGACCTGGGCCTTATGGTTTCTGACAAGAAGATTTTTAAAGGTTTTCCCTATATAAGCCTATGTAAAACAAATGGGCCCGGCGCGGGGGCATTTTTAGGCCCAGGGCTATAATTTGAGGAATCTTGGTAGAGGTCCACTTGACGAAGCTTCATACCAAATATCAAAGACCTGGGCCTTCTGGTTTCTGACAAGAAGATTTTTAAAGGTTTTCCCCATTATAAAGTCTATGTAAAACCAGTGCCAAATATCAAGGACCTGGGCCCTCTGGTTTCTGTCAAGAAGGTTTTCCCTATATAAGCCTGTGTAAAACAAGTGGGCGCAGAGGCATTTTAGGCCCCGGGGCTATAATTTGAACAATCCTGGTATCGGTCCACTAGACGAAGCTTCATACCAAACACCAAAGACCTGGGCCTTATGGTTTCTGACAAGAAGATTTTTAAAGGTTTTCCCTATATACGCCTATGTAAAACAAATGGGCCCCGGCGCGGTGGCATTTTTGGCCCCAGGGCTATAATTTGAACAATCTTGGTAGAGGTCCACTAGACAAAGCTTCATACCAAATATCAAAGACCTGGGCCTTCTGGTTTCCGAGAAGAAGATTTTTAAAGGTTTTCCCTATCTAAGCCTATACAAAACCAGTGGGCCCACTGGCGCGGGGGCATTTTTGGCCCTAGGGCTGTAATTTGAACATTCTTGGTAGAGGACCACTAGATGAAGCTTCATACAAAATATCAAAGACCTGGGCCTTCTGGTTTCAGACAAGACGATTTTTAAAGATGTTCCCTATATACCCCTATGTAAAGCAAGTGGTCCCCTCAGCGGGGGCATATTTGGCCCCAGGGCTATAATTTGAATAGTCTTGATAGAGGTCCACCAGACGAAGCTTCATACCAAATATCAAAGACCTGGGCCTTCTAGTTTCAGACAAGACGATTTTTAAATGTTTCCCCATTATAAGTCTATGTAAAACCAGTGGGCCCCGGCGCGGGGACATTTTTTGCCCCAGGTCTATAATTTGAACAACCTTGGTAGAAGTTCACTAGACGAAGCTTCATACCAAATATCAAAGACCTGGGCCTTCTGGTTTCTGACTAGAAGATTTTTTAAATGTTTTCCCTATATAAGCCTATGTAAAACAAGTGGGCCCGGCGCGGGGGCATTTTTGGCCCTAGGGCTATAATTTGAACAATCTTGGTAGAGGCCCACTAGATGAAGCTTCATAACAAATATCAAAGACCTGGGCCTTCTGGTTTCAGACAAGAAGATTTTTGATTTTTTTTCTTATTTTCTCATTTTCGTTGCCATGGCAACCAGAGTTCTGCATGGAATGGAATTCTTTGAACAACTTTGAGAGAGGACCACCCACAGATCATTTCTGCCAAGTTTGGTCAAAATCTGTTCAGTGGTTTAGGAGAAGATGTCATTTATAGAAATTGTGAACGGTCATCCGGACGGACGACGACGACAACGACTGACGAAGACCGATCACAATAGCTCTCCCGGAGCCTTCGGCTCAGGTGATCTAAAACTGAGAAGACCAATCGCAAATTACGGTAATGAAAGTATCACAGATAACGGTTGTTGCCTCCAATACATTCAATGAGTTGTTGTTATTGGCCGCGGCCACATCCTGGGAACGAGTTCATAAGATAAAGACCCCCCTAAACCCCACTTTATACAGAGAAAACTGGGGTTTATGGGGGTAAACATTATTTTCCTTATTTCTGCTCCAAGACACAGGTTGTGGGTACTCGTTAGAACCGCCTCATCCGCCTCAATGAGGCGGTTCTAACGAGCACCCAAAAACCTATGTTCTGAGTATAAATAAGAAAAGTATCACAAATTTTCATCAGAAAAAAATACCTTTTTTGAGGTATGAAAAATGCACTATATCACACGGATCTGTTATCGTCATGAGACGCAAGACTCAATCCAGATGTCATTGATGAACGTGATCCGGCTCAAACTGTGTTCACACTAAAGATTAGGTTCTTCCGGAGAAAGTTGATCGAAACCACACTGCGTATACACTTAACCCTTATCCTGCTGTTCACGACAACCCCTATCTTTGGAAACAGTGTAGATCCAGATCAGATGGCTTCTGAAGAAGCCATCTGATCAGGATCTACACTGTTTGACACTCAGTTTATGAATCTGCAGGAATAAATTACATCAAGTAATCTGATTGGTTCAAAGTCAGAAATTGGTGTGGCTAAATTGAATATTCAGCAGGATAAGGGTTAAGGTTATAAGAATCTTATATGGGTGTGAGGGGTGGATGGAAAAATCCGTCCCAAGGGTTACTGTCCGGCATCACGAGGACAGTATTCCCGAGGGACGGATTTTTCTATCCACCCCTCACACCCATATAGGATTCTTTTTCTTGCATACCTTCCATTTCTTTTGCGCGGATGTTTAAAGCTGCTGTCACTTCGGTTACCGACGTCGCCATATTTTGATGACACGAAAGGAATGTTTAGTGATGTCAGTTAACGTGATGTGACGTCAACCTTAACGACGGCGCATATGAGGTCGTAATCAACCAGTGCATTTATCAAACACGCGAGAATATTCGATTTGGGGTAAGAACACCAGAGTAAGAACAGAATTTCTATCCTAAGTTAAAACTATGGATTTCCTTATCTGGCGTGCAAGAAAATGTTGTTCCGTAGCAGTTCATCACGTAAACAAGTCCGTGAAATGAAGACCCCCTTAAACCCCTCTTTATATAGAGAAAACTGGGGTTTACGGGGGTATACATTATTTTTCTTATTTCTGCTCCAAGACATAGGTTGTGGGTACTCGTTAGAACAGCCTCACTGAGGCGGTTCTAACGAGCACCCTCAACCTATGTTTTGATCATTTATAAGAAAAAAATCACGGATTTTCATAAGAAAAGCTGCCATTTTGGACATATGAAAAATGCACTATATCGAACGGGTGAGTTATCGTAATGTGGTCGTTGATCCCGATAAAACTGCGTAAGTCCAGGGACCAGTTGTTCAAAACTAACGACGTCGTTAGTTAACGTATTGTTAAAACTTTGGTCATTTATTATGGCAAATATGCTGATATTTTTGCTGAAAAAAATGTGAGCAGCTCACATTTTGTCAGCAAAAATACCAAAACTTTTGATATTAAACTTGCTAGAACAGCTTACAATATGACCACTAACGAGCTCGTTAAGCTAACGATGCTTTGAACAACTGGCCCCGGATTGTTCCAGAGCCAATTGAAACAAACTCTTTAGACAAGGGGCTGGGTGTTCAACACTAACGCCATCCCCAGCAGGCACAAGACGTAATGTTGACGTCACCTCGACGTCGGTGCAACATCATGAAGTTAATGCAACGTCACATCTACGTCGGTGCAACGTCGTAACGTTGCACCGAAGTTGATTTGAAGTTGCCCTTGCGACGTGTGCCTGCTGGGTCGTTTGTCAACGTATCGCTAAAACTTTAACCATTTAATATGGAAAATATGCTGATATTTTTGCAAAAGCTGCTCACATTTTTTTCAGCAAAAATACCGGAGTATAAGATAATGTAGCTGCTAGAACAGTTAACAATATGACCACTAACGAGCTCGTTAATCTAACAATGCTTTGAACAACTGGATCCAGGCAATTCTGGAGCAAGATGAAGCAGGTGAAACTGTGTTCTTGCATAAATACCTATGCGCACGACTGTTTGAAGCCATTGTCAAATAGACCGAAAGCCGTGCTCAAACAGCAAAAACCATGTTCAAATCATGAAATTCGCGTGCTGTTTGAACATGGATGTTGAGCTTTTGATATCACAAGACTGGCCTTACTTTGTTTACGTTACGTTGAGGAACGTTTTCGCCCCGAACGTAGCATTTTAGGGTTCTGTGATGACGTCAGATGGTTACTGCGTAATGCCATTGCAAACAACATTCTGAACTGGCCGCCATGTTGGTTCGCTGGTCGCATTTGAAGAGTTTATATGGAGTTTATATGGCGCTTTTGGGCGTTTTCGTCTAAATTTTCTGTCGGAATCGTAAGTTATGCAAGAACAACGACTATTTCATTGAAGCAACATTTTGCCGGATCCTTCGGAAGATATTTGAACATTCGGCCTGGTGGCCTCATGTTCAAACAGCTTCCTCGGGAACCGGCGAATGTTAATGCATGAAAAACCATGGTTGATACCTATATTCACACTAGCTTTTTTCAGCAAAATAACAGAATTTCAGATGCTGTACTTACTAGAATTGCCAACAATTTGACCACTAATGAGCTCGTTAAGCTAACGAGGCCATTTCGAAAACACGCCTATACAAATACATTGTAAATTTTACAGCCGAAAAAATGAAAATTTTTAGATGAACAATTGTCATTTCAATCTTATTTCTGCTCAAACATAGCTTATGGGTACTCGTTAGAACCGCCTAGCTGTACTCGTTAGAACCGCCTCAGCGAGGCGGTTCTAACGAGTATCCACAACCTATGTCGTGGCGGTTCTAACGAGTACCCACAATATATGTTTTTGAGCAGGAACAAGAAAAATAATGTAAACCCCCGCAAACCCTAGTTTTACATAAAAGTGGGGTTCCAGTGGTCGAACTTATATAGGCATGTTTTCGTGATGCTTTGAACAACTGGACACAGGCTATTTCGGAGCAAGTTATTCCAAATCAGTCTGGACTCACAATAATGTCGAGGTTGTTTCTAAGCAAGTTGAACCAAATCAAACTGCGTTCACACTTAAGACCAGGTGATTCTGGAGCCAGGTGAACCATATTCAAAACAAATTAGAGGACGATGTGTGACATTTCTGAGTGTCTTATTCAAACCGAGTTTTATCATGTTAACAAGTATATGTGGGCCCCGTCAAGCGATTTTGGTACTTATTGCCTGTGCGAGCAGCGAAGGTTCAGGCGAGCCTGCGCATTCGCGCAGTCTCGCCAGAACCTTCGCTGCTCGCTCATACAAGCAGTGAATCAAGAGGAACCTTAAGACAGAAAGCCATATCCCTGGCCCCTCTGAATGACTGGGCATGCGCAGTTAAAATTTGTCATGACGGAATGCTCGAAGACACAAATTCGCTTGGCGGGGCTCATGTAATGAGCATCCGATTGCGATAACTCGCCCGTACGACATAGTGCATTTTTCACATCTCCAAAATGGCTACTTTTCTGATGAAATCCTTCACTTTTTTCTTATAAGTGCTCAAAAACATAGGATGTGGGTGCTCGTTAGAACCGCCTCGTCGAGGCGGTTCTAACGAGTACCCACAACCTATGTCTTGGAGCAGAAATAAGAAAAGTAATGAATACCCCCGTAAACCCAAGTTTTCTCTATATAAAGTGGGGTTTAGGGGGGGGGGGTCTTCATTTCACGGACTTGTTCACGTGATGTATTAATCCCACTTTACATAGATGAAACTGGGGTTTACATAGAGGATCTTACATGAGTACTCATGTATTATTGAATTTATTAAACGAGTTGAGGAAAAGGGATAAAATGCGAGGCTTGGCCGAGCATTTTATCCCTTTTCCTCAACGAGTTTAATGAATTCAATTATGCATGGTTTGCCGGTCTCCGTAGCTTAGTCAGATGCACGTCTGACTGGTGATCAGGAGGACACGGGTTCGATACCTGCCGGGATCGCTAACATTATTTCGTGGAAATTGATCATGAAATCTTTTCTACGGTCATTCTCTCCCTTCCGCTGATTCAAGAGGGGCAATTGTCAGTTTCTGGCGAAAGAGTGTGCACTGTACTGGCTAACCGCTTACGTATAAGCTTGCCCAGGAAAAGTGTTGATAGGTAAACTGACCAGCTCAAAAATGACCTAAATAGTGTTGACTGGGCCTTTAAAGGTGCATTATTGAGCTATCTGGAAAAAATGTTTCCAAAAATAAAATACATATAGCCGGTATTTTTCTTTAAAACAATACAAATGAGTGCATTTTATGCAAAAATGCGAACAATTATGATGACAGGTAAACGAGTTTGAGAGGGATTCCCTAACTAGGTTTCGCTAACAAGTTAGATCTATTTTTAGTTCGTGACAAAAATAGAATCCCTATATATGACGTTATGTGATGTTCATTTTTGGCCTTGTTTGCTTAGGCCATGCCTGAATCGGAAGATATATGACGCTGAATACCATGCCATAAGTAACGACACTCAGAGACGATACTGTCGCCATGAATGTGTAAAGTGACAGATTTATTTTTAGAACAGAAATTCCGAACACATGTTCAGAGTGAAGGGTAAACACGAATGAAAACGATCATTTTCACAAAGTTCTGAAGCTGTATTTGACTCCAAAAGTGTACACATGACAAAGGAGTATGCATTGAAGATAAAAACCCGAAAAAAAAATTTTGAGACCCGGTAGCTCAATAATGCACCTTTAAACTCCAATACAAATAAACAAACAAAGAAATCAATTATGCATGGACACGAATGCAAGATTCTATTCATCATATCACATTTAAAAAGCATTTTATTCATGATTGTTTTACAAAATAAATGTCAATATTCCGCCGTTAGTAAACGCAGCGTCGTTAAGGACGTCGTACACGTAACGTTACGGGTGTATCTAACTAATTTGCATATTCAATCCACTTGTGGATTATCGAATTTATTGCACGATGTTATTACATTCTCAGACGCGACGTCATATGATAAAATTATTTTTCTTATATATGCTCCAAGTCATAGGTTGTAGGTTCTCGTTATTACCGCCTTAAATTCCATTGAATTAGTAGTAACAGTAACAGCAGCAGCAGTAGAAGTCCCAGTTATTATTATTACTATTACTATTATTGTTGTTTTTGTTATTATTATTATTATTATTATTATTATTATTATTATTATCATCATCATTCGTTGTTCAATAAAAAAGCAAACAAACCTTTGGACTGAGCGAATCTCTGATCGCTTCTGTTCGACCAAATTCTTTCCACTGTCCGAACTGCTTGTAGAAGAGAACACACAATGGGTCGGACTTTGTAAACTCGTCTAGGTCGGCCAGTCCGACGCAGCTGATCAGTAGTTCTATAGAAGCCCCTGCTAGGTGCGCTAGTGGGTTATTATTCATCGTGTTTCATACCTTTGAAAATATTAAATTGCTTTGTTAGGTTAGATTAAACATATTTTATTGCATAAACATACAAAGAGATTGGACACAAGTAATGACAACATTAGACAGTCCTTTCCCTAAATATAACAACAAATCATTTCAATGGTACAATGGTGGATGCAATTTAACATGCGATTTATACCGGCTCAGGTTAAATACGCACATATGCAAGAATGCAAGCACGTCTCATGCACGCGCACGCACGCACGCACACACATTAGAGTTTAAAGCCAGGTCAACAACGAGCCTATCAGTTTACCTAACCACACACCCATTGGCAGGCTTATACATAAAAGGTTGACCAGTACAAAGCATATTCTTTCGACACAAACTGACAACTGCCCTTCTTGAATCAGCGGAAGGGAGAGAAAAGATTCCATGATCAATCTCTATGAAAGAATGCTGCCGATCCCAGCAAGTGTCGAACCTGCGACCTTCTGGTCTCCAATCAGACGCGCATCCGACTCAGCTACCGAGGCCGTCAAGTTTAAATGTAGCCACTCCATTGAGGGGGTTCTTACGCGTGCCATCAATTTTAGATTTTAGCATAGAAAGGAAACGGACCTATATCTTTGATATCTTGGATTTACAAGTGAACCATTTATAAAAGTAACATACAATCACGATAACAAGTCCGTAGCACGAAGACCCCTCTAAACCCCACTTTATATAGAGAAAAGTGGGGTTTACGGGGTATACATTATCTGCCTTATTTTTGCTCAAAAACATAGACTGTGGGTACTCGTTTCTAACGAGTACACACAATCTATGTTGAAAGCAGAAATACTAAACGTTATCATTTTTACACAAAATGTGTAATTTCTGACACCATGTTTACCGCCATAATTTCACACGGATATGTTTTCCTAATGCCAAGCTATTTTCCAGATTGCACCCAATATTATTCTCTGTAAACTATTAAACTCGGCGCGAAATCGCAATGGAAAAAGTTTGTTTTCTGTGGTGACGGCTGCCGCTTTGAAATTGCATCAAAATTGACCCCGCCCATCGGGGCTTGAAGAAATAGATGGGCTGCATGATGCTTCCACACAAACCTGAAACCGACCGCACACGAGTACTGGTAAACCGCTTAGAGGACCTACATGTAAGCTTGCCCACCCAAAGCGGTGCGAGTCAGACCGTTCATAAACTCCATTGGTTTCATTTGGTGGCAGGGCTTGAGATGTCATTTCATCTCGATGTCTGGTGAAAGTCCCACAAAATTGGAAGCAACGTCTGTAATATGACCTATTCAGTATTGACGGGAACGTTAATACTCAAATCAAACAAAAAAGCATCAAAACTGCAGTTTAAAGCATGAAAGAAACAGAAAATTTGATTTTGATTTCAGTGTAAGGACATTTTTTTTATTCCACCATGAACACCAAAACTAATATTTTCACTCGTGGCTTCGCCACTATTGAAAATACTTCTTTTGGCCTTCATTCGGTGAAAACAAAAATCGACCTTACATCGAAAAAAAATCAAGCATGTATGGAGAAGTTTTTACAACAGTCTTGTTGAAATGATGCTAAACATCTCGTGTACATGTCCGTGAAATGAACATCCCCTTAACCCCACTTTATATAGACGAAACTTGGCTTTACGTGGATATACATTATTTTTCTTATTTCTGCTCCAAGACATTAGTTGTGGCTACTCGTTAGAACCGCGGTTCAATGAGGCGGTTCTAACGAGCACCCACAACTTATATTTGGAATATAAAAAAGTAAAATATCACAGATTTTCATCGGAAAAGCGGCCATTTTGGAGATGTGAAAAAATGAACTACGTCACAGGTGTGTGTTATCGTAATGAGAAATTGCACGACCCGCAGAAAAAGCGACCGACTGAAGTCGGTTGATTTTCTAAGAGTGCCCTAAAATCACCGTGTCATTCTGTCATTCGGTCATTCTGTCATTCTGTCAGTCTGTCAGTCTGTCTGTCCGTCCGTAACCCGTTTGTGAAAATTGGTGATAGTGAGTTAACCGCTTGAATATTTAAACAATTTTTGGCATACTGATAGATATCAATGAGATCTAACCAATGAACTTGCGAAATATTACATTCCATTTAGTATAGCCTTGCCGAGGCGAAAAATGTGAAAATTTTCGAACTGCTTCTCCTCGGAAACCGTTGGGCCGATTGAAGTTAAATTTCATATGGAGCCTCTATGGGATGGGGGAAACCAAAATTTGTTCATGGGGTCCAGGTCACATGACCAAAATGGCCGCCAAGCCATATATGGTCAGTCTGTCTGTCCGTGCGTAACCCGTTTGTGAAAATTGGTGATAGTGACTTAACCAGTTGAATATTTAAACAATTTTTGGCATACTGATAGATATCAATGGATCTAGCCAATGAACTTGCGTAATATTACATTCCATTTAGTATAGCCTCGCCGAGGCGAAAACTGAAAATTTTCGAACTGCTTCTCCTCGGAAACCGTTGGGCCGATTGAAGTCAAATTTCATATGGAGCCTCTATGGGGTGGAATAAACCAAAATTTGCTCATGGGGTCCAGGTCACATGACCAAAATGGCCGCCAAGCCATATATGGTAAAAACCCTTCAAAAATAGTCTTCTCCAGAACCACTGGGCAGATTTCCATGAAACTTGATAAATAGCATCTGGGACGTAGGCCTATCATAAATTGCTAAAATGGTGACCCTGGGTTGACCTTGAGCTTCTTTGTGCCTAGGTCAAACTTTGACACATATGCTTTTGTATTGGAAAATTGAGAATGTATTTTATCCCGCAAACGATTCAGAATACAGCACTAAAGTATAAGATATATTTTTGCTCCTTACGATAAGGCGCATTTATTGGGGGAACCGTTTTAGGTCCAGGTCACATTACCAAAATGGCCGCCATACCCATATATGGTAACACTCATAAAGCTAAAAGCATCCGGCGGGTCGTGCACTTCAGCTGAAACACTGGTTGTTTCCAGTTTTCATCGACGTGCGATCGTTTGTGCATGCATGTTTAGTTTTATGTTTAAACCATAGTGTGGTGGCTCGATGTTTACGGGCTTCTACAGACTATCAGAGGGGTCTTAAAACCGAGGTGCGGTCTCCGTGTGACCACAGTTGTTCGTGGGACGTAAATTCAAAGTGAACACGTCCGTCATTCTATATTTTAAGAGCTGGATACCAATGAATCCATAAAGAAAACCAACAATTTTCTATTTGATGCATTTGCCCATCACGAATACACATCTGTATAATTTTGCACCCCCCCCCCCCCCCCCCCCCCGTTGAACCCCACTTTTATATAGTAAAACTGGGGTTTACCACTGGGTTTACAGTGGTAAACCTTATTTTTCTTATTTCTGCTCTAAACTATAGATTGTGGGTACTCGTTAGAACCGCCTCATCGAGGCGGTTCTTACGAGTATTCACAATCTATATTTCGAGCAGTAATAAGAAATATATCACAATTTTTCATATGAAATTTTCATTTTTTCGCCGGTAAAATTTTCAATATATTTGAATAGGTGGGTTCCTCAATTTAGTCACAAGGACATGCGCCGCAGCAACTGCGCAGTCTTAACAGTCTTCGCTGTATTCAGTATGGAGAGCCCAAGACAGGGAGGAATTTATTCTGGCTGAGTGTGTATTGGCGGAGGCATATTGTTGTTCGTGCCCTCAGACATGAGCACTGCAAAGTTTCTGATCAGACTGCGCTGCGCTAAGACAGGGAAAGCTGAATTCAAGTTATCTGGGTAGCCAAGCTGTTTCTTCAGATGAACAACACGGGTGTTGGACATCCCTGTAAACCCGCTTTATAAAGAAACGCTGATTGATTGATTGATTGATTGACTAACTGATTGATTGATTGATTTACTGACTGATTGATTGATTTGATTGATTGAACATCACGTGAACAAGTCCGTGACAAGAACATCCCACTAAACTCCACTTTTTTATAGAGAAAACTGAGGTTTACGGGGGTATACATTATTTTTCTTATTTCTGCTTTAAGACATATGTTGTAGGTACTCGTTAGAACCGCCTCAATGAGGCGGTTCTAACGAGCACCCACAACCTATCTTTGCAGTAAAGATAAGAAAAATATCACGGATTTTCATCAGAAAAGTAGCCATTTAGGAGATGTGAAAAATGCACTATGTCGCACGGGTATATTATCGTAATAATGTGTCAGGGGTTTAATGACGTCAACACTTGTGGGTCATTTTGTGTCGTCTACCAGAGAAATGGAGAAAAGAGACAGAAGAGACAAGGAGATAAAAGTGAAAGGCAGTGGAGAAAGAGGAAAATGAATGAAAGCGTAGAAACTGAAGAAAAACCAATATACCCTCTAAAACCTTACCCACTGCAAGGGCAGCAGGACTTAAGCTGTAAGCCAGGTGGACGCCCCTGTGACGCAAGAGGTTCACGTGGGTATCCATATTTTTTCTTATTTTGCCCCAAAACATAGATTTTGGGTACTCGCTAGAACCACTGTATTTTGCGGCCGTAACTAGCACCCATAATCTATGTTTGAATTTGAACTAAGGGAATTAAATCAAATTTCCGTCTAAAATGTTTGCTCTGTAGATTCATTTTAGCACACCTATGGGTGTCTACGCTGATTGCACTGCGCATGTCCAAAGATACATTCATAAATGTTACAGCTCATTCTATAAGGGTAGGAACACTATTGAAGGAATCAAATTGAAAGAAAACAAATAAATTAGCTAAAATAAATATGGTGTTTTACCGAAAACGGGGTTAATCCACTTACTACAAGGTATGAAAGCAAATAGGTGCACAGACAGTTTTATACTATTTCAAACACTATTAAGTAGGTTATATGGTTTTCCATTGCTGTCAAAATACCTTAAGACATATGACTTATCTTGGTATATCAAGAAGATCAATAAGTATTGTGTGTGGTTCACGCTCCAACTAAGCAACGTCAAAATAAAAATAAACTTTACAAATCTATATTGGGACAAAGCATTTTGAACACAAAAACTGTTGCACTCAAGTTTAATAACATTTTATTGCAATGAACACAATGGTACTGTTTTCTACGAAAGAGCATTAGGGCCAGGTATACTTTTTTTTCTTTTGATAGGTATCTCGAAATTTCGACTTAGTATCTCGAAATTTCGACATAATAACTCAAAATTTCGACTTAGTATCTCGAAATTTCGACATAATAACTCGAAATTTCGACTTATTAACTCGATATTTCGACTTAGTATCTCGAAATTTCGACTTAGTATCTCGAAATTTCGACTTAATAACTCGAAATTTCGACTTAGTAACTCGAAATTTCGACTTAGTCACTCGAAATTTCGACTTATTAACTCGAAATTTCGACTTAGTATCTCGAAATTTCGACATAATAACTCGAAATTTCGACTTAGTATCTCGAAATTTCGACATAATAACTCGAAATTTCGACTTATTAACTCGAAATTTCGACATAGTATCTCGAAATTTCGACTTAATAAATCGAAATTTCGACTTAGTAACTCGAAATTTCGACTTAATAACTCGAAATTTCGACTTAGTATCTCGAAATTTCGACTTACGAGATATTAAGTCCTATACACACAGTTAATGTTAAACATCCCCGTTTCATTATACCCCAGCTTTGAAAACAAGTTGACATCAAGCAGATTATGCTTACTTGTATCGTGTAAACGCCAATGACCTTTCTCGGTGTATTTTGTCACATGTTCTTTCATTCTTCTTTCTCTCTATATTGGCCAATGTTAATTTTATCAAATATTTCTCAAGAACTATGAAACTAGAGGCCCAAAACATATGTATCATGTAAGAGTCAGAGGGTTTTCTGTCTCATCAGGACGTCGCGCATTCAATCCAGTTTCACGGCCCCCGCCCATCGGGGCTTGAATAAAATGGATAGGCTGCATAGTGCCTCAACGCAGAGCTGAAATCCGACCGCACACGAGTACTGGTAAATCGCTTAGAGGAGGTAAAGCGGTGCGAGTCGGACCGTCCATGCTTATAAACCCTATTGGTTTCATATTGGTTTCATAAGGCGACAGGGCGGCCTCCGCCCATCGGGGCTTGAAGAAATATATGGGCTGCATGATGCTTCCACGCAGAGCTGAATCCGACCCGCACACGAGTACTGGTAAACCGATTAGAAGATCTAAGCCTGCCAAGGAAAAGCGGTGCGCAAGAGTCGGACCGGCCATGCTTATAAACCCTATTGCTTTCACTGGGCATCAGGGCTTGAGAAGTCATTTCATCTCAATGCCGGGTAAAAGTCCTACAAAATTTGAAGCAACGTCTCCAAAATGACCTATACAGTGTTGACGGGGACGTTAAACCTCAAATCAAACAAACAGTGCGACAGGGCTTGAGAAGTCATTTCATCACAACGTTGGGTAAAAGTCCTAAAAAGTGGAAGCAACGTCTTCAAAATGACCTATACAGTGTTGACGGGGACGTTAAACCTCAAATCAAACAAACAAATTCAACCCCGTTTCAGTAAAATAAAAGCGGGCTAAAAGTCATATTTGACAGGTTTTTTTTCGGTATCAAACTTTCACACCGTGTGCTGTAAAATCATGTATAGATCAAAGCACTGACAGCACTGTTGGGTCGATTGTCTTCGAGTGTGGATTTGAACATGTTTCGTTTATCCTTTAAATTCCTATACTATAAGCAAAATGTGTAGATTCTGATCAGACGCCGCACTTGGGTCGATTAATTATCAATTGACTAAAAGTTACTAACTACAGAAGCTTCCCGCCTTCTATTGACCTCGTGACTATCACTGACCATGTTCAAAATCCCAGTCGAGCTATTTATAGCAGCGCTATAGTCTTTCCTTGTGACGTCAGTGCCCCATGTAGACTGGGCCGGGGAACATAGACATTGCAAACAGTGTAGACCATGATCAGACGCCGCAGAAGAGGGCTTCATTAAATAACCAGTACGTTCACGGTGTAGATGGTCAGCGATAGTCACGTGGACAATAGCAGGCGAGAAGCTTCTGTAGGTTGTTACTTCGGGTCGAATGAAAAACAATCGACTCAAAAGATGGTAAACTATGCAACACGAACACCATGACTAACTTAACAAAGCAACAACCGGACAGAAAATGCGGTATCAGAATACGTTGCGTGTTCAAGATGTATCATTTTGACAGAGCAGCAGATTCCTAGACCCTTCGTTTCATCCCATCGGTCAGACGTCGAAATTGATGGCTGGTCAGCTCTAGCCACGCGTGTGTGTGGTGGTGGTGGAAGTGGGGGCCGGGGGGCGTGGGTGTGTTCAGTGTTCTGTATTCGACGCCCAAGAATATCTCAAATATGTTCCAGGGGATTCAAATCCGGGCTTCTAGCTAGCCAAGTCAATGTCTCAATTCCATAACGGCGGGGTCTAGCACACAGGTCCAGTCGCAAATGATTCGTTCTCAAAATGAGGCATGACTTCTGGCGCTAAACATGCAAAAATATCCAAACTCCATATTTAAACCGTGATAATGAAGTTGTGGAAAGTTGGTTATGACATCTGAGGTCTTCTTTCAACTTTGAGTTGACCATAACAAGATTCCTGTTATGGCTAATCCCTATTCAGAGTTGAATGCACAGCGCAGATCAAAGAGTCAGTTTCGAGCTAGTATGTAGAAATTATAGTAAGTCGAAATTTCGAGTTAGTATGTCGAAATTTCGAGATAGTAAGTCGAAATTTCGAGTTATTAAGTCGAAATTTCGAGATAATAAGTCGAAAATTCGAGATATTATGTCGAAATTTCGAGTTACTATGTCGAAATTTCGAGATATTAAGTCGAAATTTCGAGTTATTAAGTCGAAATTTAGAGATAATAAGTCGAAATTTCGAGATATTAAGTCGAAATTTCGAGTTATTAAGTCGAAATTTCGAGATACTAAGTCGAAATTTCGAGTTAATAAGTCGAAATTTCGAGTTATTAAGTCGAAATTTCGAGATAATAAGTCGAAAATTCGAGATATAAAGTCGAAATTTCGAGTTATTAAGTCGAAATTTCGAGATACTAAGTCGAAATTTCGGGTTAATAAGTCGAAATTTCGAGATACTAAGTCGAAATTTCGAGATACTAAGTCAAAATTTCGAGATACTAAGTCGAAATTTCGAGTTACTAAGTCGAAATTTCGAGATAGTAAGTCGACATTTCGAGATAATAAGTCGAAAATTCGAGATACTAAGTCGAAATTTCGAGATACGAGTCATAAAAATAAAAGCTAAAGTGGCCCTAATGCTCTTTCGTAGTTTTCTTCTTTTCATTACGATAACACACCCGTGAGGCATAGGGCATTTGTCTTGTATCAAAAACGGACATTTTTTCTGATGAAAATTTGTGATATCTTTCTTATTTATACTCCAAACATAGGTTGTGGGTGCTCGTTAGAACCGCCTCAATCCTATGTCTTGGAGCAGAAATAAGGAAAATAATGTATACCCCTGTAAACCCTTGTTTTCTCTATATAAAGTGGGGTTTAACGGGGTGTTCATTTCACGGACTTGTTTACGTGATGAAACACTAACGGAGGACATGACTCGTAGAAGAGTACATTACATTTCGAACACACGCCTATTCAATTATATTAAAAAAAAAAAAAAAAAAAAAAAAAAAACACCAAAAAATGAAAATTTTCTAACAAAAATTCTGATAATTTTTCATATTTCTGCTCCAAACATAAATTGTGGGAACTCGTTAGCAGAAATAAGAGAAATAATGTATACCAATGTAAATCCCAGTTTTACTATATTATTAATCATTATCTTGCTGTTCACGACAACCCCTATCTTTGCAAACAGTGTAGATCCAGATCAGATGGCTTCTTCAGAAGCCATCTGATCAGGATCTACACTGTTTGGCATGCAGTTTATGAATTTGTAGAAATAAATTACATCAAGTAATCTGATTGGTTCAAAGTCAGAGATGGGTGCGGCTAAAATGAATATTCAGCAAGATAAGGGTTGAGTGAGGTTTAAGGTGGTCAAAATTTTATAGGCATGTTTTCTTGATGAGCCCAACTCCAGGTTTTACAAGACGAACCATTTTATCATGGTGGAGTCTTTGACGTACACGGGAGCTGACCCTCTCTCTCTCTGCACAAGGGGTTGGGGGAATCCAGTACGCCCCGATCCGAAAGACGGTGCGCCATCACGTGGACAGATCCGTGAAATAAAGACCCCGCTAAACCCCACTTTATATAGAGAAAACTGTGGTTTACGGGGTAAACATTATTTTCCTTATTTCTGCTCCAAGACATAGGTTGTGGGTACTCGTTAGGACCGCCTCAATGAGGCGGTTCTAACGAGTACCCAAAACCTATGTTTAGAGCAGAAATAAGGAAAATATCACAAATTTTCATCAGAAAAAGTATTTTTTTTTTTAGGTTTGAAAAATGCACTATATCACACGGGTGTGTCATCGTAATGTTTGTGGCAGTCATCCCCATACAATAATGTCATTTAGAGCATGTTCGGACATCGAAAATGTATCACCGCTTGCCGCGGATCGAAACCGGGACTTCTATGCACCACTGAGCTACCACGTTCAACATTAACCCATTTCAGACTGGAAACCCCAAAACGGGTACCGTGGCAAACAGTGTGGGCCCAGATCAGACGCCACAGAACGCGGCGTCTGATCAGGGCCTACACTGTTTGCAGAAAGTTCAGCCATTTTCCTATTCAATTTTGAAGAAAACATAACCTGACACCCCTAAATTTTGAAATGGACTCTTGCTATATATAAGGAGGAAGATTCCATTTGGTACAAAAAGGGTTAATATGGCTTACCTCGCAATAAGAAACATGGAAGCCGACAACGCAGAGCGAGACCTAAGGTAGCATTGCACTTAACACTGGGAGGTACCGGGTTTTATCACTTTAGGACAGAGCTTTTAGTTGCGTTCTAAAAACCAGACTTGCTTCCATTGGATATATATCCCTTGTTTATTTCAATGTGAGAAAATAATAGGTATAAGGGACTATAATGATGCATGTTTTATAAATATATCTGCAAGCTCAAAGAAATTTTTGCTGATTTTATATGGTCACCCCTCCTTTAAAAATGTTGGTTTGTATTTACTCCGTTCTAGTATGTAAACAAACATGGCTGACTGTAACTTGAAAAGGAGCAGATCAACATGTGGATTTTTTTCTTATTAACTTGTTGGGCTAGGATGGTTCTATAAACAAGTTAGGTTTGAAAAGTTTTGTATGTGTTGTTTTTGTGGGAGCAGGTAAAAGGTTACTATTGTCGCCTATGGACAACATTTAGTGGAAAGCTCCCCTAAGGCATCACCAATAGAGCAATCTTCCTCAAAATCTCTGTTGCTCTATCTCCAACAGACAGATCAGAGCTAGAATTGTTTGTTTGTTTGATTTAATGTTTAACATTCCCGTCAACACTATTTAGGTCATTTTGAAGACGTTGCCTCCAATTTTGAGAGACTTTTACCCGACATCGAGATGAAATAACATCTCAAGCCCTGTCGCCCAATAAAACCAATAGGGTTTATAAGCATGGACGGTCCGACTCGCACCGCTTTGCCTGGGCAGGCTTAGATCCTCTAAGCGGTTTACCAGTACTCATATGCGGCCGGATTCAGCTCTGCGTGGAAGCATCGTGCAGCCCATTTATTACTTCAAGCCCCGCTGGGCGGGGGCCGATCAAACTAGGTAGTTATCCCGGGTGCTTGTTCCGATTGGGTCTCTATAGAAGCTGGTGTACCTCAAGGCTCAATTTTGGGGCATCTCTTGTTCTTGATATATATTAATGACATAGTACTAGAGATTAATTCTAATGTTCATCTTTTTGCTGATGACACCAGCTTATATTTGATAATGAACGACCCTAATGATGCCGCTAGGCAGCTAAACTTTGATTTGGAAGCCATCCATCGATGGGCGGAACGATGGTTAGTCAAATTCAATCGTTCCAAGTCAGAAGCTCTCCTCGTTTCAAGGAAAACTAACAGACCAATTCATTCCCAACTTATTATGAATAACGAACCAATTAATGAAGTAAATAGCCATAAATATTTAGGTATATTTCTTTCTAACAATGGAACATGGCATGAACATATAGATTATATAACCTCTAAGGCCTGGGCTAGAATTAATATCATGCGGAAATTGAAATTTATTCTTGATAGTCGATCCTTAGAAACTATTTACGTATCTTTTATACGGCCTGTCTTAGAATACGCCGATGTAGTGTGGGATAATTGTGCACAATACGAAAAGAATGCCCTTGAAAAAGTCCAGCTTGAAGCCGCAAGAATTGTTACAGGAACTACCAAATTAGTATCGGTGGAATTATTGTATAAGGAAACAGGAAGGGAAACTTTAGAAGAGCGACGGCAAAATCATAAGCTTTGTTTATTTTATAAAATGTCAACTGGTCTGTCCCCTAACTATTTAAGCTCACTAATTTCTCCCATTTTTGACGATACAACACCCTATAATCTACGGGACTCCCATAATATAAGGCCCGCCATGGCCAGAACGCAGCTATATTACAATTCCTTTATTCCAGCAACTGTAAGATTGTGGAATGATACATCTTCTGACGTCAGAGAATCGACATCAGTTTCAAGCCTGAAATCAAATCTCAGTAAAAATAAAACTAAACCGCCAAAGTATTACCACACCGGCCAAAGGGGTTTACAAATACAGCATACTAGACTCAGAACGAATTGTAGCATTTTAAAACATCATCTTTTTTTTTAAAAAAAATATTATTGATGACCCACATTGCATATGCGGAGCCATCGAAACAACCAAACATTTTTTTCTTGGAATGCCAACGGTTTGATATTGAAAGAATTGTGTTTTTGAATAGTCCAAGTCCAATTTGTACTCCCGACCTAAAATCTATTCTTTTCGTTGATAATAGTTTAGACAATCATGCCAATACCCAAATATACCTAGCAGTTCAGAAGTATATACTTGAGAGTAAACGTTTCAAAACATGAGGATACATACGAAGTCTTTCTCTTTCCATCTCTCTCTCTCTCTCTCTCTCTCTCTCTCTCTCTCTCTCTCTCTCTCTCTCTCTCTCTCTTGTTAAGTCAATGTTCTATCACATTGTGCATATCTACATATTTGAATTAAACTGATGTTATCTTAATGTATGTTCTCACCGGTTGATTGCAATGGTTATGTAATTTTCGGGAAACAGATTCATATAAGTCGATCGACTTCTTTCTGGATCCCTTCATATACTGTATATTGTAATGAACATTAATACATATTGTATGTTTGTATAAAGCATGTATTATGAATAAATATGTTTAAACCAAAGCTAGAACTGGTCTCAATACACAAAAATAGTAGCATTTGAATAAAATTGGTGATCGTAAGTAATTATTTGGCAACACTATTCAGATACTTGGCAGTATTGTAAGATATTAATGGGATGCATTTTGATGGGCATCTAAATTAAGGGGAATGGTAGCACCTGAATATTTGCAGCCATTTCACAAGGGAGACAATTCACATCAAGTCCTTTAAATGAACGGCCTTGTAAACCCCCTGCTTATATTAAGAAAAGTTGTTTTACAGGGCTATACTTTATTTTCCTTATTTTGCTGAAAAAAAAAAACAACAACATAGATTGCGGGAACTCGTTAGAACCGCCTCAATGAGGCGGTTCTAACGAGCACCCACAATCTATGTTTGGACAACAAATAAGAAAAAAATATGAAAAGAAACAAAAGTCTAAACTTGCTAGATCTAGAGATGTAAAAGCTGTCATTTAAGATCAGATTTGTTATCGTAATGTTAAAACTTTATGATATACAGACAATAGTACTGGTAAACCACTTAGAGGATCTATGTCTGCCCAGGAACCGCGGTGCGAGTCGGACCGTCCATGCTTATAGTAACCCTATTGGTTTCACTGGGCGACAGGGCTTGAGATGTCATTTCATCTCAATGTCGGGTAAAAGTCCCACAAAACGTTGGAAGCAACTTAAATTTTAAGTACCTACTTAAACTAAGTATTTACTTAACTGGCGTATAAAGTGAACTACAAAGAAATTCGTTCATTTAAGTCGATACTTATCAAAAGAAAATACTTAAATATTTAAGGTAACCCAGGTAGGTACCTTAACTTTTAAGATTTGACCTTGACACATGAATGTATATATCAATAACGGCAAACCTTAGGGCTTTTATTTGTACGAGATCACCAGTGATGCTCGGTAGCTCAAACGGTAAAATGTTTTCTTGATATGCGAGAGGTCCGGGGTCCTAGTCCCGGTCTGGCCATTTTTTTCCTCCCTGTGGGGCAAGTCTACTTGCCATATAGGTACTGGGATGTATTTCTCCCTTGATGTGTCAAAGTGTGCGACGAACAGAGCTGTGTAACAACTTCCTTTTACATAATACTGTTTATCATATGACGTTATTGATAAGCAGTGGATAAGGTCGTGTAATAGAAATCCTATGACCACACGTGTAATAACAATTTGGCGGAATTACGTATGTGTCAACTATGCATTTTCTGTGAAGAAAAGTGTCAAATTTAAAGGTGCATTATTGAGCTATCTGGAAAAAATGCTTCCAAAAATAAATACATTTAGCCGGTATTTTTCTTTAAAACAATACAAATGAATGCATTTTATGCAAAAATGTGAACAGTTATGATGACAGGTAAACGAGTTTGAGAGGGATTCCCTAACTAGGTTTCGCACACTAGTTAGATCTATTTTTAGTTCGTGACAAAAATAGAATCCCCATATATGACGTTATGCGACGTTCATTTTTGGCCCAATCTGATTAAAACCCGATCTAAGCTGAACTATGTACGCCTAGATCTGACAAAGACCCATGAAAGGTCACCTTCCATGACCTCGGAATTTCCGTTTTATTCTATTTTAAACGAACCAATCGGTGCACCTTTTACGAAACATTCTCGGTGAGCAGGACAAAATGGCGGTGGAAGCTTTATATCGAAGAATATCGAAAATCCGGCTATATCGTGATTCTTCCCCGTAGGGGGAGATTTTTTTGCTTAGATTTTTATGTCGTAAAACCTTACTTTTATGACATTTATCATGATCTGTGTCATCCAGACGCTTGTCAAAATTAAATACTTGACTGGTGTGGTTTTTTACTTTCCTATCGTATTTCTTTTGAAACGTATCTTTGATACACCCCAAAAGATAAGCCCCCTGAAAAGAAGAAAGAAAGACGAAAACAGGTGAAAATAAGGTCTGCTTAAATTTCCCCCTACGTTCAAATTCCCCCCTATCGTATATCTTTCGATCCGTATCTTTGAAATACCCCAAAAGATAACCAAGCCCCCTTTTCCTGTTTTAATGTCCCCAAATAAGACCCTTTAAGACACTAATAGTGCATCAATTTAAGTTTCTTTCATAGGATTTTTTATATATACTGATCATGAATTTTCCCCGTATACATTTCATTCTTATTAGACGAGAGACGGGGAAAATTCATGATCAGTATATATATAAAAACCTATCCAAGAAACTTAAATGCATGCAAGGGGGAGGATTTCCCCCTATTAGTGTCTTAAAGGGTCTTATTTGGGGACTTTAAAACAGGAAAAGGGGCTTGGTTATCTTTTGGGGTATTTCAAAGATACGGATCGAAAGATATACGATAGGGGGGAATTTGAACGTAGGGGGAAATTTAAGCAGACCTTATTTTCACCTGTTTTCGTCTTTCTTTCTTCTTTTCACGGAATAAAGAGCATCTTCCCACGTGCCAATGCCCACTCTCACATTTGTATATGGACACTTTCTGTACTAAGGACAGTTTCACATACGGGGAAAATTCACGATCAGTATACCGACGGACGGGGAAAATTCATGATCAGTATATAGAGCGATGTCCTATCCAACACACTTAAATGCATGCAATGGGGAGGATTTCCCCCTCCTAGTGTCTTAAAGGGTCTTATTTGGGGACTTTAAAACAGGAAAAGGGGCTTGGTTATCTTTTGGGGTATTTCAAAGATACGGGTCGAAAGATATACGACAGGGGGGAATTTAAACGTAGGGGGAAATTTAAGCAGACCTTATTTTCACCTGTTTTCGTCTTTCTTTCTTCTTTTCACGGAATAAAGAGCATCTTCCCACGTGCCAATGCCCACTCTCACATTTGTATATGGATACTTTCTGCACTAAGGACAGTTTCACATACGGGGAAAATTCACGATCAGTATACCGACGGACGGGGAAAATTCATGATCAGTATATAGAGCGATGTCCTATCCAGCAAACTTAAATGCATGCAAGGGGGAGGATTACCCCCTCCTTGTGTCTTAAAGGGTCTTATTTGGGGACTTTAAAACAGGAAAAGGGGCTTGGTTATCTTTTGGGGTATTTCAAAGATACGGGTCGAAAGATATACGATACGGGGAAGTTTAAAAGTAGGGGGAAATTTAAGCAGACCTTATTTTCACCGGTTTTCGTCTTTCTTTCTTCTTTTCACGGAATAAAGAGCATCTTCCCATGTGCCAATGTCCACTCTCACATTTGTATATGGATACTTTCTGTACTAAGGACAGTTTCACATACGGGGAAAATTCACGATCAGTATACCAACGGACGGGGAAAATTCATGATCAGTATATAGAGCATGTCCTATCCAACAAACTTAAATGCTGAAACGGACTATATATTTCAATGACGAGGTACATGTAGTCATGATTAGCACGATTTTTTGTCAGAAAAATAATCTGTTGTCTTTGTCCAAGAAAGTAACAGCGTTCATGTTGCATCATTATCTTGGGAAAATCGTGCAGACGTTAATCTTTGAGTTCCACATGTAAACCAGTCCAAAAAAAAAAAAAATCAAGATCAGTCAGACGCTTGCAAGAAAGAAATAAAACGGCCATATTCGGGGACAAAACAAGAAGTCATTTTAAATTTCCCCGTATTTGGATTTTACGGGGAAGAATCACGATATAGCCGAAAATCCATCAGAAAAAGATTTAGATTGTCTTGCCATTCTTTCAACAGTTACAGGAAATCATTATCTTATCAACTATATATTGCTTTGAACGGAGAATTAGACCTAGATAATTGCCACAAAATGTACCGTAAGGCGTTCATCGGAACGGGACGTTACTAGTGGAGGGAGGGGGGGGGGGGCTACATCCCCCATCACCTGTGCAGGGAGAACCATCTGTTGTACAGGTTAAAGAGCCCTATCTTACATGATTACTGTGTAGGCTTTCATCCTGCAAACCTGGTTTGTATACAATGTACAATAGTTACAGGCTAGTTGCTGCAGTATAAATAGATAGATACACATGGGAGCAATGGTCACATTTGACCGATTACAGTATCAGAAGCCCAGAAATGGTGACTGACCTGTTTCTGTGACGGTTAGTTCCCTCGCATTATTTTTTAAATAAAGAGTTACATGACGTCATCACAGCAGGTCATTTCGAGAATAGTTAAAGTCCTGTCACTTCTGTCAACAGTATTGAAAAATTCAATGACACCAGAACTGAATCCATTTAAATTTCCTTGAATCATATGATTGTTTTTCCTAATGCCTCAGTTTAAAGACTCAACCAGAAGTCTGGAGAAGCCCGGGCTGTATAGCAGAATGGCATATGCAAACAAAAAATAGGGTAGAACCCTCTTCATAGGTCCTCATTTGGAAAAAAAAAGTAAAATGATAAACAAAAGGTCATGAAAGTTGTCTCCTTGTTAAATGATGACATTCATTATTGGTTTCCAGTGGGATTTTTAATTTGTAAATTCGATCAGCCTTAACCCAATTTTGTACCAAATGGAATCTTCCTCTTAATATAAAGCAGGAGTCCATTTCAAAATTTAGGGGAGTCAGGTTGTGCTTTCTTAAAAATCTATTTGGAAACTGGCTGAACGTTTTGCAAACAGTGTAGGCCCCGGCATCTGATCAGGGCCTGCACTGTTTGCCAATTACCCGTTTTGGGGTACCTAGTACTAAATTGGTTAAGGCAGTCAAGTATCTTTTGTTCACAGTAGTGACTACTCAAAATACATAAATCAAAAGTGACTTCATTTAAAATACATACAGGTACATGTAGTAAAATATCTTGCTCTGAGTCTTCCACCTTCCCATCATGAGCAGGGGACAATGGAAGGTATATATTCGGCTAATGTAAGTTGTGGAAAATCATTCAGTTTTGCATTGCTGCATTTTATTGGAAAAGGCATTGTATGATATTTTGTATGTATTCATTAACAATTTCATAATGGTGGATTATCCCCAAGAACAGGTAGAGTATTTTTTCCAGTTTTGCAAGAGTAATAATACTTGGGAGTTATTATTCTATCAATAGCAAATCTGTTTTCATTATTGCAATCCATGGAGGCCAGTTGTTGATCTGATCTTGCTTATTTGATTTGATGGCAAGTTTTTTTTTTTTTCCATATTACAAACCCTTATGTGAGATAATGCTATCCAGTGTGTCTACAAGAATGACAATTTTCTGTAATTGGGATAACTGTATATATGCTTTAAACATTGTGCTATCAGAATTTAGCCTTATACATAGTGTAGGATAATGCTAATTATTCAGCAGTCCTTTAGATTTAGTCTTTCCATTTTAATTCCATCACTGGAACATTAAGTACTGTTAATCCTGAATGCACCAAAATGAAGCGTCTATATCATAAAAGGGGAGAAAAAATAACTGACCATCCCAAATTGTGGTATGAAATTGGAAAATGGCAATATTTGCCTATATACTGCATAATAATTCGAAAAGCCTAAAGGCATCCTAGAAGGATTTATACTAGCAAGTTTTAATTGCTTGATTCAACAGTCTGTTTATGAAGGAGACCTTAAAAGTCAAAGAAACAGTATTTTCATTTCATGGCAAGATCTATCAGAATTTTGAGTGAAGGCAAACAACACAGATTTTATGAAAATACCCTATGCTGTAGCATAGTTCTAATTTCTTGCTTAGCCGTTAAAATCTAGGCTTACCAATTAATTTTATTATTTTATTACAATCATAATGGGCAGTTGCCTACTGCTGATGTTGAAGGCATCAAAAACATTCTTCTATATTATAGAGTGACACAACATATATTGACAACCCCTTAAAGTCATGCCTTTACCACATATTCAAATAACCTTGGCATTCAAAACGGTTTGCTTCCGGCAGGTTCTTTTTTATTTGATAAATCAGCTTATTGCCAAAGGTGCCTAAAGAAACTGGGTGAACTAGCATTTCTGCCCATGGGACAGTTTCTCAGATTTTTAAGTAAGCCAAAGCAATGGTTTTATGAAAATGTAAGAATTTAGCCATATGCATGGTGTAGCTTAATGCTGGTTTCTTGCTACACTTTTAGATTTGGACTTTCAATTGCAGTTCAATTATGGAACAACTGCTTTCTGTTAATGCTGAAGACAACAAAGCCATGCTTTTACATTACAGAAGGGCAGAATAATTTTTTGATCAACCCTTGAAATTGTGCATAAGTTGAAAAAATGGTTACTCAAATAATCTTCACATAAAAAATGATTGATACTAGCAGGTTCTTATTCATTTGATTGATCACATCATAGCCAAAGATGCCTAAAAATATGTATGTACAAGCAAATTCTTCCCATGAGGTGATTTGACAGAAATTTCAGTAAGGCCAAAGCAATGATTTTATGGAAATGTCAGAATATATACATGGTGTAGCATAATTCTTGTTTCTGGCTAGCCTTTCAGATTTGGTCTTTCAATTGCAGTTCAATCATTGGACAACTGCCTTCTGTTAATTGTGAATACAACAAAGTCATGCTATTACATTACAATAGGGTTGAATAAATTTTTGACCAACCCTTGAAATGGTGCATAAGTTGAAAAAATAGTTATTTGCCTATACTGCATACTCGAATAATCTTCACATTCAAAAAGTTTTTATACTAGCAGGTTCTAATCTATTTGATTAATCAGCTTATCGCCAAAGGTGCCTAAAAAAACAGATGAACTAGCATTTTCTGCCCATGGACGATTTGACAATTTTGAGTAAGGTAAAAGCAATGGTTTTATGAAAAAGTCAGAATTTTAGTAGCCATATGCATGGTGTAGCATAATTCTGATTTCTTGCTACCCTTTTAGATTTGGTCTTTAAATTGCAGTTCAGTTGTGTACAAACTGCCTTCTGTTAATGCTGAAGGCAACAAAATCATGCTATTACATTAGTTTTTTGACCAACCCTTGAAATGGTGCATAAGTTGAAAAAAATGGCTATTTGCCATTACCTCGTAATCAAATAATCTTCACATTAAAAATGTTTGACACTAGCAGGTTCTTATTTATTTGATTAAATCACCTCATAGTCAAAATTGTCTGAAAATATGTATGTACAAGCAAATTCTGCCCATGAGGTGATTTGACACAAATTTCAGTAAGGCAAAAAGCAATGATTTTATGAAAATGTCAGAATTTAGCCCTATACATGGTGTAGCATAATTCTTGTTTCTCGCTAGCCTATTAGATTGTATCTTTCAATTGCAGTTCAATCATTGAACAACTGCCTTCTGTTGATGTTGAACACAGCAAAGTCATGCTATTACATTACAAAAAGGTGGAATAAGATTTTGACCAAATCTTGAAATTGTGCATAAATTGAAAAAAATGGTTATTTGCCTGTACCTCATACTCAAATAGAAGGTTTGATACAAGCAGGTTCTTATTTATTTGATGAAAACACCTTATAGCAAAGGTGTCTGAAAAATGTATGTACCAGCATTTTCTGCTCATGGGACATTTGACAGAATTTTTAGTAAGGCCATAACAATGATTTTTTGATAATGTCAAAATTTAGCCCTATAAACTGTGCATCATTATTTTGATTTCTTGCTTGCCTTTTATATTTGGTCATTAACTTTAGTTCAGTCATTGGACAATTGCATACTGTTAATGCTGATAACACAACAAAGTTGACATGCTATAAACATGTATTATAGAAGAGCAGAAAATATTTTTGACCTACCCTTGTTATGGTGCAAAGTTGAAAAATTAGCTATTTGCCTATACCTCATCATACTCAAATAACCTTAACATTCAAATAGGATTGCTACTAGCTGGTTCTTATTTTGATAAATAAGCTTATATTATAGCCAAAGGTGCCTGAAAACAGGCTGCACTGCTATCTTCTATTCGTGGGAAGATATGAATTTTGACACAAAGTGGAAATGTTGCTTTCACTGTAAAATCACAACCAATTCTGAATGACAGGGGCATTGAAATCCCAAATTTGATTTAGAAAGTTATATAGTGGTGTTAGTGGTTTGATTTGAGGTTTAACGTCCCCGTCAACACTTTAAAGGTCATTTTGGAGATGTTGCTTCCAATTTTGTGGGAATTTCACCCGACATTGAGATGAAATGACATCTAAAGCCCTGCTGCCCAATGAAACCAATAGGGTTTATAAGCATGTATGGGCTGACTTGCACCACACTGACTGAGCAGGCTTAGATCCTCTAAGTGGTTTACCAGTACCCCTGTGCGGATTGGTTTCAGCGTTGTGTGGAAGCATCATGCAGCCCATCTATTTCTTCAAGCCCAAATGGTCAGGGGCTAAGGTGTTGTTAGTGACAGTCATGTTTGATAAAATCTACTATTTCAGTAATCCAACATGAAACTTCATTAGGGCTCTATTTTGAAATTTTACTGCATGTCTTAATGGCATTATTAAATGGGCAAAATTTCCATCGTTAATTTGCAACCATCACAAAAACCTATATAAATTTGACCTATTTGTCCAGACATCATTATTTTAACCTAGTGTGTTCAACGGCCAAGTCCAAGTTGCTTAAACTGCACGTAATACTCCCAAAAGGTTGCTGCAGTATATGAAGATAGCTTACAATATGCCATTCTTGATAATTGCATCATGAAAACATGCCTATATATTTTTTTAGTTTTTACCCCCTGGAACCCCAATTTTATATAGTAAATCTGGGTTACAGGGGTAACCTTAGTTTTCTTATTTCTGCTCTAAATTAAAGATTGTGGGTACTCACTAAAACCGCCTCAATGAGGCGGTTCTAACGGTTACCCACAGTCTCCGCCTCAATGAGGCGGTTCTATGGAGTACCCATAGTCTCTATTTTGAGCAGAAATCAGTGCCATAAATTATAGCATAATTAATCTAACGCTTCCTTTGGTTTGCTGTCATTGTAAAGACCTGTTGGCAAGCCTACTTGTTTCGGTGTTGCCTCTGATGCTACAGGGCCCCAGTTCGATCCCCGGAGGCGGTAATTATTTTGGTGTCCAAACATGCTCCATTTGCAGGGATGAATGCCAAAAAGTGCACCGTCCTTCGGATCGGGACGTTAACTGGAGCCCCCCTGTGCAGGAAGAGTCATGTCATGTACAGGTTAAAGACCCCTACCGTAATTACATGATTACTGTGTAGGCTTTCAACCCTGCAACCTGGGGTGTAAGTAATGTACACCTGCGAGTAATGGTCAAATGTGACCGATCGCAGAAAGGAAAAGAAGATTGTTGTTGTTGTGATAGTGGTCTTCCACAGAGGTGGAGTCTGACAGCAGGTGCTTCTCTGACAATGTTGTCAGGTTTTGGATAGTAAATAAACCATCTGGAGCTCAAATCGATTCGCCTAATCTCTTCAATGACATTTTAAGTCATTCTTCAACCTTAAACCTAAAATTCCGAAGCTATTTCAAGTCATTCTTCAACGTTGAAATAGCTTCGGAATGTGTCGAGTTATCAACTATTAGTTGTTGTTGTTGTTGTATATCTAATCACGGCACTATTTGTTGCCAATCATCTCAAGGTGCTCTCTTCGCTTTGGTGAGATTCACTAGGTACTTTTGCACTTAATGCTCTGTGTGCGCAGGCGTGGCTTACGAAAAATTTAGAAAAATCTTTTGGTGCACCTGATAAAATTTAGCAGTGCACCTGTTAGTTCTGATCTTGCATCTTTACTAATTGACTCTATATTCCCTGATAAAACTTTCACATCAACTACACTACAGTTTACTCCTTCTCTGCCTAGTATGTCTTCTGTAACTTTCTCCAATTCCTTCCTTTCTTCCGTATATCTGTCACAATCAAAAATGTAATGCTCTATGGTCTCTGATACCTGGCAGGCTGAGCATAGGCTGGATACATTAGGATTCAGCTTAGATTGAAATTCATTCAGCATTGTATGCCCTGATAAAATCTGATTTAAAACTGAGAAACTTGATCTGTCTCTCTCCCCATAGCAACTCCTTCTTCCCACATCTGTAAACGTCTCCTGTATCTTTTCCATTTTCTCAGACAACATGAACTTGAGCTTCCATTTTTCACCAACCTGCCGACGAATCTCTGCATTAGCCTCCCTCTTGTCCATCTCTGTACTAACTGGTTCTTTTGAAACCAACATTTCATTAGCGATAGGGCTCCGTGTTCACCAGTGCTGACCCTCGGCCGAATTTTAACTTCGATTCCAGATGCTTTTGCAATAAGCTGGCGTCTCTCAGATGTTAATCGTAATTTATTATTATTATTCAGTTGTTGTTTTTAATTTGTGGCCAAGAAAAATCTGAGTGACAGACAAAACCGCTTTTAATAAATGCATCATGCAAAATATAGATTTTGACACGCCGCCATATTTATTATTGTTTACCGTTGCTTAGACCGATATATGGAAAACGACCGAGTAGATCCGAATTTACTTCCAGAATTTTGGAAGCTGATCACCGATTGGTTAAAGTCAAAGGTCACTGAAGGTGACCTCCTACGGGTCGATGTCAGATCTAGCCGCAGCGAGATCGGATTTTAATCAGATTGTTTTTGGCCTTGTTTGCTTAGGCCATGCCTGAATCGGAAGAAATATGACGCTGAATACCATGCCATAAGTAACGACACTCAAAGACGATACTGTCGCCATGTATGTGTAAAGTGACAGATTTATTTTTAGAACAGAAATTCCGAACACATGTTCAGAGCTAAGGGTAAACACGAATGAAAACGACCATTTTCACAAAGTTCTGAAGCTGTATTTGGCTCCAAAAGTGTACACATGACAAAGGAGTATGCATTGAAGATAAAAAACAGAAAAAAAAATTTAAGACCCGGTAGCTCAATAATGCACCTTTAATGGCGATAAAATCTAATTTCAAGTGGCCATATGATAAACAGAATCTTACACTCGTGGTCACTTCATATGAATTTCATGAAACTCGCCAAGGGCTCGTTTCATAAATTTCATATGAAATGACCACTCGTGTAAGACCCTCTATATAATACTGGTGACAGGGCAATAATTAATTGTTTGGTGCAGGGTGGTTATTATACATAAGAGGGGATCCTAAATGACTTGATTGTTTTTGTCAGGGTACGTGCGTGCGCGCGCGCGCGCGCGCGCGCGTGCGTGCGTGCGTGCGTGCGTGTGTGTGTGTGTGTGTGTGTGCGGGGGGGGGGGAGGGGGGTCGGCGCATATCACTTTTGTCTGTTAGTTAAAAACTGATCCTGTGGCACATCGGGTCCATGTTCCTACGCTTATGCCCTGCTAGTTTTACGCATACACTGTTCACAATATTCATTTGCCGTCTTTATATTTATTCTCATGAAATAGTATGACGCCACCTGCATTTATGAAATGACTTGTTTTTCTGCTGTTCATGAAGGTATAAACGGACAGGGTCGCCTGCAAAGTAAATGAACTCTGAAGGGGTTCATATAAACTTTGCTAGCGACTCGCTGTCGTTCATACCTTCATGAACATCCGAAAAAATATTTCATATATTTACATTCTTTTTTTATCCTCATCACTCGGCGAAAAAATTCTTATAAGGCAAACTGTTAACGCTGAAAAACATTTACCCGCTGTTTTTTCTACAAAGAGCGGAACAGCATTGTCGTCGTCAACGCCCATTGAGATCATAGAGAACCATGGTTTAGGATGTAGACTTGCGACACTTGACGTCATTGAAAATCATGTGATTCGATGCGTTCATGGAAGTATGAACAGGCGTATAGGTTTACAATAGGTTTTACACTTGAAATGTAAATATTAACTATTTTGTCGTGAACAACTGTAATGTATGTCAACTATGTACATTTGTTGGGCAAATGGTCAAGGTAAAGGCAATAAAATCCTATTTAAAATCCAATTCGAAGGATCGTTTCGTAACTTTCATATGAAAGGACCATTTGTGTAAGATTCTCGATATCAAAATTAATGAAATACAAAGAAGTTTTTTTTTATTGATTGATTGATTGATTAATTTGAGATTTAACGTCAACACTATTTAGGTTTGATTTTACGAAGTGTTGATTCCAATTTTGTCGGACTGTTACCCGACATTGAGATGAAATTACATCTCAAGCCCTGTCGCCCAATGAAACCAACAAGATTTATATGCATGGACGGCCCGACTTGCACCTTTTTGCCTTGGCAGGCTTAGACCTTCTAAGTGGTTACTGGAGGTCGCGTGTGGTCGCTGTGTACTGGTTGGGTGAGGCGAAGGTGAAGTGTATCTTGCGTCACTGGGGCGTCCAGCTGATTGTGACAAGACTGCTTTCCTAGCAGCAGGTAATGGTAGAGGGAAATGTTGTTATTTCTTCTGTTTCTGCACATCCAATCATTTGCCTCTTCTCTCTGCCTGGAAATGCTCAATAAAAATGAGTTTGAGGCGTTCCACCTCCCTTTGAAAGCTCGTGCATGTGAGTAACTAAGTGTGTTTGTGAGTGAGTGAGCGCTTTATGTCTCACCTCACTCATAAAAAGACGGGGAAATCCAAGATCGAATGTACAGTGATTTTGTATTCATGTTTTTTTTTGTTGTTGTTGTTGTTGTTTTTTTACTCCGACTGGGGCTACGGTTTTCTCCGTTTTGTCTGTATGGTGTTTCATCGTGTCCATAATGACTATATCAGCTACATACATGTAATGATGACATCCGAAAACAATATCGTAGCTTGGGTAAAGTGTCGGAGTCTTCCCTGTTCTTCACCATAGCGCAGAATATGTTTATTTTCTTAATTATCGACTCTACCAGATTGTTTTGAATATTATTCAATACGACTAACGGCATGAAAAGGGTTGAATCATGGACAGACTCCATAAAACCGATTCCGCCCCGCCCCTCGAGGCTTGAAGAAACAGATTGGGCTGCATGGTGCTTCCATGCAGAGCTGAAACTGACCACACATAACGTAAACACGCCTATACAAATACATTATAAATTTAACCTCCAAAAAAGGAAATTTTTAAGATGAAAAATTGTGGTATTTTTCTTATTTCTGCTCAAAATATAGACTTTTGGTACACGTTAGGCGGTTCTAACCGGTACCCACATTCTAAATGTTAGAGCGGAAATAAGTAAAAAAAAAGGTCGACCCCTCCCCCTAAACCCCAGTTTTACAAAATAAAAGTGGGGTTCAAGGGATTTGAATTATATAAGCGTATTTTCCCGATGCCCTAGTACTTGTAAACAGCTTAGAACGACTAAGCCTGCCCAGGCAAAGTGGTGTGAGTCACACCGTCCACTGCATATAAGCCTTTTGGTTTCATTGGGCGACAGGGCTTGAGGTTTCATTTCATCTCAGAGTCGATAAACGTCCCACAAAATTGGAAGCAACGTCTCCAAAATGACCTGCATACTGTTGACAGGGACGTTAAACCTCAATTCAAATAATACTCCATAAAACTGAGCTTTGCATATTCTAATATTGTATGAGTTCTTGTTTCTGAAGGGACCTCATAAAAACAGCGTTTTGAATATGTCGTGGTGCTACTTTGTGACCAATGCTGCCCGCACAATTTGAGATCGAGTGTGATCCTTCAATTACACGAGTTTTTTTAGTATATAAATCATTTTTCATGGTTTATGCAGTGAAATGGAAACTAAACCATCATATTTTCTATTGTCTCCATCCATTCAGGCAGAAGCAGACATTTTTGACAGATCGCGGGAAAGTTGTGGGCCGCCTACATCAATGTGTAATTGAAACTTACGTGCTAATCTTCGTGAAAATTTCCGTCAAAACTACGACTTCATCCGAAGTTAAATACTTAGCTAAGTAAATGAGTGAGTGAGTTTGAGTTTAACGTCCCACCAACAGCTAAGGTCATACGGAGACGGGACCTCGGTTTAAAGACTCATCCGAAAGTCTGGAGAAGTAAATGAAAAAGGCGGCTTTCGAATGTACTTTTTAAGGAAATACTTTACTAAGATAAGAATTCCTCCTTAAATCGTTAGGTCGACCTTAACTTAAGGAACGGTTGTAATCCTGGGCCCTGATATGTTGTAATATTGCTTAGCCGAAAAACTACAAAACTGAAAAAGAAGGATTTGATGATACATGTAACAAGAGCTATAACAATTATCATGCTTTCATTACGAAAACACGTCTATATAATTCAACCCCCAGACCCCCACCCCTGAAACCAATAGGGATTGTAAGCACTGACCGCACAAGATGTCCATGATGGACCTAATTCGCTCACACGAGTTATGATGTACTAACATTGTTGTTTACAGGTTTTCTATATTTAGCTCTGACAGCACTTTTGGAAGGAACTTTTTTGTCGAAGTTATTTTAGAACTGATACATTGGAGGGGATGTTCTTTCTTTACCTCTGCAGTCATATGAACATTTTGTTCAGCAGAGCAAATCCATTTCAGCAATTTAAGCAATCGTCAGTACATGATCGATTGTTTTGAGTATAATGACATGTCAACCCTTGTGGGTCATTTTGTGTCGTCCCCCAGAGAAAGTGAGTGATAGTGGAGAAAGACAAAAACGAATTGAAGTATTAAAACAGAAGAAATAACAACAGCCCCCCCCCCCCTCTACCCTTACCTGCTGCAAGCACAGCGGGCCTAGCCCTACTGTAAGCCAATATCTGTTGGACGCCCCAGTGACTCGAAATACACGTCACCTTCCACCCCTCAATCACCAGAACAATAATACTACTTTAAGATGGGATGTTTCAATGGAACAGACCTTAGATGAGCCATACTGTTTAATCGAATTTTTGGTACAAAAATAAAAGAGAAGCATTTCTGGGAATTGGGTTTGAATTTGCGCCATTGACACTATTTTGGGCTCTGCTGGCCATTTCGTTCAGTGGAACAAAACCATTTTGCAGTTTTGGTAGAGGGTTTCCCAAGAAGCATTCCTGTGAAATTATTTTGAACTGAATTGGACCATTAGCCTAGGAGATGTCGTTTAAACGTTTTATTTCTTCTTCTTTTTTTTAGCTCTGGCGGTCAGTTTGTTCAGCCGAGTGGAACCAGTTTTGCTTTTCTGGTAGAGGGTCACCTAAGGAACATTCCTGTGAAATTATTTTGAAATCGGACCATTAGCCTAGGAGATGTCGAATAAAGGTTTTTCTACTTTTTGGGTCTGGTGGCCATATTGTTCATTGGAGCGGAACCATTTTAGCAATTCTGCTAGAGGGTCATTTAAGGAACATTCCTGTGAAATTATTTTGAAATCGGACCGTTGGCCTAAGAGGAGTTGTCGTTTATTTTATTTGTTTTCTATTTTTAGCTCTGTTGGACATTTTGTTCAGCAGAGCGGAACCATTTAAGCAATTTTTGGTAGAGGGTCAACTAATAAATATTCCCGTGAAATTATTTTGAAATCGGACCATGAGCCTAGGAGGAGATGTCGTTTAGCGGTTTTTCTTAGTTTTTTTTTCTATTTGTAGCTCTGGCGGCCAGTTTGATCAGGGAACGGAACTACTTTATCAATTTTGGTAGAGGGCCATCCAAGGAGCATTCTTGGGAAATTATTTTGAAATCGGACCATTAGCTTAGGAGATGTCGTTTAAAGCTTTTAGCTCTGGTGGTAATTTTGTTCAGCGGAGCGGAATCATTTTAGCAATTTTTGTAGAGTATCACCTAATAAATATTCCCGTGAAATTTTTTTGAAATCGAATCATTAGACTAGGAGGAGATGTCGTTTAAAGGTTTTTCTAAGGTTTTTAGCTCGGCTGAGCACGAAGTGCTCATGTTGAGCTATTGTGATCGGTCAATGTCCGTCGTCCGTCGTGCGTCGTGTGTCGTGCGGCGTCAACAATTTGCTTTAAATGCTAACTCCTCCTTAACCCTTGAGCAAATTTCAATAAAACTTCATAGGAATATTGCTGAGGTGACCCTCTACAAAAAATAGCTAAAATTGTTCTGCTCCGCTGAACAGCATCACGTGAACAAGTCCGTGAAATAAAGACCCGCCTAAACCCCACTTTATACAGAGAAACCTGGGGTTTACGGGGGTAAACATTATTTTTCTTATTTCTGATTTCTGCTCGAAGACATAGGTTGTGGGTACTCGTTAGAACCGCCTCAATGAGGCGGTTCTAAGGAGCACCCAAAACCTATCTTTGGAGTATAAATAAGAAAAATATCAGAAATTTTCATCAGAAAAATTGCCATTTTTTGAGGTTTGAAAAATGTACTGTATGACACGGATGTGTTATCGTAATGAAGATGGTCGCCAGAGCTAAAAATAGAAAAATCTTTAAACGACAACTTCTCATCTACCCTTAGGCTAATTTCATTCAAACATCATAGGAATGTTGCTTAGGTGACCCTCTACCAAAATAGCTAAAACGGTTCCGCTCCGGTGAACAAAATGGCCACCAGAGCTAAAAATAGAAAATTCGTTAAACGACAACTCCTCTGTACCCTTGGGCCAAATTAGTTCAAACTTCATAGGAATGTTGCTTAGGTGACCCTCTACTAAAATAGATAAAACGGTATTGCTCTGATGAGCAAAATGGCCATCATAACTAAAAATTGAAAAACATCGTAAATTTGCTTCAAACGCGAACTCCTCCTCAACTCTTGGGCCAATTTGATTCAAACTTCACAGAAATGTTGCTCAGGTGACTCCCTACCAAAATGGCCAAAATCGTTCTGTACTGATAAACAAGATGGCCGCCAGAGCTAAAAATATAAAAAAATCTTTAAACGACAACTCCTCCTGTACCCTTGGGCCAATTTTATTCAAACTTCATAGGAATGTTGCATAGGTGAGCATCTACCAAAATAGCTGAAAGGGTTCTACTCTGGTGAGCAAAATGGCCACAATAGCTAAAAATAGAAAAACATCGTAAGTTTTCTTCAAACACGAACTCCTCCTTAATCCTTGGGGCAATTTGATTCAAACTTCACAGGAATGTTATGCAGGTGACTCCCTGTAAAAATAGCTAAATCATTCCGCTCTGACTAACAAGATGGCCGCCAGATCTAAAAAACAAGAACAATCCTTCAAACGACTACTCCTCCTTTACCCTTGGGCTAATTACATTCAAATTTCATAGGAATGTTGCTTAGATGACCCACAACCAAACTAGCTAAAACGGTTTTGCTTTGTTGAGTAAAATGGCCGCCGTAGCTAAAAATAGAAAACATTGTAAATTTGCACCAAAACGCAAACTCCTCCTCAACCCTTGGGCCAATTTGATTCAAACTTCACAGGAATTTTAGTTAGGTGACTCCCTTCCAAAATAGCTAAAATCGTTTAGCTCGGCGGAAAAGATGGCCGCCAGAGCTAAAAAAAATAAAAAAATCTTTAAACGACAACTCTTCCCGTACCCTTGGGCCAATTTCATTCAAACTTTATAGGAATGTGGCTTAGGTGACCCTCTACCAAAATAGCTGAAACGGTTCTGCTTTGATGAGCAAAATGGCCGCCATAGCTAAAAATACAAAAAAAAAAAAAAAAAAAAAAAAAGACATTGTAAATTTGCTTCAAACGCCAACTCCTCCTTACCCCTTGGGCCAATTTGATTCAAACTTCACAGGAATATTATATAGGTGACTCCCTTTCAAAATAGCTAAAATCATTTCGCTCTGACTAACAAGCTGGCCACCAGAGCTAAAAATAGAAAATTTTTCCAAACGACAACTCCTCCTCTACCCTTGGGTAAATTTCATTCAAACTTCATAGGAATGTTGCTTAGATGACCCTCTACCAAAATAGCTTAAACGATTGCGCTCTGATGAGCAAAATGTCCGCCATAGCTTAAATAGGAAAACATTGTAAATTTACGTCAAACATGAACTCCTCCTAAACGCTTGGGCCAATTTGATTCAGATTTCACAGGAATTTTACTTAGGTGACTCCCTACCAAAATAGCTAAAATCTATCCACTCTGACAAACAAGATGGCCGACAGAGCTAAAAATAGAAAAACATCTTCGAACAACAACTCCTCCTGTACCCTTGGGCCAATTTCATTCAAGCTTCATAGGAATGTTGCTTAGATGACCCTCTACCATATTAGCTAAAATGATCCCGCTCCGATGAACAAAATGGTCACCAGAGCTAAATATAGAAAAACACCATAAATTTGCTTCAAACGCAAACTTCTTCTAAACTCTTAGGCCAATTTGATTTAAACTTCATAGGAATGTTGCCCAGGTGACTCCCTACCAAAATAGTTAAAATCATTCCGCTCTGATAAACAAGATGGCCATCAGGGCTAAAAAAATCTTCAAACGACAACTCCTCCTGTACCCTGGGGCCAATTACATTCAAACTTCATAGGAATGTTGCTTAGATCACAATCTACCAAAATAGCTAAATAAATGGTCTCGCTCCGAAGAACAATATGGCCGCCAGAGGTAAAAATAGAAAAACATTGTATATTTGCTTCAAATGCGAACTCTGCCTAAACCCTTGGGTCAATTTGATTTAAACTTCAAAGGAATGTTGCCTAGGTGACACCCTACCAAACTAGCAAAGATCGTTCCACTCTGATTAACAAGATGGCCACCAGAGCTAAAAATAGAATGTACTAGAGACAATGACATTCAGGTGAGCGAATCAGGGCCCTCTGGGCCCTCATGTGATACATACTTCACAGGAATGTTGCCAAGGTGACTCCCTACAAAAATAGCTAAAATCATTCCGCTCTGATGAACCGAAGTGGCCACCAGAGCTAAAAATAGCAAAAATATTCAAACAACAACTCCGGTACCCTTGGGCCAATTTCAATCAAACTTTGTAGGAATGTTGCTTAGATGACCCTCTACCAAAAAGCTAAAATGATCCAGCTCCAATGAACAGTATGGCTACCAGAGCTAAAAATAGAAACATTGTAAATTTTCTTCAAACGCGAAAACCTTCTCAACCCTTGGGCCAATTTGATTCAAACTTCACATGACTGTTGCCTAGGTGACACTATACCAAAAAAGCTAAGATCGATCAACTCTGACGAACAAGATGGCCACCAAAGCTATAAATATAATGAACTAGAGACACTGACATTCAGGTGAGCGATTCAGGACCCTCTGGGCCCTCTTGTTCAATTTTAAGCTGTGGTGGCTATTTTGTTCAGAGGCGCAGAACTATTTTAGCAATTCAGGTAGAGGGTCATCCAAAGAACATTCCTGTGAAATTATTTTGAAATCGGACCATTACCCTAGGAAGAGATGCCGTTTAAATGTGTTTTTTCTTCTATTTTTAGCTCTGGGAGCCATTTTGTTCAGCAGAGCGAAACAATTTTATCAATTTTGGTAGAGCGGCATCCAAGGAACATTATTGTGAAATTATTTTGAAATCAGACCAATAGCCTAGGAGGAGATGTCGTTTAAAGGTTTTTATCTATTTTTAGCTCTGGCAGCTATTTTTTTCAGGGGAGCGGGACCATTTTAAACATTTTTGTAGAGGGTAACCTAATAAATATTCCAGTGAAATTATGTTGAAATCGGACCATTAGCTTAGTAGGAGATGCTGTTTAAATGTTCTAAGGTTTTTCTATCTATCTATCTCTATCTTCTGATACTGCGTCGGTCATATTTGACCATTACCGCAGGTGTATATTACATACACTCCAGGTTTTGCAGGATGAAAGCCTACACAGTAATTATGTAATTACTGTAGGGATCTTTAACCTGCAGAGGGGATGGTTCTCCCTGCACAGGGGTCCTCCAGTTACGTCCGAAGCTCGGTGCACTTTATGACATTCATCCCTGAAAATGATGCCAATGGAGCGTGTTCTGCGTGGAGCTGCCGGGGATCGAACCCGGGAACTCTAGCATCAGAGGCAAGTGCACTAACCACTGAGCTATCACGCTCCTATTTTTAGATCTAGTGGTGATTTTGTTCTGCGGAACGGAACTATTTTAGCAATTTTGGTAGAGAGTCATCCAAGGAACATTCCTGTGAAATTATTTTGAAATCGAACCATTAGCCTAGGAGGAGTTGTCATTTTAAGGTTTTTCTAGTTTTAGCTCTGGTGGCCATTTTGTTCAGCGGAGCGGAACTATTTTAGCAATTTTGGTAGATGGTCACCAAGGAATATTCCTGTGAAATTATTTTAAAATTGGCACTGTGGTTTCGGAGGAGATGTCATATGAAGAAATTGTTGATGGACAGACGGACAGACGCCGGACAAAAATAGATCACAATAGCTCACCTTGAGTACTTCGTGGTCAGGTGAGCTAAAAACTGGGGTTTACAGGAGTAAATCTTATTTTTTTCTTATTTCTGTTCAAAATAGAGATTTAAAGTAAACATGTACGTTATTTCTGCTCTAAAATATAGATTGTGGGTACTCGTTAGATTGTGTATTCACAATCTGCATGTATATTTTGAGCAGAAATAAGAAAAATATCACATTTTTTTATCTTAAACGTTTAGTTTCTTTCGGCGGAAACATTTACAATGTATGTGTATAGGCGTTTTTCCTAATGTGTTCAAGGCACGTTGGGAGAACTCAAATTCACATGACGAGTTCTTACATACAGAAGACCCTCGTTATAACGGGTTTTTTTGTTTTCACTTAAGAATAGCTTCTCGCGTTTCGGCAGTATAGCGTGAAATTGTTGCTTTAATGGTATGAATATTCATGATGTGGCCAGACAGGTGGTCAAGTGGGCAAACTTACTCACAGATTCCGTACCCATCCGTATCCATAGATTCTATTTTTTCCATATTTTTAATCAGGCTACGAGACATTATTCATCTGTGAATGGGAAATGGAAATTTGAAGCCAATACAATGTATCTGAAATGAACCCTTTTTGTACCAAATGGAATCTTCCTCCTTATATATAGCAAGAGTCCATTCCCATATTTAGGGGTGTCAGGTTGCGTTTTCATCAAAATTATTTGGAAAATGGCTGAACTTTTAGCAAACAGTGGAGGCCCTGATCAGACGCCGCGTTCTGTGGCGTCTGATCTGGGCCTGCACTGTTTGCCAAGGTACCCTTTTAGGGGGTTCCGGTACTGAATGGGTTAAGCTCAACTCGTCTCTTTTCTTCATCGGGGCCTTGTTTGTAAGCAGTCTGGTCAAGCTTGTCACCTGAGAGCATACAGGAGTGTGAAACAACGGACTCCCGCTGATAAGGAGAATGAGTACAGCTGGCAGATTTTTTTCCGCAATTTTTTAACAGGAGAAAACTTTTTGGACTTCCTGTTTGCTTTTCTATAAACTCTATCCCTTGGAAAACGGGGTCTGCTCTTTAAGGAAAGAATTTGCTGTTGAGGTGCAAATTCTTTCCTTTAAGAGTTGACCACTATTGACATTGGAGACAAAAATACTTTTGCAGGAATTGTCTCCCCTGAAGGTGTATCAATTCCGCTTAAGACCAGCAAAATTTAAGACCCATTCCGCTTTTATAAGCATATTAAACAGGCTTTAGCTATCATTGCGAAAACACGCTTATATAATTTTGACCCCCTTGAACCCCACTTTTAAATAATAAAACTGGGTTTTAAAGGGGTAAACCTTGTTTTCTTATTTCTGCTCTGAAATATAGATTGTCGGTTCACATTAGAACCGCATCACAATCTAAATTGTGAGCAGAAATAAGAAAATATCACAAATGTTCATCCTACATATTTCGTTTTTTCGGTGGTAAAGTTTACAAAACATTTATATAGGCGTGTTTTTCGTAATGTTCATTCTTTGTGTTTTCTATACCAGTGTCCTATAGTAAGAAGCCATCGTTGGGGCTGCCCAAAAGAGGTCTTAAAGACCAGGGGCCAGTTGTTCAAAACTAACGACGTCGTTAGTAAACGTATCTTTAAAACTTTGATCATTAAATATGGCAAATATGCTAAAATTTTTGCTGAAAAAATGTGAGCAGCTTTTGCGGATGCAAAAGCTGCTCACATTTTTTCAACAAAATTACCAAAATTTTCGATATTGTTCTTGTTAGAACAGTTAACAATTTGACCACTAACGAGCTCGTTAAGCTAACGAAACTTTGAACAAAGGTGGTCTTTATATAGGTATTTTACCGTATAAAACTGGGCCTTCACCATGTCAAATAATGACGAGTCCATCCATAGATGGATTTTTCATCCAAAATCCATCTTTGAATTAACTGATAAGATCAGATCCATATTGCCAAACAGCTGTCATCCCTTTCTCTGTAATGATTCCCCTTTAACTCGTAAGTGCCAATCACAACAATTGTCGTCTGTAGTGTTGTATGCTGGTTACTGTAAAAGTCACTGTTGCTAACAGTGTGGACCAAGATCACACTGCTCCTACAGGAACAGTCTGATTTTGGTCCACACTGTTTACCTGTATGCAAAATGTTTTTAAAACATTACGACAACACGCCTATACAAATACATTGTAAATCTTTCCGCAGAAAAACGTAAAATATAAGATGAAAAATTGTGATATTTGTCCTCAAAATATAGATTATGGGTACACGTTAGAACCACCTCGACCACCTCATCGAGGCGGTTCTAACGAGTACCCAAAATTCACATTTTTGAGCAGACATAAGGCAAATATGGTTAACCCCTGTAAACTCCACTTTTACTTATAAAAGTTGGGTTCGAGGGGGTCAAAAATATATGGGCGGGTTTTCGTGATGAATGCAAGAAGGCGCAGCAAGCGACATAAGCAGACGACATTTTCAGATGCTGCTTTTCGGGCATCTTTAGGGTTAAAAACATGCATGGGAAGTGACTGGCAGTGAAGACCCGGGCCGGAATGCCGCAGCGGTGAGAGGCCTAATGATTAAAAGTCAGCGCTCTAACCCATTAGGCTACGGAGACCCGTAAGTACGCACGAGGGATCTTTTTCAGTCATATTATGTCTTTTCCATATGTCCGTGAAGTTGGCTGCCAGTTGCCAGTTGCCTATTCAATCGGCAACTGGCAAATGGCATCTAACTTCACAGTGTGACTGCCAATTCGCTAATTCTATTGAATTGGCAACTGGCAACTGGCAGCCAGCTGCCAATTCGATTTGAGAGATTTTAAGAGTATAAAAACTGAATAGGCAACTGGCAAACGGCAACCAGTTGCCGATTCGACAATCCTAGTGAATTGGCAACTGTCAACTGGCAGCCAGCTGCCAATTCGATTTGAGACGGTTTAAGAGTATAAGAAATGAATAGGCAACTGGCAAACGGCAGCCAGCTGCCAATTCGCTAATTCTATTGAATTGGCAACTGGCAACCGGCAGCCAGCTGCCAATTCGCTAATTCTATTGAATTGGCAACTGGCAACTGGCAGCCAGCTGCCAATTCGATTTGAGACGATTTTAGAGCATAAGAACTGAATAGGCAACTGTCAACCGGCAGCCAGCTGCCAATTCGCTAATTCTATTGAATTGGCAACTGGCAACTGGCAGCCAGCTGCCAATTCGATTTGAGACAGTTTAAAAGTACAACAACTGAATAGGCAACTGGCAAACTGCAACCAGTTGCCAATTCGACAATCCTAGTGAATTGGCAACTGGCAACTGGAAGCCAGCTGCCAATTCGATTTGAGACGGTTTTAGAGTATAAGAAATGAATAGGCAACTGGCAAACGGCAGCCAGCTGCCAATTCGCTAATTCTATTGAATTGGCAACTGGCAACCGGCAGCCAGCTGCCAATTCGGTTTTAGACGATTTTAGAGCACAAGAACTGAATAGGCAACTGGCAACCGGCAGCCACCTGCCAATTCGCTAATTCTATTGAATTGGCAACTGGCAACTGGCAGTCAGCTGCCAAATCGATTTGAGAAAGTTTAAGAGTTCAACAACTGAATAGGCAACTGGCAAACGGCAACCAGTTGCCAATTCGACAATCCTTGTGAATTGGCAACTGGCAACTGGCAGCCAGCTGCCAGTTCGATTTGAGACGGTTTTAGAGTATACGAACTGAATAGGCAACTGGCAAACGGCAACCAGATGCCAATTCGCTAATTCTATTGAATTGGCAACTGGCAACTGGCGGCCAGCTGCCAATTCGATTTGAAAGGGTTTAAAAGTATAAAAACTGAATAGGCAACTGGCAAACGGCAACCAGTTGCCAATTCGACAATCCTAGTGAATTGGCAACTGGCAACTGGCAGCCAGCTGCCAATTCCATTTGAGAAGGTTTTAGAGTATAAGAAATGAATAGGCAACTGTCAAACCGCAACCACATGCCAATTCGCTAATTCTATTTAATTGGCAACTGGCAACCGGCAGCCAGCAGCCAATTCGCTAAAACAATGGAACTGGCTACTGGCAGCCAGCTGCCAATTCGATTTGAGAGGGTTTAAGAGTATAAAAACTGAATAGGCAACTGGCAAACGGCAACCAGTTGCCAATTCGACAATCATTGTGAATTGGCAACTGGCAACTGGCAGCCAGCTGCCAATTCGATTTGAGACGGTTTTAGAGTATAAGAAATGAATAGGCAACTGGCAAACGGCAACCAGATGCCAATTCGCTAATTCTATTGAATTGGCAACTGGCAACCGGCAGCCAGCTGCCAATTGGCTTATTCTATTGAATTGGCAACTGGCAACTGGCAGCCAGCTGCCAATTCGATTTTAGACGATTTATGAAGCATAAGAACTGAATAGACAACTGGCAGCCGGCAGCCAGATGCCAATTCGCTAATTCTATTGAATTGGCAACTGGCAGCCAGCTGCCAATTCGATTTGAGAGGGTTTAAAAGTATAAAAACTGAAAAGGCAACTGGCAAACGGCAACCAGATGCCAATTCGACAATCCTAGAGAATTGGCAACTGGCAACTGGCAGCCAGCTGCCAATTAGATTTGAGATGGTTTTAGAGTATACGAACTGAATAGGCAACTGGCAACCGGCAACCAGATGCCAATTCGCTAATTCTATTGAATTTGCAACTGGCAACTGGCAGCCAGCTGCCAATTCCATTCGAGAGAGTTTAAGAGTATAAAAACTGAATAGGCAACAGGCAAACGGCAACCAGTTGCCAATTCGACAATCCTAATGCATTGGCAACTGGCAGTCAGCTGCCAATTCGGTTTAAGAGAACATCAACTGAATAGGCAACTGGCAAACGGCAACCAGTTGCCAATTCGACAATCCTTGTGAATTGGCAACTGGCAACTGGCAGCCAGCTGCCAATTCGATTTGAGAGGGTTTTAGAGTATACGAACTGAATAGGCAACTGGCAAACGGCAACCAGATGCCAATTCGCTAATTCTATTGAATTGGCAACTGGCAACTGGCGGCCAGCTGCCAATTCGATTTGAGAGGGTTTAAAAATATAAAAACTGAATAGGCAACTGGCAAACGGCAACCAGATGCCAATTCGACAATCCCAGAGAATTGGCAACTGGCAACTGGCAGCCAGCTGCCAATTCGATTTGAGACGGTTTTAGAGTATACGAACTGAATAGGCAACTGGCAAACGGCAACCAGATGCCAATTCGCAAATTCTATTGAATTGGCAACTGGCAACTGGCAACTGGCAGCCAGCTGCCAATTCGATTTGAAACAGTTTAAGAGTACAACAACTGAATAGGCAACTGGCAAACGGCAACCAGTTGCCAATTCGACAATCCTAGTGAATTGGCAACTGGCAACTGGCAGCCAGCTGCCAATTCGATTTGAGACGGTTTTAGAGTATACGAACTGAATAGGCAACTGGCAAACGGCAACCAGATGCCAATTTGCTAATTCGATTGAATTGGCAACTGGCAACTGGCGGCCAGCTGCCAATTCGATTTGAAAGGGTTTAAAAGTATAAAAACTGAATAGGCAACTGGCAAACGGCAACCAGTTGCCAATTCGACAATCCTAGTGAATTGGCAACTGGCAACTGGCAGCCAGCTGCCAATTCGATTTGAGACGGTTTTAGAGTATAAGAAATGAATAGGCAACTGTCAAACCGCAACCACATGCCAATTCGCTAATTCTATTTAATTGGCAACTGGCAACCGGCAGCCAGCAGCCAATTCGCTAATTCAATGGAACTGGCTACTGGCAGCTAGCTGCCAATTCGATTTGACAGGGTTTAAGAGTATAGAAACTGAATAGGCAACTGGCAAACGGCAACCAGTTGCCAATTCGACAATCCTTGTGAATTGGCAACTGGCAGCCAGCTGCCAATTCGATTTGAGACAGTTTAAGAGTACAACAACTGAAAAGGCAATTTCGCAACGGCAACCAGTTGCCAATTCGACAATCCTAGTGAATTGGCAACTGGCAACTGGCAGCCAGCTGCCAATTCGATTTGAGACGGTTTTAGAGTATACGAACTGAATAGGCAACTGGCAAACGGCAACCAGATGCCAATTCGCTAATTCTATTGAATTGGCAACTGGCAACTGGCAGCCAGCTGCCAATTCGATTTGAGACAGTTTAAGAGTACAACAACTGAATAGGCAACTGGCAAACGGCAACCAGTTGCCAATTCGACAATCCTAGTGAATTGGCAACTGGCAACTGGCAGCCAGCTGCCAATTCGATTTGAGACGGTTTTAGAGTATACGAACTGAATAGGCAACTGGCAAACGGCAACCAGTTGCCAATTCGACAATCCTAGTGAATTGGCACCTAGTGAGTTGCCAATTCACTAGGATTGTCGAATTGGCAACTGGTTGCCGTTTGCCAGTTGCCTATTCAGTTTTCATACTATTAAACCCTCTCAAATCGAATTGGCAGCTGGCTGCCGGTTGCCAGTTGCCAATTCAATAGAATTAGCGAATTAGCATCTAGTTGCCGTTTGCCAGTTGCCTATTCATTTCTTATACTCTAAAACCGTCTCAAATCGAATTGGCAGCTGGCTGCCAGTTACCAGTTGCCAATTCACTAGGATTGTCGAATTGGCAACTGGTTGCCGTTTGCCAGTTGCCTATTCAGTTTTTATACTTTTAAACCCTCTCAAATCGAATTGGCAGCTGGCTGCCAGTTGCCAGTTGCCAATTCAATAGAATTAGCGAATTGGCATCTGGTTGCCGTTTGCCAGTTGCCTATCCAGTTCGTATACTCTAAAACCGTCTCAAATCGAATTGGCAGCTGGCTGCCAGTTGCCAGTTGCCAATTCACTAGGATTGTCGAATTGGCAACTGGTTGCCGTTTGCCAGTTGCCTATTCCGTTGTTGTACTCTTAAACTGTCTCAAATCGAATTGGCAGCTGGCTGCCAGTTGCCAGTTGCCAATCTAATAGAATTAGCGAATTGGCATCTGGTTGCCGTTTGCTAGTTGCCTATTCAGTTCGTATACTCTTAAACCGTCTCACATCGAATTGGCAGCTGGCTGCCAGTTACCAGTTGCCAATTCACTAGGATTGTCGAATTGGCAACTGGTTGCCGTTTGCCAGTTGCCTATTCAGTTTTTATACTTTTAAACCCTCTCAAATCGAATTGGCAGCTGGCTGCCAGTTGCCAGTTGCCAATTCAATAGAATTAGCGAATTGGCATCTGGTTGCCGTTTGCCAGTTGCCTATTCAGTTCGTATACTCTAAAACCGTCTCAAATCGAATTAGCAGCTGGCTGCCAGTTGCCAGTTGCCAATTCACAAGGATTGTCGAATTGGCAACTGGTTGCCGTTTGCCAGTTGCCTATTCAGTTGTTGTACTCTTAAACTGTCTCAAATCGAATTGGCAGCTGGCTGCCAGTTGCCAGTTGCCAATTCAATAGAATTAGCGAATTGGCATCTGGTTGCCGTTTGCCAGTTGCCTATTCAGTTCGTATACTCTGAAACCGTCTCAAATCGAATTGGCAGCTGGCTGCCAGTTGCCAGTTGCCAATTCACTAGGATTGTCGAATTGGCAACTGGTTGCCGTTTGCCAGTTGCCTATTCAATTGTTGTACTCTTAAACTGTCTCAAATCGAATTGGCAGCTGGCTGCCAGTTGCCAGTTGCCAATTCAATAGAATTAGCATCTGGTTGCCGTTTGCCAGTTGCCTATTCAGTTCGTATACTCTAAAACCGTCTCAAATCGAATTGGCAGCTGGCTGCCAGTTGCCAGTTGTCAATTCTCTAGGATTGTCGAATTGGCATCTGGTTGCCGTTTGCCAGTTGCCTATTCAGTTTTTATACTTTTAAACCCTCTCAAATCGAATTGGCAGCTGGCCGCCAGTTGCCAGTTGCCAATTCAATAGAATTAGCGAATTGGCATCTGGTTGCCGTTTGCCAGTTGCCTATCCAGTTCGTATACTCTAAAACCGTCTCAAATCGAATTGGCAGCTGGCTGCCAGTTGCCAGTTGCCAATTCACTAGGATTGTCGAATTGGCAACTGGTTGCCGTTTGCCAGTTGCCTATTCCGTTGTTGTACTCTTAAACTGTCTCAAATCGAATTGGCAGCTGGCTGCCAGTTGCCAGTTGCAAATTCAATAGAATTAGCGAATTGGCATCTGGTTGCCGTTTGCCAGTTGCCTATTCAGTTCGTATACTCTGAAACCGTCTCAAATCGAATTGGCAGCTGGCTGCCAGTTGCCAGTTGCCAATTCACTAGGATTGTCGAATTGGCAACTGGTTGCCGTTTGCCAGTTGCCTATTCAATTGTTGTACTCTTAAACTGTCTCAAATCGAATTGGCAGCTGGCTGCCAGTTGCCAGTTGCCAATTCAATAGAATTAGCATCTGGTTGCCGTTTGCCAGTTGCCTATTCAGTTCGTATACTCTAAAACCGTCTCAAATCGAATTGGCAGCTGGCTGCCAGTTGCCAGTTGTCAATTCTCTAGGATTGTCGAATTGGCATCTGGTTGCCGTTTGCCAGTTGCCTATTCAGTTTTTATACTTTTAAACCCTCTCAAATCGAATTGGCAGCTGGCCGCCAGTTGCCAGTTGCCAATTCAATAGAATTAGCGAATTGGCATCTGGTTGCCTTTTGCCAGTTGCCTATTCAGTTCGTATACTCTAAAACCGTCTCAAATCGAATTGGCAGCTGGCTGCCAGTTGCCAGTTGCCAATTCACTAGGATTGTCGAATTTGCAACTGGCTGCCGTTTGCCAGTTTCCTATTCAGTTGTTGTACTCTTTAACTGTCTCAAATTGAATTGGCAGCTGGCTGCCAGTTGGTAGTTGCCAATTCAATTGAATTAGCGAATTGGCATCTGGTTGCCGTTTGCCAGTTGCCTATTCAGTTCGTATACTCTAAAACCGTCTCAAATCGAATTGGCAGCTGGCTGCCAGTTGCCAGTTGCCAATTCACAAGGATTGTCGAATTGGCAACTGGTTGCCGTTTGCCAGTTGCCTATTCAGTAGTTGAACTCTTAAACTTTCTCAAATCGAATTGGCAGCTGACTGCCAGTTGCCAATTCAATAGAATTAGCGAATTGGCAGCTGGATGCCGGTTGCCAGTTGCCTATTCAGTTCTTGTGCTCTAAAAATTCTAAAATCGAATTGGCAGCTGGCTGCCGGTTGCCAGTTGCCAATTCAATAGAATTAGCGAATTGGCAGCTGGCTGCCGTTTGCCAGTTGCATATTCATTTCTTATACTCTAAAACCGTCTCAAATCGAATTGGCAGCTGGCTGCCAGTTGCCAGTTGCCAATTCACTAGGATTGTCGAATTGTCAACTGGTTGTCGTTTGCCAGTTGCCTATTCAGTTGTTGTACTTTTAAACTGTCTCAAATCGAATTGGCAGCTGGCTGCCAGTTGCCAGTTGCCAATTCAATAGAATTAGCGAATTGGCAGCTGGCTGCCGGTTGCCAGTTGCCTATTCAGTTCTTATGCTCTAAAATCGTCTCAAATCGAATTGGCAGCTGGCTGCCAGTTGCCAGTTGCCAATTCAATAGAATTAGCGAATTGGCATCTGGTTGCCGTTTGCCAGTTGCCTATTCAGTTCGTATACTCTTAAACCGTCTCAAATCGAATTGGCAGCTAGCTGCCAGTTGCCAGTTGCCAATTCACTAGGATTGTCGAATTGGCAACTGGTTGCCGTTTGCCAGTTGCCTATTCAGTTGTTGTACTCTTAAACTGTCTCAAATCAAATTGGCAGCTGGCTGCCAGTTGCCAGTTGCCAATTCAATAGAATTAGCGAATTGGCATCTGGTTGCCGTTTGCCAGGTGCCTATTCAGTTCGTATACTCTTAAACCGTCTCAAATCGAATTGGCCAGTTGCCAATTCACTAGGATTGTCGAATTGGCAACTGGTTGCCGTTTGCCAGTTGCCTATTCAGTTCGTATACTCTTAAACTGTCTCAAATCGAATTGGCAGCTGGCTGCCAGTTGCCAATTCAATAGAATTAGCATCTAGTTGCGGTTTGCCAGTTGCCTATTCAGTTCGTATACTCTAAAACCGTCTCAAATCGAATCGGCAGCTGGCTGCCAGTTGCCAGTTGCCAATTCTCTAGGATTGTCGAATTGGCATCTGGTTGCCGTTTGCCAGTTGCCTATTCAGTTTTTATACTTTTAAACCCTCTCAAATCGAATTGGCAGCTGGCCGCCAGTTGCCAGTTGCCAGTTGCCAATTCAATAGAATTAGCGAATTGGCATCTGGTTGCCGTTTGCCAGTTGCCTATTCAGTTCGTATACTCTTAAACTGTCTCAAATCGAATTGGCAGCTGGCTGCCAGTTGCCAGTTGCCAATTCAATAGAATTAGCGAATTGGCAGCTGGCTGCCGGTTGCCAGTTGCCAATTCAATAGAATTAGCGAATTGGCAGCTGGCGGCCGTTTGCCAGTTGCCTATTCATTTCTTATACTCTAAAACCGTCTCAAATCGAATTGGCAGCTGGTTGCCAGTTGACAGTTGCCAATTCACTAAGATTGTCGAATTGGCATCTGGTTGCCGTTTGCCAGTTGCCTATTCAGTTTTTATACTTTTAAACCCTCTCAAATCGAATTGGCAGCTGGCCGCCAGTTGCCAGTTGCCAATTCAATAGAATTAGCGAATTGGCATCTGGTTGCCGTTTGCCAGTTGCCTATTCAGTTCGTTTACTCTAAAACCGTCTCAAATCGAATTGGCAGCTGGCTGCCAGTTGCCAGTTGCCAATTCACTAGGATTGTCGAATTGGCAACTGGCTGCCGTTTGCCAGTTGCCTATTCAGTTGTTGTACTCTTACACTGTCTCAAATCGAATTGGCAGCTGGCTGCCAGTTGCCAGTTGCCAATTCAATTGAATTAGCGAATTTGCATCTGGTTGCCGTTTGCCAGTTGCCTATTCAGTTCGTATACTCTAAAACCGTCTCAAATCGAATTGGCAGCTGGCTGCCAGTTGCCAGTTGCCAATTCACAAGGATTGTCGAATTGGCAACTGGTTGCCGTTTGGCAGTTGCCTATTCAGTTGTTGTACTCTTAAACTTTCTCAAATCTAATTGGCAGCTGACTGCCAGTTGCCAGTTGCCAATTCAATAGAATTAGCGAATTGGCAGCTGGCTGCCGGTTGCCAGTTGCCTATTCAGTTCTTGTGCTCTTAAATCGTCTAAAATCGAATTGGCAGCTGGCTGCCGGTTGCCAGTTGCCAATTCAATAGAATTAGCGAATTGGCAGCTGACTGCCGTTTGCCAGTTGCATATTCATTTCTTATACTCTAAAACCGTCTCAAATCGAATTGGCAGCTGGCTGCCAGTTGCCAGTTGCCAATTCACTAGGATTGTCGAATTGTCAACTGGTTGCCGTTTGCCAGTTGCCTATTCAGTTGTTGTACTTTTAAACTGTCTCAAATCGAATTGGCATCTGGCTGCCAGTTGCCAGTTGCCAATTCAATAGAATTTGCGAATTGGCAGCTGGCTGCCGGTTGCCAGTTGCCTATTCAGTTCTTATGCTCTAAAATCGTCTCAAATCGAATTGGCAGCTGGCTGCCAGTTGCCAGTTGCCAATTCAATAGAATTAGCGAATTGGCAGCTGGCTGCCGGTTGCCAGTTGCCAATTCAATAGAATTAGCGAATTGGCAGCTGGCGGCCATTTGCCAGTTGCCTATTCATTTCTTATACTCTAAAACCGTCTCAAATCGAATTGGCAGCTGGCTGCCAGTTGACAGTTGCCAATTCAGTAGGATTGTCGAATTGGCAACTGGTTGCCGTTTGCCAGTTGCCTATTCAGTTTTTATACTCTTAAAATCTCTCAAATCGAATTGGCAGCTGGCTGCCAGTTGCCAGTTGCCAATTCAATAGAATTAGCGAATTGGCAGCCACACTGTGAAGTTAGATGCCATTTGCCAGTTGCCGATTGAATAGGCAACTGGCAACTGGCAGCCAACTTCACGGACATCTTTTCCATGGAACAAAATCGACTCAATATATAAAATTAACCGAAGTTAGATTATTATTCAAATTACTTCTGGTCCAAATGATTTGGTATCGATAAGTCAATAAAAGGTAATTATGGGACAGCTGGGCATATTTACTTGTTCCGAAAGAGATGTTTTCGTCGTGCTTGCAAATGAGTTGGCATATTAAGGCAATCCGGCAATCCGACGGGTGTCTTTCCTTTAAGAGTAGACCCCTTTTTCAGAAGATTTCCGTCTATAGGAAAGCAAGCATAGTACATGAATTTCTATAATGGCTCTCCTCTGTAGGAAAATATAACGGGATCAATGCTACATATCTCCCGTCTCCCGTCTGGAGCGATTTTTATCCACCCCTCACATCCATGTAAGATTCCAATTTTCTGGCATACCAGTCAAGGACGTATCAAAAACGTCTAAAATATGAGACTTACAAGGGAGGGATGGCTAGAAAAAAAGGCTCCAAAGGTTTTTTTTTTTTAAATCTTGCTCATTTTATTTTCTACAAAGATCTCTCAGAGATCCGGGCAATCTCTGGGAGGTGTACATATTACATATAAGTATATTTTATATCAGGTTTTTAGCTCTCGCTATCCATCAAAACCAATGGTACTTTGAAGCCCCTATCCTGTTCAACGTATTGGTTAAGCTACAACCATCACCAGCTAATAGCCAAACGGACTACAGTTCATTATAACACGACTTTGGATATAACACGGTTTCCAGGTGGATCCCAAAAATGTATAGATTATATAGAAATAAATGGTCATTTTTCTATATAGTCTATACATTCCTGCTTGGACATAACACGGCTGTTTAACTAACACGGTTTCCACCTTGGACCCCATCAATAGTGTTATAAGGGCCCCGTCAAGCGATTTTGGTACTTATCGCCTATGCGAGCAGCGATGGTTCAGGCGAGCCTGCGCATCCGCGCAGTCTCGCCAGAACCTTCGCTGCTCGCTCATACAAGCAGTGAATCAAGAGGAACCTTCAGACAGAAAGTCATATCCCTGGTCCCTCTGAATGGCTAGGCATGCGCAGTTAAAATTTGTCATGACGGAATGCTCAAAGACACAAATTCGCTTTGCGGGGCTCAATTAAAGAGGTTGTGGTATACTATATTCATTCAGTTCACCAAATGCCTGATCAGATGGCCACTTCAAAAGCCAGCCTATCTTGGTCTGCATTGCCCACAAAGGCTGAGGTGGTCGTGAACAGCAGGACCAAAGGTTACTGTTCGGCGTTAAGGGGCCTGCCGTGTGATGCCGGACTGCAATCCATAGGGATAGATCTAAAACTCATACACATGATAGACTAAGTATTTTTCTTGCATACCTTTTATTTCTGAAATTGTTCTTTAATGACTAAGTCACTTCGCTCTATAGTTTTGACAATACTCTGATGCTTGTGGTGTCATTCCGTTAAGTAACGTCAACCTCAATGGCGGTGTTCAAGACGTCCTTTAAGAACAATCAAAAACTATGCTTTTAGCCTAGCCCGGATAAAAATTCTGTCCTTGGGTAAAATCCAGGACCCAATATCTGGTTTGCAAGAAGTTATGTTATTTAACCAGGTAAAGCATTACATGTGTTTTGTGCATGTACTTGGCATAACGAAAACACGCCTATATATTTTTGACCCCCTTGAATATGTTCTAGAAGGGTTATCCTTTGGAAGCAAGAAATACACCACAGAACTGGAAAATACGGGGTGTACATGTTTTCCGGGCCAGACTAGCTAGTTTCGGCCATTTAGGCCTCATCAGTGACCCTCTAAAATTTTCGAAATTCCGAAATGGAATCAATGATCCCAAAGGACAAGAAAAAATAAACTACACTATGATGTAGGACAGGGATATATAGGCTTTTATATAGTAAAACTGGGGTTTACAGGGGTAAACCGTATTGTTTTCCTATTTATGCTCTAAAATATAGAGTGTGGTCGTTAGAACCGCCTCATCTTCTTATTTCTGCTCTATAATATAGATTGTGGGTACTCAATAGAAACGCATCGATGAGACGGTTCTAACGAGTACCTACAATCTATATTTTGAGCAGAAATAAGAAAAATATCACATGTTTTCATCACAAAATTTTCGATTTTTCGGCGGTAAAATTTACATAGTAAATTTTGTATAGGCGCGTTTTCGTAATGGTTTGTGAAAGACTATACTTCTCTCTCGACGCTTGCATGCCGTAACTTAACCCTGGGTGTGTGTGCTCGTTAGAACCGCCTCGACGAAGCGTTTCTAACGAGTACCAACGGTCTGTGTTAAGGGGCGAAAAAAATAAAACAAACAAACTGACATGTCCCTCTCTCGCGAATAAGCGTGATGCTGAAACGCTGGTTGAATTAAATGAAAAATAAGTAAATAATTAAATTACCTGTACCACAAAGACGATACTCTGTTTGCCGACGGCCAGAAACGGACGAATTTCAAGAAATGCACAACTCAGACATTACTAAACCCTTTTTGTACCAAATGGCATCTTCCTCTTTATATATGGCAGGAGTCCATTTCGAAATTTAGGGGTGTCAGGTTGTGTTTTCTTTAAAATATGTTCGGAAAATATCTTAACTTTTTGCAAATAGTGTAGGCCCAGAACGCGGCGTCTGATCGGGGCCCGCACTGTTTGCTAGGGTACCCGTTTTGGAGTTTCTGGTACTAAATGGGTTAAACGAGCCTTTGACAATCAGATATAGATTTCCAAGATGAATGATGCACTGGGGTCTGATATTTTCTTATATACAGAGATGTTGGCATTTAAAATTTTTTTAAAAAACAAAAAGAACTCGGCTCAAATTTGTTTGGGGGTTCATTAAGCCTTTCTGGAATGTCGGCCGCCATTCGCCAAAAAAGACAAAGACATCGCCTCTAATTAACAATCACAATTATTCCACCTCTTACATGTGTTTTTTAAAAAATATCGTGGTGGATTACCGCCTTTATCAAAGCAAATGACGAAGTAAATAACGTGCACGTGTTTTCAAATTTAACCAGTTATACTGACCGCCAAAACGATCACATCTCTATCTCTCTCTCTCTTTCTCTATCTCTCTCCCTATAATCAGCCCGTCCGTACATCACTCATCCATGGGTGTAATTGGCGTGTCACCATGAACAATTCAGATTCAGATCTGTTCGCCCGTCTGTCCATCTACCAACGCATCGCTACAATCATTCATTCATTCATTCATCAATTCATTCACGCATTGATTCATTCACTTATCAATCTCCGTATATTAAACCGTCCGTTTGTCCGTCCGTCCATCTACCAACGCACAACTCCATTCATTCATTTATTCATTCGTCTGTCCGTTTACTCATCCATCCATCCTGCTTTTCATACATCTTTAGGGTTAAAAGCATGCCTGGGACATGACTGGCAGTGAAGAACAGGGCCGGAACGCCGCAGCGTTGAGAGGCCTAATGATTAAAAGTCAGCGCTCTTACCCATTAGGCCACGGAGGCCCGCTAGAACGCACGAGGGATCTTTTTCAGTCACAGTATGTACTTTCCATGGAAAAGATCGATTCAATATATAAAATTAACCGAAGATAGATTATTTTTTAAATTACTCTATAAGTCAATAAAAGTTAATTATGGGACAGCTGGGCATATTTACATATTCCGATAGAGATGTTTTCGTCGTGCTTGCAAATGAGTTGGCATATTAAGGCAATCCGGCAATCCGACGGGTGTCTACTCTTAAAGGAAAGAATTTGCTCCTAGGAGCAAATTCTTTCCTTTAAGAGTTGACCCCTTTTCAGAAGATTTCCGTTTATAGGGAAGCAAGCATAGAACATGAATTTCTATTATGGCTCTCCTCTGTAGTAAACTATAACGGGATCAATGCTACATATCTGTCTGGAGCGATTTTTATCAAGGGTCGTGCTTGATTCGAGCTCAAGAATCTTCTGAAGTAGAGACTTATAAATCAAGTGGCGCCGAAGACTGTTCGGAAGGGTCTTCCAAATCTACTTTTAAAAAGGTGGGGTGAATGGGAGGATCGCGTGATTCAAGCAGAGAAGTCGCTGAATGCATTGTAGTTTGATAATGTTGAGCAGAATCTCGACGCATTTATTTCAGTCATCAAAAAGATATACATCTGCAATTTACTCGATTTTAAAATAAACCACCAGCTTTTATAATTGTGTTATTCATTATAAACTGTTTCGGCCCGAATTTAGGATCGACTTCGACTCGAACTAAAGTAGGTACTTGGGTAGCTATCAATGACACGCGTACTAGCATTATCAGAGGAACACCTATGGTTGCTGATTAAGCAGACTGCATGACAGCATAACTATAAATATGTCATAGGACTTTCGTTGAAACAAAAGCATCATATATGTATATGGTAAACCTCCGACGGCACTAGGAGCTCAGCTGTATTTTTGGTAACTAGGGTACTACTTTAGTTCCAGCCGAAGTCGCTCTATATGCATTTTAGCTGCGTCATTTTAACATAGCATTCTATTTAACATAATTATATTTTGCTTTAATTTAAAGACAATTATTTATGAAATGCTTTCATTTTCACACACACACACACACACACACACACACACACACACACAGAAAAATGATGAAGACTATTTTGTTGTATTTTTATCCCGGGAGATTCTTTCTTCCCAAAGTCACTTGATTTATCGAGGGCCTTCCGGATATCCGAGAAGACCCATAAGACAGTGAATCAAGTCCGACCCAGGTGTTGTCAATATATGTCAAATTCGCTCAGTCCACCAGAAGATTCGGTAGGGTGCCTTTCGCATGCTTTCTGCAAGCGGACCAAATGGCCATATACGCCACAGCTTTATTCGTGTTACAGTTGAATTCACACAACTGGGTGACTTGGTTTACCTTTTTGTTAATAGAACAGTCCAAAGGCAGGTACAAACGAAAGCTCCGCCTAGTCAATCTTACCTGCGACTACTATACACATGATAGATATTTTCTTGCATACCTTTTATTTCTGACATTGTATTTTAATGATTAAGTACGAAAGCCTGGTAGGGACTTCTTACTTCTTAGTTCTTACTTCTTAGTTCTTAGTTCCTACTTCTTAGTTCCATCGCCCCCGCCCATAGGGGCTTGAAGAAATATATGGGCTGCATGATGCTTCCACGCAGAGCTGAATCCAGCCCGCACACTAGTACTGGTAAACCGCTTGGAGGATCTAAGCCTGTCCAGGAACCGCGGTGCGAGGCGGACCGTCCATGCTAATAAACCCTATTGGTTTTATTGGGCGACAGGGCTTGAGAAGTCATTTCATCTCAATGTCGGGTAAAAGTCCCACAAAATGGAAGCAACGTCTCCAAAATGACCTTTACAGTGTTGACGGGGACGTTAAACCTAAAATCAAACAAACAAACAAACTGCTTAGTTCCTAATTCTTAGTTCTTACTTCTTAGTTCTTACTTCTTAGTTCTTACTTCTTAGTTCCAAGTTCTTATTTCCGAGTTGCAATTTCCGAGATGTTTAATTAGAGATATGAATGGTGATATGCAGGTATATCTGTAAGTATGAATGTCTGTGCGTGTACCTGCGTGCGTTTACGCGTACTAACACATGCATTCATATATGCACAGTGTAGGTGCATGTGTGTGCAACTACGCAGGCGCGTACGCACGCACGCAAGTACACGCGCACGCAAGTAGGTAAACATACATACATACATACATACATACATACATACATACATACATACATACATACATACATTCTTACATACATACATACATACATACATACATACATACGTACGTACGTACGTGCGTGCGTGCGTGCGTGCGTACGGACGTACGTACGAACGCACGCACGCACGCTCGCAAGCACGCACACACAAATAGACAGACAGACAGGCATACATATTGACGGACGGACGCACGCAGCAAGTTGGCAAACATAGTCGGTCAGACAGATAGAGAAACACAGTTAAACGGACGGACTGACAGACAGATACATAGGCAGACACACAGACAGACCTACATACATACGTGCATGTCACCTCATACCCATAATTATACACGCACGCACATAAACAGACAGACAGGCATACTGATTAGCGGACGGACCAATGCAGCAAGTTGGCCAACGCGCACGCACGCACATACACAGACAGACAGAAAAACAGACAGGCAAACTGATTGGCGGACGGACCCATGCAGCAAGTTGGCAAACATACAGACAGACGGACATGTAGACAGACAGACATACATGCATGACACCGTTTATACCTATAATTATACAACTCAGAAATTGCAACTCGGAAATAAGAACTTTGAACTAAGAAGTAAGAAGTAGGAACTAAGAAGTAAGAAGTAGGAAATAAGAAGTAAGAACTAAGAAGTAAGAATTAAGAAGTAGGAACAAAGAAGTAAGAAGTAGGAACTAGGAGGTAAGACGTGCGCATGCATGCATGTACAGTGTAACTACACAGGCGTGTAAGGACAAACATATAGACAGACAGACAGACATACATGCATGTCCGTGTTTATACCTATAATTGTACAACTCAGGTGTTAACTCGGAAATAAGAACAGACAGACAGAGACTTAAACGGACGGACAGACAGACAGACAAAACAATAGACATACATACATGCATGTTACCGTTTATACCTATAATTATACAACTCAGAAATTGCAACTCGGAAATAATAACTCGGAAATAAGAACTTGGAACTAAGAAGTAAGAACTAAGAAGTAAGAAGTTGGAACTAAGAAGTAGGAACTAAGAAATAAGAAGTAGGAACTAAGAACTAAGAACTAAGAAGTAGGAACTAGGAAGTAAGACATGTACATACATGCATGTACAGTGTAAGGGCATGTGTGCAACTACACAGGCGTGTACGCATGCAAAAGTACACGCGCACACAAGTAGACATACATACATACATACATAAACATACATACGTGCATACATACATACGCACGTACGCAAGCACTCACGCACAGTAACACAGACAGGCATATAGATTGACGGACAGACACACGCAGCAAGTTGGCAAAATACAGTCAGAACGACAGACAGACGCACATACAGTTAGAGACTTCTTATTTCTTAGTTCTTAGTTCCTTATGTACATACATACATAAATACATACATACATGCGTGCATGCAAGCATGCATGGATACATACGTACTTACGCACGCACGCAAGCACGTACAAACAGATAGACAGACAGCCAGTCATACATATTGACGGACGGACGCACGCAGCAAGTTTGAAAACAAAGTCAGTCAGACAGACAGAGAAACACAGTTAAACGGACGGACGGACAGACAGATACATAGGCAGACAGACCTACATACATACATGCATGTCGCTTCATACCCATAATTATACACGCATTCACATACACAGACATGTACATGTATGTATGTATGTATGTATGTATGTATGTATGTATGTATGTATGTATGTATGTATGTATGGATGTATGTATGTCTACTTGTATGTATGTATGTATGTATGTATGTATGTATGTATGTATGTATGTATGTATGTATGTATGTATGTATGTATGTATGTATGTATGTATGTATGTTTGATGTATGTATGTATGTATGTATGTATGTATGTATGTATGTATGTATGTATGTATGTATGTATGTATGTATGTATGTCTACTTGTGTGCGCGTATACTTGTGCGCGTGCATGCGTACATGCCTGTATAGTTGATCACATGCACGTACACTGTACATGCATGTATGCACATGTCTTACTTCCTAGTTCCTACTTCTAAGTTCTTACTTCTTAGTTCCTACTTCTTAGTTCCAACTTCTTACTTCTTAGTTCTTACTTCTTAGTTCCAAGTTCTTATTTCCGAGTTCTTATTTTCGAGTTGCAATTTCTGAGTTGTATAATTATAGGTATAAACGGTAACATGCATGTATGTCTGTCTATATATTTGTCTGTCTGTCTGTACGTCCATTTGTCTCTGTCTGTCTATTCTTATTTCCGAGTTAACACCTGAGTTGTACAATTATAGGTATAAACACTGACATGCATATATGTCTGTCTGTCTGTCTATATGTTTGTCCTTACGCCTGTGTAGTTACACTGTACATGCATGCATGCGCACGTCCTACTTCCTAGTTCCTACTTCTTGGTTCCTACTTCTTAGTTCTAACTTCTTAGTTCTTAGTTCTTACTTCTTAGTTCCTACTTCTTACTTCTTAGTTCCTACTTCTTACTTCTTTGTTCCAAGTTCTTATTTCCGAGTTGCAATTTCTGAGTTGTATAATTATAGGTATAAACGGTGACATGCATGTATGTCTGTCTGTCCACATGTCTGTCTGTCTGTATGTTTACCAACTTGCTGCATGGGTCCGTCCGCCAATCTGTATGCCTGTCTGTCTGTCTGTCTGTCTGTTTGTCAGTGTATGTGCGTGCGTGCGCGTTTGCCAACTTGCTGCATTGGTCCGTCCGCTAATCTGTTAGCCTGTCTGTCTTTGTATGTGCGTGCGTGTATATTATGGGTAGGAGGTGACATGCAAGTATGTATGTAGGTATGTCTGTCTGTCTGCCTATGTATCTGTCTGTCCGTCCGTCCGTCCGTTTAACTATGTTACTCTGTCTGTCTGACTGACTATGATTTTTCGTAACTTTCTGCGTGCTTCCGTCCGTCAATATATATGCCTGTCTATGTTACTGTGCGTGAGTGCTTGTGTACGTGCGTATGTATGTATGCATGTATATATGTACATGCATGTATGTATGTATGTCTACTTGTGTGCGCGTGTACTTTCGCGCGTGCTTGCGTACACGCCTGTGTAGTTGCACACATGCACGTACACTGTACATGCATGTATGCACATGTCTTACTTCCTAGTTCCTACTTCTTAGTTCTTACTTCTTAGTTCCTACTTCTTAGTTCTAACTTCTTAGTTCTTAGTTCTTACTTCTTAGTTCCTTCTTCTTACTTCTTAGTTCCTACTTCTTACTTCTTAGTTCCAAGTTCTTATTTCCGAGTTGCAATTTCTGAGTTGTATAATTATAGGTATAAACGGTGACATGCATGTATGTCTGTCTACATGTCTGTCTGTCTGTATGTTTGCCAACTTGCTGCATGGGTCCGTCCGCCAATCTGTATGCCTGTCTGTCTGTCTGTCTGTTTGTCTGTATATGTGCATGCGTGCGCGTTTGCCAACTTGCTGCATTGGTCCGTCCGCTAATCTGTATGCCTGTCTGTCTTTGTATGTGCGTGCGTGTATAATTATGGGTAGGAGGTGACATGCATGTATGTATGTAGGTCTGTCTGTCTGTCTGCCTATGTATCTGTCTGTCCGTCCGTCCGTTTAACTGTGTTTCTCTGACTAACTATGTTTGCTAACTTGCTGCGTATGTCCGTCCGTCAATATGTATGCCTGTCTATATTACTGTGCGTGAGTGCTTGCGTACGTGCGTATGTATGTATGCATGTATGTATGTATATGCATGTATGTATGTATGTCTACTTGTGTGCGCGTGTACTTTCGCGCGTGCATGCGTACACGCCTGTGTAGTTAAACACATGCACGTACACTGTACATGCATGTATGCACATGTCTTACTTCCTAGTTTCTACTTCTTAGTTCCTACTTCTTAGTTCCTACTTCTTACTTCTTAGTTCCTACTTCTTAGTTCCAACTTCTTACTTCTTAGTTCTTACTTCTTAGTTCCAAGTTCTTATTTCCGAGTTCTTATTTCCGAGTTGCAATTTCTTAGTTGTATAATTATAGGTATAAAAGGTAACATGCATGTATGTCTGTCTATACATTTGTCTGTCTGTCTGTCCGTCCGTTTTTTCATTGTCTGTCTGTTCCTATTTCCGAGTTAACACCTGAGTTGTACAATTATAGGTATAAACACTGACATGCATACATGTCTGTTTGTCTGTCTGTCTGTCTGTCTGTCTGTCTATATGTCTGTCCTGACACGCCTGTGTAGTTACACTGTACATGCATGCATGCGCACGTCTTACTTCTTAGTTCCTACTTCTTAGTTCTTACTTCTTAGTTCCTACTTCTTAGTTCTTACTTCTTAGTTCTTCTTACTTCTTAGTTCCTACTTCTTAGTTCCAACTTCTTACTTCTTAGTTCTTACTTCTTGGTTCCAAGTTCTTATTTTCGAGTTGCATTTCTGCGTTGTATAAATATAGGTATACACGGTAACATGCATGTATGTCGGTCTATATATTTGTCTGTCTGTCCGTCCGTCCGTTTAAGTCTCTGTCTGTCTGTTCTTATTTCCGGGTTAACACCTGAGTTGTACAATTATAGGTATAAACACTGACATGCATGTATGTCTGTCTGTCTGTCTGTATGTCTGTCCTTACACGCCTGTGTAGTTACACTGTACATGCATGCATGCGCACGTCTTACTTCCTAGTTCCTACTTCTTAGTTCTTACTTCTTAGTTCTTACTTCTTACTTCTTAGTTCTTACTTCTTAGTGTTTACTTCTTAGTTCCTACTTCTTAGTTCCAAGTTCTTATTTCCGAGTTGCAATTTCTGAGTTGTATAATTTTAGGTATAAACGGTGACATGCATGTATGTCTGTCTGTCTACATGTGCGTCTGTCTGTATGTTTACCAACTTGCTGCAGCCTATCTGTTTGCCTGTCTGTCTTTCTGTCTGTCTGTGAATGTGCGTGCGTGCGCGTTGGCCAACTTGCTGCATTGGTCCGTCCGCTAATCTGTATGCCTGTCTGTCTGTCTGTGTATGTGCGTGCGTGTATAATTATGGGTATGAGGTGACATGCACGTATGTATGTAGGTGTGTCTGTCTGTCTGCCTATGTATCTTCTGTCCGTCCGTCCGTTTAACTGTGTTTCTCTATCTGTCTGACCGACTATGTTTGCCAACTTGCTGCGTGCGTCCGTCCGTCAATATGTATGCCTGTCTGTCTGTGTGTGCGTGCCTGCTTGCGTGCGTGTGTATGTACGTACGTACGCACGCACGCACGCAAGCATGCATGCATGTATGTATGTATGTATGACTGTATGTATGTATGTATGTTTGCCTACTTGCATGCGCGTATACTTGCGTGCGTACGTACGCGCCTGCGTAGTTGCACACACATGCACATACACTGTGCATATATGAATGCATGTAAGTACACACACAGACAATCATACTTACAAATATACCTGCATATCACAATTCATATCTCTAATTAAACATCTCGGAAATTGCAACTCGGAAATAAGAACTTGGAACTAAGACGTAAGAACTAAGAAGTAAGAACTAAGAAATAAGAACTAAGAAGTAGGAACTAAGAAGTAGGAACTAAGTAGTAAGAAGTCTCTATCTGTATGTGCGTCTGTCTGTCGTTCTGACTGTATTTTGCCAACTTGCTGCGTGTGTCCGTCCGTCAATCTATATGCCTGTCTGTGTTACTGTGCGTGAGTGCTTGCGTACGTGCGTAGTATGTATGCATGTATGTATGTATATGTATGTATGTATGTATGTATGTATGTATGTATGTATGTATGTATGTCTACTTGTGTGCGCGTGTACGTTCGCGCGTGCATGCGTGCACGCCTGTGTATGTGCACACATGCCCTTTACACTGTACATGCATGTATGCACATGTCTTACTTCCTAGTTCCTACTTCTTAGTTCTTACTTCTTAGTTCCTACTTCTTACTTCTTAGTTCTTACTTCTTAGTTCCAACTTCTTACTTTTTAGTTCTTACTTCTTAGTTCCTAGTTCTTATTTCCTAGTTGCAATTTCTGAGTTGTATAATTATAGGTATAAACGGTAACATGCATGTATGTCTGTCTATATATTTATCTGTCTGTCTGTCCGTCCGTTTAAGTCTCTGTCTGTTCTTATTTCCGAGTTAACACCTGAGTTGTACAATTATAGGTATAAACACTGACATGCATGTATGTCTGTCTGTCTGTCTATATATCTGTCCTTACACGCTTGTGTAGTTACACTGTACATGCATGCATGCGAACGTCTTACTTCATAGTTCCTACTTCTTAGTTCTTACTTCTTAGTTCCTACTTCTTAGTTCTTACTTCTTAGTTCTTACTTCTTAGTTCCTACTTCATACTTCTTAGTTCCTACTTCTTACTTCTTAGTTCCAAGTTCTTATTTCCGAGTTGCAATTTCTGAGTTGTATAATTATAGGTATAAACGGATGACATGCATGTATGTATGTCTGTCTGTCTACATGTTCGTCTGTCTGTATGTTTGCCAACTTGCTGCATGGGTCCGTCCGCCAATCTGTTTGCCTGTCTGTCTTTCTGTCTGCCTGTGTATGTGCGTGCGTTCGCGTTGGCCAACTTGCTGCATTGGTCCGTCCGCTAATCTGTATGCCTGTCTGTCTGTCTGTGTATGTGCGTGTGTGTATAATTATGGGTATGCGGTGACATGCATGTATGTATGTAGGTCTGTCTGTCTGTCTGCCTATGTATCTTTCTGTCCGTCCGTCCGTCCGTTTAAATGTGTTTCTCTATCCGTCTGACCGACTATGTTTGCCAACTTGCTGCGTCGTCCGTCCGTCAATATGTATGCCTGTCTGTCTATCTGTATGTGCGTGCTTGCGTGCGTGCTAGCGTACGCACGTGCATACGTACGCACGCACACACACACGTACCTACGTTCGTACGAACGTACGTTCGTACGTACGTTCGTACGTATGTACGTATGTATGTATGTATGTATGTATGTATGTATGTATGTATGTATGTATGTATATTTGCCTACTTGCATGCGCGTATACTTGCGTACGTACGCGCCTGCGTAGTTGCACACACATGCACCTTCACTGTGCATATATGAATGCACGCAAGTACACACACAGACAATCATACTTACAGATATACCTGCATATCACCATTCATATCTCTAATTAAACATCTCGGAAATTACAACTCGGAAATAAGAACTTGGAACTAAGAAGTAAGAACTAAGAAGTAAGAACTAAGAAATAAGAACTAAGAAGTAGGAACTAAGAAGTAGGAACTAAGAAATAAGAACTAAGAAATAAGAAGTCTCTAACTGTATGTGCGTCTGTCTGTCGTTTTGACTGTATTTTGCCAACTTGCTGCGTATGTCCGTCTGTCAATCTATATGCCTATCTGTGTTACTGTGCGTGTGTGCTTGCGTACGTGCGTATGTATGTATGCATGTATGTATGTATATGTATGTATGTATGTCTGTATGTCTACTTGTGTGCGCGTGTACTTTCGCGCGTGCATGCGTACACGCCTGTGTAGTTGCACACATGCCCTTACACTGTACATGCATCTATGCACATGTCTTACTTCCTAGTTCCTACTTCTTAGTTCTTACTTCTTAGTTCCTACTTCTTACTTCTTAGTTCCTACTTCTTAGTTCCAACTTCTTTCTTCTTAGTTCTTACTTCTTAGTTCCAAGTTTTTTCCGAGTTGCAATTTCTGAGTTGTATAATTATAGGTATAAACGGTAACATGCATGTATGTCTGTCTATATATTTATCTATCTGTCTGTCCGTCCGTTTAAGTCTCTGTCTGTCTGTTCTTATTTCCGAGTTAACACCTGAGTTGTACAATTATAGGTATAAACACTGACATGCATGTATGTCTGTCTGTCTGTCTATATGTCTGTCCTTACACGCCTGTGTAGTTACACTGTTCATGCATGCATGCGCACGTCTTACTTCCTAGTTCCTACTTCTTAGTTCCTACTTCTTAGTTCCTACTTCTTAGTTCTTACTTCTTAGTTCTTACTTCTTAGTTCCTACTTCTTACTTCTAAGTTCCTACTTCTTACTTCTTAGTTCCAAGTTCTTATTTCCGAGTTGCAATTTCTGAGTTGTATAATTATAGGTATAAACGGTGACATGCATGTATGTCTGTCTACATGTCCGTCTGTCTGTATGTTTGCCAACTTGCTGCATGGGTCCGTCCGCCAATCTGTTTGCCTGTCTGTCTTTCTGTCTGCCTGTTTATGTGCGTGCGTGCGCGTTGGCCAACTTGCTGCATTGGTCCGTCCGCTAATCTGTATGCCTGTCTGTCTGTCTGTGTATGTGCGTGCGTGAATAATTATGGGTATGAGGTGACATGCACGTACGTATGTAGGTCTGTCTGTCTGTCTGCCTATGTATCTGTCTGTCCGTCCGTCCGTCAGTTTAACTGTGTTTCTCTATCTGTCTGACCGACTATGTTTGCCAACTTGCTGCGTCGTCCGTCCGTCAATATGTATGCCTGTCTGTCTATCTGTGTGTGCGTGTTTGCGTGCGTGCGTGCTAGCGTACGTACGTACGTACGTACGTACGCACGCACGCACGCACGCACACACGTACGTACGTACGTATGTATGTATGTATGTATGTATGTATGTATATTTGCCTTCTTGCATGCGCGTATACTTGCGTGCGTACGTACGCGCCTGCGTAGTTGCACACACATGCACCTACACTGTGCATATATGAATGCACGCAAGTACACACACAGACAATCATACTTACAGATATACCTGCATATCACCATTCATATCTCTAATTAAACATCTCGGAAATTACAACTCGGAAATAAGAACTTGGAACTAAGAAGTAATAACTAAGAAGTAAGAATTAAGAAATAAGAACTAAGAAGTAGGAACTAAGAAGTAGGAACTAAGAACTAAGAACTAAGAAATAAGAATGTCTCTAACTGTATGTGCGTCTGTCTGTCGTTCTGACTGTATTTTGCCAACTTGCTGCGTGTGTCCGTCCGTCAATCTATATGCCTGTCTGTGTTACTGTGCGTGAGTGCTTGCGTACGTGCGTATGTACGCCTATGTATCTGTCTGTCCGTCCGTCCGTCCGTTTAAATGTGTTTCTCTATCCGTCTGACCGACTATGTTTGCCAACTTGCTGCGTCGTATGTATGTATGTGAGTGCGTTGGCGTTGGCACACTTGCTGCATTGGTCCGTCCGCTAATCTGTATGCCTGTCTGTCTGTCTGTGTCTGTGCGTGCGTGTATAATTATGGGTATGAGGGGACATGCACGTATGTATGTAGGTCTGTCTGTCTGTCTGCCTATGTATCTGTCTGTCCGTCCGTCCGTTTAACTGTGTTTCTCTATCTGTCTGACCGACTATGTTTGCCAACTTGCTGCGTGCGTCCGTCCGTCAATATGTATGCCTGTCTGTCTGTCTATCTGTGTGTGCTTGCTTGCGTGCGTGCATGTGTGCGTACGTACGTACGTACGCACGCACGCACGCACGCACGTACGTACGCATGTATGTATGTATGTATGTCTACCTACTTGCGTGCGCGTGTACTTGCGTGCGTACGCGCCTGCGTAGTTGCACACACATGCACCTACACTGTGCATATATGAATGCATGTGTTAGTTTGTGTAAACGTACGCAGGTACACGCACAGACATTCATACTTACATATATACTTGCATATCACCATTCATATCTCTAATTAAACATCTCGGAAATTGCAACTCGGAAATAAGAAGTAAGAACTAAGAAGTAAGGACTAAGAAGTAAGAACTAAGAAGTAAGAACTAAGAAGTAAGAACTAAGAATTAGGAACTAAGAAGTAGGAACTAAGAACTAAGAAGTAAGAACTAAGAAGTAAGAAGTCCCAACCAGGCTTTCGTAATTAAGTCACTATGCCCTATAGTTTTGACAATACTCTGATGCTTGTGGCGTCATTCCGTTAAGTAACGTCAACCTCAATGGCGGTGTTCACGGCGTCCTTTAAAAACAATAAAAAACTATGCTTTTAGCCTAGCCCTGATAAAAAATTATGTCCTTGGGTAAAATCCAGGACCCAATATCTGGTTTGCAAGAAGTTATGTTATTTAACCAGGTAAAGCATTACACGTGTTATGTGCATGTACTTGGCATCACGAAAACACACCTATATAATTTTGACCCCCTTGAACCCCACTTTTATGTAGTAAAACTGGAGTTTACAGGGGTAAACCGTATTTTTCTTATTTCTGCTCTAAAATATAGATTGTGGGTTTGAGCAGAAATAAGAAAAATGTTAAATATTTTCATCGCTAAAATTTCGATTTTTCGGCGGTAAAATTTACAAAGTATTTGTATAGGCGTGTTTTCGTAATGTCTTGTGAAAGACTACTTGTCCCTCGACACTTGCATGCCGTAACTCAAACCTGGGTGTGGGTGCTCGTTAGAACCGCCTCCTTTTTTGATTGTTTTGTTTTTTTGTTTTGGTTTTACGGCCCTTTCAAGATTATTTCACTCATATCGAGCCGATCGTTAATCGGATGTAGGCGAAAACCGGAGTACCCGGAGAAAAACCACCTGACCTTCCGTTGCAGAACTTGGCGTCTCACATGTGAGGACCGCCTCGACGAAGCGTTTCTAACTAGTACCAACGGTCTGTGTTTTTTGGCGAAAAAATGAAATAAACAAACTGACATGTACCTCCCCCGCGACCGGCCCCGATAGCTCAGTTGGTAGAGTGTTCGCTCCGGGGAACGGGAGGTCACGGGTTCGATCCCGGGCCGCGACATACCAAAGTCTTTAAAAATGGTACTAGCTGCTCCTCGCTTGGCACTCAGATTTACGGGGTAGAGCTAGGACTGGTCGACCCAGCGTCAGGATAATGTGACTGGGTGTGGTATCATGTAATGTGTCTGGGACATGATACTTCAGTGAGGCAGCACTATAAAAGTGAGCATTGAGCTCCCTGTCGCAACCAGACACCGTCGTGATATGACTGAAAATTTGTTGAAAGCGACGTTAAACCCGAACACACACACACACACACACACACACACACACACACACACACACACACACACACACACACACGCACACACACACACACACACACCTCCCTTGCGAATAAGCGTGATGCTGAATCGCTGGTTGAATTAAATGGAAAAATATGTAAAATAAATAAATTACCTGTACCACAAAGACGATGCTCTGTTTGCCGACGACCAGAAACGGACGAATTTCAAGAAATGCACAACATTACTAAACCCTTTTTGAACCAAATGGAATCTTCCTCCTTATATATGGCAGGAGTCTATTTCGAAATTTAGGGGTGTCAGGTTGTGTTTTCTTTAAATATGTTCGGAAAATATCTAACTTTTTGCAAATAGTGTAGGCCTGATCAGACGCCGCGTTCTGTGGCGTCTGGTCTGGGCCCGCTCTTTTTGCCAGGGTAGCCGCTTTGGGGATTCTGGTACTAAATGGGTTAAAAGAGCATTCGACAATCAGATATAGATTTCCAAGATGAATGATGCACTGGGGTCTGATATTTTCTTATATACAGAGATGTTGGCATTTAAATTTTTTTTAAAAAACAAAAAGAACTCGGCTCAAATTTGTTTGGGGGTTCATTAAGCCTTTCTGGAATGTCGGCCGCCATTCGCCAAAAAAGACAAAGACATCGCCTCTAATTAACAATCACAATTATTCCACCTCTTACATGTGTTTTTTAAAAAATATCGTGGTGGATTACCGCCTTTATCAAAGCAAATGACGAAGTAAATAACGTGCACGTGTTTTCAAATTTAACCAGTTATATTGACCGCCAAAACGACCACATCTCTCCCTCTCTATTTCTCTATATCTCTCTATATATTCAGCCCGTCCGTACATCACTCATCCATTGGGGTATTTGACGTGTCACCATGAACAGTTTAGATCTGTTCGCCCGTCCGTCCATCTACCCACGCATCACTTCATTCATTCATTCATTCATTCATCCATCCATCCACACATCGAATCATTCACTTATCAATCTCCGTATATTAAACCGTCCGTTCGTCTATCTAACAACGCACAACTCCATTCATTCATTAATTCATTCGTCTGTCCGTTTACTCATCCATTCCGTTTGTAACTCCGTTACAAATATAATTGCGGCGAAACGACCCACCCCGAAATCAGGACGAAACGTCCCGGTGAATAGTGTTAATTTGATACATGGGCCCTACCGTCCAAGCCATGTTGTTTTGTTTTAAAATGCGTCAAAATAGTCAAAATCCAGTTTCACACCTTCTTTCTCTGAAAGCAATGCTTCCAAGCTACAGTCATAGTCAAAGTATCTACAATCTGGCTCCACTATTTGTCTCAGCTTTTCTAGATCCTCGTATTCAACAGACCTGTAGGCCTGCAACAACGCCTCTTTTCGCTGTAGTTTAACTTCTGACACATTTTCTATTCCAGATACCACGGTGCTGACTATCTCTTTGAATTTCTCTGGCGTAACAGAGCGAGCAGTAGTTTCAGTTCTAATTGGCAGGTCAGCAGTTTTTGGAATGATGCCACTCATTTGCAAATATCTCCACGTTCTGAAGAGAAAACTCAAAATAGGCAGGTTACACTTCTCACTATATTTCCTCATAGTGGAGAAGCTTATTCTGATATGTTGTTTAGCGTTGTCAATGGCTGTCTCTTGTTCAAAATTTGAAAATTTAACATCTGTTCCAAAACTTTCATTCAATACTTTCAAGAGAAACATTGTATCGTCCTTAAATGTTTCTATTTTCAAGATATAATCAAACTCAATACTGCAGGGGTCGCAATGATCATGTAACATAGTGAAGTGGCTATTAATCTTGTTCTCGTTCTCATGTTCTTGAATTATGTATTTAATGAACTCTGCAAATGTAATATCATGACCACACATCAGTTCTTCTCCTCGGATATTATCTTCCCTTAAAAGCCAGTCTATTTTCTGCCCTGTTATCTTCCAGAACAAATAATTAGGGTGGAACAATTTATCAGCATAGCCGGAGAACAATTTTGTGTAGGGATCCCTCACTGCCATAAATGAAATAAATGACTTATTAAATACTTTGTTTAATTCTTCTTGTTTGTACAATCGTTTCAGACTATCAACAGGGTGTATCGTTGGTGTTCGACGACGAAGGAATGAAAATGGGTTGTTGTAGGTGCCATTACTGCTCACCATTACCATGATTCGATTTAAAAAGGTAGAGCCCACTTTCAGTATTGGACAATACAGAACCCCATTCGTCATTTCAAACAAAGCTTTAGATTGTGGTATGCTTGTGTAGAGAAGTTTGTTCGTCTTCACCGGCATTCTTCCTTCTGATAAACATTCTCTTATCATGTGTTCTTTTCTCTCTTTAAAGATTTCTCGCCGATCCTGCAAAACACATACATAATATACTGACTGGAAATAAAAATTACTAGTACACTCATTTTTAAATTGTCACTGGCAAAACATTTTTAATTAAATTTGAATTCTTATTATATAAATTATCATCAGTGGCATGCCTGCTATTGATTTAAAATCAGATTGATTTAAGATCGAATAAAATATTTAATGATAGCTAAGATTTAACGGGTTAGGCCACAGATTCAAGGCAATGATCAAAAACTTGGTTTTCAAGTTTCCATTTTGTCAAATAATTTGTGTCGCGAATGTGATTCTATTTTTTTACCAATTGTTATTCATCATCTAACGTTGGAAATATTGTTTACAAAATGAAAATTTTCACAGTGGTTGAAATTTTATCGACCTTTAAATATTGGACCAAACGACCGGAAGAGAGCAAAAAGTATGGCATTTCTGATTGCGGTTTTTGTTTGAATCAATATTTAAGACACAACTGAAGATGCTAAAACGGTTGAAGGCACGTTTGGGTCAGTTTTGGGCTTGAAATATTTATTTTGAAAAATTCGCTGAAAAAAGCAGTTTTTGAGATTTCAATAAAATGTTTGTTTCTCGATAATTTTTAGTTGTTTGTTATTTTTTATTCCTTGCTTTTGACTTATTACCTATACGCAAAACAAACGTTGAAGTCAAAATTCGATTACAAAACAGATTTTGTGAAAAATGCATTTTTTTACATTTTCCCAAAATAACTTTTATTTTGAACACCAAATTGTCTTTAAATTTTACAGGGTTCACGTCTATAGGTAGTCAAATCCTTAATCAGTAATTTTAACTGAATTATCCACATGTTATGACAGGCGAAACAATTTAAAGGTGTATAGTTTCAAAAGCCGGTCATTATAATTCATAGCAACAGGCAAGGTTGGTATTTTTTGTGATAAATAATGATAGTCTTTGTCAATTCTCCACAAAAAAACCTATGTTTTGGGTATTCATTAGAACCACCTCAATACCCACAACATACGAGTATGTTTATATGGAGAAATAAGGAAAACTGTCCCTCAATTATCACAAAATCCGCACCTTATTTGTTGCTATGTACAGTGTAGCTGCAGTAATGGAGAGAAAAAAAAGTCGAAAATACAGTCGAACTTCAATGGCTCGAACACCTTTGAAACCTCGGAAATCTGTTCGAGACAGGGGTAGTTCGAGCCACTGAGGCTAACTGCCAGGAGGCATAACGAGATACTTTTAGACATCTTTTCGGTGTTTTATAATGAAAATGTATGCTGTGTGTACTCATTAGAATCGCCTCATCGAGGCGATTCTAATGAGTACACACACCATACATTTGCAAGATAAAAGACGAAAATCTTTAAATTATCCCCCACTATTCCTTATGTCGAGGATTTCCCTAGGGACCATAGAACGGGTTCGACTCAACCATGGTAAACGAGCCATCAGTGTTCGAGCCATCGAAGTTCTACTGTATACGTTAATTCTTATACGGAATGAGAAAAGCGGCACATGTTACATAATACAGGACTACTTTTTTGAGGGTGTCCTCTAACGATAAGCAATGGACCTCACTCGCCAATTTTCCACTAGGGTGCTTGTCAACGAGACTGTTCTCATCACGAAAACATGCCTATATAATTTTGACCCCCTTCAGCCCCACTTTTATATAGTAAAATTGTGGTTTACAGGGGTAAACCTTAGTGTTCTTATTTCTGCTCTGAAACATAGATTGTGGGTACTCGTTATAACCAACTCGATGAGGCGGTTCTAACGAGTCTCCACAATCTATGTTTGGAGCAGATATAAGAAAAATATCGCAATTTTTCATCTTAAAGCCGCGTTTTTTCCGCGGTAAAGTTTACACTGTATTTGTATAGGCGTGTTTTCGTAATGCGACTAGAAGTGGCAGAAACTGTTTAGTGTATGAGCAGGCCTAAGAGCTTCAAGAGAACGTTTGACTTTGACTCTGACACAAGTGAAACATTGCAAAATCTTTTCACACGAAATTGATTGCTCTGTTCACTGGCAGTATGTCATACTAAACCAGAACTGCTTCTGAAATCTACTTAAAACTGGGAGTGGGGGTGGGAGAGACTAAGGAGGAGAGAAACTAATCAGACCAGAATCATCATTGGTCACATTCTTAGGTCCCAAGTTTGAAGTGCATGATCCAACAAAAATATATGTTTTCCACTCTTGTCAGATTCGAACCCGGAGTTCAAGCTTGAGCCAGATAACATTCATTTTGGCATGTATTCTACAACAGAGTTAGAGTCATTTTATAAGATGCTAAGTAAGGACAGTTTATCATCTTGGGTATTTAAATCGCGCGTGTGTGCTTGCGTGCTTGTGTTGGTGATTATTATACCTCACTCACTGCACCCGGTGTTAGTTGTCATGTGATGATTGCAGAACGGTTCTCTTCACTTCATATAATACAGCATATTTACTTTTTGGGAAGTATCAAACATATTTCATCGAATGTGTTGAAACCATCCGAATATTCACGTTTTTTTTTTTTTGTTTTTTTTTTTTTTCGAAAAATTAAAAAAGAATCTTTTTATTCTGTACGTGACTTTAGTTTTAACAAACCAAAATGTTGTGCGGGCTGCTACTCTGAAAATATCAAAGCCATTTTAATTTACACAATGTAAAAATGGCATATGTTTCGAAAAATGTTAAAATTTAAATTTTATTTTTATTTGTTTCAGATATGCATTAATTTTACTGCTGAGTCTAACTGTTGGTTTTCTTTTGCTCCAGCATTTCAGTGGTTTCTTGCTGTCGAGTCCTCACCGTTGTTTCATCTCTGTGGTTGTTTGATTTTTGTGTTCACGAAGATGTTGCACTGATATGTTAGGAGGCCTTCATGTGGACTGAACAAATTATTTGTCTAAATCGCGACGGAAGTAAGGGCGATGATTGTGGCCACGTAAAATCGATTTAAACCCCAAGTGGAATTCGTTTCCGCTGACCGTTCCAAGGCGGGTTTTCTGTCACGGTTTATTTTTGTTATAGTTTGTCTTTAGGTGTTTGTGTCGCTTTGGATAGCCTATTGGCCATTTTGTGGGAAAGTAATTTCCGCTATTGGTGTTTCCATTAGGGTCTGTTCTTTCATGTTTGTGTTTCTTTCCCTTTGGTGTCTCTGATGGGAGCTTTGGGTTAATTGTATCAATTCCTGATCATTGCCTCCACTTCTATATTAGTATAAAATGAATATTAGTTCCTTTGGGATCATTAAGCCTGTTGTAGTATCTTTAAAAGTCATACGAATAAATTGCAACCTTTATCGCCGAAAAAATGAAAATTTTATGATGAAAAATTGTGATATTTTCTCTTATTTCTGCTCAAAATATAGATTGTGGGTACTCGTTAGAACCGCCTCGATGAGGCGGTTCTAACGAGTACCCACAATCTATACTTTAGAGCAGAAATAAGAAAAATAAGGTTTACCCCTGTAAACCCCAGTTTTACTATGTAAAAGTGGGGTTCAAGGGGGTCAAAATTATATAGGTGTGTTTTCGTGATGCGAGTTCTGTGCATGTATACGCTATGGAGCGTAAGTTCTGTTGCAAACTTCACTATTGCTTTTGTAGAGTCTCTCAAACAAACCTAGACTGTCATTTTATATCTGTGATGTACAGTCGAACTTTAATGGCTCGAACACCTTTGGGACAATGACAATCTGTTCGAGACAGGGGTAGTTCGAGCCACTGAGGGCTGATGCAAGGAGGCATAACGACATACTTTAGGACATTTTTCCTGTGTTCTATAATGAAAAATGTATGCTGTGTGTGCTCATTAGAATCGCCTCATCGAGGCGATTCTAATGAGTACAGACAGCATACATTTGCAAGATAAAAGACTTAAATATCCTAATTTTACTCTCCCTATTTCTTACGTACAGAAATTCCCTAGGGACTCAAGAACGGGTTCGACTCAGCCATGGTAAACGAGCCATCGGTGTTCGAGCCATCGAAGTTCTACTGTATTAATTATAGGCAAGCTTCTAGTCTCATAGTAAAAACCTGATCATTTTGGTACTTTTTATTGCATTTAAATGTATCACCTTGTTAGTAAATGCAAAATAGAAGTGAGGGCAATGGTCAGGAATCGATACAATGCAAGTCTATTTGGTAGTGTCTTCAAGCTTAGCATTAAAATTGAGCCAGAGACTAGACTTGCTAAACTTTTATACACTTCATTTCAATGCTAAGATAATTTTAATTCCATATTATTCATTTTAACGCCTAGTGGCCAGGCTATATATGTTAATCATTAACCCATTTTGTATCGAATTGAATTATCTATTATAGCTTTATTAGTAATATACCTTTTTAGTCTCGGGTTCGTCACTTACTCCTCGAAAATCTGAAAAATAAAAAAGAACTAAGTTCAGGTATTTTTATTTTGTTCGTTTGCCCTTGGCTTTAAACTAACACATGGTATACGCACGTGTACTAGTCAATCTAAATATCAATTGGAAATTTTGCAGGTCCGGTTCGCAGTATCCGTGCGATGAACTCAAGTCCAAGCACCACGTAAGGGGAGTAGGTACACCTTCAGGGGAAGCAACTCCTGCAAAAGTAGTTTTGTCTCCCATGTCAATAGGGGTCAACTCTTAAAGGAAAGAATTTGCTCCGGAGGAGCGAATTCTTTCCTTCAAGAGTAGACCCATTTTTCAGCGGGCCAGGGCTTATTGAAAAATGAACAGGAAGTCCCGAAAGTTGTCTCCCTTTGAAAAATGGCGGAAAAATCTACCAGGTGTTCCCATTCCCCTTAAGTTAGGTTTATAAGGGATTTTGTTACTTTTACCTTCTTCAATTCCAATTAATCCTTATCCCGCTGCATAAATTAATTAAGCCACTCCCATTACAGATTATTAGCCAAGCAGATTACTTGATATAATATATTTGTTCAATTCACAATATGCATTACAAACAGTGTAGATTCTGATCAGATGGCAACTAAGATCTGTGCTTGTTGGGACACGCACCATGCACAAAAGCATAGTATTCATACCCTAGTATAGTAAAAACACAACAATACTTTTAGGGTTTTGACTGGAGATTTGAACGTAATAAAGTTTTGTCAAAAACAATGTTTTGGGATTTTACAACACTTTCAACAGACTATTTTTTTTTTATTTTCCTAAATAAAAATTTCATGTGAGAAATTACTGAAAAGTTTCATGAAAATGCATTGAAAACTGCAATAAGAGTTGCAGGGCCAAGGCTACATTTGGAAAAAATAACAAAGGGAGGCAACTTTAGTAAAACTCAGTACAGCATGACCTAAATCAAATGTCATCCGATCTTCAGGTCATGCGAACAATTAATTAAGTTCTTGAACGTTTCATAAAAGATACCTTGAAAAATGATGGAGGAGTTGTGGAGACAAAATTTTTTTTTGTTGACAGAATGGTTAAAACTGATAAAGGGCCAAAAGTAATCAGTTGAGCATGACTTCGATAAAATATCATTACGAAAATCCGCCTATACAAATACATTGTAAATTTTATCACCGAAAAATGAAAATTTTCAGATGAAAAATTTCGATATTTTTATTATTTCTGCTCAAAATATAGATTGTGGATAGTCGTTAGAACCGACTCGACGAGTCGCAAACTCCAGTTTTACTATATAAAAGTGGGGTTTAAGGGGTCAAATTTATATGATGATGACCATCTTCAGGTCATGGAAACAATAACTGGAAAGTTTCAACAATACCCCTTGAGAAATGTAGGACGAGAACTTGTTGATAAAATGGCTAAAACTGGCCACAGCTCTGGTAAAAGGCCGTCAGGCGTGACCTCGGTATAATTTGATCAATAACTCGACGGTTTCACAAAAACCACTGAAAGCTGCAAGAGGAGTTCCAGAGACAAGACTGACTGTTGAAAATTGCCAAAAGTGGTAAAAATCAGTCGAGTATGACCGCGATACAATATGGTCATCTTCCGGTCATGGGAACAATAACTGGAAAGTTTCATCAAAATCCCTTAGAAAATATAGGAGGAGTTGCGAAGACAAGATTGTGTCTACGGACGGACGGAAGTAAGGATGGACGGACGAACCCATTACTATAGTCCCCTTCGACTTACGTCGGGGACAATACATCACGTATACACACCTGTTTATTTCTGACCCCCTTGAACCCCACTTTTATATAGTAAAACTGGGGTTTACAGGGGTAAGCCTTATTTTTCTTATTTCTACTCTAAAATATAGATTGTGTGTACTCGTTAGAACCGCCTCGATGAGGTGGTTCTAACGTGTATACTCAATTCATATTTTGAGCAGAAATAAGAAAAATATCACATTTTGTTTTCGGAAAATTTTCATTTGTTTGGTGGTAAAATTTACAATGTATAAGTATAGACGTGTTTTCGTAATGAATGCCAATCAGAAGTTCCAAAATAACCAGTCTTGGACCATTTATGACTAGCATCCCGTATGCAAAAAGTGTTGACTATGATTTTGTAGGGTATCTCGTACTATACACAGTTTGCTTCAACAACTTTAAAACATAAATGACAAAAAAAAAAAAAAAACTAAAATGATAAATAAACTTGTCCAATATATACTAGGTCTGTAATCCAATGTTATCCCTATGTAAGTGCTGTTCCAATGTTCGAATACTGTTTCAATATTTTACAGTTTCAAAGAAAGAAAGAAATAAAGAAAGAAAGAAAGAAAGAAAGAAGGAAAGAAAGAAAACCAACTACATATATTAATCTTATTTTCAGAGCAGAAATGTATAATATTTACACACAAAGGGGATCTGTAATAAACAATTAAACCGATATGAATCAACAAAAGCTACACTTTCATCCCAGCAGGCACATGACGTAATTGTGACGTCACATCAACGTCGGTACAACGTCTTGACGTTTATGTGACGTCAAATCTACGTCGAATTTTATTCTGATTTAGTCTGTTTAGGTTTAAGGGGGTCAAAATTATACAGGCGTGTTTCCGCGATGCAGAGCAACCCTAGATGAGAGGCCAAATGTTCTGCGGCGTCTCATAGGTTTACACTCATCAAAAATTGGCTCAAACCTTTTAAAGTATTTGGGGGTCACTAATGAAGCCTAATTGGCCGAAACTAGCTAGTCTGGCCAAGAAAACATGTACACTCCATATTTTCCAGTTCTGTGGTGTATTCCTTGCTTCCAAAGGATAACCCTTTCTAGAACATATTTAACGTCACTACGGCTAGTGTCTGGGAATGTGTGGCGGCCGTAAAAAGTCTCCCTGCCCTGCATCATAGTGTAGTTTATATGTTTTGTCCTTTGGGATCATTGATTCCATTGTGGAATCTTAAAGTAATTGAGGGTCACTGATGAGGCCTTATTGGCCGAAACTAGCTAGTCTGGCCCAGAAAACATGTACACGCCATATTTTCCAGTTCTGTGGTGTAATCCTTGCTTCCAAAGGATAACCCTTTCTAGAACATATTAGATCCTCTAAGCGGTTTACCAGTACTTGTGTGCGGTCGGTTTCAGCCCTGCGTGGAAGCAACATGCAGCCCATTTCGTCAAGCCCCAATGGGCGGGGCCGATTTTATATAGTAAAACTGGGATTTATTGGGGTGTACATTTTCGTTATTTCTGCTTAAAACGTAGATTGGGTACTCGTTAGAACCGCCTCGACGAGGCGGTTCTAACGAGTACGCACCATCTATGTTTTGAGCAGAAATATGAAAAATATCAGATTTTTTTTTAATCTGAACATATTCATTTTTTGATTGTAAAATTTTCAATATATTTGAATTGGCGTGTTTAAACAATGAATACATCTACTGTAAATACGGTATTCAGCGCATACGTCCATTCGGGGTAACGAGTTCCTTTGATAAAGAGCCTAATTAATCGTGCGATTTAACAGATGTCCATTGTTGAAATGTCCCATATAGATTCACACAATGCAAGCAAACTTATTATTTATTCAGCATAAATGTCACATTTAGGTTGCTTTTGTTGGCAGCAGGTCCTAATGACAAAAAAAAAAAAAAAAAAAAAAAAATAGGCCTAAAACATAGCTGTGTTTCCGCTAACCCGACAAACCCTGATTTTTTGTGCCGACCCTGCAATTTTTATGGCCATCCAGAAAAAAAAAGATTCTTATACCTACCGACCTTAATATTTTCCAGCACTTTTGATAAAATATCATAAAGCTGTCATAAAAGCAAAACAAATACTTAAAATCCTGTTGTTTTTTTTTGTTTTTTTTTTTGTTTGTTTTTTGCTGCTCTAAACCTCACTATTTAAATGTTTTCTGAAAATATGGCTGGAATTAAGCCCTTTTAAAGATTGTTGCTCTTTTCCCATCAAATAAAAAGTTGACAAAAAATAAAAGGTTTAATCGACCTACCGACCTTATTTTTTTTTCGGCCTGTTAGCGGAAACATAGCTATTGTTTAGGCCTTATATACATGTACTTAGGATGGTTTGGTGGCATCACGAAAGCACGCCTATATAATCCTGACCCCCTTGAACCCCAGTTTTATATAGTAAAACTCATCGAGGCGGTTCTAACGGGTACCCACAATCTATATTTTGAGCAGAAATAAGAAAAATATCATAATTTTTTCATCTTAAAAATTTCGATTTCCTGCGTTAAAATTTACAATGTATTTGAATAGGCGTGTTTTCGTAATGAAGCGAAGGTGTCGTATATCTTGCGGCATTGGGGTATCCAAATGATATTGGCTTACAGCTGGGCAAGGCCTGCTGTCCTTGTTGCAGGTAGGATCGTTATAATGGTTTCTCAGAATCAGAATTATGTTCATAAACTTTCATTTTTTATTTTCCTTTTTCGCCTTTATCACTTTCACCTCCTCTGCTATCTCTTCTGACTAATTTCTCCATTCCTCTGGGAGACGACACAAAACAACCTACAAGGGTTCACGTGTCATTAAACCCCAGCAAAATCATGTGGGTTCATGTACCAGCCAAAGGTTCTAATCGCCATCGTGCAAATTACTTTTTAGCAGTTAACTGAGACATTGGTTGACTAAATTCATTACATTACGATGAAAACAAGTCCCGCCCATTGGGGCTTGAAGAAATAGATTGGGCTGCATGGTGTTTTCAAGCAGAGATGAGAGTGCTGGTAAAATAAGTCTGTCCAGGGAAAGTGGTGCTTGTTTGGCCGTCCATGTTTATAAACCATATTGGATTAGTTTAACCCATTCAGTACCAGAAACCCCTAAGGGGGTACCTTGGCAAACAGTGTAGGCCCAGATCAGACGCCGCAGAATGCGGCGTCTGATCAGGGCCTACACTGTTTGCAAAAACGTTAAGCCATTTTCCAAATTAAATTTGAAGAAAACACAATCTGACATCCCTTAATTTTGGAATAAACTCCTGATATATATAAGGAGGAAGATTCCATTTGGTACAAAAATACCAAAATTTTAAATATTTAACTTGCTAGAACAGTTAACAATATGACCGCTAACGAGCTCGTTAAGCTAACGATACTTTGAAAAACTGGCCACTGGTATATATATAAGGAGGAAGATTCAATTTGGTACAAAAAGGGTTAAACATGTTTTATAGGGTGGCTAAGTTTCGGCAAGGCCTGCTAATCATTGCAGCAGGTAAGGGTATATAGAGGGAGAATATTGTTATTTCTTCAGTTTCTACATCTCTGTTCATTTTCCTCTTTTTCCCTTGTCATTCGCCATCTCCTCTACTCCTCTTATCTACCTCTTTCCTTTCTTTCCATTACGAAAACACGCCTATACAAATACATTGTAACCTTTATCGCCGAAAAAATGTAAATTTTAAGATGAAAAATTGTGATATTCTTCTTATTTCTGCTAAAAACATAGATTGTGGGCACTCGTTAGAACCGCCTCTTCGAGGAGGTGCTAACGAGTACCCACAATCTATGTTTTAGAGCAGAAATAAGAAAAAAATCTTTACCCCTGGAAACCCCAGTTTTACTATGTAAAAGTGGGGTTCAAGGGGGTCAAAAGTATATAGGCGTGTTTTCGTGATGCTCTGGGAGACCACACAAACTGACCCACAAGGGTTGACGTGTCGTTTAACCCAAATCAATCAATCAATCAATCAATCAATCAATCAATCAATTTATCTCAAACACATAAACATTTTAAAGGAAGTCATGACGAATAAATGATTAGACTTATTTGGTTCTTCTCCTGTGACGTAACGGACGCCGACTACTACTACTACTACTACTAATAATAATAATAAGAAGAAGAAGAAGTTTCATGACTTAAATGGTGTCCCACGACCTGTCTTGGGGCAGATATAAGAATAATAATGTATACCACTGTAAACCCAACTTTTCTCAAAATAAAGTGGGGTTTACAGGGGTATTCATTTCATGGACTTGTTAACATGATCGACTAGGTTTCTGATGTTGTTTGGAGTGGTCCATTTCCTACTATAAGGGTGCCAGATTTCTTTTGTTAGATGTAGGTTTTGCAAAAAAAAATTCTTTCAGCAAACAGTATAGACCCAAATCAAACGTCCGTTTTGCGGCGACTGATCTGGGTCTGCATTGTTTGCCAATGTCCCATTGCAAAGTGCCTCTAGGCTTATATGGGGTAACAAGATGCCAACTAGATCTAGACTTGATTGTGATTATGAGCAGGATTGTTAGGAGGTTAACGACCCAGTCAACACTATTAACTGCGCACATGGCATCTTGCGTGTCTTAGGGAGAAATCTTTAAACCAAAAGCTTTGGTGGTCATTTATGGATATCCATAAATCGAATTATGGATATCCATAAATCAATATGAATTATGGATCCCCCATAAGGTTTCAGCTGTTTTTCTCAACATTTATTACACCAAGTGTCCTCCAGTAAAGGACCACCTTTGGGACTGTCCTAAGACCACTTTTGAACAGTCCCAAAGGTGATCGTAATATAGGAATTTTACTGCCCCAGAGAAACTTCAATGGCTCGAACATTTTTGGAACCCTAGAAGTTGTTCGAGATAGGGGAAGTTCGAACGATTGAGTCAAACATAGCGTCAGGTATGGGACATAATTGGAATGAGTTAGCTATTACAATAACATACCCGTATGAAATACTGAATTCTTTCATATCTCAAGAAATGGATACTTTCCCGACAAAAATGTGTAATTCTTTTCTTATTTTTACTCCAAACTTACGTTGTCGGAAACACTGCGCGCGACGACGTCATTTTATAGGTTAACCCTTTCTGTACCAAATGGACTCTTCCTCCTTATATTTAGTAGGAGTTCATTTCAAGATTTAGGGGTGTTAGGTTGTGTTTCTTCAAAATTTAGTTGGTAAATGGCTGAACTTTTTGTAAACAGTGTAGGCCCTGATCGATCTGGGCCTGCACTGTTTGCCAAATACCCGTTTTGGGGTTCTGGTAATAAATGGGTTAAATCTTCTACTATCGTGTATGTATTTGAAAACAACATCAAATAATAATTTATTTTCTTCGGCATTTAGGTCTTGTGATCCTTTTAACAGACCCTGACATTAATTCAATAACTGAATTATAGTTAAGTCCTGGGACTATTAATTCTGAAATACTTTGGAGCATGGTCTGTCTTTGGTGAAGATACCTTGGACATGAGAGGAAGAAATGTTCGAACAGTATTAAGGTAAAAACTCAATTATGCAATGTGCAATTACAATGTGAATTGTTGAACCCGCACTTTGCATTATGAACCTTTCCATATCTTACTACTTTATTCGAATATGCAACATGCACATTCTAATTTGAGACCTTTGTATTTAAATATGGCATTTGGACGTCCTATTTTGCAATATTCAGTTTCGATTCTGCTGTTGTTAGACGGGGTACCAGTCATTGAGGTGACGGTAACGTTCGGTAATGTCCGTGGATTTGCCGTATTTTTTCCGATGACAAGCGTCCGTTTGAGAAGATCGCATTCGCTAATTCAAGCCGGCAGCGATAAATTTTATCCAGCTATATAATAATTCGGATATTTACAATAATGTGTACGTTTGCATCTTTAAAATAAATTTTACAGCGCGGTTCCTTATTTATATATTTATGAGAAACAGGATTTTTATTTAAAAGTTAATACTTGTCTGACGAAGGGGAAAATACTCTATCGTTGAATATTTACTAAAATAAATTACCATGAGGGATTAGTTTGTGCCGAATCCATGGATTTGAAATGAGCAATTATTGTTAAAATTGATTAATTCATACAATTTTCATAAATCTGATCCTTCTGATGTGTTACTTATAAAGATATTAATTACTAATTGCAACCTCACTCAAAACTCAAATGTTTGGATATTATAGAAGTATGTATACGTCCGCTCAACAAGTAACCACGCGATCGTCTTGCTGTGCCACTATGGAGCAAGTCCGTGGGACCATGGAGACGTAACCACGCGATGGTCTCCTTATTTGCGGGCATGGATTCGTTCCCTGGGACCTTACCAGCTGACCATACGGGGAAACTGGAAAACAACAACTTTGTCTCAATTGTTACGCTTATGTGAACATTACTTACTCTATCTATCTATCTTCTGATACTGCGTCGGTCACATTTGACCATTACCGCAGGTGTATATTAAATACAGTCCAGGTTTTGCAGGATGAAATCCTACACAGTAATCATGTAATTACGGTAGGGATCTTTAACCTGCACAGGGGATGGTTCTCCCTGCACAGGGGGCCTCCAGTTAACGTCCCGATCCGAAGGACGGTGCACTGTATGACATTCATCCCTGCAAATGATGCCAATGGAGCGTGTTCGGACACCGGAATTTTATCGCCGCTGCCGGGGATCGAACCCGGGACCTCTAGCATCAGAGGCAAGTGCACTAACCACTGAGCTATCACGCTCCTTGAGCTATCACGCTCCTATCACTACTCATTCTCAGCCCCGACCCACAACCATAGAAACGTACCTGCTGCACAATGACAGCTGTCGTATTCATATGTCCGTCTGTCTTCAAAAGTTAGACTGGGACATGATAGCTTTCATCCAACAGAAGCACAACGCGAAAATATTAGCTGGTCGTCTGTCAGTTCGTCCTTCCGTCTGTCTTCAGCCAGCAAAACCTTGCTGAGCTAGTGTCGCGACTGTCTTAACCAGCCTACTACATATTTCTTCAAGTTCTACATGTAACGATTTGGCAAATGGAGTTGCTGAATCCAAACTATTTTGTACTTACATGTATTTCCATGTATTAGGTTTACGCCAAAGTTTTTTTTTCTTCTTGTTTTATTACAGTTAGACCGCGTACAGCGTACCCAGGTTTACCTGGCGGAACTTAACGACATTATTTATTTATTTATTTATTTACTTATTATTAAAGTGTACAGAATCTAGAAAAAAAAATGTTTTTGATGCATATCATTAGATTTGTACATTTTACCGCCGAAAAATACAACAACAAAAATTGCGAGATGAAAAGTCGTGATGATATTTTTCTGACTTGCTTAAAATATACATTTTGGGTACACGTTAGAAGCGCCTCTTCGATGCGGTTCTAACGAGTACCCACAATCTATATTTTGGAGCAGAAATGAGAAAAATAATGTTTACTCCTGTAAATCCCAGTTTTACTCTATAAAAGTGGGGATCAGGTGTGTGAGTGTGTGTGTGTGTGGGGGGGGGGGGTCAGAATGATAAAGGTGTGTTTAATGGTGGGATGCGCTTGGTATGTGAGTGCGTTTTTAGTTTTACGTCTCACCAACAGCTAAGGTCATACGGAGATGGGACCTGGGTTTAAAGACTCATCCGAAATTCTGGAGAAGCCCGGGGTCGATCCTGCGATCCCTGGTTAATGAGGCGAGTGGCATAACCACAACACCACAGATGCTTCCAGCGCTTGATATGTTACATTGTAGCAGGTGCGGGTTTTCCACCTGCACTCCGGTATGAAAGAATTTGCTTCGCGTTGTGTTTTGTCAAAAAAGTGGAAACCTTTTGAAGCCAAAAATCTAGTATAAAAAGTCAGATAGTTTTCTATTTTCTTATGAATTAATGAATGCATTTAACACAAACAGTTACGAACATCTATATAAACATGTGACAAAATAAACAGGGAATCAGACCCCCGGCCATCGGGGCTTGAAGAAGTAGATGGGCTGCATGAACTGAAACCGAGCCGCACACCAGTACTGGTAAACCGCTTAGAGGATCTAAGTCTACCGTGCCAAAGCGGTGCTTACAAACCCTATTGGTTTCATTGGGCGACAGGGCTTTGATATGTCATTTCATCTCAGTGTCGGGTAAAAGTCCCACAAAAGTGGAAGCAACGTCGCCATAATGACTTATATTGTGTTGACGGTGACGTTAAAACATCAAATCAAACAACAGAACCAAAATGCCTAGTTTTAGAAATTCCGTTGGATATGCCCTAAATCAGAAATAAATGTTAGAGGGAACGGGTAGTCGTAGTTCATCTGAAAGCATTTTCACGAAAGAGAGTTGTAACTATGTTCGCTTTCAGGTGATCATAAAGGAGCAGTCTCACAAAGGTCTACACGATTTGGACAGGAGCCTTTCGGTGCCATACAAAGTTATTATAAGTATTTACAATAAATTTATATTTTAGAGGTGCAATGGCCTGAACATATTTGCGATATATTTAGATAAAACTTGGACACAAAACAAACACAGCAAAGCTGATTCCTGGTCTGACATATAAAATAAAACTTATGTGTAAATGATTTTATCGGGAAGGGTCTAGTGTCCCCAAATCGTCCGTTTTATGCCAAAAATATAGTTCTCTCGTTTCTTTCACTCCTCCTTGTCACCAATACGCTTGCAGATTTTTTTGGGGTATCTGCCGAATATAGGCGAACGTTTACGGGAACGGTACGAAAGAACGATCACAGCGCCACTGAACGAGAATAATGGGAACTAGAAGAAGAAGAAGCGGAATTTCAAGTTGCAAAATAGGACGAGAAACAGAAAGAAAAGTACACAAATTCCAAAAACAGACAACAAAAATGAATATCATAATGCAGTGTTGCACAATTGTAACTGAATATAGCATAACAGAATATCAAAATTGCATATTGCAATCTCAATGTTGCATAATTGAGTTTTTACCTAAATCCTGTTCCATAGGTTTCTGCACCATTTGTACATTCAGTAAATTCACAGCTGGGGGAGTCGATCAAATTATGATTAAAGAGGGTGTTAACTAAGATGACTTAATTCGTGTCTGATCCTACAGTGATTTACTTTCGGCCAGCCGTGTACGTATACGCAAAATGTTGATTACGAGTTTGTAAGTCACATATACTCGTATTTCCTTTAATTTTGATTTAAAACTATACTCATCTGTTGCTTTCGTTTCATTCGAATGGCTGTTCCACTCGCGAATTGTCTTGGGAAAGTAAGACTTTGAAAATATCTCTTTCCTCACAAATGACACGAGGAAAGACATTACGCAAACACGCTTATACAAATACATTGCCACTTTTATCGCCGAAAAAAAAATGAAAATTTTGTGATGAAAGATTGTGATATTTTTTCTTATTTCTGCTCAAAATATAGATCGTGGGCACTCGTTACAACCGCGTCACCGAGGCGGTTCTAACCAGTACCCACAATCTATATTTTAGAGCAGAAATAAGTAAAATAAGGTTTACCCCTGTAAAAACCAGTTTTACTGTATAAAAGTGGGGTTGAAGGGGGTCAAAATTATATAGGCGTGTTTTCGTGATGTTTATTTCTACTTAAGCGACAGGTATTGGTATTATTATCATCATTATTATTATTTAAAACGACAAACACATGTAGAGGTTATTTGTTAGAATCGCCTCACCGAAGCGATTCTAACAAGTGTACATAACGTTATTAAGGGAAAATGACTATTTCCACCTGCATATATTACTTGTATGCTGCTAGCGACAAATCATTTATAACGCTATGCTATGAAACAAACATTTTCTCTGCTTTACGAAAACACGCCTACACAAATACATTGTAAACTTTACCTCCGAAAAAAAAAATAAGATGAAAAATTGTGATTTTTTTCTTATTTCTGCTCAAAATATAGATTTGGGACACTCGTTAGAACCGCCTCATCGCGGCGGTTCTAATATATACCCACAATCTATATTTTAGAACAGAAGAAAAACAAGGTATAACCCTGTAAAACCCAGTTTTACTTTTTTTAAAGTGTGGTTCAAGGGGTTAAAATTATACAGGCATACATAGTTTTTTTGGACCAAGAAAAAACACAATATGTCGCACGGGTGTATTATCTTACGCGCAAAGCCATGACAGTTGCTCGCTGCACAACATAAAACGAAAAAGACAGAAAAAAAACATTTCATGTCAATCTCCTTATACGAATCTCGTAGACATTCAGTATATCTGTCTGACACTTGGGCAAAAACTCTGCTACAATAAGTTTTAACCCATTACATACGGGAAACCCCTAAATGGGTACCTTGGCAAACAGTGCAGGCCCAGATCAGACGCCGCAGAACGCGACGTCTGATCAGGGCCTGCACTATTTGCTGACAGAATTTCCCGTCAAAATAGAACAAAAATGAAAAGAAAAATAGGCCTGACAAAATAACAAATGGACTTGTCCAGCATATAGCAATGGAAGGAGTCCACTAGTATACAATGGGTTAAACCTGTTAGCTTAACACGTTGACTGTCGTTAGAGCAAACTTACCTCTAAGGATCTCATAATTCATGTATAGCAATAAATCCGCAATAATAAATATAAGTACAAGAATAAAAATTGTTCGCTTCGACCCGAATATTTCCCTCAAAAACGACATTTTTTTAATGAGTTTCGGACAAAAATCTACAAATTGAATAGATTGTTTAAGCATAGAATAAGACCTGTAATATACCGCCTTATACAATAAACAAGCTCGTAACGGAAGCTATTAATACTATTCTTTTTCAATACGTTAGATATACATGTATAATTATTTTCTATTGACTTTTTCTTTTCAGTCAATATATACGAAACCGAGTTTGCCGGTCCACAGCAAACTCAATAAAATAACAACTGCAAATGAATTGCTCGGCCCCGCCCATTGGGGCTTGAAGAAATAAATGGGCTGCATGATGCTTCCACGCAGAGCTGAATCCGACCGCACACGAGAACCGGTAAACCGCTTAGAGGATCTAAGCCTGCCCAGGCAAAGCGGTGCGAGTCGGACCGTCCATGCTTATATACCCTATTGGTTTCATTGGGCGACAGGGCTTGAGATGCCACTTCATCTCAATGTCGGGTAAAAGTCCCACAAAATTGGAAGCAACGTCTCCAAAATGACCTATATAGTGTTCACGGGGACGTTAAACATCAAATCAAACAAACAAACAAAACAAAGGAAATGCTGGGATAACATACCGAAAATCACGCCTATATAATTCTGACCCATTGAACCCCACTTTTATATAGTAAAACTGGAGTTTACAGGGATAAATCTTATTTTCTTATTTCTGCTCTAAAATCTAGATTGTGAGTATTCGTTAGAACCGCCTCGATGAGACGTTTCCAATTTTTATTGGAATTTTAATTTACCCGACATTGAGTTGAAATGACAGCTCAAGCCCTGCCGCCCAATGAAACCAATATAAGCTTGGGCGGTCCGACTCGCACCCTTTTTGCCTGAGCAGGCTTAGATCCTCTAAGCGGTTTACAAGTACTCGTGTGTGGGTCGTTTTCAGCTCTGCGTGGAAGCATCATGCAGCCCATCTATATTTCTTCATACCCCACAGCAAACTCAATAAAATAAGAATAAATAAAATAATAAATGCTCGGATAACATCACGAAAATCACGCCTATATAATTTTGACCCACTTGATAGTAAAACTGGCGTTTACATGGGTAAACCTTTTCTTATTTCTGCTCTAAAATATAGATTGTTGGTATTCGTTAGAACCGCCTCATCGAGGCGGTTCTAACGAATACCCACAATCTATATATTGAGCAGAATAAGAAAAAAATTTACAATCTTTCATCTAAAAATGTTCATATTTTCGGCGGTTAATTTACAATGTATTTGTATAGGCGTGTTTTCGTTATAAGTTTGCATTTTCGCGGGGATTGGTGGAAGATCCACTTTAGTCAATCTTTGTCGAATACAACAGTGGTAAACTCAACAAATGTTTGATCGCATGACTAGGCAATTCGACACGTTTTGGTCGATTGTTTGTCCATCGATCTAGTCACTAAGCGCAGGAGCTTTGCCTGTACCCACGTGGCTATCCCTGATTTGTACAAAGTCAATTTAACGGTATTCTTATCGTTGTGGCGTCATAGTGTCGTGTATATAGGGGGGCATGTATAGTCGACCCGGACTGGATTCATGAGTTGTGTTTTACAAACAGTGTAGATCCAGACCGGCGTCTGATCAGAGTCTGTTTGCTTTACGGGGAATGGAGAACACATGGCAGCTTTTTACGCCATTTTTCAAAGGGAGACAACTTTCGGAACTTCCTTTTCGCTTTTCTATAAGCCCTGTCCCACTGAAAAAGGGGTCTACTCTTAAAGGAAAGTATTTGCTCCTCATGAGGAACTTCCTTTTCGCTTTTCTATAAGCCCTGTCCCACTGAAAAAGGGGTCTACTCTTAAAGGAAAGTATTTGCTCCTCATGAGCAAATTCTTTTCTTTAAGGGTTGATCCCTATTGACATGGGAGACAAAAATACTTTTTCAGGAGTTGCCTCCCCTGAAGGTCTTCCCATACCCCTTAAGGGTTGAGCGAAACTGTGTTTATTCTCTGAGCATTTTCGCAACCTACACTCAGAGACAATCGATCCACCATTGCTGTCAGTGCAGTCATTCTTTTTAATTCGTGTGTGAACCTGCGATGGATTCGACAGTGTTGCAGCCGCATAGCGCATTTTTCCATATCAACAAAAGTGACATTTTTTTCTGATGATAATTTGCCATATGTTTTTTTTGTATTATTATTATTTCTGCTCTAAATATAGATTGTAGGTGCTCGTTATAACTGCCTATATGAGGCGGTTCTAACGAGTATCAACAATCTATGACTTTAAGCAGAAATAAAAAGAATAATGTTTACCCCTGTAAAACCCCGTTTCTCCAAATAAAGCGGGGTTCACAGTGGTGTTTATTACATAGGCATGCTAATGTGAATTAACCCATTTAGTACCGGAAACCCCTAAACAGGTAGTTGGCAAAGAGTTGCAGGCCCACATCAGACGCCGCAGAACGCGGCGTCTGATCAGGGCCTACACTCTTTGCGAAAAGTTCAGCTATTTTCCAAATCAATTTTGAATAAAACACAACCTGACACCCCTAAATTTTGAAATGGACTCCTGGTATATATAAGGGGGAAGATTCTATTTGGTACAAAAAGGGTTAAGCAAGGCTGATCGTGAGAACATGGTCTATAGAGAATCAGTGTAGACCCAAACGTAGATGATGGCTTCATTATCCCATATTTAGGAAGCCCATGTTTGGAACGTTGACAAACAGTGTAGACAAAAACATCAGACGCCACAGAACGCGCTCTCTATACCGTTTGCTTACAGTATGGTTGTTTGTATTGGAGTTTAACGGCCCAGTCAATACTGTTTAGGTCATTTTTGAGCCGTTCAGTTTACCTAACCACACTTTTCCTGGGCAAGCTTATACCAGTACAGTGCACAGTACTACTTAACCCATTTTGTACTGGAAACCCCTTAAGGGTTAATTGGCAAACAGTTCAGGCCCAGATCAGACGCCGCAGAACGCGGCGTCTGATCAGGGCCTACACTGTTTGCAAACGGTTCAGCCATTTTCCAAATAAATTTTCAAGAAAACACAACCTGACACCCATAAATTTTGAAATTGACATGTGCCATGTATAAGGAGGAAGATTCCATTTGGTACAAAATGGGTTAAAGTAGTTATTGGGGATGTAACTTTTCTGCAGTTCAAATATTGAATATTGTCCCAGCCCCGAGCAAAGAAATGTTCTCAATAACACCGCTAATAGGTAGAGTTAATACTAAGGCAGGTGTTCTTAAAACAATATGCGTGTCCCCAAGGATGGCCAATCTTAGAAGCCTCCGTGGTGCAGTGGGTGTGCTACTCGCCTTATAAACCAGGGGTATTGGGTTCGATCCCGGGCTTCTCCATATTTTTGGATGAGTCTTGAAACTCGAGTCCCGTCTCCGTATGACCTTAGTTGTTGGTGACATGTAAAAAAAAAACATACAAACACGCACGCACGCACACAGGTACACACACACCCACACCCACACACTGTAAAACCACTGACAAAAATATAGTTCTGGCTGCTGACCGTCCTGACGCGGTGGCCGGCCTCGGTAGCTCAGTCGGATGCGCGTCTGACTGGTGATCAGTAGGATGCGGGTTCGATAGCTGCCGGGGTCGGCATCATTCTTTCGTGGAGATTGATCATGAAATATTTTCTACGGTCATTCTCTCCGTTCCACTGATTCAAGAAGGGCAGTTGCCAGTTTCTGAAGGAAGAATGTGCACTGTACTGGTTAACCGCTTACGTCTAAGCCTGTCCAGGAAAATTGTGGATAAAAAAATGACCGGCTCAAAAATGACCTGAATAATGTTGAACCCCAATGCATACAAACAAACAAAATATGTCGTTGTTTATTTTTAATATATTACATTTCTAACAATGAATTACCTATTTTTCTCGGTGAAAGAAAACCCGATAATCGTTCAACAGTGAATTATTTCATTCTTCGTTTCGAACGTTTTGACGTCATAACTGATAGGCGACGCTGCTGACGTCGTTGGTAACAACAATAACAATAGTTGACGTTTGGAGGAAAATCTGATAACATCATTGAAATCAGACTTTTCGCGTCCATTTGACATGTTTGAGGAGAGACCTGCATCACGAAGATAAAGTATTATTTTCTTGAAAATACAGTTCTAATTTCATGACATTTGTGCATCTGTACATCAAGGACAGGATGATTTTTGCATTGAAATGAAAACAAGATGGCGACTGATTTTCAAGCTAAGCCACGCCTCCTGAAATCCATACCCTGACTGGAACTGTTTTGGTTGGAAATCAGAATGGTTGAATTTTAAAATCCAAAGGTAAAACACGAAAAGAAACTTAATAAACAGTTTAATTTGCTGTTTTGATTGATTACGGAGAAATAATTCACTCGTGTTCTAAGGCTCTCGTGTAAAAAACTCGTCCGCTATCGTTCACTCGGTTTTTACTCCGAAGCCTTAGAACACTCGTGAATTATTTCACCGTAATCGATCAAAAAACCCAAATTAAACTCTATGTAACTGTTTCGAATTTTACGACGGTGCCTTTTCAAATTGTATGTGCTTATGGTTGTGTATAATTATTATTTTTCTTTTTTATTTTTTGATTCCATGTGCCTGTTGCACCGTGATCGCATTACGAAAATATGTCTATATAAATACATTGTAAATTCTACCGCTGAAAAAAAAAATAAGATGAAAAATTGTGATATTTTTCTTATTTCTGCTCAAAATATAGATTGTGGGTGCTCGTTAGAACCGCCTCATCGAGGCGGTTCTAACGAATACCCACAACCTATATTTTTTTGTTTGTTGGATTTGAGGTTTAACGTCCCCGTCAACACTGTAAAGGTCATTTTGGAGACGTTGCTTCCAATTTTGTGGGACTTTTACCCGACATCGAGATGAAATGACATCTCAAGCCCTGTTGCCCATTGAAACCAATAGGGTTTATTAGCATGGACGGTCCGCCTCACATCGCGGTTCCTGGACAGGCTTAGATCCTCTAAGCGGTTTACCAGTACTAATGTGCGGGCCGGAATCAGCTCTGCCTGGAAGCATCATGCAGCCCATATATTTCTTCAAGCCCCTATGGGCGGGAGTCTACAACCTATATTTTAGAGCAGAAATAAGAAAAATAAGGTTTAGCCCTGTAAACCCCAGTTTTACTATATAAAAGTGGGTTTCAGGGTGGTCAATATTATATAGGTGTGTTTTCGTGATGGCCTCTTGTGGAGAAGAGAGAGCTGGTTGCTATGGTGTTTGTGGTTCGTTTATTGAGATAGGTCACAAAATTGGCCCAAAGATTGAACAGGACTATTTTTGTAACATATATACACATCGTTACATGTGTACATCACATAAACCTAACACTATGATATGGTGTAGCTAAGTTGGACTGATTCAGCCCGATGCACTAGGTACAGGTAGAGAAGGTGTACGATATATATATAGTAGGTGTGCGATATATATATATTTCATTTTCCTTCATTACATGCGTTACAAGCGTTACAGTGCCAAATGAATATGCACCCAATTCCTTTGGTCTCATTACTTTGGTTACACTCGCATTACAGACCATTACAACACGTTACACATAGTAGGGTATATGGATATAAGGTGTACGATATATATATATTTCATTTTCCTTCATTACATGCGTTACAAGCGTTACAGTGCAAAATGAATATGCGGTATTCCCCTTAGGTCTCAATACATTGGTTACAATCGCATTAAAGACCATTACAACACGTTACACATAGTAGGGTATAGGTATATAAGGTGTACGATATATATATATTTCATTTTCCTTCATTACATGCGTTACAAGCGTTACAATCCCAAATGAATATGCACCCATCCCCTTAGGTCTCATTACATTGGTTACACTCGCATTACAGACCATTACAACACGTTACACATAGTAGGGTATAGGTATATAAGGTGTACGATATATAAATATTTCATTTTCCTTCATTACATGCGTTACAAGCGTTACAGTGCAAAATGAATATGCGCTTTTCCCCTTAGGTCTCAATACATTGGTTACAACCGCATTACAGACCATTACAACACGTTACACATAGTAGGGTATATGGATATAAGGTGTACGATATATATATATTTCATTTTCCTTCATTACATGCGTTACAAGCGTTACAGTGCAAAATGAATATGCACCCATACCCTTAGATCTCATTACATTGGTTACACTCGCATTACAGACCATTACAACACGTTACACATAGTAGGGTATATGGATATAAGGTGTACGATATATATATATTTCATTTTCCTTCATTACATGCGTTACAAGCGTTACAGTGCCAAATGAACAGGCGCTAACCCCATTAGGTCTCATTACATTGGTTACAACCGCATTACAGACCATTACAACACGTAACACATAGTAGGGTATAGGGATATAAGGTGTACGAAATATATATATTTCATTTTCATTCATTACATGCGTTACAAGCGTTACAGTGCACTCTGAATATGCACCCATCCCCTTAGGTCTCAATACATTGGTTACAATCGCATTACATACCATTACAACACGTTACACTTGGTAGGGTATAAGTATACAAGGTGTACGATATATAAATATTTCAGTTTCCTACATTACATGCGTTACAAGCGTTACAGTGCAAAATGAATATGCACCCATCCCCTTAGGTCTCATTACATTGGTTACACTCGCATTACAGACCATTACAACACGTTACACATAGTAGGGTATATGGATATAAGGTGTACGATATATATATATTTCATTTTCCTTCATTACATGCGTTACAAGCGTTACAGTGCAAAATGAATATGCACCCAATTCCTTAGGTCTCATTACATTGGTTACACTCGCATTACAGATCATTACAACAAGTTACACATAGTAGGGTATAGGGATATAAGGTGTACGATATATATATATTTCATTTTCCTTCATTACATGCGTTACAAGCGTTACAGTGCAAAATGAATATGCACCCATCCCCTTAGGTCTCAATACATTGGTTACAATCGCATTACAGACCATTACAACACGTAACACATAGTAGGGTATAGGGATATAAGGTGTACGATATATATATATATTTCATTTTCCTTCCTTACATGCGTTACAAGCGTTACAGTGCAAAATGAATATGAATCCCCTCCCCTTAGGTCTCAATACATTGGTTACAATCGCATTACATACCATTACAACACGCTACACTTGGTAGGGTATAGGTATACAAGGTGTACGATATATATATATTTCATTTTCCTTCATTACATGCGTTACAAGCGTTACAGTGCAAAATGAATCATTCAAATGAATATGCACCCATCCCCTTAGGTCTCATTACATTGGTTACACTCGCATTACAGACCATTACAACACGTTACACATAGTAGGGTATAAGTATACAAGGTGTACGATATATATATATTTCATTTTCCTTCATTACATGCGTTAAAAGCGTTACAATCCCAAATGAATATGCACCCATCCCCTTAGGTCTCATTACATTGGTTACACTCGCATTACAGACCATTACAACACGTTACACATAGTAGGGTATAGGTATATAAGGTGTACGATATATATATATTTCATTTTCCTTCATTACATGCGTTACAAGCGCTACAGTGCAAAATTACAGGCGCTAATCCCAATAGGTCTCAATACATTGGTTACAACCGCATTACAGACCATTACAACACAGTACACACAGTAGGGTATATGGATATAAGGTGTACGATATATATATATTTCATTTTCCTTCATTACATGCGTTACAAGCGTTACAGTGCCAAATGAATATGCACCCATCCCCTTAGGTCTCAATACATTGGTTACAATCGTATTACAGACCATTACAACACGTTACACATAGTAGGGTATATGGATATAAGGTGTACGATATATATATATTTCATTTTCCTTCATTACATGCGTTACAAGCGTTACAGTGCAAAATGAATATGCACCCATCTCCTTAGGTCTCAATACATTGGTTACAATCGCATTACAGACCATTACAACACGTAACACATAGTAGGGTATAGGGATATAAGGTGTACGATATATATATATTTCATTTTCCTTCATTACATGCGTTTTTTTTTTTTTTTTTTTTTTTTTTTTTGGTTTGGGTTTTACGGCCCTTTCAAGATTATTTCACTCATATCGAGCCGATCGTTAATCAGAGGTGGGCGAAAACCGGAGTACCCGGAGAAAAACCACCTGACCTTCCGTTGCAGAACTTGGCGTCTCACACGTGGCCCGAGCGAGGCTCGAACCTACGGCGGTGAGAGACCTAATGACTAAGAGTCAGCGCTCTTATCCACTAGGCCACGGAGGCCCGTTTCATTACATGCGTTACAAGCGTTACAGTGCTAAATGAATATGAATCCCCTCCCCTTAGGTCTCAATACATTGGTTACAATCGCATTACATACCATTACAACACGTTGCACTTGGTAGGGTATAGGTATACAAGGTGTACGATATATATATATTTCATTTTCCTTCATTACATGCGTTACAAGCGTTACAGTGCAAAATGAATCATTCAAATGAATATACACCCATCCCCTTAGGTCTAAATACATTGGTTACAATCGCATTACAGACCATTACAACACGTAACACATAGTAGGGTATAGGGATATAAGGTGTACGATATATATATATTTCATTTTCCTTCATTACATGCGTTACAAGCGTTACAGTGCTAAATGAATATGAATCCCCTCCCCTTAGGTCTCAATACATTGGTTACAATCGCATTACATACCATTACAACACGTTACACATAGTAGGGTATAAGTATACAAGGTGTACGATATATATATATTTCATTTTCCTTCATTACATGCGTTACAAGCGTTACAATCCCAAATGAATATGCATCCATCCCCTTAGGTCTCATTACATTGGTTACACTCGCATTACAGACCATTACAACACGTTACACATAGTAGGGTATAGGTATATAAGGTGTACGATATATGTATATTTCATTTTCCTTCATTACATGCGTTACAAGCGTTACAGTGCAAAATTATAGGCGCTAATCCCAATAGGTCTCAATACATTGGTTACAACCGCATTACAGACCATTACAACACGTTACACATAGTAGGGTATATGGATATAAGGTGTACGATATATATATATTTCATTTTCCTTCATTACATGCGTTACAAGCGTTACAGTGCCAAATGAATATGCACCCATCCCCTTAGGTCTCATTACATTGGTTACACTCGCATTACAGACCATTACAACACGTTACACATAGTAGGGTATATGGATATAAGGTGTACGATATATATATATTTCATTTTCCTTCATTACATGCGTTACAAGCGTTACAGTGCAAAATGAATATTCACCCATCCCCTTAGGTCTCAATACATTGGTTACAATCGCATTACAGACCATTACAACACGTTACACATAGTTGGGTATAGGGATATAAGGTGTACGATATATATATATTTCATTTTCCTTCATTACATGCGTTACAAGCGTTACAGTGCTAAATGAATATGAATCCCCTCCCCTTAGGTCTCAATACATTGGTTACAATCGCATTACATACCATTACAACACGTTACACTTGTTAGGGTATAGGTATACAAGGTGTACGATATATATATATTTCATTTTTCTTCATTACATGCGTTACAAGCGTTACAGTGCAAAATGAATATGCACCCATCCCCTTAGGTCTCATTACATAGGTTACACTCGCATTACAGACCATTACAACACGTTACACATAGTATGGTATAGGTATATAAGGTGTACGATATATATATATTTCATTTTCCTTCATTACATGCGTTACAAGCGTTACAGTGCAAAATGAATATGCACCCATCCCCTTAGGTCTCAATACATTGGTTACAATCGCATTACAGACCATTACAACACGTAACACATAGTAGGGTACAGGGATATAAGGTGTACGATATATATATATTTCATTTTCCTTCATTACATGCGTAACAAGCGTTACAGTGCAAACTGAATATGCACCCATCCCCTTAGGTCTCATTACATTGGTTACACTCGCATTACATACCATTACAACACGTTACACTTGGTAGGGTATAGGTATACAAGGTGTACGATATATATATATTTCATTTTCCTTCATTACATGCGTTACAAGCGTTACAGTGCAAAATGAATATGCACCCATCCCCTTAGGTCTCAATACATTGGTTACAATCGCATTACATACCATTACAACACGTAACATAGTAGGGTATAGGGATATAAGGTGTACGATATATATATATTTCATTTTCCTTCATTACATGCGTTACAAGCGTTACAGTGCAAAATGAATCATTCAAATGAATATACACCCATCCCCTTAGGTCTAAATACATTGGTTACAATCGCATTACAGACCATTACAACACGTAACACATAGTAGGGTATAGGGATATAAGGTGTACGATATATATATATTTCATTTTCCTTCATTACATGCGTTACAAGCGTTACAGTGCTAAATGAATATGAATCCCCTCCCCTTAGGTCTCAATACATTGGTTACAATCGCATTACATACCATTACAACACGTTACACATAGTAGGGTATAAGTATACAAGGTGTACGATATATATATATTTCATTTTCCTTCATTACATGCGTTACAAGCGTTACAATCCCAAATGAATATGCATCCATCCCCTTAGGTCTCATTACATTGGTTACACTCGCATTACAGACCATTACAACACGTTACACATAGTAGGGTATAGGTATATAAGGTGTACGATATATGTATATTTCATTTTCCTTCATTACATGCGTTACAAGCGTTACAGTGCAAAATTATAGGCGCTAATCCCAATAGGTCTCAATACATTGGTTACAACCGCATTACAGACCATTACAACACGTTACACATAGTAGGGTATATGGATATAAGGTGTACGATATATATATATTTCATTTTCCTTCATTACATGCGTTACAAGCGTTACAGTGCCAAATGAATATGCACCCATCCCCTTAGGTCTCATTACATTGGTTACACTCGCATTACAGACCATTACAACACGTTACACATAGTAGGGTATATGGATATAAGGTGTACGATATATATATATTTCATTTTCCTTCATTACATGCGTTACAAGCGTTACAGTGCAAAATGAATATTCACCCATCCCCTTAGGTCTCAATACATTGGTTACAATCGCATTACAGACCATTACAACACGTTACACATAGTTGGGTATAGGGATATAAGGTGTACGATATATATATATTTCATTTTCCTTCATTACATGCGTTACAAGCGTTACAGTGCTAAATGAATATGAATCCCCTCCCCTTAGGTCTCAATACATTGGTTACAATCGCATTACATACCATTACAACACGTTACACTTGTTAGGGTATAGGTATACAAGGTGTACGATATATATATATTTCATTTTCCTTCATTACATGCGTTACAAGCGTTACAGTGCAAAATGAATATGCACCCATCCCCTTAGGTCTCATTACATAGGTTACACTCGCATTACAGACCATTACAACACGTTACACATAGTATGGTATAGGTATATAAGGTGTACGATATATATATATTTCATTTTCCTTCATTACATGCGTTACAAGCGTTACAGTGCAAAATGAATATGCACCCATCCCCTTAGGTCTCAATACATTGGTTACAATCGCATTACAGACCATTACAACACGTAACACATAGTAGGGTACAGGGATATAAGGTGTACGATATATATATATTTCATTTTCCTTCATTACATGCGTAACAAGCGTTACAGTGCAAACTGAATATGCACCCATCCCCTTAGGTCTCATTACATTGGTTACACTCGCATTACATACCATTACAACACGTAACATAGTAGGGTATAGGGATATAAGGTGTACGATATATATATATTTCATTTTCCTTCATTACATGCGTTACAAGCGTTACAGTGCTAAATGAATATGAATCCCCTCCCCTTAGGTCTCAATACATTGGTTACAATCGCATTACATACCATTACAACACGTTACACTTGGTAGGGTATAGGTATACAAGGTGTACGATATATATATATTTCAGTTTCCTTCATTACATGCGTTACAAGCGTTACAGTGCAAAATGAATCATTCAAATGAATATGCACCCATCCCCTTAGGTCTCATTACATTGGTTACACTCGCATTACAGACAATTACAACACGTTACACATAGTAGGGTATAAGTATACAAGGTGTAAGATATATATATATTTCATTTTCCTTCATTACATGCGTTACAAGCGTTACAATCCCAAATGAATATGCACCCATCCCCTTAGGTCTCATTACATTGGTTACACTCGCATTACAGACCATTACAACACGTTACACATAGTAGGGTATAGGTATATAAGGTGTACGATATATATATATCATTTTCCTTCATTACATGCGTTACAAGCGTTACAGTGCAAAATTACAGGCGCTTTTCCCCTTAGGTCTAAATACATTGGTTACAACCGCATTACAGACCATTACAACACGTTACACATAGTAGGGTATATGGATATAAGGTGTACGATATATATATATTTCATTTTCCTTCATTACATGCGTTACAAGCGTTACAGTGCAAAATGAATATGCACCCAAACCCTTAGGTCTCATTACATTGGTTACACTCGCATTACAGACCATTACAACACGTTACACATAGTAGGGTATATGGATATAAGGTGTACGATATATATATATTTCATTTTCCTTCATTACATGCGTTACAAGCGTTACAGTGCAAAATGAATATGCACCCATCCCCTTAGGTCTCAATACATTGGTTACAATCGCATTACAGACCATCACAACACGTTACACATAGTAGGGTATAGGGATATAAGGTGTACGATATATATATATATTTCATTTTCCTTCATTACATGCGTTACAAGCGTTACAGTGCTAAATGAATATGAATCCCCTCCCCTTAGGTCTCAATACATTGGTTACAATCGCATTACATACCATTACAACACGTTACACTTGGTAGGGTATAGGTATACAAGGGGTACGATATATATATATTTCAGTTTCCTTCATTACATGCGTTACAAGCGTTACAGTGCAAAATGAATATGCACCCATCCCCTTAGGTCTCAATACATTGGTAACAATCGCATTACAGACCATTACAACACGTTACACATAGTAGGGTATAGGGATATAAGGTGTACGATATATATATATTTCATTTTCCTTCATTACATGCGTTACAAGCGTTACAGTGCTAAATGAATATGAATCCCCTCCCCTTAGGTCTCAATACATTGGTTACAATCGCATTACATACCATTACAACACGTTACACTTGGTAGGGTATAGGTATACCAGGTGTACGATATATATATATTTCATTTTCCTTCATTACATGCGTTACAAGCGTTACAGTGCAAAATGAATATGCACCCATCCCCTTAGGTCTCATTACATAGGTTACACTCGCATTACAGACCATTACAACACGTTACACATAGTATGGTATAGGTATATAAGGTGTACGATATATATATATTTCATTTTCCTTCATTACATGCGTTACAAGCGTTACAGTGCAAAATGAATATGCACCCATCCCCTTAGGTCTCAATACATTGGTTACAATCGCATTACAGACCATTACAACACGTAACACATAGTAGGGTACAGGGATATAAGGTGTACGATATATATATATTTCATTTTCCTTCATTACATGCGTTACAAGCGTTACAGTGCAAAATGAATATGCACCCATCCCCTTAGGTCTCATTACATTGGTTACACTCGCATTACAGACCATTACAACACGTTACACATAGTAGGGTATAGGTATAGAAGGTGTACGATATATATATATTTCATTTTCCTTCATTACATGCGTTACAAGCGTTACAGTGCAAAATGAATATGAATCCCCTCCCCTTAGGTCACAATACATTGGTTACAATCGCATTACATACCATTACAACACGTTACACATAGTAGGGTATATGGATATAAGGTGTACGATATATATATATATTTCATTTTCCTTCATTACATGCGTTACAAGCGTTACAGTGCAAAATGAATATGCACCCATCCCCTTAGGTCTCAATACATTGGTTTACAATCGCATTACATACCATTACAACACGTTACACTTGGTAGGGTATAGGTATACAAGGCGTACGATATATATATAGATTTCATTTTCCTTCATTACATGCGTTACAAGCGTTACAGTGCAAAATTACAGGCGCTAATCCCCTTAGGTCTCATTACATTGGTTACACTCGCATTACAGACCATTACAACACGTTACACATAGTAGGGTATATGGATATAAGGTGTACGATATATATATAATTCATTTTCCTTCATTACATCCGTTACAATGCAAAATGAATAGGCGCTAATCCCCTAAGGTCTCATTAATAATCCTAATTACAGTAAATTATAATTGTATTTGAAAGGTTTCCGGTTTCAGCGGTTGATCGCTTAAGATGACGTATCATTTAGCGAACGGCCTCTTGTTTTTTACTGGCTACCTATGTACCGCCCTAATTTGTTCTTAGAGAGCTGCTGAAGTCACGCTAAGATCAGCTGTTCGGTGTAAATTTTAACATGTTGAAGTTGTGCAGATTTAAAAGTGTGGACCCAACAGGTCTCCTATGGGCACGCAAAAATCCGCCCAAATCTTTTACGGATGAGTTCTTAGTAACCGTCGAGTCGAGCAATTAAGTGATAGCTCAGTGGTTAGTGCAATTGCCTCTGATGCTAGAGGTCCCGGGTTCGATCCCCGGCAGCGGCGATAAAATTTCGGTGTCCGAACACGCTCCATTGGCATCATTTGCAGGGATGAATGTCATAAAGTGCACCGTCCTTCGGATCGGGACGTTAACTGGAGGCCCCCTGTGCAGGGAGAACCATCCCCTGAGCAGGTTAAAGATCCCTACCGTAATTACATGATTACTGTGTAGGCTTTCATCCTGCAAAACCTGGAGTGTATGTAATATACACCTGCGGTAATGGTCAAATGTGACCGACGCAGTATCAGAAGATAGATAGATAGACAAATATTTTTTTTATATTTATTTATTTTCTGCCATCGGTGGCCAGCTCTTAATGGAAAGAATTTGCTCATGAGGAGCAAATTCTTTTCTTTAAGAGTAGATTCCTTTTTTCGTGGGACAGAGCTTATAGAAGTCCCGAAAGTTGTCCCCTTGCGTTTCTATTGAGTCAAACAATCTATTACTTGTGAATACTGTGAATAAAAATGAACATTTACTCCATGGTTGAAAAGTTTTCAACCTTTAAATATTGGACCAACCCATCAGAGAGAAAAAGTATGGCATTTCTGATCGCGGTTTTTGTTTTAATCAATATATAAGAAACAGCTTTAAATAAGATGCTAAAATGAGTGAAGGCACTTTTGGGTTGATTTTCGGCTTGTAACATTATTTTGGAAATTTACATGGAAAAATAGCAGTTTTTTGAGATTTCAATAAAATGTTTGTTTCTCGATTTTTTTTTATTCTAGATATTTTAGATTCTATGTTATTTTTTTTTCACTTGCTTTTAACTTATTACCTTTACGGAACAATTTTGAAGTCCAAAATCGATAAATTTCGATTACCAATCGAATTTGTGAAAAATGCACTTTTTTTCATTTTCCCCAGAAACTTTTATTTAGAACACCAGATTTTCTTTATGTCATGTCAATAGATAGTCGAATCCTTTAATTTGTAACTGAATTATCTGCTTCTTTTGTCAGGCGAGACAATTTAAAAGTGTATAGTTTCTATTTGCGGTCAGTATATATATATGACAAGACAATTCAGACATTTATTTTGGAACATGTCAAGGAAGATTGTTTACAGGCTGAGACAGTGTGTCATGCGCAAGAACAAGAATTCTACGTACTAAAGTTATTGAGTCTTTGTATCGACTGCCTATTCGAAATTCGCAAAATTACAGTATGTTTCCTCTGGCTTTCTTTGCCCGATCATTACAGGGTCACTGATGAGGCTTTATTAGCCGAAACTACGTAGTATGGCCCATCTTCTTTCTTACGAATGTTTTCATTGCTCTTAAAGGAACTCATTTTTGATTTTTATTTACCTCCCCTTCCAATAAAATTGCACAGTCTTAAATCCAATACATTTTGGGACATATTGATGTTTTTTTTGTACAGATGTACATGAAGTTATGAAGGCATGTCAGGCGCAAGAACCACAATTCAGAATGCGGTGTTTTTTTAGTCATCTCCCCTGACAGTATAATCTTTTGTGGGCCATAACTCCAATACCTTCGAGATATACTGCTGGTACTTGCCACAATTGTGTACAAGTGTTGAAAAGGCATCAAATGTGCAAGAACCACAACTATGTGCATTGGAAATCTTGGATATTCATCATGTTGAAAGCAATCCTTAGTATGATTAGTTATCATAAACATTACTAACAAAATAGAATTGAAGGCAATGATCCGAAATGAATACAATTAACCCACTGCTCCCATCAGACACTCCAAGGGAAAGAAACACCAATATGATTCAATTAGACCCTAATGGAAACAGCACTAGCGGAAAGCCAAAAGGACAATTGGCTATCCAAAGCAAAATAATATACACACACTGTATATTTATAGACAAGCCATAACAAAACAAAACCATGACAGAAGAACCGCCTTGGAACGGTCATCTTGATGTAGGGTAAAAGTCCCACAAATCTCCAATTTTGTGTGACATTTTCTCGTCATTGAGATGAAATGACATATCATGCCCTGCCACCCAATGAACGCAACAAGCATGGACGGGCAGACTCGCACCGCTTTGCCTGGGCAGGCTTAGATCCTCTATGCGGTTTACCAGTACTTGTGTGCGAGTTGGTTTCAGCTCTGCTTGGAAGCATCATGCAGTCCATCTATTCTTACCTTCCACATTTAAATCAACAGCATGCTCTTCAACTCTTTCGGCCTCGGCTGTATTCAGAGTAGCTATAAAGAAAAAATAAATTGTGAAATGTCAGAATGCGATGAAATCGGTACAGTCCAACCTGTATTAAGCAAGCAAGGGATAATATATACCCTTGTTTTCATTGGGCCACAAGGCTTTAGATGTCATTTCGTCTCAATGTCTGGTAAAAGTGAATCAAAATTTGGAGCAACGTCTCTAAAATGATATATACAGTGATGATGCGGATGTTAAACCTCAAGGGCTGTGAAAGGTTTCTGAGATCAATCTCCATGAAACAGTGTTACAATCACATTCTCCTGATCACAAGTCAGACCCGCATCGGACTGAGCTATCGTGGCCGGCTTGCAATATATATGTAACCTTTGGTTGTAAACTAACTCCGATGTTGTACAGCTTATCATATTACTTACTGAAAGATCTTTTTCATAATTATACCATGGTGTGGAGCATTCCCTTTTATTTCATGGTCAATATGAACAAGGACTAGTCGAAGAGACAATATGTGGTACATCTTAATACTTACCAAGGACATATGTGATTGATTGATTGTTTTGAGTTCAATGGCATGTAAACTCTTGAGGGTCATTTTGTGTCATCTCACAGAGAAAGGAGCAGGAGAGGAAACAGAAGATGAATGGAAGTATAGAAACAGAAGGAATACCTCCTCTACCCTTACCTGCTGCAAGGACAGCAGGTCTGGCCCAAATGTAAGTCAATATCGATTGGGCACCTTTGCCTCACCCAACCACCCCTCACAGCTTCTGTATCATATCATGTAAGTGATATTTGGTGCAGTCCATTATCCACTTACCTTTCATATTTTTTGTTTTCCTGGGCTTCAACTTTGTTTTGTTCTTCTTTTTCACTCCTGCAACTGAAAAAGAGGTTAAAACAGGTTAATTATTAACCCTTTTTGTACCAAATGGAATCTTCCTCCTTATATATAGCAGGAGTCCATTTCATAATTAAGGGGTGTCAGGTTGGTTTTCATCTAAATTTATTTGGAAAATGACTAAATTTTTAGCAAACAGTGGAGGCCCTGATCAGATGCCGCATTCTGTGGCATCTGATCTGGGCCTGCACTTTTTGCTAAGGTACCCCTTAAGAGGTTTGTGGTACTGAATGGGTTAAAATCTGCCATAGTTCAAGTATGTAAACAATACATTTCCACTAACAAGACAATTTGACTGCACTTTTTTTTGGAGACCCTCCTTCTGCAACATTATGTTTGGTTAACTTGTACCTGTGATTGAAAGGGACCTTTTCCCTCTGTCCACTGAACAAAAAGGTTATGTTATTTGTTGTGCTTTTAAACTAAGGTCTAAGGAGACGGATGAGTTAGTTCACTGATCATGTTGTGGGACTGATGTCAATGTTTGTATTCCAAAAGGAAATATATCATAATCCCATTTATCAACAGGATAATCACGATGGACGCTTATACAAAATGGTTCACACACACATGCACTGGCCTGATTTGGACTGAAGCCATTTACACTCCGACCACGGATCAAGACTAAAAGCTCGTGGAGCCCTTAAGAACATACATACCTTCTTCATTTAGATCAACGGCAAGCTCTTCAACTGTTTCTGCTGTAACCACATTAGCTGTAAAGAGAAAAGAATTGAAATGGCAAACATGAAAAATAACAGCATTGTAAACCCGTGTGCTGGATACCCCACCAATAACATGCAGCTCTCGCGTGCATTTGGGTGTGACATAGCATTTACCTAAAGATCAAGGACGGTTATGCCAAAATATGCACCCTTAAATGAAGTTTATTTAGTAACAGAATGAAAGTTAAAAAATATTGATGTCCAAAACTATAATAAAAAAATAAATTACAAAAGCATGCCTGATGAAATGAAAATTTTCCAACCCAAAACTGAAAATTTCCACCAAAAAAAAAAAAAAAAAATTGGGACCTTTTTTCATATATCTGTGCCATAGATAGAGAACCAGTTAGAACCGTCTTGGTGTTTGTTTTGTATGTATAATGGCCCAGTAAACACTATTTAGGTCATTGTTAAGCCTGTCGGTTTACCTATCCACTTTTCCTTGGCAGGCGGTAAGCGGTTAACCAGTACAGTGCACATTCTTTTGCAGGTAACTGACAACTGCCCTTCTTGAATCAGTGTAAGGGAGAGAATGACTGTAGAAACAATGTCATGGTCACTCCCTCAAAAGAATTCCTGCAGGAATCAAACCCGCATTCCTTATCACCAGTCAAGATGCGCATCTGAGCTACCAAGGCTGGCAGTGGCCGCAGTGAGGTGGTTCTCAAAAGTTACCACAATATTTGCTGAGGCGGTTCTAATGAGTACCCACACTCAGAAATGTGCAGAATTTAGAAGGATATATACCCTTGTCAACTCCCGTTTTACTATATAATATAGCGTTTTAAGGGTTGAAATTTATAAAGGAGTGTTTTCGTGATGAGTAATGGATTTAGTGCACGGAGAATCTGCCACACATATCCAATACCATGTGTATACGCCAAATTTGACGAAAATTCAAGGAAAAATAAACAAGTTGTCAACCAGAAAGCCCAAAAAACTCTTATTTGGAAATGACCAGGCCTTAACTCAATCAAAATATATTTATCCATTAACAGTGAGCGAGTGTTAGAGTTTTACGTCCCACCAACAGCTTAGGTCATATGGAGATGGGTTTAAAGACTCATTGGAAAGTCTGGAGAAGCCCGGGATCTAACCATGTGAACCCTGGTTTACAAGGCGAGTAGCGTAACCACTACACGGCGGAGGCTTCTTTGTCCATATGGAGATGGGACCTCGGTTTAAAGACTCATCCGAAAGTCTGGAGAAGCCCGGGATCAATCCTGCCAACCCTGGTGTACAAGGCTAGTAGTGTAACCACTACACCACAGAGGCTTCTTTGTCCATTAACAATCCCAAACCACACATATTTTTCAGAATTTGTGAAAAAAAAAGAGACATCAACCAGAGATGGTGCGGGCAGATGGATAGGGTTAGGCTCTTTGTCACACTGGTGTTCTTGTGCTGAAATTTAAATACTGTTGCATGTACATACACCCTGTGGGGAAATGGGCTAACTTGGAGAAAAAAAAATAATAGTTAAATGTAAATAGTTTGAAGATACTGCTACATATTTTCACTGAAATTTTATATTACTCAACCCCTTTGTATTAATAACATGATCTCTCAGCATGTGAGCTTACGTTTGATTTGTTTAAGGTTTAACATCCCAGTCAACACTGTAAAGGTCATTTTGGATATGTTGCTTCCAGTTGTGTGTGACTTTTACCTGACATTGAGATGAAATGACATCTCATGCCCTGCCGCCAAATGAACCCAATAAGGTTTATAAGCATTGATGGGCCGACTGTCACCGCTTTGCCTGGGTAGGCTTCGATCCTCTAAGCAGTTGTCCAGTACTTGTGTGCAGGTCAGTTTCAGTAGGGTTTATATGCATGGGTGGTCCGACTCGCACCGCTTTGCCTGGGCAGGCTTAGATCCTCTATGTGGTTTACCAGTTCGTGTGCGAGTTGGTTTCAGCTCTGCGTGAAGCATCATGCAGTTCATCTATTTCTTACCTTCTACATTTAAATCAACAGCATGCTCTTCAACTGCTTCAGCCTCGGCTGTATTCACAGTAGCTATAAGGAAAAAAAAATTGCGAAATAAGTCAGAAAGCGATGGAATATGTACTGTCCAACCTGTATTAAGCAAGCACCTCTGGGATATTATATACCCTTTTGTTTTCATTGGGCGACAGGGCTTTAGATGTCATTTCCTCTCAATGTCTGGTAAAAGTCAATCAAAATTTGAAGCAACGTCTCCAAAATGACCTATACAGTGATGACAGGGATGTTAAACCTCAAATCAAACAAACAAACAATTAACAAATTGGTGCCCATACTGTTGCCAGAAACTGACAACTGCCCTTCTTATATTAGTAGAAAGTAGAGACTGTCTGTGAAAGGTTTCTGAGATCAATCTCCATGAAACAGTGTTACAATCACATTCTCCTGATCACAAATCAGACCCGCATCGGACTGAGCTACCGTGGCCGGCTTGCAACATATATGTAACCTTTTAAACTAACTCCGATGTTGTACAGCTTATCTGATTACTTACTGAAAGATCTTTTTCATAATTATACCATGGTGTGGAGCATTCCCTTTTATTTCATGGTCAATATGAACAAGGACTAGTCGAAGAGACAATATGTGGTACATCTTAATACTTACCAAGGACATATGTGATTGATTGATTGTTTTGAGTTCAATGGCATGTAAACTCTTGAGGGTCATTTTGTGTCATCTCACAGAGAAAGGGATGAAGTTCAGGAGCAGGAGAGGAAACAGAAGATGAATGGAAGTATAGAAACAGAAGGAATACCTCCTCTACCCTTACCTGCTGCAAGGACAGCAGGTCTGGCCCAAATGTAAGTCAATATCGATTGGGCACCTTTGCCTCACCCAACCACCCCTCACAGCTTCTGTATCATATCATGTAAGTGATATTTGGTGCAGTCCATTATCCACTTACCTTTCATATTTTTTGTTTTCCTGGGCTTCAACTTTGTTTTGTTCTTCTTTTTCACTCCTGCAACTGAAAAAGAGGTTAAAACAGGTTAATTATTAACCCTTTTTGTACCAAATGGAATCTTCCTCCTTATATATAGCAGGAGTCCATTTCATAATTAAGGGGTGTCAGGTTGGTTTTCATCTAAATTTATTTGGAAATGACTAAATTTTTTAGCAGAAAATAACTAAATTTTTAGCAAACAGTGGAGGCCCTGATCAGATGCCGCATTCTGCGGCGTCTGATCTGGGCCTGCACTGTTTGCCATGGTACTCCTTTAGAGGTTTGTGGTACTGAATAGGTTAAAATCTGACCCAGTTCAAGTATGTAAAACAATACATTTCCACTAACAAGACAATTTGACTGCACTTTTTTCGGAGACCCTCCTTCTCCAGGGAGACGGATGAGTTAGTTCACTGGACATGTTGTGGGACTGATGTCAATGTATGTATTCCAAAAAGAAATACACCATAATCCCATTTATCAACGGGATAATCACGATGGACGCTTATACAAAATGGTTCACACACACATGCACTGGCCTGATGCATTGTTCATTCAATTGGACTGAAGACATTTACACTTTGACCATGAATCAAGACTAAAAGCTCACGGAGCCCTTAAGAATATACATACCTTCTTCATTTAGATCAACGGCAAGCTCTTCAACTGTTTCTGCTGTAACCACATTAGCTATAAAGAGAAAAGAATTGAAATGGCAAACATGAAAAATAACAGCATTGTAAACCTGTGTGCAGGATGCCTCACCAATTACATGCAGCTCTCACACGCATTTGGGTGTGACAATGGCATATACTTCAAGATCAAGAATGGTTAGGCCACAATATGCACCCTTAAGTAGTCAAAATGGAGTCTATTTAGTAACAGAATGAAAGTCCAAAACTCAAATATTAACAAAAGCATGCCTAATATAATAAAAATTTTCCCACCCAAAATGAACATTTCTAAAAAAAAAAAATTCAGACTTTTTTCATATTTCTGTGCCATAGGTTGTGAGAACCAGTTAGAACTGCCTTGGTGTTTGTTTTGTATGTAGAATGGCCCCGTAAACACTATTTAGGTCATTGTTGAGCCTGTCAGTTTACCTATCAACTTTACCTTGGCAGGCTTAGAAGTAAGCGGTTAACCAGTACAGTGCACATTCTTTCGCAAGTAACTGACAACTGCCCTTCTTGAATCCTCGGAAGGGAGAGAATGACTGTAGTAAAGATGGCATGGTCAATCTCCTCAAAAGAATTCCTGCCGGAATTGAACCCGCGTCCTCCTTATCACCAGTCATGATGCGCATCTGAGCTAACAAGACTGGCAGTGGCCGCAGTGAGGTGGTTCTCACAAAATACTACAATATTTGCTGAGGCGGTTCTAATGAGTTCCCACACTCAGAAATGAGCAGAATTAAGAAGAATATATACCCTTGTCAACTCCCGTTTTACTATATAATATAGCGGTTTAAGGGGTGAAATTATATAGGAGTGTTTTCGTGATGAGTAACGGATTTAGTGCACGGAGAATCTGCCACACATATCCAATGCCATTTGTATATGCAAAATTTGACTACAATCCAAAGAAAGATAAACAAGTTGTCAACCAGAAAGCCCGAAAAACCCTTATTTGGAAATGTCAAGGCCTTAACTCAATCAAAATATATTTATCCATTAACAGTGAGCAAGTGTTAGAGTTTTACGTCCCACCAACAGCTTAAGTCGAGATGGGAAGTCAGTTTAAAGACTGATCCGAAAGTCTGGAGAAGCCCGGGATCACTCTTGCGACCCCTGGTTTACAAGGTGAGTAGCGTAACCACTACACCACTGAGGCTTCTTGGTCCATTAACAATCCCAAACCACACATATTCAGTGTAAATTGTGTATTATTTTTTCGAAAAAAAAAAAAAAAAAAAAAAGAGACGTCAGTCGGAGGTGGTGTGGACAGGCGGATAGGGTTAGGCTCTTTGTCATTTTGGAGATGTTGCTTCCAATTGTGTGTGTTTTTTTACTCGAGATTGAGATGAGATGACAGACATTTCTTACCTTCTGCATTTAAATCAACAGCATGCTCTTCAACTGTTTCGGCCTCGGCTTTATCCAGAGTAGCTATAAAGAAAAAATAAATTGGAAATATGTCAGAAAGCGATGAAATAGGTACAGTCCAACCTGTATTAAGCAAGCACCTCTGTGATATTCAATAAGTGCTTGCTTAAGGCAGGTGCTTGCTTAACACATGCGAACTTTAATGCAATTTCTTTTTTCGGGAAATGAATGCCTGCTTGGTTAAGACAGGTTGCGTGCTAAATAGAGGTGGCCACTAAGACAGGTTTGACTGTATTAATACAATTAAAGAGCAATCAAGACAGAACACAGGCTAACAAATACCTAACACTAGATACATTCATCATCATCAATGGATTTTTGATTAACGTGCAGGTACAGGGGCAACGTCCACATAAGTGGGCCCCCTTCCAGACAGCTGGCTTGCTGCACGCATGACAGTTCCTACACCAGATCGCTAGGCATACATTATATCAGGTATGATGTGCTAATCTGACATTAACTTTTGAACCATTAAGAGATAGAAACTAGAAATGCGTCCATAGGACACGGATGCCCGTCTGAAAATATGTCTATGTTCGTATTCATCCATAGAAAGTTATTTACCGTGTTTTAAGTTTTGGACTCTTTTTTCACGTTTGACCTCTAAGTATGACCTAGACCTTGTAAGTACGGACCTTGGTTTTGTGTGAGGCAGATTGTCTCATGATGGTCAACATTTCTGCCAACTAATTTTAAAATCAATCCAGAAATAAGTAAGTTATTGACTGCGTTTAAGTTTCGGACCCTTTTTTTACCTTTGACCTCTAAGTATGACCTTGACCTTGGAGGTACGGATCTGTGGCTTGCACGTGACACATCGTCTCATGATGGTTAACATTTCTTCAAAGTAATTTCAAAATCCATTCAGAAATAAGTAAGTCATTGACTGAGTTTAAGTTTCGGACCCCTTTTTTTACCTTTGACCTCTAAGTATGACCTTGAACTTGGAGGTACGGACCTGGTTTTGGCCCATTACACATCGTCTCATGATGGTTAACCTTTTTACAAAGTAATTTCAAAAGCCATCCAGGAAATAAGAAAGTTATTGACTGCGTTTAAGTTTAGACGCACGGACGGACGGACAGGGGCAACGCTATGTGCCTTTTCCACCAATCTTCGAATGGCGGGGGCATAAAAAGAATTGAATGCAGTGATCAGGAATCAATACAACTAGACAAAAGTGCCCAGTGGGGCACGTATACCCCCGGCCAGTGCCGAACTACAAAGGGAAATAAGGCCTGACCCCTTGGCCCTTATTTTCTCTCCCACAATACAAGTAGTCATACTGATCATGTGTGCAAAATTTCAAGTTTCTATGTGAAGCAGTTCCTGAGATATCTTTGACACAAAATAATTGTTTATGGACAGACAGACAGACGGAAAAGACAAAAACTATATACCCCCATTGCATACGAATATGCCGGGGGTATAATTAACACCCAGCTACCATCAGAGACACCAAGGGAAAGAAACACAAACATGAAACAACTAGACCCTAATGGAGACATCACTAGGGGAAAGCCAAAAGGACAGCTACTTTACCGCAAAATGGCCAACTGGCTAAGCAAAGCAAAGCAAAATAATATAAGCGATACACACCTGCAGTTGGGCCAGGCCTGCTGTCCTTGCGAGGCAAGCCATAACAAAAATAAACCATGACAGTAGAACCACCTTAGAACGGTCAGTGAAATGAATTCCACTGGGGATGGGGGTGGGGGGGGGGGTGCTTAAATCGATTTTTACGTGATTACAATCCTTGCCCTTACTTCCTTAGTGCTTTAGACAAATTATTTGTTCAATCCACAAGAAGGCATCCTAACTCATCAGTGGGACACACAAATTATTCGACCACAGAGATGAAACAACAGTAAGGTGGGTTTGGTTGATTTGAGGTTTAACGTCCCCGTCAACACTGTAAAGGTCATTTTGGAGACGTTGCTTCCAAATTTGTGTGACTTTTACCCGACATTGAGATGAGATGACTTCTCAAGCCCTGACACCCAATGAAACCAATAGGGCTTATTAGCATGGACTGTCCGCCTCGCACCACTGCTCCTGGATAGGCTTAGATCCTCTAAGTGGTTTACCAGTACTAGTGTGCGGGCCGGATTCAGCTCTGCGTGGAAGTCATTTCTGTCCATCTTTACTAATCATGTAGTTTTTAAATTATTATCGTGTAGTTAATTAAGACTACTTTCTTTAAACCATACCTTCTTTCAGCCATGCAACCAGTGCTTCATCTACTTGTCTTTCCAGTAAAATTACTGCTCTCTCGACTTTTCCAAACATCCTTGCGGATACAGCACTTTTTCCACCCCCTTCCTTGATTTTTCTCATAATGTAGCTGCTGGGACGTACCACATCATTCAGCCATGATTTTCTAATGATGATTTTCTGGTTTTTTATCATACAATTACGACCAACCTGCCAAAATAAACAAATTCATAGCAGAACAGGAAATGTTAAATACCCACAAGGGCATGGGGGTCTGGCAATTTCATTCCAGGCTCTTAACACAGTGGTTCTCTTCATTCAAAGCCTTGAGTTTGTGCCAAACTATGGCATTACACAGATGTTGTCATGTATGGCACTCCAACAATGTCCCTCATATAGAGATAAAACCTTGAATTAATTAAAACTCTGGAGAAGCGTAACTCAAAATTACATTCATAGCTCCAGATAAAGATGATTGTGATAATTTCTTGTTTGACAGTGTGGGTTTTTGTTACAACTGCCTCATCGTGGCAATGCTAATAAGTATCCAAAACATATTTTTATGGAGAATTCAGTAAAGAAATCTTAAATTATCTGCACTACTACTTACCTCAAACTAGGAAGATCAGGTATATAGTAATCATGTAATTAAGGTAGGGATTGTAAACATGCACATTGGAAGACTCACAGGGGGCATCCAGTTCACTTTTGAAACCAGTGCTCCGTTATACATGTCAAGTAACCTGGCCATTGCTAGCTGAGAATAATTTAGTATCAAGAGAATTGTGATTTCCCCATTTCTGTAACATGCGCTAACACACGAGTTCCTAACGGGAGTTAAAAGAATCCCCACTGACAAGTCTTGTTATGCTAATGTTATGCTAATGTCTGTCATTATTCAGCATGCAATTTTTTTTTTTGCATGGGGGTGGGAGGGGGTTTACGGTTTTACGGGGTTTTTTTTAAAGATTATTTCACTCATATCGAGCCGATCGTTAATCAAGAGGTGGGTGAAAACCGGAGTACCCAGAGAAAAACCACCTGACCTTCCGTTGCAGAACTTGGCGTCTCAGATGTGACCCAAGTGAGGCTCGAATCACAGCGGTGAGAGACCTAATGATTAAGAGTCAGCGCTCTTAACCACTAGGCCACTGAGGCCTGTTTAGCATGCAAGATATGATAATGAATTCTTGGTTTGCTTGTATTCGGCATACTTACTTCCTCTTGGTCAATGTCCTTGAGCTTTGTCAGACAATCCGAAATCGATAGCAAGTCTTCCATGGTGCCCAAATTCCTCTCGTAGTAGGGAATCAGCTCCTCGTTCATATATTCTTCAACATCAGTGAAAAATCTCTCCAACTTTGTCATATGCAAAATCTGAAAAAAAAAAAAAACAACCTTGCATCTTTTGACAACTAAAATTTTTGCTCATATTAGTCTCCTACAGGTACCCTTTTTACTTGCAGACCAGGGTACACCCAGTAAAGCAATCAAGAACCATATTTTAATAAATGCCCGGCAAATGACAACATGTGCAAATACTTAAAGGCTGCAGGCCATGGATCCCCAATGTTTTAAAACTGTCAGTATGTGGTGAATATGTATTTAACATAAATGTTCATCACAATGTTTTTAAAACCCGTTTCAACAGACTAAATTTATATATGTCTGGAAAAAATAAGTCATACATGTACAGGACCTTGGTATAATATGATCCTCTTCATGTCATGTGAACAATGATGGGAAGATTTCATTAAAATCCACTGAAAACTGCAAGAGTTGCAGAGATATGACTACTGCTGATAACATGGATAAAACTGACAAAGGGCCCCAACATGAGTATGACGCTGTTAAAAATAAAAATCTTGGAACAATAACAGGGGCATAAAAACGCTTTCGAAATGTAGGAGTAGCATGAATAATACCTTCTATTGATAAAATGTAAAAAAACTGACGAAGGGCCATAACTCTGATAAAAATTCCCTTGATAAACTCATCACCTGATAATTTTATAATCTAGGTCTTTTGAACATTAAATGTTAAGTTTCATCCAAATCCTTGGAATAAAGGAGTTATGGAGACCAGACCTTGATAAAATCAAAACCTGATAATTTTATCATATGAAGGTCTTTTGAACAATAAATGGTCAATTTTCAAAATTAGGACCATGAAATGTATGTTAAGTGAAATATTAATGTGTGTTTGGTTGAAGTGTTTGTTAGTTGGTATTTGCGTTTAATGGCCCAGTGAGCATTATTTAGGTCATTTTTAGCTAATCAGTTTACCTATCCGAACTTTTTATGGGAATGCTTACACATACTCGGTTAATCAGTACAATATACCTTCTGTAAAAGTCCCACAAAATTGGAAGCATCTTCTCCAAAATGACCTGTTGACGGGGACGTTAAATCTCAAATCAAATAAACAAACAATTTACCTTCTTGAAAGAAACTGACAACTGCCCTTCTTGAATCAGCGAAAGGGAGAGAATGGCCTTAGGAAATAATTCATTATCAACCACGAAAGAATGTTGCCGACCCCTGCAGGTATCGAATCGTGTCCTCATTATCACCAGTCAGATGTGCATCCGACTAGCTACCGAGGCCAGCTCTTGTATTGTTGAAGTTTAAACCCAATTTTAGGCTCATCCTATGTATATATTGGTGCCATTCTATCTATATAAGTGTAGAGAAACTAGAAATTCCATAAAGCAAGTGAATGCTCTTCATGTATCTTCACTTACTAAGAATAATGATATACACCCAATCTATGGTCTGAGCAATGCATATGCTATTGTTCTGAAACAGCCCCTGTGCAGGTTAAAGAACCCTACCATAATTACATGATGAGGCGGTTCTAACGAGTGCCCACAATCTATATTTTGAGCAGAAATCAGAAACAAATCACAATTTTTCATCTAATAATTTTCATTTTTTCGGCGATAAAGGTGGCATTGAATTTGTATAGGCGTGTTTGCGTAATGCAACGGGGTTAAAAAAAGCCAAACTAAATATTAAACAGACGGACCTCCGTGGACTAGTAGATAGGAGCGCTGACTCTTCATCATTAGGTCTCTCACCGCAGTGGGTTTGAGCCCCGCTCTGGTCACACGAGAGTGCCAAGTTCTGCAACGGAAGGTCAGGTGGTTTTTCTACGGGTACTCACGTTTTCGTCTACCTCTGATTAACGATCGGCTGGATAGTCCTGAGTTAAATAATCTTGAAAGGGCCGTAAAACCAAAAAAAAAAAAAAAAAAAAAAAAATGAAAAAATTAAAGAAACACTGGAATAAAAGTTATTTTTCCTGTACTTTTAACAACCGGTTTCATCCATGATGGAATTTTCAAGTTAACAATGATGTTTATTATTGTACGTTAAAGTGACGTAAACGTCAATAGTTATTTATTTTTCCCGTAACGCCCAATAAAAGCTGACGCTTTTGTGTTTTTGAGACGTTACGTAATTACATATGAGTGAGTGAGTGAGTGTTTCAGTTTTACGTCCCACCAACAGCTAAGGTCAAACGGAGACGGGACCTCGGTTTAAAGACTCATCCGAAAGTCTGGAGAAGCCCGGGATCGAACCTGCGATCCCTGGTTTACAATAATTACATATGAGCCGTCGTAAGATAACGGCGTAAAAAGCAAATGAAGTACAGGACACAGCGATCAGCGGAGACTCAGATCGGCCCGCGCAATCGCGCAATCCGATCAGAATCCTCACCGATCGCATATACATGCACACACCACAGGACACAGGATAAATATCATGCTCAGCCGAGCCGAGCACGAAAAAAAGGTTGCAGAACCTCGGGCCTGATTGAGCCAGCGCATGAAAAATCCCACAAGAAGGTTTGAGCGATCAGTGGAGACTCAGATCAGCCTGCGCAATCGCGCAGTCCGATCAGAATCCTCACTGGTCGCATATTACATGCACACACCACAGGACACAGGATAAATTCTATGCTCAGCCGAGCCGAATACGAAAAAAGTTTTACAACCTCGGGGCCTAATTTGAGCCAGGGCATGAAAAATCCCACAAGAAGGTCTGAGTGATCAGCGGAGATTCAGATCAGCCTGCGCAATCACGCAGTCCGATCAGAATCCCAACTGATCGCATATTACATGCACACAGTACAGGACACAGGATAAATTCTATGCTCAGTCCGATCGGAATCCCCACCGATCGCATATACATGCACACACCACAGGACACAGGATAAATTTCACGCTCAGCCGAGCCGAGCACGAAAAAAGTTCTACAACCACGGGGCTTGATTTGAGCCAGCGCATGAAAAATCCCACAAGAAGGTTTTGAGCGATCAGCGGAGACCCAGATCGGCCTGCGCAATCGCGCAATCCGATCAGAATCCCCACCGATCGCATATACATGCACACACCACAGGACACAGGACAAATTCCATGCCCAGCCGAGCCGAGCACGAAAAAAGTTCTAAAAACCTCGGGGCCTGATTTGAGCCAGCGCATGAAAAATCCCACAAGAAGGCTTGAGCGATCAGCGGAGATTCAGATCAGCCTGCGCAATCGCGTAGTCCGATCAGAATCCCAACTGATCGCATATTACATGCACACAGTACAGGACACAGGAAAAATTCTATGCTCAGCCGAGTCGAGCACGAAACAAGTTCTACAACCTCGTGGCCTGACCCGAGTCAGCGCATGAAAAATCCCACAAGAAGGTTTGAGCGATCAGCGGAGACCCAGATTGGCCTGCGCAATCGCGCAGTCCGATCAGAATCTTCACCGATCGCATATACATGCACACACCACAGGATACAGGACAAATTTCATGCTCAGCCTAGCCGAGCAGGAAAAAAGTTCTACAACCACGGGGCCCGATTCGAGCCAGCGCATGAAAAATCCCACAAGAAGGTTTGAGCGATCAGCGGAGACTCAGATCAGCCCGCGCAATCGCACAGTCTGATCAGAATCTTCACTGATCGCATATACAAACCCAAAATATACAGATTATGACTAACACTTAGCAAGATAAAATGACTAATTATCTGTCAGTTTGACTAGTTATTTCTTTCTGCGAAGGCCATGCTACGAGTCTCGCATAGCCCCCGCTCATAGGGGCTTGAAGAAATATATGGGCTGCATGATGCTTCCACGCAGAGCTGAATCCGTCCCGGACACTAGTACTGGTAAACCGCTTAGAGGATCTAAGCCTGTCCAGGAACCGCAGTGCGAGGCGGACCGTCCATGCTAATAAACCCTATTGGTTTCATTGGACGACAGGTCTTGAGATGTCATTTCATCTCAATGTCGGGTAAAAGTCCCACAAAATTGGAAGCAACGTCTCCAAAATGACCTTTACAGTGTTGACGGGGACGTTAAACCTCAAATCAAACAAACAAACAAACAAACGAGTCTCGCACGCATACAAAAGTACTTTAGTCTGGTAAAGTTAGTTCGTTCGAAAAGCATTTGGAAGCTTCCGGGGTGTAGTGTTAAGCTACTCGCCTTGTAAACCAGGGATTGCAGGATCGATACCGGGCTTTTAAAGACTTCCGGATGAGTCGTTAAACCGAGGTCCAGTCTACGTATGACCATAGCTGTTGGTGGGACGTAAAACTATAACACAAACTCACTCGAAAAGCATTTGGGCCTTTGCTCGCTGACCATGGACTCACATAGTGAAATAGTGAATGAAACAGCGGACCAACCTCGGGCCGACAGCGATACAAGTTGAGAGTTGCAACATCCATCGCTATCGACACGACGTTAGCCTGACGTTCGAATGTGGTACCGCGGCTAATACATAAAATGTTGATATGCGATACTCACCCAGACTCGCACATCAGCTCGTATGTGTCACGCGTAAAAAAGTCCAAGACGAACTACTTCTCAAACGAGGTTTGTAGGCGGCTGGATAGAAATGTCTTCCTTGCTTCGGGATAGTATAGAAATTAAGGTGATACCGAGCCCTGCAACCGCGACAACGTAACGAACACTTCATCCCAGGCTCAGGTCCAGTTAGCTTAAAAACGGTTATTTCTGACTTGTAGCAAGGATACAGTTTGCCAGAACAGTCACCATTTAAACACTCACTGTTACGCGGACACAAAAAATTCAGATAGGGTTCATTGTGCTTGAATGATGTTTTCCACAGTAAGGCTTTAAAGGACTCGCAGTCAGTCGAAAATAAGTCAAAATCAATGTCTGCCACAATCCTAATCAGTTCTTCAGCACTTTCTTCACTAATTTCAGGAGAAACTTCTTGCATTAATTTGAACACATATGAGTCTCTATTTATGAAATTAGAAGGAACATGTTTGTTGACACTAATTGCATAAAGAAAGGTGTTAACTCCATATTTCGCGATGGCCTTAGCAGCTGAAGAATCAGATATTTTTTTTTTATCCACCTAAGCCTATGGGAGAGTTTTTCACATGCTCTCTAAAAGTTTCGAATGTTGCATCTTCTGTCACACAAAGTCTTCTCTGAACATTCCTCGGCAGTGTTTCGTCTCTGGGTCTCCGCTTTGGCGTAGATAGGGGACCCCCGGGACTCGGAGAACGGCTCCAAAATGTTTTTTTTCTGCACGGTGATTCCGACATGACCACCAGATTTGGCAACTTCACATTAAATTCTTCAAATTAAGTAACAAAAGTCCACTAGTTTCTCCTATTCTATGTTTTTTAAAATGATTTCACATTGAATGGATGTTGTATAATAATAACCGGTAGGTAGCATTATGAGAGAATTTAAGCACGCGAGGATCAGTCACGTGACAATGCGGCACCCTTTAAACGGCTACTTTAGAGAAGCGCAGAGATGCTGTTTATTCACGGCAGCTAAATAACTTCAACTTAATACTCCACCTTCCCGCCAAATTTATTGAATATACACTACCTGGGCTTATAAAATGTGTTAAAAAATAATGCACATCCATGACAAAAATTTCGAAAATTTTAATGTTACATGCTGTTATCAAATAAATTAACTATATTATTCTGACCGCCTTCAACCCCGACACTTTTGTAGTAAAACTAGGGTCTACAGTAATTTTCTTATTTTTGCTCCAAGAATTTTGGTTGTGGGTAATCGTTAGAATCGCTTCATCGAGGCGGTTCAATCGAATAACCGCAACCAATGTTTGGAGAATAAATAAGGGAAATCTCACAATTTTTAATCTTAAATTTTTTTTGGTTAATCGGCCCCCGCCCATCGGGGCTTGAAGAAATAGAGGGGCTGCATGATGCTTCCACGCAAAGCTGAAACCGACGCAATTTCTTGGTTAAACGCTAAAATTTTTCCATGTACTTGTTTTGGGCATGTAAACGTGGTAATTTAGTTGAAATGAATAATTTTATTATAGATATTGGAAATTGTTTTGTCCACTGGTTTTATCACGGGTCTCCGATCCGCCGTTCAGCGGGTAAGAAGCGGACTCTGAATCAGCAGGTCTCACGAAAACATGCCTATACAAATAAAGTGTAAATTTAACAGCCGAAAATAAATTATATAAAACCAAAAAAATAATTTGAAATTTTGCGAGATTTTCTTATTTCTGCTCAGACAGGCGGTTGTAACGAGTCACCACAATCCATGGTTTAGAGCAGAAATAATGCAAAGACGACACTGAATCGGGTCGGAAACTGGAAATGGTAGCGTCGGTGTTGTAATGTTTACTGGTTGGTTTAAAAAAAAGTAATAAAAGGCCACTAGCATCACGTGCACAGGTCCGTGAAATGAACACCCCCTTACTCCCCACTTTGTATAGAAAAAACTGGGGTTTGGGGGAGGGGTGGGTAAACACTATTTTTCTTACTTTTACTCCAAGACATAGGTTGTGGGTACAGGCGGTTCTAACGAGCACCTTCAACCGATGTTTGAAGCATAAATAAAAATATCATCGATTTTCATCCGAAAAGTAGCCATTTTGAAGATGTGAAAAAAAGCACTTTGTCGCACGGGAGTGTTAGCGTGATGTTTCTCCTTTTTATTTTACAATGATTGCACCTTGAACGGATGTTGTATATATATGTATATAAAAAAAAAAAAAAAAAAAAAAAAAAACTAGTAGGTAGCATTTTGAGAGAAGTTTAGCTCGCAAGGCATCAGTCACGTGACAATGCGGCACCCTTTAAACGGCTACTTTAGAGAAGCGCAGAAATGCTGTTTATTCATGGCAGCTTAATAACATCACCTCAATACACCACCTTCCAGCCAAATTTATTAATTATACACTACCGGGGCTTATAAAATGTTAAAAAAAAATCCAAATACAAGGACAAAATTTTAAAAGGTTTTAATGTTACATGCTGTTGTGAAAGCCGGTATAAAATAAATAAATACCACGAAAACTGAACTATATTATTCTGAACCCCGACTCTTATGTAGTAAAACTGTAGTTTACAGGGGTATACAGTAATTTTCTTATTTTTGCTCCAAGACATAGGTTGTGGGTACTCGTTAGAATCGCTTCATTGAGGCGATTCTTTTGAACAGCCCAACCTATGTTTGGTTATAAGGAAAATATCACAATTTTTCAACTTAAATTTTTCTGCAACGGACGGTCAAGTGTTTTGTCTTCGGTCCCTCCTGTTGAGACACGCTGTACATTACGAAAACACGCTTATACAAATACATAAAAAGAAGTTTATGCGTTCTCCACTTTTCTAGTTAACACAATTATTCTCGCACAAGTATATGAACCCATTCAAAGACATTTATATTGTCTTTTGTAATGTCTATGGTTTTACGCCCCGTTTAAGATTATTCCAGCTTACTGTTAGTCATAAGGGAACGGACACCGGAGAACCTGGTCTACCTGACCTTCATTTGCATAAATGGGTGTCTTACAGGTGGCCTGAAAGAGGGCAGAATGTAGGAAAAAGATCTCGGGCTAAAAATCACGGGAAAATGTCACAGTCATTACCCAAACACACCTATACAAATACATTGCCACCTATATCGCCGAAAAATGAACATTTTATGCTGAAAGGTTGTGGTATTTTTCTTATTTCTGCTTCAATCTATATTTTAGAGAGAGATAAGAAATAATGTATACCTCCGGAAACCCCAGTTTTACTGTATACAAGTGGGGTTCAAGGGGGTCACATTTACATAGGCGTGTTTTCGAGAGGACTCGGGTACGAAAGCAGCCACAGAATTGGTTTGAAAAATTGGTTCATTAGTGTTATGTGATTAACACATATAGCCGATGCTGAGATGAAATGACATCTCAACCCCTACCGCGCATAGAAACGGCCAGGGTTTAAGGAGCGTTCCGAATCTCATCACTTTTCCTGGGCAGGCTTAGACCTAAGCTGTTTACTAGTACACAATTTCGGTCGGTTTCAGCCATGCGCGGAGGAAGCGTGAAGCCCAATCTATTTCTCCAGGCGGGGGCGCTTTTGTGTTTCCTTCTCCAAGATTTTGTTGGGGTACTCATTAGATCAGCCGCAATCGAGATGATAAGTCGAAAATACCAAGATCTAAGTAGAAAATTTAAAGATTCTAAGTCGAAATTTCAAGATAATAAGTCGAAATTCACCAGTTAATATGACGAAATTACGAGATACGGTCAAAATGTTTACGCACAACCCCCCCCCCCCCCCCCCCCCCCCGCCCATCGGGGCTTGAAGAAATAGATGGCCTGCATAATGCTTCCACGCATAGCTGAAACCGACACGCACAATAGTACTGGTAAACCGCTTAGAGGATCTATGCCTGCCCATGCAAAACAGTGCGACTCGGACCGACCATGCTTATAAACCCTTATGGTTTCATGGGCGACAGGCTTTGAAATGTCATTTTATCGCAGTGTCGGGTAAAGTCCCACAAAATTGGAAGCGACGTGTAGAAAATGACCTTGACATTGTTGACGGAGACGTTAAACTTCAAAAAAACAAACAAAATGTCGAGTATTTTAGGCAATTTAACTTCTCCAGGCGAGCAACCTGTCTTACGCCGGCGGATGTTTCAACGTGTGATGGGCCCTTGGGTGGGGCTTCTGCGTCGTTGTGACACGTATATTTCTAGTGTATTATTACTATGTTTTGTATTTTAATTTATAACACTTTTTGGGGATATTTTGAAAAAGGATTTAGTGTTTGAAGGGGATTCTTTTTAGTTTCACACATTACAATGCAAACCGGGCGAGCTATTATGTCCAAGGGACGCAAATCTTACCGTTTTAATCTGTTGGAATGGACGCTTTACCGTTCCTCATTGGAAAGGTCCCTCAGGACCTTTCCACAGTGTTTATGTGAAATTTGAAGCATTTTCGCTCCAGTGCAGACTTCTCGCTACAATTTGCTAATTGCAATCATATGGTGGCATGTAGCTGCCATCGAGATGCGAGATCCTACTTACTAAGTCGATGTATTTTATGTTGACATACTAGTGTAAGGCGACATATTTGGTTTGTTTATCGTTATCATAAAAAATATCTCGATTTTCATTAACTAGCCCAGAAACTGCTTTACAATGACACCCAGTTCATTGATATTTTTACAACGAAGTGTTTCTTACTATGTTGACATAAACTCGTTGTATTTTTTGTGATTATTTCTTTGTAATGACATCATGATAGGGAAAGTCGACTTAGGTTTTTTATGTTTTCTTATTTTTAAGTTGACTTATCTATATAAATCCCGACTACCTATAACCGCTACACGTCTAGTTTTCTTATGGAAACGAGCGTGTTTTAATATGCCAGATACAAACACTGAGTTGAAGCCTCGTGTGGGGGTGGGGGAACTAAGGGCCATTTGGTATGGGTAAGCGGACAGGATTTTGAAAACATACCCCATTCATATACTTGTACTCTGAAAAAAGGGTCCCATTTATATACTTAACTTTCGAAAATGTCACACCCATAATATGAACTTGTATTACATACAATAATTTTTTTTAGTAAAACCGTGCTGCCTGTTGGTCAGTCGTAAGTGCATAGGTCGCTCGCGTGTGTCGTGTTCTTTTCACTTTTACTAGTGACTTCCTGCCAGTGATATATTAAGCAACTAGTCACTACCAGCACGAATCTATTTCCTAAATAAAAGCTAACGCTCAAGACGTGAAAGTGGAGCCGTGGCTTAAGAGTCTTTTTACTTTCGTTGGGTGCAACGGGGACGTAATATAATAAACTCATAAGGTCTCCATTTCTGAAAGTATTCTGTTATTCTAAAGATTTGTCTATAACCCATACATGTACTTTGGGTATATATGATCTATTTTATTCTGTTATATAGAAGCCTCCGTGGTGTAGTGGTTACGCTACTCGCCTTGTAAACCAGGGACCGCAGGATCGATCCCGGGCTTCTCCAGACTTTCGGATGAGTCTTTAAACCGAGGTCCCGTCTCCTTATGACCTTAGCTGTTGGTGGGACGTAAAACTCGAACACTCACTCACTCACTCACTCACTCACTTTATTCTGTTACATTCTCTAATTTAACGGCGACCTTATACCGGCTTTTATACTCCTGAAATGCTCCATGGTTTATTGTCATGTCAGTTTAAAGCACTGAGACGACTTGGTAGTGAACTAAAAAGATATATAAATAAAGTGTCGTTTTTAAAATAAGTCGACTTGCCTGTTCCGCAAGGCGCCTTTTAAGCTATTTTTTTCAAGTTTGTGTATGTCATATTAAAGCACTATCTCGCTCATTTTTAGCAAAAATTAGATAAAAATGACAGAAATATAAGACGACATATTTTATGTCGACTAAATATAAGAGAACATATTTCATGTAGACTTAAAATATCTCAATGAACAAGAAAATTATGTAGACTTAATGGTACTTTTGTTGTTTTATCTGTATAATAAGTATACTTAATATCTCGCATCTCGATGGCAGCTAGATGCCACCATACAATCATATTCGACGTCAAGAAACAATGTGAACCAGTCAAAAATATGCAGGGATACTTCATTTTTCTGTGTAGTGTGTCTATTTGGCGAAATGACCATAAATGAAAGTTACAACATTTACAAGTATGAGGTTTCACAAAAAAGCTTGCCCTACGCTAGCCAGCGGCACAACATATCTGTAGTTGAATGTATCCTTATTCCAGCTTCAGCAAATTGTTGAACCGTCTGGCAACGTCCTTTTCGTATGCGTGACGCTGATTTGCAACATATTTGAACTGAGAAAGATGTAACCAATGGCACCAACAGGTAGAGCAAACCGAATATTTGATATACAGTAAGAATGCAACGGAAAGGAAAGTAATCAGCTTCCTCTTCTCCAACGAGAAAAAGGCGTTATATAAGCCTTAGAGAATCAATTGCTGAGGCTGAAAGTCACTATGTACAGTTTCTGTGTCAGTATAATCAGTTTTACTGACATGACGGTGCATTGACGTTGGTACGACCCTCTGCGCGGAAATAAATTTGATTGCTCAGGCAGACTAAAGTTGTTGTTAAATGCTCGTATCTAAGTTAATGAGGACGCCTAGGCATGGTAAAGTGTGTTGCACATACGTGTACGAGTTAGGCCACAGTCACGCTGTCACGTATTGAGAGCTAGGTTTTAGCACATTTAAAAAGGTAGCAGAACGGCAATAAACGTAGTGAAAATCTGTTACATGGCAACATAGGTCACAGTTCAATGTCACGTATTGAGGGCTAGGTTTTACTGCGTATTTTAAACGTAGTAGAACGGCAATAATCGTAGTACATACGGTTATAAATGGCTACAGTTGCGTTTGCTTTGTTTGTTTGTTTGATTTGAGGTTTAACGTCCCCGTCAACACTGTAAAGGTCATTTTGGAGACGTGCTTCCAATTTTGTGGGACTTTTACCCGACATTGAGATGAAATGACATCTCAAGCCCTGTCGCCCAATGAAACCAATAGGGTTTAATAGCATGGACGGTCCGCCTCGTTCCGCGGTTCCTGGACAGGCTTAGATCCTCTAGGCGGTTTACCAGTACTAGTGTGCGGACCGGATTCAGCTCTGCGTGGAAGCATCATGCAGCCCATATATTTCTTCAAGCCCCTATGGGCGGGGGCGGTGCGTTTGCTTTGAAATTTAAAAAAAAATATATATATACATGACATTGTAATATACGGAGCGTATACCTAGCAAAAACAGGTAGTAAAACGCTCTTAAAAGTATACAAAGACTAATCAGCCTGCGCTTCAGCGCATTCTAATCAAAGCGCATTTTCTAGTATTAAAACAATATTTACAGAATATAAAATACATGCAGTATTTAGGACACATTTCTTTTCATGAGATGAAGACTGGGGCTGCGTATGAAAATGCGATTTTTTCGTGTTTCAGCATTTTCATGATTTTTCTTGTGTTAGTCTTTAAATTTACAGATAGTCTTTAAATTTATAGACAGTCTTTAAATAAAACAACTTTCTTAGACCTGATGAAAGATTACTACTTCCAGAGCCACTTGTGGCTTTCTTAAAGTCATGCCGACATCATGGGGGTCTGAAGTGACCACGGACATTCAGCACCAGTGTTTCACTGTCACTCGTCGCTGCGATCTGAGCACTCTTGCACCAGCCAGACTCAAGAAGACAGTGAAGAAACAGCAGCCTTCTGCGACGGAGAGACCACTACAAGAAACAGCACCAAAGACGGTGACCATCGAGGTTCTGCTATCTCCGACAATCACCAGACCACCTCCGACAGCAAGCGCCGAACCTGCGCCGCGCCGACACTACAGCGACCTTCGCCTGCATCAGCGCCGTCCTCGCCAGAGCCAGAGCCTTCTCAACCTTCACCGCCGGAGCCACCAAAGAAGCAACTACGCAAGACCTCGCTGCCTAAGCCAGCCTACCAACCGCTCGCGCCAGACATAGACTTCGTAACGATCGACCAGCATTTTCGGGTACAAGAGCACTACGACTGTCAAGCTGTCTGCCACTACAGTGACCACGACCTCTACCTGCTTAGCAGGAAGCCTACGGGTCGAACCTACCCGTACGCGACAGAGTGCTACGCTTTCCAACATTTGGAGGACGGCATTCTGTACGGGTCGAGGTCATCGGGTGCGGGGGTCGATAAGTTCGTCCCAGGAGCTTGGCGGTTCTACAAGCAGCACTTCTGCATGGCCAAACCGGTAAGAGATGCTGAGGGCTTGTACCAGCATCTGGATCATTACGCGCTCATCCTGCCTGCTGGGTGGGAATAAGACTTGCGACCAGTATTCTTCCTGGACCACTAGCCGCGCGTTTCTAAATGGAAAGTTGCATAGGCATGCTTCATTTGCAGCCTAAGTCCGATGGCCAAAATCGCGCGGCCCCAAGAGAGAGCACCGTTGATCTACTTTCTGCTCACGAGCACAGTAGAGAAATCGCGACCTGCAGCCGACATGTCACTGATTACATATTTGGCTCAATTTAGATTGGCATTCAAAATTTCTAAAACTGGCAGTGCTTCACTTTACTCGGTAGAGTACAGGCAGCCCATCGCGATTAACTCCTGTTGGACAAACTTCCGCGATCTGCAGCCAAGAAGCACATAACTTACGTCTCACTGTGGAGCTATGGAGTTCTGTCCGCTCGACCCTGGCAGACGTCAAATGCCTTAGCTTGAACTAACGAACAAACGTAGCAGTATCATCATCATCATTATTATTTTCTGTTCAGCTCTTGAGTAGTCCAGATCGATATCACAGCATCTGGATTTATGAAAGAGTACTTCCAGAGCCACTTGTGCCTTCTTGAAGTCATGCCGACTTCATGGTATTCCTGAGGTGACCACAGGCCTTCAGCACCAGAGTGTCACTGTCGCTTGTCGCTAGGATCTGCGCAGTCCAGCCCCAGCAAGAACCAAGAAGGCAGTTCAAAGACTACGTCAAGCAGCACCACCAGCAGTCTAATGCCAGATTTCTGGCCTGGCCGAGGTAACATTTTCAGAAACTGAATGCAGATAAATATTGACAAGACCTTACCAGTGAGATTGTCTAATGATTTATTTCTTTATAAATAGACTCACCGAGGCAATTTTTCACTAACTGGCACCGACGTATAAATTTCAAACCGTCAGAGATATTTTATACAATTTTTCGGCAAGCAGATATAAATATTGATAAGATCTAATCAAACGCCCCCCCCCCCCCCCCCGCCCATAGGTGCTTGAAGAAATATATGGGCTGCATGATGCTTCCACGCAGAGCTGAATCCGGCCCGCAAACTAGTACTGGTAAACCGCTAAGAGGATCTAAGCCTGTCCAGGAACCGCGCTGCGAGACAGACCGTCCATGCTAATAAACCCTATTGGTTTCATTGGGCGACAGGGCTTGAGATGTCATTTCTTCTCAATGTCGGGTAAAAGTCCCACAAAACTGGAAGCAACGTCTCCAAAATGACCTTTACAGTGTTGACGGGGACGTTAAACCTCAAATCAAACAAACAAACAAGATCTAATCAACAATATTGTTTAATGCCCGATTTCTTTATATACGAGGGTAGGCTGAAAAGTTCTGAGCCTGACCAAGATTCAATGGTTTGTCCATGCTGAAAGTGCCTTATTTTTCAACATAGTCTCCCTTCCTGTCCACACACTTCCTCCAGTGATGCTGGAGTCCTTGGATCCCAGTGGTCTAGAAGGTCTCATCTTGGTCCATGAAAAACTCCTCCACAGCAGCTATCACCTCCTCGTCTGACCGATAATGCTGCCCAGCCAAGTGTTTTTTTTTTCATGTGTGGAAACAGGAAAAAAGCTGATGGAGCTAGATCAGGTGAATACGGAGGGTGATTGACAAGTGTGAAGCTAAAGTCATGCACAGCATCCATTGCGACAACCGATTTATGAGCAGGCGCATTGTCCTGATGGAACAAGACCCCTTTAGTCAATGTTCCGGGTCGTTTAGCCTTAATTGCTTTTCGAAATTGTTTTAGCAGATCTGCATAATACTCCCCATTAATTGTTCTGCCCTTTTGAAGATTATCTATGAATACTATACCCTTGGCATCCCAGAACACTGATGCCATCACCTTCCCTGCAGAGGAGACGACCTTTCCCTTCTTTGGAGGGGTGAGCCAGGGTGCTGCCAGTGCATGGATTGTCTTTTGGTCTCTGGCTCAAAGTGATGAACCCAACACTCATCCTGAGTGACAAAACGGTCAAGAAAATCATCTTGGTCTGCTTCAAAAATAGCCAAATAGGCTTGTGACAGGTTCAGTCTAGTCAACTTTTGGTCAGGCGTCAAAAGCCATGGCACCCATCTGGCGGAAACCTTCGACATTCCTAATTCACTGTGTAGAATGTTCTCTTCTCGTTCACTGGAGATGCCGACAGTATTAGCTAACTGATTCACAGTTAAACGCCTGTCATCCATCACGGCCCTGTGCACTTTGCTGATGGTTTCCTCAGTTGTTGCCGTTGTGGGTCTTCCACACCGGTCATAATCTTCAAGGCTGTCCTTTCCCATCTAAACATTTGCTGCCCACCTTTTCACGGTTGCATCATCCCCTAATGTAGCAACCATATCGGCATGGATGTCCTTAGGAGCTAACCCCTTTTTATGGAGGTACTTGATGACACCACGATGCCAGATTTTGTCCATTTTCTCAAAAACGTGCTAGTATCAATTTTCAAAGTAAATTTTAACCAGCTGATGATGGATATACAACTTTCAAACCGCTAAGAATATTTTGATAATTTCCCTCGGCATGTGAAGAATGTTGAGCGGAATGTAGTTTGCGTCTTGTGATTGTTTTTCTTCCGCCTGTTTGTCCTTCTGTCTCTCGAGAGCCCAAAAATGGTTACTACAGAAATATTGCGACACAGTCACTTGCAGTTTTTTTCGTCATAAATTCTATCAATTTAACACCAACTTCATGAGAACAGATAGCTTTTTATGTGGCTGTCACACAAAAAAGTGACACATAACAATCTATCCTGTCTACGAAAAGTCACATATTGACTGTTTCGTGAGAACGCGTGGACGTCCGTCAACACTTTACTTCAAAGTTTTGCTTTAATTCTAATATCTTGCTAATCACTTGTCGTTTACATTTTTATTTGGTATATCGTGTTTCTTTGGCATTGCTTTAAACATGGGTCAGTAACACTCCTGGGTCAAGTGCCCGGTTTTGGTGATCTTATAATTCCTAACGGGTATCACTTTTAAATAGACAAATATAGAGTATTGTTCCAGTTATGCGGCTGCTGCTGCTGACAGAAGGTCATGGTCGCAGAATTTGAATGGTCAGTGTATAGTTTTGGCATTAATCGTGTTGATTGCATTGGGGTTTTGTATGCTTTATTATAATTTACAGCAGATAATGTATTTTTACAGTCATGTGACTGCTGCTGCAGCTGACACAGAAGTTAAAGGTGACCACTGATTTGACTTCTGCTGCCAAGATCGCGCACTTTGAACTTTGATTGAGATAGTCATGTTAAAGTTTTTGTATTGTTATGGTTTTCAACCTATGATTAGGTTTAATATGTAGACACTTCTATGGGTGCAGAAAAAATGCTACTGTCAGCAGATCAAGGTCATAAACTAACTATTGTGCTCTGCAATTCATGGTTGCATCTGCCAATGGTATCCATGACCCCTTGGTCACTTTCCCCTGTTTTTTTTTTTTTTGTTTTTTTTTGTTTGTTTGTTTTTTGTTTTGCCTTTCGCTGGCAAGAAGTATGGCAGCTATTGGTGTAGTTGCCTATTCTACCACTGATTTGTTTTGAAGTCTCAGCTAATGCGAAGTTTAAAGACTTAAAGTTTTAAGTATGACTGCTATTGAAAAATAAAAGCGATTCACCAAATAACAGTAGTATTTGACCATTCTTGATTTTAAGGTTCTAAAGCGAATTGTTAAGGGTTTGTCATGCTTGCAAAAGACAAACCTTACGCACGTTTATTATTATTATTATAATTATTATTATTATCATTATTTTTATTATTGTGATAATGCCCTGTTCATTCTGCTGACTAGAAAGCAGCAGGCCTTTCCTTTGGATTCTTTTTAAAGAAGCCAACTTGTATGACTACTGCTTGAATTCACCAGTATAATTTTTATGCTATAAAAGTTGTTTGCTAATTGGTATTCTTGGTCGACACGGTTATGACACTGGGGCACTTGTTACTGGATACAACCAGCAATCTATCTCTTTCAGCGAAAATAAGGAAGATAATGTATACCCCTTCAAACCATACTTGTCCCTAAATACGGTGTGGTGATCGAATATCATTTTACGTGCTATGCAACCGATGTATAATCGTATAAACAAAATGATTTCCCGGGTGCAAACTTTCGGTTTACAACAATTATTTAAGTGTTCGAGTTTTACATCCCACCAACACCGAGTGGTTAAGAGCGCTGACTCTTAATCATTAGGTCTCTCACCGCTGTGGGTTCGAGCCTGGCTCGGGTCACATGTGGGACGACAAGTTCTGCAACGGAAGGTCAGGTGGTTTTCACCGGTTTTCGCCCACCTGTGATTTACGATCGGTTCGATATGAGAGAAATAACCTTGAAAGGGCCGTAAAACCAAGAAAAAAACGCAAAGCGTATGCTTCTATATTTAACCATGAAATTCCAATGAACAACTCTTAATTAACGCAAACTTGTAATGGACTAATATTCTCCGTTTAGACGCTTTGGAATATGAAATTGCACACAATTGCAGTTTAAAGTATTAAAGAACGGAGTGAGTGAGTGTTTGAGTTTTACGTCCCACCAACAGCTAAGGTCACACGGAGACGGGACCTCGGTTTAAAGACTCATCCGAAAGTCTGGAGAAGCCCGGGATCGACCCTGCGACCCCTGGTTAACAAGGTGAGTAGCGTTACCACTACACCACGGAGGCTTGTATTTAAAGAACGGAAATAGGAAGATTTTGTCATTGTAAAATCTTTTTTGTATTCTGTCATGAAAACCATATTATGAAACTTTCACTCCTGGATCGCGACTCGCGAAACAATTCTTTGGCGTTCGGTGAAATAAAACTCATCTTACACTGAAAAATCAAAAGACCTGTATGCGATATCGTGTTTTCATTCATCTCTCCGAAGAGATTACTCTTTCTGGTGGAAGTCTGTTATGTGCTTTTTTTTTCTTATATTTAGACGCTGAACATAGGTTGTGGATGCTCGCTAGAATCGCCTTCCATAAAAGTTTGTCTTGGGGCAGAGTATGAACAGATATAAACACTTTATATCATTGTAAAACCATTTTTTCACTGTATTATGCAAACTGGTAAACCCCCTAGTAGGCCTAAACCAGCTAGAGACAAAGCGGGCATGGCACCGACTGCAGCGAGAACATTTCTTGAAAAAAAAAAATAATAGAGAAATATATTCACTGGAAATTCCACATAAAGAAAACACGCCTATACAAATACATTGTACACTTTACCGCCGAAAATATGAAAATTTTACGCTGAACATTTGAGATATTTGCCTTATTTCTGCTAAAAATGAGGGTTGTGGGTACTCGTTAGAACCGCCTCTATATTTTAGAGCAAAAATAATAAAATAAGGTTTACCCCTCTAAACCCTAGATTTACTTTATGAAAGTGAGGTTCAAGGCGGTCACAATTATATAGGCGTGTTTTCGTGATGCATTTAGCATGGATCTCGACATAAAACGAACCAATGTCAACAAGGAGATGTAAAGTAGATTTGTTTTCCGTTCAGGAGATAAACTATATATGCCTTACTTGGTTGTTTTATCCGAAAAGTAAGAGAAAATAAAATTGTTTAGAATTTTTCCTCGAAGTCATCCTACGATATCGATCCGAAAAGGAAACTAACGGAGACTAAACCTATATACCAGCCTTTCGTCAATTTAGTCTGTATAATAAGGGCTAATGGGGTATACAATAATGTAAAAATATATACACGCGTGTGTTATCGTATGTGAATAATTGTCATCACAAAGTGACAAAAAATGTTTTATCCAGAATTCTTCCGCCGAAGTCAAGCCAAGCAGACTTGGACGTTATCCGTCCTAAACCGATATTGCGTGTCCAAAAGTTATGCTTATGGCGGAACTGACGTAGACAAAAACTACCGATGCTTACGTCAATATAATCAGTATAATGTAGGCTAATGCGGTAGCTCAGTCGGAGGCGCGTCTGACTGGTGATCAGGAGGTCGCGGGTTTGATACCTGCCGGGGTCGGCAACAATCTTTCGTGGAGATTAATCATGATAGATTTTCTACGATCATTCTCTCCCTTCCGCTGATTCAAGAAGGGCGGATGTCAGTTTCTGTCGATAGAATGTGCACTGTACTGGTTAACCGCTTACGTATAAGCCTGCCCGGGAAAACCTTGGTTAGGCACGAGTAAGCGGACGGGCTCAAAATAGAGCTGAATAGTGTTGACTGGGCCATTAAACCCCAAAAGTAATATATTATATATATATATATACCTATACCCTTCTATGTGTAACATGTTGTAATGGTCTGTAATGAGTTTGTAACCAATGTAATGAGGTATCGGGAAAGCCTTTCTTAAGATTTCGCATTGTAACGCTTGTAACGCCTGTAATGAAGGACAATGAAAAAAAAACCTATATATCGTACACCTTATATACCTATACCCTACCATGTGTAACGTGTTGTAATGGTCTGTAATGCAATTATAACCCATGTAATGAGAGCTAAGGGGATTAGCGCCTGTTCATTTTGCACTGTAACGCTTGTAACGCATGAATTGAAGGGAAATGAAATATATATATATCTATATATATATATATATATATATATATATATATCGTACACCTTATTACCTATACCCTACCATGTGTAACGTGTTGTAATGGTCTGTAATGCGATTGTAACACATGTAATGAGACCTAAGGGGATTAGCGCATATTCACTTTTGCACTGTAACGCTTGTAACGCATGTAATGAAGGAAAATGAAATATATATATATATCGTACACCTTATATACCTATACCCTACTATGTGTAACGTGTTGTAATGGTCTGTAATGCGAGTGTAACCAATGTAATGAGACCTAAGGGGATGGGTGCATATTCATTTGGGATTGTAACGCTTGTAACGCATGTAATGAAGGAAAATGAAATATATATATATCGTACACCTTATATACCTATACCCGACTATGTGTAACGTGTTGTAATGAGCTGTAATGCGATTGTAACCAATGTAATGAGACCTAAGGGGATAAGCGCATATTCATTTTGCACTGTAACGCTTGTAACGCATGTAATGAAGGAAAATGAAATATATATATATCGTACACCTTATATACCTATACCCGACTATGTGTAACGTGTTGTAATGAGCTGTAATGCGATTGTAACCAATGTAATGAGACCTAAGGGGATAAGCGCATATTCATTTTGCACTGTAACGCTTGTAACGCATGTAATGATGGAAAATGATATATATATATATATATCGTACACCTTATATACCTATACCCGACTATGTGTAACGTATTGTAATAGTATGTAATGCGATTGTAACCAATGTAATGAGACCAAAGGGGATAAGCGCATATATATATATATATCGTACACCTTATATACCTATAGCCTACTATGTTTAACGTGTTGTAATGGTCTGTAATGCGGTTGTAACCAATGTAATGAGACCAAAGGGGATGAGCGCATATGCATTTTGCACTGTAACGCTTGTAACGCATGTAATGAGGCAAATGAAATATATATATATATATATATCGTACACCTTATATACCTATACCCTACTATGTGTAACGTGTTGTAATGGTCTATAATGCGGTTGTAACCAATGTAATGAGACCTATTGGGATTAGCGCCTGTTCATTTTACACTGTAACGCTTGTAACGCATGTAATGAAGAACTATTAAAAAAAAATATATATATATATATATATATATCGTACACCTTATATACATATACACTGCTATGTGTATCGTGTTGTAAACGCTTGTAATGCATGTGATGAAGGAAAATCGAATATATATATATATATATATATATATATATATATATATATATATATATATATATATATATATATATATATATATATATATATATATATAGCGTACACCTTATTACCTATACCCTACCCTGTGTAACGTGTTATAATGGTTAGTAATGCAGTTGTAACCAATGTAACGAGGCATACGTAAATGCTTACCTTTAAATCTAGAACTGTAACGCTTGTAACGCATGTAATGAAGGAAAATGAAATATATGTATATCGTACACCTTATATACCTATACCCTACTAGGTTTAACGTGTTGTAAACGTTTGTAATGCGATTGTAACCAATGTAATGAGACCTAAGGGGATAAGCGCATTTTCATTTTGCACTGTAACGCTTGTAATGCATGTAATGAAGGAACAATAAAATTATATATATCTTACACGATATATACCTATACCCAACCCTGTGTAACGTGTTGTAATGGTTTGTAATGCGGTTGTAAGCAATGTAGTGTGACCAAATGAGAGTAGCGCCTATTCATTTTGCACTGTAACGCTTGTAACGCATGTAATGAAGGAAAATGAAATATATATATCGTACATCTTATATACCTATACCCTACTATGTGTACCATGTTGTAATGGTCTGTAATGCGATTGTAACCAATGTTATGAGACCTAAGATAAGCGCATATTCATTTCATTTTGCACTGTAACGCTTGTAACGCATGTAATGAGGGAAAATGAAATATATATATATATATCGTATACCTTATATAACTACACCCTCCTATGTGTTACGTGTTGTAATGGTCTGTAATGCGATTGTGAACAATGTAATGAGACCTAAGGGGATGGGTGCATATTCATTTTGGACTGTAACGCTTGTAACGGATGTAATGAAGGAAAATGAAATAAATATATATCGTGCACCTTATATACCTTGACCCTCCTATGTGTAATGTGTTGTAATGGTCTGTAATGCGATTGTAAGCCATGTAATGAGACCTAAGAGGATTAGCGCATATTCACTTTTGCACTGTAACGCTTGTAACGCATGTAATGAAGGAAAATAAAATATATATATATATCGTACACCTTGTATACCTATACCCTACCAAGTGTAACGTGTTGTAATGGTCTGTAATGCGAGTGTAACCAATGTTATGAGACCTAAGGGGATGGGTGCATATTCATTTTGCACTGTAACGCTTGTAACGCATGTAATGAAGGAAAATGAAATATATATATATATATCGTACACCTTATATCCCTATACCCTACTATGTGTTACGTGTTGTAATGGTCTGTAATGCGATTGTAACCAATGTATTGAGACCTAAGGGGATGGGTGCATATTCATTTTGCACTGTAACGCTTGTAACGCATGTAATGAAGGAAAATGAAATATATATATATCGTACACCTTATATACCTATACCCTACTATGCGTAACGTGTTGTAATGGTCTGTAATGCGAGTGTAACCTATGTAATGAAACCTAAGGGGATGGGTGCATATTCATTTTGCACTGTAACGCTTGTAACGCATGTAATGAAGGAAAATGAAATATATATATATCGTACACCTTGTATACCTATACCCTACCAAGTGTAACGTGTTGTAATGGTATGTAATGCGATTGTAACCAATGTATTGAGACCTAAGGGGAGGGGATTCATATTCATTAAGCACTGTAACGCTTGTAACGCATGTAATGAAGGAAAATGAAATATATATATATCGTACACCTTGTATCCCTATACCCTACTATGTGTAACGTGTTGTAATGGTCTGTAATGCGATTGTAACCAATGTATTGAGACCTAAGGGGATGGGTGCATATTCATTTTGCACTGTAACGCTTGTAACGCATGTAATGAAGGAAAATGAAATATATATATATCGTACACCTTATATCCATATACCCTACTATGTGTAACGTGTTGTAATGGTCTGTAATGCGAGTGTAACCAATGTAATGAGACCTAAGGGGATGGGTGCATATTCATTTTGCACTGTAACGCTTGTAACGCATGTAATGAAGGAAAATGAAATATATATATATCGTACACCTTATATCCCTATACCCTACTATGTGTAACGTGTTGTAATGGTCTGTAATGCGGTTGTAACCAATGTAATGAGACCTATTGGGATTAGCGCCTGTAATTTTGCACTGTAACGCTTGTAACGCATGTAACGAAGGAAAATGAAATATATATATATCGTACACCTTATTTACCTATACCCTACTATGTGTAACGTGTTGTAATGGGCTGTAATGCGTTTGTAACCAATGTAATGAGACCTAAGGGGATAAGCGCATTTTCATTTTGCATTGTAACGCTTGTAACGCATGTAATAGAGGAAAATGAAATATATACATATCGTACACCTTATATACCTATAGCCTGCTATGTGTAACGTGTTGTAATGCTCTGTAATGCGAGTGTAACCAATGTAATGAGACCTAAGGGGATAAGCGCATATTCATTTTGCAATGTAACGCTTGTAACGCATGTAATGAAGGAAAATGAAACATATATATATCGTACACCTTATATACCTATACCCTACCATGTGTAACGTGTTGTAATGGTCTGTAATGCGAGTGTAACCTATGTAATGAGACCTAAGGGGATGGGTGCATATTCATTTTGCACTGTAACGCTTGTAACGCATGTAATGAAGGAAAATGAAATATATATATATCGTACACCTTGTATACCTATACCCTACCAAGTGTAACGTGTTGTAATGGTCTGTAATGCGATTGTAACCAATGTATTGAGACCTAAGGGGATGGGTGCATATTCATTTTGCACTGTAACGCTTGTAACGCATGTAATGAAGGAAAATGAAATATATATATATCGTACACCTTATATCCATATACCCTACTATGTGTAACGTGTTGTAATGGTCTGTAATGCGAGTGTAACCAATGTAATGAGACCTAAGGGGATGGGTGCATATTCATTTGGCACTGTAACGCTTGTAACGCATGTAATGAAGGAAAATGAAATATATATATATCGTACACCTTATATCCATATACCCTACTATGTGTAACGTGTTGTAATGGTCTGTAATGCGGTTGTAACCAATGTATTGAGACCTATTGGGATTAGCGCCTGTAATTTTGCACTGTAACGCTTGTAACGCATGTAATGAAGGAAAATGAAATATATATATATCGTACACCTTATATACCTATACCCTACTATGTGTAACGTGTTGTAATGGTCTGTAATGCGAGTGTAACCAATGTAATGAGACCTAAGGGGATGGGTGCATATTCATTTGGGATTGTAACGCATGTAATGAAGGAAAATGAAATATATATATATCGTACACCTTGTATACTTATACCCTACTTTGTGTAACGTGTTGTAATGGTCTGTAATGCGAGTGTAACCAATGTAATGAGACCTAAGGGGATGGGTGCATATTCATTTGAATGATTCATTTTGCACTGTAACGCTTGTAACGCATGTAATGAAGGAAAATGAAATATATATATATCGTACACCTTGTATACCTATACCCTACCAAGTGTAACGTGTTGTAATGGTATGTAATGCGATTGTAACCAATGTATTGAGACCTAAGGGGAGGGGATTCATATTCATTAAGCACTGTAACGCTTGTAACGCATGTAATGAAGGAAAATGAAATATATATATATATCGTACACCTTATACCCTACTATGTGTTACGTGTTGTAATGGTCTGTAATGCGATTGTAACCAATGTATTGAGACCTAAGGGGATGGGTGCATATTCATTTTGCACTGTAACGCTTGTAACGCATGTAATGAAGGAAAATGAAATATATATATATCGTACACCTTATATCCATATACCCTACTATGTGTAACGTGTTGTAATGGTCTGTAATGCGATTGTAACCCATGAAATGAGACCTAAGGGGATTAGCGCATATTCATTTTGCATTGTAACGCTTGTAACGGATGTAATGAAGTAAAATGAAATAAATATATATCGCACTCCTTATATACCTTGACCCTCCTATGTGTAACGTGTTGTAATGAGCTGTAATGCGATTGTAACCCATGTAATGAGACCTAAGGGGATTAGCGCATATTCATTTTGCACTGTAACGCTTGTAACGCATGTAATGAAGGAAATTGAAATATATGTATATCGTACACCTTATATACCTATACCCTACTGTGTGTAACGTGTTGTAATGGGCTGTAATGCGGTTGTAATGTTCTGTAATGCGTTTGTAACTAATGTTTTGAGACCTCAAAGGATGACCGCCTATTCATTTGGACCAATATGTATAACGTGTTGTAATGGTCTGTAATGGTCTGTAATGCGTTTGTAACCAATGAAGAAAACTTAAATATATATATATCGAACACCTCAGATATCTATATCCTAATATGTGTTATGGTTTGTGATGGTCTGTGTAGCTGCTTGTCTAGACGGGAGTGTAATGATGTGTATATATGTTACAAAAATAGTCCTGTTTAATTTTTGGACCAATTTTGTGCGCTAGATGCGTTTATTTCCGGTTTTGTTTGCTTTGTTGTTAGGTATTCTTCCTCTTGGTGTCATGGGTAGGCTGTAATTTTTTTTTTTTTTTTTTTTTTTGGTTTGGGTTTTACGGCCCTTTCAAAATTATTTCACTCAAATCGAGCCGATCGTTAATCAGAGGTGGGCGAAAACCGGAGTACCCGGAGAAAAACCACCTGACCTTCCGTTGCAGAACTTGGCGTCTCACACGTTGCCCGAGCGAGGCTCGAACCTACGGCTGTGAGAGACCTAATGACTAAGAGTCAGCGCTCTTATCCACTAGGCCACGGAGGCCCGTTAGGCTGTAATCTTTGATTGTGGGTTTCCTTGGCATCTATTTCTCATTACGATAACACGTCCGTGTGGTATAGTACATTTTTCCATACCGCAAAAAAGGTAATTTTACGATGAAAATTTATGATAATTTTCTTATTTATACGCCAAACATAGGTTTTGGGTGCTCGTTAGAACCGCCTCAGTGAGGCGGTTCTAACGAGTACCCACAACCTATGTCTCGGAGCAGAAATAAGAAAAATAATGTATACCACGTGAACCCCAGTTTTCTCTCTATATATGTGGTTTAGGGGGTCTTTATTTCACGGACTTGTTCACGTGATGTATAATGTTTGTAGTAGCATCCACTGCACATATACGAAATTTAAAAACAAAACAAAAAAAAAACGCCTGTCTTCGGACGGTCAGCAGAATAAACTACTGATGTGTGTGTGTGTGTGTGTGTGTGTGTGTGTGTGTGTGTGTGTGTGTGTGTGTGTGTGTGTGTGTGTGTGTGTGTGTGTGTGTGTGTGAATTCGGGTTTAACGTCGCTTTCAACAATTTTTCAGTCATATCACGACGGTGTCTGGTTGCGACAGGGAGCTCAATGCTCACGTTTATAGTGCTGCCTCACTGAAGTATCATGTCCCAGACACATTACATGATACCACACCCAGTCACATTATCCTGATACTGGATCGACCAGTCCTAGCTCTACTCCGTAAATCTGAGTGCCAAGCGAGGAGCAGCTAGTACCATTTTTAACGACTTTGGTATGTCGCGGCCCGGGATCGAACCCGAGACCTCCCGTTCCCCGGAGCGGACACTCTACCACTTGAGCTATCGGGGCCGGTACTACTGGTGTGGAAAGGGGCTTCAACTCCGGATGTTACGTATATTCAACGCTCGCCACCATAATCCCAATCCCAATGTAGATTCCTGCAAAATAATAACCAATTGATCTGCATGGAGGAATCCTTGATCAACTGTGAGACATACATGTAACAGAAACACTGTAGACCGGTAAACATATTTATCAGTTACCCCCAATAACGCACTGACCTGATAAAGATATGCTATCTCAGGACAAGAGAGCTTTATCACGTCAACGTGACATTGCACTTTTACGAATGAACCGGACTACTGGAAAAATGACAAAACTGTTATTGTTACCGGGAAAAATTACCTGACAAAAAATATCATTGGAAATTATGGTCAGCTGATACTAAATATATCGACCGCTAGAATGCTTGGATGCACTGAGGATCATCAATAACTGATCGTAAATTGTTAATTTTAGAGTGTAGAAGGGCTCGGCTTCGAGAACGCATGTAGAATCGCTCGGCAAAACTCGCGATTCTACAAGCGTTCTCGAAGCCTTGCCTGATAAACTTGATATCAAAAGACACAAACCTGGTATTCTCTATATCTAAGTTTAAACCAGGTGTGACGACTCCTAACTAGCCGTCTCAGCGTGATAACATCCGAAATGAGTGTTCGAGAGCGATTCAAAGCTGAAGCTTTCATCGCAATCGAATTAAAATAAAATAGTATAAACTAAATGGAAGAAAGAAAGACAAGATGTTGACATTTTTCTACTTTTAGCCAACCTGAGCACGTGCTCAAGGTGCTTTGTGTCCGTCATACGTGCGTCGTGCGTCGTCCGTCGTCACCATGTACTTTGCTAATCCTCTAGAGGCCACAGTTTTATTTCAGTTGTCATGAACCTCTACAAATTAAGTTTATCTTGACGATATCTAGCCCGAATTTGGGTCATGTCAGGTCAAAAACTAGGTCACTAGATGTTTCTTTAAAACCTTGTCAACTATATAGAAACCACAATTTTACTTCAATCTTCATGAAACTTTATTAAAATGTATGTCTTGAAATTATCTAGGTCAAATTGGAATATGAGTCATGTCAGATCAAAAACTAGATCACTAGGACAAATTTCATTAAAATCTTGTTCATCCTCTAGAGTAAGTTTTTCCTTCAATCTTCATGAAACTTTACCAGAATGTTTGCCAGGACAATATCTGGATTAAATTTGAATATGGGTGAGATCGGGTCAAAAACTAGGTCACTAGGTCAAATTGTGTTAAAACTTCACCCTCTAGAGGCAACAATTTTGCTTCAATCTTCATGAAATTTTCCCAGAATATTTGTCTTGATGGTAGCAAGGTCCTGTTCGAATATGGGTCATGTCAGGTCAAATGATGATGATGATTTCGTGTTTAACGACGCGTCAACCCTCTTTGTGGGTCATAAGCGTCAGTCGGTTAATGGTTAAACGGCATGAATAATTATGACGATATTAAAAGTAACAAGTCAGAATGATAATGTATAAAAATCTGAAACAGTTAAATCTTATGAAAAAGACCAATTTCTTTTAAGAATAAAATAATGTTATCAACAGGTACATCTCGAAACAGTTGTTGCAAAGTGTCAGCTTTGAAATATAAAATACGTGAGGGTGAAAAGTCAACACAGTCAATTAAGATATGTTTCACAGTGAATGGCTGATCACAACCTACACAAGAAGGCTGATCATCACCATTAAAAATATAAGAATGAGTAACTCTAGTATGGCCGATGCGCAGTCGTGTTAATACTACGTCCTCTTTTCTGGAAAACTGTGGAGGAGAGCATTTTGTACTAACGACAGGTTTAATGGCATGGAGTTTGTTATTTATTGCACGGTCCCATTCGCCTTGCCATTCCGACAAGACGTATCTGTTGATAAATGGTTTAAAATTATTAAAGGGAATTTTAAAAACAGATGGATCAAGATTGAGCGATTCCTTTGCTTTCTTGTCAGCATATTCATTTCCGACAATGCCAATATGGCTCGGAAGCCAACAAAACAAGATTTGGTGTGTTTTAGAAATTTCATGATGTTTTTCGATCAATTTTTGAATTTGAGGATTTTTAGATGATGAATGGTTTAAAGCCTTAAGCACAGAAAGTGAATCAGAAAATATAATTGCTTTTTGAATTATTGAAGAACTGATAAAATCTAAAGCTAGGTCTATTGCTTTGGCTTCAGCTGTAAAAATAGATGAACCATCTGGAAGGCGCATGGTTTTGTGCGTATCTTTAGAAACATACGCACAACCAACTTTATCTCCTTCTTTGGAACCATCAGTATAGACTTGCTGGTAATCATTGTAACGTGACTGCAGTACCTGGAAGTTTTGTTTGAGAAGTATCGGATTTGATTCGGATTTTTTGCCATCATGCAAGTCGAACAGAATAGAAGGTTGTTTAATACACCAAGATGGAACTTCGGCCGTTTCATGTTTTTGAATATTTTTAAGGTCGATGCCTGAATTTTCTAGCAGTGGTAAAATTCGTAATCCAAAAGGTTTGATTGCTGTGGGTTTAGTTTCATACTTATCCACAAATTGAGGTGGAAATGAAATTTTGGATGCCGGGTTAGATGGATTTGCAGCAAGTCTGATAGCATACTGAAGAGAAAGTTTCTCTCTGCGCGAGGTTAAAGATGGTTCACCTGCTTCTACATAAAGGCTTAATACGGGAGAAGTACGGAAGGCTCCCATGGCCAGACGAAGGCCTTGGTGATGGATAGTATCCAAGGATTTTAAATAGGACTTTCTGGCAGAACCATAAACAACAGACCCATAATCTAATTTAGATCTTATTAAAGACCGGTAAAGATGTAATAAAGTATACCGATCTGCTCCCCAACTTGTATGAGCTAAAACTTTCAAAAGATTCAAAGCTTTTAAGCATTTCGCTTTAAGATATTTAATATGTGGAATAAAAGATAACTTTTGATCAAATATGACCCCAAGAAATTTGGCTTCTTCAACAACAGGAATTTGTGATCCGTATAAAAACAGGGAAGGATGTTCGTGTTTCTTCCGTAGTTTACAAAAATGAACACACTGCGTTTTCGACTTGGAGAACTTGAAACCATTTTTATCAGTCCATTCTTCTATTCTTTTTAAATTTTGTTGCAACTTTCGTTCAATTGTTTTCATATTTTTTGAACGGTAACATATACAAAAATCATCAACATACAAGGAACAATCAGTTTTGTCGTCCAAACATTGTACAATATTGTTTATTTTGATGTTAAATAGCGTAGTTGAAAGAATACTACCCTGTGGGACACCCTGTTCTTGATCATAGAAATCTGACAGGGTAGACCCCACACGCACCTGAAACATGCGCTCCCCTAAAAAGCTTTCAATAAAACAGGGAAGTTTTCCTCTTAAGCCAATGTTATGTAGATCTTTCAATATTCCATAACGCCATGTTGTATCATATGCTTTCTCCAAGTCGAAAAAGACAGCCACTACGTGTTCTTTGTTAATAAAAGCATCTCGTATAAATGTTTCTAGTCTTATTAAATTGTCATTGGTACTACGTTCCGAACGAAAACCCGATTGATATTCTGAAATGAGGTTGTTTGACTCTAAGTACCAGACTAATCTCTTGTTTATCATTCTCTCCAATGTTTTACACAAACAACTTGTCAAAGCTATCGGACGATAATTTGTAGGTTCTGCATGATCTTTCCCTGGTTTCGGAATTGGTACAACTGTAGCTACACGCCAACTCTCAGGACAGACCCCCGTTTCCCAAATATTATTAAAGATATCTAAAAGTGTTGTAAGAGAACTTTTTGGCAGATGCTTAAGCATCTGATAATGAATTTCATCGGGGCCGGTTGCCGTATCATGTGATTTTTCAATGGCTTCAACGAGTTCGGATAAGTTAAAAGGTGTGTTGTATTCTTCGTGATTAAGGGATTTGAAGTTAAGATTTCTTTTCTCTTGGTCCTTTTTGAAATTTCTAAAAGTGTCAGAATAATTACGCGATGATGAATTTCTCAAGAATGTGTGCCCAAGAGTATCTGAAATATCTTTTTTTGTTGAAGCTATTGTGTCAAATTCAGTATTTAAATGTGTAAAACTAGAGGACTTTGTTTTTCCTGAAATTTTTCGTACCATATCCCAAACCTTTTTAATGGGGGTTTTATAGTTCAATTTTGACACATATTCCCTCCATGACTTTCGTTTGGAAGCTCGGATTGTTCGCCGAGCTTTAGCTCTAAAAACTTTTACGTCGTTTAGCTTTTCAGAAGTGGGACTTTTGCAGAACTTATTTAGAGCTTGTTTACGCTTTTTAATAGCTTCTTTACAGTCATTATTAAACCAAGGCTTGCTTTTCTTAGTATTTGTGGAGGTCTTTGGTATGCATTGTTCTGATATATTAATAAGTGTATCTGTGAAATCAGAAACAATGTCGGATGATTCATTAAATTGATCAAATGATAACTCTTCTTCACATAAATTATGGAATAATTCCCAGTCGGCTTTATTCATTTTCCACTTCTGGTTACAGTCCTCATCTGGTTCGTTTACGCTCTCAATTATAACAGGGAAGTGATCACTTCCGCACTGATCATCATGAACAGACCAGTCATAGTCTAAGAAGAGAGATGGGTGACACAAAGAGAGATCTAAAGAAGACAAATGACCTGTCGCTGGGTGAAGGTAAGTATAAGATTTATCATTCATCAAGCAAAGATCGCTTTTTGCAATAAAATCTTCAACAAGTGCTCCTCTGTTATTGATATCTTTACAGCCCCATAGAATATTGTGACCATTGAAGTCGCCAACTAAAAGATATGGCGATGGAAGTTGACTCAGCAATGAGTCAAGATGTTCGGAATTTAAAGAAAATGAGGGTGGGATATATAGAGAGCAAATTGTAGTTTCTTTATCCAGAGAAACCGATACTGCTACAGCTTGTAGGTCTGTTTTTAATTTGATCTCTCTTTGTGGTAAACATGATTTAATAAGAATTGAACTGCCACCAGATGATTTGTTACCATCAGAATAGATATAGTTGTATGTATTGAAACCCCTGACATCAATGTTGTCATCAGTTTTTAAAAAAGTTTCTTGCAAACAAAAAACCGATGGGTTTAATAACGAAATAAGTAATAAGAGTTCATTATAATTTGATTTAAGACCTCGACAATTCCATTGTATTATTTTGTGTTTTAAATCCATTTTATGAAGAGATTAAGACTAGAAACTATTTTGGAGCTGCAATTGGTGATATAGATCTGCTACCACCAGCTCGTGGTGTTGCTGACCTCGATCTACTATTGCCATTTGGTGATGATGGAGTTTCAAACTCCATATCACTATCACTCAAAGATCCGAATCTGTTCTGGAATTTTATATGGTCTCTTTCCATTTTACGTTGTCTCTCTGTTTGTTTTTGAGACAAGTGTTGTTTCTTCGGATCTTCTGATCCCTTAATAGTTCGACTTAAGTCGAGTTTCTCTTTTGCATGCGGCGCTGGCTTCGGTACGGTCGCTGTCGACCGATCCGAAGCAACCTGGATTGCGCCATTTGATAAACTGGTTGAAGTTTTTGGTGCTGGAGTGGATTTACTCCATGCACCAGATTTTTTCAGTTCAGCTATGTATGATTCAGCAGTCTGTGTTGCGGAGCTGGAAACTTTCACACCAGCACCCTTTGTGATGCTGGCGTAACTTGTGGTTGGTGTTGTGTATCGCTCATCAACAATTTTCCGCGCTTCTGGGAATGTTATCCCCCTTTGGTATTTGACAGTGAGTATTTCTTTTTCTTTTTTCCATGCCGGACAATCTCGAGAGAAAACAGCATGCTTGTCACCACAATTGACGCATTTGGCCTCATTTTTGCAATTTTGATGGTTATCGACATGTTTTTCCTCACCACAATTTGGACAGAGTTGTTTCTTCTGACATCTGCTTTCGTGGTGACCAAAAACCTGACAATGATAACATCTGAGAGGGTTTGGTATATACACCTCTACGTTAACAGATAGATATGCAACTTTTATTTTCTTGGGCAGAACTGGTGTATTAAATGTCAACACGTAGGTACTTGTTGGCTTTAATACACCACTTCTACGAACTTGGATGTTACGTACACCAATGACGCCTTCATCTCTTAAATTCTCAACAATCTCGGCATCGTTGCACGGACGTAGCTCTGGGCTGCGGATGACACCTTTACATGAATTGAGTGTTTTGTGCAACGATACTTTGACGTTGAGATCGAAGAGCTTTGTGGTACCAAGCAGGTTTTTGACCTGCTGCTCTCTCTCGACTTCCAAGAGGAGATCACCTGACTTCAGTTTTTTTATACTTTTTGGATGTCCGGCAATGGACACTAAACTCTTTTCGATAACAAAGGGTGATAAATCTGACACCGTACGTGTATCATCGCGTGATGTCATCACCAAGAAGCGTGGAAAAGTGTTGAGCTTTGGAGTTTCAACTTGCTGACTAGACTGCTGACTTGACTGCTGACTTGACTTCTGACTTGACTTCTGACTGGGTTCATCCGTTTCGGATGAATCCTCGTCTTTTTTACGTTTAGCTGCGTTGCGGTTATGTTTTTTTTCATGAGGCATAAGGAAAAAATTCTAGTTTCGTCCCAAGTGCTCTCCGCCCTCCGTGGAGCCCTACAAGGGAACACCATAATGGAGTGGTTATCCAACTCGCAGGTGTTAGAGATACACGTGAGATATACTCGCATAAACAAAATGCCTACACGATTGATCCGTTTAGCCACCGCCTTCTAGAGATAAAAAGATAGAAAAGGGTAAGGTAAATGGGCATATGGTTGGTATCAGGAAAGATACAAAAAGAGTTGAAGAGAAAGCAAAGCGGTATCTCTAGGGCTCGGCGTGACCAGCCGATTGACCGTGCCGGACCGCACAGCCACCCGTCTACACCGAAAAGCCAGGCCAAAGAGGCGTGTTGGGTACCTGAAGCACCGCCACCTCAGGTAACCCTCAACCTCCAGGATCCCTTCTTCCGGCTTACAGGACGCCACCCACGGCAAACGGGTGGTACTTCCTTTAGCTCTTCCCAGTGGGCACAAAGACCACAGCGGCAATGTGCCCAGTGGGAATTGAGCCCCCAGGGCCACGGCAAGGCAGGAAGTCTAATACCTGGGGGTCATGTCAGGTCAAAAACTAGGACTCTAGGTCAACTTTCTTTAAAACCTTGTTCACCCTCTAGAAGCTACAAGTTTGCTTTAATCTTCCCGAAGCTTTACCAGAATGTTCGCCTTTATGAACTTAAGGTCAAGTTCGAATATGGGTCATGTCATATCAAAAACAAAGTCATTAGATAATAGTTCGTTGACAACTAGTTCACCCTCTACAGGCGTAAGTTTTACTTCAATCTTCACGAAACTTTACCAGAAAATATGCCTTGATGGTATCCGGGTCATGTTCGAATATGGGTCATATAGGGTCAAATTGTGTTAAAACTTCGTTCACCCTCTGGAGGCCACAGTTTTGCTCCAATCTTCATGGAATATTATGAGAATGTTTGGCATGATGACATCAAGGACAAGTTCGAATATGGGTTATGTCACGACAAAAAAACAAGGTCACTAGGTTCAATGTCTATAAAACCTTTTAACCTCTAGAGGCCAAGTTTTGCTTCAGTCTTCATGAAACTTTACAAGAATGTTTTCCGTGATAATATCTGGGTCGAATTGCGTTGAAACCTTGTTCATATTCTAGAGGCAATAATTTTGCTTCAGATCAAAAACTAGGTCACTAGGACAAATTTCATTAAAACATTGTTCTCCCGCTAGATGTCTTAGATTTACTTCAATGTTCATGCAGCTTTACCAGAATGTCTGCATTGAAAATAACTGGGTCGAGTTTGAATATGGGTCATATCAGATCAAAAACTAGGTCACTAAGTCAAAGTGCGTTAAAACCTTGTTAATAATAATAATAATAATAATAATAATCGACCTTATTTATAGAGGGCAACACATTTAGTACTAGTACTAATCTTCCACGTGGCCCTCTTTTCCTTGGTAGAAACCAGTAGCAATGTGGATAAGATAAAGTCTCTTGCATAAGGAAACAACAATTGGCGCGTGCAGGGATCGAACCGGCTACCTCTCGATCTCAAATCCGATGCTTTACCACTGCACCACAGCGCTCCATTCACCATCTAGAGGCCATATTTTTGCTTCAATCTTCACGAATCTTTACCAGAATGTCTGCCTTGATAATATCTGGGCCGAATTTGAATATGGTTTATGTCAGGTAAAAAATTATAGGGTACTAGGTCAATGTTCTTTAAAATCTTGCTCTCCCTCCAGAGGCCATAATTTTGCTTCAATCTTATGACAATTTAACGGATTGTCTGTTTTGATAATATCTGAATCTAGTTTGAATATGGGTCATGTTGTATCAGACTTACGTCACAAGGTCAAATTGCGTTTAAACCTTGTTCACCCTCTAGTTTTACATAGACTTACATAGGGAAAGTTTGAATACGCTTGTTGTCTGAAACCATAAAGGCCAGGGTTTGATATTTCGTACAAAGCTTCATTTTGTGGACCTCTGCCAGTATTGCTAAACTTTCAACTCTGGGGCCCAAAATGCCATTGAAATTATCTGGGTCGAGTTTGAATATGGGTCATGTCAGATCAAAAACTAGGTCACTAGGCCAAGTTGCGTTAAAAGCCTTGTTCACCATCTATAGGCCATAATTTTGCTTTAGTCTTCGTGAAACTTTACCAGAATGTCTGCCTTGATGATATCTGGGTCGAATTTGAATATGGTTTATGTCAGATCTAAGAAATAGGGCATTAGATCAATTTTCTTTAAAACCTTGTTCACACTCTAGATGCCATAATTTTGCTTTAATCTCCATGACGCTTTCCAAGAATGTCGGTCTTAATAATACCTAGGTCTAGTTTGAATATGGGTCATGTTGCGGACTGAACAAATTATTTGTCTAAATCGCGACGGAAGTAAGGGCGAGGAGTGTGGCCATGTAAAATCGATTTAAGCGCCCCCTCCCCCCCCCCTGTGGAATTCGTTTCCGCTGACCGTTCCCAGGCGGTTCTTCTGTCTCGGTTTATTTTTGTTATGGTTCGTCTTTGGGTGTTTGTGTCGCTTATATTATTTTATTTTGGATAGCCTATTGGCCATTTTGTGGGAAAGTAACTGTCCTTTTGGCTTTCCGCTATTGATGTTTCCATTATGTCTGTTGTTTCATGTTTGTGTTTCTTTCCTTTTGGTGTCTCTGATGGGAGCTGTGGGTTGATTGTATCGATTCCTGATCATTACCTCCACTTCTATTTTTATCGTTTCCAGCAGACGACAATTGCAAAACGTTTATCGGATGCAGACGAAATCAATCGAAATAAGTGCCAATTGTCCCTTTATTAGGACATTCGGAAACATTTAAGACCCTGGTCAAAGGCATCAGAATGCGGCGTCTGATCTGTGTCTTCACTGTTTCGTTAAGGTACGGAACCGTAAAAAAGATGGAATACCACGTTCGAATCGATCAGTAAAGGGTTGTTAACCAAATTTTATTTGTGACTACTTGGAATTCGTACAATCGCTTTAAAACCCTTTCAACCCTGTCGACCGGTGCTGATCCAGATGAGACGGCACGTAACGAGTAGTCCCGCCAGGATCTACATGTACACTGTTTGCCAGTCAATGAACTGGAAAAACGAACCTTTCTATAAGAATAAATACACCCAAGGGTCCTGTTCTGAAACTCAGGGGTGAACGGGTAAAATTATTCGAGGCATTTGTATCTTTAAATCAATATGTGCGAGAAATTGATCAAATTTATCTAACAAATATGAATTGAGCGAAACTGCGCTAAAAACTGAACAAGCCGAACTACGTTTTTGCGCGGGCTCATATTTCAGTAGTACTGAGTCAAAGCCGGAAGTTAGCTACACAACTCGTGTGACAGCTAAGAATCTGTCATTAAAAATAAAGAACTAAGTGACATGTGTTTGCTTTGGCTGCAGTCTTATCAACGTGGGTCTTCCAGGAAAGGTCGTCACTGACCCCCAAGTATTAAGCGCTGTCCACTGCTTCGAGTACATGTCCATGTAGAGTATATGTAGGTCGTCTTTGGTACCTCTTGTTTGTACAAATATGGACCACTTGGCACTTCTGGGGGTTGAATTTCATCTGCCACTTATCTTCCCATTCGGCAAGAGAATTCAGGTCTTGTTGAAGGAGGGATTCGTCCTTTGCACTTCTTATTGGCCTGAAGAGAAGGGCATTATCAGCAAACAATCTCGACTCACTAGTTTTGCACTCTGGGAGGTCATTAATGAATGCTAGGAAGAGTAGCGGACCTAGCACCGTGCCTTGTGGCACCCCCGATAAGATATCAACTTGAGAGGAGACGGTTCCATCCAGAAGGACTCGTTGTTTCCTTTGGCCTAGAAAAGACTGGATCCAGGTAATAGACTAACTTATGCAGGAGTCTCCGGTGTGGCACCTTGTCGAAGGCCTTTGAGAAGTCAAGTAGAATGATGTCTACTTGATCCCTCCCGGTGTGAAGTTGGCTGGCAATTCCCTGAATGGTTGTGATAAGCTGAGTCTCGCACGAGCGCTTGGCCCTGAAACCATGTTGATTATCACAGAGTATCTCATTATCCAGGAAGTGGTTGATTCTGTTGCTGTGCACTATACGTTCAAGAATCTTGCAGGTCACTGATGTAAGAGAAACAGGGCGGTAATTTGAAGCCAAATGTTTATCTCCTTTCTTGAACAAAGGGACAATGTGTCTTCTCTCCAGTCATCAGGAATTTCACCAGTGTCCAAAGATGTCTGAAAGATCTTGGAGAGAACAGGTGCTAATTCCTCTGCTGCAACTTTGAGATTGTATGTTGGTATTGAGTCAGGCCCAGCTGCTTTATGCGGACTAAAGTCTCTCAGTAGCTTGGTGACTCCATTTATACCAATCGTAATTCTTGGCATAGAATGGTGTGGACTGGGACCTTTACTTGGCATAGAACTGGGTTGTTCCCGTGTATTATCCGATTGAAACTGTTCGTTCAGGATGTCTGTCTTCTCGGAGCTGTCACTTTGTAAAAAGCCGTCTTTATTCAACAGCGGGAAACACAAGTATGTTTGAAAGAGACTGATAGTTCAAACGCGGCTCTTCTGTCGTGGTTCATGTTTGTTATAGTTTGTCTTTGAATGTGTGTGCCGCTTTTGTTTTTGTTTTGGATAGCCAACTGGCCATTTTGTGGGAAAGTAACTGTCCTTTTGACTTTCCGCTAGTGATGTTTCCATTAGGTTCTAGTTATTTTATATTCGTGTTTGTTTCTCTTTTGCTGTCTCTGATGGGAATTGTGGGTTAATTTATATCGATTTCTGATCATTGCATTCACTTCTATTTTGCATCCACTATATATATTCCCATTCTCTTCAGGCGCGTTCTGTGTAGAAGAAACTTCGTAAGATTATTGCTTTTGAAAACTGAGATAGTGTCGCGCTGGAAGAGGTAGAAGATGGCTTGTGAAACCAAGGAGTGCGTTTATGAGCATGCACATACGTATCGTATGTCTACATACTGAGTGTGAAACAACTCGCTTCCCTCTTTTAAACCGAATTTACTCGCTCCTTGCTCCACGCATTAGTTTGCATAAGGACAACACACCCATGCGAGACGATATCTTTTGTGTCTCTCAAAATGGCCAATTTCTGATTAAGTTGTCATGTTTTTTATTTATGCAAATATTATTGGTCATGAGTGCTCGTATTAGCAGCCTCAAGGAGACGTTTTTAATGGGTACTTGTTATAATCGCATAAGTTAACGAGTACCCACTACATATGTCTCCGGACAGATAACTAATGTACGTTCCTGCAACAACCCCACATTTCACTATATTAAGCTTGGTTATCGAAAGTGTTAATTTCGATGACTATTTAACGTAAAGGAAATGCTCTGACTGGGTTTCTGTGCGACACATTCGATGCTGGTTTGCAAACAATGGATGTGTATCATCAATGTCATTCTGCGCAAATGTACGGTAAAAATACAAGGTACAGCTAGAAAGTACAGTGTCTAAATGTTGTTTATGTGGACACAATATCATCTCTTCTCTCAGTGTTTGTATAACCAAGAAAAGCCAACATTGACAGGACTTTGTTTTGGTGTGTTTGTGACATACCCAAAGGCATGCCAGTTGCACTAGAGCTAAACATTGGTCTTTATGAAAGCTGTGCTTGCTTTGGGGAGAGCTTGCAGAACAGAATTGAATATTCTGCTGCTTCTGATTGGAGTTTGTGCTAATCCATTGTTTTTCTGAAAAGTATTATTGTTTATCAGAAGAAATATTAGTAGGTATTTGCTATTGTAAAAAACAGCTGATTTAAATAGAACTATATCTAAAAAAAAATAAATAAATAGAAGTATACAAAAACCAATGGCCTTGAAAAGCCAAGTTATTTTTCGTTTGCACCTTCGTGTGTGCGAAGAATGGGCATTTTGGGGGTGCTTTCTTGAAGATTTTCTTATGCTACATTACACTGTTCCCACTATTCAAGCATTTAAAGGGGTGATGAACAGAACCTGCAGAGAGTTCCCGTTCGCTTTCATGTAAGACAATCCCTTCTGCAAAAGAGTCTCGCTCTTAAACGAAAGAAGTTGCCCCTGCGAAACAAATGCTTGTCTTTTCCGATCAACAGCGTAATACACAAGTATGTTTGAATGAGACTAATATTTCAAAGGCGGTTCTTCTGTCGCGGTTCATTTTTGTTATAGTATACCTTTGAATGTTTGTGTCACTTTTATTTTTGTTTTGGATAGTCAACTGGCCATTTTGTGGGAAAGTAAATGTCATTTTGGCTTTCTGTTAGTGATGTATCCATTAGGTCTAGTTATTTTATCCTCGAGTTTCTTTCCCTTTTGGTGTCTGTGATGGGAATTGTGGGCTAATTTGTATCGATTTCTGATCATTGCATTCACTTCTATTTTGCATCCACTATATATATTCCCACTCTCTTCAGGCGCGTTCTGTGTAGAAGAAAACAGACTGCATGCATGGTGGTTAACCCAATCACGTCTGGCAACTTTGCTTCCCTCTTTGATTGCACACCGGTGGGTCGGGCTTATGATTATATGACGGTTCCAGCGTAAAAGCATAAATGGAATTTTATTTTAGTATTCTTTATGTTGGTTGGCGCCTGATTCGCCGTCTTTGGACGGGCCCCTCGGAGTCTTAACTGTTGGTTTTCTTTTGCTCCAGCAATTCTGTTGTTGTATGCTGTCGAGTCCTCAACCTTGTTTCATCTCTGTAGTTTTTTTGATATGTATGTTCTCGGAGATGTTACACTGATGAGTTAGGAAGCCTTCATGCGGACTAAACAAAATTAGTGTATAACGCGACAGGGGTAAGGGCGGGGATTATGGCCCTGTAAAATCGATTTAAGCCCCCAAGTGGAATTCTTTCCACTGACCGTTCCAAGGCGGTTCTTCTGTGGCGGTTTATTTATGTTGTTGTTTGTTACTTACTGTGTGTATCACTTGTGTCTTTTTATTTTGGATGGCCATTCGGCCATTTTGTGGGAAAGTAACTGTCCTTATGGCCTTCCTTTGTTTAGGTTTCCATTATGGTCCGGCCGTTTCATGTTTGTGTTTCTTTCCCTTTGGTGTCTTTGATGGGTGGAGTAAGTTAATTGTATCGATTCCTGGTCTTTGTTTTACTTCTACTTTGTAAGAGTATTGCCTATGATAACTGAGATGGCGTCGCACTGGAAGAGGTACATAATGGCGCATGAAAACAAGGAGTACGTTTAAGAGCATGCAGATACGTATCGTATGTCTAGTTTCTGCAGTTTGTTCAAGATGTTTGATGTGCTCATAAACAGGATGCATACATACTGAAAGTGAAACAACTCGCTTCCCTCTATTTAACCGAATTTATTCGCTCCTTGCTCGACGCATTAGTTGGCATAAGGACAACACACCCATGCGAGACGATGATATCTTTTGTGTCTATCATACTGGCCAGTTTCAGATTAATTTTACAAATATTTTATTTATGCAAATAGTATTGGTAATGAGTGCTCGTATTAACCGCCTCAAGGAGACGTTTCTAATGGGCGCTTGTTATAATCGCATCAGTTTAGCGGTTTTTAACGAGTACCCACAACATATGTCTCCGGACAGAAAACTAATGTACGTCCCTGCAACAACCCCACATTTCACTATATTAAGCTTGGTTTTCGAAATTCTAAGTGTTAATTTCGAGGACTTTTAAACGTTAAGGAAATGCTCTCACTGGGTTTCTCTGCGACACACTCGATGCTGGTTTGCACTCAATGGCTGTGTATCATCAATGTCATTCTGCATGACTCACTCGCGCAAATGTACGGTAAAAATATAAGGTACAGCTCTAAAGTACATTGTCCAAATGTTGTTTATGTGGACACATTATCGTCTCTTCTCTCAGTGTTTGTATAACCAAGAAAAGCCGTTCACAATTATCCAACATTGACACGACTTTGTTTTGGTGTATTTGTGACATACCCAAAGACATGACGGTTGCACTACTCTTTATGAAAGCTGTACTTGCTTTGGGGAGAGCTTTCAGTACAGAACAGAATATTCTGCTGCTTCTGACTGGATATTGTGCTAAGCCATTGTAGGTATTTGCTATTGTTTGTTTGATTTGAGGTTTAACGTCCCCGTCAACACTGTAAATGTCATTTTGGAGACGTTGCTTACAATTTTGTGGGACTTTACCCGACATTGAGATGAAATGACATCTGAAGCCCTGTCGCCCAGTGAATCCAATAGGGTTTATAAGCATGGGCGGTCCGACTCGTGCGCACCGCTTAGCCTGGGCAGGCTTAGATCCTCTAAGCGGTTTACCAGTACTCGTGTGCGGGTCGGATTCAGCTCTGCGTGGAAGCATCATGTAGCCCATATATTTCTTCAAGCCCCGATGGGCGGGGGCCGATATTTGCTATTGTAAAAAGCAGCTGATTTAAGTAGAACTAGAAAATTGTGCTGACTGGCCACTGGAAATGCCTAGATTTATTCGCTGCGGTATGGGTTTGTTGACCCTGACTGCCGAAAAGGCCAAAATATCCCACACAACACCCATTTGTGTAGCTGCTTCTGGAAGGTAAATGGTTTTCCTGTCAAATTATATGCCTTATTATGGAAACTTTAGAGTTGTTAAAATGTGGTAGAACATGGAATATGCCCCAATTTACATTGTGAGTAAGGGGGTTTCTTATTGTAGTGTCACCTGACAGCGCCCTTTCATCACCAACGAAATACCATGTTCCAGTTGAAAATTTCTGATATTTGTGCAGAAAGCGGTGTCTGATCAGATTCTACATTCTTTGCTTAAACAACATGTACATGATGGTGTTGTATATCTTTCAGCATACAAAACATCCTCTGAAATAGGAAATGGGGTATCCTATTACGTGGAAGATTCCAACAGGTTTATGTTTTATAGTTTGTCTGACATCATAACACATTGTATTGACTTCGCTTTGGAGAGGTTGAGGGAAGGTTAGCTACATTTGTGTTACGAGTTTGAAAGGAAAATAGAAGGCAGATTGAGAAAGAATGCAGAGAGAGAGAGAGACAGAGACAGAGAGAGACAGAGAGAGAGATGTAAAGGGTAAATTAAAGGCAGAATGAAAAAGAATGCAGAGAGAGAAAGAGGAGATCTGCTATTTGAGTTTCCTCACCGAGAAACCGCTTGAAGACGCAAGCAAATTGCCTACGCCATACCTACAGGAAATTTTCCTGTGGTGTGTGTGTGTGTGTGGGGGGGGGGGGGGGGGGGGAGCTAGTCCAATAGTGTATGGGACAAAACTTTTCACCAAATTTTGGTGTGATGTGCAAAGTATTCGAGGTTAATAAAATTTAAAATTATATATCGACTACATTTTAAACGGTAATGGTACTGCTTATAGACAAAATAATGAGCTATTTATGATCTTTAATCATTACACTGCTTATCGTGTGAACTCTGCTATTATAAACTAAGCGGCATTATCCTGTTATTTGACCCGCGGTTTAAATTAGTTCTGACCTGAAAACTGGACACGGAAATCATTCGATTCCACCATATTTAGCTTGATCTTGATCATATAGACGCTTGCATAATAAATTATGAAGGAGTTCGATCAGGTACCGTGGTTAACCAGTGGTTAACCAAAGTGTGATCGAACTCAGTCTGGTAGCATGGCGGGAAAGTGTGATCTGGTAGATACGTCACACCATACGTAACAAAGATGGCGGCGAAAGGTGCGAACACGAATGTCCGGGAAATTGCCGGGAATTGTCCGGGAAATGGGGGTTTGTAGTGCGTCATCCCTAATAAATCCACTTCTGGTATTCAGCAATTAATAAAATAAGTATCAAATAAAATGTTAAGCTCCATTCTAAAATATTATTAAACAATATTTTTATTTTTAACAGATTAAGGGTCTATTTCTGAATTTGATTTGTCTGAGAATTTCCTGGACAAATTAACTTAAAAAATTGACTCCTAAATTATTAAAAAAAATATATTTTTTTATCTTTCAGAATGGAGCTTAAAATTTTATTTGATACTAATTTTTGACCACCCGAAGTGGAGAAATTAGGGATAACGCACCACAAACCCCCATATCCCGGACAATTTCCGGACATTAGTGTGCACCCCATGTTTGTCTACACTGCTTCTATTTAAGAAATAGAGAGTCTGCGTAACAGTCAACCAAACATCTACCAGACGTCGTTCGATCACACCGGTGAAAAAAAACCAGGAAATCATGGGAAGAACGTGCACAATTTGACTTCCGCTACCATGGTCTGGTAGATGATCGAACTCCCTCTATAATATATAAATGTCGTCATCAGGTATGACACGCGCAGACGATGATAATAAATTAACTGGAATTCAACCATTGGCTGATAATTAAATAGGGCGGGGAATAAGCTTACCTGGGCGCGCGTTGCAGACGTCAGTAAAAGTAGGAATGGCGACGTTGTTGTGGCAGGTTGAAGTTAGGGAGAGGTTAAGAACAGCCACAAATATCCGATGTGGGAAGAATAGAGTCAGTAATGTAAGCACAGGTACGTTAAGAAATCCTTTTTCCATGACCGTAATTATTAGTTAACGTTCCGGCTATTTAAACTGCAATACTCGGAACTTATTTGACCCGGGTCACATTAGTACAGTGTATCTGAATGGGCAAAAACGGCTAGCGGGTCAAATTAGTTCAAGCTATTAGGAATGCATATTTTCAAGAAATGCATTGTCACAAAACGAATTATTTTAAGACACTTACCCCAAAAGATGCCAAGTCCCATTTTCTAATGGAATGTCCCCCAAAGAAACCCTTTTCCCGGGGAAACTTCCCCTTGAGTGGCATATCATAATGTAAAGTTACTATTCTAAGTTTCTGTCTGTAAAAAATACTCCTGTTATTTGACCCGGGTCAGATTAGTACCGTGTATTTGAATGGGCAGAAACGGCTAGCGGGTCAAATTAGTTCCAGCTTTAGGAATGCATATTTTCAAGACATGCATTGTCACAAAACGAATTATTTTAAGACACTAACCCCAAAAGATGCCAAGCCCCATTTTCTGATGGAACGTCCCCCAAAGAAACCCTTTTCCCGGGGAAACCTCCCTTGAGTGGCATATCATAATGTAAAGTTACTATTCTAAGTTTCTGTCTGTATATATATACTCCCGTTATTTGACCCGGGTCAGATTAGTACCGTGTATTTGAATGGGCAAAAACGGCAAGCGGGTCAAATAAGTTCCAGTTAGTAGAAATGCATACTTTTGAAATCTGTTTTTAGATCGATTGTTATCGACAATCGATCTTAAGTTACATACCACACAATTTCCATTCCTGCAATTGTCCACGTGACCATCACTGATTTGGAAAACCCACTGTTATATTTATTAATAGAAAATAGCCATTCTATTTTTATCGAAGTGACAATTGTAGGTCAGAGTATTGCGCAAGATGACTATCTATAGAATCTGGACAGGTTTATCATACACTGAATACCCAGATCGGAAAGCGTTGTCTGCTCAGCTGTCATTGTTTGATTATGATAGTGCTGGTATTTAAGTAAAGTACTGTCAATTTAACCAGACTGCTGTAGGACCTACGGCTAGAAAAAAAGAGAATGAAAGACTTTTTTTAACTTCAAGGTCATGTCTCGATCACACATCTTCTTGCGGAAAGGTCATCCCTTTCAACCCTGGTCAGTGGAGCCATGCAACCAGTGTTTTCTATATAAATCGCTTGCCATTTATCTAGACACCAATTTAGCAGAATGGACGTGCCCGACTTGAGTTGGAAGAGTGCATTCCAGAAAATGTTTTGAGATTAAATAAATCAAAGCACTGACAGCACACATAGATATTAGGCTGTAAAAACGATCTGGTACTTAGACTGTTTCGTGTAACTGCAACCAGTAAGTATAGACCCTGATTGCGGCATCTGATCATGGTAAACATTGTCCGTGAATCGAAGACCACTCTAAACCCCACTTTATATAGAGCAAACTGGGGTTTAGGGGGTTTAACATTATCTGTCACATTTTTGTTCGAAAACATAGATTGTGGATATTCGCAGGAACCGCCTTACAAGCACCCACAATCTATTTTTTGAGCTGAAAAAAAATCACAATTTTTCATTTAAAATGTTACTGTTTTCGTCTTTTACAAATGTGCATTGTATTTGTTCAGGTATGTTTTCGTAATGTGGCTTTATAGACGTACAAGTAACGCGGTTTAATAAGTTTAAATCGATTATTTGTCAATCGACTTCAAAGTTACAAAGGATAAAAACCGTTCAGTGCTGAAGATCACGTGACTGTAACTGACTTGTCGGAATAACTTTTATATAGAAAATAGCCGCAGTATTGTCAGAGTGTTGTGTAAGCCTAAAGATGGTTATTATTGAATCATAGAGTGGACTTGGCAAACAGTGAAGACCTAGATCCCGAGCTGTTGAATGCAGCGTCTGATCAAGCTCTTCACTGTGAAATTTTGCTTCAAAACAAGAATAAAAGATTTTATCATATGACGTCGCGTCAACGCCATGTAATATTTTCGATAATCCACTAGTGGATTAAATATGCAAATTAGGTAGATACGTCCCGTAACGTTACATGTATGACGTCCTTAACGACGTCGCGTTTATTAATGGCGGAATGCTGATATTTTTGTAAACAATCGTGAATAAAATGCGTTTTAAATGTCATATGATAAATAGAATCTTGCATTCGTAAAGCCTCGCATTTTATCCCTTTTCCTCAACTCGTTTAATAAATTCAATAATACATGAGCACTCATGTAAGATCCTCTATTTAATGACACAATTTAACCCTCAGTTCATGATTATTTGCCCTTTTTACGCTTGAAGACAATCGATCTACCAGTACTCTCAGTGCTTTGATTTAGAAACGAAGTATTAGACATTTTTATGAAGTTTATTCCGTGAATGCATTATTAAAACTAACCATTTACGGAATAAATTGCAAATGTAAATTTATGCAAATGAGGTGATGAATATTCGTTCACGTGATTACAATCAAGCGCCTGATGACCCAGATCAGAAGAAAATGGATAAAACACGACATTTTGATCATTACCAAAATGATCGGAACTTAATTGATCCGCGGGTCAAATAACAGGATATTGCCAACTAAGCTTAGATTGATTTGGTCTCACTTGGAAAGCTGCTAATACCATCATGACAATGCAAAAATATGCCCACAGTGAAACAATTAGAGTCGTGCCCCTTGAAATATAAACATAAAAGACAGATTTTAAACAAAACAGAAATGATTATTTGGATATAGCCTAGTGGGTTAGACGAGAGTCACTTGCAAAATATTGCATACAAAACGAGTTCAGCACAGGCGGAAGTTCAAGTCTCGAACAAGGCTTTAATATAACAAGAGTTTGAATACATGTATAAGTAAAATGTGTTTTTTGTTTTGCCTATATACCTGTAAAGGTTTCTTTTTCATCTTTCGTGCACTTTTTCATGCTAGTTTTTCGCTGAAATATATATATCGTTAACTCCAGTGGTTTAGCACTTGAACCTGACCGCCTTTTCTATTTATATGTCGTATTCTGAAGTTTGATCTTCACCTAAAAATACATCGACCATTGCCATTTTTCTGTTTCCCAAAGCCTAATAGTACCACGAATGGCTTTTGTCGTGCCTGCTATTAGCATGGCGCGATATAGGCGCCCGGTTTTCCGCCCGTTTGTCCGCTCGTTCGTCCGTTTGTCAGGGCGTCAACATTTGCGACCACCCAAGCGTTCACCCAAAGGTTCAAGTTTATTTTTCAAGAACTATAAGAGCTTCATTAATGATACTTGATACAAACTTGTATCTGTGAATGGCAACTTAAATGCAAGCATCCATATTTGACCTTTGCCTATATTTCTTGGTTCACTGACTTCGTAAAATAGTGCGACCACCCTAGCGTTCACCCTAATGGTGAAGTTTATTTCTCAAGAACTATAAGAGCTTCATAAATGATACTTGGTACAAACTTTTATCTGGGGGTGGTACCTTAAATGCAAGCTTCCATATTTGACCTTGACCTATATTTCATGGTTCACTGACTTTGTAAAATATTGCGACCACCCAGCGATCATCCTTATGGTCCAGTTAATTTCTCAAGAACTATAAGAGCTTAATTAATGATATTGTGTAGAAACTTGTATCTGGGGATGGTTATTTAAATGCAAGCATCCATATTTGACATTGACCTACATTTCATTGTTCACTGAGTTTGTAAAATATTGCGGCCACCCTAGCGTTTACCCTATTGATCAAGTTTATTTCTCAAGAACTATAAGAGCTTCATTAATGATATTTTGTACAAACTTGTATCTAGGGATTGCAATTTTAAATTTTTAATGCAAGCATCCATATTTGCCCTTGACCTACATTTTAATGTTCATTGACAAAGTGAAATATTGTGACCACCCTAGCGTTCAAGCTTATGGTCAAGTCCATTTCAAAAGAAGTATAAGAGCTTTATTAATAGGAAGAGTCTATTGCCAGACGTCTGTCAATAGCATAAAGAAGGGAAATGTGCTAATGCCAGACCTCTGTCAATAGCACAAATTCGGTAAATGTGCTGTTGCCAGACGCAAAATTACGGGACAGTTTCTATGCCAGATGCTATCCTGATTTATATATAATGCAACTGGTAAGTTATGACAACTACTGAACAATTCACGTTGAACATCTATGCAAATGTTATACTCGTGAAAACGAAATGTTTCAGATGAAAATTTTTGGCATTTTTCTTTGGAGCAGAAATAAGAAAAATAATATATACTCCGAAAAAAACGGCATTTACTACATGAAATTAGGCTATGGTGTTTAGGGCAGGATTTGGGATTTGATTGTATCAGTTCCTGGTGTTGCTCTTCGTTTAATTTTATGCTGTCAAAATTACATAGGCCTGTAGTAATGCGCGACAGGTCAAAATGCGATGTTCTGTTGGTGCCTGTATTATGCGGGTTGCTTGTGGACCGAGGATTTTTTTTAACTATTTCAAGAGTCGGCTGCGACACTGTCAAATCGAATTACACGGTACATGTATATGCGTATAAATTAAATATTTGGCGTCCAGCCAACACCCAGATCGGCCTGCGCATCATCGCTTTCTGGTCAAAGTTTTCATTGGGTGTTTGATAGACTGCAAAAGTTCATCTTTGTCCAGTGAAGACTGGTCAGACTGTGTTTTTACCCACAACCATGTATTTCCATCCAACCAAAAAATCGAAAGCTTCACGTGAACAAGTCCGTAAAATGATCCAACCCCGACCCACCCCACCCCACTTAACCCCTATTTATGTAGAGAAAACTGGGGTTTAAGGGGGTATATACATGTATTATTTTTCTTATTTCTTCTCCGAGACATAGGTTGTGTGTACACTTTAGAACGGTTTTAACGAGCAACCACAACCTATGTTTCCAGTAAAAATTTGAAAAATATCACGGATTTTCATCAGAATAGTAGCAATTTTTAGGTCATTTTTGTGCCGGTCAGTTTACTATCCACACGTTTCCCGGTTAGGCTTATACATAAGCGGTTAACCAGTACAATAAACAGAAAAAAGCTTTTCATAATCTGACTGCTGAATGATTTCAATATGTAAGTTTGTGTCGTGGGCGAAAAAAGACAGAAAGACACAAACAGAGAAATATGATATAAGAAAAAATGTTAAACAGAATCTAATATCTTCGGTGTCTCTCACAAAAGAAAGGAAAACAGAATCCCATGGGTTACGCGAACAACAACTACATAACAAAAATAAATAAATCACCCACTTTCGGATTTCGACTATGAAAGTACAAACATAAACCAGCAACATTTACATATTCCTTGGTTATATTCGTATATTTCCGCATAGATCAATACATAAAACCCAGGCGTCTGTCAATAGCATTTTTATCGAGTTTTTGCTATTGCCAGACGTCTGACAATAACACTTTTACCGAATTTCTGCTATTGCCAGACGTCTGTCAATAGACACTCCGTTATTAATTATATATATATATGTAGCGTAAATATGTGTTAGGTGAGTTTATTCACCTTGTATCCTGTACATATCCCGAGGGAGCAATAGCTTTTCGATGCACCACTCCGGTAGTGTGATCGTCGGGCCTTGCTCCCGTCATTTGGCAGGACTCTGACAGGAGACTTGCAGGAGTCGCCGGAGCTTCTGTCAGGGTATATAAGGGCGCAGTTTGTGATTGTTGGGCAGAGTATGTTTCACTTATGAGGATTTAATACAGAAATAAAGGTTAGTGCTTGTTCATTTGGATTGTTCATCTATATCTAAGGAATTCACACGAATCCTGAATTATTTTGTGGCGTTAGGGTCGAGAAAACGCTACATTGGTGGCAGCGGTGGGATTAGTGAAAAAGTTGAGACAAGATGGATTTTTCAAATGATAAAAGAAGTGAAACGGTTACTACTCCAACAGAGCAGCACTACAGAAGCCTTTATGGAAGTGCTACACCATTCCCGGAGCAACAATTACGTTATAGATGGAGTACTCCTGTAAACGATTCAGGCGAGCAGGGAAGAGAAACTGTAAGTCAGAACTTTCTATTTTCTCCAGAATACGAGAGCTATTCTCCTTCAGTCTCACATTCTGCAGATAGTGCTATTGGTAACTGCACTCCTTATTCTCCACGCTTTGGTAGCACGGTTCTGTATAAAACTCCAGTTCAGCGTGGAGATACAGAAAGCTCCAAGATTGTGGAAGAAATAGGTAGTGATTCGCGTTCGTCTGAAATGTCATGTGTCAGGAAAATGTGGCGGTTAATCAAATTATTTTCATTTGGGATGACTGTAACACTCCTTTCTGTGTTGTGTTACTGGTGCGTTAGGAAGTTCACATCTGTGAATAATTTTAATATGAGTCACGATAACATGATTTACATTGTTGTAGCATTAACCGCAATTTTTGCAATGGTGATCACAGGATTATTTGTGAATCTCAGTTCAAACTCATTTGACCTGAAAGTACGTGATTCAGCTCTTTGGCAACGAAGACGATCGACACAAAATTATGCAAAAGATACACCTAGTCAGTTAAAGGAGCAGACCTTTTATACTCCGACAGGAGAAAGGAGCTTTCAAGCGTCTCCGGCAGTTGCTCGGAGTGGTGACATTAGCCCTTCAACAGTCCGGAGAATTGAAGAATCCAACGTGATGGGACAGCCTGCCACTGCACGGACTAATTTAGCTGCTCCGGTAGTTACACGATCAGGTGTTGTTGAACCTTTAACTCATAAAAATGATGATATGAACATTGTTGCAAATGAGACTAATGGAAACCCGATATTCAGGCCGACTCCTACTGTAGTCCAGAATGATTTGGAAACTCTTTCTAAAGTTCAGACACTTGGTATGAATGGTAATGCATTTGGAACACAGCATTTGCCTGAAACTGCAGCAAAGGAAGTAAATTGTCCGAATAGTAATACAGGTTCGATGAAAGAAGGCACTTTGTTGAACTCAAATAGAGGAAACGAGTTTTCAAATATCGAAACAGGTGGATTTGCAGCCAGAAGAACGTTCAGTGGAAGCGGTACTGATGTGTGGCTCGAGTTTGTTCGATACTTTGAAAATCTAATGGCTTTGAACAACTGGCCACAGGAGAAGTCTAGAAGAATATTTTTGTGTCTTTTGAGAGGTCAAGCTGAGTCCTTTGCCTATGGATTACCTTTAGATGTACAAAGCAATTGGACATGTCTAAAAATGCATATGGAAGAAAGGTTTGGACTTCTAGCTATGAGGGATAGCTATATAGCCGAGGCAAAGTTGCGGAGGAAGAAAAATGATGAAAATTTTAGGGACTTTGGACAAGCTGTTGAAAGTCTTTTCAGACGTGCGTATCCCGAGAACCTCGACGTAGTCAGAGAAAATGCTCTTACAACATTCCTTGAAAACTGTAGCGATTCCGCAGATTTCCGAATGGCAGTTAAGAGAACCAAGCCACAGACACTGCAAGAAGCGGTCAAGAATGCTATCCAAGAAGAATGTATTCGCCTTGGAGAAAGTGAAAAGAAGAGTACTAGCAAACCTGCGAAACCTGTGTTTGACTTGCAAGAAGGTTCAAAACCCCACTACGAACATGGTCGGTATCAACGGAACAGGAAACCATGGATACAAAGGGGGCAAACTGACGGACGGAGCAAGAGTGAACGGAGCAGGTCCTGTCACAATGATAAAACGTCTTCACGTCAGCCAACAAATGGATGGAATTCAAACAATTCGCAGGAGCAGAGGGAAATTTCAGACAAGAATAAAGACCATTTAAACTAAAGATGACCAACTCTGGGGGCCGCGAGGGGGTCATTAATCGAGAAAGGCCTATTCAAACGGACAGTAGATGTCGCATCAGAGTTCCGTTCAGTGACGGTATGATGGTTTCTGGATTGTTGTACAATATACCAGCGTTATGGAAGGTTGACACTGGTTCAAGAAAGACATTTATCACGTTCGACACCTTTGACAGAATTCCACCACAATTCAAGCCAGAATTGAAATCAACAAAACACAAGTTCTCTAATGCTAGTGGGCATGAGATACTGTGCAGAGGTGAAGGTTTGATGACATTGGAGTTGGAAGGAAAGGAATTATACTTTCCTGTTATTGTTGGTGATGTTACAAACAACTTGCTCGGAGAAGATTTTATCACACACTTTGAATGTAATTTCGATTACGATGCACGGGAATTCATCATAAAACTTGGTGGTCAGAATATTTATCACAGGAAACAAAAGAATGTGTTGCAAAAGTATGTGACTGCGGATACTGTTTATGCTCCACCAGGACATGAAAGCGTTTGTCACATTAAGCTGAAAAACAGATCATGCGGATTCGAAAGTAGAGACAGTGAACTTGGCATTTTGACTCCGGTACGGAAGTTTGTGCAAACATATGGTCTTGCGGTTGCGAAGACTCTTGTTGATACTTCTTATTCGGCAGTCTATGCAAGGATACTAAACCCAGGTGATACCGGAGTTACAATAAACAAAGGTACTCCCGTGGCATTGCTGTCTCCTGTAGAGGAAATAGGACATTCCTTCGACTTGGAAGGACTCGAAGAGAATAATTTACAGATGAATAACACCACAACATGACTAGAATTGCCAGAACATCTGAAACAAATGTTTGAAAAGGGATGTGAATATTTATCACAAGAACAACGTGTCCATTTTAAAAAATTTATCATACAGCATGAAGACAATTTTGCAAAACCAGGTGAAGTAGGCCGTACAACAATTGGGAGTCACAAAATCAAGTTAAATGACGAAACTCCTATCAAAGAAGCTCCAAGACGGATTCCTTTATTCAAACGTGATGTACTTGATGAAGAAATAAAGAAATTGGAAGAAAAGGGTTTGATCGAGAAATCCATGAGCCCGTGGTCTGCACAGACCGTTTTGGTCAGAAAGAAAGATGGAAGCTGGAGAATGTGCGTTGATTACAGGAAGCTTAACGAAAAGACTATCAAGGATGCCTATCCAATACCACGTATTAACGACAATCTTGATGCTCTTTCCGGTTCTGACTGGTTTACAAGTCTTGATTGTGATATGGCTTATCATCAGGTTCCTCTTGATGAAGTTGATAAAGAGAAGACAGCTTTTGCCACCCCGAGAGGCGGATTGTACCATTATGTTACAATGCCATTTGGACTATGCAATGCCCCCGCGACCTTCCAGCGTCTTATGGAACGGGCACTTGCAGGACTTCAATGGTACATTGCTGTTCTATACCTTGATGATATCATTGTATTTAGCAAGACATTTGACAGTCATATTGATCACCTCACAAGTGTATTTGCAAGACTAACAGAAACTGGACTGAAGCTAAAAGCCAAAAAGTGTTTGTTCTTCCAGCATGAGACCTCGTTTCTTGGCCACATGGTTTCAAAAGAAGGTGTAAAACCTGATCCGGCAAAGATTCAAGCCGTGTCTCATATACAAAGACCATCATGTGTAACAGAACTAAGAAGTTTTTTTGGTCTTACGTCTTACTATAGAAAGTTCGTGAAAGACTATGCACACGTAGCCAAACCTCTTTACAATTTGATCAAGCCTACCACTCAGTGGCTTTGGACAGACCCTTGTGAAAGTGCTTTTATCCTACTTAAGGAAAAGTTAACTTCAGCTCCCATTCTCGCGTATCCGGAAGTGGATGGTGAAGAATTTATTCTTGATACTGATGCTAGCTCGTTTGCTATAGGAGCTGTTTTGTCACAGACGCAGAAAGGGAAAGAACGAGTCATTGCTTATGCAAGCAGAACACTTGAAAAACCCGAACAGAACTACTGTGTAACAAGAAAGGAAATGCTAGCGGTAGTGTATTTCACAAAGTACTTCAAACACTATTTGTTAGGACGTCGGTTCATCTTACGCACAGATCATGGATCCTTGCGGTGGTTACACCGATTTAAGGAACCAGAAGGCCAAGTGCAAAGATGGTTGCAACAACTCAGCCAGTTTGATTTTGATATAATTCATAGACCAGGATCAAAACATGGAAATGCCGACGCAATGTCTCGATTAGTGAAAGGAAATGAAATTATATGCAGACAATGCGAGATGCCATGGCCAGATAATGTAAATGTTTCATTTGCTAGTCATTCACAGGAAGAGGATTTTGAGTTCCAAATTAATATGGACGTTCTTGAAAACAGTGACAATGAAAATTCTAATGATGCAAGAGAAACAGGTTCGGATCCGATAGTTAAAGAGCGTCAAAAGAAGAAACCTGGCAGAAAAGTCAACAAACCGGCTACTGCCCAAAACAGAGAACATGCTGAAAAGGATCTTGATCCAGAGAAGCTAAGGAAGGCCCAAAGTGAAGATGAAAGTCTATCTTTTATTATAAACCTGAAACAGAATGGTAAAGAAAAGCCAAACTGGAATGCAATTTCCGACAAAAGTCCGGAAATAAAATTCTGGTTGGCAAGATGGGAATTACTCGAGATCAAGAACGACCTATTATGCTTAAAGTGGCATTATTCAGAAACAGAGATCAAGTGGAGAGTTTGTGTGCCAAGTGAACTTGTAAATTCAGTATTATGGCACCTACATGATGCCCATACATCTGGACATCCTGGAATAAAGAAGACGTGGGAAAACGCAAAAGAATGTCCATTCTATTGGCGGCAAATGCATGATTTAACAGCAGATTATGTAAGGGCATGTCGCATATGTGGTGAGAGAAATGATCCACAATGTAGTAAACGACATTCGATGAAGTCATACATTATGGGCGGACGATTCGAACGGATAGCTGCTGATATATCCGGCCCTTACCCTACATCAACCCAAGGGAATATGTATATCTTGGTAGTTGGAGATTATTTCACAAAATTGACTGAGTTATACCCACTTCCAAATATTACAGCTAGAACAGTTGCAGATTATCTCTTCCGGGGATGGATAAAGCGCTACGGATGTCCAAGAGAGATACATTCAGACCAAGGTAGACAGTTCGAAAGTGCTCTTTTCAGAGAAGTGTGTGCCTTATTGCAGATAGGGAAATCCCGGACAAGTCCACTACACCCAAGATCAGATGGTATGGTGGAAAGGACTAACAGGTCTGTGTACAACATCCTGTCAAAGTACGTAACAGAGAATCAGCGAGACTGGGACCAGCACCTTGATTTTATTGTTATGGCATTCAATAGCACAGTGCATGAAAGTACTGGCATGTCACCTTACCGTCTAGTGTTTGGAGAAAAGATGACAGTTCCTATAGATCTTTTAACCGATCCTGTTCCAGGCGAAGAAATTTCCAGTGCATCAGAATATGTGATGGAATTGCAAGGAAAATTGAGAGCGGCACACATTAATGTAAGGGACACTCTCAAAATATCTGCAGAAAGGCAGAAAAAACAGTATAATTGTAGAGTCAATGAATTTACCTACAAACCCGGTGACTTAGTGTGGAGGAATCAGAAAAAGGTAACCCCTGGAATCAAGTGTAAGATTTCTCGGCATTGGACGGGTCCATGGATTATTACAGAAAAGATTTGTGACGTTCTTTTTAAGCTTCAACATGCTCAAAGTTCACCCCCAGTTGTTGTACACGGAGACAATATTAAACCATATGTAGGACCGGAAAAATTTGATTGGTTTCAAGTACCTACTCAAAGTGTAAAGTTTGTGTCTTTACCTGATCTGGAAAACTTTAACATGAAGATTTCAGAACCGTTATCTGGTATAAAAGTTTCTGGATCGAGAATGAAAGAAAGTTCAGTTGAATCCAGCAAAGATGTTCATCTGTCTCCAACATTTTGTTTGGTAGACAAACTAAACCAGAGCAGTGCAAGAGAGCCGTCTTATTTTGTAAGTGACTGTAGGTCTCCATTTTGTACATTATGTGAGGACAGTGAATTAATCGAACACAATAAGAGGCCCCAAAACGTTGTAAGTATTCAGGCTGTGCCGTATGAACTGAAAGTTAACACTTTTTGTAAAAACTGCCCCCTGTGTCGGAAGGAATTGCAACAGGGCCGTAAGGGTCTCTTAAAGGAGCCAGAGGAAGCCAGCTTATTACCGGTACAGAGCTCACTGGAGCACTATCAGTCGAGGGAGCAATGGTCACCGGAGCATGAACAATTATGTTCATGGGAGCATAATTGCTCTACGGATCAGTATTCACCGGAGCGTGAAGATTCACCGGAGCAGTTTATTTGTCCAGCAGAGCGTGGACATTTTTCAAGCAAATCACAAAATGCACGAGAATTTGATGCACAATACATGAAGAGCTTCACACGTGCTCGAATTCAGTCAAGTATATATTTCTCAAACGACGGACGTGTGTATACATCAGAGAAGATGGAAAAGCCTTTCATATGTGACATTTGTGAGCATGGCTTCAGCAACAAGCGGAATTTAAAGAGACATAAGAAGGAGGGGCATTCAGCTACTACGGGTTATTTTGTGTGCACTGAGGAGGCTTGTTCAGCTACCTTTCTTCGACGGGGTTACCTGCGCGACCATCTCAAGAACCGGCATCGTCTTCAGCCTGCAACAATTGAAGCCTTAGTTGCAGGAGCAGCTGAGCAGTATTGCCCAGCCGAGAGCTACAGACGCCGACGCAAGACTGTAGTTTCTCCGACAGTGCGTGCGGTGCAAACAGTGTTGGAGCCAGAACAACCAGACTGCATTCAACCTGGAGCGTTCGACGACGTTGATGATTTGTTAAGTCTTCATCCAGGGGAAGAGGAAAGTCTTAGTGCAGCGGGCGTCACACAGTGTAGGGATGCCCAGCCGGAGCAAGCATATTCCGACATAAGTGAAGATTGGGACGAATCGGACGCAGAGGACCTTCTGAATAGTTTAGCCGATGCCTATGACACTGTGAACAACAGCAGCAGTTCTTCACCTCATGCGGGCTTGACTCCTGACACTCCTCCTGATTCTTCAAGTACATCACAGGAGTCTCAGTCGGAGCCCAATGGTTCGTCGGAACATGTGAACGACAATAGCGGTTCTCCTGGAATGGATGGTGGATCTTCACCTCACGTCACGGTCCAAGGGGTGAATCTGGCGCTTGTGAAGACAACAACGACCTACCCAGACGGAAGAGTGGAGGAACAACGTGTCGCGTCTGTGGGTTATACGGAATCTGTTAGACCAGGGGACATCGACCCACAGTCTCTCTTTAACTATTTACAGGGAGAATTCATCCAATACATGAGTGGGAATTATTTCCAAAATTAACTCTTTCTGAGTATTCTTAGACTTATGTGGACTTAATTTGCAGTGAACATTCACCAGTGACTGTGAAAATTCTGTTGGATTATTTTAAAGTTTATTCTTAAGTTCGAGGAATCTATTTTTTGCTATAACCTAAGTGTGACAGTTGTTTAAAGACTAATTTCATCAAATGAGATTTTGAATTTGATGTCGTTATTAAGTTCCATTCTAATTGTTTTGATCTTGTATTATTGTTTTGATTTGCTGTATTTGCCCAACATCTCTTCTGCATGGTCCTTCACCGACACTGAACAGTGGAAGTTCAGTCTCGGGGGAGGGTTATGTAGCGTAAATATGTGTTAGGTGAGTTTATTCACCTTGTATCCTGTACATATCCCGAGGGAGCAATAGCTTTTCGATGCACCACTCCGGTAGTGTGATCGTCGGGCCTTGCTCCCGTCATTTGGCAGGACTCTGACAGGAGACTTGCAGGAGTCGCCGGAGCTTCTGTCAGGGTATATAAGGGCGCAGTTTGTGATTGTTGGGCAGAGTATGTTTCACTTATGAGGATTTAATACAGAAATAAAGGTTAGTGCTTGTTCATTTGGATTGTTCATCTATATCTAAGGAATTCACACGAATCCTGAATTATTTTGTGGCGTTAGGGTCGAGAAAACGCTACATATATATATATTAATAATACTTGGTACAAACGTGTATCTAGGGATGGCAATTTTAATGCAAGCATCCATATTTGACCATGACCTAAATTGCATGGTTCACTGACTTAGTGAAATATTGCATCAACCCTAGTGTTCAACCTAATGTTTAAGTTCAGTTCTCAGCAGCTGTTACAGCTTCATTAATGATACTTGGTACAAGCTTGCATCTAGGAATGACAACTTCTATGGAAGCATTAATATTTTACCCTGTCCTAGATTACATGGTCCGGTGACTTTGCGCCCCCACAAGCGCGACATAGCCTTTGGCGGAATTCTTGTTTTACGTTTGCGGAACGCTGGTTGGAGATAACTTTTAATTTTATTTATTTTGGGGGGCTGAGGGGGGGGGGTGTAATAAGGGCAAAAGTCGTGTGATAAAACGCGATATTTCACGGCTTCTAAAATGCCATTTGACACCTGATAATTTGTGATACATGACTGTGCCAAGCATACATTGTGAATGTAAATAAACAAACCAAAAATATATATATTTTGTCAGTGGAATTCTTTCCACTGACCGTTTTAAGGCGGTTCTTCTGTGGCGGTTTATTTATGTTGTTGTTTGTTACTTACTGTGTGTATCACTTGTGTTTTTTTTTGATGGCCATTTGGCCATTTTGTGGGAAAGTAACTGTCCTTATGGCCTTCCTTTGTTTAGGTTTCCATTATGGTCTGGTCGCTTCATGTTTGTGTTTCGTAGTAGTAGTAGTAGTAGTAGTAATGTTCTGGTGTTTTACGTCTCCATGGTCCCACGGACTTGCTCCATAGTGGCACAGCAAGACGATGTCTGTGTTTATTTCCCTTTTGTGTCGTTGATGGGTGGAGTAAGTTAATTGTATCGATTCCTGATCTTTGTTTTACTTCTACTTTTCATACACTTTTTCATGCTAGCTTAATTTTCACTGAAAGACGTATATTCTTACACGTGAGCGTTAAATAAAAATCAAAAATGAGTTCCTTTAAGAGCAATGAAAACATTCATAAGAAAGAAGATGGGTCATACTACGTAGTTTCGGCTAATAAAGCCTCATCAGTGACCCTGTAATGATCCGGCAACGAAAGCCAGAGGAAACATACTGCAATTTTGCGAATTTCAAATAGGCAGTCGATTCAAAGACTGTGTTTCAGCATATGAACCTGGCGGCCTTTTCTTATTATGCTGAAGTTTGATCTTCACGTGAAAACACATTTACCCTTCCCGTTTTCCTGTTTCCAGAAGGCTAATAGTATCACGATTGAAAGTTGATACATGTACTTGTATCAAGTTTATATGTCAAGGCAATTCTACGTCCGGTATTGGACCCAACTACAGCGCTTCCGCTTCTTCGAACGTACACTTAATAGAAATAGTTTAAAGAGGGACCCCATTCTTCCAGGGTGAATATCAGACAGACACACATATTACTCTCTGAACTGTCTGCACACCTCCCAAACGTGACAGTACTAGGATGAGGATGGAACTTCAAATAGTTCTAAATACTTAACATGTAAATTTTAGGAAATGTTGTGCCCGTTTGAGATATTACTCTTTCATCCCTGAGTTTCTGAACAAGACGCTTCCAGCTTTAAATATATTCTTATAGAAAGAACTAGATTTCTGATTAGTTCATTTACATGATGACAAACAGTGTAGATTCTAGCGAGGCTGCTCGCTTCGTGATTTATAAGGTTTGCATAAATTCAATGTATTTCGACCCCGGGGCCTGCCACGGTCTACAGGGCTAAAGGGGTTAGTTCGCTTCTCTTTGATTGTGCAACCCTTTACTGACCGACATCGAACACAGTTATTCACCTGCTAACCCCAAAGCGGGTATCCGGGCAAACAGTGCAGGCCCAGATCAGACGCCGTAGAATGCGCGTCTGATCGGGGCCTCCTAACAGTTCAGTCATTTTCCAAATCAATTTTGAAGTAAACACAGCATGGCACCCTTAAATTCTGAAATGGACTCCTGCTATATATGTTCAGCGCAAAGTAAGAATCGGTACAATTCTAGAATTGTCTTGCGCAATTCTAGAATTGTACCGGTACAATTCTAGAATTGCGCAAGGGATTCGAATGTTATATGAAACAGGGAAATGTCTCTGCGCAAAGTGGGAATCTTTTGGACAAAGTGAGAATTGAATGTTTCATCCGTATGGACAAAGTGGGAATATTTGGGACAAAGTGAGAATCGAATTTTCATCTGTGGGAATAGCATTTATCATCTGTATAGTCTGGGTAACATTACTTTGATGGTTTTGTGAGTAGAAAATTTGCTAATTTCACTTTTTATTTTTCAAATCGGTAAGTCAAAAAAGACAAAATCAACACGTGTGATTAATTTCAAGTATGAAAAGAGAACCATCATCGTCTTAACGATTTCAATTGGTAATTATCTCTGCCTTATTAATGCAAACAAACTATTTGGAATTAGGGATTATCTGGGATAAAGAAACGTTTAAAAAAACGCAATGCCCGCCATCTATCTATCTATATCTATATCAATACTGCATCACCCACTCGCGGGGATTACGTGCAGGTGCCATTAAGATGGATTTAGCGCATGTCTTTGATGTGGATGTTACTTCAGCAGGATACGAGTTAAAAGGTCACTACAAGTTACGATCTAAATATATCTGTCTGAATGATATATGTAGCTGGTATGCAGGCTAGCACGTCAGATGCACAATTATCTGATTAATCCGGAGGCCGTGAAAGCGAATCCCGGCTCGGCCACTTTCTTTCGTAGATATTTGGTTGTCTCCCCACCGCTGATTCAAGTAGGACAGGTTTTAGCTACTGTCTACAGAAAAGAGCACTGAGTACCGGTTAGCCGCTTAGAAGGTCTAAGCCTGCCCAGAAACTGTGTGGTCAGGATTACTTGATCAATTATGCATCAAATGACCACTTGTGTAAGATCTTTTAGTTTTCACTTGTTAAATATCAAAACAGGGAAAAATGAGAAATCAACCTGAAATGCGTAATAAACTACTGATGAAGTTGGAAAATTTCATAAGCAACAGCAGTAAAAATAAAAAAATAATAATGATATCGGCAAAAATAAAATGCATTTCAAAACAAATTCATGTGTACCCAGCCATCAAGAAATCATTACCAACACTGGACTAATGAGCATCTGCCTATGATATCAGCGGCGTCACGCATAAAAAGTACTTAGCGTATATCCGTAAATTGATCACATAAATGCACATGCGCAAAGTCTCACTGAGGCCAGATATTTGATTCTTTGTCTGAACCTTCCTCTAGTCCCATATATTCTTCATGCGTACAGCGAAGGCTCTAAGTACCTTTTATGCGTGATGCCGCTCATATTCTTTTAAGAAAATTAAAATGGAATGTCCATGAGATAAAAACGAAGTTTGGACTACATTTTATGGAGTGATTTTTACCACCAGGGATCAGTTTCCATATGAATGTAATAAAATCCCGTAATAATATTTTACTATTCTCACTTTGTCCCGATTCCCACTTTGTGCAGAGGCAATGCCGATACTGTAATTGCGCAAGGTAGGAATTCTCACTTTGTCCCGATTCCCACTTTGCGCAGAGACAATTCCGGAATTGTGTTGCGCAAGGTAGGAATTCTCACTTTGCGCAACAAAGTGAGAATTCTTACTTTGCGCAGAACAATTCTAGAATTGTACCGATTCTTACTTTGCGCAGAACATATATAAGGAGGAAGATTCCATTTGGTACAAAAATGGTTAAATCAAGTTCCGTACTTTTACACAAAAAAGTGAAGACACCGATCAACGTCCGATCAACGTACGTATGTGCATCGTAGCGGTTTGCAACAACCCCACATTTCACTATATGAAGCTTGGTTTTCGAAAGTGTTAATTTCGAGGACTTTTTAACGTAAAGGAAATGCTCTCACTGGGTTTCTGTGCGACACATTCGATGCTAGTTGATGCGACGTTGTTAGGAAAACTTCTCTATAAGATTATTAGCAGATGGGACAAGCGCAGAATGTACTGAGCTTATTTAGAAATTTATGGTTTTTCCAACGCTTATCTTTCTTTCTTTCTGCCCATTTTTTTTTCTTCGCGGGACGGTTGGGTGAGGCAAAGGTAATGTATATCTTGTGCCACTGGGGCGTCCAGCTGATATTGGCTTACAGTAGGGTAAGGCCTGCTTTCCTTGCAGCAGGTAACGGTAGATTGGGATTATTTCTTTTCTTCTCTGTCTATACTTCTATTCAATTTCCTCCTTCTCTTCTGTCCCTTACTTTCATCTCCTCTACTAACTCTTCTTTCTCTTTTCTCCCTTTCTCTGGGAGACTACACAAAATGACCAACAAGAGTTGACCTGTCGTTAAACTCAAAACACACAATCAATCAGTTTTTTCTTCTTCTTCGAATTTTTAACCCTCTGGGACCTTGTCAACAAAATATATAGAGAACTACTTGATCTATTACTGATTATTATCATGATAATTATTCCTCATAAATCAACTTTCCTCAGTACTTTCAGTACTTTGATATATTCCGTTAGCAGATTCAGTTTTACTTTCTTTGTAATAAGGGCAATAGCCGTATGTGATATAATGCGATATTTCATGGCTCCTGAAATGTCATTTGACACTTGATAATCTGTGATATATTTCTGTGCCAAGCATAGATTGTGGATGCTGGTTACAGTCGCTACATTGATGCGGTTCTAACGAGTACCCACAATGTATGTTTTGTGTTTTAAAGCATAAAGAAGCAAATAATAATAATAATAATAATAATAATAATAATAAATAAATAAATAAAAGTGAACAAAACGAATGGCCTTGAAAAGCCGAGTTCTTTTCGTTTGCACCTTCGTGTGTGCGAAGAATGGGCATTTTTGAGTGCTTTCTTTTAGATTTTCGTATGCTACATTACACTGTTCCCATTTAACAAGCATTTAGAGGGCTGATGAAGAACAGAACCTGCAGATTTCCCGTTCGCTTTCATGTAGGATGGTTCCTTCTGCAAAAGTGTCTTCCTCTTAAAGGATAGAAGGATTTGCCTTAGGCCTGCGAAACAAATGCTTGTCTTTTCCGATCAACAGCGGGAAACACAAGTATGTTTGAAAGAGACTGATAGTTCAAAGGCGGTTCTTCTGTCGCGGTTCATTTTGTTATATTTTGTCTTTGAATGTGTGTGCCGCTTTTATTTTTGATTTGGATAGTCAACTGGCCATTGGAAAGTAACTGTTCTTTTGGCTTTCTGCTAGTGATGTATCCATTAGGTCTAGTTATTTTATGTTCGTGTGTCTTTCCCTTTTGGTGTCTGTGATGGGAATTGTGGGTTAATTTGTATCGATTTCTGATCATTGCATTCACTTCTTTTTTGCATCCACTATATATATTCCCACTCTCTTCAGGCGTATTCAGTGTAGAAGAAACTTTGTAAGATTATTGCTTATGATAACTGAGGTTGTGTCGCGCTGGAAGAGGTACATGATGGCTTGTGAAACCAAGGAGTACGTTTAAGAGCATGCACATACGTATCGTATGTCTAGTTTCTCCGGTTTGTTCAAGATGTGCGCATAAAACAGGATGCATACATACTGAAAGTGAAACAACTCGCTTCCCTCTATTAGACAAAATTTGCTCGCTCCTTGCTCGACGCATCAGTTGGCATAAGGACAACACACCCATGCGAGACGATGATATCTTTTGTGCCTCTCAAAATGGCCAGTTTCAGATTAAATTGTCATATGTTTTATTTATGCAAATAGTACGGGTGACATATGGTAGAACAATCTCACCGCTGTGGTTCGAGCCTCGCTCGGGTCACATGTGAGACGCCAAGTTCTGCAACGGAAGGTCAGGTGGTTTTTCTCAGGGTACTCCGGTTTTCGCCGACCTCTGATTAACGATCGGCTCGATATGAGTGAAATAATCTTGAAAGGGCCGTAAAACCAAAACCAAAAAATAAAAAATAAAAAAAAATGGTAGAACATGGAATATGCCCCAATTTACATTATGAGTAAGGGGATTTCTTTATTGCAGTGTCACCTGACAGCATTCTTTCATCACCTACGAAATAACATGTTCCAGTTGAAAATTTCTGATATGTGTACAGAAAGCGGTGTCTGATCAGATTCTATATTCTTTGCTTAAACTACATGATAGTTTTGTATATCTTTCAGCATACAAAACAGCCTCTGAAATAGGAAATGGGGTATCCTATTACGTGGAAGATTCCAACAGGTTTATGTTTTATAGTTGTCTAACATCATAACACATTGTATTGACTTCGCTTTGGAGAGGTTGAGGGAAGGTTAGCTACATTTGTGTAACGGGTTTGAAAGGAAAATTGAAGGCAGATTGAGAAAGAATGCGGAGAGAGACAGAAAGAGAGATGCAACGGGTTTGAAAGGAAAATTTAAGGCAGATTGGAAAAGAATGCAGAGAGAGAAAGAGAGATCTGCTATTTGCGGTTCATGGCCGAGAAACTGCTTTAAAATGCATGCAAATTGTCTGCGCCTTACCTCCAGGAATTTTTCCTGTAGGGTAAGTTAGTCCAACAGTGTGTCGGATAAAGCTTTTCACCAAATTTTGGTGTGACGTGCAAAACATTCGAGGTCCATAAAATTTGAAATTAGATATCGACAATATATTTAACGGTGGTGGTACTGCTTATAATGATCTTTAGGACTACATTGCTTATCGAGTGAAAAGTAGAAGTAAAACAAAGATCAGGAATTGATACAATTAACTTACTCCATCCATAAAAGACACCAAAGGGAAAGAAATACAAACATTAAGCGACCAGACCATAATGGAAACCTAAACAAAGGAAGGCCATATGGACAGTTACTTTCCCACAAAATGGCCATATGGCCATCCAAAATTAAAAGACGCAAGTGATACACACAGTAAGTAACAAACAACAACATAAATAAATCGCCACAGAAGAGCCGCCTTGGAACGGTCAGTGGAAGATTTCCACTGGGGGGCTTAAATCGATTTTACGTGGCCACAATCCTCGCCCTTACTTCCGTCGCGATTTAGACAAATAATTTGTTCAGTCCGCATGAAGGCCTCCTAACTCATCAGTGCAACATCTCCGTGAACACAGAAATCAAAGAACCACAGAGGTGAGACAACGGTGAGGACTCGACAGCAAGAAACCACTGAAATGCTGGAGCAAAAGAAAACCAACAGTTAGACTCCGATGAGCCCGACCAGAGACAGAGCATCAGGCACCAACCAACATTATCTCTTTAATTTTTAATAAGCCTTTACGTTGGAGCCGTCATAGAATCTGAGGCCTGACCCACCGGCGTGCAATTAAAGAGGGAAGCAAAGTTGCCAACCGTGATTGGGTTAACTACCATGCATGCAGTCTGTCGTATAATATCCATGTTGTACCCAATCTTTTTATATCGAAGAATGATTTTACGAAATTGGGTGCTGAAGTCATTGCGGTTATATATTTTTCTGAATTTATATACTAAGTCACCATAAAATTCGGGTTCCGATAGACCTTGTTGCAGAAGAGATTTAAGTCCAATATTGAATTTTGAAATTAAATCAGAATGGCGTCTATAAAATTTTGAAAAGGCTTTGCGTAGTTAATGGTACCGATAACCCTGATTAAGAAGTTTAGCCGTTAATAATTTATTACGAGTGTTGAAGTCAGTTACATGACTACACACTCTAGCAAATCGAATTAATTGCGAAATATAAACGCCATAGGATGGCGCACGAGGAACATCACCATCCAAAAAAGGAAAATTTACAATCTCAAAATCAAAGTCATCGCGTTTATCATAAATTTTGCACGAAACAAATCCATCTACAATAGATAGATGTAAATCCAAAAACGGGGCCTCGGTATCAGAAGAATTTGCTTTATTTAACTGAAGTTCTAGGGGGTAAATCTGACTGATCAAACCATCAAAATAGGTATTATCAATATTTAATAAATCATCTAAATATCTAGAAGTAGAGCTAAAAGCTTCAATAATTTCAGATTGGTTATCAATGGAAAGCGACAAAATGAAGTCTCTTTCATAACAATACAAGAACAGATCAGCCACAAGAGGTGCGCAATTAGTACCCATCGGAATACCCACAATTTGTCTAAATAACTTAGTACCGAATCTAATATAAATATTGTCAAGTAGAAAGGTGAGGGCATCACACACTTTCTGACATGACCAACGTGTATAATTCTTATGCTCTTTAGAAGTGAAAAATGCATTTCTGACATTACATGCAAGATAGAGAGAATCTTCTCTGTGAAAAGCCCATTCAATTAAATCATTAAGCTTTTCTTTTATAAGATTATGAGGAAGTGTAGTGTAAAGAGTGGAAAAATCGTAGGTAGACAGACTAGAAGCACGAAACTGTCTAGATTTCAATTTATTTAAAACCTCATTCGAATTTTTTATAGACCAAAACAGATTTCTTCCTGATCTTTCAAAGACTTTATCACAATATTTAATTACATGCGTTTTAATAGCAGTAAGACATGAAGTTAATAATTTAGAAAGTTCAGTGGTAGTGCAAGAACTAGAATTTGCAATAAACCGTGCTTTGTAAGGTTTTTTATGAAGTTTTGGTAACCCGTATAGCGTAGGAAGCTTGTCTTGGCCTTCGTTAACACACATCATAGTCTGCTATTATAAACAAAGCTAAGGTTGATTTGGTCTCACTTGGAAAGCTACTAATACCATCATGCCTATATAAAACAAGAATTCCGCAGAATGCGGCGTCGCACCTGCCAGGGGCAATAGTCATAGGAGCCACAATCATAACGTCATTATTAACTAATATTATTTAATAATTTGATTCTCAGCAGTTGTTAGTTGACGTAAAGTGTGTCAAATTGAATGGATAAAAAATATATATGCTGTAGCAAAAGCCTCAGTAGCGTCACTCAGAATGTGGTTTTTAAATAAGTTTATGTCATTCTTATCAGTTCTTAGCAAAGTATGTTGAAAGGAAATGTACACAAAGTGCAAACTTACTGGTAAGTGTGTCATATGTTCTGTAAAACACTTGTATTTGACGGTCACTTTATTTTGGCGCTATTGGCAGTCAAGGAAAACCCGGCAAAATAAAAAAAACGCTAATAAAGCTCTAAAGCAGACATTTTATTACAAATACACGTTGTTAGTATGGTACATTATTCTGTCTAGAGCATTATCCATGACAAAGGAAAAAGCGTATTTACGAAATAAAGAAAGAATATGATCTAGCTATAAGATCGCTTAATAGGACTGAACAATAAAAAGAAAAACACATTCACAGTAGTTGTCAAAATAATTATTTTGGGATATAATTAATAACTGATTGATGGCTTTAATTGTGAGCTCAATATGATGAGTAAACCATTTAGGTAAGAGTACACTGACACCGCCAGACAGACATTGGGATTATCGAGGATGAGTTGTTATGTCAGCAAATTGGCATATGATGACTGGAAATACAAAAAATTTAATTAATTACTACAAAATGGTTAACAAAGGACTACAAATAAAACTTAAGTACTTTGGTCGGGCCCCTCGGAGTCTTAACTGTTGGTTTTCTTTTGCTCCAGCAATTCTGTTGTTGTATGCTGTCGATTCCTCAACCTTGTTTCTTCTGTAGTTTTTGATTTGTATGTTCTCGGAGATGTTACACTGATGAGTTAGGAAGCCTTCATGCGGACTAGACAAAACTAGTGTATACCGCGACAGAGGTAAGGGCGAGGATTATGGCCATGTAAAATCGATTTAAGCACCCCCCCCCCCCCAGTGGAATTCTTTCCACTGACCGTTCCAAGGCGGTTCTTCTGTGGCGGTTTATTTATGTTGTTGTTTGTTACTACTTACTGTGTGTATCACTTGTGTCTTTTTATTTTGGATGGCCAAATGGCCATTTTGTGGGGAAAGTAACTGTCCTTATGGCCATCCTTTGTTTAGGTTTCCATTATGGTCTGGTCGCTTTATGTTTGTGTTTCTTTCCCTTTGGTGTCTTTGACGGATGGAGTAACTTAATTGTATCGATTCCTTATCTTTGTTTTACTTCTACTTAAGAAATGGAAGTAATTTCTATATTACTGAAATAGTAGACAGCAAACTACATCGGTTGGATGTATTTACTGCCTACTGGTTTCTTACATCGTCAAGTTTCCTCATGACACAAGGTTAACCCCAGTCTGTTCCCATTAAATAATCAACTCCGATGGAATTTCGTCATCTTTAATGGCACTGGAGTTTTGACTTTTTTTTAAATAAAACATTCGCCAAAAATAAATCTGCAAAAAGGTCAACTCTTAAAAACTGGCAAAATCTGCTGCCACCAAATTTTAAAGTCACACAGTATCCCCGGCCAGTGCCATTTCCTCTTCAAATGGCTATGTTTGAAGTACTGTCTTTTCTTTTTATACAGCTCATTGATGATGTGCGATAAATCATACATTAACGAGATAACAAGAGGGCGAAGATGGCCCTGAATCACTCACTTGATTTCAAAATGTCACAGAGGTTCTGAACTGACAGCCATCTTATTCCTTGCAGCATATCTGTTGCACTTCCATAAATGGTCACCTTGGCAACAATATTGCAAAGTTTGAATGAAACAAATTTTAATGTTCTTCTGTTATTATCTCAGCAACCATTTTGTTCATTAAAGTGGAACTGTGTTAGCTACTTTGGTAGAGGGACAGCTAAGCAAGCTTCCTGTGAAGTTTGAATGACATTGACTTGGGGGTATATGAGGAGAAGTTTTTTAAAGATTTTTCTATTTTTAGTACTGGTGTCTATGTTGTTCATCAGAGCAAAAACGTTCTAGCTATTTTGGTAGAGATCAAGCGACCTAGGCATCATTCCCGTGAAGTTTGGATCAAATTGTACTAAGGGTTTAGTAAATAAAGAGTTCACATAAAAAGAAAATAAGTGACAATTTTCTATTTTTAGCTCTGGTGGCCATTTTGCTCCTTTGAGCAGAACCCTATTAGCTGTTTTGATAGAAAGTCACCTAAGCATCATTTTTTATGAAGTTTGAATGATATTGGCAACAGGGTATAGGAGAAGCAGTCCTTTAACGATAGTTCTATTTTATAGCTGTGGTGGCCATCTTGTTTATCGGAGAGGAACAATTTCAGCTATTTTGTTAAGGAGCCATCAAGGCATCATTGCTGTGAAGTCTCAATCAAACTAGAAATAGTGTTTGTAAAACACAATGCCCCCAACCTTTGCTTGACCTTAGCTGGCAAAATATTCAACAAATATTGTTAAAGACTCAAAAACATACAACAAGAATTCCCCCGAAGGCTATGTCTCGCCTGTGGGGGCGCAAAGTCACCAAACCATGAAATCTAGGTCAAGGTCAAACATGGATGCCTGCATAAAAATTTCACTCCTAGTTGCAAGCATGTACCAAGTAACTCTTAAAAACAGACTCTTACATCAGGGGGCTTCTCCAGACTTTCGGATGAGTCTTTAAACCGAGGTCCCGTCTCCGTAGCTGTTGGTGGGACGTAAAACTGAAACACTCACTCACTCACTCTTACATCAGGGTGAAAGTTAGGGTTGTCACACTATTTTACAAAGTCAGTGAACCATAAAATGTAGGTCAAGGTCAGAAACTGATACTTGCATTGAAGTTTCAATTCCTAAATGCAAGCTTGTACCAATTACAATTAATGAAGCTCTAATAGATCTTGAGAAATGGACTCTTACATTAGATAGAAAGTCAGGGTGGTCGCAATAATTCACAAAGTCAGTGAACCTTGAAATATGGGTAAAAGTCAAATATGGATGCTTGCGTTGCAGTTGCAATTCCTAGATACAAGTTTGTACCAATTATAATTTAAAAAGCTTTAATAGTTTTCGAGAAATGGTGAAAGTCAGGGTGGTCGCAATAATTCACGAAGTCAGTTAACCATGAAATATAGGTCAATGTCAGATATGGATGCTTGCGTTGAAGTTGCAATGCCTGGATGCAAGTTTGTACCAAGAATGATTAATGAAGCTCTAATAGTTCTCAAGATATGGACTTGCTGACAAGATTTTATTAAAAAAACAAGGCATCGCATGCGATACAAATCCCCTCGCACAAGACAACTTCGTGTGTGGAAAACACTGAAATGGCAAAAGTCCAACTTGCTTGAGATATTATCATATGCAACATTTGTGTAAAGTTTGTTTAAAAATCCATCCATAAATGTAGGTTCTAGATTGATGACAATATTTCTCTAAAAATAGTCATAGGGACCTTGACTTGAGGCCATGGCCGCGAAGTAGATCTTGCTCAAGATATTATCATAAGCATCTTTTGTGTGAAGTTAGATTAAAATCGTAAATGTAGGCGGTAGAGCAATGACAAAGTGTTTCTAAAAATAGCCATAGTGACCTTGACCTTGAGGTCATGACCTTGAAAGTCAAAGCAACTCGAGATATTACAATAAGAAACATTTGTGTGAAGTTCTATTAACATCCATCAATAAAAGTAGGCACTAGAGCGATGACAAAGATATTCTAAAAATAGCCCCAGTGACCTTGACCTTGAAAGTCGAAATAGTTCGAGATATTGCCATAAGTCACATTTGTGTGAAGTTATACTGAAATCGGTGAAGAAATGTAAGCGCTAGAGCCATGTCAAAGTTTTTCTAAAAATAGCCACAGTGACCTTGACTTTGAAAGTCAAACTCACTCGAGGTATTATCATAAGGAACATTTGTGTGAAGTTATATTGAAATCAGTGAAGAAATGTAGTCGCTCGGGCGATGACAGTTATTTTCAAAAAATAGCCACAGTGATCTTGACCTTGAAAGTCAAAATCGCTCGAGATATTGTCTAAAGGAACATTTGTGTGAAATTATATTGAAATTGGTGAAGAAATGTAAGCGCTAGAGCATTGACAAAGTTTTTCTAAAAATAGCCACAGTGACCTTGACCTTGAAAGTGGAACTCGCTACAGCTATTGTCATAAGGAACATTTGTGTGAATCGATTTTGAAATTGGTGAAAAAATGTAAGCGCTAGAGCAATGAAAAAGTTTTTCTAAAAATAGCCACAGTGACCTTGACCTTCAAAGTCGAACTCTTTCGAGGTATTGTCATCAGGATCATTTGTGTGAAGTTATATTAAAATCGGTGAAGAAATGTAGGCGCTGGAGCGATAGCAAAGTTTTTCTCAAAATAGCCATTGTGACCTTGACCTTGAAAGTTGAAATGGCTTGAGATATTGTCATAAGGAACATTTGTGTGAAGTTATATTGAAATCGGTGAAGAAATGTAAGCGCTAGAGCATTGACAAAGTTTTTCTAAAAATAGCCACAGTGACCTTTACCTTGAAAGTGGAACTCGCTAGAGAAATTGTCATAAGGAACATTTGTGTGAAGTTATATTGAAATCGGTGAAGAAATGTAGGCGCTAGAGCGATAACATTTTTTTTTCTAAAAATAGCTACAGTGACCTTGACCTTGAGGTCATGACCCTGAAAGTCGAACACACTTGAGATATTGTCATAAGGAACATTTGTGTGAAGTTATATTGAAATCGGTGAAGAAATGTAGGCTCTAGAGCGATGACAATTTTTTTTCTAAAAATAGCTATAGTGACCTTGACCTTGAGGTCATGACCCTGAAAGTCGAACACACTTGAGATATTGTCATAAGGAACATTTGTGTGAAGTTATATTGAAATCAGTGAAGAAATGTAGGCGCTACAGCAATGACAAAGTTTTTCTAAAAATAGCCACAGTGACCTTGACCTTGAGGTCATGACCTTCAAAGTCGACCTCGCTCAAGATATTGTCATAAGGCACATTTGTTTGAAGTTATATTGAAATCAGTGAAGAAATGTAGGCGCTAGAGTGATGACAAAGTTTTTCTTAAAATAGCCACAGTGACCTTGACCTTGAGGTCGTGACCTTGAAAGTCGAACTCGCTGAGATATTGTCATAAGAAACATTTTTGTGAAGTTATATTGAAATTGGTGAAGAAATGTAGGCGCTAGAGCGATGACAAAGTTTTTCTAAAAATAGCCACAGTGACCTTGACCTTGAGGTCATGACTTTGAAGTCGAACTCGCTCGAGATTTTTTATAAGGAACATTTGTGTGAAGTTATATTGAAATTGGTGAAGAAATGTAGGCGCTAGAGCGATGACAAAGTTTTTCTAAAAATAGCCAGTGACCTTGACCTTGAGGTCATGACCTTGAAAGTTGAACTCGCTGAGATATTGTCATAAGAAACATTTGTGTGAAGTTATATTGAAATTGGTGAAGAAATGAAGGCGCTAGAGCGATGACAAAGTTTTTCTAAAAATAGCCACAGTGACCTTGACCTTGAGGTCATGACTTTGAAGTCGAACTCGCTCGAGATTTTTTTATAAGGAACATTTGTGTGAAGTTATATTGAAATTTGCGAAGAAATGTAGGCGCTAGAGCGATGAGAATGTTTTTCTAAAAATAGCCACAGTGACCTTGACCTTGAGGTCATGACCTTGAAAGTCGAACTCGCTCGAGATTTTCTTATAAGGAACATTTGTGTGAAGTTATATTGAAATTGGTGAAGAAATGTAGGCGCTAGAAGGATGACAAAGTTTTTCACAAATTACCAAAATGACAAAGGGCCATAACTCACAAAGTATAATTCGGAATTTTGTCTTAAGTTAATCAGTTCATCTACTCATCACCACCAATTTATTCACCAACTTTCAAGGCTCTAGCTCCAATATTTTTTGAGATATCTTGCTGACAATATTTTATTAAAAAATTTCAAAGGGCAATAACTCTTAAAAGGGGCATAATCCGGACGAGAAAAAAAAATACGCGTCAGCTAATTTTCCATGAGGAATCCATATATGAAATTTCAAAACCCTAGCATACACGGTTCTAAAGATATGCTATGCATCACTTTTAGCATACATTACAATGGGCACAAATTACCAAAATGACAAAGGGCCATAACTCACACAGTATTTTTCGGAATTTCGTCAAAAGTTAATCAGTTCATCTACTCATCACAACCAATAAATTCACTAACTTTCAAGGCTCTAGCTCCAATAGTTTTTGAGAAATCTTGCTGACAAAATTTTATTAAAAAAAATTCAAAGGGCAATAATCTTAAAAGGGGCATAATCCGGACAAGAAAAATAATACGCGTCAGCTAATTTTCCATGTGGAATCCATATATGAAATTTCAAAACCCTAGAATACACGGTTCTAAAGTTATGCTATGCATCACTTCTAGCATACATTACAATGGGCACAAATTACCAAAATGACAAAGGACCATAACTCACAAAGTATTTTTTGGAATTTTGTCAAAAGTTAATCAGTTCATCTACTCATCACCACCAATCTATTCACCAACTTTCAAGGCTCTAGCTCCAATAGTTTTTGAGATATCTTGCTGACAAGATTTTATTAAAAAAAATTCAAAGGGCAATAACTCTTAAAAGGGGCATAATCCAGACGAGAAAAAAAATACGCGTCAGCTAATTTTCCATGAGGAATCCATATATGAAATTTCAAAACCCTAGCATACACGGTTCTAAAGATATGCTTTGCATCACTTTTAGCATACATTACAATGGGCACAAATTACCAAAATGACAAAGGGCCATAACTCACAAAGTATTTTTCGGAATTTCGTCAAAAGTTAATCAGTTCATCTACTCATCACCACTAATATATTCACTAACTTTCAAGGCTCTAGCTCCAATTGTTTTTGAGATATCTTGCTGACAAAATTTTATTAAAAAAATTTCAAAGGGCAATAACTCTTAAAAGGGGCATAATCCGAACAAGAAAAAAAAATACGCGTCAGCTAATTTTCCACGAGGAATCCATATATGAAATTTCAAAACCCTAGCATACACGGTTCTAAAGTTATGCTATGCATCACTTTTAGCATACATTACAATGGGCACAAATTACCAAAATGACAAAGGGCCATAACTCACAAAGTATTTTTCAGAATTTCGTCAAAAGTTAATCAGTTCATCTACTCATCACAACCAATATAATCACCAACTTTCAAGGCTCTAGCTCCAATAGTTTTTGAGATATCTTGCTGACAAAATTTTATTTAAAAAATTCAAAAGGCAATAACTCTTGAAGGGGGCATAATCCGGACTAGAAAAAAAATACGCGTCACCTAATTTTCCATGAGGAATCCATATATGAAATTTCAAAACCCTAGCATACACGGTTCTTTAGTTATGCTATGCATCAAAAGCGTAACGGACGGACGAACAGACGAACGGACGAACGAACCAGAAGCAATATGCCCCTCCAACTTTTTCAAAGTTGGGGGCATAATTAGACCAAGAGTTTTGTAGGGGTTTGCTTTTATTGTTTGTATTGGAGTGTGTGTGTGTGTGTGTGTGTGTGTGTGTGTGTGTGTGTGTGTGTGTGTGTGTGTGTGAATTCGGGTTTTACGTCGCTTTCAACAATTTTGCCTCACTGAAGTATCATGTCCCAGACACAGTACATAATACCACACCCAGTCACATTATCCTGACACTGGGTCGACCAGTCCTAGCTCTACCCCGTAAATCGGAGTGCCAAGCGAGAAGCAGCTAGTACCATTCTTAGACTTTGGTATGTCGCGGCCCGGGGTCGAACCCGTGACCTCCCGTTCCTGGAGCGGACACTTTACCAACTGAGCTATCGGGGCCGGTTTGTATTGGAGTTTAAAGGCCCAGTCAACACTCACTATATAGGTCATTTTCGAGCTGACGAATTTACCTATCTACTCTTTTCCAAGGCAGGCTCATATGTAAGCAGTTAACCAGTACAGTGCACATTCTTTCACCAGAAACTGACAACTGCCCTTCTTGAATCACTGGAAGGGAAAGAATGACCCTGATCTCTACAGAGTTCCGTTTAGCTAACAACAGCGATTGTGTACCGTAACACAGGGAGTAATATTAAAACTGTCATTAGACTTTCGGTCAGAAGATTCAAATCGTATGCATTGCTGACCTAGGTTTACAGTTATCTACTATCTGGTCACTTTATTGTGTCTAGAGTGTGTTTGGGGATAGACAATGATGCTATTGCGTTTGCGAAGAGTTTCTAGGAAGAGGAATGTTTATTTTGATAAATTAACTGATGTTACATGCTCACTGTGAGTGTGGTACAACCAGCGGATTATATTACAGTGAGTGATACATGTACTTGGCAACTTCTATTAAAATGTGTTTCCCTGCACTACGGGTAGGGTTTACACTTTAAGGAAAAGGTTGCTGTTGATGGGCAGCAAACAGGAGTTTACAAAAAGTGTCCCTCTGTATTCAAATACAGAAACACAGTTTGGAGGCTCCAATGGATTTTATTTCCTCCTAAAACAAGAAAATATGCTTAAGACAATAGCATCGCAATAGTATTTCAATAGAAGTCCACAATAGTAATAGTATCGCAATGGTTCTTCCTGCAATGTCAGTACTATCCCAGTAGTCATTCTGTTACATCCCTTTTCGTAGATTCCATCCATCTCACACAGTGGCGTTTTGTTCTGCCTGAAAAAAGTGATAAAAATTACGAGGCAATATTTTCACAATAAAAACTGACCTATTCAAATATATTGAAATTCTACCGCCAAAAATTAAAAATTTTTAGATGAAGAATTCTGAAAATTGTCATATTTTTGCTGATAATATAGATTGTGGGAACTCTTTAGACAGTATAAATGAAAACATATAGCCTGTGTTTTTGACTAGAAATAAGAAAATAGTGTATAGCCCTGGAAACACTGGTTTGGATTTAAGGGGGTCAAATTAAACAGGTGTTTTTGTGAAGTTAATTAAATGTGATTTGATCTGAGGTGTTATTTAAGCATGACATTTGTGGTTCTGCATAAATGTTAAAACTGAATTTCTGAAAAAATATAGCTATTCTCTGCCACTGACATGCTATGGTTGTTGTTTCCTCTGAATGTTACTGAATATTTTTGGTATCAAAAGTCGGTATTCAGCGTTGCTAGATATTTTGTGAAAATAAATTTTAAATAGATCCATCTAATACAGTTCGATTAAAAATGTCATGAAACTACGAGACTCGGTGTTATTGAGCCTGTTCATGAGCAGTAATTAAAAAGTCACAAGAGAAAATGGTGGTCTGTAAAAGTTGGATGTTACTTTTTTTTTCTTTGAAATAATGAAATTTAATTCGATCTGAATTAAATTCTTTTATTATTGTGAACACACCATTTGTAACTTTGTCTTGGAGGGCGCTGTAGAAAATTGTCCCTCAAAGTTAATACTTGTTAAAGAGTAATCGTTCTTTTTGTTGTCAGCAAAAATTTTCGAGAAGTCGACAAATTTTGAATAATAAAAATCGAGGAACATCGTGGGTTTGTGAAGAGCAGTTACAGACATGCCGAAGAGAAAATCTCCTGGTAAAGGACCAATCTCCAAACGTTCGAGAGTAACGTCCAGGGCAAAAAAGTCCATTGCTACAAACCGCTCGACAGAGACAGTTACGGCGACAGACGGTTCTTCTACATCCACTCCCATAGCAGACCAGGCCACTGGTCACCCCATGGTCTTTGCTGCAGAGCAGGCCACTGGCCTCCCCATGGCCTCTCAATCCTCAGGGAGTCAAAATATGTCCAGCCCACTTGCAGCTCAACCGAGCCTTTTTGGGTCTGGTATCCAGCTATCATCTCAAGTGGTCAATGCTGAAGGTGAGCAGGATCCCATGCTTCATTACTCTTACCATGAACAAGATATTTTTATTCACGATAACATTAAGAACAAAATTTGGAATGGGGAATATGTTAATCTTGCAACACTATTAAAACAGAATTTCACACAGTCTGCTTACAATGACATGAGTGGAACGCTTGCCATAGTGAATAATCAAATAACAATTAAGCAAGCACCAACAAGAATCAAGGTCCCTATTAATACTATTCAAACTTGGACCGATGCTTTCATTAATTACATAATCGTTTATTCAGGAAAGCATAAGGACAAGACAATTGATTTATTGAAGTACATGACCATCATTAGGGGCGCGGCAATCAACAATCCCATTCATAAATGGCTGGAATATGATACACAGTTTCGTTTGAGAATGTCGAAAGAACCCACAAAAAATTGGACCACTATAGATGGTCACCTTTGGCTGTCTTGTGGCTTGGCCGGGGATCTATCTGCTGTCGCACAGGCTGCTGCTCCTTGTTATGAGTATAATTTTAAAGGAGTTTGCTCCAGATTAAACTGCTCCTATGCCCATACTTGCATCAAATGCAAAGTTTCGCACCCTGCCTCCACGTGTGGCTTATTTCTAGAGTCTAAAAATCCATCTCCTGGCAGCCGTGGGTTCAGCAATTTCCGTCCGTATTCACCTACTCAGCCTGCTGACTACAACGTCCCTGGCCCAAGACTATTGTTAGCCAGATCATACACTCCATCACCGGCTTCCTTTCAGCAAGGTTTCCGTCCGCATATGTTTCGACAACATTTGACACACCCATTCAGGCCTAATTTTCGTCCCCAAACCAGATTTATGGGCCCCAGGGCGAACACCTATTAAAGTTGACATATTGAAATCTTTGCTTGTTAGTTACCCCAAAAGACAAGATGCAGCCTTCTTTTCTGATGGTTTTTCAAAAGGTTTTAAATTGCAATTTGAAGGTCCAAGAATACCAATTGAATGCAAAAATTTAAAATCCGTTGTGGATAACCCGGAGATAGCTAAAGAAAAAATCATGCAAGAAGTGAACTTGGGTAGGATTGCTGGCCCGTTCTCAACAAGGCCAATTTCGAATCTGCGCTGTTCGCCGATTGGCCTTGTGGAGAAGAAAACTGGGGGCTTTCGACTCATTACACATTTGTCACATCCACCAGGGCTCAGTGTTAATGAACATATTGATGACTCATTTGCTTCAGTAAAATATTCCAACTTTGATAACGCTGTTTTTTATGGTACAATCTTTGGGCAAAGGGTGTATGATCGCTAACATAGATGTGAAAAGGTGCATTTCGGCTATTGCCGTGTTACCCGGGGGATTTCGATTTGTTAGGCTTCAAGCTTGGGCATTCCTATTACATTGATAAAATGGCTCCAATGGGTTTGCGAATTTCATGTAGGGCATGGGAGGCTTTCGCTACTTTCTTGAACTGGCTTGTGGTGGACAGGTTTTCGAAATATGTGGACCATTACCTTGACGATTTTTTCTTTGCTGGTCCCCCTCAAGCTAACGATTGTGCGATGCTGATGTCACATTTTCAGGATATTTGTAAAGATGTTGGTGTTCCTATTGCATCTGAAAAAACCAAAGGTCCCACAACTCCTTTGACTTATTTGGGGTATGAACTTGATACAATAAAGATGCAGATATGGATCCCGGGTGAAAAAGTCAAACAAGTTTTGGGAAAAGTTACAGAGGCTTTAGGGCGCAAAAAGTTAACATTGAAAGAACTACAGTCGTTAACAGGTTCTCTTTCATTTTGTGCAAAAGCCATGCCTTCTGCACGAGCTTTCATTCGCCGAATGTATGCAGCAATGAGCACAGCAACACAACCGCATCACAGAGTTCGTCTTACAAAGGGTATTAAGGAGGATCTTGCAATGTGGCAAACTTTTTTAACTCAGTTTAATGGGCTGTCATATATGCTTGATCTGCAGTGGACTTCGTCGGACACGTTAGGTTTACAGACTGACAGCGCTGGTGGCGCTGCATTAGGCTGTAGTGCTTATTTGCAAGGTGATTGGGTCTTTCTTAAATGGCCTTTGACATGGGTAAACACAGGTATTTTATTGGACATCACTTTCCTTGAGATGGTCCCTATTGCTTTAGCCGTTTGCCTATGGAAAGAGAGGTTTGTCGCCAAGCGCATTCTGTTTGCATCTGATAACATGGCTGTCGTTCAGATTTTGAATTCCAAAACTGCAAAGTCGGAAAGAGTGATGACCCTTGTCAGGCAGATGGTATTATGGTCCCTTCAGTACGACTTTATCATTAATAGTTCTCACGTCCGAGGCTGTGATAACCAATTAAGCGATGCCATTTCTCGTACACAGTGGGACAAATTCAAGGCTCTTGCCCCAGACGCCAAACCTTGCTCTACGGAAATTCCCAGGGAGTTTTGGAACCTCTTGCCAGAGAAGTAGAGCGTCTTCTAAGTGCTTCACTGTCAGCCAATACGGTAAAATCTTACAACATTGCTATCGCCAAGAATTCTGACTTCTGCAAGGAACACGCCATACCGCTAGATTGGCCTACCTTACCTTTAGTCATAAACTTTATTGCTTGGTTATCCCTTTCTGGCTACAAACATGCAACTGTCAGCTCATACATTTCGGGGCTGGCATTTTATTTAAAATTGAATGGCAAGGTTGATGTCACTTCTGTATTCATTGTAAGAAAAATGCTCAAGGGATTGCAAAAAGATCATCATTCGAAATATGTAAGAGCACCGGTTACCATTGACATGCTAAAGGTATTTCCAGTGGCTTTACAGAGTGTGGCTTCTTCCGATTATGAGGCTCTGCTTTTCTCGACTGCGTTTGTTGTAATGTTTTTCGGCTTTTTACGGGTAGGCGAAATTGCCATTGAAAAAAACTGGAGGTGATGCGTCGGAAGTTATTCAAGTTTCAGATGTTTGTTTTAAGGAGCGGGAAGTGCATGTTATACTTAGGTATTCGAAAACGGATCAGCATGGTAGGGCTGTAACTTTGGTTTTCACCCCTTCTCTGTCAAAAGGAATATGTCCTGTTGCTCTTCTTTCTCAGTACATAAGGAAAAGGCCTAGTATCAAGGGTCCATTGTTTTGCCATTTTAGTGGTGCCCCGCTTACCCGTTTTCAAGTGTCAGCCGTTCTAGCTAGGTGCCTGCGCTTTTTAGGGGTCACTAATTGCATCCGTTCTCATTCATTCCGCATAGGCGCGTGCACACTGGCAATTTCACAGAACATTCCAGAATCAGACGTACGACAGATGGGTCGCTGGTCTGCAGAAAGTACTGCATTTAAACGCTATATAAGGCTTGACAAAATTTCAGCATAAGTCACAAAATCTTGGGGTGGGGGGGGGGGGGGGGCGTGCTTGGAAAATGATCAGGAAATTTCATGTTTTTACAACATACATTTTTATTTAGTAATACTTTATACACATTTAAATAATTTCATGTCCATATTTTATCGTTTCATATTAACATTCGTTCATATGGAACAATTCTCCAGGAATCAAATAATGCTTCATATATTTTTACAATAGCAAATTCACTGACAACCTTCTTATCAGTAAGCTAAGCATTTCAGGTCATTCCACGATCTGGATTGTTGAATCATCAATCATAAGAAATGCATTTCAACATGTTCGTCGAAGGCCAATGGGCAGGAATCTAAGTCTACAACGTTATGGGTTTTCAGTGACTTGGGTAGGACATGGTGGATTTAAGTCGGCGCAAGTGCTAGGCATAACTCAGGCCTTATTGAACTGGCAAGGTCCACCAAATTATTTTATATTGCATGTTGGTGGTAATGATATAGGTTGTATAACGTCTTTACATCTACGATGCCAGCTTAAATATATCTTTGAGTGCTTAAGGATCTTGATGCCCAACACTATATTAATTTGGTCAAGCATTCTGCCTCGACTTGGTTGGCGTTATTCTCATGACACAGAGGCTATGGAACGGGTAAGAGTTAGAGCTAATCGAGCACTAATCAATTTCATGAGACAAAGTGGGGGTAAGGCTATAAGATATCCTGATTTTCAAGATAAGGCACCGGGCTTGTTTTCAGACAGTTGTCATTTGTCATTTATTGGAAATGATATTTTTCTCAATACCATTCAGGGTGCATTGGAGACGTTCATACAAAATCCCGTTGTTCAAATTTATCCGTTTGACTAAAGGTACAGTTAAGTTTTTGGCCATGGCGGTGTTCGGTGATTAATCAATTAGCCGAGGCGTTGATGGCGGTCAGCAGATTAGCTGTTTTACAGATAATCTGCTCATTGGCGTCACCTCGTGCCTCTTTCGCTTTGGAATCGTGCACGTTGATTGCTACGGCAGCATTCGACCGTCCATTTAGAAATTATAATATGGCTGGTTCCCCTCCATATTTTTAAGGTAAAATGTGTACAGTGAAAGTAAGAGTTGAAATCACGGGACGTTGATTTGAAGTTGTTGATGCGTTGTACATAACGGGACATAATAAAAGGACATGATGTTGATTATGAAAATGTTGCTTGATTTCTGACTTGAATCATGTGGATTGTTGCAGTCAACGTTTTTAGTTGAGTGATGACGTTGTTTCAAATTTGACACTTTTGATTTATTGATTGATACAATTGTTGAAAAGTTGATTATGAAGCATTAATTCTTATATACTTATCTGATCGAATATTCAAATTGTCCGTCATGGCCAAATAAAAGCCAATCAAATTTATTTAGTTTCAGTTATTTTTCTGTTTATCTTTATGTTCATCAAGAATAATGAAATTTAATTCGATCTGAATTAAATTCTTTTATTATTGTGAACACACCATTTGTAACTTTGTCTTGGAGGGCGCTGTAGAAAATTTTCCCTCAAAGTTAATACTTGTTAAAGAGTAATCGTTCTTTTTGTTGTAAGCAAAAATTTTCGAGAAGTCGACAAATTTTGAAGAATAAACCCTCCCGTTTTCACATATATTCCCTCCCTTATTTTGGGGGCTTTGTTGCTGCTGTTTGATTTTTATTTTTCATGTGATATACAATTACGTGACCTAATCTCGTCATGGCGGACATTTCATGGTGGACAATATGGATTTTGACGTCGGGCGTCACCTCGTGCCTCTTTCGCTTTGGAATCGTGCACGTTGATTGCTACGGCAGCATTCGACCGTCCATTTAGAAATTATAATATGGCTGGTTCCCCTCCATATTTTTAAGGTAAAATGTGAACAGTGAAAGTAAGAGTTGAAATCATGGGACGTTGATTTGAAGTTGTTGATGCGTTGTACATAACGGGACATAATAATAGGACATGATGTTGATTATGAAAATGTTGGTTGATTTCTGACTTGAATCATGTGGATTGTTGCAGTCAACGTTTTTAGTTGAGTGATGACGTTGTTTCAAAGTTGACACTTTTGATTTATTGATTGATACAATTGTTGAAAAGTTGATCATGAAGCATTAATTCTTAAATACTTATCTGATCGAATATTCAAATTGTCCGTCATGGCCAAATAAAAGCCAATCAAATTTATTTAGTTTCAGTTATTTTTCTGTTTATCTTTATGTTCATCAAGAATAAAGTTATAAATCAAATTGATCCACCTTTTACCTCAATGTTTTCTTTTTTTCTGGCCATAGTCCTCAGCATCAGTATCTGTGAACTCAGGGCCCGACTGTAAATAACTTTGCGTTTCCTTGGTTGATGTGTCTAAATTAACCGTTACGGCCTCCAGATTCTCAAAACCTTTGAGCATTGCTTGACCGTCCATGTGGCAAGATGCTGAATTGATTTCTTTAGATGTGGTTTCTTTAGATGTGGTTTTTATCTTTCCTAGTTGAATGTTTAGACTCCTGGTCAGATATTGAGCAATAGAGTTATCAAGTACATGCAGAAGTGATTCGCATTTCTGCGACTTGGCAAGCCCTAACTTAAAATTTGTGTGGGTTTTTGAACTGTCTTCATTTCTTTCTTTTTTTTTAGATTTTGAATAGAATCTTTCAGTTCTTTTGTGCCACTCATTATACTTGATATGTTGTTGGACACATCAGACATATTGCTGAAAAAAAACATGATCCATTTTTAAAGTACTGAATTGTGGTTTTTATCTTTCCTAGTTGAATGTTTAGACTCCTGGTCAGATATTGAGCAATAGAGTTATCAAGTACATGCAGAAGTGATTCGCATTTCTGCGACTTGGCAAGCACTAACTTAAAATTTGTGTGGGTTTTTGAACTGTCTTCATTTCTTTTTTTTTTAATTTTGAATAGAATCTTTCAGTTCTTTTGTGGCACTCATTATTTTTGATATGTTGTTGGACACATCAGACATATTGCTGAAAAAGTGATCCATTTTTTAAAGTACTGAAAGAAAGTAAGAAATTGTGAGCAAATACATGTTTTTTGTTTTTCTTTTTCACATTGAAATTTTTAGATAAAGATATAAAGAAGGTTTATTTATTGCTTGATTTGTGGTTTAACAGCCCTGTCAACACTTTATATGTGATTTTGGAGACGTTGCTTCCAATTTTGTGGGATTTTACCCGACATTGAGATGAAATGACATATCAAACCAGTGTCGCCCAATGAAACCAATAGGGTTTATTAGCATGGACCATCGGACTCGCACTACTTCGAAAGGGATGGCTTAGATCCTCTAAATGGTTTAACAGTACTCATGTGCGGTCAGTTTCAGCTCTGCGTGGAAGCATCATGCAGCCCATCTATTTATTCAAGACCCTATGGGCGGGGGCCGAAGATTTATTTAAAGTCATATATAAGATACAAGTAACATTACAGTGACAAAGTATCCATTAACCCTTATCTTGCTGTTCCCGACAGCCTCCACTCTTGCAAACAGTGTAGCTCCAGATCTAGATCTACTCTGTCATTCAGGTTGTGAATTAGAAAAAAAATATTAAATCATATAATCTGATTGGCTGATATTCAAAAATATTGAGCAGGATAAGGGTTAACAAATACTTGCCTACTTGTGTTTATTTTCCTAAGACTGACCCCTGATAAAGCTAGTGTTGGCCAAGGGAGCTCCTAGTACTATTTTCATGCCTTTGGTATGGCACAGCCGGTGATCAAATCCAAAACCTCCTGATATTGAAGATTTTTTGTTTGATTTGAGGTTTAACGTCCCCGTCAACACTGTAAAGGTCATTTTGGAGACGTTGCTTCCAATTTTGTGGGACTTTTACCCGACATTGAGATGAAATGACATCTCAAGCCCTGTCGCCCAATGAAACCAATAGGGTTTATTAGCATGGACGGTCCGCCACGCACCGCGGTTCCTGGACAGGCTTAGATCCTCTAAGCGGTTTACCAGTACTAGTGTGCGGGCCGCATTCAGCTCTGCGTGGAAGGATCATGCAGCCCATATATTTCTTCAAGCCCCTATGGGCGGGGGCTGTCTGATACTGAAGAGGATGCTCTACCACTGAGCTATCAGGGCAATTTTAATGTTAGAGAATCTATTAGCTACACATTTTTCTATGTTTCTATGTCACTATGTAAAATTAAACGAAAGGTAAATGCTTTCTTCTAAGTATATGTTGTATACTATATTGATCCTAGGAATTGGGATGGATAGGCCTAAGCAAAAAAGTGTAGACCCAGATCAGACTACTCCCAGGTTCTACACTGTTTGCCATTCCGTCTGTACCATTTGGACTTCTTGAAGGATGCTGTAACAAATTTGTTAAAAAAATTACAACCAGTCCTGAATGTGTCCCAATTTTTAGGATTTTGACAAAGTAGTATTATAACATAGTCATGTTATGCACATGATATTTTGCATAGGCATGTTATCATGTGTATGACTGGAATATTGTTGAAGGTGTGTAAGAATGATGATATGACTGAATGAGTGTTGAAAAGGCAGTAAGCATCTGTCTCAGTACTGTTATGAACATATTAAGCTTCAATTCTTATTACGAAACTGCTTCATTTTAAAACCCTGAAACATCAATTATATAACTTTGTATAAAATGCAGAGATGCACTTGAATTGCAAATACATGTACCTGGCAGCCATTCAAATCATAAATCGATTATGAGCCAGCTTAATTTCGTAATATCATATGACTCTGACATTTCCTTTTAAAGGTTATTTAAGCAGGTGTTGTTGTGAAGTACTTTAGAAACCTGATGAAACCGCATTTTAAAGATCATATTATTAGTGCAGTCATCAAAATCATGACAGATAGCTTATAGTTAGAAGAGATTTTGGCAAGAGTTGTGATAACAAGCATGATGCAATGAGAGAGGGATATTGCGTGAGCTTTTTGTAGTGATTATAAATACCGAGGTTTCTGACCAAGACTTCGGATGTCTACTTGATCAGCTTGCAGACCGTTAGTCTGGTTTAGGAGTTGTGCACTCGTATGAGGTGCCTGCCTAATAAAGCTGCTGAAACTCTCAATATGACTTCAGTTATATTTTATAATTAAGAAACACTATACGATCACAGTCAAAGGTGTATAGCTACGCTATATATCTTGCTTTGTTGCCGTGCTGCGGATAAAATAAAAAAGGAACTTTACGACAGAGAACAGAAATATGGACACCAAGGTAGGTGACGTTTACTTTTACTTTTTCTGGTTATGTTTGTTGTTTGTTCTGTCACCAATTATCATACAAAATTATGGTAGAAAATTAATCTAAAACGAAAACTAAAAATGTAGGTCAAAAATTAATTTTAGATTAATTAATTTATTTATTTATTTATTTATTTTATTTTATTTTTTTTTCTTTTCAATATGGCTCAACAAGGACAAGCCCAAGCACAGGCTCAGCATCAACAACAGCTTGATCCTGCTGCACAGGCTTTCGTAAATATACAATTAGAACTTGCCAATGTATCACAGGCATTAACAACACAGGGGGCCTCAACAAGCGTGATCAAGTTTGATGGCAACTCTAAAAACTTTAGAGAATGGATAAAATCCATTGAAAAATATTCAATTCTTGCTGATATACCTGAGGCAAGAAAGAAGTTGATTGCATATCAATCTTCTTGGGGAGCAGTTAGTGGTTTTATACAGAGGTATATGGCGGCTAACCCATACGGTAATTGGCAACAACTTAAAGAACAATTAGCTGTCCGTTTCAGTGATGTTACGGATAGGCAAATGGCGCTGTCATTTTTGCGCAGCGTGAAACAAAAAGTAGGGGAAAACATACCGCTTTTCGCTGAAAGAATTCTTTCTTTAGCGGAAGAAGCCTACCAAAATCAAGGAGGCGACGCTGTAGAACGTCAACTTATTGACATTTTTGTTGATGGGTTGACCCAAGATAACTTGAAATTAAAAATACTTAGAGATCAGCCAGATACATTACAGGGGGCTATTGCAATCGCCACTAATGAGCAGAATCTTAGGGCTAGGTTTCAAATGTCGCATACATTTCACCCACAAAGAAAAGAAGCACCTATGGATGTTGACCACTCTAGAGGTCAACGGTTTAAATTCAGAAAATTTAATAGGGTTAAATTTAATATCACTTGTGTCTTTTAATTTTGGATGGCCATATGGCCATTTTGTGGGAAAGTAACTGTCCTTATGGCCTTCCTTTGTTTAGGTTTCCATTATGGTCTGGTCGCTTAATGTTTGTATTTCTTTCCCTTTGGTGTCTTTTATGGGTGGAGTAAGTTAATTGTATCAATTCCTGATCTTTGTTTTACTTCTACTTTGCATATCAGGGCTGTTTTGTTTGTGCCGTGTGGCGGCTGTAAAAGGTCTCCCCGTACATGCATTTAATGCTCTTATTTTTCCAATCCTCAGGGATTGCTTATGCCACTGCTTTTCACTGTTCCATCAATTGACATCCTTTAGATACCTGTTGAAGGTCATTATTAAACCGATGTTCGTTCCTCGTTGTATAACAACTGCTTGTTTGACATCCCTGTACTTTAAGTAGACTAGGATGTTTTGTGGGCTTTTGTTGTACCTTCCTTCTATTCGAAGGAATCTTCTTCAGTAATTTTATATTTATTTAATAACCGGTATGAACATCGCTTTAGTTTTGACGGTATCACAACCTTATTAACCAAAATGAGTATTACAAATACATTTAAAATATCAATATCACCCCTTAGGTTACACTCTGCTTCTTCTGTACGGATTCCCAATTCTATTAAGAACTTTAATACTATGTTGCCTTCGGTATTGGTTAGACCCTTAAATTTGTCTTCTGTAACTTCAGTTAATCTCAAAGGAGCAGGCAATACCAATGTTTTTGGGAGTAGTCTTCGTATAAGACTATCTCCTCTCAAATCGCCCATCCTTCGAAAATATACTAATCCGTGGAAAAGATGTGGAATGTATCCTAGTATTTCTAAGTGCAATGCCAAGAGGTGCAGATGTTCACATTTAAGCACTGCGTCTACCGTTACTTCATCTGTAAACGGTAGACGCTTCTCTGTAGTTAACATGTCTGATTTGACATGACAGTCTACAGATTTAATTTATCTAATTACTTGACGTGCTGCAAACTGTAATATGCAGTACGTCGGTCAAACTAACCGCATGCTTAAAACTAGATTGAACGAGCATTATCGTAGAATGAGTAAGCCTAAGAAAACTGACACTTTCTTGTACCGTCACTTTCGACGTACAGGTCATACTGTAAATAACATTGTTATACAACCAGTGGAAAAACTTTATTACGATGCAAATTCTACATCTAGATTCAAAATAATCAAAAGACATGAAGCTTAACTGAAATGGATTAAATTTTTATAGACCCCTTTTCCACTGGGATTTAATGACAACATTTACCATGAGGGTAATATTTCCAGAATGCCGGACTTTGATATTTTCTCACTCCTGGAATGTCGAAAACGCAGAACTAGATCTCACGGCACCAGGAAAAATGGTAACTTTAAACATAAATCACGTGCGTTTAAACGAAACAATACTAGACTGAAGTGACAGTCAATTATATTATTAAATCATGGACGCCACTCTATGCTTTCATTTTTAAGTTCATTACCCGTTTCTGTTTTACGTCTTCTGGACACCGAGGCGAATAAATTCTACGATAGTTCTCATCAGTTATATGATGCGGCTCTCTTAACTAGAGGCTATACTCAGCATACTCTCCGTCCTTACATTGATTCTGAAATAAATCATAAACGCCATTTCTTCAAAATATCCTTCATTAATAAGGGTATGGATTTTATAGATTTGCCCAGTATCTTCCGTGAGAGATCGGTACTTTCGTCCATTCCTGCTTATTTTCAAAATACTGAAACACATATAATTGCTATAAATATAACAAACCTGTTAGATCTATCATTTTTAATTTCAATAAACTTGTTTCAGATCTTGATATTGATACTAATACTCCTGATTCATGTGATTGTAAAAACTCAAAGTATTGCTATCCTGCTGCTGGTCAAGTAATTACTGGCAATTTGAAAATTATTCCTGATTCTAGGATAAGGAATATAATTTCTAAAGGACCGAAATATCGGTTTCCTTCTAAAATTGATTTCAGTAAATGTAGAGATGAAATCGCTGCTTCCTTGAATGAATTCGGTAATCGATGGTGTAAGCGAGAGTTTGTTGAGCATAAAGCCCTTAAGGACTGGAAACTTAGCATTTTAAAACTAGTGAATAAACGCATTTCTTTCTATTCTCAAAATACTAACTTATTACCTCCTAAGCCCAAGACGTCTTTACGTCATCTTAAACTAGGTATTCAAGAATTTCATAAGAAGTTTGTTTTGGCCCCTGCAGACAAGGCCGCTAACAACGTCGTCGTTGTGTGACGGCTCCACTATGTTAACACGCTTAAGCAGGAGCTTGGTGGTACTAAGGCCTATGAACTTCAGCCTTTAGCTGAAGAGAGAGCTATAGTAGATAAACATGTTTGTCTTTCAGCCACCAAGTTTGCTGTGTGTGTTAACGAAGGCCAAGACAAGCTTCCTACGCTATACTGGTTACCAAAACTTCATGAAAAACCTTACAAAGCACGGTTTATTGCAAATTCTAGCTCTTGCACTACCACTGAACTTTCTAAATTATTAACTTCCTGTCTTACTGCTATTAAAACGCATGTAATTAAATATTGTGATAAAGTCTTTGAAAGATCAGGAAAAAATCTGTTTTGGTCTATAAAAAATTCGAATGAGGTTTTAAATAAATTGAAATCTAGACATTTTCGTGCTTCGAGTCTGTCTACCTACGATTTTTCCACTCTTTACACTACACTTCCTCATAATCTTATAAAAGAAAAGCTTAATGATTTAATTGAATGGGCTTTTCACAGAGAAGATTCTCTCTATCTTGCATGTAATGTCAGAAATGCATTTTTCACTTCTAAAGAGCATAAGAATTATACACTTTGGTCATGTCAGAAAGTGTGTGATGCCCTCACCTTTCTACTTGACAATATTTATATTAGATTCGGTACTAAGTTATTTAGACAAATTGTGGGTATTCCGATGGGTACTAATTGCGCACCTCTTGTGGCTGATTTGTTCTTGTATTGTTATGAAAGAGACTTCATTTTGTCGCTTTCCATTGATAACCAATCTGAAATTATTGAAGCTTTTAGCTCTACTTCTAGTTATTTAGATGATTTATTAAATATTGATAATACCTATTTTGATGGTTTGATCAGTCAGATTTACCCGCTAGAACTTCAGTTAAATAAAGCAAATTCTTCTGATACCGAGGCCCCGTTTTTGGATTTACATCTATCTATTGTAGATGGATTTGTTTCGTGCAAAATTTATGATAAACGCGATGACTTTGATTTTGAGATTGTAAATTTTCCTTTTTTGGATGGTGATGTTCCTCGTGCGCCATCCTATGGCGTTTATATTTCGCAATTAATTCGATTTGCTAGAGTGTGTAGTCATGTAACTGACTTCAACACTCGTAATAAATTATTAACGGCTAAACTCCTTAATCAGGGTTATCGGTGCCATAAACTACGCAAAGTAGAAGTAAAACAAAGATCAGGAATTGATACAATTAACTTACTCCATCCATAAAAGACACCAAAGGGAAAGAAATACAAACATTAAGCGACCAGACCATAATGGAAACCTAAACAAAGGAATGCCATATGGACAGTTACTTTCCCACAAAATGGCCATATGGCCATCCAAAATTAAAAGACACAAGTGATACACACAGTAAGTAACAAACAACAACATAAATAAATCGCCACAGAAGAGCCGCCTTGGAACGGTCAGTCAAAGCCTTTTCAAAATTTTATAGACGCCATTCTGATTTAATTTCAAAATTCAATATTGGACTTAAATCTCTTCTGCAACAAGGTCTATCGGAACCCGAAATTTATGGTGACTTAGTATATAAATTCAGAAAAATATATAACCGCAATGACTTCAGCACCCAATTTCGTAAAATCATTCTTCGATATAAAAAGATTGGGTACAACATGGATTGTATTTCTTTCCCTTTGGTGTCTTTTATGGGTAGAGTAAGTTAATTGTATCAATTCCTGATCTTTGTTTTACTTCTACTTTTAATAGCACACAGGAAAATAGAAACCCTAGGGTAAAGTGCTGGTATTGTGTCAAGAGGGTCACATTTCCAGAGATTGCAAAAACAAAGAAAATCAAAGTAGACCACCTATGGGTCATGGAAGACCTAGACATCAGAATAGTGTACAAAATGTAGTACCTGGTCAGGAAAACTGGGACACTCATTGCATACAGGGGTCGATGTAATGAGTAAAGAAAACAATAGACATTTACCTCATCAAAAGTTTAAGATCAATGTTTCAGGCAGTCCAAATTCTTGTTTAGTTAAAATAGGTAAACAAAGGTTTAGAACTCTTGTAGACACTGGAGATGAATGTTCATTAATGCACCGTAGAATTTATGAGCAGCTTAAGAATAAACCAAGACTCACCCAAAAGAAAGTTTGCTTACAATCTGCAAATGGGAGTGAACTTAAGTGTGACGGTTGCATTACTATACAGTTTTGTATCGGTGGTACCGAAATGTCTCAAGACTTCTATGTGATCCGAGATTTAAATAGAAATTTGATACTTGGTTTGGACTGGCTTAAACAGAACAACGTTAGGATTTATTTTGATTTGAAATGCTTAAGAATCAATGGTTAACACTATGTTAATTTAGAGGAAGATATACATATAGCTTCAACAGCTAGGATGAAAAGAACATGTTTAATAAAACCTAATACAGCCATGATATGCTACGGAAAAGTAAGAGAAAATCCAGACTTACCAGTAGGTTCGTCATATGAGGTTTCACAAAAAGATAAAGGATTTTTAACGAATCAACCAGGTTTACAAATTATTAACACTGTTTCTACATTAGCAAAAGATAGATCTTTGCCAGTTTTAATTGTTAACAACACCAACAAATATATTAAAATTTATAAACATGGTTTGTTAGCTAAAATATCAGAGCTTCAAAATAATATTACACATGTAGATTCAGTTATTCAAAATAACAGCTGTGAAAATAAGTTAGACTTAAAAGACCTTGATGTACCTGAAAAATATAGGTCAAAAATTGAAAGACTTATCTTGAGAAATAGTGACTTGTTTGCAAATAAAGATTCTGAATTAGGAAAAACAGACACAGTTAAAATGCAAATTGATATAGGTAATCATGAACCAATTAAAATGAAACCTTAAAGAACTCCAATTAAGAACAGAGAGGTTATTGACAAGGCAATTAACGAAATGTTAGATGCAAATGTAATTAAAAGGTCAAGATCACCTTGGTCATTTCCTGTTGTGATTGTTGAAAAGAAAGATGGCAGTAAAAGGTTCTGTGTTGATTTTCGAAAATTAAATCAGATAACAAAGAAAAATTCCTTTCCTTTACCCTTAATAGATGATATCTAAGACTTACTTGGTAGAGCAAAATACTTCACATCTTTGGACTTGAAAAGTGGATATTGGCAGGTTGCCATGGATTAGGGACAAAGAAAAAACAGCTTTCGCATGTCACAAAGGGTTATTCGAGTTCAATGTGATGCCCTTTGGCCTTTCTAATGCTTCTGTGGTATTTCAAGAACTTATGTCCGTTGTATTACAAGGTTGCAATGATTTTGCTACAGCATACCTTGATGATATATTGATTTTCAGCTCAACATTGGAAGAACATTTGAAACATCTTAGTTTGATATTTGACATATTAAGACAGCATAATTTGAAACTTGAGCTAAAGAAATGTGGTTTTCTTAAATTAGAAACTAATTATCTTGGCTTTGTTATTAGTGAACAAGGAATCAAACCTGGTGAAAAGAAGGTTGATGCGATAAGATCTTTACCTGTTCCAACTTGTGTAAAAGAAGTAAGATCATTCATTGGTATGTGTTCTTACTACAGAAGATTCATTCCAAACTTCTCTCAGATAGCTGAACCAATCATTGCTTTGACAAGAAAATATGCACATTATAAGTGGTCAGACGTACATCAAACTGCATTTGAATTCTTGAAAGAAAGTTCAACAGCTGTCCCACTGTTGGTTTATCCAGATCCAAATAAACCATATGTTCATTATACAGATGCTAGCAACTCGTGTGTTGGTGCATGCCTTACACAAGAGTGTGAGGGTGATGAAAAGCCAATTTATTATTTGTCCCACAAACTTAGTAAGTCCCAATGTAAATGGTCTGTAGTAGAAAAAGAAGCATTTGCGATACATTTTGCTCTTCAGAAGTTAGATTATTATCTGCACAATGCTCAGTTTGTCATAAGAACTGATCATAAAATACTGAAATACTTGCTTGAATCTCCTATGCAAAATAAAAAGATTCAACTCTGGGCTTTGAGAATGTCAGGTTATAATTGTACTATAGAGTACATTGCTGGTACAACAAATACATGCGCTGACCTACTTTCCAGGCATCCAGATAATGTAAACAAAACTGAGGAAAGTACAGTTAGTGAAGACGTAGAAGTAGAAAAGGCACTTGATGTCAATGACAACTTATATCAGGTGAATGTGTTAGACTCTAATCAGTTTGATCCAAAAGCGTTTGCTGGTTGTAGTCTTCCAAATGAAGACACATTTGAAAAGTGTGACTGTTCGGATTTTACAAAAGAAGGCTTTGACATGAAAATTGAACAAACTAGGGATGATGATATCTCAAACATTAGGTCAATGATTTTGAATGGGGAAGAGAGTAGAGATGTTCAAAAACATTATCTCTTGGTAGATGGATTGGTATACTATTTATCAAATGCCAATGACGACCCAAATTTAAGATTGTATATTCCAAAACATCTTAGATCTTTGGTTGTAACTCAGTATCATGACAGTAATGGTCATATGGGGGTACAAAAAACTTTTAATTCCATTCGTCAGAAATACTTTTGGCCAAATTTGTTCAAAGAAATTCACAAGTATGTTTCCGATTGTATGACTTGCAGAACTAGGTCAATGCAGAAAACGAAACATCCATTACAAGAAACAGATATTCCACCATACCCTATGGCAAAACTCAGTCTTGATCTTTCGAGTCCTTATCCAACAACTTTGTCAGGCAATAAATATATCATTGCATTTGTTGATTGGTATAGTGGTTGGCCTGAAGCTTTTGCAGTTCCAGATAAGACTGCTGAAACAGTAGCTGAATTGATCATTGGACACATTTTCCCACGTTTCGGCTGTCCTTTACAGGTGGTGACGGACAATGGAACTGAGAATGTAAATAAGATGGTCAGGGAAACACTGGAAAAACTTAATGTTGACCATATTTTGACAAGCGTGTATCATCCTCAGAGCAATGCAAAAGTTGAGAGATTCCATAGAACTTTGCATGACATTTTGGCTAAAATGGTAGCTGATAATCAACAGAGCTGGGATTTGTATCTTTGTCAAAGTTTAGCAGCAATTAGATTTAATGTTAGTGAATCTTCTAAATTTTCACCTTATTATTTGCTTTACAACAGAGATGTAGTATTGCCAGTTGACAATATATTACAGCCAAGGAGAAAATATTTAGGTGAAGATTTTCACCAAGTTGCTTTACAAGAACAGCACAGCGCGTTTGTACATGTAAGAAATTACTTACAAAAAGCAAAGAAGCGCCAGGCTAAATATGCAGATAAAAATGTTAAAGAGGTAGAGTTAAAAGTAGGAGATCCAGTTTATTATCACAATAAACAAAGAAAGGGTAAATTTGGACAGAAATGGAAACATTATTATAGAATAATTGAGAAAACTGGACCTGTATCTTTCGTAATTAAAAACCAATTAAATGGTACAACAAGTAGAGTATATGCAGGTGATTTAATGTTGGCAAATGTAGAAGATTGGCCAGTTTCCAAAAATGAAAGTAGTAGAAAACTTAGGAATGCAGCATATGTTATTCCACCTCAGGTCTCTGAGTCAGAAACAGAATCTGATTCTGGTTCAGAAGAACAAATTCCATTGGCTAAGCTAGTCAAGAAATACAGACAAGAAAGAGAAACATCTTCTGATGAAGAAGATATACCTTTAATGGAGTTACAGAAAAGGTTAAAACACAAAGAAGCTAGGCAAAAACAAAGTGAAGAAACTGAGATCAAGGACATGGAATGTAATGACGATTTATCCTCTGATAATTCCTGTTCTATGCCTTTGGTTGAAAACAATGATTTAGCTAGTGATATGGATGTGAATGTATTTTATTCACAGAAGCCACTGTCTAATAGTGTAGCCAGCGAGACAGTTAGGCCATTGAAAAAGAGACGAAGGAAGTCTCGAGATAGAGCAGAGTGTTTAAAGCAACTCTTGAGGTTAATGTCTAATATGTTATAAAATGACCTCGTAATGTAATGTTCTTTAATGAGGTAAAGGCCTCATGTATGTTAATAGAGGTGAATTGTAAATAAGTACCTCGTTTAAAAGTGTAGTAATGCCCATTTTTATTTAATTTCAGATTAACAATATGATGATCACATTAACCTTGGGATCATTGTTTGTTAGCCAGGCATTCGGACTCTTTACATCCGAAAATGTTGTGTTTCAAAAGACTAATGAAGTCTTTATTAACGATGCACACTGGTCTGTAACATTTATTCATGATTTGAGACCGTTTGAAAATCTGATTTTAAAGATTCAAAACGATCTTGTTCGCACTGATGAAATTGTGAAATATATGACAAGCTTTTATCAGAAGTCAAATTTAACGGGATATGTTGAAACATTCAAAAGTTTACATGTTGAAGTTAACCTTTACAGATACATACAAGTCTGTTTATGAAAACTTTGATGAGTACCAGACACTTTCAGTAAACAATCATGAGCACTAAAATTAAGTCCTATAATAGGACAATTAATGAGCACTCTTTTTGGCACTGTATCAGAAAGTGACCTTGAAAACATAGATAGAAATATTAAAACCTTGGCACTTAACCAAGATCAGATAATACATGATCTTGATGTAAGTTTATCTGTACTTAATTTAACAAGAATGCAAGTAGCAGAAAATAGGAGATCAATTATGGATCTCATCATAGTTATTCAGAAGCTTGACCATAAAATAAGATTGCTTGAAAGAACAATCGAACAACAGTTTGTTAGACTTGAACAATTTATTCATACATACTTACAATTCAAAATGATACTTTATGAAATTAGGCTTACCACGCAAGATGCTATATTTTATCTTGAGAGCTTAAAATCTGAATTAAACATGTTGTCAATGCACCATTTATCAACTAATACAATCTCTCCAAAAGATCTGAAGCAATTATTAATTGAAGTAGAAACAAAACTTCCTAATAACTTTGAGCTTCCTAAAAATCCTCGTAAGGATATTTGGTATTTTTATAAGACATTGACATGTATAACATACCTTGAGAGTAATGAAATTAGAATCATCCTTAAGATTCCACTAATTAACACCAAAGAAGAATATGAAGTGTATAAAATACATAACTTACCACTACCGCTACTCTCATATAATCAGACAGATGTATTATTAAAATACAGTTTAGAAAATGCAATGTTACTGGTCTCGAAGGATAAAACAAAGTTTTCCCTTCTATCTGAAAGTACATTTCAGATGTGTAATAACTATCATTTTCAGTTCTGCAATCCTGAGACAGCATTTTATCAGACCAACGTAAATAAGTTTTGCGTTGTTGCTCTGTTCATGCAAAACCTGCATGACATTAAAAAGTATTGTAAGCAATTAGTTGTGTTGGATGGAAGATTGCCAACTACGAAGTACTTGTCATTTGGTATTTGGATTGTTGTCACAAATAGACCTCTGACATTTACATTAAATTGTCAGTCATATGAACCGAAGAATGCTGACATTAAAATCACACCACCACTTGGCATTATCCGGTTAAATAATACATGTAAAGCCTCAAACAAATATTTACAGTTACCTGAATATTTTGGCAGACGTAGTAACTTTGAAAGGTCAGATCCTTTGCAAGCACTTTTGAAATTACATAATGTTTCAACCTTTTACTTTTGGCCTGATATTGAAACTAAACTAGGATCTAAACCACTGAAGTTGCCACCACATTTGTCAGGTTTGAAAGAGATCCCTTTACAAAATCGACTCCATGAAACAAGAAACTATAAACCTGTAATATTAGATGAGAATAAATCCAATACTAGTTGGATACATGTTATGCTAATCAGTATTGCATCGACGGTATTAGTAATTGCAATTATCTTAATGATCTTACGTAGAAGAAACTTTGTCTATAAGATAATTGGTGTAAGACAGGCTAACACACATGATCTTGAGAAAGTGAATGTGAAACGGTCACCGATCAAAACCACTCTGATCGAAGAACAAAACGTCGATAACGTTGAGAAGGACAAAAGACTTTCAAGTGGACTGACGCAACGGCGGCATGGGCGAAGAAATAAGGAAAATCTGTGCACAGTGTTTTAAAGCAGATTATTTATGAATACTAGTTATATGAACGCGTTTGTTAACTTATGTCTAAGTTAACAGTGTTAGCTATTTAACGGTATATAGCTATTGTTATGAACTATTTGCATAACATATGAACTTTATCGTACGATGTGTTTTCATCATGTATATAGCTCATGTGATCGTAGTAGTACTAATGGTTATAGTACATTGACATTCCAGTGACATTTATTTGTGCCTTGTATAGTCCTGAAGACTATGCATGGACGAAGATTTAGTAATCTGGGGCCAGTTGTTCAAAGCATCGTTAGCTTAACGAGCTCGTTAGTGGTAATAGTGTTAACTCTTCTAGCAAGAACAATATCGTAAATTTTGGTATTTTTGCTGTAAAAATGTGAGCAGCTTTTGCATCAGCAAAAGCTGCTCACATTTTTTCTGCAAAAATTTCAGCATATTTGCCATATTTAATAATCAAAGTTTTAACGATACGTTAACTAACGACGTCGTTAGTTTTGAACAACTGGCCCCAGAACTTTAGTGACTTTAAAATGATAAAGTCCTGAGTATGCTCCTTAAGGTCATGCTTAGGCGAAGATGTACATGTGACAGTAAACTTTATTTTATTACAGCCAGACGACATAAGTGTTGTACAGGAACACTATGGATATTGTAAAGAACACCCACCACATCCAACTTACCTTATTACCAACCTACACCACCAGCAAATACACAACTCTGCTAACAACGATTGGATACTAACAGCGAATAAGATTTACAGAGTTCCAGTTATACCTATTCCACAACCTCCGACAGTTATAAACTTGAGGGAAGAACAATGTGACTGTGTGAATTCTCGATCCAAAAAGGAATAAAAACTTAATCTAAAAACAGTGTGTTTAATAAGCCCTTTATTGGTCTTATAGTTTGTAGAAATCCTGGTTACAAGTATATTGCTTATCCTGGTAATTAGGAAGTCTACTAGATTAGAAGGGTTGATTAAAAGAAAACATCTTAGGCATTTAATTAACAATTAAATTTGAAACTTCGTTATAATCCTGTTCAAATCCTGGTTAAACGTTTTATTGGATCCAGGTCACATATTAGATTAATTACAATCCTAGTCACATGAAACATACATGACATTAATTAATTAACTAATCTTGATTGATGGTATGTTATTCATCCTGGTTTTTATCCTGATGAATAATATATGTATCATATAATCCTGTTCACTTATATATGTGAATGGATCCTTGACACTGCCATGTGTTTATTATGTCTTGTTTGTTTATGCATGATCCTGGTCACTGACATGTGTTTATGATATATGTTGATAATATCATATTACTATTTAGATATCATCCTGGTCACTGATATATGTTAGTGATCATCCTGGTCACTGAGATATATTGATGATATCCTGTTTTAATGCATACATCCTGGTCACTGATGTATGTTGATGATATCTTGTTTTATCATACATGAATTGTATATACAGTATATGTAAAAGGGGTTTTGGTCAGAATTATTAGATAAATTAATGAAGGGGTTAATTAATTTACTCAACAATGGGAGGTATATAACATAGTCATGTTATGCCCATGATATTTTGCATAGGCATGTTATCATGTGTATGACTGGAATATTGTTGAAGGTGTGTAAGAATGATGATATGACTGAATGAGTGTTGAAAAAGGCAGTAAGCATCTGTCTCAGTACTGTTATGAAAATATTAAGCTTCAATTCTTATTACGAAACTGCTTCATTTTAAAACCCTGAAACATCAATTATATAACTTTGTATAAAATGCAGAGATGCACTTGAATTGCACATACATGTACCTGGCAGTCATTAAAATCATAAATTGATTATGAGCCAGCTTAATTTCGTAATATCATATGACTCTGACATTTCCTTTTAAAGGTTATTTAAGCAGGTGTTGTGGTGAAGTACTTTAGAAACCTGATGAAACCGCATTTTAAAGATCATATTATTAGTGCAGTCATCAACATCATGACAGATAGCTTATAGTTAGAAGAGATTTTGACAAGAGTTGTGATAACAAGCATGATGCAATGAGAGAGGGATATTGCGTGAGCTTTTTGTAGTGATTATAAATACTGAGGTTTCTGACCAAGACTTCGGATGTCTACTTGATCAGCTTGCAGACCGTTAGTCTGGTTTAGGAGTTGTGCACTCGTATGAGGTGCCTGCCTAATAAAGCTGCTGAAACTCTCAATATGACTTTAGTTATATTTTATAATTAAGAAACACTATACGATCACAGTCAAAGGTGTATAGCTACGCTATAGTATATAACAAGTGGTAACGAAGTTTGTGATAAAATGAACACAACAATGGTGTTCTTGAGATAATGTTTTATCATTTGCAAGTTGTTAAAGAGATGAAATTGTTAACAAAACGATTTTGTACTTGTAATTACCCTTAAAATTTCAAAGTAATCAAGATCTATAAATGTTTAAATGAAATAAACACTTACAAGAATAGAAGAAATTCCAATAAGATAACAAAGTAGTACTGAAATGTCTGTCTTTAAAATTGTGTAAGCATTGAAGGGTAAAAAGAATAAAAAAATGGCCATGTGACTATTTTGATATTATGTTGAAGGGTGTAATTATTTAAGAAATGAAATTTATTTTTCTGCAGTTCATGGAAGTATGAACGCAGTGGTTCGCGTGCAAAGTAAATGAACCCCGAAGGGGTTCATGTAAACTTTGCTAGCGACCCACTGTCGTTCATACTTTCATGAAAAGCAGAAAAATTAAGTTTATTTTTTATATTTACATTACTTTCCCCTCATCACAGGGCGAAAAAATGCCTGTAGGGCAAACTTTTAAAGCTGAAAAACATTTGCACGCTGTTTTTCTACAAAGAGCGGAGCAGCGTTGACGTCATCAACGCCCGTACAGAACAATGGTTTAGAATGACGTCATTTAACGTCACTGAAAATCATGTGATTCGACGCGTTCATTGACGTATGAACGCAATTGTTTTCTATAGGTTTACACTAGACTTTACACTGAAAATGTAAATATATAAAAATATGCAGAGAAGTGTTCATAGGAAACTGCAGAGAAGAGCTGTGTTCACGTGCAGATTATTAAAAGTATACTGATCCACAAAAGGATTTTGACTATGGCTAGTGTTCTCTCTTTTAGCACACATGTCATTTATATTGTTAACCCCTTTTCTATCTATCTATCTATCTGTCTGGGCATATTTGGCCATTACCTCAGTTTGGTGGGTGGGTGGCTATAGAATTTAGCTGAAAAAAATGGCGGGGGGGGGGGGGGGTGTCGTCGCTGGATGAGTCCTTAAAGCTACATGTATACCGTAGTTACCAGGCCTATAGTGATGCTCGAAAGCATTCTTTTTCCCCTAGAAACATTCCTCACTGGAATAGTCTTCCCTTATCTGCAGTAGATGCCAAGACTGTAGAGGAGTTCAAAGCCCGAACAGTATAGATTGGGACTCTGTAGTATACCTCTGCTAATCAGATGGTAAATACTCCCAGACCTCATTGTAGTGTGTTATTTACTTTTGATGACCTTGTTTGAGTTGAAACTGTCACAGGGGTCAAGTATTTGTCTTTATCAACAGACAATTCTTGTACAAGAAGGTTAAGGAGGACTGTTCATAATGGGCCTCAAGGCCAGAAACCCCAAAACTGGTAGTTGGCAAACAGTGCGGCCCAGATCAGACACCTGATCAGGGCCTGCACTGTTTGCCAAATTTTTAGCCAAATTCCAAAGTTTATGAAGAAAACACAACCTGTCACCCCTAACTTTTGAAATGTACTTCTGCTATATATAAGGAGGAAGATTCCATTTGGTACTAAAAGGGTTAATGTCAAAATATACTACACCAAAAAAAAAGAAAATAAAGTCCATTTACTGCTCAGCTGTGCCTTTTGGTGACTCATTCTACTAACAGCCAACATGTCATGGCTCCAAATATCAAGAAAGAAGTATAAATTTCCTTGTTTATTTCTGGAATGTACATGTATGTTGTGGGTATAAGGCCCCCGTCTGTAGGGACTAACAAAAATAGATTGAACTGCAAGGTGCTTCCTAGCATCTAGAGCTGAAATCCTATTTACATGAGTACTGGTAAACTGCCTAGAACGTCTTACCCTGTCCTCTGTAGGCTGAGCATCTGACTGGTGATCAGGTCACAAAAATATAATCAAATCAGTATCGCGATACAGTATCACCAGCAAAAATATCGCGATTCACCGATGCGGGTCTCCGGACGTTAGCCCCCCCCCCCCCCCCAGGATATTTGCCCCCCAATGAATTAATCTAAAAATGGACTTTTGCCTCCCCCCCCCCCCAGTTGAAAATGTGACCTGGACATTTGCCCCCCAGAACTTATTTTTTGTTTAGACATCTGCCCCACCGTGCTTATTTGGGAGGTGGACATTTGCCCCCCACTGCTTATTTCAGAAAGGGACATTTCCTCCCCACCCCCATATTTGTATTATCTCGAAATAAAATAAATAAAAATAAGTCTTGCACAAACTCAGTATATGGTTCTGTAGCTGACTTACTTAACCTCATATCCTGCTGAATAAATTAAGCATCTCCGATTGTTGACTATTAACCAACACATGCTTTTTTGTGTGTTTTTGTTAACAAACTGCATGACAAACAGTATAGATCCTCATCAGATGGCATCTGCTCTGGATCTATACTGTTTTCAAAGGTAGGGGTTGTCCTTAACAGTAGGTTATTAGGGGATTAATATTTATACAGATGGAGTAATTTATTGCCTAACATTTTGTTTTGATCTGGATATATACTGCTTGTTAAGGCAGGGGTTGCCGTTTACAGCAGGTAATTATTTATACAGACGGAGTAATTTATTGCTTAACATTTTGTATTTCTGATGATAATTAATAAACCAATAAATACATATTTTCTCCTTTGTGTTAGCCCTGGTCTATCAGGGGTGCAAATATCCCTTTCTGAAATGAGCAGTGTGGGGGGGGGGGGGGACAAATGTCCTGGAGGGGAGGGGGCGCAGACGTCCATACATAAAATAAGCCCTGAAGGGCAAATGTTCGGGTCGCATTTTCAACTGGGGGGCAAATGTCCATTTATAGATTAATTCATTGGGGGTCAAATGTCCTGGAATCAACAATGCGTCACTGATACAGCCCTAGCTATACTACTAGAGGCTAAACTAGTAAATCTCAATTCAATTTAACCTTTCTATCGAAATAATGATGTTAATTTCATATTACACCTTTACCTACAATCTTTCTTTGGAATATTCCAAATTGTCATTTCAATTATAGGCACATTTTATAAGAGTTCTTCTACTATATCTAAAGAATTTATAGTATTTTTATAACCAAGTAGAAGTAAAACAAAGGTCAGGAATTGATACAATTAACTTACTCCACCCATAAAAGACACCAAAGGGAAAGAAATACAAACATTAAGCGACCAGACCATAATGGAAACCTAAACAAAGGAAGGCCATAAGGACAGTTACTTTCCCACAAAATGGCCATATGGCCATCCAAAACCAAAAGACAAAAGTGATACACACAGTAAGTAACAAACAACAACATAACTAAATCGCCACAGAAGAGCCGCCTTGGAACGGTCAGTGGAAGATTTCCACTTGGGGGCTTAAATCGATTTTACGTGGCCACAATCCTCGCCCTTACTTCCGTCGCGATTTAGACAAATAATTTGTTCAGTCCGCATGAAGGCCTCCGAACTCATCAGTGCAACATCTCCGTGAACCACAGAGGTCAGACAACGGTGAGGACTCGACAGCAAGAAACCACTGAAATGCTGGAGCAAAAGAAAACCAACAGTTAGACTCCGATGAGCCCGACCAGAGACAGAGCATCAGGCACCAACCAACATTATCTCTCTAATTTTCAATAAGCCTTTACGTTGGAGCCGTCATAGGATCTGAGGCCTGACCCACCGGCGTGCAATTAAAGAGGGAAGCAAAGTTGCCAACCGTGATTGGGTTAACTACCATGCATGCAGTCTGTCGTATAATATCCATGTTGTACCCAATCTTTTTATATCGAAGAATGATTTTACGAAATTGGGTGCTGAAGTCATTGCGGGTATATATTTTTCTGAATTTATATACTAAGTCACCATAAAATTCGGGTTCCGATAGACCTTCTTTCTAGACACCTAGAAAATAGCCACAATAACCTTGACTTTGACCCCAACATCTGGAAAGTCTGATTTGGAGATAACACCATACTGGACATTTTTGTTAAAATAGAAGTTATGTTAAAATTCATAATAATTTATAAATAAAGGCATGATAACAATTTTTTTCTCTAAAAATAGCTTCAGTGACCTTGATCTTGAGACTAGCACCCTGAATTTGGATCTTGCTTGTAATAATATCATACACAACATTTGTGATATAAATAAATAAATGTATGAACTTTGGTGCTGACAAATATTTTTTTTAAAAAATAGCCAGTTACCTTGACCTTAAGCCTAGGACCCTAAAAGGCAAACATCATCAAGATATTGTCTTACCTAATATTTGTGTGAAGCTATATTAAATAAAATCCACATTCAATGGATAAATGTCATTTCTAGAATATAAGTTGCATGTGATTCAAGGAATGACCTGAAACGAAATTATCTTATATCTAGGTGACCTACATTTCATGGTTCAGTGATTTTACTTAATATCTCGTAGACTATTTGTTATAGAAATTTCATACCTGGTATATGTTATATCTGACCAAATTATTGACATCAAAATGTATATGTAGGCCAGTATGACCTATATTTCATGGTTGAGTGGTTTTTCCATTTATCTTGAATACTATTTGATTAAGTAATGTCTTCCATGGTATATGTTTGTATTTGAAATCAAATTCTATAAACCTGGAAACTTCATGTAACAGCTCTTTTAAAATCTTTTCTAATATTAATGTGAAAACATACATAGACAAGGCACAAAATCGGCTAGGTATGTTGTCCTGTGACAGCTCTTGTTTTGTATGATGTCTTCAGTATAATCTAAGCTATGGTGGAATATTTAAGCCATGAGATAGCTAGTTAGCTATCCTAATAACATAGAAATGTATCACAAAAATTTTCAGTTTCCTCTGAAAATTTTATTGTGATAATTTAAAATTATTATCTTGTTGTTTTTGTTTGTGTATGATAATGCCCGGACCTGCCACTAGGTTGCTAGATAATTACTGTAATTTATTTTTAGAAGTATCGTGAACACTGAAAAGATAATCTAGACAGTTTGGATTTGTCTTCAAAATATTATTGTGATAATGTACTGAAAATATTATTGTGATAATGTAAACTATTTTCTTGATACTTTCACCATTTTAATAGCATGATATCTGCAAATATATTATCAACACTTTTAAGGCTGAGATATAACGAAGACTGACTTGTCAGGTGAGACATGTATCTTAGCGGATTTGGTTTACACTTTTTGTTATATTTTAAATTTTGCAAGTCTCGCTACTTTGGAAATCTCCTTCCTGATGCCCGGGACTTCCGTGGAGTGTGGGTCATGTTTGCTGATGTTGGCTCGGTGGGGGACGCCTATAAGTCCGCGGGTAGGCTCTCTTGCCTGATGCCTCCAGCTGACCTGTCTCATAGGCTACGTCGGTCGGTGTGTGCTCGGAGGGAGATGTACTGTGTTTGCCGGGTCTTGTCCATCATCCGTTTCGGTTTCAAAACTTTGGGTTTGAGACACACTGATGAAGATTAAATATCAGAAAGGCCTATGCGTCACTAAATTAGGTATAGTTACGCCTTAATATCAGAATATAAATGGCGAAAATATCGTGATAACAGTTCACATTATCCCAATAATACTTTGAGGAATCTAGAGTTTTGATATCTGATATATTTTGATATAACCACTATAGGTATCTAGCTACTTCATGGCAGTTCTGGGTACTATCACGAAAAAAAAAAACGAGATAATAATGTTTAATTGTTGCGATAAATTCTTTATTTAGTTATGAGGCAGAAAATGCCGAATTTATTGTACTACTTTCCTAAATAATGTTTAATTGTTGCGATAAATTCTTTATTTAGTTATGAGGCAGGAAATGCCGAATTTATTGTGCTACTTTCCTAAATTATTGTGATAGCTATCTAGCTATCTTGTGGCATAAATATGCCACCATACTAAGCAAGCATGAAATAATGGTATTTTATCCAAAGTAATGGTTTTGAGGATGGTGTGAAAAATCCACTCCTCAGCACATATTAACGAGTAGAAGTTGGGGGAGGGCAGGTGAAAAATTTCAACGGCTTGCCCACGTTGTTAATGATGTCTTTTGACATGTCACCAGTAATGATTCCGATAAAGATTCTGACAGGATCCCGATGAGTATAGTTTTTCGGCTGAAGGAATTAAATTTTACTTACTAAGGAAAACATTCAAACACTCTGAGTAATAAATTTGTTCCAAAAAAAGTATTGAAAAGATCATTAAAAATAAAAAGTGTGCTGTTTTCGGTCGAAGTGTCCAAATATTAAAATATTAAACTCTCGTCTTATGCTGTATCGGTAAAGCGGTAAATGGTACAGTGAAATTCCTATATTAACCCTTGTCCTGCTGAATATTCATATATGCCACACCCACTACCGATTATAAACCAATCAGATTAACTGTAGCAAATTATTACAACAAATTCACAATCTGAATGACAAACAATGTAGATCCTGATCAGATGGCTTCTTCAGAAGCCATCTGATCTGGATCTACATTGTTTCAGAGAAAAGGCATATCCGGGTTCAGCAGAACAAGGGTTAAGATCACCTTTGAAACGGTTCAAATGCGGTCTTGAATGCCCCAAAGGTGATCTCTTATTACAGGGCACTGAGTGTAGCAAATACAAAGGGAGAATACCAGAAATCTCTATTCATATACCTTTAAAATGTAGAATTAGTTTTAATTTTAACTGGTGTTAATAGAGGAATTTCACTGTAGTTGTCCCCATTTTAAATTGCACCATGAAATTCACATAGCCCTCGATAAGAGGGGTACCCAAGTATAATTTTTCATGTTTCTGCATGAAACTTGTTGTGGGTGCTCTTAGAAGTGATTTATCCCCGTACTGATATCATTCTAATTTTGTTTGTAGCTTTCGAGGATTCAATATTTTCTGCTACAAAGCATATCAGAACCTGAATACTATGCCGATGTCTTATATAAATTATAAAAATAAATTCACTGCTATATACAAAACTATAGAAACTGTACAATGCCTCAATAATCAGACTGCCTGTATTTTGGTGAATTCACTTGTGTATATCTCAGGTTTGTTTAATCAGGCGGAGTCTAACTGTTGGTTTTCTTTTGCTCCAGCAATTCTGTTGTTGTATGCTGTCGAGTCCTCAACCTTGTTTCATCTCTGTAGTTTTTTTATTTGTATGTTCTCGGAGATGTTACACTGATGAGTTAGGAAGCCTTCATGCGGACTAAACAAAATTAGTGTATACCGCGATAGAGGTAAGGGCGAGGACTATGGCCATGTAAAATCGATTTAAGCCCCCCCAGTGGAATTCTTTCCACTGAACGTTCCAAGGCGGTTCTTCTGTGGCGGTTTATTTATGTTGTTGTTTGTTACTTACTGTGTTTATCACTTGTATCTTTTTATTTTGGAACGCCATTTGGCCATTTTGTGGGAAAGTAACTGTCCTTATGGCCTTCCTTTGTTTAGGTTTCCATTATGGTCTGGTCGCTTCATGTTTGTGTTTCTTTTCCTTTGGTGTCTTTGATGGGTGGAGTAAGTTAATTGTATCGATTCCTGAGGACCCCTATACTATAAGCTCCCCTGCAGCCTTCGGCCCAGGTGAGCTAAAAAGTAGGTCAAGGTCACAAGGCCAGAAAATTAGAGTACCACTGAAAAGGTCTGTGACAAGGAATGCTCATGTGAAATATGAAAGCCCAATCACTTACCAATTGAAAGTTATGGCCAATGTTAAAGTTTTTTAAAAGTAGGGCAAATGTGAAGGTCAAGGTCACAAGGTAAAACATTATGGTACCCCTGGAAAGGTCTTGTGACAAGGAATACACATGTGAAATATGAAAGCTCTGTCACTTAGCAATTGAAAGTTATGGCCAATGTTGAAGTCGTTTAAAAGTAGGTCAAGGTCACAAAGTCTAACATTCTGGTACCACTTGAAAGGTATTGTGTAAAGGTATGCACTTGTGAAATATGAAAGCCCTATCACTTACTTATCGAAAGCTATGGTACATGTTAAGTATTTAAAAAGGAGGTCAAATGTCAAAACTTATTATATCACTGGAAAAATCTTCTGACAAGGAATTCACATAAGAAATATGAAAGCCCTATTACTTACGAATCGACAGTTATGGCCAATAGTGAAGTTTTTAAAATGTAGGTCAAATGTCATGGTCAAGGTCACAAGGTCAAAAATTACGGGAAAGGTCTTGTGACAGGAAATGCAAATGTGAAATATGAACACCATATCACTAACCAATCAAAAGTTATGGCAAATGTTAAGGTTTTGTAAAAAGTAGGTGAAAGGTCAAGGTCACAAGGTCTAAAATTAGTGTATCGTTGGAAAGGTCTTGTGACACAGAATGCACATATGAAATATGAAAGCACTATCACTTACCAATAAAAAGTAATGGCCAATGTTAAAGTGTTTGAAAAGTGGGTCAAACGTCAAGTTCAAGGTCACAAGGTCAAAAATTATGGTACTGTTGGAAAGGTCTTGTGACGTAAAATGCCCATGTGAAGTATCAAAGCTCTATCACTTAGCAAAATTATGGGCAATGTTGAAGTTTTTTAAAAGTTGGTGAACTGTCAAGGTCAAGGTCAAAAATGAGACCGTTGGAAAGCTCTGGAAAAATAGAATGCACATGTTAAATATGAAAGCCCCATGGCTTACCAATGGAAAGTTATGGCCAATGTTAAAGTCTTAAAAAGTAGGTATAAAAGTAGGTCAAACATCAAGGTCATAGTCACAAGGTCAAAAATCACGGTACCACTGAAAAGGAATGCACATGTGAAATATAAAAGCCCTATCAGTTACCGATCAAAAATAATGGCCAATATTAAGGTTTTTGCGGACAAACAGACTACCTGATGGACAGACAGACAGACCAAAAACTATATAAACCCTGAATCTTGGATTCTGGGGGCATAAAACAAGCAAGTTATAGAAAACCATAATAATCATGTTTGTTCTAATAAATGCCTTTTTGGTTAAGAGGACAGAAGTGACTTGTGAGTATTCCATTGAAAGGCTGTTAAAAGACTGTGTTCATTTATAATCACTTAATTAGAACGTACTTGATAATATAGTTAATATGTAAATTGAACAGAAGCAAGATTGTTATAATGTTAAGCATGTATTTATAAAATTTGCTTCTTCACAATCACCATACAACTATTTTATAGTTTTATACAATGATGTAGTGGAACATAATTTAACTAGTCCTGTTAATAACACAATGTGGCATGGCAAATTGCGACAGCACCATAGTTTAAATGATCATTATAAAGGGTCGATAAGCCTGTAACAGATCCCTTGGCCTCTGGTTTGCCAGGACATTAGCTTATCCATTACACTAAAGAAGCGCCTACACATGTAGTTCTTTTTTACCAATTTGTGTTAAAGTAAATTCTTAAATAACAGTCTACTGGTCTCCGTGGCCTAGTGGATAAGAGCGCTGAGGTCTCTCACCACTATAGGTTAAAGTCTGGCTCGAATCTTTATGACACGCCAAGTTTTGCAACGGACGGTCAGGTGGTTTTTCTCAGGGTACTCCTGTTTTTCCCAGCTTTGATTAATATATATATATATATATATATATATATATATATATATATATATATATATATATATATATATATATATATATATATATATATATATTACAGAAATTAAATGGTGATAGCCTGGTCCAGATACATACAAGCTGTAACTCAGTCAAACAATGACATTCATCAGTCTTGAAAGACAAACTATTTATTCTTCATAGTCTTCATTTATTCTTCCAGTCAGACGCGCATCCGACTGAGCTACCAAGGCCGGCACGGCCTTGGTAGCTCAGTTGGATGCACGTCTGACTGGTGATCAAGAGGACGCGGGTTCGATACCTGTCGGGCTCGGCAACATTCTTTGGTGGAGATAGATCATGAAATCTTTTCTACTGTCATTCTCTCCCTTCCGCTGATTTAAGAAGGGCAGTTGTCAGTTTCTGGCGAAAGAATGTGCACTGTACTGGTTAACTGCTTACATATAAGCCAGCCCAGGTAAAGTGTGGCTAGGTAAAGTGACCGGCTCAAAAATGACCTAAATAGTATTGACTGGGCTGTTAAACTCCAATACAAACAAACAAACACACAAAAATTCTTGATGTTGTTACAACTGAAACATTTTACCATATAAAGAGATTTCCTTGTTTGACAAAATGATTAATGACGGTTTCTAACTGTTGGTTTTCTTTTGCTCCAGCATTTCAGTGGTTTCTTGCTGTCGAGGCCTCACCGTTGTCTCACCTCTGTGGTTCTTTGATTAATTGTGTTCACGGAGATATTGCACTGATGAGTTTGGAGGCCTTCATGCGGACTGAACAAATTATTTGTTTAAATCGCGACGGAAGGAAGGGCGAGGATTGTGACCACGTAAAATCGATTTAGCCACCCCCCCCCCCCCCCCCCCCCCCAGTGGAAATCTTTCTACTGACCGTTCCAAGGCGGTTCATCTGTGGCGATTTATGTTGTTGTTTGTTACTTACTGTGTGTATCACTTGTGTCTTTTTATTTTGGATGGCAATATGGCCATTTTGTGGGAAAGTAACTGTCCTTATGGCCTTTCTTTGTTTAGGTTTCCATTATGGTCTGGTGGCTTAATGTTTGTGTTTCTCTCCCTTTGGTGTCTTTGATGGGTAAGTTTGTAAGTTAATTGTATCGATTCCTGATCTTTGTTTTACTTCTACTTTTCATAAGAAAACAGTCTGGTTTCTGGTTTAGATTTGCTCTACCATCTAGAAGAATGTTTGTCCATCCAGGGTATTTTTTTTTTTTTAAAAAATACTGAAAATATTTTTTTCCCCTGTGTACAAAGCTCAGAATCTCTGAAAGTCTCAAAATGTCATTTTGTATTTTACATATATCATACATTTGTAATAAAATCCCTCAGAAATAAAACAACTACTATAAACTTCAGTAAATCCCACATAATCTCCCAAAACCTGTTAAACCCTTATCCTGCTGAATATTTAAATTGGCCACATCCATCTTGACTGTCAGCCAATCAGATTGTGTGATAAGATTTTTTCGTTCAAATTCACAAACTGAAGAACAGGGTAGATCCTGATAGATGGCTTCTCCAGAAGGCATTTGATCTGGATCTACACTGTTTGCATAGGTAGAACAGCAGAATCGCATCCTGAAAACATGCTTTTATTATTTTGACCTCCTTAAACCCCACTTTTATGTATAAAACTTAGATTACATGGGTATACATTGTTTCATTTTTCTGCTCAAAACATAGATTGTGGGACTTCTTAGAACTGCCTCACTGAGGTGGTTCTAACAAGATCCCACAGCCTGTTTTGAGCAAAGACATGAAATAAATTAGTGAATGACTGATTTTTAGTTTTACGTCCCAACAACAGCTAAGGTCATATTGAGATGGGACCTCAGTTGAAAGACTCAACTGAAAGTCTGGAGAAGCTCGGGATCGATCCTATGATCGTAGGTTTATCAGGCGAGCAGCATAACCACTACACTAGAGAGGCTTCTGAAAAAATATTAGAATTTTTTATCCGAGAAAAAAATGATTTTTTTGGGAGGTGCTAAAATTTTCAATATACATTGTATAGGAATATGCATTAAGAAAACATACCTGTTCAAGTTTAATGATAATTTACCACCAAAAATGAATATGCTCAGATAAAATATTCCGATATTTTACAAAACAAAGATTGGATGAACTCATTAGAGCCAACTTGGCAAGGGGGTTCTAATGCGTACCCACAAAAAAACATCTGTAGATTGTGCAAGTTGTTAGAACCCTCTAGACCAGGTGGTTCTAATGAGTACCCAAAATACATGTTTTAGAGCAGTAAAATGTATACCACTGTAAACCCCAGTTCTATATAAAAGTAGGATTTTTTGGGTTTTGGTTTTACGGCCCTTTCAAGATTATTTCACTCATATTGAGCTTATCGTTTATCAGAGGTGGGCAAAAACTAGAGTACCCAGAGAAAAACCACCTGACCTTCCGTTGTAGAACTTGGCGTCTCACGTGTGACCAGGCTCGAACCAACTGAGAGACCTAATGATTAAGAGTCAGCGCTCTTATTCACTAGGCCACAGAAGACCGTTAAATGTAGGGTTTAAGGGGGTCAAATTATATAGGCATATTTTCATGAGGGTTAAATAACACATAAATCACCATTGTTTTTGTCAATGCAAATGTATAGTGGCTTATGGTAACTGAAGTAGGATTATAATACTCCTGTTATAAAGTCATAGCTATGGGTATTTGTAAATATTAAATCTATACATGTTCTACAGTTTGTTGTGGGCTGTTTTAACACCTGGAGACAGTTTACTGAACCTAGGACTCTGCAAACTGTTGCATACTTTGAAACTTCAGCCATACTGTCAATGTTTAAGTCTCCCATTAATATAATTGGCTCATCTGGATTCAGTTTTCCTACTAGATTCTGGAAGGCATAGTTATTGTCTTGAGTAGGTTCATTTGGCCGAATGTACACACTTATCAGCTGCAAATGTTGTTTGAAAACATGTAGAACAGCAAGTGTTAATTCAATCCTGTTGCAGTTTTGAGAGAAAATGTTCGTAAGTAGTGATTTCCTACTATATATTGCACTTCCATAACTTGTTCTTGTTTTACTGAATATGTTCTATAAAAGGGTTATACTTTGGAAGCAAGGAATATACCACAGAAGTGAAAAATATGGAGTGTACATGTTTTCTTGGCCAGACTAGCTAGTTTCGGCCAATTAGGCCTCATCAGTGACCCGCAGATATTTTCAAAATTCCACAATTGAATCAATGATCCCAAAGGACAAGAAAATATAATCTACACTATGATGTAGGGCAGGGAGACGTTTTACTGCCGCCACACATTCCCACACACCAGCTGTAGTGAAGTTAAATATGTTCTATAAAAGGGTTATCCTTTGGAAGCAAGGAATACACCACAGAAATGAAAAATATGGAGTGTACATGTTTTCTGGGCCAGACTAGCTAGTTTCGGCCAATTAGGTCTCATCAGTAACCCTCAGATATTTTCAAAATTCCACAATGGAATCAATGATCCCAAAGGACAAGAAAATATAATCTACACTATGATGTAGAACTATGATGTTCAGTCATTTCTGAACCGATTAAAATCTGGAATTTCCAAGCTGCTAGAAGCATCTTTATACAAAGTAGAAGTAAAACAAAGATCAGGAATTGATACAATTAACTTACTCCACCCATAAAAGACACCAAAGGGAAAGAAATACAAACATTAAGCGACCAGACCATAATGGAAACCTAAACAACGGAAGGCCATAAGGACAGTTACTTTCCCACAAAATGGCCATATGGCCATCCAAAATTAAAAGACACAAGTGATACACACAGTAAGTAACAAACAACAACATAAATAAATCGCCACAGAAGAGCCGCCTTGGAACGGTCAGTGGAAGATTTCCACTGGGGGGCTTAAATCGATTTTACGTGGCCACAATCCTCGCCCTTACTTCCGTCGCGATTTAGACAAATAATTTGTTCAGTCCGCATGAAGGCCTCCTAACTCATCAGTGCAACATCTCCGTGAACACAAAAATCAAAGAACCACAGAGGTGAGACAACGGTGAGGACTCGACAGCAAGAAACCACTGAAATGCTGGAGCAAAAGAAATTATCTCTTTAATTTTCAATAAGCCTTTACGTTGGAGCCGTCATAGAATCTGAGGCCTGACCCACCGGCGTGCAATTAAAGAGGGAAGCAAAGTAACTGTCCATATGGCCTTCCTTTGTTTAGGTTTCCATTATGGTCTGGTCGCTTAATGTTTGTATTCTTTCCCTTTGGTGTCTTTTATGGATGGAGTAAGTTAATTGTATCAATTCCTGATCTTTGTTTTACTTCTATCTTAAAACACAAAATAATACAATGGAATTGTCGAGGTCTTAAATCAAATTATAATGAACTCTTATTACTTATTTCGTTATTTAACCCATCGGTTTTTTTTTTTTTTTTTTTTTTTTTGTTTGTAATAAACTTTTTAAAGTAGAAGTAAAACAAAGATCAGGAATCGATACAATTAACTTACTCCTCCCATCAAAGAGACCAACGGGAAAGAAACACAAACATGAAGCGACCAGACCATAATGGAAACCTAAACAAAGGAAGGCCATAAGGACAGTTACTTTCCTACAAAATGGCCATATGGCCATCCAAAATAAAAAGACACAAGTGATACACACAATAAGTAACAAACAACAACATAAATAAACCGACACAGAAGAACGGTCAGTGGAAAGATTTCTACTGGGCGGGGGGGGGGGACTTAAATCGATTTTACGTGGCCAGAATCCTCGCCCTTACTTCCGTCGCGATTTAGACAAATAATTTGTTCAGTCCGCATGTAGGCCTCCGAATTCACCAGTGCAACATCTCCGTGAACACAAATAATTAAAGAACCACTGAGGTGAGACAACGATGAGGACTCGACAGCAAGAAACCACTGAAATGCTGGAGCAAAAGACAACCAACAGTTAAACTCCGATGGGCCCGACCAGAGACAGAGCATCAGGCACGAACCAACATTACCTTGAATTAGATCTAATTCTCAATAAGCCTTTACGTTGGAACCGTCATGGAATCTGAGACCTGAACCACCGGCGTGCAATTAAAGAGGGAAGCAAAGTTGCCAACCGTGATCGGGTTAACTACCATGCATGCAGTCTGTCGTATAACATCCATGTTGTACCCAATCTTTTATATCGAAAATAACATCCATGTTGTAGCCAATCTTTTTATTTCGAAGGATGATTTTTACGAAATTGGGTGCTGAAGTCATTGCGGTTTTATATTTTTTTCTGAATTTATATACTAAGTCACCATAAATTCAGGTTCCGATAGACCTTGTTGCAGAAGAGATTTAAGTCCAACATTGAATTTTGAAATTAAATCAGAATGGCGTCTATAAAATTTTGAAAAAGGCTTTGCGTAGTTTCTGGTACCGATATCCCTGATTAAGAAGTTTAGCCGTTAATAATTTATTACGAGTGTTGAAGTCCGTCACATGACTACACACTCTAGCAAATTGAATTAATTACGAAATATAAACGCCATAGGACGGCGCACGAGGAACATCACCATCCAAAAAAGGAAAACTAACAATCTCAAAATCAAGGTCATCGCCTTTATCATAAATTTTGCACGAAACAAACCCATCTACAATAGATAGATGTAAATCCAAAAACGGGGCCTCGGTATCAGAAGAATTTGCTTTATTTAAATGAAGTTCTGAAGGGTAAATCTGATTGATCAAACCATCGAAATAGGTATTATCAATATTCAATAAACAAAGATCAGGAATCGATACAATTAACTTACTCCACCCATAAAAGACACCAATGGGAAAGAAACACAAACATTAAGCGACCAGACCATAATGGAAACCTAAACAAAGGAAGGCCATAAGGACAGTTACTTTCCCACAAAATGGCCATATTGCCATCCAAAATAAAAAGACACAAGTAATACACACAGCAAGTAACAAACAACAACATAAATAAATCGCCACAGAAGAGCCGCCTTGGAACGGTCAGTGGCAAGATTTCCACTGGGGGGCTTAAATCGATTTTACGTGGCCACAATCCTCGCCCTTACTTCCGTCGCGATTTAGACAAATAATTTGTTCAGTCCGCATGAAGGCCTCCTAACTCATCAGTGCAAAATCTCCGTGAACACAAATAATCAAAGAACCACAGAGGTGAGACAACGGTGAGGACTCGACAGCAAGAAACCACTGAAATGCTGGAGCAAAAGAAAACCAACAGTTAGACTCCGATGGGCCCGAACAGAGACTGAGCATCAGGCACCAACCAACATTACCTTGAATTAGATTTCTCTAATTCTCAATAAGCCTTTACGTTGGAACCGTCATAGAATCTGAGGCCTGACCCACCGGCGTGCAATTTAAGAGGGAAGCAAAGTTGTCAACCGTGATTGGGTTAACTACCATGCATGCCGTCTGTCGTATAACATCCATGTTTGTTATATTTATAGTAAATTATAGGTGTTTCAGTATTTTGAAAATAAGCAGGAATTGAAGAAAGCACCGAGCTTTCACGGAAGATACTGGGCAAATCAATAAAATCCATACCCTTATTAATGAAGGATATTTTGAAGAAATGGCGTTTATGATTAATTTCAGAATCAATGTAAGGACGGAGAGTATGCTGAGTATAGCCTCTAGTTAAGAGAGCCGCATCATATAACTGATTAGAACTATCGTAGAATTTATTCGCCTCGGTGTCCAGAAGACGTAAAACAGAAACGGGTAATGAACTTAAAAATGAAAGCATAGAGTGGCGTCCATGATTTAATAATATAATTGACAGTCACTTCAGTCTAGTATTGTTTCGTTTTAAACGCACGTAATTTAGTTTAAAGTTACCATTTTTCCTGGTGCCATGAGATCTAGTTCTGCGTTTTCGACATTCAAGGAGCGAGAAAATATCAAAGTCCGGCATTCTGGAAATATTACCCTCATGATAAATGTTGTCATTAAATCCCAGTGGAAAAGGGGTCTGTAAATATTTAATCCATTTAAGCCTCCGTGGTGTAGTGGTTAAGCTACTCGCTTTGTAAACCAGGGATCGCAGGATCGATCCCGGGCTTCTCCAGACTTTCGGATGAGTCTTTAAACCGAGGCCCCGTCTCGTATGACCTTAGCTGTTGGTGGGACGTAAAACTCAAAGACTCACTCACTCACTTACCACAGCTATGTCAAGACTGTCTAAGTAATCAACAAAACATGAGGCAAAACAGTTAGCTGTCAGTTCCCCTTCTGCCTCATGCCAAAACAAGCACATTACATTGCTCGTATTCATATCAAATACTGTAAAATTGTGACATGAGAGTTTCGTCTTGTAATACAAACTACTAGCCTGAAGCTTGGGACAAATAAGTAGGATCTCAAGATCAACTGTTACAACCTTAAGTGATGGATCATTTCTAGCAGTTTCTTTGTCTTCAGCCTTTGCTTCGCGAGCTTCAGTCTTCCTTTTTATATGGTTTTCGTACGCTTCCTCCTCTTTATTGCCCGTTTCATAAGAGCAGCATAGGTCGCATTGATCCTTTCTAGGTTGCCATAGCGAAAAATTGAGCTCATGGAACAATTCGTTAAATCCAGTTTTTACCATTTTCAACACAGTTCTTTTTATATTGTCAATAGTCTTCACAGATACTTGATAACAGAGGTTCCAAATTCTTTTAAGAGCTTGAGCTTCTGCAATAATGAGAGGGCACATTAGGTAAGGACTCAAGATATTCTCTTGCCAACTCTTTTCTCTCTCGGAAAACATTACTGCCACTGGAACTATTTGCCAGCCTTTTCAGCACACCAGCTGTCGCACCAGATGTCCAATTATGGATAGTTTTTTCGATGATTCCAATCGTACTAGTGAACATATTCTTGCACACGACTTAACGTGTGTTACGAGTAAATGATATCTGAAAGAGTAGTTTCCTTTTTCCACCAGTCGTTCTTTGAGCAACTTCAGTTTTTTCCACTAAGTTAACTACATATAGTTTCTTTTCTTTCCAATCCAATTCTGTCCAAAAAAATTCTAATATTGCATTTCTGGTTTATTCTTCTATTAACGTGCAATGTCTCATTTTAGTATGGTTTTCGCACTTTTAGACCGCCTCTTGGGCAAAGCATTCTTCCTGCCCTCTCTCTTTGCAGTGCGTCTTTACACCTTGGTTATTCTTCTGGACCCCCAGGTAAGCCTGACCATGCATTCTTAATTTTTGTTCATTTCTTTCTTTGTATCACGGCTAACCTTTCTCGTTAATTGCATTGTCATCTGATTCATCGTATTCATCAGCTTCGTTTTCATCGTTTGTGTCCGAATCAGCAGTTTGTCTTCCTCATTTTTCCAGTCCGGATCATTTACATCATCGTCGAAATCATAGAAAGTAGAAGTAAAACAAAGATCAGGAATCGATACAATTAACTTACTCCACCCATCAAAGACACCAAGGGGAAAGAAACACAAACATTAAGCGACCAGACCATAATGGAAACCTAAACAAAGGAAGGCCATAAGGACAGTCACTTTCCCACAAAATGGCCATATGGCCATCCAAAATAAAAAGACACAAGTGATACACACAGTAAGTAACAAACAACAACATAAATAAACCGCCACAGAAGAACCGCCTTGGAACGATCAGTGGGCAGGTTTCCACTGGGGGGCTTAAATCGATTTTACGTGGCCACAATCCTCGCCCATACTTCTGTAGCGATTTAGACAAATAATTTGTTCAGTCCGCATGAAGGCCTCGTAGAATGAGTAAGCCTAAGAAAACTGACACTTTCTTGTACCGTCACTTTCGACGTACAGGTCATTCTGTAAATAGCATTGTTATACAACCAGTGGAAAAACTTTATTACGATGCAAATTCTACATCTAGATTCAAAATAATCAAAAGACTGAAATGGATTAAATTTTTACAGACCCCTTTTCCACTGGGATTTAATGACAACATTTATCATGAGGGTAATATTTCCAGAATGCCGGACTTTGATATTTTCTCGCTCCTGGAATGTCGAAAACGCAGAACTAGATCTCACGGCACCAGGAAAAATGGTAACTTTAAACGTAAATCACGTGCGTTTAAACGAAACAATACTAGACTGAAGTGACTGTCAATTATATTGTTAAATCATGGACGCCACTGTATGCTTTCATTTTTAAGTTCATAACCCGTTTCTGTTTTACGTCTTCTGGACACCGAGGCGAATAAATTCTACGATAGTTCTCATCAGTTATATGATGCGGCGCTCTTAACTAGAGGCTATACTCAGCATACTTTCCGTCCTTACATTGATTCTGAAATTAATCATAAACGCCATTTCTTCAAAATATCCTTCATTAATAAGGGTATGGATTTTATAGATTTGCCCAGTATCTTCCGTGAGAGATCGGTGCTTTCTTCCATTCCTGCTTATTTTCAAAATACTGAAACACCAATAATTTGCTATAAATATAACAAACCTGTTAGATCTATCATTTTTAATTTCAATAAACTTGTTTCAGATCTTGATATTGATACTAATACTCCTGATTCATGTGATTGTAAAAACTCAAAGTATTGCTATCCTGCTGCTGGTCAAGTAATTACTGGCAATTTGAAAATTATTCCTGATTCTAGGATAAGGAATATAATTTCTAAAGGACCGAAATATCGGTTTCCTTCTTAAATTGATTTCAGTAAATGTAGAGATGAAATCGCTGCTTCCTTGAATGAATTCGGTAATCGATGGTGTAAGCGAGAGTTTGTTGAGCATAAAGCCCTTAAGGACTGGAAACTTAGCATTTTAAAACTAGTGAATAAACGCATTTCTTTCTATTCTCAAAATACTAACTTATTACCTCCTAAGCCCAAGACGTCTTTGCGTCATCTTAAACTAGGTATTCAAGAATTTCATAAGAAGTTTGTTTTGGCCCCTGCAGACAAGGCCGCTAACAACGTCGTCGTTGTGTGACGGCTCCACTATGTTAACACGCTTAAGCAGGAGCTTGGTGGTACTAAGGCCTATGAACTTCAGCCTTTAGCTGAAGAGAGAGCTATAGTAGATAAACATGTTTGTCATTCAGCCACCAAGTTTGCTGTGTGTGTTAACGAAGGCCAAGACAAGCTTCCTACGCTATACTGGTTACCAAAACTTCATAAAAGACCTTACAAAGCACGGTTTATTGCAAATTCTAGCTCTTGCACTACCACTGAACTTTCTAAATTATTAACTTCCTGTCTTACTGCTATAAAAACGCATGTGATTAAATATTGTGATAAAGTCTTTGAAAGATCAGGAAGAAATCTGTTTTGGTCTATAAAAAATTCGAATGAGGTTTTAAATAAATTGAAATCCAGACATTTTCGTGCTTCAAGTCTCTCTACTTACGATTTTTCCACTCTTTACACTACACTTCCTCATAATCTTATAAAAGAAATGCTTAATGGTTTAATTGAATGGGCTTTTCACAGAGAAGATTCTCTCTATCTTGCATGTAATGTCAGAAATGCATTTTTCACTTCTAAAGAGCATAAGAATTATACACTTTGGTCATGTCAGAAAGTGTGTGATGCCCTCACCTTTCTACTTGACAATATTTATATTAGATTCGGTACTGAGTTATTTAGACAAATTGTGGGTATTCCGATGGGTACGAATTGCGCACCTCTTGTGGCTGATCTGTTCTTGTATTGTTATGAAAGAGACTTCATGTTGTCGCTTTCCATTGATAACCAATTTGAAATTATTGAAGCTTTTAGCTCCACTTCTAGATATTTAGATGATTTATTAAATATTGATAATACCTATTTCGATGGTTTGATCAGTCAGTTTTACCCCCCAGAACTTCAGTTAAATAAAGCAAATTCTTCTGATACCGAGGCCCCGTTTTTGGATTTACATCTATCTATTGTAGATGGATTTGTTTCGTGCAAAATTTATGATAAACGCGATGACTTTGATTTTGAGATTGTAAATGTTCCTTTTTTGGATGGTGATGTTCCTCGTGCGCCATCCTATGGCGTTTATATTTCGCAATTAATTCGATTTGCTAGAGTGTGAAGTCATGTAACTGACTTCAACACTCGAAATAAATTATTAACGGCTAAACTCCTTAATCAGGGTTATAGGTACCATAAACTACGCAAAGCCTTTTCAAAATTTTATAGACGCCATCCTGATTTAACTTCAAAAATCAATATTGGACTTAAATCTCTTCTGCAACAAGGTCTATCGGAACCCGAATTTTATGGTGGCTTAGTATATAAATTCAGAAAAATATATAACCGCAATGACTTCAGCACCCAATTTCGTAAAATCATTCTTCGATATAAAAAGATTGGGTACAACATGAATATTATACGACAGACTGCATGCATGGTAGTTAACCCAATCACGGTTGGCAACTTTGCTTCCCTCTTTAATTGCACGCCGGCGGGTCAGGCCTCAGATTCTATGACGGCTCCAATGTAAAGGCTTATTGAGAATTAGAGAGATCTAATTCAAGGTAATGTTGGTTGGTGCCTGATGCTCTGTCTCTGGTCGGGCCCATCGGAGTCTAACTGTTGGTTTTCTTTTGCTCCAGCATTTCAGTGGTTTCTTGCTGTCGAGTCCTCACCGTTGTCTCACCTCTGTGGTTCTTTGATGTTTTGTGTTCACGGAGATGTTGCACTGATGAGTTAGGAGGCCTTCATGCGGACTGAACAAATTATTTGTCTAAATCGCGACGGAAGTAAGGGCGAGGATTGTGACCACATAAAATCGATTTAAGCCCCCCAGTGGAAATCATTCCACTGACCGTTCCAAGGCGGTTCTTCTGTGGCGGTTTATTTATGGTGTTGTTTGTTACTTACTGTGTGTGTCACTTGTGTCTTTTTATTTTGGATGGCCATTTGGCAATTTTGTGGGAAAGTAACTGTCCTTATGGCCTTTCTTTGTTTAGGTTTCCATTATGGTCTGGTCGCTTAATGTTTGTGTTTCTTTCCCTTTGGTGTCTATGATGGGTTGAAAAAGTTAATTGTATCGATTCCTGATCTTTGTTTTACTTCTACTCCTAACTTATCAGTGCAACATCTCCGTGAACACAACTAATCAAAGAACCACAGAGGTGAGACAACGGTGAGGACTCGACAGCAAGAAACCACTGAAATGCTGGAGCAAAAGAAAACCATTAGTTAGACTCCGATGGGCCCGACCAGAGACAGAGCATCAGGCACCAACCAACATTACCTTGAATTAGATCTCTCTAATTCTCAATAAGCCTTTACGTTGAAACCGTCATAGAATCTGAGGCCTGACCCACCGGCGTGAAATTAAAGAGGGAAGCAAAGTTGCCAACCGTGATTGGGTTAACTACCATGCATTGCAGTCTGTCGTATAACATCCATGTTGTACCCAGTCTTTTTATATCGAAGAATGATTTTACGAAATTGGGTGCTGAAGTCATTGCGGTTATATATTTTTCTGAATTTATATACCAAGTCACCATAAAATTCGGGTTCCGATAGACCTTGTTGCAGAAGAGATTTAAGTCCAATATTGAATTTTGAAATTAAATCAGAATGGCGTATAAAATTTTGAAAATTTATGGTACCGATAACCCTGATTAAGGAGTTTAGCCGTTAATAATTTATTTCGAGTGTTGAAGTCAGTTACATGACTACACACTCTAGCAAATCTTTATCATTGTCCTCCTCAGATTCTTGAGTTGGGTGTCTAATAAATGTGTTTTGTATTGAATTTCCTTCATCTTCATTAGATTCATGTCTTGCGATTTCTTCAGCTTTACTCGTTTCTTCGGTGTTATATAATTTAAAAACTGTTATTTTGTTATTTGTACCTTTGTTATCTGTTATACTATAGTCTTGATCTATATTCACATGGAGGCGATGTTTCTGTGCAATAACTTCTTCATCAGAAACTGCCGTACATGTGAAATTTGTATCAATTGCACTGACGTGTGTTTCTTCATTAACCACTTGTCTAAAAGCATCATAGCTTATTTCATTACCTGTATTCTGTTCGATATCATTTTCTGAAATATTTGTACAAAGTATTGTGTAACTAAGTTGTTGTTTTCATCTTGTCTCAGAAGTGTTGTTTAATCATTAAGACTGTCAGTTTCTTGAGTGTTCTGATTGTTTATTATACTTTGACCTTGAATTCGGTAGCATCTATTATCGGGATTGTCATTCTGATTTCTGGAATTTGCCAAGGACATACTGACCAAAATTTTACCCCTAGAAAGCATGTTTAGTTGTTCAGAATGCGTCTTACTACATTAACAGATGTGTCTCTATACCGGTTAAATAAGCCATGAAACAGTGGTTCGTCCTCTAGCATTAGTTGAAAGTATAAACCTGCAGGACTGAGTATTCTTTCACAGTGACCAACCTGAAGGGGAATCCCTGATGCATCTAGAACAATGAGTGTTAGCTCGCCACATATTGAGATAAGTGTATCCGGCTTTATCTTGGTAAATGCAATATACAGCTGCGTTAGATTTTTGCAGGATTTCACAGCTTGAATGTCAGCATCCACGAGGTTTTTGCAATCGGATACATTGAGTATTTCAAGGTTTGGTAGAAAATTAAAAAAAAAAACAATGTCGACAACTTACAGTTAGTGACATCTAACCAACACAAGGATTTAGCATTGCATAGACTGGTGGTGAAAATGAAGTCTATGTCCGGTGGCGAACAATCAAATGATCCATATTGAATGACAAACCTTGTTATTGCAAGTGAGTGACTGCATATTCTCTGCAAGTGTTCTTTCGTTGCTACTGAAAAGCAGTGTGGTGCGGAATTCGACCAGAGAATTGAATTATACTCTATAATGGAATGCAATCGTTTACAAGTTGTTGCCACGTTTTGTAGTAAGTAGAAGTAAAACAAAGATCAGGAATCGATACAATTAACTTACTCCACCCACCAAAGACACCAAAGGGAAAGAAATACAAACATTAAGCGACCAGACCATAATGGAAACCTAAACAAAGGAAGGCCATAAGGACAGATACTTTCCCACAAAATGGCCATATGGCCATCCAAAATTAAAAGACACAAGTGATACACACAGTAAGTAACAAACAACAACATAAATAAATCGCCACAGATTGACGTAAGTCTTGTATGGGGAAAAAAGTATTTTCACCAATACCAGATCTGGCAGGGATGTTAATGAATACTTTTCCATAGAACCTGAAACAAACAAAAAATATTAGAATTTTACTGAGCTTTGGCTTGCGTCTATTTTAGTTGGGTAACAAACCCATGCAATATATTACTAGTCGCATGATTCTACATCAATAACCTGTAATAGTTTTCTGCTCCAAAAATAGAATGTGGGTGCTCATTAGAATTGCCGCAATAATATAAAGAGTACTTACAATGTTTGTTTTTGCATAGTAATATGAAAAAAAAAGGTTGCTCCAGCATTTCAGTGGTTTCTTGCTGTCGAGTCCTCACCGTTGTCTCACCTCTGTGGTTCTTTGATTTTTTGTGTTCACGGAGATGTTGCACTGATGAATTGGGAGGCCTTCATGCGGACTGAACAAACTGTTTGTCTAAATCGCGACGGAAGTAAGGGCAAGGATTGTGGCCATGTAAAATCGATTTAAGCCCCCCCCCCCCCCCCCCCCAGTGGAAATCTTTCCACTGACCGTTCCAAGGCGGTTCTTCTGTGGCAGTTTATTTATGTCGTTGTTTGTTACTTACTGTGTGTGTATCACTTGTGTCTTTTTATTTTGGACGGCCATATGGCCATTTTGTGGGAAAGTAACTGTCCTTATGACCTTCCTTTGTTTAGGTTTCCATTATGGTCTGGTCGCTTAATGTTGGTGTTTCTTTCCCTTTGGTGTCTTTGATGGGTGGAGAAAGTTAATTGTATCGATTCCTGATCTTTGTTTTACAGCTACTTTACCTGGTTATTCATTTCAATGACTTGTTTTCGCAAGTTATCTAGCACTGTGACCCCCTCGCCTATGAAAAAGAAAGCTGGTCTTTCGCTGGCTGTCTATGTAAGTGTCCATATTTGGTGGTTTGACGTTTGTATAGCTTTTCTTCTAGGTGCAAAAAGATAATTAGTGCTGTTTGTGATTGTTGCACTCGATAATTAGTTACTAGCTAAAGAAAGAAGTATCTAACTAAAGCAAGTGGATTGTCAATACTTTCTTTTAGAAATAAAATTCCCTGACATTTCTCTGACATTTTCCAAAATTCCTTGACATCTTTCAGAATTCCCTGACAATTCCCTGACCTTGAAAAAAATATATTTCCCTGATGCATATGAACCCTGTCTCCTAAGTCTTTTTTTGCAAAACACGTTAGCAGCTTGTATCTGTGTCTTTTTGTCTCAAGTTAAAGGATCTAAACAGTAGTTGCTGATCATGCCTCGGTACTGTGAGAACTAATTATAATGATGTATATCTCATAATTCAGCATGGTCTTCGCGAATGCGAAAATGGCGTATCTCAAAATTCCGAACAAAAAGGAGAGTAATTGTGTGATTTCCTGAACCGCCAGATTGGCATATCTAAATATCCACTTAAAAACACATAAAATGAGTAATTATTTACACAATATGCTTTCTAATTACTTGCGTATTTTGAGTGCATTTAGTTGCGCTCTAACTTTGACAAAATACAATCCGATATCATACTGTTTCATTTTTTGTCAAATGACTAAAATAACAAAGATGTTACAACGAAAACTACCTCGCTTCCTTCAGCAGTAAGACAGTCGTAAAGCTGGTGGATTATAAAAGAAGACTTAGTGTATAACTCAGAAAAATATATAACCACAATGACTTCAGCACCCAATTTCGTAAAATCATTCTTCGATATAAAAAGATTGGGTACAACATGGATGTTATACGACAGACTGCATGCATGGTAGTTAACCCAGTCACGGTTGGCAACTTTGCTTCCCTATTTAATTGCACGCCGGTGGGTCAGGCCTCAGATTCTATGAAGGTTCCAGCGTAAAGGCTTATTGAGAATTAGAGAGATCTTATTCAAGGTAATGTTGGTTGGTGCCTGATGCTCTGTCTCTGGTTGGGCCCATTGGAGTCTAACTGTTGGTTTTCTTTTGCTCCAGCATTTCAGTGGTTTCTTGCTGTCGAGTCCTCACCGTTGTCTCACCTCTGTGGTTCTTTGATTATTTGTGTTCAAGGAGATGTTGCACTGATGAGTTAGGAGGCCTTCATGCGGACTGAACAAATTATTTGTCTAAATCGCGACGGAAGTAAGGGCGAGGATTGTGGCCACGTAAAACCGATTTAAGCCCTTCCACTGACCGTTCCAAGGCGGCTCTTCTGTGGCGGTTTCCTTATGTTGTTGTTTGTTACTTACTGTCTGTATCACTTTTTTCGTTTTATTTTTGGATGGCCATATGGCCATTTTGTGGGAAAGAAACTGCCCTTATGGCCTTCCTTTGTTAAGGTTTCCATTATGGTCTGGTCGCTTCATGTTTGTGTTTCTTTCCCTTTGGTGTCTTTGATGGGTGGAGTAAGTTAATTGTATCGATTCCTGATCTTTGTTTTACTTCTACTTTACCCTGTATTTTATCCAAAAGTACGAGGACTGTTCAAATATGAATGCAACTAAGCTCATAAAAATGATTCCGTGATAGATTTCGATGAAAAATTTATTTTGTCCCCTCAAAGTATTCCCCTTTAACAGAAATAGAAGCCTCCGTGGTGCAGTGGTTACGCTACTCGCCTTGTAAACCAGGGATCGCAGGATCGATCCCGGGCTTCTCCAGACTTTCGGATGAGTCTTTAAACCGAGGTCCCGTCTCCGTATGACCTTAGCTGTTGGTGGGACGTAAAGCTAAAACTCACTCCCCTTTAACAGAAATACAAACTTTCAGTCTTCTGATCCAATCATTGAATGAATTTTGGTAGTCTTTTCGAGGTATACTATGAAGGCACTGGAATATTGCAGAACCGAGGTGTTTGCGCTGAACAAATTTTCGACCAGAAAGGTATTTTTTCAGCCGCGGGAACACAGAAAAGTCACACGGGGCAAGGTCAGGGGAATACGGTGGGGGGGGGGGGGGGTGTGAGGGAGTTCAACAACCTATTTCCTGTTTCAGAAAGTCGTGCACAATGAACGCCTTATGCGATGACGCATTGTCATGTAGCAATCTGACATTGGCCAAACCAGTTGCGGGTCTTCGTTCTTTGAAATATTTCTTCAATTTTCGAAGAACTTTATTCTTGTAAAACTTCGCGTTTACAGATTTGCCTTTAGGCAAAGCAACCTGAATAGCAGGGCCCTGATTTGAAAAGAATATAGCACACATTACCTTCTTGACGCTCATGGTCCGCTTTGCAATGCATGTTTTTTGCAATACTTTGTTGCCCATATTTTGTTCTGAATCTTTCGTTTTGGCTAAAAAAAGTGAACCCATGTCTCGTCACCTGTGACGACATTAGCGAAAGACCGTGCATTGTAAGTTGGAAACCTTTTAAGCAACTTCTTGGCGCACTGAACGCGTGTCTTTTTCTGCTCATCTGTCAACAGATGGTGAATCCATCTAGCACAGATCTTTCTCATTTTCAAATCCTGTTTCAGAATTGTATGAACTGCGCCTAATGAGATGCCAACCATACTAGCTATTTGCCTAGTGGTGTATCGTGCATCGGTAGCAAATATTTCTTTCACTCTAGCAACCATCTTGACAGATGTTGCTCTTTTCGGCCGACGATCATGTGGTGCATCTTCTCTTGACCCTAGCCCACAGCTGAATTTCTTACACCAACGAAAAACTGTCGGAAAAGACATTTCATTATGCCCATAAACCGAACATATTTCATCAAAAATGTCTTTGCACCGTATACCAAGAATACAACGAGTCTTAATATAGGACGGTATTTCAACGGCGTACTCTGACCTTCTTCCAACCATGTTTTGTATTAGTATACACGGGTAGACAGTGTTTATCGAACGATATACATGGCTAAAGTGGACGAATTTTAACAGGTTTGGTATCAATGTATAGGTAAAAGTTTTTCTACGCTGTGATATTTATTTCCAGGTGATTTTCGCATTAGTGCATGAGAAAACGTTCTACTTGCATTCATATTTGAACAGTCCTCGTAAGAAGAAACATGTGATAATAAAACTTCACTGACACTTTTGACTCTTTCTGTAAGATAGGTAATTTTCGACGGAAGCTTTCTCAGCCACTAATTGTTCGCTAAATTGTCATGTGATAATGTGCCATATTTATGATTGGACTTCACTTCCGCAATTTTCGCACATCAAGCGGGATGGCAATTTGAACGCATAGATGGCGACATCAATTTTCGCGCAAAAATTTGACTTACGCCATTTGCACCCGGAAGGTGATGCCTAAATACCGGAAAGACGCAAAAAGACGCGGAAAGACGCGGAAAGACGCAAAAGGACCCCTCGAAAAAGCAAAAAAAGACCCCCGAAAAAGCAAAAAAGACCCCATAGTAGTAATAAATTAATAAATTATATATATTAATAAAACAGAACTGCTTCCTGTCACGTAAAATTGCGCAAAAAGACCCCCAGATACACAAAAAGACCCGCATTATGATGACCAATAAGTATATATTTAGGAACAACTTGCAAAAAGATCCCATTATAGTGACAAATTAATGTATAGTGATATAAAAATAAGGACAAAACAGTGCCCTTTCTCGTAAGCCTACATATGTGCTATTCAAAAGAGATGCAAAAGGGCGCCAAAAGCCACCATAAAAGTGACGTGATGCAAACAAAAAAAAAAAACAACAAGAAACGATATTATGCGGAGGGATTTCAAAAGTTTAAATACATTGGCGCCCGATTTTAACAGTATAATTTACATATAGGTTCTTTCCGCATCATTTTGCGTCTCTGTAAATATAGATTTGCGTACTCGTTATAACTGCCTCGATTTCAAAAGTTTAAATACACTGGCGCCCGATTTTAACAGTATAATTTACATGTAGGTTCTTTCCGCATCATTTTGCGTCTCTATAAATATAGATTTGCGTACTCGTTATAACTGCCTCGATGAGGCGGTACTAATGAGTACCACAACTTATATTTTAGAGCAGAAATAAGAAACGTAAGGTTTACCCCCTGTAAACCCCAATTTTACTATATAAATGTGGGGTTCAAGGGATCAAAATTATATAGGCGTGTTTCCGTGATGTATACTTTTCTGAGGGTCTTCTTGCTTTTCTGAGGGTCTTCTTGCTTTTCGTATGGTCTTTTCGCTTTCCTATATGCCTTTTTGCTTTCATGTAGGTCTTTTTGCTTTTCTGAGGGTCTTTTTGCTTTTCTGAGGGTCTTTTTGCGTCGTTCCGCGTCTTTTCCCGTCTCTGTAAATTTTATACATTTCCCCTTTTCACATTATTATTATTACAATTATCATTATTATTATTTTCAATTAATTTGTAGTATTTCTTTTTAAAGAGCTCATTGTTTATAAAAGTAATCTTGCCTTTCATTTTGTACTGTGGATAGGGGCGGGATGGGGTCATAGTATGTTCTTTTGCTCCTTTATGATTCTTTTTGCTGGCACTCCATTTGCACAGAAATGCTGATTTATATCTATATGTGTACTCTTTCGCTTTTCTGGGAGTCTCTTTGCTTTTCTGGTGGTCTTTTGTCTTTCCTGAGGGTCTTTTTGCTTTTCTGAGGGTCTTTTTGCGCCTTTCCACGTCTTTTTCCGTCTTCGTAAATTCATTGATTTCCCACTTTATTATTACTATTATTAATGTTTAATTTGCGATTCAGTTCTATTATTTCTTCTTTTTTCCTATAGAACTTATTGTTTGTAAAAAGTGTTCGAACCCACCTTTGATTCTGTGCTGGGAGGTGGGGGAGAGATGGGGTTATGGTACGTTCTTTTGCACCTCTATTAATCTTTTTCCATCGACACTTTTTTTGCCAAAAATGATGATATTTATAATTATGCTCATTTTTGCTTTTGTTAGGGTCTTTTTGCTTTTTCTGGGGTCTTTTTGCGTATTTCCGCGTCTTTTTGCGTCCTTCCGCGTCTTTTTGCGTCTTTCCGGTGTTTAGGTACCCCGCCCGGAAGCGACGATATGGTACGATCGTTGTACAAATAGCGGCGAACACTAATGTCCGGGAATTGTCGGGGAAATGTCCGGAAATTTTTCGGGAAATGGCCGGGAAATTGGGGGTAGTGGTGCGTTACCCCTAATATCTCCACTTCGGGTGGTCAGAAATAAAAAAAAATAGTATCAAATAAAACATTTAGCTCCATTCTAAACGATTAAAAAAAATACTTTTTTTACGTTTTAGGGGTCCATTTTTTACGTTAATTTGTCCGGGAAATTCTCGGATTTTGTCCGGATTTTTGGGTAGTGGTGCGTTAACCCTAATATCTCGATTTTGGGTGGTCTGAAGTTCATAAAATTAGTATCAAATAAATATTTTAGCTACATTCTAAAAGATTATTAGATTATTAAAGCATATTTTTCATTTTGAATATTTTAGGAGTCCATTTCTGAAGTTAATTTGTCCGGGAAATTCCCGATTATGTCCTCGATCTTGCGGTAGGTGTGCATTTTCACATTATCTCGGTTTGTGATGATCACTATTTGATAACAATTGATATATGTTAAGATTTTAAGTTCAATTATAAAAGAATATAAAAAAAACTTTAATACACTTCAATGAGGAAGTTCTAATGAGTGCCCACAACCCGGATAGTGTGCACACAACATGACTTTAATTTATAGAAGATCACAAAGAATCTTTAATCACGGCAAACAGTGTAGAACTTGGTCAAAGGTTTAACCCATATATGCCTAGCGTCCCATTGGTGGGCCATTGGCAAACAGTGTAGCACTTGAACAAAGGTTTAACCCATATATGCCTTGAGTCCCGCTTGTGGGACATTGGCAAACAGTGTAGAACAAGATCAGATATTTAACCCAGATATTTAACCCATATATGCCTAGCGTCCCATTTGTGGGACATAGTCAAACAATGTAGACTCAGATTATCAGACGCTGCAAAACATGGCGTCTGATCTGGGCCGCAAAATGTGGCATCTGATCTTGGTCTACAATATTTGCTTAAACAACGACGAAATTTAACGCATCAATTTCTTGCTGGCAATGAATTAGGTGTACGGACTTTGACTGATTTGACGGACCATTATGATCAGACGCTGCAAAACTTGGGGTCTGATCTGGGCCGCAAAATGCGACATCTGATCTGGTTCTTCACTGTTTGCTAAAACAACGACGAAATTTAAGCGCATCCATTTCTTGGTGGCGATGAATTAGGTGTACGGACTTTGAGCGATTTTACGGGCCATAAATTTTCTAACGAGATTAAACATGTTTTAATTTAATTGCTTTAACTCATAATAAGTTGACGTGTGCCGCATGCCTGGATTGAAATAGTAGAACGTTACTTCCACAAAAGTTGTGTCCAACTGATATTTTGAATGAATGCTGTTTTGTTTGTTTGATTTGAGCACTATTTTGGTCATTGTGAAGACTTTGCATTCCAGTTTTGTAGGACTTAACTTTACGAGATAGTATATTTTTCACATTTCCAAAATGTTTACTTTTCTGATAAAAAAAAATTGTCATATTTTTCCTATTTATACGGCAAAAATAGGTTGTGATTGCTCCCACACTAGAATAATATACGGCGTGTCAAAAATGAGACGGCATTTAGTTGAATGTTTGGAAAATGGAAAACTGACAGCGTTTCCGAAAGAAAAAGATACAGGCAGGCGTAAACTTCATTCATTCACTTGTAAAATCGTAGAAATTCCCGTCGGGTGCTTCTGCAAAATGCCTGAGGGTATGACAACATAATTTGCTGTGATAATCGTAAGTGCAAAATTTGGTTTCATAGAATATGTTTAGGTCTGAATTCATCATCAAATCAATGGCAGTGTCCGCCTTGTGAGCTGCAACATGTGTGACATCATAAAAAGCTGTGTAGTGAAAACCCATGTAAATCCAACTTTATACAGATAAAAGTAGGGTTTACACGGGGTGTCTAGTCTTTTTTTCGTTTTCACAAGTCGATATATTAAGGAAAACGAACCAATACCCCACCATCCTGGACACCATCCGGGTTGTGGGTACTCATTAGAACTGCCTCAATGAGGTGTATAAAAAGTTTTATTTATATTCTTTTATAATTGAACTTAAAATTTTAACATATATCAATTATTGTTATCAATTAGTGATCACCACAAAACGGGATATTGTGAAAATGCACAACTACCGCAAGATCCAGGACACAATCGGGAATTTCCCGGACAAATTAACTTCAGAAATGGACCCCTAAAATATTCAAAATGAAAAATATGTTTTAATAATCTTTTAGAATGAAGCTAAAAATTTTATTTGATACTAATTTTATGAATTTCTGTCCACCCCAAATCGAGATATTAGGGTTAACGCACCACTACCCAAAAATCCGGACAAAATCCGAGAATTCCCCGGACAAATTAACTTAAAAAATGGACCCCTAAAACGGTAACAAAGTAAATTAATTTTATTTATCTTTTAGAATGGAGCTAAAAAAAAATTTTGATACTAATTTTACTAATTTCTGACCACCCGAAATGGAGATATTAGGGATAACGCACCACTACCCCAAATTTCCCTATCTATCTATCTATCTATCTATCTATCTATCTATCTATCTATCTATCTATCTCTATCTATCTATCTATCTATCTATCTATCTATCTATCTATCTATCTATCTATCTATCTATCTATCTATCTATCTATCTGACCATTACCGCAGGTGTATATTAAATACACTCCAGGTTTTGTAGGTTGAAAGCCTACACAGTAATCAAGTAATTACGGTAGGTATCCTTAACCTGCACAGGGGATGGTTCTCCCTATTTCCGGCCATTTCCCGGACATTAGTGTGCACCACAAATAGCCACTTCCGGAAGTGAAAATTCTGGAATAAAACAAAACAACGTGCGAAACAACAACAAAAAACAAAACAAATAACTATGGCTCTTCTTCAGTGTTACAACAAAGGTTGCGGACAAAAATTCGACCCCACTTCAAATACAGAAGGTAATCTTTCCTTAGGAGTGTCTTATTTTCTAAATTATAGGGCTCCTGACGTCAGAATCAGAATTGTTACTGGTGACACCTCAGACATTTATAATACACCAGGTCCTGTTATATGGGAAGTTGGTCCCTAGGTCTTACCAAAGAGCGTGATAGCTCAGTGGTTAGCTGGTTAGTGCACTTTCCTATCAGGGTTGCTGCAGTATCAGAATCAGAATCAGAATTGTTACTGGTGACACGTCAAATGACATTCATACACCAGGACCTGTGATGTGGGAAGTTAGTCCCTAGCTCTAACCAAAGAGGTAAATTTAGCTACACAATCATCAGCACCTTCAACTGTTGAAATAATCGAATCGGGAAGGGCATTCCAATCTCTAATGGTTCTGGGGAAGAACGACTCTTTATAAATGTCAGTTCTTGCGCTAAGGGTCTGAAACGCCAACGAATGGTGATTTCTACAGTGTCTAGCTGGGGGAACAAGGTCATCTGTTGGAATGCTGGCAGCACCCTTTAGACCTTTGTATAAAAGGATTAGCCTACTGTCTTTTCTCCTTTTCTTGAGAGACTCCCATTTTAATTTTCCAAGTATTCCAGTCATGCTCCCAGTTTCAAAGCAGTAATTGCCTGTTACAAATCTAGCAGCTCTATTCTGAACTTTCTCAATTTCATCGTTAAGGACCACTCCACTGGGGTCCCAGATACAACTACCATATTCCAAGATTGGGCGAACAAGACCTTTATATGCTGCTTCTTTTACATCCTGAGGGCACTGATGAAGATTTCGCCTCAGGAAACCAAGCGTTCTATTTGCCTTAGTACACATGTTGCTAATATGAGTATTCCATTTCAAGTTGTGTGAGATTGTCACTCCAAGGTATTTAATGGAGTCCACATTCTCGAGGACCGTTCCCTCTAAGGTGTAAGAAGCCTCAACTTTATTAGATCTCTTCCTAGTTATCTGCATAATATTGCATTTAACTGGCTGAAATCTCATGCCCCATTTACGTGCCCAACATCCTAATCTATCTATGTCAGCCTGAAGTTTCAATGAGTCATCTGTATCTCTAATTTCCCGGTAACAAACACAGTCATCTGCGAACAGTCTTATTTCTGAGTCAATGTCAGTGGAAATATCATTGATGTACAGGGAGAACAAAAGTGGACCAAGAACGGTCCCTTGCGGGACTCCAGACAAAACTGGAGCCCACTCCGAAGATTCACCATTAACAACAACCCGCTGTTTTCTGTAGCAAAGAAAGGAATCTATCCATTTTAGGGTCTTTCCCCCAATTCCATAACCAAACAACTTAGATTTAAGTAGTTCATGAGGAGGGGTGTCAAAGGCCTTCTCGAAGTCAAGAATAAATGTGTCCACCTGACCCCCTTTGTCCAAGATTTTTGCCCAGTCATTAATAACTGTGCTTAGCTGAGTTTCACAACTATGCCTTTTCCTAAATGCATGTTGCCTGTCTGACAAAAGTTTATGCTCGTCCAAGTGGGCCATGATGTTTGAGCAGACTATATGTTCCAGCAATTTACACAGAACACAAGTCAGAGACACAGGGCGATAATTGCGGGCAAGAGCCCTATCTCCTTTTTTGAAGAGTGGACAAATGTTTGCTAAGAGCCATTCTTTGGGGATTTCACCCGTATCAAGAGACTGTTGAAACAAGTGTGCGAAAACTGGACCCAACTCATTTGCTAGTTCCTTCAGGACTCTGGGATGAAGCTCATCAGGTCCTAAGGCCTTACTGGGGTTTAAGCCTTGAAGTAATTTGATCACTCCTGCAGCTGTCACAACAATATTATTCATGAATGGGGCCGATCTTCCAGTCAATGGAACCTCCGTGAACTCAGTTTTATTAAATGCATCATTGAATTGACCAACTAGTTCCTCTGCCCTTTCAGAGTCTGTTTCAGCAACCCCGTCCCCTCCTCTTTTATTAAGGGGCGGGATACCTTGCCTGTCTTTCTTCTGGCTATTAATATATCTGTAGAAGTCTCTGGGATTTGCCTTTACATCACCTACCAAGTTATTCACATATAAATCATGCTGATTTTTTATATCAGTCTTGATTTCACGTCTCAAGTTTTCAAATTTTGTCCGAAGTTTACCACTTCCCGTCTTTTTTGCCTTTGCATGAATCTTATTCCTTCTGCGAATTTTCCTTCTTATCTCTGGAGTGATCCAGGGAATAGAAGATACAGCCCTACTAGTTTTTGAGGGGATATGCTTTTCGGCCGAAGTATGAATGAAAGAAGTTATCAAATCAAAATTCTCCTGTATAGACCGAGCATCTGAATGACCATTAAAGTAATTCTCCTTTGCAAATCTGAGCGCATCCTTCCTCATAGTTTCATAGTCACCTTTCTGATATGAGTACACCTTCCTCCGAGGTTTCTTTATTGGTGGGATGTGAATTTTTAAATATCCGGAGACAATATCATGGTCACTTAGTTTATCTGGGGAATGAATGTCTTCGAATTGTCCTGGCAAAGTCGTAAGGATCAGATCCAATGTGTTCTTATCACGAGTGGGGAAGTTAACAATTTGTTCAAGGCCATGATCGTTCATAATGTCAATCAATATTTGTCCTTCCGACTGACTCAGCATTGTGCCTTGTTTGCTGAGCCTGTCGGGCCAAGCAATGTCTCTGAAGTTGAGGTCACCTAGAACATGTACAGCCGGGAGTTTTTTACCCTTATGCTGCGATTTAATGCAATCCAGTTGGTCTTTAAACAACTGGAAGTTTTCGATTGTACCATTTGGTGGTCGATACCAACTTGCTACGAAGTGGGAAGTTTTATTTGCAAAAACCTTAACCCAGACCGATTCGGTGTCATTTTCAAGTTCCATGAAAGGCATGTGAGGGATGTCTCTATGAATGAGCAACATCACCCCACCGCCATGAGAGTTCCTATCTTTTCTGTACACACTGTACTCACAAGTTTCAGGGAAAAGCTCAGATGTAGTAATTGAACTGTCAATCTTTGTTTCCTGAATAGCAACAATATGAGGTTGAGAGCCTGTAAAAATAGAGTATAAAGTATAAAGTATAAATAGATAGATTTCCGACAGCATTGATAAAATAAAATCGGGGTGTCCCGACGTCGGTCCGACGTTCTATAATGAGCAGGCAGATTCTTAAGCATAAGATTATCTAGCAACAAGTCTATGGCCCATTCTTCTTACCCAGCAGGCACAAGTCGCAGCGTCAAATCAACGTCGTTGCAACGACATAGTAGTGTGGTAGGTGGACGTTTGTGTGGACCACAGCACTAATGTAGTTTCCTCATATTAATTCTATATGCGTGAATACGTATGCGTCACGGGTGTGAATGCGTAAGCACAACAGGTGTGAATGCATATATGTCACACATGTATATGCGAACATGTCACAGGCGCGTATGCACAGGCTTCACAAGAGTAAATATAAATGCATTACAGCACTAAAGCTTGTGGCGTATGTTCAGTCCGTCAGGCTCAGCCTCGAACAGACGGACGAATTGGCACCTGGATAAACCTGGCGGACAGACAGACAAACGCTATAACGTCACCTAGAGGCGATGAATCCTATAGTTCTATTGAGACAGAAAAATAACAAGTATTCTTAAGATTGAAGTGAAAGTTGTCAGCTGAATGATTAACCTAAAGATTAACAAAAAGAAAAATGATCCCAAAAATGTCCAGTTTTAAAGCCTAAATAAAAATGGAAGGCAAGTACGAGTTTAAGAAAAACTCGATGAGCCTCGCGAAAAAAATGGTACGAACATAAGAAATGCTCGATGAACGAGTACAGAGATATCCTACCTCAGATGAACCATAAAAGTTACGCTGAGCGATATTGGACAGTTTGACGAACTTGGATCATGATTTTATATGACCCTAAAGTTTATTATGGAAAAGAAGCAGAATATACCAGATTCCGCTTTAAAAAGACGGTCATACTAGCTAGTAATGCAACCCAAAGTATGATAAATAATTAAATAAGTATTTCTTTATTATTGGAGTGAATAGGCAGATTTTACACTCCAGGATTAAGGGACTGGATATAAAAATAGCTAAATCAGCATAATACTGAGGGTAGCCATTAAAACAAAAGAAAGGTAATCGAAGTTAATCCAGTGTTTTTTTTCACATTTTTGGGACTGGTACCGGTACCGTTGGAATTGGGAAAATTTTCTTCTCAAATTGGGAAAAATAGCGTCGTTTTTACTCAAATTGGGAAAAAGGGTGTTATTTTAATAAGTATGTCAAAACAAACTCAATTTAATAAACATGTAACAGAATTCTAATTAAACAATGCAGATTGCAATTCATTTTCTAATCAGGCAGATTACAGTTCATTTGATAACTAGGCAGATAACAGTTCCTTTTGTAGCTACGTGTAAGCAGATAACAGATTTAAGTCCGAGTTCTAATACACAAAAGCAGCCTAGTAAATATTTTGTTCAATCCCACGGATTGAATTACAGCCTAATGCTCCTGGGTCTTAATCTTTTAAAATTGTCAATAATAGCTGCTTTCTGTTCATTTGATAGCACACTTCCAGCCTCATACCTACGACTTTGAACTTACCCGAATTTCGGCAAATCGTTGCAATAGTACGCGAATTATGTCAATAGCCGTTTCTTCAAAGGGACGTTACTTCGGATTTCCGGAAGGTAAACAATACGAGCGATAAAACAACCGATTTCTCGCGACGAAAAAGAGAGAGAAAAAAAAGGATGCTGCATCATGATTTTGGGAATTTTTAACCTTTGAATTGGGAAAAAAACATACTTTTGGCGATTGGGAACGGGTCCGTTTTCCGGACCTGGTTTTATAGGGAAAAAAACCACTGTAATCAATCAGTCAAGTTTGGTAATTCGGTTCAATACGAAATATTTACTTACGGAATTAAGCGACGATCAAGTTTAAGGAAGGGTACGCTGATTGGCTTGTCAGATTATTGACTGACCAATGAAAAGGCTTCTTGTATAAAACTTCGGTCAATTTAGCAACATGTCTGCCTCCTTACAAAGACAAAATGTCAAACTTATAATTCTTCCAGAATGCTTGACTTTTAAAAAATCCGTTGCTGATGTTGATGATGATTTAAAAGAGGTAATAATACAGTAAAGTTTGTGATAAAAGTCTCCGCTGTTTAATTAAAATATGGCTGCGTCTCCTGACAACCGGTTGTCAGGAGCATTTTTGCTATGTAAAATGCTCCTGACAACCGGTTGTCAGGAGCATTTACACTATCAAAAATGCTCCTGACAACCAGCAATATTTTTCCAATAAAAACCTATGATATCAGTATTATTTTAGTTACCATTTTAGTATTTCATGGTTCTTGATACGTCTTTAATGCTTTTTGTCATTATCTAGTATTCAAACAAACTTAATTCATGTAATATTTGTTCAGATTTTTTATTTTTGGAAAAAATTCCAAGAATGGAATCCATCAAATTCCAGCCTATTATTTTTGTAATTGCAATTATTATTCTCACTTACATGTAGATAATTACCAAATCAAGGTAAAGAAATTATCCTGTCGCCCCTAAATTTGGAAATAGACTCCTACTGCATATGCATGTAAGAAGGAAGATTCCATTTGGTACAAAATGGGTTAATGGGTTAAGAATAGAATCTTGCTGATAAGGGAATCAAACAAATTAAACTATTGTTTGAGACAGTTTCCCCTTAAGATGAATCCAGTTCCCTTTTCGCAGAATGAATGCGCCTCAAGGGAAGGTTACTGTTGCATAAAATCATTGGGCTTCTCTTGCAGAAAAGAATCCGGCCCGAGAAGTACAAATTCTTTATCCTTTAGGAGTAGCTCCCATTTGAAGGATATTTAGATCCACAGAAGGCAGTCCGCTTCTGGTTTCGGAAAGTTGTCCCCATTTACAAAATGGCAGCCACAGCCAAGGGGAATTTACAAAAGGGATTTTGTTCACCTTGTAAAAAAGAGTGGGATGGATTATGTCAAAGTTGCAAAAAACATGGGGGGGGGGTGGGGATTTGGTTCTACACTTGTTGAAAAAAGTTGGTAAACGTTGATAATCATGATCTGTATTTCTCCATTGTAGCTATTGATGTGGGTATTCATTGAATTGCTGTTATTCTAATTAATATTGCAACATGCATGTATCCTGTTGTGGAAAAAACATAGAAAATGTTAACTTTTACAGTATTATGTACAATTGTGAAATACAATGACTGATATATGTTTTGGCTGCTATGAAGAAAGATTCATATTCGGGTGATGATCTGATATTTTCCAAATTTCTTCTCTAAAAGGGACTTAATGACATGTTTTATTCCATTTAAGCACTCACATTACGAAAACACGCCTATATAATTACATGTACATTGTAACATTTACCGCCGAAAAAACAAACATTTTAAGAAGAAAAATCGTGGTATTTTTCTTATTTCTGAACAAAATATAGTTTATTGGTACACTTTTGAGGTGCCTCATTGAGGCAGTTCTAACAAGTACCCACAATCTATATTTTAGAGCAGAAATAAGAAAAAAGTTTACCCCTGCAGGCCCCATTTTTATTATATGAAAGTGGGGTTCAAGGGGGTCAAAATTATATAGGTGTGTTTTCGTGATGAGTAAAATTGCCCCTATGTTTATTTGGTATTTGTTTTTAGTAATAAATGAAACATTAAATTCTGCAAATACCATATTTTTTTTTATCTCACCAGAGCCGAAGCTCTGGTGGAGCATATAGGATAGGCAGTTGTCCGTCGTCGCCTGATGTCATGTGACGTCAACACTTTCAAACAACATCCCCTCTGAAGCCGCTGGGCCAATTGGACCCAAATTTCATCTGTAGCATCCTTGGGTTGGGGATTGAAAGTTTGTGTTTTAGGAAATTTGGCTCATTAGTTTGGTTTCCATATAGACTTATAATGGGGAAAATTGGAAAATGGCATTTACTGCCAAGCCTTTGCAGATATTTTGACAAAACTTTTATTGAAATGTTTCTTGAGTAAACTTCTCTCACCTATATGCTTTTATGCCAACCTGAAGGCCCCGGGGATGTGGTGGGGCCCTGCCCCACCCCTTTCACTTCATAAAAGGCCATATATCACAGAAAACCTTCAGATCCCCACCCTTTAACCATATAATTTCTTTTTCCTTACGATAAGAGGCATTCAGTGACACCAACCTTGGGGCCACAGGGATGCGCCGGGGCCTGGCCCAATCCCCTCCACTTCATAAAAGGCCAAATATCTCAGACATCTTACAGATCCCCACCCCTAAACCATATATATTCTTGTTCCTTATGAAAAGATGCATTCAGTGACATCAACCTGGGGGTCCCCCGGGATGCGCTAGGGCCATGCCCCACCCCCTTATTTCATAAAAGGCCTGATATCTCGGAAACCTTACAGATCCCCCCTCTTAACCATATATATCCTTGTTCTTTATGATAAGACACTTTCATTGACAGCAACCTGGGGGTCTTCCAGGGTGCGCCCGGGCCTTGCCCAACCCCTCCACTTCATAAAACTCCATATATCTCAGAAACCATTCAGATCCCCACCCTATACCATATATATTCTTGTTCATTATGATAAGACGCATTCATTGACACCAACATGGGGGTCCCTAGGGATGTGCAAGGGCCATGCCCCACCCCCCTCCATTTCATAAAATGCCCAATATCTTGGAAACTTCACAGATCCCCACCCCTAAACCATACATGTTCTTGTTCCTTATGATAAGACACATTCATTGACACCTACCTGGGGGTCGTGCCGGGGCCTTGCCCCACCCCTCCACTTCACAAAAGGCCTAAATATATCTCAGAAACTGTTCAAAGCCCCACCCGTCAACCATATATATTCATCTTATGATAAGACGCATTCAGTGACACCAGCTTGGGAGTCCCCGGGGATGCCCGGGCCAGGCCCCACCGCTTTACTTCATTAAAAGCCATAAATCTCAGAACCACACATATTCTTGTTCCTTATGATAAAACTCATTCAGTCACACCAACCTGGGGGTCTCTTTGTGCTGGGGCAATGTGCCCCACCCTTCCACTTCACAAAAGGCCATATATTTCTGAAACCATTCAAAGCCCCACCCCATGATAATCATATACAGTCCAACCTGTGTTAAGCAAGCACCTCAGGGATGATCAAAATGTGCTTGCTTAAGACAAGTGCTTGCTTAATACAGGTGAATTTGAATGCATTTGCCTTTTTGGGGAACTAAATGCATGTTTGCTTAAGACTGGTTGCTTGCTTAATAGAGGTGGCCATTATGACAGGTTTGACTATGTTCTTGTTCCTTATTATTAGCACACCAACTCAGCGGTCTGCAGGGGCCATTCCTCTCCTTTCCACTTTATAAAAGGGCCTCATATCTCAGAAACCGTTCAGATTCCCACCCTAAACCATATATATTCTTGGTCCTTATAATAAGACACATTTAGGGACAAAAATCTTGGGCTTTCCTGGGATTGACAAGGTATGCCCCAAACCCTCCACTGCTTAAGAGGCCTTATATCTCCAGCCATACAGATCCCAACTCCTAAACCATATACATTGTATATTCTTGTTTCTTATGATTAGACGTATTTAGTGATACCAACTAGGGCTCCATTGGGTCCGTCCCTCTACTTCATAAAAGGCCTAATATTTCAGATACTGAGTCCACATGGGTGCTTATTAGGATATGGGGGTTCATTTGGTAGATTAAAATGATATCATGTTAAAATACATGGCTGCCATTGGGCAGTGCTCACCTGAGCTCTGGTGAGTATAGTGGCTCATAGGCCTCTTGTTTTCAATCCAGTAGTTACTTCAAAATGCCAAAGAAGACAAAAAATATTAAACCTGTATCAAGAACTTTAAAATACTGGGTTAAGTAACCAACATAATGCTATTATAGCAGGCTTTTATTGGAAAAAAATATTGCTGGCTGTCAGGAGCATTTTTGACAGCAAAAATGCTCCTGACAACCGGTTGTCAGGAGCATTTTATATACCAAAAATGCTCCTGACAACCGGTTGTCAGGAGACGCAGCCTATTTTTTTAAGGAGTTTCAAATCATACTGTAAGAATAAAAATAACAATAAAACAAATATAATTATCCAGCTGTTACAATATTTGCAAAAACAAAAAAAAAATCATCAACCCTAACAGATAATCACATCATTTATTCTCTACCAGAGCGTAGATAGTTGGACAGCAGCTGCACAAATACACCTCTAACCACGGGCGTAGATCACAGGACAGAAACAGAATATCATATATCGTTATATTCTGATTACATCAGATGTGCTTCAGCGGTATCGAAGTAAAAGGTGTTATGTTGGTAACCATTAACCATCAGTTGTACTTCAACGGTATCGAAGTAAAAGGTGTTATGTTGATAACCAGTAACGTTGATAACCAGTAACCATAGGGGTAGATCACAGGATAGAAACAGAATATCATATGTCGTTATAACTGATAACGTTGGACATTCTTCACCACCGTTGTAGTGTATAATTAAATTTTATGTTAACACAGATGTAGATCACAGGATAGAAACGGAATATCATATATTCGGACATTCCGATAATGTCATTAGAGTTGATTACCGTTTACTATAGGCGTTGATTACCATTTACCATAGACGTTGATTACCATTTACCATAGACGTTGATTATACCAGGTATTATGCAGCTACTGTCCATAAAGGAGTGGACTACTGTAGACTTAAAATTCTTGACAGTCGTAGTAATCCAGCTCCATATCTGAATTACCAGCCTCGAGGGTAAGGCAGTTATCCCTCTCCCGATTTTCCATTGCAGCAAGAGGACCCCGTTCAGTCTCCTCCCTTATGCGAAGGCGTTCAGTCTGAGCCTGGAGCCGCTCCAGGTCTCTAGCCCTACGCCTTGCAGGGTCCTCCGGCTGCAAAGTGCTCTCCAGGGTAATGATGCCAATTTTTTTAGGCATCACACCCTGGGGAGAGACAAAATCCCTATTTGGATATCTACATGCCTCCACCCCCGAGCCATGACTCTTCAGATGCCGGTTCGCATCTGCTCTCCTCTTGAAGGATTTCCTGCAGGTGCGGCACCTGAAAATTTTTATTTCCCTCTCGTGAACTGCCTTCCAATGGCGTACCATAGAGGGGTAGGTAGTGTACACGGGAGTAGCACACCCCGGCTCAGGGCAGGCCATGCCCTGAGGGGGAAACATAATCGCCCGTTGATTTGCCATAAATCTGAAGTAGAGTAAATAATTTTCTGTATAATATTTTCATCTAAACTTTTCAAGCAATACCTTGCCAACATTCAGGCCAAATTGAATTTTCAAAATCTTAGGTCCACTTCTTTCTCACATCTGCATGCCCAATTATTGTACATGCAGCTGAGAAAAAGAAAAATTAAAAATAAATTCATATTTGCCAAAATTACTACAGGTGGATATTAATTAATAAAACTAATAAGGACCAGTATCCTAACAGCCCTAATGACATCATACACAGCACAATTTTAAATGGGTCAAATCCCCATTCAGATATAGGTCACAGTGACTCATACGTTAGACAAATACATGAGGGAGATGTAAAGAATATAAAGGGAAATTCTCAGTTCAAATGAGGGAGACTCCAAAATTTTACTAAAATTCAGCATAAATTGGGCAGAAATTAGTAAGTCTACCTCCTGATGAGGGAGGTATCACAGGTATGCTCCTGACGTAAAATATGTTAAAGTCACTAGAGTGCATAATATAGGTCAAAGTCATCAGGTCAAGGTACCCACAGAGCCAATAAATGTAGGAGAAGCACTATGTAAGGTTTGGTGGTTGTTGGCCTTATAGTTAAAAAGATATGCAATGTCGACCTAAAATGTGTAAAAGTCAATGGAGGGCAAAAAATAGGTCAAGGTCACCAAGTCAAGGTACCTGCACGGTCAGTACAGCTAGGGGAAGCACTATGGAAGATTAGGTGGTTGCATGCCTTTTACTTGAGATGATGTGGAAGATAGATGTAAATTATGTCAAAGTCACTGGAGCCTCAAATGCACTGTAATTTCTCAAGTTAAAAGTATTTTTACAGGTAATAAGGTTATAATAGCTGCTATGCTGATGTCAGAAATCATACTGGTCATTATTCTTATAAACTCTACCATAACTTACAGCTAACAATCTTATTCTATGAACACTTATCCATCTTTGACAAAATACATGAAACAGCCATAATGCAGGCTCATAAAGCCTCAAGAGGTCAAGAACTTATTATCTCTTGAATAAATCAAAAGAAGCAAACTATATCAACTACATTACTACTTCTACATTAACATTTTTTTTCCGATTATTGTATTTTTTTTTTTTTTTAGCTCACCTGTCACGTAGTGACAAGGTGAGCTTTTGGGATCACTTTTTGTGCGTGTGTGCGTGCGTAAACTTTTTCTTCAAATGACATCTCCTCCTAAACCACAGATCGGATTTTAACCAAACTTCACAGGAATGATCCTTAGGTGGTCCCCTTTCAAAGTTGTTCAAATGGTTCCGGTCCATTGCACATCTAGGTCACAGGAGCTAAAAATAGATTTTTAAAATGAAAACTTTAAAAATCTTCTTCTCTGAAATCGAAAGGCCCAGGTCTTCGATATTTGGTTTGAAGCTTCATCTAGTGGACCTCTACCAAGATTGTTCAAATTATGGCCCTTGGGCCAGAAATGCCCCCGCCCCGTTGGCCTTTGGGTTTACATAGGCTTATATAGGGAAAATGTTTAAAAATCTTCTTCTCTGATACCACAAGGCCCAGGTCTTTGATATTTGGTGTGAAGCTTCACCTAGTGGACCTCTACCAAGATTGTTCAAATTATAGCCCTAGGGCCAAAAATGCCCCCGCCCTGGGGGCCTTTGGTTTTACATAGGCCTATATAGGGAAAATCTTTAAAAATCTTCTTCTCTGAAACCAAAAGGCACAGGTCTTCGATATTTGGTATGAAACTTCATCTAGTGGACCTCTACCAAGATTGTTCAAATTATGGCCCTTGGGCCAGAAATCCCCCCGCCCTGGGGGCCTTTGGGTTTACATAGGCTTATATAAGGAAAATCTTTAAAACTCTTCTTCTCTGAAACCACAAGGCCCAGGTCTTTGATATTTAGTGTGAAGCTTCACCTAGTGGACCTCTACCAAGATTGTTCAAATTATAGCCCTAGGGTCAAAAATGCCCCCGCCCTGGGGGCCTTTGGTTTAACATACAGGGAAAATCTTTAAACATCTTCTCTTGGTTTTACATAGGCCTATATAGGGAAAATCTTTAAAAATCTTCTTCTCTGAAACCAAAAGGCCCAGGTCTTCGATATTTGGTATGAAACTTCATCTAGTGGACCTCTACCAAGATTGTTCAAATTATGGCCCTTGGGCCAGCAATGCCCCCGCCCCGGGGGCCTTTGGGTTTACATAGGCTTATATAGGGAAAATCTTTAAAACTCTTCTTCTCTGAAACCACAGATATTTGGACCTCTACCAAGATTGTTCAAATTATAGCCGTGGGGCCTTTGGTATTACATAGGCTTATACAGGGAAAATCTTTAAAAATCTTCATCTCTGAAACTGCAAAGCTCAGATCTTTGATATTTGGTGTGAAGCTTCATCTAGAGGACCTCTACCAAGATTGTTCAAATTATAGCCCAAGGGCCAAAAATGCCCATGCCCCGGGCCCTTTGGGTTTACATATGCTTATATAGGGAAAATCTTTAAAAATCTTCTTCTCTGACATCACAAGGCCCAGGTCTTTGATATTTGGTGTGAAGCTTCACCTAGTGGACCTCTACCAAGATTGTTCAAATTATAGCCCTAGGGCCAAAAATGCCCCCGCCCTGGGGGCCTTTGGTTTAACATACAGGGAAAATCTTTAAACATCTTCTCTGAAACCGAAAGGCCCAGGTCTTTGATATTTGGTATGTACCTTCATCTAGTGGACCTCTACCAAGATTGTTCAAATTATGGCCCTGGGGCCAGAAATGCCCCCGCCCTGGGGGCCTTTGGTTTTACATAGGCTTGTATAGGGAAAATCTTAAAAATCTTCTTCTCTAAAACCGAAAGGCCCAGGTCTTTGATATTTGGTGTGAAGCTTCATCTAGTGGACGTCTATCATGATTGTTCAAATTATAGCCCTGGGGCTAACAATGCCCCCGCCCCGGGGGCCTTTGGTTTTACGTAGGCTTATAGGGAAAATCTTTAAAATCTTCTTCTCTGAAACCGCAAGGCCCAGGTCTTTGATATTTGGTGTGAAGCTGCACCTAGTGGACCTCTATTAAGATTGTTCAAATTATAGCCCTGGGGCCAGAAATGCCCCCGCCACGGACGCCTTTGGTTTTACATTGGCTTTTACAGGGAAAATCTTTAAAAATCTTCTTCTCTGAAACCGCAAGGCTCAGATCTTTGATATATGGTGTGAAGCTTCATCTAGTGGACCTCTACCAAGATTGTTCAAATTATAGCCCTGGGGCCAAAAATGCCCCTATCCTCGGGGGCCCTTTGGTTTTTCATAGGCTTATATAGGGAAAATATTTAAAAATCTTCATATCTGAAACCACAAGGCTCAGGTCTTTGATATTTGGTATGAAGCTTCACCTAGTATAGCCCTTGGGCCAAGAATGTACTAGAGACACTGATTCTCAGGTGAGCGATTCAGGGCCCTCTGGGCCCTCTTGTTTTATATGAATTTTTAATAATATATATAAATATATTATCATTATATAGATTAAATATATTCTACTGATCTAATCTATATTTGGTCATCATTATGGTGAGTATATTTCTCTAGGCTTTACCACCCTCTCTTGTCTACTCCTAATCTGCACAGGCATTTCAGACGGAGTAGGCTGGTTTGAAGCCACTTCCTTATTTTGAGGAATCTGAGTTTCATTTTCTATAACCTGAGGCATTTGTTGAGCCTCAGTTAACCAATTCTTAGGGGGTTTTCCTCCCTGAAAGGGTTTAATTTGGTCTACATGAACCACAATAGGGGTACTGTCTTGGCTCTTTTGAATTCTGTATGTTAAATATGAGATACGTTTTATAACCAAGTATGGTCCAATCCATCCTAGCCCTAATTTTTGTGAACCTGTAGGAGGATACCACCGCCAGACCCATGACCCTTCATTAAATTCTCTGGGTTTCAATCCACGGTCATAATTTTTCTTTTGACGTTTAACAGCTATGCCCAATTGTCCATGTGCAAATGAAAATGCATCTTGCATAGCACGTCTTACCCATTCAATATACTTGATTGGACATTCTGTAATTGATTGATCTGGGGGTGGGCCTACCATTAGGTCTAGAGGGTAGTTAAGTTCTCTATTTAACATTAGCAAATTTGGTGTGACCCCACTACTTTTATGCTGGGTGGCCCTATAAGCTGCCATAACATATGGAAGATGGTCATCCCAGTCTTTCTGATTTTTATCAACGTACATTGCGAGCATAGAAAGAAGAGTACGGTTGAACCTTTCGATCATTCCGTCAGATTTTGGATTATAACTTACAGTCCTGGTCTTTTCTACCTCTAATAGTTCACATATGGTTCTAAATAGCTCACTTTCGAACTCACGGCCTTGATCGCTGTGTATCTGAGTAGGAAATCCGAACCTTAAAAACACCTCTTGTACTAATTTATCCGCTACAGTGCCTGCTGTATGGTTAGGTACAGCAAAAGCTTCTTTCCATTTAGTAAAATAACAGCCACAAACAATGATGTACTCATTTTGATTATTACTTTTTGGCAATGGACCCAAAATATCTACAGCCATAACTGACATTGGCTGGAAAACTTTAAACTGTTGTAAAGCAGATTTTCCTTTGCCAGGTCCGGGTTTCCTACGAGCACACATCTGACACTCCTGACACCAACGAGCAACATCTTCACTCATTCCAGGCCAATAAAACTTCTTCTTAATTGCAGCTAATGTTCTATCTCTACCTAGGTGGCCTGCTAGGCGGTGTTCATGCAGATGAGTGAAAATGGTGTCTCTAATTTCTTTAGGTGCCAACAATTGATTCTGTATTGCTCCTAACTCATCTTTAGTTTGCCTATACACTAGATTATTATGAATAGTAAGCATTTCCCACTGATGCCACAAAGTAATGATGTCTTTGTGAACCTGTCTTATTTCAGATTTTGCTGGCTTGTTTTCAGATGACTGCTTCAACCGCAAGACTTCACTAATGCATAAGTCATGCTGTTGAAACCGTACTATCTCATCATGTGTCCAAACATTTTACCAATTTGGCATAAAGTCTTCACTCTCTGCAAGATTTGCACCATTACTTAAAGCACCAATAGGTAGTTGCTGAGTGATTTCACATGGATCTGCGGACTGAGGTGACTGATTGCACTCCTGACATTTCAAAAATGGACATGAACGCTTGCGTTTTCTACTTAAACTGTCAGCATTTCCATGTAAGTGACCAGCACGGAAGATAGTATCATAGTCATAAGACCCCAGTATACTGATCCACCATGCCAAGACACCTGAACAGTCTTTAAAATTGCTGAGCCATACCAATGGCCTATGATCAGTGCGCAGAATGAATTTCCGTCCCAGCAAATAATGCTTGATATGTTGTACAAAATACACAACACTGTATACAACAACGCAATCGGCAAGTTAGCAATAGGTCTTCTCCCAGACGTACTTTTGATGTTGTTTGAGACGAATATCAAATACGTGCCGAAAGCTTTGTTGCACCGTTTTGAACTTTCCATCACGTGCTTCTGAACCGGTATTTTAGATGATTGACACACGTCTTTGGACGTTTTAAGCGTGGGCGGGATAATAGCGCTGTCAGTTAATGTTACAATCGATTTTAATACTGCTCAAAAGAAGATTGTGGATACTCGTTAAAACCTCGAAGCGGTTCTAACCAGCAGTACCCACAATCTATAGTCTGCTCAAAACAGAGATTGTGGATACTCGTTAAAACCTCTAGGTGGCGACATGGCTTGAGATGTCATTTCATCTCAATGTTGGGTAAAAGTCCCACAAAATTGGAAGCAACGTCTCCAAAATGACCTATACAGTGTTGATGGGGACGTTAAACCTCAAATCAAACAAAATACACAAAACCTCGAGGCGGTTCTGACCAGCAGTACCCGCAAGCGAATATATATTCATCTCAAAACAGATTGTGGATACTCGTTTAAACCTCGAGGCTGTAGCAGAAACAAGAAAGAACAATGGATGAACCCCTGTATATACATGTATTAAAGTGGTCGAGCCGGCACTCGACATTGAATCAAACGTGATAGCTCAATGGTATAGTGCACCTGCCTGTGATGCTAGAGGCCCCCGGTTTGATTCCCGGCAGCGGTAATAAAACTGCGGTGTCCGAACATGCTCCGGGTGAATGCCACAAAGTGCACCGTCCTCCGCATCGGGACGTTAACTGGGAGGCCCATTCTGTGCAGGTTAAAGATTTCTTCGTTACTACATGATTACTGTGTATGTTTTCATCCTGCAGACCTGGATCGGCAATGACCGATCACACTAGAATTGAAAACGCTCCAATGTTGATTCGACCGATATAAATAGAAATAGTAGAAAGAATGAATTGGAGAGGAGCAAATTCTTTCCTTTAAGAAAAGAAAATAAATAAATAAAAAAATCAGAAAATAAATAAATAAAAAAAATATTTGTCACTTAATTGCTCGACTCGACGGTAACTGATTTTTGCGTGCCCCCCAGGAGACCTGTTGGGTCCACACTTTTAAATTTTGAAATCTTCCTGCACAACTTCATTTTCATATCTGTCTAGTGATTACTGAGAACTTATCGGGACAAAAATTGGGCGGAAAAAAGAGAAGAAACCAAGAAAAACTAATGTCTCGTTTTGGCCACTTAACCCTTATCCTGCTGAATAAATTAATTTAGCCACACCCATTGTTGGCTACCAAAGCATCATGCAGCCCATGTATTTCTTCAAGCCCAGATGGGCGGGGGCCGCAACACTGTATAGGTCATTTTGGAGACGTCACTTCCAATTTCGTGGGACTTTTACCAGACATTGAGATGAAATGACATCTCAAGCCCTGTCGCCCAATGAAACCTATAGGGTTTATATACATGGACGGTCTGACTCGCAACACATTTCCTAGGCAGGCTCAGAACCTCTAAGCTGTTTACCAGTACTCGTGTTCGGTCAGCTCTGCGTGTAACATCATGCAGCCCAGTCTATTTTTGCAAGCCATGATGGGCGGGGCTATTCACAGAAACAGTAGGAAGTTCCAACTTTGAGCGGTAGGGGTCAAAATTAAAAAGGTGTGTTTGTATGGTTCGTATCAACTACGAGACTATGAAGCTGTAATCACAGTGTTGGGAACAGAACTTTATTGAGCATCAATGATGGGAAATGCCGGATCCGGTGTATTTTTTACGCCAGTTTTGTTTGTTTGATTTGAAGTTTAACGTCCCCGTCAACACTGTAAAGGTCATTTTGGAGACGTTGCTCCCAATTTTGTGGGACTTTTACCCGACATGGAGATGAAATGACATCTCAAGCCCTGTCGCCCAATGAAACCAATAGGGTTTATTAGCATGGACGGTCCGCCTCGCACCGCGGTTCCTGGACAGACTTAGATCCTCAAAGCCGTTTACCAGTAGTAGTGTGCGGGCCGGATTCAGCTCTGCGTGGAAGCATCGTGCAATCCATATATTTCTTCAAGCCCCTATGGGCATTCTTACGCCAGATTTTGCGTAAAGTTTCCAGTCGTGGCCAGCATTTTTTTCTCCTGTTGCGTTCGTCTTTGTAAATGACAGCGAGTGCTCAATTGATCAAAGGATTTAACAGTCTCAGGTCTGTTGGCTGGTGGGTATTGCCTATCGCGACTGCGGAAAAAAATGACAGGTCCATCTTGCGACACTCGGGTGTGCTGTGACAAATCAAGCATGTGGCTGATTAACACTTATTGAATGTTTTGCTTCCCGGATTTTTGTACACACACTTGGATTATCGGTAATTTGATTGTTGAGAAAATGTCGGGGTATAATTAAAGCAAGCGCTCATTACCTATATTTTGATTAAATAAAAAAAAAAAAAAAACAGAATCGTCGATATTGCGATTCCCTATCTAACACCATTATCCATACCATCAACAAATAACAAAATGCGTTAAACTGGCAAATAAATCAATTTTTGGCTATTAAACTTTAAAAATAGAATAACCAAACTAATCATAACTGAACTTTATTTTATCAGATGCATTAGTTTGAATTTTAAAAATTGATTCGAAAATAAACATTTTTTATGTGGAAGTTCGCCATTGACCGGAGAAATGACCCGAATTACATATGGTTCAAGCCCCAAAGTCTTTCGGATCCTTACGCGACACATGTTCATGGTGCTGCCTGACACAACAGCCTATAATACTGGCGCTTCAGATGTCTGTAAACTTAAGCCATAAACTCCCAAAGCCTGCCCTGGCGAGTCGGACATGCAACGCTTCAGATGTCTGTTAACTTTAGCCATAAACTCCCAAAGCCTGCCCTGGCGAGTCGGACCATCCGAGCATATAAACCATATCGGTTTAACTGGGCGGCAGGGATTGAAATGTCATTTTATCTAAACGTCGGGTAAAATTTCACACAAAACTGGAAGTAATGTCTCCAAAATGACCTAAATAATGTTAATGGGGATGTTTAACCTCAAATCAAGTAAACAAACAATCTAACAGAAAAGCAGAACTATTGGTCAATTAAAGTCCGTTATTGGTCACATGAAATCTGATGGGAATGACTTGGCAGATTTTCCACATTTTTCAAAAGGGGGCAACTTTCGGAACTTCCTGTTTGCTTTTCTATAAGCTTTGTCCCACGAAAAAGGGGTCTACTCTTAAAGGAAAGAATTTGCTCCTTAGGAGCAAATTCTTTCGTTTAGAGTTGACCCTCATTGACATGGGAGACTAAAATACGCTTGAAAGAGTTGCCTCCCCTGAAGGTGTATGCATTCCACTGAAAGTCTGAAAAAATATATTTGTCACTTAATTGCTCGACCCGACGATTAGTAAAATATTTGGGCGGATTTTTGCGTGTTTTTTCGTGATTTTATGGGCCCACCCTTTTTTTTAATTTTGAAACCTTCCTCACAACTGGACAAAAAATGGGCGGGAAAAAGAAACCCAGAAAACCCAATTAGTCTTAACCCTTATCCTGCTGAATATATATATTTAGCCTCAGCCATTGCCGACTGTCAAACATGAACATTTCTTAACATTATTCACAAGCTGCATGGCAAACAGTGTAGGACCTCATCTCTGTTTGCAAAAGTAGGAGTTGTTATGGGTTAAATATACACTAAAGCCACTTTATAACTGAGCCTCCTGTTGTGCCCATTTCTGTTCGTTTGTTTGATTTGAGGTTTAACGTCACCTTCAACACTGTATAGGTCATTTTGGAGACGTTGCTTCCAATTTTGTGGGACTTTTACCCGTCATTGAGATAAAATGACATCTCAAGCCCTGTCACCCAATGAAACCAATATGGTTTATAAGTATGGGCGGGCTGCCTCGCATCGCTTTGTATGGGCAGGCTTAGATCCTCTAAGCGCTTTACCAGTACCCGTGTAGTCTGCGTGGTAGCCTCGTGCAGCCCATCTTTATCTTCAAGCTCCGATGGGCGGGGGCCGACCATTTCTGTATGCATTGGAATTGCACAAGGAGGGTAAATTACAAGGATTCGTGTCAAAAATACATTGTGTATAAAGAAGTTGTTTTGTGAAAGCAAAATGTAGGACAAAGGGTTAATTCTTTCATGGAGGTTTAAAATATTAGGCAATAGTAATTATATATCAGTTCTCAACAAGCTGTTGTATGATAAGCACTAAATCAAGGCGAGATGCAAAGGACTAAACTCAACCATTATAGATAAAGGTATGCACATGTATGTAATCAGACCGGACAGTCGTCGGCAGTCGCGAGCGGACGACAAAGGCGACCAGCGGAAAGGGGAAGCGTTCCCGACTGCCACCGAGTGTAGGCTGGGAAATTTTTTTTTGTTTTACGGCCCTTTCAAGATTAGTTCACTCATATCGAGCCGATCGTTAATCAAAGGTAGGCGAAAACCGGAGTACCCGGAGAAAAACCACCTGACCTTCCGTTGCAGAACTTGGCGTCTCACATGTGACCCGAGCGAGGCTCTAACCACAGCGGTGAGAGACCTAATGATCCAGAGTCAGCGCTCTTAACCACTAGGCCACGGAGGCCCGTGTAGGCTGGGAAAATAGTCCCGGACTGAGATCCAACTTTCGTTCAAGCCCTAAATTCCACTTTCTTTGTAAACAGTGTAGACCCCGATCAGACGGTGCGTTCTGTGGCACCTGATCTGAGTCTCCATTGCTTGCCAAGCCTCTCACAGCGAACATTCTCTACTTAAATCATATACGCTAATTGCTGATTGATTTTTTACATGACCCGTGGCGTCCTGCAGTAGATTTTTGACAATCGCTTAGCTCCGCCCTCTCCTGTGGGTTAACCGGTATTGGATGGTGATGTTAAGTATTGATTACGGTCAGTTTGACATTCTTGTCTCTTGATACAGTTATTCTGGTGTAGCGTGTCAGTGTTTTTTGACGTATCTGCTCTTTAATGAACCGACGGGACATGACGTATTGCTAACTTGCTGGGTGCGTGGTTGTAACTCTCTTTTGGTGGTACAATAATTTTGTTGAGCGGGGTTCAGAGTATGACTGCCATAAGCTATAACTTTTTCCTCATTATTTTGATATTGTGAAAGAACTGCCCCTATGGCTAGTCCACTAGCATCTGTATCTAAGATGAATTTGCCCCCTGTTTCCAAAGGAAATGCTAGAATTGGAGGTTGCATAAGCTTTTCCTTAAGAACGAGGAAGGCAGCCTCTTGCTCCGAGCCCCACTCAAATATGACCTTTTTCTTTGTAAGTCTAGTTAATGGAACAGCTAGTTCTGCAAATTCTGGCTCCATTTTACGGTAGTACGCAACTAAACCAAGAAAGCGTTTAACTTCAGTCTTGTCTTCTGGACTTGGCCAAGTTTCTATCTCCCTTATCTTATCGGGGTCACAAGTTATTCCCTTTTCAGAAACTAAATGTCCCGAAAACACTACCTGCTTTTGTAGTAATTTACATTTTGAAATTTTCAATTTAAGATTTGCCTGTCTGAATCTCAAAAATACAACTTTTAAATTTTCCAAAGCAGTGTCAAAGTCTTAACCCAAAACAATGATGTCATCTAAGTAGACCAAGCATTTGTCAAATTGTAGCTGTTTTAATACAGCTTCCATCAAACGAGAGAACGAACTGGGCGCATTTTTTAGTCCAAAACACATGACTTTGAACATGAAGGTACCTATGCCCAGAACCACAAAACTTGTCTTCTCTCGATCAAGAGAACTCAAGGACAACTGCCAATAACCACAAGCCATATCTAAGGTACTAAAGAAGCTAGATCCAGAGAGCCTGTCTAATGTTTCATCTATCCTGGGTAAAGGAAAGCTATCTAGTTTTGTGACGGCATTTAATGCACGTAAATCAACACAAAATCTCCATTCCCCAGACTTCTTAGCTACCAGACAAATGGGTGAATTCCAAGGACTGGTACTCGGTTCAATAACATTCTGATAAAGCATTTTCTTTATCTCAGCTTCTACAATATGTCTTTTAAACAAAGGTATTCTACGACAAGGCATTTTGAATGGCTTAGTGTCCCCTGTATCTATGTAATGCTCAGCCAGATTTGTCTGACCAAGTTTTCCATCAGGAGCCATAAACACATCCTGAAACTCCACAAGCAAAGATGACAACTTATGTTTTTCTTCAGAATTCAATTCAGATGAAGTATTTTCAACCAACGACTTCAAGTGATCAGGCAGGTGAATTTCAGATGAGGTGACCTTGACCTTTTCAATGTCATTGGGGTCACAAATAGAAATATGTTCAATAGGATGAATAGTTCCCAAAGTAACATCCTGCCTCAATTTTACACTCTTTTTACTAGTATTGAAACTGTCATCTGAGCTTGAGAGGTATCAACAAGTGTCTTACTAACCAGTAAGCCCTGTTCTATAAACCTATTTGAAGGGTCTACAATATTTAAGTGTGCAGCACAATTCTGAGAAGTATAAGTCTTTACATATGTCTCAGATTGAGGTGGAATGATAACATTATCACAGAGTTGAATCCTGCTGCACACCTCAGTGTCATGTCTATGTAATTTAAGTTTTCCTTGATTTGTTTTCAGGACTTTCTTCCTAGCCTTAACGTCAGCCTGATATAGATCTAAAAAATTAATTCCTAAAATCCCAAGTGACTCCTCAAAATTGGCAACAATGAATTCTTGATTGAACAAAATATGATCTAGCTGTATCTGCAAAGAGCAAATACCCCTTATTTTAAAACAAGAGCCATCAGCAGTGCGTACTTGGCGATTTGTAGGGTGCAGAGTTATTTCCTCTTGATTCAGTCTATCTAAAACCTTTTCCGAAAGAACGCAAATGCTAGATCCCGTGTCTATCAGAAATTTCCCTTTAACAGGTCCAACTTTTCCTGTTACATAATAACAAGCTGCACTGATATATTGAATTCTGTCGGTTTCATTCTTGCCAAATTCGAAGTCATCTGAGATAGGAAAAATATCCCCTATATTTTGTTCTTTACCAGACCTTGACATTTTATTAGAAATTTGACTTTGAAATGCCAAGGACTGATTTGACTTGTTTTGCTTCTGCTCATTTGTAAGGCTAGACTGATACCCTTCTGACCCATAACTATAACTATTAAATTTTTAGGACCTTGACATTTTTTTCTTCCTCCGGTGGGTGAATTTTAATTGTGGGTATTATCGACTGATTTGACTTATTTTGCTTCTGCTCATTTGTAAAGCTAGACTGATACCTTTCGGACCTATAACTATCCTAAGGATTTATTTTCAAGTTGACATTTAAATTTTTAGGACCTTGACATTTTTTTCCTTCCTCAGGTGGGTGAATTTTAATTGTGGGTATTTGTTGTAAGGGAACATGTGGTTCTGTTGTTTTGGTTAAGTCTGAGTTTTCATTGGGTGGCCTTTGCTTAAATGTTCCTGATTGGGTTGACCGCTCGGCCCTAGGGACAACCCCATTTAGTTTAAATCTCCCTTTAAGGAAGAATTTCTCTCAAGATCTCTCATTTTGCTATAACACCTATTTTCTACATGTCCCCGTTTATTGCAATAAGTGCAAATTATCGGTCTGGGTTCAAAAGTTCTATACTCTTGTGACGCGGGTCTACCCAAAGAACCACTCCTAGACCTTAAGCTATTTGGAGTAGCGTCCCCTTTCCGAGTGGGAGATCTGCCTCCCGGTCGAGTGGGAGACCTACCTCGCAGGAGTGAGGTATACAATCCCTGATTTTGGTTTGAGGTATACGATCCCTGATTTTGATTTGAGGTAACCGATCCCTGATTTTGATTTGGGGTCTGAAGGTTACTACTCATTTTAGAATTGTTGAGGGTGCTCATAATATTCCCAATTTGTCTTTCCAGTTTTTCAAATTTCTTCGAAACAATTTCTTCAATGGTTTTCTCTAAATCCTGTTTCGAAAATTTTTTCCAAAGTTCGAGCGGTCTAAGGGAAGTAAGCGATTTAGGCTCAATGTCATTTATTGTACTGGTTACCTCCCCTTCTTTATCAAGTGGTGGCTTAACTATTTTGTCGAGATTACCGACGGAACGCGGTGTATTCAATAGCCAAATTGATCGCGGCTTCTAATGTCTTTGGATGCTGAAATTGAACAAATTTCTGCAGCTCTACAGAGCCTAAACCAGCTATGAATTGGTCTAAGATATGGGTTTCCAATGCTGCATATGGTATTGGTAGCGTAGGAAATGCTTTCAGACTTAGTCGCCGTAAAGCAAACCCAAAGTCACTAGGACTTTCATCCTTCATGCGCCTACGATTTCGAAATTCACAGCGATATGCACTTTCTCTCTCTTGTGGGTTAAACCTATGCGACAAAGTGGTTTTGAAGACTGAATAGTTATTGTATTGATCTGCAGATAAACTGCCCAATAATTTCTGAGCTTCTCCCCTCAGTTTAATTGAAAGCATTTTAGCTTTTTGACTATCCGACCAATTGTTCCATTCAGCAATCTGCTCAAAGTGAATGATGTATTCCGACCATTCTGCGCTTGAAGTGCCGTCAAAAGTTTCAGGCTCTAACATTTTATTCTTGTTAGCACTTATGATGTTGCTGGTGGGTTTGGATGGGTTTTCCGAGCCCCCCGACTGTGGTAACATGGTCGTTTGTGAAGTTTCTGAATTATCCTTAGCTGCTTGGTTGCAAGTCTGAGATGGTAAAGCTTGACTGCATGATTGCTGTGTATTGTGCTGCATTTCCGAGCCACTTGGACATGATGTTGGCGCGGTGATACCCATTTGTCTGCTGCATAATGCCGGGTTTTGCTGAGCGCTATTTGTTATAGCAACCCCGAAGTTATGTTGTGGGGTTGTGCCCAAAAGTTGCATTTGTGGTGCAGTGTTCTGTGCGGTATATGGTGCAGCATACATGTATGTTGAGGTATGCTGTGCGGAATATGGTGCAGTATTACCCGCGCCTACCCCGCTTATTGTATTTGCCCCCAACAATGGTAGTGTAGTCCCTGATGGGGGAACGTGCCGCCCCATGTAACTTAAATTATCGGCTTCCCCTATTCTTTGCGGCGGAAAACAATACGGCCTTGATGCCTGAGCCTGTAATGCTGAATGGCTGGTATTATCAGAAAAATAAGTTTCACCTGGCCTTGGAAGTGAATGCGCAAAATTCCTTAGTGCTAACTCACTTACTGTGGGTACCTCATAAGGCCTATGACTTTGGGGAAAATAATGCTCAGAGGTTTGAATCTGTGGTGCAATATTGTTTGATAGGTTCGGCACCTTAGTCTCTACTGACCCTTGCACTGGGTGTATTAGAGACACTTGACCTATGGGTCGCGGAGCAATGTCTCCCATGTTTATGCCTGAACTTTGGTATGCATGTCTGTTTGCAGGATTTTCCTGACTAAATGTAGAGTTGGGGTTTACATTGCTAGTTCTAGCCGTTTGTTGTGGTACCTTAGAATAACAAATAGGATAATTAGATGCCTGTGTGTTATAGGTTTGAAACCGTAAGCTATTGTTAGCAGGCATAGAAGCCATTTTAAGCCGATTTGAAGACGGCTGACTTCTGTATTGCTGATGATTCCTATTTGAACTAAAGGTGCTAGCAGTCACCAGGGCGAATGCATTTTGACCCAAAAATATTGCCTGTTGAGACGCATATGCCGGATCGGATTCTGGTATATATCTACCATGATTTATCACCAAGGTTGGTCGGTAAATACCGGTGGCGGGAATTCCCACTGGTATTTACTGGTAATTACCGTCCTGGGAAATACTCCAAATTTCAGCAAAAGTGGGAAATACTGGGAAATAGTGGGAAATACGATTTGTGTTTAGTTATTTCATAGTACAACACTATTAATATTTGTGTAATTTAATTGAAATGATGAACAGTTAGCTATTTTGCAATATGCCTTCCCATACATATACATGTATGTCATAAGTCTTCTTTTACTCAACCAAACACAAGCATTTATATAAAGTGATCTGTTGTTATGTACATCTAGGGTGCAGAGGGTTATTTAGAATCACTCATGCTTAAGAAGATAAAATACCAATATTTGGGACAGACATGCCTTGACAAACAGTGCAGACCCAGATCAGAATCACTTAGCTTCTTTAAGAGAGTTTGCCATTGGAACTACGTTTTGTATGCTTTAGTGATACACTTAACCACACAGTTCAATTTTTTGGAGATTTACAACAACGCTTTGGATATTTGAATTTTAAGGATGTTTACACTAGAAAAGGTTTGTTTGCAAGTTTGTCAAGTAATCATACTCCTAATGCTAAAAGGTGCGATAATTGTTTGTTTGTGACAGGTATTAAAAGAACACAGTTAATTTAAGCATAAACTGTTTCTTAAATTATCTACAGATACTCAAATAAGTATTAAAATTACATGTATTTACAAGACAAGGGAAATAGCTAAAAGTTGAAAACTAATAGTTTAGAATCACATTTGAAAAGAAATTATATAAATTCTATATGAAGGCAAGGGACTATAGTTCTTTCAAGTTATTCAAAATAAAAAGGGCTGGTAAATTTTTCAAAATTTCACACTTGTCCTACATGACTAAGTGCATGTAAACTTTGGTAAATGTCATAAGGACTAGACAAACTTTTTAGTTGTCCTTCAATTTTTTTTGTCATTGCAAGCAGACAAATTGAATTTTCAAGCCCTGCATGAACTTCACAAATAATTTTGCTTTCAAATAGCTAGGTAGTTGGGGTATATTAAGCAGTCTCAATTGGAACCACCTATGTTAGTATTTATTTCCCAGTATTTCCCGGGAATTCCCTGTATTTCCCACCGTCCAGGGAAATATGAGTATTTCCCACTTTTTTGCCAACCTTGTTTATCACTCTTCTGTCACTAACAGTTGAACCATGCTCTAATTCCCGATCCAACATATGCGTATTTCTACCATGCACCGCACCGGCACTCATGCAAGAGACAGGCCCTACCATGTTTGCATTGGTTGCTGTGAGAGCAGGACCGTGTCTAAGTGACAAACTTTGCATACAATGTAATAATTCAGCATGTTTGTCAGATAAATATGTAGTGTCGGATGAACCCGGCACGTAGGCGCTTTCTGAAGGTGCAATCCCAGCAGCGACATGCGCCGAACCCTGGACCACCGGGTTCACCGTCCCGCCGCTAGGACCCACTGGCATTTGCATATGCGCATGTGCCGAATTCCATGCCGTCACCGGTGTACATGACGTATTATCTACGTCTGTCTTAGAGATCCGTTCATGCGATGTTTACTGACTGGGTATCAGAACTTGATTCGAGTAGGGCGAGCCCCTATTTTCATGGCTTACATGCTCAACATTTGCAGATAAACGTAAGTCCCGGGAACAAGAGTGATCATAAGAGGGAATCTGAAAGTCAATATTTGTTGTTCCAGATACCCCGTTATAATCTCTAGTCGGGACATTGAATTCTTGAGAAGACGGCGTATCAACGTTGCCTCTCATTGTCCTCCTGAAATCCCGTTCCCAAAACTTGATATCAGCCCCAGTCTGGTAATTTCCAAAACTATCAAACTTATCATCTATCATACCTGAATCCCTCACAGTAGGCGACTGTGTTGCTACACTGGTTTGGAAGGACACGGTCTTACTTACTACGCTCGACTGGCCCGCTTGGATGACGTGGGGGTCTTGTACATTCTGCACGCTTCTTGTGTATGTTGAATGTAGCCACGTATCAGACGACAATCGGCCCATAGACGGACCGGTTGGCTGATTAAGTACATGTGTTTGATTTCCAGTACTCATATATAATGGTGTAATACTTGAATGTACCGGGGAAACAGTGCATGATTGCACTGGTGAAATAATTTGTGTAACTGCCGTGCTCTGTGGCACAGGCGAAAACTGAGAAAAATCTATCTCTTCTAGAACCATATCTGATCCTGAATATGACATGCTGACAAATTCCCATTCAAACTTTAAACACTATATAAACTGTACTCTTAAATTATAAACACATAACACTTCCTCATTTGCACTTTTTTTTTTAAAAAAAAAAAAAAAAAAATCAAATCGCACTATTCTTTTCACACAACTTTTTTTTTCATATAACTAAAGAAACATAACAAAACTATTTTATGAATCACTGAACTTAAAATCTACATATCAAAACAGAACAGGCATTGGTCACGGCACCAAATGTGGTAGGTGGACGTTTGTGTGGACCACAGCACTAATGTAGTTTCCTCATATTAATTCTATATGAGTGAATACGTATGCGTCACGGGTGTGAATGCGTAAGCACAACAGGTGTGAATGCGTATATGTCACACATGTATATGCGAACACGTCACAGGCGCGTATGCACAGGCTTCACAAGTGTAAATATAAATGCATTACAGCACTAAAGCTTGTGGCGTATGTTCAGTCCGTCAGGCTCAGCCTCGAACAGACGGACGAATTGGCACCTGGATAAACCTGGCGGACAGACAGACAAACGCTATAACGTCACCTAGAGTGTCCTTTACAAAAAGGGCACTCCCGTTGATCGTACAGGAAGATTCGACCACTAATGCCAGACTGTTTGCATGCAGATCAAAACAAAATATAAATTTCCTAATTTAATAAAATTTACAATTAATTTCAAATATTCATGATGTGATTAGGCGATGAATCCTATAGTTCTATTGAGACAGAAAAATAACAAGTATTCTTAAGATTGAAGTGAAAGTTGTCAGCTGAATGATTAACCTAAAGATTAACAAAAAGAAAAATGATCCCAAAAATGTTCAGTTTTAAAGCCTAAATAAAAATGGAAGGCAAGTACGAGTTTAAGAAAAACTCGATGAGCCTCGCGAAAAAAATGGTACGAACATAAGAAATGCTCGATGAACGAGTACAGAGATATCCTACCTCAGATGAACCATAAAAGTTACGCTGAGCGATATTGGACAGTTTGACGAACTTGGATCATGATTTTATATGACCTTAAAGTTTATTATGGAAAAGAAGCAGAATATACCAGATTCCGCTTTAAAAAGACGGTCATACTAGCTAGTAATGCAACCCAAAGTATGATAAATAATTAAATAAGTATTTCTTTATTATTGGAGTGAATAGGCAGATTTTACACTTTAGGATTAAGGGACTGGATATAAAAATAGCTAAATCAGCATAATACTGAGGGTAGCCATTAAAACAAAAGAAAGGTAATCGAAGTTAATCAATCAGTCAAGTTTGGTAATTCGGTTCAATACGAAATATTTGTTGCTTTCTGTATACTTACGGAATTAAGCGACGATCAAGTTTAAGGAAGGGTACGCTGATTGGCTCATCAGATTATTGACTGACCAATGAAAAGGCTTCTTGTATAAAACTTCGGTCAATTTAGCAACAAAATGTCAAACTTATAATTCTTCCAGAATGCTTGACTTTTAAAGTCAAAATGACTTATTAAGTAAGTGTTAGCATTTATATTGACACCCGAATTCGTGACTGTCATACAACTACAACAGGCTATTATGTACAGCCAGAAAACTGATGTCAAATTATGAAGATAACTGAAACATGAGTCATGTCATGACAGTTTGCCTTGCAATATCCTAAACTGTAACTGTTACGGTCAGACCAGACCTACTACAGTAGTGACGTTGCATAAAAGGAATGACGTTGCACGGACGTTGATCTGACGTCACAATTATATCCTGTGCCTGCTGGATATATTCTTTTTAAAACATGACAAATAAACGACCATATAAGTGTGAATCATTTTTTATTAGAACATAGTTTATTTGTTTATATACATGATGTTAAAAATAAAGAGAGGGAAAAAAATGATCACCGACCAATGCGGGCTCCTCAATGACGAGGATCGGCATGCGCGCCACCTCTTTACCCTCTTTTTATTTTTGACTCTATCTAACGATCACACAACAAATATGCAACGTCGTATCAACGTCGACGCAATGTTTGAACATTGCATCGGAGTCGGTGTGACGTTGCATAGGAGTCTTGTGTCCGCTTGGTATCATGTTATTTACAATCAATGAAGTTTGCCCCGCCCATCGGGGCTTGAAGAAATAAATGGGCTGCATGATACGATAATTAAAGACGTTTAACTTTGCATAAAGCGCGTATTTTCACACCTCATCATTAATCGCATTAATTGTGTGATTAATGTGACAAACCAAATAAACAATGTGATTAACAGCAGTGAACAAAACAGGTAATAATTATCATAATTCTTAATTATCATTCCCATTCAAAGAACATGTTCTTCTATCTCTCTCTCTTTCTTTCTCTCGGTCTCATATATCAATATTTTATATGTATAAAAAAAATAGGGGAAAAAATGGGGGCGAAACGACTAGGGTTTGGGGGGCAAAACGACTAGGGTAAGGGGGCGAAACGACTAAGGTCCCAAAAAGGAGGCGAAACGTTTTGGTTACCCCTGTTTTGATCAATACCGTTAATCATATTTTTTATTTGATTTGACACATTAATCACGCAATTAATGCCCTTAATGATAAGGTGTGAAAACATGAGCTTTTTGCAAAGTTAAACGTCTTTAATTATCGCTTAAGCACCTTTACCAGTTTTGTTTTTAAATTAGTCGGTTGGTTCGTTAACAGAGTCAGCCAGTAATATATTGTTGAAGATTGCCGCAAATGCCATCTACGCAACATCGCGTAAACGCCATTGCAACGTAATAAAGTTGCATCGGCGTTGATATGACTTTGCTTACACATTGTGTGCCCACTAGGTAATACATGGTTGAGTATCGTCGCAAATGTCGTCTACGCAACGACGCGCCAACGCCGATGCAACGTAATAAATAGAAGTGGAAGCAATGATCAAGTCGATTTCTTTCATCAATGTTCTGTCAGCAATTTGTGTATACTCTGATCAGATTTGCAGCATCCAACCCAGTAATTCCTGAACTAAGCAAATAGTGCAGACCCTGATCAGGCAACGCGGTTAGCTTGATACATTCAAGTACAGTTTCATCCCTAGGACTATACCCGGTTGGAATTCTTTACCAGCATCTGTTACTGAGGCCCCTGACTTGGTATCCTTCAAGACAGGGACCTTCTACTCTCTCGTTTAAACAGCTAGGTAGGGGCCGGTCTGTAAGTAACTTTAAGTCTAAGGGATTTTTGAACCTGTGCCAGTTGGGTGACGCTTCTGTAGCCAGAGAGGTCTGGTTTCTAATGATGATTTGAAAAAGCCGGCAGGAATCTTTCCTTTCTTTTCTTTCTTGTCTATCCACAGCTAGATGTTTCTTGCCAATATTTCCCAATTTCTCTTTTTCACGTGCCCTCAGAGACATACTGTTCAAGTATGAATGATGTCCCTTAACGAACAGATACAGATACTTAGGCTGACATGACAGGGCGATGATGCTACTTAAATATTAGCCTCTTCTCACCTCTAATAAAAGTTCAACATTGAAAATTAGCCTTACAGTGAAAAGTGGGCGAAACAACTAGGGGAACGAATCGACTAGGGGGCGAAACGACCAGAGAGGAAACGTCTTGGGGGCGTAACGACTAGGGGACGAAACGGTTTGGGGGCGAAACGTCCCGGATTCTTGCCTCTGATGCTAGAGGTCCCGGGTTCAATCCCTGCAGCAGCGATAAAATATCGGTGTCCGAACACACTCCATTAGGTAATATAGACCTGTGGTAATGGTCAAATGTGACCGACGCAGTATCAGAAGGAAAAAAGAAACTGGCATCATTTGCAGGGATGAATGCCACAAAGTGCACTGTCCTTCGGATTTGGTCATAAACTGGAGGTCCCCTGTGCAGTTAAAAGATCCCTACTGATATTACATGATTACTGTGTAGGCTTTTATCCTGCAAACCTGGAGGAGCATGAAAGCTCAGTGATCAGTGCACTTGCCTCTGATGATAGAGGTACCGGATTCGATCCCCGGCAGCAGCAATAAAAATTTGGTGTCCAAACACACTCCATTGTCATCATTTGCAGGGATGAATGTCATAAAGTGCACCGTCCTTTGCATCAGGATGTTAACTGAAGGCCCCCTCTGCAGGGAGAGTCATGCCCTGTGCAGGTTAAAGACCCCTACGATAATTACATGGTGGCGGCTTACATCCTGCAAACATGGAAGAACCATTCTTTATAAATGTCAGGAATCCGGGGAGTTTCTTCCTGGGGCATTTCGCCCTGTTTTAAGGTTGGGTCAATGCACCATTATGAGGTGAGTTGTTTCGCCCGTGGGTTGTTTTGGCACAATCATAATTTTATATTTTTGCAAGGGGACAAACGGGATGGATGGGCAAACAGACGGATGGGGAAGACCGGGAGACGGGATGGATGGTTAAATGGATGGAGTAGTGTAGACAGACAGAGGATGGACGGATGTGTGAGTTTATGAACGAACGGGATAGATAGATAGATAACTGAATGGATTGAATAGTGCTTGGGTAGACGAATGAACGGACGGGTGAATGTACAGACCGGATGGAAATAAATGAATCATCATGTTAATAAGTCTATGCAACGAAGACCCCTAAACCCATTTTTGTCGCACCTGCTTTAGAAGGAAGACATAGGCATGCAAGTTTCCGTCTGTTCGTCGTGTTGTCCGTCCGTCTTTCCATCAACATTTTACACTGGGTGCCTCGTCATCGCAACCCCTCCTACAGTTTCATACCGATTATTATTATCCCCTCGCAACAACGTTGCGAATGGGGATATAGCATCGGTGCCGTGTGTTAGTGTGTGTGTCTGTGTTTCTGTGTGTGTGTGTGTCTGTCTGGAACCTTGTGAGCAGGATAGAAGACAGTATTCATCGTAGAAGCATCAAACCTTCCACAAATGTTCACCATGTACAGAGGATGAACCCTTTAGAATTTCAAGGTCAGGGGTCAAAGGTCAAGGTCACAATGGACTTGACCTTGAAAACCTTGTGATCAGGATAGAAGACACAGTATTCATCGTAGAAGCATCAAACCTTCCACAAATGTTCACCATGTACAGAGGATGAACCCTATTGAATTTCAAGGTCAGGGGTCAAAGGTCAAGGTCACAATGGACTTGACCTTGAAAACCTTGTGAGCAGGATAGAAGACACAGTATTCATCGTAGAAGCATCAAACCTTCCACAAATGTTCACCATGTACAGAGGATGAACCCTATTGAATTTCAAGGTCAAGGTCACAATGGACTTGACCTTGAAAAACTTGTGAGCAGGATAGAAGACACAGTATTCATCGTAGAAGCATCAAACCTTCCACAAATGTTCACCATGTACAGAGGATGAACCCTATTGAATTTCAAGGTCAGGGGTCAAAGGTCAAGGTCACAATGGACATGACCTTGAAAACCTTGTGAGCAGGATAGACGACACAGTATTCATCATAGAAGCATCAAACCTTCCACAAATGTTCACCATGTACAGAGGATGAACCCTATTGAATTTCAAGGTCAGGGGTCAAAGGTCAAGATTACAATGGACTTGACCTTGAAAACCTTGTGAGCAGGATAGAAGACACAGTATTCATCGTAGAAGCATCAAACCTTTCACAAATGTTCACCATGTACAGAGGATGAACCCTATTGAATTTCAGGGTCAAAGGTCAAGGTCACAATGGACTTGACCTTGAAAACCTTGTGAGCAGGATTCATCATAGAAGCATCAAACCTTCCACAAATGTTCACCATGTACAGAGGATGAACCCTATTGAATTTCAAGGTCAGAGGTCAAAGGTCAAGGTCACAATGGACTTGACCTTGAAAACCTTGTGAGCAGGACGACGACACAGTATTGATCGTAGAAGCATCAAACCTTCCACAAATGTTCACCATGTACAGAGGATGAACCCTTTAGAATTTCAAGGTCAGGGGTCAAAGGTCAAGGTCACAATGGACTTGACCTTGAAAACCTTGTGAGCAGGATAGAAGACACAGTATTCATCGTAGAAGCATCAAACCTTCCACAAATGTTCACCATGTACAGAGGATGAACCCTATTGAATTTCAAGGTCAGGGGTCAAAGGTCAAGGTCACAATGGACTTGACCTTGAAAACCTTGTGAGCAGGATAGAAGACACAGTATTCTTCGTAGAAGCATCAAACCTTCCACACCTCAGTTCCTTTGACCCAATAAAACCAATTGGGTTTATAATCATGGACGGTCCAACTCGTACCGCTTAACCTGGGCAGGATTAGATCCTATAAGGGGTTAACCAGTACTCATGTGCGGTCGGATTCAGTTCTGCATTGAAGCATCTTGCCCATACTTCTTCAAGCCCCGATTAGCAGGGGCGAAGTCAATGGTAATCTATTATGTCTAATTTGTCTAACATATTCAGATTGGATTTTCATGTTAATGAATGGTATGCAGTTGCGAGGGGATGCTACGCTTGCGTTGCCTTGTTTTGAAACTTTGCGTGTGTTTTTGCCATGGTATGAGGATGCGCATGTGATTTGGACTTTATTGTTGGGTCATTTTTTGTCACTTTTTCCACATTGTGAACTCAGTCATTTTTAACCTTCAATTGATATATATATATATATATATATGTTGGTACCTCTTGTCATCGCAACTTCTGTTGCAGTTTTATACCGATCATTTTGAAACTTTGCATATGCTTACACCATGGTATGAGGATGTGCATGTGGTTTCGACATAATTCTCAGAATATTTTTTTGACTTTTTGCACATTATGAACTTAGCCATTTTTAAGCTTCATTTGATATACGATAGGTACCTCGTCATCGCAACTCCTCCTACAGTTTCATACCGATTATTTTGAAACTTTGTGTGTTTTTGCCATGGTATGAGGATACGAATGTGGTTTGGACTTTATCTTCGGATCATTTTTTTGTCACTTTTATTTCTATTTTACACATTATGAACTTGGTCATTTTTAACCTTCAGTTGATATATGATAGGTACCTCTTGTCATTGTATCTTTTCTTGCAGTTTTTTATACCGATCATTTTGAAACTTTGTGTGTGCTTTCGCGATGGTATGAGGATGCCCATGTGATTTGGACTTTATCGTTGAATCATTTTTTGTCACTTTTTCCACATTGTGAACTTAGTCATTTTTAACCTTCAATTGATATATGATAGGTACCTCTTGTCATCGCAACTCCTCTTGCAGTTTTATACCGATCATTTTGAAACTTTGCATGTGCTTTCGGCATGGTATGAGGTTGTGTATGTGGTTTTGACATAATTCTCAGAATATTTTTTTTTTTTCACTTTGTGCACATTGTGAACTTTTAAGCTTCAGTTGATATACAATAGGTACCTTTTGTCAATTTAATATGTGCGTGTGGTTTGAACTTTATTTGGGATCAATTTTTATCACTTTTTCCACCAAGGTTGGCAAAATGCCGGCAAATATGAGTATTTTCCATGCCGGTGGCATTTACCGGTAAATACCGGCAAATACTGGAAAATACCGGCAAATACTGGAAAATAGAATTTACCACCCTGGAATTAAAACAAAACCCTACACTCAACAGTTGTATAGGGAAGATTTCAATAATAACAGTTAGTTAACTTAATATTTAACAATTCTGATATAGTTTAACTGTGATATTATTTTAATTTTTACTATCTAATTTAATATAACATTAGAATAAAAAGGCCTATTTAGTATCTGCCATGGTACTCCTCTGATTCCAGGACATTTGCCTACTCCTCTGTATACTTTTACCTAGAGTGATTGTTTAAAGTCACATAAAACATGGAACAATTAATGACATCCTTTTGTCCAACCTTGCCCTTGGCTATCTTGTGCTCTCTTAAATAAACAAAGTGTCCAGAGTTGTTATTTTAGTGATCTCACAATTCACTCTAAAAACAATTCACTCTTACACAATAGTAAAATGCAATAAATATCCTAAAATTTGAACACATTGTTTTACCACACAAAAAAATGGATTGACTAACAGTGCTCAGTCTTATCTTCATCAATACAAATTTAAAACTTAGAATCATTATTTATGGTAAGTGACAATAACTGGATGCACAGGGTATTTCTACTACTGATTTAAAAAGATACTTTTTTGTTTACACCATTTTGGCAAACAGTGCAGGCCTAGATCAGACTGCAGAATGCGGCATCTGATCAGGGCCTACAATGTTTGTAAAAAGTTCAGCCTTTTTCCAAATGAATTTTGAAGATAACACAACCTGACACCCCTAAATTTTGAAATGGACTCCTGCTATATATAAGAAGGAAGATTCCATTTGGAACAAAAAAGGTTAAATAATTTCAAAATTTTTAGTCTTAGATTCACATTTTGGCTAGTTCAACATATTAATTTTAAATTGGGAAATATTTCATTATGTAGGCTGATAACCTTATAAAAATATTAAATTCTAGCATTGTTAACTCATTTAGTTTGATTATATTACTTTTAAGTCAATTTTAGTAAGATTTTTGCAGTATTTTAAGGCAAAAAAATTCAATTTGCCAGTATTTGCCAGTATTTGCCACTTGATGAGTATTTTCCAGGCCGGTAAATACCGGTAAATGCCACTGGTAAATACCGGGGTTGGAATTTGCCGCCCAACCTTGTTTTCCACATTGTGAACTTAGTCAGTTTTTTACCTTACATACATGTATATAGGCTATGGATTCTTCTCAAAGCCCTATATTCATTTCGATGGCTTAGGGCAAAACTAGGCTAAGTCAGTTTTGTAAAATTTTACAGGAGAGTGAAAAAACTGTCTATCTTTTTTCCTTGTTTTTGTTTTGTAACATTTCCTTTGGCAATGTATGCTGGTATACATTCTATTTGTTATGATCATAAACATTTTCAAGTTAAACTATGTCCAAATAGCTTAAAATTATAAATTTGAGTTAGTCATAGTTTTGCGCTGAAAATCGACTGGCCAGTGAAAAGCATCTTGGCGCAAAACTATGACTAAGTCAAGTTAGTCTTAGAAAGAATGGGATAGAAAACAGTTCTAAGTGAAGCTGGATAAATTTCAAAAATTAAATTTCAAACTATTTTGTGACTGAAATGATAAAACAAAATGCCTAAATCAGCTTTTCAATACATAAAGGTCAGCTTATAAATCAATTAGAAGATTTAAGAGATCAAACTCCCAAAACAACAGCGAAATTCAGGTGTTCTGATTCAAACCAGATTCTCAGCACTGAATAACATTTTAAATTTCAGTTTATTAGCCACAGTTTATCATAAAATGATTGATTTAACCCATTTAAAATGGATCTTTTGCAAAGACTACCAGCCCAGATCTGGGCCTTCATTAATAGCAGAAAGTCAAACCACTTTTTAATCATCTTCTAAAAACAACACAACCTTCAAAATGGGCTTCTCTTATACAAAATGTATATAGTTTGGAAGATTTCATGATTCAGTATACAATGGGTTGGTTAGTGGTCACAAATACACATTTTATTAATCCGTAAACATTTAAATTTTCTATTCAAGAAATATTTTTCTTTACTGCTTTTCTCCTGATTGGAGTGGGTTCCAAATATTAATTCATGCTGATGAAGCCGGGGTGAATAAATATTTTGTTTGTTTGTTTGATTTGAGGTTTAACGTCCCCGTCAACACTGTAAAGGTCATTTTGGAGACGTTGCTTCCAATTTTGTGGGACTTTTACCCGACATTGAGATGAAATGACATCTCAGGCCCTGTCGCCCAATGAAACCAATAGGGTTTATTAGCATGGACGGTCCGCCTCGCACCGCGGTTCCTGGACAGGCTTAGATCCTCTAAGCGGTTTACCAGTACTAGTGTGCGGGCCGGATTCAGCTCTGCGTGGAAGCACCGTGCAGCCCATATATTTCTTCAAGCCCCTATGGGCGGGGGCGGGAATAAATATTTGCATCTACCTAAAAGTGAAATGCGTTCATCACAGTAAATAATTTTTATTTTAACTAGAGAACACTATTGATATAGAAAAAATGTATCATTGTAGAAAATTTTTCCAAAGGATCGTTTGTACATGGACGTCGACTAAATAAATGTTTCAAATGACATCAAATGCAGGCTTTATTTTTGTTATGGTTTGTCTTTGGGTGTTTGTATCGCTTACATTATTTTGTTTTGGATAGCCAATTGGCCATTTTGTTGGAAAGTAACTGTCCTTATGGCTTTCCACTATTGATGTTTCCATTAGAGTCTGTGGTTTCATGTTTGTGTTTCTTTCCCTTTGGTGTCTCTGATGGGAGCTGTGGGTTAATTGTATCGATCGTAACTAATGTTGAGAGAACTTGTGACCCAACCCCATTGCACACATCGATGGCTTAGCGCAAAACTAGGCTAAGTCAGTTTTGTAAAATTTTACAGGAGAGCGAAAAAAACTGTTTATCTTTTTTCAAAACAAAAACAAGGAAAAAAAAGATAAACAGTTTTTTTTCGCTCTCCTGTAAAATTTTACAAAACTGACTTAGCCTAGTTTTGCGCTAAGCCATCGATGTGTGCAATGGGGTTGGGTCACAAGTTCTCTCAACATTAGTTACGATCGATACAATTAACCCACAGCTCCCATCAGAGACACCAAAGGGAAAGAAACACAAACATGAAACCACAGACTCTAATGGAAACATCAATAGTGGAAAGCCATAAGGACAGTTACTTTCCAACAAAATGGCCAATTGGCTATCCAAAACAAAATAATGTAAGCGATACAAACACCCAAAGACAAACCATTTATCTTTTTTCCTTGTTTTTGTTTTGTTACATAGTCTTTGGCCAGGTATGCTGTTTTACATTTTATTTTTTATGATCATAATCATTTTCAAGTTAAACTATGTCTAAATAGCTTAAAATTATAAATTTGAGTTAGTCATAGTTTTGCGCTGAAAATCGGCTGGTTAGTGAAAAGAATCTTGGTGCAAAACTGTGTCTAAGTCAAGTTAGGTATAGTATTGCACTCAAAAATAATGAAATTTTGAAGGAATGGGATAAAAAAAACTGCTTTAAGTCAAGCTGAATAAATTTCATAAAATAAATTTTAAACTATTTTGTGACTGAAATAATAAAAAAAATGCCTAAATAAGCTTTTCAATACATAAAGCCCAGTATTATCAATCGTTTAGATGATTCAACAGTTCAAACTCCAAAAACAACAGCAAAATTCAATAACTATCATTTAGATATTCTTATTCAAACTAGATTCTCAGCACTAAGAAGCATTTTAAATTTCAATTTATCATAAAATGACTTATTTAACTCATTTAAATGGATGTTTGGCAAACAGTACAAGCCCAGATCAGGGCCTTCAGTGTTAGCAGAAAGTTCAACTATTTTTTAATCACTCTGGTACCCCTAAATTGCAAAACTGGCTCCTCTTATATAAAGGGTGAAGATTTCATTCAGTACACAATGGGTTGGTCACATATGAACAATCATTTACCATGCCGGCCTCGGTAGCTCAGTCGGATGCGCATCTGACTGGTGCATTACGATAACACACCCGTGCGATAAAGTGCATTTCTTCACATCTCCAAAATGGCTACTTTTCTGGTGAAAATCCATGATATTTTTCTTATTTTAACTACAAACATAGGTTGTGGGTGCTCGTTAGAACTGCTTCATTGAGGCGGTTCTAACGAGTACCCACAACTTATGTCTTGGAGCAGAAATAAGAAAAATAATGTATAATCCAGTACACCCCAGTTTCCTCTATAAAGTGGGGTTTAGGGGGTGTTCATCTTACGGACTTGTTCACGTGATGGATCAGGAAGACGCCGGTTCGATACCTGCCAAGGTCGGCAAAATTCTTTTGTGGAGATTGATCATGAAATCTTTTCTAAGGTTATTCTCTCCCTTCTGCTGATTCAAGGACAGTTGTCAGTTTCTGGCGAAAGAAAGTGCACTGTACTGGTTAACCGCTTACGTATAAGCCTGCCAAGAAAAAGTGTGGTTAGGTAAAAGGACAAGCTCAAAAATGACCTAAGATAGTGTTGACTGGGCTGTTAAACTCCAATACAAAGCAACAAACAAACAAACAATTTATTAACTAGTAAGCATTTACATTTTTCCCATACTGTTTTTATCCTGATTGTTGTTTGTTGTTATCGAGTGGATTGCAAATATTAATCCATGCTGATGAAGCCGGGGGGGAATAAATATTTGCATCTACCTAAAATTTAATTTTAACTAGAGAACATGATGTATCTTTATAGACAAGTTTTCCAAAGGACCCTCTGGACATGGACGTCGACAAAGTAACTGCTTCAAATGAGATCAAATGCAGGCTTCAGTACAGGCTTGATATATTCAACCAAAAACATTTGCAGTGGCAAACAGTGTAGACTCTAATCAGACTGCTCATTTGAAAGCTGTCTCGTCTATTCTCATGACTCTTTAGTGTCCGAATATTTAGGATTAATACCTCATTGAAGAAACATGTACGGATGCTGAAATTTCCAGAAAAATTGTATGGATAATATTAGAAAAAAGATCCATAAATGGTCATCTTTCTTTATAATATATACATTTTGGCAGCTATCTTGATGTAATGAATAGTGTTATGAAGAGGCTGTGATTGTGTACATTGAACATGCTAGAGAGTTTACAAACTAATTTCTTTCATAAATCTTGGGTCTGAAATTGGTGACAATATCAGTGGGTTGCAGTAAAAATGAGGGTCTGACAGTTTGTCTAACCCTTATCCTTCAGAACATGACATCTACCTTTGCAAACAGTGTAGATCCAGATCATCTGGCTTCTGGCCATCCAATCAGGATCTACACTGTCATGAAGTTTGTGAAATGAATGAGTATAGTGATTGGCTGATAGACAGCAATGGGTGTGGCTTTATTCATTCATTCAGCAGGATAAGGTCTAAACAGCTATGCAGTAAATAGGATCTCATGGGAAAGAACAACATAAAACATGTGATGGGCATGTGGGATCAAACTGGACTTGCATAAGGAAATAAGATATCTGTACTTCTCAAATGATATCATTGGATACATGTTATGGAGTCTATCAAGCACATTATCTTCCACACTCAAAAGAGTGTGTACCCTTCTTAACTGCTGAGCTAGATCTAGGAACTGCACTGGGCCATTGTACCAGTAGTCATTCTTAATGGGTACTATATTTGGACTCCTTTATTTTATTTTAAATGACCATACATCTGACCAGCAAATTTGGTTTCTGTTCAAACCAAGATTAATATTTTAAGAAGTTTTGAAAATGAATCTTACTCAAAGATAAGTTAGAAAGAGGTATTCAAACAGCGTTTGTAATACAACCTGGATTCAAAGACCTTGGGAGTCATTTGCTGCTCCTCGAGGTTAAAACATGGGGCCACAAAAGAACCATCTTTACTTTCTTACTTTTTTTTGTTTGTCATTTTCTCTAAAACTATGCTCTTAATATGACTCATCATAGTGTAATCAATATTTTCTTGTCATATAGGATCAACGGTTCCATTGTGGAATTTTGAAAATACTTCAGTATCACTGACAAGTCCTGGGTGGCCGAAACTAGCTAGTCTGGCCCAGAAAAATATTTACACTTCATATTTTACAGTTCTGTGGTGAATTCCTTGCTTTCATATAACATATTACATTTTTTTTCTATTTCTGTCTGATTTTGTCCAAACTTGTAACAATTTTGAAAGAGTTCCATAAATCTCGGCATTCCTTCATAGCCAAAAAGCTGGAGAAGCCCCTGATTGAACCCATGATCCCTAGTTTATGAGGCGAGTAGCATTACCACTGCACCATGGAGGCTTAGAACTACATTTTTGTAGGAGTGGCTTTCTACATAAGATTAACCCTACCTTGTGGGATTCTATAAGGTCTGTTACAATGACAGAATGTGTTGTGATCAATGCTAAAGAAAAGATTTGAGAGTGCTGGAGATGGTTCGATCTCCGCAAGCGCCTAGAATTGTTTCCTTCAGCAAGAGACTTTATCCACATTACTTAGTACGGTTTCTACCCAGGAAGGAAAGAGTGCCACATGGAAGATTAGTACTATTACTAATGTGTTACCCTCTATAAATGAAGTTGATTATTACTATTATGATTATTATTATTATTATTATTTCATGTCTGCTGAAGTTTGGAATGATTTCTTATTGCCCAATACAGTGCTTGGCATCTGCTGTGAAAGATTTTTAAAATAATGTTTGGCCTTATTCAAACTGACCTTTTAGTTTTTATTTGCAGTATATCGGCAGCTATTTTAATGTGAAAGACTGAGAGATGAGTTTAATATCATGTTCTTAACCTGTGTTGTCAACTGAGTTTTATCATTTTTATGACCTATGCATCCTAAGCATACAAGTCATGAAAAAAAGTTATTGTCAACAATGCCAGACAAAAGTTACATTTTTCAGTCGACAACAGAACTGGCACTTTTGAAAATGTCTGTCAACTCAGCTGATGCTGCTGTCGACTGACTGACAATCAGCAGCCTCCTTTTGTCTGTTTGTATGTTAATGTCTCATAGATCAAAAGGCTCAGTTGACACCACAGGCAAAATAACACTGTTACCTATGTGGGAGAGCTTACAAAACTCAAAATGTAATGTTACTATGCAAACAACTTCATTAATTTCACATGAAAATTATTAACAATTTCACAGCAACATAATCTTTGCTGATTGTTCACATAATAAATTAAATCATGAACTGTTGGGCTTTGGGTTTGCAATCCTTCCAATATTTCACTTTTGAGCAGATCACATGATCCAAGTGAGGCTAAAATCCACAATGGTGAGAAGTAAGGGTAGAACTTTGGGCAATGTTGTTATTTCTTCTGTTTCTATATTTCCATTCATGTTTCTTTCTCTCCTGTCCCTCACTTTCATCTCCTTTACCATCTCTACTATCCATTTTTGCTCCTTTTCTGTGGGAGATGACACAAAATGACCAACAAGGCTTGACGTGTCGACAAACACAAAACAATCAAACAATCAACTGAATGATCAACCATTTTCTTTGGACCAATGTGTGTGTGTGTGTATTTGGGTTTAACGTCGCTTTCAACAATTTTTCAGTCATATCACGACGGTGTCTGGTTGTGACAGGGAGCTCAATGCTCACTTTTATAGTGCTGCCTCACTGAAGTATCATGTCCCAGACACATTACATGATACCACACCAAGTCACATTATCCTGACACTGGGTCCACCAGTCCTAGCTCTACCCCGTAAATCTGAGTGCCAAGCGAGGAGCAGCTAGTACCATTCTTAACGACTTTGGTATGTCGCGGCCCAGGATCGAACCCGTGACCTCCCGTTGCCCGGAGCGGACACTCTACCAACTGAGCTATCGGGGCCGGACTCTTTGGACTAATGTAAAGCAGGATGATGTTTTGAAATTTAGGGATGTCAGGTTGAAAATTTTTTGGAATTTATTTAGGACTGTTCTTTTAAAGGGTTATCCTTTGGAAGCAAAGAATACACCACAGAACTGAAAAGCATGGAGTGTACAGTTTTCTGGGCCAGACAAGCCAGTTTCAGCCAATTAGGCCTTGTCAGTGACCTGCAGATATTTTTACAATTCCACAAAGGAATCAATGATCCCAAAGGGCAAGAAAACTACACTTTGATGAAGGGCAGGGAGACTTTTCATGGCCACCACACATTTCCTGAACATCAGCTGTAGTGACGTTAAATATGTTCTATAAAAGGGTCATCCTTTGGAAGCACAGAATGCACCACAGAACTGAAAAGTATGGAGTGAACATGTTTTCTTGGCCAGACTAGCTAGACAAGGAACCCTTGTCTGAACCTTTTTAAGGCGATGATCAGACACTACATTCTGTGGTAATGATCAGTGCGTGCACTCTTTGCCAATGATCCCTTTCCATTAGGCCACAAGGCCTGTCTAAAGTAAGTGAATTGACAGCTTTACCAAGTGATACTTGTATATTAATTATTATGCTGCTGCATGGTTCTTTTGTGGTTTACCCCACCCACACATTTTCATCGAAATAACTTGCTGTTGACCCTCATTAGTTTTCTTCACAAAAATGTAAATACTTGCTAATCATCTTGTTGAATCTGTTATTTTCTCCTGTAAAATTCAAATATTGGCGTGAAGTAAACTTCGGAATTTCATTCTGAAGTCAAGGATGGGTTCTGAGTTTGAATATTTCTTGATTTTCTTTTTCTCTCTTTTTTTTTTCGATGATATTCTTCAGTGGCCTTTGTTTTCAAAAAGACACATTTTTATATCATATATTAAGGCAGAAATTTAGAATTAAAACATAATTTATTATAATCCTTGGTATTATTGCTTAGTGCAACCCTATCTAAGTCAAGTTAGTAAGGGTTTTGCACTAACAAATCTTTCGAATTTTATGCAACTGTTAGTGCAAAACCATACCTAACTCCACTTAGATATAGTTTTGCACTGACAATAAAAACATTTTGACTTAGCATATTTTATTAGAAATTAAATATCTTTGCAAATACTGGGAATATATTTACAATGTTTTGACAGATTTAAGAGGACTTCTCAAGCTTTTAAAATTCATGAAAAAACTGATTTGGGGAAAAAATGGAGTTAGCCTAGTTTTGCGCTGAGCCATCGACATATATATGTAATAGTTGCAATAGAATGTGTGTATACAAATTGTATCGATTCCTGATCATTGCCTTCATTTCTACTTTGAGTACATGCTTGTGCACAGGCTTGGTCACGCTGTCTTGTATGTTAACAAGCCTAACTGGGAAAATTCACATGATGCAGTTTTATGTGAGTGAGTGAGTGTTTGAGTCTTACGTCTCACGTACAGCTAAGGTCTACGGAGACGGGACCTCGGTTTAAAGACTTGTCCAAAAGTCTGGAGAAGCCAGGGATCGATCCTGTGATCCGTTGCAGTTTTATGTAAGATCTAAAGTGAAAATGTTAAAGTCATGTTAGACCTGTATCATATATAGTCTCAAACGGATTTGAAGTTTCAATGTGGAATAATAGTGGATTCAAGCAAAAGAAAGAGAAATACCATATTCGACCTATTGACCGCACATGCCCCTTTTAAGCGCACACCAAAGCTTTTTTGGAAAGAAAATGCACAAGCGCACACTTTACAGTAACCTCTTGGAGAAATCTATAAAAACTTATCATTATGTTTTTCAACAGTGAAGGCAAAGCTTCGTCTTGGAAGCTATTTGTTTCGTATCGAGTGTGTCCTTATTACCATATTCCTCCCATTTAGCACCCACACGCTTAAAAAAATGGAAAAAGAGGGGGGCGTTTATTAGAGACAAATAATCTTTCCTGTTCGGAGAGTTTAAATCCCATTACTAGCAGTAGTTTTCCATTAGAATATGGTGGAACCATGGAATGTATGTTAAGTACCAAGTGGTTAACACAGACACTGTAACAGCTGGGGGGTTAGAAATAACTTGCATATGATTTACAGTAGATATGGCGATGACTGAAAGGCTGAAATCTTTACTTTACGTAAGCCGATTTTTTTCTTCTGACAGCAGAAGGGGCGCTTATTATTATTTTCTTGGAAAAACAGCGAGGGGACACTTTTAGGAGCAGGGGCACTAAATGGGAGGAATATTCACCATAGTTTTTGAAACAATTTAAAAAAAAACTAAGCACACAGTGTGGTGAATAGTTCGAATGCGGTATATATAGCAAAACTGAGCAACATTGCCCAGCGTTTAGTTTAACTTAAGCAGCTTGAGTTATTGAAGTTTAAGATAATGAAGGCTTACTAAAGTTTTGAGCTTTTCACTGTACTAGGTACTAGCCATTAAATACAGTCAGGTATAGTGTCATAATATCACATTATATTTTCTACCTAAAACTTTTGTAGTGGAAAACAGTGTACACCCTGATCAGACTGCTCCTTTGGGAACTGTCTCATTTATTGTCTTGACTCTTTAGTGTCTGAATATTTAGGGTAAATACATGTACCTCACTGATGATACACCACAACCTCATTCAACACTAATGGCATTATTGGGACCCAAAGAAGAAACTGTTAGTTAAACCAGAGAAAAGTGTATAGATAATACAGAAATACGACCCATAAATGGTTATTTTTCTTTATAATATATACATTTTGGGAGCTATCTTTAAACCTTGTTATATCCAAACTTATGATGTGATGAACAGAGTTAAAAAGGAGGCTAGGACTGTGTACCTTTGTACATCCTGGAAAGTTTACATACTAATTTTTATGCCGCAGACCTTTCATAAAGCTTGGGTCTGAAACAGGTGACGATAGCATTGGGTCTCAGTCAAAAATTAAGGGTCAGACAGTTTGTTCCTGCAGAAGATGACAAAACCTACCTTTGCAAACAGTAGAGATCCAGATCAGATGGATCTGCAGTATAGATCCAGATCAGATGGATCTGCAATTTGTGAATTGAATGAGTATAGCGTATCAAGTAATTAGTCAGCAATGGTTGTGGCTTAATTAATTCATTCAACAGGAAAAAGTCTAAACAGCTATGAAATAGTTAGGAATCTGATGCGAAAAAACAGCATAAAAAGCTATGAAATAGTTAGGAATCTGATGCGAAAGAACAGCATAAAAGTTAGATCACACCAGACTTGCTCTCTACTTCTCAACTGATATCAATGTATACTCTTGATAGTGTCCATTGAGCACAATATCTTCCACTCAAAACAGCATGGACCCGTCTTAATTGCCAAGCTAGATCTAAGTACTGCACTAGGCCATTGCACCAGTAGTCATGCCTGATGGCTACTATATTTGGACTGCTGGATTCTTTTTTAAATGACCTTTCATCTGACCAGCAAAGTTTGTTTGGTCAAAATTCAAAGGCCTAATAGGAGTCATTTGCTGCTCCTCAAGGTTAAAAACTGCCGCCAAAAGAACCATCTTTACTTTCTTGGTTTTTGTTGCTTTTTTTTTTTTTCATTTTCTTCATTTTCCCTGGCAACAACAGTTCTTAATATATTAACTTTAAGAGTCCTCATAATTTAGCTTGTTTGTTTGTTTGGTTTGAGGTTTTACGTCCCCGTCAACACTGATAGGTCATTTACGAGGCATTGCTTCCAATTTAGTGGGACTTTTACCCGACAATGAGATGAAATGACATCTCAAGCCCTGCAGCCCAATGAAACCAATAGGGTTTATATACATGGACAGCCCGACTCGCACCATTTTGCCTGGGCAGGCTTAGATCCTCTAAGCTGTTTACCAGTACTTGTGTGCAATCAGTTTCAGCTCTGCACGGAAGCATCATGCAGTCCATCTATTTCTTCAAGCCCCGATGGGAGGGGGACGCAATGTAGTTTGTACTTTCTTGTCATCTGGAATCTTTGATTCCATTGTGGAATTTTACAAAAATGATTCAGTGTCACTTTGGTGTCTCTAATGTGAGCTGTGAGTTAATTGTATCGATTCCTGGTCATTGCATTCACTTCTATTTCACTGACAAGGCCTGGGTGGCCAAACCTAGCTAATCTGGCACAGAAAAATGTGTACACTTCAAATCTTTCAGTTCTTTGGTGTATTCCTTCTAAAAGAGAACTCTTTTATATAACATATTTTTTGTTTTTTTTTCTTTTTGATTTTGTCCAAATCTGTACAGGTTGAGGTGTATTTTGAAAGTGTTGCATAAATCTCACTGGTCCTTCGTCGGTTTCCTCCTATGTATCAGTACATAGTTAGGGATACTTTTTAGCAACCCCATACAGCACCTTTAGCTAAAACTGATACATTTGTTATACAGAGATCTGGACTGAGATATATTTTTGTAGTATGTGTTTGTCTCTTTAATTTTAAGTCCATCAACAGCTATAGTGATACAGAGATGGGACCTTATTAAAGTTTGTAGTGTGTGTTTTATTTCCCACCAACAGCTATGGTCATATGAAAACTGGACCCTAGTTTAAAAGACTCATCCAAAAATCTGGAGAAGCCACGATTGAACCCACGATCCCTGGTTTATGAGGTGAGTAGCATTACCACTGCACCACAGAGGCTTCTTCGGTTTTGTAGTAGTGGCAGGAAAAGATTACAAGATTAACTCTTGTGGGATTCTTGGTCTGTTACAATGACAGAATGTGTTGAGATCTATGGCAAATGAAGTACCAGAGAATATTACATGTCTGCTGAAGTATGGAATGATTTTTATGGCCCCAATCTGCTGTGAAGGATTTTTTAAAATTATGTTAGGCCTTATTCAAAATGACCTTTTTTGGTTTTAATGGCAGTGTATCAGCAGCTATTTTAAGTGTCTAGATGTAGTGAAGACTGAAGACACGAGTTTAATACTATGTTCTCAACTGAGTCTTATGACCTATGCATTCAAAGCATACAAGTCATGCAAAAAAGTTGACAACTTAGCCAGACAAATATGTTCTAGAAAGTGTTATCCTTTGGAAGCAAGGAATACACCACAGAACTGGAAATTATGGAGTGTACATGTTTTCTGGGCCTGAGTAGCTAGTTTCGGCCAATTAGGCCTCATCAGTGACCCTCAAAAATTTTCAAAATTCCACAATGGAATCAATCATCCCAAAGGACAAGAAAATATAAACTACACTATATTTTTCCGTCAACAATATAACTGGCACTTTTGAAAATGACTCAATCAACAATGGTAAAGGCTCAGTCGACACCACGTATCACCCATGTGGGAGAGCTTGAAAAATGTTATGTTATTATGCAAACAACTTCATTCCTTTCGCGTGAAAATTACTAGCAAATTCCCAGCAGCATAATCTTTGCTGTATTTCACATATAATAAATTAAAACATAAACTGTGGGGCTTCAGTTTTACAATCCTGTCAATATTTCAGTTATTTTAAGCTGATCCTTTATAAGAGGTGTTAATTAAATGATTCAGTCATTTTCTTTGCAATGTTGTATAAAGCAAGATAATATTTTGAAATTTAGGGATGTCGGGTTGAATTATTTTTGGAATTCATTATTTTTTTAGGAACCCTTGTCTCAACCTTTTTTATTTGCAAGCAGTGAAGGCCCTGATCAGACACCACTTTTGGGGGCAATGATCAGTGTCTGCACCCTTAAAATTGCCAATGACCTGTTTCCATTAGGCCACAAGGACCGTGTAAAATCAAGAGAACTGACATCTTTATCATATGCTGTGGATTACCCCACCCACCCATTTTTAGCTCACCTGACCGAAGGTCATGGTGAGCTTTTGTGACAGTAAGATGTCCGGCGTCGTCGTGCGTCGTGCGTCGTCCGTCGTCCGTCGTGCGTCGTCCGTGCGTAAACTTTTTCTTGTGAACACACTAGAGGCCACAGTTTTGGTCCAATTATCATCAAACTTGCTCAGAATGATAATCATGACAATATCTCGGTCAAGTTCGAATTTGGGTCATGTCGGGTAAAAAAGTAGGTCAGTAGGTCAAATCATAGAAAAACCTTGTGAACACTCGAGAGGCCACAATTTTGGTCCAATCATCATCAAACTTGCTCAGAATGATCATTGTGACAATATTTTAGTGAAGTTTGAATATGGATCATGTCGGCTTAAAAAGTAGGTCAGCGGGTCAAATCATAGAAAAACCTTGTGAACACCCTAGAGGCCACAATTTTGGTCCAATCATAATCAAACTTGCTCAGAATGATCATCATGACAATATCTTGGTCAAGTTCGAATATGGGTCATGTCCGGTCAAAAAGTAGGTCAGTAGGTCAAATCATAGAAAAACCTTGTGAACACTCTGAAGGCCACTGTTTTGGTCCAATTATCATGAAACTTGCTCAGAATGACCATTGTGACAATATTTCAGTCCAGTTCGAATATGGGTCATATCGGGTTAAAAAGTAGGTCAGCGGGTCAAATCATATAAAAACCTTGTGAACACCCTAGGGGCCACAATTTTGGTCCAATCATAATCAAACTTGCTCAGAATGATCATCATGACAATATCTCGGTCAAGTTTGAATATGGGTCATGTCCGGTTGAAAAGTAGGTCAGTAGGTCAAATCATAGAAAAACCTTGTGAATACTCAGGAGGCCACAAGTTTGGTTAAATCATTAATCTTGCTCAGAATGGTCATTGTGACAATATCTTGGCTAAGTTTGAATAAAGGTCTTTTCGGGTCAAAAAGTAGGTCAGTAGGTCAAATTAAAGAAAAAACTTGTGAACACTCTAGTTTTACATAGACTTATATAGGGAAAATCTTTAAAAATCCTTTTCTCTGAAACCACAAGGCCTAGGTCTTTTATATTTGGTATGAAGCTTCATCTAAAAGACCCCTAACAAGATTATTCAAATGATAGTGCTGAGGCCAAAAATGTCCCGCCCCCGGGCCCTTTGGTTTTACATAGGCTTATATAGGGAAAATCTTTAAAAATCTTCTGCTCTGAAGCTGCAAGGCCCAGGACTTTGATATTTGGTATTAAGCTTTATCTAGTGGACCCCTACCAAGATTGTTCAAATTATAGTGCTGGGGCAAAAAATGCCCCCGTTCCGGGGCCCTTTGGTTTTACATGGCCTTATATAGGGAAAATCTTTAAAAATCTTCTTCTCTGAAACCGCAAGGTCCAGGACTTTGATATTTAGAATGAAGCTTCATCCATTGGACCTCTACCAAGATTGTTCAAATTATCGCCCTTGGGCCAAAAATGCCCCCGCTCAGGGGCCCTTTGTTTTTACATAGACTTATATAGGGAAAATCTTTAAAAATCCTTTTCTCTGAAACCACAAGGCCTAGGTCTTTTATATTTGGTATGAAGCTTCATCTAAAAGACCCCTAACAAGATTATTCAAATGATAGTGCTGAGGCCAAAAATGTCCCCACCCCCGGGCCCTTTGGTTTTACATAGGCTTATATAGGGAAAATCTTTAAAAATCTTCTGCTCTGAAACTGCAAGGCCCAGGACTTTGATATTTGGTATTAAGCTTTATCTAGTGGACCCCTACCAAGATTGTTCAAATTATAGTGCTGGGGCAAAAAAAGCCTCCACCTGGGGCCCTTTGGTTTTACATAGGCTTATATAGGGAAAATCTTTAAAAATCTTCTTCTCTGAAACCGCAAGGCCCAGGACTTTGATATTTTGTATGAAGCTTCATCTAGTGGACCCCTACCAAGATTGTTCAAATTATAGCCCTTGGGCCAAAAATCCCCCTGCTCAGGGGCCCTTTGGTTTTACATAGACTTATATAGGGAAAATCTTTAAAAATCTTCTTCTCTGAAACCGCAAGGTCCAGGACTTTGATATTTAGAATGAAGCTTCATCCAATGGACCTCTACCAAGATTGTTCAAACTATCGCCCTTGGGCCAAAAATGCCCCCGCTCAGGGGCCCTTTGTTTTTACATAGACTTATATAGGGAAAATCTTTAAAAATCCTTTTCTCTGAAACCACAAGGCCTAGGTCTTTTATATTTGGTATGAAGCTTCATCTAAAAGACCCCTAACAAGATTATTCAAATGATAGTGCTGAGGCCAAAAATGTCCCCGCCGCCGGGCCCTTTGGTTTTACATAGGCTTATATAGGGAAAATCTTTAAAAATCTTCTGCTCTGAAACTGCAAGGCCCAGGACTTTGATATTTGGAATTAAGCTTTATCTAGTGGACCCCTACCAAGATTGTTCAAATTATAGTGCTGGGGCAAAAAAAGCCTCCGACTGGGACCCTTTGGTTTTACATGGCCTTATATAGGGAAAATCTTTAAAAATCTTCTTCTCTGAAACCGCAAGGCCCAGGACTTTGATATTTTGTATGAAGCTTCATCTAGTGGACCCCTACCAAGATTGTTCAAATTATAGTGCTGGGGCAAAAAAAGCCTCCACCTGGGGCCCTTTGGTTTTACATAGGCTTATATAGGGAAAATCTTTAAAAATCTTCTTCTCTGAAACCGCAAGGCCCAGGACTTTGATATTTTGTATGAAGCTTCATCTAGTGGACCCCTACCAAGATTGTTCAAATTATAGCCCTTGGGCCAAAAATCCCCCTGCTCAGGGGCCCTTTGGTTTTACATAGACTTATATAGGGAAAATCTTTAAAAATCTTCTTCTCTGAAACCGCAAGGTCCAGGACTTTGATATTTAGAATGTAGCTTCATCCAATGGACCTCTACCAAGATTGTTCAAACTATCGCCCTTGGGCCAAAAATGCCCCCGCTCAGGGGCCCTTTGTTTTTACATAGACTTATATAGGGAAAATCTTTAAAAATCCTTTTCTCTGAAACCACAAGGCCTAGGTCTTTTATATTTGGTATGAAGCTTCATCTAAAAGACCCCTAACAAGATTATTCAAATGATAGTGCTGAGGCCAAAAATGTCCCCGCCGCCGGGCCCTTTGGTTTTACATAGGCTTATATAGGGAAAATCTTTAAAAATCTTCTGCTCTGAAACTGCAAGGCCCAGGACTTTGATATTTGGAATTAAGCTTTATCTAGTGGACCCCTACCAAGATTGTTCAAATTATAGTGCTGGGGCAAAAAAAGCCTCCGACTGGGACCCTTTGGTTTTACATGGCCTTATATAGGGAAAATCTTTAAAAATCTTCTTCTCTGAAACCGCAAGGCCCAGGACTTTGATATTTTGTATGAAGCTTCATCTAGTGGACCCCTACCAAGATTGTTCAAATTATAGCCCTTGGGCCAAAAATGCCCCCGCTCAGGGGCCCTTTGGTTTTACATAGACTTATATAGGGAAAATCTTTAAAAATCTTCTTCTCTGAAACCACAAGGCCTAGGTCTTTTATATTTGGTATGAAGCTTCTTCTAAAGGACCCCTACCAAGATGATTCAAATTATAGTGCTGGGGCCAAAAGTGGCCCCGTCCCGGGGCCCTTTGGTTTTACATAGACTTATATAGGGATAATCTTTAAAAATCTTCTCTGAAACCACAAGGCCCAGGACTTTGAAATTTGGTATGAAGTTGCATCTAATGGACCTCTACCAAGATTGTTAAAATTATAGCCCTGGGGCCAAAAATGCCCCCACTCTGGGGCCCTATGGTTTTACATAGACTTACATGGGGAAAATCTTCAAAAATCTTCTTCTCTGAAACCACAAGGCCTGGGTCTTTGATATTTGGTATGAAGCTGCATCTAGTGGACCTCTATCAAAATTATTCAAATTATAGCCCTGGTACCAAAAATGTCCCCGCTCCGGGGCCCTTTGGTTTTGCATAGACTTATATAGGGAAATCTTTAAAAATCTTCTCTGAAACTGCAAGGCCAAGGCCTTTGATATTTAGTATGGAGCTTTATCTAGTGGACCTCTACCAAGATTGTTCAAATTATAGCCCTGGGGCCACAAATGCCCCCACCCCGGGCCGGGGCCCTTTGTTTTTACATAGATTTATATAGCCCTGGGGCCATTTGGTTTTGCATAGGCTTATGTAGGGAATATCTTTAAAAAAAATCTTCTTCTCTGAAACTGCAAGGCCCAGGTCTTTGAAATTTGATGTGTAGCTTTATCTAGTGGACCTTTGCCAAGATTGTTCTAATTATAGCCTTTGTTGATGTTTGGTATGAAGCTTCACCTTTAAGACCTCCCTCAACATTATGCACATTAAAACCCTGGGGCCAATAATGGCCCTCTCTGGGGCCCACTTGTTACACTATGGATCAGGTGAGCGATCCAGGGCCATCATGGCCCTCTTGTTCATTGAATTAACATGCTTTTGCCTCAACACAGGTAGTTACATCTTTAGGATAGGTACTCAGCCACGATAGTAAAAAGAAATGCTGATCATATTATTTAATCTGTTATTTTCTTCTGTAAAATTCAAATATTGGTGGGAAGTATACATCATTCTGAAGTTACGGGCCGGCCTCAGTGGCTCAGTCGGATGGGCGTCTGACTGGTGATCAGGAAGACGCGGGTTCGACTCCCGCCGGGGTCGGCAACATTCTTTCATGGAGATTGATCATAAAATCTTTTCTACGGTCATTCTCTCCCTTCCGCTGATTCAAGAAGGGCAGTTGTCAGTTTCTGGCAAAAGAATGTGCACTGTACTGGTTAACCGCTTACGTACAAGCCTGCCCAGGAAAGTGTTGATAGGTAAACTGACCGGCTCAAAAATGACCTAAATAGTGTTGACTGGGCCGTAAAACTCCAATACAAACAAACAAACTGAAGTTACGGACGGGTACTGAGTTTGAATATATTTCTTGATTTTTTTTTCGATATTATTCTTCAGCGGTATTTGTTTTCAAAAAGACACATTTTTACGTCATATTTTATGGCAGAAAATAAGAAAAAAACATAATTTATTATAATCTTTGTTATTATTGCTCAGTGCAAAACCCTATCTAAGTCAAGTTAGTAAGGGTTTTGCGCTAACAGATCTTTTGAAATTTATGGAACTGTTAGTGCAAAAATGTACCTAACTCCACTTATATATAGTTTTGCACTAACAATAAAAACATTCTGACTTAGCATATTTTATTAAAAATTAAATATCTTTTACAACTACTTAGAATATATTCACAATGTTTTGACAGATTTTTGAGGATTTGACAGGTATTTAGAATTCATGAAACAACTGATTTGAGAAAAAAATGGAGTTCGCCTAGTTTTGCGCTGAGCCATCGATTTCTTCTGCCTTAAATAAACTTTCATATTTTTGTGGGGAGCAGGTGCGACATCAACTTCACCGAAGTTGAATCTCTGGATACATTGGAAAGTGGGTTTTCAGGTATGCATTATTTTTACCTCACCTGTCATGTAATGACGAGGTGAGCTTTTGGCTTTACATAGACTTACATAGGGAAAAGCTTTAAAAATCTTCTTGTCTGAAACCAGAAGGCTCAGGTGCTTGATATTTGGTATGATGCTTCGTCTTGTGGACCTCTGTCAAGAATGTTCAAATTATAGCCCTGGGGCCAAAAATGCCCCCGCTCCGGGCAGACCTGGGGTTGAATACTTTCAAAAGTTTTCAAATACAAATACTTTGCATTTCACGAATACAGAATACAAATAAAAATACATTTTTGTCGGTCCGCTTTTCCGTCTGTTCGTCCATCCGTCTGTTAACATTTATGTCGAAGTTCGACATTTTCGTTAGAGTTTTTATTAAGTCAAATACAAACCTCAGCTACCATCATACCTTACATGAAACATCTCCATGACCTTGTGACTTTTTAGGCACCTTGACTTGGTGACTTTGACCTATATTTTGCGTCGAAGTTCGACATTACATCGAAGTTTGTATTGTAATCAGCTATAAGACTACACAACCATCAAACATTTCATGAAAAATCACCATGAGCCCCGTACTAGGCAAGCACCTTGACCCGGTGACTTTGACCTATATTTTGCGCTTCAGCGACTTTGACCCAAATTACGTTGATGTTCCAGATCTTCTCAAATAAAAGGCCTACAGCAATAAAATCTTGAATAGTGCTTCTCCTAGCTGTATTGACTGCAGGTACCTTGACATGGTGACCTTGACCTATATTTTACGCTACACTGACTTTGACACATTTTATGTCGAAGTTCCAGATCTCCTCAAATAAAAGGCCCACAACCATCTAATCTTGCATAGTGCTTCTCCTAGATGTACTGACTCTGCAAGTACCTTGATCCGGTGACCTTGACCTATATTTTATGCTCCACGACTTTGTCGAAGTTCCAGATCTCTGCAAATAAAAGGCCTACGACCATCAAATCTTGCATAATGCTGCTCCTGAATGTTCTAACTCTGCAGGTACCTTGACCTGGTGACCTTGACCTATATTTTACGCTCCAGTGACTTTGACACAGTTTGCGTCAATGTTCCAGATCTTCTCAAATAAAAGGTGTGCAACCATCAAATCTTGCATAGTAGTTCTCCTAGATGTACTGACTATGAAGGTACCTTGACTTGGTGACCTTGACCTATTTTTTTGCACTTCATTGACTTTTAACACATTTTAGGTCGATATTCCATATCTTCATTCAATATCTTCTTAGACTTTCGGATGAGTCTTTAAACCGAGGTCCCGTCTCCGTATGACCTTAGCTGTTGGTGGGACGTAAAACTAAAACTCACTCACTCAATATCTTCTTAACTATAAGGCCTACAACCATCAAACCTTGCACTCTGCGGGTACCTTGACCTGGTGACCTTAACCTACATGTATATTATGCACTCCAGAGACTTTAACACATTTTATGTCAATGTTCGATATGTCCTAAAATAAATGGCCTACAGCCACCAAACCTTGCATAGTGTCTTCTCATTGTACTGATTTGGCACGCACCTTGACCTGGTGACCATGGCCTATATTTTTTGTCCAGTGACTTTTACACATTTTACATCAACTATCAACTGCTAAGAATGAAATTTACTTAATTAATAACAACATTCTGATTGTGGCTCCTATGACTTTTGCCCCCAGCAGGTGTGATGCCGCCTTCTGCGGAATTCTTGTTTTTGAATGTATTCAAATGAAAATACAAATACTTTGCAAAAGTATTCAAATGCTTTTTGAATTCTTTTGAATAAATTTCGATAAAAATGTAAATGGAGGAATTATATAAAACAATAAAAACACCTGGTGACTGTTGTATTGTTCGGGTCATAGACAGATACACATCTCTGTGTTTTCTCTGGAACATGACACAATGAATAAAGTTGTGCAGGATTTTGTATAAAATAGGGTATTTGTAGTGTCTGGAGCATTTATCAATCAAAAGCCAATGGTCTATGAATTACATTTTCAATTCGAGGTCATGGGTTCGATCCCGGGCCGCGACATACCAAAGTCGTTAACAATGGTACTAGCTGCTCCTCGCTTGGCACTCAGATTTACGGGGTAGAGCTAGGACTGGTCGACCCAGTGTCAGGATAATGTGACTGGGTGTGGTATCATGTAATGTGACTGCGACATGATACTTCAGTGAGGCAACACTATAAAAGTGAGCATTGAGCTCCCTGTCGCAACCAGACACTGTCGTGATATGACTGAAAAATTGTTGAAAGCGACGTTAAACACGAATTCACACACACACACACACATTTTCAATTCTGCTGAAACTAAATAAGGGTCATTATTGTGTTCTGTTCCTTGTGAGAATCACCAGCGCATAAAAAATGAACACTGTTTGCCCATGGACCTTTGCACAATGCCTTCTATTTCTACTCTTGGCCTTAGTTTTCAGATTGCCTTCACTTTTATTTTACTACCTGAATATGCATTTTGGGTTTATGATTCCATTAAAATGTTATCAACAGTGAGAATGTTCTTATCACTAAAAGTTAATCTATTTGATGGAATTTCATAGGTAATTTGAAGGTTTTGCCTTGACATGGCTCAGTTGTCAAAACACCATGTTTTGGCCCTGAGGCAATCTATTAGGTATTGTATTTGGTAACTGCAAAGATTAACACATCAATGCCAACAGTCCAGACTTTGGCAAACAGTGTAGATTAAGAACATATGCCATAGAATATAGTGTCTGATCAATGTCTACAATCCTTTCTGAAGATTATAAAATGTTGCATGTAAAGCAGACACCTCTTAGATTGAAATGGAGCTGTCTCATAATAGAAATTGAAGAGTTCAGTGGACACAAATTGATGGGTAGCAGAAATTATTTTTAGCAATCAGTACATATCAGCCAAAAACATCATGTATTCACAAAATTAATGGACAAATTTGTAAGAACACTAGAAATACCCATGTGCCACAGTGGTGCTCCATGATGATTGAAGTGTCTCGAAGGAATTTCCTAGGCCGGATTTGGGGCCGGTAATCAGCCCCTTTCCCAATCGAAAAAAAAAACAGCGAATTTTCCCAATTTTCGGCTGAATAATTCTCCCAAAAAGTGAAGAAAATCCCAATTTTACGCTTGCAGGAAACGCTCGATAAAAATTACCACACAAGAATCCTTCCTTTTGAAACCAAAAAAAAACATTGTTCTTCGGCCATTATTTTGGTTTTGCTGCGCCCTCTCCTTGCACAACTTTCACTTTGTGTGACTTGTTGCGACACCAACACACACATGGCAAAATTGAACATGCGCAGTGGCACAGTCAATGTCTGGCGCTTGTTCTGTCTTTGGAGTCTGCACAGGTGACGATTTTCCGAGAACTGAAAGTGCATTTGTCCCATTCTTTAGGGCTCAGTTATAAAACAGGAAGCCAGTGTTCGTACGATCGTATTTCATCCAATCAGAATAGCTTTCATTCAACTTCTGATTGAAATTGGTTTTCCTACTTTCTTTTTCACTTCTACTAAAATGTCACTCAACAGCCAATAATATTACTTGAAAAAAAAAAACTTTCAAAAAACCATCGGCAGGGTGCTGTAAGCTTGAGAATTTTGGATTCGGGAAACGTGTCTTTGTCTCAAGGTTTGATTGTCAACCACTGCCACCAAAAATCAGCAAACAACTTTAATCACCACAACATCTGATCAGGGCCTAACACAGTATGTCAACAACAGCCAAGATACATTGTAAGGCTCTGAACTTGCTCATGTAACGCGGGCAGATGGTGATTCGTCTGCTAAGGGCAACTATTCATCTTATTGTACACACTCTTCTAGTGAAACCAAAGACACAATTGTCAACAGTATGCAGACATCTGAGAGTCAAGGTCAAAATGAAACTACCCAGTCATAAAGTCCTGTGGCTCAGATATCTACATGTGACAATCACATTCAAACAAAGCAGTCACCAGTGTTGAATACAGAGATGGCTTCGGTATCTTCCTGCCTTCCCCCCAAATATGATTGCAGAAAATTGTTCACAGGCCTTAAATGGGAACAGGCATATATACCTGGTTACACAATAGTTATTCCAAAAATGGGTATTTACGTAAAATATGTGGGCTGTTCACCATTGATCCTATTGGAAGTTACTTCTTTATGCCAAGTTTTCCCAATCTGCGCGCTTTTTTTTTCCAAATTTGCCAATCTGCGTGCTTTTTTTTCCCAAATTCAACGGCACCTGGCCCCGGTTTCAAATTGATAGGAAAATCCCTGGTCTCTGAATAAACAAAGATCTAATGAATTACAATTGAAGTGTGCTGTGTATATATTTTCTTTTGTTTTTCACACCTCTAGGTCAACAAATTACAATCACTTTAAAAGTGATATATATATTCTTAACAATGATTTTTTTGTCTTCTTAAAAAGATTTTGATTGAATCAAAGCAATCAAATTAACTTTCTTATCTCTGAATGGATTTGAAAATACTTGGCAGAAACCCAGGTCTGTACCGCTTAGGTCAAGGTGGGGCTTAGACGTCAAAGGTCAAAAAAGGGTCCGAAACTTAAACACAGTTAATAACTTTCTTATTTCTGAATGGATTTTGAATTACTTGGCAGAAATGTTCACCATCATGAGGCGATGTGTAGCGTGCAAAACGCAGGTCCGTACCTCAAAGGTCAAGGTCATACTTAGAGGTAAAAAAAGGTTCTGAAACTTAAACACAGTCAATAACTTACTTATTTCTTAATGCATTTTGAAATTACTTTGCAGAAATGTTCACCATAATGAGAATGATGTGTTGCTTGCAAAACCAAGGTCAGTACTGCAAAGGTCAAGGTCGTACTTAGAGGTCAAAAAAAAGGTCTGAAGCTTTAACATGGTCAATAACTTCCTTATTTAATGTTCACCATCAGGAGACAATCATGTGTCATGCACAAAATCCAGGTTGATACCTCCAAGGTCAAGGTCATACTTGGAGGTCAGGTGTCAAAACTTAAACACTGTCAATAACTTTCTATGGATTAATAGGAGCATCGACCTATTTTCAAGCGGGGGCATCTGTGTCCTGAGGACGCATTTCAAGTTTGTTTGTTTTTTCCAAATGTAGCTCAGTCTGAATGTAATACACCTCAATCTCTTTATAACATTATTGTTGGGGTCCAAAGCAGAAACCGTGTTATATCCAAACAAAAATGTATACATTGTATAGAGAAATGGTTATTTTTCTCTATAATGTATACATTTTGGGAATACATATTGAAACCGTGTTATATCGAAAACTGTTTTATAACGTACAGTGATTGATTGGGAGTATTTGTTAGAAGCCCCTTGGTGAAGCGGTTCTAACAAGTACGAATGATCTATATGAGCTTTTTGTCTCCTATAGGAACCATATTAAAATATTCTTGTTGTCTTCACTGAAAGGGTTCTATTGTTTAAGGAAAGAATTTTCTTCTCTTTCCTTTGAGAGTAGACCCCTTTTTTCAGGGCGACTTAGTATTCAAGAGAGTAAGTAGAAATTCTGAAAATTTTCTTCCATGCAAGAAAAATGGCCAGACTTGATTGGAATTTTAAAATGGTAATTTCGTAAGTACAATGTATCTGAACAGTGTAAAAAATATTTATTTTAAGGTATCTGAATACATACAGTAAGTGGGCAGTATTTAATATGGTAATCTGGTTCCAGGGGGTTTAACCGGCACAGGGGATGATTCTCCATGCACAGGGGGCTAACAGTAGATTCCCCAACGCCAGAGAATTTTATGCTCCCAATGGGTGAGTGAGCCAGAAGATATTTGATTAGATCCCTAGCTTGCAGCTGCACATAACATTGAAATCAATACATTTGTTGAATTTGAACATGTCAACCATCTTTTCTGAATATTAGCCAATAAAATAACTTGAAATGATGTATTCGTTAAATTCAGACACTGAATGACAGGAAGTGTAGATCCTGATCAGAAGTCAGCTGATCCGGATCTTCAGTGTTTGCAAAGATGGGGGTGGTCAGGTTAAGCAAGGTCAGGGATACAGACTGGGTGCAAGCAGGTATGGTGCCCTGTCCAACTAAATATATATGTTTTCATTGCAGGAAGCTGTCAATATCACCCAGGATTTCCAGTATTTCATGATGCTATGAAGGGCTGGTCATGTTGTAAGAAAAGGAGTACAGATTTCACTGAATTCCTTAACTATCCGGTACGTCTGAGGCTTCAAATTTGATTTCTTTGATGGCTTGCTAAAATGAGCAAAATAGAAGTGGAGGCAATGATCAGGAATCGATACAATTAACCCACAGCTCCCATCAGAGACACCAAAAGGAAAGAAACACAAACATGAAACAACAGACCCTAATGAAAACATCAATAGCAGAAAGCCAAAGGACAGTTACTTTCCCACAAAATGGCCAATAGGCTATCCAAAATAAAATAATATAAGCGACACAAACCATAACAAAAATAAACTGCGACAGAAGAACCACCTTGGAACGGTTAGCGTAAACGAATTCCACTGGGTGGCTTAAATCGATTTACATGGCCACAATCCTCGCCCATACTTCCGTCGCGATTAAGACAAATAATTTGTTCAGTCTGCATGAAGACCTCCTAACTCATCAGTACAACATCTCTGTGAACACAAAAATCAAACAACCACAGAGATGAAACAACGGTGAGGACTCGACAGCAAGAAACCACTAAAATGCTGGAGCAAAAGGAAAAAACCAACAGTTTGCATTACGTTTTTCTTGCTAAATGCTTATCACACTTGCAAACATTGTTTAACTTAGCGCTATGGGTAAAACTGTGACAGACAACATTTTTAGCTTGTCTGTACCAAGTACAGTGCCCGACCCTGTTGCTTGATTTATGATGCAATAAAATATGTTTATACTTAGGGAGTGCAGTTGTTATCACCCCAGTCGTCGGCGCTTGCATTCCCGTTCCAATTACACTATGTTGAAGTTTTTCAAATGCTTATATCTCAACAGTTATTCAGGTCACAGTGCATTCATAATTAGAACTTGAGTACCTTGGCAGGTCTTCTGAGATTCAAAAGAGAATAAAACCCAGGTTCATGCCCCAGGGTTATGGCTAGGGGTCAAAATCTAGGACACCTTTGTAAGTCTGTGTTAAATGTTTTTCAAATGCTTAAATCTTGACAATAAGCTATATTCAGCTTAAATTGGGTATTTGAAAAGATGACTGGGTATCTAATGTTTGGGATCACTTTTTGTTCCACGTGCGTGTGTCCGTAAACAATTTTGCAAATGACATCTCCTTCCAAACCGCTGATCGGATTTTGATCAAATTTCACAGGAATGATCCTTAGGTGGTCCTCTTTCAAAATTGTTCAAATAGTTCCGGTCCATTGCATATCTGGGTCACAGGAGCCAAAAATATATTTTTTTCTCCGAAAACTTAAAAAATCTTCTTCTCTGAAACCACAAGGCCCAGGTCTTTGATATTTGGTATGACGCTTCATGTAGTGGACCCCTACAAAGATTGTTCAAATTATAGTGCTGGGCCAAAAATGCCCCCGCCCTGGGGCCCTTTGGTTTTACATGGGCTTATATAGGGAAAATCTTTAAAAATCTTCTTCTCTGACATCGCAAGGCCCAGGTCTTTGCTATTTGGTATGAAGCTTCATCTAGTGGACCCCTACCAAGATTGTTTTAATTATAGTGCTGGGGCCAAAAATGCTCCCCCCCCCCCCCCCCCCCCCTGGGCCCTTTGGTTTGACATAGGATTATACAATTTATAGGGAAAATCTTTAAAAATCTTCTTATCTGGAACCGCAATTCCCAGGTCTTTGATATTTGGTATGAAGCTTCATCTAGTGGACCTCTACCAAGATTGTTCAAATTATAGCCCTGAGACCAAAAATGCCCCTGGCTCAGGGGCCCTTTGGTTTTACATAGACCTATATTGGGAAAATCTTTAAAAATCTTCGTCTGTGAAACCACAAGGCCTAGGTCTTTGATATTTTGTTTGAAATTTCATCTAGTGGACCTCTATCAAGATTGTTCAGCAATCTGGGGCTAAAAATGCCCCCCATCCTGAGACCTTTGGGCTTGAAGAAATATATGGGCTGCATGATGCTTTCATGCAGAGCTGAATCTGACCCACACACGAGTACTGGTAAACGCTTAGAGGATCTAAGTTTGCCAAAGCGGTGTGAGTGTCGGACCGTCAATGCTTATAAAACCTATTGGCTTGAGATGTCATTTCATCTCAATGTCAGGTAAAAGTCCCACAAAATTGAAAGCACTGTCTCCAGAATGACCTTTAAAGTGTTGACAGGGACTTTAAACCTCAAATCAAACAAACAAATTTACATTGACTTATACAGGGAAATCTTTAAAAATCTTCTTCTCTGAAACTGCAAGGCCCATGTCTTTGATATTTGGTATGGAGCTTCATCTAGTGGACCTCTACCAAGATCGTTCAAATTATAGGTGTTGCGCCACAAATGCCCCGGGTGTAATATTTGGTGTGAAGCTTCATCTAGTGGACCTCAATCAAGATTGTTTAAATTATAGCCCTGAGGGCAAAAATGCCCCCCTGGGGCCATTTGGTTTTATGTAGGGAATATCTTTAAATGAAATCGCTAGGCCTATGTCTTTGATATTTGGTGTGTAGCTTCATCTAGTGGACCTTTGCCAAGATTGTTCAAATTATAGCCTTTGTTGATATTTGGTATGAAGCTTCACCTTTGAGACCTCCCTCAACATTATGCACATTATAGCCGTGGGGTCAGTAATGGCCCTCCCCGGGGCCCACTTGTTGCTCTATGGATCAGGTGAACGATCCAGGGCATAATGGCCCTCTTGTTTTAGCATAGGTACATGTGTCTTACAGCTTGCTTAATCACATTTACAATGTTATGTGCTTTAAGTTCTGGACATTTCTAGTGCCTGTGTAAAAAGCAAGCACCTGAAACATGTGAAAGGGGAGAATAGCTGCACAGGTTTTGAAACAGAAGAGAATGCTTCAAATCTTAAAGAATTATATGCAGCTGTGTCAGTATGATTTGGGTATCATGGATTTTATTTGGGTTTTGTTACCCATATATTTTAATTGGGTATTCTTTCATTTTAATTTTAATTGGATATTTATGTAAATTTTGTTTGTTTGTTTGAATTGGGGTTTAATGTCCCCATCAACACTATTTAGGTCATTTTGTAGACATTGCTTCCAATTTTGTGGGACTTTTACCCGACATTGAGGTGAAATGTCATCTCAATCCCTGCCACCCAATGAAACCAAAAGGCTTAAATGCATTGGACGATCTAACTCACACCGCTTTGCCTGGGCAGGCTTAGATCTTCTAAGCGGTTTACCAGTAATCATGTGTGGTCAGATTCAGCTCTGCGTGGAAGCATCATGCAGCCCAATCTATTTCTCCAAGCCCCGATGAGCGGGGGCAAATTTATGCAAATACATGTAGCCTGCTTATCGGTTCTCTGATTTTGTATGAAATATCTGAAACAAGCCATTGGCAAGTTTCATGAATTTCACAAGAAATGACCACAAGTGTGACATTCTTGTTATATTGTATGACCATTTTACTGTGGCTTTTCTGAGGGAGGTTGGGTTGGTGTGAAGGTGCTGTGTACCTTTCAGTGATGGGTCTTCGATAAGGGCCTATTGTGCTTGCAGTATGTGCGGGATGGGGTGCTGTATTTTAGTTTTTAGCTCACATGAACATGAAGTGCTTCAAGCTCAAGGTGAGCTTTTGGGATCGGTCTTTGTCCGTCGTCCGTGCGTGCGTCCTTCGTCAACTTTTGCTTTTAACCACTTCTTCTCCAAAACTGCTGGACAGATTTTGATTTAATTTCTCAGGAATGCTCCTTGGGTGACCCTCTTCCTAAATTGCTCAAACTGTTCCGCTCGGGTGAACAAGATGGCCGCCACAGCTAAAAATAGAAAAACCTTTAAACGACTTCTCCTGCTTAACCAGGGGATGGATTTTAAAATTATTTCACGGGTATGTTCCTTGGATGACCCTCTACCAAAATTGCTCAAACTGTTCCCCTCGGGTGAACAAAATGGCCACCAGAGCTAAAAATAGAAAAACCTTTAAACGACTTCTTCTCCTTAACCAGTGGATGGATTTCGAAATTATTGCACAGGAATGTTCCTTGGGTGCCCCTCTACTAAAATTGCTCAAATCATTCCGCTCAGGGGAACAAAATGACTGCCAGAGCTAAAAAAAGAAAAAACGTTAAAGGACTGCTTCTCCTTAACCAGTGGATGGATTTCGAAATTACTTGACAGGAATGTTCCTTGGGTGACCCTCAATCAAAATTGCTCCAACCGTTCTGCTCGGGTGAACAAGATGGCAGCCAGAGCTAAAAATAGAAAAACCTTCAAACGATTTCTTTTCCTTAACTAGTGGATGGATTTTGAAATCACTTCACAGGAATGTTCCTTTGGTGACCCTCTACTAAAATTTCTCAAACCGTTCCGTTGGGGTGAGCAAGATGGCCACCAGAGCTAAAAATAGAATAACCTTTAAACGACTTTTTCTCCTTAACCAGTGGATGGATTTTGAAATTATTTCACTGGAATGTTTCTTTGGTGACCCTATTCCAAAATTGCTTAAACCGTTCCACTCAGGTGAACAAAATGGCTGCCAGAGATAAAAAATAGAAAAACCTTTAAACATCTTATTCTCCTTAAGTTGGTAGAGTTCCGCTCTGGGGAACGGGAGGTCACAGGTTCGATCCCAGGCCGCGACATATCAAAGTTGTTAAAAATGGTACTAGCTGCTCCTTGCTTGGCACTCAGATTTACGGGGTAGAGCTAGGACTGGTCGACCCAGTGTCAGGATAATGTGACTGGGTGTGGTATCATGTAATGTGTCTGGGACGTGATACTTCAGTGAGGCAGCGTTATAAAAGTGAACATTGAGCTCCCTGTTGCAACCAGACACCGTCGTGATATGACTGAAAAATTGTTGAAAGCGACGTAAAACCAGAATTCACAAACACATTCTCCTTAACCAGTGGATGGATTTTGATATTATTCCACAGGAATGTTTCTTTGCTGAACTTTTACCAAATTGCTTATACCGTTCGCTAGGGTGAACAAAATGGCCGCCAGAGCTAAAAATAGAAAAACCTATAAACGACTTCTTCTCCTTAACCAGTGGATGGATTTTGAAATCATTTCACAGGAATGTTTGTTTGGTGACCCTCTACTAAGATTGCTCATACTGTTCCGCTCAGGTGAACAAAATGGCCGACAGAGCTTAAAATAGAAAAACCTTTAAACGACTTTTTAGCTCACCTGTCACGTAGTGACAAGGTGAGCTTTTGTGATCACTTTTTGTCCGTCGTGCGTCCGTCCGTCCGTGCGTCCGTAAACAATTTCAAATAAGTATATCTGTAATACCCCATGGTCAATCTTGATCAAATTTCATGAGAAGCATCAACAGGTAGGGGGAAAGGCTGCATAAGGTTTTTGGGCTGATCAGATTGGAATTCTGGTTGCCATGGCAACATATAGCTCCCATAGACTTACAATGGGAAAAAATTAAAATATCTTCTTCTCTGAAACCACAGGGCCCAGAGCTTAGATATTTAGCATGTATTAACGGCCAGTGGTCACCTACATAATTCCTGCCAATCATGCCCCTGGGGTCCAAATTGGCCACACCCCGGGGCCCCTTCGCTACCATAGACTCATAATGGAACAAAAAGCTTCAAAAATCTTCTTCTCTGAAACCACAGGGCCCAGAGCTTAGATATTTAGCATGTAGCAATGGCAAGTGGTCACCTACATAATTCCTGCCAATCATGCCCCTGGGGTCCAAACGGGCCACGCCCCGGGCCCTTTAGCTCCTATAGACTCATAATGAAAAAAAAGCTTCAAAAATCTTCTTCTCTGAAACCACAGGGCCCAGAGCTTAGATATTTAGCATGTATTAACGGCCAGTGGTCACCTACATAATTCCTGCCATTCATGCCCCTGGGGTCCAAATTGGCCATGCCCTGGGGCCCCTTCGCTCCCATAGACTCATAATGGAACAAAAAGCTTCAAAAATCTTCTTCTCGGAAACCACAGGGCCCAGAGCTTAGATATTTAGCATGAAGCAATGGCAAGTGGTCACCTACATTATTCCTGCCAATCATGCCCCTGGGGTCCAAATTGGCCACGCCCCAGGGCCCTTTAGCTCCTATAGACTCATAATGGAAAAAAAGCTTCAAAAATCTTCTTCTCTGAAACCACAGGGCCCAGAGCTTAGATATTTAGCATGTATTAATGGCCAGTGGTCACCTACATAATTCCTGCCATTCATGCCCCTGGGGTCCAAATTGGCCACGCCCCGGGGCCCCTTCGCTCCCATAGACTCATAATGGAACAAAAAGCTTCAAAAATCTTCTTCTCGGAAACCACAGGGCCCAGATCTTAGATATTTAGCATGTAGCAATGGCAAGTGGTCACCTACATAATTCCTGCCAATCATGCCCCTGGGGTCCAAACGGGCCATGCCCCGGGCCCTTTAGCTCCTTTAGACTCATAATGGAAAAAAAGCTTCAAAAATCTTCTTCTCTGAAACCACAGGGCCCAGAGCTGAGATATTTGGCATGTAGCAATGGAAAGTGGTCACCTACATAATTCCTGCCAATCATGCCCTTGGGGTCCAAATGGGCCACACCCCGGGGCCCCTTAGCTCCCAAAAACTCATAATGAAAAAAAAAGTTTCAAAAATCTTCTTCTCTGAAACCACAGGGCCCAGAGCTTAGATATTTAGCATGTATTAACGGCCAGTGGTCACCTACATAATTCCTGCCATTCATGCCCCTGGGGTCCAAATTGGCCATGCCCCGGGGCCCCTTCGCTCCCATAGACTCATAATGGAACAAAAAGCTTCAAAAATCTTCTTCTCTGAAACCACAGGGCCCAGAGCTTAGATATTTAGCATGTATTAACGGCCAGTGGTCACCTACATAATTCCTGCCAATCATGCCCCTGGGGTCCAAATTGGCCACACCCCGGGGCCCCTTCACTACCATAGACTCATAATGGAACAAAAAGCTTCAAAAATCTTCTTCTCTGAAACCACAGGGCCCAGAGCTTAGATATTTAGCATGTAGCAATGGCAAGTGGTCACCTACATAATTCCTGCCAATCATGCCCCTGGGGTCCAAACGGGCCACGCCCCGGGCCCTTTAGCTCCTATAGACTCATAATGGAAAAAAAGCTTCAAAAATCTTCTTCTCTGAAACCACAGGGCCCAGAGCTTAGATATTTAGCATGTATTAACGGCCAGTGGTCAACTACATAATGCCTGCCATTCATGCCCCTGGGGTCCAAATTGGCCATGCCCCGGGGCCCCTTCGCTCCCATAGACTCATAATGGAACAAAAAGCTTCAAAAATCTTCTTCTTGGAAACCACAGGGCCCAGAGCTTAGATATTTAGCATGAAGCAATGGCAAGTGGTCACCTACATTATTCCTGCCAATCATGCCCCTGGGGTCCAAATTGGCCACGCCCCAGGGCCCTTTAGCTCCTATAGACTCATAATGGAAAAAAAGCTTCAAAAATCTTCTTCTCTGAAACCACAGGGCCCAGAGCTTAGATATTTAGCATGTATTAACGGCCAGTGGTCACCTACATAATTCCTGCCATTCATGCCCCTGGGGTCCAAATTGGCCACGCCCCGGGGCCCCTTCGCTCCCATAGACTCATAATGGAACAAAAAGCTTCAAAAATCTTCTTCTCGGAAACCACAGGGCCCAGATCTTAGATATTTAGCATGTAGCAATGGCAAGTGGTCACCTACATAATTCCTGCCAATCATGCCCCTGGGGTCTAAACGGGCCATGCCCCGGGCCCTTTAGCTCCTTTAGACTCATAATGGAAAAAAAGCTTCAAAAATCTTCTTCTCTGAAACCACAGGGCCCAGAGCTGAGATATTTGGCATGTAGCAATGGAAAGTGGTCACCTACATAATTCCTGCCAATCATGCCCTTGGGGTCCAAATGGGCCACACCCCGGGGCCCCTTAGCTCCCAAAAACTCATAATGAAAAAAAAGTTTCAAAAATCTTCTTCTCTGAAACCACAGGGCCCAGAGCTTAGATATTTAGCATGTAGCAACGGCCAGTGGTCACCTACATAATTCCTGCCGTTCATGCCACTGGGTTCCAAATGGGTGACGCCCCGGGGCCCCTTCGCTCCCATAGACTCATAATGGAACAAAAAGCTTCAAAAATCTTCTTCTTGGAAACCACAGGGCCCAGAGCTTAGATATTTAGCAGGTAGCAACGGCAAGTGGTCACCTATATAATTCCTGCCAATCTTGCCCATGGGGTCGAAACGGGTCACGCCCCGGGGCCCTTTAGCTCCTATAGACTCATAATGGAAAAAAGCTTCAAAAATCTTCTTCTTGGAAACCACAGGGCCCAGAGCTTAGATATTTAGCATGTAGCAACGGCAAGTGGTCACCTACATAATTCCTGCCAATCATGCCCCTTGGGTCCAAACGGGCCACGCCCCAGGGCCCTTTAGCTTCTATAGACTCATAATGGGAAAAAGCTTAAAAAATCTTCTTCTCTGAAACCACGGGGCCCAAAGCTGAGATATTTGGCATGTAGCAACAGCAAGTGGTCACCTACATTATTCCTGCCAATCATGCCCCTGGGGTCCAAATTGGCCACGCCCCGGGGCCCCTTAACTCCCAATGACGCATAATGGAAAAAAAGCTTCAAAAATCTTCTTCTCTGAAACCACAGGGCCCAGAGCTTAGATATTTAGCATGTAGCAACGGCCAGTGGTCACCTACATAATTCCTGCCAATCATGCCCCTGGGTTCCAAATGGGCGACGCCCCAGGGCCCCTTCGCTCCCATAGACTCATAATGGAACAAAAAGCTGTATTAATCTTCTCCTCGGCAATCACAGGGCCCAGAGCTTAGATATTTAGCATGTAGAAATGGCAAGTGGTCACCTACATAATTCCTGCCAATCATGCCCCTGGGTTCCAAATGGGCGACGCCCCAGGGCCCCTTCGCTCCCATAGACTCATAATGGAACAAAAAGCTGTAAAAATCTTCTCCTCGGCAATCACAGGGCCCAGAGCTTAGATATTTAGCATGTAGCAATGGCAAGTGGTCACCTACATAATTCCTGGCAATCATGCCCCTGGGGTCCAAACTGGCCACCTTAGCTCCTTAGGCTCATAATGGAAAAAAAAAACTTCAAAAATCTTCTCTTAAACCACAGGGCCCAGAGCTGAGATATGTAGCATGTAGCAACGGCAAGTGGTCATCTACATAATTCCTGCCAATCATGCCCCTGGGGTCCAAACGGGCCACGCCCCAGGGCCCTTTAGCTCCTATAGACTCATAATGGAAAAAAAGCTTCAAAAATCTTCTTCTCTGAAACCACAGGGCCCAGAGCTTAGATATTTAGCATGTATTAACGGCCAGTGGTCACCTACATAATTCCTGCCATTCATGCCCCTGGGGTCCAAATTGGCCACGCCCCGGGGCCCCTTCGCTCCCATAGACTCATAATGGAACAAAAAGCTTCAAAAATCTTCTTCTTGGAAACCACAGGGCCCAGAGCTTAGATATTTAGCATGTAGCAATGGCAAGTGGTCACCTACATAATTCCTGCCAATCATGCCCCTGGGGTCCAAACGGGCCATGCACCGGGCCCTTTAGCTCCTTTAGACTCATAATGGAAAAAAAGCTTCAAAAATCTTCTTCTCTGAAACCACAGGGCCCAGAGCTGAGATATTTGGCATGTAGCAACGGAAAGTGGTCACCTACATAATTCCTGCCAATCATGCCCCTGGGGTCCAAATGGGCCACACCCCGGGGCCCCTTAGCTCCCAAAAACTCATAATGAAAAAAAAGTTTCAAAAATCTTCTTCTCTGAAACCACAGGGCCCAGAGCTTAGATATTTAGCATGTAGCAACGGCCAGTGGTCACCTACATAATTCCTGCCAATCATGCCACTGGGTTCCAAATGGGTGATGCCCCGGGGCCCCTTCGCTCCCATAGACTCATAATGGAACAAAAAGCTCCAAAAATCTTCTTCTTGGAAACCACAGGGCCCAGAGCTTAGATATTTAGCAGGTAGCAACGGCAAGTGGTCACCTATATAATTCCTGCCAATCTTGCCCATGGGGTCGAAATGGGCCACGCCCCAGGGCCCTTTAGCTCCTATAGACTCATAATGGAAAAAAAGCTTCAAAAATCTTCTTCTTGGAAACCACAGGGCCCAGAGCTTAGATATTTAGCATGTAGCAATGGCAAGTGGTCACCTACATAATTCCTGCCAATCATGCCCCTGGGGTCCAAACGGGCCACGCCCCGGGCCTTTTAGCTCCTATAGACTCATAATGGAAAAAAGCTTCAAAAATCTTCTTCTCTGAAACCACAGGGCCCAGAGCTGAGATATTTGGCATGTAGCAATGGAAAGTGGTCACCTACATAATTCCTGCCAATCATGCCCCTTGGGTCCAAATGGGCCACGCCCCGGGGCCCTTTAGCTCACATAGACTCTTAATGGAAAAAAAAAGCTTCAAAAATCTTCTACTCAGAAACCACAGGGCCCAGAGCTTAGATATTTAGCATGTAGCAATGGCAAGTGGTCACCTACATAATTCCTGCCAATCATGCCCCTGGGGTCCAAACGGGCCATGCACCGGGCCCTTTAGCTCCTTTAGACTCATAATGGAAAAAAAGCTTCAAAAATCTTCTTCTCTGAAACCACAAGGCCCAGAGCTGAGATATTTGGCATGTAGCAACGGAAAGTGGTCACCTACATAATTCCTGCCAATCATGCCCCTGGGGTCCAAATGGGCCACACCCCGGGGCCCCTTAGCTCCCAAAAACTCATAATGAAAAACAAGTTTCAAAAATCTTCTTCTCTGAAACCACAGGGCCCAGAGCTTAGATATTTAGCATGTAGCAACGGCCAGTGGTCACCTACATAATTCCTGCCGTTCATGCCACTGGGTTCCAAATGGGTGACGCCCCGGGGCCCCTTCGCTCCCATAGACTCATAATGGAACAAAAAGCTTCAAAAATCTTCTTCTTGGAAACCACAGGGCCCAGAGCTTAGATATTTAGCAGGTAGCAACGGCAAGTGGTCACCTATATAATTCCTGCCAATCTTGCCCATGGGGTCGAAACGGGCCACGCCCCGGGGCCCTTTAGCTCCTATAGACTCATAATGGAAAAAAAAGCTTCAAAAATCTTCTTCTTGGAAACCACAGGGCCCAGAGCTTAGATATTTAGCATGTAGCAATGGCAAGTGGTCACCTACATAATTCCTGCCAATCATGCCCCTGGGGTCCAAACGGGCCACGCCCCGGGCCTTTTAGCTCCTATAGACTCATAATGGAAAAAAGCTTCAAAAATCTTCTTCTCTGAAACCACAGGGCCCAGAGCTGAGATATTTGGCATGTAGCAATGGAAAGTGGTCACCTACATAATTCCTGCCAATCGTGCCCCTGGGGTCCAAATGGGCCACGCCCCGGGGCCCCTTAGCTCACATAGACTCTTAATGGAAAAAAAAAGCTTCAAAAATCTTCTACTCAGAAACCACAGGGCCCAGAGCTTAGATATTTAGCATGTAGCAACGGCAAGTGGTCACCTACATAATTCCTGCCAATCATGCCCCTTGGGTCCAAACGGGCCACGCCCCAGTGCCCTTTAGCTTCTATAGACTCATAATGGGAAAAAGCTTCAAAAATCTTCTTCTCTGAAACCACGGGGCCCAAAGCTGAGATATTTGGCATGTAGCAACAGCAAGTGGTCACCTACATTATTCCTGCCAATCATGCCCCTGGGGTCCAAATTGGCCACGCCCCGGGGCCCCTTAGCTCCCAAAGACGCATAATGGAAAAAAAGCTTCAAAAATCTTCTTCTCTGAAACCACAGGGCCCAGAGCTTAGATATTTAGCATGTAGCAACGGCCAGTGGTCACCTACATAATTCCTGCCAATCATGCCCCTGGGTTCCAAATGGGCGACGCCCCAGGGCCCCTTGGCTCCCATAGACACATAATGGAACAAAAAGCTGTAAAAATCTTCTCCTCGGCAATCACAGGGCCCTTTAGCTCCTATAGACTCATAATGGAAAAAAAGCTTCAAAAATCTTCTTCTTGGAAACCACAGGGCCCAGAGCTTAGATATTTAGCATGTAGCAATGGCAAGTGGTCACCTACATAATTCCTGGCAATCATGCCCCTGGGGTCCAAACTGGGCCCCCCCCCCCCCCCCCCCCCCCCGGCCCTTTAGCTCATATAGACTCATAATGCAAAAAAGCTTCAAAAATCTTCTTCTCTGAAACCACAGGGCCCAGAGCTGAGGTATTTGGCATGTAGCAACGGCAAGTGGTCACCTACATAAATCCTGCCAATCATGCCCCTAGGTTCCAAATGGGCCACGCCCCGGGGCCCCTTTGTTCACATAGACTTATAATTGAAAAATTAAAAGCTTCATAAATCTTCTTCTCTGAAACCACAGGGCCCAGAGTTTAGATATTTAGCATGTACCAACGGCAAGTGGTCACCTACATAATTCCTGCCAATCATGCCCCTAGGGTCCAAATGGGCCACGCGCAGGGGCCCCTTTGCTCCCATAGACTCATATTGAAAAAAAGCTTAAAAAATCTTCTTCTCTGAAACCACAGCACCCAGAGCTTAGATATTTAGCATGTAGCAATGGCAAGTGGTCACCTACATAATTCCTGCCAGTCATGCTCCTGGGGTCCAAAAGGGCCACGCCCCGGGGCCCCTTAGCTCCTATAGGCTCATAATGGAAAAAAAAACTTCAAAAATCTTCTTCTCTGAAACCACAGGGCCCAGAGCTGAGATATGTAGCATGTAGCAACGGCAAGTGGTCACCTACAAAAATCCTGCCAATCATGTCCGTGGGGTCCAAATGGGCCACGCCCCGGGGCCCCTTAGCTCCCATAGACTCATAATGGAAAAAAGCTTCAAAATTATTCTTCTCTGAAACCATAAGTCCCAGAGCTTAGGTATTTAGCATGTAGCAATGTCGAGTGGTCGCCTACATGAATCCTGCCAATCATGCCCCTGGGGTCCAAATCCTGTGGCCCCTTAACTCCAACAAACTTATAATGGAAAAAGCTTCAAACATCTTCTTTGAAACCATGAAGTACAGACCTTAGATATTTAGTATATAGCAACACAAAATGGTCGCCTACATACACCTGCCAACCGTGCCCTTTGGCTCATTAGCTGCTATAGACTTATACTTGAAAAAACCTAAAAAAATCTTTTTCTCCAAATCCATAAGGCACAGATTTTGTTTGATTTGATGTTTTACATCCCCGACAACACTGTATTGGTCATTTTGGAGATGTCTCTTCCAATTTTGTGGGACTTTTACCAGACATTGAGATGAAATTACATCTCAAGCCCTGTCGCCCAATGAAACCAGTAGGGTTTGTAAGCATGAACACCGCTTTGCCTGAGCTTAGATATTTAGTATGTAGCAATGTCAAGTGGTCTCCTACACTAATGATTTTCTCGTACACAGGTGAGCGATATAGGGCCATTGGGCCCTCTTGTTCTCCTTAACCAGTGGATGGATTTTGAAATTACTTCACAAGAATGTTCCTTGTGTGATCCTCTACCAAAATTGCTCAAACCGTTCTGCTCGGGTGAACAAAATGGCCACCAGAGCTAAAAATAGAATAACCTTTAAATGCACTTTTCTCCTAAACCAATGGATGGATTTTGAAATTATTTCACCAGAATGTTCCTTTGGTGACCCTCTAAATATAAGTGCTCAAACCGTTCTGCTCAGGTCAACAAAATGGCCACCAGAGCTAAAAATAGAAAAACCTTTAAACAACTTCTTCTCCTTAACAAGTGGCTGGATTTGAAATTATTTCACAGGAATGTTCCTTGGGTGACCCTATACCACAATTGCTCAAACCGTTCCGCTTAGGTGAACAAAATGGCCGCCAGAGCTAGAAATAGGAAAACCTTTACACGACTTCTTCCCCTTAACCAGTGAATTGATTTTGAAATTACTTGACAGGAATGTTCCTTGGGTGACCCTCTACCAAAATTGCTCAAACTGTTCCTCTCTGGTGAAAAAATGGCTGCCAGAGCAAAAAATAGAAAAACCTTTAAACAACTTCTTCTCCTTAACCATTGGATGGATTATGAAATTATTTGACAGGAATGAGGTTTGAGGTTTTTTAGCTCTGGTGGCCATCATGATCAGTTAAGCAAAATATTTTGAGCAATTTTGTTAGAGGGTCACTCATGGAATGTTCCTATAAAATTGCTTCCTTTTAGAGACAGATGTCTTTTGAAAGTTTTGGCCCCTGCCCACATTGGCTGCAAGGTGCTTCTACAGGTGTATTGGTAAACCACTTTGAAGGTTTCAGCCTGTCTAGGCAAAGTGGTGTGAGTGGAACCATCAATGCATTTAAACCCCATTCGTTTCATTGGGCGACAGGGCTTGAGATGTCATTTCATCAAAAATGACTTCTACTTCTCAAAATGACTTCTACTCCTAAACAGGCAGACTGATTTTGAATTAATTTCACAGAAATGGTCTTTGGGTCCAACAAAAATTGCTCAAAGCCTCTACTCCACCATATATTACCCACAATTCCGTTTATACAATAGGATCAGGTGAGCGATCTAGGGCCATTATGGCCCTCTTGTTTTATTATGCCCCCGCTACTCGAAGAATGGTGGAAGGGCATATAGCATTGCCCCTGTCCGTCAATTTGTCCATCCGAAACTTAAATGCAGTCAATAACTTCCTTATTTCTGGATGGATTTTGAAATTACTTTGTAGAAATGTTGGCCATCATGAGACAATCTGCCTCACACAAAACCAAGGTCCTTACCTCCAAGGTCAAGGTCATACTTAGGGTCAATTGTGAAAAAAAAAGGTCCAAAACTTAAACACCATCAATAACTTTCTATGGAATAATACGATTATAGACATATTTTCAGGCGGGGGCAGCCATGTCCTATGGCATTTCTAGGTTTTTTTAGCTCACCTGAATCAGAATGGAATTGAGCACGAAGTGACAAAGTGCTCATGGTGAGCTACATGTATTGTGATCACTTTTTGTCCGCCGTCCATCCGTGCGTTTGTCCATCCATCAACAATTTCTTCAAAGGACAATCCACTGTGACAATTTTGAAATAATTTCTCAGGAATATTCCATGGGTGACCCTTTACCAAAATTGCTAAAATGGTTCCACTCAGCTGAACAAAATGGCCCCCAGAGCTAAAAATAGAAAATCCTTTAGACAACATCTTCTCCTAGGCTAATTGCCCGATTTCAAAATAATTCCACTGGAATGTTCCTTTGGTGACTCTACCAAGATCGCTAAAATATTTTCCCTTCGCTGAAAGAATAGCCACCAGAGCTAAAAATTGAAGAAAAAAAACTTAGAAAACCTTAAAACGACATCTCCTCCAAGGCTAATGGCCCGATTTCAAAATACTTTCACAGGATATTTCTTGAGTGTTCCTCTACCGAATTTGCTAAAATGGTTCCGCTCCGCTGAACAAAATGGGCGCCAGAGCTAAATATAGAAAAACCTTTAAACGTTATCTCCCCTGGGAAATGGTACGCCTTCAATATAATTTCACAGGAATGTTCCTTGGGTGACCCTCTACTAGAATTGCGAAAATGGTTCTGCTACGCTGAATAAAATGGCCACCAGAGCTAAAAATAGAAAACCGTAGAAAAACCCCACTAGGCTAATGGTCCGATTTCAAAATTATTTCACAAATTCAAAATTATTTCACAGGAATGTTCCTTTGGTGACCCTCCACTCTGCTGAACAAAATGGCTGCCAGAGCTAAAAAAAAAGAAAAGACCTTTGAATGATATCTCCTCAAAGGCTAATGGTCCGATTTCAAAACAATTTCATAGAAGTGCTCCTTGGGTAACCCTCTACCAAAACTGCTAAAATGGTTCCGCTCCTATGAACAAAATGGTCAATAGAGCTTAAAATAAAAAAAAAAACCCTTTAACAAACATCTCCTAGGCTAATGTTCTGATTTCAAAATAATTTCACAGGAATGTTCCTTGGATGACCCTCTACGAGAATTGCTAAAATGGTTCTGCTCTGGTGAACAAAATGGCCACCAGAGCTAAAATAGAAAACCTTTAAAGGCATTGTGTGTTTATAATTGTTTTATTGCCCCCTGTGATATTGTGTCTGTAGCAGATCAAAGGCGGTCCTTAATAGGGTGATTTGTAGCTCTTGTTGAATCCCCTGCATGAGGCAATTACGGGGAAAATCAATAATGTACACTCTAGTCAACCTTTAGTAAACCATTGATTTTCCCCAAGGTCGCCCCTTACCTGTTGAAGACAGAGGGGATCTCTTCAGTCAGCACTGAGGGCTACATAATATTATGTAATGAAATGATGGTCCTCAATAATCAAGAATAAATGCCTTTAAATGACATCTACTCCTAGGCTTATGGTCTGATTTCAAAATAATTTCACTTAAATGATCATTTTGTGACCCTCTACCAAATTTGTTAAAACACTTTGCTGAACAAAATGGCCATACGAGTTAAAAAGAGAAAAAAACATTTAAAGGTCATCTCAGAGGTTAATAATCCAATTTCAAAATCATTTCACAGAAATGTTCCTTTGTTAACTCTCTACCAATATTGTTGCTATGGTCCCACTTCACTGAAAAAAATGGCTGCCAGAGCTAGAAATAGAAAAACCTTTATCTTTTATTTTTGTACCAAAATTGATTAAACAGTATGTTCCATTGAAACATCCCATCTCAAAGAGGGTATTATTGCACTGGTGATTGCTTAAATTGCTGAAATGGGTTTGCTCTGCTGAACAAAGTATCCATATGACTGCAGAGGTAAAGATAGAAAAAATCTTCAAAGAACATCTCCTTCAGTTATCAGCAAATACCCATCTATGTGATGCTTTGGACAGTGTTATAATTCTTTTATCATTTAACATCGCTGTTGTTTATGGGATAAAGTCATGTCATAAAATCATATGACCACTCATGTAATAACGCATGGAACTGGTGTAAAACGTCATGATGCTGTCTGTAACAACCGTGTGACTTCTGTTTAAATCTTTGTAATAAAATCCTGTTTGAAGTCATTATTATAGATAAACAGAATCATGGTGGTCATTACATATGAAAGGTATGAAACTGGCCTTGGTGTGTTTCATACTTTTCATATGAAATGACATTGTGTGTGTGTGTGTGTGTGTGTGTGTGTGTGTGTGTGTGTGTGTGTGTGTGTGTGTGTGTGTGTGTGTGTGTGTGTGTGTGTGTGTGTGTGTGTGTGTGTGTGAATTCGGGTTTAACGTCACTTTCAACAATTTTTCAGTCATATCATTACGGTGTCTGGTTGCAACAGGGAGCTCAAAGGTCACTTTTATAGTGCTGCCTCACTGAAGTATCATGTCCCAGACACATTACATGATACCACACCCAGTCACATTATCCTGACACTGGGTCGACCAGTCCTAGCACTACCCCGTAAATCTGTGTGCCAAGCGAGGAGCAGCTAGTACCACTTTTAACGACTTTGGTATGTCGCGGCCTGGGATCGAACCCGTGACCTCCCGTTCCCTGGATCGGATACTCTACCAAGACCTTGAGTGTAAGATTCTCTATATGACATAGCTACATGCACACGATATCACACATTATATATAGAGAAGAATGTGTAATGGTGTGATGGCGCTGCTTACAGTACAAATACGGGCCCTGCCCATTTGGGCTTGAAGAAATAGATTGGTAAATTGCTTAGAGGATCTAAGCCTGCCCAGGCAAAGCAGAGGTGCGAGTCGGACCATCCCTGATTATTAAAACATTTGGTTTCATTGGGTGACAGGCTTGAGATGTCATTTCATCTCAGTGTCAGGTAAAAGTCTCACAAAATTGGAAGCAACGTCTCCAAAATGATCTCTACAGTGTTGATGGGGATGTTAAACCTCAAATCAAACAAACAAACAAACAAAACCATCCGTAACAACTGTGTGATTTCTATTTAAATCTTTGTAATAAAATCCTGTTTGAAGTCATTATATGATAGACAGAATCTTACACTCATGGTCATTTCATGTGAAAAGAATGAAACTAGCCAAGAAATGACCATGAGTGTAAGATTCTCTATATGACATAGCTACATGTACATGATATCACACTTTTTATATTGAGAAGAATGTGTAATGGTGTTATGGCACAGCTTACAGTACAAGTAATGTCCCCGCCAATCGGGTCTTGAAGAAATAGATTGGGCTGTATGATGCTTCCACGCAGAGCTGAAACCGACCACACATAAGTACTGGTAAATTGCTTAGAGATTCTAAGCTTGCCCAGGAAAAGTTGTGCGAGTCTGACCATCCATGCATATAAACCCTATTGGTTTTATTGGATGGCAGGGCTTGAGATGTCATTTCATCTCAATGTCGGGTAAAAGTCCCACAAAATTGGAAGCGACATCTCCAAAATGACCTATACAGTGTTGACGGGGACGTTAAACCTAAAATTAAACAAACAAACAGTGTTATGGCACTGCTTACAGTACAAGTAATGTCCCCGCCAATCGGGTCTTGAAGAAATAGATTGGGCTGTATGATGCTTCCACGCAGAGCTGAAACCTACCGCACATAAGTACTGGTAAACTGCTTAGAGATTCTAAGCTTGCCCAGGAAAAGTAGTGCGAGTCTGACCATCCATGCATATAAACCCTATTGGTTTTATTGGATGGCAGGGCTTGAGACGTCATTTCATCTCAATGTTGGGTAAAAGTCCCACAAAATTGGAAGCGACATCTCCAAAATGACCTATACAGTGTTGACGGGGAGGTTAAACCTAAAGTTAAACAAACAAACAGTACAAGTAGGATATTTTACATTGCAGGGTTGTACAAGGGGAGAGCACTCAGGTGTGAAACCTGTTGAACCTGAGAAACCTAAACAAGACATTCCAGACATTGTGGTACGTCTAGTTTTGACGCATAGCTTTGCATTACGATAACACACCCGTGCGACATAATGCTTTTTCACATCTCCAAAATGGCCACTTTTCTGACAAAAATCCGCGATATTTTTCTTATTTATACTTCAAACATAGGTTGCGGGTGCTCGTTAGAACCGCCTCATTGAGGCGGTTCTAACGAGTACCCACAACATATGACTTGGAGTAGAAATAAGAAAAATAATGTTTACACCCGTAAACCCCAGTTTTCTCTATATAAAGTGGGGTTTAGGTGGGTGTTCATTTCACGGACTTGTTATCGTGATTGATGAGAAGTAATGAGGGCAATTCAATTTCGGATCAGTTGGCACATTGTGGAATATTGAAAATATTGCAGGGTACATGTAACCAATATTGCCAATCAAAACTTGCTAGTCTGGCCCAGAAAACTTTTGCACTCTACAACTTTGTAGTTCTTTTGAGTATTCCATGCTTCCACAGAATTAACTGTTTAGTACATGTATCATATGGCTCTGTTTCTAAGTACTGAAAAAGGATATAAAGTTGTATTTGATTTACATGTCTAATGCCCATCAAGGTTGGAGGAATAGATTTGGCTGCATGGTGCTTTGGCGCTGTAACTGACCAAATATTTGAATTCTGGTATACCGCTTAGAAGGTCTAACCCTGCCCATGAAAATTGGTGCGAATCTGATAGTTCCTGCAAATACATGTAAACCATAGCAGTTTCAATGGGCGGTAAGGCCCGAAATGTCATTTCACCTCTCTGTCGAGTAAAAATTCCCCCTAAAAATTGGAAGCAATGTCTCCAAAATGACCATAAAAATGTTGACGGGGGCATTTCACAGTCTTTTGAATGTTAGACATGATAATTTTGTGTGAATGTTCCAAGCCAATATTTATTTGGTAAAAAACATATTCTCTCAAGTAGGATTATCTTTACAGTAGTGGTTGCATGCTGCTCAGATCTTGTGATGGACCATTGGTTTAGGCAAGTGACCAGTGATTGATGAACATCTATCACATTGTTTATGCAAATGATGAGTGATTAATTAACATATATCACATTGGTTTATGCGAATGACCATTGATTGGTTTGATTAACATATATCACATTGGTTTATGCGAATGACCATTGATTGGTTTGATTAACATATATCACATTGGTTTATGCGAATGACCATTGATTGGTTTGATTAACATATATCACATTGGTTTATGCGAATGACCAGTGATTGGTTTGATTAACATATATCACATTGGTTTATGCAAATGATCTGTGATTCTAATGCACTTAGGTATGTAATGCGACGTTTGATTGGATAACGTCAAACATTTGCGACAGTATATTCCACGATATACTGTCGGAAATCCGACATCACCTCGTAACGTCCTTTTTCATTGGCTGACATTTGGTTTTACGCAGCTCTCAATGCCTGCCGCTCTGTGCAAAATAGTACAATTTTTAACAAAACAACCGAATAAGTGCATTAGAATGGGAATAACTGTATTGAAAATTGTCATTTGGTGAGGTAAATCGTTGTTTTTACGGTCGCAAATTCCCTTTTTATGGCTCTGCTGATGCGTCGCCGTAAAACAAAATTTCCGACCGTAAAACCAATGATTTGCCTCCCAAAATGACAATTTTGAATACAGTTATCCCCTAATTGATTAACATATATCACATTGGTTCATACAAATGACGAGTGACTGATTAACATACATCACATTGGTTTATGCAAATGACCACTGATTGATTAATGTATATATCACACTGGTTTATGCAAGTTAACATTTATCACATTGGTTTATGCAAATGATCAGTGATAGATTAACATATATCACATTGGTTTATGCAAGTGACCAGTGATTAACATATATCACATTGGTTTATGCAAATGACTAGTGATTGATTACCATATATCATATTGGCTTTTGCAAATGGTCAGTGATTGATTAACATATATCACATTGTTTTAGGCAAGTGACCGGTGATTGGTTTACATAGATCACATTGGTTTATGCAAGTGACCAGTGATTGGCCAATGTATATCACATGGGTTTTTGCAAATGACTAGTGATTGATTAACATCTACAAGTGACCAGCAATTGATTAACATATATCACTTTGGCTTGTGTATCACATTGGTTTATGAAAATGACCAGTGACTGATTGACATATATCACATTGGTTTATGCAAACAACCAGTGATTAACTAATCATTGCAATGCCAGTCACAACAGTTGTCATCTGCTGATAATTTTAAAGTTATTTTTGCAAACAGTGTGGACCCAGATCAGTTAGTCTGTTTAGGGTCCACACTGTTTGCCTGTGTGCAAAATTAGTTTTAAAGAGTTTGCAAGAAGATGCAGCAGACAACTATAATGAACAACATATTCAGATGCAGGTTATGGGATTTTATGGATAAACATTTATCACATTGGTTTAGGCAAGTGACCCGCGATTACATCACATGGGTTTAGGCAAGTGACCAGTAATTAATTAACATATATCACATTAGTTTAGTCAAGTGATCAGTGATTGATTAACATATTTCATAATAATTTAGGCAAGTGACCAGTGATTTATTAACATATGTCACATTGGATTATGCAAGTGAACAGTGATTTAGTAACATATAGCACATTGGTTTATGCAAGTGGATCATGATTGATTAACAGTCATCAGCAAAACTATGTTTATAACTCTCTTAATATATGGTTTCAGGTATATTAAAGCTTTAACCTGTTTAGAAAGTGACTGTATAGATTACATATAGTAACATGTATATAGAAAAATGACTATTTATGGTCATTTTCTATATAATCTACACATTTTAAATTGAACAGTAACTACAGATTGTGTACTGAACACAAAGTGGCTTTGTATCCCAACAATAATACACACTTTAAAACACTATTGTTAGGGTCCAAAGCAAAAATCTTGTTAGTAAAACAATCAACTTCTACATGTATGTGAAAAAATGTGTAGGTTTTGTTAAAAAAAAAAAACTGGCCATTTCTGTTCATATTTTTATATAATCTATACATTTTTGGGGATCCATCTTCAAATTGTGTTATATCCAAAACTGTGTTCTAATGAAGTGTTATAAAGAGGTTGAGGTGTATAATAAGAACTTGTTTTGTACAGAGAGACTACAGTTTAATATATCATCATCATCTCATTAGTCATAGAGTGAAATTTAAATCAGCACTCCAGTAATTTACAGCACAGTTATTCAAAGCAGCCTTTACTTAACAAGTTCGTTAGTGGTCAAATTTTTAAATACCTGTCTTGAAAAAACAGTCGTATTAAAGTGTGGTACTAACTGTCCATCTGTCTGTCCATAAACATTCTTGTATGCTCCATAACTCAGTAACCATTAGGGATATCTTCATGCAACTTTATAAGAATATGTATTAGGGCAAGACGCACAAGAATGATTGTTCCACTTTTCTTAGAATCTGAGTTATGTCCCTTTGATTAATTTTTTCTAAACATTCTTGTACGCCCTATAACTCAGTAACCATTAGAGATCTCTTCATGCAACTTCATAAGAATATGTACGAGGTTGGGCGCAAGATCCAGGTCAGTATCTCAAAGGTCAAAGTCATACTTACAGGTCAAAGGTAAAAAAGGGTCTTTCCTTCGTGTCTGGTCAATACCTTTGCTACCGCTCAACAATTTTTTTCTGAAATTTGGGGGATATGGTAGATACCAATATGAAGTTTTGCAAGAGGGTTTCAAAGAGTCCCCGGGGTGAGCCTGGGCCATGCCCCACCCTCTTCATTTCATTAAATGCTTAATATCTCAGAAACTTTACAGATCCTCACCCCTAAACCATGTATATCCTTGTTCCTTATGATGAGTTGCATTCGGTGACACTTACCTTGGGGTCCCAGGGGTGTGCTGGTGCCATGCCCAACCCCCCATAAATCCATCTGGCTAGGAGACTTCAGATCCCCACCCTTAAACTATATATATTCTTGTTCCTTATGATAAGATACATTCATTGACACCATCCTGTGGGTCCCCCAGGTGGTCCGGGGCTATGCCCCAACCCTCCACTTCATATAAGGCCATATATCTCAGAAGCCATTCAGATCCCCTTTGATGAAGTGGATGGGGTGGGGCATAGCCCTGGGGGACCCCAAGGCTGGTGTCCCTGAATGTGTCTTATTATAAGGAACAAGAATATAAATGTGTGTGTGTTTTGAGTTTTACGTCCCACCAACAGCTAAGGTCATATGGAGATGGGACCTCGGTTTAAAAACACATCTGAAAGTCTGGAGAAGCCCGGGATCGATCCTGCGACCCCTGGTTTACAAGGCCAGAAGCGTAACCACTACACCACAGAGGCTTTGACAAGAATATAAATGGTTTAGGGTGGAGATCTAAATGGTTTCTGAGATTATATGGCTTTTCTGAAGTGAGGAGGGTGGGGCATGGCCGAGGCACACCCAGAAGGGACTCCAGGTTGGAGTCACTGAATGCATCTTATGATAAGGAACAAGAATATAATATGGTTTAGGGGTGGCCTAATACACAGAAACTGTCCAGATCCCCACCCCTAAACCGTATATATTCTGGTTCCTTATGATAAGATGAATTCAGTGACACCAGCCTTAGGGACCCCGGGGGTTTGTTCTTTGACCCTGCCCCACTCCTCCACTTCATTAAGTGACCATTATAATGGAAACCGTTCAGATCCCCACCCCTAAACCATATATATTCTTGTTCATTATGATAAAACACATTCAGTCACACCAACTTTGGGATCCACAGGGGCCAGCAGGGGCATTCTCCACCCCTTTACTTCATAAAAGGCCAAATATTTCAGAATCCATTCAGATCCCCTTTGATGAAGTGGATGGGGTGGGGCATAGCCCCGGGGGACCCCAAGGCTGGTGTCCCTGAATGTGTCTTATTATAAGAGAGAAGAATATAAATGTGTGTGTGTTTGAGTTTTACGTCCCACCAACAGCTAAGGTCATATGGAGATGGGACCTACATGTAGGTTTAAAAACTCATCTGAAAGTCTGGAGAAGCCCGGGATCGATCCTGCGACCCCTGGTTTACAAGGCCAGAAGCGTAACCACTACACCACAGAGGCTTTGACAAGAATATAAATGGTTTAGGGTGGAGATCTAAATGGTTTCTGAGATTATATGGCTTTTCTGAAGTGAGGAGGGTGGGGCATGGCCGAGGCACACCCAGAAGGGACTCCAGGTTGGAGTCACTGAATGCATCTTATGATAAGGAACAAGAATATAATATGGTTTAGGGGTGGCCTAATACACAGAAACTGTCCAGATCCCCACCCCTAAACCGTATATATTCTGGTTCCTTATGATAAGATGAATTCAGTGACACCAGCCTTAGGGACCCCGGGGGTTTGTTCTTTGACCCTGCCCCACTCCTCCACTTCATTAAGTGACCAATATAATGGAAACCGTACAGATCCCCATCCCTAAACCATATATATTCTTGTTCATTATGATAAAACACATTCAGTCACACCAACTTTTTGATCCACATGGGCCAGCAGGGGCATTCTCCACCCCTTTACTTCATAAAAGGCCAAATATTTCAGAATCCATTCAGATCCCCACCTCTAAACTAGATATATTCTTGGTCCTCATGATAAAATGCCTTTAGTGACACCAATCTTGAACTTTCCTGTGGCCTGCTGGGCCATGACCCCCTCCACTGCTTTAAAGGCCTTATATCTCAAGAACCCTTCAGATCCCCACCCCTAAACCATACGAGGGTAGGCTGAAAAGTTCTGAGCCTGACCAAGATCCAATGGTTTGTCCATGCTGAAAGTGCCTTATTTTTCAACATAGTCTCCATCCTGTCCACACACTTCCTCCAGCCATGCTGGAGTCCTTGGACCCCAGTGGTATAGAAGGTCTCATCTTGGTCCCTGAAAAACTCCTCCACAGCAGCTATCACCTCCTCGTCTGACCAATAATGCTGCCCAGCCAAGTGCTTTTTCATGTTTGGAAACAGGAAATAATCTGATGGAGCTAGATCAGGTAAATACGGAGGGTGATCGACAAGTGTGAAGCCACAGTCATGCACAGCAGCCATTGTGACAACCGATTTATGAGCAGGCGCATTGTCCTGATGGAACAACACCCCATTTGTCAATTTTCCGGGTCGTTTAGCCTTAATTGCTTTTTGCAGTTGTTTTAGCAGTTCTGCATAATACTCCGCATTAATTGTTCTGCCCTTTTGAAGGTAATCTATGAATATTATGTCCTTGGCATCCCACAACACTGATGCCATCACCTTCCCTGCAGAGGAGACGACCTTTGCCTTCTTTGGAGGGGGTGAGCCAGGGTGCTTCCATTGCTTGGATTGTCTTTTGGTCTCTGGCTCAAAGTGATGAACCCAACACTCATCCTGAGTGACAAAACGGTCAAGAAAACCATCTTGGTCTGCTTCAAAAATAGCCAAGATGGCTTGTGACAGGTTCAGTCTGGTCAACTTTTGGTCAGGCGTCAAAAGCCGTGGCACCCATCTGGCGGAAACCTTCGACATTCCTAATTCACTGTGTAGAATGTTCTCTACTCGTTCACGGGAGATGTCAACATTGTTAGCTAACTGATTCACAGTTAAACGCCTGTCATCCATCACGGCCCTGTGCACTTGGCTGATGGTTTTCCCAGTTGTTGCTGTTGTGGGTCGTCCAAACTGGTCATCATCTTCAAGGCTGTCCTTGCCCATCTTAAAATTTGCTGCCCACCTTTTCATGGTTGCATACGAAGGAGCATCATCCCCTAATGTAGCAACCATATCGGCATGAATGTCCATAGGAGCTAACCCCTTTTTATGGAGGTCCTTGATGACACCACGATGCCAGATTTTGTCCATTTTCTCAAAAACATGCTAGTATCAATTTTCAAAGTCTAGAATTTCTACATTATTGCAGGTAAACTTGAACTCATTTGAGTCAAATCAAGTAAAAAAAGGTTTGGATTTAATGAATACAAAATTTCATGGCTGTTCGATGCCTGCTTCTTGGTCAGGCTCAGAACTTGTCAGCCTACCCTCGTATATATTTTTGTTCCTTATGATAAGACGCATTCAATATACCAACCAGGGTCCAACCTGGGGTATGCTTCACCCCCTCCACTTCATAAAAGGCCTAAAATTTCAGATACAGAGTCCATGTGGGTGCTCAGTTGAGTATGGGGGCTCGTTTGGGAGACTTTATAATCAGTAGATTATAATCATATCTTGTTCCTGCCTGTGGATGGATTTTGAAATTACTTGGCAGAAATGTTAACCATCATGAGGTGATGTGTTGTCTGCAAGACTGGTTGGTACTCTAAGGTCAAGGTCATCCTTTCAGCCGATTACTTGTCTCAGGCTTATATTGCACTGCTTGCGGAGCTCCTGTTTACTAATTTCTGGCAAGTAAAATATTGAATATTCTGTTGTGTTTGCTGAAAAGAATGTGACTGAGTAGGTAGCTTCTGCAAATGCAAAAGCTACTGGAATTTTTTCAGCAAAAATATTTGTGGGTGTGCCATATTCAATGATCAAAGTTTAATGTGTTCACTAAGGAAGTTAGTTTTGAAGGACTGGACCCAAGAAAGTCATTATTGAGTTAATATACCATCAAAAGGAATACAGTGTTCTATACTTCAGGAGGAAGTGAAAGTGGAGGCACCAAGACAATCAGTCCCAACTCAGGTAATAGAACGGCCCCCTGATGATGAACCCATGCAGCGGTTAAAGGTCACAGTTAGTCCTTCACTGAAACAGGCACTGGAAAAACAGCTACAGCAGATGAGTTTACAGCAAAATTCTACAGGTAAATCTGCCTTTACTGTCATTATAATCATCATCATCCCCATCATCATCATCAACATTCGGATAGCCATGTAAATCATTTGGGCACGATTGGTAACTTAGTAACTTTTCTGTCTCCATTTAAACCAGTCTACCACTGCTTTTTGTGAATGGGCAAAGCTGAAATAGTAGGACCCGGTCAAAAAGTTTAAAAAAGTTAGCTCCATTGAAGAAGATATCAGGAAAACTCTTAACCCTTCAACCTATCTTAGCCATTGATTGTTAACCCATATCTTGCTGAATATTCATTTAAGCCACTCCCATTTCTGTTTATCAACCAATTAAATTACTTGATGTTTTTTATTGCTACAAATAAACTGAATGCCAAACAGTGTAGATCCTGATCAGATGGCTTCTTCATCTCCATGTCGAGTGAACTAGCTCCTTGTCGAGAATACTAGCTCGGACAGTAATTCCGTCATAAGTCGCAAGTTACGTAATCACGGCCAAAATATTTTGCTTATTTCAAACGTTCCATGTTTCATTTCACTAGGGATGTTGCTTCTGGGAGCGTGAATGGCGTAATTTTGACGGAAAATGAAAAATCGTCAGCCAAACTCTCCGTGTTGACATAAATTGTCAATTTTTCAGGTCCGTGATAAAAAGGTTGCTTTCATTCATACTCCAGCGCTGCAAATTTCCATGGCAAATTCTAACGGGGTACAAAGTTAAATTATTTCTATGTGGCACTGCATTGCCGGATTTTTTTATAAATAGCTTACAAAGGAAAAAATTGTGATAAAACTCTTCGAGACCTACCTTTGTTTACAAGTTTTCTGGTGATGGAGCTAGCTCGAGTGTTCCCGGATGTGTTGAGGGAACAAATTTCCATTGACTCATTTTCGAGCTAGTGTCCCAGATTACCACCCGTGTATAATGTGGTTTTGGATATAACACGGTTTGAAGATGGGTCCCAAAAATGTATAGATTATATAGAAAAATAACCATAAATGGTCAGTTTTCTATATAATCTATACATTTTTGTTTGGATATAACATGGTTGTTTAACTAACACGGTTTCTGCTTTGGACCCCATTAATAGTGTTATAAAGAGGTTGTGGTGTATTAAGGATTATTGGCCGCAACTAATGTTGTGAGAACTTGTGACCCGACCCATTTGCTTTGTGGTTGCAATAAAATCTGATTAAACTAATTAAGAAGGTATTTCTCAGGCATCAGTGTATTAAAGATTACATAGGACATGTCCTAGACATCTGTGTATTAAGGTGCCATTCTTTCGCGGAGTTGATCATGAAATCTTTTCTATGTTCATTCTCTACCTTCTGCTGATTCATGAAAGGCAGTTGTCAGTTTCTGGCTAAAGAATGTGCACTGTATTGATTAACTGCTAATGTATTAGCCCGCCCAGGAAAAGTGTGGCTAGGTAAGCTGACTGGCTCACTATGACCCTAAATAATGTTAACTTGGCTGTTTAACTTCAAACAGACAGGTCTCGGTGGCCTAATGACTAATAGTGCTGACCCACCACTGTGGGTTCAAGGCTCGCTCGGGTCACATGTGAGACGCCAAGTTCTGCAATGGAAGGTCAGGTGATTTTTCTCAAGGTACTCGAGTTTTTGCCCACATCTGATTAACGATCGGCTCAAAGTAAGTGAAATAATCTTGAAAGGACCATAATACAAAATAAAAAAAAACTCCAAACAAAAAACAAACAAACAGACATGGTGCAAGAGAAACTCAAAAGCCTCTGTGGTGTAATGGTTATGCTACTCGCCTCCTTTAATAGGGATTGTGTTCTCCAGACTTTCGGACGAGTCTGTAAATCGAGGTCCCCATCACCTTATGACCATAGCTGTTGGTGGGACGTTAAACTCACACACAAGAGATACTTGAGTTATCAAAGATCAACTGTATAGTGAATCCATACTGATGAGAGATTCCTCTATCACTTTTGCTGAGTTATCTTGATCAATCAATGTTTTCATTTTTTTTTCCCTAAAACCTAGGTGATGTTAATGGTGAAACAAGTAAAGTAGAAGTGGGGACAAGCTGTAAGAACTGTGGCTGCAAAGCTGTAAGTCTAAATTAACCCATTTTGTACTGAATCGAATCTACCACCTTATAGCGCGAGTCCATTTCAAAATTTAGGGGTACCCGGTTTAGTTGATTTGAGAAATTGATTTAAATATGGCTGAACATTTTGCAAACAGTGGATGCCCTGATCAGACGCTGCTTTCTGCAGCGTCTGATCTGGGCCTGCACTGTTTGCCAGTGACCATTCTTGGGGGGTTTCCCTTTTAAATGGGTAAAGGTATAATTTTCTTTCCTATTAAGATGACACAAGAAAAGGACATTAAACATTCTTGTACCAAATTGAATCTTCCTCCTTATATATAGCACGAGTTCATTTTAAAATTAAGGGGTGTCAGTTTGTGTTATCTTCAAAATTGATTTGGAAAATGGCTGAATTTTAAGCAAACAGTGGAGGCCCTGATCAGACGCCGCGTTCTGCGGCGTCGGATCTGGGCCTGCAATGTTTGCCAGGGTCCCGTTTTTGGGTTTCCAGTACAAAATGGGTTAAACATTCTTCAATTTATGTTCTTCACACACATGTTTGCAGCCATCTAATAAGGCTAAATGCATGATTTCTTGCGTGAAGATACCTTGGAGAAACAGATTGGGCTGCATATTGCTTCCGCACAGAGCTAAAACAGACCAAGAATTGGAGTATTGGTAAACCCCTTAGAAGGTTTAAGCTTTCTTAGGCAAAATGGTGCCAGTCAGACTGTTCCTTAAACCCTAGCATGTCTTTTGGCGATAGGGTTTGAGATGTCATTTATCTAAGTGTTGGGTAAAAGTCCAATAAAGTCGGAAGCAACGTCTCCAAACAGATCCAAATAGTTCTGATGGGGACGTAAAACCACAACTCAAAAAACCTTGAAGCCTTCTCTGTTTGTCTGTTATCAACAAAGGCTCTGTTGAAACCGCTGAGACTGCGCATAAGCACAGCCTCGTCTGAGTTTTATCTGGTCACCTGTTCAGTAGTACCCTTTTCTAATAAGTTGCTCAATTCTTGCTAAAAACATATTATGGGTGCACTGGTTAGTATTAGCTTGTCAAGACCATTCTCATGACTATCCACAGTGCATGTTTTGGTGAAGAAGTAAGAAACAATATCCCAAAATTATCCTTGTTATTCCTTAAGGGGAATGGGAACACCTGGCAGATTTTTCCACCATTTTTCACAGGGAGACAACTTTCAGTACTTGCTGTTTGCTTTCCTATAAGCTCTGTCCCACAGAAAAAAGGGTCAATTCTTAAAGGAAAGTCCCACAGAAAAAAGGGTCAATTCTTAAAGGAAAGAATTTGCTCCTCGGGAGCAAATTCTTTCCTTTAAGAGTTGACCCCTATTGACGTGAGAGACAAAAATATGTTTGCAGGAGTTGCCTCCCCTGAAGGTTTTCCCATAGTTATGAAGTTTGTGTACATAAATTAGGGGTGGTTGGGTGAGGCAAAGGTGATGTATATCTTGCATCACTGGGGCATCCAACTGATATTGGCTTTCAGACGGACAAGGCCTGCTGTTGTCCTTGCAGCAGTTAACGATGGGGAGGGGGGGGGGGGGTATTGTTATTTCTTCTTTTTCTACACTTCCATTCTTTTTCCCCATTCTCTGTCCCTCACTTTCTACTATCTCTTCTGTCTCCCTTCTCTGGGAGACAACACAAAATGGCCCACAAGGGTTGGCATGTTGTTAAACCCAAAACAATCAATGCATACATAAAGAAGCCTCTGTGGTGTAGTGGTTATGCTACTCGCCTTGTAAACTAGGGGTGGCAGGATCGATCCCGGGCTTCTCCAGACTTTCCAATGAGTCTTTAAACTGAGGTCCCGTCTCCGTATGACCTTAGCTGTTGGTGGGAGGTAAAACTCAAACACTCACTCACTCTACTATCTCTTCTATCCTTTTCCCGTTCTCTGAGAGATGACACAAAATGGCCCAAGAGGGTTGGCATGTTGTTAAACCCAAAACAATCAGTGCATACATAAATCTGGATTATAAGGAGTAATGAGAATAATTAAGGGATAATTGTTCTTTTTATGCCCCCCCCCCCCCCCCCCCCCCCCCCCCACCGAGAATCTTTGACTCGGGGGGCATATAGTATTTGCCCTGTCTGTCTGTCGGTCACACAAACTTAAACCTTGATCAGAACTTTAAAAGTATTTGACCTAGCCCCATGAAACTTCACACACTTATTCACCATCACAAAGGCTACATTCTGACAAAGGGCCATAACTCTGTTGTTTTTTTTTGCTGAATTATCTCCCCTTGAAATTTTGCCCAAAAAATTTAGAAATTGGCTCCCACGGGGGGCATTGGTCACCTATAGTGATAGCTCTTGTTTTGCCATTACAGCAAAATATTGTGGGTGCTTGTTAGCCAGTGTCCTGCTTAACATGGCAACCCCAACCTTTGCAAACAGTGTAGATCCAGATCAGATGGCTTCTGAAGCCATCTGATCAGGATCTACACTTTTTGTCATTTAGTTTGTGAATTTGCAGGAATGGATTGCATCAAGCAGTTTGATAGGCTGATACTCAGAAATTGGAGTGGCAAAATTAATTTATTCATCAGGACAAGGGTTAATGAGAACCCAACATACCTTTATTTTACAGAAGATAGAAAGATATCCTCAGTTGTCACTTATAACTCATGACCTTTATTGATTGAAAGATATCCTTAATTGTCACTCATTATAACTCATGACCTTTATTTTATAGAAGATTGAAAGATATCTTCAATTGTCAACCATTATAGCTCATGACCTTTATTTTATAGAAGATAGAAAGATATCCTTAATTGTCACCCATTATAACTCATGGGGCCTCTCTCAAAAAAAAAACAAATCGTACGATCCTTCGTACGATTATCGTACGACAATCTTACGGTTTTCAGCTCACCTCAGGCTCAAGTGAGGTATTAGTATGCCAATGATCCGGCGTCCGTCGGCCGTCGTCCGTTCACATTTTCAACTAAGTATATCTTTAAAGCCAGTTGGCCAATCATGATTAAATTTCATGAGAAGCATTATCAGGTTGGGGGAAAAGACGCATTATGTTTTGGGGCAGATCAGATGGAAACTCTTGTTGCCATGGCAACATATAGCTCCCATAGACTTACAATGGGAAAATCTTAAAACATCTTCTCTGAAACCAATAGGCCCAGAGCTTACATATGAAGCATGTAGCAATGTCAAGTGGTCCCCTACATAAATTGTGCCAATCATGCCCCTGGGGTCTAAACTGGCCACGCCCCGGGGTCCCTTAACCCCCATAGAAATAAAAGCTTAAAAAATCTTCTTCTCTGAAACCGCTAGGCACAGAGCTTACATATTAAGCATGTAGCAATGTCAAGTGGTCCTCTACATAAATTGTGCCAATCATGCCCCGGGGGTCTAAACTGGCCACGCCCCGGGGCCCCTTAGCCCCCATAGACTTATAATGGAAGAAAGCTAAAAAAATCTTCTTCTCTGAAACCACTAGGCCCAGAGCTTACATATGAAGCATGTAGCAATGTCAAGTGGTCCCCTACATAAATTATGCCAATCATGCCCCTGGGGTCTAAACTAGCCACACCCTGGGGTCCCTTAACCCCTATAGACGTATATTGGAAATAAAAGCTTAAAAAATCTTCTTCTCTGAAACCTCTAGGCACAGAGCTCACATATTAAGCATGTAGCAATGTCAAGTAGTCCTCTACATAAATTGTGCCAATCATGCCCCTGGGATCTAAACTGGCCACGCCCTGGGGCCCCTTAGCCCCCATAGACTTATAATGGAAAAAAGCTTAAAAAATCTTCTTCTCTGAAACCACTAGGCCCAGAGCTTACATATTCAGCATGTAGCAACGTCAAGTGGTCCCCTACATAAATAATGCCAATCATGCCCCTGGGATCTAAACTGGCCACGCCCTGGGGCCCCTTAGCCCACATAGACTTATAATGGAAGAAAAAGCTTAAAAGTCTTCTTCGATGAAACCGCTAGGCACAGAGCTTACATATTAAGCATGTAGCAATGTCAAGTGGTCCCCTACATAAATTGTGCCAATCATGCCCCTGGGGTCTAAACTGGCCACGCCCCGGGGCCCCTTAGCCCCCATAAACTTATAGTGGAAAAAAAGCTAAAAAAATCTTCTTCTCTGAAACCACTAGGCCCAGAGCTTACATATGAAGCATGTAGCAATGTCAAGTGATCCCCTACATAAATTGTGCAAACCATGTCCCTGGGGTCTAAACTGGCCACGCCCCGGGGTCACTTAACCCCCATAGACTTATAATGGAAATAAAAGCTTAAAAATATTCTTCTCTGAAACCGCTAGGCACAGAGCTTACATATTAAGCATGTAGCAATGTCAAGTGGTCCTCTACATAAATTGTGCCAATCATGCCCCTGGGGTCTAAACTGGCCACGCCCAGGGCCCCTTAGCCCCCATAGACTTATAATGAAAAAAAAGCTTAAAAAATCTTCTCTGAAACCACTAGGCCCAGAGCTTACATATTAAGCATGTAGCAATAGCAAGTGGTCCTCTACATAAATTATGCCAATCATGCACCTGGGATTTAGACTGGCCACGCCCTGGGGCCCCTTAGCCCCCATAGAATTATAGTGGAAAAAAAGCTAAAAAAAAATTCTTCTCTGAAACCACTAGGCCCAGAGCTTACATATTAAGCGTGTAGCAATGTCAAGTGGTCCCCTACGTAAATTGTGCCAATCATGCCCCTGGGATCTAAACTGGCCACGCCCTGGGGCCCCTTAGCCCACATAGACTTATAATGGAAGAAAACGCTTAAAAATCTTCTTCGATGAAACCGCTAGGCACAGAGCTAACATATTAAGCATGTAGCAATGTCAAGTGGTCCCCTACATAAATTGTGCCAATCATGCCCCTGGGGTCTAAACTGGCCACGCCCCAGGGCCCCTTAGCCCCCATAAACTTATAGTGGAAAAAAAGCTAAAAACATCTTCTTCTCTGAAACCACTAGGCCCAGAGCTTACATATGAAGCATGTAGCAATGTCAAGTGATCCCCTAAATAAATTGTGCAAACCATGTCCCTGGGGTCTAAACTGGCCACGCCCCGGGGTCACTTAACCCCCATAGACTTATAATGGAAATAAAAGCTTAAAAATATTCTTCTCTGAAACCGCTAGGCACAGAGCTTACATATTAAGCATGTAGCAATGTCAAGTGGTCCTCTTCATAAATTGTGCCAATCATGCCCCTGGGGTCTAAACTGGCCACGCCCAGGGCCCCTTAGCCCCCATAGACTTATAATGAAAAAAAAGCTTAAAAAATCTTCTCTGAAACCACTAGGCCCAGAGCTTACATATTAAGCATGTAGCAATGTCAAGTAGTCCTCTACATAAATTATGCCAATCATGCCCCTGGGATCTAAACTGGCCACGCCCTGGGGCCCCTTAGCCCCCATAGACTTATAATGGAAAAAAGCTTAAAAAATCTTTTCTGAAACCACTATGCCCAGAGCTTACATATTAAGCATGTAGCAATGTCAAGTAGTCCTTTACATAAATTGTGCCAATCATGCCCCGGGGGTCTAAACTGGCCATGCCCGGGGCCCCTTAGCCCCCATAGACTTATAATGGAAGAAAGCTAAAAAAATCTTCTTCTCTGAAACCACTAGGCCAAGAGCTTACATATGAAGCATGTAGCAATGTCAAGTGGTCCCCTACATAAATTATGCCAATCATGCCCCTGGGGTCTAAACTAGCCACACCCTGGGGTCCCTTAACCCCTATAGACGTATATTGGAAATGAAAGCTTAAAAAATCTTCTTCTCTGAAACCTCTAGGCACAGAGCTCACATATTAAGCATGTAGCAATGTCAAGTAGTCCTCTACATAAATTTTGCCAATCATGCCCCTGGGATCTAAACTGGCCACGCCCTGGGGCCCCTTAGCCCCCATAGACTTATAATGGAAAAAAGCTTAAAAAATCTTCTTCTCTGAAACCACTAGGCCCAGAGCATACATATTCAGCATGTAGCAACGTCAAGTGGTCCCCTACATAAATAATGCCAATCATGCCCCTGGGATCTAAACTGGCCACGCCCTGGGGCCCCTTAGCCCACATAGACTTATAATGGAAGAAAAAGCTTAAAAGTCTTCTTCGATGAAACCGCTAGGCACAGAGCTTACATATTAAGCATGTAGCAATGTCAAGTGGTCCCCTACATAAATTGTGCCAATCATGCCCCTGGGGTCTAAACTGGCCACGCCCCAGGGCCCCTTAGCCCCCATAAACTTATAGTGGAAAAAAAGCTAAAAAAATCTTCTTCTCTGAAACCACTAGGCCCAGAGCTTACATATGAAGCATGTAGCAATGTCAAGTGATCCCCTACATAAATTGTGCAAACCATGTCCCTGGGGTCTAAACTGGCCACGCCCCGGGGTCACTTAACCCCCATAGACTTATAATGGAAATAAAAGCTTAAAAATATTCTTCTCTGAAACCGCTAGGCACAGAGCTTACATATTAAGCATGTAGCAATGTCAAGTGGTCCTCTACATAAATTGTGCCAATCATGCCCCTGGGGTCTAAACTGGCCACGCCCAGGGCCCCTTAGCCCCCATAGAGTTATAATGAAAAAAAAGCTTAAAAAATCTTCTCTGAAACCACTAGGCCCAGAGCTTACATATTAAGCATGTAGCAATATCAAGTGGTCCTCTACATAAATTATGCCAATCATGCACCTGGGATTTAGACTGGCCACGCCCTGGGGCCCCTTAGCCCCCATAGAATTATAATGGAAAAAAAGCTAAAAAAAAATTCTTCTCTGAAACCACTAGGCCCAGAGCTTACATATTAAGCGTGTAGCAATGTCAAGTGGTCCCCTACGTAAATTGTGCCAATCATGCCCCTGGAATCTAAACTGGCCACGCCCTGGGGCCCCTTAGCCCACATAGACTTATAATGGAAGAAAACGCTTAAAAATCTTCTTCGATGAAACCGCTAGGCACAGAGCTAACATATTAAGCACGTAGCAATGTCAAGTGGTCCCCTACATAAATTGTGCCAATCATGCCCCTGGGGTCTAAACTGGCCACGCCCCAGGGCCCCTTAGCCCCCATAAACTTATAGTGGAAAAAAAGCTAAAAACATCTTCTTCTCTGAAACCACTAGGCCCAGAGCTTACATATGAAGCATGTAGCAATGTCAAGTGATCCCCTAAATAAATTGTGCAAACCATGTCCCTGGGGTCTAAACTGGCCACGCCCCGGGGTCACTTAACCCCCATAGACTTATAATGGAAATAAAAGCTTAAAAATATTCTTCTCTGAAACCGCTAGGCACAGAGCTTACATATTAAGCATGTAGCAATGTCAAGTGGTCCTCTACATAAATTGTGCCAATCATGCCCCTGGGGTCTAAACTGGCCACGCCCAGGGCCCCTTAGCCCCCATAGACTTATAATGAAAAAAAAGCTTAAAAAATCTTCTCTGAAACCACTAGGCCCAGAGCTTACATATTAAGCATGTAGCAATGTCAAGTGGTCCTCTACATAAATTATGCCAATCATGCCCCTGGGATCTAGACTGGCCACGCCCTGGGGCCCCTTTCTTCTCTGAAACCACTAGTATTATTAGCTCACTTGAGCCGAAGAATCATGTAAGGTATTAGTATGCCGATGGTCCGGCGTCCGGCGTCTCTTCACATTTTCAAATAAGTATATCTTTAAAGCCACTTGGCCAATCATGATTAAATTTCATGAGAAGCATTATCCGGTTAAGGAGATGATGCAGTATGTTTTGGGGCAGTTCAGATTGAAACTGGTGTTGCCATGGCAACATATAGCTCCCATAGGCTTACAGTGGGAAAAACTTAAAAAATTTGCTTCTCTGAAACCACTAGGCCCAGAGCTTACATATTAAGCATGTAGCAATGTCAAGTGGTCCCCTACGTAAATTGTGCCAATCATGCCCCTGGGGTCTAAACTGGCCACACCCAGGGACCCCTTAGCCCCCATAGACTTATAATGAAAAAAAAAAAAACACTTCAAAAATCTTCTTCTCTGAAACCTCTAGGCCAAGAGCTTACCTATAAGCATGTAGAAATGTCAATTGGTCCCCTACATTAGTCCTACCAAACATGCCCCTAGGGTCCAAATTAACAATGCCTTGTCCCATAAGGAAGAACTTCAAAAAAAATTATGCTCAAAGACCATGAGACAAACGGCTAACTAAAATGTTCCTCAAGTGAGTTGTTAGGCTTATTGAGCCTCTTGTCTTACGATTCTCGTACGAGGCTTTCACAAAAAAAATCGTACGATTCTCTTAGGATAAATCGTAGATTTTAGTCCTACGATCGATCATAAACAATGTCGTTTGTTTGATTTGAGGTTTAACGTCCCCGTCAATACTAGAGAGGTCATTTTGGAGACTTTGCTTCCAATTTTGTGGGACTTTTACCCGACATTGATATGAAATGTCATCTCAAGCCCTGTCACCCAATTAAACCAATAGTGTTTATATGCATGGACAGTCCGACTCGCACCGCTTTGCCTGGGCAGGCTTAGGTCTTCTTAGCGGTTTACCAGTACTCGTGTGAGACCGGTTTCAGCTCTGCGTGGAATCACCATGTAGCCCATTCAATTTCTCCAATTCCCGATGGCCGAAGACCCTTGCCATTTTAGCTTACGACGTCGATTAGTTTTGCAGAACTTATTACTTCTTACTTTTTCATTTTCAAGAATTTGAGAAACCCCACAAGCTGGTAATTTCAATATAGTTTGAGCAATTATCGCTTTATTCCTGAAATTTAAGCATCTAAATAGTATTTATTATTGATTGATTTGTTTTTTCCGACGCGTCAGCACAACGTAGACTCGAGAAAGAGTCTTTAAGGATAGACTCAACCCAATAGATTGTTTAAGTACGTTCTTATTTAAACTTATTGTCTATCACTTGTTGTCTCACAGCTCTGCCAGTTTAAGTACCAATTACTGTTATCATTATCGCCATCGCCATCATTATCATACATGTTCACATCCAAAAATTAAATTCGAATCCACATCTAATGGAGACACGCAGTGGCAACTGTGATCAAAATGCATTTCCGCGGTGAATACTGAAAACTTCCCCAAATTTTGTCGTCACATCTGAAGCGTGACATCCACATGTCATCTAATATTTTCACATAACAGCGTGTATGCCGACGTTAAGAATTGTATAGTCTTTCAAAATGCAGTGAGACGTGACTGCACTTTTAATTTTGGACTAGTCCGTGTTTTAGGTAAGTCGCCTTCAGTTGGGATTTTTCATTGGCAGATATAGTTTTACTGAGATTCGTACTGCATTATACTAGTCACTTGCCAACGACTTCTACATAATGACATTATCAAAAAACTTATTTATAATTTTAAAATCCAGTTAAAAAAAAGAAATCCGAAACCTGTCTTCCCCTAAAACATGGAATAGTCTTGCCACGCTTGAACATTGAACTCTCAGAGGTCGTTGATAAACTATACCGCTGTTGAGGTCTTGTTCCTGCAGCGGTTACTGGGATTAATAACCATGGCTTTATGTCATCCATTTCAAATATCTCTCACTTTTATGGCTATAGCTTGCGACACACTTGAAAAACACATTAAAACAGAGGATAATAAAATGCAATGCAAATCTGCAGCTTCTCGTTCGAAGCAGCCAGTGGCATAGAAGCGTAGAGCAGTTAATAGATGTAATATTGGCGAGATTGCATTCCCTCTTTTGGTGGAGTGTTGTAGCTCACCTGATTTTGTTGTAGCTCTACTGCTAGCAGATCTGCAATGTACTCTCGGCCTGTATTGCTTTTACTCTTCGAATTTTCTCCGGATCAGTTGGAAAAGTTATATTATCTATCACTTTCATGGCTGTAGCCCGTAAAACACTTGAAATACAGAGGATATTGAAATACCATGCAAATCTGTAACGTTTCGTTGGAAGCAGCCAGTGTCAGAGAAGCGTAGAGCACTTGTTAGTTGTATAATTGGTGAAACTGCATGTCCTTTGCTGGTGTGGTGTTGCAGCCCATCTGTTATTATCTCTATCAGATCTAAAATACACTCTGCTTAATCTGTACCTCAAGATCAATTCATCAGCACTTAAACGATCGATTGGGTTGAGTGTATCCTTAAAGACTCTTTCTTGAGCAATATAATTCATTCGCCTTGCAACAAGAACAGTGGCCTTTATTTCAGAATGTTAGGAACACACAATGCCTTTGTGTTAAGAGGAAAAAACAACTGATTCCCTCTCTTACGATTAATGTTTCCGCTCAACGAAAATCCTTCGATTCTCGTTGAGCAGATACATGCTTGAAAATGGTGGTAGGTCTATTGTTTTTAATATATCTAGAGTAAAACTTAATATTTTACTAAGAAAATCAGTACGAATATTGTTGAATAAATGTTAATAACTGCGCGAATATTGAAAATTAAATTTGTGAATATTTGGATTCCATAGCATCAAAATCATAAATTCTACGAGTGGTCTAAAGTGATCGTGGATTTCGTCGTAAATGACACGATACGATAACTTTTTTGAAACCGGATTTTTTTCTTGAAAGTCATTTTCGGTCGTACGACCACGATACGATGAAAATCAATCGTACGACCTTTTTTGAAAGAGGCCCATGACCTTTATTTTTAAGAAGATAGAAAGGTATCCTTAATTGTCATCCATTTTAACTCATGACTTTTATTTTATAGATGATAGAAAGATATCCTTAATTGTCACCCATTTTAACTCATGATCTTTATGTTATAGAAGATAGAAAGATATCCTTAATTGTCACCCATTATAACTCATGATCTTTATGTTATAGAAGATAGAAAGATATCCTTAATTGTCACCCATTTTAACTCATGACCTTTATTTTATAGAAGATAGAAAGATATCCTTAATTGTCACCCATTTTAACTCATGACCTTTATGTTATAGAAGATAGAAAGATATCCTTAATTGTCACCCATTATAACTCATGACCTTTATTTTATAGAAGATAGAAAGATATCCTTAGTTGTCACTTACAACTCATGACCTTTATTGATTGAAAGATATCCTTAATTGTCACCCATTTTAACTCATGACCTCTATTTTGTAGAAGATAGAAAGATATCCTTAATTGTCACCCATTTTAACTCATGACCTTTATGTTATAGAAGATAGAAAGATATCCTTAATTGTCACCCATTATAACTCATGACCTAACGCAATGACTAAACCTCAGTAGCTCGAACTTGCTCAAAACTTCACGAGTTTAAACTAGCCTGATCTCAAACACATATTCATGGTCCCAAATGTATTCAAGTTATCAAAGTTTGACCATATGTATATTTCAGACTTACCAATCTGAGGTGAGTGATCTCGAGACATGTCGGTACCATCCTGGTGTAGCAATATTTCATGAAGGGTATGTACTGAAGTCCTTCTACCACACACATTGCATATGATGCATCACAACCTGTTAATCTGTGTTAAATAAACAGCTGTGATATAGCCAAACAAAAATGTATAAATTATATAGAAAAATGACCATTAATGGTCATTTTTCTATATAATCAATACATTTTAGGGGATCCTTCGTTAAAATCATGTCACAACGTACACTATTAATCCACTTAGTTTGTGTATCAGCACAATATGTATAAAGCAGTCCGCATCATACTAAATGTCTTTGGGACGCTTTAAATTTAAATAACATTCGGCTGGGGCAAATAACAGGGCCAATATTGTATTTTAGTAGTGTTTTAGGACTAAGAACAGAATGTTTCAAACGGAGGGCCAATATTTTACATTGTAATGTTATTAATCAAGTCATTTCGTATTAGCCCAGTTACAGGTCCGAAGTCTGATGTGTTGACCCGAGGCCTAAGGCCAAGGCCAGTACAACTGACTGAGGACCTGAAACTGGGACAATACGAAATTACTTGATTAATGACAATTTTATTGACACCATTAAAAACATGATAATTGATTTTTGACCTCAGTGTTAATACGAATAACCTCCGAAAATACAGGAAAGTCAATTAATAATATACAGTATAAGTCATGTACAGGAAAAGTAAATCAAGATGGCGTCGATCCTGTCGCATAAACCTAAAACCTGACTCTTAAAGTAGAAGTAAAACAAAGATCAGGAATTGATACAATTAACTTACTCCATCCATAAAAGACACCAAAGGGAAAGATATACAAACATTAAGCGACCAGACCATAATGGAAACCTAAACAAAGGCAGGCCATATGGACAGTAACTTTCCCACAAAATGGCCATATGGCCATCCAAAATTAAAAGACACAAGTGATACACACAGTAAGTAACAAACAACAACATAAATAAATCGCCACAGAAGAGCCGCCTTGGAACGGTCAGTGGAAGATTTCCACTGGGGGGCTTAAATCGATTTTATGTGGCCACAATCCTCGCCCTTACTTCCGTCGCGATTTAGACAAATAATTTGTTCAGTCCGCATGAAGGCCTCCTAACTCATCAGTGCAACATCTCCGTGAACACAGAAATCAAAGAACCACAGAGGTGAGACAACGGTGAGGACTCGACAGCAAGAAACCACTGAAATGCTGGAGCAAAAGAAAACCAACAGTTAGACTCCGATGAGCCCGACCAGAGACAGAGCATCAGGCACCAACCAACATTATCTCTTTAATTTTCAATAAGCCTTTACGTTGGAGCCGTCATAGAATCTGAGGCCTGACCCACCGGCGTGCAATTAAAGAGGGAAGCAAAGTTGCCAACCGTGATTGGGTTAACTACCATGCATGCAGTCTGTCGTATAACATCCATGTTGTACCCAATCTTTTTATATCGAAGAATGATTTTACGAAATTGGGTGCTGAAGTCATTGCGGTTATATATTTTTCTGAATTTATATACTAAGTCACCATAAAATTCGGGTTCCGATAGACCTTGTTGCAGAAGAGATTTAAGTCCAATATTGAATTTTGAAATTAAATCAGAATGGCGTCTATAAAATTTTGAAAAGGCTTTGCGTAGTTTATGGTACCGATAACCCTGATTAAGAAGTTTAGCCGTTAATAATTTATTACGAGTGTTGAAGTCAGTTACATGACTACACACTCTAGCAAATCGAATTAATTGCGAAATATAAACGCCATAGGATGGCGCACGAGGAACATCACCATCCAAAAAAGGAAAATTTAAAAGCCCACATTATGAAGATTTTACACTGAGTATCAGAAATAGAAACAGTCGGGTTAGGATAGTCATTCAACATGTGTATGATCAAGCAAAAATTATAGTCATTTATCATGTGTATGATCAAGCAAATATTATAGTGATTTATCATGTGTATGATCAAGCAAAAATTATAGTCATTTATCATGTGTATGATCAAGCAAATATTATAGTCATTTATCATGTGTATGATCAAGCAAATATTATAGTCATTTATCATGTGTATGATCAAGCAAAAATTATAGTCATTTATCAGGTGTATGATCAAGCAAATATTAAAGTCATTTATCATGTGTATGGTCAAGCAAAAATTATAGTCATTTATCATGTGTTGTGTATGATCAAGCAAAAATTATAGTCATTTATCATGTGTATGATCAAGCAAATATTATAGTCATTTATCATGTGTATGATCAAGCAAAAATTATAGTCATTTATCATGTGTATGGTCAAGCAAAAATTATAAACTTGACAGGAACAGGAAAAGGGATTCAACTTTCTGTCAACAGTATAAACACAGAATATGAATAGTTGATTAAGATTCATGTAATAAAAATGTAATGCAATGGATGTTTTCATATTGGCCTGTTACAGTTTCTCAGTCTGTTGTATTGGCCCTCGGCCTGGGCCAATACAGCCATCTGAGGGCCAATATGACAGATGGAGCACCTGTAACAAGGCCTGTACAAAAATTGTAGTATTATAATTATAAAGAAACTTAGGTGTACTACATTTGCAATAATAAAGTTAAGCTACTTGCCTCATACTGCTTTGCCTGGGCAGGCTTCGATCCTCTAAGCACTTTACCAGTACTTGTGTGTGGTTGGTTTCAGCTCTGCGTGGAAACATCATGCAGCCCATTTAGTTCTCCGATGGGCGGGGGCCAGATTATTTTTATTAGCTCACCGTCACGTAGTGACGAGGTGAGCTTTTGGGATCACTTTTCGTCCGTCGTCCGTGCGTGCGTCCGTCCGTAAACAATTTCTTTAAACGACATCTCCTCCTAAACCACTGATCGGATTTTGACCAAACTTCACAGGAATGATCCTTAGGTGGTCTCCTTTCGAAGTTGTTCAAATGGTTCCGGTCCGTTGCACATCTAGGTCATAGGAGCCAAAAATAGATTTTTTTCACCAAAAACTTAAAAAATCTTCTTCTCTGAAACCACAAGGCCCAGGTCTTTGATATTTGGTATGAAGCTTCATCTAGTGGACCCCTACCAAGATTGTTCAAATTATAGTGCTGGGACCAAAAATGCCCCCGCTCCGGGGCCCTTTGGTTTTACATGGGCTTATATAGGGAAAATCTTTAAAAATTTCTTCTCTGAAACCATAAGGCCCAGGTCTTTGATATTTGGTATGAAGCTTCATCTAGTGGACCCCTACCAAGATTGTTCAAATTGTAGTGCTGGGGCCAAAAATGCCCCCGCCCCGGGGCCCTTTGGTTTTACATGGGCTTATATAGGGAAAATCTTTAAAAATCTTCTTCTCTGAAACCACAAGGCCCCGGTCTTTGATATTTGGTATGAAGCTTCATCTAGTGGACCCCTACCAAGATTGTTCAAATTATAGCCCTTGGGCCAAAAATGCCCCCGCTCCGGGGCCCTTTGGTTTTACATCGGCTTATATAGGGAAAATCTTTAAAAATCTTCTTCTCTGAAACCGCAAGGCCCAGGTCTTTGATATTTGGTATGAAGCTTCATCTAGTTGACCCCTACCAAGATTGTTCAAATTATAGTGCTGGGGTCAAATATGCCCCCGCTCCGGGGCCCTTTGGTTTTACATGGGCTTATATAGGGAAAATCTTTAAAAATTTTCTTCCCTGAAACTGTAAGGCCCATGTCTTTGATATTTGGTATGAAGCTTCACCCCACAAGGCCCAGGTCCCCCCCCCCCCCCCCCCCCCCCCCCCCCCCCCCGGGCCTTTTGGTTTTACATAGGCTTATATAGGGAAAATCTTTAAAAATCTTCTCTGAAACCGCAAGGCCCAGGTCTTTGATATTTAGTATGAAGCTTCACCTAGTGGACCCCTACCAAGATTGTTCAAATTATAGTGCTGGGGCCAGAAATGCCCCCGCTCTGGGGTCCTTTGGTTTTACATGGCTTCTATAGGGAAAATCTTTAAAAATCTTCTTCTCTGAAACCACAAGGCCCAGGTCTTTGATATTTGGTATGAAGCTTCACCTAGTGGACCCCTACTAAGATTGTTCAAATTATAGCCCTGGGGCCAAAAATGCTCCAGCTCCAGGGCCCTTTGGTTTTACATAGACTTATATAGGGAAAATCTTGACAAATCTTTTTCTCTGAAACCACAAGGCCTAGGTCTTTGATATTTGGTATGAAGCTTAATCTTGTGGACCCCTACCAAGATTGTTCAGATTATAGCCCTGGGGCCAAAAATGCCCCCACTTGGGCCCTTTGGTATTACATAGACTTATATATAGGGAAAATCTTGAAAAATCTTCTTCTCTGAAACTAGAAGACTTAGGTCTTTGATATTTGGTATGAAGCTTCATCTAGTGGACTTCTACCAAGATTGTTCAAATTGTAGCCCTGAGACCAAAAACACCCCTGTCTCGGGGGCCCTTTGGTTTTACATAGACTTATATAGGGAATATCTTTAAAAATCTTCTTCTGTGAAACCACAAGGCTTAGGTCTTTGATATTTGGTGTGAAATTTCATCTAGTGGACCTCTATCAAGATTGTTCAAATTATAGCCCTGGGGCCAAAAATGCCCCTACCTCGAGACCCTTTGGTTTTTCATAGACTTATATAGGGAAATCTTTAAAAATCTTCTTCTCTGAAACCACAAGGCCCATGTCTTTGATATTTGGTATGGAGCTTCATCTAGTGGACCTCTACCAAGATTGTTCAAATTATAGCCCCTGCCCCGGGGCCCTTTGGTTTTGCATAGTTTTACATATAGAGATAATCTTTGAAAATCTTCTTCTCTGAAACAGCAAGGCCCAGGTCTTTGATATTTGGTGTGAAGCTTCATCTAGTGGACCTCTATCAAGATTAAGTTATAGCCCTGAGGCCAAAAATGCCCCCGCCCCGGGGCCATTTGGTTTTACATAGGCGAATGTAGGGAATATCTTTAAAAAATCTTTTTCTCTGAAACCCCAAGGCCCAGGTCTTTGATATTTGGTGTGTAGCTTCATCTAGTGGACCTTTGCCAAGATTGTTCAAATTATAGGCTTTGTTGATATTTGGTATGAAGCTTCACCTTTTTAGACCTCCCTCAACATTATGCACATTGTAGCCCTGGGGTCAATAATGGCCCTCCCCGAGGCCCACTTGTTACTATATCATATGGGTCAGGTGAGCGATCCAGGGCCATCATGGCCCTCTTGTTAGCTCACCGTCACGTAGTGACGAGGTGAGCTTTTGGGATCACTTTTTGTCCGTCGTCCGTGCGTGCGTGCGTCCGTAACCTTTTTCTTCAAACGACATCTCCTCCTAAACCACTGAGCGGATTTTTGACCAAACTTCACAGGAATGATTCTTAGGTGTTCCCCTTTCAAAGTTGTTCAAATGGTTCCGGTCCGTTGCACATATGGGTCACAGGAGCCAAAAATAGATTTTTTTCACCGAAAAATTAAAAAATCTTCTCTGAAACTGCAAGGCCCAGGTCTTTGATATTTGGTATGAAGCTTCATCTAGTGGACCCCTACCAAGATTGTTCAAATTATAGTGCTGGGGCCAAAAATGCCCCCGCCCCGGGGCCCTTTGGTTTTACATGGGCTTATATAGGGAAAATCTTTAAAAATCTTCTTCTCTGAAACTGCAAGGCCCAGGTCTTTGATATTTGGTATGAATCTTTATCTGGTGGACCCCTACCAAGATTGTTCAAATTATAGTGCTGGGGCCAAAGATGCCCCCGCCCCGGGGCCCTTTGGTTTTACATAGGCTTATATAGGGAAAACCTTTAAAAATCTTCTTCTATGAAACCGCAAGGCCCAGGTCTTTGATATTTGGTATGAAGCTTCATCTAGTGGACCCCTACCAAGATTGTTCAAATTATAGTGCTGGGGCCAAAAATGCCCCCGCCCCAGGGCCCTTTGGTTTTACATGGGCTTATATTGGGAAAATCTTTAAAAAATCTTCTTCTCTGAAACTGCAGGGCCCAGGTCTTTGCTATTTGGTATGAAGCTTCATCTATTGGACCCCTACCAAGACTGTTCAAATTATAGTGCTTGGGCCAAAAATGCCCCCGCCCCGGGGCCCTTTGGTTTTACATAGGCTTATATAGGGAAAATCTTTAAAAATCTTCTTTTCTGAAACTGCAAGGCCCAGGTCTTTGATATTTGGTATGAAGTTTCATCTTGTGGACCTATCAAGATTGTTCAAATTATAGCCCTGAGGCCAAAATTGCCCCCGCTCCTGGGCCCTTTTGGTTTTTCATAGACTTATATAGGGAAAATCTTGAACAATCTTCTACTCTGAAACCACAAGGCCTAGGTCTTTGACATTTGGTATGAAGCTTCAGCTAGTGGACCTCTACCAAGATTGTTCAAATTATAGCCCTGGGGCCACAATGCCCCCGCCCCAGGGCCCTTTGGTTTTACATAGACTTATAATAGAGATAATCTTTGAAAATCTTCTTCTCTGAAACAACAAGGCCCAGGTCTTTGATATTTGTTGTGTAGCTTCATCTAGTGGACCTTTGCCAACATTGTTCAAATTATAGTCTTTTGTTGATATTTGGTATGAAGCTTCACCTTTTTAACCCTCCCTCAACATTATGCACATTATAACCCTGGGGTCAATAATGGCCCTCCCCGGGGCCCACTTGTTACTCTATGGATCAGGTGAGCGATCCAGGGCCATCATGGTCCTCTTGTTAGCTCACCTGTCACGTAGTGACGAGGTGAGCTTTTGGGATCACTTTTTGTCCGTCGTGCGTGCGTGCGTCCGTGCGTCCGTAAACAATTTCAAATAAGTATATCTCCAATACCCCACGGCCAATCTTGATCAAATTTCATGTGAATCATCATCAGGTAGGGGGAAAGGCTGCATAAGGTTTTTGGGCTGATCAGATTGGAATTCTGGTTGCCATGGCAACTTATAGCTCACATAGACTTATAATGGGAAAACATTTTAAAATCTTCTTCTCTGAAACCACAGGGCCCAGAGCTTAGATTTTAAGCATGTAGCAAGGGCAAGTGGTCAACTACATAATTCCTGCCAATCATGCCCCTCGGTGCCAAATGGGCCACGCCCTAGGGCCCCTTCACTCCCATAGACTAATAATGGAAAAAAAGCTTCAAAAATATTCTTCTCTGAAACCACAGGGCCCAGAGCTTAGATATTTAGCATGTAGCAATGGCAAGTGGTCACCTACATAATTCCTGCCAATCATGTCCCTGGGTTCAAAAAGGGCCACGCCCCGGGGCCCCTTCACTCCCATAGACTCATAATGGAAAAAAAGCTTCAAAAATCTTCTTCTCTGAAACCACAGGGCCCAGAGCTTAGATATTTAGCATGTAGCAATGGCAGTTGGTCACCTACATAATACCTGCCAATCATGCCCCTGGGTTCCAAATGGGCCACGCCCCGGGGCCCCTTCGCTCCCATAGACTCATAATGGAAAAAAAAAGCTTAAAAGATCTTCTTCTCTGAAACCACAGGGCCCAGAGCTTATATATTTAGCATGTAGCAATGGCAGGTGGTCACCTACATAATTCCTGCCAATCATCCCCCTGGGTTCCAAATGGGCCACACCCCGGGGCCCCTTCGCTCCCATAGACTCATAATGGAAAAAAAGCTTCAAAAATCTTCTTCTCTGAAACCACAGGGCCTAGAGCTTATATATTTAGCATGTAGTAACAGCAAGTGGTCACCTACATAATTCCTGCCAATCATGCCCCTGGTGTCCAAACGGACCACGCCCCGGGGCCCATTAGCTCCCATAGACTCATAATGGAAAAAAGCTTCAAAAATCTTCTTCTCTGAAACCATAGGGCCCAGAGCTTAGATATTTAGCATGTAGGAAGGGCAAGTGGTCACCTACATAATTCCTGCCAATCATGCCCCTGGGTTCCAAATAGTCCACGCCCCGGGGCCCCTTCGCTCCCGTAGACTCATAATGGAAAAAAGCTTCAAAAATCTTCTTCTCTGAAACCACAGGGCCCAGAGCTTAGATATTTAGCATGTAGCAATGGCAAGTGGCAACCTATATAATTCCTGCCAATCATGCCCCTGGGGTCCAAATTGGCCACACCCCGGGGCCCCTTAGCTCCTATATACTCATAATGGAAAAAAAGGTTCAAAAATCTTCTATCTGAAATCACAGGGCCCAGAGCTTAGATATTTAGCATGTAGCAACGGCAAGTGGTCACCAACATAGTTCCTGCCAATCATGCCCCTGGGTTCCAAATGGGCCAAGCCCCGGGGCCCCTTAGCTCCTATGGACTCATAATGAAAAAAAAAGCTTCAAAAATCTTCTTCTCTGAAACCACAGAGCCCAGAGCTTAGAAATTTAGCATGTAGCAACGGCAAGTGGTCACCTACATAATTCCTGCCAATCATGCTCCTGGGGTCCAAACAGGCCATGCCCTGGGGTCCCTTAGCTCCTATAGACTCATAATGGAAAAAAGCTTCAAAAATCTTCTTCTCTGAAATCACAGGGCCCAGAGCTTAGATATTTAGCATGTAGCAATGGCAAGTGGTCACCTACATAATTCCTGCCAATCATGCCCCTGGGTTCCAAATGGGCCACGCCCCGGGGCCCCTTCGCTCCCATAGACTCAACATGGAAAAAAGCTTCAAAAATCTTCTCCTCTGAAACCGCAGGGCCCAGAGCTTAGGTAATTAGCATGTAGCAACGGCAAGTGGTCACCTACATAATTCCTGCCAATCATGCTCCTGGGGTCCAAATTGGCCACTCCTGCGGGCCCCTTAGCTCCCATTGACTCATAATAGAAAAAAGCTTCAAAAATCTTCTTCTCTGAAACCACAGGGCCCAGAGCTTAGATATTTAGCATGTAGCAACAGCAAGTGGTCACCTACATAATTCCTGCCAATCATGCCCCTGTGGTCAAAACAAGCCACGCCCCGGGGCCCCTAAGCTCCTATAGACTCATAATGGAAAAAATGCTTCAAAAATCTTTTTCTCTGAAACCACAGAGCCCAGAGCTTAGATAATTAGCATGTGGCAATGGCAAGTTGTCACCTGCATAAATCCTGCCAATCATGCCCCTCTGGTCCAAATGGGCCACACCCTGGGACCCCCTTAGCTCCCATAGACTCAAAATTGAGAAAAGCCTCAAAAATCTTTTCTCTGAAACCATAGGGCCCAGAGCTTAGATATTTAGCATGTAGCAACGGCAAGTGATTACCTACATATTTCCTGCTAATCATGCCCCTGTGGTCCAAATGGGCCACGCCCCGGTGCCCCTTAGCTCCCATAGACTCTAAATGGAAGAAAGCTTAAAAAAGCTTCTTCTCAGAAACTGTGAAGCACAGAACTTAGATATTTAGTCCAAATTGGCCAAATCCTGTGGCCCCTTAACTCCAACAAACTTATAATGGAAAAAAGCTTCAAACATCTTCTTTGAAACCATGAAATACAGACCTTAGATATTTAGTATATAGCAACACAAAATGGTCACCTACATAAATCCTGCCAACCATGCCCTTTTGGTCAAAATTGGCCAAGCCCCAGGGCTCATTAGCTTCTATAGACTTATACTGGAAAAAAAAACTTAAAAAAAAAAATCTTCTTTTCCAAAACCATAAGGCACAGATTTTGTTTGATTTGAGGTTTTACATCCCTGTCAACACTGTATAGGTCATTTTGGAGATGTCTCTTCCAATTTTGTGGGACTTTTTACCCGACATTGAGATGAAATTACATCTCAAGCCATGTCGCCCAATGAAACCAATAGGGTTTATACGCATGCCTGAGCTTAGATATTTAGTATGTAGCAATGTCAAGTGGTCTCCTACACTAATGATTTTCTGGTACACAGGTGAGCGATATAGGGCCATTGGGCCCTCTTGTTAGCTCACCGTCACGTAGTGACGAGGTGAGCTTTTGGGATCACTTTTTGTCCGTCGTCCGTCGTGCGTGCGTCCGTGCGTGCGTAAACAATTTCTTTAAACGACATCTCCTCCTAAACCACTGATCGGATTTTGACCAAACTTCACAGGAATGATCCTTAGGTGGTCCGCTTTCAAAGTTGTTCAAATGGTTCCGGTCCGTTGCACATCTAGGTCATAGGAGCCAAAAATAGATTTTTTTCAACAAAAACTTATAAAATCTTCTTCTCTGAATCCACAAGGCCCAGGTCTTTGATATTTGGTATGAAGCTTCATCTAGTGGACCCCTACCAAGATTGTTCGAATTATAGTGCTGGGGCGAAAAATGCCCCCGCCCCGGGGCCCTTTGGTTTTACATAGGCTTATATAGGGAAAATATTTAAAAATCTTCTTCTCTGAAACCACAAGGCCCAGGACTTTGATATTTGGTATGAAGCTTCATCTAGTGGACCCCTACCAAGATTGTTCAAATTATAGTGCTGGGACAAAAAATGCCCCCCGCATGGGGCCCTTTGGTTTTACATTGGCTTACATAGGGAAAATCTTTAAAAATCTTCTTCTCTGAAACCACAAGGCCCAGGTCTTTTATATGTGGTATGAAGCTTCATCTAGTGGACCCCTACCAAGATTGTTCAAATTATAGTGCTAGGGCGAAAAATGCCGCCGCCCCGGGGCCCTTTGGTTTTACATAGGCTTATAGGGAAAATCTTTAAAAATCTTCTTCTCTGAAACCACAAGGCCCAGGACTTTGATATTTGGTATGAAGCTTCATCTAGTGGACCCCTACCAAGATTGTTCAAATTATAGTGCTGGGATAAAAAATGCCCCCGCCACGGGGCCCTTTGGTTTTACATTGGCTTATATAGGGAAAATCTTTGAAAATCTTCTTCTCTGAAACCACAAGGCCCAGGTCTTTGATATTTGGTATGAAGCTTCAGCTAGTAGACCTCTACCAAGATTGTTCAAATTATAGCCCTGAGACCTAAAATGCGTCCGCCTCATGGCCCTTTGGTTTTACAAAGATATATATAGGGAAAATCTTTAAAAATCTTCTTCTCTGAAACCACAAGGCCCAGGAATTTAATATTTGGTAAGAAGCTTCATCTAGTGGACCCCTACCAAGATTGTTCAAATTATAGTGCTGGGACAAAAAATGCCCCCGCCACGGGGCCCTTTGGTTTTACATTGGCTTATATAGGGAAAATCTTTAAAAAATCTTCTTCTCTGAAACCACAAGGCCCAGGTCTTTGATATTTGGTATGAAGCTTCATCTAGTGGACCCCTACCAAGATTGTTCAAATTATAGTGCTGGGGCCAAAAATGCCCCCGCCCCAGGGCCCTTTGGTTTTACATAGGCTTATATAACCGCAATGACTTCAGCACCCAATTTCGTAAAATCATTCTTCGATATAAAAAGATTGGGTACAACATGGATATTATACGACAGACTGCATGCATGGTAGTTAACCCAATCACGGTTGGCAACTTTGCTTCCCTCTTTAATTGCACGCCGGTGGGTCAGGCCTCAGATTCTATGACGGCTCCAACGTAAAGGCTTATTGAGAATTAGAGAGATCTAATTCAAGGTAATGTTGGTTGGTGCCTGATGCTCTGTCTCTGGTCGGGCCCCTCGGAGTCTAACTGTTGGTTTTCTTTTGCTCCAGCATTTCAGTGGTTTCTTGCTGTCGAGTCCTCACCGTTGTCTCACCTCTGTGGTTCTTTGATTTTTGTGTTCACGGAGATGTTGCACTGATGAGTTAGGAGGCCTTCATGCGGACTGAACAAATTATTTGTCTTAATCGCGACGGAAGTAAGGGCGAGGATTGTGGCCACGTAAAATCGATTTAAGCCCCCCAGTGGAAATCTTCCACTGACCGTTCCAAGGCGGCTCTTCTGTGGCGATTTATTTATGTTGTTGTTTGTTACTTACTGTGTGTATCACTTGTGTCTTTTAATTTTGGATGGCCATAGGGCCATTTTGTGGGAAAGTAACTGTCCGTATGGCCTTCCTTTGTTTAGGTTTCCATTATGGTCTGGTCGCTTAATGTTTGTATTTCTTTCCCTTTGGTGTCTTTTATGGATGGAGTAAGTTAATTGTATCAATTCCTGATCTTTGTTTTACTTCTACTTTTTATATAGGGAAAATCTTTAAAAATCTTCTTCTCTGAAACCACAAGGCCCAGGACTTTGATATTTGGTATGAAGCTTCATCTAGTGGACCCCTACCAAGATTGTTCAAATTATAGTGCTGGGACAAAATATGCCCCCGCCACGGGGCCCTTTGTTTTACATTGGCTAATATATGGAAAATCTTTAAAAATCTTCTTCTCTGAAACCATAAGGCCCAGGTCTTTGATATTTGGTATGAAGCTTCATCTAGTGGACCCCTACCAAGATTGTTCAAATTATAGTGCTGGGGCCAAAAATGCCCCCGCCCCGGGGCCCTTTGCTTTTACATAGGCTTATATAGGGAAAATCTTTAAAAATCTTCTTCTCTAAAACCACAAGGCCCAGGACTTTGATATTTGGTATGAAGCTTCATCTAGTGGACCCCTTCCAAGATTGTTCAAATTATAGTGCTGGGACAAAAAATGCCCCTGCCACGGGGCCCTTTGGTTTTACATTGGCTTATATAGGGAAACCACAAGGCCCAGGTCTTTGATATTTGGTATGAAGCTTCATCTAGTGGACCCCTACCAAGATTGTTCAAATTATAGTGCTGGGGGGAAAAATGCCCCCGCCCCGGGGCCCTTTGGTTTTACATCGGCTTATATAGGCAGAATCTTTAAATATCTTCTTCTCTGAAACCGCAAGGCCCAGGACTTTGATATTTAGAAAGAAGCTTCATCTAATGGACCTCTACCAAGATTGTTCAAATTATAGCCCTTTGGCCAAAAATGCCCCCGCCCCGGGGCCCTTTGGTTTTACGTAGACTTATATAGGGAAAATCTTTAAAAATCTTCTTCTCTGAAACCACAAGGCCTAGGTGTTTTACATTTGGTATGAAGCTTCATGTAAAGGACCCCTACCAAGATTGTTCAAATTATAGTGCTGAGGCCAAATATGTCCCTGCCCCGGGGCCTTTTGGTTTTACATAGGCTTATATAGGGAAAATCTTTAAAAATGTTCTTCTCTGAAACTGCAAGGCCCAGGACTTTGGTATTTGGTATGGTAGACCCATACCAAGATTGTTCAAATTATAGTGCTGGGGCAAAAAATGCCCCCGCCCCGGGGCCCTTTGGTTTTACATAGGCTTATATAGGGAAAATCTTTAAAAATCTTCTTCTCTGAAACCCAGGGCCCAGGACTTTGATATTTGGTTTGAAGCTTCATCTAGTGGACCCCTACCAAGATTGTTCAAATTATCAAATTATAGCCCTTGGGCCAAAAATGCCCCTGCTCCGGGGCCTTTTGGTTTTACATAGACTTATATAGGGAAAATCTTTAAAAATCTTCTTCTCTGAAACCACAAGTCCCAGGTCTTTTATATTTGGTATGAAGCTTCTTCTAAAGGACCCCTACCAAGATGATTCAAATTATAGTGCTGGGGCCAAAAGTGGCCCCTCCCCGGGGCCCTTTGGTTTTACATAGGCTTATATAGGGATAATCTTTAAAAATCTTCTTCTCTGAAACCACAAGGCCCAGGACTTTGAAATTTGGTATGAAGCTTCATCTAATGGACCTCTACCAAGATTGTTCAAATTATAGCCCTGGGGCCACAAATGCCCCCACCCCAGGGCCCTTTGGTTTTACATAGATTCATATAGCCCCAGGGCCATTTGGTTTTGCATAGGTTTATGTAGGGAATATCTTTAAAAAAAATCTTCTTCTCTCAAACCGCAAGGCCCAGGTCTTTGATATTTGATGTGTAGCTTCATCTAGTGGACCTCTGCCAAGATTGTTCAAAGTATAGCCTTTGTTGATGTTTGGTATGAAGCTTCACCTTTAAGACCTCCCTCAACATTATGCACATTAAAGCCCTTGGGCCAATAATGGCCCTCTCTGGGGCCCACTTGTTACACTATGGATCAGGTGAGCGATCCAGGGCCATCATGGCCCTCTTGTGTTTTATATTAGGATCACTTTTTATCTGTCATCCGTGCATAAACAATTTCTTCAAAAGACATCTCCTCCTAAACCACTGATCAGATTTTGACCAAACTTCACAGGAATGATCCTTAGGTGGACCCCTTTCAAAGTTGTTCAAATGGTTCCGGTCCGTTGCACATGTTGGTCACAGGAGCCAAAAATAGATTTTTTTCACTGAAAAACTTAAAAAATCTTCTTCTCTGAAACCGCAAGGCCCAGGTCTTTGATATTTTGTATGAAGCTTCATCTAGTGGACCCCTACCAAGATTGTTCAAATTATAGTGCTGGGGCAAAAAATGCCCCCGCCCCTGGGCCCTTTGGTTTTACATTGGCTTAAATAGGGAAAATCTTTAAAAATCTTCTTCTCTAAAACCTTAAGGCCCAGGTCTTTGCTATTTGGTATGAAGCTTGATCTAGTGGACCCCTACCTAGATTGTTCAAATTATAGTGCTGGGGCAAAAAATGCCCCCGCCCCGGGGCCCTTTGGTTTTACATAGGCTTATATAGGGAAAATCTTTAAAAATCTTCTTCTCTGAAACTGCAAGGCCCAGGTGTTTGATATTTGGTATGAAGCTTCAACTTGTGGACCTCTACCAAGATTGTTCAAATTATAGCCCTGGGACCAAAAAGGCCCCCGCTCTGGGGCCCTTTGGTTTTACATAGACTTATATAGGGAAAATCTTGAAAAATCTTCCTCTGAAACCACAAGGCCTAGGTCTTTGATATTTGGTATGAAGCTTCAGCTAGTAGACCTCTACCAAGATTGTTCAAATTATAGCCCTGAGACCTAAAATGCGTCCGCCTCATGGCCCTTTGGTTTTACAAAGATATATATAGGGAAAATCTTTAAAAATCTTCTTCTCTGAAACTGCAAGGCCCATGTCTTTGATATTTGGTATGGAGCTTCATCTAGTGGACCTCTACCAAGATTGTTCAAATTAGAGCCCGCGGGCCACAAATGCCCCTGCCCCGGGGCCCTTTGGTTTTACATAGAGTTCTATAGAAATAATCTGTGAAAATCTTCTCTGCAACAGCAAGGCCCAGGTTTTTGATATTTGGTGTGAAGCTTCATCTAGTGGACCTCTATCAAGATTGTTTAAATTATAGCCCTGAGGCCAAAAATGCCTCCACCTCAGGGCAATTTGGTTTTACATAGGCTTATGAAGGGAAATTTTTATTTAAAAAAATCTTCTTCTCTGAAACCGCAAGGCCCAAGTCTTTGATATTTGGTGTGTAGCTTCATCTAGTGGACCTTTGCCAAGGTTGTTCAAATTATAGCCTTAGTTGATATTTGGTATGAAGCTTCACCTTTTCAGACCTCCCTCAACATTATGCACATTATAACCTGGGGTCAATAATGGCCCTCCCCGGGGCCCACTTGTTACTCTATGGATCAGGTGAGCGATCCAGGACCATCATGGCCCTCTTGTGTTTTATATTAGGATCACTTTTTGTCTGTCATCCGTGCGTAAACAATTTCTTCAAACGACATCTCCTCCTGAACCACTGATCGGTTTTTGACCAAACTTCACAGGAATGATCCTTAGGTGGACCCCTTTCAAAGTTGTTCAAATGGTTCCGGTCTGTTGCATATTTAGGTCACAGGAGCCAAAAATAGATTTTTTTTCACCAAAAACTTTAAAAATCTTCTTCTATGAAACCGCAAGCCCCAGGTCTTTGATATTTGATATGAAGCTTCATCTAGTGGACCCGTACCAAGATTGCTCAAATTATAGTGCTGGGGCCAAAAATGCCCCTGCCCCGGGGCCCTTTGGTTTTACATGGGCTTATATAGGGAAAATCTTTAAAAATCTTCTTCTCTGAAACCGCAAGGCCGTAGGTCTTTGATATTTGGTCTGAAGCTTCATCTAGTGGACCCCTACCAAGATTGTTCAAATTATAGTGCTGGGGCCAAAAATGCCCCCGCCCCAGGGCCCTTTGGTTTCACATAGGCTTATATAGGGAAAATCTTTTAAAAATCTTCTTCTCTGAAACTGCAAGGCCAAGGTCTTTGATATTTGGTATGAAGCTTCATCTAGTGGACCCATACCAAGATTATTCAAATAAAAGTGCTGGGGCCAAAAATGCCCCCGCCCCGGGGCCCTTTGGTTTTACATGGGCTTATATAGGGAAAGTCTTTAAAAATCTTCTTCTCTGAAACTGCAAGGCCCAGGTCTTTGATATTTGGTATGAAGCTTCATCTAGTGGACCCTTAACAAAATTGTTCAAATTATAGTGCTGGGGCCAAAAATTCCCCCGCCCCGGGGCCCTTTGGTTTTACATAGGCTTATATAGGAAAAATCTTTGAAAATCTTCTTCTATGAAACCACAAGGCCTAGGCCTTTGATATTTGATGTGAAATTTCATCTAGTGGACCTCTTTCAAGATTGTTCAAATTATAGCCCTGGGGCCAAAAATGGCCCTGCCCTGAGACCCTTTGGTTTTACATAGACTTATATAGGGAAATCTTTAAAAATCTTCTTTTCTGAAACTGCAAGGCCATGTCTTTGATATTTGGTATGGAGCTTCATCTAGTGAACCTCTACCAAGATTGAACAAATTATAGCCCTCAGGCCACAAATGCCCCTGCCTGGGGCACTTTGGTTTTACATTTGAAAATCTTCTTCTCTGAAACAGCAAGGCCCAGGTCTTTGATATTTGGTGTGAAACTTCGTCTAGTGGACCTTTGCCAAGATTGTTCAAATTATTGCCTTTGTTGATATTTGTAATGAAGCTTCACTTTTGTAGTGGACCTTTATCAAGATTGTTTAAATTATAGCCCTGAGGCCAAAAATGTCCCCGCCCCAGGGCCATTTGGTTTTGCATGGGCTTATGTAGGGAATATCTTTAAAAAAATCTTCTAATCTGAAACCGCAAGGCTCAGGTCTTTGATATTTGGTGTGAAGCTTCATCTAGTGGACCTTTGCCAAGATTGTTCAAATTATTGCCTTTGTTGATATTTGGTATGAAGCTTCACCTTTGTAGACCTCCCTCAACATTATGCACATTATAACCCTTGGGTCAATAATGGCCCTCCCTATGGCCCATTTGTTACTCTATGGATCAGGTGAGCGATCCAGGGCCATCATGGCCCTCTTGTATGAAATTGTGAAATCGTTGTATGCCTATTAGCTATTATAGTGATTTTAACATTGTCATTATTTCAGTATGAAGTACTGGTCGTGTTGTAAAAGAAAGACTTCAGAATTCTCCAACTTCTTGGACCAGGAAGGCTGTTCTACAAGCAAACACTTGTGGTTTAAAAAAGAGGTAAATATGCAGAGAAATCAGCTACCATAATGATCCTAAGTATTGGGACAGACAGGACTAAGCAAACAGTGCAGACCCAGATCAGACTGCTCCTGAAGGATCAGTCTGATCAGGGTCTACACTGTTTGCTATTCGGTCTACACTTTTTGGACTCCTTGCTGGATCATGAAACAAATTTGTTAAAATATTAGGAGAATTACATCAAGTCCTCAAGGTGTCCAAATTTTTAGGACTTATACAGTAATTCCGGAGCACAGTTAGATACCACATTCATAGTTCACTGAATGTTGCCAGGCTGTGTGTCATAGTTACTGAATGTTGCCAGATAAATGTATAACAAATTTCTGACAATGAAAATTTGAAAAACTTCCACACAATAGGGGATATGACTGATCTTTGATCACTTGCTGTAGTTCCCTTTGAGATCCTCTATGTACATGTATTTTCTTTCAGTCAGTTTTGATTCCAGTTTTGTACATATGAAGGACAGTGACATTGTGATTACAAACATATGTATCACAAGGAAAATCTGTGTGAATTCACCTTTCTGAAAGATGGGGCTACTTTTAATGGAAAGAATATGCTCCTGAGGGGAGAAAATTATTTTCTGTAAGAGCAAACTTTATAATAGATATTGGAGGGGGTTCGTTCGGTGAGGTGAGGGTGTTTGTATATCACTATGACCAGGGTGTTCAACTGATATTGGCTTACAGTTGGGCAAGGTTTGCTGTCCTTGCAGCCGGACGGGAAGAGGGGGGTGGGGAGACGACACAAAATGACAAGTGTTGAGGTGTTGTTAAACCCGAACACAATCAATATATCAATCAATCAAAATACATGTATATGTAATGGAAAGTTCTATTATTTGGGTGATTTCTCCTTTATCTTGAAAATAATATACATTGCACACATGGGTAAAATGTGTAAATACTATGCCTATGAAAGATAGAAAATTGGTGTTGCTTCATAGATGTATTGAAAAATGGCCACTCATCATAATGCTTTTTTTCTCTAATATCTTTTTCTCCAGGACCCAGATAAAAAGAAGTCGTGTAGAACAGACTGGTTCCAGACTGCTCCCAATATCAATATATCAGTGTTTGCTAAAACTAGTATACCAGACCAGTCATATGTAGAAGTCAACAGAGTTCTGTGTAAAATGTTTATAGTATATGAGGGAGGTAAAAGTATATTTGAACAGACCTTAGTCCTTAGAAATGTAAGTTGCTCTAATTTGCAGTTTGTGTTTTTATAGCCCCTTGGATTTGTCTTGTCTTTTCGTCATCTTTTCTTTCATCCATCAATCCATCATTCTGTCCCCCTTGATCAGATAGAATTTTTGTCTCACTTTTCTCAACAACTGTTAAAGTTTTGTTTGTTTGTTTGTATTGGAGTTTAACCGCCCAGTCAACACTATTTTAGATCATTTTTGAGCCGGTCAGTTTACCTATTCTCACTTTTCTTAGGCAGGCTTATACATAAGCGGTTGATCAGTACATTGCAGTTTCTTTTGCCAGAAACTGACAACTGCCTTTCTTGAATCAGCGGAAGGAAGAGAATGGCCGTAGAAAAGATTTTTTGATCAATCTCCATGAAAGAATTGTTACCGACCCCAGCAGGTATCGAACCCGCGTCCTCCTATTTGCCAGTCAGATGCGCATCCGACTGAGCTTCCGAGGCCGGCTACAACTGTTGAAGTAACAAAATTGAAATTCAAGGATGAAGTTACAAAGACTGACTTAACAATCAACAATGGGATTTTTGACAGGCTGGTTTTTTGTCAAATTTTTTTGGTCATACAATGACCTTTTTCAAGACACTACAGAATGAGATAGAAAACTGGATCGATGTTGTCACTTGAAACCTTTTGTTCTAAAAACAGAATCCTTAAAATCAAAGTGAATGTAGAAATGCTGGTGTATTGTTGTTTTGTTTGATTTCAGGTTTAACATCCCCGTCAACACTTTTTAGGTCATTTTCAAGACGTTGCTTCCAATTTTATGGGACTTTTACCCAACATTGAGATGAAATGACACCTCAAGACCTGTTGCCCAATGAAACCAATATGGTTTATATGCATGGACAGGCCCGACTTGCACCACTTTGCCTGGACAGGCTTAGACCTTCTAAGCGGTTTACCAGTACAAGTGTGCTGTTGGTTTCAGTTCTAAGTGGAAGCATCATGCAGCCCAATCTATTTCTCCAAGCCCCGATGGGCAGAGGCAAAGAAAAGCTGGTGTAGGCACTAGGTAAATATTTAAAAGTTCTTATAAAGGAAGTATTAATTAAAAGTTTTTTTTTTAGATTAAAATTGAGTCTTTAGTTGTTAGCTCACCTGAGCATGAATTGCTCATAGTGAGCTTATAGCTATTTTGATTGGTCAATGTCCATCACGCGCATTCCGTCGTGCCGCGTCATTAATTTGCTTTAAAAGACTATGAGGACTGTTCAAATATGAATGGAACTAAGCACATAAAAATGATTCCGTGATAGATTTCAATGAAAAATTTATTTTGTCCCCTCAAAGTATCCCCCTTTAACAGATATACAAACTTTCAGTCTTCTGATCCAATCATTGAATGTATTTTGGTAGTCTTTTTGAGGTATACTATGAAGGCACTGGAATATTGCAGAACCGAGGTGTTGCCCTGTACAAATTTCGACCAGAAAGGTATTTTTTCAGCCGCAGGAAAAAAAAAAGTCACACGGGGCAAGGTCAGGGGAATACGGGGGGTGAGGGAGTTCAACAACCTTTCCTGCTTCAGATAGTCTTGCACAATGAATGCCTTGTGCGATGACACATTGTCATGTAGCAATCTGACATTGGCCAAACCAGTTGCGGGTCTTCATTCTTTGAAATATTTCTTCAATTTTCGAAGAACTTTATTCTTGTAAAACTCGCATTTACAGATTTGCCTTTAGGCACAGCAACCTGAATAGCAGAGCCCTGATTTGAAAAGAATATGGCATACATTACCTTCTTGACGCTCATGGTCCGCTTTGCAATGCATGGTATTTTGCAATACTTTGTTGCCCATATTTTGTTCTGAATCTTTCGTTTTGGCTCAAAAAAGTGAACCCATGTCTCGTCATCTGTGACCACATTAGCAAAAGACCGTGCATTGTAATTTGGAAACTTTTTAAGCAACTTCTTGGCGCACTGAACACGTGTCTTTTTCTGCTCATCTGTCAACAGATGGGGAATCCATCTAGCACAGATCTTTCTCATTTTCAAATCCCGTTTCAGAATTGTATGAGCTGCTCCTAATGAGATGCCAACCATACTAGCTATTTGCCTAGTGGTGTATCGTGCATCGGTAGCAACTATTTCTTTCACTCTAGCAACCATCTTGGCAGATGTTGCTCTTTTCGGCCGATGATCATGTGGTGCATCTTCTGTTGAGCCTAGCCCACAGCTGAATTTCATATAGCAACGAAAAACTGTCGGAAAAGACATTTCATTATGCCCATAAACCAAACATATTTCATCAAAAATGTCTTTGCGACGTATACCAAGAATAAAACGATTCTTAATATAGGACTGTATTTCAACGGGGTACTCTGACCTTCTTCCAACCATGTTTTGTATTAGTATACAAGAGTAGACAGTGTTTATCGAACAATATATATGGCTAAAGTGCACGGATTTTAACAGGTTTGGTATCAATGTATAGGTAAAATGTTTTTCTACGCTGTGATATTTATTTCCAGGTGATTTTCGCATTAGTGCATGAGAAAACGTTCTACTTGCATTCATATTTGAACAGTCCTCGTACTCCTCCTAAACCATTGGGGCAGTTTCATTTAAACTTCAGAGGAATGTTGCCCAGGTGGCTCTACCAAAATAGCTTAAATCATTTAACGACAACTCCTCCAATACCCCTGGGCCAATTTCATTCAAAACTCCATAGGAACATTGCTTAGGTGACTCTCTACCAAAATAGCTAAAACCAGTGCTATAGAAAAAAAATAACATCAAAAATTGGCTTTTAAGACTACTCCTCCTAAACTCTTGGGCCAGTTTCATTTAAACTTCACAGGAATGTTGCCTATGTGTCTCTCTACCAAAATAGCTAAATTGTTCTGCTACGATGAACAAGATTGCCACCAGAGCTTAAAAATAGAAAAATATTTAAACTACTGCTCCCATAACCCTAGGCCAATTTCATTCAAACTTCAAAGGAATATTGCTTAAGTGACTCTACCAAAAAGGCTAAAACCATTGCACTCCAATGAGTAGGATGGCCGCCAGAGCTAAGCATTGAAAAAGATCAAAAATTGGCTTTTTAAGACTACTCCTCCTAAACTCTTGGGTCAGTTTCATTTAAACTTCACAGGAATGTCGCCTAGGTGGCTCTCTACCAAAATAGCTAAAACCGTTCTGCTCCGATGAACAAGATTGCCACCAGAGCTAAGAATAGAAAAATATTTAAACAACTACTCCTCCCATACCTTTGGGCCAATATCATTCAAACTTTATAGGAATGTTGCTTAGGATACCCTCTAACAAATGAGCTAAAATCTTTCTACTCGGATGAACAAGATGGCAACCAGAGAGAAAAATAGAAAAAAAAATCTCTGTGCAATTACTCATCCTATACCCCCTTGGGTAATTTCATTCTGACTTCATAGAAATGCTGCTTAGGTGACCCTCTACCAAATTTGATTTTACTGTTCCACTCAAATGGCCACCAAGAGCTAAAAATGGAAAAAATGCTTGAAAAGATTACTCCTTTACCCTTGGGCCAATTCAATTTTCACTTCACAGGAATATTACCTTGCAGGCTCTTTTCCAAAATAGCTAAAATTGTTTTGCTTCCATGGACTAAATGGCCGCCAAAGCTAAACATAATAAACCTTTAACCACTACTCCTCCCATACCCCCTGACTTTTTAATTCAAACTTCATAGGAATGTTGCTTAGGTGGCCCTCTACCAAGATTCCTCAAATCTTTCTGCTTTGATGAACAAGATGTTTGCCGAGGCTAAAAATAGAAAATCTTTAAATGATGACTCCTATATGCCGTGGCCAGTTTCATTAAAACTTCATAGGGATACTGCTTTAATAGGTGAGCTTCAACCAGAACAGCTAAAACAGTTCTGCTCCAATGAGAAAAATGGCCACCAGAGCTAAAAATAGAAAAATATCTACAACTTGCTTTTAAAGCAAACGCCTCCTAAACCCTTGGGCCAATTTGAATCAAATTTCACAAGAAACTTGCCTTGGTGACCATCTATCAAAATGCAACAGACTTGCTGGAAGGAAAAACTGGCTGACATCAATATGACTTCCCGATTCGACTCCCTTCCCGATTCGATTATTTCGACAGCTGAAGGTGCTGATGATTGTGTAGCTAAATTTACCTCTTTGGTTAGAGCTAGGGACTAACTTCCCACATCACAGGTCCTGGTGTATGAATGTCTTTTGACGTGTCACCGGTAACAATTCTGATTCTGATTCTGACTTACAGAAACTGTGCGACATTTCGAAATCCAGAGTGATTCAGGGCCATCTTGGTCCTCTTATATCAAATATCCCATAGATTTTAACCCATTCAGTACCAGAAACCCCTAAAGTGGTATCTTGGCAAACAGAGCAGGCCCAGATCAGATGCCGCAGAATGCGGCATCTAATCAGGGCCTACACTGTTTGCAAAACGTTAAGCAATTTCCCAAATAAATTTTAAGAAAACACAACCTGACACCCATATATTTCAAAATGGACTCCTGCCATATATAAGGTGGAAGATTCCATTTGGTACAAAAAGGGTCAATGATCTACAGATCCTGTTGTTCTTCTATCTTCTCATCATTCAGGATGGTTTTGGTTGATGATGATGGGGTAATAGCCAGATCTTTCATGAGTTGAAGTCGGTTCAGTCTGCCGATTGTAGATGCTTCATCAAATGTGATGGTTGTCATGGCTTCTTCAGTGGTAACGGGAATGAATAGAATGAGTCTGTGGATTCTTTTCTTCTGTTTTAAAGTGTATGTGGCTATTTTCTGCTGGTCTTAATGGTAATTCTAATCTATAGATGCTGCTTTTCTTGAGCCTTGCCTATGCTGGGGTGGTCGAAAGTTGAAATTTGGTACACACATGGACAGTGGGTTGATGTATTGTGTATAACAGACCAGGGCCAAAGGCACATAACTCCTGGAGTTACATCCCTTTAAAATATACCATAATGAAACATTTAATCGGATAAAAGATTTTTCACACTATCCTCACAACTGCTAGGGTTACAAAGTTGAAATCTGGTACACACATGGGCAGCGGGTTGATAGATCGTGTAGACGGGATTCAGGGCTCTTGGAATTTAATCCTTTTGAGTTACATCCCTTGATAAGTTCTACAATTTACCATCAATGAAAATTTTGTTACATATTTCTCAGGAACTATGAAAGCTGTAAAGTTGAAACTTGGTACAAATATTGACAAGTGTACACCAGATTCAGGGCCATGGGCCTATAACTCTTGGAGTAGCATCCCTTGATAAGTGTTGCAATTGCCATATACATGTATCAAAATATTTGTTGCACTTTTCTCAACAACTTTTAGTGTTGCAAAGTTGAAATTTGGGATACACTTGGGCAGTGGGTTGATGTATCGTGTATACCAGATTCAGGGCCAAGGGCCAGTAACTCTTGGAGCTGCATCCTGATATGTTTTACTATTTACCACTAATCAAACATTTTCTCAGATAAAATTTTCTTCACACTTCTTCTAAAGAACTGATTCTTCTAAAGAACTGATAGGGATACTAAGTTGAAATTTGGTAAACACATGGGCAGTGGGTTGATCTGTTTGTTTGAATTGAGGTTTAACGTCCCCCGTCGACACTAGGTTATTTTGGAGACGCTGCTTCCAATTTTGTGAGACTTTTACCTTACATTAAGATGAAATGACTTCTCAAGCCCTGTCGCCCAATGAAACCAAAAGCCTTACATGCTCTGGACGGTCTGACAATCCTAGACCTTCTAAGCGGTTTACGAGTACTCTTGTATGGTCAGTTTCAGCTCTGCCGGGAAGCATCATGCAGCCCCATCTATTTCTCCAAGTCCCAATGGGCAAGGGTGACCAGTGAGTTGATGTATCATGTGTACCGGATTCAGGACCAAGGGCCCATAACTTATTCTTGGAGTTCCATCCCTTGATAGTTTTCAGCTAAACTGTCATGTAGTGATAAGGTGAGTTTTTGTGATCACTTTTCGTCCGTCGTGCATCTGTGCATCCATAAAAAATTTCTTCAAATGACATCTCAAAACAAACCAGAAAACACATTCGCCAAAGTTGTCCAATCCCTTGCCAGCAAACCTGAAACAAAAGAAACCTCCACTCAATTTAATGAAAAAGATTTTGAAATTAAACCCCATTCTAAAGTAATTACCTCTACAGTTAAACCAAAACCCACATCATCACAACCTACTACATCGTCACAACCTACTTCTACTTATCATTCAAGATCAGAATCTAGACAAACTTCACAGACCAGTTCACAACCTAACAGCAAACATTCGAGCAGATCTCACTCCCGATCCACGTCAGGGACAGCGGATCAAAAAGAAAAGAACGGCAAAGAAAAGCATAAAGGATCAAACCCGAACAGTAAAGGGGCGTCGGCTGATCCAGTAAAACTGGCTAATCAGTACGGCACCCTTGAGGACATGGAGTTGGACGTTGATCCCTCCACGTTCTCAAAGTCTAATAAAAGATAAAGGATTAAATTCCTTGTTTTAATCTTCTCTCCATTCAACCATGGATAAGAAGTCAATAATTCAATGGAATTGTCGAGGACTGAAAGCCAATTTTAATGAACTTTTAATTTTATCTACACTTTTTTCTCCTAATGTCATTTGTCTCCAAGAAACTTTTTTGAAAACTACAGATAATATTAATTTCAAAGGTTACAGTATGTACAATCATATCACAACGGATAATCAGAAGGCATCAGGAGGTACATCAATCCTGGTAAAATCTGACGTTCCTCATAGGAAAATAGATGTAAACACTAATTTACAAGCTATTGCTGTAAACGTCACTTTATCCAAATCCATAACGATTTGTTCCGTCTACCTTCCACCACACTATAATTTTTCTAAACAAGAATTAGAAAATTTAACAAATCAATTACCTAGTCCTTATATATTATTAGGAGATTTTAATAGTCACAGCAAATTATGGGGTTGCTCGGATACAAATGACAAAGGAGAAATCATAGAAAATTTTATTGCTGAAAATGATTTGTGTTTATTTAACGATAAACAACCAACATATCTTCATTCTCCCACAAGAAATTATTTTGCTTGAGATCTTTCAATTTGCTCTCCAAATATTTATCTAGATTTTGATTGGTCTGTTGTGGACGATCTCCATGGGAGCGATCATTTTCCGATAGTAATTGAAGAAATTGCATCGACCCATGAGGATCGTCACCCCAGATGGAATTTGAGTAAAGCAAATTGGGAAAATTTTAATCAATTATGTAATGAAAAACTCGACCCTGAACTTTTTAAAACTGCAAGTGATATACAAGATTTTACTGATGAATTGATTGTTATTGCTGAAAAATGTATTCCTAAATCCTCGACTTTTTCAAAAAGAAACAGACCTTGGTTTAATGACGAAGTTAAAACTTCAATCAATAAAAGAAAATCTGCATTACGAAAATTCAATAAACAACCAACAAAAGAAAATCTTATCCATGCCAAACACATGCGAGCTAAAGCTCGCAAAACAATAAAATCGGCCAAAAAAGCATCTTGGCAGCAATACGTCTCCAAACTGAATACCAGAACACCAACTAAGAAAATATGGGACATGATTCGAAAAATTAGTGGCAAAAACAAATCAAATAAACATGTCCATATCAAATCGAACGGAAATATGTGTTCAACGGCTAAAGACATTTCCAATGCCTTGGGGGAAAGTTTTCAGAAAAACTCCTCTAGCTCAAATTATTCAAAAAATTTCCAAAATATTAAACAAGATCAAGAGAAAAAGAATTTAAATTTTTCCTCATTAAATAATGAAAAATATAATTTACCTTTCACTACTAAAGAATTATTAGACGCTCTCCATAAATCTCATGATACTGCTGTTGGTCCTGACGACATACATTATCAAATTTTAAAACATTTACCCAACAAGGCATTGGAAACATTATTAAATATTCTGAATGATATTTGGATCACTGGAAAATTCCCTGAAAACTGGAGAAAAGCTACCATTATTCCTATTCCGAAACCTAATAAAGATCATACTGAAGCCACTAATTACAGACCTATTGCTTTGACAAGTTGCTTATGTAAAACAATGGAGAGAATGATTAATGATAGGCTGGTTTGGTTCTTAGAATCAAATCAGCTTATCACTAAATTTCAAGCTGGTTTTAGAAAAAACAGCTCTACTAATGATCATTTGATTCGCTTAGAATCATTTATACGTGATGCCTTTATCAAAAAAGAACATGTCGTAGCAGTATTCTTTGACCTAGAAAAGGCCTATGATACGACTTGGAAATATGGCATCATGAAAGATTTACATAACTTGGGCCTTAAAGGCCGATTGCCACTTTTTGTTCAAAATTTCTTGTCCGATCGAACATTTAATGTTCGCATAGGAAATACATTATCGGACACATTTGATCAAGAACAAGGTGTACCACAAGGTAGTATTTTATCACCAACCTTGTTCAGCATAAAAATTAATAATATAGTTAAATGTGTTAAAGACCCAGATTGTTCGCTTTTTGTTGTTTGGAATATTTTATCGTTCCAAAAGTATGGAAACCATTGAATTTAAACTCCAAAGGTGTCTAAATAATATAGAAACTTGGGCAACAGAAAATGGTTTTAAATTTTCTAAAACAAAAACTCAGTGTGTTCATTTCTGCCAAATTCGAAAGTTGCATTTAGATCCAGTTTTAACAATATACGGCAGTCCAATTCCAGTTGTCGCTGAGGCGAAGTTTTTGGGTCTTTTATTTGATAGCAAATTGTCTTTTATTCCTCATATCAAAGCTTTGAAAGCTAAATGTTTAAAAGCTCTTGATATTCTTAAAGTCCTGTCCAGTTCCGACTGGGGAGGAGATCGTACTGTTCTTTTAAATCTTTATAGATCTTTAATTCGTTCCAAATTGGACTATGGTTCCATAGTCTATGGTTCTGCTAGGAAATCCTATTTAAAATCTTTGGATACTATACATCATCAAGGTTTACGTTTAGCACTTGGCGCCTTTCGCACTTCACCCGTTGATAGTCTCTATGCTGAATCTAATGAACCATCACTTTATATTAGAAGAGAAAAATTGTCTCTTCAATATGCTACTAAATTAGCTGCAAATCCACGCAATTCAGCATATGAATGTGTTTTTAACCCAAAGTATGAACGATTTTATAACAACAAACCATCGGCGATTAAACCTCTTGGCCTAAGAATTCAATCATTACTCAAAGAGGCAAATATTAATATTAAAAATATTCAATCTTTTTCATTATCATCCAAAGAGCCATGGACGTTAAACCCTCCAAAGATTATTTTAACCTTACATAAAAATAAGAAATCCGAAGTGGAATCGCATATTTTTAAGAACGAATTTTTAGAAATCAAGTCCAATTTTAAACATCATATATCCATTTACACTGACGGTTCGAAACAAGATGAGAAAGTTGCTTGTTCTGTCATTAGTCCGAATTTCACCGACAGCATTAGATTACCCGATAATAGCTCTATGTTTACCGCTGAAGCGAAAGCAATTAATATTGCACTCTATCACATTCGAGATCAATCTGAAAGACATTTTATCATTTATTCCGATTCTCTTTCTGTATTAAAAGCTCTCAAAGACCAACAGCACAGAAACCCCTTGATCCAACAAATTCTTAGAAAATATCACTATCTTTCCGTCTCGAAGGAGATCATATTCTGCTGGCTTCCGAGTCACGTGAATATCCGCGGAAATGAGCTAGCTGATTTGGAAGCCAAATCAGCTTTATCGTTAACAGTTACAAATTTAAAAATCCCTTACTCTGATTTAAAATCGAACATTAACAAATATATAAAAAATAAATGTCAATCAATTTGGGAAAAAGAAACTAATAATAAATTAAACCAAATACAACCGAATTTTCATACCAAATGCACTTTTTCGAATTATAATAGGAAAGATCAGACTAAAATCACAAGATGCCGTATTGGACACACACGACTCACCCATTCCTACATTTTAAAAAACGAACAAGCACCTTTCTGTATATCTTGTAACGAACCGTTCACTGTTAAACACTTTCTCATCTCATGTATTGAATTTAACCATATTCGTTCTAAATATTTTAACATTACTACGATGAAAGATCTTTTTAATAATGTACCTTTTTACCAATTAATCAATTTTCTTAAAGAAATCGGTCTTTTTAACAAACTGTAATTATTAATTTTAATTGTTTAATCTTGCACAATTTTATGTATAATATATAACTGTTTTAGACGCTATATGCCCTGTTAGGGTTGAGCGTCTTTAAATAAATCATCCATCCATCCATCCATCAAATGACATCTCCTAAACCACTGATCGGATTTTGACCAAAAGTCACAAGAATATCCTTAGGTGGTCTCCTTTCAGAGTTGTTCAAATGGTCGGTCCATTGCACATCAAGGTCACATGAGCCAAAAATAGATTTTTTTAATGAAAACTTAAAAATCATCATCTCGGAAACTGCAAGACCCAGGTCTTCGATATTTAGTTGTAGCTTCATCTGGTGGACCTCTACCAAGATTGTTCAAATTGTAGCCCTGGGGCTTAAAATGCCCCCGCCCTGGGGCCCTTAGGTTTTACATAGACTTACATAAGAAAAACCTTTAAAAATCTTTTTGTCTGAAACCAGAAGGCTCAGGTGTTTGATATTTAGTATGAAGCTTCGTCTTGTGGACGAATATCAAGATTGTTCAAATTATAGCCCTGGGGCCCTGTATTTGCAAAATGTATGAAAGACCGATAAAAATATTTTAGCAGGTTGGTGAAAATATCCTGAAATTTCATGCAATATTTAATCATTTTACTAGAGCTGGCCCAGGTAGCTAAGTTAGATACAGGGTTTAATGTTCTGTATGCCGGGTATTTTTGTATTTGGCAGATGACATTTCTAAATATTTTTCTTATTTTGCCTACAAAATGGGATTTGACATTTCATGCAAATTTTCTGGGATGAACAGGAAAAATATCAACAACTTGTCATCTGCCGAATTAACATAGAGTGTGGTAAAGGTTAAAGGCATGCATTATGAGCAAGAGGACACAGGGTTTGATCCAAACCCTGTGTGGATTGATCACATGTTTTTGTGGAAATTAATCATGAAATACTTCCTATAGTCATTCTTGGGCCAACTGCTAAATCTTCACTCCTATATACGAGGACTGTTCAAATATGAATGGAACTAAGCACATAAAAATGATTCCGTGATAGATTTCGATGAAAAATTTATTTTGTCCCCTCAAAGTATTCCCCTTTAACAGATATACAAACTTTCAGTCTTCTGATCCAATCATTGAATGCATTTTGGTAGTCTTTTCGAGGTATACTATGAAGGCACTGGAATATTGCAGAACCGAGGTGTTGGCGCTGTACAAATTTTCGACCAGAAAGGTATTTTTCAGCCGCGGGAACAAAACAAAGTCACACGGGGCAAGGTCAGGGGAATATAGGGGTGAGGGAGTTCAACAACCTTTTCCTGCTTCAGATAGTCTTGCACAATGAAAGCCTTGTGCAATGACGCATTGTCATGTAGCATTCTGACATTGGCCAAACCAGTTGCGGGTCTTTGTTCTTTGAAATATTTCTTCAATTTTCGAAGAACTTTATTGTTGTAAAACTTCGCATTTACAGATTTGCCTTTAGGCACAGCAACCTGAATAGCAGGGCCCTGATTTGAAAAGAATATGGCATACATTACCTTCCTGACGCTCATGGTCCGCTTTGCAATGCATTGTCTTTTGCAATACTTTGTTGCCCATATTTTGTTCTGAATCTTTCGTTTTGGCTCAAAAAAGTGAACCCATGTCTCGTCATCTGTGACCACATTAGCGAAAGACCGTGCATTGAAATTTGGAAACTTTTTAAGCAACTTCTTGGCGCACTGACCACGTGTCTTTTTCTGCTCATCTGTCAACAGATGGGGAATCCATCTAGCACAGATCTTTCTCATTTTCAAATCCCGTTTCAGAATTGTATGAGCTGCTCCTAATGAGATGCCAACCATACTAGCTATTTGCCTAGTGGTGTATCGTGCATCGGTAGCAACTATTTCTTTCACTCTAGCAACCATCTTGGCAGATGTTGCTCTTTTCGGCCGACAATCATGTGGTGCATCTTCTGTTGAGCCTAGCCCACAGCTGAATTTCTTACACCAACGAAAAACTGTCGGAAAAGACATTCCATTATGCCCATAAACCAAACATATTTCATCAAAAATGTCTTTGCACCGTATACCAAGAATACGATTCTTAATATAGGACCGTATTTCAACGGCGTACTCTGACCTTCTTCCAACCATGTTTTGTATTAGTATACAAGAGTAGACAGTGTTTATCGAACGATATACATGGCTAAAGTGCACGGATTTTAACAGGTTTGGTATCAATGTATAGGTAAAATGTTTTTCTACGCTGTGATATTTATTTCCAGGTGATTTTCGCATTAGTGCATGAGAAAACGTTCTACTTGCATTCATATTTGAACAGTCCTCGTATTGTTGAATATACTTTCTCAGCAAGTATTGATGTGTGCTAATTAGATATATTAGAGTGTATGTGCTTGTTAGGTTGAATATTTGTATATGGGTTTAAAGATGATACAGTCCATGTAGTACCAGAAACCCTTATATGGGTACCCTGGCAAACAGTGCAGGCCCAGATCAGACGCCACAGAAGAACGTGGCATCTGATCAAGTCCTACAATGTTTGCAAAAAGTTAAGCCATTTTTCAAATAGTTTTTGAGTCGAAAAAGGAGCATAACTGTGCCAAAATATTTTAAGGGTTACCTCACCTGTTGGTAAGAGTTCCCCTTTTCAAAATGAACAACTAGTCCGAGTTTCAAGAAAATATGTTCAGTAATGACAGAGATATTACAAAATGTCCAAGTTTTTTCACAACTACGCAGACGACAACGACGCAGACAATGCCAGAGCTATGACAATACCTCGTCATTTTCTTCGAAAACAGCTGAGCTAAAAAACAACTGGTCACCCCTAAATTTTGAAATGGACTCCTGCTATATATAAGGAGGAAGATTGCATTTGGTACAAAAAGTGTTAAGCAAGCACCTAATTAGGGATAGCAAAAATGTGCTTGCTTATGACAGGTGCTTGCTAAATGGAGGTGACCACTAAGACAGGTTTTAATTATCTCTTCTATTTTCAGCCTATCATACCTGAGAAGAGTGAGGTGAAGATGTTGGGAACAAAAGTAGAAATTATCTTAAAGAAGCAGGAATCTTTTAGCTGGCCAACTTTAGAAGTCAAACAAGAGAAAACGGAGGAAAAAAACTGATATTTAGAGCATAGCTCAAGATAAGGAGCTTTTTTCATCTGAAAAGTACTGATATTTTTCTTATTTCTGCACAAAAACATATGTTATGGGTACCCATTAGAAGCGCCTCGATGAGGCGCTTCTAATGAGTACCCACAACCTATGTTTTCGTGCAGAAATAAGAAAAATCATATTTGGATACCCCGCTTATCAGGAGCTATGTTTAGAGTTTATTAGATGATAATATACTTACTTGTCAGATGCCAAGAAAAACTGCGCCTGAAAATGTAGTGTGTTTGTTGTCTGCTGCATCATCGTGCAAACTTTTCAAACAAGTTTTTGCATGCTGACAAACACTTTGAACCCTGATAAGTCTGATCTGGGTCCACACTGTTTGCAGCAATGACTTTTAAAGTAACTAGCAGACAACACAGCAGACAGACCTAATATATTGAAAATTCAGGCACAGTATCTCATTATGTGTCTGTTGATAGATCTTACATGAGTACATCCTTTGATATTAGAAAGTCATTAAAGGAATACATGAGTACAGCCTTTGATATTAGAAAGTCATTAAAGGAATACATGAGTACAGCCTTTGATATTAGAAAGTCATTAAAGGAATCAGACATTTTTGTAAGCTGTGATGAAAAAATGCAAAAACTCTACTAAATGTTTAAATGACTTGCCCATTCCATAAAAATAGATAGGGTAATGCCTCTTTTAACATTTGCCTTTATTACAGTGGGAAAATGTTCACATGATGTCTAGAAAAGAGCTTGAGCTAGGATCCTGATATGAGATCAATGTTTGGATGACCTGATTAACCCTTTTCGTACCAAATGGAATCTTCCTCCTTATGTGTAGCAGGAGTACACTTTAAAATTTGGGGGTGTCGGGTTGTGTTTTCTTCAAAATTCATTTGGAAAATGGCTGAACTTTTTGCAAACAGTGTAGGCTCTGATCAGACGCCGCATACTGCGACGTCTGATCTGGGCCTGTACTGTTTGCCAGGATACCCGTTTTGGGGTTTCTGGTACTAAATGGGTTAACTTCTGAGCAAATTCCATAAAATATTGACAGAGGAACTTTGTTTTCAGCCTTACTTTGCCATTTGCCATTATAGCAATTGGAAAATCTGGTGAACTTTAATAAATATTCGATCAAGCTAATTCTCTTTTCGAACTGCGGCATTGTGACCTTCTATGCAGATTTAAATTGATTGTCCCATTTATAGGCAGGCATATGGTTTAGGGGCATAATATTTCACAAACACATCTTATAGGGGAGTGAGTGTATGAGTTTACATCTCACCAACAGCTAAGGTCATTCGAAGACCGGACCTCGGTTTAAAGACTCATCCGAAAGTCTGGAGAAGCCCAGGATCGATCCTGCGATCCCAGGTTTACAAGGCGAGCAGCATAACCATTACACCGTGGAGGCTTCTACACATTTTATAGGATAAGTATGATTTAGTTGTTATTTATATTTATAAACTGAGTTGATGTAGATGCTTGCTGTTTATACATCCTGTACAGTCATAGAAACAGATAAGGTGGGTACTTTGTGGTAATTGAAAGATTATTTCTATCAATTCTCCATATAAAAACCTTTGATGTGGATATTCATTAGAACAGCAAGGCAGTTCTGATGACTACCCACACCCTAGGTTTATATGGAGAAAAATGGAAAATTATTATTGTCACAAAGTACCCACCTGTTCTGTTGCTATGACAGTAATGGAAATATGAATAGATATTGTATTTAAGGTGAATAGATACACTTGGTCACCATTTCTTTTACAAGGGAGGCAACTAGGGCTTCCTCTTCACTTGTCTGTAAATTAATCCTCTCTGAAAAAGAGGTCTACTCTTAAAGGAAAGAATTTGCTCCTAAGGCGCAAATTCTTTCCTTTAAGATTAGAGACCCCATTTGGTTGGGTAGACTAAAATAATTTTGAAAGAGCTATCTGCCTCCACCACCACCCACACACACAGACCCCAAGGTTTATCCACCTTTCAGAGTAGACCCCTCATCATAAAAGGGATAAAAATCATTTTGAAATAGTCGCCTCCCCTGACTGTATCCATTTCCTTTAAGGGGAATGAGAACACCTGGAAGTTTTTTCGCCATTTTTCAAAGGGAGACAACTTTCCGGACTTCCTGTTCCCTTTTCAGATGTTACCTGCACTTTAAACAGGAAAAAAAGTAACAACAGAGATTTACAAGGGTCAAGGGTACACTAAATGTTTCTGTTTAAGAAGAAAATGAGGAATATTATTCCTTAAACCTTAAGATGCCTAGAAAAATTGCATCTGAAAATGTTGCCTGGTTATATTTTTCTGCCGCATCTTGTTGCAATTTTTTTTTCAAGCATTTTTGCATACAGGCAAATGGTATGGACTTGGATCAGACTGCTCCTTATCTGTGTCCTCACTGTTTGCAACAATTACTTTTAATGAACCAGCAGTCAAATTGTCATACAAATTTACAAATAGATGTAGATCCTGATCAGATGGCTTCAGAAGTAATCTGATCTGGATCTTCACTGTTTGCAAAGTAAGAGCATGATTGATTGCTTTAGTATTCTGTTGCTATTCACTATGCCTTGTTGGGTGGAGCTTTTTGTGATAGTTCAATACAGTATCTGTCTTTAAATGTGGCATGTCTTTGTCTTTGAATACAAATGTTTTATAATTACATAGACCTTCTTTGTTATTTAAGCAATCCTAGGCCAAGTTAAAGAGGTCATCTTCATGTGAAAACGTCTGTTAATGAGCCCCACTTTACATGGAGAAATATTATTTTAATCATTTCCGCTCCAAGACATAGGTTATGGGTATTTGTCAGAACAACCTCAATGAGGTGCCCACAACCTATGTTTAACCCATTTTGTACCGAAAACCACAAAACGGGTAATTGGCAAACAGTGCAGGCCCAGATCAGATGCAGCAGAATGTGGCATCTGATCAGGGCTCACACCTTTTGCAAAAACAAAATCAGCCATTTTCCAAATCAGTTCAGAAGAAAACACAACCTGACACCCCTTATTTGTGAAATGGACTCCTGCTTTATATAAGGAGGAATATTCCATTTTATATATATAAGAAAATTATTACAAATACTCGGAAAAATAAATAGATTTTGAAGAACACACAACTTGACACCCCTTATTTATACCCCGGCATACGGAGTATGCCATGGGGGTAAATAGTTTTCGTCTTTTCTGTGTGTGTGTCTGTCTGTCTGTCAACATTTTTGTGTCCGCTCCATACCTTGGCTTGACATATTTTCATGAAACTTCACATAAATGTTAAACACCATGAGACGACGTGCAGAACACATGAACCGTAACTCTTGCTTTCCTACTTTCAAAGTTATTGCCTTTGAATATTGAAAATGGCCATTTTTACCATTCACTTGTGTCTGCTCTGTAATTTTCAAACCGTTTGTGATAATTTCGTGAAACTTCAAACAAATGTAAAGCACAATAATAGGATGGGCAGAACACAAGAACCATAACTCTAGTTTGCATGCTTTATGAATTATTTCTCTTTGAACATACTTGAATTATTTCTCTTTAAACATAGTAAATTATGGGTCTGTTAACATCTTCGTATCTGCTCCATAACTTTTGAACGGCTTGACATATTTTCATGAAACTTCACACAAATGTTAAACATCATGAGACGACATGCAGAACATATGAACCATAACTCTTGCTTTCCTACTTTCAGAGTTATTGCCCTTTGAATATTGAAAATGGCCATTTTTACCATACACGTGTGTCCCCTCTGTAACTTTCAAACCGTTTGAGATAATTTCATGAAACATCAAACAAATGTACAGCACAATAATAGGATCGGCAAACACAAGAACCATAACTCTGGTTTGTATGATTTATGAATTATTTCCTTTTGAACATACTTGAATAATTTCCCTTTGAACATTGTAAATTATGTGTCTGTTAACATCTTCGTGTCCGCTCCATAACTTTTGGATCATGTTTATGTAGACCAACCAGAAAAGCTCAATTAACCTGTTGTTCCTGTAGTTTTCTCGCCACATGCTGCATTTCAGATGCAGTATTGCTTCTAGCTTGTAGGGAACAATGTTACTGCAAAAACCTTTCTGGCCTTTTATGGCTTGACATTGTTTTATTGAACTCAACTCATTGACCACAACACATATACAGAAGTAATTTGTACCAACAACTGGAACAGCAATGACCGTGGTTTTGAACAGAAAAACTCGCGATATTGAGATTACAAACTCTTTTCAAGACCTCATCAGTAATCAGGTGAGTTATTCTGGACCAGTGGTCATCTGGCTCATTCATTACAAAACAAATACATAATAATTATTTTTCTTTGAAAAAAATGACAATTCTGAGATGAACAATTCTCACAGTTTTCTTCATTTCTGCTCAAAAGACATTTGTATGAACTCCTCTGTATGTTTCTTTGGCTCATGTTTTACTGATGGCTGTAGCTGGGGGTAGCATATGCTCACTTGATTGTCTAGTTTCAAAATGGACTCCTATATATAAGATGGAAGATTCCATTTGGTACAAAAAGGGTTAATAGCAAGTTGTGTTTAAGTTTTTCATCAGTGTCGCAACTACCAGGTACGGGCACCCGTGTCCCTTGGACACATTTCTAGTCTAGGTTTTATGCGCCCCTTTTGGAAAAATGGTTGTATTATGTAATGAGGCCACCATCTGTCTTTAAACTTTTCGTTTCCGGATAACTACTGCAGTTTTTGTCAGATAAAACTGAAACTTGGTAGATAGTAAGACTATGAAGTGGTATAGCACATATTATTTTGAGGTTATGGTCCGGCAGATATTTACAGAGTTATGCCATTTTGAAATTTTCTGTAACCTTTTGTTTCAGGATAACTGCCTACAGTTTTCATCAGATCAAGCTGAAACTTGGTAGATAATAAGACTATTAGGTGGTGTAGCACTGGTGTTTTAAGGTTAAGGCCCACCAAATATTTAAGGAGTTATGTCCCTGTGAATATTTCTGTAAACATTTTGTTTTTGGCCAACTCCTACAATTAACATTCAATCAAGCTGAAACTTGATATATAGTTAGACCCTGATATGGAGCAGGGCATATTGTTAGCCACTGGCCATAAGTATATTGCTTTTGTCCATGTGTTTGTCGTACCTTAACAAAAAATACTTAACCTCGGCCATAACTTCAAAAGTATTTTCCCTACACTTATAAAACTTCGCACACATGCTTAACATCGCAAAATCTACATTCTGACAAAGGGCCATAGCTATATTGCTTTTGTTCGTGTGTTTGTCGCACCTTAACCAAAAATCTTAACATTGTCATAACTTCAAAAGTATTTGCCCTACTCCCATGAAACTTCACACACGTATTTACCATCACAAAACCTACCTTCTGCCTCCACCAAAAGTCTAACCTCAGTCATAACTTCAAAAGTATTTGCCATTCTCCCATGAACATACTAACCATCAAAGACCTACATTATGATAAATTTGTTTGTATTGGAGTTTGACGGCCCAGTCAACACTATTTAGGTCATTTTTGAGCTGGTTAGTTTACCTATCTACATTTTTCCTGGAGAGTCTAATACATAAACGGTTAACCATTACAGTGCACATCCTTTTGCCAGAAACTGACAGCTGCCCTTCTTGAATCAGCAGAAGGGAGATATTGACCATAGAAATGATTTCATGATTTATCTCCAAGTAAGAATGTTGCCGACACCAGCAGGTGTGGAACCCGCGCCCTCATGGTCACCAGTCAGACTCGCATCCGACTGAGCTACAGAGGCCAGCGCATTTTGACAAAAACTTATACGACTTTGACAGCTTTATGTGGGGCCCTTTCTGACATCGTCAGTGATCTAGTTTAGAGGTTATGGTCCACCAGATAAAAACTAAAGTTATGCCCCTTTGAAAATTTCTGTCAATATTTTGTTTCGGCTAGCTCAACTTGCAATTTAGATTTGGTCAAACTTAAACTTGATATTTAGTTAGACCATGATGTGGAAGGAACAGAGTATATGGTTAAGAGGTTGTGGTCCTCAAAATATTTACAGAGTAATGCCCTTTTGAAAATTTCTGTAAACATTTGTTTCTGGCCAACTCCAGTTTACATTTGATCAAGCTGAAACTTGATATATAGTTTGACCACGACTTTTCCTATGGCGGCTACACCCCATCTTTTGGGAGACAGCTCAAGATAAGACGGTTGCTGGTGGATTGCTGTTTTACTCTCGGAGTAAGATCTCAATAATTACTGGTAAAATGCTTAGAGGGTCTTAGCCTGTCAAGGAACATTGAGGTTATCTGACAAGCCCAAAATACCTCAGCTACTGAATGGGCTGTACAACCACAGAACATAACACAGCCTTTCCTTATTTTCACTCAAAAAGCCAGATTGTGGCCACCTCAATGAGATGGTTCTAACAAGCACTTAAAACCTATGTTTTGTTCGGAAATAAGGAATATCATAAATTTTTATCTGAAAAATGCTAATTCTGGAGACGTGAAAAGCACCACATTAGCACACTGGTTCTTAGGATCTTGGCACCAAAGTCACATTAACATTATTGTGTTTTCCCGATGTTTCAACATTCTAAAATGTTTGAATGAAGTTGTTATTGTGTTCCAACGTCTTGAGCAATACAGTTCATCTTTTTCTTATGTTCAATTCCATTCTTATGACCAAACGGATGTGTCACTGTATGACGGCCTCCATGGCCTAATTGATAAGAGCGCTGCCTCTAAATCATTATGTTAGTCATGACTGGTTCGCACCTCGCTTGGGCCAATTTTGAGACGCCAAATTCTGCAACGGAAGGTCAGGGTTTCTCTGTGTACTCCGGTTTTCTCCCACCCCACCTCTGATATACGATCGGCTCTTAATAAGTGAAATAATCTTGATCATGCAGTCGATGGTTTACCATCGCAAATACCCACTTTTTCTATGAATAACACTAATGACTGTATTAGCTAGCCAAAACTACATGTAAATTAAAAAAAGTTGCAAAGAACATTCTCACTGATAAGCAAAGTTTCAGAAGTGTAACTCCTATAGTTTAGAAGACATGGTAAAGTCATATTTTTTACCTTTGACCTTGGAATTATTTTGAAGTCCACCAAAGGTATCCAAATGTTTTCTATATTCAAGCGGTCATCCAATAACCAAGTTTCAGAAGTGTAACTCCAATAGTTTAGAAGATAAGGCAAAGTCGTTCGTTTTGACCTTTGACCTTGTCATGTTGAGGTCAAGGTCACACCAAAATTAGCCCAATTTATTCTATATTCCAAGGGCTACCCAATAACCAAAGTTTCAGATGTGTACCTCGAACAGTTAAGAAGATATGGCAAAGTCATACTTTTTGACCTTTGACCTTGGGGTCATGTTGAGGTCAAGGTCACACCAAAAGTAGCCCAATATATTCTATATTCCAATGGCCATCCAATAAGCAAAGTTTCAGAAGTGTAACTCTAAAAGTTTAGGAGATATGGCAAAGCCATACTTTTTGACCTTTGACCTTGAGGTCATGTTGAAGTCAAGGTCACACCAAAAGTAGCCCAGTGCCATCTATATCCTGTGTACTATTTGAAAAGTGTACCTTAACGGTTTCAGAGGAGGTTCATTCCAAAGAAACTTGTCGGATGTAAGCACATACATACATATATACATACATCAGTCTAACTGTTGGTTTTCTTTTGCTCCAGCATTTCAGTGGTTTCTTGCTGTCGAGTCCTCAACGTTGTTCCACCTCTGTGGGTTTGATTTTTTGTGTTCACGGAGATGTTGCACTGATGAGTTAGGAGGCCTTCATGCGGACAACAAATTTTTTGTCTAAATCGCGACGGAAGTAAGGGCGAGGATAGGGGCCACGTAAAATCGATTTAAGCGCCCCAGTGGAATTCGTTTCACTGACCATTCCAAGGTGGTTTATTTTTGTTATGGTTTGTCTATGAGTGTTTGCATCGCTTATATTATTTTGTTTTGGATAGCCAATAGGCCATTTTGTGGGAAAGTAACTGTCCTTTTGGCTTTCTGCTATTGATGTTTCCATTAGGGTCTGTTGTTTCAAGTTTGTGTTTCTTTCCCTTTGGTGTCTCTGATGAGAGCTTTGGGTTAATTGTATCGATGCCTGATCATTGCCTTCACTTCTGTTGTCCAGACCCGCGGACTGACAGTCACTCGACTCTGATACGAAAACAATATACCCGATTTTTCGTCGAAAAAGGGGGTACTTATAAAGTCATTGGACAAGATATTGCATCAGCTAATGAAGCCAGAATAACACATTACCTATGGTGTAGAGCAGACAATAATACCTATGTTGTCAGTAATATGTTGAACTGTTACACATCTGGGGCCAGTTGTTCAAAGCACCATTAGCTTACCGAGCTCGTTAGTGGTCATATTGTTAACTCTTCTAGCAAGTTTAATATTCAAAATTTTGGTATTTTTGCTGAAAACATGTGAGCAGCTTTTGCGAACGCAAAAGCTGCTCACATTTTTTCAACAAAAATATTAGCATATTTGCCACAATAATTGATCAAAGTTTTAACGATATGTTAACTAACGACGTCGTTAGTTTTGAACAACTGGCCCCAGTTATTCATCACGATGTGATGACCTGTCTAAATCTGATGATCTGTGGTCGCAGATTTTTGGCCGACCCAACTTGGAGATCATCAGTCATTAAAAAAACACGCCTGTGCAAAAGCATTGTAAATTAAACACAAAATAAGATGAAAATGCTTGTTATTTTTCTTATTTCTGCTCAAAATGTAGATTGAAGGGTACAAGGTAGAACCACCTCATTGAGGGGGTTAGAACTAGTACCCACAATCTATATTTTAGAGTATAAATAAGAAAAATAATGTTTACCCCTGTAAACCCCAGCTTTGTAGTTCGTTTCCGCTAGCCATTCCGGGACGGTTCTTCTGTCGCGGTTTGTTTTTGTTATACGCCCGTTTTGAAAAAACGGTCGTATTATGTTATGGGGTCGGCTTCCGTCCGTCCGTCCGTAAACTTTTCGTTTCCGGATAACTCCTCCTACAGTTTTCATCCGATCAAGCTGAAACTTGGTAGGTAGTAAGACCATGATGTGTAGATGTGCGTAAAGTTTCGAGAATCAACGTCCGCCAAATATTAACAGAGTTATGCCCCTTTGAAATTTTTGTAAACATTTTCGTTTCCGGATAACTCCTACAGTTTTCATCCGATCAAGTTGAAACTTGGTAGGTAGTAAGACCATGATGTGTAGATGTGCATAACGTTTCGAGAATCAACGTCCGCCAAATATTAACAGAGTTATGCCCCTTTGAAATTTTTGTAAACATTTTCGTTTCCGGAAAACTCCTCCTACAGTTTTCATCCGATCAAGCTGAAACTTGGTAGTTAGTAAGACCATGATGTGTAGATGTGCGTAAAGTTTCGAGAATCAACGTCCGCCAAATATTAACAGAGTTATGCCCCTTTGAAATTTTTGTAAACATTTTCGTTTCCGGAAAACTCATCCTACAGTTTTCATCTGATCAAGTTGAAACTTGGTAGGTAGTAAGACCATGATGTGTAGATGTGCATAAAGTTTCGAGAATCAACGTCCGCCAAATATTAACAGAGATATGCCCCTTTGAAATTTTTGTAAACATGTTCGTTTCCGGAAAACTACAGTTTTCATCCGATCAAGTTGAAACTTGGTAGTTAGTAAGACCATGATGTGTAGATGTGCGTAAAGTTTCGAGAATCAACGTCCGCCAAATATTAACAGAGTTATGCCCCTTTGAAATTTTTGTAAACATTTTCGTTTCCGGATAACTCATCCTACAGTTTTCATCCGATCAAGCTGAAACTTGGTAGGTAGTAAGACCATGATGTGTAGATGTGCGTAAAGTTTCGAGAATTATCGTCCGCCAAATATTAAGAGAGTAATTTCCCTTTGAAATTTTTGTAAACATTTTCGTTTCCGGATAACTCCTGCTACAGTTTTCATCCGATAATGCTATAAGTGCTCGTTTTTATGTGTTGTAAATAACTGATGAGATTAATTCTAGTTCTAAGTTGTCTGCTGTGGAAAGAGCAATACAGGGAAAAGGAAGAAAGCTCTGTGATGCCCTAGCTCTGGCTTGGCACTGTGCATGCTCTTCTTGCATTTGCTGTCACCCATTGAAACTTGAAAAATAGTTCCACCATCAATGAATACTGTTTTCAGGTTTCAGTCTACCAAATATGAATTTGCCACGGGCGTATAATGCCCCGCTTGCGGAGCTCTTGTTATGGTTTGTCTTTGGGTGTTTGTGTCGCTTATATTATTTTGGATAGTCTTTTGACCATTTTGTGGGAAAGTGGCCGTCCTTTTGGCTTTCCGCTGTTGGTGTTTCCCTTGGGGTCTGTTGCTTCATGTTGTGTTTCTTTCGCTTTGGTGTCTCTGATGGGAGCTGTGTGTTAATTGTATCGATTTCTGATCGTTGCCTTTACTTCTGTTTTACTATTAGGCGAGGTACTTTTATTTTTATGGTCCAGTGAGTGAGTGAGTGAGTTTTTGTTCTACGTCCCACCAACAGCTAAGGTCATACGGAGACGGGACCTCGGTTTACGACTCATCCGAAATTCTGGAGAAGCCCGGGATCGATCCTGCGATCCCTGGTTTACAAGGCGAGTAGCGTAACCACTGCACCACAAAGGCTTCTTTTATGGTCCAACTAATTCCTTGAGGAATTCTTTTAACACCAAAACACAGGGCTATGTTATAGATCTATTAATTAACAAAAAAAAAGTCCTCAAAAAATATCCGTGCCAGTTCTGAGAAAATTAGGATTTGATCCGCAGAAAAAGCTTTAAATAAGTAATGGCGAGATAACAGCACCATACACTGCTTAACCGGCTGTAAGGCTCCTCACGCGCAAACAAATGACGTCATCAAAAAAAAATAAGTCAGAAATTGATAAAGTGCAGTCTTTCTACTTTCTATTTTTTTAATACATGCCATTTATATTTTCCTTGTATGCTATTGATAAACAAGATCTATGTTCAAGTTGTAAGAATAAACATTTTGTTTTTTTTTTGGGTCGGAAAATACATTTGTCAATGTCTCATGACAAAATTTTAATGTATGGAAGCACATTTGTGCCATCAGAATCAAATGAATTAATATCGTAAATATGTGCATACGGTGTATTCCGGTATCATGGCTCACGTAAGATTTTGATAGCTTTGTGTGACTTTGTGGAAGTAACCACTCAAAAATCACAATCAGGACAATTGCAACACTGTCCTATCTACTTACTGCAATAGAAATTGGCCGCTGACTTTTTAACAGGCAGGAAAAATAATAGGGGTGTACCCCCTTGAAATTGTTTTACAAATTTTGTCTCCCAACATTGCGCACAATAACTGTTTTGAGCTGACTGAACACAAAGGTTGACTCAAACAACCTTAAAAGGGGCAAAATCTGGATGAGAAAAATATCTTTCAGCTAATTTGCCATGAGGAATACATATATGAAATTTGAAAACCCTGGCATACAAGGTTCTAAAGTTTTGCTATGCATCACAAACCATAGGCCTACAATGTACCCAAAGTGACAAAGGGCCATTAGCTACAAAGTATTTTCGGAATTTAGTCAAAAGTTTATCAGGACATCTACTCGTCACCAACTTACAAGGCTCTAGCTCCAATAGATTTTGAGATATTTTGCTGACAATATTTTATAAACGAGAGGCCCATGGGCCACTATGCTCACCAGAGCTCAGGGGGCACTGCCCACTGGCAGCAATGTATTTTAATTAACCATGGAAGCCCTGCGCCCAAGGAAACTACAGATAGAATTTGGACCCAATCAGCCTAGTGGCTTCAGAGGTCTGGTGTCGCTTGAATGTGTTGTTGCAGGACAACAGATGACAATTGACAATTTCCCATCTGTGCCAACTAATGGCCTAAAAGAACATTATTAAAGGAACATTTCTATGTAAGTTTGACAAAATATCTTGAAAGGCATAAATGTCATTTTTCAATTTTCCCCATTTATAAGTCAATGGAAATTCTAAACTTGCCATAGCAAACAAACCAAAGAGCCAAATTTCATAAACCAGCGCTCAGGTGGGCACTGCCCATGACATTGTATTTTAACAGGATATGATTTTAATCTACCAATTATAAAGTCTCCGAAACAAACCCCATACCCAAAAGAGCACTCATGTGGACTGTATCTGAAATATTAGGTGTTTTATAAAGTAGATAGGGTGGGGCATGAACCCAATGGAGCCCTGGTTGGTGTCACTAAATGCATCTTATCAAAAGGAACAGACATTATGGTTTAGCGGTGTGGATATGTATGGCTCCTGAGATGAAATGCTTTTTAAGCAGTGGAGGGATTCGGGCATGGTGGATCCCAGAACAGCCCAAGATTGCTGTCATTGAATGCTGAACGGTTTCTGAGATATGAAGCCCTTTTATGAAGTGGATGGGAGAGAAATAGCCCCTGCGGACCCCCCAAGATGGGGTGACTGAATGTGTCTAATAACAATGAACAAGAATATATGTGATTATGGGGTGGGGATTTGAATCATTTCTGAGATATATGGCCTATTATGAAGTGGGGACTTATCATAAGGAAGAAGAATATATATTGTTAAGGGGTGGGGATCTGAACAGTTTCTGAGATATCTGGCTTTTAATGAAGTAAAGGGGTGGGACATGGCCGGTGGCACCCCGTGAGTCCCCCATGCTGGTGTCACTGATTGCGTCTTATCATAAGGAACAAGAATATATTATGGTTTAGGGGTAGGCTCTGAACAGTTTCTCAGATATATGGTCTTTTGTGAAGTTGAGGGATGGAGCATGGCCCGGGCATGCCCTGGGTGACTCCTAGGTTGGTGTCACTGAATGTGTCTTATCATAAGGAACAAGAATATATATGGTTTAGGGGTGGGGATCTGAAATGTTTCTAGAATATTTGGCCTTTTATGAAGTGGAGGGGATGGGGCATGGCCCTGGCGCATCCCGGGGGACCCCAGGTTGGTGTCACTAAGTGCGTCTTATCATAAGGAACAAGAATATATATGGTTAAGGGGTGGGAATCTGAATGGTTTCTGTGATAAATGGCATTTTATGAAGTGGAGGGGGTGGGGCATGTCCCCGGCACATCTGGGGGAACCCCCAAGTGGGTGTCACCTAATGCATCTTATCATAAGGAACAAGAATATATATGGTTTAGGGGTGGGGATTTGTAAGGTTTCTGGAATATTTGGCCTTTTTTGAAGTGGAAGGGGTTGGGCATGGCCCCGGCACATCCTGTGTGTCCCCCAGGTTGTTGTCACTGAATGCGAATTATCATAAGGAACGAGAATATATATGGTTTAGGGGTGGGGATCTGTAGGGTTTCTGGGATACTGGGCCGTTCATGAAATGGAGGGGGTGGGGCATGGCCCAGGCACATCCCGAGGGACCCCTAGGTTGCTGTCATTGAGTGTGTCTTATCATAAGAAACAAGAATATATACGGTTTAGGGGTGGGGATCTGAATGGTTTCTGAGATAAATGGCATTTAATGAAGGGGAGGGGGTGAGGCATGGCCCCGGCACATCCGGGGGAACCCCCAGGTTGGTGTCACTTAATGTGTTTTATCATAAAGAACAAGAATATATATGGTTAAGGGGTGGGGATCTGTAAGGTTTCTGAGATATAAGGCATTTTATGAAGTGGAGGGGGCGGGGCATGGCCCTGGCACAACCTACGGGACCCACAGGTTGACATAAAAGCATATGGCTGGGAGAAGTTTACTCAAGGAATGTTTCTATGAAAATTTTGTCAAAATATCTGCAAAGGCTTGGTAGTTAATGCCATCTTTCAATTTTCCCCATTATAAGTCTATAGAAAATCTAAGTTGCCATAGCAACCAAACTAAAGAGCCGAATTTCATAAAAAAAAACACAAAACCTGTAAAGGCAAATATGGTGAATATTTCCATAAACTCTCAGCCTCATAGAGCATGCGGTTTCTGAGGAGATGATTTTTTTAAGTTTTTTTTTTCTATTTTTTTTTTATTTTGGTTTCCATGGCAACCAATACAAATGAGCAGCAGCCTAAATTCATATGGCAGAGAGTAGATTGTCTAAGGAACATTTCTATGAAAGTTTTGTCAAAATATCTGCAGAGGTTTGGCAGTAAATGCCAATTTTCAATTTTCACCATTATAAGTCTATGGAAACTCTAAGTTGCCATAGCAACCAAACTAATGAGCCGATTTTCATAAAAAACACAAACTTTCAATCCCCCCCCCCCCGCCCAAGGATGCTACAGATAAAATTTGGGCCCAATCGGCCCATTGGCTTCAGAGGAGAAGTGGTTTGAAAGTGTTGACGACGGACATACGACACAGACCCAGACGACGCAGACGACGACGACGGACAAGTGCCTATCCTATAAGCTCCCCCGGACCCTTCGGCTCTGGTGAGCTAAAAAAAAAATTTGAAAGGGGCATAATCCGGATAAGAAAAAAATGCGTTAGCTAATTTTCCATGAAGAATCGATATATGAAATTTCAAAACCCTAGCATGCACGTTTCTTGCGTTATGCTATGCATCAAAGGCGTAACGGAAAGTCAAATGGACGAACCAGAAACAATATGCCCCTCCAACTTTTTTAAAGTTGGGGTCATAAAAACATAACAAAAACACGCATATTCAAATCTGTTGGAAGATTTGATCACCCCGCCCCCCACCCCCAAAAAATCCAGAGAAAAATTCTGAGGTTTTTCTTATTCATCACCAACACGAGACGTTGCTTCCAAGTTTGTGGGACTTTTACCTGGCATTGAAATGAAATGACATCTCTATCCCTGCTGCCCAATGAATCCAAAAGGGTTTACATGCATGGACAGGCTGACTCGCAGCAACTTTTCTGGATATTCTCAGCGGTTTAGCAGTACTCATATGCGGTCGGTATCAGTTCTGTGCGGAAGCATTAGCAGCCCAATCTAAGCCCAGATGGGTGGGGTCAAAAACACGCCTAAATAATTTTGACCCCTCGAACCCCACTTTTATTATTATAGTACAGGGATAAATATTAAATTTCTTATATCAGCTCAAAAACATAGATTGTGGGTACTCGGTAGAACCGCCAAGTTTCAGGCGGTTCTGTCGAGCTCCGCAATCTATGTTTTGAGCAGAAATAAGAAAAACATCACTTTTTTATCTTAAACTTCCATTTTTGGGCTGAACAATTGACAATGTTTTTGTTTAGGCGTGTTTCGTAATGTCTGCTCAAAAGCATAGATTGTGAGTACTCGACAGAAACCCCCTCCTACTGGAGTTTTAGTTTGTACCAATTTATTATAGTTCGATTGCGATGAAAGCCTCAAGCTTGATTAATCGCTCTTGAACACTCATTCCGGATGTTTTCACCCGCACGAGGGAGAGGCAGTTGACTTTTACACCACTGCTACCCATTTACACCTTGGTGGGTGGGGCAGTGGGGAGTTTGAAGGGGTGTACATGTACATTATTTTTCTTATTTCTGCTAAAAGAAGCCTCCATGGTGTAGTGGATAAGCTACTAGCCTCATAAACCAGGAGTCGTTGGTTCGATCCAAGGGCTTCGCCAGACTCTCAGATGAGTCTTTAAACTGAGGTCCGGTCTCCGTATGCAGGGATTTCATCAATAGACGGGTAGTGGGGATTTTCCTGTTTACTTAGACATTATTCCCTTGCTGCGCTTGATAAATTTGTAAGGGCTTTATTCAGATAACATTGAAAATCACACTCCCTATCTTTCCTTGAAATCTAGATGCCAAAATGTTTTTTAAACCACTGCATATGACATTTGCTGTTGACGGGATGTAAACCTCAAACACACTCACTGCTCCAAACATAGATGAGGCAGTTCTATTGAGTAACAACAATTTCAGAAGCTATGTTTTTGAGCAGAAAAAAATAAATAAAATATAACCCCTAAACCCCAAGTTTTTCAAGTATATAGATAAAAGTGGGTAAGTGGGGGTCAAAATTATGTAGGCATGTTTTCGTGATGTGTTTGCTTTTGATTTTCCTTTTTTACCCTTCCGCTTCCCCCCCCCCCCCCATCCCCCCCCCCCCCCCCTTTTGCACAGAAACTATCATTTTTTAAATGATTTCATGAAGTTAAGTACCGATATGGATTTACTTTCAAGATATATGTCTGTGATATTAATTTTTTCTTGTTTTAAGCACCTTTCCTTTATTGTCTACGCCCAAGGGTGTAGACAATCTTAATGATAACTTTTGCTCCGGAAGCATTTAATGAAAGGTCATGACTGGTATTCTGTTGACTGGTTCTACTTTTCATTTTCCATCTGATTACCCCAGGACACCCCAACTCTGGTCATACTGGAACGCCCACTTGCATATTGAAACCCAGCAATTACCTGAAAGCTGCCTAAAGTTTATCACATGGATATGCACGATTGCTCTCACCCTTGCAAAATTAACATATATTTGCCCTTATCTAGTTCTTCCCACATCCAATTCTTAATGTTTTCATTTCTAGACGGCAATCTTGGCAGATTGTTTTTTCATGACGTTAACCTCGAATGTAAAATGAAAGTTTAAACTAGAATGCGAAATGAAGAAACCGTAAATGTAGGTATGTAGTACAAGTAGTTGTAATTGATAGTGAAAAAAAAAACGGAAATTTTGTTTTATGTGACATTGGTGACAAGATTTGGAAATCCTCATTTGATATCTGTGACTTTTTTACACTTAGTGGTAACTGGCAAATTTTAGTTCTACACAAATTAATGTGTGCTTAGCAGAGACTCAAGCTTTTTATAAAAGCTATTACTTGTTTTTCGAAATTTCACACAAAAAATATACAAAAAAAATATTAAAAGAAAACTTTTATCTTCAGAATTTTTTGTACTTTCCCCAGATGGAAATATTCATTTTGGATGATTTAATGAAGTCAAGTATTAATTGTTTAACATACGCCTAGTTTTTGTGATTTTTCTTCATTTTTCGTATTTTTTTCACCCCCCAAAAATACCTTTTCACTCGGATTTTTTTTTTGAGGACTTTTTTCTATAAATCAGAACACCTTCCTGATACTAAAACTGCTGATAACATTTCTCAAGGAATTAGTTTTGGGTCAAGGGTCAGTTCCGGCTAAATGTACTGACCTATATATAAAAATGGGGTCAGAATTATATAGGCGTGTTTTCCTGATGGCTCTCAATGCCTTGCTTAAAATCGGCAATTAACCCATTCCTTTACAGTGGAATAGGAAAATGAATCTCCACAAAGTGAAAACATGGATTTGCTTGGCATTCATTCCTTTTATATAAAGGTATTTAATTACAGCTCTGTTCCTATTTTAGCTCACCAGAGTCGAAGGATCCGGGGGAGCTTATAGTACAGGCAGTGAACCTCTGTCCATCATTGGTGTCCATGTCTGTGTCTGCGTCAACATTTTCAAACGACTTCTCAGAAACTGCTGGGCCTATTGAAACTAATTACATGTACATGTGGGTTCTCCATGGTTTGAAGGAAAGAAAGTTTGTTCTTGGGGTCTTGGTCACATGCCCAAATATTGTAAAAATCTTTAAAAATCTCTAGGAACAAAATGGCCGATTTTGTTTGTTTGTTTGATATGTGGTTTAACGTCCCCGTCAACACTGTAAAGGTCATTTTGGAGGCGTTGCTTCCAATTTTGTGGGACTTTTACCCGACACTGAGATGAAATGCCATCTCAAGCCCTGTCGCCCAATGAAACCAATACGGTTTATTAGCATGGACGGTCCGCCTCGCACCGCGGTTCCTGGACAGGCTACAAAATGGCCGATGACCTTGAAACTTGGTAAGCTGCAACGGGGACTCGGGACCGTTTCTTGACCTTGATCTTTTTACGTCAGGGTCAAATTTGATCACAAAATTGGAAGCAGCGTCTCCAAAATGACATAGTGTTGATGGGGACGTTAAACCTCAATTTAAACCACAGGAGCTTGACGTATTACAATATTAAAGGGTTCATCTCTACGTTTCTATGTAATAGAAACGAAGGACGGGCACTATTTCAGAGATCCGTTGATTTTTATGCGAAAATCTCAAAATCTACATATTGCTCCGTTGAAATTCAATATTGTTTACGTTAATGAACGAACCGTTAACCTTCCGCCGCCTATTATAGAACTGCTTTGTCATATAATTCACCGTAAAGTGTGTGTTTCTTAAAAATATCCCCATCGCACAGTTGCTGGTTACGCCGCCATTTTGTTTTCATTAGGAGACTCGCATTTAATTTTTTTAGCGTTTTGATTGGTCATCAAGCACGTGACGATTTTCTTGGGTTGTTTTAGACCTATCAGACAACGCGCATGGACTCACTCCGAGTAAACAAACATGGCGACGTAACCAGCAAGTGTGCGAACGGCAAATTTTAAAGAAACAGACGGATTGTCGTGGATTCAAGAGTAGCGAAGTATTATTAGGTGCGGCGGAAATTATATTGCACATTAATTAAATGTTTTAACGTTGCCTTTCGACGGAGCAATATGTAGATGTTGAGATTTTTGTATGAAAATCATCGGACCTCTGAAACAGTGTCCGTCCTTCGTTTCTATTATATAGAAACGTAGGGACAAGCCCTTTAAATTTTATTACGTAAGCTCCTGTGATTTAAACAAGCAAATAATGCCATGTAATAATTCGATAATCCACTAGTGGATTAAATATGCAAATTAGTTGGATACAACCCCCGTACGATGTTCTTAACGACGTCTCATTTACTAATGGCTGAATATTGACATTTTTGTTAAAAACCGCAAATAAAATGCGTTTTAAAAGTCATATGATATATACAAGCTTGCATTCGTGCTCATGTTTTACTGAATTTATTAAACTCGTTGAGGAAAAGGAATAAAATGCTAATACAAGGACACTTCCGTAAAATCCTCTACATATTTTTGCAAATTAAAAAGATACACTTTTTCAGCAAAATACCACTGTATTAGCTACTGTACTTACTAGAACAGTAGACAGTTTGATCACTAATAAGCTCGTCAGGCTAACGATGCTTGTTCATCTGGGCCCTGATGAATTATTTGCTCGCCTGGTAAAGCACCATTGTCATCATCTGTAGTCTGTGCCTGTCAATATTTTCAAATATCTTTGTCTCTGAAACCAGTGAGCAGATTGAAGTAATATTTTGTGCAAAGCCTTTCTGGGGGAGGGTACCTAAAGTTTGTTCATGGGGCCCAGGTCACATTACCCAACACATGCCGTCATGCCAATTTAAGGTAAAAATCTTCAAAAAACTTTGTCTCCAAAACCGCTAGCTTATCCGTCATGAAACCTGGTATGAAGATTTGAGTACCCGAGCAAATCATAGTTTGTTCAAATAATGACCAATCCTATTTTAGGCCAAGGTCAAATTTGGTAACATAGGTTTTTTCATGGGAAAAATTGAACTGAAACTATTGCAGCCTGTGGTCTGTAAATTGGTAGATGCATATAATTAAATAAAACTACATCAGTATTCAACCATTCCAGTCTGTCGCGGTTTATTTTTGTTATGGTTTGAGTGTGTGCATCGCTTATATTATTTTGTTTTGGATAGCCAATTGGCCAGTTTATGGGAAAGTGACTGTCCTTTTGGCTTTCCGCTATTGATGTTTCTATTAGGGTCTAGTTGTTTCATGTCTTTGCTTCTTTCCCTTTGGTGTCTCTGATGGGATTGGTGGGTTAATTGTATCGAATCCTGATCATTGCCTTGTTTTCTATTTTTCAAGGACAAGGCCATTCCTTGACCTCGGCTCAAGGTCATTCAGATATGATAAAATCAAAAATTGTTTTTCTCAAAAACCACTAGGCTGGTTATTTCTGTGCTTATAACTGAGATGGTTCTAACCAACTATTTGAGCAAAACAAGAACAGGAGGGCCATGATGACATGAGTATCACAGCACTTAAGACGAATTTAAGCATAAAATCATCAAGAGAAACGGTCTGACCAAATTTCGCATAGAAATCTTCAAGAAAAACATTTTAATCAAGATACATGATGATCATTTAAAAATATGGTCTCTAGAGTTTTAACAAAATAGAAGTGAAGGCAATGATCAGGAATCGATACAATGAACCCACAGTTCCCGTCAGAGACACCAAAGGGAAAGTTTTCCTTTGTTTTGACTTGGTGACACAATTTTTTTACACAAAGTGACCCTGTTTCAAACTTGACATAAACAAATATTTAGATCAAGATTAAAAAATGTGACCTCTATTGTTAACAAAGTTCTCCTTTGATTAGCCCGGTGTCCTAGTTTTTGACCCCCAAGTGACCGAGTTTCGAAGCCAACCTAACGAACATCAAGACAAACACTTTGAGCTTGATTCCTGATGACTGCTTTAGAACTGTGACATCTTGTGTGTTAACAAGATCTTCTTTTGATTTAGACTTGTGAACTAGATTTTTACCGCAAGTGACCAAGTTTCAAACTTGTACTAGAAATCATCAAGACAAACATTTGGGGCAAAATGCATGCTGACTGCTTCAAAAATGTGGCCTCTAAAATGTTCACAAGATATTCCTTTCATTTGGCCTAGTGATCTAGTTTTTGACCCCAAGAAGCCCAGGTTCAAATTTGACATAGAAATTGTCAGCAATATTCATGACGATCATATAAAAACGTGTTAAAAAGGTTTTCTTTTGATTTAGACTAGAGACCCAGGTTTAACCCCGAGTAAACCAGTTTCAAACTTGACCTAGATATCATCAATACAAGCAGTTTGAGCAAGATTGCATTGCATTATGCCCCTCAACCGCACTTACATCAAGCAAGAGACATACTACTGTCAAAAATAAATTCAAAATGAAAGTACATTAGTCTTTCCCCAAATAAAGTTGAGATGACTATTTTCAATGTTCAGAGGGCCAGAGATCCAAATGTAAGTAAACCAGAATTACAGTTCTCGTTCTTTGCAGACCCCTAATGATGCTTCACATTCGAGTGAAGTTTACTTGAGATAACTCAAAACAGTTTTCTATTTACAGAGGAGATAAAAGTACATGTATATGGCAGAAACCGCAATTTTCAATGTTTAAAGAGCCATAACTCAAAACTTATTAAACCCGATTCATGATTCTTGTGGTTCTATACATCATCTTATGTTGCTTTACACCAGGTAAACAAGCCCGTGAAATGAACACCCCTCTAAACCCCGCTTTATATAGAGAAAACTGGAGTTTACAGAAGTATACATTATTTTGTTTATTTCCGCTCCAAGACATAGGTTGTGGGTACTCGTTCGAACCGCCTCAATGAGGCGGTTCTAACGAGCACCCACAACCAATGTTTCGAGTATAAATAAGAAAAAATTCACAGATTTTCATCGCAAATGTAGCCATTTTGGACATATGGACGAATGCACTATGTCACACGGGTTAGTTGTCGTAATGGTACTTTTGCAATGCTTCAAGAAAATCTCTGCAACCCTTTTCAAGATAAAGGACGGGCGCACATGTATGACTAGGGTCACAGTTCACAATGTTCAAAGGGCAGTAACTCCAAAATAGACAAATCAGGGTTATGGTTATGATTTTATGGTGATGTATATTTGAATAAATTTTCAAGACAACAGCTTAAACAGTTTTCAAGTTAAGCACAGAAATAACCAGAGCAGACACAAACATATTACAGAAATTAATTTTTTCAAGTTCAAAGGGCCATTATTCCAGTAGTAGGTTACCCAGAGTTACAGTTGTGTTCTGCTTTGTATGGTTTTGTTTGTATTGGTTTTTAACAGCCCAGTCACCACTATTTTAAGTCCTCTTTGAGCCGGTCAGTTTACCTATCCACACTTGGGCCGGCTTATACGTAAGCTGTTACCTAGTACAGTGCACATTTTTTCGCCAGAAACTGACAACTGCGCTTCTTGAATCAGCGGAAGGGAGAGAATAACCGTAGAAAAGATTTCATGATCAATCTCCATGAAAGAATGTTGCCGACCCCGGCAGGTATCGAACCCGTGTCCTGATTACCAGTCAGACGCGCATCCGACTGAGCTACCGAGACCGACCAGTTGTGTTCTGCACCTCGCCTTATGATGCTAAACATTTGTGTGAAGTTTCATCAAAATATCTGAAACCATAGCAGACACAAGTATGATTGGTAGTAGCTAGTTTAGCTCGTCTATTTTTCGAAGAAAAACTTTCGTGCTTTTGTCATCACTCCGGTGTCCGCGTTGTCGTCGTCGTTGGCGGCGGCGATGGCGTTCCAAAAAAAAGCTTAATCTTGGAAGTTCAAAAGTATTTGACCTAGCCTCATGAAACTTCATACACATACTCACCATCACAAGATCTACATTCTGACCGAAGACCATAACTGTATTGTTGATTTTGGCTGAATTATCTTCCTTTTTTTTCTGAAACACATTTCTTTTCTCTCATTTCAATACTTTTTAATAACAGAGCTTTCAAACTTCACACAGATGTTCCTCAGGACAAGACCTTTCCATTGATACCAGACGTTTTGACCTGTGACCTTGATCTTTGAACTTTGACCTATTTTTCGAAAATTTAACCAAAAAGCTTTAACCTTGATCATATTTCCAAAAGTATTTGGCCTAACTTCATGACACTTCACACACTTACCATCACGATAACACACCCGTGTACTATATATAGATTATTCATTCTCCTAGTTGAAATATGGGATTTATAAACCGAGGGAGGTAAAACAATCCGATAAAGAAACGAGTGCGAAGCACGAGTTTCTTTAACGGATTGTTTTACCTCCCGAGGTTTATAAATCCCATATTTCAAATAGGAGAAATGTATAATCTGTATATTACATGCACTTCCATAGACTTTTAGGAGAGTTTGAATCTTGAAGTTTGGATCTGAATGCCCGTTCAGTTGACTGTTTACAGCTCATGTAAACGGTTCAATCAGCGAAGTGTTACAGAATCTGGGTGGAAGAACAACTGGATGGGCGCCATTTTGAAAGCGCTTTCTACAGTTTTGAACAAAAATAGAAGAAACAAAGTGTTTCAGTGATAAAACAAGTAACACGTTAGATTAAATAAAGCAAAACTTACATCCTAATCAATGGTCATATCCATGTTTTCTTTTGTTTCAGCGTTGATTCCGACTCAAACGTCACGCATTCTGAACGTCTGTTGATATTTCTTAGACGCCATTACAATGACGTCATGAATAACGTCGCCGTAATTGAAACTTTCCCGCGTTTGAATAGAACAATTTCACTGCAAAGCGGTATCTCGTATCTTGTACATAAAGTAGTTCCAGCTGAAGGGATTTATTTCCCCGGCTAAGAGGAAATATTTCTTCTTAGCAAAAAGGAAAATACCAAGTTTATGTCTGGTAGAAATCATGGTATTTCTCTGTAATGCATGTAATATAATGGTGTCTATCTTATCTCCAGGACTAACATATTTGACGTATTTCTCATTTCTAGTCCAAATATAGATTGTGAGTCCTCGTTAGAACCGCCTCAGTGTGGTAGTTCTATTCAGTACCCACAATCCATGTTTTTGAGCAAAAATAAGGTGAATAATGAATATCCCCATAAACCACACTTTTCTCTTTTCTTCATTTCCCCCACATGCTAACCTGATGCTCACCATCACAATCTATCCAAGTTCCATAACTCTATCATGCAATTTGTTTGAATTATCTGCCCTTCTCTCTCCGTTTATTTTTTTAAACGCTTTTTTTTTGTTGTTGTTTTTTTTTTTGACATCTAATTGGCCATTTTATTGGAAAGTAAATGACGATTTGGCTTGCCGCATGTTTCTATTAGGGTCTAGTTATTTCATGTTTGTGCTTCTTTCCCTTTGGTGTCTCTGATGGGAGCTGTGCGTTAATTGTATCAATTTCTGATCATTGCCTTCACTTCTGTTTTGTAACTCATTTTAATACCACTAACAATACAGCCTTCAAACTTCACATGGTAGTTCATTGGGACTAGGTCTTTCCACTGATAACAAGCTTTTTGACCTGTGTGAACGTTGACATATTTTTTTGAAAATGTAACCAAAACCTTCAATCATGGCCATATTTCCAAAAGTATCTGCCCTAGTCTCATGAAATTTGACACAGGTCTGTATGATCACAAGAGCTACATTCTGACCAAGTTCCATAACTCTTATCAGGCAATTTAACTGATTCATTACCATTTGTGACATACGAAAATAAAATCTGTTTCAAGAAAACGTTTTGGTCTCTCATTTCGATACCTTAAACAATAAAACCTTAAAAAATCCCCCTGTTTGTTTCTTGGAGCAAGACCTTTCCATTGGTATCAAACTTTTGACCTGTGACCTTGATCTTTGAATTTTAAACATATTTCAAAAATTAAACATAAAACTGTAACCTTGACTATATTTACAAAAGTATTTGACCCAGTCTCATGAAACATGACATATCATCATAAGAGCTATATTCTGACCAAGTTCCATAACTCTATCATGCAATTTGATTGATTAATCTTCCTTTGTGACATATGAAACCAGAATTAAAACACACTGGTAAGCCCATAGTATATTTTGTATATGTAATGTTTATTGAGACTATCTTCGCCTAATGATACAAAGGATCGCTTCTCAACATGATGAAGATCCAAGATTTCCAATGCACAAAGTACAGGTAGTTGTAGTTCTTGCACATGAAATGCCTTTTCAACCTTGTATATACATGTACAACTGTGGCGAGTACCAGCAATATATAGGTATTGGAATTATAGCCATCACAAGATTATACTGTCAGGGAGATAACTCTTAAACCAGAACACTCAGAATTGTGGCCCTTGTGCATGACACGCCTGCTTAACGTCATGTATACCTTACCAAGAACCATCAATATGTCTCAAAGGGATTTGGAGATAAGGCATCACAAGATGGTCGTACTGTTATATTGAAAGGGGAGATAACTCAAATCTCACAGCACCAAGAGTTGTGGTTCTTGCGCATGACGTGCCTTCTATACCTTGTTTACAATTGTGCCAAGTTCCTGTAATATATACAGCCCCCGCCCATAGGGGCTTGAAGAAATATATGGGCTGCATGATGCTTCCACGCAGAGCTGAATCCTGCCCGCACACTAGTACTGGTAAACGGCTTAGAGGATCTAAGTCTGTCCAGGAACCGCGGTGCGAGGCGGACCGTCCATGCTAATAAACCCTTTTTGTTTCATATGGCGAGAGGGCTTGAAATGTCATTTCATCTCAATGTCGGGTAAAAGTCCCACAAAATTGGAAGCAACGTCTCCAAAATGACCTTTACAGTGTTGAAGGGGACGTTAAACATCAAATCAAATCCTTTAATATATCTCAAAGGGTATTGGAGTTGTGTCCATCACAAGGTTATGTTGTCATGGGAGATAACTAAATACCAGAGCACCCAAAGTTGTAATTCTTGCGCATGACACACCTGCTTAACCTCATGTACATCTCCACCAAGTACCATCAACATGTCTCAAAGGGTATTGGAGGTCTTGTGATCACAAGGTGGTCATACTATTGTATTGAAAGGGGGATAACTCAAATACCCCAGCATCCAGAGTTGTGGTTCTAAGGCATGACACGCCGTCTCTACCTTGTCCACAATTGTGCCAAGTACCATCACTATATCTCAAAGGGTATTGGAGTTATGGCCATCACAAGATTATATTGTCAGGGGAGATAATTAAAAAACCAAGGCACTCAGAGTCGTGGTTCTTGCACACGACACGCCTGCTTAGCGTCGTGTACAACTGTACCAAGTAGCAGCAATATATCTCAAAGGGTATTGGAGATATCGTCATCACTAGGTAGTGATTCTATTTTATTGGACGGGAAGATAAATAAATACCATACCAGACAGAGTTGTGGTTCTTGTGCATCACATGCCGTCTCAGCTTGTGAACAACTGTGCCAGGTACTATCAATATATCTCAAAAGGTATTGGAGTTATGGCCATCGCAAGATAGTCACTCTATTTTATTTGAAGGGGAGAGAACTCAAAGATCACGGCAGCCAGAGTTGTGGTTCGTGCGCATGACACGCCTTCTCAGCCTTGTGAACAATTGTGCCAGGTACCATCAATATATCTCAAAGGGTACTGGAGTTATGGCCATCACAAGGTAGTCATTCTATTTTATTTAAAGGGGAGACAACTCAAAAACTATGGCAGCCAGAGTTCTAGTTCTTGAAAAAAGGACACACTGTCTCAGCCTTGTGAACAATTGTGCCAAGAACCAACAATGAATCTCAAAGGGTATTAGAGTTATAGCCATTACAAGGTTGCGTCTACAGACAGACGGACAACCGGACAGACAGATGCCAGGCTGATCGCTATATCCCCAGAACCTATTCGGTCGGGAGGATAAAAACAGACAAGCTTAGCACCCGCTTGCAGTGCTCTTGTAAATATTTAGTATGTTCAAAGGGCAATAGCTCCAAAAGCACGTCAACCAGAGTTATGGTTCTTGTGTTATGCACGTTGTCTCGTGGTGCTTAAAATTTGTGAGAAATTTCATGAAACTATCATGATCGGTTTCAATTTACAGAGCAAACACGTGTACATGGTAGAAATGGCAATACCTCCAAACGTAGGCAACTAGAGTTATGGTTCATATGTTTCAGACAGGCCTGAGCAAGTAATTGTACTTGCTCAAATTTACAGTGGCGGCCATAAAGTCTCCCTGCCCTATATCACATAAACAAGTCCGTGAAATAAAGACCCCCCTAAACCTCACTTTATATAGACAAAACTTTGGTTTACGGGGGTAAACATGATTTTCCTTATTTCTGCTCCAAGAAAGAGGTTGTGGGTACTCGTTAGAACCGCCTCAATGGGGAGGTTCTAACGAGCACCCAAAATCATGTTTGGAGTATAAATAAGAAAAATATCACAAATTTTCGTCAGAAAAATTATCTTTTTTTGAGGTTTGAAAAATGCACTATGTCACACGGATGTGTTATCGTAATGTACATCATATTGTAGTTTATATTTTCTAATCCTTTGAGATCATTGATTCCATTGTGAAATTTGGAAAATAATTGAGGGTCACTGGTGATGTCTAATTGGCCGAAACTAGCTAGTCTGGCCCAGAAAACATGCACACTCCATTTTATTCAGTTCTGTGGTGTATTCCTTGCTTCCAAAGGATAACCCTTTTATAGAACATACTTAACGTCACTACAGGTGGTGTGTGGAAATGTGTGGCGGCCGTAAAATGTCTTTCTGTCCTACATCACAGTGTAGTTTATACTTTCTGGTCCTTTGGGATCATCTGAGGGTCACTGATGAGGCCTAATTGGCCGAAGCTAGCTAGTCTGGCCCAGAAAGCATGCGCACTCTATTTATTTCAGATCTGTGGTGTATTCCTTGCTTCCAAAGGATAACTCTTTTATAGAACATATTTAGTATGGTAAGGAGTTGAGCTGTCCGAATATTTAGGGTAAATACAGTAGGGAGCATCTACTTGGCAGCAAAATGTGTCATTCCAGCAAAAGCCCTCCCTCCTCTCACTTAGATGGTGCTTCACCGTTGTATGAGGTTGAAAATATCTCAAAAGGTGCCAGAGCGGACACGAGCCCATGATAAATGGCTATGTTCAAAGGGCTATAACTCCAAAAGTAGGAATATCAGAGTTGCGGTTCATATGTTCTGCACGTTGTCTCATAGTGCTTTACATATCTGTGATGTTTCATGAAACAACTCAAACAGTATCAGGGTTATGGATGGAGCGGACACAAAATTAAGAGTCGTTGACCGACACTCAAGATTTGGGAGGGTATAACATAATACCCCAATATTTTTGTTGCGGGGCATAACAATGTGATCTCCAGCAGGTTAACAAGGTTTTCCTTCGATTTGGTCCGGTGACCAATTTCTATACCCGAGTAACCGAGTTTCAGACATTTTGAGCAAGATTCGTGATGATTTCTTAAAAAATTGACCACTATAGTGTTAACAAGGTTTTACTATGATTTTGCCGGGTGACCTAGTTTTTTCCCCCAAGTAACCTAGTTTCAAATTTGATCAAGAAATCATCAAGCTAAACATTTTGATCAAGATTCATGACGAATGCGCCAGAAATGCGACCTCTAGAGTGTTAACAAGGATTAGACTCTTGACCTATTTTCTAACAAAATTGACCCACTTTCAAACTTGAACTGGAAGTTATCTAGACAAATATTTTGAGCAACATTTATATCGATTATATCAAAAATGTAACCTTTGCTTTCTGAGCATGGTTTTCCTTCGATTCGGCCTGTTGACCTAGTTTTTGACACCAGGTAAACCAGTTTCAAATTCGACCTAGAAACGATCAAGACAAACTGCTGAGCAAGATTGATGGCAATTACTTAAATATGTGACCTCAAGAGTGTTAAAAAGATTTTTTGTTTCATTTTACTTGCTGACCTTGTTTTAACCCCAAGTGAGCCAGTTTCGAACGTGACTTAGAAATCATCAATACAAACATATAGAGAAACATTCATGACGATTACTTAAAACAAGAAGCCCATGGGCCACTATGCTCACCAGAGCTCAGGGGGGTGGGGGCACTGGCCACTTGCAGCACTGTATTTTAATAAACCATGGAAGCCATGCGCCCAAGGACGCTACTGATAAAATTTGGATCCAATCAGCCTTGTGGCTTCAGAGGACTGAGGTCGCTTGAATGTGTTGTTGCAAGACGACAGACAGAAATTGACAACTGCCCATCTGTGGTAATCAATAGGCATAAAATCGTATGGCAGATAGACCATTGTTTAAGAAACATTTCTAAAGAAGTTTGACAAAATATCTTGAAAGGTGTAAATGTCATTTTTCCATTTTTCAACAGTACTGGTCCATAGAAACATTTAACTTGCCATAGGAACCAAACTAAAGAACCAAAACTTCATTTAACACTCAAAACCTGTAAAGGCAAATATGGTGAATATTTTCATAACATCTCAGCCTCACAGAGGATATGGTTTATCAAGAGATATTTTTTAGGTATTTTTTTATATATTTTAATTTGGAAACCAATACCAATGAGCAGTAGGCCTTAAATCATAAGGCAAATAAAAGATTGCTAAAGAATATTCTATGAAAGTTTTGCCAAAATATTCTGCAAGTCTTTGCTGTGAATGTAATTTTTTAATTTCCCCCATAACAAGTCTATGGAAACTCTAAGTTGCCATAGCAACCAAACTAAAGAGCTAAATTTCATTTTAAAAACACATTAATTTCTGTTCAGGCCACTGCATAAATAAAAATCAAAAATGAGTTCCTTTAAGAGCAATGAAAACATTCATAAGAAAGAAGATGGGCCATACTACGTAGTTTCGGCTAAAAAAAGCCTCATCAGTGACCCTGTAATGATCCGGCAAAGAAAGCCAGAGGAAACATACTGCAATTTTGCGAATTTCGAATAGGCAGTCGATTCAAAGACTGATATAAATCAAAATGGGGTCCAAATAATTAAAAACCTGTCTAGAATATGAGTCTAAACCAATAATTTATTTCTGATTTCTCAGAATATTCACGCTGATCTCAAAGGACCAAAAGTAAAATATAAACTGCACTATGGTTGATGTACGGGGAGACGTTTTACGGCCGCCACACGGCACAACACCAGCTGTAGTGAAGGCAAATAAAAATCAAAAATGAGTTCCTTTAAGAGCAATGAAAACATAAAGTCTATCTTATTTCTGAGGAGATGATTTTTAAGTGTTTTCTTCTATTTTAGGGCATTTTGGATTCCATGGCAACCAGTAAACATGAGCAGGTAGCCTACAATCATATGGCAGACAGATGATGGCTTAAAGAATATTACTATGAAAGTTTTGTCAAAATATCTGCAAGGCTTGGCAGTAACTGCCATATTTCAATTTTTCCAATTAAACCTCAATAGAAACTATATTAAAAGTTGCTGTATTAACCAAACTAAACAGCAGAACTTCATATAAAAAAAACTAACACAAAACCTGTTATGGCAAATATGGTGAAAATTTTCATATAGTCTCAGCCTCATAGAGCATATGGTTTCTGAGGAGATGATTTTTAAGTATTTTTTTTATATTTTTTGCATTTTGGTTTTCATGGCAATAAAATGAGCAGTAGGCCTAAAATCATATGGCAGATAGTAGATTGCTTAAGGAACATTTCCATTAAAGTTTTGTCAAAATGTCTGCAAATGCTTCGCAGTAAATGCCATTTTTTTCAATTTTCCCCATTATAAGTCTATGGAAACTCTAAGTTGCAATAGCAGCCAAACTTATGATCCGAATCTCATAAAAAACATAAACTTTTAATTTCCCAGCCCAAGGATGCTACAGTTGAAATTTGGGCCTGGTCGGCCCAGTGGCTTCAGAGAAGCAGTAAATGCGATTTTTCAATTTTCCCCATTATAACTCAATGCAAACTGTAAGTTGCCATAGCAACCAAACAAAAGTGTCGAATTTCATATAAAAAAAACTGTTGAGGCAAATATGGTGAATATTTGCACAAAGTCTAAGCCTCAAAAAACGTATGGTTTCCGAGATGATTTTTTAAGTTTTTTTTTTTTTTTTTTTTTTTTTTTTTGCAACCACTGCAACCATAAAAATGAGCAGTAGGCCTAAAATCATATGCCAGATAGTAGATTGCTTAAGGAATATTTCTATGAAAGTTTTGTCAAAATATCTGCACAGGCTTGGCAGTAAATGCCATTTTCCAATTTTCCCCATTATAAGTCTATGGAAACTCTGGGTTGCCATAGCAACCAAACTGATGACGTTGATGGGTTTGATTCGCAGTAAACGCGCACATTCATTTAACCTATTCTTATCTGAAACCCGTGAAAGGGATATAGGCAAACAGTACAGAACAGGACTTTCCATCAAAAATAGATTATAAGCCAAACATTAAACCATATACCCCTTAAATGACAAATGGAATTGTCCAACATATAACATTGGAAGAGTCCACCAGTGCACAATGGTAATATTTTAACATGTCACACGAGACACATTTGAGCCGTGCACGTGCAGAAAGCAAACATTCAGCCTCTGCATTGACACAGACCGAACAGAGTCCTTGATGTGCACTATATTGATACCGGTTTACCAAAAGCTTCTCAACGGAAGAGGGGTAGCTGTATTCTTTCAAAGTAAGTACGCAATCTGGTCTGACTCTTTGCTGTATATACGTGTTTAAAGATTCAATATGTTATGACGCATATGATCATGATAATTTTGTTCCGTTCATCTTACTGTTCTTACAAATGCATATATCTCACTAAATATTACTCTCATACACTTCAGAATTCCCTTCAGCATTGTCAATGTTTATAATTTCCAATGTAGATTTACGCTGAAAAAGTTTCTGCTTGGCAACAAAGTCAGAGGCAGAGGTAATAGTTGCCTTCTTCCATGTTCTCTGCTTATTTATCGTTGAGGGTGGAGGGTGATTAAAATTGCCGTCTTCTGGGTTCATATCCACTGGAGAAATTTTGTTCTGAAGCAACTTTGGAAATACTACATCCCCATTAGGTTGTTGGTTATCGAACATGTTTAGTCCTGAGCCCAGTGACATGTTAGTCGCAAATGGGCTGGATGTGTGAGGGTGTTTTAAGACTGAAGCGTCTAGATTTTGCCCTTGTGCATTCATACCGCTTTGAAAAGATCCTGAAGACTGAGTTTGAGGGTTCCCTTGATTGAATGGCAGCGGAGGTTCGTCTGGCTGCCTGTATCCCTGTGGCTGCAGGACAGAACCACTGGGAGATCCCTTGGGCACAAAATGCTGGGTAAACTTAGGTTGTAAAACTGGCTGATAAAAATTACTTAAAGCTTTAATTCCAACTTGTGCCTTTCTTAGTTTCTTAGATTTCTTCTTTTTCTTTGTCTTTGATTGTTCATTAGTTTGCACAACATATTCGCCAGTTGGTTCCCCCAACACGTTTTGAATACTGTTTCTCTGGAAAACAAACATTGAATAAATACTGTTGTGAGATTATAAGAATCTGAATTCGGTGTGAGGGGTAGATAGAAAAAATCGTTTAGAGGGTCACAGTTAGGCATCCCTTATGACGCACTTTCTATCCATCCCTCACACCATGTAAGATTCTTTTTCTTGCATACCTTCCATATCTGGATTTTTAATAATGCAGTCACTTCAGTTGCCGCCGTCTTCCGCCGTATTGCGATGACAATGATGTGATGTTAGTGACGTCACGTATCGTGCTGTGACGTCAACCTTAACGACAGTGCATATGAGGTCGTATTAAACCACGTGAGAATATTCGATTTTACCCTGTCCCTGAGTAAGAGCAACATTTCTATCCCAGGCTAAAACCACGGATTTCCTAGTATCTGGTGTGGAAGAAAAAAAAGTATCTTTCATGAGTATGGTCTCAACACAGGTGTTCAGATCCGAGGGCTGCCCAGGCCGATCGGAACCGAGGCTGAAACGACGTCCCGAAGGGTCCGGGCATCCCCAGGGTTGGAAAAAACAGGATTGTCGCTACTACATGGGTTGTATTTCCCTGCACAGCAGGCCCCCAATGAACGTCCCAATCCAAAACACGGGACACTTGATGACATGCATCCCTGCAAATGATGCATATAGAGCCTGTTCGGAAAAAAGTATCACCACTTCCCTTGATAGAGACTTCATGTTGTCGCTTTCCATTGATAACCAATCTGAAATTATTGAAGCTTTTAGCTCCACTTCTAGATATTTAGATGATTTATTAAATATTGATAATACCTATTTAGATGGTTTGATCAGTCAGATTTACCCCCCAGAACTTCAGTTAAATAAAGCAAATTCTTCTGATACCGAGGCCCCGTTTTTGGATTTACATCTATCTATTGTAGATGGATTTGTTTCGTGCAAAATTTATGATAAACGCGATGACTTTGATTTTGAGATTGTAAATTTTCCTTTTTTGGATGGTGATGTTCCTCGTGCGCCATCCTATGGCGTTTATATTTCGCAATTAATTCGATTTGCTAGAGTGTGTAGTCATGTAACTGACTTCAACACTCGTAATAAATTATTAACGGCTAAACTCCTTAATCAGGGTTATCGGTACCATAAACTACGCAAAGCCTTTTCAAAATTTTATAGACGCCATTCTGATTTAATTTCAAAATTCAATATTGGACTTAAATCTCTTCTGCAACAAGGTCTATCGGAACCCGAATTTTATGGTGACTTAGTATATAAATTCAGAAAAATATATAACCGCAATGACTTCAGCACCCAATTGCGTAAAATCATTCTTCGATATAAAAAGACTGGGTACAACATGGATGTTATACGACAGACTGCATGCATGGTAGTTAACCCAATCACGGTTGGCAACTTTGCTTCCCTCTTTAATTGCACGCCGGTGGGTCAGGCCTCAGATTCTATGATGGCTCCAACGTAAAGGCTTATTGAGAATTAGAGAGATCTAATTCAAGGTAATGTTGGTTGGTGCCTGATGCTCTCTCTCTGGTCGGGCCAATCGGAGTCTAACTGTTGGTGTTCTTTTGCTCCAGCATTTCAGTGGTTTCTTGCTGTCGAGTCCTCATCGTTGTCTCACCTCTGTGGTTCTTTGATTTTTTGTGTTCACGGAGATGTTGCACTGATGAGTTAGGAGGCCTTCATGCGGACTGAACAAATTATTTGTCTAAATCGCGACGGAAGTAAGGGCGAGGATTGTGGCCACGTAAAATCGATTTAAGCCCCCCAGTGGAAATCTTTCCACTGACCGTTCCAAGGCGGTTCTTCTGGGGCGATTTATTTATGTTGTTGTTTGTTACTTACTGTGTGTATCACTTGTGTCTTTTAATTTTGGATGGCCATATGGCCATTTTGTGGGAAAGTATCTGTCCTTATGGCCTTCCTCTGTTTAGGTTTCCATTATGGTCTGGTCGCTTAATGTTTGTATTTCTTTCCCTTTGGTGTCTTTGATGGGTGGAGTAAGTTAATTGTATTGATTCCTGATCTTTGTCTTACTTCTACTTTACGACCTCCTAGATTAGAGGCAGAGGCATTAAGCACTGAGCTGCCACGCTGAACACCAGATTTTCTTCAAATTGTTACAGGATTTTTGCCTATAGATAGGCAACTCCTTAATCGGTAATTTTTAACTGAATTGCCATGTGTGTCAGGAGAGATTATTAAAAAGAATAGCGTCCATTTCGGGTCAGTATACAGCAATAATAGAAATATCTCTGTCTGATACTGATATTGTTATACTAGAAATATTCCTAGGGACTCAACAACAAGTTCGAATCAGCCGTAGTAACAATTGCATCACAAAAACACGCCTCCCCACTTGTATATAGTAAAACTGGGGTTTACAGGGATAAACCTTATTTTTCTTATTTGCCTAAAATATAGACTGTGGGTACCCGTTGGAACCGCCTCGATGAGGCGGTTCTAACGAGCACCCACAATCTATATTTTGAGCAGAAATTAGAAAAATATCGGAAGTTTTCATTTAACATTTTCGTTTTTCGGCAGTAAAGTTTACAATGTATTTGTATGGCCGTGTTTTCGTAATTAGCCATTGGTGCTCTAGCCACTGAATGTTAACTTTTATGGATGTGAATTGATCAGCAGAAATCTTTACACCTACCCGTTTGTACAGCTTTTTCCTGACATTTTCGTCTTCACTTTGAAGATTCTTCTTATTGAGGAGTTTGTCTTTTTGAAACAGGTCTGGTATGGTTCTCTGATGTGTTAGAGGCGGCAACTGTTTGGGTGGTGGGTGGAATGCTGTAAATGCGTCTGGTAGGGAATCTTCCGGTCGCTTCTTCGATGGAAATTTCACATTTGAAGGTGTGGCCGTAACAGCCAATGGTGGAACCAATGCCTCAGGCTTGATGGGAGGTTTAGACTGTAATAAAAATATGGTATTGAATGACATTTTTACGTAGAAATGATTGACTGTATGGTTTGATGCAATACTGACCTCTGATAGTCATTTTTCCTTTCCCATACGGATAGAAAAAAAACATTGAATCAATAAGGTGCGTAGCAGAGAGAAAGAATCGGCTAAAGAGAGTAAAAGAAAGAAATGAAAATAAATACTTCCACAGGAATTCTCTCCTGCTCCAAGGAAAAAGTCACGTTATTGCGAACACGGGCAACATCATAAGAAAGCCTGTTTTTGTCATTTACGAATAATAATAATAATTGAAAATTCGTACAGTCTGATCAGCACCCAAGTCTTCGCTAATAAATAAAAGTGAAGGCAATGATCAGGAATCGATACAATTAGCCCACAGCTCCCATCAGAGACACCAAGGGAAAGAAGTACAAACACGAAACAACTAGACCCTAATGGAAACATCAATAGTAGAAAGCCAAATGGACAGCTACTTTCCCACAAAATGGCCAATTGGTTATCCATAACAAAATAATATTAGCGATACACACACTCAAAGGCAAACCATAACAAAAATAAACGGCAACAGAAGAACCACATTGGAAAAGTCAGTGAAACAAATTTCACTGGGGGGCTTACATCGATTTTACGTGGCCACGATCCTCGCCCTTATTTCCGCCACGATTTAGACAAATAATTTGTTCAGTCCGCATGAAGGCCTCCTAACTCATCAGTGCAATATCTCCTTTAATACAAAAATCAACCACAGAGATAAAACAACGGTGGGGACTCGACAGCAAGAATCCACTAAAATGCTGGAGAAAAAGAAAACCAACAGTTAGACTCTATAGTTGCTAAATCTTATCATTCAAGACCCACTAATCTGTTTAGCTGACGAGGCCGGTAGTCGCAATCACCTAAGACACATTTTCACGTCTTGACTGCATAATATGCTGGCCTGTACTAAACTACAGTCAAATGTTTTGACAGGTAATTGAACATTATAAAGACTTAAACAGTGCTGCTCTACAGGCAAGAAATTACTGTGGTCTTTCTACAATATCAGTGCTAAACCCACGAGTCTGTCCCGTATACTTCCGACGTTGTTGGCTTGCGTAATAGCGGTAATGAGTCACGTGAATCCATTCCCCTTAAACTCATTGTGTACTGGTGGACAAATCTATTTGTCATTTGAGGTATGCCATTCCTTTTTTTATATTTTTGTTCTGTTTGTGTTAGAAAATTCTATTAGCAAACAGTGCAGACGTGAATCAGATGCGGCGTCTGATCCAGGTCTGATTCCCTTTCAAGAATAGGTTAATGAATGGATTTACCTGGCAATTACTGTCAATATTTAAAAAAACAGGCACCTTGTGGAACTAGCAGTATGGTCTACTACAGACGAGGTCCATCCGAAAAGGAGGTCGTTTCTTAAAAGTAATAAATCTTTATTCCGTTGCGATTTACTTCCGACATGAACGGGTCTCGAACCTGCTATGAGAGACCAAATGTTTAATAGACGGCGCCTTTAAGCACTAGGTTCTAGCGGCTCGTTCCTGATAAATAGTGTTGGAACCTATGACAGCTGTCTTCACATTATTTAGCGGATATCAACTGCATTGATATTGTCATTTTGTGAGGTAAGTCGACGTTTTACGGGCGAAAATCTTTGCGACAATAAACCCCTATTGACAATTATCAATACAGTTACCCCCTTTCTAATTTATTTTATTAATTTGTTTTCATACAAAATGAACTATTCGCTATGAGATGCGTGAAACCAAAGAGATTCGTCACTTAGGCGTTGTAACTAACGCCCTCAATCTATGTTTGATGTACAACTTTCATTTTTAGCAAAAATGTATGTTTGGGAAACATGAAAGAAGTCACTTTATCATATGACGTCGCGCCTGAGAGTGTAATAACGCAATGTAATAAATTGCGTAATCCACTAGTGTATTAAATATGTAGATTAGTAAGATACGCCCCGTAGCGTTACAGGTACGACGTCCTTAACAACGTCGCGTTTACTATTGGTTGAATCTTAACATTTTTATAAACAAATCGTGAACAAAATGCGTTTCAAATGTCATATGAAAAAAAGAAGTTTGCATTAGTGCTCATGTTATATTAAATTTATTAAACTCGTTGAGGAAAGGGGTAAAATGCTCGGAAAAGCCTTGCATTATATCCTTGCATTTTATCCTTTTTCCTCAACTCGTTTAATAAATTGAATAATACATTATCACTCTTGTAAGATCCTCCATATGTAACATGGGTGTGATTTTGATATGGTAATGAACACTTTTATAAAAAATATATATATATATATATATATATATAAAGAACTCACCTTTTCAGGCCACAGTTTTTTCCTAATTCTGTCGCGACAAAGGAAGAACATTACTGCAGCAATCCCGACAAGAAGCAGAATGACGACTGGTATTATGATTACTAATAATGGGGCTGAAACAGAAGAGGGATTTACATGAGTGATCATCTCATATAAAATCTTTGAAACGTGTCAACTACCAGATTCATAAATTTTATATGAAACTAGAACTGTGTGCGAAACACACGTATGCCCCCCACCCAGGAACCAACTCTAACAACTGGCCTAATCAAATAATTTCATAATTGGCTTCAAAAGGGTATTTTTTCTCTTCTTTACTCAATTATAACTAAGAAATTAGGTACCACAAATAATGGCTACATCACGACACCGATTCTCCATAAAGTGTCAGTGTGTATACTCCCTGTTTGAGACTACATCAGAAGCAAGGTAAAAGTAGGCATTCTACTGGTATGCACTGTTGGTTTACATACGCGAATCCAGTGATACTCAAGGATATTTACAGGCCAGGTCCTCTCACTAGATGGGGAAATTCCTTCTGTATCATGCTTATGATATTTTATGATGAAAAGAAGCGATTCCTGGTATTACATTGTGCATCACCTCATTACAGCATTAAGTTGATCTTATGACACCTCCATTCTTCTTGCAGTCTCCTGTTCAATGCAATGTCACTTTTTTCAATGAAGTTTCAATAACGAAAGAGCCTACTGCTTTAAATTTCAGTTCAATCCTCCAATGACATCAGACGTTATTAATCTAAATGGAAAATTTAAAAGTCAGAAAGAGTCCATTATCCATGCAAAATGCATAGCAGAATTGTGGAACTGAAATATAACTTCTTTGTAAGGTAATGGGCTAGTATTTCAAGGTTCAAATCAATCCTCAAAAAAAAAAACAGCGTAAGTTTTAAACCAAAATGCATCTACATGGCATATGAAAGTTAAAGCAGGGCCATCAACCATGCAAAAGTGAACTAGATTGTTGATAAATGTTCTATAAATTCACAGTTAAGTAATTGTCTGGACAAACGTTTTATGTCAATCCGCAATGATGTCAAAACAGATATATCAAAATGCATCTGACCTGGACAATATCTAAGCCAAATGTGCTTGGGGTGCATAATCCGTGTAAAAGTTAAAACAGGTTCTCTGGAAGGTAATTAGCTAATATTTCAAGTTCAAGAATAATCAGAATAAGGAATCTGAATGGGACAAGTCAGAAAGGTCCGTAGTCCATGCTAAATGCACAACAGAGTAATGCCACTTGTTCCATGAATTCTTTATAAGGTTGTTGGCTGGTATTTTAAGCTGCAAATCAATCCTGAAATAAAATCAGAAATTATCAATCAAAATTGTTTTTAAATGGGACACTTTTTAACTCATAAAGGGCCATAATTCATGCAGAATTCCTAGCGTTTCAAATAAATCCCCCAAAGATAAGAAAAGTTATGAGTCAAACTACATCTAATCTAATTAGGACACTTTTTAAATAGAAGTGGAGGCAATGATCAGGAATCGATACAATTAATCCACAACTCCCATCAGAGACACCAAAGGGAAAGAAACACAAACATGAAACAACAGACCCTAATGGAAACATCAATAAAGGAAAGCCAAAAGGACAATTACTTTCCCACAAAATGGCCAATAGACTATCCAAAAAAAAAATTAATATAAGCGACACAAACACCCAAAGACAAACCATAACAAAAATAAACCGCGACAGAAGAGTCGCCTTGGAATGGTCAGCATACACGAATTCCACCGGGGGACTTAAATCGATATTATGTGACCACAATCCTCGCCCTTACTTCAGGCGCGATTTAGGCAAATAATTTGTTCAGTCCGCATGAAGGCCTCCTAACGCATCAGTGCAACATCTCCGTGAACACAAAAATCAAACAACCGCAGAGATGAAACAACGGTGAGGACTCGACAGCAAGAAACCACTGAAATGCTGGAGCAAAGGAAAACCAAACGTTAGACTCCGATGGGCCCTATCAGAGACAGAGCATTAGGTACCAACCAACATAAGACTTTTTGCTGGAACCTTCATAGAATCTGAGGCCTGACCCACCGGCGTGCAAGTAAAGAGGGAAGCAAAGTTGTCAACCGTGATTGGGTTAACTACCATGCATGCAGTCAGAAAGGGGCCAAATCCATGTTAAATGCATAACAGAGTATTTGTTTGTTTGATTTGAGGTTTAACGTCCCCGTCAACACTGTAAAGGTCATTTTGGAGACGTTGCTTCCAATTTTGTTGGACTTTTACCCGACATTGAGATGAAATTACATCTCAAGCCCTGCCGCCCAATGAAACCAATAGGGTTTATAAGCATGGACAGTCCGACTCGCACCGTTTTGCCTTGGAAGTCTTAGATCCTCTAAGCGGTTTACCAGTACTCGTGTGCGGGTCGTTTTCAGCTCTGCGTGGAAGCATCATGCAGCCCATCTATTTCTTCAAGTCCCGGTGGGCGGGGGCATCAGAACAGAGTAATGTCACTTATTCTTTAGATTCTTTGTAAGTTGGTTGTTAGTATTTAAAACTAGAGCTCAATCCAGCAATAACAAGAGGGCCATGATGATCGCTCACCTGATCCATAGAGTAACAAGACTGGGCCCCGGGGAGGGCCATTATTGACCTCAGGTCTATAATGTGCATAATGTTGAGGGAGGTATGAAAAGGTGAAGCATTATACCAAATATCAGCAAAGGCTATAATTTGAAAAATCCTGGCAAAGGTCCACTAGATGAAGCTCCACACCAAATATCAAAGACTAGGGCCATGCGGTTTCTGAAAAGAAGATTTTTATAAAGTTATTCCCTACATAAGCCTATGTAAAACCAAATTGCCCAGGGCAGGGGCATTTTTGGCCTCAGGGCTATAATTTAAACAATCTTGATAGAGGTCCACTAGATGAAGCTTCACATCAAATATCAAAGACCTGGGCCTTGCTGTTTCAGAGAAGAAGATTTTCTAAGATTATCTCGATAAAAGTCTATGTCAAACCAAAGGGCCCAGGGGCAGGGGCATTTATGGCCCGAGGGCTATATTTTTAACAATTTTGGAAGAGGTCCACTAGATGAAGCTCCATACCAAACATCAAAGACATGGGCCTTGCAGTTTCAGAGAAGAAGATTTTTTAAAAATTTCCCTTTATAAGTCTATGTAAAACCAAAGGGTCTCGGGCGGGGGCATTTTTGACCAAAGTGATATAATTTGAACAATCTTGATACAGGTCCCCTAGATGAAATTTCACACCAAATATCAAAGACCTAGGCCTTGTGGTTTCACAGAAGAAGATTTTTAAAGATTTACCCTATATAAGTCTATGTAACACCAAAGGGCCCCAAGGCGGGAACATCTTTAGTCTCAGGGCTATAATTTGAACAATCTTGGTAGAGGTCCACTAGATGAATCTTCATACCAAATATCAAAGACTTAGGCCTTGTGGTTTCAGAGAAGAAGATTTTTAAAGATTTTCCCTATTTAAGTCTACGTAAAACTAAAGGGCCCCAGAGCGGGGGCATTTTTGGCCCAAGGGCTATAATTTAAACAATCTTGGTAGAGGTCCACAAGATGAAGCTTCATACCAAATATCAAAGACCTGGGCCTTGGGGTTTCAGAGAAGAAGATTTTTAAAGATTTTCCCTATACAACCCTTTGTAAAACCAAAGGGCCCCCGGGGCGGGGGCATTTGTGGCCCCCGCACTATAATTTGAACAATCTTGGTAGGGGTCTACTAGATGAAGCTTCATTAAAAATATCAAAGACCTGGGCCTTGCGGTTTCATAGAAGAAGATTTTTAAAGATTTTCCCTATATAAGCCCATGTAAAACCAAAGGGCCCTGGGGCGGGGGCATTTTTGGCCCCAGCACTATAATTTGCACAATCTTGGAAGGGGTCCACCAGATGAAGCTTCATACCAAATATCAAAGACCTGGGCCTTGCGGTTTCAGAGAAGAAGATTTTTAATGATTTTCTCTGTATAGTCCTATGTAAAACCAAAGGGACCCGGGGGCGGCGGCATTTTTGACCCCGGCACTATAATTTGAACAATCTTGGTAGGGGTCTACTAGATGAAGCTTCATACCAAATATCAAAGACCTGGGCCTTGTGGTTTCAGAAAAGAAGATTTTTTAACTTTTCGGTAAAAAAAATCCATTTTTTGCTCCTGTGCCCTAGATGTGCAACGGACCGGAACCATTTGAACAACTTTGAAAGGGGACCACCTCAGGATCAATCCTGTGAAATTTGGTGAAAATCCTATCAGTGGTTTAGGAGGAGATGTCGTTTGAAGAAAAAGTTTACGCACGCACGGACGCACAGACGCAAGCACGGACGGACGCACGCACGACGGACGAAGGACGAAAAGTGATCCCAAAAGCTCACCTTGTCACTACGTGACAGGTGAGCTAAAAACAGATAATTTTAGTCAAATGTATCTAGATGGGACACTTTTTAAGTCAGAAAAGGGACATGTTCAATGCAAAATGCATAACTGAGTGATGGTACTTCTCTAACTATTCTCTGTAAGGCAATATGCTAGTATTTCAAGTTTCAATCCAATACCCAAAAGATAACAAACGTTGTGAATAAAAATAATTCTGAATAGGACAATTTCTACGTCAAAAAGGGGCAATAATCCATGCAAACTGCTTGCTGGAATAATCTCCCCATTGATTCTTGATATAATGTGTAAGTGTTCTAAAATGCAAAGCAATTCACCAAACATAAACAAAGTTATAAGCATTATTCAAGTGCGACGGGACTGGACGTGACAGGGCGCGGGAAAGCGAAGGGACGCGACGTGAATCCAGTACAAGTGGGGCATAAATACCATAAGTATCCTATAACGATTTTAAAGCGGGTTTTATTGCCGAAGACGTTTAAAAAGAACTTCAATAGAAAATACAGGGTGTTATTCGAACGGCGCAATGATGTTACGCGCCAGAAATCACGTTTTATTACACGTGCGCTCATATTATTTTTATTGTGGGACGTACCCCACTTAAACTTACATAGACAAATAGGAATCACACTACCGCTGCGGCCAATAAAGGTATGGATTAGCATACACACCCACATAGTATTTCTTTGGATCTAAAGACAGTGGAAGGGAAAAGCCTGTGCGATACAATTACCTCATACCTCTCATCCAAGATACAAAGAGAACGAAACACCAGTATAAAGCAACATCACCATAATGAAACGTCACCAGCGGAAAGTTATTTTAAAAAATGGCAAAACAGCTATCTGAATTAATATGATATTACAATGCATACATGCAGGGACGAGCTATAACAATAATAAACCAGGACTGGAGAACCGCCTTGGAATGGTCAGTAAAAGGGCTTTTACTCGAGGTTTTAAATCGAATTTACGTGGCCATAATCTTCGCCCTCGTTCTTTCGTGCTTTAGGCAAATATGTTGTTCAGGTCGCATGAAAGATTTCTTATTCATCAGTGCAACACATCCGAGAATATGAAAACTTTTTATTTTATACTCTGCATTGAAATTAATGCATATCTGAAACAAATAAAAATGACATGTTCATACTGTGAAAAATAATATGACCTTGTTATTTTCACAGTAGCAGCCCTGAGTGCTCTTTCTCACCTACCAGATGGCACAACTTAAATGCAACGTTGGCCAAAGTCAGCTTAACTTTCGACTTATTCGTTAAACATCATGCTATCAAGCCCAAGAAACAGATATCACTCTAAACCCCACTTTATATAGAGAAAACTGGAGTTTACAGGGGAATGTATTATTTTGCTTATATCTGCTTCAATACATATGTTGTTGGTTACGTTAAAACCGCCTAAAAGAGGCGATTCTAACGATCATCCACAACCTATGTTTGCAGTTTTAATAAGAAAAATATCACAATTTTTCATCGGAAAAGTAGCCATTTTGTAAAATGGAAGAATGCACTATGTCAAACGGGTGTGTTATAGTAATGAACATAAATGAATGATTTGAGGCTAAAGAAGAATGGATACCATTAAGAAAATACGCCTACATAAATACATTGTAAATTTTATCACAGAAAAACGAAAATTTAAGATGAAAAATATTGATATTTTTCTTATTTCTGCTCAAAATATAGATTGTAGGTACACGTTAGAACCGCCTCCATCGAGAACGAGTGCACAAAATCTATATTTTAGAGCAGAAATAAGAAATACAAGGTTTACCCCTGTAAACTCCAGTTTTACTATATAAAAGTGGGGTTTAACGGGGTAAAAATTAAATAGGTGCACAATTTTTCAAATGGGAAATTACTTTTGTGACTTACGTTTTGCTCTCTTGTAAAATGGTCCCATACAGGGATCGCAGGATCGATGTCGGGCTTCTCCAGACTTTCGCATTAGTCTTTAAACCGAGGCCCCGTCTCCGTATGACCTTAGCTGTTGATGGGACGTAAAACTCAAACACTCACTAACTCAAAGTGGATCTTTTCCTTATGAAAACAATTTGCCACCCTCAAGAACAATGCATTTTCTTCACAAGCAAAGACCACGTTCTTCCTTTTGATAACAGACCCCAAAGACAATGGGAGACACACAAGTTCTGATGCCGTTGCCTCTTTTGAAGGTGCAAACACTACCTGCATTTCATTCAGTATGAGCTTGATTGAAACCATGTTATAGAATACTGATAAAGGTAACATCATACCTGAGTTTGAGTCACTTGTATCGCCTGCAAATGGTAAAGAAATATACTGGATTATATAGTATGATTAATTCATAAAACATAGTTCCTATCATACAGCTGTAGATCAAACAAACCGGGTCAAGTTGGTGTTTGTTCTTTCTTTCCGAATACAATCTTTATAGTTTAAATTTCACTTCGCAGCAGCTGGTGTTAAGTGCCGTTTTGGTTGAGGTAGGACGTATCCACGTACATCATCCTGGTGCAGTTTTTATCTTTAAATCTCCGTTGGAATGTTCGAGCCCATTCCGGGTCTTAAAATTAATACTGTTTTAAACTTTCTAGTCTGTGTTTTTCCAAATATAATCATTATACTATATTCCACTATATTAGATATGGTACTTTCAAGGGCATTTTGCCCTCTGAGAAGTTCGTTAACCCAATGTATACCAGTGGACTCTTCCATTGCTATATGTTGGACAAGTCCATTTGTCATATAAGTTTTTATTTTATTTTTGACGGAAAATTCTGTTAGCAAATAGTGCAGGCACTGATCAGAAGCCGCGTTCTGATCTGGGCCTGCACCGTTTGCCAAGGTACCCATTTAGGGGTTTCCCGCATACAATGGGTTAAGCTATAGTGGTTTTGAACAACTAAGCCCCGTTTGCCAAATGAACACATGCATAAAAGAAGATTATTTTCAACTCTAAATCTAATATATTATCTACTATTTTAACTCAGATTTCTACTACGCCATCTCTGAACTTAGATACAAAATAGAAGTGAAGGCAATGGTCAGGAATCCATACAATGACTCCCACACCTCCCATCAGAGACTCAAGAGGAAAAAGAAACGGGAACATGAAATAACTAAACCTAAATGAAAAAGCCAAAAGGACCGTTACTTTCCCCTCAAAATCGCTAAAACGGCGATCTAAATATAAAGATATAAACAATACACACATGCAAACACGAACTATAACAAGTACAAGCGCCTGTGTTCTTAATAAGGAGTTGGAATACAATGAACTCGAGTTATTTGCAAATAAAAATATACCCCTGCAAACGTCGACAAATGGTTGTGGAGAAATTATTTACCATACAGTTGGCCGCTATAAGGCTGGTTTCTATAAAGTTTGCCTAAAAAGTCGCCAACCGCCAAATTGTGTCATATATAATTTTCATGCCAGTCACGATGTTGTGGGTGTTCGTACCGACGGGAGTTAAACCAATGATCTGTAGGGAAGTTTCATCATTTTTTCCCTAGGGAAATACTATATAAACGTAAATCAATTACCTGCTGGAATTTGCTATATGGCTATGATTGTGGATAGTATCTTTACTTTGTCACGGTCTTAGCGAGCTAGCACGGGTATGCATGATTTTCCGGTAGTATTCATGGGTATAAATACCCTGAGAAACGAACATTATATCAGCAGCAGGTTAAATGCGAACAAGTGCACACAACATCGTGACGGGTCAAAGAAAGAATCTTGAACGGTATGTTTAGTACTATTTTTTGTTTGAACATGCTTGTAGGTTTTGGAGGGGTTTTCGTCTAGTATACCTCGACTTTCTGAAGCCTATTCTGGATTTGCTTTGGCAGCCGCTGTGGTATAGTGATTAGGCTACTAGCTTTGCCAGCTGGGGTCGCAGGATCGACCCCAGGCTTCTCCAGAAGTAGAGTGAGTCTTTAAGCGAGGTCCTGTCTCAGTGTGACCCTAGATGTTGGTGAGACGTAAAACTTGGACACCCGCTCATTCTAGATTCATTTAGGCTTTTATAGACCCCTTTTGTAGAATATATTTATAAACGTCGGGTAATTTGTTCGATCCATAACTTTTGACTAGCGGGGTTTAGAAAACCATGGTCCCGTCTCTATGTGATATTAGGTGTTGAGGGGACGTAAAATTAAGACGGGTTTAACCATATCTTCATCATCGGGGCAAACTCTTGCAAGAGCCTGTCGGGTTATCCGTGATGATGAACCGTGATAAATTTGATATTGCAAGCAAATTCATGTTGAGTAGAAAGAAATTTGTTCAAGAAGAATTACTAGCTCATTCTGTAATTATGCCGTTTCTGTTTAAGAAATATGTTTGTACATGTATGTACATGTAAAGAATGTGATGATAATAAGTAGTTTAGTCAGAGTATTTGATCGCCACACGTTATAACGGCCTGAGCGGCGTGGATGACGTCAGTTGCGTCATCAGCGTCACGAAGACGGTTATGACGTGGTGCCTACCAAATACGGAAAGAATTTACGGCAAACAGTGTTGATCCTTATGAAACATTAACAAATAGTGTGTAGAATAGATATAAATCTTCCTGTTTTTAGTTTCTAGCTGTTAATGTAATGAATTTGTGAAAAGCTACATTTGTGAGCCGTGTCGCGGAGAAGGATATGAAATGAAATTGGTTATGTTTCCTGTAATTGGCGGGTGACCAGACAGCGCAAAGGCGCGGTCTGGTCAATTGTCTATTACTTGTGCTAATGTAGTTAGCACGAATTTGATGAGTTTTATGCGCAGTTGTAGTGAGCATTAATTGATTTCTGTAGTGTTCAGTAAGGAAGCATAACTTTGAGTATTCTTGTGTCAAGCGCTGGGTGCTGATAATTTGATGCACTGTCAAGTCGAGTTCTGCTGTGCAGTTATTTATCGCATGTACTGATCAACCTGTGTGTCTGGTCGGCGCTTGTGCAATTACAGTATATGCATGAACATATTCTGACTTCTCCGGGAGGGGATCGTGATATAGCGTATACGTTTCGGGAACTGTATCTTAGTAGATTATCGTAATTTGCAGGCACAACGATGTGTGGTGACCTGCTGCTCCCTGCATAGTAGGAGCAGGTACTAGTACGACGCAAAGGTTCCGTTGTTCAGCAAAGGCGGACAGAACACGTAACAGACCGTCGAGGCCATAATAACAGGTTGTGAGAAACCTCAGGTTGTGACGTCATTTGAACGAAGTAGAAGGTACCGGGACTTCAATTATCGAAAGATTCAACTGACAATCATATGATAGGAATTATGGTCGACAATAAGGTCGACAGAGTAGTCGACGGTGTGGTCGACAGCAGCGCCTGACGGTTCACCCTAAGTTGACTTAAATTCTGGCCAGTCGCGTTTTTTTTGTTTTTTTTTATTTTGTTTTTCGTTTTTGTTATTTGCTTCTGTAGACATTCACGTCATCCCGGCCCGAGCACAGAACATACTTTTGCCTTCGGGGCGGACGTCTTGAATGGGCTATAGAAGCAAATAAATGTAATGTTTAGTGTTTGTGTTATTGTATATAGATACTGTAAATAATTTATGTCATCCATATGATATCTTTCTTGGGCCTTACCCCACAGCTGCCCGTTCACCAGTCAGAGATCACCCTCGGTTGTCTTGCCAGCATGGGGGTTTGCGGGACGCCGTAAACCCACATGTAACATATGTCCCAAGCAAATATGCTTTTTTGATATGTATGCCCAGTGCAGACACAGATCATTTTCCGCACATGCACAAATTGGTCAGTGTCGTCACTGGGAGCTATAGACATGGTTGTCAAAGTTTCTTGATGCGGAAAGGGTATGTTGTTTCCCAAGGGGTAGAGCCAATCTTGTCAGCGGAAATTTCCGAAGACTTCCGCTCTGCGCAACCCATTTAAGCCCCAAGAAAATCTGTTTTCGAGGTTTGATTCTAGGATACGTAATATAATATCTAAAGGACCGAAATATCAATTTTCTTCTAAAATTGATTTCAATAAATATAGAGATGAAATCGCTGCTGCCTTGAATGAATTTGGTAATCGATGGTGTAAACGAGAGTATGTTGAGCGTAAAGCTCTTAAGGAATGGAAACTTAGCATTCTGAAATTAGTTAACAAACGCATTTCTTTTTATTCGCAAAATACATCTTTACATCACCTTAAACTAGATATTCAAGAATTTCACAGGAAGTTTGTTTTGGCTCCAGCTGCTAAGGCCGCTAACAATGTGGTCGTTGTTTGACGGCTTCACTATGTTAACATTCTTCAGAAATAACTTGGTGGTACTAAGGCGTATGAACTTCAGCTTTTAGCTGTAGAGAGGGCTTTAGTTGATGACCACATTTGTCATTCAGCCACCAAGCTTGCTGTCTGTGTTACAGAAGACCAAGACAAGCTTCCTACGTTATATTGGTTACCTAAACTTACATAAAGACCACAAAGCACGGCTTATTGTAAACTCAAGCTCTTGTACTACCACTGAACTCTCCAAATTACGAGGATTGTTCAAATATGAATGCAACTAAGTACATAAAAATGATTCCGTGATAGATTTCGATGAAAAATTTATTTTGTCCCCTCAAAGTATTCCCCTTTAACAGATATATAAACTTTCAGTCTTCTGATCCAAAGATTGAATGCATTTTGGTAGTCTTTTCGAGGTATACTATGAAGGCACTGGAATATTGCAGAACCGAGGTGTTTGCGCTGTACAAAGTTTCGACCAGAAAGGTATTTTTTTAGCCGCGGGAACAAAATAAGTCACACGGGGCAAGGTCAGGGGAATACGGGGGGTGAGGGAGCTCAACAACCTTTTCCTGTTTCAGATAGTCTTGCACAATGAACGCCTTGTGCGATGACGCATTGTCATGTAGCAATCTGACGTTGGCCAAACCAGTTGCGGTTCTTCGTTCTTTGATATATTTCTTCAATTTTCGAAGAACTTTATTCTTGTAAAACTTCGCATTTACAGATTTACCTTTAGGCACAGCAACCTGAACAGCAGGGCCCTGATTTGAAAAGAATATGGCATACATTACCTTCTTGACGCTCATGGTCCGCTTTGCAATGCATGGTCTTTTGCAATACTTTGTTGCCCATATTTTGTTCTGAATCTTTCGTTTTGGCTCAAATAAGTGAACCAATGTCTCGTCACCTGTGACGACATTAGCGAAAGACTGTGCATTGTAATTTGGAAAGTTTTTAAGCAACTTCTTGGCGCACTGAACGCGTGCCTTTTTCTGCTCATCTGTCAACAGATCGGGAATCCATCTAGCACAGATCTTTCTCATTTTCAAATCCCGTTTCAGAATTGTATGAGCTGCTCCTAATGACATGCCAACCATACCAGCTATTTGCCTAGTGGTGTATCGTGCATTGGTAGCAACTATTTCTTTCACTCTAGCAACCACCTTGGCAGATGTTGCTCTTTTCGGCCGACGATCATATGGTGCATCTTCTGTTGAGCCTAGCCCCAGAGCTGGATTTCTTACACCAACGAAAAACTGTCGGAAAAGACATTTCATTTTGTCCATAAACCGAACATATTTCATCAAAAATGTCTTTGCACTGTGTACCAAGAATACAACGATTCTTAATATAGGACCGTATTTCAACGGCGTACTCTGACCTTCTTCCAACCATGTTTTGTATTAGTATACAAGAGTAGACAGTGTTTATCGAACGATATACATGGCTAAAGTGGACGGATTTTAACAGGTTTGGTATCAATGTATAGATAAAATGTTTTTCTACGCTGTGATAGTATTTCTAGGTGATTTTCGCATTAGTGCATGAGAAAATGTTCTACTTGCATTCATATTTGAACAGTCCTCGTATTAACTTCGTGTTTTACTGCCATCAAAAAACATGTGATAAAATATTGCGACAATGTCTTCGAAAGACCAGGTAGAAATCTATTTTGGTCAATAAAAATTCTGATAAAGTCTTAAGTAAATTGAAATCCATTCGTTTTTGTGCTTCAAGTCTGTCTACTTATGATTTATTCACCCTTTACACTACACTTCCTCGTAATCTTATAAAAGAAAAACTTGATGATTTAATTGAATGGACATTTCATAGGGAAGACTCCCTTTATCTTGCATGTAATGTAAGAAATGATTTTTTCACTTCTGAAGCGCATAAAAAATATACTTTATGGTCATGTCAGAAAGTGTGTGAAGCTCTCACCTTTCTACTTGACAATATTTACATAATATTTGGTACTTAGTTATTTAGACAAGTTGTGGGTATTCTGATGGGTACTAATTGCGCACCACTTGTGGCTGATCTGTTTTTGTTTTGTTATGAGAGAGACTTCATGATGTCCCTTTCTGCTGAAAACCAGTCTGTAATCATTGGAGCTTTTAGCTCCACCTCCAGATATTAGGATGATTTATTAAATATTGATCGATAGTTTGATCAGTTAAATTTACTCCCACGAACTTCAGTTAAATAAAACAAATTCTTCTGATACCGAAGCCCCGTTTTTGGATTTTCATCTATGTATTGTAGATGGGGTTTTTTCTTGCAAAATTTATGATAAACGCGATGATTTTGATATTGTAAATTTTCTTCTTTTTTTTGATGGTGATGTTCCTCGTGCGTTTATATTTCGCAATTAATTCGTTTTGCCAGAGTGTATAGTCATTTAACTGACTTCAACACTCGTAATCAATTGCTAACGGCTAAACTGCTTAATCAGGGTTATCGGTACCATAAACTACGCAAAGCCTTTTCAAAATTTTATAGACGTCATTCTGATTTAATTTCAAAATTCAATATTGGACTTAAATCTCTTCTGCAACAAGGTCTATCGGAACCCGAATTTTATGGTGACTTAGAATATATATTCAGAAAAATATATAACCGCAATGACTTCGGCACCCAATTTCGTAAAATCATTCTTTGATATAAAAAGATTGGGTACACCATAAATGTTATACGACAGACTGCATGCATAGTAGTTAACCCAATCACGGTTGGCAACTTTGCTTCCCTCTTTAATTGCACGCCGGTGGGTCAGGCCTCAGATTCTATGACGGTTTCAGCGTAAATGCTTACTTAGAATTAGAGCGATATAATTCAATGTATCTTGGTTGGTGCCTGATACTATGTCTCTGGTTGGGCCCATCGCAGTCTAACTCTTGGTTTTCTTTTGCTCCAGCATTTCAGTGGTTTTTTTTACTGTCGAGTCCTCACCGTTGTTTCATCTCTGTGGTTGTTTGATTTTTTTGTGTTTACGGAGGTGTTGTACTGATGAGTTAGGAGGCCTTCATGCGGACTGAACAAATTATTTCTCTAAATTGCGACGGAAGTAAGGGCGAGGATTGTGACCACGTAAAATCGATTTAAGCCCCAGCCCCCGCCCCCAGTGGAATTCGTTTCCGCTGACTGCTCCAAGGCGGTTCTTCTATCGCGATTTATTTTGTTATGGTTTGTCTTTTTGGGTTTTTGCGCTTATATTATTTTATTTTGGATAGTCTATTGGCCATTTTGTAGGAAAGTAATTGTCCTTTTGGCTTTCCGCTGTTGATGTTTCCACTGGGGTCTGTTGTTTCATGTTTGTGTTTTTTTCCCTTTAGTGTCTCTGATGGGAGCGGTGGGTTTATTGTATCGATTCCTGATCATTGCCTCCACTTCTATTTTGTTACCAGATAAGATGCAAGCCAAACTGCTCAGCTGCATAGCCAAGCATTAGACTTGAAATTCTAAGTGTAGAAACTAGAGTCATATTTATTTTTCAAGCAACAGATAAAAAAGTGCTAATCAGACTGAGAGAACATTTTTCACAAATACCGTAAAACATGATGTACAAGCGGCGTGGCTCATTTTATGTACATAGATATCAGTATCTTCTTTTATTCGGAAAAGTTAAAAAGTGTTTGCTTGTTTGTTTGACTGATTGTGACTTAACGTCCCCTTCAACACTATTTTAGTCATTTTGGAGAATTTGATTCCAATTTTGTGAGACTTTTACCCGACATTACGCGACATTGGGATGAAATGACACCTCAATCCCCACCACCAAGTGAAACCAATAGGGCTTATATGCACTGGACGATCTGACTCGCACCACTTTGCTTGGGTAGGCTTAGTCCGTCTAAGCTGTTAACCAGTACTCATGTGCGTTCAGTTTCAGCTCTGCGTGGAAGCATCGTGCAGCCGAAGTTAAAAAGTGTAAATATTTGCAAGCTGAAACATATTGTCATTTTTATTGTTATCTTTTTGAGCCGCGGCATCAATGAACCGAGACAAAAATAACCTGTACGACCAGTGAAGACTGAGCAAACGGCGCATACAAGCTGTCGTCGCTGTTTGAATAATATGTTCTATAAAAGGGTTATCCTTTGGAAGCAAGGAATACACCACAGAACTGAAATATATGGAGTGTTCATGTTTTCTGGGCCAGACTAGCTAGTTTCGGCCAATTAGGCCTCATCAGTGACCCTCAGATATTTTCAAAATTCCACAATGGAAACAATGATCCCAAAGGACAAGAAAATATAATCTACACTATGATGTAGGGCAGGGAGACGTTTTACCGCCGCCACACATTCCCACACACCAGCTGTAGTGAAGCTAAATATGTTCTATAAAAGGGTTATCCTTTGGAAGCAAGGAATACACCACAGAACTGAAATATATGGAGTGTTCATGTTTTCTGGGCCAGACTAGCTAGTTTCGGCCAATTAGGCCTCATCAGTGACCCTCAGATATTTTCAAAATTCCACAATGGAAACAATGATCCCAAAGGACAAGAAAATATAATCTACACTATGATGTAGGGCAGGGAGACGTTTTACCGCCGCCACACATTCCCACACACCAGCTGTAGTGAAGCTAAATATGTTCTATAAAAGGGTTATCCTTTGGAAGCAAGGAATACACCACAGAACTGAAATATATGGAGTGTTCATGTTTTCTGGGCCAGACTAGCTAGTTTCGGCCAATTAGGCCTCATCAGTGACCCTCAGATATTTTCAAAATTCCACAATGGAAACAATGATCCCAAAGGACAAGAAAATATAATCTACACTATGATGTAGGGCAGGGAGACGTTTTACCGCCGCCACACATTCCCACACACCAGCTGTAGTGAAGCTAAATATGTTCTGTATCTTTTGGAAATCCAAAGACGGATGAGCAGAAATTATGTGAGCTAGACTCGCAGGCCGTACTAGCTCATTTGTTTCAAATCTGATTCACATAAATCAAAAATACGTTGAATCACTCTGTGTGTGATAATGGCCTGCACTGTCTACATTAAAGCCGGTACTGTTCACTCAAAACAACAAATATATATGTAATATCAAACAGAAACTAGTTAATTAGAAATGGATCTGTCAACACATGAGAAATAGGAGAGACCAGCCTGCACATAAAGAGAGCTTGTGGCAGCTTCATGCAAGAAGTGATGCATCTAGTCCTAAAAGCTGTCTGCATATGTTCGGCCGCCTAGGCCTTTTCTGATCCTAGTTGTTCAAAACTAACGAAGTTTTTAGATAACGTCTATTAAAAACTTTAGATAAGTTGGCACACTTACCAAATAAAAGTTGACAAAAGGTGTAAGCTATTGTAAAAGCTACTCACATTTCTTCAGAAAAAATATAATAGTACTAGCTGCATGTTGTCGTTGCTGGAACAGTTATTAACTAGACCACTCACGAGCTCATTAACCTAAAGATACTTTAAACAACTGAGCCTTTGCTGCATATTCAATAGATGACCATTATCACGAACTTGCTTCACTGGCTATGGTGACGGCGCTTATCAGTGAGATTCACCAAAGGCAACCGCTATTACTTAACATTGCGAAAACACGCCTATATCATTTTGACCCCATTAAACCCCACTTTATTACAGTAAAATAGGGGTTTACATGAGTATAACTTTTTTCTTGTTTCTGCTCAAAAACATAGATTGTTGGTACTTGGCAGAACCAACTCGCCAGGCGGTTTTAACGAGTATCCACAATCTATGGTTTGAGCAGAAATATAAAAAATATAAGAATTTTTATCAGGAAAGTTCCCTTTAAGGTGGCAAAATCACTAATATATTTGAAAAGAAGTGTCTCCTTTTTGTTACCTGATTCTGGTTTGTTACATGTGCCCCCTGATTCCTCAAATTCTGGAGCACATATGCAGATACCGTTTTCACACACAGCATTAGCACCAGAACATCCATTATCTTGGTCAAGACAACGACCGTGTAAACCTCCAACTAAAACAACAAACCTCATTTGGATATATATACGTGTGTGTGGTGTTTTCTCTCAAGGCTGCCAAAACACTAGTTGTTTCGGATAAGCGCAAGTGTTATGCTTCAAAAATATATTGTGTGCGCTCGATAGAACCGCCGTAGTTTGGTTGTGCAAACGAGAACTTACATTCTATGTTTAACAGCAGAAATAAATAACATTTTGCTCTATTCATGGTAGGGTTGTTTTACAAGTGTATTTCTCACATGTGTTTGTTATCGCGATTTTATTGCTCATAGGTAAAGAAGTTGATCATATGTAATTGTTATGTTCATAACAAACTTTTAATCAAACACCTTTGAAAATCCGTATTGTTACTATCACTAGATAACGTAAGAAACAGACTTATACCAAAATTATGTGTGAGTAGAGAATGTATATGCTTCGCATAAACTAACTTCAAAAAGTAAAACTTTAACAACCCCTGTGTTCCCCATTTAAATAGGTAAGAGAGGGGTTTACAGAATTATGCAGCATTCTCTTATTGTTGTTCAAGTAGATAAACTAAGGATATTTGTTTGAGCCGCGCTATGAGGTCATTCTCACGAGCATCTGCAAGCTAACTTTGGAGCAGAAATAAGGAAAATATTATACATTTTCATCTGAGAAGTGCTGGTTCTGCAGATATGAAATATCAATTATTGCACATGGGGATATTATGATACGGAACACACCATAACACATGTTGGCGCTATCGATTCCAAACCTATGTGGAATAAGGTCAAATCATCACGAAAACAGGCCTATATAATTTTAAGGCCGAGGCGGCTCTAACGAGTACACACAATCTATGTTTTGAGCAGAAATATGAAAAATATCAGAATTTATATTTGAAAATTGTCATTTTTTTTGGTGGCTACATGTTCAATATATTTAAATAGGCGTGTCTACGTAATGTATGGCAAATAGCAGACACGTGGTCCTTAGCATTTTCCTATCTATTTTCTTCAAATCCACGTGCACAGCTAACTAACCTAGCTGGAATAAGATCTTTTGCATGAAGCTACTCGAGGTTGTTTTTTTTTTTGCATGCCTGCGAGAGCAAAGGCTCAGACGAGTCTGCACGTATGGACATGCGCATCTGAGCCTTTGCTTGTTTTAGTTTTTTTTTTTTTTTTTGCCTTTGCGATAATGGCCCTTTTCTAATAAGCTCATTGCGAAAACACGCCTATACAAATACATTGGAAACTTTACTGCCGAAAAAACGAACATTTTAAGATGAAAATTGTGATATTTTTCTTATGTCTGCTCAAAATGTAGATCGTGGGTACTCGTCGAGGCGGTTCTAACGAGTACACACAAACTGTATATTAGAACATAAATAAGAAAAATAAGGTTTATCCCTGTAAACCCCTGTTTTACTATATAAAAGTAGGGTTCAGGGGGGGGGGGGGTCAAAATTATATAGGCATGTGTATGGTGTTTTCCTTGTTTCCAAAGGATAACGCTTTCCAGAACATATGTGTCTTCGTGATGCTGGATCAATAAATGTCAATCATATTAAAAGCAAAACATATCATATATATGTTAGCAACTGTGCAATAAAATTGAAGTTATTAACCTTGTAAGCAGCCACGGTCCACTATACTGTATCCTGGCGTACAAGTACATACACCGTCTGTGCATTCTGTATTGACATCTTCACACAGGACAGAAGAAGAGCAATGTCCACCAGCCTTACCATCTGTTGATTCATATAAAGATTTTTTTTCAAATGTGAGAATCAATATTTTGTTATCCTACGTTCTTACAATACAATTAGTCAATTACACCTTAAGTACTTTTAAATTAGTAGTCCAACTGCTGGTTTTCGTTTGCTACAGCATTTCAATTATTTTATGCTGTCGAGTCATTTCGTTCTTTCATCCATGTATTTGTTTAATGTTTAAGTTCTCCGAGAGGCTGCATTAATGAGTTAGAAATCGTTCGTGTGAACTGAACAAATTATTTGTCTCAACCTCGACAGAACCAAGGGCGGGCATTGTGGCCAGGTAAAATCGATTAAGCCCCCAAGTAGAAACATTTTACTAACCGTTACAAGGCGGTTCTTCTGTTATGGCTTATTATTGTTACAGTTTGCAAGTATGTATTGCTAAAGTCGATTTGTTTTATCTTTTTTGCCGCGTTTTTCGGCGATAACTTTTTAATTTCGATTTTATGATCAATACAAAAAGCTAGAAAATTACGCAGGAGAAATCCGCTAACTTCTCGTTAAGGACTCAGCCTCCAGAATGGTACAGTTTTTGCTCTTATCAGTTGTACATTTAACAATTTTTTAATTTTTCGAGTCCAATTCTGTCACACACTACCGAAATGTAAACAAATCACTATCCTACACTTGAAACGATATCTATATATGGATAAATCCCGTGCAGTTAACGAAGCGTCAAACTGAAGGGAAGTTGTACAAAGCATTGGTGTGTGGACAGTCAGAAACATGAAATACCTGGTTTAAGGCAGCAAACCCTTAGTTTTGACAAAACAGATCCCATGCCGTTGATCTATATTGTCACTACACCAGTAACTGTGACTTTCTGTTTCAATCTCGAATGTGCACTCTTTAAACCTTCAGGATATTTAAATGACCCTCATAATTTTCCATCAGTCAAGCATTGAACAGCCGACAAATCGACAAAAAAAAATACAAAAAAATGGCACAAAGATGAAATCGCTAAATTCTCCATATGATCACAACTTTTCTTAGATAATTTAGGGACATGAAACCTTTTTTGAGAAGTTGGTGGAGCTTGTCGTTTACAATTTTCTCGCTGGAAGTTTTGATCAAAAATAAAAAAATTATCGCCGAAAAATGCAGCAAAAAAGATAAAAAAAAAATCTACTATAATATTTTATTATTTCAGATAGCCGTTTGGCCATGTCCTCTTGGCTTCCCACCTGTGGCGTTTTGATTTTTATGGTGAATATGTTTAATGTTGGTTTTTCTTTCCCTTTGGTACCTTGGTCGGGAGTCGTGAAGCAATTGTATCAATTCCGGATCTTTTCTGCTAATATTCGTAAGACGGTTGTTCCTGTTGTTTCTTATAATATTGAGCCCCGCCAGGCCAATTTGTGTCTTCGAGCATTCCGTCATGACAATTTTTAACTGCGCATGCTCAGCCATTCAGAGGGGCCAGGGATATGGCTTTCTGTCTGAAGGTTCCTCTTGATTCACTGCTTGTATGAGGGAGCAGCGAAGGTTCTGGCGAGACTGCGCGGGTGCACAGGCTCGCCTGAACCTTCGCTGCTCGCATAGGCGATAAGTACCAAAATCGCTTGACGGGGCCCATATGTAAATTGGATTTGCGATGCGTGTCTTGTATTGTGTTTTTGTGCGTACCTTAATGTCCCAATACTTTCTCTTTTCTTCGGTGGCGGATGGAAATGTCTGTTTTCAGTAATTATGAATTTTTCTTTCTCTTTCACAATGCAAAGTACAATGTATAAATGGAATAAAGGTAGCGAATACACAGTTTGTAAACGTTATCAACAATGATGATAAAATTTTCCGGAAATACTAGTTTAAACTTAAAGTATTTCTTAAAAGTTTTTGCTGATTTTTCTCGTCAAACAAAAACGAGAAAATGATTATTACAAGCTTGTCAAAGTAGAAATAAAACAAAGATCAGGAATTGATACAATTAACTTACTCCACCCATAAAAGACACCAAAGGGAAAGAAATACAAACATTAAGCGACCAGACCATAATGGAAACCTTAACAAAGGAATGCCATAAGGACAGTTACTTTCCCACAAAATGGCCATATGGCCATCCAAAACCAAAAGACACAAGTGATACACACAGTAAGTAACAAACAACAATATAAATAAATCGCCACAGAAGAGCCGTCTTGGAACGGTCAGTGGAAGATTTCCACTGGGGGGCTTAAATCGATTTTACGTGGCCACAATCCTCGCCCTTACTTCCGTCGCGATTTAGACAAATACTTTGTTCAGTCCGTATGAAGGCCTCCTAACTCATCAGTGCAACATCTCCGTGAACACAAAAATCAAAGAACCACAGAGGTGAGACAACGGTGAGGACCCGACAACAAGAAACCACTGAAATGCTGGAGCAAAAGAAAACCAACAGTTAGACTCCGATGAGCCCGACCAGAGACAGAGCATCAGGCACCAACCAACATTATCTCTCTAATTTTCAATAAGCCTTTACGTTGGAGCCGTCATAGAATCTGAGGCCTGACCCCCCGGCGTGCAATTAAAGAGGGAAGCAAAGTTGCCAACCGTGATTGGGTTAACTACCATGCATGCAGTCTGTCGTATAATATCCATGTTGTACCCAATCTTTTTATATCGAAGAATGATTGTACGAAATTGGGTGCTGAAGTCATTGCGATTATATATTTTTCTGAATTTATATACTAAGTCACCATAAAATTCGGGTTCCGATAGACCTTGTTGCAGAAGAGATTTAAGTCCAATATTGAATTTTGAAATTAAATCAGAATGGCGTCTATAAAATTTTGAAAAGGCTTTGCGTAGTTTATGGTACCGATAACCCTGATTAAGGAGTTTAGCCGTTAATAATTTATTACGAGTGTTGAAGTCAGTTACATGACTACACACTCTAGCAAATCGAATTAATTGCGAAATATAAACGCCATAGGATGGCGCACGAGGAACATCATCATCCAAAAAAGGAAAATTTACAATCTCAAAATCAAAGTCATCGCGTTTATCATAAATTTTGCACGAAACAAATCCATCTGCAATAGATAGATGTAAATCCAAAAACGGGGCCTCGGTATCAGAAGAATTTGCTTTATTTAAATGAAGTTCTATGGGGTAAATCTGACTGATCAAACCATCAAAATAGGTATTATCAATATTTAATAAATCATCTAAATATCTAGAAGTAGAGCTAAAAGCTTCAATAATTTCAGATTGGTTATCAATGGAAAGCGACAAAATGAAGTCTCTTTCATAACAATACAAGAACAGATCAGCCACAAGAGGTGCGCAATTAGTACCCATCGGAATATCCACAATTTGTCTAAATAACTTAGTACCGAATCTAATATAAATATTGTCAAGTAGAAAGGTGAGGGCATCACACACTTTCTGACATGACCAAAGTGTATAATTCGTATGCTCTTTAGAAGTGACAAATGCATTTCTGACATTACATGCAAGATAGAGAGGATTTTCTCTGTGAAAAGCCCATTCAATTAAATCATTAAGCTTTTCTTATATAAGATTATGAGGAAGTGTAGTGTAAAGAGTGGAAAAATCGTAAGTAGACAGACTAGAAGCACGAAACTGTCTAGATTTCAATTTATTTAAAACCTCATTCGAATTTTTATAGACCAAAACAGATTTCTTCCTGATCTTTCAAAGACTTTATCACAATATTTAATTACATGCGTTTTAATAGCAGTATGACAGGAAGTTAATAATTTAGAAAGTTCAGTGGTAGTGCAAGAGCTAGAATTTGCAATAAACCGTGCTTTGTAAGGTTTTTTATGAAGTTTTGGTAACCAGTATAGCGTAGAAAGCTTGTCTTGGCCTTCGTTAACACACACAGCAAACTTGGTGGCTGAAAGACAAACATGTTTATCTACTATAGCTCTCTCTTCAGCTAAAGGCTGAAGTTCATAGGCCTTAGTACCACCAAGCTCCTGCTTAAGCATGTTAACATAGTGGAGCCGTCACACAACGACGACGTTGTTAGCGGCCTTGTCTGCAGGGGCCAAAACAAACTTCTTATGAAATTCTTGAATACCTAGTTTAAGATGACGTAAAGACGTCTTGGGCTTAGGAGGTAATAAGTTAGTATTTTGAGAATAGAAAGAAATGCGTTTATTCACTAGTTTTAAAATGATAAGTTTCCAGTCCTTAAGGGCTTTATGCTCAACATACTCTCGCTTACCGCAAGTCCAGAATATGTCCTTGACTGGGGTAGTTCCAGCCACTTTTGGTTCATCATAGTCCCAGGTCAGAAGGAATAATTTAGGGGTATTTTTCGATCTACTATATAACATTATGAGAACACGTCTCTGCAAATACATTGCAAATTTTACTGCCGAAAAAAGAAAATTTTAAGATGAAAAATTGTGATATTTTTCTTAATTCTGCTCAAAATATAGATTGGTGGTACACGTCGAGGCGGTTCTTACGCATACCCACAATCTATATTTTAGAGCAGAAATAAGGAAAATGAGGTTTACCCCAAGTTTTACTATATTAAAGTGGGTTCAAGGAGTCGGAGTTTTCCTGATGTTAGTTCTGTTACTCATTGACAAGAAAATTCCGTGTAAGGAATATACTTCTAAACCTCATTTTATGTACAGAAAAACGAGTTTGGCACGCTACAGATTATGCTCCCATCGTTATTTACACCTGTATTTCAGTGGCTAACCCTAACATAGAACATTCCGGTATGTTTAGGATCTTTGACTGTTGCTTTTCCTGTGTTGTCTATGCTCATGTTTCTAAATAAAGACAGCCAAAACTAACATAGGATAAATGATATAGTTATTATTTATTTAAAGAGATACAACACATCCGGCGTGGATGTACTTCATGCAATTTAAGAATTATTTTGGGTCGTGCTTTTCATTTGCTATATTCACAATCAAAGACTGAAAAGTAGAAGTAAAACAAAGATCAGGAATTGATACAATTAACTTATTCCACCCATAAAAGACACCAAAGGGAAAGAAATACAAACATTAAGCGACCAGACCATAATGGAAACCTAAACAAAGGAAGGCCATAAGGACAGTTACTTTCCCACAAAATGGCCATATGGCCATCCAAAACCAAAAGACACAAGTGATACACACAGTAAGTAACAAACAACAACATAAATAAATCGCCACAGAAGAGCCGCCTTGGAACGGTCAGTGGAAAATTTCCACTGGGGGGGGGGCTTAAATCGATTTTACGTGGCCACAATCCTCGCCCTTACTTCCGTCGCGATTTAGACAAATAATTTGTTCAGTCCGCATGAAGGCCTCCTAACTCATCAGTGCAACATCTACGTGAACACAAAAATCAAAGAACCACAAAGGTGAGACAACGGTGAGGACTCGACAGCAAGAAACCACTGAAATGCTGGAGCAAAAGAAAACCAACAGTTAGACTCCGATGAGCCCGACCAGAGACAGAGCATCAGGCACCAACCAACATTATCTCTCTAATTTTCAATAAGCCTTTTTTGAAGGCATTGTTAACTTAACAAACTAGTTTATGACTAATTTTTTAATCTTTCTAGCAAGGAAATTATCAAATACCCAGAATGTTTTTGAGCAAAGATATTAGCTACCATGTTAAGTTTTAAATATCTGGGGCCAGTTGTTCAAAACTAACAACGTCGTTAGGTAACGTATTGTTAAAACTTTGCTCATTTATTATGACAAACATGCTAATATTTTTGCTGAAAAATGTGAGCAGCTGCTTACAATTTTCAGCAAACATACCCAAATTTTACATATTGAACTAAAACAGTTAACAAAATGATCACTAACGAGCTCGTTAAGCTAACAGTAACGATGCTTTGAACAACTGGCTCCTGGTAACTAACAACAACATTAGCTTCGAACAACTCAGCCCATTTATTACTGTAGAATCTACTAACTTAATTGCTTTTTTGTTTAATTATGTCAGACACAGATGATCTCTTTCAAATTGTTTATTACTTATACGAAGATGTTGACAGGACTGTTTACCCTGTTTCTTAATTTTGGCACAAAATACTAACAGGCATTATGAACTTCTTTCCTTTTGGTTTCTTCGATGCGAGGTGTGAGGTAAGTGTACCGTTCTTTATCATTCATTGCCTTCACGCTGTGGTGCAGTGGTAAAGCTTCGGAGCGCGGAGGTGCAGAGGTAAAGCATCGGATTTGAGATCGAGAGGTAGCCGGCTCATTCCCAGCAAGCGTCAAGTGTTGTTTCCTTGAGCAAGAGACTTTACCCACATTGCTTATTATTGGTTCGAACCCAGGAAAAGAGGGCCACATGGAAGATTATTACTAGTACTAAATGTGTTACACTCTATGAATAAGGTCGATTTTTATTATTAGCTCGCCGGAGCACGAAGTGCTCATGGTGAGGTATTGTGATCAGTGAACGTCCGTCATGCGTCGCCAACAACTTGATTTAAATGCGAACTCTTCCTAAACCCTTGGGCCAATTTGATTCAAACCTCACAGGAATGTTGCCTGGATAGCTCCCTACAAAAATTGCTAAAATCGTTCCGTTCCGATGAACAAGATGGCCACCAGAGCTAAAAATAGAAAACTCTTCAAACACCAACTCCTACTGTACCCTTGGACCAATTTCATTCAAACTTCACAGAAATGATGCTTAAGTGACCCTCCACCAAAATAGCTAAAACGGTTCCGCTCCAATGAGCAAAATGGCCGCTAGTCCTAAAATAGAAAAGCATCGTAAATTTGCTTCAAACGCGAACTCCTTCTAAACACTTGGGCTGATTTGATTCAAACATCACAGGAGTGTTGCCTAGGTGACCCCCTACCAAATAGCTAAAATGGTCCTTCTGACAAACAAGACGGCCGCCAGAGCAAAAAAAAATAAAAAAAAAAATGTTTAAACGACAACTCCTCCTGTACCCTTGGGCCAATTTCATTCAAACTTCATAGGAATGATGCTTGGGTGACCCTCTACCAAAATGGCTAAAATCGTTCTGCTCCGATGAATAAAATGGTCGCCAGAGCTAAAAATAGATAAAAAAAAAACACTTGAAACAACTCCTCCAGTACACCTGGGAAAATTTCATTCAAACTTCATGGGAATGTTGCTTAGGTGACCTTCTACCAAAATAGCTAAAACGGTTCTGCTCTGATTAGCAAAATTGCCACCAGAGCTAAAAACAGAAAAAAACATTGTAAATTTGCTTCAAACGGGAAATCCTCCTAAACCCTTGGGCCAATTTGATTCAAACTTCACAGAAATGTATCGTAGACAAGTCCATACCAAAATAACTAAAATCGTTCCGCTCTGACAAACAAGATGGCCACCAAAGCTAATAATAGAAAAAATATCTCGAAACGACCACTCCTCCTGTACCCTTGGGCCAATTTCATTCAAACGTCATAGGAATAATGTTTAGATGACCTTCTACCGAAATAGCTAAAACGATCTTGCTCTGATGAACAAAATGGCTGCCAGAGCTAAAATAGAAAAACATCGTAAATTTGCTTCAAATGCGAACTCATTTTTTATCTTTATTCTCCTAATCCCATTGCCCAATTGGATTTAATCTTCACAGGAATGTTGCCTTGGTGAGTCCCTATAAAAATAGCTAAAATCGTTTCGCTCTGACAAATAAGATGGCCATCAGAGCTAAAAAAAAAAAATATCTTCCAACGACAACTCCGTCTGTACCCTTGGGCCAATTTCATTCAAACTTCGTAGATGGCCCTCTACCAAAATAGGTAAAACGACCCCCCTCCGGTGAACAAAATGGCCACCAGAGCTAAAAATAGAAAGACATTCTAAATTTACTTCAAACACGATTCCTCCTAAACCATTGGGCCAAACTTCACAGGAATGTTGCCTAGATGACTCCTTACCAAAATAACTAAACCCGTTCCGCTCTGACGAACAAAATGTTCATCCACCGCCAAAAAGTAGAATGTACAAGAGGCAGTGACACTCAAGTGAGCGAATCAGGGCCCTCTGATATTTTTATTTTGTGATCACACTATGTCAGTCGAATGACGTCGTGCGCTGTACGACCTCCGTCAACAATTTACTGACAATACCCTCAAATATTTTCAAAATTCAACTCTGGAATCATTGATCCCAAAGGACAAGAAAATATAAGCTACACCGTGATAAAAGGAATGGAGGTTTTAACGACCGCCCTCTTTTCCTAAACACCGCCTGAAGTTCTTTGGAAGCAAGAAATACTCCACAGAACTGAAAAATAAGGAGTGTACATATTTGTTTGGCCAGACTAACTAGTTTAGGCCAATTAGGCCTCATCAGTGACCCTCAAATATTTTCAAAATTCCACAATGGAAGTATGATTCCAAGCCCCCGCCCATAGGGGCTTGAAGAAATATATGGGCTGCATGATGCTTCCATGCAGAGCTAAATCCGGCCCGCACACTAGTACTGGTAAACCGCTTAGAGGATCTAAGTCTGTCCAGGAACCGCGGTGCGAGGCGGACCGTCCATGTTGATAAACCCTATTTGTTTCATTGGGTGACAGGGCTTGAGATGTCATTTCATCTCAATGTCGGGTTAAAGTCCCACAAAATTGGTAGCAACGTCTCCAAAATGACCTTTACAGTGTTGACGGGGACGTTAAACCTCAAATCAAACAAACAAACAAACAAAAGGACAAGAAAATATGAACTACATTTTAATTGCCTTCACTTCTATTCTGTTTGCCATACATTGCAATATTCTTTGTCTGTAGTTTTATTTCTGTACATAAACATTGATGTCCAAACATTTAACCCTTAAGACACCGAGAAAAACTACATCGGAAAATGTCGCCTGCTTATGTCGTCTGCTGAAACTTCTTGCAAACATTTCAAAGATATTTTTGCAAACAGGCTGATCTGGGTCCACACTGTTTGCCAAAAAAAAGACTTTTAAAAGTAATCAGTAGACGTCAAAGCAGACGACAATTGTCGTGATTGGCGTTTTATGAGTCAAGTTTACATGTATTTTTTCAATATTCTAGTCGCATTTTTTGTTTGGCTTTCAACAAAATCAAACGTCTGTTATTGAAGACACCCTTGATGGCCTGGCGTCTGAACAAGCTAAGCAGTGTTGAATGATACATTACAATATGCCATGACACTGTATATTATGTAATACCTTTCATACAGCCACCATTGATATTCATATAACCATTCTCGCACTGACAGATACCGTCTTCACACGCAGAGTTGCTATCTTCACAAAGGATGTTTTCAGAGCAAAACCCACCAGGAATTCCAACTGTAAGTAGAACAGATACGTGCCCGAGTGAGGTTTTTGTGGCATAGTAATTGTAATTTTGGCTTTCTGGTATAGATCCAGGAAAGAAGCGTTTCAGATGATGTTCGTGTTCCTTTTGTGTCACAGAGATGGACTGAGTCTGCCTTTTCAAACTCTCTAATCGAGAAAATTTTATTTTGCACTTACCATCTTAAACAGACATAGAAGCCATTTTATTCTTGTCACCCCAAATTGACGCTACACAAAATAGTTTATTTGATGCACATCGCATTATAGCATATTCAGTAAAATTCCTATATTAAGAACATCTTTGAGACTGTTCAAAAGTGGTCTTTAAGAAACTTTCTCAACACGGTTTTAACAGCCGATTTTGTCTTAATTTTAGGTGGTCTTAATAGTGGAATTTTACTGTAGTATATGTTTTCATCACGCAAACACGCCTATACAAAAACATCGTGAACTTTATCGCCGAAAAAATGAAAATTTTGAGGTGAAAAATTGTGAAGTTTTTCTTATTTCTGCTCAAAATATAGATTGTTGGTACTCGTTAGAACCGCCTCATCGAGGCGGTTCTAATATAGATTGTTGGTACTCGTTAGAACCGCCTCATCGAGACGGTTCTAACGAGTACAAATAATCTTTATTTTAGAGCGGGGAAAGAATGTTCACTGTACTGGTTAACCGCTTACATATAAGCCTGCCCAGGAATAGTATGGATAGGTAAACTGACCGGCCAAAAATAACCTAAAATAGTATTGACATGGCTGTTAGAGAGGTGTTCATTTCACGGACTTATTAGCATGATAAAGAACGTTTTACTGACCGTTCCAAGGCGGTTTTTAGTTGTGGTTTATTGCTTTTATATTGCTAATATCTTTTTTGTTTAGCCATTATTGAGGAAAGAAAGTACCTGTCCGTTTGGCTTTCCGCTTGTGACGTTTTGGGTCGATTGTTTATCAATCGACCAAAGTTATAAGAGCAAACCCGCTGTTAGTGCTGGAGTCCACGAGACTACCATTGATTTGTAGGAAATCTATGTAACTTATTCATCGAATTTTATCGCAGTGAGGTAAACGTGTTAGCGTAAAAAATATTATCTGTAGAATCTGGGCTGGAATCATGGGTTGGGCCAGGCATACAGTGTAGACCCAGAACAGATGGTCTGATCAGGATCTACACTGTTTGCTTACATTACATGAATTTAAGGGTCGACGCCGAAAAACGCAGCATCTGATCAGGTTCTAAACGGATACTTACAGTAAAGGAACATTAGGGTTAAACGAAACAGGCTAAGTCCCCGTTCAAGCCTATTTTCCCATAATCGGCCAACCAGTACTCTCTGTGCTTTGAGTATTACTTACCGAATGCGTTCTAGAGAAAGGTATTCCTTTAGAAGAAAGGACTACATAACAGAACTGAAAACTGTGGGGTGCACACATTTTTTTGTGGGCCAAATTAGCTGGTTTGGGCCAATGACGCCTTATTAGTAGAAATTCAAAATAGAAGTGGAGGCAATGATCAGGAATCGATACAATCAACCCACAGCTCCCATCAGAGACACCAAAGGGAAAGAAACAAAAACATGAAACAACATACCCTAATGGAAACATCAATAGTTGAAAGCCTAAAGGAACGTTACTTTCCCACAAAATGGCCAATAGGCTATCCAAAATAAAATAATATAAACGACACAAACACACAAAGACAAACCATAACAAAAATAAACCTTGACAGAAGAACCGCCTTGGAACAGTCAGAGGAAATGAATTCCACTGACGGGCTTAAATCGATTTTACGTGGCCACAATCCTCGCCCTTACTTCCGTCGCGATTAAGACAAATAATTTGTTCAGTCCGCATCAAGGCCTCCAAACTCATCAGTGCAACATCTCCGTGAACATAAATAATCAAACAACCACAGAGATGAAACAACGGTGAGTACTCGACAGCAAGAAACCACTGAAATGCTGGAGCTAAAAGAAAACCAACAGTTAGACTCCGATGGACATTTTCAAAACTCCGCAAAGGAATCAATGATCCCAAAGGACTAGAAAATAAATCCACACTATGATGAAGGCAGGGAGTTTTTTACGGCAGCCACACATAGAGGAGCTTACATGAGTGTTCATGTCATATTGAATTTATTAAGCGAGTTTAGGAAAAGGGATAAAATGCGAGGCTTTGCCGAGCATTTTATCTCTTTTCCTCAACGAGTTTAATAAATTCAATAATACATGAGCACGAATGCAAGATTCTATTTATCATATGACCTTTAAAACGCATTTTATTCACGATTGTTTAATAAAAATACCAATATTCCGCCATTAGTCAACGCGATGTCGTACATGAAACGTTAAGGGACGTATCTAGCTAATATGCATATTTACTTCACTAGTGGATTATCGAATTTATTACATGGCGTTATTACACTCTCAGACGCAACGTCATATGATAAATTCCTTTAATTCTTGTTGTGGTGAAAGTTTGTTTGCATGTATTTGAGTGTAACGACCCATACAACACTATTAAGGTCATTTTTGAGCTTGTCTGTTTACCTAACCACACTTTTCCTGGGCAGGCTTAAATGTTAGTGATTAACCAGTACAGTGCACATTCTTTCGCCAGAACGTGACAACTACCCTTCTTGAATCAACGGAAGGGAGAGAATGACCACAGAAAAGATTTCATGAATCGATCTCCACGAAAGAATGTTGCAGATTCCGGTAGGTATCGAACCTGCGTCATCCTGATCACCAGTCAGACGCGCATCCGACTGAACTACCGAGGCTGGCTCTATAGAGAAAGGTAATACTTTGGAAGCAAGGTCTACAAGACAAACCTGAAAACTGTGGAGTGTTCAATTTTTGTTGGGACCGGATAAGCTAGTTTCGGCCAATAGGGCCTCATCAGTGACCCTCAAACCTTTTCAAAATTCCGCGACTGAATCGTACTGAAAACGAAAAACATTATTGAGTTGTTTTATGTTTGTCGTTCTTTCCCTTTTGTGTCTTGAATGGGTGGTGTGAGGTATTTTTTTTCGATTCCTGATCATTGCTGTTACTTCTGGTTGGAAGTATTGGAATTTTGAAAATATGTTTAAAGAGTTACTACTGAGTGACTTGTACCCCTTACAAAACCCTTAGTGTATCCATTGCGAAAACATGCCTATTCAAATATATGGACATTTTTACCACGAAAACATGAAAATTTTGGGATAAAAATTCTGATATTTTTCTCATTTCTGCCCCAAACATAGATTGTGGCTACCCGTTAGAACCGCCTCGGCGAGGCTGTATTAACGAGTACCACAATCTATGTTTCGGAGCAAAAATAAGAAAAATAATGTTTACGCCTGTTAACCCCAGTTTTATATAAAATTGGGGTTTAAGGGGTAAAAATTATATAGGAGTGTTTTCATGATGCCTTACTTCCAAAGTATTACTTTTTCATGGAACATAATTCCTGACATATCGATACAAAGACATTCCATTTGGTAACAAGAAGTAATCTGAAAGAGGGGATCGCTCAGAAGACCGTGGCATTAGTAGTAAAGTAAATGTATATCGTTAAGTCTTATTTTCTATGCCCGTGGGCGTAGACTATCTAATGATGACTTTTGCTCCCAAAGCATTTAAGAAAAGGTCACGTCTGATTGAATGACTTCCTGTTGACTGGTCATCATAGTTGTTTGTCACAATTATTACAACCCGGTAATTACCGGAACGCTGCCTTTAGTTATCACATGTGCATGCACCAGTGCTCTCATGCTTGCAAAATAAACATATATTCGTGGATAGCATGCTGTTGACTGTGCCCTCATGATACAGCACATTTTGGTTTGATTGTTTGTTTGTTTGTTTGTTTAATGTTTTTGTTGGACAGCAAGCTGGAAGGAGTTTTCTTTCATAAGGTTAACCGAGAATGCGAAATGAAAGAAATCGTAAATGTAGGTTGTAATTGATAGTGAAATATTGGTAATTTTGTTTTTATGTCACATTGGAGAGAACATTTTGAAAACTCTTATTTATAATCTGTGACTGTTATACACGTACATATCGGCTGACAAATTATTACAACATACACGTGATAAGTTTTGTCATTTTACTTTCAAGTCCAAGTACCACACAAATTAGTGTGCGCTGAGCGTAGACTCAAGCTTTTTGTAAAAGCTAATACTTGGTTCCATAAAGGTGTCTACAGAAACTACCTTTTATGCATATTCCATTGATAATTATGTAACCATCATTACACTGACAGGCACTGTTACTACAGGTAGAATTGACATCTATACAAGGAACTGTATTCGAACATTTTCCACCAGGTCTACCATCTGTAAAATATATAGTAAACACGAGGGGTGTTCGAGAACTTTTGCAAATACAAAGTATACTCGACAATCACGGGATTTACCTGTACAAAACCAATAAGAAGGTGATGACCATTATGTATAAAGCCACAAACCGGTACGTTTGCGATTTCGATTGCTTTCAGGTGTATTTATAGACACTGCGCAAATGTTGCTGAAATTGTGGGTTATAGTAAAGCCCCTAAAAGTTGGGATTGAGTGCCAAAAGCATATATGATGAGATACGTATTATTTAGGGGGATAAACAAATGCCATTTTCCAAAGTTTGTAGGTGGTGTACAAAATGCAGTTCAGGAATCGGATAGAGATGACCCTTTTTACATAAGACCCAGGTCTACAGTTACCATATCTAACATTAATAATTACATGTATTGCGAAAGATGCGTATTTCACTGTCAGACAGCTAACACAAATGAAAAATTTGGCTTAAGCATCTGTCGACTTCATTCTGAAGGATAAGGTTACGAAGATAAGTGCTCGCAAGATCCGCCATTTGCTCACCGACGAACAGAAATGCGCGAGGGTGCAAATGACACAGCAATAGTTGAAGAGGTACCCAAAATATAATAAAAGGTGTTTGATAGTCTAATATACCAGTGTAAGGACATTGGTCCATTTTCATAACCTCTTGCGAAAAATTGATACAAGAAGACCAAGATGGCCCTGAGTCGCTCACCTGATTTCAAACATGTCAAACTGCTTCTGAAGGTTCTGGCGACCATCTTGTTCATCAGAGCAGAACAATTTGAGCTAATTCGGTAGAGGGTGACCTAAGCAACATTCCTGTGAAGTTTAAATCAAATTGGCCAAAGAGTTTAGGAGTATTTGGTATTTAAATCAAATCGTTGCCCTTTTTTCTATTTTTAGCTCTGGCGACCATTTAGTTCATCCCAGCCAAAGGATTTTAGATATTTGGTAGACGGTCACCTAAGTAACAATCGTATGAAGTTTGATTAAAATTGACCCAAGGGTTAAGGAGGGGGTAGCATCTAAAACAAATTGTTAATGCTTTTCTATTTGTACCTCTGGTGGCCTTTTTATTCACCCAAGACAACAATTTTAGCTTATTTGGTAGAGGGTCATCTAAGCAACATTCATATGAAGTTTGAATGAAATTTGCCCCAGGGAATAGGTGGAGTTGCTAATTAAAGAGTGTTCTATTTTTAGATCTGAGGGCTATCTTGTTCATCAGGGCGGAACGAGTTTTGTTATTTTGGTACTGGGTCATCTAAGCAACATTCCTATGAAGACTGATTGAAATTGGCCCAATGTTTGAGATGGAGTTGGCATATAAAGCAAATTGTTGACATGTTCTATCTTTAGCCTTGGTGGCCATTTGAGCCATCATATCTTAACTGTTTCAGCTAGTTGATAAAGAGTCACATAAGCAACATTCGTATGAAGTTTAAATGAAATTGGCCAAGTGGTTTAGGACATGTTGTTATTTTATATATTTTTCTATGGCCATTTTCTCAAAGAAGTGGAACCATTTTAGATAGACGGCTACCTAAGCAACATTCCTATGAAGTTTGACTGAAATTGGCCTATGGGTATAAGGAGGAGTTGTCGTAGAAAAACTTCTCTATTTGTAGCTCGGATGGATATCTTGTTCACCAGAGGGGAACGATTTTAGCTATTTCGAAAGAAGGTCACCTATACAACATTCCTGTGAAGTTTTATTGAAATTTGGCCAAAGGGTTTAGACGGAGTTGGCATTTAAAGAAAATTGTTGACGCTTTTTTCTTCTTTTTTTTTCTCACCAGTGCGGAACCATTATAGCTATTTTGGTAGAGGGTCACCTAAGCAGCATTCCTATGAAGCTTGAATGCAATTGACCCAATGGTAAACGAGGAGTTGTCATTTTTTTTATTTTTAGCTCGGGTGGCCATCTTGTTCATCGGAACGAAACTATTTTGGCTAGTTTGACAGAGGGTCACCTAAGCAACATTCCTATGTAGTTTGACTGAAATTGGCCCAAGGGTATAGGAGTTGTCATTTAAATATTTTTTTCTATTTTAAGCTCTGGTGGCCATCTTGTTCATCTGAGTGGAAAGATTTTACTTATTTTAATTGAGGGTCACCTTAACAACATTTCTATGAAGACCGATTGAAACTGGCCCAAAGGTTTAGGAAGAGTTAGCATTTAAAGCAAATAAATTACGTGTTTTGTATTTTCAGCTCTGGCGGTCATTTGTTAATCGGATCGGAACCGTTTTATAAAGTTTTGAGGATGGTCACCTAAACAACATCCCTTTGAAGTTTGATTGAAATTGGCCCAAGGGTTTAGGAGGAGTTTGCATTTAAACAAATTATTGACGTTTTTCTATTTTTAGCTCTGGCGGAAAGCTTGTTCATCGGAGCAAAACGGTTCTAACTATTTTGTTTGAGGGTCATCTAAGCAACATTCCTTTGAAGTTTGAACGAAATTGGCCTAAGGGTGTAGGACGAGTTGTCCTTTAAAGATTTTTTTTTCAATTTTTAGCTTTGGAGGCCATCTTGGTCATCGGAGCGGACCTATTTTAGCTTTTTTGTCCGAGGATTACCTAAGCAACATTCCTATGTAGTTTGACTGAAATTGGTCAATGGGTATAGGAGAAGTTGTCGTTTAAAATTGTTTCTATTTTTAGTTCTGGTGGACATCTTGTTCATCAGGGCTGAACGATTTTATCTATTTCGACAGAGAGTAACCTAAGCAACATTCCTATGAAGTTTGACAGATAATTGGCCTAAGGGTTTAGGAGGTGTTGGCATTTAAAGCAAATTATTCATGTTTTTCTATTTTTTCCCCTCTGGCGGCCATTTTGTTCATCCGAGCAGAATGGTTTTAGCCAATTTGGTAGAGTGTGACTGACTTTGCTCGCCTCTCCCTCACTATAATCCAAGTCACAGCGCATGTCATCGTAATCATATTAACAAACAAGAGCCCCCTGATGTCACTGAATTGCTCGCCCGATACATATTGTACAAATGAAACGTCAAGTAATATGAGGTGGAGTGGAGGATTTGATTAATTTCAGTTGACGGTGACCCAAAGAACATTTCTGCGGAATTATTTGAAAATCAGTCCAGCTGTTTAGGATTAGAAGTCATTTAAAGTTTTGTGGGAGCTGTTGGTTTACTGTATCGATTCCAGACCATTGCCTTCACTTCTTTTTTATATATTTTTTAGCTCTGGTGGCCATCATGTCCATTGGAGCATAAGAATTTTGAGCAATTTTGTTAGAGGGTCACCCATGAAACATTCATCAAGTGTTTCTATTTCAGGTTCAGTCCTTTCGGCCATCTTGTTCAACAGAGTGGAACAATATGTTCAATTCTGACAGTTCGTTACCCAAAAGACACTCCTTTGAAATAATTTATTTTAAACAGCATGTTTAGGAGAAGTCATTTAAAGATTCTGTTTTCTATTTTAAAGCTCTGGCAGCCTCCTTGTTTTGCAGAGTGGAACCATTTGAGCAATGCTGGAAGTGGGCTGTCCGAGTAAAATTCTTGTGCAGTTGTTTAAAATTCCGACCATCTATTTTGGAGGAGAAGACACATGGACTAGACGTTGGTGAAACATTTTCTATTTATAGCTTTGGTGGTCATCTTGTTCACTGGGGCTTAATGGTTGGAGCAATTTTGTTAGAGCATCACCCAAGGAACAAAATAGAAGTGAAGGCAACGATCAGGCATCGATACAATTAACTCACAGCTCCCATCAGAGACACCAAAGGGAAAGAAACACAGACATGAAACAACAGACACTAATAGAAGCACCAACAGGGAAGCCAAAAGGACAGTTACTTTCTCATAAAATGGCCAACTGGCTATCCAAATCAAAATAATACAAGCGACACAAACACTCAAAAACAAACCATAACAAAAATTAAGGCTGCAGTTCATATGCCTTAGTACCGCCAAGTTCTTGCAGAAGAGTGTTAACATAGTGAACCGTCAAACAACGACCACATTGTTAGCGGCCTTATGTGCTGGAGCCAAAACAAACTTCTAACGAAATTCTTGAATGCCTAGTTTATGGTGACGTAAAGACGTCTTAGGTTTAGGAAGTAATAAGTTCGTATTTTGAGAATAAAAAGAAATGCGTTTGTTCATAATAAGTTCAATATCCATCCACGAGTTTAGAAACAGGAGTCGTGTAATTTATCTTTTTTTTCTATTTTTATCCAGACGGCCATCTTGTTCACTTCATAACAATAATAATTATAAGACGGCTCTCCACATATTAACGCAGAGAAAACGCGTTCGGGACAGACATAATGCAGCGCCCGTCGATGCCTATTTATAAAGCGTTTCAGGATATCTATTTATAAAGCGTTTCAAAGTAGAAACAAGATAATTAACCCATAGATGCCAATAAAATATTCAACTTTAATAAGTCGAGAGTGGTCTATTCTAAGCATAGGGATGTTAACAGTTTTTGTGGTAAGTTTTACAAAAATGCATGTATGTTGAGCAAACAGTTTAGATCTTGATCAGATGCGGCGTCTGATCTGGGTCCTGCACTATTTGCCAATGTCTCAAAAAGGGCCGCTAGGTATATATGGGCTAATACCAATAGTGAAAGTCAATGTACTTGCTCCCAGTCATCTCAAATTCTTTCCCATTTCCCGGTACCCCGTGCATGGTGAAATTATCCTTATTGTTGTATCTTAACTGCCGCATTCGACGTAAAAAGCGTACTTGTTGTGACACGAAACAAACCCTATTTTCTGTATAACTTGTCTTCTGCACTTGGGCCAAAGTATAAAACATTTATGTGCTATTGTTAATTCAAACTCTTGAAGTAGCATTTTTCAGTTCATTACGTAAACACAACTAATCAAATATATAGATAATTCTGCCACCAAAAATGAAAATATTCCCATAAAAATTTCAGATTTTTTCATGGCCAACTTTTGATCACTGAGTCAATCTAATACCTGGACGACCGATACACAAAAACGCATTGATTTAGATAGGAGATTACTTTTTAATGATCTATTTCAAACTTATTGTTACAGATAGAAACTTTTTTTCAGCCGGCATTGAATCTGACATTATATCTATTGTAAGCTGATATTTTTCCGCGATTTTATCGCCACAACAATTTGGTCCTTTTTCGGGTTATTTGTTACAACCATTGAAATGATTAAAATATATAGCAAAATGAAGAGAAAAATGGCGATGAAATAAAATATAGATAAAGATGAGTATGTACTTTTTCAGATTTGATCGATCATTTTCAGTCGGGGTCGTTTTTTTCAATATCAGACGTTTATATTGATGTAAATTTTACTTAGTTTTGGTCCTTTTTTAGTTTGAAATTAGCAACCCTATCCCCAAACTTGGTTGAAACAAAAATCCGGGAATGTACGATAAATCTCGGAAACTAACGAGCAGCCGAGATTCCAAATGACTTATGACTTAATTGGTAATGACTATTTGTTAATTGTATCGATTCCGTATCATTGCCTTCACTTCTATTTTTCATGCAATTATTTAACCCCCAATCACGCCCAGCTGCCCCCCCCACCCCCCAACCAACATCCCTTCGAAAATGTGTTATTTTAATTTAGGTGGTGAAATTGCCTAAATATGCGTGATTTCATAATGAGGCTTCTCTTATCAGACTACCCATCACAAAAGTATAGACTGTCACGCTACGCAACTCTGATGACCTTAATTAAGGTGTAACTATACCAAATTTAGTGACACAGAGGCCTTTCTGATATTTAATCTTCATCAGTGTGTCTAAACCCCAAAGTTTTGAAATCGAAACGGATGATGGACAAGACCCGGCAAACACAGCACGTCCCACTCCGAGCACACACCGACCGACGTAGCTCATGAGACATGTCAGCTAGAGGCATCAGGCAAGAGACGCCCGATCCAGATAGGCGTCCCCCATCGAGCCAACATCAGCAAACATGGCCCACGCTCCACGGAAGTCCCGGGCATCAGGAAGGAGATGTCCAAAGTAGCGAGATTTGCAATCTTTAAAATATAACAAAACGTGGCAACCAAATCTTAAGTTAATTTATTATTAACGAAGCTTCGTTAATTCCCCTGATTTACCTTTATTTGCCAGTATTAAAATAGTTGGAGATGCATATTTCTGCTCTAAACATAGATTGTGGGTACTCCTTAGAACCGCCTTGATGACGAGGTTCTGACGAGTAACCACTGTTTATGTTTGAGCAGAAATAAGAAAAATAATGTATATCCCTGTATCCCTGTAGTTTTATTATATGAAAGTGGGATTTGAGGGGGTCAAAATTAGGCAGTCGTGTTTTCGTGATGTGAAAAAATAATATTTTTCTAGTCCAAATATAGACTGTAGGTGTTCGGTGTTTTTGGCCAAAAAAGAAAATGAAAATAATGTGTACCCCTGTATACCCATGCTTGATACTTTGGTTTTAAACTTGAAAAGGTGAAAAAATAATAAAGACTTGAATTATTTCTTTATTCCATGATTATAAAACAAGGAACATTTTATAGTTCCATCTTTACTGGAACTATAAAATACTAAGGTTTTAGACAGTATATGATTTCTGTGTCACATACTTTCCCCCAAAAAACTAAATAAAAACAAATAAATAAATTAATGATTGGTTAAATTTTGAGGTTAATCAATTCATTTTCCATGTTTGTTTAGCTTTCTTCACTTTTGAGTTAATGACACAATTGGTTTCAGTGTTTTACTGTTTTTTTCTTTTAAAATAAAATAATAAGTTTTTGTTTGTTTGATTTGAGGATTAACGTCCCCGTCAACACTGAAAAGGTCATTTTGTAGACGCTGCTTCCAATTCTGGTGACTTTTACCTGACATTGAGAAGAAATGACATCTCAAACCCTGTCGCCCAATGAAACCAATAGGGTTTATAAGTATAGAAGGTCCGACTCGCACCGCTTTAACTGGGCAGGCTTAGATCCTCTAAGCAGTCTACCAGTTCTCTTCAGCTCTGCATGGAAGCAACATGCAGCCCATCTATTTCTTCAAGCCCCGATGGGGGGGGGGGGGGCGCCAAAAATATGTTATTTTGGGAAACAATCTCAGTAAAATATACTATCACTCAAGTTCCCTTTACTGAGCCCCCTATTAAACATATCACTCTGGTCATAATCACCTCATAATCACTTAGATAAGATAAATAAAAATCAAAAATGAGTTCCTTTAAGAGCAATGAAAATATTCATAAGAAAGAAGATGGGTCATACTACGTAGTTTCGGCTAGTAAAGCCTCATCAGTGACCCTGTAATGATCTGGCAACGAAAGCCAGAGGAAGCATACTGCAATTTTGCGAATTTCGAATAGGCAGTCGATTCAAAGACTGATATAAATCAAAAATAGGTCCAAATAATTAAAAACCTGTCTAGAATTTGAGTCTAAACTAATAAATTATTTCTGATTTCTCAGAATATTCACGCTGATCTCAAAGGACCAAAAGTAAAATATAAACTGCACTAAGCCTTTGATGTGCGCTATGGTCTGAAGGAAGTGTTTATTGGAGACTATAAGACAGGCTACCCCTTTTATATAGGGAAAATGTTTCTTTAAGTAAACTGTTGACAGACGCACGGCGCACGATGGATATCCAGCGGTAACAAAAGCTCACCCAGTAGTGGCTTAGCAACATCAGTAGCATGTCTTCCATTTGGTTTAGATTGATCTTAGTCAGTAATGACAGGCGGACTATTATTTGTGTTCAAAACGCATACCTGTACATCTACTAGTAAAACACGCATTGCCACTTAAAGAAATTTTCTATTAACATAATGGACCAGAAATATCAGGATCAAAAGGCAACATCAAAACTTGGCTACCACAACATGGCATTCAGCTATGACGTGAGTATCGCTTGGAGTGGAGTAACAAATAAGTTGGTAAATTATGTTATGAAAATTTTTTTTCTCCAGTTTTGTTCAATAATGTGCAAGGGACAGCCGTCCCAAATCAGAAAGCTAAACCTACACTTTAAAACTTAATCTGCTAGAACCGAAAATTCTTATCATACTGAAAGGTTAAAATTTAGATTTCAACTGAGTTATGCCAAACTGCAATGTCGCCTTTTGTTTTTTCAGTAAAGAAGCCACTGACGTTTATACCCTATAAAACACAGACCGTTTTGGTGTGGGTGGCAAATATTATATCTTAATTTTCTGCATGCATGCACACAATCGTGTTTTAGCATATTTTATCCCAATACTCAAAGAGCATTTGTATAGTATATTTATTTCAGAGTAATTTCTAGAACAAAACACAGCTATTCTAGCACAGCGCGTCTATACAGCCAATAGGAAGGAACTGTAAATTATCATTCAACCAATCACTGGGTTGAAAAGCGTGACGTTAGACAGTAAAACGTCACTTTCGCGCATTGAAAACGTTATAAATGTACATGAGTGCATGTGGTTCAGTCAAAATGTTGGCGGGATTTCTACTAAAATGGTGGAAGGGTGGAAGATAGAAGAATTCGAAGGAAACAACAAAATAATTGCTGATATTTAGTATGTAAGAATCGAAATAGATCAGCCCCTGTGTGTGATTTGTTGAGTAATAAATCATAGTTTGTCTTTCAGTTGTAAGTAGATGTACTTTACAACTGACCTCCAAACTGTGATTTATTACTCAACAAATCTGAGCTAATCTTTTTCCTAATTAAAATATTCAAAAACATACACTTTTTAAGACGTTACACAGTAACTATTTTGTGTGCGTGTTAAGGGGAACGGATGCGCCTGACAAAGGTTTTCGTCATCTGTTGGAAAGACAACACTTTTTGGTAGAATTTTTTATTCACTTCCCTTTTAACTAAACCCCTCCGATATAGGAAATTTCTCTTAAAGAAAACCATTTGCTCCTTAGCGGCAATTGTTTTCCTTGTAGGCTGGACTATTGGTAAGGAAGGCGAACTATTTTGAAAAGTTCCATCCCCTGAAGATACATCCCATTCACAATGATAAGGCAAGATTTTAAACTCCTACTGTATTGTTTAAATACCCTCAATGCAGACTGCATTCATGTTGGAGAACCCTGTATTGCATTGGCAAGTACTGTTGACACAGGCGGAAAATGTATCTCTGCACTGGACGGTATCAGAACAGCGACCTCCTGGAACACCATCTGTAAAACGAACGTAAATTCTTGAGAACATCAAAATTTCAGTTAACATAATTGTCCTGCTGAATAAAGTAATCTAACCACACCCGTTTCTGACAGTCATCCAATTCAATTACTCAACTTAATGTATTCATTAAATTCACAACTGCATGAAAACAGTGTAGATCCTGATCTGATAGTGATATGATCTGAATCTGCACTGTTGCAAAGTCAGAGAATGTCGTGCTCAGCAGGACAAGCATTCAGAAATAATGGTAGTTTATAAAGTTTGTTTTATAGGAACAGCGTCTGGCCATGAGCCAAATATGTAAGGATTCCCATGTGCCAATGCTGTTCATACTTCAGTGAACCTTAAATAAATAAAACAAATGGGATCCAGAAAAAAAGTCATTGGTTTAGACTCATATTCTAGACAGGTTTTTAATTATTTGGACCCCATTTTGATTTATATCAGTCTTTGAATCGACTGCCTATTCGAAAATCACAAAATTGCAGTGGGTTTCCTCTGGCTTTCTTTGTCGGATCATTACAGGGTCACTGATGAGGCTTTATTAGCCGAAACTACGTAGTATGACCCATCTTCTTTCTTATGAATGTTTTCATTGCTCTTAAAGGAACTCATTTTTGATTTTTATTTATAGAATCTGTATCCCATAGAATCTGTATCAGAATTATGTATGATGTTTTTGCGAATTACGAACCATAAGTAGACTTCGAAAATCCCTGACATACGCTTCTCTTGACATTTCTATCGTTCAGGCCGATAGGCATAGCGGGCGAAGCTTGCCTTACCAAGCAATCTTTACTATCTGCTAATGCCTGATTAGTCATTTTTGATCTGAACCATGTTATTCGTCATTCGTTTACAGATTTTTGAGTTTTGATTATGGCTAGAACTACAATTTCTTATGTAAAAGATCTTAACAGACTGCAGAATTTAAAAGTGAACAAGATAGTTTCACTAAGAACAAATGGGCAAGAAAATTAAGAACAAAAACAATCAGGAACTTGTACAAGCAGATCCCAAATTCTTCCCACAATATCACCAGGGAAAGCAGTCGAAACATGGAGTGATGAAAAGAAACAAAATGGACAACAGGTAAACCGACTCAGCAGCTCTTTCCCAAACAGGCGGGGAGTCAGAAAATCCAAACCTAACTAAAAAGGAGCGATATACATAATGAGGGAAAGAATCAGAATCACCCACATGACAAACATTAAACTGGAATGATAAACGTAACTAAAAATGAACAACCAAAAAGGAGGAAGAATCAGAATCATCAAATAACAACATATATGATTAGGGAAAGAATCAAAAGCATCAACACAAAATATGAAGGCACCACAACAAAAGCACCGACTTGGAACGGTCAGTAAAATTACAGGAGGGTTTAAGTTAACTTTACGGGATCTCAATCCTCACGCTCACTTTCACTGTGGCCCAAACCTCGTAGTAAAAAGGAGCAATATACATAATCGGGGGGGGGGGGGGGGGGGCATCTGAATCACCAACAAAACAAACATTAAGCTGGAAGAACGAATGAAACTTAAATGAACAACCAAAAAGGGGGAAGATTCAGAATCGTCAACGAAACAACATATATAATTAGGGAAAGAATCAGAACCAAAGAACACAAAATAACACAGAATAAGGACACCGAACATGGAGGAACCGCAGCAAAAGCACTAACTTGGAATGGTCAGTAAAACTTTCTGGTCGGTTTAAGTTAACTTTACGGGATTCCAACCCTCACCCTCACTTTCACTGTGGTCCAAATAAGTATTTGTTTGGTCCGTGCGTTTGGTCCAAACCTCGTAACTAAAAAAGGAGCAATATACATAATGTGTGTGTGTGGGGGGGGGGGGGGGGTTCAACAAAGTATTGATTTGGTCCGTCATCCGGTGCAACGCCACGGGAACACTGGAGCAGAGAACAGTTGAACCCTGTTGGACCAAGCAACAGACATAAAAGAAATAGAAGTTAAGACAATGATCATGAAACCATACAATTAACCCATAGAACCCATCAGTAACACTAAAGGGAAAGAAATAAAGACAAAAATAACTAGACCCTAATGGAAACATCAATAGCGGAATGCCAAAAGATCAGTTACTTTCCCACAAAATGGCCAATTTGCCATCAAAAACAAAATAATATAAGCGATACACACACTCAAAAGACAAACTATAACAAAAATAAACCGTGACAGAAGAACCGTCTTGGAACGGTCAGTGAAACGAATTCCAGTGGGGGGGGGGGCTTAAATCGAGAAATAGAAGTGAAGGCAATGATAAGGAATCGATACAATTAACCCACAGCTCCCATCACAGACACCAAAAGGGAAAGAAACACAAATATGAAACAACAGACCCTAATGGAAACATCAACAGTGGAAAGCCAAAAGGACACTTACTTTCCCCCAAAAAAGGCCAACTGGCTATTCAAAACAAAATAATATAAGCGACACAAACACTCAAAGACAAACCATAACAAAAATAAACTGCGACAAGAGAGCCGCTTGGAACGGTCAGTGAAACGAACTTTACTTTGGTGGGGGCGGGGGGGGGCTTAAATCAATTTTACGTGATCACAATCCTCGCCCTTACTTCCGTCGCGATTTAGGCAAATAATTTGTTCTGTCCGCATGAAGGCCTCCTAACTCATCAGTGCAACATCTCCGTGAACACAAAAATAAAAAAAAAACCTGTTGCAAGTCAGAATAACTGTATACATGTTTTCGATAAGAAAACAAACAAAAAATCATCAGTCGCGATTTGCTCTTACAACCTTCACTCTTCACAAGGCGACAGGTAAAATTTAACCAGTGGAGGAAACACAATCGAAAAAAAAAACTTCTAATAAAGTCAAAATTAAAATTAATTGGGAAATGGAGAAAGAAAAATACGTTAAATAATGTTTGTTCCCTGTTGTCTAGTTGCTGTGAAATAAATAAGTAAAATATAACAAATACGAGCTTGCGGGTTAACTTGAATCTAATGTGGACGTCGACGCCGACGACGGACGTTGGGGGTATGCCAATAGCATCCCCTACTTTTGTAAGACGAGCTAAAGAACAAGAAGGCACACAAAAATAAAATAATACGTATACTTACAACATAGCACCAATTAAAATTTTATAAACAGCAGACGAACGGCCAACTTGGGATGATCAGCCGATAAACTAGTAGGTGCTTCAACTTCAAAGATTCTCATGATGGATATAAATTATTTAAAAAAAATGGATTTTGACACTTATAATCGGTACCTAAAAGAACTCAATAGTTCTCATGAATGTTTAGAAGCCTCCGTGGTGCAGTGGTTACGCTACTCGCCTTGTAAACCAGGGATCGCAGGATCGATCCCGGGCTTCTCCAGACTTTCGGATGAGTCTTTAAACCGAGGTCCCGTCTCCGTATGACCTTAGCTGTTGGTGGGACGTAAAACTAAAACTCACTCACTCACTCTCATGAATGTCGCATGATACGGTTTTGCATTCGAATTGAGGGCGATACCTGACTTTTCGTAAACTCTGGAAATAAAGTCTCAACGGTTGGCAACTTTGCTTCCCTCTTTAATTGCACGCCGGTGGGTCAGGCCTCAGATTCTATGACGGCTCCAACGTAAAGGCTTATTGAGAATTAGAGAGATCTAATTCAAGGAAATGTTGGTTGGTGCCTGATGCTCTGTCTCTGGTCGGGCCCATCGGAGTCTAACTGTTGGTTTTCTTTTGCTCCAGCATTTCAGTGGTTTCTTGCTGTCGAGTCCTCACCGTTGTCTCACCTCTGTGGTTCTTTGATTTTTGTGTTCACGGAGATGTTGCACTGATGAGTTAGGAGGCCTTCATGCGGACTGAACAAATTATTTGTCTAAATCGCGACGGAAGTAAGGGCGAGTATTGTGGCCACGTAAAATCGATTTAAGCCCCCCAGTGGAAATCTTCCACTGACCGTTCCAAGGCGGCTCTTCTGTGGCGATTTATTTATGTTGTTGTTTGTAACTTACAGTGTGTATCACTTGTGTCTTTGAATTTTGGATGGCCATATTGCCATTTTGTGGGAAAGTAACTGTCCTTATTGCCTTCCTTTGTTTAGGTTTCCATTATGGTCTGGTCGCTTAATGTTTGTATTTCTTTCCCTTCGGTGTCTTTTATGGGTGGAGTAAGTTAATTGTATCAATTCCTGATCTTTGTTTTACTTCTACTTTCAATAGTAGTATTGCTGACCGCCTCTGTGCAGTCTTTTTCAGTTTATTACAAACTACCGTGAAACATCAAAGGCTCGAACACCTATAGGACCACGATGTTTTTTTAGACATGAGTAGTTTGAGCCACATGAGTAGTTTGAGGAATACTGTTTCTATTAAATGTAGCACTTTTGTGTGTACTCATTAGAAACGTCTTATTTCAGCGACTTTAAAGAGTAATTAGAACATTCATTTTCATGATGAAGTATTTTCCTAAATAATCCTTAACTTTCTCTTAACAGCAGCTATGGGTAGAAGCCCCTGTTTGAATACGCAAAAGTAATCTAGATATATCTGACGTTTCGCCGCACTGGTTTGGTGTTGGTGGTGCGCCCATTATTTTCCTTTATATTTTGTACATTTATGTCACTTTCTGTTCAATAGATTTGAGTGTGCCTTTCCCAGATTTTAATGTTCTACAATTTCAGATGTCTCACTTCGCCATAACGACAGTATTTGTACACTACCATTTTGTCCTTATAAAGAATTTGCAGGTATATAGAATCCCAACAAGGGGTATAATAATAGGTGTCCTTATTTAATCCAACAAAAATATTGTGGATACTTTGTTCGCATCCCCTTAACTCGTTTACTATATTTCACAAGTACAATTTTTTTGCATTGTAAAGAATAAAACTCGTTACACAACTTATAAAAAGGGCTCTGTTAATAAATACTTTATATTACAACACTCTTCCAAGTTCTTTTCAACCAGACATTTATATTATATTAAGTCTTAGAAGGAAAAACATACCTTGCAAACACGCCGCGAAAATAATTGAGAATCCCCCGTTACACTGGCAGAGGTTTTCCTTACATGTAGAATTTCCATCATCACAGTTAATAGTCGCAGAACAGCGACCACCAGGAGTGCCATCTGCAACAATATCACATGGTATATATAGTATAATAGCCGTTTTTTCCCAGAAAATGGATTAAAAAAAACATTTGATTTACTTTAAGTATAAAAGCAATTTTATTAAAGATAACTGAAGATGAAATTTATTGGATTAGTGTCACTCCCGGCCACCGGCGTTAAGGCGTATGACGTCAAAAATGAGGATGTCCGAAAACGTAATGAAAACACTACAGAAAAGCGGTTCTCATGTTCGTTACTAATCCTTTACTCTGACCAACTACGACAAAAAGTGACAAAGAACTGATTAACCACACATTCTTTCACATTCTTAAAGAATGTATGTACGTTTTGTGTAGAAAATGGCAACCAAAAATAAGAATCCTGCAGTTGTGGAGACCGCAGCAAATGCTTGGTGATAATTACTCTGATCAATATGTAACCCTTACTTACATTCTTTAATTTACTTAAATATATCCCTCAATTGCAGGAACGCCAAATATTTCATAAACTTTTGAGAAAATAATAGTACACATTTTCTTCTCGTTAATTAAGGAGATATTGAGGGACCACCAACTGCAATTATAATGGCAATGCAATGCCACGAATGCATTTGTCAGTGTGCGTTTTCGATGGAGATGTAAATTATACTATGGATAGAGTTGGAAAAGAAAACACCCATTTTATTAACATAGACATACAGTTACTAGAATAAGGTACATACAAAGGCCTGTAAGTGCCATATAATCTACCTTTGCAACGATATAACGCAATTTGCATTTTATCAACGTATTCTAATAAAAATATCTCATAGCGCTTTTGATACTTCCTTGTCATGCTTATTAAATATAAAAAAGTTTAATTAATAGATTGTGATATATATAAAGATGTGATTGTTCTTAGTCTGGTCGATCTGAGTTCGAACGGTCTATACGCCAGTCCTCTTACCAATGCAGGGTGTCAGTCTTCAAGTGGGGTGTTTATATATTAGTAATCTTTGTACAAAAAATAATAATTTAAAGATAAATGTTTCAACTGCTATTTATTAAAAATGCCAAGGCTGTCATATACATACATATGTACGAGATCTTTCTATACAAAACTGATGCATTCATTTATCACAGTTGAATACGTATATTACAAAATAGAAGTAAAGTCGATAAAATTAACCAACACCTCATATCAGAGACACCAAAGGGAAAGAAAAACAAACATGAAATAACTAGACCCTAATGGAAACACCAACGGCGGAAAGCAAAAAGCATAGTTACTTTCACACAAAATGGCCAATTGGCAATCCGAAACAAAATGATGTAAGCGAATCACACATTCAAGTAAAAGGAATTTAAGTCATACAAAAATATCCATTCAGATATTTACACACCCAAATTCAGAGGAGATGGGGGTAGTATGATACCAATTATGGACACAATGTCTCATTGTATTTATTTTAAGTCAAGTCAAGTATTCGACACAACAATAGACAAATCATGGACTCCTTTGTTTTGGTTTCCATTATGGTCTGGTCGCTTAATGTTTGTGTTTCTTTCCCTTTGGTGTCTTTGATGGGTGGAGAAAGTTAATTGTATCGATTCCTGATCTTTGTTTTACTTCTACTTTGCAACATGTGACGTTTTGCTGTTGTATAATCTGATTCTGCTTTAAAACGTTCCCAATAGTCTATATGTAATGCATTTCTATTATTTATGTAATAGAATTAGAGTGCCAACGCAAAAGAATTGTTCATGTGCTATAATTAAGTACACTGTGAATTATCTATGGCTAATTATGACATCAGAGATATACTGGCCAAAAGTTCGCTTACGCCAAGGTTGCAGTCACCTGCAAAGATGATGCAATGCAGATATTCTTCTTTATAAAAATGTAAAAAAGACTCTTAAACCGAAAGTAAAACGAGGAGGAAAAATTTCTTTAAGGCCACCATTGTAAAAGCTGAAAAGGTTGCCCCTGGAACCAAAGAACACAAAATAGAAGTGAAGGCAATGATCAGGAATCGACACAATTAACCCATAGGTCCATTCAGATATAATCAACAGATTATATGTTTGTGTTTCTTTTCCTTTGGTGTCTCTGATGGGAGCTGTGGGTTAATTGTATCGATTCCTGATCATTGCCTCCACTTCTATTTTTAAACCGAGGTCCCGTCTCCGTATGTCCTTCGCTGTTGAAGGGATGTAAAACTTAAACACTCGCTCACTCTGAGAAATACGGCAATACATTATATCGATTTATCCTTGTGATATTAATAAATTTCAGCAATTCATTAATAGATTTCTTTTACACAAGGTTAATGTGTCTAAAACTTGACCAAAATTATTAACAATCCAATTTGCCCCTTTGTTAGCGGACACATAAGAAGCCAGAAAAGAATATATGCAACAGTAACTCCGTGATTACAACGCAAAGCAAAAACCACATTGTCGAACGTGGAACAATGAAATGTACAGACATCAAAATACCGAGGAATAATCACAAGGATCATGGACAAGCGACAGTGACAAGTAAAATAGTGACAAAATAAATTAATCTGAGTATAAAATCACGTTTTGACTATAATGCACGTTTCGAAGAAAAGAAAAAAACAAGCAAACCTTCAATGCAGTCTTTATTTATGTTTGCGAAACCATTGATACACTGACAAGTACTGTTGGCACATGCAGAGTTCAAATCTTCACAATGTATGGTTGCAGAACAGAACCCTCCAGGCGTGCCATCTGTAACAAAAAAAAAAAATATGATTAAAACGTCTCAATTTTAATTTGCTTTATTCCGGTTTAAAAGTGTAATATACTTTTTAAGAATAAAACAGAAAGAAAGGATACCCAGGAAATATAAAATGCAAATACAGCAATGAAGTAGTAACTCGTCTCGCCAGATGTCCATATTTGCTGCTCAAAACTGGATTTGTTAAAATGATTGTGTATTTATTTTTTACGATAACACAAACGAAATGTTGAGATAGACATATGTCTTGTGCTGTGCTTAAGTAGGGGCGATGTTGAATACAAAGATACATCATACTGTAACTGGTTTATTAATACCACGAAGTAATATCAGATACCTTCTAAGCACTGTCCTCCAATATTGGTGTATCTCTCGTTGCAATGACAGACGTTTTCTCTACAGCTAGAATTGTCATCTGCACAGCGTGTGGTACCAGAGCAAGAACCTCCTGGAGTACCCTCTATAAATAGAAGATAGTAAGCCACATTTTAGTGGTCACCCCTATAAACCAACACGTTTTAAGAAAGTCTGCAATCATTTTCCGAGAAAAAAGGCATGTTAATTAAAATTCATATGTATTAAAAATGCACCTGCCTTAAGCAAGCGCAAGCACATGCGTAAGGGGAAGGCTTTATACAGGTTGGACTGCATGCGTCCCTAGGAACCTTTAGAAAAACGTATAACTTTCTCTGCAACGAGATAGTCGGATCTGGCCCTATTTTGTCTACAAAACTCTTACAATGACCCTAAGAATTCCCCAATAGAATAATTGGCGGCACCTATCTCACTCAAATGAGGTACATGCTCATCTTAAGTTGGACTCAGACCGTTTATTTCGCAAACATTGTAATTGTTAATGGTGTTCAAGAAAAAGGACTAGAAGTGAAGGCAACTGTCAGGATGCGATTCAATTACCATACACATCCCATTCAAGATACTAAAGGGAAAGAAATATCAGCCCTAATATTTAAATGAATCTAAAAAAAAACATAAAATATATTCTAGACATATGTAATCCTTTGAAGCAAGGCCCACAAGACAAAACTGAAAACTGTGGAGTGTATACGATTTTTCTGGACCAGGGACCAGCTAGTTTCGGCAAATTAGGCATCATCAGTGACCCTTTAACATTTTCAAACTTCCGCAATGGAATCAATGATCCCAAAGATCTATAAAATAAACCCACAATATGATGAAGGGCATGGAGACTTTTACGGTCGCCTCATATTCCCTTAACACCAGCTATGGTGAAGTTAAATATATTCTGGAGAAATGTAATGCTTTTGAGACAGAACTGAAAACTGTGGAATGAGTAAAATAAAAACAATTCTGAGACAGACTAGCTAGTTTCGGGCAATTGGGCCTCACCAGCGATCCTCAAACATTTCAAACTTCGGCAACGAAATTAATGATCCCAAAGGACTAAATCATAAACCCTACTAAAATAAACCCTCACCATGATGAAGGACATGCAGACTTTTTATGGCCGCCACACATTCTCTTGACACCAGCTGTGGTGAAATTAAATAAACTCTAGAGAAATAAAAATCAAAAATGAACTCCTTTAAGAGCAATGAAAACATTCATAAGAAAGAAGATGGGTCATACTACATAGTTTCGGATAATAAAGCCTCTTCAGTGACCCTGTGATGATCCGGAAAAGAAAGCCAGAGGAAACATACTGCAATTTTGCGAATTTCGAATAGGCAGTCGATACAAAGACTGATATAAATCAAAATGGGGTCCAAATAATTAAAAATCTGTCTAGAATATGAGTCTAAACCAATAATTTATTTCTGATTTCTCAGAATATTCACGCTGATCTCAAAGGACCAAAAGTAAAATATAAACTGCACTATGGTTGACATAGACATCCCCTTGAAGCAAGGACCACAGTACATATTGAAAGGTAAGATCTCGCGCTCAATTCCAGTACAGATTCTTACAAAATAGCAAAATCAAACTGATCCGTATAGAGAAATTGTGGCTCTATATGAGCCACATCAGTAGCCTGATGACAGTTATCCATTTTCATCTATACTTTGATGACTCAATGATTACAAAGAACATTTCAAGGTATCATAATAGTCCTAAATCGCTGTGCTATTTTGCACCTGTGTCTATTTTTTGATATGAAAAGCTGTTAATAAAATAGTTTATACCATAGCCAAATCCTATGCAAGATTCTTTTCTCCGTTTTCTCTTCCTCTTTGTGACATTGGTACCTTAAGTTATAAGAGTGTAGTAATGCCCTTTCATCTGTATTTTCATCTGTCAAAGCGACAGTCTGTATAAACCAATTGCCTTCACTTCTATTATACCCAGTTGCGACAAACTGGAGATGTCCCAATAGCTTTCCTCATAAATAAAGTACAGATTTGACAGGGCATTTGATACTCTGCCCTTCATGATCTCACTTGAATGAATTGGATTCAGTTACTGATGATCAAATGATCTTCTGGCTTGTTTGACGTAATGATAAATCATTTACTGGTCGCCATGATTCAAGACTAGTAAGGATAACATGAAGGTGACATGAAGACATGGATATCTCTGTAACGCTTCATTGACAGCTATCAAGTGCATTAAATGGATGAACTGATAGAAAGACCAAATACACACACATACACACACACAAACACACACATACACACGTGCGCGAACTTACAAACATGACACACAAAACCAAAAAACACAGACAAAACTGCAAAGAATTGTTTTTAAACACGGACAAAGTACATGTAGCATCTGTTCCAGAGGCAAAATAAGCAGTACAGGTTTTAATACTATAATGTATTAATCAAGTAATTTCGTATTGTCCCAGTTACAGGTCCGAGGTCTGCTGTATTGGCACGAGGCCGAAGGCCGAGGCCAATACAGCTGACCGAGGACCTGTAAATGGGACAATACGAAATTACTTGATTAATGACAATTTTATTAACTGACACCATAAAAAAACATGATTTATTAATATTGGTTGACATTGTGTAATATAGGATAGTTAATTAATAAATACCTTTAATGCAGCCGCCGTTCATGTTTGTGAAACCATTGATACACCGACATGTATCGTTGATACATGCAGTGTCTGGATCTTCACAATGCACAAGAGTAGAACAGAGCCCATCGAGTGTACCGTCTGTAAGAAACAAGGCTAGATTAAGAACTTGACCTTTGTAAGAAACAGTTTTGATATAAACGTATAAAGACAACGTAATGCTTAACTGTACAAAGATAAATAACAACAATACAGCTTGCATCACTATGGTTCAAGATTTTCTTGCTCAAAATAAAATGTTACAAGGTAGAAGTAAAACAAAGATCAGGAATCGATACAATTAACTTACACCACCCATCAAAGACACCAAAGGGAAAGAAACACAAACATTAAGCGACCAGACCATACTGGAAACCTAAATAAAGGAAGGCCATAAGGACAGTTACTTTCCAACAAAATGGCCATATGGCCATCCAAAATAAAAAGACACAAATGATGCACACAGTAAGTAACAAACAACAACATAAATAAATCACCACAGAAGAACCGCCTTGGAACGGTCAGTGGAAAGATTTCCGGTCAGTGGAAAGATTTCCACTGGGGGGCTTAAATCGATTTTACGTGGCCACAGTCCTCGCCCTTACTTCCGTCGCGATTTAGACAAATAATTTGTTCAGTCCGCACGAAGGCCCCCTAACTCATCAGCGCAACATCCCCGTGAACACAAATAATCAAAGAACCACAGAGGTGAGACAACGGTGCGGACTCGACAGCAAGAAACCACTGAAATGCTGGAGCAAAAGAAAACCAACAGTTAGACTCCGATGGGCCCGACCAGAGACAGAGCATCAGGCACCAACCAACATTACCTTGAATTAGATCTCTCTTACTCTCAATAAGTCTTTACGTTGGAGCCGTCATAGAATCTGAGGCCTGACCCACCGGCGTGCAATTAAAGAGGGAAGCAAAATTGCCAACCGTGATTGGGTTAAGTTGTGTGTCATTATAGATCGACAATAAAAACTAAGCATAATCTGTGTCGACTTGTAAGTAAGAATAACATACAGTAGAACTTCGATGGCTCGAACACCGATTGCTCGTTTACCATGGATGAGTCGAACCCATTCTTGAGCCCCTGGCGAAATCCTCTACATAAGAAATAGTGGTGGATTATAAAGGAGATTTTAGTCTTTTATCTTGCAAATGTATGCTGTGTGTACTCATTAGAATCGCCTCGATGAGGCGATTCTAGTGAGTACACACAGCATACATATTCATTATGGAACACCGAAAAGATGTCTAAAACTATCTCTTAATGCCTCCTGACAGTAACCTCAGTGGCTCGAACTACCCCTGTCTCGAACAGATTTTCGAGGTCCCAAAGGTGTTCGAGCCATTGAAGTTCGACTGTATAAATAAAACAGTCATCAAAGTAATATCACATCCCTAGATGTCTATAAAGCACAGTAACATGCGTCAAAGCATGAAAGACATTTACGGTCAGCGAAAACTCGGATCATCCTGTGCACTCATCTGGCCAAAGTCTCTACTTGTTGTTTTTGGATTATAGCCCGTTGGAAATAGTTGACTCATGCAAGCAGCAGAATGTGCAGATGTACAGCTGATCTGAGTCTCCATTAGTCGAACAAGCCTTTATGTAAGTTTTGTTGGGCGCTAGCTCACATTAAATACCTTGGATGCATTGTCCACCAATATTCGAGTATCTTTCATGGCACCGACAGACGTTGTTTTCACATGTCGATTTGTCATCTTCACACTGTATGTCGGCAGAGCAAAAGCCTCTGGGAGAACCATCTAAAATATAGTAGGCATGGGTCAAGTTCGTACCAAGAACACCTTTTTTAACATGTATAGCTATCATAGTTATAGATTCAAACTGTGTAAAGAGAAAAAAAACAAATGAAAATACAAAAGAAGCTCTTAGCAGTTTTACTGCTGGCTGCCTAAGTCCGTCAAGTCCTTTACAGATACTTCATAAGGTTAACAAGTCCGTGAAATGAACAGCCCCTAAATCCAACTTTGTATATAGAAAATTGGGGTTTACAGGGAATACATTATTTTTCTTATGCTTCCACGCAGACCTGAAACCAACCGCACTTGAGTACTGATAAACCGCTTAGGTCTAAGCCTGTGCAGGCAAAGTGGTGTGATTTGGACTGTCTATGCATATAAATCCTATTGGGGCTTTGGGCAGCAGGGATTGAGATGTCATTTCATTTCGATGTCGGGTAAAAGTCCCACAAAAATGAAAGCAACGTCTCCAAAATGACTTAAATAGTGTTGACGAGGATGTTAAACCTTAAATCAAACAAACAAATTTCTGCTCCAAGACATGGGCTGCGGGTACTAGTTAGAACCGACCCAATGAGGCGGATCTAACGCGCATCCACAACCTATGTTTGCCGTATAAATATGAAAAATAGCCTGCACTATGTCGCATGGGTGTGTGATTGTTATGTTTTTGTTAATTACCTTAATACTGTCGGTGCAGGTGCTATGTTATACTTTGTCAGTCACAAAGTATAACTTGAGATAGTGTTTGTGTTCGTGGCTTATCCTCAGTAACTTTTGTCTATCTCTTTTGGTGCCTTAGGTGTGGTGTGCCTTTAATGTGCATATCTTCTTAATTTACCCCATCTGGGAACAGCTTATTTATCATTACGAAAAAACGCCAAAATAAATACACGGTAACCTTTATCTCCAGAAAAAGGAAAATTTTAAGTTGAAAAATTGTGATATTTTTCTTATTTCTGCTCAAAATTTAAATTGTGGGTACACGTTAGAACCGCCTCATCGAGGCGGTTCTAACGGGATAAGGCCGTTCTAACGGGTACCGACAACCTATATTTTAGAGCAGAAATAAGAAAAACTAGAGCTGTCAGTGAAACTGACTAAGGCCCCGGCAGCGCTATCAGAGGAGTAAAAATTTGTGGACGGACAGACGGACAGACAGACAGACAGACGGACGGACAGAGTGATTACTATAGGGCACCCACACTTTCAGTGCGGGGCCCTAATAAGGTTTACCCCTGTAAACCCCAGTTTCTCTATATAAAAGTGGGGTTCAAAGGGGACAAATTTATATAGGCATATTTTCGTGATAATCAGCATTTATACACACATAAGGGCGGCCCCCGCCCATACGAGCTTGAAGAAATATATGGGTTGCATGATGCGTCTACGCAGAGCTGAATCCGGCCCGCACACAAGTACTGGTAAACCGCTTAGAGGATCTAATCCTGGCCAGGAACCACGGTGACCGTCCATGCTAATAAACCCTTTTGGTTTCATTGGGCGACAGGGCTTGAGATGTCATTTCATCTCAATGTCGGGTAAAAGTCCCACAAAATTGGAAGCAACGTCTCAAAAATGACCTTTACAGTGTTGAAGGGGACGTTAAACCTCAAATCAAACAAACAAACAAACACACATAAGGCCCCCTTTCAAACATCAGCCTTTAATTTCTTGATAAATCAATGTTAACAACTGCCACTGTATGTTTTTGTTAAATTACCAGTAGATTTCCTGTGGTTGTCACATCATCATTAATTGTTACCTAGTATCTTATTGTCATAACTCTGTATAAATAATTAAATTTTAAAGACAGTATCAATGGCATGTTTTGAAGATTCAGATCTTCACATGGCATCCGAAACAGTCAACCTTAACCCTTCTCTTGCTGAATATTCAGTTTAGCTACACCCATTTCTGACTTTCAACCAATCAGATTACTTGATGTAATTTATTCCTACAAAATCCATAAACAGAATGTCAATCAGTGTAGATCCTGATCAGATGGCTTCTTCAGATCTGGAACTATACTGTTTGCAAAGAAAAGGGTTGTCGTGAACAGCAGGATAAGAGTTTACATAATTATATATCTTGTGTCCCTAACAACAAATACATATAATAATACCAGGCTTATTATCATTTAGCTTGTTTTCTATCTCCTCGATAATTCTTGCCGATGCATATATTTTTCAAAGAAAGAAGAGGAATATGCCGCTTTTACATCATTTATATACAGTTTCAATTAAATACAGATTTTATGAAATACCTTCAATACAGTCTCCGTTCATATTTGTGAAACCATTGGTGCACTGACAAGTATTGATGATACATTCAGAATATGGATCTTTACAGTTTACACCAGCTAAACAGATCCCGCCGGGTGTACCATCTGTAAGAAACATGATTTATTTCATGAACTAAACAGAAGTGAGGGCACTAATCAGAAATCTATAAAATAACATAAACACCTCCCACCCAAGACTCCAAGGCTAAGCAACACCAGCATAAAACAACTTCACCACAATTTAAACATCACAAGCGGCAAGCCAAACGGACGGTTTCTTTCCCACAAATTGACCAAACGGCTACCAAAATAAAAAAGACATCGACTTATACAGATGCGAGCACAAACTGTTACGATAATAAACCACAACAGAAAAACCATCTTGGAACGTAATTTTTTTTTATTGTGGGGGGGGGGCTTAAATCGATTTTACTTGGCCACAATCCTCGCCCTTGGCTCTATCGTGGTTTAGATAAATAATTTGTTTAAACCACATGAAGTGATACTAAAACAACAGTGCTACATCTCCGAGAACAAAACAATCAAACGAATACAGAGATGGAAAAACGACCAGGACACGACAGCATGAAATATCCAATATTTTGGTGCAAAAAAAGCCAACATTCGGGCTCCGTTGGGAAGTAAAAATGAACAAACAGCAAACATATAACGAAAAGTTATGCGTTTACTGTTTTTCAATATTAAAAATAGCGACGTGAATTGAAAACATATCTGAAACTTAAATACTGAAACTTTTGAACACAACAGCATCCCAATATATGCACTGCAAAATATTGCCCATTTTGTTAAACAGTTAAAGATTTTTACACATCATGTTGCTCATTAAGTTTAGTATTCTAATTTATGTCACACACAATGTTATGAATAAAATTAAGCACACGACGATATGCCATACATCATACTATTTATTAAGTTAAGCACAGCAAAATGTGTCACACATCATTATTATCCAACAAGTTAAAGGTGCGTTATTGAGCTGTCCAGAAAAAATGCTTCCAAAAATAACATACAAATAGCCGGTATTTTTATTTAAAACAATACAAATGAATGCATTTTATCCAAAAATGCGAACAATTATGATGACAGGTAAGCGAGTTTGAGAGGGATTCCCTAACTAGGTTTCGAACACTAGTTAGATCTGTTTTTAGTTCGTGACAAAAATAGAATCCCCATATATGACGTTATGCGACGTTCATTTTTGGCCTTGTTTGCTTAGGCCATGCCTGAATCGGAAAAATATATGACGCTGAATACCATGCCATAAGTAACTACACCCAGAGACGATACTGTCGCCATGTATGTGTAAAGTGACAGATTTATTTTTAGAACAGAAATTCCGAACACATGTTCAGAGCGAAGGGTAAACACGAATGAAAACGACCATTTTCACAAAGTTCTGAAGCTGTATTTGGCTCCAAAAGTGTACACATGACAAAGGAGTATGCATTGAAGATAAAAACCAGAAAATAAATTTTGAGACCCTATAGCTCAATAATGCACCTTTAAGCACTCCAAAATATTTCACACATTAATTTGTCCATAAAGTAATTTTACTGTTGACTGTCCAAAAACGGATACGCCTTGATTGTTTCTTTTATGCTAAGTTTTCGTTGTTTCGCATTCATAGTTTTTTTTTTTTTTTTTTTTTTTGTTTTGTTGGCTTCCTATTTCGATTGGAAGCCATTTAGATTGGATTGGTGATACCCCAGTTTATTTCTAACCGTCTTATGACGTAACTAGGAAAGCCCTACAGATAAGACTGCTCTCTTCATATTTTGTCTCGCCGACATTATTCGGTGTTTGATAATCCAAATGTTGCTGCTGAGTTAGCTGAAATCCATCTGAAGTTTGTCGTTGTTCCAGCTGACAAGGCATCTAACAATATTGTGTTTGTTTGCAAAACACACTATATAAACTGCTTAAAAAAAGCTAGGTTTGAGCACTATGACAGTCAACGCAACATATAATCTTTCTTCTTTGTCCAAAGACAAAATTCTGCGAAACCACCAATCGGTGATGCTTTCGTTTGGAATTTCCCTCCCAGAGGAAGATATGGAGCTAACAAAGCTGTACTGGATTCCTAAGCTTCACAAGAATCCGTACAAGCAGAGATATATCGCGGGTTCAGCTAGGTGCTCAACCAAGCCTCTTTCACAGATCCTAACACGAATCCTTACTGCAGTTAAAGATGGCCTTCAGAAATATTGTGACACTGCATATGCCAGGAGATGTGTAAATCAGATTTGGATCTTGAAAAACTCCAAAGAGCTTCTAGAACATCACAGTCTTTTCTCTCGGTAAACAGCATAAAATCTTTCGATTTCTCAACGCTCTACGCAACTATTCCTCACGATAAATTGAAATCTAAACTCAAGGAAATCATAAATCAATGGTTTTTTCCACAAGAATGGTAACCGTCGCTACCAGTATGTTGTCCTTAGCTACAAAGACACATACTTCGTTCGAGATCACTCTGATGCACCACAAAAGTACACTGATGCAGATGTCATAAGGATGCTGGAATATCTAATTGACAATATTTTCGTGGAGTTCAGTGGCCTATTATTTCAGTAAACAATTGGCATACCAATGGGTACTAATTGTGCACCGTTGCTTGCCGACTTGTTCTTTTACTCGTATGAGGCGGAGTATGTACAAGGTCTCCTCAAAGCAGGCAAGAAACGCCTTGCACAACAATTCACCTACAGATATATAGATGATTTATTGTCTCTGAAAAATACTAAATTTGCAGAGTACTTGGAATTCATTTATCCACGTGAACTTGAAATTAAGGAAACAACAGAGACTGCAACCTCCTCCTCATTCTTGGATTGTTATCTCTATATTGACAATGGGAAGCTTACTACTAGGCTGTACGATAAACGAGATGACTTCAATTTTCCCATTGTTAACTTTCCCTTCCTGAGCACTAATATCCCGTCTGCACCAGCATATGGAGTTTACGTTTCTCAGTTAATCCGTTATGCTAGAGCATGTTCAAAGTATCAGGACTTTATGGAACGTGGGAAGGTGCTCACTACCAGGTTGTTATGCCAGGGGTATCAAAAAACCAAACTGGTATCAAAACTAAAGAAGTTTTACGGGAGGCACCATGCTCTTGTGGATCCGTACAATGTGGCCATTTCCAGAATTATTTCTGATATGTTTGTCAATGGAAAGCCATAGGAAGACTTCTTAAATCTCGGACATACCCTTCCTGGCATTTACACCTTTTCTTCGTTCGGGTCGATGGGCATGGTGGGCGAAACTTGATTACCACGTAATGCCTAATATCCGCGGACGCCTGATTACACTCTTCTTGAGTCCATGTCTGTTGATCCGAACATTGATATTTGCCACTTTGTCTATGGATTAACGATTTTGGATTAACGCTTTGGTACTACGACCTAAACTAATTTACGCAGTTAAAACTCGTTCGGAATAAACAGGAATATTTAGCGCCCGTCGATGTCTATTTATAAAGCGTTTCCAGATATCTATTTATACTTTATAGTATCTATGATACTTTTTCCAAGAAACGTTACAATTGAAACAGATCCTACTTTCACCTTTGTCCTTTTGACGTAACCTTATAAATAACCCATAGGTTCTAAGCATAGGGGTGTCATTTTTTGTGGTAAGTTTTACAAAAAATGCATGTACGTTGAGCAAACAGTTTAGATCTTGATCAGATGCGGCGTCTGATCTGGGTCTGCACTATTTGACAATGTCTCAAAAAGGGCCGCTAGGCATATATGGGTTAATTCCAATAAAAGAAGGTCAATGTAAAAGGTCCAGTTTCATTTCCCGGTAGAATGGTGAAATTATCTCAACTGCCGTATTCGACGTAATAAGCGTTTGTTGTGACTCTAAACTTCTGTATTCGGATCATTATAAACCATCTATATGTGCTAAAATCTCATGAACTAGCATTTTCAGTTCATTACGAAAACACGCCTATTCAAATAAATACAGGATTTTGCCACCCAAATGAAAATTGACCAATAAAAAAATCAGATTTTTTCATATTTCTGCTTTAACATAGATTGTGGGTACTGGTTAGAACCGCCTCGATGACGCGGTTCTAACGACTACCCACTGTCTAGGGGTCAAAATTAGGCAGGTGTGTTTTCCTGATCTGAAAAAAAGATATTCTTTTTTTTGTCCAAATATAGTCGGTGCTCGGTCTTCTGAACCCACTAAGAAGGAAAATAATGTACCCCTGTTCACCCAACCTTTCTCTATATAAAGTTTGGTTTATAGGGTTGTTCAGTACATCCGTGCTTCTTGTGTCCGGTTACCTTAAAAAAACAAGATCATCATTGTTCAGTACACGGACTCGTTGATGGATGTGAGGTTTTTCTTTTCTTTTCTTAAGGATTTGTAAAACAAACAAACAAAAAAAACAAGATTAAAAAAGGTAATTCTGTCATCTGAGTCACACTTCTCTCGGAGTCACAAACTTTTCATGGTCACTCAAAATTTCCAGGACGAGTTTACGAAGAGAGTATCACAGTTGAAATCAGTAAAAATAGTTTTGCCGAATCCAGTTACAGGCAAATGGTATAACTATCTGATAACTTATTGTGTAAAACAATTTTTCCGAGTTGTATTTTACGAAGTAAATCAACCAAGTGTTCTTGTTGTAGGGTGGTCTCTATGAAAGTGGCATATCATTTTTTCTTCATTTATTTAGGAACATTATTAACCTTTCCTTTATAAGCGGTGGGTGAAGAGAAAGACAGTTTTAAACCATTGCAGAACTTGTCTCGATCGTACCTCGAAATCAGACAGAAAGAGACCTCATATCCTCAAAACATTTTCAATTTTACAACACATGCCATTGTTCATCTATTAAATCAAATAGGGTGTCAAACAAGTAATTTAAAAGCTTCACATGGTTCTGTCTTTTCTGACAAATTTTCCACAAGCATAAAACTTCGCTGTTCACAAATGCCGATTTATTTTTTAACCATTACAGTTACATGCGCACCGACGTTGCGGTTTTGCTCCTCGCCGGGTCCGTGAATATGTTTCTACGTACATTGTTCTCCTTTCAATAGTTTAAGAAGGACAGCTAACACTGAAACAGTTTCCGTAAAAATCTTACCAGGAAAATCTTGCTTAATTAGAGCGACAACGTCAAGACATGGCATCGGCTTCATGGGCATCACATGGGTCCTTTTCACAAAGGCGACCAGCACTGACTCAGGCGAGCCTGCGAGTACGCTCAGCCTTTCCAGAACATTGGCCTCTCTCGGATATGTAGAAGGAAGATGCGTTTTAGTTGGCTACGCACATGCATTTGACAAAATGTATGATTATAAGGGAGGTAATACAGAGAAAATGATTGACTTTTTAAGCCCCAAAACCTGGGAAATCGAGTGAAATAGAATGTGAAAAATATTTTTATGATAACTTTACTTGAAAATAAATTTGTAAAGCAGCACAAATGATTGCTTGCAGGTAAACTGCAACCAAATGCGGTAGCCAATGCTCACGCCGACAACAGACGCCGGGGTATGGTAATAGCTCCCCCTTACTTTCGAAAAGCGAGCAAAAATGGCGGATTTTCAACGTTACAAACTTGGGAAGCCTTCCTTTTGAAAGGAAACTTTATTATGATTATTATTATTATTAAAAATAACACATAGAAATAACGAATACCTTCGAAGCATTTCCCGCCAATATTTGTGTATCTTTCAATGCACTCACAGACATTGTCTTTACAAGCGGAATTCCCGTCTTCACACTGTATACTACCCTGATTATTACCAGAGCAGAAGCCTCCAGGAGAACCATCTACAAAGAGAGATCAAATGCGACAGTGATCCGCCAGTAAAAACCCATCGTATCATATGTGACTAGCAGCCTGATCATTGTTTTCTAAAGACCCGAAAACCGTCAAAAAGGAGAATCATTTGTGGCTTGTATCCAACCGCCTTAACCCTTGTCCTGGTTATCAAGACAATTCCTACCTTTATAAAGAGTGTATTGTTTTACATTTAGTTTATGCATTTTATGAATGCATTCTATCAAATAATTTCATTGGTGCTAAATAGAAATAGGTGTATCTAAATTTATTTATTCATCAGGACTTGGGTTAAGGATGATGTTGATTATTTTGATTTTACTAATCGCAGAACCCTCAGACCTGTTATGCATTGATTCCCTCAAGACATTCTACTGTTGACAGTTCAAGGTCGCTCGTTTCTTGCGGTTTTCTTTATGTGAATTGTTATGTAGTTTGCGCGCATCATTTTGCATTTTGTATGTTGTATGTGTACCTTCATGCCATCACATGTTTAGAACATTTAGTGGACAACTGAGTTCACAATCGTATTTTGTGAGTGGAGGGATAAATCAGCGGCAGTCAGAAATTTCGATTTACGACGACGAGTTAACGGCGCCGTAAAACGGAATTTGCGACCGTAAAACCACTGATTTCCTCCCCAAATGACAATTTTAAATAGTGTTATCCCTATTTTAATGCACTTATTCACTTGCTTTGTTCCAAAAATTCTTCTGTTTGCTCAAAACAGCAAGCGCAGTTAGCTGCGTATAACCAGTTACCAGCCAGTGAAGAGGGGCGTAACTTGAAGAAGGATTTCCGACAGTATATTGCAGAATGTACCATTGCAAATTTTTGACGACATCCAATAAGACGTCACATTGCATACACATGTGCGTAGAATTGAAAGTGGCATACGCACGCGCTGGAGGGCGTCAGCAGTTTTGTAACATTTATCACCTTTTGAAGAGTCTAAATAAAACGCATATTCCCACTATTCTCGTTGTTTCAAAGAAAACCCTTATAGCTTCACTTCTATTTTTCAGGTTGCTGCGTTTGATATTGCTTTTCCTAGCTTTATTTTTCTTTTTTAACTATTTAATATATATTAAGGAATGGAGTGCAAAATAGATCGAAACCAGCAAAAACAAAGCAATAATTACCGTATGTGGTTATGTATTTCATGACGCCTGCAACAGTTACAAATGATACGTCTATGACAGCTGTGTTTTCAAAGTTAAGCAGTAAATATTTCTTGTCAGTGATTTCGTATCAAAGAACAAACAGATAAGTTAAAAGACGAACTTTAAGATATTTCAGAAACTTATATTCTTTATTTTTCAAAAGACAAAAAAGAAATGCAGAATATCTTTCATTAACTCTTTTTTCAACACGATTTGTAAACACGAGGATTGTGGCCGCGTGGGGTCGATTTTAGCCCCCTGGTGGAGTTCGTTTCTCTGACCATTCCCAGGCGGTTCTTCTGTCGCGGTTTATTTGGTTATGGTTTGTCTTTGAGTGTTTGAATCGCTTATATTATTTTGTTTGGATAGCTAATTGGCCATTTTTGTGGGAAAGTAACTGTCCTTTTGGCTTTCCGCTATTGATGTTTCCATTAGGGTCTGTTGTTTCATGTTTGTGTTTCCCTTTGGTGTCTCTAATAGGAGCTGTGGGTTAATTGTATCGATTCCTGATCATTGCCTTCACTTCTGTTTTGAAAACGAATAAATGCGAATACTTTATACATTGGTGAAAAACAACACCTTGACCAGAAACCGGAAAAAACTCATGTATTTTTACCTTCAATGCAGTCTCCGTTCATGTTTGAAAAATCGTCGATGCACTGACAGGTATTCTTAATACATATAGAATTCGTATCTGTACAATTCACGGTAAGAGAACAGAAGCCAGCGGGTGTACCGTCTGAAAGAAACATGGTTAACGCTTGTATGAGTAATCAGTTTCGTTTTGAATATCAACTATAAAAGGATATTTAAAAGGAAAATATACTCAGGAAAAGCCTCGCATAAAGAGCACAGCCATCTTAGGCCACCGAAAGGAGAGCTACACTAAATGATACTAACACGCGCACATTAACACAATTAAGTATTTTTTATTCTTAACATGGGATCACATTCTTCCTCTGAGAGCGATATTTGCCGGATCCTATCGCTTGCCGGCGGGGAGTGTGATCCCATGTTCCCCCGCCAAGAATCAAAATAACGAATTTGTTCAAAGTTTTTTTTATAATATTCTGTACACTACTGGAATGTTTTCAAAAACTTATTTTGTAGCGGACGTCGTGAGTCGTAAACATTTACAGGCAACGTCACCAAACGTGCCCTTCTGCACGCACTATGATCATCACGGTGTTCAGTGGGAAACCGTTTACGTCATGTTAGAACGGAAGTTTAATAACGGAAAGAAAGAAATAATATAGAAAATGAATTATAAACAATCGAAAGTTTATTTATTCACAATGTATTTATGGCTGGAAATTATGGTGGTTTGCTTCGAACAAATTATTATTTCTTTGTTTCTCATGCCCAAAACGGCGGATATCGCAATCAAGCGATGGCGAGTGTGAGGGGGGAATATTTTGCTCATGGGGAATATGGAAAATAATTGCCCATGCGCAGTCCAATCAAAATTCTCTATTTTTGCAGTACTATCACTAAACAATCCAAAGGTATGGCTGATGTTCAAGTTTGTAAAAAGTAGGTCAAGGTAATAAGGTCGATAATTATGGTACCACTGGAAGGTCATGTCACAAGAAATGCACATGTGAAATATAAAAGCCCTATCACTAACCAGTCGAAAGTTATAACCAATCTTAAAGTCATTAAAAAGTAGGTCAAACATCAAGTTCAAGGTTACAAGGTAAACAATTATGGTATCGCCGGAAAGGTCCTGTGACAAGGAATGCACATGTGAAATATGACAGCCCTATCACTTACCAATCGGAAGCTATGGCCAATAGTAAAGGTTTTAAAATGTAGGTCAAATGTTGAGGTCAGAATTATGGTGCCACTGGGAAGGTCTTGCAGCATGGAATGTACATGTGAAATATTAAAGCCCTATCATTAACCAATAAAAGGTTATGGCCAATGATAAGGTTTTTTGAAAGTAGATCAAATGTCAAGGTCAATGTCACGAGGTCAAAACTTATGGTTCCACTGGAAAGCACAAGGACTGCACACGAGAAATATGAAAGTCCTGTCACTAACCAATCAAAGGTTATAGCCAATATTCAAGTTTTTATAATGTAGGTCAATTGTCAAGTTCAAAAGTTTAAAAAAAAAGGTCAAACATCAAGATCAAGGTCACGAGGTCAAAAAGTAAGGTACCATTATAACGGCCTTGTCACAGGAAGTGCGCATGTGAAATATGAAAGCACTAACACTTACCAATCAAAAGATATGGCCAATGTAATAGTTTTTAAAAAGTTGGTCAAACATCAAGGTCAAGGTTACGAAGTCAAAAATTATAGTACCACTGGAAAGGTCTGGTGACAAGAATTGCACATGTGAAATCTGAAAGCCCTATCAGTTACCATTCAAAAGATATGTCTAATGGTAAAATTTTGCAGACAGACTACAGACAAACAGACAGAGAGACAGACAGTCCAAAATTATATATGTCTTTGAATCTTTTATTCCGGGGGGATGGGGGGTAGCCAAGGTCACGAGGTCAACAATTATGGTACCATTGGAACGGTCTTGTCACAGGGAATGCACATGGGAAATGAAATATGAAAGCACTTACATCTACCAATCAAAAGATATTGTCAATGTTAAAGTTTTTAAAAAGTAGGTCAGACATCAAAGTCACGGTCACGAGGTCAAAAATTACAGTACCACTGGAAATACAGCCCCCGCCCATAGGGGCTTGAAGAAATATATAGGCTGCATGATGATTCCACGCAGAGCTGAATCTGGCCCGCACACTAGTACTGGTAAACCGCTTAGAGCATGTCAAGGAACCGCGGTGCGAGGCGAACCGTCCATGCTAATAAACCCTTTTGGTTTCATTGGGCGACAGGGCTTGATATGTCATTTCATTTCAATGTCGGGTAAAAGTCCCACAAAATTGGAAGCAACGTCTCCAAAATGACCTATACAGTGTTGACGGGGACGTTAAACCTCAAATCAAACCAAACAAAGTACCACTGGAAAGGTCTTGTGCCAAGGAATGCACTTGTAAAATATAAAACCCCTATCAATTACCATTCAAAAGTTATGCCCAATGTTGATGTTTTTGCAGACATACTAACAAGCAGATGGACAGACAGACAGACAAAAACTATATGCCCCGAATCTTTGATTCCGGGAGCATAAAACAACAAAACATGTATCAAGACTACGAGGACAATTAATCTTATGAAGCTGCCTAAGGACGGTCACCAAATTACTATAAAAGGGTAAGGTAGGGGAGCTCCAGCTCCTTTGTTTATGAATTTCACCGGTTACCTTGTGTTCTCGTTGATGTAAAAAAGAAGAAAACGAAATGTCGATTGAGCATAATGTAAAACAACACTATTCCAAAATATGTCGAACTCTTAGCTGTCTATAAACACTTCATGGTAATATTAACCCTTGTCCTGCTGAGCCCTGATATGTCTGTTCTTTCAAACAACGCAGATTCAGATCAGATAGGTTTTAAAGCAGCCATCTGATCAGGATCTTCATTGTTTGTCATTCAGTTTATGAAATTGTTGCAAAGATTTGCATCAAGAAATCTGATTTGTTGTTAATCAGTGAATGGTGTGGCATGCTGAACCATAATAGTCACTACCTTTGTAAATAGTGAAGGTACAGATCAAATCCTTCTATTTTGTTATTCATTTTGCGAATTTAACCTTCAACGTGTTGTAGTCGCATTTATTCGCCCAAGGGGGCATGTCCAACTTGAGCAACTTATCACGCTCATAAGAAAGCAAGTACTCTTCATCAGATGAGGTCCTTCTACTCCGGAGCGATGCGTTTTTCTTACAAGGATACAGATTTTATGCAAATAACCGACTGTTGGATTTTACACCAACAAATGACGTTTAAATTGACGATTGTTCAGATACCAGTTTTCAACAGGCCCCTTACCTGTTTTATCACAATTTTGTGCATACCAGACCCAATCCATCTAAACAACTGCTGTTGCTAAGTATGAAGCCATTATATAGGTAGCTACACTACAAAGCACGCTCTGAGTGCTATTGTCTTGTAGTTCTTTTGTTTAAAGTGTCTTAAACGGTTCCCAGTAAGATCACGTGACCGCCCTATTTGGAAGTCATGTGACCCGTTATACTTCCTATAAAATGGCGAAAGATGTCGTACCTACAGTATGTCAAAGTATCCAGTTCAAGTGGAAGGAAATTATGGCTTCCAAAAAAGCGTACCACCTCGAAAGAAAATTACAGCATGCTAAAGGTAAAATAAAAATACACTATATCGAGTAATTTGACTGGTTGGCAGTCATACATAGCTGCGGCAAAATAAATTTATTCAGCAGAACAATTGTTAAATACCTTCGACACATTTTCCACCAATATTTGTGTATCTCTCATAACATTCACAGGTGTTTTCTTTGCAAGTTGAACTCTTATCTTCACAGGTTATGTTGCTAGAACAGAAGCCCCCAGGATAGCCATCTAGAATAGAATACCGTACATATACGCCACAGCGACGTTTAAGAATGTGTGGTTAATGGCTTTGCAATGGCACTGTCCTATCAGATTCTTCTAATGGCCATATAAGAATCTGATATAGGGTTCTGTTGTAGATGCGATTTCCAACCCTCGCGCTAATCTGCAACAGAACCCCGTATTGGATCATTTTTCTTGCACAATACAACTTGAATTTTTCATTTTACTTTATTAAAGGGGTTTTGTTTCCCGCATTATGTGTATATTGTTTGCCTGGGTAAGAACTCCATGGTAAGAACATAACTTCTATCCAAGGCTAAAACTATGCATTTCCCTATCTGGTGTGCAAGAAAAAGCGTTCCATATTGGAAGCATCGATATCCTTTATCCATCGGCCTAGACGTGTATCTTGTTTTAATATGTGTTCCTAGCGAAGACACAGATCAGACTAAGCATCCCCAGCCCTATCTCTGAGCTTGCCGAATTATTAGGGTCAATGATCAGACTTCCTTGATCGTTACCAATTAAACTGGCCGGAACTCTAACTCTGTTTGTTGTTGTAAGTTTGTGTGTATTATACAACCTAATTGTATATTCATTGTGACATTATCAACTGCTATCTCATAAGTTTACAATTTAAGATTTTTTATTGTTCTGCCTTAATATATAACATATTTTAGCCAGTGCACGACACAATTACAATAAGATATGTGTGACCAGCGAAGATTCAGACCAGCTTGCACACCAGCGCAGTCTGATCTGAGACTTTGCTGATCGTATGGAACTCCGACATACTCGGGTAGATCTAAAGATAGGAACTTGAAGTCTTTGGCTAGACGTGGTCTTGTCGCTTAGTGTTTGTGTTTCTTTCCCTTTAGTGTCTATGATGGGTGGAGTAAGTTAATTGTATCGATTCCTGATCTTTGTTTTAATTCTACTTTGATGGATGCAGCGGCTGTTATATATGCATCTATGCTTGTCGCACTTATCTTTTCGTTATGATCGCAGATCCCTGTAATATCGTGCATTTTTAATATCTTCACAATCGTTATTTTTCTGATGAAAATGTGTAAGTATTTGTTCAATTATACAAATAACATAGGCTGCTGGCACTCGTTAGAACCGTTTCATTGAGACGGTTCTAACGGGTACCAACAACCTTCGTCTTGGAGCAAAATAAGAAAAGTAATTTATACCCCCGTTAACCCCCGTTTTTCTGTATAAGGTGGGCTTTACATGGGATGTTTATTATATAAACTTGTGAACGTGACGTGTAGGTTTTCTCCGGCTCATTTATTTGATGTTTGCAATGCTATATCCTGCTTGGTTTAACTGGTTTAACTGGTTGTTTAAAAAGTGTAGATTGTGACATAAAATCTAGTTAAAGGCATTAAATTCCTACATTTAAAACGAATCGGTAAATAACAATGGAATCAGCAATGACTGTATAAACATAACTGCAAAGCACGATAAAGACATGCAGTAAAGTGTGTATAAACCATAACACACACACACACACACACACACACACACACACACACACACACACACACACACACACCACACACACACACATACAAGAAATAAGAAAATAGCGAACCCTCGAGACAGTCTCCATTGATGTTTGTGAAATTGTCGATGCATTGGCAGGTGCTATTGATACAGGAGGAATTTGAATCTTTACAACTGATAGTAGCAGAACACAAACCTCCAAGCGCACCATCTGTAAAATAGTCAATGAATAGTATACGCTCTAAAGTATTTAACTCATTCAGTACCAGAAACCCCTAAACGGGTACTTGGCAAACAGTGCAGGCCCAGAACAGACGCCGCAGAACGTCTGATCAGGGCCTCCACTGTTTGCTAAAAATTCAGTCATTTTCCAAATACATTTTGATGAAAACACAACCTGAAACCCCTACATTTTGAAATGAACTCCAGCTATATATAAGGAGGAAGATTCCATTGTGTACTAAAAGAGTTAAAGGAATTCATTTCATTTTCATATTACATTAACAGCTCATTATCCCTATTCCAACACTCCAATTTAATCTAAGTTTTCGTTTTGACCATTTGCTTATTCATTTCAATAAGTTGTAATTTACTGTACCAGCTTTCTCATTCAAATACTGTGTTGCTGGTCAAAACCTCTGTTCAATGATTTTGGTGCAATCTGTTGTCTGGGTTCTGTTCCTAGCCATCTTCATAAGGGGCTTAAAGCAGTCTGCATACCCACTTAGTCATAGTACAGCCTTCTCAACCTATAAACAGATACTTTTGTCGATTTGTTTGTTTGATTTGAGGTTTAACGATCCCGTCAACACTGTAAAGGTCATTTGGAGACGTTGCTTCCAATTTTGCGGGACTTTTTCCCGACATTGAGATGAAATGACATCTCAAGCGCTGCCGCCTGATGAAACCAATAAGGTTTTTAACCATGGACGGTCCGACTCGCACGGCATTGCCTGGGCAGGCTTAGTTCCTCTAAGCGGTTTACCAGTACTCATGTGCGGGTCGGTTTCTGCTCTGCGTGGAAGCATATGCAGCCCATCTGTTTCTTCAAGCCCCGATGGGCGGGGGCAATATAAATAATTTTGTCGAGGGGCATCCAAATAGCGCATAGTGATTTTGTTTGATATGAGGTTTCACGTCCCCATCAACACTAATAGGTCATTTTGGAGACACTGCTTCCAATTTTGTGGGAATTTACCCGACATTGAGATGAAATGATATCTCAAGCCTGTTGCACAATGATACCAATAGGGTTTATAAGCAGTGACGGTCCGACTCGCGCCGCTCTGCTGGGCAGGCGTTCATGCAGACCGAACAAATTATTTGTCTAAATCGCGACGGAAATAAAGGCGAGAATTGTGGCCACGTAAAATCGATTTAAGCCCCCCCCCCCCCCCCCCACAAGTGGAATTCGTTTAACTGACTGTTCCAAGGCGGTTCTTCTGTCGCGGTTTATTTTTGTTATGGTTTGTGGGAAATTAACTTTGCTTTTGGCTTTCCGCTATTGGTGTTTCCATTTAATAGTATCTAGTTGTTTCATGTTTGTGCTTCTTTCCTTTTGGTGTCTGATGGGAGCTGTGGATTAATTGTATCGCTTCATGATCATCGCCTTCACTTCTATTATTAGATCCTCTAAGCGGTTTACCAGTACTCATGTGCGGTCGGTTTCAGCTCTGCGTGGAAGCATCATGCAGCCAATCTATTTCTTCAAGCCTCCAATGGGCGGAGTGAAGACTCTGGTCAAACTATGAGGATGTGCAGGCTAATCTGAGCCTTGGGTAAGAGCACATTCTCGAATACGATTTTATATTTAATGGTAATACTATGGCTTGAATGGAATGAAAACTGATGAATGAAACATTAGACTACTTCAGTCTCACCAATAATGCACACACATGATTATATCAAAGGGTACTTTTTCTTAATAAAAGCACCGCAGACACTGCATAATACCCCGCCACTGCTAAGCAATGTAACTTATTTGAAAATATATCAAGGCTACATAACTAGAAAGGGGATAGCAGAGATATGATCCGCTATTGCAATGTCTTAATGTGAGTGGATGAAGTTGTTAGAAGATGTAGGAAGCATATGTAAAAATCCATTTTTCAGACATTTGATGGGAAGGCATCTCAATAAGTTGACATTATTAGAAAATTATGGAGTTAAGTATTTACCTTAAATGGCTGTGGAACATGTATCTTTATGTGGAACATGTAAGAATTTCATGTTTTTCGATGTACTGCCTGTCTGACTATATTCTTTCGTGAAGACTGATCATGAAGTAATTTCTACGGTCATTGTGCTCCTTCCGCTGATTCAAGAAGGGCAGGCATGAAGTATGTGCACTAAGTACTGGTTAACCACTTAGAAGTGCCTTTATTTGAGGCATCTATTTGGTTAGGCTTTTACTGCACATTCCAAGGGTGAGGTTGATTAGGCTTCAATCAAAAGGATTATGCATAAATGGCAACCAATCATAAATTAAGATGTTTGTGGGTGATCTTTTGGCATTCTCACAGGGACAAAATCCACAAATTAATTCTAGCATGGGTAGATGTACTATCTCACCTTTTTCAATATTAGATAGCAGCCCAGATAATCATGTGATCAGAGTAGTAAACTGGCAAGGTCCCAACTTGCACAGGTATGTCCTCTGGGATATTGGTGAAAATCAGATCAATGACTGAGCCTGTGTCACACGTTGGTGAAGTAATCAACTGGCGATATCCAAGACATGTCATTTTTAGCGGTCCTTGGCCACGATATGAACCATTAAGTCCTTTATATATCTGTGAAGTTTCATCGAGATATTCCATATAGTAAGGGAACTAGAGGCCAAAAACCATTTTTCAGATATTTCAAAGGCAGATAACTCAATCGCTGGGAAAGCCAGAGTCATGTTCCTTTGCCACAGTATATAACAATTCATCTACTACATATCTATGAAGTTTCAGCAAGATATTATAAATGATAAACGAACTACAGTCTAAAATGCATTTTTAAATACGTCAAGGGTAGATAACTCAAGAACTGGAACAGCCAGAGTAGCAGTCCTTGGCCACAATATGAACCGTTTAGTCCTCTATATATCTGTGAAGTTTCGTCCAGATATTCCATATAGTAAGGGAATTAGAGGCCAAAAAACATTTTTCAGATACTGAAAAGGGCAATAACTCTGTTAAAAATTAACGGATTTTGCCCATTAACAATCCCAAACCACTCATCCCCGATACCAATATGTATGCAAAATTTGAACAAAATCCTTGAAAAAATACTCAAGTTATCGATCGGAAACGAAGTGCGGACGGACGGACAGACATAAGGACGGACGGACGGACACCGGAGGGTATATTATAATACCCCGCCACTATCGTGTGGCGGGGTATAAAAATTAATGATAAAAAAGATTATTTTGAATTAGGGTTGTACGTTCGAAGAACTATGTCCTGTGGGGTTTATATGTCGCAGCCTATCCGTGTATGTAGAGTTTATGATCGACGTAAGCGAGCGTAACTGATTTCTCACTGACCAAGAATCCAAAACAGAGGTGTTGGTATCATCAATCCATATTTTCGGTTGTATCCTTTAGTTGTAATAAAGAGCTCACTGTTGTTGTTTTGTTGTTGTTGGTTTTTTTGTGTGTTTGTTTTCAAATCACTGAAGTTGGTGTTACATGGCGGCGATCTTATTGCACTTCAATATAGAGAAATTTACTATGTCGTGGAATTTTTATTTTTTCACTACCTAGAGCTAAGCAGTCTTGTGCACAATATTACTGTTATGAATAGTTCTCATTTTCTATCTGTAGTACATTTATAAAAAAAAGACATACACAATCATAAAGACCTGCTCAGCCTATATGAAAATATACGTGTTTGTTTTGAGCAAATTAGTGTAAATACATAAACAGCAATTAAAAGTAGTATCCGATACCAAGATATAAGACGGGATCACAAATGTTAAGTTAATACCTTCAACACAGCCTTGGTTAATGTTTGAGAATCCGTTATTGCATTGACAGGTGTTGTGGGTACAAACAGAGTTTGAATCTTTACACTGGATATCTCCAGAGCAGAAGCCATCAACCGCACCATCTATAACAATATAAATATAAATTGCATGATATGAACAAAAGCAGACATGTAAGTATTAACCCTTATCCTGCTGAGCCTAGATATGTCTTATCTTTCAAACAATGATTATCCAGATAAGATCTGACCAGGATCTTTATTAATTGTCATTTAGCTCATGAATTTGTTGCAATAATTTGCATCAAGTAATCTGATTGGTTGATAATCAGTAGTGGGTGTGGCATATATAAATATTCAGCTGGTCAAGGGTTAAGGAAGATACAAAGACAATATTCCTCAGGAACAGTGAAAATCAAAGAACAGGATCTAAAGCCACCGAAAAAGAAACAGAGATTTAGAGACACGAATGCACATCTAAATGCATCAGTGTGTGCAAAAGAACAACTGCCCAGGAACGGTTAGTTTAACATAAAAAGGGGATGGCATTTACTCTGGGAATAATGGAATATGAACCTGAAACCTTACTCAACAACAATGAAACATTGATCCGCATGGAGGAATCAATGATAGCCGCACATACAGAAATAACTATGTATGAATGCACGACTCTCACGATTCAGGTTTCAGGATTGAACAACATCTGATGTGGTAGCAGAGGATAACCACTATGTAAATCACAGAAGCCTCCTTGTTGCAGTGGTTACGCTACTCGCCTTGTAAACCAGGGATCGCAGGATCGATAACGGGCTTCACCAGACTTTCGGATGAGTCTTTAAACCGAGGTCCCGTCTCCGTATGACCTTAGCTGTTGGTGGGACGTAAAACTGAAACTCACTCACTCACTAGGTAGATCATCGATGACTCACATAATACCAGCATCGTGCAAAAGTATCTACGGATTTTATTTTGAGAGTTTGTGTGTAACCTTTGTTTAATTTCAATAATTTTGTGTTTATCAATTAATTTTAGCTCTCAGCCACCGATTACTAGCTGCTGACTTTTCAAACGACTGATGGTTAAGAATACCTACTAATGTATTAAGTTGGAACAAAAACTCTGTTCAAAAGATAGAATAGTTTAACTGAGACTTTGCGCCGGAAAAGGTGCAGGTTGGTTTGTGATACCAATGTAAACTCATATCAACCTGCGTATACGAGCAGTGGGATCAGTCTTTGTGAGCCGCTTGGGATGTCAGTTGATCTTGGGTCCTCGACAGAACAAACAGATCATCACGAAAACAGGCCTATATAATTTTTACCCCCTTAAACCCCACTTTCATATAGTAAAACTCTGGTTTACAGGAGTATACATTATTTTTCTTATTTCTCATCAAAACACAGACTATACATACTCGTTTGAACCGCCTCGCCGAGGCGGTTCTAACGAGTATCCACAAATATTTTTGTACAAAAATATAAAAATATCAAAATTTTTCATCTGAAAATTTTCATTTTTGGTGGTTGAATTTTCAATATATTTGAATTTGCGTGATTTCGTAATGTGATGCTGCTTTAATTACATGGGTGCGAATGATACTCTCAGATGAAAAACTGTCTTTTTCGTGGCCACAGATTCATATAAAACATTACAAGGGTAGTTTGTTTCAATGTATTCCATAATGTCATATAGAAAGATCACTCATGTCATCGTTTTCCATTGTGCATTCCTTTCAGACACATGGCAATATATTTCAGGTGAAAATTACTAAGGCATCACGACAGAGTCCAAACTCTGTATGTTATTAAGCAATACGTAAAAAGCTATTGAATGTCATATACACTGACATTATTTCGCTCTGAACCTTTAAATGCGTTTTACACTAATAATTGTCATGTGCAACTGGAAAACAACAACAATACTCAGGAAAATGGTGGAGGTTGGAGCTACTTAAACATCGTCTTACATCCCAAATAACCACACAATTGGCATTTCTGTCTTGTTTTTGGCCTACTAGTATCAAGCTCAAAAGCTTGAAGATACTAAATATCAAAGGTCAGCTGTCCGCGTACTTATGGTGTGGTTAGTTAATATATGGATAAAACTTTCATCATTTAACATGATAAATATTTATATTTTTGCTGGAGGAATGTGAGTAGCTATTCACAAAAAAACTACCGTAATGATCCTAAGTATTGGGATAGACATTCCGTTTGCAGCTTTTTGACTACTTGCTACACATTTGTCAAAACTTTAGGAAAACTACGGCAAGTCCTTGAAAGTGTCCAAACTTTTATAGTATGTTTCTCTGTCCTTACATATTTCCAGCAAAAATACCAAAGTAGCAGTTACTAGAACACTTAATATTTATGACCATTAGCCAGCTCGTTAACCTAACAATGCTTTGAACAACTGGGTTCAGATACCTTCAATGCAGCTTCCTTTAACTTTTGAGGAACCGTCGTTGCATTGGCAGATATTATCATTACAACTAGAATTTCGATCTTCACATTGGACACTACTAGAACAAAATCCTCCTGGGGAACCATCTGCAAGAAAAATGTATATATGAGCTATTTCCAGGAGTAGCATTCGTAAATATATTTTAGCTACTAGTACCTCTTATATTATCATCTGTAAATAAAGCACAAAATATGATATACCACTAGAAGTAATATTAGTTATCAAGGAATAAAATATGAGCTTTGGTCCAAAATAGAAGTGAAGGCAATGATCAGGAATCGATACAATCAACCCACAGCTCCCACCAGAGACACCAAAGGGAAAGACCCACAAACATGAAACAACAAACCCTAATGGAAACACCAACAGCGGAAAGCCAAAAGGACAGTTACTTTCCCACAAAATGGCCAATAGGCTATCCAAAATAAAAAAAAAAACACAAGCGACACAAACACCCAAAGAGAAACCATAACAAAAATAAACCGCGACAGAAGAACTGCCTTGGAACGGTCAGCGGAAACGAATTCCACTTGGGGGGGGGGGGGGGGGGGGGGCTTAAATTGACTTTACGTGGCCACAATCCTCGCCCTTACTTCCGTCGCGATTTAGACAGATAATTTGTTAAGTCCGCATGAAGGCCTCCTAACTCATCAGTGCAACATCTCCGTGAACACAAATAATCAAACAATCACAGAGATGAAACAACGGTGAGGACTCGACAGCAAGAAACCACTGAAATGCAGGAGCAAAAGAAAACCAACAGTTAAACACCCAAAGACAAATAGAAGTGAAACTAGAATTTGTTTTTCTACAAAAACACAGATGTCTCCCCCGCTTATACTATGCATCACTTTTAGCATTCATTACAATGGGCACAAATTACCAAAATGACAAAGGGCCATAACTCGCAAAGTATTTTTCGGAATTTTGTCAAAAGTTAATCAGTTCATATACTCATCACCACCAATATACTCAACAACTTTCATGGCTCTAGATCCAATAGTGTTTGAGATATTTTGCTGACAAGATTTTATTAAAAAAATTTCAAAGGGCAATAACTCTTAAAAGGGGCATAATCTGGACGAGAAAAAAAATACGCGTCAGCTAATTTTCCATGAGGAATCCATATATGAAATTTCAAAACCCTAGCATACACGGTTCTTAAGTTATGCTATGCATCACTTTTAGCATACACTACAATGGGCACAAGTTACCAAAATGACAAAGGGCAATAACTCGCTAAGTATTTTTCGGAATTTTGTCAAAAGTTAACCAGTTCATATACACATCACCACCAATAAATATGCACCAACTTTCAAGGCTCTAGCTCCAATAGTTTTTGAGATATCTTGCTGAAAAGATTTTATTTAAAAAATTTCAAAGGGCAATAACTCTTGAAAGGGGCATAATCCTGACGAGAAAAAAATATGTGTCAGCTTATTTTCCATCAGAAATGCATATATGAAATTTCAAAACAATAACATACACGGTTCTAAAGTTATGATATGCATCACCTTAGCATACATCACAATGGGAACAAATTACCAAAATGACAAAGGGCCATAACTCACAAAGTATTTTTCGGAATTTTGTCATAAGTTAATCAGTTCATCTACTCATCTCCAACAATCTATTCTCCAACTTTCAAGGCTCTAGCTCCAATAGTGTTTGAGATATCTTGCTGACAAGATTTTATTAAAAAAAAATTCAAAGGGCAATAACTCTTGAAAGGGGCATAATCCGGACGAGAAAAAAAATACGCGTCAGCTAATTTTCCATGAGGAATCCATATATGAAATTTCAAAACCCTAGCATACATGGTTCTTAAGTTATGCTATGCATCACTTTTAGCATACATTACAATGGGCACAAATTACCAAAATGACAAAGGGCCATAACTCACAAAGTATTTTTCGGAATTTTGTCAAAAGTTAATCAGTTCATCTACTCATCACCACTAATATATTCAACAAAATTTCAAGGCTCTAATTCAAATAGTTTTTGAGATATCTTGCTGACAAGATTTTATTAAAAAAATTTCAAAGGGCAATAACTCTTGAAGGGGACATAATCCGGACGCGAAAAAAATACGTGTCAGCTAATTTTCCATGAGGAATCCATATATGATATTTCAAAACCCTAGCATACACGGTTCTTTAGTTATGCTAGGCATCAAAAGCGTAATGGACAGACGAACGGACGAATGAACCAGAACCAATATGCTCCTCCAACTTTTTCAAAGTTGGGGGCATAATAAGAAAGTTATTGACAGAACACAAAAAAGGCCCTTTTTTTACCTTTAACCTCTATGTATGACATTGACCTTTCAGGTACCAAACTGGGTCATGCGTGCAACACATCATCTCATGGTGGTTAACATTTCTGCCTAGCAATTTCAAAATCCATCTAACAATAAGGAAGTTATTGACAAAACACGAAAAAAGGCCCCTTTTTTACCTTTGACCTCTATGTATGACCTTGACATTTTAGGTACAAAACTGAATCTACATGCAACACATCGTCCCATGATAGTTAACATGTTTGCCAAGTTACTTCAAATTCTATTTAAAAATAAGCAAGTTATTGACAAAACCCGAAAAAAGGCCCCTTCTTTTACCTTTGACCTCTAAGTATGACCTTGACCTTTGAGGTACCAACATGGGTCATGCGCGCAACACATCGCCTTATATTGGTTAACATTTCTGCCAAGTGATTTCAAAATCCATCTCAAAATAAGAAAGTTATTTACCAAATACGAAAAAAAGGCCCCCTTTTTGACCTTTGACCTCTAAGTATGACCTTGACCTTTGAGGTACCGACCTTGACCTTTGAGGTACCAACATGGGTCATGCACGCAACACATCGCCTTATATTGGTTAACAGTTCTGCCAAGTGATTTCAAAATCCATCTCAAAATTAGAAAGTTATTGACCAAATACGAAAGAAAGGCCCCTTTTTGACCTTTGACCTCTAAGTATGACCTTGACCTTTGAGGTACCGACCTGCCTCATGCCCAACACACATCGTCTTATGGTTGTTAATATTTATGCCAATTAATTTTAAAATCCATCTCAAAATAAGAAAGTTATTGACCAAATACGAAAAAAAGGCCCCTTTTTGACCTTTGACCTCTAAGTATGACCTTGACCTTTGAGGTACCGACCTGCCTCATGCGCACCACACATTGTCTTATGGTTGTTAATAATTATGCCAAGTAATTTTAAAATCCATCTCAAAGTAAGAAAGTTATTGACCAAATACGAAACAAAGGCCCCTTTTTTGACCTTTGACCTCTAAGTATGACCTTGACCTTTGAGGTACCGACCTGCCTCATGCGCACCACACATCGTCTTATGGTTGTTAATATTTCTGCCAAGTAATTTTAAAATCCATCAAAAAATAAGAAAGTTATTGACCGGACACAATTTGCCCATACATATATACATACCAACAAACTTCCAAGGGAGATAATTATTCAAAAAGTATAAATGCGAGAGTTATAGTTCTTGTGCACTGCACGTCGTCTAATGCTGATTAATATTTACACGAAGTTTCGTGAGGATAGCTCTAACGGTTTTCAAGTTACAGAGCGGACACGAAAGTGTGACAGACAGACAGACGGACAGACGGACAGACAGACAGACAGACAGACAGACAGACGGACAGACAGACGCCCTGGGGAAAAACAATATGTCTCTCCGAAAAAAATTTTTTCGGGGGAGACATAATCAATGATCAGAAATCGATACAATTAACCCACACCTGCCATAAGAAACACTAAAGGGAAAGAAACACAAACATTAAGTAACTAGACCCTCATGGAAACATCAATAGCGGAAAAACAAAAGTACAGTACTTTCCCACAAATTGGACAATTGGCTATCCAAAACACACTATATAAAAAAAGAAAATAAGCGATACACACACTTAAAGACAAACCATAACGATAGCAAACCGCAACAGAAGAACCGCCTTGGGGCTTAAATCGATTTTACGCGGCCGCAATCCTCGCCCTTGATTCCGTCGTGATCTAGACAAATAATTTGTTCATTCCACATGAAGGCTTCCAAGCTCATCGGTGCAACATCTCCGAGAACACAAAAATCAAAAGACCACAGAGATGATACAAGGGCGAGGACTCGACAGCAACAAACAACTGTAATACTGGATCAAAAGAAAACCAACAGTCAGACTCCGATGGGCCCAACCAGAGACAGAGCAGCAGGTACCAACCAACATTGCATAAGTAAACCAGTAAGAAAAGATCACTCAAGAAAAACCACAATCTAAGAACGCAGCCATCTTAAATCACCTATTGAAAGTGACACGGGGGCACCTACAAAAACAGACGAAACATGAACCAACGGCACAAAGCCGAATAACAAATAAGACACTGCAAAAGAACGACCGCCTTGGGATGGTCAGAAGTAAAACTACTGATGTGGGGGGGGGGGGCTTCCGCTCCGGAGTTAATGAAATTTCAACTCTCGCCCTCAGTTCCAGTACAGTATCAATCAAAATAACAATTAACAAATTGATTCGCATGGAGGCTTTGTAAGCCTTTACACTGGAACCGTAATAGAATATGAGGTGTGACCCATCAGCGTGCAATTAAAGTTATCAACCATGACTGGGTTAACTACCATGCATGCAGTCTGTCGTATAAAATTTATGTTGTACCAAATCTTTATATCGAAGAATGTTTTTACGAAATTGGGTACTGAAATCATTGCAAGTATATATTTTTCTGAATTTATATATACTAAGTCACCATAAAATTCGGGTTCCGATAGACCTTGTTGCAGAAGAGATTTAAGTCCAACATTGAAGTTTGAAATTAAATCGGAAGTAGACAGACTTGAAGCACGAACACGTCTGGATTTAAATTTATTTAAAACTTCATTAGAATTGCTTATAGACCAAAATAAATTTCTCTCTGATCTTTAAAAACACATGTGATTCAATACTGCGAAAAAAATCTTTGAAAGATCAGGGAGAAATGTGTTTTGGTCTATAAAAAAACCTAATGAAGTTTTAAGGCATTCCAAGGCGGTTCTTCTGTCGCGGTTTATTTTTGTTGTGGTTTATCTTTGAGTGTGTGTATCGCTTATACTATTTTGATTTGGACAGCCGTTTGGCCAATTTGTGGGCTAGTAAATGTCCTTTTGGCTTTCTGCTGTTGATGTTTCCATTAGGGACTGTTGTTTCATGTTTGTCTTTCTTTCCCTTTCGTGTCTCTGATGAGGGCTGTGGGTTAATTGTATCAATTCCTGATCATTGCCTTCACTTTTATTTTAAATAAATTGAAATCCAGACGCTTTCAGGCTGAAGTGACTGTCCATTACCCATTTTCTGCATTACGTATTCTGGACACCGAAGCGAATAAATTCTACGACAGTTCTTATCAGTTATACGATGCTGCCCCTTTAAATGGAGGTTATACTCAGCATGCTCTTCGAACTTCCATCGATTCTGAAATTAATCACAAATATCATTACATCAAAATATCCTCCATTAATAAGGGTTTGGATTTTATAGTTTTACCTAGTATCTTCCGGGACAGTTCGGTGATTTCGTTCATTCCTGCTTATTTTCAAAACACTGAAACAAACATTAATTTGCTATAAATACAATAAATAGAAGTGGAGGCAATGATCAGGAAACGATACAATTAACCCTTAGCTCCCATCAGAAACACCAAAGGAAACACAAATATGAAACAACATACCCTAATGGAAACATCAATAGCGGAAAGCCAAAAGGACAGTTACTTTCCCACAAAATGGCCAATAGGCTATCCAAAATAAATTGATATAAGCGACACAAACACCCAAAGACAAACCATAACAAACATAAAGCTGTTATGTCTATCATTTTTAATTTCAATTAACTTGTTTCTGATCTTGATATTGACACTGACACTCCTGATACCCGAGATTGTAAAAAAGTCAATGTATTGCTATCCTGCTGCTGGTCATATTATTACTGGCAATTTAAAAAGTATTCCTGATTCTAGGATACGAAATATAATTTCTAAAGGACCTTAATATCGATTTCCTACTAAAATTTATTTCAATAACTGCAGAGATGAAATCACTGCGGCCTTGAATGAATTTGGTAATCGATGGTGTAAACGAAAGTATGTTGAGCATAAAGCCCTCAAAGAATGGAAACTTAGCATTCTGAAACTAGTGAACAAGCGCATTTCTTTCTTTCTACTCTCAAAATACGAACTTATTACCTCCTAAACCTAAAGCCATTTTACGTCACCTTAAACTAGGTATTGAAAAGTAGAAGTAAAACAAAGATCAGGAATTGGTACAATTAACTTACTCCACCCATAAAAGACACCAAAGGGAAAGAAATACAAACATTAAGCGACCAGACCATAATGGAAACCTAAACAAAGGAAGGCCATAAGGACAGTTACTTTCCCACAAAATGGCCATATGGCCATCCAAAACCAAAAGTGATACACACAGTAAGTAACAAACAACAACATAAATAAATCGCCACAGAAGAGCCGCCTTGGAACGGTCAGTGGAAGATTTCCACTGGGGGGCTTAAATCGATTTTACGTGGCCACAATCCTCGCCCTTACTTCCGTCGCGATTTAGACAAATAATTTGTTCAGTCCGCATGAAGGCCTCCTAACTCATCAGTGCAACATCTCCGTGAACACAAAAATCAAAGAACCACAGAGGTGAGACAACGGTGAGGACCTAACAGCAAGAAACGAAGTTTGTTTTGGCTCCAGCAGACAAAGTCGCCAACAATGTGGTCGTTGGTTGACGGCTCCACTATGTTAACACTCTTCAGCAAGAGCTTGGTGGTACTAAGACCTACGAACTGCAGCCTTTGGCTGTAGAGAGAACTGTAGCTGATGACCACATTTGTCATTCAGCCACCAAGTTTGCTGTATGTGTTAAGGCCAAGACAAGCTTCCTACGTTATATTGCTTACCTAAACTTCATAAAAGACCATACATAGCAAGGTTTATTGCAAATTCAAGCTCATGTACCACCACTGAACTTTCCAAATTATCAACTTCATGTTTTACTGCCATCAAAAAACATGTGCTTAAATATTGCGACAATGTCTTTGAAAGATCAGGGAGAAATCTGTTTTGGTCTACAAACAATTCTAATGAAGTTGTAATAAACTGAAATCCAGACGTTTTCGTGCTTGTCTACTTATGATTTTTCCACCCTTTACACTACCCTTCCTCCTAATCTTATAAAAGCAAAACTTTATGATCTAAATGAATGGACGTTTCATAGGGAAGATTCCCTCTATCTTGCATGTAATGTAAGAAATGTTGTTGTTTTTCACTTCTGAACCGCATAATATTTATACTTTATGGTCATGTCAGAAAGTGTCTGAAGCTCTCACCTTTCTACTTGACAATATTTACATAAGATTTGGTACTAAGCTATTTTGACAAATTGTGGGTATTCCGATGGGTACGAAATGCGCACCCCTTGTGGCTGATCTGTGTTTGTTTTGTTATGAAAGAACCTTCAGGATGTCCCTTTCCGTTGAAAACCAATCTGAACTCATTGAAGCCTTTAGCTCGACTTCTAGATATTTGGATGATTTATTAAATATTGACAATAACTATTTCATTGGTTTGATAAGTCAAATTTACCCTCCCACCCACCAGCACATTCTCCTGATACCGAGATCCCGTTTTTGGAATCACATCTATCTATTAAAGATGGGTTTGTTTCCTGCAAAATTTGTGATAAGAGCGATGATTTTGATTTTGAGATCATACATTTTTTCTTTCTTGGATGGTGATGTTCCTCGTGCAGCATCCTATTTGTCAAAGTGTCTAGTCATGAAACTGACTTCAACACTCGTAATAAATTGTTAACGGCTAAACTTCTTAATCAGGGTTATCGGTGTCATTAACTACGCAAAGCCTTTTAAAAATTTTATAGACGTCATTCCGATTTAATTTCATAATTCAATATTGGACTTAAATCTCTTTTGCAACAAGGTCTATCGGAACCCGAATTTTATGGTGACTTACCATATAAATTCAGAAAAATATATACTTGCAATGATTTCAGCAATCAATTTCGTAAAAACATTTTTCGATATAAAAAAGACTGGGTACAACATACATGCTATACAACAGACTGCATGCATGGTAGTTAACTCAATCGCGGTGGACAACTTTTTTCCCTCTTTAATTTCACGCCGTTGGGTCAGGTCTCAGATTCTATGACGGTTCCAGCGTAAAGGCATACTGAGAATTAGAATTTAATTTTATGTAATGTTGGTTGGTGCCTGATGCTCTGTCTCTGGTCGGGCCCATCAGAGTCTAACAGTTGTTGTTGTTTTTTTTTTTTTTTTTTGTTTTTTTTTTTTTTGCTCCAGCATTTCAGTTGATTCTAGCTGTCGAGTCCTCACCGTTGGTTCATCTCTGTGGTTGTTTGATTTGTGTGTTCTCGGAAATTTTGCACGGAGACCTGCATGTGGAATGAACAAATTATTTGTCTAAATCGTTGCGTAAGTAAGGGCGAGGATTACGGCCGCGTAAAATCGATTTAATTTGCTCCAATCCTTTGTAAAATACATACCTTTCACACACTTGGCGTCTATATTTCTGTGGCCTGTGTTACAGACACAGACATCGTCTATGCAGGATGATGACTTATCGTCAATACCAATACAGTTGACATTAGAACAATCACCTCCGGGGTAGCCAGGAGCTAAAATTTAAAAAACAATGGTCATTTAATATAAAATTTATGATTTGTTTGTTTGTTTTGGAGTTTAACGACCCAGTCAACACTATTTTAGGTCATTTTTGAGCCGGTTAGTTTACCTATCCAGACTTTTCCTGGGCAGGCTTATACGTAAGCGGTTAACAAGTACAGTGCACATTCTTTCGCCAGAAACTGGCAACTGTCCTTCTTGAATCAGCGGAAGGGAAAGAATGACCTTAGAAAAGATTTCATTAAATAATGTTGCCGACCCCGGCAGGTATCGAACCCGCGTCCTCCTGGTCACCAGTGAGACGCGCATCCGACTGAGCTAACGAGGCCAATAAAATTTATGAAATGAGCATTCATCGTGTAACTGATTTTCATATATTACCCTTTTTCTCTGTATTTTCTCCGTAGAAAATTGATATCAGTCGTTTATTTGGTGAATTCTTTGCTTCCAAAGGATCCACAATTCAGAATTTATTTAACTTCACTGCAGCTGGTGCTGTGCCGTGTGGCGACCGTAAAAATCTCCCCGTACATCACCATTGGGCAGATTATATTTTCTGGTCCTTTAGGATCATTGAGATTATCATTGATCATTGAGTTTATTTACAATCATTTTGAAAATAGAGTTCTGCTTAAGCCGGTGCTAGAGGGCGTGGCCGGTGTTGAACATTTCAGTACTGGTCATGAACAGACTTAAAAAAAACGGGTCTGCTATTTTCGTTTATTTGGTGTATTCTCTGCTTCCAAAGGATCCAACTATTTAGAACTTATGAGACCTTCTAAGCGGTTTACCAGTACTCATGTGCGGTCGGTTGCAGCTCTGCGTGAAAGCGTCAAACAGTCCAATGTATTTTTCAAAACATTTACTGGTATGATAACATTATGATTGTTCAGCAGGAATTTTTGGCAAAGGTATATTAATGCAGATTCCTCATTTGGTTAGAAGACTGCGTTTGTATCATTATATATGCTCAGCAATGTTTCTAAATTCATGTCAGATAAAAAAAACAAATGTAAATAAAACTGTGAAACGTTAAATCTTAACTCTGTTCTATGTCTTGTTGTTTCTTTTTTATTTTATGTCTAGATTTTTCAATCTTCCCTAGGTCTCATTCTGACGCGAGCTTCAATCGGGTAAGCTTTCAAAGAGCAAAGCAAGGTTTTACAACAGATCGTGTTCGCCCCCGTCCATCGGGGCTTGGAGAAAAATAGATGGGCTGCATGGTGCTTCCACACAGAGCTGAAACTGACCGCACATGAGTACTGGTAAACCGCTTAGAACGACTAAGCCTGCCCAGGCAAAGCGGTCCAATGCATATAAGCCTATTGGTTTCATTAGGCGGTAGGTCTTGTCATTTCATCTCAATCTCGGGTAAAGTCCTAGAAAATTGAAAGCAACGTCTCATAAATGACATGAACAGTGTTGACGGGGATGTTAAACCACAACGCAAACAAACAGAAAACAGCAGATAGTGAGGTACTAATCTTTGATAAATGGTCAACATCTTCCTAAAACTTCTGCAAATAACACTCCAAAATCTATAATTTGGGTCATAAGGGCAATCGGTACACCTTCATGGGAAGCAACTCCTGTAAAAAAATTTGTGTGTCTCCCATATCAACAGGGGTCAACTCTTAAAGGAAAGAATTTACTCCGGAGGAGCAACTTCTTTCCTTTAACAGTGGACCCCTTTTTCAATGGGATAGAGCCTAATGGATAGCGAACAGGAAGTCCCAAAAGTTGTCACATTTTAAAAATGGCAGAAAAATCTGCTAGGTATTCCCGTTACGTGTGTATTCAGAGAAAACACATGCAGTGCAGCATGTGTATATTAAGCTGGGATTGTATGCTGTGTACGTGACGCCTCAAGAAAATGATATAAGGAACTTTGGTAAAGAAACAGATTAAGGTAAACCATGTATCTTGTGCTCTGGTTTTGTTTTTGAATATTCCACGATAAACCCAAACAATGTCAAAAGCAACTCCTGCAAAAGTATTTTTGTGTCCCATATCAATAGGCGTCAACTCATAAAGGAAAGAATTTGCTCCTCCGTAGCTTTCCTTTAACAGTGGACCCCCTTTTCAGTGGGATTGAGCTGATTGGATAGCGAAAAGGAAGTACCAAGTTTGCTAGGTATTCCCATTACTCTTAAATGATTTTATACTTCAGCCGATTTTATCTCTTGAAAGGGACACTGTCAGTCAAACCTTACAACATGTAGAGCCTGATCAAGATTCACACCGTTTGCTTAAAAACAAGAAACATGAAAGCCATTGGGAATTATAGATGGAAAACCAGACACCCCTAATACTACAAAGGGATTTTTCGACATAAGAGAAAGGTCATACTGCAACTTCAAAAGCACCGTTACGTGTGTGATCAGAGAAAACACATGCATCGCAGCATGTATCTATTAAGCTTGAATTGCACGACCCGCAGAAAAAGCAACCGACTGAAGTCGGTTGATTTCTAAGAGTGCCCTAAAATCACCGTGTCATTCTGTCATCCCTAATACTACAAAGGGATTTTTCGACATAAGAGAAAGGTCATACTGCAACTTCAAAAGCACCGTTACGTGTGTGATCAGAGAAAACACATGCATCGCAGCATGTGTCTATTAAGCTTGAATTGCACGACCCGCAGAAAGGGCAACCGACTGAAGTCGGTTGATTTCTAAGAGTGCCCTAAAATCACCGTGTCATTCTGTCATTCGGTCATTCTGTCATTCTGTCAGTCTGTCCGTCTGTAACCCGTTTGTGAAAATTGGTGATAGTGACTTAACCGCTTGGAATATTTAAACAATTTTTGGCATACTGATAGATATCATTGAGATCTAACCAATGAACTTGCGAAATATTAAATACCATTTAGTATAGCCTCGCCGAGGCGAAAAATGTGAAAATTTTCGAACTGCTTCTCCTCGGAAACCGTTGGGCCGATTGAAGTCAAATTTCATATGGAGCCTCTATGGGATGGGGGAAACCAAAATTTGTTCATGGGGTCCAGGTCACATGACCAAAATGGCCGCCAAGCCATATATTGTCTGTCTGTCTGTCCGTCCGTAACCTGTTTGTGAAAATTGGTGATAGTGACTTAACCGCTTGGAATATTTAAACAATTTTGGCATACTGATAGATATCAATGAGATCTAACCAATGAACTTGCGAAATATTACATTCCATTTAGTATCCCCTCGCCGAGGCGAAAAATTTGAAAATTTGAAAATTTTCGAACTGCTTCTCCTCGGAAACCGTTGGGCCGATTGAAGTCAAATTTCATATGGAGATCTAACCAATGAACTTGCGAAATATTAAATACCATTTAGTATAGCCTCGCCGAGGCGAAAAATGTGAAAATTTTCGAACTGCTTCTCCTCGGAAACCGTTGGGCCGATTGAAGTCAAATTTCATATGGAGCCTCTATGGCATAGGGAAACCAAAATTTGCTCATGGGGTCAAGGTCACATGACCAAAATGGCCGCCAAGCCATATATGGTAAAAACCCTTCAAAAATAGTCTTCTCCAGAACCACTGTGCAGATTTCCACGAAACTTGATAAATAGCATCTGGGACGTAGGTTCATCATAAATTGCTAAACTGGTGACCCTGGGTTGACCTTTACCTTCTTTGGGTCCGTCCGTAACCCGTTTGTGAAAATTGGTGATATACACTTAACCGCTTGGAATATTTAAACAATTTTTGGCATACTGATAGATGTCAATGAGATCTAACCAATGAACTTGCGAAATATTACATTCCATTTAGTATATCCTCGCCGAGGCGAAAAATGTGAAAATTTTCGAACTGCTTCTCCTCGGAAACCCTTGGGCCGATTGAAATCAAATTTCATATGAAGCCTCTATGGGATGGGGGAAACCAAAATTTGCTCATGGGTCCAAATCACATAACCAAAATGGCCGCCAAGCTATATATGGTCTGTCTGTCTGTCCGTCCGTAACCCGTTTGTGAAAATTGGTGATAGTGACTTAACCGCTTGGAATATTTAAACATTTTTTGGCATACTGATAGATATCAATGAGATCTTACCAATGAACTTGAAAAATATTACATTCCATTTAGTATAGCCTCGCCGAGGCGAAAAATGTGAAAATTTTCGAACTGCTTCTCCTCGGAAACCGTTGGGCCGATTGAAGTCAAATTTCATATGGAGCCTCTATGGGATATGGGAAACTAAAATTTGCTCATGGGGTCAAGGTCACATGACCAAAATGGCCGCCAAGCCATAATATGGTAAAAACCTTTCAAAAATAGTCTTCTCCAGAACCACTGGGCAGATTTCCACGAAACTTGATAAATAGCATCTGGGACGTAGGCCAAACATAAATTGCTAAAATTGTGACCCTGGGTTGACCTTGACCTTCTTTGTGCCTAGGTCAAACTTTGACACATATGCTTTTGTATTGGAAAAGTGAGAATGCATTTTATCCTGCAAACGATTCAGAATACAGTACTAAAGTATAAGATATATTTTTGCTCCTTACGATAAGGCGCATTTATTGGGGGAACCGTTTTAGGTCCAGGTCACATGACTAAAATGGCCGCCTTACCCATATATGGTAACACTCATAAAGCTAAAAGCATCCGGCGGGTCGCGCACTTCAGCTGAAGCACTGGTTGTGTGTTGTGTTCGTGACGACTCAAGAAAAGGATATAGGGAACTTGGGAAAAAGACACAGATTAAGGTAAACCATGTATCTTGTGCTTTGGTTATGTTTAAACATTCCACGAAAAACCCAAACAATGTTACACTTATTAAAAACTCTATTGATGTCCACAATACAGACCTTCAGTAGTAGAACCTCTGAAATTACTTACCTTCTTTGCACATTCCATCTATTTCTGTAAAGCCAAATATGCACTGACACACCCAATCTTTGCATTCTGCTTTCTCATCAGAGCAGCCAGTTGCTGTTCTCGCATTGCACACCCCACCTGTCTCACCATCTGAAAATTACACGAAACCTTTAGGTCACACAACTGAGTTGGTAAGGGTCAATTTGATACAAAAGAAGTTGGTCCAGATCAAACTGTCATCACACTAGATACCAAGTTGATCTGATCAAACTGTTCCGCATCAAGTGAGCTTGTTAGTGATCAAAATGTAAACTGTTCTAGCAAGTACAATATCTTGTATTCTAGTATTTTGCTGGAAAAAGTGAGTAGCTTTTGTTTTTTGACAAAAGCTACTCACATTTGCAGCAAACATATTAGCATAATTATTTGCCAAAGTGATAAAAGCTTTAATGATAGGTTAACTTTAGATTCAATACTACAGTTAAACTTCAATGACTCAAACACCGATGTCTCATTTACCATGGCAGATTCGAACCCGTTATTGAGTCTCTAGAAAATTGTTCCCACAGATCCAGATAACAACATATATGTTTGAATTGTTCCACGGCTTGGCATCGAGAACCTGGACTTCATCCTGAAGGTGAGAAGGCTTCGCTGGTATGGACACGTGGGACGCTTCAAGGGTGAGGTCAAGACAGCCTTTGACATACAGGTGGATGGAAAACGTGGGTCTGGGAGACCCAATATGATTTGGAAGCAGCTGACAGAGAGAGAGAGAGAGAGAGAGAGAGAGAGAGAGAGAGAGAGAGAGAGAGAGAGAGAGAGAGAGAGAGAGAGAGAGAGAGAGAGAGAGAGAGAGAGATCGCAGAGAGTTGAAACTCTCGGCTATCGACCCTCATGATAGACATACCTGAAGATATGGTGTGAGGTCTCCGATGCGTGCAACAAGCCAGCTACCTGGAAGAGGGTCCATTATCAAAAATCCGTTGAAGAAGATGATTTCTTATTTATCAAAAAAGTGCATGTTGTGTGTGCTCATTAGAATAGCCTCCATGAGGCGATTCTCATGAATACACACAACATACGTATTTTATAGAATATCGAAAAAGGTATCTCTACAATTCTTTCATCACTGGTTGGGTACAAATGCTATTTGGGTAGTCAATGGCAGTCACGTGGACCTTACCATTGAAAAACATCGACCCAAAAATTTAAATGTCGTTTTAACCATCTTTGTGCAATGAAGGCAGTGTCTGTCGATAAAAATTATCTATATGAAAGACCGCTCGATAACACAGGCGCTTGGCCCGTTGATTTGTCTGAAAAACTTGTGGAATGTGTAAAAAGTCAAAATATGAGTAAAAGAAAAAAATCCAGATTTTTTTTTTCATACTGGTATAGAAAGCTTTCTATACAGCATGAAAAATAAAATCTTTTGACATTTTACACATTCCACAAGTTTTTCGAGCAAATCTACGGACCAATAATAGCACAACCAGAGAAGGGTCAAAAGATCACGTGTCTTCAGACTAGCACACTCAGCGAAGATTCACATCAGCCTGCCTACTCACACTGTCAGATCACAGATTTCCCTCTCTTCGTTGGTAATGAAAGCTTTGGGGCAGGTATTTCCCAGAGGACTCTGCGCAAGTTGGTCAGTGTCTTAGCTGGGCGCGCGTACTTTCCTTCCTTCATTCCTGCCTCCCCCTTTCCACCCACCCATCCAAACCCACTACCTATCTACCTACCCACTCACTCACAATTTTAGTTATAACTAGATCTGCAGTCGATGGTAAACCATCGCAAATACCCGCTTTTTCTATTAATAACACTAATGACTATGTATTAGCTAGCCAAAACTACATGTAAGTTAAAAAAAAGTTGCAAAGAACATTCAAACTGATGAGCAAAGTTTCAGAAGTGTAACTCTTATAGTTTAGAAGATATGGCAGTCATACTTTTTGACCTTTGACCTTGGGGTTATGTTGAGGTCCACCTAAAGTATCCCAATATTAATTCTATATTCCAACAGCCATCCAATAACCAAGTTTCAGAAGTGTAACTCCAATAGTTTAGAAGATATGGCAAACTCATACTTTTTGACCTTTGACCTTGGGGTCGAGGTCACACAAAAAGTAGCCCAACATATTCTATATTCCAAGGGCCATCCAATAAGCAAAGTTTCAGAAGTGTACCTCCAATAGTTTAGGAGATATGGCAAATCATAATTTTTGACCTTTGACCTTGGGGTCATATTGAGGTCAAGATCACACCAAAAGTATCCAAATTTATTCTATATTCCAAGGGCCCTCCAATTACCAAAGTTTCAGAAGTGTAACTCTAATAGTTTAGAAGATATGGCAAAATCATACTTTTTGACCTTTGACCTTGGGGTCAAGGTCACACCAAAAGTAACCTGACATATTCTATATTCCAAGGACCACCCAATAAGCAAAGTTTCAGAAGTGAAACTCCAATAGTTTAGGAGATATGGCAAATCATAATTTTGGACCTTTGACCTTGGGGTCATGTTGAGGTCACAAAAAAGTTGCCCACTGATCAGAGGAGATCCAATCACAAGAAACGTGACGGACGGACAGACGGATGTTCTCACGGATGTATACTTATGTGGCTATTTTTGGCAGGATTGATACTTAAGTGGCTACTTTTAGCCACAGATAAGAAGTATTTTCGGTGTCTAACGGAATAAATCCCATAGACTTACAGATTCTGTCCATTTACATAGCCACCTAACTATACATTTGTTGGTGCGGACAGACGGACGGACGGACAGACGGACTGACGCCGGAGTGAACTGTGGTACGAAAACAATATACCCGATTTTTCTTCGAAAAAGCGGGTATAATTATTTAAACCGCTTAGAGAGTCTATGTCTGCCCAGGCAAACTGGTGCGAGTTACATTCGCATGGGAGATCAGTTATGGGATGCACAGCACAAATTCGGACAAATTTGCAGCCCAGAATGTTGTCCATCATGGACACAGCGGTACAGACCCTAATACCGGGGTTTGCACAACTCATAACTTGACTCTGTACGTTCAGCCCCACAAGTGGTGGCCAACCATGGACATTGTGTCCGAACTTGTGCAAATATGATGTTTGCAACCAACACCTATACCCACCTCTACCCCCTGGAAGTAATTAGAAAATATCGACTTATGTGGCGAAACTCGCGAGTCGATTTTTCCCCACAAGTCCGACCAGTACATATAAATCAACTCACAACTACCCTCTCATGGGAACGGACGCCGTCCATGCATATAAACCCCATTGGCGGCAGAGATTGAGATGTCATTTCATCTCAGTCTTGGGTAATAGTCACCCAAAATTGGTAGCAACGTCTCCAAAATGACCTGAAAAGTGTTGAGGGGGACATTAAACATCAAATCAATCAAACAAAAACTTATTTTCAGCAGACACACGTCGCTAGGGCAACGTCAAATCAACGTCGTTACTTAATTTACTATTTTGACTTTACTTTACTTTACTCACCCACTAGCTCACTTTCCTTCTCTTCGTCAGATCAAATATTTTCTTTTACTCGTGAAAAACGCCCAACAAAGACTCTGAACAGAGCTGGCTGAGTCCTCGATGGACGCACGTGTCCGAAACCCCATATTGGCTTGACGCGACACAGTCAGTGCTAAGGAATGTTATATAGGCTCCGTAGCATGAATTCCCGGCTTTCGAAAGAAATGGCGGGGGAGTGGAGCCAGAGATGTCCATTCCCCCAGAGTAAGAAACAGTGGCCATATTCGACTGGGAAGTTTCGTGAAATCTCCGTGAAATTCCACGCAGGAGTGTGGTGTCTTTCTTGTAATAGCCGATCACATGGTCCAATCAAATGTGGGTTATTTTTCAAATACATAAGCGATCGTGGAGCACGATTCTATTCGAAGAAAAAGTCGAACCGTTCGTGCACCACGGTCGCTTATGACCTATACACAAATAAAATATCTGATTGGACCATGTGACCAGCTATTACATCTAGGCACCACACTCCTACGCGGAATTTCACGGAAATTTCACGAAACCTACCAGTCGAATACCGTCAGTGTGTTGACGTGGAGAGCACATGCGTAACAGAGGCAAACAAGGTCTAGTACATGTGCTTTCACATTGAATATAAGACTATGCACTGAAACAAATGAATAAAAAATGTCAAAGCCCTTAAAAGGGACTGCTGTTGTTCGGTACGAAAAAAGACTGGCAAAGTTTAGTAATTTTAATTCGTCGGAAAATAATTCTAGCAGATGGATAAAAATTGTGAGGTTTGCGCCTAACTGAATGAACTACTTTTCGGTGTGCCTTAAAACATTTTGTGTCTGTGCAAACAAACATTTGTGTCTGTGCAAAAGAAAGGGTGCAACAAGGTGCAAATTAGCAGCATACCCGACCTGCTATGATTCAGATCAGCCTTGCATCTGCGCAGTCTGATATGGGTCTTCGCATGTCGCACGAGTCCTCTCTGACTCCTGGCGTATCCATAGAGCAAAACGTGCAGATGATTTGGTGCACAGGCTGATTTACCCAGCAGGCCCACATCGCTAGGGCAACGACAAATTAAGGTCGGTGCAACGTCACGACGGACGTTGATGTGATGTTGCATAAACCTCATGACGCTGCACCGACGTTGATGTGATGTTGCATAAACGTCACAACGTTGCACCGACGTTGATGTGACGTTGCATTAACGTCATGACGCTGCACCGACGTTGATGTGACGTCACAATTACGTCATGTGCCTGCAGGGAAATCTTGGCTCGTCACACATGCCTAGTTATAAATGCACGCGTGCACAGGTTTATTTACTAACCGACCATACAAGTTCCATTCACGTCTGTCTTGCCGGGTAAACATACACATGTTTCACAATCCCTTGGGGTTCCTATAAGGTACGTTAGTAGTGTTAGTGTTTGTTTGTTTGCTCGTATTGGTGTTTAACGGCCCAGTCAACACTTTTAAGGTCATTTTTGAGACGGTAACAGCAGGCCAACGTCGGGCCGACAGCGATACGACGTTTTCACGTCGTATCGCTGTCGGCCCGACGGTGGCCCGGCATCCTTTGCTGGCTAGGTAAGTTAACTTATCCACACTTTTCCTAGGCTAGCTTATACGTAAGCGGTTAACAGGTACAATGCACATTCTTTCGCCAGAAACTGACAACTGTCCTTGTTGAATCAGCGGAAGAGAGAGAATGACCGCAAAAAAGATTTCATGATCAATCTCCACGAAAGAATGTTGCCGACCTCGGCAGGTATCGAACCCGCGTCCTGATCACCAGTCAGACGCGCATTAGTAGTGTTAGTCCTATGAAAGATTAACCTAGATATGCCAAGAGGCCCTTTTTGAGGACATTGACAAGCATTGCAGACCCAGATCAGACGCCGCAGTACCGCAGAACGCGGCGTTTGATCCGCAGCGTCTGATCTGGTCTACAATGTTTTATTAAAGAACATTCATTTTTGTAAAATATGTCACAAACAAAAATAAAATATGACACCCCTATAATTGGAAATGGATCGGGTGGAAGATTCCATTGTCAAATATGGTTTACAATATCAAAATTCTAACACCGCGTTTGCGATTTGTCATATGACTTGACATGAGAGCGTGTTTAAGGACGTAAGCCGTTAAATTCTTTGACGATGGGCGGTTAAACGTCATAAGCGTTACAGAAAAGACTATAACACTGCATTTACAATTAATACGATTTTCAGTAATAAATCACAGTTTGGAGGTCATTTGTAAGTTGACAAATAACTCTTGCTACGCGCTTGCGATTTGATCTGCTTTACAGTTGTCAATGAACAAATCACTGCTAGTGCAGATCTGCTAGTATTTCTGAACCTAAATTAATTAAACGGATACCCGCAAGAAGCATCTTTCATAATCAAAGCACTAATAATACTGATGGGTTGACCGCCCCCGCCCATCGGGGCTTTAAGAAATAGATCGGGCTGCATGATGCTTGCACGCTGAAACCGACCGTACATGAGCAATGGTAAACCGCTTAGCGGGGCTATGCCTGCCCAGGCAAAGTGGTGCGAGTCAGACAGCCCATGCATATATAAACCCTATTGGTTTCATTGGGCAGCAGGGCTTGAGATGTTATTTGATCTCAATGCCGGGTAAAGGTCCCACAAAACTGGAAGCAACGTCTTCAAAATGACCTATATAGTGTTGGTCGGGACGTTAAACCTCAAATCAAACAAACAAAAAAAAACAGCAAGAAGCATCTTTCATAATCAAAGCACTAATAGAACTGAGTCGATTGTCACTGAGCTGGGAAAATGACGCAGGACTGAGACTAGGATGTTTTGTTTCATCCTTAAAATTCTATATTTTTTTGCAGTGTAGACCCCGAGCAGACGTCTGGGACTACTCCGTTCCCTTATGTCCCAGCACATGAGCCGAGTCAATGTTTTACATACAGCTTTCTTTACGCACCACTCTGACGTCACAGTCACATCAATAGAGCGTCTATAAATAAGCGTTACCCACATGGCCATCGTCAGGCCGATAGCGATTACGACATTGTTTTGTGCTGGTAGAGTATCTGGAATTCGTACAAATCAGTGACAGCCTAGTGGACAAGACTAGGCTACTATACTTAAACGCAAAGTTACTGTACTTAGTAACTTTTGGGTCGCTTGACTAACAATCGACCCAACAACAACAGTAGGCGAAAAGGCATTGAAGAGCCGGGCACAACATTTCCTGCAATTCCCATGTGCGCCCAGCGACGAATCTGATCAGCCTGCGCATCCATATAGTCTGACCAGAGAATTGTCTTAGCTATCCTTAGAACGCACAACGAAGACTCTAATCAGGCTGCTCAGATGCGCAGTCTGATCTGAGTCTTCGCTGGGCGCACATGTAAACTGTAGTAAATGCTGTGTCCCAGCTCATTTATTATGAGAGCCGTGTCAAACAAAAGTGTGTCTTCAGGTCTGCGTGCAGCAAAGGCCCATGTGAACCTCCGTACGCTCTCTGTCGGACAACAAACTTTCCTAACTGCATGCATGAAGAAAACTGGGTCAATTACTGCCCCAGCGGCACACAGCGAAAACAAGCCAGACCGCGAGGGTACGGATGCTGATCTGGGCCGTCGCTGGGCACCAATGTCCTGAGAAAGATCGTTAAAATTCCATGGTTAGTAGCTAGAAAGTCACTATTTTGGAAAGGTTAGAATTGTAAAATTTTAATTTCCTCTTTTCTAAAGAATTTTCCCTTAAAACAGAAATATTCGGCGACCGGGAGAGACAGTAAAAAGGTTCTCCCTATAAAAGGGTTGCTGATTCATACACATATACCTTTATACAATATTATTACAAAATACGAAATCTTAAACTGCACCGCGGCGCTCAAGAGCATGATTGATCAACAAAGGCTAATCTGAGCCTTCACTGTCCGTTTGATTGAAATGAGGTTTCACGTCCCCGTCGACACTATTTAGGTCATTTTGAAGACGTGGTTTCCAATATTGTGGGACTTTTACCCGACATTGAGATGAAGTCATCTCAAGCCCTACTGCCCGGACAAACAGATAGGGCTCATATGCAGGGACGGTCCGACTCGCATCACTTTGCCTGGGCAAGCAGCTTTTTACCAGTACTTGTGTGCGGTCGATTTCAGCTCTACGTGGAAGCACCACCCCAGCAGGCACATGGCGCAATTGTGATGCCATATTAACGTCGGTACAACGTCATGACGTTTATGCAACGTCAAACCTACGTCGGTGCAACGTCGTAACGTTGCACCGACGTTGATTTGATGTTGCTCTTGCGACGTGTGCGACGTGTGCCTGCTGGGACGTAGCTCGGCTATATCTCCAAGCGCCGACAGGCGGGGTCCCTTCGATGTCCGTATGATGCTTCATGTCGTATGAAAACGATAACGGCTAAATTCAGTCTCTTCAGCTGCACAGACTGGTCTGTGTAATTGATTATCAGGGATCTCCGAAAACACTCTTTCTTGTGCCCCAGCTAAAAATACTCTGAGTCACGCCGTCGGAAAACCTGTTTTATCGCATCTAAACAACAAAGATGCAGATCAGCCTGTGCATCCGTGTAGTCTGATCAGGATCCTTGTGGTCATTTCTTGGACAGTGCAATACCTTAGAGCCTACCCAGGCAAAATGGTGTTAGTCAGGCCGTCCAGTGCATATAAGCCTTTTTGGTTTCATTGGGATGCATGGCTTGAGATGTAATTTCATCTCAATGTCGGGATAATATCCCACAAAATTGGAAGCAACGTCTCCAAAATGACCTAAATAGTGTTGACGGGGACGCTAAACTTCCGTTCAAACAAACAAACAAACAAAGTACAATACCTTTATTTTCTTTATCTAAAAATCATTACTTTAGCGAGTCTGTGTGCCTGAGCATCTCACTTTGTCGGAAAACCGGTTTTAGGGCATTTACAAACACCCAAGATGCACATAAACCTCGCAATCTGCGTAATCTGATCATCATCTTTGTGTCTACTGCTTTGATAACCCCACACCTCTAGTTGCTATATCTAAATTTCAAAGACTTTTGTTGGTCTGTGGAACAACTTTCTTTATCAAACAAGAGGGCCCAATGGCCCTATATCGCTCACCTCTGTACCAGAAAATCATTAGTGTAGGAGACCACTTGACATTGCTACATACTAAATATCTAAGCTCAGGCAAAGTGGTGTCCATGCTTATAAACCCTATTGGTTTCATTGGGCGACAGGGCTTGAGATGTAATTTCATCTCAATGTCGGGTAAAAGTCCCACAAAATTGGAAGAGACATCTCCAAAATGACCTATACAGTGCTGACAGGGATATAAAACCTCAAATCAAACAAAATCTGTGCCTTATGATTTTGGAAAAGAAGATTTTTTTTAAAGTTTTTTTTTTCCAATATAAGTCTATAGAAGCTAATGAGCCCTGGGGCTTGGCCAATTTTGACCCAAAGGGCATAGTTGGCAGGATTTATGTAGGCGACCATTTTGTGTTGCTATATACTAAATATCTAAGGTCTGTATTTCATGGTTTCAAAGAAGATGTTTGAAGCTTTTTTCCATTATAAGTTTGTTGGAGTTAAGGGGCCACAGGATTTGGCCAATTTGGACTTAATATCTAAGTTCTGTGCTTCACAGTTTCTGAGAAGAAGATTTTTTAAGCTTTCTTCCATTATGAGTATATGGGAGCTTAGGGGCACCAGGGCATGGCCCATTTGGACCCCTGGGGCATGATGAGCAGGAAATATGTAGGTGATCACTTGCCGTTGCTACATGCTAAATATCTAAGCTCTGGGCCTTATGGTTTCAGAGAAGAAGGATTTTGAGGCTTTTCTCCATTATGAGTCTATGGGAGCTTAGGGGTCCCAGGCTGTGGCCCATTTGGACCCCAGGGGCATGATTGGCAGGATTTATGTTGGTGACCACTTGTCATTGCCACATGCTAAATATCTAAGCTCTGGGCCCTGTGGTTTCAGAGAAGAAGATTTTTGAAGCTTTTTTCCATTATGAGTCTAGGGGAGCTAAGGGGCCCCAGGGCGTCGCCCTTTTGGATCCCAGGGGCATGATTGGCAGGATTTATGTAGGTGACCACTTGCCATTGCTACATGCTAATTATCTAAGCTCTAGGCCCTGTGGTTTCAGAGAAAAAGATTTTCGAAGCTTTTTTTTTCATTATGAGTCTAAAGGAGCTAAGGGGCCCTGGGGCGTGGCTCTTTTGGACCATAGGGGCATGATTGGCAGGAATTATGTAGGTGACCACTTGCTGTTGCTACATGCTAAAATATCTCAGCTCTGGGCCCTGTGGTTTCAGAGAAGAAGATTTTTGAAGCTTTTTATGCCCCCGGAATCTAAGAGATTCGGGGGCATATAGTTTTTGGTCTGTCCGTCTGTTTGTCCGTTTGTCTGTTTGTCCGTCTGCAAAAACTTTAACATTGGGCATAACTTTTGAATGGTAATAGATAGAGCATTCATATTTCACATGTGTATACCTTATCACAAGACCTTTCCAGTGGTACCATAATTTTTGATCTCGTGACCTTGAACTTGACCTTTGACCTATTTTTTTCAAAATTTTTAAAAACATTAACATTGGCGCTGTCCGGGGGCATCAGTGTTTCACAAACACATCTTGTTTCTATTATGAGTCAATGGGAGCTAAGGGGCCCCAGTGCGTGGCCAATTTGGACCCCAGGGACATGATTGGCAGGAATTATGTAGGTGACCACTTGCCATTGCTACATGCTAATTACCTAAGCTCTGGGCCCTGTGGTTTCAGTGGAGAAGATTTTTGAAGCTTTTTTCCATTTTGAGTCTATGGGAGCGAAGGGGCCCCGGGGCGTGGCCCATTTGGAACCCAGGGGCATGATTGGCAGGAATTACGTAGGTGACTACTTGCCATTGCTACATGCTAAATATCTAAGCTCTGGGCCCTGTGGTTTCAGAGAAGAAGATTTTTTGAACCTTTTTCCCATTATGAGTATATAGGAGCTAAGGGGCCCCGGGGTGTGGCCAATTTGGACCCCCGCGGCATGATTGGCAGGAATTATATAGGTTACCACTTGCAATTGCTACATGCTAAATATCTAAGCTCTGGGCCCTGTGGTTTCAGAGAAGATTTTTGAAGCTTTTTTCCATTATGAGTCTATGGGAGCGAAGGGGCCCCGGGGCGTGCCCCATTTGGAACCCAGGGGCATGATTGGCAGGAATTATGTAGTTGACCACTTGCCCTTCCTACATGCTAAATGTCTAAGCTCTGGGCCCTGTGGTTTCAGAGAAGAAGATTTTTTAAGCTTTTTTCCATTATGAGTCTATAGGAGCTAATGGACCCCAGGGGCATGATTGGCAGGAATTATGTAGGTGACCACTTGCCATTACTACATGCTAAATATATAAGTTCTGGGCCTTGTGGTTTCAGAGAAGAAGATTTTTGAAGCTTTTTTTCCATTATGAGTCTATGGGAGCGAAGGGGCCCCAGGGCGTGGCCAATTTGGAACCCAGGGGCATGACTGGCAGGAATTATGTAGGTGACCACTTGCCGTTGCAACATGCCAATTACCTAAGCTCTGGGCCCTGTGGTTTCAGCGGAGAAGATTTTTGAAGCTTTTTTTTTCCATTTTGGGTCTATGGGAGCGAAGGGGCCTCGGGGCGTGGCCCATTTGGAACCCAGGGGCATGATTGGCAGGAATTATGTAGGTGACCACTTGCCGTTGCTACATGATAAATATCAAAGCTCTGGGCCTTATGGTTTCAGAGAAGAAGAGTTTTGAAGCTTTTTTTCCATTATGAGTCTATGGGAGCGAAGCGGCCCCGGGGCGTGGCCAATTTGGAACCCAGGGGCATGATTGGCAGGAATTATGTAGGTGACCACTTGCCGTTGCTACATGCTAATTACCTAAGCTCTGGGCCCTGTGGTTTCAGCGGAGAAGATTTTTGAAGCTTTTTTTTTCCATTTTGAGTCTATGGGAGCGAAGGGGCCCCGGGGCGTGGCCCATTTGGAACCCAGGGGCATGATTGGCGGGAATTATGTAGGTGACCACTTGCCGTTACTACATGCTAAATATATAAGCTCTGGGCCCTGTGGTTTCAGAGAAGAAGATTTTTGAAGCTTTTTTTCCATTATGATTCTATGGGAGCGAAGGGGCCCTTGGGCGTGGCCCATGTGGAACCCATGGGCATGATTGGCAGGAATTATGTAGGTGACCACCTGCCATTGCTACATGCTAAATATATAAGCTCTGGGCCCTGTGGTTTCAGAGGAGAAGATTTTTGAACCTTTTTTTTCCATTATGAGTCTATGGGAGCGAAGGGGCCCCTGGGCGTGGCCCTTTTTGAACCCAGGGGCATGATTGGCAGGAATTATGTAGGTGACCACTTGCCATTGCTACATGCTAAATATCTTAGCTCTGGGCCCTGTGGTGTCAGAGAAGAAGATTTTTTAAGCTTTTTTTCCATTATGAGTCTATGGGAGTGAAGGGGCCCCGAGGGCGTGGCCCATTTGGCACCCAGGGGCATGATTGGCAGGAATTATGTAGTTGACCACTTGCCCTTGCTACATGCTAAATATCTAAGCTCTGGGCCCTGTGGTTTCAGAGAAGAAGATTTTTAAAAATTTTCCCTTTATATGTCTATGGGAGCTATATGTTGCCATGGCAACCAGAATTCCAATCTGATCAGCCCAAAAACCATATGCAGCCTTTCCCCCTACCTGATGATGCTTCACATGAAATTTGATCAAGATTGGCCATGGGTTATTGGAGATATACTTATTTTAAATTGTTTACGGACGGACGCACGCACGACGGACGACGGACAAAAAGTGATCCCAAAAGCTCACCTCGTCACTACGTGACAGGTGAGCTAAAAACCTGTTTCATGACGATTGCGAACAAAAAGATACAGATCAGACTCCGCGCAGTCTGATCTGCATCTTTGTGTACGCTACTTGCATGAGCATGCGCATCCGCGCAGTCTGATCAGCATCTTTGTGTACGCTACTTGCATGAGCATGTGCATCCGCGCAGTCTGATCTGCATCTTTGTGTACGCTACTTGCATGAGCATGCGCATCCGCGCAGTCTGATCTGCATCTTTGTGTACGCTATTTGCATGAGCATGCGCATCCACGCAGTCTGATCTGCACTTTTGTGTACGCTACTTGCATGAGCATGTGCATCCGCGCAGTCTGATCTGCATCTTTGTGTACGCTACTTGCATGAGCATGCGCATGCGCGCAGTCTGATCTTCATCTTTGTGTACGCCACTTGCATGAGCATGCGCATGCGCGCAGTCTGATCTGCATCTTTGTGTACGCCACTTGCATGAGCATGCGCATCCGCGCAGTCTGATCTGCATCTTTGTGTACGCTACTTGCATGAACATGCGCATCCGCGCAGTCTGATCTGCACTTTTGTGTACGCTACTTGCATGAGCATGCGCATCCGCGCAGTCTGATCTGCACTTTTGTGTACGCTACTTGCATGAGCATGTGCATCCGCGCAGTCTGATCTGCATCTTTGTATACGCTACTTGCATGAGCATGCGCATCCGCGCAGTCTGATCTGCACCTTTGTGTACGCTACTTGCATGAGCATGCGCGTGCGCGCAGTCTGATCTGCATCTTTGTGTACGCTACTTGCATGAGCATGCGCATCCGCGCAGTCTGATCTGCACTTTTGTGTACGCTACTTGCATGAGCATGCGCATCCGCGCAGTCGGATCTGCATCTTTGTGTACGCTACCTGCATGAGCATGCGCATCCGCACAGTCTGATCTGCATCTTTGTGTACGCTACTTGCATGAACATGCGCATCCGCGCAGTCTGATCTGCACTTTTGTGTACGCTACTTGCATGAGCATGCGCATCCGCGCAGTCTGATCTGCACTTTTGTGTACGCTACTTGCATGAGCATGTGCATCCGCGCACTCTGATCTGCATCTTTGTGTACGCTACTTGCATGAGCATGCGCATCCGCGCAGTCTGATCTGCATCTTTGTGTACGCTACTTGCATGAGCATGCGCATCCGCGCAGTCTGATCTGCATCTTTGTGTACGCTACGCATGCGCGCAGTCTGATCTGCACTTTTGTGTACGCTACTTGCATGAGCATGCCCATCCGCGCAGTCTGATCTGCACTTTTAGGTACGCTACTTGCATGAGCATGCGCATCCGCGCAGTCTGATCTGCATCTTTGTGTACGCTACTTGCATGAGCATGCGCTTCCGCGCAGTCTGATCTGCACTTTTGTGTACGCTACTTGCATAAGCATACGCATGCGCGCAGTCTGATCTGCTGCTTTGTGTACGCTACTTTCATGAGCATGCGCATAGTTTGATCTGCATCTATGTGTACGCTACTTGCATGAGCATGCGCATCCGCGCAGTCTGATCTGCATCTTTGTGTACGCTACTTGCATGAGCATGCGCATGCGCGCAGTCTGATCTGCATCTTTGTGTACGCTACTTGCATGAGCATGCGCATGCGCGCAGTTTGATCTGCACCTTTGTGTACGCTACTTGCATGAGCATACGCGCAGTCTGATCTGCATCTTTGTGTACGCTACTTGCATGAGCATGCGCATGCGCGCAGTTTGATCTGCACCTTTGTGTACGCTACTTGCATGAGCATACGCATGCGCGCAGTTTGATCTGCACCTTTGTGTACGCTACTTGCATGAGCATGCGCATGCGCGCAGTTTGATCTGCACCTTTGTGTACGCTACTTGCATGAGCATGCGCATCCGCGCAGTCTGATCTGCACCTTTGTGTACGCTACTTGCATGAGCATGCGCATGCGCGCAGTCTGATCTGCATCTTTGTGTACGCTACCTGCATGAGCATGCGCGCATGCATGCGCGCAGTCTAATCTGCACCTTTGTGTACGCTACTTGCATGAGCATGCGCATGCGCGCAGTTTGATCTGCACCTTTGTGTACGCTACTTGCATGAGCATGCGCATGCTCGCAGTCTGATCTGCATCTTTGTGTACGCTACCTGCATGAGCATGCGCATCCGCGCAGTCTGATCTTCACCTTTGTGTACGCTACTTGCATGAGCATGCGCATCCGCGCAGTCTGATCTGCATCTTTGTGTACGCTACTTGCATGAGCATGCGCATCCGCGCAGTCTGATCTGCATCTTTGTGTACGCTACTTGCATGAGCATGCCCATGCGCGCAGTCTGATCTGCACTTTTGTGTACGCTACTTGCATGAGCATGCGCATGCGCGCAGTCTGATCTGCATCTTTGTGTACGCTACTTGCATGAGCATGCGCATCCGCGCAGTCTGATCTGCATCTTCGTGTACGCTACTTGCATGAGCATGCGCATGCGCGCAGTCTGATCTGCATCTTTGTGTACGCTACTTGCATGAGCATGCGCATCCGCGCAGTCTGATCTGCATCTTTGTGTACGCCTCTTGCATGAGCATGCGCATCCGCGCAGTCTGATCTGCACTTTTGTGTACGCTACTTGCATGAGCATGCGCATCCGCGCAGTCTGATCTGCATCTTTGTGTACGCTACTTGCATGAGCATGCGCATCCGCGCAGTCTGATCTGCACTTTTGTGTACGCTACTTGCATGAGCATGCGCATCCGCGCAGTCTGATCTGCATCTTTGTGTACGCCACTTGCATGAGCATGCGCATCCGCGCAGTCTGATCTGCTACTTTGTGTACGCCACTTGCATGAGCATGCGCATGAGCATGCGCATCCGCGCAGTCTGATCTGCATCTTTGTGTACGCCACTTGCATTCATGAGCATGCGCATCCGCGCAGTCTGATCTGCATCTTTGTGTACGCCACTTGCATTCATCGGCATGCGCATCCGCGCAGTCTGATCTGCATCTTTGTGTACGCTACTTGCATGAGCATGCTCATCCGCGCAGTCTGATCTGCATCTTTTTGTACGCCACTTGCATGAGCATGCGCATCCGCGCAGTCTTATCTGCATCTTTGTGTTCGCTACTTGCATTTGATATTATACAATACCCCTAGTAAATATATCTAAAACTTTAGACATTTGTTAGTCTGTGTCTTATCTTGTCGGAAACACCCACATTACGCAAACACGCCTTTACAAATACATTGCCACCTTTATCGCCGAAAAAATGAACATTTTATGCTGAAAAATTGTGATATTTTTCTTATTTCTGCTCCAAATATAGATTGTGGGCACTCGTTAGAACCGCCTCAATCTATATTTTAGAGCAGAAATAAGAAAAATAAGGTATACCCCCGGAAACCCCAGTTTTACAATATAAAAGTGGGGTTCAAGGGGGTCAAAATTATAGAGGCGTGTTTTCGTGATGAAACCGGGATTTACGTCGCGAAGCTCATATAAGCTGAAGAATTAAAAAAAGCAAAAATACCTATGCGGCCAGCAAAGACTTGCATGAGCATGCGCGTCCGCGCAGTCTGTTCAGAGTCCTTGCTGTTCGAATAAACCTACCAATGCCTCTTGGCTACCCAGAGAGCAAAAAGCGAAGACTGCGTTAATCAAAGCACTGTAGCACAGGGGCCAGTTGGTCATTCTCAAAGCATCTTTAGCTCAACGAGCCCGATAGTGGTCAAATTGTTGATTGTTTGTCTGTTTGATTTGAAGTTTAACGTCTCCGTCAACACAGTAAAGGTCATTTTGGTGACGTTGCTTCCAATTTTGTGGGACTTTTACCCGACACTGAGATGATATGACATCTCAAGCCCTGCCGCCCAATGAAACCAATAGGGTTTATAAGCATGGCCGTGCCGACTCGCACCGCATTGCCGGGGCAGGCTTAGATCCTCTAAGCGGTTTACCAGTACTCGTGTGCGGGTCGGTTTCAGCTCTGCGTGGAAGCATCAAGCAGGCCATCTATTTCTTCTAGAAATTGTTGATTGTTCTAGCAAGTACAAAAGCTAATAAAGTGTTATTTTTTGCTGAAAAATTAAAGCAGCTTTTGCATTTGCATATTTGCCATATTAAATGATCAAAGTTTAAACGATACGTTAACTAACGATGTCGTTATAGTTTAGAACAACTGGCCCCTGGTGGATCGATAGTCTCTCAGTGTTAGCCTGGACGGTACCTATTTCGTTAAATTCCAGTAGCTTAAACAAACAGTGTAGATCCTGCGGCGTCTGATCTGCGTCTGTTTGCCAATATCCCAGTTCACCTGCCCAGTCCACATTTTACCGATAACCAACCATTTTAGCACAATGCTCTGACGTACAGCGAGAAGACAAGCGCTGCTGGATTTTGTACATAGTCAGCGATAGTCACGTGGGCAATAGCAGGCGGAAAGCTTCGGAGGTTAGTAAATTTAGTCGACAACAGAGGACGTTTGTGTATTTGCCAGTAATAGAGATTTTTTGAAGGTTTTGTCATACCGTGGCTCATATTATTTGCACAGGATAGATCAGTGTGTGGTTGGATTCAGCTGAAAGAGACTGTTAATTTAGAAATGTCTCTACTTTTAAGAAATAATCGTACAAACCATCACTGCAGTAACCATTCACATCAGAACTGTTGTCTTCACAAAGGCACGTTCCTTGAATACAGTGGGCACCTCCTGCGCAATCGAAGAAATTCTCACAGCCACGACCACCCACCTCCTTATCTGAAAATAAAATAATAAAACGTTATCGAGGATATTCCAGTTATCAGACGTCCTTTGTCGACGACGACGACAACGACCACGAAGGAAAAGAAGAAGAAGAAGAAGAAAATAAGAGTTCAATAAGAAGAGAAATTGATGATGATGATGATGATGATGATGATGATGATGATGATGATGATGATGATGATGATGATGATGATGATGATGATGAGAAAAAAGTAGCAGTAGTAGCAGCAGCAGCAACAACAACAGAAGAAGAAGCGAGACAAACTAGTACCCCGCAACTAATGCCTGAAACATAAATAAAATCCCATACCTAAGTCTGAAAATGGTGGATGTAGTGGTACATGTATAAAGGTGCATAAGATACATTTTATTGAGCGTTTAATATTATTTTAAGAATAACTTTAATATATAGAAAAAGGATGACGCAAACAAAAATTAATTGGCAGCGGTGGGATTCGAACCCACGCCTCCGAAGAGACTGGTGCCTTAAACCAGCGCCTTAGACCGCTCGGCCACGCTACCAGATGGAAGCCGTTGCAATAGCATGTGAATTTTTGTTAGCAGTATAGCCATAGTTCATTATCTACATTTATTCTCCTTAACCTCAAAAATCTATGTTTTAAGCAGAAACAATAAGGCAACTAAGGAGCCACATTAGAATCTGTCCGCCCCTTCATAGTACCTAACACTTACCCTAACCCTAATAACCACTTACCTACTCCTAATCCTAACCTGACCATCAATGACCTACTCCTAACCCTAACCAAAACCTTCAGTGACCAACTCCTAACCCTAACTATCAGGGACCTACTCCTAACCCTAACATAACCCTATCCATCAGAGACCTACTCCTAGCCCTAACCTAATCCTATCCATCAGTGACCTACTCCTAACCCTAACCTAACCCTAACTGTCAGTGACCTACTCATAACCCTAACCTATCCCTAACCGTCAGTGACCTACTCCTAACCCTAACCTAACCATAACCGTCAGTGATCTATTCCTAACCCTTACCTAAACCTAAGCGTCAGTGACCTATTCCTAACCCTATCCTAACCCTAAACATCAGTGACCTACTCCTAACCCTAACCTAACCGTACCCATCAGTGACCGACTCCTTACCTTAACCTTACCATAACCGTCAGTGACATACTCCTAACCCTTACCGAACCCTAACCGACAGTGTCCTACTCCAAACCCTAACCTAACCCTTACTGTCAGTGACCTACTTCTACCCTAACCCAAACCGTCAGTGACCTACTCCTAACACTTACCTAACCCTAACCGTCAGTGATCTACACCTAACCCTAACCTAACCCTAACCTTCAGTGACCTGCTCCTAACAATTACCTGACCCTCGCCGTCAGTGACCTACTCCTAACCCTAACCATCAGTGACCTACTCCGAACCCTAACCTAACCTAACCATTGGTTGCATGTTGCTTTCGCACAGAGCTGAATACAGATCAAACATAAACCATTACGGTTTTTTGGGGTGGTAAGGCTTGAAATGAATGTTATATCATCTCAATGTCGGCCAAAAGTCCCACAAAATCGGAAGCAGTGTCTCCAAAATAACCTTAACCCTTATCTTGCTGAATATTCATTTAAGCCACACCCATTTCTGTCTATCAACCAATCAAATTACTTAATATAATTTATTGCTACAAATTCATAAACTGAATGCCAAACAGTGTTGATCCTGATCAGATGGCTTCTTCAGAAGCCATCTGATCCGGATCTACACTGTTTCCAAAGATAGGGTTTGTCGTGAACAGCATGATAAGAGTTTCGCCCCCGCCCATAGGGGCTTGAAGAAATATATGGGCTGCACGATGCTTCCACGCAGAGCTGAATCCGGCCCGCACACTAGTACTGGTAAACCGCTTAGAGGATCTAAGCCTGTCCAGGAACCGCGGTGTGAGGCGGACCGTCCATGATAATAAACCCTATTGGTTTCATTGGGCGACAGGGCTTGAGATGTCATTTCATCTCAATGTCGGGTAAAAGTCCCACAAAATTGAAAGCAACGTCTCCAAAATGACCTTTACAGTGTTGACGGGGACGTTAAACCTCAAATCAAACAAAACAAAGCATGATAAGAGTTAATAATGTTGGCGGTGACGTGAACCCGCAACAAAACAATAACAAAAATTATTAAAGAGATGTTAGTATTCGGCCAGACAGGTCTGAGCAAACAGTCTAGCTCCTGATGAGATGCCGCAGAATGCGGCAACACGGTTTTCCGCTCATCCAGTTATTTTCAGACACAACATTGGGTAGCAGATTGTTCTTAACAATGCGATAAGAAGTCCGAATATTTAGGGTAAATACATGTACGGTAATACCCAAGTGATTCAAACGTGCTTCCCTCCATATATAATATCGGCTTAACCCATTGTATAGTTGGATAATCTTTTAATCCTCATAATCCTATTCAGACTAAGTATTATGAGGTTGACAACAATATATCTCTGCTAATACCTGAACCATATCATGTTTCTTTTTTGTTTTGTTTTGTTTTGTTTGATTTGAGGCAACAATATTTAGGTCATTTTGGAGACGTAGCTTCCAATTTTGTGGGATTTTTCCCGACATTGAGATGAAATGACATCTCAATCCCTGTAACCCAATGAAACCAATAGGGCTTATATACATGGACGGTCCGACTCGTACCACTTTGCCTAGGCAGGCTAAGACCTTCTAACCGGTTTACCAGTACTCATGAGCGGTCGGTTTCAACTCTGAGTGGTGGAAGCATCATGCTGCCCAATCTACATTATGAAAACACGCCTATTCAAATACATTGTAAATTTTATCGCGAAAAAAAAAAAAACATGAACATTTTCAAATGAACAAATGTGATATTTTTCTTAATTCTACGGAACCCGGGAAGGGACATGATTTTTTTTTAATATGCACAAGATATCTTGTCCGCACAAAATATTCAACATTTTATATTGTGCGCACAAAATATTAAGTTGTGCGAACAAGATATTATCACATAGCAACTTCCCAAGATCTCTGTTGTGCAAACAAGAAAATATTTTGTGCGAACAAGATAATATCTTGTGCGGACAAGATATTAAGTTGTGCGAACAAGATATTATCTTGTGTGCACAAGATAATATGCTGTCCGCACAAGATAAATTATGTTGTCTCTTGTGCGCACAATATTTTATCTTGGCGCACAAGATAATATCTTGTTCGCACAACTTAATATCTTGTTTGCACAACATATTTTAAACAAGAGCACCACATGCGGGTGCCAACATTCGGCTGCAAAAATTCTTAGTACAAAAGGGGCATAACTGTGTCATTAATATTTTGAGGGTTACTTCGCCTATTGGTATGAGTTCCCCTTTTCATAATGAATAACTAGTCCGAGTTTCAAGTAAATATATTCATTAATGACAGAGATATTACAAAATGTCCAAGTTTTTACACGACGACGACGACGCAGACGACCCCATAGCTATGACAATACCTCGTCGTTTTCTTCGAAAACAGCCGAGCTATAAAAAATGTCCCATCCCGGGTACCGTATAATTCTGCTCAAAATTTAGGTTGTTGGGTACTCGTTAGAACCGCCTCCATGAGGCGGTTCTAAAGAGTACCCACAACCTGTTTGAGAGCAGGTTTACCCCCGTAAACCCCAGTTTTACTACATAAAAGTGGGGGTTCGGTGGGGGTCAGAATTACATAGGCATGTTTTCGTGATGATTTCTCCAAGCCCCGATGTGCGGGGGCCATGTCAGGGTTTATTTTACTGAACCATGGATATTGTCTTTCTATCCTGTGGCTCTTCTTCCAGAATCAGAAGCAGAACCGTCACCGGTGACACTTTCATTGACATTCATTCACCATGGAAGTTGGTGCCCAGGGGCCAGTTGTTCAAAGCATCGTTAGCTTAACGAGCTCGTTAGTTGTCATATTGTTAACTGTTCTAGCAAGTTTAATATTTAAAATTTTTGCTGAATAAATGTGAGCAGTTTTTGCGAATGCAAAAGTTATTCGCAAAAGCTGCTCACATTTTTTTTCAGCAAAAATATTAGCATATTTGCCATAATAAATGATCAAAGTTTTAACGATACGTTAACTAACGATGTTGTTAATTTTGAACAACTGGCCCCAGGTAATCTAAACTGGATTGGCATTCCAGTATCTAATGGTATGAGGGGAAAAGAACCATTTTAATGTCACTGCTTGCAGTGGGAGGGAGTAGGGTCTGAAAAGTCAATTAGTGTTGATTTTTTAATGCTTGCAGCACATTTTAGACCTTTGTACAAATGTACGAGGGCGTTCGTTTAATTTGGTCACAAATGGAGTCATTCCCTATAACAGGATGAAGTTTCGGTCTAATCCATTCAGTCTTGCAAAAGTTATTGAAAGTTCAAGTCAGTTCAGGCATACACACTCATCTCTTACTATTTGCAAAATGCAGGGCCCTATCTTGCTCATCTGAATGTCACAGTCTCTAGTACATTCTATAAGACTGTGATTTCTCTCCATATGACTATGTATGTTTAAAATTTGTTGATGAGATAACAGGCTGGAGATACACAGGCCTTGGGAGAAGAGTGATGGTGCTTGGCAGATTTTGGGGCCTTTCGTCCAATTAGGATTAGGTCAGTTGAGGTCAGTTAATATAACCACACTATTCCTGGGCAGGCTTAGACCTAAGTGGTTAACCAGTAATAAGAACACCTACTTAAGCCACTAAATACCAACTGTCCTCCTTGAATCAGAGAATGATGGTAGAAAATATTCCGTGATTAATTTCCATGGAAGTACATCTATGTAGCCGGATTGGATCTAAAACTCGCAACCTCTAGCTTCTCAGTCAGACTTGCTGCCAACATTTACTATGCTAAGCAGCCCGGCTCCCCACCTACATGTCATAGGACACAGAAATGAATGTTGTGAGTCCCTAAGTTTTGAGAAACTGGCCAACGCTGTGCAACAAAATATTGCAGGCCTGGACCTTCTGGTTTCAGGCAAGAATATTTTAAAGGTTTTCCCTATGTAAGTCCATGTAAAATATGTGGAGCCCTGGGCGGGCCATCTTTAGCCTCATGGCTATAAGTGGAACAATCTTGGTAGGCGTCCACTAGTTGAAGTTGTGAACCAACTAACTCAAAGACCTGGGACTTCTGGTTTCAGTCAAGAAGATTTTTAAAGGGTATGTTTTTCCCTATATAAGTCTATGTAAAACAAGTGGGCCCCTGCATAGGCACTTTTAGTCACAGGGTTATAAATTGAACAATGCTGGCAGAGGTCCACTAGATGAAGCTGTGTACAAAATATAAAGGCCTGGGCCTTCTGGTTTCAGACAACAAGCGTATTAAAGGTGTTCCTATATAATTCTATATAAAACTAGGGGATGAGCAAGATTTTGACGCAAGTTGACCTTGTGACCTACTTTTGACCCAATATGACCAATATCATAAGTCAAACTTTACCCAGATATTATCAAGATGAACATTCCGGTAAAGTGTCATGAAGATTGAAGCAAGATTATGGCTTCTAGAGGGTGAACATGGTTTTAAAGAAAACTGACCTAGTGCCATAGTTTTTGACCTGACATGACCCATATTCAAACTCGACTGAGATATCATCAAGGCAAACATTCTGGTAAAGTTTCATGAAGATTGATGCAATATATTGGCCTCCAGAGGGTGAACAAAGTTCAAATGATCTAGTTTTTATATCCGACAGGACCAATATTAGAACTGGACCCAGATATCATCAAGGAAAACATTCTGGTAAAGTTTCATGTGGATTGAAGCAAAATTATGGCCTGTAGAGGGTGAACAAGGTTTTAAAGAAACTTAACCTAGTGACAAAGACTTTGACCTGACATGATCTATATTCAAACTTGACGTAGATATCATAACGGCAAACATTCTGGTAAAGTTTCATGAAGATTGAAGCAAAATTATGACCTCTAGGGGGTGAACAAGGTTTTAACGCAATTTGATCTAGTGACCTAGTTTTTGATCCGATATGACCCATATTCAAATTCAACCAAGATATTATCAATGCTAACATTCTGGTAAAGTTTCGTAAAGATCGAAGCAAAACTTTGGCCTCTAGAAGGTGAACAATGTTTTAACGCAACATGACCTAGTGACCTAATTTCTGACCTGACAGAACCCATATTTGTACTTGACCTTGATATCATCAAGGCAAACAATCTGTTAAATTTCATAAAGCTTGAAACAAACCTTTGACCTCGAGAGGGTTAATAAATTTTTAAAGGAATTTGACCTAGTGACCTAGTTTTTGACCTGACATGCCCCATATTCGAACCTGATAATTATGTACATTTCAAAATTTAGGGATGTCATGTTGTGTTTTCTTCAAAATTGATTAGGAAAATGGCTGAACTTTTTGCAAACAGTAGAGGCCCTGATCAGACGCCGCGTTCTGCGGCGTCTGATCTGGGTCTGCACTTTTTGACAGGGTACCCCTTCAGGGATTTCCGGTACTGGATGGGTTAAATTGCCTTTTTCTGCTCACCGGGTATATGTCAGGCCCCCGCCGAAATAGATTGAGATGCAATGTGCTTCGACGCAGAGCTGAAACCGACCGCACAGGAGTACTGGTAAACCGCTAAGAAGGTCTAAGCCTGCCCAGGCAAAGTGGTGCGAGACGTCCACGCATATAAACTCTTTTGGTTTCATTTAGATGTCATTCCATCTCAACATCTCCAAAATGACCTTACTGATGTTGAGAGGAGTTAAACCTGAATTCTAAAAACAAAAAAGGTATATGTCAATAAATAGGCCCCGTCAAGCGATTTTGGTACTTATCGCCTATGCGAGCAGCGAAGGTTCAGGCGAGCCTGCGCATCCGCGCAGTCTCGCCAGAACCTTCGCTGCTCGCTCATACAAGCAGTGCATCAAGAGGAACCTTCAGACAGAAAGCCATATCCCTGGCCCCTCTGAATGGCTGGGCATGCGCAATTAAACTTTTTCATGACGGAATGCTCGAAGACACAAATTCGCTTGGCGGGGCTCAAATACATATCAAATAAATATAGTAGGCCCAAATTACGTGTCCAGAGGAAAAAAGCAGATGCATAGCAAAACCTACTACGGCAGCCTTGGCATAAACCTCGGTGCCAGTGCAAACAATACTTTAGATTGCCCAGCCCTAAGGAAGGCCCAAGCCACTAGCAAGCCGCCCCGCCCATTCAAGCTTGGAGAAATAGATGGGCTGCATGATGCTTCCACGCAGAGCTGAAACTGACCACAGATGAATACTGGTAAACCGCTTAAAAGGACTAAGCCTGTCCAGGCAAAGCGATCAGACCGACCGATTGGTTTCAATGAGATCAATGTCGGGTGAAAGTCCCACAAAATTGGAAGCAACGCCTTCAAAATGACCTAAATAGTGTTGACGGGGACGTTAAAACTCAATTCGAACAAACAAAAGCCACTAGTTAAGACTCTGATCAGACTGCGGATGCTCAGGCTGATCTGCGTCTTCGCTGATCAAATAAGTCGTCGTGCGGGTTTTGTCACAAGTTCTCCGGTTTCTTTGTTTGAGATGAGGTTTTACGTCCCCGTCAATTCTATTTAGGTAATTTTGGAGATTTTGGAACGTTTACCCGACACTGAGACGAAAGACATTGCCAAACGTAACCGTTAGGGTTCAAAGGACTCGGGCAGGCATCGAAAGTTCGATCACAGCTCTGCGCGGAAGCACTTTTTCTCCAAGCCACACCGGTGTACTTGTCGAATCAATAACTTGACAACCTAAGAAAAGAGCCGGAACATAGCGCAACCTACTAGAATACCTGTTTTGCTTGTTTGTTTGATTTGAGGTTTAACGTCCCCGTCAACACTGTAAAGGTCATTTTGGAGACGTTGCTTCCAATTTTGTGGGACTTTTACCCGACATTGAGATGAAATGACATCTCAAGCCCTGTCGCCCAATGAAACCAATAGGGTTTATTAGCATGGACGGTCCGCCTCGCACCGCGGTTCCTGGACAGACTTAGATCCTCTAAGCGGTTTACCAGTACTAGTGTGCGGGCCGGATTCAGCTCTGCGTGGAAGCATCATGCAGCCCATATATTTCTTCAAGCCCCTATGGGCGGGGGCGTGCTAGAATACCTGTTACTCCACTTACTATTCATGTGTCGCGCTTCAGACAGAAGGCCCGACCAGACTTGTGTCTTCGCTGATCACATTAAGCCATCGTGCAGGTTTTGTTATTCCCTGATTCAAAGTACATCAAAATTTTTCAGAGCCGATTTGATTTGTTTGATTTGAGGTTTAACGTCCCCGTCAACACTGTAAATGTCATTTTGGAGACGTTGCTTCCAATTTTGTGGGACTTTTACCCGACATTGAGATGAAATGACATCTCAAGCCCTGCCGCCCAATGAAACCAACAGGGTTTATAAGCGTGGACGGCTTTGCCTGGGCAGGCGTAGATCCTCTAAGCGGTTTACAATTATACTCGTGTGCGGGTCGGGTTCAGCTCTGCATGGAAGCATCATGCAGCCCATATATTTCTCCAAGCCCCGATGGGCGGGGCCGCTTTTCGGAGTTTCAGCAGAACCGAGGTGGTCCCAACATCGGACCGCAGGCGAACGTTCTGAAGGCGACTTCCAAGGGCGGACCTGTGATCGGCATGCTTATTCATGTACAGGGTTAATTCGGCGTTAACAACACGGACAATCAATAATGTCCATTCAATGTTTTGTGATTGTATTCACTACTTGCCTAGCGACCTTCTGTTTACCACAACATACAATCCGCGTCCCAAAATAATCCCTATTATGTTATGTGTGATCAGTGAAGGCACAGATCAGAGCGCACGGAAGTGCAGTCTGATCTGAGCCTTCTCTGATCGCACCAGCCTTCTGTAGACGCTGACTGACAAAGACAGACAAGAAAACACTCTGTTATTGGGAAGGCCGCTCTGAATCTTGGCGCGTCGTACATCGTGCTGTGACACGGATAACTGATATAAATAACTGCGCGCGCGGCGGCAAACACATTCAGTGAGCTCTCACCGGCGACACATTAAGTCTTACGTGAGGTCCGCAGTTTAGTTTTTCTTCACAACATTCAAAATGGTAAGTCACTGTTTAAGTTATTATTTCTATCCTTTAAATGATATGTATAGTGCTCTTCACCTGCTAATTGAACCAATAATTGTTCGTTAATTGGCGACTTCTTTGATCTGCCACGAGGCACGTGGCCATTTTGAATTTGTTGAGACATGAGGTTACAATGACACAATATTAATTTTTCATATTATACTTACACATATGTCTCTAAACTTGCTGTAGAAACATTTTTTTCTGAAATTTGGTACATTTTCTCGGACGGAGTATGCATGGTCGCGGAACCACATACCTTGCCCGAACACGGGCGAAATCTACATTTAACCTTGAAGGCGCCAAAATAAATTTAACAGCAGACGATGATTTATTTTTTTCTCACTTTTCAGGAAAAATAGTTACAGTTTACATGTTATGTTTCACCTTCTTTTCTCTCAAAACATAGAAAATGCTGTCTGCTGCAGACGAGTGCTAGTCGTGACTGGCGCTTGGCTATCGATTACATTATTAACATTTAGAGGTCAAATTATGTGAAGTCTGTATTGTGAACGTGTTTTGCCTTTGTGCTCATACGACACTTGATAATCAGTTAAAGCTTTTGAGGATATACTATATTAAGGGGGAAAACAGCTTTAAAATGCTCGTCTGGATTCCGTGTGAGTACAATAACGTGAACAAGTCTGTGAAATGAACACCACCTAAATCCCACTTCACATAGAGAAATTGGGGTTTATGGGGGTATAAATTATTTGTCTTATTTCTGCTCCAAGACATAGGTTGGGGGAATCGTTAGAACCGCCTCAATAATTAATAAGATATCACGGATTTTCATCAGAAATGTAGACACTTGTGAGATGTGAAAAATTGCACTTTATCATAATGCTTCACTACCCTGGCATCACGAAAACACGCCTATATAATTTTGAACCCCACTTTTATATTGTAAAACTGGGGTTTGCAGGGGTAAACCTTATTTTTCTTATTTCTGCTCTATAATATAGATTGTGGGTACTCGTTAGAACCGCCTCGATGAGGCGGTTCTATCGAGTACCCACAATCTATATTATTTGTAGTATTTAGAAATGTCACAATATTTTACATATTAAAATGTCCATTTTTGGCCAAAAAAAATTGATAATGTATTTGTATAGGCATGTTTTCGTAATGGCTATTAACTTTCACGAAGTCAAACCAATATTCTGGAAAAAAGGTAGTTTAACTCACTGCATGCAGGAAACCCCTAAAGGGGTACCTTGGCAAACAGTGCAGGCCATGATCAGATGCCACAGAATGCAGCATCCGATCAGGGCATGCACTGTTTGCAAACCATTTCGATAACACACCCGTGAGACAAAAGGCATTTTTCCCATCTCCAAAATGACTAGTTTTTGGATGAAAATCCGTGATATTTTTCTTATTTATACTGCAAACATAGGCTGTGGGTGCTCGTCAGAATCTAACGAGTACCAACAATCTGTCTTGGAGCAAAAATAAGAAAAATAATGTATACCCCTAAACTCCAGTTTTCTCTATATAAATATAAAGTTGGGTTTAGTGGGGTGTTCATTTCACGGGCTTGTTCACGTGATAATTTTTCATCAAAAATAGAAAAACGAAAATTAGGCCGGACTCCCCTTATGACAAATGGACTTGTCCAACATATAGCAATGGGATAGTCCACCAGTATACAATGGGTTAAAACGCTCTGTAGGGGAGACAACTGGAAAATCTTATTTGTCTTCCTTACTCACGAGAGAATTTGCTATTCAGAAGCAAATTATTACCTTTAGTAGTTGACCTGTTTGGCTAACAGCGGCGCAAACAACTCGGCAGGCACATGGCGTAATTGTGACGTCGCATCAACGTCAGTGCAACACAATGGCGTTGCACCGATGTTGATTTGACTTTGCCCTAGCGATGTGTGCCTACTAAACCGTGCCGCCATTGTAAACAACAAAGTAGACAGTTAGCAGTAGCTCTTTCCACGAATATTAATGTGTGTTTTTTTCTCTTCCACAGCGTGAGTGTATCTCCATCCATGTTGGACAGGCTGGTGTCCAGATCGGTAATGCCTGCTGGGAATTGTACTGTCTCGAACACGGGATCCAGCCCGATGGCCAGATGCCCAGTGACAAGACCATTGGTGGTGGGGACGATTCCTTCAACACCTTCTTCAGCGAGACTGGCGCTGGCAAACACGTCCCCAGAGCCGTCTTCGTCGACTTGGAACCAACTGTAGTCGGTAAGTAGCAGTTGTATACATGATGAAATGCACACCCTAATTAACCATTTTTCTGGATTAGATTAACATAGCTCTGGGTATAGGGGAGTAATGGGGATGATTTGGGGATTCATCAAAACATATGTTGTGGGTACTTGTTAGAATCGCCTCACCGAGGCGTGAGGCTATTCTAACAAGTGCCCATAACATGTATTTCTTTTGAGAAGTAACATGAAAACTCATTTAAACTATTCACGTTGCTCCTAATTTTGAGCTATAAATAACATGCGGATGCAGCTAGCACTCTAGGAATAGATTTTTTTGTTCTAATTTACTTAGTCTCGTCAGCCATCTAAGATTCACAAGGGTACAAATAAATTTTAGAATATTTTGGAAAGATTTAAACACTGGTTCACCACTCATTCTTAAGTTAATGTATTAGCAGAAAGCTAATGGTCATACTTAACAAGTTAACATGCTTAAGGACCGTCGGTCTCACTCACGTATTGAGGGCTAGGTTTTTCCTAAGTTATTTAAAACGTAGCAGATCGACAATATACATAGTGAACATACGGCTTTATATGGCTACATGAGTCACAGCAACACTGTCACGTAATGAGGGCTAGCTTTTACTATACATTATTAAAACGTAGCAGAACGGCAATAAACGTGGTAAAGCATAGTACATAGTTATATATGGCTACATAACTGACCAAGCTACATTTGTTTTTTAATTTTCAAAATATAAGTGGCATTTCGACGTACTATATATAGCACGTAGAAACGGGCGTCCATGACCTAAAGGATAAGAGCGCCAACTCTTACTCATTGTATGCTAGTGAACTCTTGCATTGCTATATGTTGGACAAGTCCATTTGTCATAAAAGGGGTGGCAGGCCTTTTTTCTCATTTTTATTCTATTTTTGACAGAAAATTCTGTAGCAAATAGTGCAGACCCTGATCAGACGCCGCGTTCTGCGGCGTCTGATCAGGACCTGCACCGTTTGCCAAGGTACCCATTTAGGGGTTTCCCGCATGCAATGGGTTCATAGGTCTCTCATCGCTGTGGTTCAAGCATCGCTCAGGCCACAAATGAGATGCCAAGTTCTGCAACGGAAGGTCAGCTTGTTTTCTCGGGTACTGCGGTTTTCGCAAACATCTGGTTAACGATCGGCTCGAAATAAGTGAAAGGGTTGTAACCCCCCTCACACACACAACACACACACACAAACACACACACAAACACACACACACACACAACGCATTCAAGATGTACAAAAAACCTAATCAAACTATCTTGAGGTCCTCTTTGCTACGGTTTCGTTTTGCTACGTTTTCCACGGTTAATTGGTAGGTACTGTTAGGTATCTAATCGTAAAACCTAGCCTTCAATACGTGACAGTGAGATTGGAGCTTAATGAAATTCGATGTTTTAGCTTGTTATAGATAAATTGGTTGAAGCGTCCAAGAATTTTAACTGCACTATTTATGATGGAGTTTGTAGATTGTAGCAGCTTGTGTTAATGTGTTCTATTCGGTACATTTCAGATGAGGTCCGAACTGGTACCTACAGACAGTTGTTCCACCCCGAACAGCTGATCACCGGCAAGGAAGACGCCGCCAACAACTACGCCCGTGGTCACTACACCATTGGTAAGGAAATCGTCGACCTTGTCCTCGACAGAATCAGGAAGCTGGCTGATCAGTGCACTGGTCTTCAGGGTTTCTTGATCTTCCACAGCTTTGGAGGTGGTACCGGATCAGGTTTCACCTCACTCCTTATGGAACGTCTCAGCGTTGACTATGGCAAGAAATCGAAGCTGGAATTCGCCATCTACCCAGCCCCACAGGTCGCCACTGCCGTCGTTGAACCCTACAACTCCATCTTGACCACCCACACCACCCTGGAGCACTCCGACTGCGCCTTCATGGTCGACAACGAGGCCATCTACGATATCTGCAGACGTAACTTGGATATTGAGAGACCAACCTACACCAACTTGAACAGGTTGATTGGTCAGATTGTCAGCTCTATCACTGCCTCTCTCAGATTCGACGGTGCTCTCAACGTCGACTTGACTGAGTTCCAGACCAACTTGGTACCCTACCCACGTATCCACTTCCCTCTGGCTACATACGCCCCAGTCATCTCCGCCGAGAAGGCCTACCATGAACAGCTTTCAGTTGCCGAGATCACCAATGCTTGCTTCGAGCCAGCCAACCAGATGGTGAAATGTGACCCACGTCACGGCAAGTACATGGCCTGCTGTATGTTGTACAGAGGTGACGTCGTACCCAAGGATGTCAACGCCGCCATTGCTACCATCAAGACCAAGAGAACCATCCAGTTTGTCGACTGGTGTCCAACTGGTTTCAAGGTCGGTATCAACTACCAGCCACCAACTGTTGTGCCAGGAGGTGACTTGGCCAAGGTCCAGCGTGCCGTGTGCATGTTGAGCAACACCACTGCCATTGCCGAGGCCTGGGCCCGTCTTGATCACAAGTTTGACTTGATGTACGCCAAGCGTGCTTTCGTCCACTGGTACGTAGGAGAGGGTATGGAAGAGGGTGAGTTCTCCGAGGCTCGTGAAGATTTGGCCGCTCTGGAAAAGGATTACGAGGAGGTCGGAGTCGACTCCGTCGAGGGTGAAGGTGAAGAAGAGGGCGAGGAATATTAAATTAAAACCAAGATACATAAACTTTAGTCCAACGAAAAACGCATGTGAAAAGAAATTTGTAACAAAAAATCTAACATTCCAGAACATTGTCAAAATTCAATAATCAAAAAGCTAACAGCATTAATTAAAAAGTATTGCTACTGCTTTAGCAAATACATTTTGAAAATTCGAACCAAGAAAAAATTTAAAAAATAAAACCGTTGGTAAACGTGTAAATGTTAATTTGCTATTTGTCAAAACCATTCAGATGACCCACGTCACGAGAAAATCGTGTGACATATGAAGCCGAGCACAGTTTGAGGATGTACAGTCTGATCAAGGCTTCTCCTTTCCAAATGAGCCTTTTGTGGAAGGTAACCCGGGAGATTTGATCACACTGTACATGTTGCTTGGCACATATGTAAGGTTTTCACGCAACGCGGTCAAGTGCCCTGGCAGGTAGCGTAGTACGTTAACTAAGTAAATGCGTAGTACAGACATTTACAGGAGATAACCCGATACAACACAGAGCTGCTCTTAAAGGAAAGAATTTGTTCCCCTGGGGCCAAATTCTTTCCTTCAACATGTTCAAGTGTATTTCGGGGTCTCAAAATAAAATTGTTCACGAATGCAAACATGTCCCACTGCCAAGTCGCTCTTAATTGGTTTTGCGGTCTCATGTTTGTTTGCCCTCAGTGCTTGAGGTTTGACCCAGTCAATACTATTAGTCATGACGAGCCAGATACTTCATATACACTCGCTTTATATGGGAATGCTTCAGACCTACAAATTGATTTAAAAAAAACACTGCCTTCCACACCGCTGCAGGGAATAGTGATAGAATTTTATAGCAATCTCAATATGCGGCTAGCGTAGCAACAGATAACGTGAATATTTGGTGATATCTGAAAAGATAATGTTCCTTTATTTCGCCATATAAATCTATATATGTTGTGGCTATTCATATGAACCGCCTAACAGACTGTTCTAATGAATACCCACGTCATAGGTTTTAACCCTTTTTGTACCAAATGGAATCTTTCTCCTTTTATATGGCAGGACTCCATTCCGACATTTAGGGGTAACGGGTTGTTTTCTTCAAAATTTGATTGGAAAATGACTTTTGCAAACAGTGTAGGCTCTGATCAGACGCCGCGTTTTGCCGCGTCTGATCTGGGCCTGCCCTGCTTACAAATTACTCGTTTTGGGGTTTCCGGTACAAAATGGGTTGATGGAGACCTGATCCTTCAATTATCACAAAATACCCACCTTATTTGTTACTTTGGGCTAGGGTAGAGTCCTGTCAATTGCGCAAAGAATTCTGATGAAAAATACCACACACTGTACTTATCGACAGCTCCGTCGGATGCGCGTCCGACTTGTGATTAGGGAACTAACGACTGTTAGTTAATAAAACCATGATCATTTAAGGGGAATGGACACACCTTCAGGGGAGGCAACTCCTGCAAAAATACTTTCTCCCATGTCAAAAGTGGTCAACTCTAAAGGAAAGAATTTGCTCCTGAGGAACAAATTCTTTCCTTTAAGGGTAGACCACTTTTTGAGTGGGACAGGGCTTATAAAAAGCAAACACGAAATCCAAAAGATTCCTCTTTGGAAAATGGCGAAAACAATCTGCCAGGTGTTACCATTCCCCTTAATACGGCAAATATACTATTTTCGCTGAAAACAAATGAGTAGCTTTTGCAAAAGTTATTTTTTCAGCAAAAATACCAGAATTTTAGATATTTTTCTTGCTAGAACAATTAACAATTTGACCACTAACAAGCTCGTTAAAGCCAACGATGCTTTGAACAACTGAACCATCGTCGTGGCACACATGCATTGCTGGAGAAAGACCATGAACTATTGTCAATGGACAGGCATTTAGAATTTCCCGGCGGCTCGATATGACCTTAATACCCAGTAAGCATTCTACATAAATCTACAGCGGGCCGTTAGCGGCCCGTCAGGGTAGCTGACGGGCCGCTAACGGCCCGCTGTAGATTTATGTAGAATGCTAGCAGGGTAATAACGGGCCTCCGTGGCCTTATAGATAAGAGCACGGACTCCTAATCAATGGGTCTCTCACCGCTGTGGGTTCGAGCCTGGCTCGGGTAACGTGACACGCACAAGTTCTACAACGGAAGGTCAGGTGGTTTTTCTCCGGTTTTTGCCCATCTCTGAGTAAGGATCGGCTCGAAATAAGTGAAATAATCTTGAAAGAGCCTTTAAACCAAACCCCACAAAAATGACGATAGTTGTTACTGGGATTCACAACACGTTACCCTTTGTGTAATAGAACTGTGTGTGTGTGAATTCGGGTTTAACGTCGCTTTCAACAATTTTTCAGTCATATCACGACGGTGTCTGGTTGCGACAGGGAGCTCAATGCTCACGTTTATAGTGCTGCCTCACTGAAGTATCATGTCCCAGACACATTACATGATACCACACCCAGTCACATTATCCTGACACTGGATCGACCAGTCCTAGCTCTACCCCGTAAATCTGAGTGCCAAACGAGGAGCAGCTAGTACCATTTTTAACGACTTTGGTATGTCGCGGCCCGGGATCGAACCCGAGACCTCCCGTTCCCCGGAGCGGACACTCTACCAACTGAGCTATCGGGGCCGGTGTAATAGAACTACGACCCTTTTATCGTTAACAACTGAGCCGACTGTTAATCAGTGGTCAAAGTTGGCGAAAGAGACCCGAACGAGGCACACCTCGAGGTTTATAGTCGACGCTCTTTATCACAAGGCCACAAAGGCCTGTATGCGGTAGAGAAGAAAGAAATAAAAGCTGAGTAATGGAAAAAATAAATACACACCCTTCTACCCAACTAGCATTGGTATCCTAATGAAGCTTCCTACTTGTGATCCCAGTAAGGCTTGGAACAAATGCCATGGGGGTGGGGGCGTGCATATAGAAACTTTTCAAGTGATCTGAAGTACCTGTGATCGTTTATCTGTAACGAAGGACACACGTCCGTGACCCTTTTCTAGACTGACCAGACAACAAAAACTTTCTGGCCACAAAAACGTACATCACAAACACACACACAAAACCCTTTCTACCCAGTATTTCTGAAGTGAGCCGGCCTCGGTAGCTGTCGGATGCGCGTCTGACTCGTGATCAGGAGGACGCGGATTCGATACCTGCCGGGGTTGGCAACATCCTTTCGTGGAGATTGATCATACCTTTTCTACGGTCATTCTCTCCCTTCCACTGATTCAAGGACAGTTGTCAGTTTCTGGCGAACTTTACCGGTTAACCGCTGCCCAGATAAAGTGTAGATAGGTAAACTGGCCGGCTCAAGTGTCCTAAAATTATAGTGGGCCTTTAAACTCCAATACAAATTTCTGAAGTGTATTTTTCCACCCTTGAATATGGACGCGTCCGGATTTTAAAATCAACAACACGATCGTAAACCGTGTAGATCCTGGTGAGATTACGAGTTTCCTCAGCTGGATCTACACTGTTTGCTTATAGGTATCCGTACCGGACTGATAGACATGAAAGTATTATGCAAGGCCACAGCTTTGCACCGACGTGGCTTCTACGGAAAGCACAGAGCGGACTGACGAACGAACAGTTTTCATGAATTCTCAGAACATTAGCTCGAATCGAGGTTTTACGTCCCCGTCAACACTTTGGTGATATTTTAGAGACGTTGCTTCCAATTCCGTGGGTCCTTTAACCGGCACGGAGATGAAATGATAAATGAAAGCCCTGACCCACCCCTACCCCCTCAACAAATCAAAAGGGTTTATTATACATGTATATGTAGGTACGGTCCAACTTGCACCATTGGTTTACCAGTACTCACGGAGGGTCGGTTTTTAGCTCTGCGTTGAAGCACCATGTAGCCCAATCTATTTCTCCAAGCCCCGATGGGCGAAACTAATGCAGTATTATCACACATAAACTTAAGAACTTGATTAAAGTCTATCAAGGGTTTGGGGCGTTCTGGAATACACGGACTTTAGCCAATTCTTACCTGGAAACTCAAACGGATAAACAGTGCAGACCCGGAACGACGCGGCGTAATGCAAGCCCCCGCCCATAGGGGCTTGAAGAAATATATGGGCTGCATGATGCTTCCACCCAGAGCTGAATCCGGCCCGCACACTAGTACTGGGAAACCGCTTAGAGGATCTAAGCCTGTCCAGGAACCGCGGTGCGAGGCGGACCGTCCATGCTAATAAACCCTATTGGTTTCATTGGGCGACAGGGCTTGAGATGTCATTTCATCTCAATGTCGGGTAAAAGTCCCACAAAATTGGAAGCAACGTCTCCAAAATGACCTTTACAGTGTTTACGGGGACTTTAAACCTCAAATCAAACAAACAAATGCGGCGTAATGCTGTCTGATCAGGGTCTACATTGTTTACTAAGTGTTTTCAAAAATAAAAAAAAACGAGAAAAAAAAAAAAAAAACTCGACACCTATTGAATGACAACGGACTTGTCCAACATAACAATGGAAGCGGGAAAAATGTTATCGGGAAAGTCTTTATATGTATCCATGCGGGCTCACTCCTCCAGATACTAAATCGGACAAGTAATTGACGTTATCGTTCTTGGTCTTAATTGTTCGAAGCATCGTTAGCTTAACGAGCTCGTTAATGATCAAACTCTTAACTGTTCTGGCAAGTACAATATCTGATGCATTTTCAAAAGCTGCTCACATTTTTTCAGCAAAAATATTAGTATACGATGAAAGTTCTAACAATATGTTAACTAACGACTTGTTTTGAAAAACTGGCCCCTGGTCGATAAGTCAGTTGGATGCACGCATGACTGGTAATCGGGTCGCGGGTTCGATACCTGCCGGGGTGGGCTACATTCTTTCGTGTAGATTGATTGATTGAAATATTTTCGAAAGAACTTGCACCACTTAATGTCTAAGCTTTCTTTGAAGTGTGGTTAAGCTGACCGGCTCGATACGACCCAAACAGCGATGACTGAGCCGTTAAACTCCAAACAAACGATCTTAAGGGGAATGGGAACACTTTCAGGGGAGGCAACTCCTGCAAAAGTATGTTTGTCTCCCATGTCAATTAGGGTAAACTCTTAAGTGAAAGAACTTGCTCCTGAGGCGGAAAAAATCAGCCCCCCCTTAAGTGGTTGATGAAAGTAAGAAAATCGACGTTCAACTTGAACCGGAGTTGAAATCAAGTGTTATTTTAAGCCGTGTCGAATTGTTAGTCCCGTTGTATCCCAATCTACTCAATTTCGTTGATGTCCACGTCACTAATGTGTTATGCGATTAGTTAACCCATACATATCTAAGGTCACAAAATAGGACATGTGCAAGTGCGGCGTCTGTTCAGGTTCTACAGTTTTCTTAAAGTCCAGGTTCGAGGCCATTTTTGGACGTTTTTTTTTTTTTTTTAAAAATCCGTCCTTTGAAATAGCGATGTCCGGGCGGGCGGGCGTCCTGCGGGCGGGCGGGCGTCGTCCCAGGTTTACCTTTTGGTTAACCTTTTTTCAAAGTGATATTTTTCATCTATTCTGTAGCAGATTGTTTTAATATCAGGACTGATGCATAAGTGGAGGTACTGCTTTCATGTATTATCCATAAATGGCGCAAAAGACTAAAATTTTGTCGGAAATTGTCATTTTTCAAACTTGTGTTTTTCAGGTTTACCTTTTGGTTAACCTTTTTTCAAATGCCAGTGTAGTGGATAGAGTGCTGGACTACGAATCCTATTGTTGACTATGAATCTGAGGGGCGTGAGTTCAAACCCCGGTGGAGACATTTTTTTTTTTTTGTTGTTCTTTTTTTTTTTTCTTTCTTTTTTCATTCTTTTTTTTTCTTTATTTTTCTTTTCTTCTCCATAAACACATATGAACAATTATTATCTTCCTCCCCTGATAGTTGCTAGTAATAATACATACATGCATGCACAGGCATGGAATTTTCTTCTTTTTTTTTTTTTTTCGTTCTTTTTTTAGCTCACCTGAGCACGAAGTGCTCAAGGTGAGTTGATGTCCGTCGTCCGTCAACAATTTCTTTAAACGACATCTCCTCCTGGGATAATGGCCCGATTTCAAAATTATTTTACAGAAATGTTCATTAGGTGACCCTTTTTTCAAAATTGCTAAAATCAGTGGCCACTAGAGCTAAAAAATAGAGCTAAAAATAGAAAAAAACTTTTTTTTTTCTTCGTAAAACACAAAAACAAATCAACACCCCCCCCCCCCCCCCCCCACCCCCCAAAAAAGTTGTTACTGGGTTAGGATATTGCATTTGTTCTGTACATACATGCATACATTGTTTTACATACATACAGAAATGTTCATTAGGTGACCCTTTTTCAAAATCGCTAAAATCAGTGTCCACCAGAGCTAAAAATAGAAAAAAAAAACTTTATTTTTTTTTCTTCTTAAAGCACATAAACAAATCATACCCCCCCCCCCCCCCCCCCCCCTCCACAAAAAGTTGTTACTTGGTTAGGATATTGCATTTGTTCTGTACATACATGCATACTTAGTTTTACATACATACCCTACCTACCCCACCCTACCCTAGCATACCTTACCCCACAACCCCACCCCACCCCCATCCCAAAACAACCCCAATCCACCCCCAACCCCACCCCATCCCAACACTCCCCACCTTACCCGACCTCGCCCCATCCCACCCACCCAAGCCCACCCCACCCCACAAGCCCACCACACCCCATCCCACCCCACACCCCACCCCACCACAAATTCCACCCCGTCCCACCCGACTCCTAACCCATCCCACCCCACCCCACCCCACCCTACCCCACACCAGCACACCCCACCCTACCCCACCCATGCCACCACCATCCTAACCGTACTGAAGAAAAAACCCGTCCATAATGCCATTAGGCATTTTTCTTGTTTTCCAACCCACCAGTGTTTTAATTGCTATAATGGTCTATAGGCCGGCCTCGGTAGCTCAGTCGGATGCGCGCGTCTGAATCAGCCCCCGCCCATAGGGGCTTGAAGAAATATATGGGCTGCATGATGCTTCCACGCAGAGCTGAATCCGGCCCGCACACTAGTACTGGTAAACCACTTGGAGGATCTAAGCCTGTCCGGGAACCGCGGTGCGAGGCGGACCGTCCATGTTAATAAACCCTATTGGTTTCATTGGGTGATAGGGCTTGAGAGGTCATTTCATCTCAGTTTCGGGTAAAAGTCCCACAAAATTGGAAGCAACGTCTCCAAAATGACCTTTACAGTGTTGACGGGGACGTTAAACCTCAAATCAAACAAACAAACAAAGCGTCTGAATGGTGATCAGGAGAACGCGGGTTCGATACCTGCCGGGGTCAGCAACAAGCTTTCGTGGAGATTGATCATGAAATCTTTTCTTCGGTCATTCTCTCCGTTCCGCTGATTCAAGAAGGGCAGTTGTCAGTTTCTGGCGAAAGAATGTGCACTGTACTGGTTGACCGCTTACGTATAAACCTGCCCAGAAAAGTGTGAATGGGTTAAATGACCGGCTCAAAAATGTCCTAAATAGTGTTGACTGGGCCGTTAAACTCCAAAACAAACAATTGCTGTAATGGTCACCCTCTGTTATTCCGTTTCTTAATTCTAAATTCATCAGACGACATTTTCAAATATATTCCATGAGAATCATCTGGCAGGCAGATAACATGGCGTTAACGTCATCACTATAGAAAACCATATCGTGTGAAAATAAAAACCGTGTTCAACACAAGTACTGGTAAACCGCTTTGAGGAAGAAAGCAGTGCGAGTCCATGCTTGAAAACTTTATTAGTTTCATCGGGCGACATGGCTTGAGGTGTCATTTTATCTCAATGTCGGGTAAAAGTCTCACAAAATTGGAAGCAACGTCTCCAAAATGACCTATGCAGTGTTGACGGGGACGTTAAACCTCAAACAAAACAAACCTGTTCTACCCAAGATTGAAAACCATCTAAGTCCTAAACAACATGATAATATTGAAAACACATCTAGAAAAATTCCATGTTGTTCATATTAAACATGTTAAAGACGGGCCACAGTTCACAAATCTTTCTTGTTGGAAGATGGAAATCTTGAATTAGCCGAAACTCGCTAGTCTGGCGCAGAAAACTGTACACTCCATACTTTTGAGTTCTGTGGTGTATTCTTTACTTCCTAAGGATAACCCCTTCTTTAGAACTTCTTTGCATTAAATCATTTGATGGAGGACCGTCTTGTTCGATTCTGGTGTGATCTCAGATGTATAGCCATGTAGATAATCATTTTCACATTACTATAACACACCCGTGCGACATAGTGCATTTTTTCACATCTCCAAAAAGCTACTTTTCTGATGAAAATCCGTTATATATTTCTAATTTATACTGCAACTATTGGCTGTGGGTGCTCCTTAGAACGGCCTCATTTAACGAGTACCCACAACCTATGTATTGGAGCAGAAATAAGAAAAATAATGAATACCACCGTAAACCTTAGATTCTCTATTTAAAGTGGGGTCTAAGGGGGTGTTCATTATACGGACTTGTTCACGTGATGACTCATATGGAAAATGTAAATTTGGAACAAATACTACCAAATTAGCGCATTTTTCATATCACTCAAATGCATTTTTATCGGTACCTTGTCGGGAGCCTGGTTTGTACGCAGTCTGGTCAAGTTTGTCACTCGAGACTTCCAAAACAGATAAAAAATATGAGCTTTAAAATCAGGCTTTCATTCCAGCTGGTAACACCGCACGTTGCTAAGTTAAACGTGGCGCGTGCATAAGCGTGCGCTTGATATTATATACTCGGTCAAAAAAGTTCCTATACATAAAATTACTTCTGTTTCCATAGCTACTACAAATGAAAAATACACAAAAATATCTTTTGTTTTGGCTTAAGGACTCATTTTTCCATGCAGAAGCCCAAACTGTTTTGGTTTATGTAAATTCGCCAGTCTGTGCTTTTGTTTTAAACACCCAAGGGGTCACTGTGGCAATTTCGCAGAAAAAATCATTGCAAAAGCCAAGACTTAACACCATAAAAATTAAACTTAGCACAAGATTTCTAAAATTTGATACATGTAACCCTGTGTGTCTTTTCGCAAAAGATTTGGAACTTCTGTTTCATTTGATAAGATAGCCCCCGCCCATCGGGGCTTGAAGAAATAGATGGGCTGCATGATGCTTCCGCGCAGAGCTGAAACCGACTCGCACACGAGTACTGGTAGACCGCTTGGAGGATCTAAGCCTGCCTAGGCAATGCGGTGCGAGTCGGCCCGGCCATGCTTATAAACCCTATTGGTTTCATTGTGCGGCAGAGCTTGAGAAGTCATTTCATCTCAATGTCGGGTAAAAGTCCCACAAAATTGGAAGCAACGTCTCCAAAATGACCTTTACAGTGTTGACGGAGACGTAAAACTTCAAATCAAACTAAATCCATTTGATAAGAGAAACCGACGATCACGTATAGGCAACCGATTCTTTGAAGGTTTCAGTTGAAACTCTATAGGAAATCGCAATTGGTCGTGCTACATGCTACATGAATTTTCAGCATTATTTTCCATCATGGTACAGCAATGTTGGCAACAAAGTGCTTTTTAAAGAAATTGCAAAAAATGAATGACAGGTATAGAAATGACAAGTTTAAAAATTGTTATATTTTCAATTGAAGGGAGATAATCTGAGAATTTCACAAATAAAAGCCTTGATAGTAGTGCAAGAGCATACGATATTGTAAAGGTTAAGCGAGTTTTGATGTTCAATGGACATGATCTTTCATCTCAGATGCTAAATGGTCATCTGCGCATGCGCAATGCCAAATTTCTAGCAAAACCTTTATAGGCACATATTGCAAGACAACTCTTGAGCAGAATAGTATAGGCAAATGCAATTCTATGAATTTTGTAGCTAAACGCCCGATTCGCATGTTTACAGCCATCTTTAGCTGAATGGTTACCGGATAGCTACTGGAATTTACCCGGAAGTTGGTATAGTCACTTTTTTCAGTGACATCTACTAAAGGAAACAAGAAACGCAACAGTTTCACTTGTGAATTTTTGCGTATATTGCTGACGTTTTCTAATTTTTGTATCTCGACTGATGTACTGAATATTTCTGCCGTATGCTGATTACTGAAAACGTCATTTTGAATAATGCGTTAAATGGCGTATATCAAAAACACATAAAACCGATTAACGTGACGTTAACGTCAACATGTCGGAAATGCCTCCCATTCTTTGTGGCTTTAGAGTATTTCACGTCGACTCTACAAAGTGCGAGTATAATGCAATGTAACAAATTAACGAATTTTCTTGAAATCTTGCTTCAAACTCTGTTACTGCAACACAATGGGCCCAGCAGCAAAGGTGAGGCGTTTAACGCCATCCTAAGGTGCGAAATTGTGACTAACGCCTGTCATTCGAAGAGTTTGTCTGTTATAGACAACGATAACTTTTTCTGTACTTTCCCATAACATGAACGCTTCCAAATAGAGAACCGCCAAACGCTTGCATTGACGTCACGCAAACGTAGCACATCGAATTTCGACGCAAAATGGTTACTGATTTGCATAGTGTAAACGATAGATACTCTGACTAAATCAGAAAGGTTGCTGTTTCTTGTGCACTGTGCCGAAAGTATCGCGACACATTTCAAGGTTGTCTTTATGTGCCTGTAACGTAATGTTGACGTTACTGTGAACTGTTATCAGATAAGAATATCCAAAAGTTCTTTTGCAAGTCTATCACTTAATTTAAACTTTCAAGACTTTGAATCAATATTGAAATCCCGTCTTTAAAAGCGATTTTCCAAAGTGACGTAAATGACGTCAAACGCCAAAACAATTAGCAGAGCTTTGGCTTTACTCATGTCTATACTTGTTTATTGAGTCTAGAAGCGTTTTGAATGAAGCAAACGTGACTCCAGTAATGTTTTTGGGTTCGTGATGCATATTTTGCCGTTGTTTTCCGGGGGATAAGTTATTTATGCGAACGCCATCAGCTATACGTTTACGATTCCCCGGCTTTTCTTGCTATAGTTCAGTGACAGCTGGATGGTATAATTTAAAACTCTTACTTATCTAACAAAATGATACCCTTTTGTTTCCAAAAATTCAAATACGCATGTATGTTGCGTTTCTTGTTTCCCTTAGTGTATTTATTTTTGTCGACGACCGCGGTTTAGTTTCGAAATCTAAATGGATGTTGATCTCGGTGAGATCTCAATTTTAGGGAATACCTGTGCCATAGGGTATATAGCACAGTTTAACTGTCTTGCGGTACAAGCGGCTTTTATAGCGACGCGGTGGGCGCCACCGACACTGTTCCGCCATCAGTGCATTAAAGATTTTTCCGTCAAAAATGGCTGAAAAATAATGTAAATACAATCAAGTCGTACCCAGCAGCGGGTCAACACCACAGGATGACAACTATTCAGCATAAAATTATAGCCTATTCAGTCGTACTTAAAATCCAGAAAAAACATCCATCCGCACAGTTTGATCCATGTCTTCGCTGCGCGCTACATGTGTGCCTTTATGACTCGATACCTGGTCATGCGCAGTGGAAGCGCAAGCTAAATCGAGTCTTCAATTATCGGAAACGTCCGAAGACAGTTTACCTTACATAAACTGTACATGCGCGAAAATCGGACCTGGCGTTGCTCGGAAGTAAAGTTGCCTAAAGTCATCTATAGTGTCGATCATTGATCGATTGTTTTTCTTGTTGTTTTGGTTTTACGACCTTCACTCATATCGAGCCGATCGTTAATCAAAGGTTGGAGAAAACCACCAGAACTTGGCGTCTCACATGTGACCCAAGCCAGACTCGAACCCACAGCGGTGAGAAAAATATTCTTTTGAAACCTTATATGGGCCCCGTCAAGCGAATTTGGTACTTATCGCCTATGCGAGCAGCGAAGGTTCAGGCGAGCCTGCGCATCCGCGCAGTCTCGCCAGAACCTTCGCTGCTCGCTCATAAAAGCAGTGAATCAAGTGGAACCTTCAGACAAAAAGCCATATCCCTGGCCCCTCTGAATGGCTGGGCATGCGCAGTTAAAATTTGTCATGACGGAATGCTCGAAGACCCAAATTCGCTTGGCGGGGCTCAATTATGCCCTGGGTTTGTGACCAGGTAAGACAAAAACTGGCCTGCTCAGCTACACAGACTAGCAACAGTCTTGAAATTTTATAAATATGCCGGGGCACAGCATTTCCTACAATTTACATGTGCGCCCAGCGAAGATAAAATCAGCCTGCGCATCTATATAGTCTGACCAGAGACTTCTCTTGCTGCATGAAAGAGCATTGGGCCCTTAACTATCCTTAGAGCGCACAATGAAGACTGATCAGACCGCGCGGATGCGCAGACTGATCTGAGTCTTCGCTGGGTGCACATATAAATTGTTGGAAATGCTGTGCCCCGGCTCATATAGAATCTAGAGGGTTTTTTTTTTTTTTTTTTTTGTTTGTTTTTTTGGTTTGGGTTTTACGGCCCTTTCAAGATTATTTCACTCATATCGAGCCGATCGTTAATCAGAGGTGGGCGAAAACCGGAGTACCCGGAGAAAAACCACCTGACCTTCCGTTGCAGAACTTGGCGTCTCACACGTGGCCCGAGCGAGGCTCGAACCTACGGCGGTGAGAGACCTAATGACTAAGAGTCAGCGCTCTTATCCACTAGGCCACGGAGGCCCGTTAGAATCTAGAGGTATCGTACTATTCAAGCAGCAAGCACAAAGGTGCTGATCTCTGCGCAGATGTGAAGGCTGATCTGCGTCTTTGTTGTTCGCAAAAGGCAAAATGGGTTTTACTATGGCGTCACTCATACTGATTCTACAACTCGTATGTAATTACCAAAAGCACGAATAGCACTTGCAATTCTATACTTCCTAGTTCTTTTTATTTTATTTTGGTTTAAACAGTATTTCTTTCAAACCATTTGCAAGCAAAAAATAATATAAAGCACAGGCCATACCATAAAAATAAGGCTCTGACAGAAAGCAAGAGTGCTTGTCTAGAAGTAATCTCATGTGGCAAAGATTTTGTGCAATAAGAGAGTAGGAGATTTTACTGGTTTTGGATTTACGGCGCTTCAAGATTATTTCACTCAGATAAAGCCGATCATTAATCAGAGTATCCGGAGAAAAAACACCTGACATTCCGTTGCAGAACTTGGCGTCTCATATGTGACCCCAACCAAGCTCCAACCACAGCGTGGCGAGACCTAATGATTAAGAGTCAGCGCCCTTATCCATTTGCTAGTGACTTTATTTAAACAATAGTTTATTGGTTGTCACAATAATAATAATAATAATAATAATAATAACAATAATAATAATAACTGTTTGTCTGTCATTATTGACAAAGACCAATCTCATTCACATTTGAGAAATGTTACCAGATGACTGATGAGACCAATTTTAGCTCTGAACTGTCTGTTGCAGATAGAGCAACAGAAACTAGAGGAAGACAGCCCTGTTGGTGGTGCCTAAGCTCTGGCTTTGCGCTGTGCGCGTTTCTGCTCAGTTTCACTGATTCTTCGTATTCACTGATTCTTCGTATTCACTAGCACCCATTCTGATGAGGCCTCGCAACTTTGCTCTGTCCTGTGAAATTTGTTCCCACGACTCTGTTAGAGTGTTGAAGTCCCTGAGGGAGGCTTTGAGGGTGTCCTTGTAGCGCTACTTCCGGCCGCCATGGGAGCGTTTGCCGATTTCTAGTTCTCTTTAGAGAATTTTCTTTGGCAAACGTTCCTCAGGCATTCTGGTAACATGGCCTGTCCATCTTAACTGTGCTAGTTTAAGAAGAGTACGTACACTTTGCATCCATGCCCTGTTTAGGACTTCCGTGTCTGGAATCCTGTCTTGCCAGTTAATCTTTAAGAGTTTTCTAAGACAGCTTGTATGGAAGTGATTCAGTCTTTTGGCGTGCCTGGGTAAACTGTTCATGTTTCACATGCATACAATAGTGTTGGCAGCACCACAGCTCTGTAGACTTTCAGTTTTGTGCCAAGCCTGATTCCACTTCGGTCACAGACACCACCACAAAGTCGGCCAAATGCTTTGGCAATCCTGGAATTGACTTCACCAGCAAAGTGCACCACTCGTGACAGTGTGCTCCCAAGGTAGGTGAATTTGTCTGCCACTTGCAAACTTTGACCGTTAACTGTGATGGTGGGCTCTTTGCAAGGCTTGCTGGCTGATAGACTTAGTTTTTAGTGTATACTAATTTATTTCAGTTCGATTACGATTAATGCTTCAAGATTATTATATCGCGCTCGAACACTCATTCCGGGTGTTTTCACGCGCACGAGAGAAAGAGGCAATGGCTTTTACGCCACTGCTACCCAATTTACACCGGCAGTGTCATTACGTGTCTTGCCCAAGGGCACACCTTGATACGGGTGACCAGTTTCGAACGCACAACCTCTCGATCATAAGTCGAACGCGTTAACCACTGCCCTATCGAGGATAATAGTTTTTAAGGGTGAGTGCTTAATAAATTTTTCGATCTGACATAATAAGGCATGTTGTATGGCCTCATTAAAAATCGCCTCATCGAGACAATTTTAACAAGTACACATAACATTTATTTTAATGATGGAATAGAAAATAGCAGATTCAAATTTTAGGGAAGTTCCAATTTTTACAGAAGGCTCTATACTGATCACAAGGTCAAAATCAGGCGTTTTCAGAGTTCAAGGGGACGTATCTCTATGAGAGATAGGCAGACATCACGAGTTTTCAAACTCAACCTAACTGTCATTCCCAACCTACTTGCTAATTTCAGGAAGATGCGGTCATAACTAAGGGACTTATGGTGATGACAAGGTACAAATAGGCATTTTCAGCAATGAAGGGGACTTAAGTCTATGAGTAATGGGCCGACAATGTTAGTTTGCAAACTCATTCAAGCTTTTAATCCTAACTTACTTACATATATATGTAACTTTCTGGAAAATCCGTTCAAAACTTAGGGACTTATGATGATTAAATGTCCAAAACGGGCATTTTCAGCAATTAAAAGAACATAACTCTATGACGGAAGGGCCCATCTTGCAAGTTTTCACTCATCCGAGCTGTTTTCCCCAACAGTTTCAGGAAGATCACATTAAAGCTGGAGGACTTGTGGTGGTGACAGGGTCCGAAATGGGCATTTTCAGCAAAGAATGGGGCATAACTCTATAATAGATAGGCCAACCGCACCAGTTTTCCAACTCATCCGAGCTTTTATTGACATGTGAGTTTCAAGAAGATCTGATAAAAACTGAAGAGGCTACAGTGATGACAATGTCAAAAAGGCATTTTCTGCAATCAAGGGGAAGTAACTCTATGACAGATAGGCTGACCTCACCAGTTTTCTAACTCATCTCAACGGCCCCCGCCCATCAGGGCTTGAATAACTAGACAATCAAGTGAGCATATGCTCACTAATACCCCCGGCTACAGCCATCAGTAAAACATGAGCCAAAGAAACATACAGTCGAGTTCATACAACCGTCTTTTTTTTCAAAGAAAAATAATTATAATGTATTAGAAAAGGTGTTGAAATTGGTGAAGACATGTGGGCGCTAGAGCGATGACAATTTTTTTCTAAAAATAGCCACAGTGACCTTGACCTTTAGGTCATGACCTTGAAAGTGGAACTCGCTAGAAATATTGTCATAAGGAACATTTGTGTGAAGTTATATTGAAATTGGTGAAAAAATGTGGGTGCTAGAGCGATGACCATTTTTTTTCTAAAATAGCCACAGTGACCTTGACCTTTAGGTATGACCTTGAAAGTGGAACTCGCTCGAAATATTGTCATAAGGAACATTTGTGTGAAGTAATATTGAAATTGGTGAAGAAATGTAGGCGCTGGAGCGATGACAAAGTTTTTTCTAAAAATAGCCACAGTGACCGTGACCTTGAGGTCATGACCTTGAAAGTCGAACTCGCCCATCCTATTATTGTGCTTTGCATTTGTTTGAAGTTTCATGAAATTATCTCAAACGGTTTGAAAGTTACAGAGCGGACACAAGTGTATGGTAAAAATTGCAAGTTAAAACATACAAAGTTACGGCTCATGTGTTCTGCACATTGTCTCATGGTGTTTTACATTTATGTGAAGTTTTATGAAAATATATCAAGCGGTTGAAAAGTTATGGAGCGGACACGAAAATGCAAGTTAAAACATACAAAGGGCAATAACTCTGAAAGTAGAACAGCAAGAGTTACGGTTCATGTGTTCTGCAAATCGTCTCATGGTGTTTAACATTTATGGGAAGTTTCATGAAAATATATCAAGCGGTTGAAAAGTTATGGAGCGGACACGAAAATGCAAGTTAAAACATACAAAGGGCAATAACTCTGAAAGTAGAACAGCAAGAGTTACGGTTCATGTGTTCTGCACGTCGTCTCATGGTGTTTAACATTTATGTGAAGTTTCATGAAAATATGTCAAGCGGTTTAAAAGTTATGGAGCGGACACGAAAATGTTAACACACACACACTGTTACGAGATGGAATAGGAAACCTCTCTGGTGCTTATGCACATCTAAATTATTTTAGTAGGTATATGGTAGGGCGGTGCGAGTGAAATATTTTAGGTGAAATATGGTAGGCAAAATGTGCTGCTCCATGCACAAGTCACGCACATATCATACGATGTATGCATGAGTGGTTTGTGGAGATCTGTTTTTACAATACAGGGGGTCGCTATAAGGCTGAGTTCTATAAAATTTGCCTAAAAATCGCTAACCGCCAAATTGTGCCATATATGATTTTCATTCCCGTCACGTGTTGTGTGGGTGTTCGTTTTGACAGGAGACATGGCATTGATTTATAGGGTCGTTTCATCATTTTTTTCCAATGGGAAATATACTATTTGAACGCAAATCCATTATCTACTCGATTTTTGCTATCTGGCTTTAATTGTGGACGGTATCTCCACCTCGCCACGATTTTAGCAAGCTAATATAAGTATGCATGATTTTCCGGTAGTATTCATAGATATAAAAACCCTGAAAAAAAACGATCACTCTTTATCAGCAGGTCAAGTTGTAACGTATACCCACAACATTGTGACGGGACAGTGAAAGTATATTGAAAGGTATGTTAAATCTATGTTTAGTATTATTTTTTGTATGAACATGCTTGTAGGTTTTGGAGGGGTTTACATCTAGTATACCCCAACTTTCTGAAGCCTATTCTGAATTCACTTTTGAAGCCTCTGTGGTGTAGTGATTAGGCTACTAGCTTTGCCAGCTAGAGGTCGCAGGATCGATCCCAGGCTTCTCCAGTAGTAGAATGAGTCTTTCTAAGTGAGGTCCTGTCTCATTCTGACCCTAGATGTTGGTGAGACGTAAAGTTTGGACACCCGCTCATTCTAGATTCATTTAGGCTTTTAGACCCCTTTTGTAGAATGTAATTAATAAACGCCGGGTCACTTGTTTGATCCATGACTTTTGACTAGCTGTGGTTAGAAAACCGTGGTCCCGTCTCTATATGATATTAGGTGAAGAGGAGACGTAAACTTAAGACGGGTTTAACTATATCTTCATCATCAGGGCAAACTCTTACAAGAGCCTGTCGGGTTATCCGTGATGATGAACCATGATGAATCTGATTTTACAAGCGTGTTCATGTTGAGTAGAAATAATTTTGTTCAAGAAGAATTGTAAGTTCATTTTGTAATGATGCCGTTTTTGTCTGATAACTCAGTTTGTGCATGTATGTACATATATGTATGTACATATAACGAACGTGATGATGATAAGTGAGAGTATTTGGTCGCCACACGTCTGAGCGGCGTGGATGACGTCAGCTGCGTCATCAGCGTCACGAGGACGGTTGTGACGTGGTGCCTACCAAATACAGAGAGAATTTACGGCAAACAGTGTTGGCCCTTATGAGACACTAACAAATGTTGTGGATTATAGATGAAAATCTTTCTGTTTGTAGTTTCTATCTGTTGTTAATGTAATGAATTTGTGAATAGCTATATTTGTGAGCCGTATCGCGGAGAACGATATGAAATAGAGTATGTTATGTTTCCTGTAATTGGCGGCTGACCAGGTAGCGCAAAGGCGTGGTCTGTTCAATTGCCTCTTACTTGTAATAATGTAGTGAGCACAAATTTGATGAGTATACTCAGTAGTGAGCATTAAATGATTTCTGTAGTGCTCAGTAAGGAAACATAAACTTTGTGTATTCTTGTGTCAAGCGCTGGGTGCTGATAATTTGAGGCACAGTCAAGTTGAGTTCTGCTGTGTAGTTATTTGCCGCATGCACTAATCAGCCTGTATGTCTGGTCGGCGCATGCGCAATAACGGTATATGCATGATCATATTCTTACTTCTCCGGGAGGGGGATCATGATATAGCATGTATGTTTCGTGAACTGTATCTTAGTCCAATTATCGTAATTTGCAGGCACAACAATGTGTGGTGACCTGCTGAACCTGCGAAATAGCAGCAGGTACTGGTACGACGCTGTCGGTAAGGGTCCAGCAAGGGCGGACGAACCAACATGAACAGGTCGTAAAAATGTGAGACGAATGTGAGACCATTCAAATGAACGAGGTCCAATAAATAACCTGCAGGCGATTCAGGCGAATCAAACTAGAGCGCGATCGCTTAATAATACATTTCAACCTGTGGTCGACAACAATGTCGACAAACTAGTTTACACTAGTGCGCGAGAGAGCGATTCACGCGAGTGGGGGATTCACCCTAAGTTATTAACTGGCCAGTCGCGTCTTGTGTTTTTTTTTTTTTTATTATTTTTGGTGTTGTTTTGTTGTTTGCTTCTGTAGGCATTCACGTCACCCGTTCCGAGCACAGAACATTGTTTTGCATTCGGGGCGGACGTCGTGAGGTGGCTACAGAAGCAACTTGTTGTGATGTTTTGTGTTAGTAAGTGTTGTATATAGATACTGTAAATAATTCATGTCATTCTTCTAATATCTTTCTTGTGCCTTACCCCACAGCTGCCCGTACACCTGTCAGAGATCACGCTCGGTTGTCTTGTCAGCATGGGGGTTTGCGGGACGCCGTAAACCCACATGTAACATTTGGTGTCATTGAAGTGAGGATTTGATCTCTGGCTGGTGTTCCCGGCTGTGGAACAGCACATTGATGCTCTGAAACATCAATTTCAAAAAGAAAAAAAAAATGCACTGACAGCCACATTTGGAAATTAACTTGAATCTTCCTTCCTGCGTTGATGAAGTGCGAAACCCATGTATTCAACTAAATGGATACTGACAAGTTTATAATTTCTGAGCAGGAAGGCAAGGCAAACCCCACTTTTTCTTGGTAACGAAAAATTTAAGTAGACCCAACTTAATTGTGTTACCTGACATTCTAGCGAAAACCATGTATTCAACTAAACGGATACTGACAAGTTTATAATTTCTGAGCAGGAAGGCAAGGCAAACCCCACTTTTTCTTGGTAACGAAGAATTTAAGTAGACCCAACTTAATTGTGTTACCTGACATTCTACTAAGTTAAACTGGAGTTACTAATTGATCTTACCCACACATGGTTCTGACGTATGTAGTGACGTTAACAATTAACTGACGTTGACATAACGGTAGCGTTAATATTTACGCTGTGGCTTGAGGTTAGGTATGACGTAATAGAAACATTAATGGTGACTTGTTATGATCGGAGTTTTGTAATGTGATGAAACTTCGGATTGTGGCATTTTTCTGTAAACGATTCAGTTTATGGCGTCATATTAGACTACCAGTGCGCAACGTCATACTTTCCTGAAAGCATTTGACATTTCAAATCGCGTGTGCTTTAATAACTAACGTTTTAGTTAGATTAACGCGTATAACACATATCTTAACGTTTTAGTTAAGCCCATTCAATCATCACTGATCATAACTGATCAGTTTATAGTGGTTTTGATAGTAACGTGAGATTTACGTTATCAATAATGGAGCATTTAATGCAAATGGGAAAGGACTTAGGTTATGAGGGGAAGGAGTTACAAGGTTTTGTTAAGGAGCAGCAAGATATTGAGCGGGCTGAAAGGCAAGAGCCAAGGGATTTAGAAAGGTTAAGGTCTGAAGAAAAGGAAAAGGAAAAGGAAAGGGCACATGAACTAGCTATTTTGAATGTTAATAAGGAACTTGAAATGGCTCGCATTCAAAGTGAAAGGGAGGCAAAAGAGATTAGTGAGGCCCATTTAGAACAAATAAAACATGGGTTTGAGCTATAGCACCAAGAATTAAGGAACCTATTAGAAATGCAGAGAGCGAAGCTCGAGCTAGAATTTGAAAAGCAAAAAGCTGAGAAGGTGGCTCATGCCCGGGATCCTAAGCTACCTTATTTTGAAGAGGGTAAAGATAAAATGGATAGTTATTTATCTAGGTTTGAGAAATATGCTACGGCTAATAAATGGGATAAGAGTGTTTGGGCTGCGTATTTAAGTGCATTGCTCAAAGGGCGCGCACTTGATGTATATGACCGGTTGTCAAATGAGGATGCGGCGGATTATGATAAGTTAAAGGATGCTCTATTAAAGAATTTTGACATGACAGAGCGCGGATTTAGGAAGCAGTTTCGTTATAGTAGGCCCGAGCAATCAGAAACGTTCATACAGTTCAGTAGTAGATTGAGAAGTTATTTAGAGAAATGGCTTAATATGGCAAAGATAGAAAAATCTTTTCCGGCTGTCTGTGATTTCATGGCAAGGGATCAGTTCCTGGAGTCATGTAATAGAGAACTGTATGTACATCTGAAGCCAAAACAGTTTGATTTAGATGAAATGGCTAGAGAGGCAGATTTGTTTGCAGAAGCGCGCGGGGGCGTATATAGTTGCATTAATAAGGGGCAACGCGATAATAGAGGCGCAGCGCAGGGTAAACAGGACAAAGTTGACTCTAACAAACCGAGTGGTAGATCGGATATCAAGTGTAGCATATGCGGTAAGGGGCATTTAACAATTAAATGTTTTAAGAACCCCGACAGAAAACAATTATATAGCGCAGAGGTAAGAGCAACTGGAATTGGGGATAGCGGTGTTAAGGAAAATTTTAACACGCGCGTAGAGAATCAAGGGTCTCAGGCTTAGAATGAGAATACGCAGAATGTAGGTCGTGGTTATACACGTGGTCGTGGTAATTTTAGAGGGTCTTTTCGCGGACGCGGTAAAAATAATGGCACACCACGTGGCGCAGCATACCAAGTTAGTTTTTGCCAAACGGAAGTAACTAGGAAAGGTGATGAGATTGGAAGTATTTTTGAAAATAAGGTTGGTGATCCTTTGATTTCGGATATGGAGGAGTGTAGTAAGGAAACTATGGAAGGTGTCTGTTACTTCTTAAAGGCAAGGTTACCGACGGCACAAGGATTGGTTAATAATAAAAAGGTGGTTGTATTAAGAGATACTGGATGTACAGGCTATGTCGTTCGGAGAAGTTTGGTTTCGGATAGTCAGTTAATAGGGAAGGAATCAAATGTTACGTTGATTTATGAATCCACACAAAGGTATCCTTTGGCAATGATTGACATTGATTGTCCTTTTTTCACTGGGAAAACTGAAGCTTTGTGTATGGATGATACGTTGTACGATTTGGTTATCGGTAACATTGATGGATCAAGACTTCCTGATATGTCTCATTTCTCAGCTGCGGCTGTAACTAGGTCTCAAACTAGGCAGGATGAGAAGCCTTACAGAAAACTTAAGGTTCCCGATTAGATCATTAACGATGACAAGGAGGCTTTCAAGCAAGCTCAGGTTGATGATCCAACTTTGGAAAACATCAGGAAAAGGGTTGTATCTGGGAACAAGACTGTGAGTCGTGGTTTAAACCGAGGTGAAACTAGGTTTATTGAGAAAAAAGGTTTGGCATATAGGGAGTTTACCAAGGGTAACAAAGTCTCTTTCCAACTTGTGGTCCCTCAAAGTTTCCGAGGAAAGGTGTTGAAACTGGCTCATGAAACGCTTATGTCTGGACATATGGGTATTGTGTGTGTGTGTGTGTGTGAATTCGGGTTTAACGTCGCTTTCAACAATTTTTCAGTCATATCACGACGGTGTCTGGTTGCGACAGGGAGCTCAATGCTCACGTTTATAGTGCTGCCTCACTGAAGTATCATGTCCCAGACACATTACATGATACCACACCCAGTCACATTATCCTGACACTGGATCGACCAGTCCTAGCTCTACCCCGTAAATCTGAGTGCCAAACGAGGAGCAGCTAGTACCATTTTTAACGACTTTGGTATGTCGCGGCCCGGGATCGAACCCGAGACCTCCCGTTCCCCGGAGCGGACACTCTACCAACTGAGCTATCGGGGCCGGTGGACATATGGGTATTAGGAAGACATTGGATAGAGTTTTAACTGAGTTTTACTGGCCCGGTATTTGCGGTGATGTCGCTAGATTTTGTAAATCTTGTGATATTTGTCAGAGAACCATTCAGAAAGGTCGGGTCACTAAAGTACCTCTAGGAAAAATGCCATTGATTGATACGCCATTTAAGAGGGTGGCAGTGGACATAGTTGGTCCAATTGAGCCTCGATCTGATAGTAAATCTCGGTATATTTTAACCATGATAGATTATGCGACAAGGTATCCAGAGGCGATAGCTTTACCGAGTATTGAGACGGGACGTGTTGCGCAAGCGCTTATTGAAATGTTTAGTAGGGTTGGAATTCCTGATGAAATGTTGACTGATTGTGGATCACAGTTTACTGCTGAGGTAATGAGGGAAGTCAGCAGACTTCTTTCTCTTCAACAGTTAACGTGTAGTCCGAGACACCCAATTTGCAACGGCTTGATTGAGCGTTTCCACGCTACGATAAAACAGATGTTACGTCGCATGTGTGCTGAACGTCCAAAAGATTGGAATAAATATCTTCCAGCTTTATTATTTGCGGTTAGGGAAGTCCCACAAGAGTCTTTAGGATACTCCCCTTTTGAGTTGTTATATGGACGTAATGTCAGAGGTCCAATGGCAATATTAAGAGAATTATGGGCTGAAGAGGCACGCGATGAGCAAGTTCTCTCGACGTATCAGTACGTTATTGAGCTAAGGGAACGTTTAGAGCAGACATGCAAATTAGCGCGTGATAATTTAAAGAAGGTTCAGATTAAGCAAAAAGCTTATTATGATAAAGGCGCGAGGTCGCGTAAATTTGACGTCGGCGATAAAGTGCTTTTGTTACTACCGACAGACAGTAATAAATTATTGCTTCAATGGAAGGGTCCTTATGAAGTGGTTGAGGTAGTAAACAGAATGGATTATAAGATTGACGTCAATGGAATTGTTAACACATATCACGCTAATATACTGAAACAGTATGTTGAGCGTCAGACTGTGACGTCTCATTGTCTGATCTCTAAACCTATTATGTCGACAGACAGTCATGACAGAAATGACGTCGACGAGTCTTCATTTGAAGACAGCAGTTTTCAAACTGCAGAGCAACCGGAAAGTGACAGTGACGTTAGCGTCCCACACACACTAACGTTAGAGGAGAGTGAGGAGACAGAAGGGCTGAGAGAACAGCGCCTTGCAGGACTGACATGTCAGACAGACCAAATTATATGTACCACACTTATGTCAGAACCTGTGAAACCAATCAAACCAGAAAGGCCACCGCCAGTAAGATTAAAACGATATCCTTTTTCTAACAAACAGCAGAATGTCAGGGGAACGGAAAAATTCTGGGGCAAACCACCATAACTTAAATAGCTAAATTTTACTTAAGAAAATTTGGGGGAAGACTACCTTAGCAGGTAATTTCGCACGGTTGTTGTGTAAATAGCTGTCTTGTTTAGATAGGTTTCATCCTATTCCATCTCTGTGCACAAAGAAAAAACATTTCTGATTGTTTTTTCTCCAAAAGGGGAAACCTTCGTTACGAGATGGAATAGGAAACCTCTCTGGTGCTTATGCACATCTAAATTATTTTAGTAGGTATATGTTAGGGCGGTGCGAGTGAAATATTTTAGGTGAAATATGGTAGGCAAAATGTGCTGCTCCATGCACAAGTCATGCACATATCATACGATGTATGCATGAGTGGTTTGTGGAGATCTGTTTTTACAATACAGGGGGCCGCTATAAGGCTGAGTTCTATAAAATTTGCCTAAAAATCGCTAACCGCCAAATTGTGCAATATATGATTTTCATTCCCGTCACGTGTTGTGTGGGTGTTCGTTTTGACAGGAGTCATGGCATTGATTTATAGGGTCGTTTCATCATTTTTTTTTTCCTATGGGAAATATACTATTTGAACGCAAATCCATTATCTACTCGATTTTTCTCCACCTCGCCACGATTTTAGCAAGCTAATATGAGTATGCATGATTTTCCGGTAGTATTCATAAATATAAAAACCCTGAAAAAACGACCACTCTTTAGCAGCAGGTCAAGTTGTAACGTATACCCACAACATTGTGACGGGACAGTGAAAGTATATTGAAGGGTATGTTAAATCTTTGTTTAGTATTATTTTTTGTATGAACATGCTTGTAGGTTTTGGAGGGGTTTACTTCTAGTATACCCCAACTTTCTGAAGCCTATTCTGAATTCACTTTTGAAGCCTCTGTGGTGTAGTGATTAGGCTACTAGCTTTGCCAGCTAGAGGTCGCAGTATCGATCCCAGGCTTCTCCAGTAGTAGAATGAGTCTTTCTAAGTGAGGTCCTGTCTCATTCTGACCCTAGATGTTGGTGAGACGTAAAGTTTGGACACCCGCTCATTCTAGATTCATTTAGGCTTTTAGACCCCATTTGTAGAATGTAATTTATAAACGCCGGGTCACTTGTTTGATCCATGACTTTTGACTAGCTGTGGTTAGAAAACCGTGGTCCCGTCTCTATATGATATTAGGTGTAGAGGGGACGTAAACTTAGGACGGGTTTAACCATATCTTCATCATCAGGGCAAACTCTTACAAGAGCCTGTCGGGTTATCCGTGATGATGAACCATGATGAATCTGATTTTACAAGCGTGTTCATGTTGAGTAGAAATAATTTTGTTCAAGAAGAATTGTAAGTTCATTTTGTAATGATGCCGCTTTTGTCTGATAACTCAGTTTGTGCATGTATGTACATATATGTATGTACATATAAAGAACGTGATGATGATAAGTGAGAGTATTTGGTCGCCACACGTCTGAGCGGCGTGGATGACGTCAGCTGCGTCATCAGCGTCACGAGGACGGTTGTGACGTGGTGCCTACCAAATACAGAGAGAATTTACGGCAAACAGTGTTGGCCCTTATGAGACACTAACAAATGTTGTGGATTATAGATGAAAATCTTTCTGTTTGTAGTTTCTATCTGTTGTTAATGTAATGAATTTGTGAATAGCTATATTTGTGAGCCGTGTCGCGGAGAACGATATGAAATAGAGTTTGTTATGTTTCATGTAATTGGCGTCTGACCAGGTAGCGCAAAGGCGTGGTCTGTTCAATTGCCTCTTACTTGTGATAATGTAGTGAGCACAAATTTGATGAGTATGCTCAGTAGTAGTGAGCATTAAATGATTTCTGTAGTGCTCAGTAAGGAAACATAAACTTTGTGTATTTTTGTGTCAAGCGCTGGGTGCTGAAAATTTGAGGCACAGTCAAGTTGAGTTCTGCTGTGCAGTTATTTGCCGCATGCACTAATCAGCCTGTATGTCTGGTCGGCGCATGCGCAATAACGGTATATGCATGATCATATTCTTACTTCTCCGGGAGGGGGATCATGATATAGCATGTATGTTTCGTGAACTGTATCTTAGTCCAATTATCGTAATTTGCAGGCACAACAATGTGTGGTGACCTGCTGAACCTGCGAAATAGCAACAGGTACTGGTACGACGCTGTCGGTTAGGGTCCAGCAAGGGCGGACGAACCAACATGAACAGGTCGTAAAAATGTGAGACGAATGTGAGACCATTCAAATGAACGAGGTCCAATAAATAACCTGAAGGCGATTCAGGCGAATCAAACTAGTGCGCGATCGCTAAATAATACATATCAACCTGTGGTCGACAACAATGTCGACAAACTAGTTTACACTAGTGCGCGAGAGGGCGATTCACGCGAGTGGGGGATTCACCCTAAGTTATAAACTGGCCAGTCGCGTCTTGTGTTGTTGTTTTTTTATTATTATTTTTGTTGTTGTTTTGTTGTTTGCTTCTGTAGGCATTCACGTCACCCGTTCCGAGCACAGAACATTGTTTTGCCTTCGGGGCGGACGTCGTGAGTTGGCTACAGAAGCAACTAATTGTGATGTTTTGTGTTAGTAAGTGTTGTATATAGATACTGTAAATTATTCATGTCATTCATATCTTTCTTGTGCCTTACCCCACAGCTGCCCGTACACCTGTCAGAGATCACGCTCGGTTGTCTTGTCAGCATGGGTGTTTGCGGGACGCCGTAAACCCACATGTAACACACACACACACACACACACACACACACACACACAGAGAAAATACGAAAACTATATACCCCCATGGCATACTACGTATGCCGGGGGTATAAATAGATGGGCTGCATGATGCTTTCACGCAGAGCTGAATCCGCCCACACACGAGTATAGTGGTAAACCGCTTAGAGGATCTAAGCCTGCCCAGGAAGAGCGGTGCGAGTCGGACCGTCCATGCTTATAAACCCTATTGGTTTCATTGGGCGACAGGGCTTGAGATGTCATTTCATCTCAATGTCGGGTAAAAGTCCCACAAAATTGGAAGCAACGTCTCCAAAATGACCTATACAGTGTTGACGGGGACGTTAAACCTCAAATCAAATAAACAAACTCATCTGAGCTTTTATCCCTGACTTACTTACATGTAAGTTTCAAGAAGATCCGATAAAAATAGAAGGGGCAGTGGTGATGACAACGTCAAAACTAGGCATTTTCAGCAATCTAGGGGACGTAACTCTATGATAGACAAGAAAACCTCAGCAGTTTTCGAACTCATTCAAGCTTTCATCCCTGACTTACTTACATACAAGTTTCAAGAAGATCCGATAAAAACTGGAGGGGCTACGGTGATGACCAGGTCAAAAATAGGCATTTTTCTGTAATCAAATGGGACGCAACTCTAATAGAAATGCAAGAGATAGGCTGACCTTGCCACTCTATGTAAGTTTCAAGTTGATGAGATAAAAACTGAACGGGGCTACGGTGATGACAAGGTCGAAAATGGGCATTTATAGTAAAGAAGTAGACGTAACTCTAGACAGATAGGCTGACATCAGTTTTCGAACTCATTCCAGCTTTTATCCCTGACTCACTTGTATGTAGGTTTCAGAAAGATACGATCAAAACTGGAGGGACCACGGTGGTGGCAAGGTCAAAAATAGGCATTTTCAGTAATCAAGGGGACGCAACCCTACAATTAATGGGCCGACCTTATCAGTTTTCGAACTCAACCGAGCTTTTTTCCAAGCCTACTTATAATATATCAGTTTCAGAAAGATCCGATGAAAACTGAAGGCGCTAATAGTGATGACAAGCATTTTGCCATTGTAAGTCTATGGGACCTTGTGGTTGCCATAGCAACCAAAGTTTTCATTCAATTTCGATAAAAAGCTAATGTCATCAATGGCCCATCAGAGGCATGCTATAGATAAGAAATCACTGAGATCAGTCTGCAGGCTGCATAGGTATAACTGGTCAAAAGTGTGGACAGACGATGGATGGACGGACGATGGGCATCAGACATGTATAATGCTGTATCAAACATGGCTCTAGAAAACAAAATTTTCAGATAATTACAATAATACGCTCGTCTGAGGTATGCATTATTTCATATCTCCAACGGCTACTTTTCCGATGAAAAATTGTGATATTCTTCTTATTTACATTCTAAACATAGGTTTTGGGGTGCTTGTTAGAACCGCCTCTGAGGCGGTTCAAACGAGTACCCACAACATATGTCTTGGAGCAGAAATATTAATACAAAATAATAAACCCGAGTTTTCTGTATAAAGAGTAGGGTACAGAGGGGTGCTCATTTCACGGACTTGTTAACGTGGTGGGGAAATTGGCATATTCAGATGATGATGCCGGAGCGTCAAGCGAAAATGTGGCTTTTGACATGTGTGTTCAGCCAAGACTCAAATCCATCCGCATATCAACACACAACCTGGCTCCGATACTATAAAATCTCTCATGTTGAACTCAATTGAGCAAGAAATGTGTCCTCCTCATAAATTTTAAAATGCCAACTTTGAAATGTATGAGCAGGATATAAGACATTCTCTGCTGAACTGAAAAGGAAAATGTCTTTATTTATTTGTATTTTATTTTATGAGCATTATAAATTTTGTGCTTAAAGTGAATGACCACCTTTATAATATAATTACTTCATTTGCAAGAAAAAGTTATTAATCTTTGACTTTTATTACCTATTGAAATCTGCTAAGGTATTTAAATCCACATTTAATGGTTTCAGTGAAGCCTTCTGGCAGTGGCCATATTTTCCCAAAGTCAATCCAAATGTTTCCCAGCATTCTACCTGTTTGCTAAAATCTTGGCCTCATGGAGCCCATTGAAGCTCTATGTCTTAAAGGAGAAGTAATGAGGCTCTCTAATCAGGTTGAATTCTCAAAAATCCTGTCAGTTCAGGATCTTACATACAGGCTTCGGTGACAATAAAGACTTTGAAGACAGTTTTCCCGAGTTTGGTGCTATTGATTTCATTTGGTGGCATTCATCTCAATGTCGGGTAAAAGTCCCACAAAACTGGAAGCAGCATCTTCAAAATGCCCTAAATAGTTGTGATGGGAATATTAAACATCAATTCAAACATATAAAACCTGTCCTACCTTAAATTTCCTACAAAACAATTGTTTTCTGTAATCCTTGTCTGATATACAGTTAATCCCTTCGTATTCCAGACCTTGGATTTACAGCTCCTACACTTGTACACTGTTTGCATAAAATCGAGGACTTTATGTGAAAATGAAAACATAAATTATGGGTACTCACAGGAATCGCCTCCTTGAGTGCCCTCAATCTTTGCTTCAAACTGAATTAACCCATTTAGGACCAGAAACCCCAAAAGAGGTGCCCTGGCAAACAATGCAGGCCCAGATCAGACGCCACAGAACACAGCGTCGGATCAGGGCTTACACTGTAAAATGTTGAGCCATTTTCCTAATAAATTTTGAGAAAAACACAACCTGACAGCCCTAAATTTTTAAATGGGCTCCTGGTATATGTAAGGCGGAAGTTTCCATTTGGTACAGTGCAGTATTAGGCCTTACAATAAGGTATTTTTAGTTTAAAATTCACTTTCTCCTCTAAAATCCTCAGCTGCTAAAATACCCAGATTTGTTGGCTATCAGAACATGAATAGAACAGTTTCCATGAGGTCGCTGCAGGAGATATAGTCTGTAAAAATGTCTGACACCCTATAAACAACTTTAATGAGCCATTACAGTAAATTAGAGAAACAGTTTAGGAGAAGAATATAATTTTATCATTCCTCAATGGTGTTATTGTAAAATAAAAAGGTGGTCATTCACTTTAAGTAAGTTTAACATGAATACAGGAGGCAATTAAACTTTGTTCATGCTCAACTCAACTCACTTGAGCATGAAATGTGTCCTGCTTATAAATTTAAAAATGCCAACAATTGTTGGCACTTTAAAATTTATGAACAGGACAAATAACATTCTGTGCTGGTCTGAGGACAAAAATTGCCTCTTCCATTTGTATTCTAACATTCACGAGCATTATAAATTTCATGCTGAGCTGAGTTTATAAAAAGTTTTTTAATAACCTCGGGGCCAGGTTACAAGGATATAACTTTCCAGGTCTAGATGATGTCGAGCATGCACCTTCTATACTAAGCCTATGGGGTATCGGAACAGCAACACATAAAGATTCTGACCAGAATGACTTGATTAATAGTTTGATCTCAGTCTTCACAGATTGCTCGGGTCATCTTGTAGGTTTGTCATGCTCTAGCCCAATGACGGCGCCACCAATACAGCCTCCTATAGGCCTACCAACGCCGCTGGTGCCGGGGTTAGTGCAATAGCCCTTCCTTTGTATTCGTACAGACCAGCTGCATCATGTAAACAAGTTCGTGGAATGAACAACCATGTAAACCCCACTATTTATAGAGAAAACTTGGGTTTACAGTGATATACATTATTTTGCTGATTTCTGCTCCAAGACATAGCTTGTGGGTACTCGTTAGAACCGCCTCAATGAGGCGGTTCTAACGAGCACCCACAAGCTATGTTCTCCAAGACATAGGTTGTGGGTACTCGTTGGAACCGTCTCAATGAGGCGGTTCTAACGAGCACCCACAAGCTATGTTCTGAGTTAAAATGAGGAAAATATCACAAATTTTCATCAGAAAAGTAGCCATGTGGGGGATATAAAAGAATGCAAAATGTCACATGGGTGTGTTGTCGCAATGAAAGCAGAAAAAAGCAACCAGAGTATCCTACCTGCCACGCAGTTTCCATTATATTCCGTAAATCCAGTGGCACATCTACAGATGTTGTTTTTACACACGCTGTTACTAGAAGTGCACTCGGAATCGAACGAACACCTACTGCCAAGATCTCCAGCTGAAGATGAAAATATCATTAATCTAAAATAGCATTACTATGAAAACTTTTCAATACATTGAAATTAGAAGGTTGCATTATTTTTATCATCATCATCATCATCATCATCATCATCATCATCATCATCATCATAATCATCATCATCATCATCATCATCGTCATCATCAACAACATTATCATCATCATATTCATAACATGTACTGTGCATATTATTATTATTATTATTATTATTGTAATCGTTTATGCTTCAATCATGTATTGTGAGTACACGTTAGAAGCGTCGCATTATCATCACCATCACTTTTGCTTCACTCATGTATTTTGAATACATGTTAGCACCGCTTCCAGACTGGCCCGCGTCTGATAAATACTTAATAAAAGGCTTTCTCACAGATTTGGAGGTAATGTGTGTATAACAAGAGCTCTGCACGCCCTTGACAATTAATAAGATGGAGCCTATGTATACTGACTGTTGTACAAGTTTGGGTTTGTGGAATGTAACCAAGGAACAATATGTGCTGAATATATTCTTACCTTGCACAATTAAGTACCCTCAATGGCTCAAACTACCTGTCTTCAACAAATCTGCATGGTCCATTGAAGTTTGACTACTTTTTTCAATTTTCTGATAAAGCCCAATAAATACACTTTCAGGAGAGGTAATTGCTTCAGAAGCATCTTAGATTTTAAAAATTTGTTGAATTACAGAACTGCTGTCTACCTGCTAAGGAAGCCCATCGGGACTTAAAGAAATAGATAGGGCTGCATGATCCTTCCATGCAGAGCTGAAACAGACCACACATGAGTATTGGTAAACCGCTTAGAGGTTCTAAGCCTGCCCAGGAAAACTGGTGTGAGTCGGGCTGCCCATGGATATTAACCCTATTGGTTTCAATGAGCGGCAGGGCTTGAGATGTCATTAAATCTCAATTTCGGATAAAAGTCCCACAAAATTGGAAACAACGTCTCAAAACAAAGACCTATACAGTGTTGATGGGGACGTTAAACCTCAAACCAAAGAAACACAAGCCTGTTAAAGAAAAAAATGGCCGCTCACAAGTTAATTCTTTCTATCACGTAACAAAATTCACATCCGAAAAAAATTCTGACCATTTGGTTACAATGCACTCACAACTCATCAGTGAAAAAAAGCTATGAGTAAAAAAAACTGTTTAGCAATAAGTTTCTACAAGAATGTGTGCTGCTCCACATCACAGTCTAACTATACGTAAAGTTTCAGCTTCATCAAATGTAAAATGTAGGCGGAGTTATCCGGAAACGAAATATTTAGAAAAATCTGTGAAATGGCCATTACTCTGGTAGCATTTGGCAGGCCGTAACTTGAAAATGATATGCGCTGTTCCACATCATGATCTTACTGTATGTAAAGTTTCAACTTCATCAGATGTAAAATGTAGGAAGAGTTATCTGGAAACAAATGTTTATAGAATTCTTCAAAGGGGCATAACTCTATTATTATTTGGTGGACCATATCCGCAAAAAAATATGCGCAGTCCCACATCATGGTCAAACTACATATGAAGTTTCAGCTTGTTTGGATGTAAAATGTAGGAGGGGTTATGCGGAAACGAAAAGTTTACAAAAAATTTCGAAGGGACATAACTCTATTGTTGTTTTGTGGACTATAACCTCAAAACAATATACGCTGCCCCACATAATGGTCTAAGTATATATGAAGTTTCAGCTTGATCAGATGTAAAATGTAGATGGAGTTATCCTGAAACGAAAGGTTTACAAAAAAATCAAAGGGGCAAAACTCTAATATTAATTTCGAAACAACATGCGCTGCCCCACATCATGGTCTAACTGTGTATGAAATGTCAGTTTGATAGGATCTAAACTGTAGAAGGAGTTTTCCGGAAACGAAGTTGACAGACGGACGGACGCCGGGGTGCATAACTTAATTTTCAAACGGACGTATAAGGTGGTGTACTTTGTCTTTATCAGAAACCTAAAACTTGACGTGATAGACAGACCTACCTGGTACACAAGTTGGTTTAGTTTTGGCGTCTACTCCACATGCCAGAGTTGCTGTGTCCCCTGGGGTGGTGGCTGTTTAAAGATAATTAAATATTCATCACGACCCATGCACACATTCCGTCCTTGACTTTTAGGTCTTTTTTCATTTGGAAACCTTGCAACGTAACATACATTGTTTTAAAAAATAAAAACATATCACGCGAAATAGTTTTTATTTGTTGTTGTTGTTGTTTTTGTTGTTTGTTTGTTTGTTTGTTTGTTTGTTTGTTTGATAGGTAATTCTGGAGACGTTGCTTTCAATTTTCTGGGACTTTTACCCGACATTTGAGATGAACTGACATCTCAAGCCCTGTCGCCCAATGAAACCAATAGGGTTTATTGACGGTCCGACTCGCATGGACGGTCCGACTCGCTCCGAACTTCAGTTAGATAAAGCAAATTCTTCTGATAGCGGGGCTCCGTTTTGGATTTGCATCTATCTATTGTGGATGGGTTTGTTTCTGGCCTAATTTATGATAAACGCGATTATTTTGATTTTGAGATTGTAAATTTTCCTTTTTTGGATGGTGATGTTCCTCGTGCGCCATCCTATGGCGTTTATATTTCGCAATTAATTCGATTTGCCAGAGTGTGTAGTCATTTAAATGACTTCAACACTCGTAATAAATTGTTAACTGCTAAACTTCTTAATCAGGGTTATCGGTACCATAAACTACGCAAAGCCTTTTCAAAATTTTAAAGACGTCATTCTGATTTAATTTCAGAATTCAATATTGGACTTCAATCTCTTCTGCAACAAGGTCTATCGGAATCTGAATTTTATGGTGACTTAGTATATAAATTCAGAAAAATATATAACCGCAATGACTTCAGTACCCAATTTCGTAAAATCATTCTTCGATATAAAAAGATTGAATACAACATAAATGTTATACGACAGACTGCATGCATGGTAGTTAACCCAATCACGGTTGACAACTTTGCTTCCCTCTTTAATTGCACGCCGGTGGGTCAGGCGTCAGATTCTATGACGGTTCCAGAGTAAAGGCTTACTGAGAATTAGAGAGAATCCAATTCTATGTAATGTTGGTTGGTGCCTGATGCTCTGTCTCTGGTCGAGCCCATCGGAGTCTAACTGTTGGTTTTCTTTAGCTGAAGCAGTTCAGTGTTGTCTTGCTGTCGAGTCCTCGTCGTTGTTTCATCTCTGTGGTTGTTTGATTTTTGTATTCACGGAGATGTTGCACTGAAGAGTTAGGAGGCCATCATGCGGACTGAACAAATAATTTGTCTAAATCGCGACGGTACAGATACCCCTGATTAAGAAGTTAAGCAGTTAACAATTTATTACGAGTGTTGAGGTCAGTTACATGACTACACAATCTGGCGAGGATTGTGGCCACGTAAAATCGATTTAAGCCCCCTAGTGGAATTCGTTTCACTGACCGTTCCAATGCGGTTTTTCTGTCGCGGTTTATATTCCCTAAACATGAACCAATTCTGCATCCTCCGTCATTTCTACCGGAAGTATTATTGGTCACGTGACTTCCAAATATGGCAGCCACGTGATCAGACCGGGAATCGTTTAAGACACTAAAAAAGAACTACAAGACAATAGCGCTCAGCCTGTGCTTTAAAGGATAAAACTGATAGCTTGTGTAGCTACCTATATTAAGGCTACATATAATGATACGCGGGTAGGCTGAAAAGTTCTGAGCCTGACCAAGATCGAATGGTTTGTCCATGCTGAAAGTGCCTTATTTTCCAACATAGTCTCCCTTCCTGTCCACACACTTCCTCCAGCGATGCTGGAGTCCTTTGATCCCAGTGGTATAGAAGGTGTCATCTTGGTCCCTGAAAAACTCCTCCACAGCAGCTATCACCTCCTCGTCTGACCGATAATGCTGCCCAGCCAAGTGCTTTTTCATGTTTGGAAACAGGAAATAATCTGATGGAGCCAGCTCAGGTGAATACGGAGGGTGATCGAAAAGTGTGAAGCCACAGTGATGCACAGCAGCCATTGCGACAACCGATTTGTGAGCAGGCGCATTGTCCTGATGGAACAAGACCCCTTTTGTCAATTTTCCGGGTCGTTTAGCCTTAATTCTTTTCGCAATTGTTTTAGCAGATCTGCATAATACTCCCCATTAATTGTTCCGCCCTTTTGCAGGTAATCTATGAATATTATACCCTTGGCATCCCAGAACACTGATGCCATCACCTTCCCTGCAGAGGAGACGACCTTTGCCTTCTTTGGAGGGGGTGAGCCAGGGTGCTTCCATAGCATGGATTGTCTTTTCGTCTCAGGCTCAAAGTGATGAACCCAACACTCATCCTGAGTGACAAAACGGTCAAGAAAACCATCTTGGTCTGCTTCAAAAATAGCCAAGTTTGCTTGTGACAGGTTCAGTTTGGTCAACTTTTGGTCAGGCGTCAAAAGCCATGGCACCCATCTGGCGGAAACCTTCGACATTCCTAATTTACTGTGAAGAATGTTCTCTTCTCGTTCACGGGAGATGCCAACAGTGTTAGCTAACTGATTCACATTTAAACGCCTGTCATCCATCACGACCCTGTGCACTTGGCTGAGGGTTTCCTCGGTTGTTGCCGTTGTGGGACGTCCACACCCGTCATCATCTTCAAGCCTGTCCTTGCCCATCTTAAAATTTGCTGCCCACCTTTTCACGGTTGCATACGAAGGAGCATCATCCCCTTATGTAGCAACCATATCGGCATGAATGTCCTTAGGAGCTAACCCCTTTTTATGGACACCACGATGCCAGAGTTTGTCCATTTTCTCAAAAACGTGCTAGTATCAATTTTCAAAGTCTAGAATTTCTAAGTTATTGCAGGTAAACTTGAACTCATTTTAGTCAAATCAAGTAATAAAGGTTTTGATTTAATGAATACAAAATTTCATGGCTGTTCGATGCCTGCTTCTTGTTCAGGCTCAGAACTTTTCAGCCTACCCTCGTATTTATCACCAGTAGTTGTTTACATGGATTGGGTCTAGTATGCACAAAACTGTGATAAAACAGAAAAGGGGTGGGTGTTGGTAAAACCTCTTGCATCGGGGAACCGCATCGGAGGGAGTGTACTTGCCTTCTAATGAGCGTGATAAGTTACTCAATATGGACCACCTCTTGGGCAACTAAAGTCGCCTACAGCACGCTGAAGGTTAAAATACCAACATTTTTTCATATTTATGTTCTTAGACAATGGTAATTGCCCTCTTGATAAATATTAAAATTCCAACCAATGGTGGCATTTCAATATTTCTCAGCAGGACATTCTGTACGCTCAAGTGCGTTGAGTATGAAAAAAAAAGTTTTACAACCCCGGGCCCTGATTTGAGTCGCCACCGCAAGCACAAGCCTGAAGATACATTTTGGTCTGACTCGGACCAAATTCACAATTCCAGTGCACTAGCACAACAGAAACGACTCATCAGTTTTGAGTAACGTGAAAAAAAGGGCTGTGATATGCAAGTTGTTTCGAGCAACTGGCCCCTTAAAATATCTTTACATTAAGAAAATATATTTTGAATTTTGGAACCCAAAATTGAAATTTTTTCCGATTGCGAAATTCCGATATTTTTCACGCTTCTGTTTTCAATATAGATTGATAGATTGTGCATACTCTTTAGAACCGCATCGATGGAGCGGTTCTAAAGAGTACCCACAATCTGTGTTTTGAGCAGAAATAAGAAAAATAATGTTTACCCCTGTAAACCTCAGTTTTATTACATAAAAGAAGTGGGGTTTGAGTGGGGGTGGGGGTCCAAATTATATAGGCGTGTTTTTGAGATGATAACAACACTATTCAACCACCCAGATTAGGCAAACTTACATTCAAACTTGATCCAGTATATAAACTTCTCAGGGTTGGCCCGTATCTGTATGAAGTTACTAGTGCTCTCGTACAGTACATACTCCGTGAAGGGAAGATCTTTACACTGAGTGTACGCATTCACCGCCCCGTACTCATCAACAATATGTAGACGTTGGTCGCAAACGCCGTCGGTGAACGTGTATCTGACGTCAACCGCCGTTGCTATGATTGTGCTGTTGCAGGACGTCTCAACAGAACAAAACGCGTTTTCTTTTGGGTCGTTGACATAGCTCGGATAGTTTTCATTTTCAATATTAACTGCGCTGCCGTTGGCTGTGCCGTTTCCTGGAGCAGTTATTACTGAGTTTTCTGGAAAGGAAAAAAATCAATCATTACGAAAACTTGCCTGTACAAACACTGTAAATTTTACCATCCAAAAAACGATAGTTTTCAGCTGAAAAATTGTGATATTTATCTTATTTCTGCACAAAATGTAGTTTGTGGGTGCTCGTTAGAACCGCCTCGTGGAGGCGGTTCTAACGAGTACCCACAATCTATATTTCAGAGTAGAAAAACGAAAAGTAAGGTTTACCCCTGTTAACCCCAGTTTTACTATATGAAAGTGGGGTTCAAGGGGGGTCAAAATCATATAGGCGTGTATACGTGATGGAACTGACAGGACTAGTGGCTTGTTTTTCCCTGAGTGTAGGCTCGGAGAGTGGCCCTGAACGGGGACTTAGACTGTTTCGTTTACCCCTTAATGGGGAATGGATACACCTTCAGGGGACGCAAATCCTGCAAAAAAATATTTTTGTCTCCCATGACAATATGGGTCAACTCTTAAAGGAAGGATTCTTTCCTTTAAGAGTCATGAGAGTAGACCCAATTTTCAGTGGGAAAGGGCTTAAAGAACAGCTAACAGGAAGTCCCGAAAGTTGTCTCCCTTTGAAAAATGGCGGAAAAATCTGCCCGGTGTTCCTATTCTCCTTAAATTCCAGTATTTTATGCAAACAATGTAGACCCTGATCATCTAGGTTAACGTTGTTTGCCAATATCCCAGTACACGAGCCTAGTCCAGATTTTACACAAAACCAAACTCGTACATGGCGCCCTGATGTCACAGGGAGAAGCGATGCTATAAATAACCACTTACTGTACTTTTTACCTGGATTTGGTACATGGCCAGCCATAGTGACGTGGAAAATTGCTGTCGGGAAGCTTATGTATTTGGTAACTGCATGATAAGCAATTATGGACCAAAAAGGTACTCAAAAGTTTAGAACCAAAACCCGAATGGGCCTCCGAGGCTCATTAGGTCTCTCACCCTTGAGTTTCGAGCCTCGCTCATGCCAAGTTCTCCAACAGAAGGTCAGGATATTTTTCTTTGGGAACTCCGGTTTTCGCCTCAATAAGTGAAATGGCCTTGAAAGGGTCGTAAAACCAAAATCAAACAAGCAAACAAGACCTAGCCATATGCATCCTCTCTCAAAAATAAATTACACAAAATGTGAAAAATAAAATTGTTTACACTTCTAAACAGGGTTTGTTTGATTTGAGGTTTAACGTCCGCGTCAACACTATTTAGGTCATTTTGGAGACGTTGCTTCCAATTTTGTGGGACTTTAACCCGACATTGAGATGAAATGACATCTGAATCCCTGCCGGCCAATGAAACCAATAGGAGTTTATAAGCGTGGATGGGCCGACTGGGAGCAATTTTCCTGGCCAGGCTTAGACGGTCTAAGCGGATTACCAGTACTCGTGTGCGGTTGGTATCAGCTCTGCGTGGAAGTATTGTGCAGCCCAATCTATTTCTCCAAGCCCCGATGGGCGGGGGCGGCTTCTAAACAGGGTACGTTTGTTTTGATTGCTAGGAGACGGTAGAACTACAAATACAATGAATTCAAGTGATCATAAATGTTACATCTAACACTTTTTATATTGTCCAAGCATAAAAGGTCTTTTCAATTAAATATGTGCAGTAATATTTTATACATTGGTTGCCAATTTAAGTGGATATAACTCTCCCATGAAAGGACATCGTAAAGAATGGAGCAGTTTTTAAACAAACGCCTAGGTTTGATGAGACCACTACTTAAAGAAACTGTTAAATAATAACAAAAATGCATTTAAGTACTGGCACAGCATTCGGTCAATTAGAGAAGAGAACCAGTGCTTCAGCCGAAGTGCACGACCCGCCGGATGCTTTTAGCTTTATGAGTGTTACCATATATGGGTATGGCGGCCATTTTGGTCATGTGACCTGGACCTAAAACGGTTCCCCCAATAAATGCGCCTTATCGTAAGGAGCAAAAATATATCTTATACTTTAGTACTGAATTCTGAATCGTTTGCAGGATAAAATGCATTCTCACAATTTCCAATACAAAAGCATATATGTCAAAGTTTGACCTAGGCACAAAGAAGGTCAAGGTCAACCCAGGGTCACCATTTTAACAATTTATGATGTGCCTACGTCCCAGATGCCATTTATCAAGTTTCGTGGAAATCTACCCAGTGGTTATGGAGAAGACTATTTTTGAAGGGTTTTTACCATATATGGCTTGGCGGCCATGTTGGTCAAGTGACCTGGACCCCATGAGCAAATTTTGGTTTCCCCCATCCCATAGAAGCTCCATATGAAATTTGACTTCAATCGGCCCAACGGTTTACGAGGAGAAGCAGTTCGAAATTTTTCACATTTTTCGCCTCGGCGAGGCTATACTAAATGGAATGTAATATTTCGCAAGTTAGATCTCATTGATATCAGTATGCCAAAAATTGTTTAAATATTCCAAGCGGTTAAGTCACTATCACCAATTTTCACAAACGGGTTAAGGACGGACAGACAGACAGACCATATATGGCTTGGCGGCCATTTTGGTCATGTGACCTGGACCCCATGAGCAAATTTTGGTTTTCCCAATCCCATAGAGGCTCCATATGAAATTTGGCTTCAATCGGCCCAACGGTTTCCGAGGAGAAGCAGTTCGAAAATTTTCACATTTTTCGCCTTGGCGAGGCTATACTAAATGGAATGTAATATTTCGCAAGTTCATTGGTTAGATCTCATTGATATCTATCAGTATGCCAAAAATTGTTTAAATATTCCAAGCGGTTAAGTCACTATCACAAATTTTCACAAACGGGTTACGGACGGACAGACAGACAGAACATATATGGCTTGGCGGCCATTTTGGTCATGTGACCTGGACCCCATGAGCAAATTTTATGTTTCCCCCATCCCATAGAGACTCCATATGAAATTTGACTTCAATCGGCCCAACGGTTTCCGAGGAGAAGCAGTTCGAAAATTTTCACATTTTTCGCCTCGGCGAGGCTATACTAAATGGAATGTAATATTTCGCAAATTCATTGGTTAGAGCTCATTGATATCTATCAGTATGCCGAATTTTTTTTAAATATTCCAAGCGGTTAAGTCACTATCACCAATTTTCACAAATGGGTTACGGATGTTTCGCCTCGGCGAGGCTATACTAAATGGAATGTTATATTTCGCAAGTTCATTGGTTAGATCTCATTGATATCTATCAGTATGCCAAAAATTGTTTAAATATTTTACGCGGTTAAGTCACTATCACCAATTTTCACAAACGGGTTACGGACGGACAGACAGACAGACCATATATGGCTTGGCGGCCATTTTAGTCATGTGACCTGGACCCCATGAGCAAATTTTGGTTCCCCCAACCCAAAGAGGCTCCATATGAAATTTGACTTCAATCGGCCCAACGGTTTCCGAGGAGAAGCAGTTCGAAAATTTTCACATTTTTCGCCTCGGAGAGGCTATACTAAATGGAATGTAATATTTCGCAAGTTCATTGGTTAGATCTCATTGATATCTATCAGTATACCAAAAATTGTTTAAATATTCCAAGCGGTTAAGTCACTATCACCAATTTACACAAACGGGTTACGGACGGACAGACAGACTGACAGACTGACAGAATGACTGATTGACCGAATGACAGAATGACACGCTGATTTTAGGGCTCTCTTAAAAAATCAACCGACTTCAGTCGGTCGCTTTTTCTGCGGGTCGTGCAACCTTATGACCAGTTCACCTCAAACAAGGACATCGAAATTAAAAAGCGCACAATACCGTAGGTACCAGGGCTATAGTGAACTATTCCTCTGTGGAATAGTATTTAGATGTTTTAATTCCAAAGGTGGTCCCTGACCAGAGGACACTTTTCGGCAGAAAACGCAAAGAAAGATTAAGTGCAGCTTTCAAAATAAGTTTTTGGGTTTACGATCGACCCAAATTTACTAAATGGCAAAACGAAATTCATGCAGTTGTCCACGTGACCATCACTGATCTGGGAAAACCAATATTAGTAGAACTTGAAACGCTGAGCTATTTTTATCGATGCAACATATGAGTCAGAGCTATCTATAGAGTCTTGACTGGAATCGTGTGAACACAGAATACCCAGATCAGACGCCGCGGAATGTGGCGTCTGCTCGGACTACACTGTTTGCTTAAATAGTGGTATTTGAGGGTTAAACGAAATAGTAGAAGAATGCCAGGTTTCTCAGGTTATGAAAGAAAACCAAACATGCTGTCACGTGACGTCTTTCGGAACAGTCCTTTCAAAGAGTAAAAATAGACTTTTCGCACTTCTGTTTAGAGCCCTGAAATTATTAAGGGCAGAAATGAGAAGCCCAGACTTTTTAGGTGGTACCGTTATTAGACATGCAGCGTAGACCCAGACCGGGTAGACAGTACATTGCTTCTGATCAGGGTCGGCACTGTTCGCCATACGTTTTGAACATGATTCAGGCCCTGTTACAACGCATAATGTAGTAATGTAGTAATTTCTTCATTTTGATTTTTTTTACTACATTATGCGTTGGCATAGTCGACGCGAAATGAAGTAAAAAAATTATTTCATTTCGCGTTGATATGCACCATATCGACGCATAATGAAGTAATGATGGTAGAACATAGCTGTCTTCGAAAAGACTTAGGAAGCAATACAGTTAAATTCCTACAATTTAGACCACATTTGAGACGGTTCAAAAGTGGTCTTTAAGACCACAGTTGAACAGTCCAAAAGACGGTCTTCCACAAAAGCACACTGAAGGTCAAAATCACAAAGAAAATGTAGCTTTAACCTTCCAAATATGCTTTAAAAACAAAATTTTTATTAATTTTAGGTGGTCTTAATAGTGGAATTTCATTGTATTTGATTAAGCCAGTAGAATTATAATCGTACGCCTTGCGCTATTTTGGTCTCATGCCTGATGTCTTTCCCTCATTTGTGTTTTAAGGCTCAACACATGATCGTGTAGTGCACACAAAAGTTGGGACGGGGGATCCTATCGGCTTGTACCTGTCCATAGCCCAGTTGTTTGTCCATCTTTGCATGTTAAAAGGAGTGCGAGTGTGTTTCAGTTACCGTCACACCAACAGCTTAGGTCATACGAAGTAGCGAACTTGGTTTCAAGACTCATTCATACGGAGACGGGATCTCGGTTGAATCCGAAAAGTCCCATGAAATTGGAAGCAACGTCTCCAAAATGACCTAAATAGTGTTGACGGGGACGTTAAACCTCAAATCAAACAAATCAAACAAAAGACAGACAGGCAGACAGACAGACAGACAGACAGACAGACAGACAGACAGACAGACAGAATGGACAAAAACTATATACCCCCTTGCATACTTCGTATGCCGGGGGTATAAATAGATGGGCTGCACGATGCTTCCACGCAGAGCTGATACCGCCCGTACATGAGTCCTCGTAATCTGCTTAGAAGGTCTAAGCCTGTCCAGGAAAACTGCTGCGAGTCGGCCCATCCATGCATATAAACCCTATTGCTTTTAATTGGACGGCAGCGATTGAGATGTCATTTCATCTCAATATCGGGTAAAAGTCCCATAAAATTTGAAGCAATGTCTCCAAAATGACCTAAATAGTCTTGACGGGAACGTTAAACCTCAAATCAAACAAACAAACTGTTGACGCACAATGAAGTAAAATTAAGTATGCCACCCATCGCCGCAAAATGAAATAATTCTTTCATTTTGCTCAAACCTCTTAGTATCGACGCATAATGAAGTAAAAACGACATTTTATTTCATTTCGCGTCGACTATGCCAACGCATAATGTAGTAAAAATTTCAAAATGAAGAAATTACTACATTACTACATTATGCGTTGTAACAAGGCCCGTACAGGGTAAAAAACTGCATGAATCTGAGATAATTTCCAAAAGGAGGGAGGGGCTGCGTTTGCACACTCCCAGCTGTGTGCGGGCCTGCATCAACAGGTAAACTGTTTTTTTTTTTTGTTTTTTTTTGTTTAAACATATCGCTGAAGGGGCTCTGTTATAGATCACTGTTATTCAGGGGCTGTGATGCAGTGGTGGGACTGAGCGAGGAGAAAAAAGAGAGGAGAAACTATGACAGACATTGTAGATGCTGATCAGAAGCCATCGATGGATCTACACTGTTTGCAGCTGGAACATAAAATATTTTTCAGCACAGATTGTGTTGCATATGAGGTTAAGCATTATCAATGAAATACTCGACATTCAGAAAGATGAATCGATATACGCGCATACAGAAATAATTAAACATATTAACAAATGACAAGTACATGTAAGTCATTTGACGGAAAATCCTACCATTTTTTTTTCTTTCAGACAAAAATTTGACTAAATATTTTCTTAAAATGAAGCGTTTTAACGGGTACCCACAGTCTACGTTATAAAGCAGAGAATCTGTTGCTTACTATTGTCCGTGTATCTATTACTGACCATCTGACTGCCGCAGAACCTGAACAAAATCCAAGTACTGGTTGTTTATAGCATCGCGCAGCGTAAGAAGAAAATTCTGGACTGTGCACGTTTGTTTGTTTAACGTCCCCGTCAACACTGTATAGGTCATTTTTACCCGACACTGAGAAGAAATGACATCTCAAGCCCTGTCGCACATGGAAACCAATGGGGTTTATGAGCATGCCTGGGCAGGCTTAGATCCTCTTAGCGGTTTATCAGTACTCGTGTGCTGTCGGTTTCAGCTCTACGTGGAAGCATCACGCAGCCCATCTATTTATTCAAGTCCCGTTTGGCGGTGGCGGGTGGACTGTGCTCGTAAACTTGGACATTGGCAAACAGAATTTACATAATCAGACGCCACATGACGCGATGTCTGATCAGATCTACTGTGCTTGCTTAAAGTTAAACAAACATTTCGATTCTCAGTTCATGACTATTTTCCCAACCTACACACAGAGACTCGACCACCAGTACTCTCAGTGCTTTGATTTTAAAGCAGAATTAGTCTTAATTTTAGGTGGTCTTAACAGTGGAATTTCAGTATTTTTTTTTTTTATTTTTCCCCGATATATAAGAAAATAATATTATCAAATTGTAGTCTGCTGAACTAGCCTAGAGAGTGTTGAAGGTTAAGTTAATCATCAATTACCTGGTATGCAATAATATGCCATGACCATGTAGTTAGTGGACTGCGGATACTGATCTCTGTTGCTACATTCGCTGGGAGTTAGCATCTGAGTTACTTGGGACGAGCAGGTCTTTTTGCCATTACAGTTGTCATAGTGACGCTGGTTGTTAGATGTATCCAAACCACCGCAATCATCTACCAACAAAATAAATCAAAGTAATGACAGCACTAGGTTGTGAAAATGGCCCTAAACGGGGACTTTTCCTGGGGCCAGTTCAAATAAGCTTCGTTAGCCTTGTGTTATTCGTTAAGTCTTCGTTAAGCCTTCGTTAGCTAAAATTTGATTTCAAAGTACCCATCGTTAATAACGAACAGTTAACAAATTTTCGTTAATGCGACAGAATTTAACGACGACTCTAGGGTCGTCGTAAGGCATTCGTTAAGTAGGAATTTCCAAGTATCTATCTGGGAAGAAAATGGTTTGCTCAGATACCATTTGGAAAGTCTATGACATTGCAAGTATGATGATAAATAATAAATAAAATAAAAGAATAAATAAAAATAAATAAATAAATGATTGTAACAATAAATTTCTATTATTCTTATCATTACTCAGTCTGATAATTCTAATTAAATAGAAGAAGAGGGGTAAAAAATATAAATTTGATTTATTATCAATTAAGGTCAAGGTCAAATATCTAAACTATTGATTATTTCGTTCCCAGGGTCTTTCATTTTTGGTAAAATCACGGTCAAATATTGAAATTCAACGTTTTGAGAGTGGTGCTTTTCTCAGGGTGTGATAGATGGCGACATGAGCTCGAGCATCGATAATCACTGTTCCTTGTTTCGGCATGGCCCCCGCTCATCGGGGCTTGAAGAAATATATATGGGCTGCATGATGCTTCCACGCAGAGCTGAAACCGACCCGCACACGAGTACTGGTAAACTACTTAGAGGATCTAAGCCTGCCCAGGCAAAGCAGTGCGAGTCGGCCCGTCCATGCTTATAGACCCTATTGGTTTCATTGGGCGGCAGGGCTTGAGATGTCATTTCATCTCAATGTCGGGTCAAAGTCCCACAAAACTGGAAGCAACGTCTTCAAAATGATCTTTACAGTGTTGACGGGAACGTTAAACCTCAAATCAAACAAACAAAAAACAAATCTTGGTTTCGGCCAATTCGGCCTCATTAGTGACCCCCAGATTATCCCAGATATCGCAGTGAAGGACTGGAAAATGCTGTCCACTCTATCATGAATGACAAGGAGACTTTCTACGACTGCCAAAGGCGTTTACTAAAATAGCTTGAGTTCGAACTGTTTCTTCTTTTTTTTTTTTCTTTCTTTTTTTTTTGTTGAGGTTCAACGTCCCCGCCAATTCTGTCAGACTTTTACCCGACATTGAGATGAAATGACATCGCAAGCCCAATGCCCCTGCCAATTGGGGCTTGAAGAAATAAATGGGCTGCAAGCTGCTTCCACGCAGAGCTGAATCCGACCCGCACACGAGTACTGGTAAACCGCTTAGAGGATCTAAGCCTGCTCAGGCAAAGCGGTGTGAGTCGCACCGTCCATGCTTATAAACCCTATTAGTTTCATTGGGCGACAGGGCTTGAGATGTCATTTCATCTCAATGTCGGGTAAAAGTCCCACAAAATTGGAAGCAACGTCTCCAAACTGACCTTTATAGTGTTGACGGGGACGTTAAACATCAAATCAAGCAAGCATCGCAAGCCCGGTCGTCCAATTAAACCAATAGGGTTTACAAGCATGGACGGTCCGGTCCGACTCACCCTGCTTTACCTGGACAGGCTTAGATCCTCTAAGCCGTTGACCACAGTACTCGTGTGTTGCCTGATTCAGCTCTGCGTGAAAGCATCATGCAGCCCATCTATTTCTTCAAGCCCCGAAGGGTGGGCGCGGGAGTTCGAATTATAATCAACATATAGTCTATGTTATTCCATTCTCGCAGAAATCGCTCTTTTTCTTGCGAGACAACGGCGTCGACGCCAGGCCATATTACGTCCCTTGTGAGACCGGCTTAATCCTTTTGATTACATGCAATAAGAGGAGTTGCTCAAGCAGTACAGATTTGATGACATCTTTGAATTATGCCTGCTTCTCCATAATGACTTAAACCATCCTTTTTGGCGGAATAATGCATTACTAACGTCTCTACAAATTTGCATTGCCTTGAGATACTACGCACCAGGGAGCTTTTTGACTGAGTGAGTGTTTGCGTTTTACGTCCCACCAACAGCTAAGGTCATACGGAGACGGGACCTCGGTTTAAAGACTCATCCGAAAGTCTGGAGAAGCCCGGGATCGATCCTGCAACTTCTGGTTTACAAGGCGGGTAGCGTAACGACTACACCACGGAGGCTTATAATTCTTGTCTGTGTTAGCTGACAGGTAACTTCATGCCGTTTCGTATCACCTGGCAAGGCGGGCATCATTGTTTATACACTTTCCAACTACGTTAAATGCCATAAGGGATATTCAACATTGCTCATTTTTCCAGAGTGTAAGGTGCTGTTGATGGGACTTTTATTCCAATAAAAGCCCCAAGCGAAGCTGACCACCTGTATGTGACACGTAAAGGGTACCGCACCATAAACATCCTGGGCATATGTGACGCAAATTATAACTTCCCGAACTTAGTGGTGAGATGGCCTGGAAGCACGCACAATGCGTACATTTTGATGATGAACAGTTGTGACATCTTCGAGGTGGATCAGATACAAAATGCATGGCTATTGGGTGACAGTGCATACCCTTTGAAGTCATGGCTTCTTACACCAGTGTCTGATAAAAAACATCTGAAAGTCGCTACAATGTTTCTCGTAAAGACGATCATCATCATGCTGACGATGCTGATGGTGACCATGGAAATGATGAGTGGAATGACGATGATGTAAATCTGCATGAAGGACATCGAAAAGGGATTATCTAATCAACACCGATTTTCGCAGAGATAGGTCTGTGACGGATGTGAGTTCTGCCCCTAAAATTTGTTGAATTTCGGAAGTTTTATTTGATTTGATGTTTAACGTCCCCATCAACACTTTAAAGGTCATTTTGGAGACGTTACTTCCACTTTTGTAGAATTTTACCCGACATTGAGATGAAGTGACATTTAAAGCCCTGCTGCCAATGAAACTAATAGGGTTAATATTCATGGACTTGTTGAAACTGACCATGAACTGCTAAGAGGTTTTTATACTGCCCAGGAAAAGAAGTGCGAGTCGGACCGTCCATGTATATGAACCGTATTGGTTTTATGGGCGACAGGGCATGATAGGTCATTTCATCTCTGTGTCAGGTAAAAGTCCCATACAAGGGGAAGCAACGTCTCCAAAAGATCTTTACAGTGTTGACTGGTACGTTAAACCTCAAATCAAACATGCAGAGCTGAGCCAATATTGATACAAAAATCACGTATCAACCAAATACATATAAAATTACATGGCCATTTCAAGTATTTCTGGGTACATTATATGCAAACAAGCTTAAGAAGCAATTTACATGCGACAAAATAGCAAATTATGGTCGTCAGGACATATTTTTGCTGAAACAGTGGGACCTTTTCAGCTTCTTTTCGCTTTGTTTACCGTTGATCGCTGGCGTGTTTTCTTTCTACACGTTTTCTACACAGACGCGGTGTTTTTGCTACTTTAACTAACGAAACTTCGAAAAGGACTAGCTAACGAAGGACTAACGACTTTATATTTGAAATGACATTTCGTAATCGTTACGTCTTCGTTATCTCTTCGTTAATATCTTCGTTAAGCCATCGTTAAATATAACTAACAAATATTTTATTTGAACTAACCCCAGGTCGTTAACTCTTAAGTTCTTGTACTGTGAGCAAAAAGTGTAGACCTTGATCAGGCGCCGCATTCTGCGGCGTCTGATCAGGGTCTACACTGTTTGCAATTTCCAACCAGATTCTTACGATAACCCTCTTAAGGGGAATGGCATTCTGCGGCGTCTGATCAGGGTCTACACTGTTTGCAATTTCCAACCAGATTCTTACGATAACCCTCTTAAGGGGAATGGCATTCTGCGGCGTCTGATCAGGGTCTACACTGTTTGCAATTTCCAACCAGATTCTTACGATAACCCTCTTAAGGGGAATGGCATTCTGCGGCGTCTGATCAGGGTCTACACTGTTTGCAATTTCCAACCAGATTCTTACGATAACCCTCTTAAGGGGAATGGCATTCTGCGGCGTCTGATCAGGGTCTACACTGTTTGCAATTTCCAACCAGATTCTTACGATAACCCTCTTAAGGGGAATGGCATTCTGCGGCGTCTGATCAGGGTCTACACTGTTTGCAATTTCCAACCAGATTCTTACGATAACCCTCTTAAGGGGAATGGCATTCTGCGGCGTCTGATCAGGGTCTACACTGTTTGCAATTTCCAACCAGATTCTTACGATAACCCTCTTAAGGGGAATGGCATTCTGCGGCGTCTGATCAGGGTCTACACTGTTTGCAATTTCCAACCAGATTCTTACGATAACCCTCTTAAGGGGAATGGTATTCTGCGGCGTCTGATCAGGGTCTACACTGTTTGCAATTTCCAACCAGATTCTTACGATAACCCTCTTAAGGGGAATGGCATTCTGCGGCGTCTGATCAGGGTCTACACTGTTTGCAATTTCCAACCAGATTCTTACGATAACCCTCTTAAGGGGAATGGATACACCTTCAGGGGAGGTAACTCCTGCAGAACTATTTTTGTTTCCAATGTCAATAGGGGTCAGAATTTGCTCCCGATGAGCAAATTCTTTCCTTTAAGAGTAGACTCCTTTTCTGTGGGGACAAAGCTTATAGAAAAGCGACCAGGGAGTCCCGAAAGGTGTGTCTCCCTTTGAAAAGCGGTGGAATAATCTGCCAGGTGTGTCCATTCCCCTTAAGAAAGGCTCTTGACGTCACAGCGATTAGAATAGCGCGGTTATTTTCTACAAATAACCGTTACCTGGATTTCGTACGAATCAGCGAAAGTAGCTTTAACAAACTGCAGTAAGTAACTTTGGGTCGGTTAACAAACAATCGACCCAAAAAGAGAAACTTTGAAAACAATACTCGATTAAACTAATTACTATGTCAACATATCTATACAAAACGTTTTGAGAACATTTTGCAAACACATGTTTGCATAATAGCAGAACGTTTGCAGGGACGCGTAAACACAATAACAGAACGGTTGCATGGACATGTTGATATAATAGCAGAACATCTTGCATAGACATGTTAATGTAATAACAGAACATTTTTAGACATGTTATCATTATAGTAGAACATTTGCATGGCCACATTAACATAATAACCGAGCATTGTGCTTCAGCATGTTAATATAATAACAGAACATTTATCATAGACATATTAACATAAAATTGGACCACTTTGTATAGTCACGCTAATATAATAGTAGAATAGTTTGCATAGGCATGTTACCATAACAGCAGGTACAAGAGTTTGCATAGACATGTTACCATAATAACAGGAACATTTTACATAGGCATATCAACATAATAGCAGAATACTTGTATATCGCATGCAGATGTGTGAACATAAAAGCAAAACGTTTTGTATAGATATGGTAACATAATAGCAGGACATTTTGCAATTTCAACATTTCAATAAAAACTTTATTTTTGAAACCTTAAGGATTGCATAAGTCGGTTTACTGAAATGAACGTTATTTTTGTCATTAATATGGCAGCTGCACCAATATGCTTGCTGAAAAATTGCTAATAATGCAAAAGCCACGCATATTTAATACCAGTGTGTTAGATACTGTTTTTACATGTGAAAATCAGTTAACATTTCAATGGCTTACGCATTCACTCAGAATTGAATCAGAATTGTTTACTGGTGACACGTCCTTAGACAATCCTTCACCACAGTGTATTTAGAGCAGACGGCAATTTCAGTTTTAGATTATTTTTCAGAGAAAATAAGGTTTGACGAATCGATTCACAGGTAATGTCCGTCGAGGAATAGTTGGCAGTGACGTCACGACTTGTTTTTGTTCTGAACAATGCAAAGCTTATGGGGCTAACGGTAAAATAGCTCAAATAGTCAGCTACGTCACTGTCAGCTATTTGTTGGCGAACTATAAAACCTTATTTTCACTGAAATGTAAGAAAACAAGATTAAAAAAGGAATATGCTTATGTCGTTATTGGCAGTTGAAAGGGTTAAGCTGGCGAGCATTTAAGGTTCCTCAATACAGTTATTTCAATACATTTTGGGTACTGAAAAAATCATATTTGCAAATATTTACCCAAAAAGATTTTTCATCAGATGGTAGTCCATGTAAATGTAAGAATATGAAAGCCAAAGATTTTTATTCGAAAGTCACCATTTTAGTAAATTATTGCATTTTTCCTTGGTTTTGCAAAAAAAAATGACATTTCAATCCATAGAACCACAATGTGTAAAATACTATCATAGAAATGTGGCTCAAGGTTGCCTTTAGGCACTGCAACAGAGGAATTTCAAATAAAATACCTAAATAGAACTGAAAATTAATGATTCCCAAAAATTCCAAAAATGTAATTATCTTACCTGGTACTATTTTAAATTCAGTGTATGGTAGCCAAAAAAGACCAGTTCTACCAATTTGGCAACAAGCTCATTGATTGGGTAGAGGTGTTGAAATCTCTTGCATTTAGCTTGTAAAATGATTGCCCTTCTTCGGTGCTTTTAGTACTTCATTTTATATATTTCATTCATGCAGTTTATAACAATTTATGCAATCACTGCACACAAGTTTCACTGTGTTACTGATTGTGTTTACAGGATGGGTGCTTTGATATTGGATAAATCAAAACCAAATAATTGAAAATAAGATAACCCAACAGTTTATCCCCATATTTGAACTGAAGGACTGAAAGCAGCCTGTTCAGGACCAGAAACTTTGTCCAAAAGGCTTCTGATCACAGCCAATAACTGCAATGGTATTGAAATTATTTTTACCCATTGATTTTTTACATTGGTTCACATGAGCCACCATAAACAAATAATTGATTTTTGCACAGGCGAACTTCTGGACAACACAAAGTTTATATTTATCTAATCCAATTAATGATCTGTTATGTCACCTACTTACCAATGTGTAGGCTGGTAAAAACTCATAGAAACCCAATGTATTTAATATGTTTTGATGAAAAAAGTTTCAAAAATCCCATTTTCTAAATTTGTTTACTAGAAGCTGGGCCGAACAACACCAACATGGAAAACGTTACACATAAAAATAGTTCGGAAATGAATGCATACTATTCATAAATTAACGAACAAATTATGTTAGAAAGTACGTGAAATTAGTTGCAATACAGTTTCAAAAATGAATATGTTTTAAATTAAAAACAATGGTGTTATATTGTAATTTTTGGAAATAAGTTCCAAGGCGTATGAATACGTTTTTTCATTGGCAAGATGGATATCTCTTTCAATTTGACAGCTACAATAATTTATCAGTGATGACATGCTTCCAAGATAGGCGATGTCATAATGCTGTATGCAGGGAGAAGGCTACTAAGCTGAATTTTCAAGGTATATTCATTGTTGATGGGCAAAATAGAATGTGGAAGGGCATAATTGATGAAATCTGAGCAGTTCAGATTTACTTCAAAAAAGGAAGATGGCGGCGCCCATGAAGAAAAACATGTCAAATTTTTTTTTGTGGTTTTCAATTCAGGTAGGCTTTTTGATAGAAAGCTTTGTCCGAGTCGCTAGTATTTGTTGTGAACTATTGATCTGCAGCTGTTTTAGTAACCTTTAAAAAGCCTAGAAGGCGTTTTCATTTTTTTCCTGGTAAAAGTGAAAAATACAGAAAGGCATTTATTTTCAAAGGCACTGAGATGTTGCTAATGCAAGAAAGTACTTGCTTTAATAACATTTAGCACCTCCAAACATTCTTCTTCTAGGACAGACATTTTAAAAGGAAATCAGGATCGTATTTTGGGAAAAAATAACATGCAAATCTGACACCTATATTTTTCTTGTGCAAATGTATTGAGGAACCTTAAACACATCACGTTAACAAGTCCGTGAAATGAGCACCCCCTTAACCCCACTTTATTTAGAGAAAAGTGGGATTTACGAGGTAAACATTATTTTGCTTATTTCTGCTCCAAGACATAGCTTGTGGGTACTCCACCCACAGCCTATGTTTGCAGTATACGTAAAATTTCATCAGAACAATGACAGAAAATGCACTCTGTCACACAAATGTGTCTTGCAATGAAACGGCAAAAATTTAACCTTTACCACTCTCGAGGCTAATTCAGCAGACGACAAATTGTTGATGTTTTTTCTTATTTTTTAAAAACCTTGTTTTCTGGAAAAATAAGAAAAAATATTTCAAAATCCCGTCTGCTGAAAAAAATACCCGGCATGCAGAGCATTAGTATAGTCTAAGCTGCGACAATATCTGAAAGTGCGAATGACAAACTAGAAGAAACATTCCCTAAGTTTTAGAATTTTGTCCGTGCCAATGCAGCTTGCTTGAAATGTAATGCTCCCTGCTCAAAAACAACAATGTTTAGCATTTTACCTTCATGATAAGAACAGCAGTCTTTTCTATCAGGACTGAAATATTTCGGACACCCTTTGCTGGTAGGTTTTGAGTAGGACGTAATTCTGCTGATACGGATGATGTCTTCACCACAGTTGATCTGGAACACGAAGTTGGAAATGTCTCCACCGGAGCTGCCTGACCCAATACAGGCGGAGTTTTCAAAAAGTGGTCCTTCATTCCCTTGCACTTTCCATGCTGAATATAAAGGAAATTACTTTCAAAGAGGACCCACGTGGAGATATTTGCTAACAACTGCCTACATCACGAAAACACGCCTATATAATTATGACCCTCTTGAACCCCACTTTTAAAAGGCATGTGTCATCTGATAATTCATGGATTTTTCTTTCACCTAAACCAAATCACATACGCAAACATGCGCGAAAAAACAATGTTCATGAATGAGTTGAAGGAAACTGCACAAAAAAAAGAAAGAAAAAAATCCGCGAACACATATTTCAGTGGAAGTGTAGGACGCACATATTTCTGTAGCAGCGGCTTGAAAATGTCTATGTCAGCTTACAAGGACAGATAGAATATATATGTTATTTAAATAATGATTTGGTAAAATTGGCTTATATACTGAACCCATAAATCACCAGTTCGGGCGAAAAACAGTCTTTGTTGACTTCAGCACTATCAAATTGACAAATCAAGGTGTCCATATGTATCATCTGTCAAATTCAACTTTTCCATCAATGGAATGAGACAAAAAGCTGATGAACACCCTGTGGATCAACTTTGTATCGAATTCGATTGATGGAAGAACTGAATTCGACGATCAATCGTGTCGATTTCGCAAGTACACGGCCCTAAATGGTTAGTCAGGGGATTAATGCAATTTTGCAAACAATCGACATTCGATAGAAAGACACCACTCGTAATAACGACAACTTCAATGGAATCCTAAACTCAATGCTTAGACTTGTTTCCGATCAGCGGTTGCTTACGCCTGCATCAAATCATATTCATGAAAGATTCTGTTAATTTAATACTCAAAGAAACAAGCGTTGTGGATATTTGTTAAAATCGCCTCTTGGATTCCATCAAAGGTCCACAACATTTGTGTCTTGGAGTAATTAAGGGGAAATGCTACCATTCTTTATATTGACAAAGTCTTTCTATAAGGGCAAAAAAATTATGGGGCACAGAAAAATAGATTGGGTTGCAGAGCTGAACCCGACCGAACATGAGTACTGGTAAACCGCTTAGAAGGTCTAAGCCTGCCTATGCAAAGTGGTGCAAATCGGACAGACCCTGGTTATAAACCCTATAGTTAAGAGGGCTGATTGATATGTTGTGAGCCTAATATTGAAGGATTTGAATTTTTCAACATAATCCCCTTCAGTATCTATAGACTTTTGCCACCGGTGTTTAAGGGCATCAATGCCACGTTTATAGAACTCCATTTCTTGACTGTTCAGAAAGTCTTTCACTGCATATATGACGTCATCATCGGGCTTAAAGTGGGTGCCTGAAATAGCCAATTTCAATTTTGGAAATCAATGAAAGTCTGATGGAGCGAAATCAGATGAATAAGGCGGATGCTCAATCAATCTAAAAGCCGCAATCGTCAATGGCAGCAATAGCAATGACAGACTTGTGAACAGGAACATTGTCCTGATGGAACAACACACCGTTAGTGAGCTTTCCGCGGCGCTTAAGTTTAATATTTTCCTGTAACTGCATCAGATATGAAGCATAGCATGTGCCATTGATTGTTTGTTCCTTTTGGAGATAATCTATTAGCAGAATACCAGCTGCATCCCAGAAAACCGAGGCCATAACCTTCCCAGCTAATGGAACAGTCTCTGTCTTCTTGGCGGGGGTGCGACAAGCTGCTTCCATTGTTTCGATTTCGGCTAAAATGATGGGCTAAAATGATGGACCCATGTTTCATCTATTGAGACTCATCTCTGAAGAAAGTTGGCAGGATCTTCCTCAAAAAGGTTAAGATTAGCACGCACTAATCTGCGCCTGGTGTGCTTCTACGAGGGCTGATTGATATGTCGTGAGCCTCGTATTGAAGGAGGTACGCAGGGATATTATACTCTTTTCTGACTATATAGGGCCGTGTACCAAAGGACTGGTATCATTTGGTCAGTTTATATCGACGAGGCAGCACTCTAAATTAAACAAGACAAGCAGCTTTTGCAAAATCGGTGAAAGAGCAGTGATTCAATATTTGCATAAAAAGGTTTAACACCTTAGGATATCCATAATGATATGATAGCAACATTAGGGAAAGATGCCCCTGCATATGATACAGTGAAAAGGTGGGTGGCGGAATTTAAGCGCAGCAGAAAGAGCCTTGAGGATGACCCCCGTCCTGGAAGGCCAATCAGTGTTGCAACCCCAGGAATGGTCAATAAAGTCCATGATATTGTTATGACTGACAGTCGTGTCCCAGAAAGATATATAGCCGGTAGATTTGGCATTTCACAGGAAATAGTACATTCCATTCTGACAGAGGATCTTGCAATAAGAATGCTTCGGCCCGATTGGTACCAAGACTTCTGACAGTTGATTACGAGGGCTGATTGCCATGCTGTGAGCCTCGTTTTGATGGAGGTATGCAGGGATGTTCTTTTAAAGTCCTACTATTCTTTGCCTATATATGGCCGTGTACCCAAGGACTGGTCTCATTTGGTCAGTTTATATCGACGAGGTAGCACTCTAAAGTAAACAAGACAAGCACGTTTTGCAAAATGGACAAAATCGCTGAAATAGCAGTGATCCAATATTTGCATAAAAAAGGTTTAATACCTAAGGATATCCATAATGATATAGTAGCAACACCAGGGACTGATGCCCCTTCATATGGTGCAGTGAAAAGGCGCACTGGGTGGCGGAATTTAAGCGCTGCAGATAGAGCCTTGAGGATGACCACCCCACCTCACACCCCGTCCTGGAAGGCCTGTCAATGTCGCAACCCCAGAAATGGTAAATAAAGACATGATATTGTTATGACTGACAGACGAGTCCCAGGAAGTTATATAGCCAGTATAGAGTTGGCATTTCACAGGAAAGAGCACATTTCATTCTGACAGAGGAACTTGCAATGAGGAAGCTTTCGGCCAGATGGATACCAAGACTTCTGACAGTTGATCAGAAGCACACCAGGTGCACATCATCGCGTGCTAATCGTAACCTTTTTTAGCTTTCTACAGGGATTTGTCACTGTGGATATAACATGGTCCCATCATTTTACCCCAGAGGCCAAACAACAATCAAAACAATGGAAGCACCCTAGCTCACCCGCACCAAAGAAGGCAAAGAATTTTCCATCAGCTGGGACGGTAATGGCCTCGGTTTTCTGGTATGCAGATGGTATTCTGCTGATAGATTATCTCCAAAAGGGACAAACAATCAATTGCACATACTATGCTTCACTTCTGAAGCAGCTACGGGAAAATATTAAAACAAAATAGCTCACTAAACGTGTGTTGTTTGGACTTTCTGATTTTGTTTGTTTGATTTGAGGTTTAACGTCCCCGTCAACACTGTAAAGGTCATTTTGGAGACGTTGCTTCCAATTTTGTGGGACTTTTACCCGACACTGAGATGAAATGACACCTCAAGCCCTGTCGCCCAATGAAACCAATAGGGTTATTAGCATGGACGGGCCGCCTCGCACCGCGGTTCCTGGACAGGCTTAGATCCTCTAAGCGGTTTACCAGTACTAGTGTGCGGGCCAGATTCAGCTCTGCGTGGAAGCATCATGCAGCCCATATATTTCTTCAAGCCCCTATGGGCGGGGGCCTTGGACTTTCTGAACAGCCAGGAAAAGGAGTTCTATAAAAGTGGCATTGAGGCCCTTAAACACCACTGGCAGAGGTGTATAGATACTGAAGGGGATTAATGTTGAAAAATAATACAGTATGTCCGACCAAATTCAAATCCTTCAATATGAGGCTCACAACATATCAATCAGTCCTTGTATTTGCGACAATGCTGTACATTTTCAAATTCATTTTTTTGAGCTTGCACTTGAGAAAATGGCCCTAACTATTCCCCTAATTTATGTCCTTTGATTGTGTGTGCACACTCAGCTCATTACTTCATGCATGAATTGAGCCCCGCCAAGCGAATTTGGGTCTTCGAGCATTCCGTCATGACAAATTTTAATTGCGCATGCCCAGCCATTCAGAGGGGCCAGGGATATGGCTATCTGTCTGAAGGTTCCTCTTGATTCACTGCTTGTATGAGCGAGCAGCGAAGGTTCTGGCGAGACTGCGCGGATGCGCAGGCTCGCCTGAACCTTCGCTGCTCGCATAGGCGATAAGTACCAAAATCGCTTGACGGGACCCAATTAATCCTTAACAAACAACCCCTACCTTTGCAAACAGTGTAGATCTAGATCAGATGACTTCTGAAGAAGCCATCTGACCAGGATCTACACTCTGATTCAGTATGCAAATTTGGATGAATGCATTATATCAAGTAATTTCGTTGGCTGATGGTCAGAAATGGGTGTGGCTACATAAATTTATTCAGCAGGATAAGAGTTAAGATACCTCAATGTCTCCTTTACGTATCTGCACCGCCCCCGCCCTAGGGGCTTGAAGAAATATATGGGCTGCATGATGCTTCCACGCAGAGCTGAATCTGGCCCACTCACTTGTACTGGTAAACCGCTTAGAGGATCTAAGCCTGTCCAGGAACCGCGGTGCGAGGCGGACCGTCCATGCTAATAAACCCTATTGGTTTCATTGGGCGACAGGGCTTGAGATGTCATTTCATCTCAATGTCGGGTAAAAGTCCCACAAAATCGGAAGCAACGTCGCCAAAATGACCTTTACGGAGTTGACGGGGACGTTAAACCTCAAATCAAACAAACAAACAAATGTATCTGCAAGAGGCAAAGTCTGACTCTGTTGAGATGTCGCTTATGCATAGGCTCGCCTGAGCCTATGCTAACCGCCTATGTGTCCGATAAGTATCGAATTCTCATAAACTAGCTTATACTGGAAGTAAAACTAGATTATGGATCGGCACCGGCCTGTTTCTTACATGTATCACTTGCTTCCGTTCCTTGCTCAGTCTTTGATCTTTCATCACGAAAACACGCCTATATAATTTTGACCCCCTTGAACCCCACTTTTATATAGTAAAACTGGGGTTTCCGGTATACCTTATTTTTCTTATTTCTGCTCTAAAATATAGATTGTGGATACTCGTTAGAACCGCCTCGATGAGGAGGTTCTAACGAGTGCCCACAATCTATATTTTGAACAGAACTAAGAAACATATCACAATTTTTCATCATAAAATTTTCATTTTTTTGGCGATAAAGGTGGCAATGTATTGTATAGGCGTGTTTTCATAATGGATGCAAACTATTGGCGTTGCCTACTGTTTTTGTAGACCCATCAGCTTCTTGAAAACATTATTACTATTTTTATTTTTATTATTATTACTATTATTATTATTATCATTATTATTATTAATATTATTATTATTATTATTATTATTATTATTATTATTATTATTATTGTCACCATCATCATCATCATTTGGTGATAAAAGTGCAGTGTAGTGGTCACCGCTTATATATAAGCATGTCCAAGAAAAAGTATGGTAAGGAAAACCAACAGGCTCTATATGACCTTTATAGTGTTTTCTGGGCAATTAAATTCCAAACCATTATTATTATTATTATTATCATTGTTGTTGTTGTTTTATGTGGCTGTTGTTGTTGTTAATATTGTTGTTGTCAACACAGCTTTTTGTTAAAAAATAAATCGACAGCCTTAAAAACGTGATAAAGGAAAGTCATTTGACTATTTTTCTTTAGAACTTACCTGCAAGAAAAATTATTAGAAATATAGACAATTTATCCAGATTCATTATAATGCCTGTCTTTTACACATGAAGTCCTTTACTCAAACTATATGCCATAATGTAACCGTAAGAACTGTCATTTTATAAACAATCTCTGTTCAGTCATTTAAGACGAATAGTGATTTTGAAAAAAAAAAAGACTAACTCGTGTAAAAAGATATATTAACTTTTGTAAAATCGGTACTGATTAACCCATTTTGTACCGGAAACCCCAAAACGGGTGATTGACAAACAGCTGAGGCCCAGATCAGACGCCCCAACAAAACGCGGCGTCTGATCAGGGCCTACACTGTTTTCAAAAAGTTAAGCCATTCTCCGAATATATTTTGAAAACACAACCTGACACCCCTAAATTTTGAAATGAACTCCTGCTTTATATAAGGAAGAAGATTCCATTTGGTACAAAAAGAGTTAAAAACGCGTACATAGAGCCATTCCCTTGGCATTTTGTCTGAAGCTTATTCAATGTCCAAACTACATGTTTGCGAACTGTGAAGGTTCTGGTTGGCCTGCGCGCATGCGTTGTGGTGGGCCTGCGCGCATGCGTAGGCTCGCCAGAACCTTGGCAGTTTGCTTCTTTGATCAGTACTCATTTCATATGGGCTGGCTGATAAACGATTGATCCAAATTACCCCCAATTAGTAGTGCATGTGGCCTGCTAACCATTTTGTGCATTCAGTATGACAAGCTTCATAATAAAATAATTAAAAAAAAGAATAAGGGTATTTCCCCAAGTAGCAACTCCCAGCGAGAATAAAAGCCCAGCCCAAGGGGAAAATGGTATTTGTCGCATAATCGACCACCAAAGACTCAGACGCACAGTCTCACCAGAGTCTTTGCTGCTCGCAATTGTAGCGGGAAGCTCGAGATAGCTTCATGTGCGAGAAGGCATGCGTCTAGTCATGTGACTGATTAATTGATTAATTTGAGGTTTAACGTCCCGTCAACACCGTAATTTTGTGGGACTTTTACTCGACATTGAGATGAAATGACATCTCAAGCCCTGTCGCCCAATGAAACCAATAGGGTTTATTAGCATGGACGGTCCGCCTCGCACCGCGGTTCCTGGACAGGCTTAGATCCTCTAAGCGGTTTACCAGTACTAGTGTGCGGGCCGGATTCAGCTCTGCGTGGAAGCATCATGCAGCCAATATATTTCTTCAAGCCCCTATGGGCGGGGGCCTACTAGTCAGTTGGCTGCTCATGCGCATTTGAAGTTAACGTTAATTGGAGTATGTTGAGAACCGTTTTCTCGCGTGTCAGCTTAAATTATAAGGCAATCACCCACATACGAAAACGACATTTTATGATCAGACTAATTTGTGATAGACCTAGTTTTCCTATTTCTGGTCCAAAATTAGATTGTGTGTGTTCGTAAAAAAAAATCTTTTTTGTAAAGTAGAATTCACTAGAGTGCCATTTCATTGTTATTGCTGTTTCTTCTTCTTCTTCTTCTTCTTCTTCTTCTTCTTCTTCTTCTTCTTCTTCTTCTTCTTCATCATGATTTGCATTTCATGTGAAAATCGTACGTGTAGCAGACAGACGATTCAGATGAAACGCCAAGCCTGGTTTTCCCTAAAAATGCCAAAAAAATGTCATTTACTTAATAATTTGATTTTGAAACATTAAGGTTTTATTTATTAATCTATTTGGGTGACAGGCACGTCGTCGGCTCGCATGAGAAACTTCAATCAAAGCGCTGACAGTACTGGTAGGTCGATGGCTGGCAAAAAGTCCTGAATTGAGACTTCTGTTTGTAAACCCTAACTAATTATCCTAGTCAAGATTCTAAAGATAATCCTTCATCAAGAAAACACACCTATATAATTTAACCCCCTTGAACCTCACTTTTATATAGTAAAACTGGGGATTACAGGGGTAAACCTTATTTTTCTTATTTCTGCTCTCAAATATTGATTGTGGGTACTCGTTAGAACCGCCTCGATGAGGCGGTTCTTACGAGTACCCACAATCTATATTTTTAGCAGAAATAAGAAAAATATCATCATTTTTCATCTTAAAATGTTCTTTTTTTTCGGCGATAAAGTTTACAATGTATTTGTATAGGCGTATTTTCGAAATGTCTTACGCAACACTCTGGTATCACAGCGATATATTTACATTTCCAGTATAAATTCTAATGTAAACCTATAGAAAACAATGTAGTTCATACTTACATGAACGCATCGAGTCACATGACTTTCCGCGATTTCTAAGTCATGGTTCTCTACGGGCGTTGGTGACGTCAACGCTGTTCCGCTCTTTGTAGAAAAAACAGCGTGTCAATGTTTTTCAGCTTTAAAAGTTTGTCAAATACGCATTTTTCACCCGGTGATGAGGGGCAAAGAATGTAAATATAAAAAATAAATTCAATTTTTCTGCTTTTCATGAAAGTATGTACGACAGCGGGTCGCTAACAAAGTTTACATGAACCCCTTCGGGGTCCATTTTCTTTGCACGCGACCCCATGCGTTCATACTTTCATGAACAGCAGAAAAATAAAATTCATTTCTTAAAAGAACTGCACGGCTATTTTGTATGAATAACCGTTATAGTCAGTGATAGTCACGTGGACATTAGCACCGAAAAACTACTGTGCTTAGTAACTTTGGATCGACTGACAAACAATCGACCCAAAAATGTACATTGTGCATACAGTCATGATCAGTCCAAAGACGTAACAAAGGCTGGTAACTTAATACATCTTATCGAAACAAATATCAGAGAAACAATTCAAACTATTGTCGGTTCTGAAATATCAATAAATGATCAAACAAGTGTTTGAAATTACATGTGATTCAATCCAAGTCTTCCTGGTTCGACATACATACATACACTGTCACCATTTTAATGACTACTTTAGACTCAAATTTCAAATACTTTAACCAGGGACAACAATGTCTGTAACGCTGACCATTTAGTATGCCATCACAAAAATAATCAAAGCGCCAAAGGCACTGAAATGACAGATTCTATGAGAAAATCATAACACTGTGAAAACTTACAGAATACCTTTCTAAAAAGATCTTAAAATTTAGAAAGGTAGTTCTGCAAATTCCAATATATGATATGTTTGCAGATGTCTATAGACCGGTGGTCTTATGAAACGCCATTCGATGTTTCAAATTTTTGAAAGAAACTATTTACGTTTTCAAAACCAATCATTAAAATTCAAGTTTTAACAATGCTAATGTCCATAAGTAACAGTTTTTGTCTGGTCGGTTGGGGACACCTCTATTCTGAATATCCTTAATGACAGTACGCTGTATTCGCGAACTACATGCAATAGTTCGACACACAATAACGCTTATTTCACCCGATATGTCATACTCTATCACGCACGCGTCTCCTCGGCATACCTTACACCTATACGTCGAAACACCCGGAAACGACAATCGGCGTGATTTACGCCGAAGTGCGATTTGTCTCTGAAACGCAGATGTCAGTCGCTTAGACGCCAATTTACGTATTTCATGCACTAGCGTAAGTGTTCCGTACTGTGTCGACGCGTTAACTTTGAACACGACGGAGACGTCTAGCTCTCAAACGTGCGTCGCATAAGGGCGTCGATCAGTGTCAGTACTTATTAGTCGGTAGTTGAGACCCCTTGTTTATCTACAGGTACAGTGTAGCAGCTGCCGGCGGATAAGCATAAGCGTCTGACGGTTGAATCGATCTTGACGTACTGACGTCGGTCTTCTGCTACTTTGACGTCCACTAACGTCTTCTGTATATAGTAAGATGTCGCTCCAATAGACAATAGATCAGACACTCGTGGCACCCAAAATCAGAGTCAACGTCATCCGCTTTCCGACCAGCTTCTAACTTTCCAGGGGCACGCTTACAATCCTTTAATGAAATATGTTGCAATACGCTCTCACTTAATGCTTTTTGAGAACAATTTTCAGTTTCATCTCTTCTAGGCACGACCTTATATTACTTCTCAAAAGTTTTATCCTGAACATGTGGTTTCTATCTGTACTGTTGTGAAGGTGGTGCACAGGATCAACGTGGCCGGACTGGTAACCAGACGTCACGGTCGACTGATTTAACCTTTTTTGCTTAAGGGCATTTGTAATCGTTTGGTTTCAGAACCAAATTCCTGAGAGTGCGGGGTGTAGGTTGGAGTAATAGTCCTGAGCTGAGATTTAAACTGTTTCATTTAACTCTGAAATTCCAAACAAATAGTGAAGATTTTAATAAGAAGACGCGTTCTGCAGCATCTGATCTTGGTCTACACTGTTTGCCAAGCTCACCCTATGATTCCAGAATAACCCTCTTCCTTCTTATGGAATACCCTGATGTCACTGCGGCTATTTTCTACAAGACAAAAAGTTATTCTGACAAGTCAGTGATAGTCACGTAGACATTAGCACTGAAGCGTTTTTCTTATGAGCAACTTCGGGTCGAATGCCAAACAATCAACCCAAACATAGCCGCGTCGTTTGTCAGTGTTGGGTACATGTAAGTGTTATCTGTAAAATCTGCACATGAATCAAATGTTGGATCTGGCAAACAATGTAAACTCGGATCAAACGCGAAAGAACACGGTGCTGATCTTGTTCTATACTTTTTTTACATTAGTTACTAACATCTTCAGTTGAAACGAATCAGTTCAAGTCCCGTTCATGACCAGCCCGCATTTAAAGACAATCGGCATGAGTGTTGTCAGTGCTTTGATTTATTCACTGCCTTGAGTTTCTCGAGTTCACTCTTCCATCACTACGGTCCCCGCCCATAGGGGCTTGAAGAAATATATGGGCTGCATGATGCTTCCACGCAGAGCTGAATCCGGCCCGCACACTAGTACTGGTAAACCGCTTAGAGGATCTAAGCCTGTCCAGGAACCGCGGTGCGAGGCGGACCGTCCATGCTAATAAACCCTATTGGTTTCATCCGGCGACAGGGCTTGAGATGTCATTTCATCTCAATGTCGGGTAAAAGTCCCACAAAATCAGATGCAACGTCACCAAAATGACCTTTACAGTGTTGACGGGGACGTTAAACCTCAAATCAAACAAACAAACTATTCCATCACTGAAGTTGGGCACGTCCATTCTGCTAAATATATGGCACCTAGAATTATATCACAGGACCTACACTAATTATTTGTACCATATTTCAGGGTAGAAAGGGACAGGCTTTCTTTCCAATTTCTCCACGCAAAGTCAATATACAACCAGGTTGTAACAGACCTAAACTTGACCTCGACAGTCAGAAAGAAAACCCATTAATATTCTTGTATGCAGCTGACCAGATCCAACGGCAGGCTGGTCTTTAAGGATTAAAAATTGACAACGCTGACAGAAAACAGTGTAAAACCTGAGCAGACTGCTGAGAAGACGCCGCATTAATCTGGGAATAAAGTCTTCGACAAACCCGTCGCATGATGCAGCTGATTCATATGGAATGCTGAATCGTAAGACAAAATCGTCAAGTCGTCTGCTTCAAAGTTTGTATTACGCTTACAGGATAACTAATACGCTTGTTCAATTTTGATTACTGCGCCAAACCGGACTACATTTTGTGCGGACTCAGATTTCTTTGGCGGTCAAAGCCGGAAGAAAGCCTGAATTACTTAAACGTGCAGCACAGCAAGAATAGACAGATGGAATCTGTCATTAAAAATAGCCATCGGAAGAGTAGCAAATCCACCGACCAAAAGCCAATAAGTGCACCAGAATTAAACCAGCAATATATCACAAAAGTATTCAAGTTATGGCCATCACAAGATTATAGAGTCAGGGGAGATAACTAAAAAACCAGGGCACTCAGAATTGTGGTTCTTGCACATGACATGCCTGCTTAAGCTCATGTATTTCTGAACGAAGTACCATCAATATGTTTCAAAGGGTATTGGAATTATGGTGATCACAATCTGGTCTTACTGTTATATTGGAAGGGTAGATAACTCAAATACCACAGCACCAACAGTTGTGGTTCTTGCACACGATGCCCCTTCTGTACCTTGTATACAATTGTGTCATGTTCCTTCAATATATCTCAAAGGTTGTTGGAGATATGGCCATCACAAGATTAAATTGTCAGGGGAGTTAACTAAAAACACAAGAGCACCCAGAGTTGTAATTCTTGAGCATGACCCACCTGCTTAACCTCGTGTACATCTGCATCAAGTACCACCAGTATGTCTCAAAGGGTATTGGAGGTACGTTGATCACAAGGTGGTCATACTGTTATATTGGAAGGGGAGATAACTCAAATACCATAGCACCCAGAGTTATGTTCTCAGGTGTGAAGGGCCGTCTCGACCTTGTATATAAATGTGCCAAGTACCATCAATATATCTCAAAGGGTTTTGGAGTTATGACCATCACAAGGTTATATTGCCAGGGGAGAAAATTAAAAAAAAAACAGGGCACCCAGAGTCGTGGTTCTTGCACGTGACACACCTGCTTAACCTCATGTACAACTGTACCAAGTACCATCAATATATCTCAAAAAGTATTGGAGATGTGGCCATCACAAGGTAGTGATTGTATTTTATTGGACAGGGAGATAACTCAAAAACAATGTCACCCAGAGTTGTGGTTCTTGTGCATGACACACCATCTCGGCCTTGTGAACAACTGTGCCAGGTACCATCAATATATCTTAAAGGGTATTGGAGTTATGGCCACCACAAGGTAGTCACTCAATTTTATTGGAAAGGAAGATAACTAAAAAACCATGGCAACAAGAGTTGTGGTTCTTGTGCATGACGCGCTGTCTCAGCCTTGTGAACAACTGTGCCAGGTACCATCAATATATTTCAAAAGGTATAGGAGTTATGGCCATCACAAAGTAGTCATTCTATTTTATTAAAAGGGGAGATAACTCAAGAAGTATGCCATCCAGAGTTTTGGTTCTTGCGCATGGCACGCCGTCTCAGCCTTGTGAACAATTGTGCCAAGAACCATCAATGACTCTAAAAGGGTATAGGAGTTATGGCCATCACAAGGTTGCGTCTACGGACGAACGGACGGACAGACGGACGGACGCCAGGCTGATCGCTATATCCCCCGAACCTATTCGGTCGGGGGATAAAAAAGTAAAATCTGCATAGTAGAGCATTTTACATTTACCCTTAAATGCGAAACAAAATTGCAGCAATCAACATTCCCTAACAATCATCAGAAAAGGGCTTGACATTTCATATGACTCGTCTGCTGCTTAGAGATTAAATGTCAAGGCTAATGTTTGGTGGCGTCAAGTTAAAAAGTCCGTGCAATGACTGTTCTTGTAGAGCCCCAATTTATATTGGGAAAAGTGAGGGAAAATAAGGGACAACATCATTTCATAGACCGTGGGTGGTCGTTTGAACGCTGAGGCGGTTCTATTGTCGTTAGAACGCTGGTTTAAAGTTGAAATAGGCCTAAGTAAAATATAAAATATTCACAAGTATTGACATTTTAAAGATATAGACTAAGAAGCATAGATAGCATAACATAACATAACATACACTTTATTTACACTCAGGTCGTACAACGACACATGAGGAACATATATAAATACAAAATACATGGACATGGTAAACGTTACAAAGACGTGTGTGTGTGTGTGTGTGGGGGGGGGGGGGGTCTAAGTACAGAAACATTGCTGTGTTATCGTAATGAAGATTAAAAGACCTGCAAATAAAATGACCCAAAATGACCCAAACTGACGTCGCTAGATGCAGTATTTATACCCCTGGCGTGCCGCCCCGCTATGGAATATACCGTCCACTGACGTTGTGTAAAATTCCAGTGTAAAGTCTAATGTAAACCTATAGAAAACAATTGTGTATATTTACATTTCCAGTGTAAAGTCTAATGTATACCTATAGAAAACAATTGCGTTCATACGTCCATGAACGCATCGAATCACATGATTTTCAGTGACGTTAAGTGACGTCATTCTAAACCATTGTTCTATACGGGCGTTGATGGCGTCAACGCTGCTCCGCTCTTTGTAGAAAAACAGCGTGTAAATGTTTTTCAGCTTTAAAAGTTTGCCCTACAAGCATTTTTTTCGCCCAGTGATGAGGGGCAAATAATATAAATATAAAAAATAAGCTTAATTTTTTGCTTCTCATGAAAGTATGAACGACAGTGGGTCGCTAGCAAAGTTTACATGAACCCCTTCATTTACTTTGCACGCGACCCACTGCGTTCATACTTCCATGAACTGCAGAAAAATAAATTTCATTTCTTAAATGAACGCATCGATCACATGATTTTCAGAGACGTTAAATGACGTCATTCTAAACCATTGTTCTCTACGGGCGTTGATGACGTCAACGCTGCTCCGCTCTTTGTAGAAAAACAACGTGTAAATGTTTTTCAGCTTTCAAAGTGTGCCATACAAGCATTTTTTCGCCCAGTGATGAGGGGCAAATAATGTAAATATAAAAAATAAACTTAAATTTTCTACTTTTCATGAAAGTATGATCAACAGTGGTGCGCTAGCAAAGTTTACATGAACCCCTGGGGTTCATTTACTTTGCACGCGACCCACTGCGTTCATACTTCCATGAACTGCAGAAAAATAAATTTCATTTCTTAAATGAAACCCGTTTGTGTGAGGAGAAGGTCCACTAAAAAGATGTTTCAAAAGTACATAAAATATATGCTCAGACAACCCTCGCCGTCCACTCAACTGTTTTTCCACTATTTAGAGCTTGCCAAGCTAAGGGTCTACACATGTATGACACACACTCCAGGTTTACAGGACGAACGCCTCTATGACCCTCTCTGCACATGGGTCCGATCACTATTTGCCAGTCATCCACGCAAACGATGCAAACAGAGCATGTTCAGACACCGCGCTTTTACCAGCGCTTGTCGAAGCACCATAGGCAAGTGCACTAACGATCCATCGCGGCATCTTACAAACTTCCTGACACGTGCTGATTTGTCCTTCCGTATCAATGACAATTGAAACTTTGAATGTTTGCTCCTCGCGACAGTTCTCCTTCTTCTTCTTCTTCTTCTTCTTCTTCTTTTTCTTCTTCTTCTTCTAATAATAATAATAATAATTACCCACTGAATATTCTGTCCTGAAACAGTGGTGTGAAGAAATTATTCAAGTTTTGAGACACTAAACACTATATTTATGAGATGCCGTTTAACTATAAATCCACTAAATAGAATTAGTGGCACCACTAATTCTATTTTGTGATTTAGATTAAACATACAATAAATAATTAATAAAAGACGAGGGAACGGGGATGCTGAATCGGACTCTGAAAGGGCAGAGGAATTAGTTGGTTAATTCATTGATGCGTTTAATAAAACTGAGTTCAACGAGGTTTCATTGGCTGGAAGATCGGCCCCTTTCATCGAAAATATTGTTGTATTCTCGGCGGGAGTGATCACATTACTTAAAGGCGTGAAGCCGTCTAAAGCTTTAGGATCTGATGGGCTTCATTCTAGAAATCTGAAGGAACTAGCAAATATGGAGCGTGGTAGCTCAGTGGTTAGTGCACTTTCCATTGATGCTAGAGGCCCTAGGTTCGATTCCCGGTGTAACAGGCCGGTTCTTCCCCCCAGTCAGTTTCTTCCCAGGGGAAGAACTGGGCCGGCCCGTTTCTTCCCCGGGGAAGAAACTGACTAGTCAGTTTCTTCCCCACCCAGTCAGTTTTTCCCCACCTGAAATTTTTTTAGAACCACAGAAAACGAGTAATTTATGCCTCACAAATTGTTAAAAATTCGAAAAGAAACCATTCTGAATTAGTTTTGAGTCTTTAAATCTTGAATGGCAAAATTTTCTCTATACCATACAATATATGGAGATCCAAGGAAATTTTCATCCCAATGCCAGTGTCTATGATTAATTTTCTTAGCTTTTTATGACATTAATTGGTATTAACTAAACAGATAAAATAAGCAACAACTCTTTAGTGCTCCAATCTAAATATTATTTGGAAAGTGGGGGTGGGGAAGAACTGGGTCGGCCCAGTTCTTCCCCATCCCAGATTTTTCTGTTTACTAAAAATTCCTGTGATAAATTTTCTTCACTTTTAAAGACATAAACTGGTATAAACTACATAAATATAATAAGCAACAAATGTTTGGCCATTAAGTTTCAATAGAATTCAGAGACTGGAGGGTGGGGAAGAACTGGGCCGGCCCAGTTCTTCCCCACCCAAGATGTTTCTGTTTACCAATAATTCTTGTGATAAATTTCCTTTGCTTTTTAGGACAAGAATTGGTAGAAACTAAAACGATATAATAAGCAACCAATGTTTGAGCTTTAATATCAATAGATTTTGGAGGCTGGGGTGGGGAAGAACTGGGTTGGCGCAGTTCTTCCCAACCCCAGATTTTTCTGCTTACTGATAATTCTGGTGATAAATTTCCTTTGCTTTTTAAGACATAAATTGGTATAAACTAAACAGATATAATAAGCAACTATTGTTTGGAGCTCAAATCTTAATAAATTTGGAGGCTGGGGGTGGGGAAGAACTGGGCCGGCCTGTTTCTTCCCCATCCTAGATTTTTCTGTTTACTAAAAATTCTTTTTCTTCACTTTTAAAGACATAAATTGGTATTAACTAAACAGATATAATAAGCAACATATGTTTGGCACTTACATTTCAATAGAATTCAGAGACTCGGGGGTGGGGAAGAACTGGACTGGCCTGTTTCTTCCCCACCCTTGGGTAGTGTTGTACAGTTATGTCAGTTGTATTGCTGAAAATGTCTTGGATGGGGAAGAACTGGGCTGGCCCAGTTCTTCCCCATCCCCAGTCTCCAAATTCTATTTAGATTTGAGCTCCAAACATTTGTTGCTTATTATATCTTTTTAGTTTATACCAATATATGTCTTAAAAAGCGAAGAAAATTTATCAAAAGAATTTTTTGTAAACAGAAAAATCGGGGGTGGGGAAGAAACAGGCCGGCCCAGTTCTTCCCGACCCCCGTGTCTCCAAAATATATTTAGATTTGAGCTCCAAACATTTGTTGCTTATTATATCTTTTTAGTTTATACCAATTTATGTCTTAAAAAGCGAAGAAAATTTATCACAAGAATTTTTTGTAAACAGAAAAATAGGGGGTGGGGAAGAAACGGACCAGCCCAGTTCTTCCCCATCCCCAGTCTCCACATTATATTTAGATTTGAGCTCCAAGCATTTGTTGCTTATTATATCTTTTTAGTTTATACCAATTAATGTCTAAAAAGCGAAGAAAATTTATCACAAGAATTTTTTGTAAACAGAAAAATAGGGGGTGGGGAAGAAACGGGCCGGCCCAGTTCTTCCCCACCCCCAGTTTCCAAATTATATGTAGATTTGAGCGCCAAACATTTGTGGCTTATTATATCTGTTTATGTCTTAACTTTGATTTTGAGATTGTAAATTTTCCTTTTTTGGATGGTGATGTTCCTCGTGCGCCATCCTATGGCGTTTATATTTCGCAATTAATTCGATTTGCTAGAGTGTGTAGTCATGTAACTGACTTCAACACTCGTAATAAATTATTAACGGCTAAACTCCTTAATCAGGGTTATCGATACCATAAACTACGCAAAGCCTTTTCAAAATTTTATAGACGCCATTCTGATTTAATTTCAAAATTCAATATTGGACTTAAATCTCTTCTGCAACAAGGTCTATCGGAACCCGAATTTTATGGTGACTTAGTATATAAATTCAGAAAAATATATAACCGCACCCAATTTCGTAAAATCATTCTTCGATATAAAAAGATTGGGTACAACATGGATATTATACGACAGACTGCATGCATGGTAGTTAACCCAATCACGGTTGGCAACTTTGCTTCCCTCTTTAATTGCACGCCGGTGGGTCAGGCCTCAGATTCTATGACGGCTCCAACGTAAAGGCGTATTGAGAATTAGAGAGATAATGTTGGTTGGTGCCTGATGCTCTGTCTCTGATTGGGCTCATCGGAGTCTAACTGTTGGTTTTCTTTTGCTCCAGCATTTCAGTGGTTTCTTGCTGTCGAGTCCTCACCGTTGTCTCACCTCTGTGGTTCTTTGATTTTTGTGTTCACGGAGATGTTGCACTGATGAGTTAGGAGGCCTTCATGCGGACTGAGCGGGTTGTTTGTCTTAGTCGCGACGGAGGTGGGGGCGGGGGTTGTGGCCGCGTAGGGTCGATTTGGGCCCCCCAGTGGAGGTCTTCCGCTGGCCGTTCCAGGGCGGCTCTTCTGTGGCGATTTATTTATGTTGTCGTTTGTTGCTTGCTGTGTGTGTCACTTGTGTCTTTTGGTTTTGGATGGCCATATTGCCATTTTGTGGGAAAGTGACTGTCCTTATGGCCTTCCTTTGTTTAGGTTTCCATTGTGGTCTGGTTGCTTGGTGTTTGTATTTCTTTCCCTTTGGTGTCTTTTATGGGTGGAGTAAGTTAATTGTATCAATTCCTGATCTTTGTTTTACTTCTACTTTTTAAAAAGCAAAGAAAATTCATCAATGATGCTCGAATATGGAGGCATATTTTATTGCTTCTCAGTGAATGGTGTAGCATAGAGCAAATTTTGTCATGTAAGCTAAAAGGACTCAGAAGTTACTCAGAAAGGTCTCATTTTTCATTTATAACCAATTGTGAGCTGAAAATTACTCCTTGACTATGGTTCTGAAAAAAAATTCAGGTGGGGAAGAAACTGACTGGGTGGGGAAGAAACTGACTAGTCAGTTTCTTCCCCCGGGGAAGAACTGGGGAAGAAACGGGCCGGCCCAGTTCTTCCCCGGGGAAGAACCGGGCCGGGGGAAGAAACTAGCCATTACACCGGCAGCGGTAATAAAATTGCGGTGTCCAAGCATGCTCCGCTGGCATCATTTGCGGGAATGAAGTCCACAAGTGCACCGTCCTTCGGATCGGGACGTTAACTGGAGGCCCCTGTGCAGGGAGAACAATCCCCTGTGCAGGTTAAAGATCCCTACCGTAATTATATGATGGAGTTAGGTCCAGTTTTTGCTAATCTTTTCCAACAATCACTCGATACGGGTGAAATCCCCAAAGAATGGCTTCTAGCGAGCATCTACCCAGTTTTCAAAAGGAGACAGGGCTCTTGATCGTAATTATCGCCCGGTGTCACTGACCTATGTTCTATGTAAATTGCTTGAACACATAGTCTGCTCAAACATCATGGCCCACTTTGATGAACATAAACTTTTGTCAGACAGACAACGTGCATTTAGGAAAAGGCTTAGTGGCGAAACTCAGATGAGCACGGTTATTAATGAATGGGCAAAAATCTTGGACAACAAAGGGGGGGGGTGGGCAGGTGGACACATTTATTCTTGACTTCGAGAAGGCTTTTGATACCCCACCTCATGAACTACTTAAATCCAACTTATTTTGGTTATGGAACTGTGGGGAAGACCCTCAAATGGATAGATTCCTTCCTTTGCTACAGAAAGCAGCATGCTGTTGTCAATGGTGAATCTTCAGTATGGGCGCCAGTTTTATCTGGGATCCCACAGGGGATTGTTCTTGGTCCGCTGCTATTTTCCCTGTACATAAATGACTCAGAAATAAGACTGTTCGCAGACGACAGTGTTTGCTATCGGGAAATCAGAGATATGGAGGACTCAATGAAACAGAAAGATATAGATTAGATTAAACATATTTTATTGCATGAAACACAATGGGATTGGATACAAGTTATACAACATTAGTAAATCCTCTCCCTAAACATTAACAGATAGCAGCCTATATGGTACAACGGTGTAACAGGAATAATTTTAAAAATAATCAAAAACAGATACAAAACTAACAGTAAGACAAGTGGTAACGGCACAAAAAAAAACCTATGCAAACATATTGATGTGATTCATTTGAATCTTCCCGTTTCCTTTATAAATTGAAGCACAGACTTGCGTATTTGGCGATTTGTTACTGGGTTTAGAAATTCATTACCATTAATTAGCAATTCAGTGTTGATATCCACCTGGGGTAGCGACGCTATTAATCGGTTTCTGGGAGTCAGGTACAATGGACAGCCAAGGAAATAATGATAAGCAGTTTCAATGTTTGGTCCACATGTACAAAATGGACTCGGGACAATATTAACTCTGTGTCATTCCAAAATAAATGTGCGTTTTATGTCCCTGTAAATCCTTGAAGCTTAGAACACACCCAGTTACGTTTTAATGCACAATACTTATTTTCTATGTAATATTAATCAAAACTGAGTCTAAACATATTAAAAAATGTTACATTTTATATGAATATATTTACAAAAATGATCATCCGAGATGGTAGGAGCTTGCTTTTTGCCATGTCCCTGTATGGTACCTTTGATATTTATCAAGAATGAACTTCAAAAGCATGCCCCTATCTGTCACCCACTTGGAATTTTTTAGCAAATGATACCGTCTTAACTGTAATAAAATCTAAGAACAATGTCTACAATAAGACAATTTCAAGCGTTCATTTGAGGCTTTACGTTTTGTCCCTGTATTTTTGTCAATTCTGTAACGCTAACAAATATTTTGTTTCAGGAAGATATTGAAATTTCTAAAAGAAATCCCCTTTGACCACCCTTCAAGCACTTAATGTTGGGAATAGTTCAGTTAGTATTTAACTTGGATAGCTGATGATAAAAGTCAGGGACAAAGACTTAAAGACGTCAATTTAGATGAGTACCTTTTCTGTATGTCATTACCGTACACCTGTTTAAAAGTTTATCTTCCCCTGAACGTGTTTAGTTATCGTACTTACAGCTACATCATTAGTGTACATACAATAATTGAACAGCACTACAAGGCCTCCATTAAAATAAGGTATGGAAAACTGATAAAAAAGATGAAACTGTCATTTCCGTAACCGTCATTTCCGAAACATTATTGGTTACGGTAATGACATGATACCAAGTAATACTGTGATTCGTTCAGTTTTTTTCGTGATAAATGCATTGTTGGATGCATACTGAAGTGATACAATTAGTATATGTAGCTATAAACTGACCTGTGTCTATGATACGACCGATAATTTAACTGTCATTTCCGTAACGTCATTTCCATAACAAGAAAAATGTGTCATTTCCGTAACTTTTCTTGTGATTAAACCCCTCTTACAGGCTAATTATAAGAAAAAGCACAAATCAAATATTAGAAAAATGTATTTTGGCCTTTTGAATGTGTAAACTTTCAATGTTTTCTGAATTTTTTGTGAGATATTCATTGATTTTTGGTTGTAATGTTTGCATCATAGCTGCAACATATAATTTATATAAAAATAATACATTCAAAATTAGAAATCAAAATCTTATGAGTCTTAATATGTGTGTTACGGTAATGACATCATTGCCATGGCATGCACATTAAAAGAAGATGAAACATTATTTTTTGGCAAGTATGAGGTGTAGTCAATGATGCCTTTTCATTCAAACCCTATCACAATTTAACTATATCATGAAAAATGATAGAAATAACAATATTGCACATGAAGCATTTCACTGTCCAAAATAGATCGGCATTTAAGCTGCTGCAGTTGTGTTTGATTCGAACTAAGGATATTTTGTGGGTTCTTTCTCGAACAAAAACGTAGCTTGTGGGGGTTCGTTGTAAAGTTTTTATTTTCCGTTTGAACTCCATCAGCGAGTTGAATTTCTTGTATCTAGGTCCAGACCGTTCCATAGTCGTAAAGTGGATGGAAAGAAGGATTTTTCAAATGAACATAATCGGGAAAAGGGGACTTCGAAATTTTGATTATTTCTTAACTGGTATGGTGTTTGTTCATTTACTCGATTAGGCATGAGATTAATTAGATAATTTGGAGCCTCATAATTAACTATTTTGTACTTTAATGAAAGTTTCTTATTAACTCTCCTAACTGATAAGGTTTCCCATCCAGTTTCTGCGTAAAGTGAGTTAAGAGATGCAAAAATTGGTAGGCCGGTAACGATAGAGATCTTACACCTCAATCAACAGCTTGCTATGCAACAGGCTGATATCACCAAACACATGGAGGTGGATGATGATGGTTTGTATAAGAGCTTGGAACGAATGGTTATTAAAAATATGCTCAATTCACTTGAGCATGAAAACTGTAACTGCATAGGACAATTTACTTTTTCAGATTAGATATAGATAGATTATGATGTTGGGCACGAAAATGGGGCATGAGATTTTAGCCCGTAAAATGCAATATTATGCGAATAACTAGGAAGAGAACAAATAAAATTGAGGCTTCATACTCCTTAAGAGGGAACGGTCCTAGAAAATGTGAATTCCATTAAATACCTTGGTGTGACAATCACACACGGTTTGAGACAGAATACTCGAATTAGCAACATGTGTACAAAGACGACTAGAACACTTGGTTTCCTGAGGCGAAATCGTCATCAGTGTCGCCAGGGTCTGAGAGACAGCATATAAGGGACTTGTTCGCCCAATCTTGGAATATGTAGTTGCATCTGGGACCCAAGTGGAGTGGTCCTTAATGAAATAATTGAAAAAGTTCAGAATGGAGCCGCTAGATTTGAAACAAGCAACTGGGAGCATGACTGGAATTCTAGGAAACTTAAGACGGGAGTCTCTCAAAAAAAGAAGAAGAGACAGAGGGCTCATACTCTTTAAGTTGAATTCTAAATTTAGCCACCTACCCAACTGAGGTCATGGCCAAATATGACCGACTCAGTATATGAAGACAGATAGATAGGTCTAAAGGGTGCTGCCAGCATTCTAACAGATGACCTTGTTCCCCCAGCTAGGCACTGTAGAAAATACCGTTCAATGGCATTTCAGACCCTTACTGCAAGAACTGACATTTATAAAGAATCGTTCTTCCCCCGAACCATTAGAGATTGGAATGCCCTTCCCGATTCGATTATTTCGACAGCTGAAGGTGCTGGGGATTGTGTAGCTAAGTTTACCTCTTTGGTTAGAGCTAGGGACTAACTTCCCATTTCACAGGTCCTAGTGTAAGAATGTCATTTGACGTATCACCAGCAACAATTCTGATTCTGATGGACTCACTGGCTCATGATATATTGAGTATGACTCCGGGATATGACTCAACTCTGGCAAACTACATTTTAATCTGGAATTCGTTCGTTTAGAATTCGGCAAATAGATACACCCGTGTCTAGGCGCTTGACAATGTTCTGTTTCAGGATTGAATATCTTGATATTTTGTGGCAAAATGCGAAATTTCAGTAACTAGATGTCGTTTATTCGACTGCGAACTCAGTCAAGCACAATAAACGAGAGCTTTAACGAAAACGGATTCTGACATGTCAGACCAATGAGGAAAAAATGGCAACAAATGCAGACAGCTCCGGTAGTACTCTTTGTCAAAAGATGCTCGTCAGTTTATAAAAGAGGGCCGTTCAATAAGTAATAACTTATGTGCTTACTTACAGCAACAACAACAGAATGTGCTTGCATGTAAATTTGTTTCAGTTAAGGAATAACGTCCCTGTTAACACTTTTCAGGTCATTCTGGAGAGGCTACTTCCATTTCTGTGGGACCTTTACCAGACATTGAGATGAAATGACATCTCAAGCCCTCCGCCCAATGATATGCATTGGACGGTCTGACAAGCACCACTTTGCCTGGGCAGACTTAGCCCTTCTAAGAGGTTTACCTGTACTCATGTGTAATCAGTTTCAGCTCTGCATTAAAGCACCATGTAGCCCAATCTATTTCTCTAAGCCCTGATGGTCTTGCGAAACGCAGCTTGTTCAATTTTACCATGACATTGTGAGCAATCTGGATGGGGCCATAAATCGTGGCCACAAACAGACTGACTTGATCATCATGGACTTTGCTAAGGCCTTTGACAAGGTACCTCACAGAAGGCTATTACATAAACTGGAGTACTATGGGATAAGAGGATCCACGCATAGGTGGATTAGCTCATGGCTCTCTGGGCGCTCACAACAAGTTGTACTTGATGGCCAAGCGTCTGATCCAGTCCCTGTTTTATCTGGAGTCCCCCAAGGTTCGGTCCTTGGACCGGTCCTTTTCTTGGTTTTCATTAATGATCTCCCCGACAATATCAGGTCATCGGTCCGTTTGTTTGCTGATGATTGTGTCCTGTATAGGAACATATATTCTCCTTCTGACTGTCGTATTTTACAAGATGACCTGGATCAACTTGCACAGTGGGAGGCCGATTGGCAAATGAAGTTCAATGTGGCCAAATGTCACTCAATGAGAGTGTCACGACACCCTCCGGACAAGCAAATTAAGTTTGACTATACTCTTCACCAGCAAGTTTTGGAGCATGTTCAATCCGCCAAATATCTTGGTATCACCATCACTGACGATCTTGATTGGGGTCAACATATCTCAGAGATTACATCTAAAGCAACTAGGACTTTGGGATTCCTTAGACGGAACTTGGCTTTTGCACCTAGGCAGACAAAGGATGTTGCATATAAAACATTGGTTCGCCCTCAACTCGAATATGCATCACCCATTTGGCACCCCTATGTTAAAACTCAGACTCAGCAGGTGGAGAAGGTGCAGAGGACAGCTGCTCGATGGACCTGTAGGCGATGGCGAAATAGAAGTAGCGTCGGTGACATGCTTAATGAGCTAGAGTGGCCGTCCCTGGAGGCCCGTCGTGAGCAGTCCTCTTTAACCTTCTTCTACAAGATACACTCTGATTCAGTGTCTATTGATAAAGATAGGTACTTGACCCCTGTAACACTGTCGACCCAAACAAGGGCATTAAAATTAAACGACTCACAATATCGTAGATACCAGTCCTATAGTGATGCCCTGAAGAACTCGTTTTTTCCTAGAACTATTCCCCAATGGAATAGTCTTCCCTCCTCTGCGGTGAATGCCAAGTCCGCAGAAGAGTTCAAAGCCCGCACAGTGTAAGATTGGGTCTCAGAGGTATGCGTTTTAGGATACCTCTGTTATGCAGATTGTAAATAGTTTTAAGGACGCATCCAGTGCCTCTCTTTTTTTTTTTTTTTTTTTTTTTTTCAGCTAAATTCTAAATTTAGCCACCCAATCAACTGAGGTAATGGCCAGATATGACCGACTCAGTATAAGAAGATAGAAGATAGATGGTCGGGGCTGAAAAAAAAAAAAAATTATAGCTGAATTCACCATATTTGCTGGCTCCCAGCTTGCACATTGTCAATATTGGAAAAATATGTAACCAGACCCCCCTGACCTTTTAAGGTCAGGGGGGTCTGGTTACCTGTTATTCCAACACTGATAACCTTCGGACTAGGAACCAGCAGATAATGCAAATAAGGTGAATAAATGAGTGATTAAAGAAGACCGCCGACAGATTCTCATGTCAGTGATGTCAATGAGAGCAAAATGGTGACAAATGCCAAAATATTCGATAGCATACCTTGTCAGTTGTAAAATGAGGGTTGTTGAAAAAGTATTTACTGATGTGCTTGTCTTTTGGGTATTCATTTCTCCTTATCTGTGAAACTGATTCACTTGGAATTATGTGAACCTAACCAACTTTATATTAACCCAGTTCAGTATAAATATATGTGAAAGCTTGCATGCCATATTAAACCACAAGTTTTTTTTTTTTTTTTTTTTTTTGTTAAACCACAAATTGCATGATATTGGAGCATTCTTATTTGTTTAAATGCAGGGTATGTTAGTAGGTCATACTAGATAGCAAAACGGTGACAATTGCAAACATGTTTGTCATCAGGAGGCTGTCTTTTATAAAAAGATGGTCATTGAAACAGTAATAACTGATGTGCTTGAAGTTGTCTTTTGGCTATGCATTTTTCCTTTTAAATTTTTAAGCATTCTATGCAACTGGGTCACTCAGAATTAACTTTATATTGACTTACTTCAGTATACATGTGACAGATTGTATTTCAAACCACATACAACTTCCATGGACATCACAATTCACTGTTCCTTATTTATTAGCTCAGTGTAAAATATCTTGGTTCCCCGTAGGCAATGACCTTTGTGTGTACATACAGATCACTGGCATTCACTGCTGCAGTCTTATTTTGTTTTGGACAGCCAATTGGCCATTTTGTGGGAAAGTAACTGTCCTTGTGGCTTTGCACTACTGGTGTTTCCATTAGGGTCTAGTTGTTTCATGTTTGTGTTTCTTTCCTTGTTGTCTCTGATGGGAGCTGTGGGTTAATTGTATCAATTCCTGATCATTGCCTTCACTTCTATTTATGGCCAGATGTCTATGGAAAGCCATCTATTTAAATATATCTGGTATACAGGATTATCCGCTATCCATAGTTTCATACTCAGGTAGTATCTACACCATATATGGCATACAATTAATTAAGATACAAGTTTTCTGTTACACAAAATCATGGCATAGATGATACATGTATGTTGATTTTACTGATCAATATTCATGCATATTAAATAGGCTGAAAATTAAAAAGAGAAAGTTCACACAGAAGTTTTTATGCTTTTAAAAATCCTAAAATCTTTTTCTGAACAAATTGAATCCCTAACCATCATGGTATTTTGAAATCTACATGTATACTTAAACCATTAACTCTTATCATGCTGTTCACAACAACCCCTATCTTTGGAAACAGTGTAGATCCAGATCAGATGGCTTCTGAAGAAGCCATCTGATCAGGATCTACACTGTTTGACATTCAATTTATGAATTTGTAGGAATAAATTACATCAAGTAATCTGATTGGTTCAAAGTCAGAGATGGGTGTGGCTAAACTGAATATTCAGCAGGATAAGGGTTAAATATGTTTTTCAGAGGACTTTGTCCAGAAAATGAAGGTAGCTGTAGCTGTGGGTTGTTTAAGAAACAAACCAGCAGGAATCAGTGGGAGAGCGTATGCACAGCAGCTGTGTGACAGGTTTCAGAAGGGCCAGCTAGAGTGGAGGGAGAGATGTCAGAAAGCAGAGACAGAGATCTTACACCTCAAACAACAGCTTGTTATGCAACAGGCTGATACCACTAAACACATGGAGGTGGATGATGATGGTTTGTATAAGAGCTAGGAACCAAGCTTATTAAAAAAAAATGTGCTTAATTCACTTGAACATGAAAACAAACACTCATAAAAAAAATACAAATACATGATTGTATGTAACTACATAGGACAATTTTCTTTTTCAGATTAGAAGAGAATTATATTTGTCCTGCACATAAGTATTAAAATGCCAACAGTTGTTGGCATTTTAATATTTATGAGCAGGATACATTTCATGCTCAGGGGAGAAGAGCATGAAGTTTTATAATCTTGAAGCCAGGTTACAAGACACACTTATAACCTCATTTGAGCTAAAATTGTCCTGCTCATGAACGTAACAATGCCAACAATATTTCATGTGTTGGCAGTTAAGAACAGGATTATATTCTGAGCAGTATACTACTCTATTTTATGCTGAAGTGAGCTGAGCATGAAGAACTTATTAAAATTACTTTCTGACCAGGCTCTGGGGAAATAAAAAAAAAATCATGCTAAACTGGACCAGGCTCCAAGGCAACAAAAGTTTTTTTCATGTTTTCTCACTGGAGCATGAAACTCGGCATGTTCATAAATTTCAAAATAATACAGCTATTTTCTTGAGATAGTAGAGTATGTTATTTGTCATATGAACAAATTTCATGCTCAAGTGAGCTGAGCATGAAAAAATTTTATAAGCTCAAGGCCTAGGCTGAGTTAAATCTACATAAAGTTGTGTTCATCCTGGGGCAGGATGTTCAAACTAACAACATCATTAGTTAACAAACCATTTAAAAAAATTGATCATTTATTATGCAAATATACTAATATTTTTTGCTGAAAAAATGTTTGTAGTTTTTGCTACTCAGATTTTTTTCAGCAAAAATATCAAAATTTTAGACATCGTACTTGCTTGAACATTTAACAGTTTGATCACTAATGAGCTTGTCAAGCTAACGAGGCTTTGAACTCCTGGACCCTGATTTTTGCTACTCACTCCAGTGTAAGGTTCATGGTCATAATGAGAGTCTGGCAGTTCTCACTAGGATAACACACTCATGGATGTGAAAGATCAAAGATAAAGTGGGTATTTGGTGATTTGTTTGTTTGTAGTTGGGTTTAATGGCCCAGTCAACACTTATATAGAGCCAGTTATAAAGTTTACACTTTTCCTGGGTAGCTGTTAAATAACACATTAAATTTGCCTGAAACTGACAACTGTCCTTCTTGAATCAGCAGAAGGAAAATAATGACTTCAGGTAGAAAAGATTTCATGATCGGTCTCCACAATTTTGCCGACCCTGGCAGGTATCAAACCCAAATACTCCTGATCACCAGTCAGTCTGACTGAGCTACCAAAGCCGGCAGGTATTTGGTGATAACTGAAGGGAAATTTTCTTTGTTTCTCCGTATATACCTATGTTGGGGGTATTCATTTGAACCCCCTCACCAAGGCAGTTCAAATGAATACCCACAGCATAGATTTTTATGGAGAATTGAAAAAAAAATTATCCTTTAATTAATCATCATCAACTTTTTCATCATTTACTGTTTGACGCTTATGACCCACAGAGAGGGTTGACGCGTTGTTGAAGAAGAAGACATCATCATTATCATCATCAAATACCCTTTTGTATGTTTCTATGAATTAGGTTTTCTTTTCGGTCACTTAACTGCTGTTTTTCTGATGTGTGATATTTTTTCTTATTCATGCTTCAAATATGAAAATGTGGATGCACTTAAGCACTGCATTATTAAAGTAGTAAAATTGGAAGGAGTATATATCCTTGATCAATTGTTTGTTTGTTTGATTTTAGGTTTAACATCCCTGTCAACACTGTAAAGGTCATTTTGGAGACATTGCTTCCAATTTTGTGGGACTTTTACCCGTCATTGAGATAAAATGACATCTCAAGCCCTGTCGCCCAATGAAACCAATAGGGTTTCTTAGCATGGACGGTCTGACTTGCACCGCTTTGCCTTGGCAGGCTTAGATCCTCTAAGCGGTTTACCAGTACTTGTGTGCGGGCTGGATTCAGCTCTGCGTGGAAGCATCATGCAGCCCATATATTTCTTAAAGCCCCTATGGGCAGGGGCCACATCCTTAATCAGTCTTGGACCAAAAAAAAAAAAGAAAATAATTCACAACCTTGTTAACACCACTTTTTCCTGTACAGACTTTTAGACAAGGTGATAAAAAGTGTGCAATAGCTTCTGTTTATTTGCCATTGATTAATTTTGAAATCTTTTGAAGAATTTAAATTCATTCACCTACTGTGGAAAGGAAAAACCAGCCCTAAAACTGGAAAAAATGTACATGTACCTATACTCATTCCCATGATTTCATTCCACTCCGTTACTTGTCATGTTTTAGACAATGTCTTTATTTTTCTTATTTTTTTTTAAATGTTATTTACTAGAAAGCTACTCTTAGAAAAAAAATCTGACAGTTTTCTTTCTTTAAACATTCATTTAACATTTATGTAAGAATGAAATTCAGTCCTACGAAACAAAATTAATATGAAAATTCTTATTTCCCGGTTTGAAAACCTACTCTTTAGCAGATCAGAGACAGACTGACCTGTACTTTACTAGAACTTGCTTTTAGCAAGCAACCATTTATTCACCACCGCTTGAAGCTCAATTTGTTTAAGGTACTGTAAAAATCCTAAAAATTCAGACACCTTGAGGACCTGCGGTAATTCTCCTGAAATTTTAACAAATGTTTTTTCACAATCCATCAAGGAGTCCAAAAAGTGCAGACAGGATGGCAAATAATGCAGACCTTGATTAGACTGCTCCTCCAGTCTGATCTGGGTCTGCACTGTTTGCTCAGGCGTATCTGTCCCAATACGGTAAACACACTTAAACCACTTATTAACCAGTTTTGGTTAGTTTTTGTTGTTGTTTTTCGGCTTGCTTTTATTGCCCTACCAAGATTATATCATTTATTTTGGGCCCATCATTAATCAGATGAGGGTGAAAACTGCAGTCTCTGAGAAAAACAACTTAACCCTCTGGAGCAAAACTGTGACCAGAGCAAGGCTATATCCCTCATTAATGAGAGAACTAATGATTTAGAGATGGCACTCTTATCGACAAGGCCACAGTTAGGCCCCAAGTTTTGGATATAACATGGTTTAAAGATGGATCCCAAAAATGGACAGATTATATAGAAAAATGACCATAAATGGTCATATTTCTATATAATCTATATGTTTTTGTTTCGATATAACATGTTTAACTAACACGGTTTCAGCTGAGGACCTAAACAACAGTTTCAAAAAGAAGTTGTAGTGTATCTTTGTTGAACAGTCTTTGGCATGTGTGCTTTAAAGATATTTCTTGTCTCACATTTTCCAGGTACTGACAGTGATATTCTGTTTCCAACACCTCCGTCATCAGGTAGCCATGGCAACCAGAACATTTCAGAGTATTGTCATGGTGACAGTGTCACAAACAGTCTCTCTAAGCACACTGTGTTCCTGCGTCATGTGATCTCTCTTCAGACTGGTTCTGAATCATCCAGTAACAGAAGTCTAGATTTACTTGCAAAGAAAAGTATTGATCACAGTCTGGACATAATACTGCAGCACATTGGTGATACAACTATATCAAACAGATTACAGGTGCAATGTATTCAATCCATAGACAGACTGTATCCAAGTTGTGATTGTGAACTGAGGGACAAAATCTCAGAGACTGTTAAACTATCAGCTGAAAAACTTATAGCTAGAATTATTTCACAAGAAGAATACAGAACGCAGGCAAGTAATCAATTTGCATACTAGATTGTAACAGTTAAGAAATAGTCATCACGCCTACATAATTTTTACCCCCTTAAACCCCACTTTTATATAGTAAAACTGAGGTATACAGGGGCATTCATTGTTTTTAGCTCACCTGTCATGTAATGACGAGATGAGCTTTTGGGATCACTTTTCGTCCGTCGTCAGTGCGTGTGCGTCCGTCCTTCCATCCGTAAACAATTTTTTCAAACGACATCTCCTCCTAAACCACTGATTGGATTTTGACCAAACTGCACAGGAATGATCCTTAGGTGGTCACCTTTCAAAGTTGTTCAAATGGTTCCGGTCCATTGCACATCTAGGTCACAGGAGCCAAAAATAGATTTTTTTCTTCGAAAAAATCTTCTTGTCTGAAACCGCAAGGTCCAGGTCTATGATATTTGGTATGAAGCTTCATCTAGTGGACCCCTACCAAGATTGTTCAAATTATAGTGCTGGGGCCAAAAATGCCCCTGCCCTGGGGCCTTTTGGTTTTACATGGGCTTATATATGGAAAATCTTCTTCTCTGAAACCACAAGGCCCAGGTCTTTGATATTTGGTATGAAGCTTCATCTAGTGGACCCCTACCAGAATTGTTCAAATTATAGTGCTGGGGCCAAAAATGCCCCCGACCCGGGGCCCTTTGGTTTTACATGCGCTTATATAGGGAAAATCTTCAAAAATCTTCTTCTCTGAAACCGCAAGGCCCTGGTCTTTGATATTTGGTATGAAGCTTCATCTAGTGGACCCCTACCAAGATTGTTCAAATTATAGTGCTGGTGCCAAAAATGCCCCTGCCCCGGGGCCCTTTGGTTTAAGATAGGCTTATACAGGGAAAATCTTTAAAAATCTTCTTCTCTGAAACCGCAAGGCCCAGGTCTTTGATATATGGTATGAAGCTTCATCTTGTGGACCTCTACCAAGATTGTTCAAATTATAGCCCTGGGGCCAAAAATGCCCCCGCTCCAGGGCCCTTTGGTTTTACATAGACTTATATATGGGAAAATCTTGAAAAATCTTCTTCTCTGAAACCACAGGCCTAGGTCTTTGATATTAGGTATGAAGCTTCATCTAGTGGTCTACCAAGATTTTCAAATTATAGCCCTCAGGCCACAAATGCCCCCGCCCCGGGGCCTGGTTTTACATAGACTTATATAGAGATAATCTTTGAAAATCTTCTTCTCTGAAACAGCAAGGCCCAGGTCTTTGATATTTGGTGTGAAACGTCATCTACTGGACCTGTATCAAGATTGTTTAAATTATAGCCCTGAGGCCAAAAATGCCCCCGCCCTGGGGCCATTTGGTTTTACATAGGCTTAAGTAGGGAATATCTTTAAAAAACAAGAGGCCCATGGGCCACTATGCTCACCAGAGCTCAGGTGGGCACTGCCCATCCTGCCCAATGGCAGCCATGTATTTTAACATGATATCATTTTAATCCACCAAATGAACCCCCATGTCCAAATGAGCACCCATGTGGACTCAGCATCTGAAAAGTTAGGCCTTTTATGAAGTAGAGGGGGTGGGGCATGGACCCAATGGAGCCCTGGTTGGTATCACTAAATGCGTCTTATCATAAGAAACAAAAATATATATGGTTTAGCAGTGGGGATCTGTAAGGCCTCTTTAACAGTTGAGGGGTTGGGGCATGCCCTGTTGATCCCAGGAAAGCCCAAACTGTTGTCCCTAAATGTGTCTTATCATAAGGACCAAGTATATATATGGTTCAGTGCTGGGAATCTGACCGGTTTCAGAGATTTGAGGCCCTTTTATGAAATAGGAATGGCCCCTGCGGACCCCGCTACAGTAGGTGTGCTAATAATAAGAAACAAGAACATATATGATTATGGGGTGGGGATTTGAATGGTTTCTGAAATATAAAGCCTTTTATGAAATGGAAGGGCGGGGCACATTGCCTCAGCACAAAGAGACCTCCAGGTTGGTGTGATTGAACGAGTCTTATCATAAGGAACAAGTATATGGTTTAGGGGTGGGGATCTGAACTATTTCTGATATATATGGCTTTTAATGAAGTAAAGCGGTGTGGCATGGCCTGGGCGTGCCCCGGGGACTCCCAAGCTGGTGTCACTGAATGCGTCTTATCACAAGAAAGATGTATATGGTTTAGGGTGGGGCTAAGAACATTCTCTGAGATATAAGGCCTTATGTGAAGTGGAGGGGTGGGGCAATGCCCAGGGAGACTCCCAGGTTGGTGTCAATGAATGTGTCTTATCATAAGGAACAAGACTATATATGGTTAAGGGGTGGCCATCTGTAGGGTTTCCGAGATATTGTGATATTATGAAATGGAGGGGGTGGGGCATGGCCCCAGCATATCCCTGGGAACCCCCAGGTTGGTGTTACTGAATGCGTCTTATCATAATGAACAAGAATATATATGGTTTAGGGGTGGGGATCTGAACAGTTTCTGAAATATATGGCCTTTTTTGAAGTGGAGGGGTGGGGCAAGGCCCCAGCGCATCTCTGAGGACCCCCAGGTTGGTGTCAATGAATGTGTCTTATCATAAGAAGCAAGCATATATATGGTTTATGGGCGGGGATCTGTAAGGTTTCCGAGATATTGGGCCTTTTATCAAATGGAGGGGGTGGGGCATGGCCCCGGTGCATCCAGGGGACTCCCAGGTTGATGTCACTGAATGGATCTTATCAAAAGGAACAAGAATATATGTGGTTTAGGGGTGGGAATCTGAATGGTTTCCAAGATATTGGGCCTTTTATAAAGTTGAGGGGGTGGGGCCTGACCTGTGCGCATCCCTGACGACCCCCAGGTTGGTGTTACTGAATGCGTCTTATCAATAGGAACAAGAATATATATGGTTGAGGGGTGGGGATCTGAACAGTTTCTGAGATATATGACCTTTTGTGAAGTGGAGGGGTGGGGCAAGGCCCCAGCGCATCTCTGAGGACCCCCAGGTTGGTGTCAATGAATGTGTCTTATCATAAGAAGCACGCATATATATGGTTTAGGGGCGGGGATCTGTAAGGTTTACGAGATATTGGGCCTTTTATGAAATGGAGGGGGTGGGGCATGGCCCCGGCGCATCCAGGGGACTCCCAGGTTGATGTCACTGAATGGGTCTTATCATAAGGAACAAGAATATATATGGTTTAGGGGTGGGGATCTGAATGGTTTCCGAGATATTGGGCCTTTTATTAAGTGGAGGGGGTGGGACATGACCTCGGCGCATCCTTGAGGACCCCAAGGTTGGTGTTACTAAATGCGTCTTATCAATAGGAACAAGAATATATATGGTTTAGGGGTCGGGATCTGAATGGTTTCTGAGATATATGGCCTTTTATGAAGTGGAGGGGGTGGGGCATGGCCCCGGCACAACCTGGGGGACCCTCAGCTTGGCATAAAAGCATATGGCTGAAAGAATTTTACTCAAGAAACATTTCTATAAAAGTTTTGTCCAAATATCTGCAATGACTTGGCAGTAAATGCCATTTTTCAATTTTCCCCATTATAAGTCTATGGAAACTCTAAGTTGCCATAGCAACCAAACTAATGGGCCGATTTTCATAAAAAACACAAACTTTCAATCCCCCAGCCCAAGGATGCTACAGATAAAATTTGGGCTGAATCGGTCCAGTGGCTTCAGAGAAGAAGATGTTTGAAAGTGTTGACGTCAGACGACGACAACGACGACGACAACGCCGGACAACTGCCTATCCTATAAGCTCCCCCGGAGCCTTCGGCTCTGGTGAGCTAAAAAACTCTTCTATGAAACCAAAAGGCCGAGGTCTTTGATATTTGGTGTGTATCTTTAACTAGTGGACCTTTGCCAAGATTGTTAAAATTATAGCCTTTGTTGATATTTGGTATGAAGCTACACCTTTTCAGACCTCCCTCAACATTATGCACATTATAGCCCTGGGGTCAATAATGGCCCTCCCTGGGGCCCACTTGTTACTCTATGGATCAGGTGAGCGATCCAGGGCCATCATGGCCCTCTTGTTTCTTATTTCTACTCAAAACATAGATTGTGGGGTACTCATACCCACAGTTCTAACGAGTACCCACAATCTATGTTTTGAGCAGAAATATGAAAAATATTGGAATATTTCTTTTGAAAATTTTCAATTATAGCCTTTGTTGATATTTGGTATGAAGCTACACCTTTTCAGACCTCCCTCAACATTATGCACATTATAGCCCTGGGGTCAATAATGGCCCTCCCTGGGGCCCACTTGTTACTCTATGGATCAGGTGAGCGATCCAGGGCCATCATGGCCCTCTTGTTTCTTATTTCTACTCAAAACATAGATTGTGGGGTACTCATACCCACAGTTCTAACGAGTACCCACAATCTATGTTTTGAGCAGAAATATGAAAAATATTGGAATATTTCTTTTGAAAATTTTCAATTTTTGGTGGTGAAATTTTCAATTTACATGTATTTGAATAGGTGTGTTTTCGTAATGAGTAAGCTTACCCTCACAACTGTGACTGTTTTAACCCTCCCCATGTTGAACCCAAAAACATGATAAGACAGCTGATCAGGATGGTAGAATCGATACTGTTTTCCATTCTGCCTTCAAATTCAGGGTAAAAATTGAAAGCATGCAAGATCAATGGCTGAAAATTGGGAAGGAGTGTAGCATTCTGAAATATTCAGCATGGTCATGCCAAGTGGAGTTAATTTAAGAAATTGATTTAAAAATGGCCAACAGCTTTAGCAATTTTGCAAAAAGTCAGGGCAAAAATAACAAAATTAGATGCCGGTTTTTAAAGAATTTGTGTTACAGCTTAGATTTTTAGAGTGTTAACAGAACATCACAAAAATATGCCTGTATAATTCTGACCCTCTTGAACCCTGCTTTTATATAGTAAAACTGGGGTTTACAGGGGTAAATGTGGTTTTTCTTTTCTGCTGTAATGGGGCAGTTCTAATGTGTACCCACAATCTATATTTCGATCAAAAATAAGAAAAAATATCACAATTTTCACCTGAAAATTTCATTTTTTGGCAGTACATGTATTTGAATAGGCATGTTTTTGTAGATTTACAGTGACCATTCAAGTACAAATCTTGATTTAGACTAGCAGCCAGCATTTTCAAAGCATTTAATTTTTTCAGACAAAATAAGGCTTGATGTGAAGCCTTATTTTCTCTTACCGTATTTACCTTATGTATTCACATAGACTGGACTGAGCAAACAGTGTTGTCAAAGATTTTTGCAGCATCTCTTCGGGGTCTACACTGTTTGTCACTCATCCAGCTATTTTTAGGCTCAGCATCGGGTATTAACGTGTACTTGTTCAAATTCTAGAGCAAGTATGGTAAGGAGTTTAGATGTCCTAATACTTAGAATAAATACTGTACCTATTAAAATAAATTGTTGTCTGCTCTGCAAATTCCCCAGATGCTTTAAAGGCTAAAAAAATCAAATTGTACCATTTCAGGATCAAGCCAGACATAGGGAGCTTTTGCATGAACTTGCATGTTCAAAAACCACCTATACTCCAGTGATAGAACTTCTAGTTGACAGTGTGCAGAAATTTTCTGACACACTTAGGAATGTGGTGTCAGGCAAGGGGGAACCATTAAACCCCTACTATTTCTCCAGTATGTACTACATAATTGACACTCTTGGGCAGGGTTTAGACAGTATGGCACAAGAGGCACTTTCTACAGAACTAACAAAGAAAATTCAGTCAAAACTTGAAGACAGTTTGCTTCATATAACTGGCAAATTTCCTCTTTTTGCTCATGCTGTCTGGAGACTATTAGCTAAATTGAGCAGCTAGTTTTTAATCATTATTATCATATAATCTCCTGTTATTAAGTGGATAATATCATGTCATAAAACATCATATGGGCCCCGTCAAGCGATTTTGGTACTTATCGCCGTTGCGAGCAGCGAAGGTTCAGGCGAGCCTGCGCATCCGCGCAGTCTCGCCAGAACCTTCGCTGCTCGCTCATACAAGCAGTGAATCAAGAGGAACCTTCAGACAGAAAACCATATCCCTGTCCCTTCTGAATGGCTGGGCATGCGCAGTTAAAATTTGTCATGACGGAATGCTCGAAGACCCAAATTCGCTTGGCGGGGCCCATATGACAACACATGTAATACATCACATAAACATGTCTGTGTAATAAGCACCCCATAAACACCACTATAGAAAACTGGGGTTTATGGGGGTATACATTATTTTTCTTATTTCAGCTCAAACAAAGACATATGTTGTGGGTACTCATTAGAACCGCCTCAACTCTAACGAGCACCCACAACCTAAGTTTGCAGTATAAATAAAAAAATATCAAAGATTTTCATGAGAAAAGTAGCCACTGTGGACATATGAAAAATGTACTACATATTATGTCGCATGGTTGTGTTATCTTAATGTAGAAGCTCCATGATGAAGTGGATAAGCTATTTGCTTCTCAAACCAGGGGCTGTGGGATCAACCAGACTTCTCCAGACTTTCGGATGAGTCTTTAAACTGAGGTCCCGCCTCCATATGACCTTTGATGTTGGTGGGATGTAAAGCTCAAACACACACATGTAATAACACATAGATACTGGCACTTAATGTCACGATGGGTCTGTGACAACCCAAAGTTTTCTGTTGGAATTCTTTTGTCATTCTTTGGCAACAAAATCCAATTTAACCTTTATCCAGCTGAATATTTAACTTTGCCACATCAACCAATCAAATTACTTGATATATTATAGTCATTTAAATTCACAAACTGAATGAATGTAGATCTAAACGCAGTGTAGATCCAGATCCAAAGCCATCTGATCTAGATCTACACTTTTTGCAAATGTTGGGCTTGTCTTGAGCAGCAGGATAAATCTTACACTTAAGGCCATTTCATATGAAATTTGTGAAACTCAACAGAGGCTTGGTTCATAAATTTCATACGAAATGACCACATACAGAATATCTAGAAAAAAGACCATATATGTTCCCAAACATGTATACATAAAAAAATGACCTTCGATGGTCATAAAATTTTCCAAAAATATTAAGATTAAGAAAAATGAACATAAATGGTTATAAAAATTTCCAAAACTATATAGATAATATAGAAAAATGGTAAAAGGCTCAGGGTGAGCTATTGTTATCGTTTACCGTCCATCATCATCGTCGTCCATCCGTCCGTTCACAATTTCTTTAAACATCATCTCCACCTAAACCACTGAACAGATTCTGACCAAACTTGGCAGAAATAATCCTTACGTGGTCCTCTCTCAAAGTTGTTCAAAGAATTCAATTCCATGAGGAACTCTGGTTGCCATGGCAATGAAATGGGGAAAATAAGAAAAAAACCTTTAAAAATCTTCTTCTCTGAAACCAGAAGGCCTAGGTCTTTGATATTTGGTATGAAGCTTCATCTAGTGGACCTCTACCAAGATTGTTCAAATTATAGCCCTGGGGCCAAAAATGCCCCTGTGCCGGGGCCCACTGGTTTTACATAAGCTTACATAGGGAAAACCTTTAAAAATCTTCTTGTCTGAAACCAGGAGGCCCAGGTCTTTGATATTTGGTATGAAGCTTCATCTAGAAGACCTCTACCAAGGTTCTTCAAATTATAGCCTTGGGGCCAAAAACGCCCCTGCGCCGAGGCCCACTGGTCTTACATAGGCTTATATAGGGAAAACATATAAAAATCTTCTTGTCTGAAACCAGAAGGCCCAGGTCTTTGATATTTGGTATGAAGCTTCATCTAGTGAACCTCTACCAAGATTGTTCAAATTATAGCCCTGGGGCCAAAAACGGCCCACTTGTTTTACATATGCTTATATATGGAAAACCTTTAAAAATTTTCTTCTCTGAATCCAGAAGGCCCAGGTCTTTGATATTTGGTATGAAGCTTCATCTAGTGGACCTCTACCTAGATTGTTCAAATTATAGCCCCGGGGCCAAAAAAGATCCTGCCCAGGGGCCAACTGATATTACATAGGCTTATATAAAGATTGTTCAAATTATAGCCCTGGGACCAATTATGCCCCTGCACCAGGGCCCACTGGTTTTACATAGGCTTATATAGGGAAAACCTTTAAAAATTTTCTTGTCTGAAACCAGGAGGCCCAGGTCTTTGATATTTGGTATGAAGCTTCATTTAGTGAACCTCTACCAAGATTGTTCAAATTATAGCCCTGGGGCCAAAAATGCTCCTGCGCCGGGGCCCACTGGTTTTACACAGGCTTATAGAGTGAAAACCTTCAAAAATCTTCTTGTCTGAAACCAGAAGGCCCAGGTCTTCGATATTTGGTTTGAAGCTTCATCTAGTGGACCTCTACCAAGGTTGTTCATATTATAGCCCTGGGGCCAAAAACCATTTTATATAGGCTTATATAGGGAAAACATATAAAAATCTTCTTGTCTGAAACCAGAGGCTGAGGTCTTTGATATTTGGTATGAAGCTTCAACAAATGGACCCCTACCTCTATGAAGCTTCAGAAAATGGACCTCTACCATGATCATTCAAATCATAGCATGGGGGCCAAAAATGGCACCGTAAAACCCACTGGTTTTACATTGACTTACATAGAGAAAACTTTTAAAAATCTTCTTGTCCGAAAACCATAATTCGATGTTAAGCTTCATTTAGTGGACATCTGCTTAGATTGTTCAAATTATAGACCTGGGTCCAAAAATTGCACCGCCCTTGGACCTACATGTTAATCTCTTAATAGCTGAGGTGAGCGATATAGGACCATCATGGTCCTTTTTTTGGTTATATATGTAACAAGGTTGTTTAACTAGCATAGTCAAGGCTTTGGACCCCAACAATAGTGTAATAAAGAGGTTGAGGTGTACCTCTAGTTTCTATATAATAGCCCCAGATAAGAGGGAGTATCCGCTTTTTTCTTATTTCTGCATGAAAACATATGTTGTGGGTATTCATTAGAAGTGCCTCACTGAATACCCACGACATACATTTTGGTGCAGAAATAAGAACAATATGAGTTGTTGTTTTTTTGGATGAAAAAAGCACCCTATCTGGAGCTGTGTATATCTAACATGTCAAAGTATGTAGCTTAGCAGGCCTGTTTGTATGATACTTAGGCAAACACCCTGACAACAGGTTTTCATTTGATATTATTCTGCATGGGTGTACAAGTTTGTTATAAAGCAATTTATTTTTAAAGTCACGTTTGGTACAGGAAAATTGTCACTCACTAGAAACCTCCTATACCAGAGATATAACTTTATGCTTATATAGTATTTGCATGTTAATGGATATGAGCAAAATCATGTAAAATAAATTTATTAAGGGGAATGGGAACACCTGGCAGATTTTTCCGCCAATTTTCAAAGGGAGACAACTTTCGGGACTTCCTGTTCACTTTTCTGTAAGCCCTGTCCCAATGAAAAAGGGGTCTACTCTTATAGGAAAGAATTTGCTCCTCTGGAGCAAATTCTTTCCTTTAAGAGTTGACCCCTATTGACATGGGAGACAAAAATATTTTTGCAGGAGTTGCCTCCCCTGAAGGTGTTCCCATTCCCCTTAAAATAAGTCTTAAGTGTACATTCACATGACTATGTTGTATATTATTTACCTGTGTCCTAGCCAGTAGCCTGGGTTTTTACTATGTGATGATCGACCAGCATAATGTTATCATGCCTATGTAATGAAACCCCTAAAGGGGTACCTTGGCAAACAGTGCAGGCCCAGATCAGACGCCACATTCAGATCAAATGCCACAGAATGCACCATCTGATCAGTGTCTGCAGTTTGTTGACAGGGTTTTCTGTAAAAAAAAAAAAATAGAATAAAAACGAAAACAAGAGGGCAAAGATGGCCCTGAATCGCTCACCTGATTTCAAAGATGTCACATAGCTTCTGAAAGTTCTGGCGGCCAACTTGTTCATCAAAGCTGAACATTTTTAGCTTATTCGGTACAGGGTAACCTAAGCAACATTCCTGTGAAGTTTGAATCAAACTGGCCCAATGGTTTAGGAGTTGGTATTTAATTCAAATTGTTGATCTTTTTCTATTTTTATAGCCCCGCTTTGAAAAAGTGGGGCTATATTGGATTTGCCATGTCCTTCTGTCATTCCGTAATTCCGTGATTCCGTTAATTTGTGTTGGCTCCATAACTTTGTATCTGCTTAACATATTTTCATGAAACTTCACACAAATGTTAAACACCATAAGACAATGTGCAGAGCGAAGGAATTATAACTGTGGATTGCCTACTTTTGGAGTTATTGCCCTTTGAACATTTTCCGTAATTCCGTAATTCTGTGATTCCGTTAATTTGTGTTGGCTCCATAACTTTGTATCTGCTTAACATATTTTCATGAAACTTCACACAAATGTTAAACACCATAAGACAATGTGCAGAGCGAAGGAATTATAACTGTGGATTGCCTACTTTTGGAGTTATTGCCCTTTGAACATTGAAAAATGGCAATTTTAATTGTGTCCGCTTCATAACTCGAAAACCGTTTGAGATATTTTTAGGAAACTTCACACAAATGTTAAGCACTATGAGACGATGTGCAGAGCGCAGGAACCATAACTCTGCATTGCTTATTTTTGGAGTTATTGCCCTTTGAACATTGAAAAATGGCAATTTTAACAGTGTCCGCTTCATAACTCGAAAACCGTTTGAGATAATTTCATGAAACTTCACACAAATGTTAAGCACTATGAGACAATGTGCAGAGCGCAAGAACCATAACTCTGGTTTTCGTATTTTCTGTGTGTCTGTCTGTGTCTGTTAACAATTTTCGTGTCCGCTCCATAACTTTAAAACCCATTCACATATTTTCATGAAACTTCACACAAACATTAAACACCATGAGATGGTGTGCAGAGTGCAGGAACCATAACTCTGGATTGCCTAATTTTTTAGTTATTTCCCTTTGAATATTGAAAAATATCAATTTTAGCCGTCTTTGCTCGATAACTCAAAAACCGTTTGAGATAATTTTATGAAACTTCACACAAATGTAAAGCACCATATTACGTGTGCAGAGCGCAGGAACCCAAACTCTGGATTGTCTACTTTTTCAGTTATAGGCTTTTGAATATTAAAAAATGGCAATTTTAACTATGTCCGCTCCATAACCGTTTCTGATATTTTCATTAAACTTCAAATAAATGAAAAGCACCTTGAGATGATGTGCAGAGTGCAGGAACCATAACTCTGGTTTGCCTACTTTAGGAGTTATTGCCCTTTGAACATTTAAAAAGGCAATTTTGACTGTGTCGGCTCCATAACTCACAAACCATTTGAGATATTTTCATGACACTTCACACAAGTGTAAAGCACCATGAGACAATGTGCAGAGCGCAGGAACCCTGACTCTGATTTGCCTACTTTAGGAGTTATTACCCTTTGAACATTGAAAAATGGAAGATGAAATTTAGTATAAACATGGACATTCTGGTAATGTATCATGCTCATTGAAATGAGGGACAAGGGCTCACAACTCTTAGAGTTTTTCCAGATAATGTAAAATTTTCAACAGTTATTTCTTGTTCATAACTGTTTTCTCTGCAGCTTAAATAACTTTCTTCTCTGACAGCGCTGAAGCGGGGCTATAGTCAGATCCTCTGACAGCTCTAGTTATCTCTGGCTGCCACTTTGTTCATCTGAGCCAAAGGATTTTAGCTATTTTGGTAGAGTGTCACCTAAGCAACATTCCTACGAAGTTTGATTGAAACTGGACCAAGGTTTAAGAGGAGTTGGCATTTAAAGCAAATTATTGATGATTTTCTATTTTTAGCTCTGGCAGCAATTTTATTCATCCAAGCTGAACCATTTTAGCACTTGGTAGAGGGTCACCTAAGCAGCATTCCTATGAAGTTTAAATGAAATTGGCCCACATCAAGGTCAAGGTCACAATTTTTTGCATGAATGTGAAGCTCTTGTCACAAGGAACCAACACGCCAAATATGAATGCTCTATCTCAAATGGTTCAAAAGTTATGACCAAAGTTAAAGTTGTCCACATGCAAACAAACAAACCAACAAGCAAACAGACAGGGCAAAAATAATATGTCTCCGCTATCGCTACCGGGGACATAAAAAGTTTGCAAAAATTCAACAGACGACATAAACAGACAACATTTTCAGACGTACATGTAGTTTTTCTCGGCATCTTAAGCGTAAATAGGATTAGAGTCAAAATTACAGTGTTGCCTGATGAGATCAAGAGCGGACTCACCTTGATCTACACTGTTTGTTCAGATATCTTTACTTATCTACAGGGTTGAAGCTAATAAAGCGTACAACAACATAATGTTATAATACCGTAAAAATCCTAAAAATTCAGACACCTTGGGACTTGCTGTAATTCTCCTAAAATTTAAGCAAATTTGTTTCACGATCCAGCAAGGAGTCCAAAGAGTGCCAACGGAATTGCAAACAGTGTAGATCCTGATAAGACCTTCAAGAGCAGTCTGATCTGTTTGCATAGGCCTGTCTGTCCAAATACTTAGGATCATTACTGTACAACAAAAACACTTAATATTTTAACTGAAAAAAAAAAACACTAGGGACTGTACCTGCAAAACTGAATGTCAGATTCAAGCCTAATTCGAACTTGACTGAGGTTTTATGCTTGTCCACGTTTGCTATAAGTTTCAAAAAGATCAGATCAAAAAGGTTGAGACACCATGTTTCTCTAATATTTATGCTCAAGGGCAGGTAACTCCAAAGTTGTTTGTCTCATGCAGCCGAAATTCAAACTCTATGTAGACTGTATGTCCCTCCTGGTTATCTGCAAGTCAGATCAGAGATGGCGGAGAAAAGTTGGTAATGTCGTTTTTCCATTGTAAGTCTATGGGAAAATTGTTCGCGCTCTAAGGGCTGTAACTGCAAAACTGAATGTCAGATTCAAGCCAAATTCAAACTCATCTGAGTTTTATGCTTGTTCTCGTTTACTGAAAATTTCAGAAAGATCAGATTAGAAACGGCTGAGAAAAGGTGGAGAAACTATTTTTCACTAATATTTATGCTCAAGGGCAGGTAATTCGAAAGCCTTTTGTCTCATGGGGCCCAAATTCGAACTAAACATAGACTGTAAGCTCCTTCTGGTTATCTTGAAGTTTGATGAAGGTCAGGTTAGAAATAGCCAAGCAAAGTTGGAGACATAGTTTTCCCATTGTAAGTCTATGGGAAAATTTTTCACCCTCAAGGGGATGTAACTGGAAATCCGGTGGTCAGATTCAAACCAAATTCGAACTCATCAGAGATTTTATGCTTATCCTCGTTTACCAAAAGTAACAAAAAGATCAGATCAAAAATGGTTGCGGAAAGCTGGATACACCATTTTTCGCTAATATTTATGCTCAAGGGAAGGTAACTCAGAAGTCATTTGACCTGCGTGGCCCGAATTCAAACTAATCATAGACTGTATGCCCCTCCTGGTTATCTGCAAGTTTGATGAAGATCTGATTTGAAATGGTCGAGAAAAGCGGGAGACGTCTTTTTCCCATTGTAAGTCTATGGGAAAATCTTTCACACTCAAGGAGATGTAACTGGAAAACCACTGGTCAGATTCAAGTCAACTTCGAACACGCGCGAGATTTTATGCTTGTCCTCTTTACCAAAAGTTACAATATGATCCAATAAAAAACGGCTGAGAAAAGTTGGAGACACCATTTTTCATTTACATTTATGCTCAAGGGCAGGTAACTCAGAAGCTGTTTGTCCCGTGCAGCCCAAATTTGAACTCAACGTAGACTGTAAGCCCCTCCTGGTTATCTGCATGTTTGATGAAGATCAGATCAGAAATGGCGGAGAAAAAGTGGAGACGTTTTCCCCCATTATAAGCCTATGGGAAAATTTTTCATGCTCAAGAGGATGTAACTGGAAAACCGCTGGTCAGATTCAAACCAAATTAGAACTTGTCCGAGATTTTATGCTTGTCTTCGTTTATGAAAAGTTACAAAAAGATCAGATAAACGGCTGAGAAAAGCTGGAGACACCATGTTTCACTTATATTTATGCTCAAGGGCAGGTAACTCCAAAGCTGTTTGTCCCGTGCAGCCCAAATTCAAACTCGACGTAGACTGTAAGCCCCTCCGGGTTATCTGCAAGTTTGATGAAGATTGGATCAGAAATGGCCGAGAAAAGTGGAGACGTCGTTTTCCCCATTATAACACTATGGAACCTTTTTGTTTCCATGGCAACCAGAATTCCAATCTGATCAGCCCAAAAACCTTATGGAGCCTTTCCCCCTACCTGATGATACTTCTCATGAAATTTGATCAAGATTGGCCATGGGGTCTTAGAGATAAACTTATTGAAATTGTTTATGGACGGATGCACGCACACACGACGGACAAAATATGATCACAAAAGCTCACCTTGTCACTATGTGACAGGTGAGCTAAAAAAGGCCTGACCACATTTTCAGATGTAGTTTTTCTTTTTCTTGGCATCTTCAGGGTTAATGCATCAACAGAACTGGTGGGTCTAGTGGCTATGCGAGTCTAACCATTCAATATTGAAACACACTTTCTGCCACTCGTAGGTCCTTTATCATTATCATTGTGCAAGTTATTAAGCCATTTATGCTGAGCGCCATAAAATGAGACATTTCAAACATTGTAGATCCTGATCGGAGGCCGCAGCATAACAGAGGCCATAGAATGCGGCCTCTGATCAGTCTTCACTGTTTACTAAAAGCCTGGAACTTGTTACTCAGTGAATAAAATAAATGTGACAATTATTGTAACTGGACCTCTTCAAAGCTATTGGATGGAAGAGTCTATTATTGGTCAATAAATTGATTGTTTGTGGTTAAATTACACATCAACCCTTGTGCGTCATTTTGTGTCATCTCCTAGAGAAAGGGAGAAAAGAGATAGAAGAGATAGTAGAGGAGATGAAAGTGAGAGAAAGGGGAGAAAAATGAATGGAAATATAGAAACTGAAGAAATAACTCCACCCTACCTGCTGCAAGGACAGCAGGCCTAGCCCAACTGTAAGCCAATGTCAGTTGGATGCCTCAGAGACATTGGTCAATAAAACGTTAGAGCCTCATTTGTATGTGGTGTAACTTGATTGTTCAATGGTAATGGAGTGTCAGACTAAGAATGGGGCGGCTGAATAATCCTTACCAGGAATTGTTTACATTGTACAAACACTATGTTCCAAAAACCTGCCAGGGTCTGCAACATTCTTTCATGGACTCCTCATGAAATCTTTTATGCGCTTGTTCATTCCCACTGATTAAAGAAGGGCAGCTGTCAGTTTCTGGTGAAAGAACATGCCCTGTACTGGTTAACCACTTATGTATAAGCCTGCCAGGAAAAAAGTGGATATGTAAACTGTCTTGATATGACCTAGTGTTGACTGGGCTATTAACTCCTATACAAACAAACAAACAAACACTATGTGCAAGCAGTTAATTGTATTGGTCACCGGACAATTTTAGGGCAGCTTCTGGATCTTTACCCTTACCCTGCTGAATAAATTTAGCCACACCCATTTCTGACTATCAACCAACCAATCAATTTAATTGATATAATGTAGTCATTCACATTTGCAAACTGAATGGTAAACTGTAGATCCTGATCATATGGCTGTCTCATCTGGATTTACACTGTTTATAAAGGTAGGGGTTATTGTGTTTAGTGGGATAAGAGTTAAGTAACTTGGTCAGTTAAGTAACTGGGTCATTTGAAAAACAAGCAACCCCCCCCCCCCCCCCCACCCCACCCCCAAATGCATTTTCTATGCTAAAAACATGATTATTTCAGCTGGACTGCAGACAGATTGGCTGTTTGGTTTGAATTAACGATATTGGGCCAGGTAGTTTACTGATCACAATTTCTCTGACAGACTTATACTGAAGTGGTTACCCACTGAAGTGCACAATCTCACAGAAACAGACAACGGCCCTTCTTGCATCAGAGGAAGGGAGACAATGATTGTAGAACAGAGAAAATATTTTCATGATCAATTAAGGGGAATGGATACACCTTTAGGAGAGGCATTTCCTTTAAAAGTATTTTTGTCTCCCATGTCAATAGGGGTCAACTCTTAAAGGAGGAGCAAATTCTTCCCTTTAGAGTAGACCCCTTTTTCAATGGGACAGGGCTTATAGAAAATTGAACAGAACGTCCCAAAAGTTGTCTCCCTTTGAAAATTGGCAGACACATCTGCCAGGTTTTCCCATTCCCATTAAACAAAACAAGAGGGCCCTGGTTCGCTCACCTGATCCAATGTATAACAAGTGGGCCCAGTGCAGGGTCAATTTTGGCCCCAGGGCTATAATTTGAACAATCTCGGTAGAGGTCCACAAGATGAAGCTTCATATCGAATATGAAAGACCTCAGCTTTGTGGTTTCAGAGAAGAAGATTTTAAAGGTTTACCCTGCAAATAGAAGTCTATGTAAAACAAGATTTTCCCTATATAAGTCTATGTAATACCAAAGGGCCCTGGAGTGGGGGCATTTTTGGCCCCAGGGCTATAATTTGAACAATCTTGGTAGAGGTCCACTAGATGAAGCTTCATAACAAATATCAAAGACCTAAGCCTTGTGGTTTCAGAGGAGAAGATTTTTTCAGATTTTCCCTATATAAGTCTATGTAAAACCAAAGGGCCACATGGCGGGGGCATTTTTGGTCTCAGGGCTATAATTTGAACAATCTTGGTAGAGGTCCACTAGCTGAAGCTTCATAACAAATATCAAAGACCTAAGCCTTGTGGTTTCAGAGAAGAAGACTTTTCAAGATTTTCCCTAAATAAGTCTATGTAAAACCAAAGGGCCCCGGAGCGGGGCCATTTTTGGCCCCAGGGCTATAATTTGAACAATCTTGGTAGAGGTCCACAAGATGAAGCTTCATACCAAATATCAAAGACCTGGGCCTTTCAGTTTCAGAAAAGAAGATTTTTAAAGAGCCTATGTAAAACCAAAGGGCCCTGGGGCGGGGGCATTTTTGGCCCCAGCACTATAATTAGAACACTCTTGGTAGGGTTCCACTAGATGAAGCTGCATACCAAATATCAAAAACCTGGGCCTTGCGGTTTCAGAGAAGAAGATTTATAAAGATTTTCCCTATATAAGCCTATGTAAAACCAAAGGGCCCCGGTGCGGGGGCATTTTTTGCCCGAGCACTATAATTTGAACAATCTTGGTAGGGGTCCACTAGATGAAGCTTCATACAAAATACCAATGTCCTGGGCCTTGCGGTTTCAGAGAAGAAGATTTTTTAAGTTTTCGGTGAAAAAAATCTATTTTTGGCTACTGTGACCTATATGTGCAACGGACCGAAACCATTTGAACAACTTTGAAAGGGGACCACCTAAGGATCATTCCTGTGAAGTTTGGTCAAAATCCGATCAGTGGTGTAGGAGGAGATGTCGTTTGAAGAAAAGTTTACCGATGCACGGACGCACGACGGACAAAAAGTGATCCCAAAAGCTCACCTTGTCACTACGTGACAGGTGAGCTAAAAAAATGTTACAGACACAGCGGGACTTATAGCCAGTCAGATGTGCATCAGACTAGGTCACCAGGACCTACTGGTAAAAGCAATACTGAAGCCTATACTGTACACATAATTTTATTTCATTGTTGAAAGATGAGACAGTCAAGCTCAGACAGTATTTGTGTCACACTGAAGAAGTCCTAGGCTGACAAATGCCAGAAACTACAAGAAACCAAATACTGTCAGATATAAAATTGTACATAATTCCAGTATAAACAGATTTAAAAGTAACATGTAGTTTGAGATTCGTTATAACAACCTATGTTACAACTGATGGGGCTGTACAATATGTTATTAAATGACTATCCTGTATTGATCGGAGGTCATCTGTATTAACACCAGGTCAACCAATATTAACCAAGGTCAAGTGAGGTAAAAAAAAAATCAATAATCATGATTTTTTAATTGTGTCAATTAATAAAATTGTCATTGATCAAGTAATTTCATATTGACCCAGTTACAGGTCCTCGGTCAGCTGCATTAGCCCTCGCCCTCGGGCCACTGCAGCAGACCTCGGCCTGTACCTGGGCCAATACAAAATTACTTGATTAATAACATTATATTATTAGCTATATGACTCAGATATACCCAGATTTAAACTACCGTATTTAGCATATGAATTCAGACAAACGGGCCAGAGTAAACAGTGTAGACCAAGATGAGATGCCGCAGAATGCTGCATCTCATCAGGCTCTACAATGCTTGCCATTCATGCAGATATTTTTAGATACTTCTTGACTGCGATTTATTGCAGAATAATGAATTATTGCAGAATAAATCACAGATCCTTTTGAATTGCCTATATAAGCGTGCTGTGTTAGAATGCACAGTCTCAATTGAGCCTTGACTGTTTGCTAAACTCTTTTCCCGCTAATCATGACAAACCTTCCCTTTGTAAAGAATGTAGATCCAGATCAGATGGCTTCTTCTGGCTTCTGAAGAAGCCATCTGATCAGGTTCTACATTGTTGGTAATGCAGTTTGCGAACTGAATGAAAACATTACATCCAATGATTTGATTGGTGGGTGTGGGTAAATTAATTTATTCAGCAGGATAAGGGTTAAACTATAAAATAAACCTAATTCTGAAAAAGAAACATGAATTTACCCTTATCCTGCTGTTCACAGCAACCCTTACTTTCGCAAACAGTGTAGATCCAGATCAGATGGCTCCATCTGATCAGAATCTACACTGTTTGACAACAGTCTGTAAATTTGCAAGAAAAAATTACATCAAGTAATATGATTGGTTCAAAGTTAGAAATGGGTGTGGCTTAATTAAATATTCAGCGGGATAAGGGTTAAATTGAAAGACATCAAGACAATTTCTCCATTGTAACTGAGGTATGTCTGAGCCCATAACAATTGTCCTGTGTCCTAACTTTGATAAACTGGCCTGGTCAGTCCCTACTGTTACATCCAAACCTGTATTATAACCATTAGCAGTTTAGTAACCAGACTTCACCATTTTTAAAAACATATGCTGGGAGGACTTTTTCCCTTCAAAAGCAGGCTAATATTTTTGTTTTGAAAGACTTCATCATAATGTGGCTATAATCTAGTCCTCCTTTGGGGACACTGATTCCACTGTGGAATTTTGAAAGTTTAGCCTAAAAAAGGCTAACCGATGAGGCCTATTAGACCAAAACTAACTAGTCTGGCCCAGAAAAACTTGTACACTCCAAAATTTTCAGTGGTGCATTTTTTGTTTCCAAAGGTACACCTTTTTTACAGAACATATTTAAAACTTAAGAAACAACTTTTATAATTGGCAAATGTAAGAAAAAATATATTTAGTCATTTAAAAGCTTCCAGCTTTTAAATGTGATAAAATATAAGAATTTTGACAGCTAAATACAACAGTAACATTTGCTGAAATTCTTTTCTTTAACCCATTGCATGCGGGGGATACCTTGGCAAACAGTGCAGGCCCAGATCAGATGCCCGGAACACGGCGTCTGATCAGGGCCTGCACTATTTGCTAACAGAATTTTACGTCAAAAATAGATTAAAAAATAGGCCAGACACCCCTTATATGACAAATGGACTTGTCCAACATATAGCAAAGGAAGAGTCCACTAGTATACAATGGGTTAAGACTGGACCCCTTTATGGGAGGTTTTAATTTACAGGAAAGTGAACAGAGATTCACAGAAGTCATCTCCAATGTAAAACATGGCCAAAAGGGTCCATTCACCTTCTGACTGTCTTTGTGGAATTTATCTGCAAGTAATACAGTTGAAATAGAAAACTGACATGCTTTAAGCATCCACATGCCAAATTAAATAGTCATTACAAAAGAAATATAATAATAAGAGGCTCAAAGAATCTCAAGTGCTCACCTGAGGAACCTAAGTTTTAACAAGTCACAGATTTGACTACTAAATATGCTAAAGGAACCCCTTAATTGCAACTGACAGTTTGTGCAGACCAAGGGAATGCAATTCCAAAGTCACTTATTAATATCTCCTAATTTGAAATGGAAGGAACAAGAATATATATGGTACAGCGGTGGGAATCTGAAGGTTTTCTGAGATATTAGGCCTTTTACGAAGTGAAGGGGTAGGTCATACCACCGAGGAACCCAAAACCTGTGTAACTGAATGCCTTGTTTCATGAAGAAACAGCAATATGGTTTAGGGGTATGAATCTGCGCAGTTTCTGAGATATTAAGCCTTATGTGAAATGATGAACTGGAGGGGGTGGGGCATAGCCCTGATTGACCCAAAACTGGTGTCATTGGATATTGAGATATTTTCACGAAACTTAACAGATATGTAAAGCACTATCAGACAACATGCAGAACATATAAACCGTAACTCTGATTTTCCTACCTTTGGAGTTGTTGCCCTTTGAACATTAAACATAGGCATTTCTATCATAGTTTTGTGTCAGCTCCATAACTTCCATACCATCTGAGATATTTCCATAAAACTTCACAGATGTGTAGAGCATCATGAGACGACGTGCAGAACATATGAACCGTAACTCTGATTTTCCTACTTTTGGAGTTATTGCCCTTTTAACTTTGGATATAGATTGTGCTATCAGTTCCGTGTCCACTCCATAACTCTGATACCATTTAAGATATTTCCGTGAAACTTCACAAATATGTAGAGCACCATGAGACGACAAGCAGAACACATGAACCATAACTCTAATTTTTCTACTTTTGGAGTTATTGCCCTTTGAACTTTGAATATAGCAGTTGCTATCAGTTTCGAGTTCGCTCAATAACTCTGATACCATTTGAGATATTTTCACGAAACTTCACAGATATGTAGAGCAGCCTGAGACGACATGCAGATCATATGAACCATAACTCTGATTTTCCTACATTTGGAGTTATCGACCCTTGAACATTGAACATTGCCATTTTTGTCATGTAGTCTGTTTGAAGCACTATATCTCCTGAACTTAATGATTGATTCTGACCAAACTTGCATGGTTACATCACTAAGATAGGGAAAAACAGCCATTAGGTTTTGTTTCACTGTGATATGGCGCTTGCTTGATGTAATTGTAGTGGCGGGGCATCATGCAGTGCTTGCAGTTTTATTTTGTTAAGTCTTTGGGAGATAATATGACACCCAGGGAATGGCCAATTTGGACCCCAGAGGCATGGTTGAGCATGTAGGAGACCACTAAACAATGCATCATACTAAATAAAATGTTAGCTCTTGGCACCATGGTTTTACAAGGTTCTCCTGTTACAGAGCTCTATAAAATAAACAAAGGTTCATATGTTCTTATAAGCCCAAAAATCTTATGCAGCCTTTCCTCTCACCTGCTAATGCTTCATGCAAAATTTGATAAAGATTGGCCATCTGGTATAAGAGATCAACTTATTTGAAATTGTGGATGGACGACAGACGTTGGAGCACTGGCATACCAACAGCTCACTTGAGCCTTCAGCTCAGTTGAGCTAATAACTGCAATAAATGTTTCAATCGAGAACAAATGAATATAAATTTTAACCCTTTTTGCACCAAATGGAATCTTCCTCCTTATATATAGCAGGAGTCCATCTCAAAATTTAGGGGTGTCAAGTTGTGTTTTCTTCAAAATTTATTTGGAAATTGGCTGAACTTTTGCAAACAGTGTAGGCCCTGATCAGATGCTGCGTTCTGCGGCGTCTGATCTGGGCCTGCACTATTTGCCAGGGTACCTGTTTTGGGGTTTCTGGTACTAAATGGGTTAAACAGCATATACAATTTCTAACTTGTAAAACCACTACACTATATACATGTAGACATTTTTAAAATATAAAAAGTAAATAATTGGATGGATTTGTTCACAACAAGATACGATACTTAAGCAGAAGTAAGATGTTTTCAAGCATTTAAAATCTGATTTTTCACTCAGTTTTAACTCGCTGTGGGAGTAACTTAGTAACTCCTTTCCTGGAGGGAACACATGGGAGTAAAAGTGGGTGACCGGAAAAAGAGAGAACTGAGCGGAACTCAGCCCAGAATGAGTCGGTACAAAAATACAGTAAAATTACTATATTAAGACCACCTTTGGGACTATTCAAAAGTGGTCTTAAAGACCACTTTTGAACAGTCCCAAAGGTGGTCTCTGACCAGAGGACTTTGTATGCAGAAAATACAAAGAAAGAATAGCTGCAACTTACTAAATAAGCTTTTAAAAGCAGAATTAGTCTTAATTTTAGGTGGTCTTAATAGCAGATTTCACTGTACTTGTTTGGATATTGAGACAGTAAAAGTCTTCGAAGTGTAACCAACTTAACCTTTCAACTCTGTAGACCAATACAGATAGCCATGCAAAACAGTGTACATCTAAATCAGACGGCACATTATGAACCATCTCATCAAGATCTACACTGCTTGCTAGCCTGTTAGTGATTAATGATTATAAATCATCTATTTACAAGATGGATTTTTGGGATCCATCTTGATTTGTTTGTTTGATTTGAGGTTTTACATCCCAGTCAACACTGTATAGGTCATTTTGGAAACGTTGCTTCCAATTTTGTGGGACTATTACCCAACATGGAGATGAAATGACATGTCAAGCCCTGTCACCCAATGAAACCAACAAGGTTTATAAGCATGGACAGGCTGACTTGCACCGCTTTGCCTGGGCAATAATAAAGAGGTAGTGGTGTATTCTTAAGAACTCATATTTTCTTAAGTCAGATATAGTTTTCACTTGATCATGGTGTCAGAGACATCAACTGATCCTGTGGCCTCAAGTCACAGACTTAAAATTTCATGGTTTCAGGAGGCCTGAGTGGACAAGCTACTCTCCCCATTGGCAGGTCTTGCCAATAATACTGTCGAAAAATTTGAGATTTTTTCAACCATGAGAAATCTGCAAAGAGCAGTAGGTATCGCAACAGATGAATGGCATTTAAGGTTTGACAGCAGGTGATTGCATGAGTAAATGAACAAACAGATGAATAAACACAGAAAGTATCCGCATGTTTAGCATGAAATAGGAAATACCAGTGACTAATGACTTAGCATATTGCATGACCCTGCCTGTCAACTTTAACAAACATGTATACAATTTAGCGTGAACATGATTGTGATGCATTCAGAAAGACTGACAATAAGTCTAAACAAATTTCGCTAGTAAACACACACATAAAGACCACCAATTGTCAGTTAGAACAAATTTAACAAGGATATTTATGATAAATGAAATAATTCCATGTAAGGGGCTTGAAGAAATATATGGGCTGGATGATGCTTCCACGCAGAGCTGAATCCGGCCTGCACACTAGTACAGTACTGGTAAACCTCTTAGAGGATCTAAGCCTGTCCAGGAACCGCGGTGCGAGGCGGACCGTCCATGCTAATAAACCCTATTGGTTTCATTGGGTGACAGGGCTTGAGATGTCATTTCATCTCAATGTGGGGTAAAAGTCCCACAAAATTAGAAGCAACTTCTCCAAAATGACCTTTACAGTGTTGAAGGGGACGTTAAACCTCAAATCAAACAAACAAAACTCCATGTAAGGAAGAGTAACAAGAATAATCAAGAGATTTCTTTGCAAAACCTACAGTAAAAATCCTATATTAACACCACCTTTGGGACAGTTCAAAAGTGGTCTTTAAGACCACTTTTGAACAGTCCCAAAGGTGGTCCCTGAACAAAGGAGAATTTGTGCAGAAAACATGAAGGAAGAATAACTACACCTTCTAAATCAGCTAATTTTTAAAGCAGAATCAGACTTAATTTTAGGTGGTCTTGGTCTTAATAGCGGAATTTCACTGTAGATTGTGAGGCCATTCTAATTAAAGTGAAACATAATGCTTTAACAGAAAAAATAAAAATTATCCCCAGCTTAAGTTGAGTATTCCTTATCCTGAACAATCGGCCCCCGCCCAAAGGGGCTAGAAGAAATATATGGGCTGCATGATGCTTCCACGCAGAGCTGAATCCGACCCGCACACTAGTACTGGTAAACCGCTTAGAGGATCTAAGCCTGCCCAGGAACCGCGGTGCGAGGCGGACCGTCCATGCTAATAAACCTTATTGGTTTCATTGGGTGACAGGGCTTGAGATGTCATTTCATCTCAATGTCGGGTAAAAGTCCCACAAAATTGGAAGCAACGTCTCCAAAATGACCTTTACAGTGTTGACGGGGACGTTAAACCTCAAATCAACCAACCTTATCCTGAACTATGCAAATATGTATGAGCCAGGACTTAATAAAACCTACAATAAAACTTGTGTGACCTGGGAAGACTTGGATCATCTTGTGCATCCCAGCAATTGGATCAGTCTTCGCTGATTATATGGGCCTCCTAGCAGGCTACTACAGCCTTCCTGTTATCTAAAGAGACGTAAGTGACAACTCTTCCCAAAGTGGGTGAATGTTCAGGCTTATCTGTAGTCTTTGCAGGTCACATGTCTTAATGTATGTTTTGTCATGCACTGGCTCATGAGACAAATGGTCAAAACATGTTCCACAAGTACATAATGTTTCACAAGTGCATACATAGCCCCAGGTAAGAGGGGGTACCCACATATAATTTTTCTTATTTCTGCAAGAAAACATCTATTGTGGGTACTTATTAGAAGCGCCTCACTGTGGCACTTCTAATGAGTACCCACAACATAAGTTTTCATGCAGAAATAAGAAAAATATCAGTACTTTTCAGATGGAAGAGGCACCTTATCTGGAGCTATGTTATATACATAAAGCCTATCATATCACATCCTTAAATTAACCCTTATCCTGTGGAACTCTGTATGCACACCCTCCTCCCAACCCCCATCCCATTTTTGCAAACAGAGGAAATTCTAATCAGAGGCCTTCTAAAGAATGAAGAAGCCATCTGATCAGGATCTACACTGTTTGTCATGCAGTTTGTGAATTGAACAAGTACATTATATGAAGTAATTTGACTGGTTGATAATCAGCAATGAGTGTGGCTAAATTAAATATTCAGCAGGATAAGTGTAAATCATGTTAGACTTGTATAAGGCAGTTTTAATGATAAGAAAAGAGCATCATTGCAGGACATGTTTCTGGGCATAACACGGACTATTTTTCTTAACCCATTACAGGCGGGAAACTTCTAAAGGGGTACTTTGCAAACAGCGCAGGCTCAGATCAGATGCCGCACAATGTGGCGACTGATAAGCTAAAGGGCCTGCACTATTTGCTATTAACAGAATTTTTCGTCAAAAGTGGAATAAAAACAAAAAAGTAGACCTGACAACCCATATATGACAAACAGACTTGCCCGAAGAGTCCACTAGTATACAATGGCTTAACCCTTATCTTGCTGTTCACGACAACCCCTATCTTTGCAAACAGTGTAGATCCAGATCAGATGGCTTCTGAAGAAGCCATCTGATCAGGATCTACACTGTTTGGCATTCAATTTATGAATTTGTAGCAATAAATTACATCAAGTAATTTGATTGGTTGATAGACAGAAATGGGTGTGGCTTAAATGAATATTTAGCAAGATAAGGGTTAATCATTGGACACTTTACAACTCTAAAACCTTCAAGCACTAAGCACATTTAACAGTTGTATTTGCAAAGTAATCTTTTGTCTTACATGTATTTTCAGTCATTTTTTTTTTTTTTGGTTTTGGTTTTACAGTCCTTTCAAGATTATTTCACTCATATCGAGCGGATCGTTAATCAGAGGTGGGCGAAAACCGGAGAAAAACCACCTGACCTTCCGTTGCAGAACTTGGCGTCTCACATGTGACCCGAGCGAGGCTCGAACCACAGCGGTGAGAGACCTAATGATCAAGAGTCAGCGCTCTTAACCACAAGGCCACGGAGGCCAGTGTATTTTCAGTCATGTAAGGCTTGACACTTTCATATCAATCATCTACAGTAGAACTTCGATGGCTCGAACACCGATGGCTCGTTTACCATGGATGTGTCGAACCCGTTCTTGAGCCCCTAGTGAATTCCTCTACATAAGAAATAGTGGAGGATAATTAAGGAGATTGCCGTCTTTTATCCTGCAAATGTATGCTGTGTTTACTCATTAGAATCGCCTCGATGAGGCGATTCTAATGAGTACACACAGCATACATTTTTCATTATAGAACCCAGAAAAAGATATCCTAAGGTATGTAGTTTTGCCTCCTGGCATTAGCCCTCAGTGGCTCGAACTACCCCTGTCTCGAACAGATTTTCATGGTCCCAAAGGTGTTCGAGCCATTTAAGTTCTACTGTACTTCCTATTTTTCAGGGCAAATAAGGCTTGACATTAAATATGAATCATCTGCTTATTTTTCAGTACAAATAAGGCTAGGCAAATTTTTCAGAGCAAATAAGGCTTGACATTACACATGAATTCTCTGTTTATTTTTCAGTGAAAATAAGGCTTGACATTACATACAAATTGTCTGAATCTGAATTTTCAGTGCATATAAGGCTTGAAATTACAAGTGAATAGTCTGCTTGTTATTTGGAACACGGCTTGACATTACATATGAATTGTCTGATTGGCAGATGATATGTTTCAAATGAAATGTCAAGTGTTATTTTCACTAAAACAAGAGGGCCCAGAGGGCCCTGGTTCGCTCACCTGTGTGTCACTGTCTCGAGTACATTCTATTTTTAGCTCTTGTGGCCATCTTGTTCATCAGCAGAGTGATTTCAGCTTATTTGGTAGGGAGTAACCTAGGCAACATTCCTGGGAACTTTGAATCAAGTTGGCCTTAGGGTTTAGGGGGAGTTTCCGTTTGAATCAAATTTACAATATTTTTCTATTTTTACCTCCAATGGCCATTTTGTTCATCCGAGTGGGATTGTTTTAGCCTTTTTGGTAGAGGATCATCTAAGCAACATTGTCGCAAGGAACCTACATGCTAAATATGAAGGCTGTATCTCAAATGCTTTAAAAGTTATGACAAAGTAGGTCAAAGGTCAAGGTCATGGGTCTCAAGTTTTGAATGGCTGAGAAAACCTTGTCACAAGGAACATGCATGCCAAATATGAAGGCTCTATCTCATATGGTTCAAAAGGTATGATAAAGTAAGTCACAGGTCAAGGTCACAGGCCAAATCTTTATGTGTGGGAAGCCCTTGTCAGAAGGAACTTACATGCCAAATATGAAGGCTCTATCTCAAACGGTTCAAAAGTTATGACAAAATAACCTACTGATCTACTTTTTGATTTGACATGACCCATATTCGAACTTAACTGAGATATTGTCCAGATGATCATTCTGAGCAAGTTTTATGATGATTTGACTGAAACTGTGACCTCTTAGAGTGTTCAAAATGTTTTTCTATGATTTGACCTGCTGAACTACTTTTTGACCCGACACATATTCAAACTTGACACAGATATTGTCAAGATGATCATTCTGAGCAAGTTTGATGATGAACAAACCAAAACTTGGGCCTCTAGTGTGTTCACAAGGTTTTTCAACAATCTGACCTTCATATTGACCAGACATGACCCATATTCGAAATTAACCGAGATATTGTCAAATGATCATTTTGAGCAAGTTTGATGATGATCGGACCAAAACTGTAGCCGCCAGTGTGTTCAGAGGGTTTTTCTATGATTTGACCTACTGACCTACTTTTTGACCAAACATGACCCATATTTGAACTTGACTGAGATATTGTCCAAATGATCATTCTGGGCAAGTTTGATGATGATCGGACCAAAACTGTGGCCTCTAGTGTGTTCACAAGGTTTTTCTATGATTTGACCTACTGACCTACTTTTTGACCCGACATGACCAATATTCAAACTTGACCTGGATATTGTCAAGATGATCATTCTGGACAAGTTTGATGATGATCGGACCTAAACTGTGGCCTCTAGTGTGTTCAGAAGGTTTTTCTATCATTTGACCTACTGACCTACTTTTTGACCTGACATGACTCATATTCGAACTTGACCGAGAAATTGTCAAGATAATCATTCTGAGCAAGTTTCATGATGATCAGACCAACACTGTGGCCTCTAGTGCATTCAGAAGGTTTTTCTATGATTTGACCTACTGACCTTATTTGTGACCCGACATAACCCATATTCGAACTTGCCCGAGATATTGTCAAAATGATCATTCTGGGCAAGTCTGATGATGATCGGACCAAAACTGTGGCCTCTAGTGTGTTCACAAGGTGTTTCTATGATTTGACCTACTTTTTGACCCGACATGACCCGTATTCAAACTTGACCGAGATATTGTCAAGATGATCATTCTGGGCAAGTTTGATAATGATTGGACCAAAACTGCGGCCTCTAGTGTATTCACAAGATTTTCCTATGATTTGACCTACTGACCTACTTTTTGACCCCGTATGACTCATATTCGAATTTGATCAAGATATCATCAAGATGATCATTCGAGCAAGTTTGATGATGATTGGACATAAATTGTGGACTCTAGTGTGTTCAGAAGGTTTTTCTATGATTTGACCTACTGACCTACTTTTTGACCCGTCAACACCCATATTCGAACTTGACTGAGATATTGTCAAGATGATCATTCTGTGCAAGTTTGATGAAGATCGGACCAAAACTGTAGCCTCTTGCGTCTTCACAAGGTTTTTTTCTGATTTGACCTACTGACCTACTTTTTGACCCGACATGACCCATATTCGAACTTGACCGAGATTTTGTGGTGGTACAAATTGTGTGCAAGTTTAATTAAAATCAAATCATAAATGAAACATCTATCATGCAGACAAGACCAAAATAGGCAATTTTTGCCCTTTCAGGGGCCGTAACTCCATAACACATGATGGGATATGGCTGGTTCAAGAAAGGAACCCAGATCTCATGGTGGTACAAGTTTTGTGCAAGTCTGGTTAAAATCAAATCATAAATGAAGATGCTATCGTGCAGACAAAACCAAAATAGGCAATTTTTGCCCTTTCAGGGGCCGTAACTCCATAACACATGATGGGATATGGCTGGTTCAAGAAAGGAACCTAGATCTCATGGTGGTACAAGTTGTGTGCAAGTCTGGTTAAAATCAAATCATACATGAAGATGCTATCGTGCGGACAAGAAATTGTTTACGCACGCACACACGACGGACAAAATGTGATCACAAAAGCTCACCTTGTCACTACGTGACAGGTGAGCTAACAAAAAAAAACAAGAGCTCCGCAAGCGGGGCATTATACGCCCGTTGCAAATTCATATTTGGTAGACTGAAACCTGAAAACAGTATTCATTGATGGTGGAACTATTTTTCAAGTTTCAATGGGTGACAGCAAATGCAAGAAGAGCATGCACAGTGCCAAGCCAGAACTAGGGCATCACAGAGCTTTCTTCTTTTTCCCTGTATTGCTCTTTCCACAGCAGACAGCTTAGAACTAGAATTAATCTCATCAGTTATTTACAACACATAAAAACGAGCACTTATAGCATTTGCTTAACCTTTAACCTGCTGAATATTCAATTAAGCCACACCCAAATCTGACTTTGAACAAATCAGATTACTTGATGCAGTTTATTTCTACATGTTCATTTACTGAATGTCAGTGTAGATCCTGTTCAGGTGACTTATTTAGAAGCAATCTCATCTGGATCTACACTGTTTGCAAAGATAGGGCTTGTCGCCTACAGCAGGATAAAGGTTAAGACTGGTCATTGCAGTAGTAAACATACTATCAATATTATAACACATAAGGGAAGTAACAAGGGTAATTAAGCAACAACATTTCCGGAAACGAAAATGTTTACAAAAATTTCAAAGGGAAATTACTCTCTTAATATTTGGCAGACGATAATTCTCGAAACTTTACGCACATCTACACATCATGGTCTTACTACCTACCAAGTTTCAGCTTGATCGGATGAAAACTGTAGGAGAAGTTTTCCGGAAACGAAAATGTTTACAAAAATTTCAAAGGGGCATAACTCTGTTAATATTTGGCGGACGTTGATTCTCGAAACTTTATGCACATCTACACATCATGGTCTTACTACCTACCAAGTTTCAACTTGATCGGATGAAAACTGTAGGAGGAGTTATCCGGAAACGAAAATGTTTACAAAAATTTCAAAGGGGCATAACTCTGTTAATATTTGGCGGACGTTGATTCTCGAAACTTTACGCACATCTACACATCATGGTCTTACTAACTACCAAGTTTCAGCTTGATCGGATGAAAACTGTAGGAGGAGTTATCCGGAAACGAAAAGTTTACGGACGGACGGACGGACGCCGACCCCATAACATAATACTAGTGGTCGGCTGATTAATCTAGTTCGTCGAGCATTGCTCGTTTTCTGACTTCCGAGTTGATGATCGGTACTTTTTTCCGTACTCGATTACTCGGTTCCGGCTTTTAACGGGATTTGGACGTTGCGGTTTGTTTCGGTTTTATTACTGCAACTGCTTCCGGAAAATGGCTGCCAAAACGACGCTTTTCGATTTTCCGGGTGGAAAAAGTAGATCTATAGCTTGGAAACACTTGGGCTTCCACAAAAAGAGCGACGGTCCATTTTTACATACACTCCGAGTTTGCTTTATGAAGGCTTACACTGTAATTGTGGTTTTTGTCTGTTTGATTTGAGGTTTAACGTCCCTGTCAAGTTGTCAACTTGACTCATACCCGACATTGAGATGACCTACCGATGGGGTTTGGATAGATAGATTAGATAGATAGATAGATAGATAGATAGATAGATAGATAGATAGATAGATAGATAGGGGAGCAAGCCATGATAGTTACTGAAAGTGGGTAGTGTTTTTAATCTATAAAATACAGTGATAAATGCTTTGACTCATGAAATGAATGCCCTGGTAAACACTGCTTGACATAATTATAGACACTGCTTTATTCAGCCTCAGGGGATAGGGGATCAATAAGGGTATGTCCCCCTCAAGCACCCTTCACTACCGATACCATCTATCACATTCATTCCGCCTGATAATTTTATATTTGATCGATTAATGATCGATCATTGGTCACTTACATCTTCCGATGATCGATCATGAAAATTCTTCCGATTCCGACCACTACATAATACGACCGTTTTTTCAAAACGGGCGTATAAAAACATTGCAATCTGTTCTAGAATTTTCCACACGATAAAAGGGTTTAATGCATTGCAACTGAAACTTTAATAACTCTAACACAGATGTCTCAGGGTCTACACTATTTGCTGCTCATCCAGCTTTATTGAAACACAACATCTGGTAGTAAAAATTGTACTTGTTCAAATTTTAGAACAAGTATGTTAAAAAGCTGAGGTGTCCGAGTATTTAGGATGAAGAAGGTAATGTTTGTAAACAATTAGAAATGTTTTCAGAGGAAAACAATGTCCACTCCACCATAAATATAACTTAAACACCCATTTGACATAGAAAGCAAGGTTGAGGTCACCCAAATCTAAGGTTCATACAAGCCATTTTTGGCTAAAAACTGCCAGCTTTTGGGAGTCTGTGTCCTTAGGAAAGGTCAAGATCTCTAAAATCTAATCAAATCTGTAGCAGTTTGCAATCTATATAGAACCAAGTTTGACCAACTTTCGGCGATTCTTAAATGAGATGGAGGCCATACAAGGTATTATTTGCCGAAAATTAACAATTTTTGGGAGCCTAAGAAATAAGGTCAAGGTCACCAAAATCTGATCAAATCTTTGGTAGTTGAATCAAGTTTGACTAAATTTCATCAATTTGTTCATTCGATAGGTGCTGACAAGCCAAAACTGACAGTTTTTGGGGACCTGTGCCATTGAAAATAAGGTCAAGGTCACCAAAATCTAATCAAATCTTTGGTAGGTTGCAATAATATAATGTACCAAGTTTGACCAAATTTTTCATCCATTCATTCATTAGATAGGGTGCAGACAAGCCAATTTTGGGCCAAAACTTGTGAGTTTTGTGGGGCCTATACCCTTGAAAATGAGGTCAAGGCAACAAACCCAACGACTGTTTTCCCCCATCCTAGTGATGTAGCCATGCAAGTTTGGTCAGAATCCATCCATACATGTAGGATCAGAAGATATAGTGCTCCAAACAAGCTGTGCTGACACCAACTCAAACAGGATTCACACCAAAAAAAAAATGCTCCCCCTACCCCCCACTTGGTTGGGGGACCCACTTGGTTGGGGGACATAATACATGGAATGATATAAAAGTGTTAATATTAAAATAAAAATTTTGCATTTCAAAAGTTCATAATGTGATGACGAAAGTTGTTTTCTCAAACGTCTGTAGCAGAATGATGGGGCAATGATCCGACTGATCAGCAATGTAAGGCCACAAGGTCCTTTCGCCGCTACTTACGTAGCTTGGCAATGATCAAAGGTTAAATGATATGCTAACTTACAAAATTGTTCATTTCGAAAGACTGGCCCCTGATGTTTTAAGCTGATAATGAAATTTTAAACCCAAAAAAGACTAATATGTATGAGCCAGCGCATGACAAAATCTACAAGAAAGCTTGAGCGACCAGGGAAGACTCAGATCAGCCTGTGCATTTGCCCAGTCTGATCAGAGTCTTTGTTGATCGCATGTACCTACTATAAACTAATATCTATGCAAAGAGACATAAGCAAAAGGTTTTGTCATAGTGGCTGGGTGCGCAGGTTGATGTGAGTCTCCGCTGGTCAAACCAGTCTTATTGTAGGTTTTGTCATGTGCCAGCTCCTATAAAATATGGCAATTAACCACTGCTGAACACATAGCCACCACTTGTATCACATTTCACAATCACAATATAGCTTAAACATAAAAACACAACAACCAGTATAAGTGATCAGTGAAATCTGTATTTTCTAGCAGGTTTCAAGTTTATAAATGTCTTTTTCATTTCTTCGCTGTCGTCTTTTTTAATCTCAGTAAATCTTTGACCCTTGGTATTTACAACCTGGTTGTCAAGGTATCGCACTAGTTTCTTTGGTTCCTGAAAGAAAGTTATAAACAAAGGATATAGTCAAACAGGAATACTGTTTATACAAGTGCAAAACTTTACTGTCAAGTCTTAACCCTTGGTCTGCTGAATATTTAAATATGCCACACCCACCACCAATTATCAACCAATCAGATTACTTGATGCAAATTATTGCAACAAATTCACAATCTGAATGACAAACAATGTAGATCCTGACGAGATAGCTTCTTCAGAAGCCATCTGATCTGGATCTACATTGTTCGAAAGATAAGGCAATCTGAGCTCAGCATGACAAGGCTAAGATTCTCTCTCGGTATACAGTAATACTCAATATTTATTTTCAGTAATTCCATTCAGTTATGCTGTATATTCCTTATTTGTGCTTGGGAGGTGACACATATAAGCTCTGTAGCTTACTTACCACATCTTATGTTTGTAATTTGATACTTGCTTCAAATAAAATACTATTTAAACCAAGCATGAAGACCATATTCAATCTAAGTATTCGTACATCTGAACTCTCTATCTTACTTGTTCTGAAGCCCTGTCAAAGTGGTGCGAGTCAGACCACCCCTGCAAATAGACCCAATTGGTTTGTTTGGGTGGCAGGGCTTAAAATGTCATTTCAACTCAATGTCGGGTAAAATTCCCACAAAATTGGAAGCAACGTAACCAACATGACCTAAATAGTGTTGACGAGGACGTATTCAAACAAGAGCTTAGCAAGCAGGGCATTACACTCCAGTGACAAATTTATATCTAATGGACTGCAACCTCTAAACAATATGCACTGCTCTTTCAGCTTGATTGGATCTATATTGTAGGAGGAATTAGACTGAAACAAAATGTTTACAGAAATTTTCTAAGGGGCATAACTCTATATTTGGTGAACCATAAACTCAAAACAATATGCACTGCTCCACATCATAGTCAATGCTCCACATCTTAGTCAAACTAAATATCAGGTTTCAGCTTGATTGAATGCTACCTGCAGGAGAAGTTAGCCACAAATAAAATGTGTACAGAAATTTTCAAAGGGGCAGAACTCAATTAATATTTGAAGGACCGTAACCTCGAAACAATATGCACTGCTCCACTTAATGGCCTAACTATATATCAAGTTTCAGCTTGACTGGTTCTAAACTTTAGGAAGAGTTACCCACAAATAAAATGTTTAAAAAATTTGCAAAGGGGCATAACTCTATTAATATTTGGTGAACCATAACCTCGAAACAATATGCATTGCTCCAATTGGTCAAACTATATGTCAAGTTTCAGCTTGATCGAATGTTAACTGTTAGAGGAGTAAGCAACAAACAAAATACTCACAGAAATTTTCAAAGGGGCATAACCCTGTTTATATTTGGTGAACAGTAACCTCAAAATGATATGCGCTGCTCCACATCATGGTTTAACTATATGTCAAGATTCAGCTTGACCAGATCTAAATTGCAAGCGGTTGTCATGTTCAGTAAACCAACAGTTAAGCAACTACACACACCATTTGTATATGCATATGCAATAAAAACCTTTTTGTAATATTTTGATACACCTTATTTTATATCTTACCTGCTTTGGTACAACTGGTTTATGTGTTCTTTTGTCATCATTTTCATCGATATACGCATATCTGAAATAAATGACTGCTTATTAAAAAGAATGTACTTTAAAACAAGATGTTGAAAGACCCAACTGCTACCCTACTTTATTAATTAGATCACACAGGTCAATGAGAATTATGAGACACATAATCTATTTTTGTCAAAGTACATGTACCATAATGATCCAAAGTAATGGGACAGATAAGCCTAAGCAAACAGATAAGATTCAGACAGACTGCAGGAGCAGTCTGATCAGGGTCTACACTGTTTGCCATTCCAGCTGTACCTTTTGGACTACTTGATGTACCATGAAACAAATTTGTGAAATTTTTTTGGAGAATTACAGCAAGTTCTCAAGGTGTCCAAACTTTAAGGATTTTTAGAGTAGTCATAGTAATGGAGATTTTGAAATGTTGATGCAGACTGGTTTGGTGCATCCATTGATAAAGTTCAGTGGGACTGGATTTCTAATATACAGAGTCAACTTTGTGAACTAGGCAAGTGGTCATTATTGGTCAAAGTTGGGTCACAGTTCAGTGGGGATGGGACTTGTGGGAAGCAAGATACAGAGTCAACCTGGTAAACTGGGCAAGAAGTCTTTATTCATCAAAGTTGGGCCACAGTTCAGTGGGGATTGCACTGATGAGTTAGGAGGCCTTCATGCGAACTGAACAAATTATTTGTCTTAATCGCGATGGAAGTAAGGGCGAGGACTGTGGCCATGTAAAATCGATTTAATCCCCCAGTGGAATTTGTTTCCGCTGACTGTTCCAAGGCAGTTCTTCTGTCGCGGTTTATTTTTGTAATGGTTTGTCTTTGGGTGTTTGTGTCGCTTATATTAGTTTATTTTGGATAACCTTTTGGCCATTTTGTGGGAAAGTAACTGTCCTTTTGGCTTTCCGCTGTTGGTGTTTCCGTTGGGGTCTGTTGCTTCATGTTTGTGTTTCTTTCCCTTTGGTGTCTCTGATGGGAGCTGTGGGTTAATTGTATCAATTCCTGATCATTGCCTCTACTTCTATTTTGTGGGAAGCAAGATACAAAGTCAACCTGGTAAACTGGGCAAGTGGCCTTTGTTGGTCAAAGTTGGGTCACAGCTCAGTGAGAATGGGACTTGTGGGAAGCAAGATACAGAGTCAACCTGGTAAACTGGGCAAGTGGCCTTTATCCAGTTCAATGGGGCTGGGATTTCTGTGAAGCAAGATACAGAGTCAACCTGGTTAACTGGGCAAGTGGCCTTTAATAGTCAAAGTTGGGTCACAACTCAGTGGGGATGGGACTTTTGGGAAGCAAGATACAGAGTCAACCTGGTAAACTAGACAAGTAGCCTTTATTCATCAAAGTTGGGTCACAGTTAAGTGGGAATGGAACTTGTGAGAAACAAGAAACAGAGTCAACCTGGTTAACTGGGCAAATGAACTTTATTGGTCAAAGTTGGGTTACAGTACAACAGGGCCACAGTTCAGTGGGGCTGGGACTTGTGGGAAGCAAGACACAAAGTCAATCTGGGAAAATAGGCAAGTGGCCTTTATTGGTCAAAGTTGGGTCACAGTTCAGTGGGACTGGGACTTCTGTGAAGCAAGATACAGAGTCAACCTGGTAAACTGGGCAAGTGGCCTTTAATAGTTAAAGTTGGGTCACAACTCAGTGGGGATACAACTAGTGGGAAGCAAGATACAGAGTCAACCTGGTAAACTAGACAAGTAGCCTTTATTCATCAAAGTTTGGTCACAGTTCAGTGGAAATGGGACTTGTTGGAAACAAGACACAGAATCAACCTGGCTAACTGGGCAAGTGACCTTTATTAGTCAAAGTTGGGTTACAGTACAACAGGGCCACAGTTCAGTTGGGCTGGGACTTATGGGAAGCAAGACACAGAGTCAATCTGGGAAAATAGGCAAGTGGCCTTTATTGGTCAAAGTTGGGTCTAAGCTCAGTGGGGATGGGACTTGTGGGAAGCATGATATATAGTCAAACTGGTAAACTGGGCAAGTGGTCATTATTGGTCAAAGTTGGGTCACAGTTCAGTGGGGCTGGGACTTGTGGGAAGCAAGATACAGAGTCAATCCTGGTAAACTAGGTAAGTGGTCATTATTGGTCAAAGTTGGGTCACAGCACAGTGGGGCTGGGACTCGTGGGAAGCAAGATACAGAGTCAACCTGGTAAACTAGACAAGTGCCCATTATTGGTCAAAGTTGGGTCACAGCTCAGTGGGGATGGGACTTGTGGGAAGCAAGATACAGAGTCCAACCTGGTAAACTGGGCAAGAAGCCTTTATTCATCAAAGTTAGGTCACAGCTCAGTGGGGGTGGGACTTGTGGGAAGCAAGATACAGAGTCAATCCTGGTAAACTAGACAAGTGCCCATTATTGGTCAAAGTTAGGTCACAGTTCAGTGGGGGTGGGACTTGTGGGAAGCAAGATACAGAGTCAACCTGGTAAACTGGCCTTTAATGGTCAAAGTTGGGTCACAGCTCAGTGGGGATGGGACTGGTACAGAGTCAACCTGGTAAACTAGAAAAGTAGCCTTTATTCATCAAAGTTGTGTCACCGTTCAGTAGGAATGGGACATGTGGGAAACAAGATACAAAGTCAACCTGGTTAACTGGGCAAGAGGCCTTTATTGGTCAAAGTTCGGTTACAGTACAGCCGGGCCACAGTTCAGTGCGGCTGGGACTTGTGGGAAGAAAGATACAGAGTCAACCTGTTAAACTGGGCAAGTCCCTTTATTGGTCAAAGTTGGTCACAGTGACCTATTTTGGGGGATGGCAACCCAGAGTGGCTTGGTGCATACAATGATGAAGTTTGGTGGAGCTGAGACTTGTGGGAGGCCAGAAACAGAGGTGAAACGGCAAACAAGACATACATGTAGGTTGAAGTAGTCTGGTGACCTATTATGGGTCACCCCTGGTTTCACCATGGCACAAAATCTCTTGAATTTTTAACATCCCACATACCTTAGAAGTTGATAAATGTCTGAAATGGGCAGATGGAGTAATGAGTGAACAAAGAGATGCACCTATACCGAGCGGGCAACTAAGTATCACTGAACACAAGAGGGCTCAACATAAATGATATCAAATTTCAGTGGCTCAAATGCCTTTTGGATCATTGAAATGTGTTCAAGACAGGGGTTGTTTTACATTTTTTCTCAGCAGGCATATCTGTAAGCGGTTAACCAGTACAATGCACAGTCTTTTGCCAGTCAATGATGACTGCCCTTCTTGAATCAGTGGAAGGGACAGAATGGCCGTAGAAAAGATTTCATGACCAATCTTGACGAAAAAATGTTGCCAACTTCTAACGTGTTACTGCCATTTGATGTGCATCTGACTGAGCCACTTAGCCAGCCTAAGTAGCTCAGTTGGATGCACTTCTGACTGGTGATCAGGAGGACTCAGGTTCGATACCTGCCGGGGTCCACAACATTCTTTCGTGGAGACTGATCATGAAATCTTTTCTACGGTCATTCTCTCCCTTCCGCTGATTCAAGAAGGGCAGTTGTCAGTTTCTGGCGAAAGAATGTGCACTGTACTGGTTAACCACTTACGTATAAGCCTGCCCAGGAACAGTGTGGATAGGTAAACTGACCGGCTCAAAAATGATCTAAAATAGTGTTGACTGGGCCATTAAACTCCAATACAAACAAACAAACAAGACTAATCCACTTAGGCCAGCATGCCAGTAAGAGACACTGATAAGACAAAAGGTAAGAAGACAAACTGACATCTTCATTGTAAATAAAGGACATAATGTAAGTTTTGCTGCCACTGAATTCACAAACTGACCTTGCCATTAATCTTTCTTTGGACTTTTTATCATCATCTTCATCAGGCCATTTCTTTGTTCGTTTCTCTCGAGGCTGTAAAAATCAAATATACAAAAAAAAATCAAATTTTATAAATATATAGATACAGTCGAACTTTGCTGGCTCAACAGTGATGGCTTGTTTATCATGGTTCAGTTGAACCAATTCTTGAGTCCCTAGGGAATTCCTTCAGATAAATCTTGAGGAATAATTTTAAAGGGAGATTTTCATCTTTTATCTTGCTAAAGTATGCTATGAGTATTCATTAAAATTGCCTCGAACTAGAGCTGTCAGTGAAACTGACTAGGGCCCCGGCAGCGCTATCAGAAAATTTGTGGACGGACAGACGGACAGACACACAGACGGACAGAGTGATTACTATAGGGCACCCACACTTTCAGTGCGAGGCCCTAATAAGCATTTATAATGAATACACACAACATACATCTGTAAAACACCAAAAAGAAACCCGAAAACAAGAATTTGTTTTTCTACAAAAACACAGATGTCTCCCCCGTTTTTGACTGCTAAGTATAACCTTGACATTGGAGGTATTGAGCTGGGTCTTGTGTGCAACACATCATATAATGAAGATGAACATTTCTGCATAGTAACTTTAAAAATGTTCATAGAAAAATAAAAAAGTTATTGGCCGTAAACAAAAAAAGCACTTTTTTACCTTTGACCTCTAAGTATGGCCTTGACCTTTGCGGTACAACACATCGTCTCATGATGGTTAACATTTCTGCCAAGTAATTTCATAATCCATCAAAGAATAAGGAAGTTATTGACTGTCCTTTTTTTTACCTTTGACCTCTAGGTATGACCTTGACATTGGAGGTATGGACCGTGGTCTTGCACATGACTCATGGTCCAACTTTCAAGCCTCTAGCTCCAATAGTTTTTGAGATATCTTGCTGACAAGATTTTATTAAAAAAAAATCAAAGGGCAATAACTCTTGAAAGTGGCATAATCCGGATGAGAAAAAAAATACGCGTCAGCTTATTTACCATTAGGAATGCATATATGAAATTTCAAAACCATAGCATACACAGTTCTAAAGTTCTGCTATGCATCACTTTTAGCATTCATTACAATGGGCACAAATTACCAAAATGAAAAAGGGCCATAACTCGCAAAGTATTTTTCGGAATTTTGTCAAAAGTTAATCAGTTCATATACTCATCACCACCAATATACTTAACAACTTTCAAGGGTCTAGCTCCAATAGTGTTTGAGATATTTTGCTGACAAGATTTTATTAAAAAAATTTCAAAGGGCAATAACTCTTGAAAGGGGCATAATCCGGACTAGAAAAAAAATACGCATCAGCTAATTTTTCATGAGGAATCCATATATGAAATTTCAAAACCCTAGCATACACGGTTCTAAAGTTATGCTATGCATCACTTTTAGCATACATTACAATGGGCACAAATTACCAAAATGACAAAGGGCCATAATTCACAAAGTATTTTTCGGAATTTTGTCAAAAGTTAATCAGTTCATCTACTCATCACCACCAATATATTCACCAACTTTCAAGCCTCTAGCTCCAATAGTTTTTTAGATATCTTGCTGACAAGATTTTATTAAAAAAATTTCAAAAGGCAATAACTCTTGAAACGGGCATAATCCGGACGAGAAAAAAAAATACGCGTCGGCTTATTTTCCATCAGAGATGCATATATGAAATTTCAAAACTATAGCATACACGGTTCTAAAGTTATGCTATGCATCACTTTTAGCATACATTACAATGGGCACAAATTACCAAAATGACAAAGGGCCATAACTCACTAAGTATTTTTCGGAATTTTGTCATAAGTTAATCAGTTCATCTACTAATCACCAACAATCTATTCACCAACTTTCAAGGCTCTAGCTCCAATCGTTTTTGAGATATCTTGCTGACAAAGTTTTTATTAAAAAAAATTCAAAGGGCAATAACTCTTGAAAGGGGCGTATTCCGGACGAGAAAAAAAATATGCGTCAGCTAATTTTCCATGAGGAATCCATATATGAAATTTCAAAACCCTAGCATACACGGTTCTAAAGTTAGGCTATGCATCACTTTTAGCATACATTACAATGGGTACAAATTACCAAAATGACAAAGGGCCATAACTCACAAAGTATTTTTCGGAATTTTGTCAAAAGTTAATCAGTTCATCTACTAATCACCAACAATCTATTCACCAACTTTCAAGGCTCTAGCTCCAATAATTTTTGAGATATCTTGCTGACAAGATTTTATTAAAAAAAAAATCAAAGGGCAATAACTCTTGAAGGGGGCATAATCCGGATGAGAAAAAAAAATATGCGTAAGCTAATTTTCCATGAGGAATCCATATATGAAATTTCAAAACCCTAGCATACACGGTTCTTTAGTTATGCTATGCATCAAAAGCGTAACTGACGGAAGAACGGACAAACGGACGAACGAACCAGAACCAATATGCCCCTCCAACTTTTTCAAAGTTGGGGGCATAATAAGAAAGTTATTGACAGAACACAAAAAAGGCCCTGTTTTTACCTTTAACCTCTATCTATGACCTTGATCTTTCAGGTATTAAACTGGGTCATGCGTGCAACACATCATCTCATGGTGGTTAACATTTCTGCCTAGCAATTTCAAAATCCATCTAAAAATAAGAAAGTTATTGACCAAACACGAAAAAAGGCCCCTTTTTTACCTTTGACCTCTATGTATGACCTTGACATTTGAGGTACCAAACTGAATCATGCATGCAACACATCGTCCCATGATAGTTAACATGTTTGCCAAGTAACTTCAAATTCTATTTAAAAATAGGCAAGTTATTGACAAAACCCGAAAAAAGGCCCCTTTTTTAACCTTTGACCTCTAAGTTTGACCTTGACCTTTGAGGTACCAACCTGGGTCATGCGCGCAACACATCGCCTTATATTGGTTCACATTTCTGCCATGTGATTTCAAAATCCATCTCAAAATAAGGAAGTTATTGACCAAATACGAAAAAAAGGCCCACTTTTTGACCTTTGACCTCTAAGTATGACCTTGACCTTTGAGGTACCGAGCTGCCTCATGTGCACCACACATCGTCTCATGATTGTTAATAATTATGCCAAGTAATTTTAAAATCCATCTCAAAATTAGAAAGTTATTGACCAAATACGAAAAAAAGGCCCCTTTTTTTACCTTTGACCTCTAAGTATGACCTTGACCTTTGAGGAACCGACCTGCCTCATGTGCATCACACATTGTCTTATGGTTGTTAATAATTATGCCAAGTAATTTTAAAATCCATCTCAAAATAAGAAAGTTATTGACCAAATACGAAAAAAAGGCCCCTTTTTTGACCTTTGACCTCTAAGTATGACCTTGACCTTTGAGGTACCGACCTGCCTCATGCGCACCACACATCGTCTTATGGTTGTTAATATTTCTGCCGAGTAATTTTAAAATCCATCAAAAAATAAGAAAGTTATTGACCGGACAGGATTTGCCCATACATATATACATACCAACAAACTTCCAAGGGAGATAATTCAAAAAGTATAAATGCGAGAGTTATGGTTCTTGCGCACTGCACGTCGTCTAATGCTGATTAATACTTATACGAAGTTTCGTGAAGATAGCTCTAACGGTTTTCAAGTTACAGAGCGGACACGAATGTGTGACAGACAGACGGACAGACAGACAGACGGACAGACAGACAGACAGACAGACGCCCGGGGGAAAAACATTGTCTCTCCGAAAAAAAATTTTTCGGGGGAGACATAATTATCCCCATTCTGTCTCCTGCCATGGCACTATTAGAAACCCTCAGTACCTCTAACAACCCCTGTCTTGAACAGATTCTAATGATCCCAAAGGCATTCGAGCCACTTAAGTTTGACTCACTCAAAATATATACACAGTCAATACACAGTCACTGTGTATATATTTTGGATCTTGTTTAATTTTAATCCATTACATGCTAGTGGACTCTTCCACTGCTATATGCTGGACAAGTCCATTTGTCATATACGGGGTGGTAGGCTATTTTTTCCCTTTTTTTCTATTTTGACGAAAAATTCTGTTAGCAAATAGTGCAGGCGCTGATCAGACGCCGCAGAACGCAGCATTTGATCAGGGCCTGCACTGTTTGCCAAGGTACCCTTTGCCACCTGCAATGGGTTAAGAGTGCTTTACTACTATTTTATTGTGGTGTAGGAATCTACAATGTATTCAACTTCATACTGCACAGCCTATCCAATTTTAACTGAATAGGCCAATTTCAAAGCATGCAATATTTTCTTGCCTGTTTTTCTTGCGATTTGGTGTAGTCCAATTTACCTTGGTCAATCCTGTCAGCTAGCACCAATCTGGGTCCAGTTGTTCACAACTGATAACATTATAATGTTATTAACCAAGTAATTGGCCCTGTTAAAGATCCGAGGTCGGCTGTATTGGACCAAGGCATACAGTAGACCTCTGACCAGTAACAAAGCCAATATGAAATTACCTGGTTAATGACAATTTTATTAATATTAATTAATTCAATACTATCATGCTAATAATCGCGTAATTTTGTATTGGCCCAGCTACAGGTCCTAGGTCAGCTGTACTCACATTGGCCCTCAGCCTTTGGCAGATACAGCTGATGGAGGGCCTGTGACTGACCAATACAAAATAACTTGATTAATAACAATTTTATTTACTGACACAATTAAAAAACATGATTATTAGTTGTCTAACCTGTATTGATCAGAGGTCATCAGTATTAACACCAGGTCAACCAATATTAAGGTCTAGTGATATTAGGCTGAGGTCAATAATCATGTTATTTAATTGTGTCAATTAATAAAACTGTCATAATCAAGTAATTTCGTATTGTCCCAGTTACAGGACCTCAGTCAGCTGTATTGGCCCTTGTATTGAACACAAGGTTATCACAAATGTTGACTGTTTGATTAACGAATGACTGATTAATTGATTGTTTAGGGTTAAACAACACATCAGCCATAGTGGGTCATTTGTGACATATCCAAGAGAAAGGGAGAAAAAGAGACAGAAGAGATAGTAGATGAGATGAGAGTGAGGGGCAGAGATGAACGAGGAAAATGAATGGAAGTGTATAAACAGAAGAATTAACAACACTCCCACTCTACCCTTACATGCTGCAAGGACAGCAGGCCTTGTCCAACTGTCCGCCAATATCAGCTGGATGCCTGAGTGACACAAGATACACATCAACTTTGCCTCACCTTACCACCACGATTGATGAATGTGTGTGAGTGTGTGTGTGTATGAATTCGGGTTTAACGTCGCTTTCAACAATTTTTCAGTCATATCACTACGGTATCTGGTTGCGACAGGGAGCTCAATGCTCACTTTTATAGTGCTGCCTCACTGAAGTATCATGTCCCAGACACATTACATGATACAACACCCAGTCACATTATCCTGACACTCGGTCGACCAGTTCTAGCTCTTCCCCCTAAATCTGAGTGCCAAGCGAGGAGCAGCTAGTACCATTTTTAACGACTTTGGTATGTCGCGGCCCGGGATCGAACCCGTGACCTCCCGTTCCCCGGAGCGGACACTCTACCAACTGAGCTATCGGGGCCGGTTCGATTGATGAATGACCAAACAGGCAAATGAATGGACATGAAACCCGACTCCTCCAGCAGGCAATGCTTAAAGCAGGAGCTAAAATGGATTTAGATTGCTGCCAGGTAAGAAAGAATTACAAGGATGACTAAATAACTTTTCTTTTTTCTTCATAATAACCTGTGTTGTGGGCACTTGTTAGAATCGCCTCGATGAGGCGATTCTAACAAGTGCCCACAATAAAGGTTTCTGAAGAGTATTAAGGAAAATTATCCGGAAATAATCCTTGATGCTCCCTTTTATCCACAGCTATAATACTCTGACATCGTAAGTGCTGGTTAATCAGAGCTGAAATGAAAATCGATTATCAGTGCTGTCATTGTGATCGATAATCGATTAGTAATCACTCAAGATTTGTTATAGCTGTGGATGAAAGGGAGTATCAAGGATTATTTCCGGATAATTTTCCTTAATACTCTTCAGAAACCTTTGTTGTGGGCACTTGTTAGAATCGCCTCATCGAGGTGATTCTAACAAGTGCCCACAGCACAGGTTATTATGAAGAAAAAAGAAAAGTTATATAGTCATCCTTGTAACTCTCTCTTACCTGACATAACTTGACCTTTCTGGCTTTGACTCTTACCATATGTTATACATTACTAATGTATTAGGACAGACATGCCCGAGCAAACAGTGAAGACCCAGATAAGACACAGCAGTATGTGGCATCTCATCCGGGTCTGCACTGTTTGCCACTCATCCAGCTATTTTATACACAACACTGGGTCATAAATTATACCTATCAAATAATTTATTACTTTCCAATTCAGTAAGGATTATCATTTCAGTGGAATTTATTGATCAATAAATTGATTATCTGATTAATTGTGTCAGCCATACTCACCATTTCTGTAGTGATCGCTGTACCAGTCTCTTGTCTGTACAAAATTATCTGTGCTGCTTTCTCAACACTGCCCTCGGCCACTGCAAAACAATGTTCCAACTCATGTCTAACAGTGCCAGGAAACATCTCTCTTAATACTTGTATCTGTTCATCTGTGTCATCTGATGACTCTGATGTACTCTGAATAAATAATGTTTCAAGGGATAACTATCATACTTGTCACCTTATCTAATCTTATCCAACCATTAACTCTTTGCCTCATGGTAAGAAAACCATAATTAACCAATTGTATGCGGGAAAGCCTCAAAGGGGTACCATGGCCAACAGTGCAGGCCCAGATCAGATGCTGCAAAATGCAGCGTCTGATCAAGGCCTCCACTATTTGGTAACAGAATGTTCTGTCAAAAATAGAATAAAAACGAAAAAATAGGCCTGACACCCCTTAAATGACAAATGGACTTGTCCAACATATAGCAATGGAAGAGTACACTAGTATACAATGGGTTAACTTGTCCTGAGTGAAATCAGCCAATGCAGACAAGTCAGGCCATGCAAACTTTACGCTAACTGGAAAACTGTCAAAGTTCCTAAAGAATATGAGACACATCACCATCTCATTATAACATTGTTTGTTATAACCTGGTTTTGGATATGACAAGGTTTAAAGATGGATGCCAAAACTATATGGATTATATAAATTAATGACCACCAATGGAGATTCTATACTTTATTGTTTGGATATAACATGTTTGTTGAACTACCTCACTTTCTGCTTTAGACCCCATAAATAGTGTTATAAAGAGGTTGTGGTGTACCTTGACCTACAACTTAGTGACCTTTAGGCATTCTCTAATGGTGTGCAACAGCTGTTCTGACTGAATGACCAACAATGCATTGACATAGTTAAAACTAGAGAAAGCGACCAGTGGGTCACGTATACCCCCGGCCAGGGCCACCCTCTGATATATCTTTTGAGCTTGTATGTAATATGAATGAAGAAGTCAAGAAGCTATTAGAATCTATAAATCTGCTTGCAAAAGCTAAACCAAACATAACATTTCTAAATGGACCAAGGGAGTGAGGGCATCAAAGTTACTGAAGGGGTGGGGGCATCAATGTTACTGAAGCAGCAGGGTGGGGTATGCATCAAGGAAATCTTTGGACTGGTATGCCAACTCAATACAAGTATCAACTGAATTTGTCTTAGAGTTTAGAATAAACAGGTTTCTATAAACTTTGTCATAAAACTTAAACCAAATGTAAAATTTGTAAGTCTTTGACCTTGAGGTCAAGGTCACCGTGGGTGGGGAAGGGATATACATAACTAAATCTTTGGACTAGTATGCAACACTGATGCAAGTATCACTGAATTTGTCTTAGAGTTTAGAACATACAGGCATCTAAAAACTTTGTCATAAAACTTTAACTAAATGTCAAATTGTCTGTGACCTTGACCTCAAGGTCAGTGTGGGACATCCATCAATGAAATCTTTAGACCAGTATGTAACTTCAGTGTAAGTATCAACTAAATCTATCAAAGGGTTCAGAAGCTATAATCTCTTAGAAACTTTGACGCAAAACTTTAATCAAAATGTTAACAAACGGACAGACGGATGGACGGAAAGACGGACGAAAACATTGTACCCCCATAGCATATGAAGTATGCTAGGGGTATAGTTCATGTCACACAGAAAAATAAAATATAGAAGACAACGAGACAATCACTAAAGGTGATGAATGCCCCCGCCATATGACTCACTGGCTGAGTAATGTGTTTGACATATACAGTAGACAGGCACACATTCTAACTAAACTAGAAACTGCTACAAATCTCCAAATAACATATGACCAAAGTGTTTAAGTTTTTCAAGGGGACATAATTCTGCAATAAGGTTCTGGATAAGAATCCTATTTCCTTTATGCACATGTTCAATGCATGTCTGAAGTGTGTTGCAAGTTTCAATGCACTGTATTGAACACTATAGGAGGAGCTATGGAGACAAAAATAGTACTACAAAGTGTGACATATGTACATACAGACAAGTGCAAAACTACATGTATATGCCCCTTCCCACTTTGTGGTGGGGGCATAACAAAAACATATTTTTCCAAAATATTTACCCTCTCACTTTCCCCTGCAGAATTCTGCTCTGTTACTGTTAACTGACTCATCCCACCACAGGCAGCCATTGTCAAACAGGCATCAATGCTTGGTGATGTTGGTGCTGAACCAACTTTTTCTCTCTCTGTGAAGCAATAACAAAATGTCAAGGCGAATGATATACCATGGAGATTTTCTGCTAGTTTAAGGGGAATGGGAACACCTTCTGAACGTATTTTTGTCTCCCTTGTTAACCACACCTGTTTCAAAACTCGTTCTCGAGTCCCTAGGACATTTTCTCATAACTCATTTTATGCTTGAATCTTGAAAATAGTAGCACACAAAACATACCTTTAGTTCAAAGAAAATTGAAAAGATATGTAATTATCCCATTGTTACCTGGAAACCCATAAACGAGACAAGTTAACCCATTTAGTACCAGAAACCCCAAAACGGGTGCCCTGGCAAACAGTGCAGGTCCAGATCAGACGGCACAGAATGCGGCGTCTGATCAGGGCCTACACTGTTTGCTAAAAGTTCAGTCATTTTCGAAATAAATTTTGAAGAAAACACAACCTGACACCCTACATATTGAAATGGCCTCCTGCTATATATAAGGCAGGCTTTCAAGTGACTCCTGGTGAAAAAGTAGGAGAAAAGTAGGAGCCTGAGATATCAAAAAGTAGGAGAAAAGTAGGAAAAAAGTAGGAACCTGATATAAAAAGTAGGAGCTAATAGACACGAACATACCTCCGTATGTCATACATTTTACCAGTTTTTCATTTTGGGCAGTTTTATTTGTGCATTTGAGTCTAATGTTTTTACATCAAAGTTAGCAGGCACCTGTAAAATGTTAGTGGCTACCCCATCTAGTACAGTTATTCATGACGGCAGCCTGAACTTCCAATGCTTTTGTCAAGAGTTTGCCACTGGCAGATATCTGTACCTAGATATTGACATATGTCAAAGAATTAATGAATTTTGAAAATTTACATTTGTGATGTCCAGGTGAAGGCATCATAGCACTGCTACAATGAATTCCTGTCATGCAAACTAAGACAGCATTTTAGCATTTTAGTAGCTCACTGAAGTCAAGGCTTTAAAGTATTGCTGCAGTGAATTTCTGTCACGCTAAACAGAGCTCTAGTTGGTCACCTCAGACATCACAGCACTGGTCCAATGAATTTCTGTCAAGCTAAACAAGACAGAGCTCTAGTTGGTCACTTCAGTCATCACAGCATTGCTGCAATGAATTTCTGTCATGCTAAACAAGACAGAGCTCTAGTTGGTCACTTCAGTCATCACAGCATTGCTGCAATGAATTACTGTCAAGCTATACAAGACAGAGCTCTAGTTGGTCATTTCAGTCATCACAGCATTGCTGAAATGAATTTCTGTCATGCTAAACAAGACATAGCTCTAGTTGGTCATTTCAGTCATCACAGCATTGCTGAAATGAATTTCTGTCATGCTAGACAAGACAGAGCTCTAGTTGGTCATTTCAGTCATCACAGCATTGCTGAAATGAATTTCTGTCATGCTAAACAAGACATAGCTCTAGTTGGTCATTTCAGTCATCACAGCATTGCTGAAATGAATTTCTGTCATGCTAGACAAGAAAGATCTCTTGCTGGTCAATCACTGCAGTTAAGACATTGCATTACTGCTGCTTTGCATTCCTGTCATCCTCCATAAGACAAATCTCAGATTTTTCACTGCAGTTAAGGCATCATAGCACTGCTTCAATGTTTTTCTGCCAAGCTAAATAAGACACAGCTCTATTTGGTCACTTCAATTAAGGCAACACAGCACTGCTGCAATGAATTCCTTTCATGCTAAACAAGATGGAACTCTAGTTGGTCACTTAAATTAAGGCAACACAGCACTGCTGTAATGAATTCTTGCCATGCTCAACAAGACAGAACTCTAGTTGGTCACTTCACTAAAGGCAAATTTAAGCAGCACTACTGCAATGAATTTCTGCAATGCTCAAAAAGTCAGAGCTCTAGTTGGTAACACAGTTAAGGCACCAAAGAAGTGCTGCAATAAATTGATGCCAGGCTCAACAAGACAGAACCCTAGTGGGTAACTGCAGTTAAGGCATCACAGTACTGCTGCTGTGTATCCCTTTCATGCTCCAGACAGAACTCTAGTTGGTCACTGCAGTCAAGGCATCACAGCATTGCTGCAATGAATTTCTGTCTTGCTCATCAAGACTGAGCTCCAGTCGGTCTCTGCAGTTTAGTCATCAGACCACTGCTGTAATGTATTTCTGTCATGTTCAACAAGACATAGCTCCAGATGGTTACCACAGCTAAGGCATCACAGCATGGCTGCTACAATGAATTTCTATCAAGCTAAACAAGGCAGAACTCTAATTTGTCACTGCAGTTAAGGCATCACAGCACTATGGAAATGAATTGCTCTTGTGCTAAAGACAGAGATCTAGTTGATCACTGCAGTAAAGGTGTCAAAGCATTGCTGCAATGAACTCCTGTCATGCTAAACAAGACGGAGCTCTAGTAAGGCATCAAAGACATGGTATCAAAGCATTGCTGCTATGAACTGCTGGTCAGTTAAGGCCTCAAAACACTGCTGCAATGAATTCCTCACATGCTTACCAAAACATAGCACTAGCTGATCACTGCAGTTAAGAAATAAAAGCACTGCTGCTATGAACTCCTGCCATGCTTACCAAAACATAGCTCTAGCTGATCACTGCAGTTAAGAAATCAAACCACTGCTGCTTTGAACTCCTGCCATGCTTACCAAAACATAGCTCTAGTTGATCACTGCAGTTAAGAAATCAAACCACTTCTGCTATGAACTCCTGCCATGCTTACCAAAACATAGCTCTAGCTGATCACTGCAGTTAAGAAATCAAACCAATGCTGCTATGAACTCCTGCCATGCTTACCAAAACATAGCTCTAACTGATCACTGCAGTTAAGAAATCAAACCACTGCTGCGATGAACTCCTGCCTTGCTTACCAAAACATAGCTCTAGCTGATCAATGCAGTTAAGAAATCAAACCACTGCTGCTATGAACTCCTGCCTTGCTTACCAAAACATAGCTCTAGCTGATCACTGCAGTTACTAAATCAAACCACTGCTGCTATGAACTCCTGCCGTGCTTACCAAGACAGAGCTCTAGCTGAGTAATGCAGCTGAGGCATCAAAGTATTGCTGCAATGAATTTTTGTCTTTCTAAACAAGACAAAGCTCAAGCTAGCTACTGCAGTTAAGGCATCGCTGCACTGCTGAAGTGAATGTTTGTCATGCTAAAAAGACAGAGTTAAAGCTGGTCACTGCAGTTAAGGAATCACTGGACTGCTGCAATGAATTTCTGTAATGCCAAACAAGACAGAATAGTTTGTCACAGCAGTTAGGGCATCAAAGCATTGCTATAGTGAATTTTCTACCATTCTCAGCAAGAGGGAGCTCCAGTTGGTCATTTAGTTAAGACATCACTACACTACTGACTGCTAAAATTCTTGTCATGTTCAACAAGACAAAACTGTAGATGGTCATTGCAGTTTTGCTTTACATAAACATATTCCAATTAGTGGTACAGCTAAAAACAGCAGATGAATGTCGAGGATCATCAGTACATTTGTCATGTAACAAAATGCATTCTACAAATAGTTTGAGATACAATTTATACTTTTAAATGCTTAATTTGTTTATTTATTTATTTGGGATCTTAGGTTTTGGACAAATCAAAAAAGTAGGAGAAGTAGGAGTTTTTCTGGAAAAAGTAGGAACAAAGTAGGAAGAGACCCAAAAAGTAGGAAAAGTAGGAAAAAGTAGGAAAAAGTAGGACTACTTGAAAGCCTGATAAGGAGGAAGATGTCATTTGGTACAAAAAGGGTTAAACAGTGCAAACCCAGATCAGATGCTGCATTATCAGGGTCTGCACTGTTTGCCTATGTCCCTTTTACATGTTTCCAGAGAGGAATGGATCAACAGTAAATTCTTTTGCCAGTAAATGTCAAATGTCCTTCATGAATCATGTAAAGAATATGTTTTACCTTGATCTTTCCTGGACAGTTCTGAGGCCAGCTCAAACATCCATTCACAAACTTCAACACTGAAAAAAAATAAAGGAAATCTTCCCATTTTGTACTGAACAGAAAAAAGACGTCAATACAGATTAAGAACAAAAGTGCTAACCTTTTTCCTGCTGAACCAGGATATACTCTACCTTTGCAAACAATTGTTCAAAGCCTCAAGGTCGTTAATGGTCATATTGTTAACTATTGTAGCAAGTTCAATATCTAAAATTTGGGTATTTTTGCTGAAAAAATATGAGCAGCTTTTGCTTAAGCAAAAGCTGCTCACATTTTTCGTGCAAAAATGTTAGCAAATTTGCCATAATAAATAATCAAAGTTTTAACGATACGTTAACTATCAACATTGTTAGTTTTGAACAACTGGCCCCAGAAGCCATCTGATCAGGATCTACATGGTTTCATTCAGTTTGCTAATTTGAGTAAATAAAGTAAATTTTGTCCCCTCAAAGTATTCCCCTTTAACAGATATACAAAACTTTCAGTCTTCTGATCCAATCATTGAATGCATTTTGGTAGTCTTTTCGAGGTATACTATGAAGGCACTGGAATATTGCAGAACCGAGGTGTTTGCGCTGTACAAATTTTCGACCAGAAAGGTATTTTTTCAGCCGCGGGAACAAAAAAAAAGTTACACAGGGCAAGGTTAGGGGAATAGGGTGGGTAAGGGAGTTCAACAACCTTTTCCTGCTTCAGACAGTCTTGCACAATGAACGCCTTGTGCGATGACGCATTGTCATGTAACAATCTGACATTTGGCCAAACCAGTTGGTTTTCGTTCTTTGAAATATTTCTTCAAGTTTCGAAGAACTTTATTCTTGTAAAACTTCGCATTCACAGATTTGCCTTTAGGCACAGCAACCTGAATAGCAGGGCCCTGATTTGAAAAGAATATGGCATACATTACCTTCTTGACGCTCATGGTCCGCTTTGCAATACATGGCCTTTTGCAATACTTTGTTGCCCATATTTTGTTCTGAATCTTTCGTTTTGGCTCAAAAAAGTTCACCCATGTCTCGTCACCTGTGACGACATTAGCGAAAGACCTTGCATTGTAATTTGTAAACTTTTTAAGCAACTTCTTGGCGCACTGAACGCGTGTCTTTTTCTGCCTATCTGTCAACAGATGGGGAATCCATCTAGCACAGATCTTTCTCATTTTCAAATCCTGTTTCAGAATTGTATGAGCTGTTCCTAATGAGATGCGAACCATACTAGCTATTTGCCTAGTGGTGTATCGTGCATTGGTAGCAACTATTTCTTTCACTCTAGCAACCATCTTGGCAGATGTTGCTCTTTTCGGCCAACGATCATGTGGTGCATCTTCTGTTGAGCCTAGCCCACAGCTGAATTTCTTACACCAACAAAAAACTGTCGGAAAAGACATTTCATTATGCCCATAAACCTAACATATTTCATCAAAAATGTCTTTGCACCGTACACCAAGAATACAACGATTCTTAATATAGGACCGTATTTCAACGGCGTACTCTGACCTTCTTCCAACCATGTTTTGTATTAGTATACAAGAGTAGACAGTGTTTATCGAACGATATACATGGCTAAAGTGCACAGATTTTGACAGGTTTGGTATCAATGTATAGGTAAAATGTTTTTCTACGCTGTATTATTTATTTCCAGGTGATTTTCGCATTAGTGCATGAGAAAACGTTCTACTTGCATTCATATTTGAAGAGTCCTCATACCTGATGTTGTGTCTAGAAATAGATTAATGAGTGGCAAACTATGTAGACCCAGATGAGAGGTCACATTCTGCGGCATCTTATTTGAATTTACACTGTTTGCTCAGGCCTATCTGTCTGAATACATACAGAAAATATGGTATGCTATTATAATCGGGTTTACCTGTTGATTTCTCCAAATCCTGGAATGTAAGCATCCATCATTTCAACAAACTGATCAACATCAATGTTCTCCTCTGCATTTGCACTGTCTCCCAGATCTTCAAGGATACTGATTACATAGCTCAGAACGATCTCATCTATGTTGCTGAAATAAATGCAATACATCTACTAACAATTTATGTACTAAAATTTCTTCAACTGCCCTGGTAAAATCGCACCATGCAACATAACAGAAAGAACTAGACTTGTTTTCTGGGAAAACAGATGTCCCCACTCCCACCACATACCCCTTTCAAAACAAGCTTAATTTAACAGCACTGCTGTGACCTTGAAAATAAGGTCAGGGATGAAAAACCTAATTAGTTCTTCATCCTGACCAAATATTATACCCATGCATTTGATTTAAATCCACCCAGTAGTTTATTAGATATAAAAGTACTGCACACAACCTAAATTTGGCCTAAAGTTGACCCATTTAGCATGACTGTGACCTTGAAAATAAGGTAAAGGTCACCAAAATCTAAACTATCATTCTGTCCCAAGTTTATATCCATGCAAATTTGATTAAAATCCACCCAGTAGTTCATGAGATGTCTTGCAAAAAAGAGTCATGCCTACACATATGCCTATGCATATGGGATCTGCACCAAAAACAATATGCCCCACCTTGCCTTCAGTGGCGGGGACATAACCCCACTAAAGCACTGTTTAGTATAACATGATTTTGAATATATGAATTCCAAAATTTTTTTAGATTACACAGAAAATGAGCATAAATAGTCATTTTTCTACTTATGTTTTGGATATAACACAGTTTAAATTAACTAACACAGTTTCTACTTTGGACCCCAACAATAGTGTTTTAAGTGTTGCATGATGAACTTGCATCACAATACACCACAACCCCCTTAAAGTGTGAGTTGGTCCATCCATGCTTATGAACCCTATTGGTTTCATTGGGCGACAGGGCTTGAGATGTCATTTCATCTCAATGTCGGGTAAAAGTCTCCACAAAATTGGAAGCAATGTCTCCAAATTGATCTATAGAGTGTTGACAGAGACGTTAAACCTCAAATCAAACAAACAAACAAACAACCCCTTTATAACACTGGTTGTTTAAATAGAGGATCTTACATGAGTGCTCATGTATTATTGAATTTATTAAACGAGTTGAGGAAAAGGATAAAATGTGAGGTCCTGCCGAGCATTTTATACCTTTTCCTCAACGAGATTAATAAATTCAATAATACATAAGCACGAATGCAAGATTCTATTTATCATATGACATTTAAAACGCATTTTATTCACGATTGTTTACAAAAATATCAATATTCTGCCATTAGTAAACGCGACGTTGTTAAGGACGTCGTACATGTAACGTTACGGGACGTATCTAGCTAATTTGCATATTTAATCCACTAGTGGATTATCGAAAATAATTCATGGCGTTATCACACTCTCAGACGCGACGTCATATGATAAATATGATATGAACATAACATAGCTGATCCCAAAAAAGTATTGATTATAAAGAATGACTAAAAACAAGCACTTTTGGGCTGATTGTTTGTCAATTGACCCAAAGTTACTAAGCATAAAAACATCCGTACTAAAGTCCATGTGACTATCAATGATTTGTAGGAAATCCAGGTAACTTATTTATAGAAAAAAGCAATTAATTTTATTGCTGTGAGGTCAGTGTGTTGCGTAATAGGGTTATCTATAGAATCTGGGCTGGAATCATGGGTTAGGCTTGGCAAACAATGTAGACCCTGATTGGATGCTGTTGAATGCAGCATCTGATCAGGGTCTATACTGTTTTCTTAAAAACTGGAATAACAAAACTGTTTAAGCCTCAGTCTTAGTTCAAGACTACTCTCCCAGCCTACACTCAGGGACAATTCATTTCAATATATGTGTGTGTGTGTGAATTCGGGTTTAACGTCGCTTTCAACAATTTTTCAGTCATATCACGACAGTGTCCTGTTGTGACAGGGAGCTCAATGCTCACTTTTATAGTGCTGCCTCACTGAAGTATCATGTCCCAGACACATTACATGATACCACACCCAGTCACATTATCCTGACACTGGGTCGACCAGTCCTAGTTCTACCTCGTAAATCTGAGTGCCAAGCGAGGAGCAGCTAGTACCATTTTTAACGACTTTGGAATGTCAGGGCCCGGGATCGAACCCGTGACCTCCCGTTCCCCGGAGCGGACACTCTACCAACTGAGCTATCAGGGCCGGTCATTTCAATATAACGTGGTTGTTTAGCTAACATGACCTTTTCTGTCCTAAAAATAATGTTATACACAAGAGAGGATGTGGTCTGCTATTTAGTTAAAACACCAACACAATAGCAAAATTTTAAAGGTTTTTGTTAACTCTTATCCTGCTGTTCACAACAACCCTTTTCTTTGCAAACAGTGTAGATCCAGATCAGATGAAGAAGCCATCTGATCATGATCTACCCTGTATGACATTCAATTAATGAATTTATAGGAATAAATTACATCAAGTAATCTGATTGGTTCAAAGTCAGAAGTGGGTGTGGCTAAACTGAATATTCAGCAAGATAAGGGTTAAACTTATAGCTTCGTAAGTTTACTTATACATATAGCCTTGATTTTTCAAATTCACTGTCAAAGGGGTCACTCAGTTTACATATAGAAAATACAGTAGAACTTCGATGGCTCGACCACCGATGGCTTGTTTACCATGGATCTGTCGAACCCATTCTTGAGCCCCTAGCGAAATCCTCTACATTAGAAATAGTGGGACATAATTAAGGAGATTTTAGTCTTTTATCTTGCAAATGTATGCTGTGTGTACTCATTAGAATCGCCTCGATGAGGCGATTCTAATGAGTATACAAGCATACATTTTCATTATAGAACACCGAAAAGATGTCTAAAAGTATCTCGGTATGCCTTCTGACAGTAACCTCAGTGGCTCAAACTACCCCTGTCTCAAAAAGATTTTCGAGGTCCTAAAGGTGTTGAGCCATTGAAGTTCAACTGTGCCTATGTTTATTTGATTTTGATGTGCATACAGTGAAGCTTTAATGACTCAAAAACTGACGGCTCATTTTCCATGACTGAATCGAACTCATTTATGAGTCCCTGAGAAATTCTTTCCATACAAAATACAGTCGAAAGTCGATGGCTCGAACCCCTTTGGGACCATGGAAATTTGTTCGAGACAGCGGTAGTTCGAGCCACTGTTGCATACTTCCAGAAAACATAACGCAGGTATTATTGGACTTCTTTTCGGTGTTCTGTAACATAAATGTATGCTGTGTGTACTCATTAGAATTGCCTCATTGAGGCGATTCTAATGAGTACACACAGCATACATTTGCAAGATAAAAGTCGAAAATCTCCTTAATTATCCCACACTTATTCTTATGCAGACAAATTTCCTAGGGACTCAAGAACAGGTTCGACTCAGCCATGGTAAACGAGCCATCGGTGTTCGAGCCATGGAAGTTCGACTGTATTAATGTAGGTCCTAATAAATTAAGTCATAGATATGATTTTGGCCCCCGCCAAGCGGGGCTTGAATAAAAAGATCGGGCTGCATGATGCGTCCATGCAGAGCTGAAACTGACCGCACATGTGTACTGGTAAAATGCTTGGAAGCACTAAGCCTTCCAAGACAAAGTGATGCAAGTCCGACCGTCCAGTGCATATAAACTCTTGGTTCCATTGGGTGGCAGGGCTTGAGAAGTCATTTCATCTCAATGTCAGGTATCAGTCCCACAAGTTGGTAGCAACGTCTCGAAAATGATCTAAATAGTGTTGACAGGGATGTAAAACTTTGACGATTCAAACAAACTTATATTGATATGATTTAGGGAGGTTACTTTATTAGGAAAAGATATTCCATATTGTGAACTTAAAAGAATCGCCTACATGATGTGATTCTAACACACAGCATACCTTTATGTATGAACTAGATTGCGCAGTCCATGGTATACCATTGCAAATACCCGCTTTTTCTATGAATGACACTAAAGATATGGCAAAGTCATGCTTTTTGACCTTTGACCTTGGGGCCATGTTGGGTACAAGGTCACAAAAAAGTAGCCCACTGACATCTACATACCATCTACTATCCACATGCAAAGTTTCAAAAGTGTAACTTAAGATATGGCAATGTCATACTTTTTGACCTTTGACCTTGGGGCCATGTTTGGGGTCAAGGTCACAAAAAAGTAGCCCACTGCCATCTACATACCATGTACTATCCACATGCAAAGTTTCAAAAGTGTTACTTCAGTGGTTGCAGAGGAGATCCATTTACAAGAAACGTGACGGACAGACGGACGGATGGACTGAAGCCCACTCAACTCTGGTACGAAAACAATATACCCGATTTTTCTTCGAAAAAAGCGGGAATGATAACCGTCAGGGACTCAAACTACTCGTCTTGAACAAACTTTCATGGTCCCAAAAGCTCAGCGAAAGGTAAGGTGGGTAATTTGTGATAATTAATGGATAGTTTTCCTTATTTCTCCATATAAACCTATGCTGTGGGTATTCAATAGAACTGCCTCGTTGGAGAACTAACAAAAACTATCCTTCAATTATCACAAAATACGAACCTTATCTGTTGCTATGCCCAGAAGTGTTCGAGCCATCCAGATTCTACTGTATTTTTGTGTGCATGTATTTACCTCACATGGTCATGAAGTCCATGTGCTTTAAGAAATTTTCCAAGGGCTGTCTGAACTTTGTCCTCACTGCTAGAGGCCATCCAGCCTGAAAAACACAATATAGACCACAACCTTGTTATAAAAGTTTACAGATAGATCCAAAAAATACATGTCATTTTTCTATGTAATATATACATTTTTGTTTGGATATAACACTGTTAACACAGTTGTTTGACAAACACTGTTTCAATTTGAACCCCTGCAACAGTGTTATCAAGAGGTTGGGTTGCATGTTAAAAAGTTACCAAACATGAGGCGCAGCAATTAAAAGCAACAAACTCATTATTGTCAGATGGACTCTTGAAAAATCAAAGCAACTCCAAAGTGAAGAGTTTAAATTACATTTACTTTCAAATCCAGGGTGCAGAAAATTGTTCTTGTAACCCTCGGGGGTTTAGACGTACTGGAAGAAAGAAAAACTGATTACAGAATTGCTCAACATAAGATGAACGGAGGTGCGTTTAATAACCGGAATGTAGCCATTAACTGGAACGGACCTACATGCATTTATCGGCTTATTTCTCATTTTTATAAGTATTTTTTTCCATTCCGAACCCAAATATTCATGTAAACATACTGATCAGACAAATCAGTTTTTGAAATACATGTACTTCCAGGACAGACTGAAAAATCAACTAAAAGAGAAAGTTAATGAGCTCACAAGACTACACAAGATAGAGACTCAACAGACCAATAATAATTGTGCGTCAATAAGTCATGTCCTTAAGCAACAGTCTGACTGGAAATCGAAACCCTAACAGACCTAGTCAGTGGCATACTGTAGTTAGTCGATAGCCAGTTTAAGGAATAAAAAGGGGCACGAATTGGGGTGGGTGAATTCAAACTTGCAGAATCACAAAAAAAAATCCAAGTATCAAAAACCTAATGGGTGGCAAAGACAAAAGAACCAGAATGTATAATCGGTTTAGAAATACCAAAATAACAGACAAAATATTTTTAACATCGACTGACGGACTGAACACAATTGTTGCCCCCAAAACCCATGTGAAGAAACCAAACCAAGTAAAGCACAATGTAAATGTAAGAACAATGAAACGTAAAAATAAGAGGACAGTGGCGACGACTTGACAGAATGGACAGAAAACTTCAATGGTAAATAACACTTAAATAACTTGTGTCGCCTCCGTTCATCGGGCCCTTGAGAAAATGGTGTGTGTGAGACCGTCCAATGCATATTAAGCCTTTTGGCTTCATTGGGCGACTGGACATATGTCATATCATCTCAGCGTTGGATAAAAGTTCCACAAAATTGGAAGCAACGCCCCCAAAATGACCTATATAGTGATGACTTGAAACAGACATTCTGCTACCATTCGGCCGGTGTTGATTTTGGTGTATTTCTCCCATATGTAAAGCAATATGACATGAAGCGTTTACCCTTTCTCAATGTTGGGAAGCCCAGTGGGGTAGGGGCAGTCATGTCATATTCCTGTATATAGCGGTGAAATACACTGTCTATGTATTAATTCATGTTTAGTGTGCGTTATATTAGCTTCATTCATAACATATTATGTTCTTTACAGCCTTACAGGTCATGTGTGTGTAAATATGCATTTTTTTTTTTGTTTTGTTTTTATGATAATGATGCAGTTTCAATCCAGGCAGTCACACATCACAATATTGTATCAATGTTGATGCGACAACTTGCCCTCGCATTTATGTCGAGATGACATTATTTCAACACTGTGTGCCCGATGGGAGAATACAAAGCTTTGTTGATAAGCAGTCAGAATCAGAATTGTTACTGGTGACACGTCAAATGACATTCATATACCAGGACCTGTGATGTGGGAAGTTAGTCCCTAGCTCTAACCAAAGAGGTAAATTTAGCTACACAATCATCAGCACCTTCAGCTGTCGAAATAATCGAATCGGGAAGGGCATTCCAATCTCTAATGGTTCTGGGGAAGAACGACTCTTTATAAATGTCAGTTCTTGCGCTAAGGGTCTGAAACGCCAACGAATGGTGATTTCTACAGTGTCTAGCTGGGGGAACAAGGTCATCTGTTGGAATGCTGGCAGCACCCTTTAGACCTTTGTATAAAAGGATAAGCCTACTGTCTTTTCTCCTTTTCTTGAGAGACTCCCATTTTAATTTTCCAAGTATTCCAGTCATGCTCCATGCTCCCAGTTTCAAAGCAGTAATTGCCTGTTACAAATCTAGCAGCTCTATTCTGAACTTTCTCAATTTCATCATTAAGGACCACTCCACTGGGGTCCCAGATACAACTACCATATTCCAAGATTGGGCGAACAAGACCTTTATATGCTGCCTCTTTTACATCCTGAGGGCACTGATGAAGATTCCGCCTCAGGAAACCAAGCGTTCTATTTGCCTTAGTACACATGTTGCTAATATGAGTATTCCATCTCAAGTTGTGTGAGATTGTCACTCCAAGGTATTTAATGGAGTTCACATTCTCGAGGATCGTTCCCTCTAAGGTGTAAGAAGCCTCAACTTTATTAGATCTCTTCCTAGTTATCTGCATAATATTGCATTTAACTGGCTGAAATCTCATGCCCCATTTACGTGCCCAACATCCTAATCTATCTATGTCAGCCTGAAGTTTCAAAGAGTCATCTGTATCTCTAATTTCCCGGTAACAAACACAGTGAATAACGTCGTGTAATAAAAATCCTATGACCACACAAGTTATAACATTTTGGCGGGATGAAGTAATGTCATGACCAAGTCCATGTCAACCATGCATTTTTTGTGGAAAAAATATCAAATTTAATGGCAATAAAATCCAATTTAAAGTGGTCATATTGTAAACAGAATCTTACACAAGTGGTCATTTTATATGAAATTCATGAAACTCGTCAAAGGCTCATTTCATAAATATCATATGAAATGATCACTTGTGTAAGATCAGCTATATAAGACTGATGTTAATCTTTTACAGAGGATAGATTAAAGAACTGGATATTGGGTCTGTTCCGGTTAGTAAATGCATCAGATTAACAGTTATGGGTTTCCAGGCTTATAAAATACACATTTTCGAGGTAGCCTGGAACTGTTTTGAGGAGTGTTTGTGAGATATGGAGTGAAGAGACTTTGGTTCTTTTACCTGCGCTGTACTTTAGCTATGTCACATAAGCTTTAGCTGTTTAGTATATTACGGCCTTCAGTGTATCAGGTGTATTGCATAAGAGATTATGAAACACCAGGCTGGTGACATGGTGTGCAGATGTAAAAAGTCATTGGAATACTTATGACGCTTTGTTCTTTACGAGCATATACATATTTTCTTATTAAATATTGCTACCAATTTTGCCTGACTCAGCCAAATTTTCAGTTAGGTACGAACGTTGCCGTGGCGAAACTTAATGTTTTATAAAATTGTTATAATAAAGATAAGTAAAGATAACTTACCTGTATTTGTGCTCCCAAGTCCCCGACTCTGAAACACGTCTGTGTTGTCCAAAGTCGGGAAGGTCAAGAGGACGGAAGTGGTCGACGATTGGCCAGAATGGGCTCGTCCAGTGACGTCACTGCGTAGAGGCTCCTAGAGGGTCATAACACTCTCCCCCATCTTTGAGAACTGGTTCCAACATAGATGAGAACTGGTTCCACCATACATAATATGTTTATTGTAATATTTTATATTTTACAATTAAACTTGAAATGTGAAACCTTAATGTTGTTTAAAGATGGGAGTTAGATAAATTGTTTTATGGCCCTATAAAGGTTATTTAACTTATAGAAATATTTCTTAATTAAAGGCAGATGAATATCTGAGTATTTGGAGAAAAAACCATCTGACCTTCTGTTGCAGAACTAAGTATTTTGAAAAGATGGAACATGTTGATGCAGGTATGAACTAAAAGTTATGAAAAATTCTTAAATGCCTTATTTAGGCTTGCAAGTTCCATATTTTTATTGGCCTTACTTTGGCCCACATAATTATGCCAGGAGATGGCATAATTGAAATGTCTTATTTTAGACATTTCAGACTGTCTGTCTTAAGGTATGAGGACTTCAGTATTCTACTGTGTCCTATAAATAATGTTAAAATAATAAAATAGATGCCACCCTTAATACGTACAAAAATTGTAAATTGTGGATAATGGTTTTTGTGATTGTGGCTATTCCTGAGTAGCTTTTTTTCTTTGATAACTTAGATATAATGGGATTTCAGGTTACAAGATTTCATAGTCACTACATGCAATGTGCCAGGCTGTGTGTGAACTAGTTTTACAAAACGGGTGCATGTGTGCTGGTGCCACAAACCAAAAATAGGTCCAAAAGACCTGATGACTAATATATATATACTCAAAGTAAATTAAGCAATGTGCAAAATCTAAGTGCAAAGAAAAAACATGTGAAAGCCAAAATACTAAAGCAAAACAAGTGCAAACTCCCCAAGAATCACTTCCATTAGTATGATTAGTATTTCAATATGCATTCTGCCATATTTCTAGTTTTCTAAAAATAGTTAATATGTTTCTATATAGATATGTACATGGCATAATATATGTACACCATATTTCCAGTACCATATTCTTAAATTATTGTTTGACATGTATACATGTACATGGTCAGTTAGGTGGCAAACAAAAGTATTACATAAGATCAAACTTAGACTACATCTAGGATTGTGATTCTTGGGAAATTAGAATAAAGATCTACTCTACTAAACAGCAACAGGAATGTATTGAAACTTACATGTTCCTGAGCCGGAGAGCCTACAAAATAAATCATACAATTTTGAAAGATACTGAAATTTTTAGTTAAATGAAAGCCATGCCTATGTGAGGAACTACCTGTCTGACCACATCAAGCACTAAAATGAGAGATTTGAGGTCAAATTCAGTGCTGGCCGATATCAGACTGGAATTCCTATTTCCAAAGAACTGGAGTCCGGCTGAATATATTTAGTGTTGAAAATAACAAACGAGCACGGTTGACACTGCACCAATCCCAGGGTGACGAATGAACACACTACATCAATCCCCAAGAAAAGCACAGAATCTGACCTGCAACGCGACACAATGGAAACAATATACAAATTTTTGGTAAAATATCAAAACTGTATCAATCCGAGGGTGAAGAATGAACACACTACATCAACCCTAAAGAAAGGCACAGAATTTGATATGCAACGCGACAGTATGGAAAAAATAATACGAAAATGATTAAAACGCGGCAATTCAAACTCGACCAAGATGTGGTTAATGGGATGACTGCTGGTCGGTAATAAGGGAGTGCGTTACCAAGGCAAGCTGTACAACTTAGCAACATTTTTGTTACACACCCTAATAAGCTCGTTGGTGGTTACATCAAAATAACGAGCAACCCCCTCTGCTATATCATATACCGATATAGGATCATTACTCAAATAGGGGGCATCAGTTTCAATGATCAAATGATCAGGCTTCTCCATGACTGACAAACAAGCTGCAGTTCGTCTGTCTTTCAAGGAGGCCGATGAAATGCTAAAATAACAGTTTGGGAGAGAGGTGCTCCACTGTCGGTACTCTTCCTCTCCCCCAACAAAGCAATGGCGGTGTATTCGAGCCTCAGACAGCTCGAATTCAAGGAGAAGAGTTAAGACCTCCTTGGCCGCAATCCCAGAACCATCATCTCGGACATGTATTACAATGACTTTGTCCAGTCTTTTTGCTAATTGGAAGGTGAGGCGAAGAAATTGACGCTGCGCCTCAACTTTTGATGCAGCACAACGTGCCCTGTTATGCTTCTGTTTACATCGACACGAAGTGGTGAAGTCAAGACCAACCTCGCCAATTCCAACAGCCTCTGGAAATTCTTCCAGTTTATCTTCCAATTTCTGAAACAGAGAATTGGCCTTTCCAGCAGTGATCATATGAGGGTGGACTCCCAAGGTAAATTTCAGCCTTGCATCCTTCCCCATCTGAACACTGATTCGAGGCCACTTCTCTGGAAATACATAGTTGGCTATGGCGAACAGAAGTCTAACTTGGGAAGTCATCAGTCGTCTCAGACCCAATTTTGGAGTGAGATACTGATAGGAGAGCAATTCCATGTGGAAATGGGAGTCAATAATACCCCCTGTTAAAGTAGGATGATCCAATGGCGGCATGGAACCATCAATCAAGACATACTGATGTACGGATTTGAGAGCTATCCGAGCAGCTAAAGACAATTTCTGTAATAACTGTGCCATAATAAGGTAGTTGGACACAGCTATGAGTCTAATAGGAGGAAAAATCAGATAGTCATCAGCGGTCAAAGGTTCCAGGCCGGCTCTTCTATCATACTCCTGGAGGAAGAAATATTCATCCTCCAAGAACCCGAGAGATGTGGGTGGCGGTTCCATGGAGGCTACATATTCCAAGAGGTCGGGTAAGGAACCCAGGCCAAGCTCCTGACAAATGAACAGAAATAATCCGTTCATTAGCAGAAACCAGGCCTGAAGCAAGGTTTCACCCTGAATCCTCTGGTGCCTCCCATGGAACTTAGCCAGGTTTTTCCCACAGCCCTCAGATGCCTGACAATCATTACAGGCAGTAACTGGGTTCAAATACCAAGGTAAGTGAACCCACAGTGTGTGCCTCTTGAGGTGATTTGTGGATTGACCACATGTTTGGCAAGTTTCTGCATATTTGGATTTCTTTGGTGGCATCCTACAAGAAAAGAAATGTTCTAGTATAAATAAAAAAATGTCAATTAAACTTCTTACAATGATCATTACAGTATTTAGGATGGAGGCACTTAGCAGACATAAAAAATAAGCACTGGAGGCAGAGCACCACCACCTAAACAAAGTTGTGCGACCCTTCAGGGGATGGTGCAATGCACCCAGCACAAATTGTAGTTTACAGGATGGACAAGGAGCACCCTGACCAAACTGCAAAAAATTGTGCCACTGTCTCAGTATATAACAGGATCTGCACAAACAACTGTCTAATGCAAATACTTCCCCACCTGGGACAGTTTCACTACTTGGCTGATCCTGTCCCCCAGAAAAGACAAGAACCAACAGGCTACTTGACCATTCATAGATGACACCATCAACCTAATGTATTTAAAATATCGTAACTATGATGGCACTTAGGAAGATCGCAAACCAACCAGCTATTTGATCAGTCCCAAATGACATCAACGTACTTAAAACTTACGGACCATGAATATGGAAACAATCGCGAACCAACAGGCTACTTGATTCCTTCCACATGTTAGTGGTTAGTAAATGTTGTGCATTGATAGAGCCATCAAGGATGAATTGCAAACCAACAAGCTATTTAATCCAACCAGGATGCCACCATCAATAGTAATGACTGAAATATCCGTTAACAATGACACCACGAATGAACAGTAAACCAACAAGCTATTTAGTCCAACCATGATGGCATTGCCAACAGTTCATGCCCCCAAACATCAGTGTAGATTTGTTGACAGACATCAAGAATGGACCACAAACCAACAAGCTATATAGCCCACTCAAGATGGCACCATCATACAAATACATTGCTAACACAAGTTTATGTCTTATTAACATATAAACAGCTAATCTCTGTAACGGGCAGGTAGTTGAGTTTTTCTACCCGTCCGCGTAGTACGTGGAAGAGGTAATTGGGGCCGCTCCAGGGTCTGAGAGATGGGCTCTGATTCAGGGTCGCCAGAATGAGTGTCTGACGACTGATCTGTGACACTGTCCAAGTCAGAGTCAGGTTCATTGTCACTCTCCATAGGAAAGCCATTATCCAGATCAGACCCCATCATGTATGGCAAGGTCTCCTCTGGGTCCCCCATCATATATGGCAGTGTCTCATCTGGATCAAAGAGCAGCCCCACATCAGATGTATAATCTTCAACAACATCTGACTCATTGTCTTGATCCTCCTCCTCGCCCATGGGCAAAGTACTGAGAAGACTATGTCTCTTTCTTTGCAGCCATGGGGGAAGGGAAGAATCATTACAAGGTTTTAACCTGTCATGATGGACAACATGAGTTTTCTTTCTGCCCAGAAGTTTATAAACTGGAGGACGAGCAACTGCAATAAGAAAAGGGCCAGTCCAGGGTGGTCGCAACTTGGAGCTTATGCCAATCTTTGTGGATGAGTCCCTTAAATAGACAACATCGCCTGGGTGATAAGAGTTTTGAAGTACTCTTAGGTCATAATCTCTTTTCTGGCGAAGCTGAGTTTTGCCAATCTTCTCCCTTGCCAGATCATGAACATTCGAGAGATTTCGTGTTAGATTAGCAACCCAGTTTGGTGGGTCCTGGGGAGTTGGCACAGGTAGGCCTAGGATAAGATCTATGGGTTGAATAGTTTCTCTCCCCAGCATTAGCATATTGGCTGAAAAACCTGTTGATTTGTTTTTCATTGAATGCAAGGCCATAGATATGAGGGGAAGATGCTCGTCCCAATCCCTTACACCTCTGGACAGGTATGATCGAATCATCTGCAGAATGACTCTATTGAAAACTTCACACTGGCCGTTCCCCGAGGGATGATATGGCGTAGTCCGGGTCTTAGTGATTTCCAATAGCTTACAAAATGCCTGGAAAAGTTCACTTTCGAAATTTCGACCCTGATCTGTGTGAACTTCTAGTGGGCACCCAAATGTGACGATAAAATGGTTAAGAAATGCCCGAGCCGTTAATTCTGCATTTTGGGCTGGCAAAGCTGCTAGCTCAACCCATTTTGTGAACTGGTCCACCATGACTAAGATGTAAACTGAGCCAGACTTGCTGCGATTAAAAGGTCCTAAGATATCAAGATGGACTCTTTCCATTGGGTAACCTGCGTGGTAAGTTTCAAGGGCACTACGGGCTCTTCGATTCCCTTTTTTGTTTTTATTGCAGGTTGTACACTGTTTGACGTATATGTTACTGTCCCTAGACATACCATACCAATAGAATTTCTCCTTTAACCTGTCTAAGGTTTTTGATTGGCCAAGGTGTCCAGAGTCTTTGGAATCATGACAGAAATAAAGTACTCTGTCTCTGAGTTCCTTTGGAACTACTAAGCATTTGGAGAGGCCTTCACGGTATGTCCAAGAATGGTACATAACATTGTCCTGGAACACAAGCTGATCCCTATTCATCCATAATGCACGGGTTTCAGGACTAGAAAGTTGTAATTCCCTAGTGGTTGGCTCATAACAGTGTTCGAGCCAATGTATAACTAATCCAATGTTGGGATCATTTACTTGAGCTTCCCTAAGTTGGAGAGATGACAATCCATCTACCCAATTGAGAACTCCTTGAGTCCCTGACAGAGGCTGATCTGAGTTGTCTGGTTGTAAACTACGGACAGCTAGGGGTATGACGTCATCGACGTCTTCATTAAACCTGGCCCACTGCCTATGTGCCCGTCGACAATAGTCACAACCTCCGCAGGGGAGATTATCTACTGAAAGGCCGGCTCTATAGCAGTCGCATTCTGGAAGGGGGTCTCTAATACGACTCAAAGCGTCAGCGTTAATATGGTCTGTACCTTTCCTATGAAGGATCTTAAAATTGTATTGGGACAGTTCTTCTATGAACCTAGCTAGTTGACCCTCAATGTATTTAAACCTCATCAACCAAACAAGGGAGTTGTGATCTGTCCTGATCAGAAAGAAACGTCCCAGCAAATAGTGCCGGAACTGACGGCAGAATTTAACTATTGCCAAAAGCTCTTTCCGGGTAGTGCAGTATTTCCTGTGAGGTTTCATCAGAATGTGACTGGCATAGCAGATGGGCCTTATTATACCATTTTGGACTTGGGACAATTCTGCACCTATCTGATCACCAGAAGCATCTGTGTCAAGAATGAATAATCCATCTGGTGAGGGGTGAGCCAAAACTTGTGCAGAGATAGCAAGTTGCTTCAATTTTTCAAAACAGGCCTGATGGCGGTCAGACCAGTAATAGGTTTTAGCATGGGCAAGTGCATAAAGGTCAGATGAGACCTTTGCAAAGTCTGGGATATGATTACGATGGTAATTCATAAATCCAAGGAAAGATAATAGCTGTTTTGAGTCTGTTGGTATAGGCCAGGACTTAACAGCTTCTAGTTTGTCTGGGGAAATAGAAATTCCACTTCCGCTCACTAATTTTCCAAGGAACTCCACTTCAGTTTTGAAAAACTGGCACTTCCTGGGTTTGAACTTTAAATTGTGTTCACGGAAACGGCAAAAGACCTTACGGAGGGCTTTCAGTGCATCTGAGAAGTCGGTGCCTAAAACAATGATGTCATCCAAATAAACTATGACTTCCTCCCAAGTGAGACCCCTAAGGACAAGCTGCATGGCCCGTTGAAAGGTAGCAGGGGCCGTGCAGAGCCCCATAGCTAAACGGGTCCATTGAAAGCTACCAAACCTAGTATTAAATGAAGTTTTCTTCCGTGCACTAATTTCCAGGGGAATCTGATAATATCCTGAAGACAAATCCAGAACACAGAAGAGCTTTTTGCCATAGAGGGAATCCAAGCAGTCATCAATCAGAGGTAGACTATAATTATCCTTGACTGTCTTGGCATTCAAGGCTCTGTAATCAATACAGTATCTTAATTCCCCCGACTTTTTCCTGACTAACACAGGGGCGGCAGACCAGTCAGAGACAGACGGTTCAATGACACCTTGTTTTAAAAGTTTTTCCAGGTATTCTTTTTCCTGATTCTGAAAATGGAGTGGAGTTCTCCTGAATTTTTCTGTTATGGGAATTTCATCATAGGTTTGAATTTTGTGCTCCACTCCCGAGAGACAGCCTAAATCAAAGTCATCTTTAGAAAACACATCCGAAAACTCTGAAAGCAATTGTCTGAATTTGATTTTTTCATCTGTCGAAAGTTCCGAAATATTGCTTTCATACATTGATTTTAAATGTTCTGGTAAATCATTGACCGGCCCACATGACCAGCCGCATCCTGTGCTTGACTAGATCTGTGTATGTCACAATGTGTTTTGGGTTCCAAGCAGGATTCAACAGATTCTGCATGCCCAAGTGGTTTGCCTTTCCTGAATGTCACATATGTATTAGAGTCATTAACGACTTTCAATGTGACATTTGGCCCAAGGCCGCAAACATGTGATATCAACACCTTTTTATTGGGGCAAGGTTCGATTACGTATGGGCCATTAATGGGCGATTGTAGCTTGGCTTGAACATAGCCAATGGTGTTAGGTTGTATCACAGTGCGTTTTGCGACGTTAACTTTGGATATCTGCAACACTGGCGATGTAGTGACACTCACAGGAACAGAATCACCGCAAATTCTTAACACATCCTGGCCAAGGTCAAGCTCACAACCTGTGGCTTTAAGAAAATCCAACCCAAGAAGGCATATATCCTTAATGGGTGCTACACAAACAGTATGCAGGAAAGTCTGTGAGCCAACAGTGATAGGAACATTATGCACGAGTTGACCCCGTACAGGATCTACTCCTATCCCTGTCAGAATACAGACTGGACCAAGATCTTTTAATGTGCAGATAGAGCGGAAATAATCCTCCTGTATGAGTGTCACCATAGCTGCACTATCTATAATAGCTTGTGTTGCGACACCGTTAAGTAAAAGTGGGACCACAGCATTTAAATTTCTCTGACTAGGAAGAGACACTTCCAAAACATCACACTGGCGACCCAAATCAGATCGGACTAGCAGCCTGTCGCCGGAGCTGCCAGTCCTTCCAAGTTTAAATCTTGGTTTTTTTCTGACAACTCTGATGACAGACTGTGCTCCCCGTAGTTAGGGACGGTTTCGGTGGGGTAAGCAGATCTCTGTCTATACTTACCTGTGTCACCGGGCCTTGGACCTGCAGGTTCCCGTGGCGATCTTTCACGCGGGTAAAAATAACCTGGTCTGCCTTGTGGTCTGACCGGTGATGGCGCGTAACGGCTGTTAGCCGGAGATTCAGCACGGTACTCGTTATCATACCGTGTATCTGTATTATACTGGCTTCCGTAATAAGGTTCATTACGGAATGGCCTTTGTGGACTTAAGGGAGCTCTAGAACGTAAAGTGGGAGAGCGGCCACGATACTCCCATCCACCATACCGCTGCATTTTGGGGTCACGAGAAGACCAGCCCCTATACGAAGGAGATCTTCGTCTGGAGCCAATCCTCCCTTGATCCCATTGATCACCCCTGTATGGCGAAGGGGAGTACCCAGGCCTTAATGGGGACTGATTATCCCTATAGGGAGAGGGAGACGAACGACGGAACATCTCTGTCAAGTGGTCTAGTTTTCTCTCAATTTCGGAGACTCTTTTTTCTTCTTCTAGAGTGAAGGCCCTTTCTTGGAAGGAAACCTTACTTCCAAAGATTGCTTTTCTATTAGCGGTTATGGTTTTTATTTTCTGACATGCCTCTTGTATGGTACGGGGGGCCTCATTTATTACAAGGGCAGCGGCTTCCTTATCTTTACAGCCGCGAAGGAAGGATTCCGTAGCCAATTGCTGAACGGTATTATTATCAGCTGAACCGAATCCATCCATCGCGGTTGTCAAAACCCGTTGGAGGTAGGTCTCCAAATTTTCCTCTTCTGTCTGTTTCATCAGATGGAGCCTCTGACGAGCAGCAACCGGGGCATCCTTGAGGTCGAAACGCAGCCCAAGTTCCCGCTTAAGTTTCCGGTAGTTGTTCCGCCCTTCACACCGGTTTGCATATTCAAGGGCGGTTTCGGACAGACAGTCGAAGAGGCGAGCTAGGCGTTTACGCTTCGTCCAACCTCGCCTCCTCGAAATTCTGTCAAACTTTGAAATGAAACTGGACCACGTCGGCCCTTTTGGATCCCCAGAGAAGACTTCCATTTTGGGGGGCAGTGGTGACAAACTGCGGTCAGAGTCACCATCCGATGAGTCTGAGTCAGAGGAGTCGTGACGCGGCGGCGAAATATGGCGCGGTTTAACTTGGGACTTCCTTTCTTTGGAGCGACCCCGTTCCCTTGTGCCAGCAGTTTTACTGAATTTTGGCAGTGTCACCTTATCTTTGGTGTCAGCGGCACTGCCGGATGCTAATGAACCGCCTTTCTTGGCATAAATTCCATCACTTGGAATGGCAGCTGCCAGTCTGCTGATGATGGCTTCATCAGCACTCTGGCATCTGGTGGTATCACGAGTTTGACCTTCCTTCCTATCAGTTATTAGGAGATCGGCCAAACCCATGTTGGGCGGTTTCATTTCTGATAAGTGACCAGACAGACCCGATGAGTAATCGGGGAGAATAACCTTCTGTTTGACACTCATCAATTCTGTCTGGGTGTCTTCAATTTGCTTCACAATTTCTGAAGCTCTTTGACGTTCATTACTGACAACAGTAGATAAACGCTGATCGAAATCATCCATGCGAGAACTGAGTTCCTCCTTTACGCCAGAGATGTCTGATGTAAGTTCAGATCGCAGATCACGCATGTATGACTTCATCTCGTTTGTATACTTGGAAAGTATATTTTCCATGCATACAGCAAGGTCTGTATGTGTGACATATTTTTCCTGGGCAGCCTGTCTCTCTTTCCCATTTTTATCTGGTGGAGCAGGCCTTGGTAGTTGAAGGGAGATAGTCCCCTCATCAATCAAGGTCTGCCATTCTTGTGCTGAAAGGCGGACGGTGCCTAGGTCTTCAACTGACAAGGGATCTTGTCGGCCTGATAAAACATTGTCTCTGAGGTCGACAATTTTCCTTGCAGAGGCTGGGCCAACATTCTTGATGCTGGCCAGATCATTTACACTGGCTGTGTAAATATTCATGGCTTGTCAGGGGGGTTACAAGAATATACAACAAAATACAATATTCTACAATTTATTTTAAAATTTCAGGCAAATAGAAATATCCTCATTATCAGGGATTATTGCCTGAAGACAAGGATGTATGATAATGTATTAGCGGTATGTATTAGCGGTATGCTGAAAAGGTTTATTATTGGTTAATTAATGAAAAAAAAACTGACAAATAAGTGAAATTACCTAATGTTTTTGATGAATCAGGAAGCAAGAAGTGAAATTCAAATGTGACCGACGCAGTATCAGAAGATAGATAGATAGATAGATAGATAGAGAAAAAACAAATGTGATCAAAATATCACGAATTGTGACCACGTGGATCCGGAAAGCACATGGGCGAACCGAATCGTATTTCCGGTAATTTCCGTAAAAATATAATTATTTTTACGAAGAAATATGATTTATGTAATTATTTAAGATATAATTTGTCATCAATGGTAAAAAATGTTGAAGGATGGCGTGGATATTGATGAAAATTCGGCCGGATGCAATTTTCGCAGCCGAAGAAATTTCACCAAAAATAATGTATTTCCGGCAGAAATGGGCTGCGAATATTTTTAATAATTTATTCCAGCGCTCAAATAAACCTTTTTGTCGCAGCGCCAAATGTTATAATAAAGATAAGTAAAGATAACTTACCTGTATTTGTGCTCCCAAGTCCCCGACTCTGAAACATGTCTGTGTTGTCCTAAGTCGGGAAGGTCAAGAGGACGGAAGTGGTCGACGATTGGCCAGAATGGGCTCGTCCAGTGACGTCACTGCGTAGAGGCTCCTAGAGGGTCATAACAAAATAATTGAAAACTACAAACTACTGGACAATGCGTACCTTTCTTTTAAATAAATATGAAGTTCTATGTAAATGATTCAATAAAGGTGTGTGAAAATGTTTGAAATTCGATGAAAACGCCCTAAATCGATGTTTTACTTTAACCGCTAGCCGGATGTTTATAGTTTGAGAGCATGCGTAGTGTCCGAGTGGAATTGGTCGGTTGGTCCAAATAGCGAAAGGAACCGTTGCACATTAATCTCCGGGAATTGTCTCTGCTTAAAACGCACAGTATGTTTACTCGTCAGAACAGCCTCGGCCAGGTGATTCTAAAATGTATCCACAATCGATTTTTTAGCAGAAATAAGGAAAATAAAGAATAAACAACATTTTATATAAAGAAAACTGGGGTTCATGGGGGTTTACATTATTTTTCCTATTTCTGATCCAAGACATAGGCTGTCGTTACTCGCTAGAACCGCCTCAACGAGGATGTTCTAACCAGCAACCACAACCTATGTTTGCAGTATAAATAAGAAAAATATTACGTTTTAACGAGTTCCCACTATTTATGTTTTGAGAACTTGAGAAATTTGAAATATCAATTTCTTATCTAAAAATTTTCAATTCTTGGTGTTAAAATTTTCAACATATTTGAATAGGCGTGTTTTCGAAATCTGCGCAAGACCCCATGAACAACTAAACACAGATATGATTAGTAATCATCATTGGGTATGCTCATTATAAAAGATAGTTATTAGGTGGAGCACAGAAATTCCTACAATTTACATGTGCACCAAGCAAATACTATTATGCAACATGCGCATTTGCACAGTTTGATCGGTGTCTTTACTGTCACATCGAGAATTTGTGCACATCAGTATCCTTGAAGTGACACAAAGAATGTTTACCAGACTTCGTTATGTGCAGGCTGATTTGAGTCACTTCTGGACATAAATTGTGCGAGCTCAAAATTATGACAGTTATTCATGATGCAGTAATAGATCTTTTATAATATAAATCATAGGGCGGCAGGGCTTGAGATGTCATTTCATCTCAGAGTCGGGTAAAAGTCCCACAAAATTGGTAGCAACGTCTCCAAAATGACCTGGGGACGTTAGGCCTCATAACAAACAAAATAATATAAATATCTGGGATGAATCTGAGGTCATTGTGGCTGATCACGGTCTATATTGTGGCAACACTCTCCCATCTGCAAGATATCATTTGTCCCTTAAAACTTCATCTCTGTCTTCCAACAAACCATCAGCTGGGTCTACCTCATGTTAAGTTTGACACAATAGACGTTTCCGAGAATCTAATCTTATGCTCCGCCTACTTGGTTACTGTTGCTATGTCCCACAAGCTTTGCAGCCAATATGGCGGATACAAAGAAAGTATGTGTAGATCTCCCAGGAGATTTATCAAGAATTCCGGACAATATTGGCGTTTCTTACTTACCAAGACATAAAACTTTGACAAAAAAAAAACAAATAAATAAAAAAAATAAAAAATAAAAACAGCCTAACCAAAGGGCTAAGGAATTATAAAATAATTATGTGCATAATTTCAAAATATTCAGCCTGGAAAACTATCTCCAAGTTACCGCGAAGTGTTTGCGTTTGGTGCGGAAAACGAAAGCACACACACACACGCTAGCGCGCGCGCGCGAGTCGAGTCCATGCTTATAAACCATATTGGTTTCATTGGGCAGCAGGGCTTGAGAAGGCATTTCATCTCAATGTTGGGTAAAAGTCCCACAAAATTTGAAGCAATGTCTCCAAAATGACCTTTACAGTGTTGACGGGGATGTTAAACTTCAAATCAATCAATCAAACAAACAAACATAACTTAATTATAAAGTATATGCTCCTCATTTCATTACAACCACGCACCCAGCAAGTTAGCAATACGGTATATCCCGTCGGTTCATTAAAGAGCAGATACATCAAAAAACACTGACGCGCCACACCACAATTGGTGTTAGAAGAGACAAGTTTGTCAAAGTAACGGTAATCAATACTTAACATCACCATCCAATACCGGTTAACCCACAGGAAAGGGCGGAGCTAAGCGATTGTCAAAATCTACTGCTTCGCGCTCCATATTTAATTTTGTTTGGACGTCACGGGTCATGTAAAAAATCAATCACCAGTTAGCGTATATTCGCCGTGAGGAGCTTGGCAAGCAATGGAGACTCAGATCAGGCGCCACAGAACGCGGCGTCAAAGTACATCCAAAAAGCGCGGATTTTTAATGTCATAGGCTACTCTACATATCATTCTATCGGCGTCTGATCGGGGTCTACGCTGTTTACATAAAAAGTGGAATCTAGGGCTTGAACGAAAGTTTGGATCTCAGTCCGGGACTATTTTCCCAGCCTACACCCGGTGGCAGTCGGGGACGCTTCCCCTTTGCGCCGTTCGCTTTTGTCGTCCGCTCGCGACTGCCGACGACTGTCCGGTCTGATTACATACATGTGCATACCTTTATCTATAATCTTGATTTAGGTTTGCTACGTCCTAGCGCTTATCATACTAGAGAAAATTACTATTAACTAATATTTTAAATTAACCCTGCTTTCACAAAACAACTCTGTACACAATGGTTCTAACGTGTATCCACGATCTGTGTCGGATATCAGTTTTTCATCGGAAAATATTCGTTCTTTTCGGCGGTAGGGTTTGCAGTGTATTTGTATGGGCGTGTACTCGTAATGAATGTATCTGTTTACACCTGTGTATTGGCTGGTTAAGAGAGAGAGAGAGAGAGAGAGAGAGAGAGAGAGAGAGAGACGCATCTATAATATTTTATTACACTTACCACTCTGGAGTGAACATAATATTCCATTCATATTTTTCTTTAGCGTGTTGGCCACACGTCTGACTACACATGCTCGTGCAGAACATGCTTTGTAACGGCCCATTTATTTTTCACACGTTTCATGCTCTATGATTTTTTGAATGGAACATAGTTAACTGCATACGGACCAGTCCGAGCAAAACTTGCCGTTCTTGATAAAAAAAACCTAGCTTTGCATATAGTGCAGATCCAGACCAGATGGCTTCTGAGTCTGATCGGGATCTGCACTGTTTGAAATTACATAAGCTATCTGATTGGTTTAAAGTCAGGAAAGGGTGTGGTCGGATAAATAAAATAAATAATAATAATAAATGATGAAATAATAAGTTTGTTACATGAAACAGTATGTTTGCACAACGTTTTGCTCCTCTTTATCCTATTGTATAACCCATCGCGACAACGCGCCTTTATGGTTTTGACCTCCTTGAACCCCACTTTTACACAGTAAAACTGGAGTTTACAGAGGGTAAACCTTATTTTTCTTGTTTCTGCTCTGGGGCTGGATTGGGGGTGCTCGTTAGAGCCGCATCGATAAGGCGGTTCGTGCGGGCACCCGCGGTCTATGTTTTGGGCAGAGATTGGAAAATTGTTTCCAATTTCTTTTGTTCGGCGATAGGATTTGCAGTGTTTTTGTATAGGCGTGTTTTCGCGATGCTGAGAGAAATAAATTTGATTTGATTTTTGTTGATTGACAAACTCGAAGCACACAATGCCATAGATTCGGTGCTGTTTCAGCGTTGCGTGCTCAAAACAGAGAGAGAGAGAGAGAGAGAGAGAGAGAGAGAGAGAGAGAGAGAGAGAGAGAGAGAGAGAGAGAGAGAGAGAGAAAGTACTGATTTCATCTCGTAAAATTTAATGTTGCCCTCTGGTTGTTTTGTTTTGTTTGTGTTTTATTTATTTATTTAATTATTTTTTTTTTGTTTTGACTTATACTTTGCTGCCGAACGTTGCATATTTGTATCGCTCCTCTTGTTATTACATTTATTTGTAATCAGACCGAAATATAAAAGATTTGATTGATTTGAATGTATTTTTTATACGAATCCTTGTAATTTATCCTCCTTGTGCAATTTCAATACATACAGAAATTGTCGGCCCCCGCCCATCGGGGCTTGAAGAAAGAGATGGGCTGCATGACTACACAACTACTGGTAAAGCGCTTAGAGGATTTAAGCCTGCCCGTGCAAAGCGATGCGAGGCAGCCCGCCCATACTTATAAACCCTTTTGGTTGCATTGGGTGACAGGGCTTGAGATGTCATTTCATCTCAATGACGGGTAAAAGTCCCAAAAATTGGAAGCAACGTCTCCAAAATGACCTATACAGTATTGAAGGGGACGTTAAACCTCAACTCAAACAAACAAACAAACATAAAATGGGCACAACAGGAAGCTCAGTTAAAAAGTGGCTTTAGTGTATATTTAACCCATAACAACCCCTACTTTTGCAAACAGAGATGAGGTCCTACACTGTTTGTCATGCAGCTTGTGAATGATGTTAAGAAATTTTAATGTTTGGCAGTCAGCAATGGCTGTGGCTAAAGTTATTTATTCAGCAGGATAAGGGTTAAGACTTGTTGGTTTTTCTGGGTTTCTTCTCTTTTTTACCGCCCATTTTTGTCCAGTTGTGAGGAAGGTTTCAAAATTTAAAAGGCTGGACCCATAAGGTCTCCTGGGAGCACGCAAAAATCCGCCCAAATATTTTACTAACCGTCGAGTCGAGCAATTAAGTGGCAAATATTTTTGAGACTTTGAGTGGAATGCATACACCTTCAGGGGAGGCAACTCCTTCAAGCGTATTTTAGTCTCCCATGTCAATAAGGGTCAACTCTTAAAGGAAAGAATTTGCCCCTGAGGAGCAAATTCTTTCCTTTTAGAGTATATCACTATTTCGTGGGAAAGCAAACAGGAAGTTCCGAAAGTTGTCCCCTTTTGAAAAATGGTGGAAAATCTGCCAAGTCATTCCCCTCAGAATTCATGTCACCAATAACAGACTTTAATTGACCAATATTTCTGCGTTTCTGTTGACTGTTTGTTTACTTGATTTGAGGTTTAACATCCCATTAACATTATTTAGGTCATTTTTGAGACATTACTTCTAGTTTTGTGTGAAATTTTACCCAAAAGTTAGATAAAATGACATTTCGATCCCAGTGAAATGGTCCCAACTCGCCAGGGCAGGCTTAGGGACTTTATGGCTAAAGTTAACAGACATCTGAAGCGTTGCATGCTGTGCCAGTATTATAGGCTGTTGTGTTAGGCAGCACCATGAACATGTGTCTCGTAAGGATCCGAAAGACTTTTGGGCTTGAACCATATGTAATAGAATAACCGGGGTTTACAGAGGTACATCTTACTTTTCTTATTTCTGCTCATAATATAGATTGTGGGTACTCGTTAGAACCGCCTCGATTAAGCGATACTAACGAGTATCCACAATCTATATTTTGAACAGAAATAAGAAAAATTCGATGAGGCGATACGAGCATCCACAATCAATATTTTGAGCAGAAATACACACAACTGTACGTATAGGTCATTTTGGAGACGTTGCTTCCGACTTTGTGGGACTTTTACCCGACATTGTGATGAAATGACATCTCAAGCCCTGTCGCCACATCGAGGTTTTAACGAGTATCCACAATCTCTGTTTTGAGCAGACTATAGATTGTGGGTACTGCTAGTTAGAACCGCTTCGATGTTTTAACGAGTATCCACAATCTCCTTTTCAGCAGTATTGAAAATCGATTGTAACATAAAGTGACAGCGCTATTGTCCCGCCCACGCTTGTCAGTCATCGCAAATACCAGTTCAGAAGCACGTGATGGAGAGTTCAAAACGGTGCTACAAAGCTTTCGGCACGTATTTGATATTCGTCTCAAACAAGATCAAAAGTGCGTCTGAGAGAAGGCCTAGTGCTAACTTGCCGCTTGCGTTGTTGTATATAATAATTCCACACCGATGGTACAATATAATGCAACCGAGAGGGTGCCAATCATATACCCTAACCCTCTCATGCAATCCGCATTAACTCTGTATCTACTGATCCCTAATCAGACAGCCAAATGTAGACCAGCAGCCCACTCATCAACCTCTAGACCGGAGATGAGCATATACTACATGAGCCAACACACCCACCGCATCAGCTGATTAATTGCTCACTAAGACACGGGATTTCGCGCATCTCTCTTTGAAAACCCAGCAGACTATAGAAAGGCAGTTGCAATCCGTGAGGGCCCCAGCAGACTGCGCAAATGCGCAGGCTGATCCCAGTCCTTGTTGCCCACATTTATAAGCCCCAACGCTGGCCCCGCAGCACACCAACCATACAATATTTGTGACTTTACTGCAGTCTGATGAGAAAAATCTGTAAACTAGAGCTGTCAGTGAAACTGACTAGGGCCCCGGCAGCGCTATCAGAGGAGTAGGAAAATTTGTGGACGGACAGACAGACAGACATACGGACGGACAGAGTGATTACTATAGGGCACCCACACTTTCAGTGCGGGGCCCTAATAAAAATAAAACTCCAGTCGAGTGCCCCGACCGGGAATTGAACCCACGAAACTCGGGTTACAAAGCGAGCGACACAACCACCAGGCCCGGACCAACCAGATCAGTCAGTTATGCACTCTATATGGATATTTATTATGGTCGTACTATACTACATTCTTCCAAACTACAGAGAGACATTCGTTTCAAATGTTTCGGAGATACTAATGTAATAATATCACATTTCCAGCTTCTTTTGAGTCGGCCGCATCTGCCCCGCCCCTGGGCTCAAACGGTTATCATCGTGGCACCAGGCACCATTGTAGCAGGAGGAGGAAAAAATATGTTAAGAAAAATCCAGTCGAGCTCCGACCGGGGACTGAACCCACGACCTGGGGCTACAAAGCGAGTGACACAGCGACCAGGCCAAAAGGCCCGGAGCAGTTAGACCGGTCACTTATGCACTCTATATGTATATACACACATACACGTTTGTTTGTTTTATTTGAGGTTTAACGTCCCCGTTAACACTGTAAAGGTCATTTTTGGAGACGTTGTTTCCAATTTTGTGGGACTTTTACCCGACCTTGAGATGAAATGACATCTCAAGCCCTGCCGCCCAATGAAACCAATAGGGTTAATTAGCACTGACGGGCCGACTCGCACCGCTTTTCCTGGGCAGGCTGAGATCCTCTAAGCGGTTCACCAGTAGTCGTGTGCGGGTCGGTTTCAGCTCTGCGTGGAATCATCATGCAACCCATATATTTCTTCAAGCCCCAATGGGCGGGGGCCATCATATATACATGTACATATTTATCTCAAAATTGCCGTACTACAACATGACAACTTTTTGACAGTCCTAACTTCCCACACAACCTCATTACCTTGAAATGCCCTTCCCCACTATCGCGTTTCTTTGTTTGTGGGAGAAAATGGCCATTAGTGACCAACACAGCGGCACTAAATAAAATCGATTTTTTCTATTGGATGAAACAGCGCTCTTGATTGACAGCTCGGAAACGTCTATTCTCACAAATTTCTACCAAATCAATCTTCTTTTGGTCACTGAAAATCACTCTGCAATTCTTCAAAAACTGTTGTAACTCTTTGACAGACTTTGTATTGAAATTTGCAGAACTCATATTCTTCCTTATATCATTAATTAGTCAAATAAAGTAAGAAAAGTGTACCAAGGCCAGACTATTTCCATTGAAAATCCATTAGATTCATACAGCAGCTGTCAGATTTTGTACCCAATCATGCTGTGTGTAGTATCTGATACCTGTTAAAATAACACTGCCGGATAAGCTCTATTCATCGCCAGCAAGAAATGGATGCGGCTTATTTTTGTCGTTGTTTAAGCAAACAGCGCAGAACCAGATCAGATACCGCATTTTGCGGCCCAGATCAGACGCCAAGCTTTGCAGCGTCTGATCATAATGGTCCGTAAAAACACTCAAAGTCCGTACACATAATTCATCGCCAGCAAGAAATGGATGCGGATAAATTTCGTGGTTGTTTAAGCAAACAGTGTAGACCCAGATCAGATGACGCATTTTGCGGCCCAGATCAGACGCCACGTTTTGCAGCGTCTGATCATTTGGGTCTACACTGTTTGCCAATGTCCCACAAATGGAACGCTATGCATATATGGGTTAAATCTCAGATCTGGATCTACACTGTTTGCCAATGTCCCACCAATGGGACGCTAGGCACATATGGGTTAAACCTTTGACCCAGTAAGCATTCTACATAAATCTACAGCGGGCCGTTAGCGGCCCGTCAGGGTAGCTGACGGGTCGCTTACGGCCCGCTGTAGATTTATGTAGAATGCTAGCAGGGGATCAAGTTCTACACTGTTTGCCAAGTAGGTCTTGAGCCGTAATTAAAGATCACTTATTATATCTTTGTGATCATCTTTAAAATAAAGTCATGTTGTGTGCACTCATTAGAATCGCCTCTATATATACAACATGTCCGACAAAGACGATGCTGCCAGCGGTCATAGATACGCAACTTACGACAACCTTACCACATGCATTTGACCTTAAAATTCATGTGTGTCATTAAGTTTTGCCACACCAAATAAAAACCGCCTCTCATCGACAAAATCAAATAATTAAAACCAACCTTTAGTTAAGGACAATTAGATTAAACTAGTATCGATAATCGTTTTTTTTTTTTTTTTTTTTTTTTTCGCACCCATATTAATCGGTGCACGATTTAATGTGTTAATTAAGGGTGAATAATAATACCAATAATAATGACTAGAGCAGGTCGATGGCACGACATCGCATATTCCCGCGATGTGAAAATCATGTCACAATAAAAGGACCCAAAATACTTCTTTTTGACTTCCGGTGACCCCAAGACATGTTTACTTTTGCACCACTGTATTCTACTCTTAATTACCTTTGATTTGATACGCAACATGACTATGTTTGAACAAAATAGGTTTTTGACCCCTGGGCCGCACCCTGGCCTGAGTGGTCTCGCCCTGGGGGCAGGTCAAATCAAAATTCCGAAAACGTTCTTCCATTCCGAATCCATAGGGCTTTTAACAGTGGCAGTTTCAGGATTCTAGCTAAAAAAAATATAGGAGTTGTGTGACAATCGAAAACAGGGACCCCAAAAACCTACCTTTTGATGTCTGCATGCACCGGGACAAGCTTGTTTGCACATTTGTATTGTATTCTTCGATTTGATATGCAACTTGACTATGTTTGAACAAAATGAATTTTGAACCCTCGGCCCTCGGGCAGTGTTGGGCCCCACGGCCTGCCGGGGGGGGGGGGGGTCACATCGAAATTCTGAATAGCTTCCTGAAGTCATCAGCCATAGGGCTATTGACTGTGAAAGTTGAGAGGAGTCTAGCGTAACTGGTCAAGGACCAATGGTGGGACATTACAGACGGACGGATGGCGGTTGGGGTGGTCATTGATGATCCCCCGTTTTTATCTATCTTTTTAGCTCACCTGTCACGTAGTGACAAGGTGAGCTTTTGTGATCACAGTTCGTCCGTCGTCCGTGCGTGCGTCCGTGCGTAAACAATTTCTTGTCCGCACGATAGCATCTTCATTTATGATTTGAATTAAATCAGACTTGCACACAACTTGTACCACCATGAGATCTCGGTTCCTTTCTTGAACCAGCCATATCCCATCATGTGTTACGGAGTTACGGCCCCTGAAAGGGCAAAAATTGCCTATTTTGGTCTTGTCCGCACAATAGCATCTTAATTTATGATTTGATTTTAACCAGACTTGCACACAACTTGTACCACCATGAGATCTGGGTTCCTTTCTTGAACCAGCCATATCTCATCATGTGTTATGGAGTTACGGCCCCTGAAAGGGCAAAAATTGCCTATTTTGGTCTTGTCCGCACAATAGACTCTTCATTTATGATTTGATTTTAACCAGACTTGCACACAACTTGTACCAGCATGAGATCTGGGTTCCTTTCTTGAACCAGCCATATCCCATCATGTGTTATGGAGTTACGGCCCCTGATAGGGCAAAAATTGCTTAATTTTGTCTTGTCCGCACAATAGCATCTTCATTTATAATTTGATTTTAACCAGACTTGCACACAACTTATACCACCATGAGATCTGGGTTCCTTTCTTGAACCAGCCATATCCCATCATGTGTTACAGAGTTACGGCCCCTGAAAGGGCAAAAATTGCCTATTTTGGTCTTGTCCGAACAATAGCATCTTCATTTATGATTTGATTTTAACCAGACTTGCACACAACTTGTACCAGCATGAGATCTGGGTTCCTTTTTTGAACCAGCCATATCCCATCCTGTGTTACGGAGTTACGGCCCCTGAAAGGGCAAAAATTGCCTATTTTGTCTTGTCCGCACAATAGCATCTTAATTTGTGATTTGATTTTAACCAGACTTGCACACAACTTGTACCACCATGAGATCTGGGTTCCTTTCTTGAACCAGCCATATCCCATCATGTGTTATGGAGTTACGGCCCCTGAAAGGGCAAACATTGCCTATTTTGGTCTTGTCCGCACAATAGACTCTTCATTTATGATTTGATTTTAACCAGACTTGCACACAACTTGTACCAGCATGAGATCTGGGTTCCTTTCTTGAACCAGCCATATCCCATCATGTGTTACAGAGTTACGGCCCCTGAAAGGGCAAAAATTGCCTATTTTGGTCTTGTCCGCACAATAGCATCTTAATTTGTGATTTGATTTTAACCAGACTTGCACACAACTTATACCACCATGAGATCTGGGATCCTTTCTTGAACCAGCCATATCCCATCATGTGTTACAGAGTTACGGCCCCTGAAAGGGCAAAAATTGCCTATTTTGGTCTTGTCCGAACAATAGCATCTTCATTTATGATTTGATTTTAACCAGACTTGCACACAACTTGTACCAGCATGAGATCTGGGTTCCTTTTTTGAACCAGCCATATCCCATCATGTGTTACGGAGTTACGGCCCCTGAAAGGGCAAAAATTGCTTAATTTTGTCTTGTCCGCACAATAGCATCTTCATTTATGATTTGATTTTAAGCAGACCTGCACACAACTTGTACCACCATGAGTTCTGGGTTCCTTTCTTGAATCAGCCATATCCCATCATGTGTTACAGAGTTACGGCCCCTGAAAGGGCAAAAATTGCCTATTTTGGTCTTGTCCGCATGATAGCATCTTCATTTATGATTTGATTTTAACCAGACTTGCACACAACTTGTACCAGCATGAGATCTGGATTCCTTTGTTGAACCAGCCATATCCCATCATGCGTTTTGGAGTTACGGCCCCTGAAAGGGAAAAAATTGCCTATTTTGGTCTTGCCTGCATGATAGCTGTTTCATTTACGATTTGATTTTAACTAAACTTGCACAAATTTTGTACCACCACAAAATATCTCGGTCAAGTTTGAATATGGGTCATGTCGGGTCAAAAAGTAGGTCAAATTAGAAAAAACCTCGTGAAGACACTAGAGGCCACAGTTTTGGTCCGATCGTCATCAAACTTGCCCAGAATGATCATCTTGAAAATATCTCAGTCAAGTTCGAATATGGGTGTTGTTGGGTCAAAAAGTAGGTCAGTAGGTCAAATCATAGAAAAACATTCTGAACACACTAGAGGCCACAATTTATGTCCAATCATCATCAAACTTGCTCAGAATGATCATTTTGATAATATCTTGGTCATCTTCGAATATGGGTCCTGTCAGGCCAAAAAGTAGGTCAGTAGGTCAAATCATAGAAAAACCTTGTGAACACACTAGAGGCCACAATTTTGATCCGATCATCATCAAACTTGCCCAGAATGATCATCTTGACAATATCTGAGTCACGTTCGAATATGGGTCATGGCAGGTCAAAAAGTAGGTCAGTAGGTCAAATCATAGAAAAACCTTCTGAACACACTAGAGGCCACAGTTTAGGTCTGATCATCATCAAAGTTGCCCAGAATGATCATCTTGATAATATCTGAGTCAAGTTCCAATATGGGTCATGTTGGTCCAAAAAGTAGGTCAGTAGATAAAATCATAGAAAAACACTCTGAACATACTAGAGGCCACAGTTTTGGTCCGATCATCATCAAACTTGCTCAAAATGATCATTTGACAATATCTCAGTTAATTTCGAATATGGGTCATATCTGGTCAGTAAGTAGGTCAGTAGGTCAGAGTGTTGAAAAACCTTGTGGACATACTAGAGACCCCAGTTTTGGTCTGATCATCATCAAACTTGCTCAGAATGATCATCTTGACAATATCTGGGTCAAGTTCGAATATGGGTCATGTGGGGTCAAAAAGTAGGTCAGCAGGTCAAATCATAGAAAAACGTTTTGAAAACTCTAAAAGGCCACAATTTTAGTCAAATCATCATTAAACTTGCTCAGTATGATCGGCTGGACAATATCTCAGTTAAGTTCGAATATGGGTCATGTCAAATCAAAAAGTAGATCAGTAGGTTATTTTGTCATAACTTTTGAACCGTTTGAGATAGAGCCTTCATATTTGGCATGTAGGTTCCTTGTGACAAGGGCTTCCAACTTATATAAAGATTTGACCTGTGACATTGACCTGTGACCTACTTTATCATAATTTTTGAACCATATGAGATAGATAAAAATCAAAAATGAGTTACTTTAAGAGCAATGAAAACATTCATAAGAAAGAAGATGGGTCATACTACGTAGTTTCGGCTAATAAAACCTCATCAGTGACCCTTTAATGATCCGGCAAAGAAAGCCAGAGGAAACATACTGCAATTTTGCAAAATTCGAATAGGCAGTCGATACAAAGGTTGATATAAATCAAATTGGGGTCCAAAAAATTAAAAACCTGTCTAGAATATGAGTCTAAACAAATAATTTATTTCTGATTTCTCAGAATATTCACGCTGATCTCAAAGGACCAAAAGTAAAATATAAAGTACACTATGGTTGATGTACGGGGAGACGTTTTACGGCCGCCACGCGGCACAACACCAGCTGCATTGAAGGCAAATAAAAATCAAAAATGAGTTCCTTTAAGAGCAATGAAAACATTCATAAGAAAGAAGCCTTCATATTTGGCATGTATGTTCCTTGTGACAAGATTTTCCCAACCATTCAAAACTTTTGAGCCATGACCTTGACCTTTGACCTACTTTGTCATAACTTTTGAAGCATTTAAGATACAGCCTTCATATTTGGCATATAGGTTCGTTCATAGGAGTGAGTGTTTGAGTTTAAGTCTCACCAACAGCTAAGGTCATACAGTGATGGGACCTCTGTTTAAATACCAATCTGAAAGTCTGGAGAAGCCTGTGATTGATCCTGCTACCCCAGGTTTACAAGGCAAGTAGCATGGCCACTTCACCACGAAGGCTTCTAAACTTCATTTGAATATTGTGTTGATGACACTCTAGGAAAATAGCATAACGATTAACAAATGGTCACAAGAGCTAAAAATAGAAAAACATTGTAAATTTGCTTCAAATGCGAACTCCTTCTAAACCTTTTGGCCAATTGGATTTAAAACTTCACAGGAATGTTGCCTAGGTGACTCCCTACCAAAATAGTTAAAACTCATTCCACTCCAATGAACAAGATGGCTGCCAGAGCTAAAAATAAAAAAACAAATATTCAAACAACAATTCCTCTGTCCTTGGGCCAATTTCATTCAAACTTCGAAGTAATGTTGTTTAGATGACCCTCTACCAAAAAGGCTTAAGCTATCCTGCTCCGATGAACAAAATGGCCACCGGAGCTAAAAATAGAAAAATATTATAAATTTGACTCAAATGTGAACCCCTCCTAAACCCTAAGGCCAATTTGATTCAAACTTCACAGGAATGTTGCCTAGGTTACTCCCTACCAAATAAGCTTAACTTACTCTGCTGATGAACAAGATGGCCACCATAGCTAAAATAGAATGTACTCGAGACAGTGACACACAGGTGAGCGAACCAGGGCCCTGTGGGCCCTCTTGTTTACAATTTACGAGTCCCAGGGAATGGGGGTCGGGTACTCTGAAATTTACCAACTACATAGGCTGGGACCCAGTATCTAGTGCTCGACCCACCTAAAATAAATCCAAGAGTGACAGTGAACCCTCAAAATATCCAGTATATCATCAATACCCCAAACAATATCTGCAAATTCTAGCAAACCAAAAACAAATTTGCATATATTTATCCCAAAATTATACTGGCGTCCTTTCTGTTTTTTAAAAAGTGTTTGGAAAGTTCCCCAAAAGAAGTCAGTTTTAGAAGGGAGCAGCGCCCCCCCCCCCCCCCCCCCCCCCCACACACACACACAAAGACCACATCAAACTATCGGTAAATGGCCTGTACCCATAAGATACCATTTTTTCCATCAACCCCGCAAAAGTTTAAAATTTTGAACCCCCGAAAATAGTCCCAACCTATGTTGCATGCAAAATTTAGTGTACCCCCCCCCCACCCCCCCCCCACACACACACACACTACCCGGGGTACCAGTTAACCAAAATAGGTACGAGTGGACTTGGGGTACGAGTTGGTACGAGTTGACCAGTTACCTCAATCCATGCACGGCCTCTTCGGCACAGTTGGTCTCAACAGCGCGATCTTCTCGTTTGTAGGGTCTTCCCACGCATGTAAATAAACTCAAAGATATGTTGAGAAACAAGATGTGGATTGGGCATCAAGGATTTGGGGGGAGGTATGTCGACAGCCGTCTCCCCAAGGCGACCAGTGGCCTCTATGTAGGTTGCAACCTCCTGTCAGTTGGTTTGTCTCCAGTCTGGTTGTTCTGGGTGTCCATCATTGCTCAGTAGGATGTGCATGTCCAGGCTGTATAATCTAAGCTGAGATGCTAAAGTTTGCTGCATGATTTAAATTGCAAAAAGGAGTTGTTTACAGTTTTCTGTCTTTTGTGATGTGATATAGGGTCTTAAGCCTCCCTTTCTTTGAAGGAATTTCTCCTTGGTAACAGCTCGAAGGAGAATCACATAAACTCCTTTGATCCTGTCAAATTCGTATTATCTGAAAGTAATACGTACAATATACAGAGGATCTTACATGAGTGCTCATGTGTTATTGAATTTATTAAACGAGTTGAGGAAAAGGGATAAAATGCGAGGCTTTGCTGAGCATTTTATCCCTTTTCCTCAACGAGTTTAATAAATTCAATAATACACGAGCACGAATGCAAGATTCTATTTATCATATGACATTTAAACGCATTTTATTCACGATTGTTTACAAAAATGTCAATATTCCGCCATAAGTAAACGCGACGTCATTAAGGACGTCGTACATGTAACGTTACGGGACGTAACTAGCTAATTTGCATATTTAATCCACTAGTGGATTATCGAAAATAATACATGGCGTTATTACATTCTCAGACGCGACGTCATATGATAAAAATTATTCTTTTCATACATTTTGAATTCCCCCGTATGCCACTCCGAATGCTTGGATTCCTGAGGCGCAACCCGAGAATCAGTAGTCAAGAGACTTCTTTGAGACTCTGGCCTACATAGGGAGAGGGCGCTGCAATCTCGAATACTGTTCCACGGTGTGGAATCCCTGTTAGATGGAACACATCTACAAACTGGAGATGGTACAACGCCGTGCTGCTCAGTTTGTTACAAACTAGTTTAGGAACTCCAGCTAGCTCAGAGTCAGACCCATAGGGAAACCCTCGAGGGCAGGAGAACAAAGTATTTCTGGTCCAGACCATCTAGTTTCGACCAATAAGGCCTCATTAGTGACCCTCAAGTATTTTCAAAACTCCACAATGAAATCAATGATCCAAAAGGACAAGAAAATACAATCTTCACTATGATGAAAAGTATCAGCCGTGCATAGAAAGATGATATCTATCTATCCTCATATACTGAGTCGGTCATACTTGGCCATTACCTCAGTTGGATTAGTGCAGAGAACAACTAGGCTGGCCAGAGCCGTTTCGCGTCGACTATGGGCTAAGTTCCCATTTATCATGAGCTGGCAGCCATAATTTAAAAAATCTTACCTTCATAATTAAGGCATAATGCAGTCACAGATTAAAATAATAACGTAAGATTAGTAGTGTCGGCCGTTTGACAACTCCGATTACATTTACTCATCGATAACCAATCGTCAAATAGCACGAATTTAAAGACACATGCATATTTGTGTAAACATCAAAGCCAAAATGAGTTCTGTCAATTACAAAGGGCATCTTTCATCTGTGCCCACGCATGTTTTTTCTTGAAACTTAGTATATTAGCATATACAACCTGTGAAAATGTATTTATTGAATTCTATAAATAAAAGTAAGACTCAGGATGCAACCCTGATTCCCTCCATGAGCTGATTATTATATATGAGCTGATTATCCTAATTCCATTCCTAAGATAAATGTTTTCTAGTCTTTGTCAAGATATCATATTACCAGGAAAACTTGCCATATGTATCTTCTTTACCTATGCCAATTTTCATGAAACTGGTAACACTGTAATTTTTCACCTTTAACGGATGTAGGTCGTTTTTGCAAAATTAACTGTTTTGTTGAAATCAATCAAGAACCTTACAGAAAGGCACTTCTTTCAAAATTCCTAACACGTATCAATGAAATGAGTTTATACAAATCAAAGTTAATATAACTTGAGCTGACCTAGCCTAGAAACCATTAGAATGTAATGATTTTCTAGTATTTGCCTTCCATTTATGCTATGTGGTCTATCCAAATAGCAATAGTAGAACACACTAAATAAAAAAGATATTCTAGTTAACAAGTCTCTGGTTGGGCCAATCGGAGTCTAACTGTTGGTTTTCTTTTACTCCAGCATTTCAGTGGTATCTAGCTGTCGAGTCCTCACCGTTGTTCCATCTCTGTGGTTGTTTGATTTTTGTGTTCTCGGAGAGGTTGCATTCATGAGTAAGGAGGCCTTCATGTGGACTGAAGCGCGCAAGTGGAATTTGTTTCACTGACCGTTCCACGGCAGTTCTTCTGTCGCGGTTTATTTTTATGGTTTGTCTTTGAGTGAGTGTATCGATTGTGTATTTTGGTTTTGGATAGCCAATTGGCCATTTTGTGGGAAAGTACTGTCCTTTTGGCTTTGCGCTATTGATAATCCCATGAGGGTCTTGTTATTTCATGTTTGTGTTTCTTTCCCTTTGGTGTCTCTGGTGGTGCTGGGGGTTAATTGTACCGATTCCTGATCATTGCCCCCACTTCTGTTTTACAACATCTATTGTTTTATTCTTAGCAGCAAAATTATTGTGAACATGAGCAACTTTGTTTAAATACTTTACAAAAGTCATGCTTCTGAAATAGGTGTAAGGCAAAGAGATCTTTTATTTCCATCGATTTACTGCGATGATGTGCAAAGACGCAGTGGTCAGTGGTTGGTTGTTACTTGCAAACATAGTTGCTTAGGCCTATAGGCTGTACTGTTCGTATATTCATGGCCAGGTTTAGCCTTATTTAGCCTGATTACACTCTTCTGGAATCCATGTCTGTTGGTCTGAACATAAATATTTGCCATTTCTCTATGGATTAATGATTTTGGATTAACGCTTTGGTACTACGACCTCAACTACATATACTTTGTCTTAAGCATTTGATTTCTAATCCTAACAAAAACAAGTACTATTATTATTGGTCTCTATTTCCCAAGATTGAAACTGACACTAATATTGAGTTTATGGTCTCTTTTGCAAAATATATCATTGATGAATGTGGCAGAGAATATTGTATCGGCTAAACCAAAGCTGTACAACAACCTAGACGAATTTTGCTATCGGACAGGGATAGCAACAGTTTCTTTCCTTGCATTATACATACTTGAAAATGTTTCTTTTCTGCATTGGTATTGTAATTGCTGACGTTTCTATAGTGTCTCATTTTTTCTGTGATAACTTTGTCACCAGTTATGTGTAGTTCTTCTATCGGTAAGGAGTGTTTTAGTATTTTTTTCTGGTTGTAAAACCTTCACTCACTTATTGAACATTTCTGCTGATTGCAAACTCATTGTTCTTTTTAAGCACTGCTCTTGCTTGCTTTATTGTTCATTAATAATTACATTTCTGTGCAATTTATCATTCAGCTTAGGAAGATTATTGTATTTACTGAAAATAATTTTGTAGTTTTACGCTTACATACATGTAACACATAATTGATTTGTTCATTCAATATTCTTTTTTGAACTGTTTTCACTTGTACAAGAAGCTGCTGATTTTGTTGTTCTTTTGCACTGTTACTGTACTCGTCTTTTGCGAGTTTTCACATCCTTTTTGTAGGTATTGTGTGTCTTAATGTCTGGATGGACTGCGTCTTATTATTATGGCTCAATCTGAATTTATTTCGCTTTAGCTACATTGGCATTTTAATGTAGTAATTGTTCTTAATATTAAATGTTGTTGGTATTTTTTCATTATCAGCTGAGAGATATTCGGCTGAGATTTGGGCAAAAAGTATGCTTTTTGTATTAACTAAACGTGATCAAGTAATCACATTGTTATCATTACATATGAATTCAATGTTTTTGAAATTCTGTTATTTTTGAGGCATTTATCCCATTTACACCAAAGTTTATAAGGTATGACTTGGACAGGAAGTCCAAATGTTTGTGCTTACTAAACATGAACTGTAGTCATATTGTTGCCTGTACATATGTTTATGGAATTCTTGTTAGATAAAATGATTAAAATACAAAACGATAGGTTGACTGGCGCCTGGTGCAGATACAAATACTGAAAACCGTTCAGTGGCACTAAATATGTCTATTTAAAGTATTCTCCGTCTCAAGTGTTATTGACTGCCCCTAGAGATAACCTTTGCAGTTTAAATGGACAGCCAGGGATAAACAAACAACAGTTAGACTAGAGAGTCATTTATCTCACGTCAAATAACAATCTCACAAAATCTGAAGCAACGTCTAAAATGACTGGTATGCTGTTGATTGCCTTTGCGGTATACTTCTTTGCAAAATATATACATATTTTTTTGCCATGGCGTTCAACAAGGGTTAGTTTTAGTGAACTGGATGTTTTGAAATAATACTTATAATTATTATATGAACTACTTACACCAACCATATTTACGGTAGTCAGCCACATTAAAAGCAGTAGTAAAGTATTATTACACAGCATGACAGAAACGTAATTACCGTATAATTTCACATTTCGCTGATTCATTCAATCTCTTTAAACAACATGTTAACGATGCTAAATTTTCATGACATTTCATCTACAGATTCATAAGATATGTGGATATATTTTATGCTGAAATAGTGTCTTGACAAAGATTGGTACATGGTAAAATTACATAAAAAAAATTTGAAGGAATACAAAGCTTGTAGCTGAAACATGGGGATACAATTAAAGAAAACTGAATGCTCAGCCACTACAGTCAAGTCAGAGATACTCTTTACATAAATTGCAACCGATGAGCACTACACCAGAAAGTCATAAGCACAACACTTTGAGCTGCCCCAGGGAAACACTGCGCTATAAATTTGCACCACATGTGCGTTAGTCATTTCTAACCTGGAGATGCAGTTTGTTCATCACCATCTAATTCAAGTGCATTGCTGCCTTTCTATTATATGATTCTCACTCTCTATCACAATATGATTGGTGGTTCCTAATTGACAAAGTAATGATTAAAATTCTTTCAAGTGGGAAATAATTTTACTTCTCTCGCTCGCCCTCTTTCTTTCTCTCTCTCTCTCTCTCTCTCTCTCTCTCTCTCTCTCTCTCTGTCTCTCTCTCAACTTTCGCCCCCTAAATTCACCATTTATCATAGTTATTACTATATTTGTCTGATTTTATTTACATGTATATCTCTTTGTCCTCCTTTCAATGTGTTTTTATATCATGCAGACTTGATAATATAATTTTGACACCCTTAAAGGTGTAGGACAGCAGATGCCTTTTTTATTGCTCCAGAATCTGACTAGCAATTAACACATTCTCCAAGTAAAAGTATATCAGATAAAATCAGCACCTGTTTGAAAATCCAATATTTTCACTCACAGCAGGTTTATCGGTATTTTCCGTTGAGATAACGAGGTATGTCAGGAGATGGAAAATGGAATCAGTAACCATGCCAGTCACCATGCAATACGCATGCGCCGACTGGAGTGCTTAACAGCCTATCTCATTCAAACACATGTATCAATAATGGTCGTGGGGTGATAATACCAAGAACGAATCCAGGTATATCGATGTCGCGGGGTGATGTCTAAAAGCTGTTGGTGTATACTTTTGTACACCCGTGTCAATAAATGAATGAATATACATGTATTAATTAATTAATTAATTGATTAATATGATCAATTGTGTGTGTGTGTGGGGGGGGGGGGGGTGCTTCATGCGGACTAAACGAACTGTTTGTCTAATTCGTGACGGAAATAAGGGCGAGGATTGTGGCCACGTAACATCGATTTAAGCCCCACCCCCGGTTGAATTCGTTTCCCTGACCGTTCCAAAGCGGTTCTTCTGTCGCGGTATATTTTTGTTATGGTTTGTCTTTGAGTGTGTGTATCGCTTATATTATTTTGTTTTGGATAGTCATTTTGTGGGAAAGTAACTGTCCTTTTGGCTTTCGCTATTGCGGTTTCCATTAGGGTCTAGTTATTTCATGGTTGTGTTTCTTTCCCTTTGGTGTCTCTGATATGAGCTGTGAGTTAATTGGATCGATTCCTGATCATTGCCTTAACTTTTATTTTACAAGGCGAGTAGCATAACCACTACATAACGGAGGCTTCTCAGACACACATCTTGACCAAGTTTGTAGAAGACACAATACAAAATGCAGCCCCTATTATATCCACAAGGTTTTCATATGATTTGACCTAGTAACATAGTTTTTGACCCCAGAATACCAAACGCTGCAATAAAGCGAAAAACACCTTAAAAGTTGCTTTTATCTGGAAACAGTTGCGAGTGGGGCCTGGTCGGGTTCGGGCTGTGTGCTTCGTTGGTTCTTTCATTGAAAAGTACTTGCAAGAAAACTTTTCAACATGTCGACTTGAGTTTGACTTTCTACACTGGTAATTTCATCTATCCATTTTAATAAACTTTTTTTCCGGATCTTAACATTCAATCAAATTCTACAGATACATGAGATTATATAGATATCTTGACGCTGGTCATGTCATTACAGGGAATCAGATTCAAGAATTCGCAACATAATTTCGAAGCGAGAAAGTTATAGATTTCCCAAACGGTACTGATTTTAATTATGTACAGAAAAAATTAACCTCTTCTTTAAGTGATTGGTAATCAGTGGTGTAAAAAGGAGTACATTTGAGTCTTCTGCCTCAAAGGAATGGAAGGTGAACATTTTCAAAATAATTATTAACATTAATGCTAGACTTGAAAGCAGGGCATACAGCAAAAGGGGCAAAGATTTTTTTTTTTTTTTGTCAGCTCCTCCGCCCCTTACTGACACCATATTTTTTGTATATCGTGCATTTGGTAAATAACATTCTAAAATTTCCAAAGAATAGCATGTCCATATATATATATATATATATATATATATATATATATATATATATATATATATATATATATATATATATATATATATATATATATATATATATATATATACAAAAAAGAGAAATGACATCACACGGAAAACACAGTAAATAATATTATTCCCAACCGGTTTCGTTTATAACTCATCAGGGGAATAGTACAATAACAATAGTAATTTATTGATATATATATATATATATATATATATATATTTGTTTGTTTGATTTGAGGTTTAACGTCCCCGTCAACACTGTAAAGGTCATTTTGGAGACGTTGCTTCCAATTTTGCGGGACTTTTACCCAACATTGAGATGAAATGACATCTCAAGCCCTGACGCCCAATGAAACCAATAGGGTTTACTAGCATGGACGGTCCGCCTCGCACCGCCGTTTCTGGACAGGCTTCGATCCTCTAAGCGGTTTACCAGTACTAGTGTGCGGGTCAGATTCAGCTCTGCGTGGAAGCATCATGCAGCCCATATATTTCTTCAAGCCCCTATGGGCGCATGTATGTATGTATGTATGTATGTATGTATGTATGTATGTATGTATGTATGTATGTATGTATGTATGATCATATTTGCGAGCTATTTGATAAAGTAACATTTCTAATATTTCTAAAGACTCGTGTGTACGTACGTATATATGTATGTATGTATGTATGTATGTATGTATGTGAGCGAACGAGCGAGCGAGCACCATCAACAGTTTAGGTCAAACGAAAGTCTGGAGAAGCCCGGGATCACTCCTTGCGACCTCTGGTATACAAGGGGCAAAGATAATAATGAAGACTGGGTTTGGGACCTGTCGATCATTTATTGCACTGCAAAAACCCGCAAGTTAAGTGAATTAATAAAACGGCTTATGTAAAATTTGTTAACGTCATTTAATGGTATGACTGATAATATACTGGCTTAGGCCATAGGAAAGGTTTTTTTGTTTTTTTTTTTTTTTTGGTTTCAGCAGACAAGGTTGCAAAAAATGACGTCATTGTTTGACAGTTACATTATTCACACCGGTTACCGCGGTACAACGTGACGCGACTGAGTACAACAAACGCTACTGTTTTTCTTTGACGGGAGGAAAGTGTGAGTACAATGTTTCCTTTATTTTGTCGAACATATCACGATTTACGTTTTTCTGTTGGTTTTGGGATGACAACAGATTGTGTTTTTCTTGTCTTTCCAAATTTTAAGCTATGACACGTTCAGAGAAGTGAAATCAAAGCCACAAATTAGGCCAAAATACGTAGAAAAACAAAACTTCAAGTTTTAAGGGTCTTTCAATCAAAAATAAATGACATATACACGAGCATTCTTGGGTTTTTCATGTCTCTAGGCATCGAAGTAAGTATACCATTTTTAATAATTCATAAAAAATAGTTTAAATCAGAATCGTACCGATTTTTCTTGGCTCACTACCTTGAAACACGGGTACACCTTACCACGGATCATGTGTTGTGTTTGAGTACACTAAACACGGAACAAATGGAACAACAAACACGGATATGGAAAACCGTATTTGGACGTTTTTACCCATTATAAGCGCCATTTTTTCAAGAAATAGCCAAGAGGAACGATATATATTTGCCCTTTAGTTGAAAAATCACAACATGTACAGTGTACGCTTGGCCATTCCTAAAACAAAAAAAAAAAATGTTTTGGGTTGTAAGGTGTGTTTATGACATGGAGACAACTTTTTACAACAGATGCACAATACACAGTCGCTATCATCCATAAAAAAATGTCACAAACAAAATAACCTGTTTGTTTGTTTGAATTGAGGTTTGACGTCTCTGTCAACACTATTAAGGTCATTTTGGAATTATTTCCAATTTTGCAATTCTTTTTATCCGTCATTGAGAATTAACGACCTCTCAAATCTATCACCTAAGGAGAATAATAGGGTATATGAAGGAACGGTCGGACTCGCACCACTTTGCCTGGGAAGAGTAAGACCTTCTAAGTGGTTAACCAGTAGTCCTGTGCGACGGGGTTCAGCTCTGTGTGGAAGTATCATGCAGCCCGTTTATTTTCCCAAGCAGCGGTGGATGGGGCCAAAGAAAAACCTGTACATAAACATGTAAACAATATAAAAAACAGAGAAACCGTTCAAATAGCCAACAATGAGCTATACTGAGCAAAACCAACTTCAATGAGACAACACTCACAGTGCAACCACAAGAATCTGCAAAATAATTTGTGAGTAAAGAAGTTGCGCAAGCACATAGTCTGATCGCTGAAAGCAGCAACGAAAGACTAGCCCCGTATGCAAGTTCTAGCACACCAGACGAGGAAATCCTAGATTGTACCCTGGAATAGAAACTTTTATTCTACCCGGGTTTTCTACGAAGGGATGGTATTGAAGTCGAGAATTCTGAGGTGTTTAACTCAAAGGGTGTCTGATGTACGCTATTTGTTTAGAAAGTCGTGTACGCTGTCCGTAATGCGACGTCGCTAAACGTCACAATAGACGTTAGCAGTCGAAGTGACCGCATATTCAAACTCTACGGTTTAAGATTGAAGTAAAACAAGAAAAAGAATCTGAAATGGTTGTGCCATGAAATATTCTCTTTGGTAATCATTCTGTTTTACTCACCTCATAAACCAGGAGTCCTGGGTTCGATTTTTGGCTTCTTCAAACTTTCTGACGAGTCGTTAAACTGGGGTCCACTCTCTGTATAACCTTAGCGGGTTGCTGGGACGTTTAACTCAAAATACACAAACGGTTATTTTCTCCCTTTCACTGACTTAGGAAGGGCAGTTGTCAAATTCTGGCGTAAGAATATACACTGTGTTGGTTTTATAAGCCTTCAGGGTAAACTAACTGACTCGATGTGACCTAAATAGTGTTTGCTGGGCTGTTTAATGTACGGCCCGCCTCGCACCGCGGTTCCTGGACATGCTTAGATCCTATAAGCGGTTTATCAGTACTAGTGTGCGGGTCAGTTTCAACTCTGCGTGGAAGCATCATGCAGCCCATATATTTCTTCAAGCCCTTATGGGCGGGGGCGGCCAAAAAATAGACGTAGAAGAAGAAGAAGAGGTAGATAAAGAAAAAAAGAAGCAGAGAAAAGAGGAAGAAGAAAAAAAGAAGAAAATGATGAAGAAGAAGAAGAAGAAGAAGAAGAAGAAGAAGAAGAAGAAGAAGAAGAAGAAGAAGAAAAGTTGTATTTGTGTAGGATATACGCAACACTATTTATTAGCTAGCATAGCTTCCTCCTCTTCCACGGGGACCGCACTTACAGGAAAGAATTTGCTCCCTGATGGGAGCAAATTCTTTCCTGTAAGAGTGGTCCCCATCGGTAAACGGAGCTATTATTTTTAGCATTTTCTTTGGTTTGCGTACAAATGATTTTCTTCCAGCTACGCCCCTGATATTGTTACGGCCCACAACTTCTAATCCTGAATTATCTTCCGTGGCCTACAGATTTATAACCAATGACAACTGCGTCATGGGTACGACTCTTTGCCACAGAGTCGATTATTTTTTTTTTTTAGCTATGCTCCATTCCTTCATTATGGCTGTCATGTCGGTAGATGTTGACTCGCCCGGGATTTGATTTTTTTTTTTCGCAAAAATGACCTCGCGTCAACATACGGACTTGGAAAAAAGGGGTGAGGTGTTACGGCCCGATGCACGTAGCCTACATTATATCTCCCTTGGTTGATTATGCGGAAAACAACTGAGGAAGACAGTTAACTCTTTGGCTTAGTGCTTAGAGCAGTTGATTTTTCCAGATCGTCCCAGGTTCGAATCTCACCATAGGCGATTATTCCCCCCCCCCCTTTTTACAACTATACTTCTCTCCATTGTTACGATATTCATGTCGCAAGAATACCAAAGTAAGAGTCTAATATTTTTTATTTCAGAAAGATACATTATGGCTGAGTTTGAGTTTAGCGATGCTGGTCATCCAGATGACCCCAACACCATGTATACTATTGCCGAACCTAACAGCGAAACTTAGGATTGGGCTGATATTTTGTCTGGTGTCTCACAGGGTGCCGTTTTCGGTCCAGTTTTGTTCTTCGTGGACATTAATGACATTTTTACTGACACTGTGTAACAGGCGACCAAAATGCTACTCATCTTTGGTCCGGTCGTGGTTCGAACCCGGGCCGCCGGATTGATAAGCAAATCTACCACGTTGATATAAAAGCCGGCTTGTATCGAAAGGCAGTACAAGTGTGCTATATACATATTATTACTACAGTAACTTGATCTGACGCATTGTATCACGTCGAGTGGATGTTTCCAGATCAGCGTATCACACGAGACGCGCAGCGTCGAGTGTGATGCGTAAGATCTGGAAACATCCAAGAGACGTGATACTGTGCGACAGATCAAGTTATTTTAGTGATAATACGTTTATTATATACCTTTTTTCGCTTTTAATAAAGTCTTTTGTCAACGTAAATTGGCGGGAAACTTTGACGTTACATTCTGTGTGTAAGTGACGTCATCATTTCGAACGTTTGGTTCCGCGTTATCGATGGCTGTTTTCTAACGTCGCAACAAATGCCGGGACTCAGGGTTGGCAGGAGTGTGATACGGAATCGGAAAACGCGAGTGCGTGATACGGGATTCTGTATTTTTGTGTCGGAAAACTGATAGTAGACAGCAGTATTTCTTGTAGGTATATAATAAATACATATACCCTATGCCATTCTCCCCATCCACATTGAGATTCGCCCTCGAATTTCTGGGAGGCCGAAAATCATGTGAAATAATACTCAAGGAGTTCTAATGCACGAACCCTCAATTTTTTTTTGTTCTCTGCCTAGTTATCTGCTTAATGTATTGCAATAAAAACTCATTCCGGTAAGACACCCGTACGACATAGTGTATTTTTCACATCTCCTAAATGGCTACTTCTCTGATGAAAATCCATGAATTGTTTCTTATTTATACTACAAGCATAGGTTGTGGGTGCTCGTTAGAACCGTCTCAAGGAGGCGGTTCTAACGTGTACCCACAACCTATGTCTTATAGCAGATATAATAAAATAGTATGTATATCCCCTTAAATCCCAGTTTTCTCTGTAAAGTAAGGGATGTTCATTTCACGGGACTTGTTCGCATGATGTCATGCCACATTTTCATGCCTAGCATCCGAGTCTATCCATTTGGTTCCAAAGTTTACGTAAGTCCTCTGTAACTCTAATGTTCCGGCAGCACACCCAGTCGTCTGCGAACAGTCTTATTTCTGAGTCAATGTCGGTGGAAATATGATTAATATGCAGGGAGTATAACAGTGGACTAAGAACAGTCCCATTCGGGACCCAGACAAAACTGGAACACATTCCATATATACTCGCCGTTAACTCATATTGGGTCCATGCCATTTACAAAAACTTATTATTTTCAGTAGCAAAGAAAGGGATATATAAATTCAAGAGTCTCCCCTCCCCACCAATGCCGAAACTAAATACGTTGGGTTTCAGTTGTTCATAAGTAGAGGATGTGGTAGAAACGTTCTGGGAAGCCAGAATAAATGTGTTCAACCGCCCCCTTTGTCCAAGGTTGTTACCCAACCCTTTAAATTCGTACGTGTATAAGTTCGGAGATCATAATGAGAAATAAAAAGGCATTAAAGAGTATGTAACAGCAAAATGGATCGTTTTTGAATTAAAAACAGCATCATGTATCATGCCTTCGCTGGCGGATTAAAGAGTTTTATTTGAATTTATTTCGCCCCCGCCCACCGGGGCTTGGAGAAATAAATTTGGCTGCATGGTGCTTCCACGCAGAGCTTAATCTGGCCACAAACGAGTACTGGTAAACCGCTTAGAAGGACTAAGCCTTGCCAGGCAAAGCGGTGTGAGCCAGATCGTCCAATGCATATAAGCCTTCTGGTTTCATTGGGCGGCAGGGCTTGAGATGTCATTTCATCTCAATGTCGGGTAAAAGTCCCACAAAATTGCAAGCAACGTCTCCAAAATGACCTAAATAGTGTTGACGGGGACATTAAACCCCATTTCAAACAAATATTTCAATTTATGAAGATTATAACCCGTGTTTGTTGTACCCAAATTGTGCTGACTAACCGCGTTATGGTGTATCAAAACCCGTGGTAAGTTGTACCCTAACAAAAAATCAACCAGTGAACCATCCACGGATTCAGTGGGTATTGACAAGTACTGGGGCACAAGCAAATGCATCAATGGAAGCTCTGAAATCGCAATTACATATAAATCACAAAATCATGTAAATCATGTGCATAAAAGATGTGTTACTGTCAAAAAACATTGATCGAAGTATGCTGGGGTTGGTGAAAACACACTGGACGAAAGAAAAATGTTTGTGTTTTCGTTTATAATGAACAGAATTCTCTGCAACTGCATGAGTAAATGGTAATACCATTATTCTGCAGCTATGCAAAATAACCACCCCAAAAAATTAGGATCTGGGCTGCAATAAACCTTTTTCTTACCGAAAATACTGCTGTGACGTCATGATTTCTGTAGCGTTCGGTGTACTCTGTCGCGTTCGTTGTACTGCGGTAACCGGTGTGTTATTTTAATACATCGAAACAGGAACTCAGCGACACAAAGGCCTTTGAAGAGACTTCGTATTGTCTGTGGGCACTGTAATGATATAGCCCTCAAATTTAAATGAACAATAAGACAAGTGCTTGAATGACAACAGTTTGAGTATGATCAGAAAGTGACACCATGAAAAAAAGAAGTACAGACAATGATCATGAATCGATACAATTAACCCACAGCTCCCATCAGAGACACCAAAGGGAAAGAAACACAAACATAAAGCAACAGACCCTAACGGAAACACCAACAGCGGAAAGCCAAAATGACAGTTACTTTCCCACAAAATGGCCAAAAGGCTATCCAAAATAAAATAATATAAGCGACACAAACATCCAAAGACAAACCATAACAAAAAAAAAAAAAACCGCGACAGAAGGACCGCCTTGGAACGGTCAGCGGAAACAAATTTTCATTAAATCTCTTTCATAGCAAAGTAAAAACTAATCAGCTACTACAGGAGCGCAATTGGTACCCATCGGAATTCCTACAATTTGTCTGTGTAACTTAGTACCAAATCCAATGAAAAAGTTACTTAAGCGATATATTAAAGAGTCGCAAATATTTTGGCAAGACCAAAGTTACTTTACTGTGGAATAGAATTGGAGACAATGATCCAGAATCAATACAATTACCACACACCTCCATCAGTGACGCCGAAGGAAAAGAAACACGAACATGAAAAAACTAAACCAAGTAAAAACATCACAAGCGGAAAGCCAAAAGGACAGTTACATTCCCACAAAATGGCATTTTTATCTTTATAAGCAAGATAAAGAGTACCCTCTCGCCGATAAGTAGTTTCAATTAAATATATAAGTTTCTTTTTTATTAAATTGTAGAGTGTTGAAAAGCCGTATTGGGACAAACTAGACACGCGAAATCCCCGAGACGTTAGTTTATCAAGAACTTCATTAGAATTTTTTATTGAACAAAATTTTTTTCTCTGACCGTTCGTGCACTTTTCTGATTACCTAATTACATGAATTTTGATAGCGGTAAGGCAAGAAGTTAATACTTTGGAAAGTTCAGTAGCGGTACATGCCCTTAATTGACTGAGCAATAAACCTTGGTTTATTTGGTCATTTATGAAGCTTAGGTAACCAGTACATCTTGTCTTATTGTTCCTTTAAATTGACAGAAAATTTGAGGGCTATATCATTACAGTGCCCTTCATCTCAATGTCGGGAAAAAGTCCCACAAAATTGGAAGCAACGTCTCCAAAATGACCTTTAAAGTGTTGAAGGGGACGTTAAATCTCAAATCAAACAAACAAACAAATTACAGTGCCCATAGACAACAGACATTTCGTCTTGCGAAGTCTCTTCATAGGCCTTTGTGCCGCTCAGTTCCTGTTTCATTGTATTAAAACATATACCGGTGCAGACGCCGGGGTAGAAGTACACTGTAGCTATGCAAACCTTGTAGATCCAGATAAGACGGCACGTAGCTAGCACGTCTCGCTAGAATCTAAATGTACACTGTTGCCATCATGTCCATGAACTAATCAGAAAACCCTTTCTAAAAGAATATATTTAAAGCGAGAAGAGTCCTTTTCAGAAACTCAGGGATGAAAGAGTAAAATCTCAAACCGGATACATAAATAGCATCGGAAAGCGCGTAGGAAAATAGTCCCAGAGTATTGTTTTCTTTTCTGAATTTGTCTTTCTGTGTCAATTTATATTCAATCCGTATAAAGTCTCGAAAAATGAAATATTTAAAGATAAACTAATTTGCCTGCAAAATTAGTTTTCAAGAGTTCCTTTTGACTATTTTATGCAGCGAACGAACAGCGAAAGTGGAGTAACGCGGACCAGTACCGGAAGTAGAAATCTGTTGACATAGAAACTTGATTTTAAAAATCAACTTTCAATAATGTAACTGTCAAACAACGACGTGTGTTTGCAACCTTGTCTGCTGGAACCAAAGCATTTTTCCTATGAAAGTTTCAAGTAGCTGAGTGTTGATTTAGGCGGTTAGAGAATAAAGATTCAGGGTGGAACGAAAACCCCAAATCCACCAAAATCCACCTGGATCACCCAAATCCACTATAATATTTATCCAAATCCACTATATCTGGTCTATAATTATTTTGAAAATCATCCAGAAAACATGCCTATATAATTTTGACCCCTTTTAGTCCCACCTTTATATAGTAAAACAGGGGTATACATTTTCTTATTTCTGCTCAAAATCATAGATTGCGTCTACTCGTAAGAACCACATCCGTGAGTCGGTTCTAATGATTACTCACACTCTATGTTTTGGGCAGAAATATGAAAAATATATTTTTATCTGGAATTTTCTTTTTTGTGGCAAAACTTTCAATATATTTGAATAGGCGTGTTTTTTATGTGTGTTCACCTTCAATTCCTTTGAGACAGAAGACTCACCATGTTTCTACTGCACCACCGATTGCCAAAATTACTTAAAGAAGAGGCTATTCTTCCATAAATTTTTGAAGTCTGTTCTGTTTGGGAAATCTGTATATAAGTAATTATGTTACGAATTCCGCTTGAATCTGCAATTGCTCTGAGATTCCATGTGCGTCAGGATAGCCTGTCTTTATCATCTCATGTATGAGGATATCAAGATCTGGAAAAAGTTTACTAAAATGGATGGATGAAATTACCGCAATAAAATTCAACATGTTGAAAAGTTATTTTGCAAGTGCTTTTCAATAAAAGTGCCCACGAAGCTTGGGGAACAGGCTAGAAAATAAGTCTTGATTTCCAGAGACTCTGCATGCAGCAGTACTCTAGTTTACAAACTGCTTCCTTGAACAACATTTTTCTTTTCAAATTACTAAAATAAGTTCAATGATCTTGAAACAAATCAATTCGCTGTCAGTATTGGTAGATCAATTGTCTCAAAGACTGAAAAAGTGGTGCTGAACTTCGAGCGATGAAGCTTAATTGACCGAAATTAGCTAGTGCGGCCAAGAAAAACTTGTATACTCCATATTTTCCAGTTCTGCCGCGTGTTCCTACCCCTTTTGTAGAACATATTTGATTGGTTTGCTTTGCTTTGCTTGTGGCCTGTTCAGGATGCTAGTTTTCAAATAAAGATATATAAGTTTGGAAGGAAAGAAGCCTGATTATGTTCTGGTGACCTTGGCCTTGTTCTAAGATCTGAATTTTGTTTGTATTTGAGTTTAATGGCCCAGTCAACAGTATTTAGGTCATTTTTGAGCCGGCCAGTTTACCTTATCACACTTTTTCTGGGCAAGCGTGTACGTAAGTGGTTAACCAGTACTTTGCACATTCTTTCGCCAGAAACTGACAACTGCACTTCTTGAATGATCGTAGAAAAGATTTCATGATCAAACTCCAAGAAAGAATGTTGCTCGGCAGGTCTCGGATCTGAATGGGACTGTTTTCAAATTCCAGCCAAGTTTTGATTGTTTACACAGTATCTCAGCATAATATGTTTAGTCAAACTTTGAGACGTTTAGCACAGGTGGAATATGCTTTAGACTGGACCAGGTATAAGTGTTATGTGACAGTCAGCAAAAAAGAAGTGAAGGCGTTGATCAGGAATCAGCAGCTCCCATCAGAGATACCAAGGGAAAGAAACACAAACATGAATCAACTAGGCCCTAATGGAAAGAACACAAGCGGAAAGCCAAAAGGCTGTTACTTTCCCACAAAATAGTCAATTGGCTATCCAAAAGCAAAATAATATAAGCGATACATACACTCAAAGACAAGCCATAACAAAAATAAACCTGGACAGAAGAACCTTCTTGCGCCTTGGAACGGTCAGTGAAACAAATTCCACTGGCCACAATCCTGGCCTTACATCCGTCGCGATTTAGACAAATAATTTGTTCAGTCCGCATGAAGGCCTCCTAACTCATGAGCGCAACATCTCCGTGAACACAAAAATCAATTAACCACAGAGAAGAAACAACGGTGAGGACTCGACAACAAGAAACCATTGAAATGCTGAAGCCAAAGAAAACCAACAGTTAGACTCCGATGGACACAACCAGGGACAGAGCATTAGGCACCAACCAACATAACATAAAAATTAGATTCTCTCTAACTCTCAGTTAGCCTTTACGCTGGAACCGTCATAGAATCTGAGGCCTGACCCACTGGCGTGCAATTAAAGAAGGAAGCAAAGTTGTCAACCGTGATTGGGTTAACTACCATGCATGCAGTCTGTCTTATATCATTTATGTTGTATCCAATCTTTTTATATCGAAGAACGATTTTACGCAATTGGGTACTGAAGTCATTGCAATTATATATTTTCATTAACTTATATACTAAGTCACCATAAAATTTGGGTTCCGATAGACCTTGTTGCAGAATAGATTTAAGTCTAACATTGAATTTTGAAATTAAATCGGAATGACGTCTATAAAATTTTGAAAAGGCTTTGCGTAGTTTATAATACCGATAGCCCTGATTAAGAAGTTTAGCAGTTAACAATTTATTACCAGTGTTGAAGTCAGTTATATGACTAGACACTCTGGCAAATCAAATTAATTGCGAAATATAAATGCCATAGGACGCCGCACGAGGAACATCACCAGCCAAGAAAGGAAAATTTACAATCTCAATATCAAAATCATCATGTTTATCATAAATTTTGCAAGAAACAAATCAATCTGTAAATCCAAAAAAGGGGCCTCGGTATAATAAGAATTTGTTTTATTTAACTGAAGTTCTGGGGTGGGGGGGGGGGGGGGGGTAAATTTGACTGATCAAACCATCGAAATAGCTATTGTCAAAATTTAATAAATCATCCAAATATCTTGAAGTCGAGCTCAAGGCTTCAATGATTTCAGATTGGTTTTCAACGGAAAAGGACATCATGAAAAGTAGAAGTAAAACAAAGATCAGGAATTGATCCAATTAACTTACTCCATCCATAAAAGACACCAAAGGGAAAGAAATACAAACATTAAGCGACCAGACCATAATGGAAACCTAAACAAAGGAAGGCCATATGGACAGTTACTTTCCCACAAAATGGCCATATGGCCATCCAAAATTAAAAGACACAAGTGATACACACAGTAAGTAACAAACAACAACATAAATAAATCGCCACAGAAGAGCCGCCTTTTGTTATGAAGTCTCTTTCATAACAAAACAAGATCAAATAAGCCACAAGGGATGCGCAATTTGTACCCATCGGAATACCCACAGCTTGTCTTAATAGCCAAATCTTATGTAAATATTGTCAAGTAGAAAGGTGAGAGCTTCACACACTTTCTGACATGACCATAAAGTATAATTTGCCATAAAGCAAGCCTAGTTTTTGACCCAGTCATAGTTGATGATTATGCTTCCCTCTTTCATTGCACGACGGGGTCATGTCTCTGACTCGATGAAGCCCCAAACCTAAAACTTTAATTTTTTGGTGCCTTATGATTTGTGTTTGGCTTGACTATCCGTGGTCTACCTGGTGGTTTTCTTTAGCTCCGGCTTATGGGAAAGTAACTGTCCTTTTTGCTTTCCGCTATTGATGTTTCCATTAGGGTCCGTTGTTTCATGTTTATGTTTCTTTCCCTTTGGTGTCTCTGATGGGAGCTGTGGGTTAATTGTATCGATTCCTCGGCCCAGTTGTTCAAAGCATCGTTAGCTTAACGAGCTCGTTAGTGGTCATATTGTTAACTGCTCTAGCAAGTTTAATATGTAAAATTTTGGTATTTTTGCTGAAAAAATGTGAGCAGCTTTTGCATCCGCAAAAGCTGCTCACATTTTTTCAGCAAAAATATTAACATATTTGCCATATTTAATGATCAAAGTTTTAACGATACGTTAACTAACGACGTCGTTAGTTTTGAACAACTGGCCCCTGATCATTGCCTCCACTTCTATTTTACCGTGTGTGGAACAAGCTGCGAGCTCTCATCCTTCATCAGAGTTATTCAAGTTGATTTGGATTTCAGTTTGCTCTAATTTGTTTGTGATGATCCATTGTTTGAGTAAGTAACCTTCAAGTGGACCAACTATTTTGTGTGCTGTAAATAATATTAGACCCTAGAGTGAAGATTGGGCCCACAGAATCAGTTTAAACCCCCCAGTGGTTCTCGCTACTAACCGTCTTAAGGCAGTGGTTCTAATGTTGTCTACTTTAAATGTAGTATTGTCGGATTTTCCGACGGGACTCTTCATGTTGTATGTGCTTATGGTTGTGTATTATGATTATTATTTATTTAATTTTCATTAATTGTGCCTGTTGCACCTTGATCACTTCTTGTAGGGAAGAAGGGGGTGGTTGCTGTGCTGTTTGTGGTTCATTTTTTTTTTCATTCTTTGTTTCCTCATTGTTTTGTTTGTTTGCATTGGACTTAAACGACCCAGTCAACACTATTTTAGGTCATTTTGAGCCGGTCTGTTTACTTATCCACACTTTTCCTGGGCAGGCTTATAGTTTTGTTTGTTTTTGTTTGATTTAAGGTTCAACGTCCCCGACAACACTAATTAGGTCATTTTGGAGAGGTTGCTTCCAATTCTGTGGGACTTTTATCAGACATTGTGATGAAATGAAATCTCAATCCCTGCCGCCCAATGTAACCAATAGGGTTTTTATGAGTGGACGGGCCGACTCGCACCACTTTGCCTGAGCAGGCTTAGACCTTCTAAGTGGTTTACCACTACTCATGTGCGGTCGGTTTCAGCTCTGCGTGGAAGCATCATGCAGCCCAAACTGTTTCTCACAGCCAAGATGGGCGGGGGCCTGCAGGCTTATAGATAAGCGGTTAACCAGTACAGTGCTCATTCTTTTGCCCGTAACTGACAACTGCACTTCTTGAATCAGCAGAGGGGAGCAGAAGGGAGAGAATGACCTTAGAAAAGATTTCATAATCAATCTCCACGAAAGAATGTTGCCAACCCCGGCATGTACTGAACTCGCGTCCTCCTGATCACCAGTCAGACGCACATCCGACTGAGCTACCGAGGCAGGCTCCTCATTGTTATTAGTTACTCTTCCTTATGGTGCCATTGGTAGGCTGTAATCTTTGAGTGTGGCTTTTCCCGGGGTATCTTTTTCTATATTTTTGGTGAACTACAGAATTTCAATGTCAACTCTGGACAAAATGTGTTTCCACTGCTTGTGTTGGGGTGTAACGAGGGGCATTCAGCGGATTGGATGAATTATAAATAAACCAAATAGAACCAGTCTTCATCCTTTTATTTTATCCTTCATTTGCATACATTTGTATATATTCAGAGCAAAACAGGGTAATACCAACCATCAATCATCTCATAAACTCACAAATAACTGTGGAACCAAATACAGCTACTACAAACCAGGGTCTAGCAGACAAAACTCACGATGTCATTAGTTTACATAGTGTTAAAGTAGAAGTAAAACAAAGATCAGGAATTGATACAATTAACTTACACCACCCATAAAAGACACCAAAGGGAAAGAAAAACAAACATTAAGCGACCAGACCATAATGGAAACCTAAACAAAGGAAGGCCATAAGGACAGTTACTTTCCCACAAAATGGCCATATGGCCATCCAAAATTAAAAGACACAAGTGATACACACAATAAGTAACAAACAACAACATAAATAAATCGCCACAGAAGAGCCGCCTTGGAACGGTCAGTGGAAGATTTCCACTGGGGGGCTTAAATCGATTTTACGTGACCACAATCCTCGCCCTTACTTCCGTCGCGATTTAGACAAATAATTTGTTCAGTCCGCATGAAGGCCTCCTAACTCATCAGTGCAACATCTCCGTGAACACAAAAATCAAAGAACCACAGAGGTGAGACAACGGTGAGGACTCGACAGCAAGAAACCACTGAAATGCTGGAGCAAAAGAAAACCAACAGTTAGACTCCGATGAGCCCGACCAGAGACAAAGCATCAGGCACCAACCAGCATTATCTCTCTAATTCTAAATAAGCCTTTACGTTGGAGCCGTCATAGAATCTGAGGCCTGACCCACCGGCGTGCAATTAAAGAGAGTAGCAAAGTTGCCAACCGTGATTGGGTTAACTACCATGCATGCAGTCTGTCGTATAATATCCATGTTGTACCCAATCTTTTTATATCGAAGAATGATTTTACGAAATTGGGTGCTGAAGTCATTGCGGTTATATATTTTTCTGAATTTATATACTAAGTCACCATAAAATTCGGGTTCCGATAGACCTTGTTGCAGAAGAGATTTAAGTCCAATATTGAATTTTGAAATTAAATCAGAATGGCGTCTATAAAATTTTGAAAAGGCTTTGCGTAGTTTATGGTAACGATAACCCTGATTAAGGAGTTTAGCCGTTAATAATTTATTACGAGTGTTGAAGTCAGTTACATGACTACACACTCTAGCAAATCGAATTAATTGCTAAATATGAACGCCATAGGATGGCGCACGAGGAACATCACCATCCAAAAAAGGAAAATTTACAATCTCAAAATCAAAGTCATCGCGTTTATCATAAATTTTGCACGAAACAAATCCATCTACAATAGATAGATGTAAATCCGAAAACGGGGCCTCGGTATCAGAAGAATTTGCTTTATTTAACTGAAGTTCTAGGGGGTAAATCTGACTGATCAAACCATCAAAATAGGTATTATCAATATTTAATAAATCATCTAAATATCTAGAAGTAGAGCTAAAAGCTTCAATAATTTCAGATTGGTTATCAATGGAAAGCGACAAAATAAGGTCTCTTTCATAACAATACAAGAACAGATCAGCCACAAGAGGTGCGCAATTAGTACCCATCGGAATACCCACAATTTGTCTAAATAACTTAGTACCGAATCTAATATAAATATTGTCAAGTAGAAAGGTGAGGGCATCACACACTTTCTGACATGACCAAAGTGTATAATTCTTATGCTCTTTAAAAGTGAAAAATGCATTACTGACATTACATGCAAGATAGAGAGAATCTTCTCTGTGAAAAGCCCATTCAATTAAATCATTAAGCTTTTCTTTTATAAGATTATGAGGAAGTGTAGTGTAAAGAGTGGAAAAATCGTAGGTAGACAGACTAAAAGCACGAAAATGTCTAGATTTCAATTTATTTAAAACCTCATTCGAATTTTTTATAGACCAAAACAGATTTCTTCCTGATCTTTCAAAGACTTTATCACAATATTTAATTACATGCGTTTTAATAGCAGTAAGACAGGAAGTTAATAATTTAGAAAGTTCAGTGGTAGTGCAAGAGCTAGAAAAACTTTATGTATTATGGCAAATTTGATATTTTTTGCTGAAAAAAATGAGCAGCTTTTGCATTTGCAAAATCTATTTTTCTTCAGCAAAATTGCCACTATATTAAATATTGAACTTACAAGAACGGTCAACAATTTAACCACTAACGAGCTCGTTAAGCTAATGATTCTTTGAAAAACTGGGCCCAGAAGACATATCAAATGTAGTTTTGATTGTAACATGCATTTATTATTTGAACCATATCATGAGGAAAACAGATTTTTGCCATTTGCAAGCAACAAAAATGACAGATCAGTTTGCACATCTGGCAGTCTGGTCAGTTCCTTAGTGTTAAAAATGGACTTTCTTTGAAGACTCTTCTGCAACAGGGACTGTCGGAACCTGCGTTTTATGGGGATTTAGTTTATAAATTCAGAAGAATACTAGGTAGTGATATTTTTTCTGGTCAGTTCAGAAAAATTGTTGCTAAAGACAAGAAAAGTAGTTATAGCATGGATGTTATGCAACAGCCAGCGTGTTTGGTTGTCAACCCTTTTACAGTGGACAACTTTGCTTCGCTGTTTGGTTGAACGGCGGTGGGCTGGACTACGAAATCTTTGATGACGGTCCCACCATAAATCCTTTGAATTCGGGAAGGGTGGAGCCGGATATTTCCTGGGTTCAACCCTCCGTGATCTAACTGGTGCCTTTTGCTCTGACGTCAGATTTTCGTCGAGTCCTCAATCCTGATTCATGATAATATTAATCTATACATAACCATTTTACCATGTATTTTATCATGATTCACTGATGAGCTAGAAAGCCTCAATGCGGATCAATTTGCTATTGTTATTTTGTTTGATACTGTACTGGAAGTGAGGGCAAGGGCTGAAATTTCATTAACTCCGGAGTTGAAGCCCCCCAGTAGTTTTACCGTCCCAAGGCGGTCCTTCTTTTGCAATGTCTTATTTGATATTTGGCTTTGTGCCGTTGGTTCATGTTTCGTCTGTTTTTGTGTGCGTCTCTGTGTCACTTTCTATAGGTGACTTGAGACGGCTTGGCCTTTCCTGAGTGACCTTTTCTTACTAGTCCACTGCATGAATAGCACAATACCTCTAGTTCTTGAGGACCATTTGTTCAAAACTAACAATTTCAATGAATCGTTAAAACTTCGATCATTTACTATGGTAAATATGCTAATAGTTTTGCTGAAAAATGAGAGCAGCTTTTGCAAAAATTAACTATATTAAATACTGTACTTGCTGGAACAGTTAACAATTTGACCACATCACGAAGACATGCCTATATAATTATGACCCCCTTGAACCCCACTTTTATATAGTAAAACTGGGGTTTCCGGGGGTATACCTTATTTTTCTTATCTCTGCTCCAAAATATAGATTGTGGGTACTCGTTAGAACCGCCTCGATGAGGCGGTTCTAACGAGTGCCCACAATCTATATTTTGAGCAGAAATAAGAAAAATATCACAATTTTTCATCATAAAATTTTCATTTTTTTCGGCGATCAAGGTGACAATGTATTTGTATAGGTGTGTTTGCGTAATGACTAATGAGCTTGTTAAGCTATTAATCCTTTGAACAACTGGTCAGTCTGGACGGTGTCTTATGTAACTGTTCACAACATCCGAAGACAGATTTTTCTTGGGATAGAACTCTCTTATTAGTTGTCTTAACTGAAATCAGGTATCAAATCTTTTCTTTAATTCATAATTATTTACATATAAACAATGGACTAAAATTACTATGAAACGTCAATGGGCTTGTCGTTTACCATTGCTGAATAGGGGTGCAATGATATGCAAAAAAGCGTAATGCAATATGGATAACCCATATTGCGATACATCTGATATCTATAATATCTCTATTAGTGTCCTAAGTTCAACTTCATTAAAGACATTTATTCTTAGACAGTAGGACACACAGTGTGTTCATAATTGTTTTATTGTCCCATGTGATATACTGTATCTATAGCAGATCAAAGGCAGCCTTTAATAGGGTGATTAGTAGCTCCTGTTGCATCCCCCGATTGAGGCACTAAAGGGGAAAATCAATAAGGTACACTCTAGTTAACAGTTAGTCAATTATTGATTTTCCCCAAGGAGGCCCCTTATGTGTTGCAGACAGAGGATTTCTTTTCACTCAGCACTGAGGGCGACATAATATTATGTAATGGCATGATAGTCCTCAATAATCTAGAATAAATGCCTTTAACTCATGCAATATAGTGCCATATTTAAGAGACACGAAATTGCTGTGCCTAAACATTTTCACAAGATTAAATGACAAAGGAAAAACAGACAGCCTCCATTTCTGCTCAAATTTCTTTTGTAACTTGTTAGAATGACATCATGAATCATGAATTGATGGCGGAGATCATGAATTGATGGACCCTTACTGTATTCGGTTGTGTATAGCTCGCATTTGCATCAACCCATGCCGTGATTTTGGGCTAAAAATCGGCAGAAAAATGGAAATTATTTTATACTACCTACAGGGATATTTGCTGAATCATTTGTTGCATCCGAGACTCAGAATCAGAATTGTTTACTGGTGACAAGTCTTTAGACAATCCTTCACCAGACTGAAAGAAACTAGAAATGCGTCCATAGGAAACGGATGACCCTGCCTGAAAATATGTCTTAGTATAATGTTCGTATTAATCCATAGAAAGTTATTGATGGTGTTTAAGTTTTTAACACTTTTTTTCACATTAAGTATGACCTTGACCTTGGTGGTAAAAACCTTGGCTTTGTGTGAGGCAGATTGTCTCATGATTGCCAACATTTCTGCCATGTAATTTTAAAATCCATCCAGAAATAAGTAAGTTATTGACTGTGATTAAGTTTCAGACCCTTTTGTGACCTTTGACTTCTAAGTATGACCTTGACCTTGGAGATATGGATCTGGATTTTGCACGTGACATATCGTCTCATGATGGTTGACAATTCTACAAAGTAATTTCAAAATACTTCTAGAAATAAGAAAGTTATTGACTGCGTTTAAGTTTCGGACCCTTTTTTTTTTACCTTTGACCTCTAAGTATGACCTTGATCTTGGAGGTACGGACCTGGGTTTTGCACGTGACACATCGTCTCATGATGGTTAACATTTCTACAAAGTAATTTCAAAATCCAACTAGAAATAAGGAAGTTATTGACTGCGTTTAAGTTTCGGACCCTTTTTTGACCTTAGACCTCTAAGTATGACCTTGGAGGTACGGACCTTGGTTTTGCACCTGACACATCGTCTCATGATGGTTAACATTTCTACAAAGTAATTTCAAAATCCATTCAGAAATAAGAAAGTTATTGACTGAGTTTAAGTTTCGGACCTTTTTTTACCTTTGCCCACTAAGTATGACCTTGACCTTGGAGGTACGAGCCTGGATTTTGCACATTACATATCGTCTCATGATGGTTAACATTTCTACAAAGAAATTTCAAAATCCATGAATGAACGTACAGATGAATGAACGGATGGACGGACAGGGGCAACGCTATATGCCGTTCCACCATTCTTCAAAAGGCGGGGGCATAAAAACAACCACAAATAAATCAGATGATTTTGCAAAGAAAACCGTAACTTGAAATCGTCTAAAAGGCAGGAAAAGCCACGTGCTAGCTAAAAACATGGAACACCATGTGCTGAAGATTTGCTGAATCATTTATTGCACCCGAGAGTGAAAGAAAAACTATGAAATAAAACTTTTTGGCCAAGAAAAAAGTAATGTGTGTGAAGAATTTTACCTAATATATATCAGCTGACTCAGCAGCAGTCACATGATCGGTTTACTTGCCTCTCGCGCTAGGCATTTAACACTGTATGGTTGTGTATATACATATGCTTTTAGTTTGAAGTAGTTATTAAACTTATAAACAGAATTTGAGTCTGGACTTTGGTTATTATTTATTAATAACACAAAGAAATCACATGGTGTCAGAAGTTAACATGGATATATTAAATGCTGGAGCTATTCCGTCCATGAACTGGGACAAACATGACTTGGAACAAAGCTGGAAAAGTTTCAAATAACATGACCAGTTATGTTCGATGAACCACTGAAAGCCAAGAAAGGGGAAAAAATGTGCTTTTCTCATGCTTTGGATTGGAAAAACAGGTAGGAGCAAATTTCAGATTAGGAATTTATCAGATGAGGACAAGAAAAAACTTAAGAGCTACTTTGATGGATTTGAAAGTTTCGTTAAACCAACATCAAATACCATCTACAACAGATACAAGTTACAAAGTCTAGATCAGAATCATGATGAAATATTTGAGCAATTTGTTACGGAGTTGCAACTGCTTGTCAAAGACTGCATGACAAACGGGATGATATGGTCAACGAAAGAATTGTGACAGGTGTCAAAAACTACAAAATCAGAGCAAAACTGCCGAATGAGGGTTCAAAACTTACAATTGAGAAAACTCTTGACATTGCACGAACACATGAATTATCTCAGTGTAGTGTCATGGAAAAAAACCGTTAATGCTCTGAAAAAGAAACATTACATCAAATCAGAACATTACAGTAAATTGGACAAACAGAAAACAGAGGCTAAGCCTGAAAAACAAACTTATGGTAAATGCGGATATGAACACGGCAAACTACAATGTCCAGTGTACGGAATGCAAACGTTTCAATCACTTCCACAAAATGTGTAAAACTGTCATTTTCCCTAAAATCAAACAAAAAACCCATTTATGCTGTAGAAGATTCGAGGGACAGTAGTGACAATGAGGGGGCCTGAGAATGATCAACATTAATGCTTTTATCGCCGCCCTGAAAACAACTTGGTTAAGGAAATTAATCACAAACAATAATAGATGGATTGTAATATTACAATTCAGTGTGAATATACAAAATATTTTCAACCTGGGCGTTTCACACATAACGGAAAAAAATTGGCCCAAAATTAAAAATAAGTTTTGGAAACACGTGTTCATGTCTCACGTACAGTTATTAGCAAAAAATACTCCCAACAGAAATACAACAATTCCAGACAAATCCGATTTTCTTCAATCGGAACAATATAACAAATCATGCATTGAAAATGGGATTAAATACATTAATGATATAACAAAAGAAGATGGTAACATGTACACATACTACGCACTGAAGGCTACATATAATGTAAATATTATTTATTTTACAATACTAAGGTCTGGTAAGGTCTGAGTTGGACTGGAAGAAAACATTAAATTTAGAGAATTTTAAAAATAAAGAGGCAAATCCAGTGCTTCCCTTCAAAGTTCAAGTTTATCTTAAAAGTAAAAAGGGAATGCAAGGTATGTATAATTTATTAACTGAAAATAAGGAGACCCGAAATGTAAAAATATCACGGAAAAAAAAGTTTAATTTTGATGACAATGAGTGGAAAAAATATAGAGAGAGCCATTTATGATTACCAAAGACATTACAATCCAATGGTTCCAAACAAGAATAAACCATAAAACCTTAGCAACAAACACATTCCTGTTTAAAATAAAACTTACTAATAACCCAAAATGTACCTTCTGCTCACAAGGAGATGACACCATCGAGCATCTTTTCTGAGAGTGTGAATATGTTAATAAATTTCTAATGGACGTTTCATGGATGAGTCAACACAACATAAATGTTACTGTTAATGAGAAGTCATTCCTATTCAGTTTATATAATGACAAAGAAATAAATTATGTTCACAAACTAATCTTAATGGAAATTAAAACTATATCTACTATCAAAGTGCAGCAAAATCAACTTGACTCTCTCAGTGCTAAATACAGACTTAAGCTTCTATATGAAACACACAAACATGCACCCATTTTTGAAGGAAAATATGATTCATTTCAAACATACTGGCAAAGCTACCATGACCTACTTGTGTAGCAGCAGACCTTTAAAGCTAAATATTTTTCAAATACACTGCAGTGTCGAGTAGGCGACAAGCTCTCACCCCACATCTGAATCAATCCTAACTATCCATCTTTTCTCATTTTTTTTGTTGATCCAACATAATCTCTCCCAGAACCCGTATTCTTAAAATGCAGGAAATAATCTTTATTGATTTTTCCCTTACATGACATAAAAATACCGGAAAGAGAGTTGTGAGAGAAAGGTATAATACTCCATACTGCATTGTAATATTGTAAGATGTGTGGAGGGATGGTCCTCCCCGTCCCTCTACTCATCATGTTACGGGGAGATTAAATAATAAAACAAAAAAGTAGTGACAATGAGCTTTATGCCATAATGATAAATGACTTGCGATTAAATTCAGTGACTCCATTAAATGATGGATTGTTTGTAAACTTAAAAATCAATGACAAATCAATAAACTTTCAGATCGATACTGGTACAAGATGCAATGTCATGTCACAGGATACATTTTATTCTGCCGGAATTAAAACACAATTGAAACAGACATCTACAAAACTGACAACATTCAGTGGACATTAATTTAGACCAGATGGAGTAGTACAGCTCCCGTGCAAAATTCAAGGTAACGATTGTAATATTATTTTTTACATTGTTGACTCTTCTGTGTCATCTGTAGTTGGGAGTTCCATATGCCGAGAAATAGGACCGATTCAAAGACCTTCATGCGGACTGAACAAATTAACTGTCTAAATCGCGACGGAAGGAAGGGCGAGGATTGTGGCCATGTAAAATCGATTTAAACCCTCACAGTGGAATTCGTATCACTGGCCGTTCGTTCCAAGGTGGTTCTTCTGTCTTGGTTTATTTTTGTTATGGCTTGTCTTTTGAGTGTGTGTAACACATATTACTTTGTTTTTGATAGCCAACTGGCCATTTTGTGGTTAAGTAACTGTCCGTTTGGCTTTCCACTAGTAATGTTTCCATTAACGTCTAGTTGTTCATGTTTGTGTTTCTTTTCCTTGGTGTCTCTGATGGGAGCTGTGGGTCAATTGTATCAATTCCTGATCAGTGCCTTCACTTCTATTTTATATAACATTCATACCAATGAGTTGCCTAAGCAAAAAGACTTGCCAAAAGACAATAAGCATTCTTAAGAGGATATTTTTGAAGGTCTGGGTTGCATACATATTCAATACAAGAATTCCGCAGAAGGCGGCGTCGCACCTGCTGGGGGCAAAAGTCCTAGAAGTCACAATCAGAATGTTGTTATTAATTAAGTAATTTTCATAGCAGTTGATAGTTGATGTAAAATGTGTCAAAGTCACTGGACCAAAAATATAGGCCATGGTCACCAGGTCAAGGTACGTGCCAAAAATCAGTACAATGGGGAGAAGTACTATGCAAAGTTTAGTGGCTGTATGCCATTTATTTTATTACATATTGAACATTGACGTAAAAGTCGCTGGAGTGCATAATATAGGTTAAGGTCACCAGGTCAAGGTACCCACAGAGTAAGTAAATGTAGGAGAAGCACTATGCAAGGTATGGTGGTTGTAGGCCTTATAGTTAAGAAGATATGGAATGTCGACCTAAAATGTGTTAAAGTCAATGGAGTGCAAAAAATAGGTTAAGGTCACCAAGTCAAGGCACCGGCATAGTCAGTACATCTAGGAGAACCACTTTGCAAGATTTGGTGGTTGCAGGCCTTTTATCTGAGAAGATCTGGAACATTGACGCAAATTGAGTCAAGGTCAATGGAGTGTAAACTAGAGAAAGTGCCCAGTGGGGAATGTATACCCCCGGTCAGTGCCATCCCCTTTTAGTGGAAATGACAATTTGTCAGTAGCATTGAACCTTTTCATATGACCATTTAGTCCACTGAGAAACTATTGCATTTCAACAACAAGGAGTATAATGAAAGCAGTTAACACAAAATTTGGACGTAATCAAAATGCCTAAGTCTTAATTATTGGCCCCTAGCCCCACCCTGGGGAAGGACCCAGGAGCTTAGATATTCCATATGAAAGTTAATACTACAGCTATATTCTGTACCATATGTATGAAGAGAATCTAACATGAGGTTACAGAGAAGCAATCAAAACTGTTTAACACAAAACTTTGACGTAAAAGTAGATGAACAGACAGCCCACCCAGGGGCTTGACCCATGGGCTTAGATATTCCATATGAAAGCTAATGCTATGGAGATATCCTTTACCAAACATGAAGAGAATCAAACATGTGGTTACAGAGATATCAACAATGAAACAAGAATTCCGCCGAAGGCTATGTCGCGCCCGTGGGGACCCAAAGTCACCGAACCATGACATCTAGGCCAAGATCAAACATAGATGCTTGCATAAAAGGCTTGTACTATGTATCATTAATGAGGTTCAAATAATTCTTGAGAAATGAACTTAACCTTTAGGGTGAACGCTAGGGTGGTGGCAATATTTTACGAAGTCGGTGAACCATGAAATGTAGGTCAAGGTCAAATATGGATGTTTGCATTTAAGTTGCCATCCCATGATATAAGTTTGTACCAAGTATCATTGATGAAGCTCTTATGGTTCTTGAGAAATTAACTTGACCAGTAGGGTGAACGCTAGGGTGGTCGCAATATTTTACAAAGTCAGTGAACCATGAAATTTATGTCAAGGTCAAATATGGATGCTTGAATTGAAGTTTCCATCCACAGATTCAAGTTTGTACCAAATATCATTAAAGAAGCTCTTATAGATCTTGAGAAATAAACTTTACCATAAGGGTGAACGATAGGGTGGTCGCAATATTTTACAAAGTCAGTGAACCATGAACTGTAGGTCAAGGTGAAATATGGATGCTTGCATGTAAGTTGCCATCCCCAGACACAAGTTTGTATGAAGTATAATTAATGAAGCTCTAATAGTTCTTGAGAAATAAACTTGACCATTAGGGTGAACGCTAGGGTGGTCGCAATATTTTACAAAGTCAGTGAACTATGAAATGTAGGTCAAGGTCAAATATGGATGCTTGCATGTAAGTTGTCATTCCCAGAAACAAGTTTGTACCAAGTATCATTAATGGAGCTCTTATAGTTCTGGAGAAATAAACTTGACCATTAGGGTGAACGCTAGGGTGGTCGCAAATGTTGACGCCTTGACGAACGGACGAACGAACGAACGAACGGACGGAAAACCGGGCGCCTATATCGCGCCATACAAATAGCAGGCGCGACAAAAATTGTCTACCCTGAAGATATAGTCCAATTACAATGGCTTGAAACTTTGTTCAAGTTCAAGATAGGGGTGGAACCACTAGAAAAATTCTCATTAACCATGGAGATATCAGTGTTTGAACTATTGACGTTTCACTAAATAGCCTTCTCCTTCAAGGGAGACAACTCCTGCAAAAGTAGGGTGAACGCTAGGGTGGTCGCAATATTTTACGAAGTCAGTGAACCATGAAATGTAGGTCAAGGTCAAATATGGATGCTTGCATGTCAGTTGTCATTCCCAGATTCAATTTGTACCAAGTATCATTAATGAAGCTCTTATAGTTCTTGAGAAATAAACTTGACCATTAGGGTGAACGCTAGGGTGGTCGCAAATGTTGAGGCCTTGATGAACGGACGGACGGACGAACGAACGGACGGAAATCCGGGCGCCTATATCGCGCCATGCTAATAGCAGGCGCGACAAAAAGGTTTAAAACAAAACTTTGATGTAAAAGTAGATGAACAGACAGACAGACGGCCCACCCGGGGGCTTGACCCATGGGCTTAGATATTCCATATGAAAGGTAATGCTATAGAGATATCCTTTACCAAACATGAAGAGAATCTAATGTGGTTGCAGAGATATCAGCAGTGATAAAGGTTTAACACAAAACTTTGACGTAAAAGTAGATGAACAGACAGACGGACAGACAGACAGCCCACCCAGGTGCTTGACCCAGGGGTTTAGATATTTCATATGATAGGTAACGGTTAGAGATATCCTTTACCAAATATGAAGAGCATTTAACATGTGGTTACAGAGATATGAGATGTCAAAAAGGTTTAACGCAAAACGTTGACGTAAAGGTTGACGAACGGCGGGACAGACGGAAATACGAACGAACAGACGAACGGACGGAAAGACGAAAACTATATACCCCCTGACATACTTTGTATGCCGGGGGTATAAATATAGGTCAAGATACCTGCAGAATCAGTACATCCAGGAGCAGCATTATGCAAGATTTGATGGTTGTAGGCCTTTTATTTGCAGAGATCTGGAACTTTGACATAAAAATTTGTCGAAGTCGCTGGAGCGTAAAATGTAGGTCACGGTTACCGAGTCAAGGTAGCTGCAGAGTCTGTACATCTAGGAGAAACACTATGCAAGATTAGATGGTTGTGGGCCTTTTATTTGAGATCTGGAACTTCGACGTAAAATGTATCAAAGTCAGTGGAATGTAAAATATAGGTCAAGGTCACCATGTCAAGGTACCTTCAGAGTCAATACATCTATGAGAAACACTATTCAAGATTTTATTGTTGTAGGCCTTTTATTTGAGAAGATCTGGAACACTGACGTAATTTGTGTCGAACTCAATGAAGCGTAAAATATAGGTCAAGGTCACCGGGTCAAGGTGCTTGTCTAGTCAGTAGCTCAGGGTGATGTTTCATGAAAGGTTTGAAGGTTGTTTAGTCTTATAGTTGATAACAATACAAACTTCGACGTAAATGTCGAACTTCGACGTCATGGTAAAATCCATTGGAGCGCAAAATATAGGTCAAATTCACCAGGTCAAGGTGCTTACAAAGTGAGGAGGTCTATGAGATGGTTCATGTAAGCTTTGATGGTAGCTGAAGTTTGTAAAATAAAAACTTTGACGTAAATGTCAAACTTCGACGTAAATGTCGAACTTCGACGTGTGTGTGTGAATTCGGGTTTAACGTTGCTTTCAACAACTTTTCAGTCATATCAAGACGGTGTCTGGTTGCGACAGGGAGCCCAATGCTCACTTTTATAGTGCTGCCTCACTGAAGTATCATGTCCCAGACACATAACATGATACCACACCCAGTCACATTATCCTGACACTGGGTCGACCAGTCCTAGCTATACCCCGTAAATCTGAGTGCCAAACGAGGAGCAGCTAGTACCATTTTTAACGACTTTGGTATGTCGCGGCCCTGGATCGAACCCGTGACCTCCCGTTCCCAAGAGCGGACACTCTACCAACTGAGCTATCGGGGCCGGTCGAACTTCGACGTAATGGTCAAAGTCACTATGAGATGTTTCATGTAAGGTTTGATGGTAGCTGAGGTTTGTAAAATAAAAACTTTGACGTAAATGTCGAACTTCGACGTAAATGTTAACAGCCGGACGGACGAACGGACGGACGCACGGACGTTCTCACGGATGTATACTTATGTAGCTATTTTTGGCAGGATTGATACTTAAGTGGCTACTTTTAGCTACAGAAAAGAAGTATTTTCGGTGTCTAACGGAATAAATCCCATTGACTTACATTGATTCTGTCCATTTACATAGCCACCTAACTTTACATTTGTTGGTGCGGATGAACGGACGCACGGACGGAAAATCGGACGCCTATGTCGCACCCTGCTACAAGCAGGTGCGACAAAAAGTAGATCCGTCAGTATATCCTGTCATCCACCCATTCAGAATAGTTCCTATACCAATGAAGGAAAAGGTAAATATTGAATTAAAACGTATGGAAGCAGAAGGTGTGATCAGGAAACAAACGCAACCTACGGATTGGGTAAATAGTATGGTTGTTGTACCAAAACGTAATGGGGAGGTTCGAATCTGTATCAAACCCCGTGATTTCAACAAAGCTGTGTTGAGAGAACATTATCCAATGAAAACTATCGAGGACATATTAACTGAAATACCGGAAGCCAAAGTATTTTCTAAGTTGGATGCAGTATCAGGCTACTGACAGATTCGCCTCTAAGTTGAGTCAGAGAAATTCTGTACGTTCAATAAGCCCCGGAACGCTATTTATTCACAATATTACCATATGGATTAAAATCAGCAGGAGAGGTGTATCAGAGATCAGTCTCAAACATGGTTAAAGATATTCAAGGTTGTGAAGCAATCGTTGATGATAGTTTGATATGGAGAAAAGCCACTGAAGAGCACGACAGACGGCTCAAAAAGGTGCTTGATAGAATACGGGAGTACAACATGAAACTAAATAGGGACAAATGCGAATTTTGTAATAGTAGTATTCCTATGTTGGTCATATTCTGACAGGTCAAACCTGATCCAGAGAAAGTAAGAGCTGTCAAAGAAATGAGGCCGCTGACGGATGTAAAAGGACTCCAAACTTACATTTGTTTTGTGAATTATCTTGCTAAGTTTACTCCCAACATGTCGGAAATTACAGCCCCACTCAGGCAGATTCCTTGAAAATACAACCAAGTGGCACTGAGCTCTCCACAACAAAACGAATTTATTCTACTGCTGAAAGGGAAAATATCAAATGCGCCTGTGTTACGTTTCATGACCCCAAACTGGAATTAACAATGAGCGTTGATGCAAGTTCAAAGGACTAGGATGTGTTTTGCTCCAAGAAGGACAACCTATCCCGTATGCATCACTTGCACTGACAAAATCTCAGCAAAACTACGCGCAAATAGAAAAAGAAATATTAACCATAACTTTCGGATGTAGAAAAATGCACCAAAATGTGTATGGAAGACCAATTATAGTCGAGAGTGATCAGAAACCTTTACAGGCCATATTTTCAAAACCACTGTACCAAACTCCAATGAGACTTCAAAAACTATTACTTGACCACCTTCAGAAATATGACCTAAAATATGTTCTATAAAAGGGTTATCCTTTGGAAGCAAGGGATGCAGCAAAGAACTGGAAAATATGAAGTGTGCATGTTTTCTGGGCCAGACTAGCTAGTTTCGGCCAATTAGGCCTCATCAGTGACCCTCAAGTATTTTTAAAATTCCACAATGGAATCAATGATCCCAAAGGACAAGAAAATACAAACTACACTATGATGTCGGGCAGGGAGACGTTTTACCGCCGCCACACATTCCCAGACACCAGCTGTAGTGACGTTAAATATGTTCTATAAAAGGGTTATCCTTTGGAAGCAAGGGATGCACCACAGAACTGGAAAATATGAAGTGTGCATGTTTTCTGGGCCAGACTAGCTAGTTTCGGCCAATTAGGCCTCATCAGTGACCCTCAAGTATTTTCAAATAAAAGTCATTTATAAACCAGGAAGCACATTATATTTGGCTGATCATCTCAGCAGAGCTTACCTGCAAGAATCAAAGGAAGACTTGATTAGTGACTCAGAAATTAGTGTTAATTATCTGACATTCTTACCTGTATCCAAAGACCATCAGTTGAAAATTCAAAATGTGACAAAACAAGACTCAGAAATGCAGACATTACGAGCAACCGTTCTTGAAGGTTGGCCTCAGAGAAAATATGAATGTCCACCAGAAATCAAGCCATAGTGGAATTTTTCGCGATGAAATAACTTTCGTGGAAGAAATGTTATTCAAAGGCAAAAAACGGATAGTGCCAAAATCCCTAAGGAAAGAAATGTTGGATGTCATACATTCATCACATTTGGGAATAAATAAATGCACACCGTGAGCCAGAGAATCATTATTTTCGATAGGTATGGTATCAGATATTGAACAGACAGTACGAAACTGTACAGTCAAAATCAAAGTGTCAATATTAAAGAACCATTGGTACCGGGAGAAGTTCCTGATCGACCATGGTCGCATGTCTTAGCAGATATATTGGAATTTAAAAATTGTCATTATCTTGTCATTGTTGACAGATATTCAAAATGGATAGAGCTCAATTTTCTGGAAAATATGACAAGTAAATGCGTCATAAAACATTTGAAAAGTCAATTTTTCAGATATGGAATTATAGATCAGTTTTACAGTGACAATCAGAGTACGTTCATAAGCTATGAATTTCGTGACTTTGCGAAAGAATATGGATTTGATTGTGTAACGTCTAGTCCAACCTATGCATAGTCAAACGGTCTAGCTGAAAGAGCAGTAAGAACAGTGACAAACATATTAATGAAAGCACAGGATCCATACTTGGCTTTGTTGTCAACCAGAAATTCTTTAATTGACACTGACATAATGCTGTCACCGGCTGAGATAATATTTGGCCGAAAATTGAAAACGACGTTACCTACGTCTGTGCCGCTCCTGGAACAAACAGGACAGCCTAAAAATCTAAAGAAACGTTTCAGGAAACGTCAGCAAAGACAAAAATACTTTGATAGAGGAAGCAAACCCTTGAAACCTCTAAAACCTGGCGAAAATGTACTCATGCAAGGGAAAAATATATGGACACCAGCTACAGTGAAGGAAAAACATAATACGCCTCGTTCATATATCGTTGAAAATCAGTATGGACAACGATACAGGAGAAATCGTAGGCACCTAAGATCTACATCTGCGAACTGCCCTACTGATTTGCAACCGGAAAACAGGTTGAACGTTGAAACAACGTCAGCATCAACATCGACTAGGGAATCTATTAACATCACAGATCCCAGCACTTGAGCATCAACAAACAGCGACAACGACAGAATCAGCAACATCAACGTTGTCTGGCCTGTATATAACCAGATCGGGTCGAACAGTCGTCATTCCAGCAAAATATAAGGATTATGACTTGTAAATATGTGAGTAAAAGTGTTTGAATGAAAGTGCATTTCATTTCATTGCAACTTATAGTGCTTTGATTCTCAAAGTGCAGCATTTTGGATAAAAGTGTTATTCTCTCTGATGTTTCAATATTCTAAATTGGATTAATATTCATAATTCAGTTGGATTAAGCAGTGTTTTAAAATTCATGAAAATGTGCAAAGTTTACAATACATTCATGATTATTTGGAATACTTAAACTATCTACAGGACTGCGCTGCATTCCAAGATATTATTAGATTACCATACATTTATTTTTCAGGCTAGGTCATAATTGGCCACACACAGCACAGACAAAATCAAGACATAGTGAAATGATAATTTCCCTATTGTTTAGATAAGAACAGTTAACCTGTTAACATGAATTACAGAACAAATATGTTCTAGAAAGGGTTATCCTTTGGAAGCAAGAAATACACCACAGAACTGGAAACAAGAGGCCCATGGGCCACTACGCTCACCAGGGGTCATGTGGTTTATACCATATACAGGCAAGGTGCCCATCTTGGTCATGTGACAACAATACCACGAATAATGTTTAATTGCCTCACCCCCATAGAGGCTTTTCATGTAATTTGGTTTCAATCAGCACAGCTCTTTTACTGGAGAATAAGATAAAAATAAGGAATCTGAGCCATCCAAGGCAAAGGTCAGGAACGACCTTGCCCTCTGGAATTAATAAACCTCCATTCAGCTAAATGCAAATATCATTTTTGATGTCACAGCCTACCAGGCAATCAGAAATATACACTACTTTGCCATTTTTCCATACGAATGTCTAAGTGACCAAATTTGACCTTGACATAAAACAGGTCAAGGTCAACCAAAAGTCATCATTTGAACAAACTTGGCAGGGCCAGAGTCCCTGATGCTGCATACCAATTTTCAAGATCATTGGCCATTTGGTTCTTGAGAAGAAGAGTTTTAAAGATTTTTACCATATATTGGCATGGCGGCCATATTGGTCATGTGACCCAGTCCACACGAACAAACTTTTGTTCCCTCATTCCGTAGAGGCTCCACATGTAATTTGGTTTCAATTGGCCAAGTAGTTTAAGTGAAGAAGAAGATAAAAATACTGAATCTGATCCGTCCTGGACAAAGGCCGGTAAATGACCTTGACCTTTGGAACTGACAAACTTCCATTCAGCTGACTGTAAATACCATTTCTGATGCCACTAGCTAATATAGAATCAGAAAAATCCACTGTTTTGCCATTTTTCCATAAAAATGTCTAAGTGAGCAAATATGACCTTGACGTGAAACAGGTCAATGTCAACCAAAGGTCATCATTTGGACAAACTTGGTAGGGCCAGAGTCCCTGATGCTGCATACCAAGTTTCAAGATCATCGGCCATTCGGTTTTTGATAAGAAGATTTTTAAAGGTTTTTACCATATATGGGCATGGTGGCCATATTGATCATGTCACCCCGTCCTCACGAACAAACTTTCGTTCCCTCATGCCTAAGAGGTTCCACATGTAATTTGGTTTCAATTGGCCAAGTAGTTTAAGTGAAGAAGAAGATAAAAATACTAAATCTGAGGCGTCCTGGACAAAGGTCGGCAAATGACATTGACCTTTGAAACTGATAAACTTCCATTCCGCTGATTGTAAATACCATTTCTGATGTCACTAGCTAATATACAATCAGAAAAATCCACTGTTTTGCTATTTTTCCATACAAATGTCTAAGTGACCAAATTTGACCTTGATGTAAAACAGGTCAAGGTCAACCAAAGGTCATCATTTGAACAAACTTAGCAGGGCCAGAGTCCCTGATGCTGCATACCAAGTTTCAAGATCATCGGCCATTTGGTTTTTGAGAAGAAGATTTTTAAAGGTTTTTACCATATATGGGCATGGCGGCCATATTGATCATGTGACCCAGTCCTCACGAACAAACTTTCGTTCCCCCATTCCAAAGAGGCTCCACATGTAATTTGGTTTCAATTTGCCAAGTAGTTTAAGTGAAGAAGAAGATAAAAATACTGAATCTGAGCCATCCTGGAGAAAGGTCGGTAAATGACCTTGACCTTTGAAACTAATAAACATCCATTCAGCTGATTGAAAATACAATTTCTGATTCCACTAGCTAACATACAATCAGAACCAGAGGACCAGTGGTCCTGTAAACGCTCACCTGGTCCTGGTGTACATTTTAATGTTTTTATATATAAAAGCCTAAGTCCGCAAATTTGACATTGCCGTAAAATAGATAATGGTCAACCCAGGGTCACCATTTGAACAAATTATGATAGGCCCGTGTACCAGATGCTTCCTGCCAAGTTTCAAGGTCATTTGCCTTTCGGTTCTGGAGAAGAAGAATTTCGAAGTGTTTTTACCATATATGGGCATGGCCACCATCTTGGTCATGTGACCTGGACCATATGAGCAAATTTTCATTTGTTCATCATATAAAGGATCCATATCAAATTTCACTTGAATTGGGCCAGCGGTTTCTGAGAAAAAAAAACTGTTTGAAATATGGAACCTGGTTAATCTTGGTCCCAGGTCACTGAATGATGACTTTTCTTACCCATGAATCTTCATGTATTCATTTACTTTACCTGATCTACCAATTTGGTGACATTGTCTTCAATGGTTTCCTAAAAATCCATTATTTTCACTTTTTCCCATGCAAAAGCCTAAGTTGACAAATTTGACACTGCCATAAAATAGGTCAAGGTCAACCCAGGGTCAGCATTTGTAAAAACTATGACGAGCCCAAGTACCATATGATATATGCCAAGTTTCAAAGCCATTGGCCTTACGGTTCTGGAGAAGAAAATTTTGAAGGCTTTTTACCATATATGGGCGTGGCGGCCATCTTGGTCATGTGATCTAGACCGTACTGGCAACTTTTCATTTGTTCAACTCACAAAAACTCCATATTGAATTTCACTTAAATTGGCTCAGTAGTTTCTGAGAAAAATGTTTTTTTTTTTTGAAATATGAAATCGGAGTGACCTTGGTCTAAGGTCAATGAATGACCTTGACCTTTCTTACCCATAGATCTTCATGTATTCAGTTACTTTACCTAATCTACAAATTTTGGTGACACTGTCTTCAATGGTTTCCCTAAATATCCATTATTTTCACTTTTTCCTATGCAAAAGCCTAAGTCAGCAAATTTGACATTACTGTAAAATAGGTCAAGATCAACCCAGGGTCACCATTTGAACAAATTATGATAGGCCCGAGTACCATATGCTACATGCCAAGTTTCAAGGCCATTGGCCTTACAGTTCTTGAGAAGAAGAATTTCGAAGTTTCTTTACCATATATGGGCGTGGTGGCCATCTTGGTCATGTGATCTAGACCATGTTGGCAGCTTTTCATTTGTTCAACTCCCAAAGGCTCCATATTGAATTTCACTTCAATTGGCTCAGTAGTTTCTGAGAAAAAATGTTTGAAATATGGAACCTGCGTGACCTTGGTCTAAGGTCAATTAATGACCTTGACCTTTCTTACACATAGATCTTCATGTATTCAGCTACTTTACCTTATCTACTAATTTTGGTGACAGTGTCTTCAATGGTTTCCTAAAAATCCATTATTTTCACTTTTTCCCATGTAAAAGTCTAAGTCGGCAAATTTGACATTGCTGTAAAATAGGTCAAGGTCAACTCGGGGTCACCATTTGTACAAACTATGATGGGCCTGAGTACCATATGCTACATGCCAAGTTTCAAGGCCATTGGCCTTACGGTTCGGGAGAAGAAGAACTTTTAAGACTTTTTACCATATATATAGGCGTGACGGCCATCTCGGTCATGTGATCTAGACCGTATTGGCATTTTTTCATTTGTTCAACTCACAAAGGCTCCATATTAAATTTCACTTAAATTGGCTCAGAAGTTTAGGAGAAAAAAAATGTTTGAAATATGGATCCTGAATGACCTTGGTCTAAGGCCAATGAATGACCTTGACCTTTCTGACCCATAGATCTTCATGTATTCAGTTACTTTACCTGATCTACAAATTTTGGTGACACTGTCTTCAATGGTTTTCCTATAAATCCATTATTTTTACTTTGCCCCATGCAAAAGCCTACTTCGGCAAATTTGACATTGCTGTAAAATAGGTCAAGGTCAACCCGGGGTCACCATTTGTACAAACCATGATGGGCCCGAGTACCATATGCAACATGCCAAGTTTCAAGGCCACTGGCCTTATGGTTCTGGAGAAGAAGATTTTTGAAGGTTTTTTTACCATATATGGGCATGGTGGCCATCTTGGTCATGTGATCCAGACCCCGCGAACAAACTTTCTTCCCCCATCCCACTGAGGCTCCATATGAAATTTGGCTTTGATTGGCCCTGCAGTATAGGAGAAGAAGATCTTTGAAAATGGTGGACGGACGGACGGACGATGGACGGACGACGGACCATGGCTATACTATAAGCTCACCTATGAGCCTAAAGGCTCAGGTGAGCTAAAAATCCACTGTTTTGCCATTTTTCCAAACAAATGTCTAAGTGACCAAATTTGACCTTGACGTAAAACAGGTCAAGGTCAACCACAGGTCATCATTTGAACAAACTTGGCAGGGCCAGAGTCCCTGATGCTGCATACCAAGATTCAAGATCATCGGCTGTTCGGTTCTTGAGAAGAAGATTGTTAAATGTTTTTACCATATATGGGCATGGCGGCCATATTGGTCATGTGACCCAGTCCTCACGAACAAACTTTCGTTCCCCCTTCCCATAGAGGCTCCATATGTAATTTGGTTTCAATTGGCCAAGCAGTTTCAGGGGAGATGTTGTTTGAAAATGTTGACGACGCAGACGCAGACGACGACGGACGACGGACCAATGCCTATACTATAAGCTCCCCCGGAGCCTTCGGCTCAGGTGAGCTAAAAAGAAGTGTACATGTTTTCTGGGCCAGACTAGCTAGTTTCGGCCATTTAGGCCTCACTGACCCTCAAGTATTTTCAAAACTCCACAATGGAATCAATGATCCCAAAGGACAAGAAAATATAAACTACACTATGATGCAGGGCAGCGTGACTTTTTACTGCCGCCACATATTCCCAGACAACAGCAGTAGTGACGTTAAATATGTTCTAGAAAGGGTTATCCTTTGGAAGCAAGGAATACACCACAAAACTGGAAACAAGAGGACCCAGAGGGCCCTGAATTGCTCACCTGAGAATTAGTGTCTCCAGTACATTCTAGGCCCAAGGGCTATTATTTTAACAAACTTGGTAATGGTCCACTAGATGAAGCTTCATACCAAATATCAAAGACCTGGGCCTTCTGGTTTCAGACAAGAAGATTTTTAAAGGTTTTCCCTTTATAAGCCTATGAAAAACCAAAGGGTCCCGGGTGGAGGCATTTTTGGCCCCAGGGCTATAATTTGAACAATCTTGAAAGAGGTCCACTAGATGAAGCTTCACACCAAATATTAAAGATTTTCCCTGTATAAGCCTATGTAAAACCAAAGGCCCCCGGAGCGGGGGCATTTTTGGCCCAAAGGCTATAATTTGAACAATCTTAGTAGAGGTCAACCAGGTAAAGCTTCACACCAAATATTAAAGACCTGGGTCTTGTGGTTTCAGAGAAGAAGATTTTTAAAGATTTTCCCTGTATAAGCCTATGTAAAACCAAAGGCCCCCGGGGCGGGGGCATTTTTGGCCCCAAGGCTATAATTTGAACAATCTTAGTAGAGGTCCACCAGGTAAAGCTTCACACAGAATATTAAAGACATGGGCCTTGTGGTTTCAGAGAAGAAGATTTTTTAATGATTTTCCCTATATAATACTATGTAAAACCATAGGCCCCCGGGGCGGGGGCATTTTGGCCCCCAGTGCTATAATTTGAACAATCTTGGTAGAGGTCCACTAGATGAAGCTTCACACCAAATATCAAAGATCTTGGCCTTGCGGTTTCAGAGAAGAAGATTTTTAAAGATTTTCCCTGTATAAGCCTATGTAAAACCAAAGGCCCCCGGGGCGGAGGCATTTTTAGCCCAAAGGCTATAATTTGAACAATCTTAGTAGAGGTCCACCAGGTAAAGCTTCACACAAAATATTAAAGACCTGGGTCTTGTGCTTTCAGAGAAGAAGATTTTTTAATGATTTTCCCTATATAAGCCTATGTAAAATCATAGGCCCCCGGGGCGGGGGCATTTTGGCCTCCAGGGCTATAATTTGAACAATCTTGAAAGAGATCCACTAGATGAAGCTTCACACCAAATATCAAAGATCTTGGCCTTGTGGTTTCAGAGAAGAAGATTTTTAAAGATTTTCCCTGTATAAGCCTATGTAAAACCAAAGGCCCCCGGGGCGGGGGCATTTTTGGCCCCAAGGCTATAATTTGAACAATCTTAGTAGGGGTCCACCAGGTAAAGCTTCACACCAAATATTTAAGACCTGGGCCTTGTGGTTTCAGAGAAGAAGATTTTTTAATGATTTTCCCTATATAAGCCCATGTAAAACCAAAGGCCCCCAGGGCGGGGGCATTTTTGCCCCCAGGGCTATAATTTGAACAATCTTGGTAGAGGTCCACTAGATGAAGCTTCATACCAAATATCGAAGACCTGGAACTTGCGGTTTCAGAGAAGAAGATTTTTAAAGTTTTTGTTTAAAAAATCTATTTTTAGCTCCTGTGACCTAGCTGTGCAATGGACAGGAACCATTTGAACAACTTTGAAAGGGGACCACCTAAGGATCATTCCTGTGAAGTTTGGTCAAAATCCAATCAGTGGTTTAGGAGGAGATTTCATTTGAAGAAAAAGTTTACGCACACACACACGCACGCACGCACTGACGACGGACGAAAAGTGATCACAAAAGCTCACCTTGTCACTACGTGACAGGTGAGCTAAAAAGGAGTGTACATGCTTTCTGGGCCAGACTAAAGACTTGTGATCTAATTGCTGCTGACAGAATTTATGAACTAGATAGTCTATCCCCTAAAACATTTAATTGAATTACAGTTAGACATGATTAATGGATTTTAATACTGTACTGCAGAGACCTCAATGTTGTATCAGCGTTGTTTAACATTTCTCGAAGACATGAAGTCACTAAATATTATGTGCACACATTAATACATGTTATTTTTATAAAATGGTTTTTGGTTGTAAAAAAAATATACAATTTTCATTTTTCTTTGAAAAGGGGGATGTGAAGAGTTTTACCTAATATATATCAGCTGACTCAGCAGTGGTCACTTGATCGGGTTACTTGCCTCTCTGATAGCATAATTCGCGCTAGGCTTTTAACACTGTATGGTTGTGTATTTGTATGCTCTTAGTTTGAAGTAGTTATTAAACTTATAAACAGAATTTGTGTGTGTGTGTGTGTGTGAATTTGGGTTTAACATCTTCAACAATTTTTCAGTCATATCACGGCGGTGTCTGGTTGCGACAGGGAGCTCAATGCTCACGTTTATAGTAATGCCTCACTGAAGTATCATGTCCCAGACACATTACATGATACCATACCCAGTCACATTATCCTTACACTGGGTTGACCAGTCCTAGCTCTACCACGTAAATCTGAGTGCCAAGCGAGGAGCAGCTAGTACTATTCTTAACGACTTGGGTATGTAGCGGCCCGGGATCGAACCCGTGACCTCCCGTGAATTTGAGTCTTGACATTGGTTATTATTTATTAATAACACAAAGATATCAAAAAAGGCCGGAAAAAATAACATGCTATCTAAAATTACAATATGCCAAAAACAACCTAATAAATAAGATGTTTTGCAAAGAAAAATGTAACTTGAGACCATCTAAAAAAGACAAGAAAAGCCACGTGCTCACTAAAATCATAATATTTCATGGGTTGATGATTTGCTAAATCATTTGTTGCATCTGAAAGTCGGAAAAAACATATGAAATCAAACGTTTTTCAGAAGAAAACCGTAACACTTTTTTCCGAAGAAAAACATAACGCAAGACTGTCTTAAAAAGGCGGGAAAAAGCCACGTGCTAACTAAAATCATAGTATATCAAGTGTTTTACTTTCAACCCCAGTTTAATATTTACTTAAGCAATGCATTTTGTTTATTTGTATATAAATGTATTCATCTATTCACCTTTTATTTTAACATACCAGCTGAATCCGACCAACACACAAGTACTGGTAAACCGCTTAGAGGATCTAAAAAGTAGAAGTAAAACAAAGACCAGGAATCGATACAATTAACTTACTCCACCCATCAAAGACACCAAAGGGAAAGAAACACAAACATTAAGCGACCAGACCGTAATGGAAACCTAAACAAAGGAAGGCCAAAAGGACAGTTACTTTCCCACAAAATGGCCACATGGCCATCCAAAACAAAAAGACACAAGTGATACACACAGTAAGTAACAAACAACAACATAAATTAATCGCCACAGAGCCTGCCCAGGCAAAGCGGTGCGAGTGTCGGACCATCCATGCTTATAAACCATATTTGTTTCATTGGACGACAGGGCTTGAGATGTCATTTCATCTCAATGTCCGGTAAAAGTCCCACAAAATTGGAAGTAATGTCTCCAAAATGACCTTTACAGTGTTGACGGGCATGTTAAGTAGAAGTCAAATAAAGATCAGGAATCGATACAATTAACTTTCTCCACCCATCAAAGACACCAAAGGGAAAGAAACACAAACATGAAGCGACCAGACCATAATGGAAACCTAAACAAAGGATGGCCATAAGGACAGTTACTTTCCCACAAAATGGCCATATGGCCATCCAAAATCAAAAGACACAAGTGATACACACAGTGAGTAGTAACAAACAACAACATAAATAAACCGCCACAGAAGAACCGCCTTGGAACGGTCAGTGGAAAGAATTCCACTGGGGGGCTTAAATCGCTTTTACATGGCCATAATCCACGCCCTTACCTCTGTCGCGGTATACACTAATTTTGTTTAGTCCTAACAAACAACAACATAAATAAACCGCCGGAGAAGAACCCCCTTGGAGCGGTCAGCGGAAAGAATTCCACTAGGGGGCTTAAATCGATTTTACATGGCCATAATCCTCGCCCTTACCTCTGTCGCGGTATACACTTATATTGTTTAGTCCGCATGAAGGCTTCCTAACCTCAAATCAAACAAATAAAGAAACAATTTTCACTTACAGGCATTACAATTATTGTTTTTCACACTTGATTGTTGCTTTCACGGATTTTGCACAACTGATTAGTTGTGACAAGCACTTGGCATGCTAGGTGACCAGGTGATTGCCCAGATATAACAGAAAACATATTAATCTGATCTAAGACACCTTTTACAGTTCTAATCCTTTGTTTGGTCTAATTGACAAATGCCTGAGACCAAACATGAGAAACTTGAAAAATTTCATTTAGAACTCAAAAACCTGTACAAAACAAAAATGCAAAAAAAGTACAACAGAATTTAACTGAGAATGTGTGTCACAAAAAAAACAAATGTTACACTTTAATTCTTTCCAATCATTTATTTTCATTATTAGCGTATATTTAGTTGACAGTTTCCCACGAACGAATATATTATGCAATGCAAAGCCTTTGAGAACGTTCATACTTGTAGTCGCGGAGGCATGCAAAAATTGTCGAAAATCATAAGTATAGATAATTCTAATAGCCAATGAAATTGATTGTTAACGACTGCGTCTGAACTGCCAGAAGTCGATAAAACCCGTGTTCAGTGTTTGTAAACAACTCAGTAATTAAGCTGAAAATCGGCGTTTTAAACATCAAAGGAACAGAATGGAAAAGATCTCAATTTGTTATCACCAAAATCATTATCATATAGAACCCACAAGAATGTCAAAGGGGGAGTGCCCATAAGGCCCTTTTCCTGCCCTGGAACAAAAGTCTTCAATTTCTCCTGATATATTGCCTATAGTGTCCCATTAACTAAAATAGTATTGGTTTTGTAACGTAAGCGCTAGTTACTCAGAAACATGAAAATGAATGTGGGTGGGGTAACTCAGCATTAATCTGCGGTATCATGTTTTATGCACTGTTTCTTTTTTAAAATATATCACACCCACTCATTATTTCCTCTGTTTGTTAGACAAATGTATTGGGTAAATTCCTACTTAAATTTTCTTCCTCTAAAGTAAAATACTACATCTGCAGCAACTATTTTATTAACATCGTCAATTTTTGATAATTTTGCATTTTCAAATTCAATAAATCCTAGCCTCCAAAACTGAATGGCAAATTATTTTCAAACTTACTTGAATTTAACATTGGAAGAGTACAAAGTGTTGATTAGGTTTGGGTGACCTTGACTTAATATTCAAGGTCACTCGGGCTGGTCAAATGTCAAAATTAGGAGTGACCATTTTGGCCATTTTTCTGTTCCTGAACAAAAAGCTTCAAATTCTCCTAATACATTGCCTATAGAATCCCTTTTACTAAGACAGTCTAAGTTTTGCAAAGTAAGCCCTAGTTATGGAGTTAAAAGATCATGAAACTGGTTGGGCTAATTCGATACAATGCTGTGGTATTGTGTTTTATGCACCACATCTCTTTTAAAATATAGAAAACGCAGTCATAACTTCCTGTTTGTTTGTTTGCCTCAGGTAACATCCTACCTAGTTTTCTTCTTCTAAGGATTAGTATGCCATCTGCAGCAACTCTTTTATGAAAACCTTCTATTTCTGCAAATTTTGCATCTTGGAATTCAAAAAATATTTTTTTTTTCTGGAATTAAATGAAAGATTCCATTGTAATAAATCTGAAGACAGTATTTGGAGAAAACAAACTGTTGCGTAGGTTATGATGACCTTGACCTTATCAACATGGTTACATGGTCTTTGAATATATCAGATGCACCAATAAGGTCAAATTCTGCTGACTTCACCCATCACCATCCCCGCACCGCTCTCCCAATCAAAACAGATCTTCATTTACTCAAGAGCATAGTCCTGTCTTATTATTTTTCCCTTCTGAGGAAAATATAAGGACTGCAGCTTTCTTACATGACAATGTGCATTTCGCTTATTTTAAGTCTTGGACTTTGCAGAAGCTTTCTTTATCTCTCAAATCTGTGTTTGAATTATTTTGAAATGTGTATGTAGATATTAGTGTGAGTGCACACAGCTGATCAGGTTTCGGTGATCTTGACCTTGTTTTAGGTCTGACTGAATTTGGACATTGTTAATTGTGTTGTGACCTTGAAAACAGGGTCATCAACACCTAATGTTGTTTGTTTATCATTACATATTAAGCCCCTTGTTCTGTCCTGGTGACTATGCCAGTTAAACTAGCATCCAGTCCACTCAATTGATCCCACAAATTGTGAAAACAAGCTTAAATTTACTGCACTTCAATCTACTTTGACCTTTGATGACCTTGAAATGAGGTTAATGTTGAGCAACTTGAAATCATGGCCCAATAATTCATCTAAGCCAGTTTCTAAGAATCAAGTCAGGAGTTCCAAAGAAACAATACATGAAACTTAAAAATTTTGACCTATTTTGTTCTGTTGTGACCTTGAAAATTAGGCCCAGAACATCTAACCAACTCAAAGACATGTCCAGATGCTACATCCAGCAAAGTCTGTTGTAATGCTGCATAATTTAAGTGACAGCTCGACTAAAGAGTAATATGAGTGCAATTGTATATAGCAAGCCTGTCTTGACCTAGAAAATGAGGTCAAGGTCACCAAAATCTAAGCTCAAAGGCAAGTTCCAATGATATAGATATATGGGTAAGTCAATGAAATGTCACAGGATTTGAATTTAATAATTCCCAAATAAAGACAAACATTCTTTTCAATTTTGAAAATCTCACAGACCATGTGACCTTCAAGATAAGGTCAAGGTCACACAAACCTAGTCATCCCTTTATATTCTCAAAATCTTATAATATATTCTGATTAATTTCAAAAGAATCCCTTGTGTAATGCAAAAGAAAAAATATATGATTTATTGAATTCCAAGAGGCAAAATTCTCAGAAATAGAAGGTTTTCATAATAGAGTTGCTGCAGATGGCATACTTAACTTTAGAGGAAGAAAACTAGGTAGGATGTTACCTAAGGCAAAACAAACAAACAGAGCAAGTTGTGACTGTGTTTGCTATATTTCAAAAGAGATATGGTGCATAAAACACAATACCTTAGCATTAATTACCCCACCAAGTTTCGTGATCTTTTAACTCCATAACTAGGGCTTACTTTGCAAAACCAAAATTGTCTTAGTAAAAGGAATTCTATAGGCAATGTATTAGGAGAATTTGAAGCTTTTTGTTCAGGAACAGAAAAATGGCCAGAATGGTCACCCCTAATTTTGACATCTGACCAGCCTAAGTGACCTTGAATATTAAGTCAAGGTCACTAAAACCTAATCAACACTTTGTACTCTTCCATTGTTAAATTCAAGTAAGTTTGAAAATAATTTGCCAATTAGTTTCGGAGATAGGCTAGGATTTATTGAATTTGAAGATGCAAAATTAACAAAAATTGACGATGTTAATAAAATAGTTGCTGCAGATGTAGTAGTTTACTTTAGAAGAAGAAAATTTAAGTAGGAATTTACCCAATACATTTGCCTAAAAAACAGAGGAAATAATGAGTGGATGTGATATATTTTAAAAAAGAAACAGTGCATAAAACATGATAGCTCAGATTAATGCTGAATTACCCCACCCACTTTCATTATCATGTTTCTCAATAACTAGGGCTTACGTTACAAAACCAATACTATTTTAGTAAATGGGACACTATAGGCAATATATCAGGAAAAAATGAAGACTTTTGTTCCAGGGCAGGAAAAGGGCCTTATGGGCAACCCCCCCCCCCCCCCCCTTTGGAGCCGAAATTTACGTTAATTGTGCAAGTAACAGTGAAACATCGACACTTCCGTTGACGGATATTGCAATATTTGGCTTCTATAACACTTCCAGTTTTCAAAGCGAGTTTGTTTTACACCAGTTTCACAGAAAGTAGATTTATTTGAGTTTTTTCCGATTTTAGAGGGAAATGAGCAAAACTGGACACAAGAAAATGCTTTTGTACCGGTACAGGCAAAAGCAAACAATGGTACAATATTTATTTTGGCGAACCGCAGTTTACCGGTATATTGTTGCACCCCTATTGCTGAACCATACTAGTTCTAGAGTCCCTAGGGAATTCTTCCTGTAGAGCCTGATAAGAAATAGGAGCAGCTTTGTATAATTTAGGAAGGTATTTCAGTATGAAAAGGTTGCACCAACTCATTAGGGGAAGGGTCGTAACAAATGTTGTGAGAACTTGTGACCCAACCCTATTTCATGCATGTTTTGTCATGTACTGTGCAATAAAATAAGTTTATACTTCTCTTCAGAGTCCCTAAAGAATTCTTATTGTAGATCCTGATAAGAAAAGTTAGGTGTATTTTAAGAAGATACGCGTATTTCATTACAAAAAGGTGTACTTTGTGCATTCATTAGAATTCTCACAATGAGGCATACCTTTATTTATAGAAAAATTATACCTCCTGCTACTATGAATAATTCACACTGGCTCAAACTACCCATTTTGAAACAAATTTTTATGATCCCAAAGGTGTCTGAGCCATTGAAGTTTCCTTGTATCTGAAATCACAGAGAAAATGACATACAAAATGCAAAGGGTCATTAGCCATTCTTGGCCTCTCAAAATAAACACACAGTGGAATCTCTCTTGCACCCTGGTGCTTCCTCCAGTTCCAGTTGCTATGTACCATATTTTCAGCATGTATTAGGACAGACATAACTGAATAAACAGTATAGACCCAGATAAGACACCATAAAATGTGGCTTCTTATCATGGTCTACACTCTTTGCAACTCATCCACCTATTTTAGACACAACATTGGGTTGTTAATTGTATTTGTTCAAACTTAAGAACAAGTATGGTGAGTGTTACGAGCCAGGCGTAGCAGAAAGAAAAAGCAAACAAGCCTTTTGAAAAAATTTAACAAAATTTATTTACAAGTTAACTTTAACCTGTAGAAGTAAGAAAATTAAATGTACTTAGCTCTGAATGAAATATCCTGAATAAATCTATTTTCCTTGATCCCACAGAATTCACAGTCCGAAATGAAAAGTAATATCCTTTAACAATCCAACACAGAATTTAGAAATAACTTTTCTTCTAAGCCCAAACTTCAAACTCTAAAGTAGAAGTAAAACAAAGATCAGGAATTGATACAATTAACTTACTCCATCCATAAAAGACACCAAAGGGCTGACTCCATGAGAAAAATCAAGCTCTTTTATAGACCCTAAGATTTCTCTAGAACATTCCAGAGGGCTGTGGAATAAGATGAGGTAATCTTCTAAAAATAATGCAAACCTGAACTTTCTGGAAGGTTCTGAAGTACTTTTCCTTGTAAACATGTTGTTTACAAAAATAAAATTAATCTGTGACTCAGTTTTCTAGAATCTTCTATAAGAAGATTAACAAGATATTTATAGCACTATTAGGCTACAGTGGGGTGCAAGTGGGAATCAGAAAAAATAAATTCTTATGCATAACACTCCCCCTCTTCGAGGAAAAGAAAGATTTATGTAATAAAGTTTTCTTTTGCTTTAAGAATAATAAAATATTGAGCATAGTATATAAAATTACATGTATCTACAATCCACTTTAGTAGGAAAGAAAAACACAACTCCTGACACTGCTCAAGCTCTTGAAAGGGCATCAGGGATAATGTTATCTCTCCCTCTGATATGTTTTATGTCTAAATTATACTCTTGTAGCATAAGACTCCACCTGAGCAACCGCTGATTTTTGTTTTTCATTTTATGTATGAAAGTCAGTGGATTGTGATCACTGAAAACAACAATCGGTGCAGTAGTAGGGGTAAGATAAACTTCGAAATGTTGCAGAGCAAGAATCAGAGACAAGCACTCTTTCTCTATGGTAGAGTAATTTCTCTGATGCTTATTAAACTTTTTGGAAAAGTAGCAAACTGGATGATCCACACCATTTTCATCTTCCTGCAACAAAACACTGCCTGCACCTACGTCACTAGCATCTACAGCTAGCTTAAACTCCTTCTCAAAGTTTGGTGCTAAGAGAACTGGTTCACTCTTGAGTATGGCTTTAAGTTTATCAAAAGCATTTTGGCATATTGCATTCCAATGGAATTTTGTTCTTTTGCTGAGCAAATTTGTCAAAGGCTCAGCAATGACAGAGAAATTATTACAGAACTGTCTGTAATAACCAGCCATACCAAGAAATCGCATCAGCTGTCTGTTGCACGTGGGTACGGGAAAGTTTGAGATAGCCTCAACTTTAGCATCAATGGGTTTCACATGACCTTGACCTACAACATGCCCTAGAAATGTCAAACTTGCATGGCAGAATTCACTTTTAGCAAGATTGATTGTCAATTTGGCATTACTCAGTCTATCAAAGAATGCTCGAATAGTCCCAAGATGTTGATTCCACTGGTCGTTGTATATGATAGCATCATCTATATAAGCACTGCAGCCTTCCAGCCCCGCAATTAGCATGTTTATTAAGCGCTGAAATGTTGCCGGAGAGTTTTTCGTTCCAAATGGCATGACTTTATAGTTAAATAATCCGTCTGGTGTTGTGAATGCCAAAACCTCCTTTGCTCTATCTGTAAGTGGAATTTGCCAAAATCCTTTCAGAAGGTCGAATTTCGTTATGTATTTGGCATTCCCGATGTTATCAATGCAGTTATCCATTCTTGGAATAGGAAAGCTATCTGTTTTACTTAAGGAATTAACTTTCCTAAAATCTGTACACATACGATATGTCCCATCAGGTTTTGGTACAAGAATACAAGGAGAACTCCACTCACTTTGGCTTGGTTCAATAAAGTCATTGTCTAATAGATACTGAACTTCTTCTTTAAGATATTTTTGTTTCACAGGATTCATCCTGTATGGGTGTTGTTTTACAGGTTTAGAACCATTTATGTCCACATCGTGAAATATTTTGTCTGTCCGTGTTGGAATGTCAGAAAATAAGTGTTCATATTCAAATATCAGCTGTTTCAGTTCATTCCGCTGATTTGGCTCTAGATGTGACAGTTTCTGGTCAAGATTCCGTAGAATGTCAGAATTCTGAAGTTTTGATGATGTGGGATCCGACTTCACTGAATTAATATCCTCACAGTCATTGTCACATGAATTAAGTGGAACAGAGCTAACTAGATTGACTGATGTTAAAGATGTATTGTCCCTATCTATGTATTCCTTAAGCATGTTAATATGACATAGCTGCTTTAGCTTGCGCCTCCCAGGAGTGTTTATTATGAAATTTACGTCACTGATCTTTTTGTCTACAGTGTATGGACCATAATACCTGGCCTGCAACGATTTTCCTGTAATAGGCAAAAGAGCTAGTACCCTATCACCTGGTTTAAAATTCCTTTCTTTTGTCCCTATGTCATATAGCTGTTTCATTTTCCTTTGGGCTGACTGAAGATTGGTCCGAGCAGCCTCATAAGCTTTTGAAAGTCTAGTTTTGAAATCGGACACATACTGAAGTAAATTCAGGGAGGTGTCATCGTTGGAGAGAAATTTCTCTTTGAGAAGTTTCAAAGGACCACGAATAGTATGGCCAAATACTAATTCAAATGGACTGAAGCCAAGAGATTCTTGCACAGATTCTCTTACAGCAAATAAAAGGAGATGGATGCCTTCATCCCAATCCTTCTCTGTGTCAAAGCAATATGATCTTATCATGTTTTTCAATGTTTGATGGAATCTTTCTAGGGCGCCTTGACTTTCAGGATGATAGGCCGATGACTTATACTGTACAATGCCAAGTTCATGCATTACTTGTTGAAATATTCCAGACATAAAATTTGAGCCTTGGTCTGACTGAATAGATTTAGGAAGACCAACAAAGGTGAAAAACTTCACTAAGGCCTTGACGATTGTCTTAGTTTTGATATTTCTTAGTGGAATGGCTTCAGGAAAACGTGTGGAAGCACACATAATAGTCAATAGATATTCACAACCAGACTTTGTTCTGGGCAAGGGACCCACACGGTTTATAATTATTCGACTGAAAGGTTCATCAAAAGCAGGTATAGGCTGCAAATGAGCCTTAGGTATAGTCGGATTGGGTTTTCCTACCATTTGGCATGTATGGCAGGACCTGCAATGCTGAGAAACATCTGATTTTAACCCAGGCCAGTAAAAATGATTGAGAATCTTGTGATAGGTTTTATTTACACCTAAATGTCCTGGCATGGGAGTTTCATGTGCCAAGTTTAATATTTCAGGACGGTAAGTCCGTGGAACCACTATCTGATGGTTGACAGTCCACTCGTCTTCTGCTGAGACGTCTGGTGGACGCCATTTTCTCATAAGAATGTCATTTTTGACATAATAACAGACTGGGACCTGATGATACTTCCTGCTCATCTAAGGCCCTTTCAAACAAAGGCGAAATTTCAGGATCCTTGTGCTGTTCTATAGCTAGTTGTGACCCGGACATTTTGTCATGGCCTAGATCGACAGATGAGTTATTGTCATGAAAATCTGCCTGCTTATCAGGCAGGTTTGAAGACAGAGACCTTGTTATCTCGTCATTAAAAGACTGACCCAAAAAGGTATCAGTGAAATCAAAATCCTGTTTCCATCAGTTTGCTTGGCCTTACGTGCCATAGCCCTTGTGACTGCACAAGACGGATAAAGATCAGGAATTTCCTGCTCAATGGGATCAGGTGGTTGATCTGTGCAAGGAGTAGAAGTCAAAAGTGGGTTTACCACAACCTTATCTCCAGCTAAGTCATTGCCTAGCAACAAATGAACACCTTTAAAAGGTAAAGAAGGTCTAATACCAACAGCCACTGAACCGGATACCAAGTCTGATGACAAATAAACGTTATGAAGCGGAACATTAACAAATCCACATTCCACACCCTGAATAAGGACACTTTGGCCCATAGAAGTCTTCTCAGAAAAAGGCAGAGTATCTGCAAGAATAAGAGATTGAGAAGCTCCGGTATCTCGTAAGATTTTGATAGGGGTAGGATGGGCATAACTGTCACCACTTAGTGACACAAAACCATCTGATAAGAATGGTTCATAAATCTCCATAACCGAATCAGTCTCAGATAATTTGATATCAGAAAGAGTTTCCTCCCTTACACAAGACTGTGGTTTTGGCCTTATAGAAGTCAAGCCTGTAGGCTTAAGTTCCTCCTGTCTTTCTCTTTCTTTCCTTCGCTTTAATTTTAAACACTCAGAGATCAAATGACCTGTATTTTTACAATAATAACAAACTACTTGAGATTGAGATAAGGGATTCTGGTCTTTGTTTTCACCAGAAGGTTTGGAAAAATTTGGGCTTCTGTTTTCACCAGAAGGTTTGGAAGGATTCTGGCTTTTATTTTCACCAGAAAGTTTGGGCATAGTACTAGATGTATGGCTATAACTACCAGAAGGATTACTGGGATAGAATCTTGGACCTGTCTGTGAATTATAAGGTTTTCGAGGATAAGGCCTGTTCACAAATGAGACTTTATGAGTCGAAGCATAATCATCTGCCAAACGAGAAGCTTTCTCCAAAGTTTCAACCTGTCTCTCATCGAGAAAAGATTTAATGTCTGAATTTATGCACCGCTTGAACTCTTCAACAAGGACAAGCTGTCTAAGTTTGTCATGATCAGAGCCTACTTTTTTAGAAGAACACCACCTATCAAATAATTGTTCTTTGGTTCGAGCAAATTCTACATGGGTCTGGGAAATTTCTTTTTTACAGTTCCTAAATTTCTGCCTGTAAGCCTCAGGGACCAACTCATATGCCTTAAGAATAAGCTCCTTAACCAGATCATAGTCTGAGCTTTGCTCGACAGTTAGCTGAGTGTAAATGTCTCTAGCCTTTCCGACAACAACGCTTTGCAAAAGTAAGGTCCAATGCTCTTTTGGCCATTTTAAATTTTCTGCAACTTTTTCAAAATGCAAAAAATACTTATCTACCTCTTTTTCCTGAAATGGCGGAACTAACCTTATGTGCTTTGTGGCATCAAAGTAACTACCAGAGTCAAAAACAGGGGTATGTTTCACCCTATCTTGACCCTGGAGTTCCAATTCCTTCATCTTTAATTGAAATTGCCATTTTTCTCTTTCTATTTCAAGTCACTCTTCTTTTTCTAATTTTTCTCTCTGAAGGCGTTCCTCCATTTCTCTTTGTTTTTCCCTCTCTCGTTCTTCCATTTCTAATCTTTCCATCTGCATTTGTCTCTGCATTTCTCTTTCTTTTTCTTCCTTTTCATTTTTTTCTTTCTGTATGCGTTCTTCCATCTCTAACCTTAATTTTTCTAATTCCATTTGCCTTCCTATTTCAATTTGTCTCATTTGTAATTCAGTATGTGAAACCATAATGAGAGACAAAGCAGATGGATCGAAAAGTTCTTCATCAACAAAAAACTGTACCAAAATATTCTTGATTTCATGTTTTTTCATGCTCATTTTAACAGCACTGACCCCATAATGGATAGGAGCCAGGCGTAGCAGAAAGAAAAAGCAAACAAGCCTTTTGAAAAAATTTAACAAAATTTATTTACAAGTTAACTTTAACCTGTAGAAGTAAGAAAATTAAATGTACTTAGCTCTGAATGAAATATCCTGAATAAATCTATTTTCCTTGATCCCACAGAATTCACAGTCCGAAATGAAAAGTAATATCCTTTAACAATCCAACACAGAATTTAGAAATAACTTTTCTTCTAAGCCCAAACTTCAAACTCCAAAGTCTGACTCCATGAGAAAAATCAAGCTCTTTTATAGACCCTAAGATTTCTCTAGAACATTCCAGAGGGCTGTGGAATAAGATGAGGTAATTTTTTTAAAAATAATGCAAACCTGAACTTTCTGGAAGGTTCTGAAGTACTTTTCCTTGTAAACATGTTGTTTACAAAAATAAAATTAATCTGTGACTCAGTTTTCTAGAATCTTCTATAAGGAGATTAATAAGATATTTATAGCACTATTAGGTTACAGTGGGGTGCAAGTGGGAATCAGAAAAAATAAATTCTTATGCATAACATGAGGAGTTAAAGCATATTAAGTTAAATACTGTATTCAAGAATATATACACTATACTGCACTTTGTAAAAGTAACAACATCAGTCAGAGCATGATTAACACACAATTAGACTTGGTGACCAGCATAGACAAGGATGAGCCTGTGCATCCAGTCAGTTTGTTGAGTCTTCACCAATTGCTCTTTGTATAGCAGAGTTTACATACAGCTCATGTGAACAGCCAAGGTTCTGATAAGACTATGGATGTACAGAATGACCCAAGTCTATGTTGGTAATATGGGCCTTATTGTGGGTTTCGTTATGGGCTGCCCCATGACATATTTTAAGAAAGAAGTTTCTACATATTGCACTTAAGTTTGAAACCACATAATAAAAACAGATAATTCTTACGACATGAAAGTCTTCCTGATCATTGCCTCCACTGCCATTTAACAAAGGAACAAAGTATAGCTGAAAAATCTCTGCCTGTGATGCAATTCAAACCCAGGCTGCTCAGAATGAACTCCAGTACTCATAGCATTTAGCCAATATGACTCCCTGATGCAGTTGTCAGAGATTGGTCATAACCAAAAGCTACCATAATAATAATAATTGCCGGCCAGATGCACATCTGATGGTAATCAGGAAGACAGGGGTTCGATACCTGCCAGGATCGGCAACATTCTTTCATGGAGACTGATCATGAAATCTTTTCTATGGTCATTCTCTCCCTTCTGCTAATTCAAGAAGGGCAGTTGTCAGTTTTTAGCGAAAGAATGTGCATAGTACCAGTTAACAGCTAATGTATAAGCCTGCCAAAGAAAAGTGTGGATAGGGAAACTGACCGGCTCAAAAATGATCTAAATTGTGTTGACTGGGCCATTAATCTCCAGTACAAACAAACAAGCAAAACCAATGTATAATCTACGAAGGTATAGATAGCTGAGTGATGGAGTTGCAGGCATATCACACCTATCCCACCCTACTGATGGTATGTTTACCATTCCTCATTCAAACTTATTCTTAGAGTCCCCAGACAAACCTTCCCACAGCTCCAAATATCCTTATATTTAGGAAAATTTAGATATGTTTTACTTATTTTATCTTGTAAAGGTATGTTGTGTGTACTCATTAGAATCGGCTCACAGAATCGCCTCACAGAGCCGATTCTAATGAGTACACACAACATACCTCTATTTTACAGAACATCAAAAAGATATCCCAAATCAACTCCATTATCCCTGGAGCTACGATTACCCTTCAGTGGATTAAACTACCCATGTCGTGAACAAATTTCCATGGTCCCAAAAGTGTTTGAGCCACTATTTTGTTTTGTTCTACAATAAAAACTTCACAGAATCTTAGGCCTCTAAGCATTTGGTCTATCACTACTTAAACTCCTTGTTTCACAACTTCGTCATCTGTCAGTAGCCTTAACATTTTGCTTTATCATAACAAGAGGGCCTAGAGGGCCCTGAATCGCTCACCTGAGTATCAGTGTCTCTAGTGCATTCTTGGCCCAAGGGCTTATAAACCTTGTAGCGGTCCACTAGATAAGGCTTCAGACCAAATATCAAAGACCTGGGCCTTCTGGTTTCAGAAAAGAAGATTTTTAAAGGGTTTCCCTATATAAGCCTATGTAAAACCAGCGGGCCCTGGCGCATGAGCATTTTTGGCGCCAGGGCTATAATTTGACCAGTCTCAGCAGAGGTTCACTAGTTGAAGCTACACACCAGATATCAAAGACCTGGGCCTTCTGGTTTCGGACAAGAAGATTTTTAAAGGTTTTTTCCTATATATGCCTAAGTAAAACTAGTGGGTCCCAGCGCAGGGACATTTTTGGCCCAAAGGCTATAATTTGAACAATCTTGGTAGAGGTCCATTAGATGAAGCTTCATACCAAATATCAAAGACCTGGGCCTGGCAGTTTCAGAGAAGATTTTCTAAAGATTTTCCCTATATAAGCCTATGTAAAACCAAAGGGCCCCGGGGCGGGGGCATTTTTGGCCCCAGCACTATAATTTGAACAATCTTGGTAGGGGTCCAGTAGATGAAGCTTCATACCAAATAGTAAAGACCAGGGCCTTGTGGTTTGGGAGAAGAAGATTTTTAAAGATTTTCCCTATATCAGCCCATGTAAAACCAAAGGGCCCCGGAGCGGGGGCATTTTTGGCGCCAGCATTATATTTTGAAAAATCTTGATAGGGGTCCACTAGATGAAGCTTCAAACCAAATATCAAAGATCTGGGCCTTGCTGTTTCAGAGAAGGAAGATTTTTAAAGATTTTCCATATATAAGCCCATGTAAAACCAAAGGGCCCCGGTGTAACAGGCCAGTTCTTCCCCCCAGTCAGTTTCTTCCCCGGGGAAGAAACGGGCTGGCCCATTTCTTCCCCACCCAGTCAGTTTCTTCCCCCCTTAAAAAATTTTTTAGAACCATTGTTAACGAGCTATTAATGCCTCACAATTTGTTCAAAATGAGAAAAGAAACCATTCTGAAAATGGTTTGAGCCTTTATAGCACAAATGGCAAAATTTGCTAGATGCCCTACAATACATGGTGATCTAATGAAATATGCATCCCTATTCCAGTATCTGTGATTAATTTTCTCAGCTTTCTAATACATAAATTGGTAATAAATTAATAGGTATACTAAGCAACAAATCTTTGGTGCTCAATTCTAAATAGAATCTGGAAAATGGGGGTGGGGAAGAACCGGGCCGGCCCAGTTCTTCCCCGGGGAAGAACTGGGCCGGCCCGGTTCTTCCCCATCCCCAGACATTTAATTTTCTAGTGGATAGAGCTGTCAATTTTTATTATTTTAATTAAAGTATTAATTCATAGCATGGAATGGCAATGTTGATTTGTTAAGAAAGATAAATCTACAGTAACCTTAGGGTGGGGAAGAACTGGGCCAGTTCATACCGAAGTATGTATTTGTTATTTGAACTCAAATATTAAATTCATAGCGTAAAATATTGTGAATTTATTCAGAAAAGCAAATACATAGCAGCCTTAGGGTGGGGAAGAACTGGGCCGGCTCAGTTCTTCCCCACCCCCAGCTTTTTCCTTTTTGTAGCTTATACCGCTGTATGTGTTTATTATTTGAATTCAAATATTAAATTCATAGCGTAAGACATTGCAGCTTTGTTCAGAAAAGCTAATGTATAGCAGCCTTGGGTATGGGAAAAACTGGGCCGGCCCAGCTCTGCCCCCCCCCCACCCCCCCAGCATTTTCCTTTTTTTTTTTTTATTTCATACCGCTGTATGTGTTTATTATTTGAAATCAAATGTTAAATTGCTAGCGTAAAACATAGTAGGTTTGTTCAGAAAAGCAATTTCATAGCAGCCTTGGGGTGGGGAAGAACTGGGCCGGCCCAGTTCTTCCCCACCCCCGTTCACCCACCCCCAGCTTTTTCCTTTTTGTAGCTTATACCGCTGTATGTGCTTATTATTTGAATTCAAATATTAAATTCATAGAGTAAGACATCGTAGCTTTGTTCAGGAAAACTAATGTATAGCAGCCTTGGGGTGGGGAAGAACTGGGCCAGCCAAGTTCTCCCCCCCCCCCCAGCATTTTCGTTTTTTTCTTATTTCATACCGCTGTATGTGTTTATTATTTGAAATCAAATGTTAAATTCCTAGCGTAAACCATTGTAGATTTGTTCAGAAAAGCAAATGGGGTGGGGAAGAACTTGGCCGGCCCAGTTCTTCCCCAACCCCCGTTCACCCATCCCCAGCTTTTTCCTTTTTGTAGCTTATACCGCTGTATATGCTTATTATCTGAATTCAAATATTAAATTCATAGCGTAAGACACTGTAGCTTTGTTCAGAAAAGTTAATGTATCACAAGAATTTTTTGTAAAAAGAAACATCTGGGGTGGGGAAGAAACGGGCCGGCCCAGTTCTTCCCCACCCTAAGTCTCCAAATTCTATTTAGATCTGAGCTCCAAACATTTGTTGCTTATTATATCTTTTTAGTTTACACCAATTAATGTCATAAAAAGCAAGAAAATTTATCACAAGAATTTTTTGTAAACAGAAAAATCTGGGGTGGGGAAGAAACGGGCCGGCCCAGTTCTTCCCCTACCCAAATCTCCGAAGTCTATTTAGATTTGAGCTCCAAAAAGTTGTTGCTTATTATATCTTTTTAGTTTATTAAAATTTATGTCATAAAAAGCGAAGAAAATTTATCACAAGAATTTTTTGTAAACAGAAAAATCTGGGGTGGGGAAGAAACGGGCTGGCCCAGTTCTTCCCCACCCCCAGTCTCCAAATTCTATTTAGACTTGAGCTTTAAACATTTGTTGCTTATTATATCTTTTTAGTTTATTCCAATTTATGTCATAAAAAGCGAAGAAAATTTATCACAACAATTTTTTGTAAACAGAAAAATCTGGGGTGGGGAAGAAACAGGCCGGCCCAGTTCTTCCCCACCCCCAATCTCCATATTCTATTTAGATCTGAGCTCCAAACATTTGTTGCTTATTATATCTTTTTAGTTTATACCAATTAATGTCATAAAAAGCGAAGAAAATTTATCACAAGAATTTTTTGTAAACAGAAAAATCTGGGGTGGGGAAGAAACGGGCCGGCCCAGTTCTTCCTCTACCCCAATCTCCGAAGCCTATTTAGATTTGAGCTCCAAAAAGTTGTTGCTTATTATATCTTTTTAGTTTATTAAAATTTATGTCATAAAAAGCGAATAAAATTTATCACAAGAATTTTTTGTAAACAGAAAAATCTGGGGTGGGGAAGAAACGGGCTGGCCCAGTTCTTCCCCACTCCCAGTCTCCAAATTCTATTTAGACTTGAGCTCCAAACATTTGTTGCTTATTATATCTTTTAAGTTTATTCCAATTAATGTCATAAAAAGCAAAGAAAATTTATCATGAGAATTTTTTGTAAACAGAAAAATCTGGGGTGGGGAAGAAACGGGCCGGCCCAGTTCTTCCCCACCCCCAATCTCCGAAGTCTATTTAGAATTAAGCTCCAAACAGTTCTTGCTTATTATATCTTTTTAGTTTATTCCAATTGATGTCATAAAAAGGGAAGAAAATTTATCACAACAATTTTTTGTAAACAGAAAAATCTGGGGGGAGGGAAGAAACGGGCCGGCCCAGTTCTTCCTCACCCCACGTCTCCATATTCTATTTAGATTTGAGTTCCAAACATTTGTTGCTTATTATATCTTTTTAGTTTATACCAATTAATGTCATAACAAGAGGGCCCAGAGGGCCCTGGTTCGCTCACCTGTGTGTCACTGTCTCGAGTGCATTCTATTTTTAGCTCTTGTGGCCATCTTGTTCATCAGCAGAGTGATTTTAGCTTATTTGGTAGGGAGTAACCTAGGCAACATTCCTGGGAACTTTGAATCAAATTGGCCTTAGGGTTTAGGGGGAGTTTCCGTTTGAATCAAATTTACAATATTTTTCTATTTTTACCTTCGGTGGCCATTTTGTTCATCCGAGTGGGATTGTTTTAGCCTTTTTGGTAGAGGATAATCTAAGCAACATTGTCGCAAGGAACCTACATGCTAAATATAAAGGCTGTATCTCAAATGCTTTAAAAATTATGACAAAGTAGGTCAAAGGTCAAGGTCATGGGTCAAAAGTTTTGAATGGCTGAGAAAACCTTGTTACAAGGAACATGCATGCCAAATATGAAGGCTCTATCTCATATGGTTCAAAAGGTACGATAAAGTAGGTCACAGGTCAAATCTTTATGAGTGGATAGCCCTTGTCAGAAGGAACGTACATGTAAAATTTGAAGGCTATATTTCAAACGGTTCAAAAGTTATGACAAAATAACCTACTGATCTACTTTTTGATTTGACATGACCCATATTCGAACTTAACCGAGATATTGTCCAGATGATCATTCTGAGCAAGTTTTATGATGATTTGACTGAAACTGTGGCCTCTAAGATTGTTCAAAACGTTTTTCTATTATTTGACCTGCTGACCTACTTTTTGACCCGACATAACCCATATTCAAACTTGACACAGATATTGTCAAGATGATCATTCTCAGCAAGTTTGATGATGATCGGACCAAAACTTGGGCCTCTAGTGTGTTCACAAGGTTTTTCAACAATCTGACCTACATAGTGACCAGACATGACCCATTTTCGAAATTAACCGAGATATTGTCAAATGATCATTTTGTGCAAGTTTGATGATGATCGGACCAAAACTGTAGCCGCCAGTGTGTTCAGAGGGTTTTTCTATGATTTGACCTACTGACATACTTTTTGACCCAACATGACCCATATTTGAACATGACTGAGATATTGTCAAGATGATCATTCTGGGCAAGTTTGATGATGATCGGACCAAAACTGTGGCCTCTAGTGTGTTCACAAGGTTTTTCTATGATTTGACCTACTGACCTACTTTTTGACCCGACATGACCCGTATTCAAACTTGACCCAGATATTGTCAAGACTATCATTCTGAGCAAGTTTGATGATGACCGGACCAAAACTGTGGCCTCTAGTGTGTTCACAAGGTTTTTCTCTGATTTGACCTACTGGTCTACTTTTTGACCCTACATGACCCATATTCGAACTTGCCCGAGAAATTGTCAAGATAATCATTTGGAGCAAGTTTCATGATGATCAGACAAAAACTGTGGCCTCTAGGGTATTCACAAGGTATATCTATGATTTGACCTACTGACCTACTTTGTGACCCGACATAACCCATATAGAACTTGACCGAGATATTGTCAAAATGATCATTCTGGGCAAGTCTGATGATGATCGGACCGAAACTGTGGCCTGTAGTGTGTTCACAAGGTTTTTCTATGATTTGACCTACTGACCTACTTTTTGACCCGACATGACCCGTATTCAAACTTGACCAAGATATTGTCAAGATGATCATTCTGGGCAGTTTTGATAATGATTGGACCAAAACTGCTGCCTCTCCTGTATTCACAAGGTTTTTCTATGATTTGACCTACTGTCCTACTTTTTGACCTGGCATGACTCATATTCGAATGTGACCAAGATATTATCAAGATGATCATTCTGAGCAAGTTTGATGATGATTGGACATAAATTGTGGCCTCTAGTGTGTTCAGAAGGTTTTTCTATGATTTGACCTACTGACCTACTTTTTGACCCGACAACACTCATATTCGAATATGACTGAGATATTGTCAAGATGATCATTCTGGGCAAGTTTGATGATGATCGGACCAAAACTGTGGCCTCCCGTGTCTTCACAAGGTTTTTTTTCTGATTTGACCTACTGACCTACTTTTTTACCCGACATGACCCATATTCGAACTTGACCGAGATTTTGTGGTGGTACAATTTGTGTGTAAGTTTAGTTAAAATCAAATCATAAATGAAACATCTATCAAGCAGACAAGACCAAAATAGGCAATTTTTGCCCTTTCATGGGCCGTAACTCCGTAACACATGATGGGATATGGCTGGTTCAAGAAAGGAACCTGGATCTCATGGTGGTATAAGTTGTGTGCAAGTCTGGTTAAAATCAAATCATAAATGAAGATGCTATCGTGCGGACAAGACCAAAATAGGCAATTTTTGCCCTTTCAGGGGCCGTAACTCCATAACACATGATGGGATATGGCTGGTTCAAGATAGGAACCCAGATCTCATGGTGGTAGAAGTTGTGTGCAAGTCTGGTTACAATCAGATCATAAATGAAGATGCTATCGTGCGGACAAGACCAAAATAGGCAATTTTTGCCCTTTCAGGGGCTGTAACTCCGTAACACATGATGGGATATGGCTGGTTCAAGAAAGGAACCTAGATCTCATGGTGATACAAGTTGTGTGCAAGTCTGGTTAAAATCAAATCATAAATGAAGATGCTATCGTGCGGACAAGAAATTGTTTACGCACGCACGGACGCACGGACGGACGCACTGACGACGGACGACGGACAAAAGAAAATGGTTAAATCAAATCATAAATGAAGATGCTATTGTGCGGACAAGAAATTGTTTACGCACGCACGGACGGACGCACTGACGACGGACGACAGACAAAATGTGATCACAAAAGCTCACCTTGTCACTACGTGACAGGTGAGCTAATAAAAAGCGAAGAAAATTTATCACAAGAATTGTTGGTAAACAGAAAAGTCTGGGATGGGGAAGAAACGGGCCGGCCCAGTTCTTCCCCACCCCCAGTCTCCAAATTCTATTTAGATTTGAGCTCCAAACATTTGTTGCTTATTATATCTTTTTAGTTTATTCCAATTTATGTCATAAAAAGCGAAGAAAATTTATCACAAGAATTTTTTGTAAACAGAAAAATCTGGGGTGGGGAAGAAACGGGCTGGCCCAGTTCTTCCCCACCCCCAGTCTCCAAATTCTATTTAGATTTGAGCTCCAAACATTTGTTGCTTATTATATCTTTTTAGTTTATACCAATTTATGTCTTAAAAAGCAAAGAAAATTTATCACAAGAATTTTATGTAAACAGAAAAATATGAGGTGGGGAAGAAACGGGCCGGCCCAGTTCTTCCCCACCCCCAGTCTCCAAATTCTATTTAGATTTGAGCTCCAAACAGTTGTTGCTTATAATATCTTTTTAGTTTATTCCAATTTATGTCATAAAAAGCGAAGAAAATTTATCACAAGAATTTTTTGTAAACAGAAAAAAAATCTGGGGTGGGGAAGAAACGGGCTGGCCCAGTTCTTCCCCACCCCCAGTCTCCAAATTCTATTAAGATCTGAGCTCCAAACATTTGTTGCTTATTATATCTTTTAAGTTTATTCCAATTAATGTCATAAAAAGCGAAGAAAATTTATCACGAGAATTTTTTGTAAACAGAAAAATCTGGGGTGGGGAAGAAACGGGCCGGCCCAGTTCTTCCCCACCCCCAATCTCCGAAGTCTATTTAGATTTTAGCTCCAAACAGTTGTTGCTTATTATATCTTTTTAGTTTATTCCAATTGATGTCATAAAAAGGGAAGAAAATTTATCACAACAATTTTTTGTAAACAGAAAAATCTGGGGGGTGGGAAGAAACGGGCCGGCCCAGTTCTTCCCCACCCCACGTCTCCATATTCTATTTAGATTTGAGTTCCAAACATTTGTTGCTTATTATATCTTTTTAGTTTATACCAATTAATGTCATAAAAAGGGAAGAAAATTTATCACAAGAATTGTTGGTAAACAGGAAAATCTGGGGTGGGGAAGAAACGGGCCGGCCCAGTTCTTCCCCACCCCCAATCTCCGAAGTCTATTTAGATTTGAGCTCCAAACAGTTGTTGCTTATTATATCTTTTTAGTTTATTCCAATTTATGTCATAAAAAGCGAAGAAAATTTATCACAAGAATTTTTTGTAAACAGAAAAATCTGGGGTGGGGAAGAAACGGGCTGGCCCAGTTCTTCCCCACCCCCAGTCTCCAAATTCTATTTAGATTTGAGCTCCAAACATTTGTTGCTTATTATATCTTTTTAGTTTATACAAATTTATGTCTTAAATAGCAAAGAAAATTTATCACAAGAATTTTATGTAAACAGAAAAATATGAGGTGGGGAAGAAACGGGCCGGCCCAGTTCTTCCCCATCCCCAGTCTCCAAATTCTATTTAGATTTGAGCTCCAAACAGTTGTTGCTTATTATATCTTTTTAGTTTATTCCAATTTATGTCATAAAAAGCGAAGAAAATTTATCACTAGAATTTTTTGTAAACAGAAAAATCTAGGATGGGGAAGAAACGGGCCGGCCCAGTTCTTCCCCACCCCCAGTCTCCAAATTCTATTTAGATTTGAGCTCCAAACAGTTGTTGCTTATAATATCTTTTTAGTTTATTCCAATTTATGTCATAAAAAGTGAAGAAAATTTATCACTAGAATTCTTTGTAAACAGAAAAATCTAGGATGGGGAAGAAACAGGCCGGCCCAGTTCTTACACACCCCCAGTCTCCAAATTCTATTTAGATCTGAGCTTCAAACATTTGTTGCTTATCATATCTTTTTAGTTTATACCAATTTATGTCTTAAAAAGCGAAGACAATTTATCACAAGAATTTTATGTAAACAGAAAAAAATTGAGGTGGGGAAGAAACGGGCCGGCCCAGTTCATCCCCACCCCCAGTCGGCAAATTCTATTTAGATTTGAGCTCCAAACATTTGTTGCTTATTATATCTTTTTAGTTTATACCAATTTATGTCTTAAAAAGCAAAGAAAATTTATCACAAGAATTTTATGTAAACAGAAAAATTTGAGGTGGGGAAGAAACGGGCCGGCCCAGTTCTTCCCCACCCCCAGTCTCCAAATTCTATTTAGATTTGAGCTCCAAACGGTTGTTGCTTATTATATCTTTTTAGTTTATTCCAATTTATGTCATAAAAAGCGAAGAAAATTTATCACTAGAATTTTTTGTAAACAGAAAAATCTGGGATGGCCCAGTTCTTCCCCACCCCCAGTCTCCAAATTCTATTTAGATCTGAGCTCCAAACATTCGTTGCTTATTATATCTTTATAGTTTATACCAATTTATGTCTTAAAACGGGAAGAAAATTTATCACAATAATTTTTTGTAAACAGAAAAATCTGGGGTGGGGAAGAAACGGGCCGGCCCAGTTCTTCCCCACCCCCAGTCTCCAACTTCCATGTAGATTTGAGCGCCAAACATTTATGCCTTATTATATCTGTTTAGTTAATACTAATTTATGTCTTAAAAAGCAAAGAAAATGCACCCAAGATGCTTGAATATGGATGCATATTTTATTGCATCTCCATGAATGGTGTATCATAGAGCAAATTTTGTCATTCAAGCTAAAAGGACTCTGAACTTATTCAGAATGGTCTCATTTCTCATTTATAACGAATTGTGAGCTGAAAATTACTCGTTGACAATGGTTCTAAAAAAATTTTTAGGGGGGAAGAAACTGACTGGGTGGGGAAGAAACTGACTAGTCAGTTTCTTTCCCCGGGGAAGAACCAGGCCGGCCCAGTTCTTCCCCCGGGGAAGAAACGGGCCGGCCCAGTTCTTCCCCGGGGAAGAAATGGGCCGGGGGAAGAAACTGACCGTTACACCGGGGCAGGGGCATTTTTGGCCCCAGCACTATAATTTGAACAATCTTGGTAGGGGTCCACTAGATGAAGCTTCATACCAAATATCAAAGATCTGGGCCTTGCAGATTCAGAGAAGAAGATTTTTTAAGAATCCATATATAAGCCCATGTAAAACCAAAGGGCCCCGGGGTGGGGGCATTTTTGGCCCCATCACTATAATTTGAACAATCTTGGTAGGGGTCCACTAGATGAAGCTTCATACCAAATATCAAAGACCTGGGCCTTGTGGTTTCAGAGAAGAAGATTTTTAAAGATTTTCCCTATATAATCCTATGTAAAACCAAAGGAACCCCGGGCGGGGGCATTTTTGGCCCCAGCACTATAATTTGAACAATCTTGGTCAGGGTCCACTAGATGAAGCTTCATACCAAATATCAAAGACCTGGGCCTTGTGGTTTCAGAGAAGAAGATTTTTTGAGTTTTTGGTGAAAAAAATCTATTTTTGGCTCCTGTGACCTAGATGTGTAATGGACTGGAACCATTTGAACAACTTTGAAAGGGGACCACCTAAGGATCATTCCTGTCAAGTTTGGTCAAAATCCAATCAGTGGTTTAGGAGGAGATGTCGTTTGAAGAAAAAGTTTACGGATGCATGGACGGACGGACGCACGCACGGACGACAGACAAAAAGTGATCCCAAAAGCTCACCTTGTCACTAAGTGACAGGTGAGCTAAAAACATGACAGAGTCTTAGGTCTCTTAACTCTTTGGTCTATCACAACTTAAATTCACTGCTACATAATCATCTGTCAGTAGCCATAACATTTTATTCTATCATAAAAACTTGACAGGTCTCTATCTAATTGGTCTATCACAACTTGAATTCTTAGCTTCACTATTACATCATCTGTCAGTAGCCATTACCATTTTTCCAATTCTAAAATCTTCAAGTTTCACAAACTCTTCTGGAGCTTTAGCCAGTGGTACTGTGTCTAATACTTTACACCTGAAATAACAGTGATACATCAAAGCAATGCAGTTTTTCTTGGCACATTAAGGTTAATCAGGTTTCAGACTTTTCAGATTTTAGCAGATTTCAGATTTTTTGGTTTTAAAATGTGTTTTTCAAAGTTACTTGTTTTTGTCTGAAAGTTGTAAAAACGACATTTTTGGAAGGGGTGATAGGGTTTTCAGATTTTTTCACTTTTTCAGCGATCCTCCAGTCTCGTGCCTGGTTAACTGTCCATAGTAACATGTTCATGCAATAATTTTGTTGTGGTCTGACAACACATCAACCCTTTAGGATCAATTTTGTTTTCTCCCCTCAAAAAAGGAGAGGATAGAAGAGACAGTAGAAGAAAATAAAGGCAGTGATACATATGTCACTTACTTTATGTACCCTCTGTCCAGCTTGTCTATAACATCACGGAGGATATCTACACCAGATTAAGGAACAAATTCTTGGCAAACTGAAACTGTGAACAGACACTACTGAGTAATGCATGCGATGACAACTTGCAGTTTGATCTAAGAGGAAAACTGGCCTTGGTTTTGTAGGTGCCACCCTAAAGATGCCACAAAAAAACTGCATTTCAAAATGCTGTTTGTTGTCTGTTGCATATTTTTCCATACAGGTAACAGTGTAGACCCTGATCAGACAGCAGACTGATCTGGGTCTGTTTTGTTTTCAACAATAACTTTTAATGCATTTTGTACCAAATGGAATCTTCCTACTTATATATAGAGCAGAATTTAAGGGTGTTAGGTTGTGTTTTCTTCAAAATTTATTTGTAGGCCCTGGTCAGATGCCAAATTCTGCAGAGTCTGATCTGGACCTGCACTGTTTGTCAATTACCCCTTTAGGGTTTACCATTTCTGGTACAAAAAGGGTTAAAATAACTAGCAGACAACAAAGCAGACTCAAGGGTACACTTTACCCATTGTTTATCATCTTTGGTCAAAAACAAAGATTGTGGGCTCTTGTTAGAACTGCTTTAATGAGGCAGTTCTATAAAGCACCCACAATCTATGTTTAGAGTAGAAATGAGGAAAATATATATTTTTCATCTGAAAACTACCAATTTTACAGAATATGAAAGGTGCCATTGTAGCACATGGGTGTGTCTGGGCTATATGTCCAACCGACAACAAAAGTCATGTTGAGTTGAGACCTTGTTTTAAAGACTCATCTGAAAGTCTGGAGAAGCCTGGAATCGAAACCATGACCCCTGGTTTATGAGGCAAGTAGCTTAACCACTAGACCACAGAGGCTTAGAAGCCCCCATGGTGTAGTGGTTATGCTTGTCATTGTTGATACCTTGACAGCAGGATCTAGACTAGAAGGCAGGCGAATGACCTACCCCATGCATATTTAATGGCAGGAAACCTGCTCATTGTGATAACACGACCCATGTGAGGAAGCCTCTGTGTGTGTGTGTGTGTTTTACATCCCACTAACAGCTAAGGTCGTACGGAGATGAGGCCTTGATTTAAAGACATTATGAAAGTCTGAAGAAGCTCGGTATCAAACCCATGACCCCTGGTTTATGAGGCAAGTAGCTTAACCACTACACCACAGAGGCTTAGAAGCCCCTATATTGTAGTGGCTATGCTACTCAACCAGGTGTCATGGGTTTGATATCGGGCTACTCTAGACTTTCGTATGAGTTCGTTAACCAAGGTTTATTGTCAGTATGATCTTAGCTGTTGGTGGGACATATAACTCAAACACACAACACACAAATGAGGCTTCCAATAAGCAGGTTTCCTGCCATTAAATGTGCATGGGGTAGGTCATTCGCCTATTTAGATCCTGCTGTCAAAATACCAATGTCTTCTCCTCCAACCTGAACTACCATGTTTATTGTAAGTATTCGGACATCTCATTTCCTTTCCGAACTTTACTATCTTTTGTTGTATCTAAAACTAGCTGGACAAAGGCAAACTGTATATACCCTGATGAGATGCTGCAAAATGCGGCATCACATCAGGGTATACACTGTTTGCTGAAGCCTGTCTGTCCAAATACATATTGTTCAACCTGTATTAAGCAAGCATCTGTGGGATAATCAAAAAGTGCTTGTGTAAGACAGGTGCTTGCTTACCACGGATGAATTTTAATACATTTTTCTTTTTCAGGAACTGAAAGCCTGCTTGCTTAAGACCGGTTGCTTACTTAATAGAGGTGGCCACTATGACAGGTTTTACTGTACTGTACTGTAAATACTGTAGTTTCCCCAGTATGTTTGGTCAATGACAAAAAAACATGGTTCTTCAAAGGTGTTACATCAAACTTGCATGCCTGATGAATGAATACCAAATGAATGTAATTAAAGGATATGTTGATATCTCCCCTGCTGTGCATAGGATAATGTCCATGCCTGGTCAAACAAGAAATTTACACTTCCCCCTCTCAGAAACAACTGTTGACAATCTGGAGGATCTAACTGAAATATATACAAAATTAAAAAAGAAATCTGTCTAAGGCCATGTCTATATGATAAACAGAGGATCCGCCAGAGCAAAAAGAGTTTTACGAGCAACAAGGAAAATCTACAAAAAATAATCTTTCTCCAAAACGGTGGCCATTTATTGTAATTTTTCCTATTTAATCCACAGCTTCCGGTACTTTCCTTTGATGCTGGCAGTACTAATAAATTTCGATAAATGTATTGTTATCATGTACTGATATCATGTACTGTTATCATGTACTGTTGTAATTTACAGTTTTGAATGGACCAATCAGCTGATCTACAATTACTGAAATGGGAAGGGGCTTCTAGCTCTGCATGACAAAATTAACATTGTGGGTATTCATTAAAATAGCCTCGCCGAGGTTATTTGAATGAGTACCAACATTTAAACTTAATGGCAAACAGTGCAGACCCTGATCAGACTGCTCCTTCTGATTAAGTTTCTCCAATTCTCCATAAAATCATAAATTGTGGGTACTCGCTAGAACCGCCTCATCGAGGCAATTCCGAGTACCCACAACATGTTTTTATGGGATGAGGCGGTTCTAATGAGTACCCACAACATGCCTTTTTTATGGAGAAAAAATATCCCTGAATTATCACAAAATACACTCCCGTTTTCAGTTCCTCTGTAATTGGTGCCAAACATTTTATGAAACTGCAAAAACACACATCTGAGTTCAAAGTAAGTCCTTTCACTTGAAGGTTCAACATAAAATGCCCCAGTGATAAACATCAGGTTTAAAAAGCATGATCAAATAGCCTTTGGTCAAAAAGAAGAATTTTGTTTGGCCACATATGGCTACAGTTTGATTTAGACCAATCAAATCCATATGAATATTAATAAAGCAGAGAAACTGACAGTGTCCTTTCAGACAGGACAATCCATTTTCCAGACGGGGTAAATCAGGTCAAATAAAAGAAATTGAAATTAACAGTAAATAAAACAAATATGCTATAATAGATTTTAATATTTATGCTCAAATAAATTTTGATTTTAGCTGTGGATTAAAACAGATTTATCCATTTGGTTTTGAGAAATATTGGTAAATATTTGTACTGACTGACATCTGTACAGGATAATTAGACTCGCCCTGGCGGGTTCATCAAATTATCCTGTACAGATATCAATCAGTACAAATATTTACCAATATTTCACAAAAACAATGGATACATCTATTACATAATCCATACATTTTTGGATCATAAATGGTCATTTTTCTATATAACCTATATTTTTTTGGCATCTTCTATATAAGCTATATATTTTTTTATTCATCTTTAAACTGTATCCTATATAACTTGTTTGTCAAATTTGTAACCATGTTATATGATGAATTTGTAATAAATATGTTTAAAACAAATTGTGTTATATCCAAACCATGTTATAATGAACCATGTTATACAGAGGTTTATATGTACCTGAAGATCAAACTGTGAAGTGACCCATTTTCCTCCTATGCCAAGACAGGAAATAACTTCATGCTTGTGTGGTGTGGGATATTTTCTCCTTTCTGAGGGTAAGTTGCAGTCCTCTTCATTGGTGTACATCTTGACTGGAATGAATATAAATAGATACTGTAACGGTCCTAAGTATTGGGACAGACAGGCTTAAGCAAACAATGCAGACCCAGATCAGACTGCTCCTTCAGGAGCAGTCTGATCAAGGTCTACACTGTTTGCCATTCCGCCTGCACCTTTTGGACTCCTTGTTGGATCGTGAAACAAATTTGTTTAAATTTTATGATTACAGCTAGTAATAAAGCTGTCCGATTTTTTAGGATTTTTACAGTACCATATTTGTCGTAACTACAGCACACACTCTAACGAGTGCACATCAATACTTTTTCAAGAAGTAAAAATTACACCAATTTAGAGTGCAAGATTTTGTAGTCTGATGGAGTTGTAACAGATTATCATTTATGCTTTTGTTATAAAGAGGGGACAAATTACTGACATGTGTATCTTAAGATATTTATAAAGACCTTATTGTGTTTGTGCCTTAAGGATTTGTTTGTTTATATTGGAGTTTAACAGCCCAGTCAACACTATTTAGGTTATTTTTGAGCTGGTCAGTTTATCTATCCACACTTTTCCTGGGCAGGCTTATACCTAAGCAGTTAAACAGTACAGTGTACATTCTTACGCCAGAAACTGACAACTGCCCTTCTTGAATCAGCGGAAGGGAGAGAATGACCATAGAAAAGATTTCTAAATCAATCTCCACAAAATTGTGCCTTAGGGAACTTAGTGTGTTTGTTCCTTAATGAACTTATTGCTTTTGTGTCTTAACAAACTCATTGTTTTAGTGACTTAACAATCTTATTGTGTTTTATTACATATCTTATGCCAACATTAGACATATTTGGTAGCACCAAACATGTCTAAAGTTGGCATTAAGAGCTTACAGTTGCATCTGACCATGCACTTTACCCATTTTGTACCGGAAACCCCAAAACGGGTACCCAGGCAAACAGTGCAGGCCCAGATCAGACACCGCAGAATGCAGCATCTGATCAGGGCCTCCACTGTTCGCTTAAAGTTCAGTCATTTTCTAAATCAATCTTGAAGAAAACACAACCTGACACCCCTAATTTTTAAAATGGACTCCTGCCATATATAAGGAGGAAGATTCCATTTGGTACAAAAAGGGAAACTTTATGATACGGTAGAAGGACTTTCCAAGGCTTTTTTCATGATCAGAATACAATGTCTAAGTGCATTGTGGCCATATTGCGGCAAATACAGTAGATTAACTGCAAGAGGTTAAAATAGTTGCACATGCATTTATTTTCCTATCTGAGTTAAAGCATGATAACACCTACAGGATGGCCTGTGTATGGGTACTTTCACCAAGTAAAACCAGTCTCTTCATTTCTGTTCTTCGGAGCCCTGAAGGTTAATATGACATTACGAAAACATGCCTATACAAATACATTGTAAATTTCACCGCCAAAAACATGAATTTTTATGATGAAAAAGTGATAGTTTTCTTATTTTTGTTCAAAATATAGATTGTGGGTACAAGTTAACGAGTACCCACAATCTATATTTTAGAGCAAAAATAAGAAAAATAAGGTTTACCCCTGAAAACCCCAGTTTTACTGTATAAAATTTGGGTTCAACGGGGTTCAAATTATATAGGCGTGTTTTCGTGATGAACAGAGGACTGATTGGATTGCATAGATACACATGCTGATGTTAGCCTTCAATATTCAGGTTTGATGGTTTTGCCCACTGCCCAGACCACTTTATTTCATTTAAGCAGAAGGGGAACACCTAGCAGATTTGTCCGCCATTTTTCAAAGGCAGACAACTTTCTGAAATTCCTGTTCGCTTTTCTGTAAGCCCTTTCTCATGGAAAACGGGGTCAACTCTTAAAGGAAAGAATTTGCTCCATAGGAGCAAATTCTTCCCTCTAAGAGTTGACCCCTATTGACATGGGAGATATACTTTTGAAAGAATTCCCATTCCCCTTAAACGGTAGGTCATTTTTGTATGTGTTTGAGTTTCTCTTCCCACCATCAGCTCAGGTCATACAAAGATGGAACCTTGGTTTAAAGACTCATTTGAAAGTCTGGAGAAGCCCAGAATCGAACCCACGTTTATGAGGTGAGCAACTTACACAACAAATACACCACTCACACTTCTAAGTCACTGATGACATAAAACATAACTGACGGCCCCCACCCATAGGGGCTTGAAGATGTATACAGGCTGCATGATGCTTCCGCGCAGAGCTGAATCCGGCCCGCACACTAGTACTGGTAAACTGCTTAGAGGATCTAAGCCTGTCTAGGAACCGCGGTGCGAGGCGGACCTTCCATACTAATAAACCCTATTGGTTTCATTGGGCGACAGGGCTTGAGATGTCATTTCATCTCAATGTCGGGTAAAAGTCCCACAAAATTGGAAGCAACGTCTCCAAAATGACCTTTACAGTGTTGATGGGGACATTAAACCTCAAATCAAACAAAAAAAAAAACATAACTGATTAAATATGTTAATGTGGAAGTCCTACTGACAAGAAAGAAAACGAAAATTACGCCAAAGTCTATGGGAGCTCTATGTTGCCATGGCAACCAGAATTCCAATCTGATCAGCCCCATTATCATAGGAAGCCTTTCCCCCTACCTGATAATGCTTCCTATGAAATTTGATCAAGATTGGCCGTGTGGTATCAGAGATATACTTATTTGAAAATGTGAAAAGAAGACGGACGCTTGAGCATTGCCATACTAATATCTCGCATGAGCCTTCCTCTTAGGTGAGTTAATAAAGCTCATAGTTCTTGAGAAATGGACTTGAACATTATGGTGAAAGAGTTGTCGCAAATGTTGACGAATTGACAAATGGACAAACATATTGGAAATCCGTCTCCTATATCACACCATGCTGAAAGCATGTGAGACAAAAATCACCTCCGTTATCAATGACGACATCCACGCCTAGTCCTCCAGTTTCCTCCAAAACAGAACTCACTAAAATGTTACTTCTTTGGCTCAACTCTATTATTTGACCTACAACGAACAATTACAGACAGTATTTCATGCACTTTCTTACCTAGAAAAAGCAAACATAGTTCTAGATAGGAGTAATGAGCATGATTTTGGGATACTGTTTTTCTTATTTCTCTATAAAAAACAATGTATGATGTGGATACTTGTTAGAATTGCCCTGACATATGTCTCTAACAAGAAATAAGAAAAAATATCTTAATTATCCATGATACTTCTAAATCTATCTGGAGATATGTCAAAATTATGCAGCATGTGTAAGTACACAGGTCATCTCTTATTAATAAGTGCCGGTATGAGTATAGCTTGTCAAAGGAGCTCTTGTCACCATACTGATCCTAAGTATTGGGACAGACTGGCCTAAGCCAAGAGTGCAGAGCCAGATAAGACAGGGTTTTCACTATTTGCCTGTCCATCTGCACCTTTTGGACTCCTTGCTGGAACATGAAACAGATTTGTTAAAATTTGGGGAGAATTAAACAAATTTGTTGGCCGGCCTCTGTAGCTCAGTCGGTGGGTGTCTGACTGGTGATCAGGGGGAAGTGGGTTCGATACATGCCAGGGTTGGCAACATTCTTTCGTGGAGATTGATCATGAAATCTTTTCTATGGTCATTCTCTCCCTTCCGCTGATTCAAGAAGGGCAGTTGTCAGTTTCTGGTGAAAGAATGTGCACTGTACTGGTTAACCGCTTACGTATAAGCATGCCCAGGAAAAGTGTGGATAGGTAAACTGAGCGGCTATTTATCCAAGCCTGGATGGGCAAGGGTGCCTCTGGAACATGAAAAAGGACCCTAATTGGACATGAAAAAGGACCCTAATTACTGCATACATCAGAAAACTACAGTTGTGTTTAGGCAAACAGACCCTTGTATTGCCATTTTGTTAGCACATTTTAAGGGGAACAGATACATGTTTTCTACCATTTTTGCAAGGGAAACAACTTGTATGAGTTCCTGTTTACTTTGCAGTAAACTAAGCCCCTCTGAAAGGAGGTCTTGTCTAAAAGGAAAGAATTTGCTCCTAAAGAGCAAATAGTAGACCCCTTTTAAGAAGGGATACCAAAATGTTTGATGCCCTTTAACATACCACCAAATCAGTTTATCTTGCTAAAAGTTTAGTATGATTACAGCATACCGGTGCATGTACTTCCAAATAAGGTGGAGTATGTAGAATATATTGGGAAAAAAATTCTTATTTCTCCATTTAAACCTATGTTGTGCATAAAGATAACACATACGGTCCCAAAATGGTGAAAAAAATTGGATATTTTATCTTATTTCTAGTCCAAACACAGATTGTGGGTACTCATTAGAGGCGGTTCTAATGACTACCTACAATCTATGTTTTAGCAAAATTAAAGAAATACTGTATACCCTTGTGAGCCTCACTTTTCTTTAACTGGTAAATTTAATTGTGTTTGTGTGTGTGTGTGTGTGTGGGGGGGGGGGGGGGGGGTCATAATATGTACTTGTTAACCTGATGGGACACTGGGACACTTGTTGAACTGCTGCAATGAGGCATAGGTTTGAACAAATAATACGAAAAATAAATCCTTACGGTAGTGTTTGATGATGTCACCCAAAACAGTTATCTGCATCAAGGTTTAATTGTATTTACGTAAAACACAGATGTTCAGATACATACCTACTGGAGGATTTAGACTTTCTAGGTAAACTTTTTCAGCATGAGATGACACCGAGGCTATAACCTTTCAATTGAAAAAGAAACTGTATGTCAATGAAAAAAGGAGGGAAAATCAACTTACAGTATAAGCAACGGAACAAGAGTAATGGTATTTTCTGGCTGAAAGCAAAGAAATTTGTTTGTTTTTTTTGGAGTTTAACGGCCAAGTCAACACTATTCAGTTTATCTATCCACACTTTTCCTGGGCAGGCATATACTAAGAGGTTAACCAGTACTGTGCACATTCTTTCGCCAGAAACTGACAACTGCCCTTCTTGAATCAGTGGAAGGGAGAAAATGACTGATGATCAAACTCTACGAAAGAATGTTGCCGACCCTGGCAGGTATCGAGCCCGCGTCCTCATGATCACCAGTCAGACGCGCTTCCGACTGAGCTACCGAGGCTTGCTAAAGCAAAGAAACAAAGCAACATCAGATACAGTGTTTCTGTTAAATACTGGCAATAATTGCAGTAAAACATAAACAATGGTATGATGTCTTGTTTCTGACCACCAGCCACACTCTTGAGCATGACCCTAGGTTTTGATGACCATGAACGGAATGAGAGCTGATCTGGGATGGCCAGGGTTTCTCGTATATATAAATGGATGGCACAGGCATTTAGAAAGTGTGCCAAAAACACTTATGAAGATGTAATACAACAAATAATTGACCCATATATGCTTAGTGGCCCAAAAAAGGGACATTGGCAACAGTGTGTGTGTGTGTGTGTGTGTGCATGTGTGTGCGCGTGTGTGTGAATTCGGGTTGAACGTCGCTTTCAACAATTTTTCAGTCATATCACGATGGTGTCTGGTTGAGACAGGGAGCTCAATGCTCACTTTTATAGTGCTGCCCCACTGAAGTATCATGTCCCAGACACATTACATGATACCACAACCAGTCACATTTTCCTGACACTGGGTCGACCAGTCCTAGCTCAACCCCATAAATCTGAATGCCAAGCGAGGAGCAGCTAGTACCATTTTTAACGACTTTGGTATGTCGCGGCCCGGGATCGAGCCCGTGACCTCCCGTTCCCCGGAGCGGACACTCTGAGCTATCGGGGCCGGTGACATTGGCAACAGAGTAGACTCGGATCAGATGCTGCAGAGAGCAGCAGCGGCATCTGATCTGGATCTATACTGTTTGCTAATAATATGGGATTTTTTTTTTTTTCAAAATTACCAACAACTAAGACAAACCAGACGCACCAATAACTTGGAACTGTCCAAAGGTACCATGCGGAATATTCTCATAGGTAAATATGAAAGAATGGAAACAAAACCTGTTATAAAGGAACGTACAAATAATAAAGTCTTAGATCAGGGGCCAGTTGTTCAAAACTAATGCAGTCATTAGTTAACGTATCATTAAAACTTTGATCATTTATTATGTCAAATATGCTAATATTTTTGCTGAAAAAATGTGAATAGCTTTTGCAGATGCAAAAGGTGCTCACATTTTTTCAGCAAAAATACCAAAATTTTAAATACATGTATTAAACTTGCTAGAACAGTTAACAATATGACCATTAACAAGCTTGTTAAGCTAATGATGCTTTGAACAACTGGACCCAGATATCAGTACATTTCTAAACACTCTTCACACAACATGGGCCTCAGGCCACCTACAGAGTGAATGGTCATGGTTCTGTTATAAGGGGAATGGATACGCCTGACCGATTTTTCCGCCATTGCTCAAAGGGAGACAACTTTTGGGACCTCCTGTTTGCTTTTCTTTAAACTCTGTCCCACTGAAAAAAGGGTCTACTTTAAGAGTTGTGCAATATTGACATTGGAAACAAAAATACTTTTACAGGAGTTGCCTCCCCTGAAAGTATATCCATTAAGGAGAATGGACATAGCTACTTGAAGGCAATTCTTTCAAGAAAATACAGTACATTTTAGTGTCCCATATCAATACGGGTCTCATGATTTTAAAACAAATACTTTTTCTCCAAAGGTATAAGTTCTTTCCTTTAAGAGTAGACCTTTTCAGGAAGGCCTCCATCCACAAGAGACTAAACAAACCCCAAACTAGAGCTGTCAGAGGATCTGACTATAGCCCCGCTTCAGCGCTGTCAGAGAAGAAAGTTATTTAAGCTGCAGAGAAAACAGTTATGAACAAGAAATAACTGTTGAAAATTTTACATTATCTGGAAAAACTCTAAGAGTTGTGAGCCCTTGTCCCTCATTTCAATGAGCATGATACATTACCAGAATGTCCATGTTTATACTAAATTTCATCTTCCATTTTTCAATGTTCAAAGGGTAATAACTCCTAAAGTAGGCAAATCAGAGTCAGGGTTCCTGCGCTCTGCACATTGTCTCATGGTGCTTTACACTTGTGTGAAGTGTCATGAAAATATCTCAAATGGTTTGTGAGTTATGGAGCCGACACAGTCAAAATTGCCTTTTTAAATGTTCAAAGGGCAATAACTCCTAAAGTAGGCAAACCAGAGTTATGGTTCCTGCACTCTGCACATCATCTCAAGGTGCTTTTCATTTATTTGAAGTTTCATGAAAATATCAGAAACGGTTATGGAGCGGACATAGTTAAAATTGCCATTTTTTAATATTCAAAAGCCTATAACTGAAAAAGTAGACAATCCAGAGTTTGGGTTCCTGCGCTCTGCACACGTAATATGGTGCTTTACATTTGTGTGAAGTTTCATAAAATTATCTCAAACGGTTTTTGAGTTATCGAGCAAAGACGGCTAAAATTGATATTTTTCAATATTCAAAGGGAAATAACTCAAAAATTAGGCAATCCAGAGTTATGGTTCCTGCACTCTGCACACCATCTCATGGTGTTTAATGTTTGTGTGAAGTTTCATGAAAATATGTGAATGGGTTTTAAAGTTATGGAGCGGACACGAAAATTGTTAACAGACACAGACAGACACACAGACACACAGAAAATACGAAAACCAGAGTTATGATTCTTGCGCTCTGCACATTGTCTCATAGTGCTTAACATTTGTGTGAAGTTTCATGAAATTATCTCAAACGGTTTTCGAGTTATGAAGCGGACACTGTTAAAATTGCCATTTTTCAATGTTCAAAGGGCAATAACTCCAAAAATAAGCAATGCAGAGTTATGGTTCCTGCGCTCTGCACATCGTCTCATAGTGCTTAACATTTGTGTGAAGTTTCCTAAAAATATCTCAAACGGTTTTCAAGTTATGAAGCGGACATAATTAAAATTGCCATTTTTCAATGTTCAAAGGGCAATAACTCCAAAAGTAGGCAATCCACAGTTATAATTCCTTCGCTCTGCACATTGTCTTATGGTGTTTAACATTTGTGTGAAGTTTCATGAAAATATGTTAAGCAGATACAAAGTAATGGAGCCAACACAAATTAACGGAATCACGGAATGACAGAAGGACATGGCAAATCCAATATAGCCCCACTTTTTCAAAGCGGGGCTATAAAGAGATATGGGTCCACTTTTAACCCATTTAGTACCAGAAACCCCAAAACAGGTACCCAGGCAAACAGTGCAGGCCCAGATCAGACGCCGCAGAACGCGGCGTCTGATCAGGGCCTACACTGTTTGTAAAAAGTTCAGCCATTTTCCTAATCAATTTTGAAGAAAACACAATGTGACACCCCTAATTTTTGAAATGGACTCATGCTATATCTAAGGAGGAAGATTCCATTTGGTACAAAAAGGGTTAAAGCAAATACATTTTCTTTTCTCCACAGAAGCAAGCTCTTTCTTTCAGAAGAAGACATTTTTGGAAGGCCTCAGTACACACGAGACCAAACAGGCACTTACAGAAGCAGTCTTGTTTGCAAAAAGTTAATGGTAAATATGTCACTGCCCTTAATAGGCGAGGTACTTTAATTTTTATGGTCCAACTAATTCCTTGAGAAATTCTTTTAACACCAAAACACAGGGCTATGTTATATTAATTACCAAAAAAAGTCCTCAAAAAATATCCGTGCCAGTTCTGAGAAAATTAGGATTTAATCCGCAGAAAAAGCATCAAATAAGTAATGGCCAGATAACAGCACCATATACTGTTTTACCGACTGTAAGGCTCCTCACGCGCAAACAAATGACGTCATCAAAAACAAAACTTACGTCAGAAATTGATAAAGTGCAGTCTTTCTACATTCTATTTTTTTAATACATGCCATTTATATTTTCCTTGTATGCTATTGATAAACAAAATCTATGTTCAAGTTGTAAGAATAAACATTTTTTTTTGGTCGAAAAATAAATTTGTCAATGTCTCATGACAAATTTTAATGTATGGAAGCACATTTGTGCCATCAGAATCAAATGGATTAATATCGTAAATATGTGCATACGGTGTATTCCGGCAACATGGCGCACGTAAGATTTTGATAGAGCTCTATGTGTGACTTTGTGGAAGCAACCACTCAAAAGTCACAATCAGAACAATTGCTGCAATAGAAATTGGCCGCTGACTTTTAACAGGCAGGAAAAATAATAGGGGTGTACCCCCTTGAAAATGATTTACAAATTTTGTCTCCCAACATTGCGCACAATAACTGTTTTGAGCTGACTGAACACAAAGGTTGAATCAAACAACCTTAAAAGGGGCAACATCCGGATGAGAAAAATATCTTTCAGCTAATTTGCCATTATATGAAATTTCAAAACCCTGGCATACAAGGTTCTAAAGTTTTGCTATGCATCACAAAGCATAGGCCTACAATGTACCCAAAGTGACAAAGGGCCATTAGCCACAAAGTATTTTTCGGAATTTAGTCAAAAGTTTATCAGGACATCTACTCGTCACCAACTTACAAGGCTCTAGCTCCAATAGATTTTGAGATATTTTGCTGACAAGATTCTATAAAAAAAATCAAAGGGCAATAACTTTTGAAAGGGGCATAATCCGGATAAGAAAAAATACGCGTTAGCTAATTTTCCATGAAGAATCGATATATGAAATTTCAAAACCCTAGCATGCACGTTTCTTGCGTTATGCTATGCATCAAAGGCGTAACAGACAGTCGAATGGACGAACCAGAAGCAATATGCCCCTCCAACTTTTTTAAAGTTGAGGTCATAAAAAACATAACGAAAACACGCATATTCAAATCTAATGGAAGATTTGATCACCCCAAAAAATCGAGAGAAAAATTCTGAGGTTTTTCTTATTCATCACGAAAACGGGACGTTGCTTCCAAGTTTGTGGGACTTTTACCTGACATTGAGATGAAATGACATCTCAATCCCTGCCGCCCAATGAATCCAAAAGGGTTTACATGCATGGACTGGCTGACTCGCAGCAACTTTTCTGGATATTCTCAGCGGTTTAGCAGTACTCATATGCGGTCGGTATCAGTTCTGTGCGGAAGCATTAGCAGCCCACTCTATTACTCCAAGCCCAGATGGGCAGGGTCAAAACACGTCTATATCATTTTGATCCCTCGAACCCCACTTTAATATAGTACAGGGATAAATATTAAATTTCTTATATCAGCTCAAAAACATAGATTGTGGGTACTCGGTGGAACCGCCAAGTTCAGGCGGTTCTGTCGAGCTCCGCAATCTATGTTTTGAGCAGAAATAATAAAAAACATCATTTTTTTATCTTAAAATTACATTTTTGGGCTGAACAATTGACAATGTTTTTGTTTAGGCGTGTTTCGTAATGTCTGCTCAAAAGCATAGATTGTGGGTACTCGATAGAAACCCCCTCCTACTGGAGTTTTAGTTTATACTAATTTATTTTAGTTCGATTGCGATGAAAGCCTCAAGCTTAATTAATCGCCCTCGAACACTCATTCCGGATGTTTTCACGCACACAAGGGAGAGGCAGTTGACTTTTACACCACTGCTACCCATTTATACCTGGGTGGGTGGGGCAGTGGGGAGTTTTAGGGGGTGTACATGTACATTTTTTTTCTTATTTCTGCTAAAAGAAGCCTCCATGTTCTGGTGGATAAGGTACTAGCCTCATAAACCAGGAGTCGTGGGTTCGATCCAAGGGCTTCGCCAGACTCTCAGATGAGTCTTTAAACCGAGGTCTGGTCTCCCTATTGCAGGGGTTTCATCAATAGACGGGTAGTGGGGATTTTACCGTTTACTTAGACATTATTTCCCCCGCTTGATAAATTTGTAAGGGCTTTATTCAGATAACATTGAAAATCTCACTCCTATCTTTTCTTGAAATCTAGATGCCGGAAATGTTTTTTAAACCACTGCATATGACATTTTCTGTTGACGGGATGTAAATCTTAAAACTCACTCACTTATTTCTGCTCAAAACATAGATGAGGCAGTTCTATTGAGTATCAACAATCTCAGAAGCTATGTTTTTGAGCAGAAAAAATATATAACCCCTAAACCCAAAGTTTTTCAAGTATATAGATAAAAGTGGGTTAGTGGGGGTCAAAATTATATAGGCATGTTTTAGTAATGTGTTTGCTTCCCTCCCCCCCCCCCCCCCACAAAAAAAATCTTTTGCACAGAAACTATCATTTTTTTACCGATATGGATTTATTTTTAAGATATATGTCAGTGATATTAATTTTTTCTTGTTTTAAGCGACTTTCCTTTATTGTCTACGCCCACGGGTGTAGACAATCTTAGTGATAGCTTTTGCTCCGGAAGCATTTAATGAAAGGTCATGACTGGTATTCTGTTGACTGGTACTACTTTTCATTTTTCATCTGGTTACCCCAGGACACCCCAACTCTGACCATACTGGAATGCCCACTTGCATATTGAAACCCCGCAATTACCTGAAAGCTGCCTAAAGTTTATCACATGGATATGCACGACTGCTCTCAAGTTGCAAAATTAACATATATTTGCCCTTATCTTGTTCTTCCCACATCCAATTCTTAATGTTTTCATTTCTAGACAGCAATCTTGGCAGATTGTTTTTTCATGACGTTAACCTAGAATGTAAAATGAAAGTTAGTTTAAACTAGGATGCGAAATGAAGAAACCGTAAATGTAGGCATGTAGTACAATTAGTTGTAATTGATAGTGAAAAAAAAAATCGCAAATTATGTTTTATGTGACATTGGTGATAAGATTTGGAAATCCGCATTTGATATGTGACTTTTTTTACACTTTGTGGTAACTGGCACATTTTAGTTCTTCACAAATGAATGTGTGCTTAGCATAGACTCAAGCTTTTTATAAGAGCTAATACTTGTTTTTCGAAATTTCACACCAAAAAATATAAACAAAAAATAAAACAATAAAAGAAAACTTTTATCTTCAGAACTTTTAGTATTTTCCCCTGATAGAAATATTCATTTTGGATGATTTAATGAAGTCAAGTATTGTTTAACATACGCTTGGTTTTTGTGATTTTTCTTCATTTTTCGTATTTTTACACCCCACAAAAATACCCTTTCCCCTCGGATTTTTTTTGAGGACTTTTTTTTTCTATAAATCAGGACACCTTCCTGATACTAAAACTGCTGATAACATTTCTCAAGGAATTAGTTGTGGGTCAAGGGTCATTTCCGGCCAAATGTACTGCAAGGTTGGCAAAAAAGCGGGAAATACTCATATTTCCCTGGACGGCGGGAAATACAGGGAATTCCCGGAAAATACAGGGAATTCCCGGGAAATACTGGGAAATATATATTTACATAGGTGGTACCGATTGAGACTGCTAAATATATCCCAACTACCTAGCTATTTAAAAGCAAAATTATTTCAAGTTCATGCAGAGCTTGAAAATTCCACTTGTCTGCTTGCATTGACAAAAAAAATTGAAAGACAAGTAAAAAGTTTGTCTAGTCCTTACCACATTTACTAAAGTTCACATGCACTCAGTCAAGCAGGACCAGTGAAATTTTGAAGAATTTTCCAGCCCTTTTATATTGAAAGATTTATAGTCCCTTGCCTTCATATAGAATGTATATAATTTCTTTTCAAGTGTGATTCTAAAATAATAGTTTTTAACTTTCAACTATTTCCCTTGACTTGTAAATACATGTAATTTTAATACTTTATGTGAGTATTTGTAGATAATTTAAGAAACCTTTTATGCTTAAAATAACTGTGTTCTTTTAATACCTGTCTCAAACAAACAATTAAATTATCACACCTTTTGTATGATAGAGTATGATAACTTGACAGGCGTAAAACAACCCTTTTCTTGTGTAAACATCCTTAAAATTCAAACATCCAAAGAGCTATTGTAAATCTCAAAAAAATTGAACCGTGTGGTTAAGTGTTACAATAAAGCATATAAAACATGTAGTTCCAATGGCAAACTCTCTTAAAGAAGCTAAGTGATTCTGATTTGGGTCTGCTCTGTTTGCTCAGGCAAGTCTGTCCCAAATATTGGGATCATTATGGTATTTTTTCTTCTTAAGCTTCTTGGGTGATTTTAAATAACTCTCTGCACCCTACATAACAAAAGATCACTATGTTTATGCTTGTGTTTGGTTGAGTAAAAGCAGACTTATGACATATATGTATGGGGAGGCATATTGCAAAATAGCTATCTGTTCATTATTTCAATTAAATTACATAAATATTAATAGTGTTTTTCTGTGAAATAACTAAACAAAAATCATATTTCCCACTATTTCCCAGTATTTCCCATTTTGGAGAAATTTGGAGTATTTCCCAGGATGGTAATTACCGGTAAATACCAGTGGGAATTCCCGCCACCGGTATTTACCGACCAACCTTGATGTACTGGCCTATAAACTCCATAATTCCATAACTTTGTCACATACTGTCTTTACAGTTAATTTATTTTTGTGCCAGGAACAGCTAAGGACCAGCTAAGGACACAAGACAAAAGCTCTTAACACTGAGACACGTGGAACAATTTTCCTCAATATCCTAAACCCTGAATAAGCTGCTTGTATTTTTGCTGTTATTAGGCAACATTGTGCAGACTCAACATCAAACAGTGTAGGTCCCAATCAGATCTGAGCATTCTAAAATGTTTCTATAGTTTTTAGACACAACTCTTTCAATACAATATTTACCATATGTATTTGGACAGATACGCCTGAGCAAATTTTGTAGACCAAGATAAGATGCCACAGAATGCGGCATCTCATCTGGGTATACACTGTTTGCCACTCATCCAGCTTTTTTAGTCACAACATCAGTAGTAGTAAATTGTGCTGGTTCAAATTTTAGAACAAGTATGGTAAGGAGTTGAGGTGTCTGAATACTTAATGGGTAAATATGGTATAGATTATATACAAGGGTTGTTGGAAAAGAATTGCTTATTTCTATCTGGAGATTTCAAATTTCAAGTTAGCCCAAAAGTGCTCATTTCATGACCTCGAAGTACTGACGGGCTCAAAATAGTGGACCTAGGTTTCATCACCTCTGACAACATTGGCGAACTGCTTTTTGTCATATTTTGGAAACATTTGAAGCAGCTTTTTGGCCACTTTAACCTGTTGCCTCTTTTGCTTGTCAGTCAACAGATGTGGCACCCATCTAGCAGAAATCTTTATGACTTTCAAATGCTTCTTCAAAATAAGGTGAACCGTTGATAGTGATATGCCTACCTTTCATGCAATATCACGAACTGTAAATCTGGCATCTCCTTCAATGATTTCCTTTATTTTGGAAACAATTTCTTTTTGAGATGCAGATTTTGGCCTACCTGATTTCGGTGCATTTTTGATGGACTCTACACCAGACTCAAATTTCTTTTTCCACCGCTGAACTGTGTCATAAGACACACAAGAAGGTCCAAAAGCCGTAGAAATTTCAGTCATCAGCTTCTTCAAAGAACACCCAAGTTTTGAGCAAGCTTTGATGTAAGCCGATATTTCATCTTTTTAGTCGACTGCTCTGATCTGAACAGGGGCTACACTGTTTGCCATTCTGTCTCCCCTTTTTGGACTCCTTGCAGGATCGCGAAACAAATTTGTTAAAACTTCATGAGAATTACAGCAAGTCCTCAAGCTGCCCAAATTTTTATGATTTTTACTGCAGTGTGCTGTCCAAGAAGTGAACAATAAGGTGCTGACCAGACTGCACAGCTGTAATGTAATGGCTGATCTGCAGCTTTGTTGTTTGCAAAAATATTGTTTTTTTTTTTCAGTTTTTTTTCTTCTAATACATGGCTCCTTTATATGTTTTGTTTGATTTGGGGTTAAACCTCTCCGTCAACACTGAGTAGGTCATTTTGGAGACGTTGCTTCCAATTTTGCGGCACTTTTACCCGACTTCAAGATGAGATGACATCTCAAGCCCTGTCGCCCAGTGAAACCAATAGGGTTTATAAGCATGGACGATCCGACTTGCACCGCTTTGCCTCGACAGGCTTAGATCCTCTAAGAGGTTTACCAGTACTCGTGTGCGGTCAGTTTCAGCTCTGCTTGGAAGCATCGTGCAGCCAATCTATTTCTTCAAGCCCCAATGGGCGGGGGCCGGGCTCCTTTATATGACTTTCAGATATTAACCCATTGTATACTAGTGGTTCCATTGCTATTTGCTGGACAAGTCCATTTGTCACACAAGAATTCTGCCTATGGCTATGTTGTGCCTGTGGTGGACTCTTACATTAGGGTGAAAGTTAGGGTGGTCGCAAATGTTGATGGCTTGACGAACGGACCAACGGACCGAAAGTTCAAATCCTATGTCGCGCCATGCTTAAAGCAGGCGTGACAGTAAGGGGTGTCCGGCCTATTTTTTTGTTTTTATTCTGTTTTTGATAGAAAAATTCTGATAGCAAATAGTGCAGGCCCCGATCAGACACCGCATTCTACAGCATGTAATCTGGGCCTGCCCTGTTTGCCAAGGTACGCCTTTAGGGGTTTACCGCATGCAATGAGTTAAGGGTATAAATGGTAAAGCTATTCAGATATAATATCCAACCTTTGCTCCCCACTGCCTGGCCAACTGTACAGCCACACTCCCGAATGAGGAGGCTCCATCTAGCACCAACACTGTGTCTCCTGCACACACCTGGGCCTGATAATGTAGGCCAGTGTAGGCTCGCACACAGTCCCCTATACCTGCTGCGGCATCCTCAAAGTTCAACATTCTGGGCTTCTTTACTGGAAGGATAAGACATAGCTTTTTACATAAAGAGAAGACCACTACTAACATAGGAGGCAAAATATTTTTGATGGAGTTGTCTCCCCCAAAGGTGTATCCATTCTCCTTTGACAATACAGGATCCTCTAATTACAGCATGAAGTGATCCAAATGGAAAATAACATAAACATCAAACTAATCAGAGCTATAGTTCTAACAGGTAAAGACTTAGAATTAAAAACTGCCATAGACTATCAGAAATGATTGGACTTCCTAACCCAAGACACCAAAACCTCTGTATAACACCATTGTTGGAATCCAAAGCAGAAACCATGTTACTTAACCCTTATCTTGCTGAATATTCATTTAAGCCACACCCATTTCTGTCTATCAACCAATCAAATTACTTGATGTAATTTATTGCTACCAATTCATAAACTGAATACCAAACAGTGTAGATCCTGATCAGATGGATTCTTCAGAAGCCATCTGATCTGGATCTACACTGTTTGCAAAGATAGGGTTGTCGTGAACAGCATGATAAGAGTTAAAAATCTCTGTTATATCCAAACAAAAACAAGTAAAGGTTAAATAGAATAATTGCCATTTTATATGCCAGACATACACCAAAACAATATCCCCTAAACCTCTTAAATCTTTATAACACTGTTCATTATAACATATTGTGGGTATAACATGGTTTACAAATGGACCTATAAAATGTACAGATTATATAACATGTTTAATTTACATGATTTCAGCTTTGGACCCCAAAAGTAGTGTTATAAAGCGGTGGGGTGTACAACTTTACCACATTTAAAATTCTCTTTATCGGATTTAAAATTCTCTTTATCGGATTTAAAATTCTCTTTATCAGATTTAAAATTCTCTTTATCGGATTTAAAATTCTCTTTATCGGATTAAAATTCTTTCTTAATGAAACTGATTTACCACAGTACAAATCAAAGCACCGAAACCACCAGTGGGTAAATTGTCTCTGAGTTTTGGCTGGAAAAATAGTTGAGTGTCAGAGGACTTAAGGCGAATGGATACACATTCAGGGGAGGCAACTCCTGCAAAAGTATTTTTGTCTCCCAGTCCCATGCCAATAGGGGTCAACTCTTAAAGGAAAGAATTTGAGCCTGAGGAGCAAATTCTTTCCTTTATGAGAAGACCCCTTTCTCTGTGGGACAGGGCTTATAGAAAAGCGAACAGGAAGTCCTGAAAGTTGTCTCCCTTTGAAAAACTGCAAGGTGTTCCCATTCCACTCCAGATAGTTTCGTTTACCCTTAAATTACTGAACTATAAGCAAACAGTGTAGATCCTAACCAGAAGCTGCATTCTGCAGCATCTGGTTAGGGTCTACACTGTTTGCCAAATACTCTACTTGCCAAATACAACACATAAGTCCAGTTCTGATTCTACAGATAATCCTCTTACCTTACAGTGATAAAAATAGCATGGTTATTTTTTTAATAAACTAGAGCTGTCAGTGAAACTGACTAGGGCCCCGGCAGCGCTATCAGAAATTTGTGGACGGACAGACGGACAGACAGACAGACAGACGGATGGACGGACAGAGTGATTACTATAGGGCACCCACACTTTCAGTGCGGGGCCCTAATAACCAACCTTGATTTCCGACCTGTCAGTGATAGCCATGTGGATTTCATCATTGAAAAACTACTGCGCTTTTTAACTTTGGGACAATTAATAAACAATCATTCCAAAATGATAGTTTCTTATGAGGAATGGATATTGCTATTTTAATGTAGGAGACAACTTTAATATTACACCAAAATCTCTTTTACTATTGTTGTTGGAGACCAAAGTAAAAACCATGCTCGTATAACAACCATGTCTTATGCAGAAAAAACTGTATAGATATAATTCATAGAAACAGATAAGGTAAGTATTTTGTGATAATTGAAGGAGTTTTCCTTATTTCTACATATATACCTATGTTGCGAGGTGGTTCTAATGAGAATCCGCAACACAGGTTTTAATGGAGAATTGACAAAAACTATCCTTCAATTAGCACAAAATACTAAGCTTATCTTTTGCTATGCTTAATAGAAAAAAATACCATTTATGATCATTTCTCTGTATAGTCTTCATTTTGAGGGGTTGGGTGTTAAATTGAACACTGTTATAAAGAGGTTTATGTACACTGGGAACCTATGTAAAGGAGGTCCAATCTTTCGCTCCTAAGGAGCAAGTTCTTTCTTCTACAGTACACCTTCAATGACAAGGTAGACAACAATTTTACTGAAAGAGTTCTGTAGCATATACATTTCCCTTAATCAACCCCGCCCATCGGGGCTTAGAGAAACAGATCAGGCTGCATGGTGCTTCCACAAAGAAATGAAACCCTAATTAGTTTTGGCGAGGATATAAAACCTCAACACAAACAAACAAATATTTCCTTTAAATATCTGGCACTAGCTAGTACTTTTCCCTTAAATATCTGGTAATGTAGCACTAGCTAGTATTTTTCCCTTTAATATCTGGTAATGTAGTACTCTGCCCTTAAATATCTGGTAATGTAGCACTTTTCCCTTAAATATTTGATAATGTAGCACTTTTCCCTCAAATATCTGGTAATGTAGCACTAGCTAGTAATTTTCCCTTAAATATCTGGTAATGTAGCACTAGCTAGTACTTTTCCCTTAAATATCTGGTTATGTAGCACTTTTCACGTAAATATCTGGTAATGTACCACTTTTCCCTTAAATATCCAGTAATGTAGCACTTTTCCCTTACATATCTGGTAATTTAGCATTTTTCCCTTAAATATTTGGTAATGTAGCACTAGCTAGTACTTTTCCCTTAAATATCTGGTAATGTAGCACTTCTTCCTTAAATATCTGGCAATGCAATATCTGGTAATGTAGCACTTACCCAAGTCATATTCATTAAAGAGACAATATTCACCACACCCCGAGTACTGGCTGTCCAGTGGTAAAACTCCTACAACAGAATTTCAGCTGTCAATCAAGGACCTCAAAAACTTACAAAACCCTATCAAAATGTAAATACATGTAACAGTTTGCATTGCCAAAGTTCCTGATCAGAAACTGCCATCTGTTCTGGTCCTGCACTGTTTGCCAGTGTACCCATCTAAATTAGCATATACACCACTGGAGCAATATGTATGTATCTTCTATCATATCCAGAATAAAGGCATGACTTAACTCTTATCTTGCTGTTCACGACAACCCTTTTCTTTGCAAACAGTGTAGATCCAGATCAGATGGCTAGAAGCCATCTGATCAGGATCTACACTGTTTGACATTCAGTTTATGAATTTGTAGCAATAAATTACATCCAGTAACTTGATTGGTTGATAGACAGATATGGGTGTGGCTTAAATGAATATTCAGCAAGATAAGGGTTAATAGCACCACCATCTCTAGATCGTGTATGCTTTCTTTCATAAAACTTACAAATACAGTCAACCCTCAGTAATCAGACATTCAATGTCATGGATCCTTAGCTCAGGATGAGACAATTTATGGAGATATTCAAGAAATTTCCAATCATTTAACCCTTTTTGTACCAAATGGAATCATCCTCCTTATATATAGCAGGAGTTCATTTCAAAATATAGGGGTGTCAGGTTGTGTTTTCAACAAAATTGATTCGGAAAATGCCTGAACTTTTAGCAAACAGTGGAGGCCCTAATCAGACGCCGCATTCTGCGGCATCTGATCTGGGCCTGCACTGTTTGCCAAGGTACCCGTTTAGGGGTTTCCGGTACTAAATGGGTTAATACTCCAAGAAACAAATTTTGTGGATATTTGTTAGAATTGCCTCGGTGACCACAACATTTGCTTCTTGTTGTAATGCAGGGAAAAAAGTCCTTTTTTTATTCTTATTATACTAGATCTTATTGGGATCCTTTTTAGCGGCATATACACTATTAGGGCTGACTAATCGGAGCTGAAATGATAATCGATTATCGTGCATGTCATTGTGATTGATGATCGATTAGTAATCGCTGAAGATTTTATCATAATTTTACCTTTCTGGCTTTGACTCTTACCATATGTTATACAATATCATATGTATTTCGACAGACAGGCCTTAGCAAACAGTGTAGATCCTGATGAGATGCCGCAGAACGTGGCATCTCATCAGGTTCTGCACCGTTTGCCACTCATCCAGCTAGACACAACTTTGGGTAGAAAATTATACTTATCAAATAATCGATTATTAGCAAATCATTAACGCTAATCATTTAGTATAATTTATCGATTAATTAATCGTGCCAGCCTTATGCACTACAGAAGCAAATTATTAGGAAACAAATACCGTCTTATAGCGAGAGTCCTCTGTATACTGTTTACATGCATGTGATATTTTAGCCCTTCTCTTGCTAAAGATTCAGTTTAGCCACACCCATTTCTGACTTTGAACCAATCATATTACTTGATGTAATTTATTCCTTCAAATTCATAAACTGAATGTCAAACAGTGTAGAAGCCATCTGATCTGGATCTACACTGTTTGCAAAGAAAAGGGTTGTCGTGAACAGCAGGATAAGAGTTAGATATGCCCATTTACATGTATAATAAATAAAATGTTGTCTTTTTGTAAATATTTCACTGCTTTAACAGACTGCTGAGTGGTCTGGTTTTGGTGCATACTTTCCTGAGAGAAAAATAATGTTAAGAAAGACTGTTAGACATGATCATATTTATCACGAAAAAATAACAAGAATCAATGGCAAGTTGCATTATAAAATCACTTCCTGGGTTTCCAAAGCTTTACATAAGCATTAGCCATCTGACCAGGATCTACACTGTTTGTGATGTAGTTTGTAAAGGGAATGAATATAATATATCAAGTAATCTGATTGGATGATAACTGGCAATGGTTTTGCCTAATTAATATATTCAGCAGGATAAGGCTTTAGCTAACAATTCTCTGAACAACTGGGCTCTGGCTGCTAAAACACATGAGAGAAAATGTGTTACTAGACACAGATCTCAGCGTATCATACATTAGGACAACACACCCATGCAACATAGTGAATTCTTTAATTTCACCAAAATGGCTATTTTTCGAATGAAAGTTTGTGATCTTTTTCTCCTTTATACTCCAAACATAGGTTGTGGGTGCTCATTACAACTGCCTCAATGAGGCAGTTCTAATGAGCACCCACAACCTATATCTTAGATCAGAAATAAGCAAAGTAATATACAGTGGAACTTCAATGGCTCGAACACCTTTGGGACCATGAAAATCTGTTCGAGACAGGCATAATGACATACATACTTTAGGACATCTTTTTCTGTGTTCTATAATGAAAAATGTATGCTGTGTGTACTCATTAGAATCGCCTCATCGAGGCAATTCTAATGAGTACACACAGCATACATTTGCAAGATGAAAGACGAAACTATCCTAATTTTTACCCCACCCTATTTCTTATGTACAGAAATTCCCTAGGGACTCACGAACGAGTTTGACTCAGCCATGGTAAACGAGTCATCAGTGTTTGAGCCACTGTATACCCCTGTAAATCCAAGTTTTCTCTAAATAAAGTGGGGTTTAGAGGGGTATTCATTTCACAGATTTGTTAACAAGATAAACCATTATTATATCATTTCCAGCCTTACCAACAACATCGTCGTCCTGTTCAACATTTGTGACACCTTCCCCTACTTTAACCACTATGCCAGAAACATCCTGACCACATGAATAAGAGCCTGTTTCCTTCTGTATCACCTCAGACAAGATCTTTGAAAACAAGTTAAGATTATGTCATATTTAACCCTTATCTTGCTGTTCACGACAACCCCTATCTTTGGAAACAGTGTAGATCCAGATCAGATGGCTTCTGAAGAAGCCATCTGATCAGAATCTACACTGTTTGGCATTCAGTTTATGAATTTTTAGCAATAAATTACATCAAGTAATTTGATTGGTTGATAGACAGAAATGGGTGTGGCTTAAACGAATATTCATCAAGATAAGGGTTAAGACTATGTCATACTTAACCATACAGAAAAGTAAAGGGCAACTAACACACCTTAACCCTTATCACAATGCACAAATTAATTAAGCTACATCCATTTACATTTCAACCAATCAAATTACATGATGTAATTTATTCATTCATATTTGCAAACTGAATGACAAACAGTGCAGATCCTGATCAAATGGCTACCATCTGATCTTGATCTACACTGTTTGCAGAGGTATGCTATCATGTTCAGTGGGATAAGGGTTAAGAGGTGACAACTGTTGCGAAAATATTTTGTCTGCCTTATACAACAGGGGCCAGTTGTTCAAAACCAATGACGTCGTTAGTTAACATATCGTTAAAACTTTGATCATTAAATATTGCAAATATGCTAAAATTTTTGCTGAAAAAATGTGAGCAGCTTTTGCGGACGCAAAAGCTGCTCACATTTTTTCAGCAAAAATACCAAAATTTTCGATATTCTACTTGCTAGAACAGTTACCAATATGACCACTAACGAGCTCGTTAAGCTAACGATGCTTTGAACAACTGGCCCCAGGTCTGTTATTTAAAGAAAGAATTTGCTCCCAAGGGGTACTCATCGGCGAGACGATTCTAATGAGTATCCACAGCATGTTTCCATTCAGAAATAAGAAGAATAACATGTGACACCCCCTCTTACCCGGGGCTATGAATATGTCATGTTTATCTAATTCTGCTTTACCCTTGTTTAACACTACATACAAGCCAAGATATGATGTGTCTTCATTGTGTGTTCAGTAAAGACTGAAATCAATTGGTTATCCACTCAGAACACAGCCAGTACACAGCACAGAGTTTGAAAATATACTTGCCCACTTGTCATGTTGAGTGCCTGATGCTGGTGGATGAGTTAAAGTGTTCTCTAGTCCCTATGAAACATCACAATAATATATATGTGCGATATACATGTAGTGCGTTCTTTTATATCTCAGAAATGTTGACTTTTCTGGGGAAAATTTGTACTCCAGACATGAGTTGTGGCTTCTAAACAAGTACCCACAACCTGTCATTGAGCAAAAATAAGATAAATAATGTATACCACTGTAAACCCCAGATTTCTCTATATAAAGTGGGGTTAACCCATTTAGTAGCGGAAACCCCAAAACGGGTAGTTAGCAAACAGTGCAGGCCCAGATCAGACGCCGCAGAACACTGCATCTGATCAGGGCCTCCACAGTTTGCTAAAAGTTCAGTCATTTTGGAAATAAATTTTGATGAAAACACAACCTGTCACCCCTAAATTTTGAAATGAACTCCTGCAATATTTAAGGAGGAGGATTCCATTTGGTACAATAAGGGTTAAGAGGGGTTTTCATTACACAAACTTGTTGACATGATGATTTACCAAAATCTAAATGCTCTTGATCATGCATGACAAGTAAATATGAAATATTTTTCAGCCTTACAGCCTTTGCTGCCTGGGTGAAAAAGCTTCACATTCACCCTTTTAGTACCAAATGGAATCTTCCTCCTTATATATAGAATAAGTCCATTTCCAACTTTAGGGGTGTCAGGTTGTGTTTTCTTTAAAATTTACTTGGAAAATGCCTAAACTTTTGCAAACAGTGTAGGCCCTGATCAGACGCCGCGTTCTGCGGTGTCTGATCTGGGCCTGCACTGTTTGCCACAGTACCCGTTTAGGGGTTTCCAATCTGAAATGAGTTAATGCCCATCCATATATGGCACAGCACAGGATCTGATCAAACTGCACATCTGTGCAGTCTGATTGGAGTCTTTGCTGTGCATACACATTATGGAGATGCATACCGTAAAAATCCTAAAATTTCAGACCCTCTGAGAACCTACTTTTCCAATTGTTTCACGATCAGCAAGGAGTCCAAAAGGTGCAGTTGGAATGGCAAACAGTGTAGACCTGATCAGAGTGCAGCAGTCTGGTCTGGGTCTGCACTGTTTGCTTAGGCCTGTCCCAATACTTAGGACCATGGAAGTAATTGCCTGTCATGACTCACATGGAAATTAACCAATCTTCCTCAGAAAAGAATTATATATGTAATTTTTTTTTTACTTTTACATCCTACCAGCAGCAAATATTATATGGACCAGGACCTTTGTTTAAAAAGACTAATCTGAAAATCTGGAGAAGCCCGGAATCAAACCCTCAGCCCCGGGTTTATGAGGTGGATAGCTTAACCACTACCAGTATACAAGTACCACGGATGCTTCTCTAAGCAAACTATTTCACCCATTTTGAAATTTAGGACTGTCAGATTGAGTAATTTTTTGTAAACAGTGAAGGCCATGATCATATTCACCATATTTGCATTGTTTGCTGGCTTCCAGCTTGCACATTGTCAATATTGGAAAAAACAGGTAACCAGACCCCCCTGACCTGTACCCCCGCCCATAGGGGCTTGAAGAAATATATGGGCTGCATGATGCTTCCACGCAGAGCTGAATCCTGCCCGCACACGAGTACTGGTAAACCGTTTAGAGGATCTAAGCCTGTCCAGGAACCGCGGTGCAAGGCGGACCGGACCGTCCATGCTAATAAACCCTATTGGTTTCATTGGGCGACAGGGCTTGAGATGTCATTTCATCTCAATGTTGGGTAAAAGTCCCACAAAATTGGAAGCAACGTCTCCAAAATGACCTTTACAGTGTTGACGGGGACGTTAAACCTCAAATCAAACAAACCTGTTTTTCCAATACTGATAACCTTCAGACTAGGAACCAGCAGAGAATGTAAATAAGGTGAATACTGCAGTACAGTCAATAAATACTGCAGTGTCTGATGTATGCTTGCAGTGTTTTCCAATGCCTGGTTTTTGGGGAACCATGTAAAATGAATTAGCCACAAACAGCAGATTGTGTGTCTGATCTAAGCCTTCAATGTCTGTGAAAAGTTCAGCAATTTTAAAATAGATTTCTTAGAAATAATTTGATGTTTCACTCCTAAACGTTGAAATGCACTCTTGTGGAAGAATCCATGTTTGATTTTGAGGTTTAATGTCCCCGTCAACACTGTAAAGGTCATTTTGGAGACATTGCTTTCAATTTTGTGGGACTTTTACCTGACATTGGGATGAAATGACATCTCAAGTCCTGTCGCCCAATGAAACCAATAGGGTTTATAAGCATGGGGGTTCGACTCGCGCACTGCTTTGCCTGGGCAGGCTTAGATCCTCCAAGCAGGTTACCAGTATGTACTCGTGTGCGGGTCGGTTTCAGCTCTGCGTGGAAGCATCATGCAGCCCATATATTTTCTTCAAGCCCCGATGGGCGGGGGCCGCTGGAAGAATCCATTCAGTACAACACAGGGTAAGGGTGAAGTAGTCACCAGCTGAAACATTTTTTTTTTTATTTTTTTTTTGGGGGAGGGGTGGTTTTATGGCCCTTTCAAGGTTATTTCACTCATATAGAGCCGATCGTTAATCAGAGATGGGTGGAAACTGGAGTACCCAGAGAAAAACTACCTGCCCTTCCATTGTAGAACTTGGCATCTCACATGTGACCTGAGCCATGTGACCAGAGCCAGGCTCGAACCACAGTGATTAAGAGTCAGCGCTCTTACCCATTTGGACACGGAGGCCCGTAACACAGATGAAACATAATTACAGATATTAAGACTTACATTCTGGCTTACTAATGACAATCCACATGCTTTAACTTTGACAAGGACTTGTCCTCTGATTGGTACTGGAATTTCTACCTGCATTTTACAGAACAATAAATCAGTTTCTCATTAATAGGTTATAGACACAGAATAGATGATCTCACAGAAATTATCATTTTATACGAAATTAACCCTTTTCCTGCTGATTAAATTAATTTAGTCACACCCATTACTGACTATCAACAAATCAAATTACCTGATATATTGTATTCCTTCAAATTTGCAAACTGAATGACAAACTGTAGATCCTGATCAGATGGCTTTTTCAGAGGCCATTTGATCTGGATCTACACTATTTGCAAAGGTAGGTTTTTTTTTTCAATGGGATAAGGGTTAAATAAATGAACCTTCAGTGAATTCCATAATTTTCATAATAAGTAATTTGTTAATCATATAATCATTTTTTCTTTGTGTTTTAACCCTTAAGACGGTGAGAAAAACTTCATCTGATAATGTCGTCTGCTTATGTTGTCCACTGAATCTTCTTGCAAACTTTTTAAAAATATTTTTGCATACAAGCAAACAGTGTGGACCCAGATCAGACTGCTCCTAGAGGAGCAGTCTGACCTGGGTCTACACTGTTTGCAAAAAGTACCTGGGAGATGACAAAGCAGACGACAATTGTCACGATTGACATTGGGCTGGTCCATGCTAAATGCTGGAGTAAAAGTTTTGTCTAGTTCCTATGAAATTTACCAAATTTTTCATCTACATGCCCTTGCTCATGCTGGACCAGAGAAATTTTGATGAGTTTTCAAGCCCTGATGCAAAACCGGTTAAAGTTTCTACAGGAAACGTGCTGTCAGGAATTGTGTGTTAAACTTTTGTGATGTTGCTAAATGATATTGTACATCACATAGTGACAAATATGAAATGATGTTATGTCACTAAAGAACAGTAATGTTATTTCAGGATAACAAGAGATTTTGTACATTACATATGGCAAACAAAATAATGTTCCATCACTAAATATAACAGTGACCTCTTTTCACTATAACCAGTAATATTGTTTGTTTTGTAGGTTTTGGAGTTTAAGGGCCCAGACAACCCTATTAAGGGCACATCTAGCCAATCAGTTTACCTACTCACTTTTCCTGGGCAGGCTTATACAGTACAATGCACATTCTTTCATCAGAAACTGACAACTGCCCTTCTTCATGATCAACCTCCAAGAAAGAATGTAACAAACCCCGGCAGGTATCGAACCCATGACCTCCTGATCACCAGTCAGACGTGCATCTGACTGAACTACTGAGGCCGGCACAATCGGCACGATTTTACATATGGAAGATTTGAAATAATGTTCAGTCACTAAAGAACAGTGTGGTCTTTTCACCATAAGAAGTAATACTGTTCATAACATATATTGCAAATTTGAAACAATGTTCAGTTACTAAAGAACAGTGGTGTCTTTTCACCCTGAGAAGTAATACTGTTCATAACATATGGCAAATTTGAAATAATGTTCAGTCACTAAAGAACAGTGGTGTCTTTTCACCATAAGAAGTAGTACTGTTCATAACATATGGCAGATTTGAAATAATGTTCAGTCACTAAAGAACAGTGGTGTCTTTTCACCCTGAGAAGTAGTACTGTTCATAACATATGGCAGATTTGAAATAATGTTCAGTCACTAAAGAACAGTGGTGTCTTTTCACCATAAGAAGTACATGTAATACTGTACATAACATGGCAAATTTGAAATAATGTTCAGTCACTAAAGAACAGTGGTGTCTTTTCACCATAAGAAGTAATACTGTATATAACATATGGCAAATTTGAAATAATGTTCAGTCACTAAAGAACAGTGATGTCTTTTCACCATAAGAAGTAATATTGTACATAACATATGGCAGATTTGAATTAATGTTCAGTCACTGAAGAAACGTGGTGTCTTTTCACCATAAGAAGTAATATTGTACATAACATATGGCAAATATGAAATAATGTTCCATCACAAAAGAACAGAGATGTCTTTTCACTATAACAATACTGTACATTACACACATGTATGGCAAATATGAAATGATGTTTCGTCACTAAATGAGTTTTAAAAACAATGATGCCATTTCATGATAACAAGTGATATTGAACATCACTCGAGTAATGTTCCATCACTAAACAATGGTGATATCATTCGATAAAACATGACTACAAGTAATACTGTACATTATATAATGATGTTCTGTCACTAAATAACATTTATGTCATTTCACAATAACAAGTGATATTGTTTGTTGCATTTGGCAAATATAAAATAATGTTTGTTTGATTTGAGGTTTAATGTCCACATCGACACTATTTAGGTCATTTTGGAGACGTTGCTTCTTATTTTGTGGGACTTTTACCTGACACTGAGACATCTCAGTGAATCCCTGCCGCCCAATAAAACCAATAGAGTTTATATTCATGGCACAACTTTGCCTGGGCAGGCTTAGACGCATGGACAGGCCGACTCGCACCACTTTGCCTGGGCAGGCTCATTGCCTCCACTTCTATTTGAGACCTTCTAAGTGGTTTACCATTACTCATGTGCGGTCGGTTTCAGCTCAGCGTGGAAGCATCATGCAGCCCAATCTATTTCTCCAAGCCCTGATGGGTGGGGGCCAACAAAATCATGTTACACCGCTAACTATCAGTGATGTCATTTACAATGTGCAAAGCAATCAATCTTATCTAAAACAGTCATTTGATCCGAAGTATTCAGACAGATAGGCCTAAGAAAGCAGTGCAGACCCATATCAGACTGCTCCTGAAGGAGCAATCTGATCAGGAGCTACACTGTTTGCCATCCTTCTTCACCTTTTGGACTGCTAAAAGTTTAGAGAATTTCAGCAAGTGCTCATGGTGTCCAATTTTTTTTTTATTTTTATGGTAAAACAAGTCAATAGTGGTAGGTTTGTCAACAATTTGTATTCACTTCACAATCTGTAATTGCTAATTCAAAATGTATATACAGTGGACCCTCACTATAACGACAATATTTGTTCCCTTATAATATGCCGCTATAGGAAATTTGCCGCTATAAAGAATACCAATAAGTGGGACAATAGGAAATAAAGGACTTTTTTTCTTAACCCTTTTTGTACCAAATGGAATCTTCCACCTTATATATAGCAGAAGTTCAGTTCAAAATTTAGGGGTGACAGGTTGTGTTATCGTCAAAATTTATTCGGGAATTGGCTAAAGTTTTAGCAAATAGTGTTGGCCCTGATCAGATGCCGCATTCTGCGGCGTCTGATCTGGGCCTACACTGTATGCCAAGGTACCTGTTTTGGGGTTTCCGGTACCAAGTGGGTTAATTACTCCAAAAAACAAATGCTGTGGACATTTGTTAGAATCGCCTCGCTGTCCGGGCTGTCTGGGTTTGAATCCCACAGGTCCTGGGAATTTTTTTAGTTATGCCTCTTGCCTTTGTTACGACATCCATGTCATAAGATGGAGGCTCATCCAGGATGAGACTCTTAGTATTTCACCTTACCCTTATCACAGTGAACACGAAAACCCAGGGCTACCTTTGCAAACAATGTAGAAGCCATCTGAAGAAGCCATCTGATCAGGATCTACACTGTTTGCCATTCAGTTCTGAATTTGAATTAAACATTTTATCAAGTATTTTGACTGGTTTACAATTAGAAATGGGTGTGGCTTAATTTATTACCGCAGGATAAGGGTTAAATGGCTTCATATTATCATAAATGGGCCCCGTCAAGCGATTTTGGTACTTATTGCCTATGCGTGCAGCAAAGGTTCAGGCGAGCCTGCGCATCCGCGCAGTCTAGCCAGAACCTTCACTGCTCGCTCATACAAGCAGTGAATCAAGAGGAACCTTCAGACAGAAAGCCATATCCCTGGGCCCTCTGAATGGCTGGGCATGCACAGTTAAAATTTGTCATGACGGAATGCTCAAAGACACAAATTCGCTTGGCGGGGCTCAAATGATGACTTCCTTGAAGAGGGGAAGTGTTTACGGCCAGCAACTCCTACCTCCAATTAACTACCTTGGTAGATTTAGCATAGCTTACAGGTTTACAACCAATTTCAGGGAGTCAACTCTATGGATCAGTGATTACAGCAATGGCCGTTCACCTGAGTGGCCCAGGTTTGAATCTAACAGAAGGAAGGAATTTTTTCAGCTATGCCTACTGTTTCAACTTTCAAGTACCGGTACATACACATTTACATAAACAAGCTGAATGATCATGAGTTTACATTATGAGTACACATTTTAAGACAAATGAAAATACATGGACACAATCAACCATACAGATGAACTGCTTTGTTTTGTTTGATTTGAGGTTTAACATCCCCATCAACACTGTAAAGGTCATTTTGGAGACGTTGCTTCCACTTTTGTCGGACTTTTACCGGACACTGAGATGAAATGACATCTCAAGCCCTGCCGCCCAATGAAACCAATAGGGTTTATAAGCACTGATGGTCAGACTCGCACCGTTTTGTCTGGACAGGCTTAGATCCTCTAAGCTATTTACCAGTAATCGTGTGCAGTTGATTTCAGCTCTGCATCATGCAGCCCATCTATTTCTTGAAGCCCCAATGGGCGGGGGGCCGCCAGATGAATTGCAATATTAGATAACTTATGGTGGTATTCTAAGCAAATGACCACTTATGAATGACTGAAACCTTTTTGTTTCAAGCAACAGAACATGTATGGAAACGTCTATAAACTTACTGTTTCAAGATGAAACTTTGGTTTTACTGTCACAGATTTACTGGTATCTTTAACGATTTCTTGTTTCACACACTGCATTCTGTTCGCGATCTTGTCATCTCACAAGCAACTTGTGCTATCTTGGGTCTGAAAGAATATTAACCCTCATCTTGCTGTTCACGACAACCCCTATCTTTGCAAACAGTGTAGATCCAGATCAGATGGCTTCTGAACAAGCCATCTGATCAGGATCTACACTGTTTTGCATTCAGTTTATGAATTTGTAGCAATAAATTACATCAAGTAATTTGATTGGTTGATATAATGAAATGGGTGTGGCTTAGATGAATATTCAGCAAGATAAGGGTTAAATGAAAGGAATCAATTTGTCTCTGAGTGTAGGCTGGAAAGCGGGTTCTGAACAGGGACTTTGTCTATTTTGTTGACTACATGTATTTTATTAAAATGATGTATGTCGGCAGGCAGGAGGGAGGGCTAGCGTCAATATTTCGTTTCCAGAGCATATCTCCACAACCGTTTGAAATATTTTAATGAAACTTTGTAGGATTATAGGACATGTCACTGCGTAGAGTTGCTTTTAAGAATGACAACTCTGCTTGTCTTCCTTTTCAAATTATCTCCCCTGGTCCATATTTTTTGCTTCAATGTTTTGTTTCAGGGGCATAACTCCACAACCATTTGAAATATTCTACTAATACATGGTTGGATTACAGAACTTGTCAGTGTGGAGTGTCACATGCAAGAATGACAATTCTGCATGTCTTCATTTTTAAAATTTGTCCCCCGATCCATATTTTACTTTATTTTTGTATCCAGAGTATATCTCCTCAACGGTTTGAAATATTTTGATGATACTTAGTACCGGTAGGATTATTGAACTGGTCAATTTGGAATGTTTTAGGCAAGCATGACATCTCTGCTTATTATGTCCTCTGATCCATATTGTTACTTCATTTATGTTGCCGGAGTATAACTCTACAGCCATTTGAAATATTTTAATGATGCTTGGTAGGGTTAAAGAACAGATCAGTGCGGTGTGTCACATGCAAGAATGACAACTCTGCTTGTCCATTTTCCAACTCTGTCCCCTAATCCATATTTTCATTTCATTTTCGTTTCTGCGGCATAACTCCGCAACCGTAAGAAATCATTTGGAAAACCATATTTTTTGTGGAATTTCCATGTTTCTTGTTTAACCTTTAAATTCCTGTATTAAATGTAAGTAAACTGTGTACAGGTAGACCCTAATCAGATGCTGCATTCTGTTTATCAGTGTCCCAGCACATAAGCCCAATCCATGTTTTACAGATAACCCTCTTTACACAGCATTCTGACATCACAATGACAAGTATAGTGAAGCTATGATAGTGTTTCCCCCAGCTCCAAAAAAAGGGCATGGTGCTTGTCAGGAAAAAGGACACTTTCAATGTGCCAAAATACTTAAACAAAAGGGTCATGATGGCGATCCTGTGGTATGTTGTATTGCTATATTGTACCAAGTTTGACTATAATTAATCGATTCATTGAGATAGAGTGCAGACAAGCCATTTTTCACCCAAAATTGACTGTCTTTGGGGCACTGTGACTTTGTAAAAAGCTGAATCCGACCCACACACAAGTACTTATAAACCGCTTAGAGGATCTAAGCCTGCCCAGGCAAAGCAGTGTGAGTGTCGGACCACCATTTCATCTCAACGTCTGGTAAAAGTCCCACAAAATTGGAAGCAACGTCTCCAAAATGACCTTTACAGTGCTGACAGGGACGTTTAACCTCAAGTCAATAAAAAAATCAAATGCGACTCACACCGCTTTGCCTGGGCAGGCTTAGATCCTCCAAGCGGTTTACCAGTATTTGTGAGCGGTCGGTTTCAGCTCTGCGTGGAAGCATCATGCAGCCTATCTATTTCTTCAAGCCCCGATGGGCAGGGGCCAGTATATACAACCGCGCACCCAGCAAGTTAGCAATACGTCATGTCCCGTCGGTTCATTAAAGAGCAGATACGTCAAAAAACACTGACACGCTACACCAGAATAGGTGTATCAAGAGACAAGAATGTCAAACTGACCGTAATCAATACTTAACATCACCATCCAATACCGGTTAACCCACAGGAGAGGGCGGAGCTAAGCGATTGTCAAAAATCTACTGCATGACGCCATGGGTCATGTAAAAAATCAATCACCAATTAGCGTATATGATTTCAGTAGAGAATGTTCGCTGTGAGAGGCTTGGCAAGCAATGGAGACTCAGATCAGGTGCCACAGAACGCACCGTCTGATCGGGGTCTACACTGTTTACAAAGAAAGTGGAATTTAGGGCTTGAACGAAAGTTTGGATCTCAGTCCGGGACTATTTTCCCAGCCTACACGGGCCTCCGTGGCCTAGTGGTTAAGAGCGCTGACTCTGGATCATTTGGTCTCTCACCGCTGTGGTTCGAGCCTCGCTCGGGTCACATGTGAGACGCCATGTTCTGCAACGGAAGGTCAGGTGATTTTTCTCCGGGTACTCCGGTTTTCGCCCACCTTTTATTAACGATCGGCTCGATATGAGTGAAATAATCTTGAAAGGGCCGTAAAACCAAAAAAAAATAAAAAAATCCCAGCCTACACTCGGTGGCAGTCGGGAACGCTTCCCCTTTCCGCTGGTCGCCTTTGTCGTCCGCTCGCGACTGCCGACGACTGTCCGGTCTGATTACATACATGTGCATACCTTTATCTATAATGGTTGAGTTTAGTCCTTTGCATCTCGCCTTGATTTAGTGCTTATCATACAACAGCTTGTTGAGAACTGATATATAATTACTATTGCCTAATATTTCAAACCTCCATGAAAGAATTAACCCTTTGTCCTACATTTTGCTTTCACAAAACAACTTCTTTATACACAATGTATTTTTGACACGAATCCTTGTAATTTACCCTCCCTGTGCAATTCCAATGCATACAGAAATAGTCGGCCCCCGCCCATCGGGGCTTGAAGATAAAGATGGGCTGCACGAGGCTACCACGCAGACTACACGAGTACTGGTAAAGCGCTTAGAGGATCTAAGCCTGCCCATACAAAGCGATGCGAGGCAGCCCGCCCATACTTATAAACCCTATTGGTTTCATTGGGTGACAGGGCTTGAGATGTCATTTCATCTCAATGACGGGTAAAAGTCCCACAAAATTGGAAGCAACGTCTCCAAAATGACCTATACAGTGTTGAAGGTGACGTTAAACCTCAAATCAAACAAACAAACAGAAATGGGCACAACAGGAGGCTCAGTTATAAAGTGGCTTTAGTGTATATTTAACCCATAACAACTCCTACTTTTGCAAACAGAGATGAGGTCCTACACTGTTTGCCATGCAGCTTGTGAATAATGTTAAGAAAATTTCATGTTTGACAGTCGGCAATTGCTGAGGCTAAATATATATATTCAGCAGGATAAGGGTTAAGACTTATTGGTTTTTCTGGGTTTCTTTTTCCTGCCCATTTTTTGTCCAGTTGTGAGGAAGGTTTCAAAATTTAAAAGGGTGGGCCCATAAAATCACGAAATAACACGCAAAAATCCGCCCAAATATTTTACTAATCGTCGAGCAGTTAAGTGAAAAATATATTTTTTCAGACTTTCAGTGGAATGCATACACCTTCAGGGGAGGCAACTCTTTCAAGCGTTTTTTAGTCTCCCATGTCAATGAGGGTCAACTCTAAACGAAAGAATTTGCTCCTAAGGAGCAAATTCTTTCCTTTAAGAGTAGACCCCTTTTTCGTGGGACAAAGCTTATAGAAAAGCAAACAGGAAGTTCCGAAAGTTGCCCCCTTTTGAAAAATGTGGAAAATCTGCCAAGTCATTCCCATCCGATTTCATGTGACCAATAACGGACTTTAATTGACCAATAGTTCTGCTTTTCTGTTAGATTGTTTGTTTACATGATTTGAGGTTAAACATCCCCATTAACATTATTTAGGTCATTTTGGAGACATTACTTCCAGTTTTGTGTGAAATTTTTACCCGACGTTGAGATAAAATGACATTTCAATCCCTGCCGCCCAGTTAAACCGATATGGTTTATATGCTCAGATGGTCCGACTCGCCAGGGCAGGCTTTGGGAGTTTATGGCTAAAGTTAACAGACATCTGAAGCGTTGCATGTCCGACTCGCCAGGGCAGGCTTTGGGAGTTTATGGCTAAAGTTTACAGACATCTGAAGCGCCAGTATTATAGGCTGTTGTGTCAGGCAGCACCATGAACATGTGTCGCGTAAGGATCCGAAAGACTTAGGGGCTTGAACCATATGTAATTCGGGTCATTTCTCCGGACAGTCGCAATGGCGAACTTCCACATAAAAAAATGTTTATTTTCGAATAAATTTTTAAAATTCAAACTAATGCATCTGATAAAATAAAGTTCAGTTATGATTAGTTTGGTTATTCTATTTTTAAAGTTTAATAGCCAAAAATTGATTTATTTGCCAGTTTAACGCATTTTGTTATTTGTTGATGGTATGGATAATAGTGTTAGATAGGGAATCGCAATATCGACGATTCTGTATTTTTTTTTTTTTTTAAATCAAAATATAGGTAATGAGCGCTTTCTTTAATTATACCCCGACATTTTCTCAACAATCAAATTACCGATAATCCAAGTGTGTGTACAAAAATCCGGGAAGCAAAACATTCAATAAGTGTTAATCAGCCACATGCTTGATTTGTCACAGCACACCCGAGTGTCGCAAGATGGACCTGTCATTTTTTCCGCAGTCGCGATAGGCAATACCCACCAGCCTACAGACCTGAGACTGTTAAATCCTTTGATCAATTGAGCACTCGCTGTCATTTACAAAGACGAACGCGACAGGAGAAAAAATACTGGCCACGACTGGAAACTTTACGCAAAATCTGGCGTAAAAAATGCCCATAGGGGCTTGAAGAAATATATGGGCTGCACGATGCTTCCACGCAGAGCTGAATCCGGCCCGCACACTAGTACTGGTAAACGGCTTTGAGGATCTAAGTCTGTCCAGGAACCGCGGTGCGAGGCGGACCGTCCATGCTAATAAACCCTATTGGTTTCATTGGGCGACAGGGCTTGAGATGTCATTTCATCTCAATGTCGGGTAAAAGTCCCACAAAATTGGGAGCAACGTCTCCAAAATGACCTTTACAGTGTTGATGGGGACGTTAAACTTCAAATCAAACAAACAAAACTGGCGTAAAAAATACGCCGGATCCGGCATTTCCCATCATTGATGCTCAATAAAGTTCTGTTCCCAACACTGTGATTACATCTTCATAGTCTCGTAGTTGATACGAACCATACAAACACACCTTTTTAATTTTGACCCCTACCGCTCAAAGTTGGAACTTCCTACTGTTTCTGTGAATAGCCCCGCCCATCATGGCTTGCAAAAATAGTGGGCTGCATGATGTTTCCACGCAGAGCTGACCGAACACGAACACAGCTTAGAGGTTCTGAGCCTGCCTAGGAAATGTGTTGCGAGTCAGACCGTCCATGTATATAAACCCTATAGGTTTCATTGGGCGACAGGGCTTGAGAAGTCATTTCATCTCAATGTCTGGTAAAAGCCCCACGAAATTGGAAGTGACGTCTCCAAAATGACCTATACAGTGTTGCGGCCCCCGCCCATCTGGGCTTGAAGAAATACATGGGCTACATGATGCTTTGGTAGCCAACAATGGGTGTGGCTAAATTAATTTATTCAGCAGGATAAGGGTTAAGTCTCCAAAACGAGACATTAGTTTTTCTGGGTTTCTTCTCTTTTTTCCGCCCAATTTTTGTCCCGATAAGTTCTCAGTAACCACTAGACAGATATGAAAATGAAGTTGTGCAGGAAGATTTCAAGATTTAAAAGTGTGGACCCAACAGGTCTCCTGGGGGGGCACGCAAAAATCAGTAACCGTCGAGTCGAGCAATTAAGTGACAAATATTTTTTTTATTTATTTATTTTCTGATTTTTTTATTTATTTATTTTCTTTTCTTAAAGGAAAGAATTTGCTCCTCTCCAATTCATTCTTTCTACTATTTCTATCTATATCGGTCGAATCAACATTGGAGCGTTTTCAATTCTAGTGTGATCGGTCATTGCCGATCCAGGTCTGCAGGATGAAAACATACACAGTAATCATGTAATAACGAAGAAATCTTTAAACTGCACAGGATGGGCCTCCCAGTTAACGTCCCGATGCGGAGGACGGTGCACTTTGTGGCATTCACCCGGAGCATGTTCGGACACCGCAGTTTTATTACCGCTGCCGGGAATCAAACCGGGGGCCTCTAGCATCACAGGCAGGTGCACTATACCATTGAGCTACCACGCTTGATTCAATGTCGAGTGCCGGCTCGACCACTTTAATACATGTATATACAGGGGTTCATCCATTGTTCTTTCTTGTTTCTGCTACAGCCTCGAGGTTTAAACGAGTATCCACAATCTGTTTTGAGATGAATATATATTCGCTTGTGGGTACTGCTGGTCAGAACCGCCTCGAGGTTTTGTGTGTTTTGTATGATTTGAGGTTTAACGTCCCCGTCAACACTATAGGTCATTTTGGAGACGTTGCTTCCAATTTTGTGGGACTTTTACCCAACATTGAGATGAAATGACATCTCAAGCCATGTCGCCACCTAGAGGTTTTAACGAGTATCCACAATCTCTGTTTTGAGCAGACTATAGCAGTGTTATTGATAAGCTTTTGCCCGAGGCGTACTGTTACTCCTTCAACCAAAGACTATAGGCGTATCCTGTGATTCTTTGAGAGTATCGGTACTCCTAAATTAAAAACTAGGGTCGTATCTTCATAGATCTGTCATCACAGGATGGCTGCTAAGTGCACTTATATTAATGTCAGACGTGGCAATGGCCATATGTAAAAGACGTTAAACACATATGCTATCATCGTAACATACCGGTTAATAAGCTGGCGGACAGCAAAATGAAAAATTACTTTTTCATCTAAAGAATGTAAATCCAGCCAATGTGGTCGTAGTCTTCGCATGTGCTTTTTTAATTTCCCAGACGCCATTGAAGGCTCGTTTTGCTCAGACTGTGCAGGCTGGTCGGAGTCTCCAGCCGTCACACAGATCATATTGTCATCAAAACGTTTTCAACCCCATGTTTGTGTCTGCAGCGGCCTTATAGATGAGTTTAGGACGCCACCGGTCGCTAAGGAAATACTATCGCACGGTTCCGTATTTTTGCGCATGCGCAGTTTTGTGTGGCAAAAAATATAACCATTGTTCAGACTGCTCCGATAGCAGTCATTAATTTCTTTGAATATGACAATTTTAAATATAGCGTAAGGTAAAGGTGACGTATGTCTTGCGTCACTGGGGCGTCCACCTGATATTGGCTGACAGTTGGGTAAGACCTGCTATCCTTGCAGCAGGTAAGAGTAGAGGGGAGTGCTCTTATTCCTTCTGTTTGTACACTCCATTCATTTTCCTCTTTATCCTCTGTTATTACTTAAACCTACGATCTCTTCTAAATTTTTTCTTCCTTTCTCTGGGAGATGAGACAAAATTACCCACAGGGGTTGACGTGTCGTTAAACCCAAAACAATTAATAATCGAATAATTGGCTGACAATGGTCGCGTCATATTGCGCTAATCGCAAGGAATGATTACCACCCAGACGGGTTCAACATGTGGATGAAAAAGATCAATCGTTTGCGACCAGTAACCGGGTTGTTTGAATATGGAAATTCACCGGCCCCGCGACCCCCGCCCATCGAGGCTTGAAGAAATAGATGGGCTACACGATGCTTCCACGCATAGCTGAAACCAACGCACACGAGTACTGGTAAACCTGGAAAACCAGTTAGAGGATCTAAGCCAGCAACGTCTCCAAAATGACCTATATAGTGACGGGGACTTTAAATCTCAACGAAAACAAAGAAACAATAAACGAATTACCGTCCCCGCCAATACCATTTGCGTCATTTTAGACGTTGCTTCCTATACCCACATTGAGATTAAATAACATCTCAAGCCCTGCCACCAAATAAAAAATGTAGTTTATCATGTTTATAGCGGTTTTGTTTAAACTGAGGTTTAACGTCCCCGTCAACACTATTTAGGTCATTTTGGAGACGCTGCTTCCAATTTTGTTGGACTTTTACCCGACATTGAGATGAAATGACATCTCAAGCCCTGCACCCAATGAAACCAAAAGTCTTATATGCAGTAGGCGGTCTGACTCATACCGCTTTACCTGGGCAGGCTTAGTCCTTCTAAGCGGTTTGCCAGTACTCATGTGTGGTCAGTTTCAGCTCTGCGTGGACGCACCATGCAGCCCAATCTATTTCTCCAAGTCCCTATGGGCGGGGCCGAGAATTTATAGCGGTTTTACCAGTACTCATGTGCGGTCAGTTTTAGCTCTGCGAACCCAGGACCTCTCGTATACAGTAGAAACACTCTACCGACTGAGATACCGGGCCACATCTTCGACCTTTTACATCCCCCACCCCCTGCCTAATGAGATTCGTCCCGAAAACCTAAGTTCTATCCATTCTGGCTATGGGAGTTTCATGTTCAGATTTTTCAAAGTATCGCTTCGAAAACTCTGCCTTAACTGCTCTTTTTTTTTCTGGCAAATCAGGTCAAAGATTTATTCAGGGCCCCGTTACTCAGAGTATGAGCATTAAACAAGCATCCATTTAAAACATACAGCAAAAGGCAGCGGCGGTGAACAACAAATAGCATGTACATGTACATATATAGTGGAATAGTAAAAAGAGAATTCGGAAATTCGGACATATCTGCCAAGTACTGTTGTGATTCAAAAGATTGTGAAGTTTGATTTTAGGTTTAACGACCCCGTCAACACTGTAAAGGTCATTTTGGAGACGTTGCTTCCAATTTCGTGGGACTTTTAACCGACAATGAGATTAAATGACATCTCAAGCCCTGCCGCCCAATGAAACCAATATGGTTTATAAGCATGGACGGGCCGACTCGCACCGCGTTGCCTGGGCAGGCTTAGATCCTCTAAGCGGTTTACCAGTAGTCGGGTGCGGGTCGGTTTCAGCTCTGCGCGGAAGCATCATGCAGCCCATGTATTTCTTCAAGCCCTGATGGGCGGTGGGGGTGGGGGGCGGCACTGAACTGCAATATAAAAGTCTATGAATGTTGTGGATGAAATGACAAACACTATGCTTAAAAAATCTTATTTTTCCTTAGTTTACTGTACACACGCACGCTTGACTGATTACTTTTTGCCACACAAGACTGCGCATGCGCAGCGTTACCAAGGAAGTTAATCAGCCTAAACTCATCTATATGCTACGCGTTCAAAGGCGGGAAATCTCCACTAATTGTAGCAACTGCATGCGATTGGTAAAAGGCGAGAAATTCAGCGCTCAGCAAAAATACAATAAAACATGCCACCAGCGAAGACTCAGATCAGCAAGCGCATCTGTGAAAGCTAATCAGTCTGTCCCCGTTGCTGTGTTTGCGTTCTTTTATGATGCGCTGCCAGTCATTCTGCTTAATGTTCAAAGACGCCGGCGAGACATCTTAGGGTGTTACTTGATAGATAGCGGTAAATAAGCATGCACTGCATGCAGACCACTTGTGATTCACAATTAGATATAGGAGCTTTTTTCGTGACGTACTTCCGGTTCTAAAAATAGAACGGGAAAAGCCCTGGCCGTCAACTGTCGTATTGCTTCAATGCAGTGTGACAAATAAAATGTTAATTACAGCGTAAAACAGTGGAATTCTTTTAAACTTTTGACGAATTCTAATGTAAGATAATGTAAGAAACAGTGATATGCTGCCAGGTGTGAAATTTCAGCACACCCCAAGTTTTTTTTTCTTAGTTAACTGCTCTTAAAGATATATAGTACGTACCACCCAACAGGATCCTCTCTCTCTCACACAATCTCTCTTTCTCTCTCTCTCTCTCTCTCTCTCTTCTCTTCTCTCTCTCGCTCTCTCTCTCTGTCTGTCTGTCTGTCTGCCTGTCTGTCTGTCTGTCTGTCTGTCTGTCTGTCTCTCTCTCTCTCTCTCTCTCTCTCTCTCTTAGCGTACCAGTATTAGCGAGCGTAGGTAAATGTAAATTACAGTTTGTCGTTTAACGTGTCAACAACGTCGTGTCTACATCAAACCAACATCAATGCGATGCATTGAATTTGAGTACCCAAGTATAACAGGTTAATCCTGCCATTTTGAGATAAAAGTATGAAAAATAGAAGTGGAGTCAAAAGAAAGACAACCACCATGATGCAATAATCAAAGGCGCCGACATACACGTGTCGGAAAACGGCAATAAACAAGGTTTTAAAGCCTCCGGTTAAGAGTTTTCGCCAATGGCCAAAGGACGCGAAAAAATGATTCATGGACGCAAATTTTCTTGCATCTGCGGACGCTAAGCAGAAGGAGCTAGCGCTAACGCTGCCTGGTCGGATATATATTCGCTGTTACATTAATTATAGCTTTCCTAGCCCAGTTGTTGTTGCTTCTGTTTTGTTTTTCCACAAAATACAGAGTAATCCATTTCGACGTGAATTTCTGCGATTTCTCGTGCATCTGATTTTTTTCTTGCGTTTTTTTTCCGGAGAAACTTTGTCAGATTCTCCACAAAAAGAAAAAGGGGTCTTAACTTTTTTTCGTCTGCGCGTCTGTTTTGATATTTAATTCCTAACTTCATGACACTGTGAATCTGTAGATCTGTCGAACCCAATTTTTTTTCTCGAAGATGACACTCCGTAGAATCAATGCAGTTGCCTAACAATATTCAGGGTCGCTTTTTTTATGCACGCTTGTCATAAAGTTACTGTTCATGCTTCAGGCGTTGTTAATAAAGTTAAAAATGGGGGCGGCTTACCCTTGGACAATAAATACCGTTATGTAACCACGCATCAATAATAGGTTTCCTAATCATGTTGACAGTTGTCATAACTTGAGGCTGATTAAATATAAGCGGATCGGTATTCAGTATATGATGGTCAAAAGGTAAGGTTGAAAACAAATGCCATCATTCATGAATGGATGAATTTCGAATCGTTCTTGAAGATTGGAACAGTTTTTGTTGAAGACTATGTTGCGGCGAAAATTACCGCGATTTCGATTGCTTTTTGTCAGGCGTCACGTTTTTTTTTTTTTTTGGCATTGCCGATACGACTGCAATGGAACGACATTGGCGTATCGCCAATTTGATGGTCGTATTTGGTACGACTTTGTCTTCATTTCTAGTCGTATTTGCTCGATTTTAGAGTCGTATTTACGACGATACGACCCTTATCAATTACTCTGCTATAGATTGTGGGTACTGCTGGTTAGAACCGCTTCGAGGTTTTAACGAGTATCCACAATCTTCTTTTGAGCAGTATTAAAATCGATTGTAACATTAACTGACAGCGCTATTATCCCGCCCACGCTTAAAACGTCCAAAGACGTGTGTCAATCATCTAAAATACGGGTTCAGAAGCACGTGATGGAAAGTTCAAAACGGTGCAACAAAGCTTTCGGCACGTATTTGATATTCGTCTCAAACAACATCAAAAGTACGTCTGGGAGAAGACCGATTGCTAACTTGCCGATTGCGTTGTTGTAAGTTGTATCTTATCAAGTCCCATCAATATATCTCAAACTCAAGGAGTATTACAGTTAATGCAATCACAAGATTATATTGTCTGGGGAGATAACTAAAATACCATGACACCTAGAGTTGTGGTTCTTGCTCATAACCGACCTTCTTAACCTTGGGTACAACTGTACCAAGTTAAATCAATATATCTCAAGGGGTTTTGGAGTTTTGGCAATCACAAGGTTATAATTGTCAGGGGAGATAACCAAAATACCTGTGCACCCAGAGTTGTGCTTCTTGCTCATGACATGTCTTCTTGACCTCATGTACAATTATTCACCATATTTGGATTATTTGCTGGCTCCCAGCTTGCACATTGTCAATAATGGAAAAACAGGTAACCAGACCCCCCCCCTGACCTTGAGAGGTCAGGGGGGTCTGGTTACCTGTTTTTCCAACACTGATAACCTTCAGACTAGGAACCAGCAGATAATGCAAATAAGGTGAATACCATGTACGATCAATATATCTCAAAGGGTATTGGAGTTATGGCGAGACATGTCGCATGTCACAAGGTTGTGAATGTGGACCCATGGACAGACAGACGTCAGGCTGACTGCTATATCCTCCAAACCTTTTTGGTCCGGGTATAAAAATGCTAGTGAATTATCACACCATATTTTCCCATATTAACATTTTTATGTAATCAAAGACAGATGTACCTATCAAGTATGTTATTTCTATCCAACCTTTAACTGTGTAATATGGTTGTTAGCAGGTGTCCTTTGAAACGCATGATAAATATGAGCTTGCATAGATCAAAAGTGTCAGCTTATTATGGCCAGTACCAAGATTTTTTTGGACCAAAACAACCGCCCATGGGCTAATTTCAGCACAATGCGGTGGTGCTTGGAAATCTTATTTATTTTATCTTCTTCCTCTTTTTTTTTTTTTTGGGGTGGGGGGGGGGGGGGTATGGGGGGTAGGGGGGGGGGGTAGGGGGGGTAGGGGGGGGGGGGGTCTTTCTTAGTCCTGATTAGGCTGCCCATGTCAGCAGCCTCATCAGTTTCTTCGCTGTCGGCACCCTTATCAGTTAATTCTTTTGAACAGTAAAGACTGATCAGTCTGCGCATTCAGTGCATTACTCGGGAGGCATTTTCTAATGAAATGTTGGACAGTCTCACCCTAGCACTCATTGGCTTACGCGAACACAGAAGTGGCTCCATATACAAGAAGTTAAAATGTTCTTATATATCTATATGCAAATGAGCCTGCGCACAGCTAAAAACGTTTTCTTCTAAGAAGGATCAGACCAGCCTGTGAATCTAGCCAACGTGGCCAAATTCTTTGCTTGCTAGTCTTTTGAAATGCTTGAGGCCATAGAAGGTGTGTGTAAAGAGCAAAGGCTGATCAGACCGCGCAAGCTGATCTGCATTTCACCAGCCGCAGAGATTGTGTTTTTCCTTCAAGTTGCATGCAAAAACCACGGGAAAATTTGCTCTGACTGCAACAGCAGCACATGCTCAAAATGATGGCGGGAACTACGACGAACGCTAGAAAAATGTGCGACCAGTAAAGACACGGATCAGCCTGCGCATCAGTCTGCCTTAGTCACCTACGTTATTTATGATTACTGAAGCGTTGACAAACAACAGCGTGCCGCAGCAGGTGTGAAAACAAGTTTCGGATAATTCTTGTTGTCACAATAGACTTCAAAGGAAAATAATTTGATACAGATAGTTGTCGTACAGCGGTAGCCATTGGTTATATTAGTCTGTTGCCTGACGGTCAGTTATCTGAAATTACCGAAATGAACCAAAAGTGCCCAAAATGATGTTTGCGGCCGCGGAAACCCGGAAAAAAAGATTGGGGTCGGCGGTAAAATATTAGGGTCGGTCGGGTACCGGAAACACAGGTATTTTTTTTTTGGCCTTATGGGTTGTTTTTCGAGAAATATGTCAACAAGCTTAACTCCCATGAATTTTAGCCCATGTGCCAGGTATCCTTAATGGTGTAAGAATTTTTTAAGCTTCAATTTTATTAGTTTTCAGTATTTAAGTTGCTTTCCAGGATAAAATATTTTGTTGCTTTACGGTATGTCTGTCTAACCCCACTGATGGTAAACCAGTTCTAACACCTTGAATAATACCGGCATGTCACTGGGAGAACTCAGAACTTAGTCCATATCTGTCTCTGTTTATTCAGATGTTTTTTTAAAGTTACCACTTGTTCAGTATCCTCCCCAATTTTTCAACTAATTACCTCCCTTGAATTTGACTGGAAAAGAATTTAAAACATGTCGTGAAACACTACCGTTAATGCAGGTATTGACAGTCCATATGTTGGAAATTAAATACTCTAATCGTTCGGAACTTTTCATTAATTGTTGTACGGTTAGAAGCTGTACAAAATATATTTTCTATGCAGCTCTAATGTTTGCCCGTAACCGGAAGTAGATTATCATTTATCGTCCCAAAATGCATCAGAAATAGTAAAGCATATCCGGGGTGTACCACTAAATTCAGATTTGCAAAAATATCGATATTTCTGTAATTTATGCCCCATCTGCAGCGTTTAAAAGAAACCAGAATTTTTCAGAAAACGACTTTCACTTGAAAGGAAGCTTGTGCGCCCAGTTGCTCTGAGAATTTATGGACATTGTGTAAAATATTGGAGATTCAGATAAAGTTGGCCTCTTTTCAGGTACAGATCATTTCGAACGCTTACCAGGGTATCTATACAGTTCGTTTACAGTGCATATGCGTGGTTTGTAACAAAGCTAAGTTTACCTCTCCGGTTACAACTATGCCACAGGTCCTGGAGAATGACATGCTCCCTATTGACCATTCTACTGATGAATGTCATTGAATGAGGGTGGTAGCTCAGTATACTTGCGATTGATGTTAGAGGTCCCCAGTTCGATTCCCGGCAGTGGTAATAAAATTGCGGTGATGGAACCTGCTCCATTGGCATCATTTGCAGGAATGAATGCCACAAGTGCACCGTCCTTCAGATCAGGACATTAACTGGAGCCCCCCCCCCCCCCCCCTGTGCAGGGAGAACCATCCCCTGTGCAGGTTAAAGATCCCTAAAGTAATTACATGATTACTGTGTAGGCTTTCATCCCGCAAAACCTGGAGTGTATGTAATGTACACCTGTGAGTAATTAATAAAGTCGGTGGGACGCGATAGCTCAGTGGTTAGCAGTGTTATTGATAAGCTTTAGAGGTGAAACGATTCACCGAAAACTCGGTTCATCGCGGTACATAAGCTACGATTCGGTTCACGGTTTTGTTTCCTCCATTTTCGGTTCGGTTCGACGATCAGTTCCGAAAATCGACCGAAATGGCCGGTCAATGATGTTGGCGCTTATATCAATAAATCGGGGGAAAATTCAGAAAATAAGCAAAAATTACCTCAAAAATAGCCAAAATTATTTTTTTGACGGTATGCCTATCACTTGTATGCGTATTTATTCGCAATTGCACTTGTAAAATGTAAAAATATTTCTCGATTTTGCATTACGGGAGAGACACTCGGCAGTTCAAAATGGCAGATCGCGAGATCGAGAATGCGCTGGCAAAATACAAATCAAAAGTTTGGCAATATTTCGGATTTGAAAAGACTGTTGACAATGGAATCAAGTCGGTTAATAAAACTAAAACTGTGTTTCAATATAGAATGCGAATGCCTGAAACGAGTAGTTATAATCAAAACTCTCACAGTCTGTCTTTTTTCAGCTGGTTTGGTTTACAGCTGAAAAAGACAGACTGTGAGAGTTTTGATTATAACTACATGTTTTGTCAAAGTTTAGCACAGACCTGTTAATGGGTGCAATTTGTTATCAGGGAATTTACATTCCTAAAGGGGAAAATCTGATCTCATATGATCTAGTCACTAGTGTTACAGTTAATCAATTGTTTCCATTTTTAAAGTTTAATTTTACAACCAATTTTTACAGTTTAATGTTACAATAAATTTATTTTTGTTCCACATGCAGCTTTCTTTTCCACAGAGATCCTAAATAAAATGTATCGCGATACGTATCGTATCGTGAGCCATGTATAGGTGAGCGTATTGTTGCAGCCCTAATAAGCTTTTGCCCGAGGAGTACTGTTACTCCTTCAACCAAAGACTATAGGTGTATCCTGTGATTCTTTGCGATTATCGGTACTCCTAAATTCAAAACTAGGGTCGTATCTTCATCTGTCATCACAAGATGGCTGCAAAGTGCACTTATAATAATGTCAGACGTGGCAATGGCCATATTTAAAAGACGTTAAACACATATTCTATCATCGTAACATACCGATACAGGGATTTTCCTACCCTTCAGAATCAGGGTCCAGGGGCCGCTGGGTTTGGGAAAAACAGCTGGCTAATATTTATTGTTGGGAATTTAAATCAGCTGTAACTTTGTCAATTTTGGTTCAATTTTCTTGAAATTTTTATCAAATGGTAGCACAACATCAGAAATTGGGAAATTTGTTATAAAATTTGGGAATTTCTGTCTCTAAATTGGGAAAAATAGGGGCCAATTACCGGCCCCAAAGTTGCAATAGGAAAATCCCTGCGATATACATTTTCATGTTAATAAGCTGGCGGACAGCAAAATGAAAAATTAATTTTTCTTCTAAAGAATGTAAATCCAGCCAATTTGGTAGTATTCTTCGCATGTGTTTTTGGAATTTCTCAGACGCCATTAAAGGCTCGTTTTGATCAGACTGTGCAGACTGGTCGCAGTCTTCAGCCATCACACAGATCATACTGTCATCAAAACGTTTTCAAACCCATGTTTTGTGTCTGCAGCGGCCATATGTGCTACGCGTTCAAAGGCTGGGGGGAATCACTAATTGTAGCAACTGCATGCGATTGGTAAAAGGTGAGAAATTCAGCGCTCAGCAAAAATACAATAAAACGTGCGACCAGTGAAGACTCAGATCAGCAAGCGCATCTGTGAAAGCTAATCAGTCTGTCGCATTTGCGGTTGCTGTGTTTGCGTTCTTTTATGATGCGCTGCCAGTCTTTCTGCTTAATGTTCAAAGACGCCGGCGAGACATCTTAGGGTGTTAATTTAATCGGCTACTTGATAGATAGCGGTAAATAAGCATGCACTGCATGCTGACATGACCACCTGTGATTCACAATTAGATATATGAGTACCCAAGTATTACAGGTTAATCCTGCCATTGTGACTCAATAAATAGAAGGCGAGGTCTGCTGACAGCAGGCTGGCACCAGACTTTTAGGTCTAGTGACAGCTGGCTGTCACCAGACCTAAAAGTCTGCTGACAGCCAGCAAATAATATTTCTTCAGTGCTAAGTACATTTTCATATTCTTAACTTCACCATATGTCTAGATTCAATTATAACACTAGAAATGTACCAAGTTAGATCAAAATTCATCAATTTGGAATGAGCTAGGGTGCAGAAAAGCAATTTTTGGCTGAAAATCAAGTTTTCTGGAGCCCATGACCTTAAAAATTAGGACAAGGTCACCAAAGTCTAATTAATTTTTTTGTTGGTGGTATATTAGAAAGTTTGACCAAAATCCGTTGATTTGTTCATGAGATAGGGTGCAGACAAGCCATTTTTTGTCCAAAGTTGACACTTTTTAGGGGCCTGTGCCTTTTAAAACAAGGTAAAGGCCATCAAAACATGACTGATTTCCCCCTCCTAGTGATATAACCATGTAAGATTGGTCACAAATCCACAATCCATCCATAGGCACAGGAGATACATTGCCTAAAACAGGATGTGCTAAGCCGCTGTCGCTGATGCAAACAGGATTTGCACCTAAAACAACGTATCCTTCTCCCCCTGTTATTCTTTTTAGCTCACCTGAGAGCCGAAGGCTCCAGAGGAGCTTATAGGATCTGACGTCAACACTTTTAAATGACAACTCCTCTGAAGCCACTGGGCCGATTCAGCCCAAACTTAATCTGTTGCATCCTTGGGCTGGGGGACTGAAAGTTTGTGTTTTTTTTTGTGAAAATGGGCTCATTAGTTTGGTTGGTGTGGCAACTTGGAGTTTCCAATGGGGAAAATAGAAAAATGGCATTTACTGCCAAGCCTTTGCAGATATTTTAACAAAAAATTTATAGGAATGTTCCTTGAGTAAATTTCTTTCAGTCATATACTTTAATGCCAACCTGGGGGTCACCCAGGGTGTGTGAGACCACATCCTATCCCCTCCATTACATAAGGCCATGTATCTTGAAAACAGTTCAGATCCCCGACCCCAAACCATATATATTCTTGTTCTTTGTGGTAAGACACACTCAGTGACACCAACCTGGGGATCCCCTGGGTGTGCTGGGGCCATGCCTCACCCACTCCACTTAGTTAAAGGCCCAATACCTCAGAAACTGTTCAGATCCGCACCCCTAAACCATATATATTCTTGTTCCTAATAAGACATATTCAGTGATACAACCTAAGGATCTGAGTGCCATGTCCCGACCCTCCACTTAAAAAAAAGTGAAATATCTGAGAAGCTGTTCAGAACCTCATCCCTAAACCACATTAAAATTTTTCCTTATGATAAGACGCATTCATTGATACCAACATGTGGGCCCAGGGGTTGTCCCGGGTCATGCCCCACCCCGCCACTTCATAAAAAGCCATATATCTCAGAAACCATTAAGATCACCGCCCCTAGACCATATATTTTCTTATTCCTTATGGTAAGACTCAATCAATCACACCAACCTGGGGGTCTCTTTGTGCTGTAGCAATGTGCTGGGGCATTCCCCGCCCATCCACTTCATAAAATGTCATATATCATCGAAGCCATTCAGATCCCAGACCAATAATCATATGTATTCTTATTCCTTATAATTAGACTTATTCAGTCCCACCAACTTGTGGGGTCCTCTCCCCTCCATTTCACAAAAGGGCCTCATATCTCAAAAACCATTCAAATATGGCGCATTCAGTGATACCAACCATGGCTTCACGTTGTCCATGCCCCATCCCTGCCACTTCATAAAATAACAAATATTTCAGATACTGTGTCGACATGGGTGCCCGGGGTATGGGGGTACGTTTGGGAGACTTTATAATCTGTATATTAAAATCATATGGTAAAATATATTGCTGCCAGTGGACAGTGCCCACCTGAGATCTGGTGAGCAAAGTGGCCTATGGACCTCTTGTTTTTGTTTTGGTTTTATGGCCCTTTCAAGATTTTCACTTATTTTGAGCTGGTTGTTAATCAGAGGTGGGCAAAAACTCGAGTTCCCAGATAAAAACCACATGACCGTCCCTTGCAGAATCTCCTAATGATTAACAGTCTGTGCTTTTACCCACTAGGTCATAAAGTCTATTTGTTGGGGGACATAATTCTGGTTATACTTGCTACAGTTTATCATGGCAACATTACAAAGCATTTATTCTACCTACACTGTTTGTTTGTTTGATTTGAGGTTTAACGTCCCCGTCAACACTGTCACTGTAAAGGTCACTTTGGAGACGTTGCTTCCAATTTTGTGTGACTTTTACCCGACTCTACCTACACTGACATTCTACCTACACTGACATTATATTCAAGCCAATTGGTTCTGGGATTTTATTTAAAGTAGGAGTATATAGTTTTAGCCTGCCATTTGTCCGTCTATCCATGTGTCAGTCTGTCCATACATCCGGTAACATTTTGGTTAAAGTTTTTGTTTTGTTTGAGTTGAAGTTTACATCCCCATCAACACTATTAAGGTAATTTTGGAGACATTGCTTCCGATTTTGTGGGACTTTTACCCGGCATTGAGATGAAATGACGCCCATAGAAACCGTAAGGGTTTAAGGAGGGGTCAGACTCGCATCACTTTTCCTGGGCAGACTTAGACCTAAGCTGTTTACCAGTATTCAAGTTCGGTCAGTTTTAGCTCTGCGCGGAAGCACTGTGCAGCCCAATCTATTTCTCCAGGCCCCGATGGGCGGGGGCACTTGGTTAAAGTTTTGCGTCAAAGTTTCTAAGAGATTGTATCTTCAAAACCCTTTGATAGATTTAGTTGATAGTAACATTGAAGCTATAAACTGGTCTCAAAATTTCATTGATGAATTTCCCACCCCCGCAGTTACCTTGAGGTCACAGACTTAGATATCTTACATTTGGTTAAAGTTTTATGACAAAGTTTATAGATCCGTGTACTATGTTCTAAACTCTAAGACAGACTCATCTGATACTTGCATCAATGTTGTATAGTATGTATACCAGTCCAAAGATTTTGTGATGTATGCCCCTTCCCCCCCCCCCCCCCCCCCCATGGTGACCTTGACCTCAAGGTCACAGACTAAAATTTCTACATTTGGTTAAAGTTTTACGGCAAAGTTTATAGATGTCTGTATGTTCTTAACTCTAAGACAAATTCAATTAATACATGTACTTACACCGATGTTGCATACCAGTCCAAAGATTTCATTGATGCATACCCCACCCTGCTGCTTTAGTAACATTGATGCCCCCACCTTTAGTAACTTTGATGCCTTCACTCCCTTGGTCCAATTAGAAATTTTATGTTTGGCTTAGCTTTTACAAGCACATTTGTAGATTCTTATAGCTTCTTAACTTCTTCACTCATATTACATACAAGCTCGAAAGATATATCAAAGGGTGGTGCTGGCCGGGGGTATACTTGACCCAATGGTCGCTTTCTTTAGTTTATAAGCACTCATATTTTCCAAACCATTTGATGGATTGGGTCCATATTTGAATATGTTAGTTTGAATTGAGGTTTAACGTCACAGTCAACACTGTAAAGGTCATTTTGGAGACGTTGCTTCCAATTTTGTGGGACTTTTACCTGACATTGAGTTGAAATGACATCTCAAGCCCTGCCGCCCAATGAAACCAAAAGGCTTATATGCATTGGACAGTCTGACTCATTCCACTTTACCTTGGCAGGCTTAGTCCTTCGGAGTAGTTTACCGTACTCTTGTGGTCAGTTTCAGCTCTGCGTGGAAGCACCATGCAGCCCAATCTATTTCTCCAAGCCCGGATGGGCAGGTCCATATTTGGAATGATCATAGTTATTTTTATAATGTTTAATCAGCAATACACCCAGCCACCACACACACACACCCATGCCAATAGCCTCAAAGACACCATTGCAGGTGAGATATGTTATCTGATGACAGCTATTGTTGCACAAGTTTTTCAGGGTGAGGCTAGCCCTAGGTGGGGGCATCTGTGTCGTATTGACACATTTCTAGTTCTGTCAGTGCTGTTCAAACCCAGATGTAGTGTGTGCCCACTTCTCAAGTTGGTACACGTAATTTCTGCTGATGGTATGCCTAGAAATAACGTTATGACATGATTTAGAATTAAGCTGTAATAATACCAGCATTGTGACACAAGGTTTGAACAAAAATACAAGTCCCCATTAGAAATTATTACATCCTTCACTGTTCAACAAAGTTCTGTAAGGGGTATGGTATGTCACGAAACAGGATACGTTTATTAGTTAAAAAGAATATGCTTATTATTGATTAAATATTATAGCCGGCTGTCAGCAGACACTTCCTAAATAGAATTTTGGTCAAATGTATACGGAACACGGCGGACAAAGTGATCAGTCTGTGCAGCCGTGGTTCTGTCTCAGACGTGCATTGACGACAATGTTGCGAGAAAAAATACGTCGGGATGATAAAAGTATGAAAAATAGAAGTGGAGTCAAAAGTAAACAACCACCATGATGCAATAATCATAGGCGCCGACATACACCTGTCGGAAAACGGCAATAAACAAGGTTTAAGCCTCCGGTTAAGAGTTTCCGCCAGTGGCCAAAGGACGCGAAAAAAATGAGTCATGGGCGCAAATTTTCTTGCATCTGCAGCCTGCGGACGCTAAGAAGAAAAAGCTAGTGCTAACCCTGCCTGGTCGGATATATATTCGCTGTTACATCCTAGCCCAGTTGTTGTTGATTCTGTTTTGTTTTTCCACAAAATACAGAGTAATCCATTTCAGTGAATTGAATTTCTGCGATTTTGGAGAAATAGCCATGCATTTGATTTTGTTTTCTTGCGGTTTTCTGGAGAAACTTTGTCAGGTTCTCCACAAACTGAACTTTTTATCGTCTGCTCGTCTGTTTTGATATTTAATTCACATGTCATGTGAATCTGTAGATCTGTCTAACCCAATTTTTTTTTCTCGAAGATGACACTGTAGAAATCAATGTGGTTGCCTAACAATTTTCAGGATCGTATTTTTATGCACGCTTGTCATAAAGTTACTGTTCATGCTTCAGGCGTTGTTAATAAAGTTAATAACGCGGGCGGCTTCCCCTTAGATAATATATACCGTTTTGTAATCACGCATCAATAATCGGTTTCCTAATCATGTTGATAGTTGTCATAGCTTGAGGCTGATTAAATATAAGCTCAATATATGATTGTCAAAAGGTAAGGTTGAAGTGTTTCAGCGTACATGTAATTAAAACAAATGCCATCATTCATGAATGGACGAATTTCGAATCGTTCTTGAAGATTGGAACAATATTTGTTGAAGACTATGATTCTGCGATAATTACCGCGATTTCGATTGCTTTTTATCAGGTGTCACGTTTTTTTCCTTGCCGATACGACTGAAATGGAACAACCTTGGCGTATCGCCAATTTGACTCGTATTTGGTACGACTTTTTCTTCATTTCTAGGCATATTTGCTCGATTTTAGAGTCGTATTTACGACGATACGGCCCTTATCAATTACTCTGGGTTAGTGCACTTGCCTCTGATGCTAGAGGTCCCGGGTTCGATCCCCGGCAGCGGCGATAAAATTTCGGTGTCCGAACACGCTCCATTGGCATCATTTGCAGGGATGAATATCATAAAGTGCACCGTCCTTCGGATCGGGACGTAAACTGGAGGCCCCCTGTGCAGGGAGAACCATCCCCTGTGCAGGTTAAAGATCCCTACCGTAATAACATGATTACTGGGTAGGCTTTCATCCTGCAAACCTGGAGTGTATGTAATGTACACCTGCGGTAATGGTCAAATGTGACTGACGCAGTATCGATCGATCGATCGATCGTTCGATCGATCGATAGATAGATAGATAGATAGATAGATGACAAGAAAAAAAGAAAGGAAAGATTCCTGCCGGCTTTTTCAAATCATCATTGGAAACCAGACCTCTCCGGCTACAGTAGCGTCACCCAACCGGCACAGGTTCAAAAATCCCTCAGACTTTACTTGCAGACCGGCCCCTACATAGCTGTTAAAAAGAGAGAGTAGACGGTCCCTGCTTGAAGGATACCAAGTCAGGGGCCTCAGAAACAGATGCTGGTAAAGAATCCAACCGGGTACAGTCCTAGGGAAGAAGCTGTACTTGAATGTATCAAGCTAACCGCGTTGCCTGATCTGGGTCTACACTATTTGCTTAGAGTTCAGGAATTACTGGGTCGGACGCCGCAAATCTGATCAGAGTATACACAAATTGCTGACAGAACATTGATGAAAGGAATCGACTTGATCATTACTTCCACTTCTATTTATTACGTTACATCAGCGTTGACGCGTCGTTGCATAGACGACATTTGCAGCAATACTCAACCATGTATTACCTAGTGGGCACAAAATGTGTATGCAATGTCGTATCAACGCCGATGCAACTTTATTACGTTTCATCGGCGTTGACGCGATGTTGCGTAGATGGCATTTGCGGCAATCTTCAACAATGTATTACTGGCCGACTCTGTTAACGAACCAACCGACCAATTTAAAACAAAACTGGTAAAGGTGCTTAAGCGATATCTAATTATAGACGTTTAACTTTGCAAAGAGCGCATGTTTTCACATCTTATCATTAAGGGCATTAATTGCGTGATTGATGTGTCAAATCAAATAAACAATGTGATTAACGGTATTGATCAAAACAGGTAATAATTCCTAATAAACATTTTCATTCAAAGAACAGGTTCTTCTCTCTCTCTCTCTTTCTCATACATGAATCTTTTTTTATATAAAATATAGTAAAATAGTTTGGGGGTGCGAAACGACTAGTGTTTGGGGGCGAAATGACTAGGGTTAGGGGGGCGAAACGACTAGGGGCCAAAAAAGGGGGCGAAACGACTAGGGGGGAAACGACCAGGGGGAAACGTCTTGGGGGCGAAACGTCTTGTTACCATCATACACATTTTGCTCTAAAATCTGTTAAAAATAATGAAATGTTTGCGATAAAATCCAAATTATTCACTTCTGCCAAATGAGAAAAACGGTGGGAGAGACAACCATTCTTTGTTTCTTTTTTACTGGAGAGTTCCTTGACGCATTTATCAATGGTCAAATGTGACCGATCGCAGAATCGGTAGACAGAAAGGAAGGCATGGGTTTTTCGCCTTTGAGTTGTTTCGCCCGTGGGTCGTTTTGCCTGAATGGGGAGTCCCGGAAAATATTGTAAAATCCTGGTTTGGTGGAGCTGGAAGTTTACATTATGCACCAGTCATTTGTAACCACTGTCCCCCCACCCCCCCAACCCCCCCCAACCTGCGGGGAATAGCGGGGACAATGAATTTTCACTATTCACAGCCCTGCTAGAGGTCCTGCACTGCGGGGACCTCCTGAATGTCATTGCCCCGTTGTTTATAATTAATTCCTGGGGTATGTTTGCATAATATCAAACCCCTACATTAACCTGCCAATGCGGGGGAACACAGAGGGTAACTACCCCGCACATTAGCCCCACTATCCCCCACACATCCCCGTATGTGGTGGGGGGAGGGTTACAAATGACTAGTGCATTAGGTTTGGGCAACTGAGCTACCATCTTTTTTCAGAAAGATATTGGAGCTCACATTATATTTTATGTCTATGCAATATAATGTGATTTTAATTCTGTGTAGATGTACATGTACAAATGTGGCATTTTTCTCTTTCTGCTCGAAACATAGATTGTGGGTTAGAACCGTCTTATGATAAATAAGAAAAATAATGTATATAAGAAAACCCACTCATTTCCTTAACAAACCCGTGCGACATAGTGCATTTTTAGCTCGTCTGTTTTTTGAAAAAAAACTTTCGAGCTATTGTCATCACTCCGGCGTCTGCGTTGTCGTCCTGCGTCGTTCCAAAAAAACTTAACCTTGGCTATAACTTAAAAAGTATTAGACTTAGCCTCATGAAACTTCATACACACACTCATCATCACAAGAGCTACATTTTGACCAAGGACCATAACAACATTGTTGATTTTGGCTGAATTATCTCCCCTTTTCCAATTTTTTTCTGAAACACATTTTTTGCTCTCATTTTAATACTATTCACAACAGAGCCTTCAAACTTCACATGAATGTTCCTTGGGACAAGACCTTTTCAGTGATACCACACTTTTTGATCTGTGACCTTGACCTTTGAACTTTGACCTATTTTTCGAAAATTTAACCGAAAACCTTAACCTTGACCATATTTCCAAAAGTATTTGGCCTACCTTCATGAAACTTCATACACATACTCACCATCACAAGAGCTACATTCCCTACAAGTTTTATAATTCCATCTTGCAATTTGATTGAATTATCTCCCCTTTTCTCTCCGTTTTTTAGCTCGTCTGTTTTTTGAAAAAAAACTTTCGAGCTATTGTCATCACTCCGGCGTCTGCGTTGTCGTCCTGCGTCGTCCCGCGTCGTCCTGCATCGTTCCAAAAAAACTTAACCTTGGCTATTACTTAAAAAGTATTAGACTTAGCCTCATGAAACTTCATACACACACTCATCATCACAAGAGCTACATTTTGACCAAGGACCATAACAACATTGTTGATTTTGGCTGAATTATCTCCCCTTTTCCAATTTTTTTCTGAAACACATTTTTTGCTCTCATTTTAGTACTATTCACAAAAGAGCCTTCAAACTTCACATGAATGTTCCTTGGGACAAGACCTTTTCAGTGATACCACACTTTTTGATCTGTGACCTTGACCTTTGAACTTTGACCTATTTTTCAAAAATTTAACTGAAAACCTTAACCTTGACCATATTTCCAAAAGTATTTGGCCTACCTTCATGAAACTTCATACACATACTCACCATCACAAGAGCTACATTCCCTACAAGTTTTATAATTCCATCTTGCAATTTGATTGAATTATCTCCCCTTTTCTCTCCGTTTTTTTTTAAATTGTTTTTGTCTCTTATTTCATTACTATTCACAACAGAGCCTTCCAACTTCACATGAATGTTCCTTGGGACAAGACCTTTTCAGTCATACCACGCTTTTTGACCTGTGACCTTGACCTTTGAACTTTGACCTATTTTTCGAAAAATTAATCAAAAAACTTAACCATGACCATATTTCCAAAAGTATTTGGCCTTCCTTCATGAAACTTCATACACATACTCACCATCACAAGAGCTACATTCCCTACAAGTTTTATAACTCCATCTTGCAATTTGATTTGACTTAGAACTTTTGTTTTCTAAAAGAAACTGCAGACGAGCGTTGGCACCCGCTTGCGGTGCTCTTGTTTCACATCAGATTCTTGGCCCCCGCCCATTGGGGCTTGAAGAAATACATGTAGATTGGGCTGCATGATGCTTCCACGCAGACCTTAAACCGACTGCACATGAGTACTGGTTAACTGCTCAGAGGTTCTAAGCCTGCCTAAGAAAAGTGGCACGAGTCGGCCAATCCATGCATATAAACTCTATTCGTTTCATTGGGCAGCAGGGCTTGAGATGTCATTTCATCTCAAAGTCGGGTAAAAGTCCCACAAAATTGGAAGCAACGTCTCCAAAATGGCCTATTCAGTGTTTACGGGGACGATACACCTTAGCTCAAACAAAACATCAGATTCTCCAAAAAAGCTATTTTTCTGAAATCTGAAGAAAAATCTGTGATATTTTTCTCGTTAATACTGCAAATATAGTTTGAAGGTGGACGTTAGAACCACTTCATTGTTGTGGTTCTAACGAGTACCCACAACCTATGTTTTTGAGCAGAAATAAAGAAAATACAATGTAATGGGCCCCGCCCATTGGGGTTGAAGAAATAGATTGGCTGCATGATGCTTCCACGCAGAGCTGAAACTGGCCGCACCCGAGTACTGGTAAACCGCTTAGAGGATCTAAACCTGCACAGGCAAAGCGGTGCAAGTCGGACCATCCATGCTTATAAACCCTATTTGTTTCATTGGGCAACAGAGCTTGAGAAAAGTCATTTCATCTCAATGTCAGGTAAAAGTTGCACAAAATTGGAAGCAACATCTCCAAAATGACTTATACAGTGTTGATGGGGATATTAAACCTCAAATCAAACAAACAAAATCTATCTATCTATCTAGTCCGTCCATGCATCACCCATCCATTTGTCCGCCCATCCAGCTACCCACGCAATAAGCACCATACCATTCATTCATTCATTTATTTATTCATTCATTTGGCCATTTCTTCGTTTACCCACCCTTTCTGTTTGTCACTCCCTTAAAAATATGATTGCAACAAAACAACCCATGGGCAAAACGACTCACAAGGGGCAAACGACCCACCCCGAAATCAGGGCGAAATGACAAGGTGCGAAACGACTCGGATTCTGCATCACCAGTAACAGTACTGTTTTGTACATCAGATCAAAGTTTGTCTCGTGTTAGCTCCATGAGTATGATTAGTGTATGACTGATTTAGAGGTCGGTGTTCAATCCCCAATAAGCAGTGATCAAATTTCTGTGACCATGCTTTTTGGCATTGTTTCCAGAGATGGTCATCCAAGGTACCCCTTTAGGGATTTCTCGTCTGCAATGGGTTAAGTTTTTTAATTTTTTCTTATGGAGAATCAGTACAAGCCTTTTACCTTGTACTATCACAGTCACCTATCAGTTTGCCTCATTTGCTTAGAATTGGTTGGAGTCAAAAGTACATGTACCTTAGTACAAATCACAAAATGCCCGAAACAGATCAGTGGGGCCACTGGGCTAATCATCACTTTCACAGGGTTCAACATTGACTCTTTAATCCATTCAGTACCAGAAACCTCTAAAGGGGTACCTTGGCAAACAGTGCAGGCCCAGATCAGATGCCGCAGAATGCGGCGTCTGAGCAGGGCCTCCACTGTTTGCAGAAAGTTCAGGCATTTTCCAAATCAATTTTGAAGAAAACACAACCTGACACCCCTAAATTTTGAAATGGACTTATATACAATAAGGTGGAAGATTCCATTTGGTACAAAAAGGGTTAAACAACTGGACAAGGTGGTCCTGTAACTCTTGGAATGCATTGGCCCTGATCTAAGTTCAGATCACACTGTTCAGGGGATACACTAGTCTAACAGTTTCAGATTATTTTCAATTATTATTGATTTATAAAGATAAGGTACAGTACGGCTCAGGTATTTGAACCGTTTTTCTTTTTCATTCCGCGGACAACTTTTTAAATCCGCGTTTTTCCGCCGAATGGTTTGAAGTAAACCACTCCGAGTGAATATATTTTACTCCAAGTTATGCGCTTGATATTCCGAGGAAATTCCGCGGACCTCGGAGCTTACCTGTGATATTCGGAGTATTTGCGAGTGGGGATTAATTTAATTAAACTGTACAGGTAAGTTTGACAACGGGATGTATCAGAGGCCAATAATGGCGGCCGAAAGCCGTAAAATTTCGCTGACAGTTATCACTTTGATTATTTGTTTCTCAATTGTCCGATAATACTTCACATTAAAATTATTAAAGAATGAAAGACAAATGATTGTATTATATCAAAATAATTTTCTTTTTTTGAAAATATAAAAATTACATGGAGGAATTTTTAGTTCAAAATGACCGATTTTGCAGTTTAAAAGAAGCCAATAATGGCGGCCGAATCCCGTCAAAATTTCGCTGACAGTTATCACCTTTGATTATTTGTTTCTTAATTGTGCGATAATACTTCACATTAAAATTATTAAAGAATAAAAGACAAATGATTATATTATATCAAAATAATTTTCTTTTTTTGAAAATATAAAAATTACATGGAGAAATTTTGAGTTCAAAATGACCGATTTTGCAGTTTAAAAGAAGCCAATAATGGCGGCAGAAAGCCGTAAAATTTCGCTGACAGTTATCACCTTTGATTATTTGTTTCTCAATTGTCCGATAAAACTTCACATTAAAATTATTAAAGAATGAAAGACATGATTATATTATATCAAAATAATTTTCTTTTTTTGAAAATATCAAAATTACATGGAGAAATTTTGAGATCAAAATGACCGATTTTGCAGTTTAAAAGAAGCCAATAATGGCGGCGGAAAGCCGTAAAATTTCGCTGACAGTTATCACCTTTGATTATTTGTTTCTCAATTGTCCGACAATACTTCACATTAAAATTATTAAAGAATAAAAGACAAATGATTATATTATATCAAAATAATTTTCTTTTTTTGAAAATATAAAAATTACATGGAGAAATTTTGAGTTCAAAATGACCGATTTTGCAGTTTAAAAGAAGCCAATAATGGCGGCCGAAAGCCGTAAAATTTCGCTGACAGTTATCACCTTTGATTATTTGTTTCTCAATTGTCCGATAATACTTCACATTAAAATTATTAAAGAATAAAAGACAAATGATTATATTTTATCAAAATAATTTTCTTTTTTTTGAAAATATAAAAATTACATGGAGAAATTTTGAGTTCAAAATGACCGATTTTGCAGTTTAAAAGAAATATTTTGTCCTCGCATTTTGAAAGAGTTGTAACTCGTCATGCCCAACTGATTCCGTTGTTTGAAATCACTGTACAGTTTCACACCCTGGGTAATTAGTGATTACCTCTTTGTTGACTTTTGACAGCGTTTATATTTCAATAACTATCAGTGATAATTATCTTATAATTATATATAAATATAAACGATGGTAAAAGAACATTATATAAACAACAACAAAAAAAATGCCCAGGTATTTCGTCAAATTCCTCCGAGTATTTCCGCATAACTTCGCGAGAAAATATTGCCTCCAGGTACGATATTACGACTTGGAATAATTTCGAGAAACTTCTCGTACCGCATACTTAGCGCGGACCTTGCGAGTGTTTTCGAGGAGTGTCTGCCGAATATATACACCTACTGGGAACAATTCCGAGTGTTTTGGAAAGTACTCGAAACGCCGAGATTCGGAATAAAGAGTTTTTTGGTTCTTATACCTGAGCCGTACTGTAGTAAAAACTACTGCAACACATTGAAAACAAACCTGTTTTGGGGAAACTGACTTTAAAACATGGATTTTAATAATTAGTGGCATATTTTCAACTAGACCACCACTTTTTCACTAGAAACCGCCCTTCAGTCTTTGTTTAATGTCGAACCCTGCTTTCTGTATCGCAATGCCTCATTGTATTTGTATTGTGCCCACACTTACACCCACAGGGTGCTTCCCCCTGGACCCCTGCATAGTAGTTTACAGTATGTATTTGGACAGACAGGCCTAAGCAAAGATGACACACCACATCACGGTCTACACTAATAGGGTAGACCCAAATTAGATGTCACATATTATAAATGCTGTGTCTCATCAGGGTCAACACTGTTTGCCACTGATGTTCAAATTTTAGATCAAGTATGGTAAGGAGTTGGGGTGTCTAGATACATGTAGTTAGGATAAATGCAGTACCAACGGCCCCAAACATTCTTTGAGGCATTGCTGTAATTCTCCTTAAATTTTAACAAATTTGTTTCATGATCCAGCAAGGTGTCCAAAAGGTGCAGACGGAATGGCAAACTGTGCAGACCTTGCTCAGACTGCTCCTTTAGGAGCAGCCTGATCTGGGTCTGCACTGTTTGCTAAGGCATGTCTGTCCCAATACTTAGGATCAATACAATGCATGTATTTGTTATTCTTATTTTCAGATGATTTGGTGAGATAAAGAACATCAACTGATGTGCTGACAGCAAGATGGCAGCAGTAGCAGGTAACATCAGCATTCTGACAGAAATCTTTTGTCCTTATTCTGCTGAATAAATTAATTTTGCTGCACCCCTTGCTGACAATCAGCCTACCAAGTTACTTGATATAATGTATTCATTCAGTTCACAAACTGAATGACAAACACATTAGATACTTACAGTTAGATTGTCGCTTCTACAGAAGCTATCTGATCTGGATTGGTACTCTTTCCAAAAGCAGGAGTTGTCATGTTCAGCTGGACAAGGGTAGTCTGGCTCCAGACCCTTTCTTTATTTTCTCTTCTTTCTTTCTTTTTCTTTTTTTTGGAATGGATAATAAAAGCTTGCATAGTTCACAGAATTTTGTTTTATTTCAGTCTCTTGGCTTTTATTCAGCAACTGGATTAATCCATTCTATACTGGTGGACTCTTCCATTGCACACCTGCGGTAATGGTCAAATGTGACCGACGCAGTATCAGAAGATAGATAGATAGCTATAAGTTGGACAAATCCATTAGTCATATAAAGGGTGTCAGGCATATTTTTTCGTTATAATTCTAATTTTTACAGAAAATTCTGTTAACAAATAGTGCAGTGTCTGATTCAGACACTGCATTCTGCGGCTTCTGATCTGGGTCTGCACTGTTTGCCAAAGTACACCTTTAGGGGTTTCCCGCATGCAGTAGGTTAAAGTGGAATAGGAAAAAAAATAATATAAAGAACGAGAGACATATAAAACAAAAATGACTGGAGCCAGTCTAGGACAAGTGTTAAGGGGATCGGATACACCCTTAGGAGAAACAGTTCCTTCGAAAACATTTTTATGCCCCCGCATCATATGATGCCGGGAGCATATAGTTTTTCGGTTTTCCGTACGTGCGTCCGTGGGTACGTGCGTACGTGCGTACGGTTTCCGAATGTACGAAAGTGTGTACGTACGTAATCCTGTTAGACTCAGGTTAAGGTTTTTGTACAAGGTAGAACTTGAGCTCATATTTTCCAAACCATACAATAGATTTGGTTTATATTTAGTATGATGATAGATATAGGTCCAAAGTTTTATTCAGCAATACCCCCACCCATACCCTAGACCTCAAGGTCAAGGTCGTGGACTTTGAAATTTTTAACGTTTAAGACCCAGGTTAAGGTATTTGTACCAGGTAGAACTTGAGCTCATATTTTCCAAACCGTGTAATGAATTTGGTTCATATTCGGTATGATGATAGATATAGGACTGAGGTTTTATTCAGCAATACCCCCACCCATACCCATGACCTCAAGGTCAAGGTCATGGACTTGAAATTTTTAATGTTTAAGACCCAGGTTAAGGTATTTGTACCAGGTAGAACTTGAGCTCATATTTTCATAACCATACAATGGATTTGGTTTATATTTACTATGATGATACATATAGGTCCAATGGTTTATTCAGCAATACCCCCACCCATGACCTCAAGGTCAAGGTCATAGAATTAGAAAATTTTTAATTTTTAAGACTTTGGTTAAGGTATTTGTACCACCAATTTCAATAAACTTCACACAAATGTTCCTTATAAAAATATCTCGTGCAGGTTCGACTTTTAAGGTCATGGCCTCAAGGTCAAGGTCACAGAGGTTATTTTTAGAAAAACTTTGTCATTGCTCTAGCGCCTACATTTCTTCACTGATTTCAATATAAGTTCACACAAATGTTCCTTATGACAATATCTTGAGCGAGTTCGACTTTCAAGGTCATCACCTCAAGGTCAAGGTCACAGTGGCTATTTTTAGAAAAACTTTGCCATTGGTCTAGCGCCTACATTTCTTCACCAATTTCAATATAACTTCATACAAATGTTCCTTATGACAATATCTCAAGCTATTTTGACTTTCAAGTTCAAGGTCACTGTGGCTATTTTTAGAAAAACTTTGTCTTCGCTCTAGCGCTTACATTTCTTGACTAATTTCAATATAACTTCACACAAATGTTCCTTATGACAATATCTCTAGCGAGTTCCACTTTTAAGGTCAAGGTCACTGTGGCTATTTTTAGAAAAACTTTGTCACCCCTCTAGCGCTTACATTTCTTCACCGATTTCAAAATAATTACACACAAATGTTCCTTATGACAATATCTCGAGCGATTTCAACTTTTAACGTCAAGGTCACTATTGGTGGAACGCCGAAACTCGCACAGATTGGTGTTTGCACCACTTAAAGATTAATGTGCTAAGCGGGGGCATCTGTGTACTTTGGACACATTTCTAGTTATTACACTTTTTAGTAGCCATCTACTCATGATGGACTGAATTTAGTCCTGACAAGCAATTTATTTCCTTAAGGCCCATTTCTAGAGGGGGTTACAGGAACAAAAGATGTCTCCATTATACATGTACAAATGTACCGGTACTATACAAAAAATCATTGTTAGCCCATATATGTTCAGGGTCCCATTTATGGCAAACAGTGTAGACCCAGATCAGATGCCACAGAACAAGGCTTCTGATCTGGGTCTTCAGTGTTTGCTTAAAGAATAAATATTTTGTAAAACTTTCCACAAACAAAACAAACCTGACATCCCTGTAATTGGAAATGGACCCCTCCAAACTTATAAGGTCGAAGATTCCATTGTCAGATACAGTATACCTTAAAAATCCTCAAAATTCGGACACCTTTAGGACTCGCTATACATGTGTAGTTCTCCTAAAATTTAATAAATTTGTTTCATAATCCAGCAAGAAGTCCAAAAGGTGCAGACTGAGATGGAATGGCAAACAGTGTAGACCCTGATCAGACTGCTCCTTCAGGAGCAGTCTGATCTGGGTCTGCACTGTTTGCTCACGTCTGTCTGTTTCAATACTAAGGATCGATACAGTATTGGTTAACCCATTTAGTACCAGAAACCCCAAAACAGGTACCCTGGCAAACAGTGCAGGCCCAGATCAGACGCCGCAGAACGCGGCGTCTGATCAGGGCCTCCACTGTTTGCTAAAAGTTCAGCCATTTTGCTGATCAGTTTCGAAGAAAACACAACCTGACACCCCTAAATTTTGAAATTCCGCTACAGCTATATATAAGGCGGTAGATTCCATTTGGTACAAAAAGGGTTAATATAGTAATAATAGTGAAAGGTGGAATTTGATAGTGGCTGTAACAGAAAACAACAATTACATCACTTGATTTGCATTGATGTCTGTCTGCTGACTGTTATTTGTCATAAGACTGTATAAATATACTCATATTTTAACCCTTTTTGTACCAAATGGAATCTTCCTCCTTATATATAGCAGGAGTCCATTTCAAAATTTAGGGGTGTCAGGTTGTGTTTTCTTTAAATTTTATTTTGAAAATGCCTTTACTTTTCACAAACAGTTGAGGCCCTGATCAGACGCCGCGTTCTGCAGCGTCTGATCTGGGCCTGCACTGTTTGCCAGGGTACCTGTTTAGGGGTTTCCGGTCTGAAATGGGTTAAAAGCTGAATTTGCTGTAACAGTTAGATCACATGGGCCCCGTCAACCGATTTTGGTACTTATCCCCTATGCGAGCAGCGAAGGTTCAGGCGAGCCTGCGCATCCGCGCAGTCTCGCCAGAACCTTCGCCGCTCGCCCACACAAGCAGTGAATCAAGAGGAACCTTCAGACAGAAAGCCAGATCCCTGGCCCCTCTGCATGGCAGGGCATGAGCAGTTAAAATGTGTCATGACGGAATGCTCGAAGACACAAATTCGCTTGGCGGGGCTCCTATTATGACTAATCACTGACATTTTCCAACACATTGAGCATGTATACCACCTAGCAATACTTGAAGAAATAGATAGGCTGCATGATGCTTCCATGCAGAGCTGAAACTGACCGCACACAAGTACTAGTAAACTGCTTAGTGGATCTAAGCCTGCCTAGGCAAAGTGGTGCGAGTCGGCCCGTCATGCTTATAAACCCTATTGGTTTCATTGGACGACAGGGCTTGAGATGCCATTTCATCTCAGTGTCGGGTAAAAGTCCCACAAAATTGGAAGCAGTGTCTCCAAAATGACCTATACAGTGTTGAGGGAGATGTTAAACGTGAAATCAAACAAAGAAAAACAAAACCACCCAGCAATGTGATCATGTAAAAATGTGATGACGCCGATGAAAACTGTTGAGATCCTGATAAGACAGCTCTCTTTGAAGCCATTTGATCTGGGTCCATAATGTTTTCTTTGGCACTATCCATACATAGCCCCAGTTAACTCTTAAGACACCGAGAAAAAGTACATCTGAAAATGTTGTCTGCTTTTGTCGTCTGCAGAATATTCTAAATATTTTTGCATACAGGCAAACAGTATGGACCCAGATCAGACTGCTCCTAGAGCAGCAGTCTGATCTGGGTCCAGGCAAACAGTTTGGACCCAGATCAGACTGCTTAGAGGAGCAGTCTGATCTGGGTCCACACTGTTTGCAAAAATGACTTTTAAAGTAACTGGCAGACGACAGAATAGGCGACAATTGTCGTGATTGGCATCTTATGGGTTAAGAGGATCTATCCACATATTGTTTTTTCTTATTTCTGCATCAAAACATATGTTGTGGGTATTCATTAGGAGTGCCTCACAAAAATATGTTGTGGGAACTCATTAGAAGCACCTCACTGCATCACTCCTAATGAATACCCACAACATATGATTTTATGCAGAAATAAGGAAAAAATATCAGTACTTTTTGGATGAAAAAATATCTGCCTTATCTGGAGCTATGATCCATAGTAAATAATTGTATCAATCACTGGAGTATGTCTGTGTATGTTATATCATTTTCTTTGAAGGTGGGGATGCCTGGAGAATAACAGGGGAGGAAAGGGCCAAGCATGATGCCCAGTTCTTTACTCTGAAGCCTGTCAATGGATTCATATCAGGTAAGGTATTTACACCACAACCTCATTATAACACTATTAATGGGGTCCAAAGCAGAAACCATGTTAGTTAAACAACTGCGTTATACCGTATTCGCCCTAATTACCGCAACATGCGCTTAGTTTTTAGCTCACCTGTCACGTAGTGACAAGGTGAGCTTTTGGGATCACTTTTTGTCCGTCGTCCGTCGTGCGTCCGTGCGTCCGTCCGTGCGTCCGTCCGTAAACTTTTCTTCAAACGACATCTCCTCCTAAACCACTGATCGGATTTTGACCAAACTTCACAGGAATGATCCTTAGGTGGTCCCCTTTCAAAGTTGTTCAAATGGTTCCGGTCCATTGCATATATAGGTCACAGTAGCCAAAAATAGATTTTTTTCACCGAAAACTTAAAAAATCTTCTTCTCTGAAACCGCAAGGCCCAGGTCTTTGATATTTGGTATGAAGCTTCATCTAGTGGACCCCTAACAAGATTGTTCAAATTATAGTGCTGGGGCCAAAAATGCCCCCTCACGGGGGCCCTTTGGTTTTACATGGGCTTATATAGGGAAAATCTTTAAAAATCTTCTTCTCTGAAACTGCAAGGCCCAGATCTTTGATATTTGGTATGAAGCTTCATCTAGTGGACCCCTGCCAAGATTGTTCAAATTATAGTGCTGGTGCTAAAAATGCCCCCGCACGGGGGCCCTTTGGTTTTACATGGGCTTATATAGGGAAAATCTTGAAAAATCTTCTTCTCTGAAAGCGCAAGGCCCAGGTCTTTGATATCTGGTATGAAGCTTCATCTAGTGGACCCCTACCATAATTGTTCAAATTATTGTGCTGGGGCCAAAAATGCCCCCGCACGGGGGCCCTTTGGTTTTACATGGGCTTATATAGGGAAAATCTTTAAAAATCTTCTTCTCTGAAACCGCAAGGCCCAGGTCTTTGATATTAGGTATGAAGATTTATCTAGTGGACCCCTACCAAGATTGTTCAAATTATAGTGCTGAAGCTAAAAATGCCCCTGCCCCGGGGCCCTTTGGTTTTACATAGGCTTATATAGGGAAAATCTTTAAAAATCTTCTTCTCTGAAACCGCTAGGCCCAGGTCTTTGATATTTGGTATGAAGCTTCATCTAGTGGACCCCTACCAAGATTGTTCAAATTATAGTTCTGGGGCCAAAAATGCCCCCGCACCAGGGCCCTTTTGTTTTACATAGACTTATATAGGGAAAATCTTTAAAAATCTTCTTCTCTGAAACTGCAAGGCCCAGGTCTTTGATATTTGGTATGAAGCTTCATCTAGTGGTCCCCTACCAAGATTGTTCAAATTATAGTGCTGGAGCTAAAAATGCCCCCTGCACGGGGGCCCTTTGGTTTTACATGGGCTTATATAGGGAAAATCTTTAAAAATCTTCTTCTCTGAAACCGCAAGGCCCAGGTCTTTGATATTTGGTATGAAGCTTCATCTAGTAGACCCCTACCAAGATTGTTCAAATTATAGTGCTGGGGCCAAAAATGCCCCTGCACCAGGGCCCTTTTGTTTTACATAGACTTATATTGGGAAAATCTTTAAAAATCATCTTCTCTGAAACACAAGGCTTAGGTCTTTGATATTTGTTATGAATCTTCAGCTAGTGGACCTCTACCAAGATTATTCAAATTAAAGCCCTGGGGCCAAAAATGCCCCCGCTCCGGGGCCCTTTGGTTTAACATAGACTTATATAGGGAAAATCTTGTTTTACATAGACTTCTATATGCAGGGTAAACCTTTAAAATCTTCTTCTCTGAAACCAGAAAGCCCAGGTTTTTCATATTCGATATGAAGCTTCATCTTGTGGACCTCTACCAAGATTGTTCAAATTTTAGCCCTGGGGCCAAAATTGACCCTGCCCGGGGCCCACTTGTTATGCTTTGGATCAGGTGAGCGAACCAGGGCCCTCTGGGCCCTCTTGTTTCAAAATCATGTCATAAAATCATGGTGAAAAATCTACCTAATTAGCGCACACTTGATACAAAAACAACAGCTTCCAAGATGATGCATACTGATATTTAATGGGACGGAAAAAGATACTTAAGCATTGCCTTCACTGTTGGAAGAAATAATGGTAAGTTATGAGAGCTTCAAGGGGAGATTACTGTAAAGTGAAGCTTATGCATTTCCTTTTCAAAAATAGCTTTGGTGTGCGCTTATAGGAGCATGTGCGGTAACTATGGCGAATACGGTATCTACACAAAAATGTGTAGATTATATAGAAAAATGACCATTTATGGTCATTTTTCTATATAAACTACATATTGTTTGAAATCCATCTGGAAACCGTGTTATGTCCAAACCGTATTATAATGAACAGTGTTATAACGAGCTTGTGGTGTACATGTATTTAGAAAATGAATAATATTGGCATATCCATGTCAGCCATATAGACTGATATAGCTACATCACAAGTTCTTTATAACATTTTTCTTTACAGGATTGCTTTTGGTTCTGCATGGTGGGTATTTTTCAGCAGACGACATTTTGAAAAAATTTTCTTATTTTTCCCATAAAATGGGATTTGACATTTCAATTTGTATGAGATGTCAAGTCCTGTTTGCTAGGAAAAAATAAGAAAAAAAAAATCAACAATTTTTCATCTGCTGAATTAGCCCAGAGAGTGATAAAGGTTCTGTTATGGACTCCAACAATAGTGTTATAAAGAGGCTGCAATAACTTAGTGTTACATCTAGGCTTGGCCATGGGGCCACTTTTTACATGAAAGGTGATCATTCCATGAGTCCAACAGGCGCAACAGTAGAATTCTATGACAGTTTCTTTATAGAGTTTTTCAATTTTCTCTCGATTTTGGCTGACTGGTGCTTATTACTGAGTTAATCACAAACCACATTTTGCCCAATCAAAATAACTCAGGAGAACATTCTATTTAATCTGGTTTACTAGTAACAATAATGATTTTTTAAAACCCACATCAACGTTTTGTTAACCATGGATGCAGCCATTTTTTGCAGTATACCGGGTACTTGATTTGTGTGCGCTGTGCGGCTTAGGCTGAATACCGGACAGAAATGCTGCAGAATAGTGAAGCAGGCATTATATATAGAGAATACCAGGTTCGTGTCTTTTGATATCAAGTTTATCAGGCAATGCTTCTAGAACGCTTGTAGAATCGCGAGGCTTGCCGAGCGATTCTACATGCGTTCTCGAAGCCGAGCCTGATAAACTTGATATCAAATGACACGAATCTGGTATTCTATTTATCAGTTTATCCCCTTGTAAACTCTTTAAATCGGCAATTTACGATCAGTCATTGCGTCCCAACATTCCGGCGCGGAATATAATGGGTCCGTATATTTACTATCAGCTGACCGTTATTTTTATTTTTATTACTTTTAACTTTTTAAATGTAATTTTTCCAGTTTTTCTAGTATATTATAACTTCTTAGCCATTTTTGCCGGTAGTCCGCTTCATTCATAAAAGTGCAATGTCACGTTGACGTGATAAAGCTCACTTGTCCTGAGATAGCATATCTTTATCAGGTCGTCGCGTTACAATGCAATATATAAAGGGGTTAACTGATAGATTCTAAGAGTTCTTCTCTTCCAGAAATAAATTTAACAGCATTTCATTTAGAATAAAACAAGTGCATTGTGTCCTTGAGCTAGACAATTTATCCAAATTGCTTTGTACTGGTTTCTATCTGAATTAAAATGGTCAAATGTGACTAACTCGCATCTTATTTTTTTACCACAGAAATATGACAAATTATCCCAAAATTATGCTTTCTTGAGGACTCAACCATTGACCCACCAGCTGTTGTCATTTGCTGTAGTGGCGATCTCAGTACTGATAAACTGTACCATAGGGGGCAGTCTCACTCAGTACTGATAAACTGCTTCAATGGTCTAAGTCTGTCCAGGAACAAAGAATATAACTGACTGGACCAACAAGACATTAGCTGTTGACTGGGCCATAAACAACACATATCCCCAAAGTATACTTGTTACTCCTCCTTATTTTGGGTTATGAGAAGTCGCAGTTTATGGTGATATCCATTATGTATTATAATTCTTTTAACCCTTAAGACACTGAGAAAAACAAATCTGAAAATGTTGTCTACTTATGTCGTCTGCTGAATATTTTTGCATACAGGCAAATAGTGTGGGCCCAGATCAGACTGCTGCTATAGGAGCAGTGTGATTTGAAAAAAAAGAATAAGGTAACCGGCAGACGGCAAAGCAGACAACAATTGTCGTGGTTGGCGTCTTACGGGTTAAGATCATATGATGTATATTTTTCAGGTGACCAGGCCAGAGGTTTCTTCATGCAGTCAGGCCTTCCAACCCCAATACTTGGACAGATATGGTAAGAAACACCTTCCTTTCAAAGTAATGCCAACATAAACTGTTATTGTTAAAAATAGGATATACTTAATCTCATTCTGTACATAAGCACTACAAGAGATTGTAGAATATGCCTAGCCAAATCTTCTGATAAATGACAACATAACTTTTAACCCATTGTATGCGGGAAACCCCTTAAGGGGTACCTTGGCAAACAGTGCAGGCCCAGATCAGATGCTGTCACGCCTCAGAAATCAGCGTCTGATCAGGGCCTGCACTATTTGCTAACAATTTTCTGTCAAAAATAGAACATAAATGAAAAAAATTGGCCTTCCACCCCTTATATGACAATTGGATTTGTCCAACATATAGCAATGGAAGAGTCCACCAGTATACAATGGGTTAATGGTAAAAAAGGAATCAGTTTAGGCAGATGGAGACTAGTAACAGATATGTGACTGCAAATGATGTGGAAATATTGTGTGATAGGGTCATACTGTAATGATTTGATTTTCTTGGAAATGTTTTGACTTTGAAATTTGCCACAACCTCTATAACACTGTTCATTATAACACAATTCTGGATATAATGGTTTAAAGATAGATCCATAAAACCTTTAGAGGTCCCTTATAGATACAATATATAAAATTCTATTTGGATATAACACTGTTGTTTTATTAACACAGTTTATGTTTGGTCCCAAACAATAGCTTTATAGATTTATAAAGAGGTTGTGATGTACATGTGAAGATATTTCCATTCTAGGAGCCTGGCTGACATGAACAATGATGGTAAGATGGATAAGAAGGAGTTTTCTATTGCTATGCACCTCATTAAGAAGAAATTACAGGGCTATGAGCTCCCAAAATCTCTGCCACATTCTCTGAAGGCTGACCCTTCACCAGTGATAGGATCATTTGGGACTATGCCCCAGCCAACAGGGATGCCAATGGGTCCACAAATGGGTAAGTGGTTTTCCTGGGGTCAAAGATTTAACCCATTTTGTACTAGAAACCCCCAAAACGGGTTATTGGCAAACAGTGCAGGCCCGGATCAGATGCCACAGAATTTGGCATCTTATCAGGGCCTGCACTGTTTGCTAAAAGTTCACCCATTTTCAAAAAAAAAAAAAAAAAAATGAAGAAAACACAGCCTGACACCCCTTAATTTTGAAATGGATTTGTGCTATATATAAGGTGGAAGATTCCATTTGGTGCAAAATTGGTTTATTTAACCAATAAAATCTTCCATGGACTTTTCCAAAGGTACAGCCAAACTTCAATGGTTCTAACACCTTTCTGGCTTTGGGGCCATGAAAAAAATTGTTTTAGACAGGGTAGTTCGAGCCATTTAGGGCTCATTATAGTGTGTGAGATCATAGGGCATAATGGGAATAATATTTGCACCATTTGTAGAGTTCAGGTATGTTGTGTGCACTCATTAGAATCGCCTCATTGAGGCAATTCTAATGAGTACACACAACATACCTGTTCAAGATAGAAACAAGAAAAACCTCCCTAATTTATCCTAAATATATGGATGTCTTGAGCTATGGAAAGAATTCTGGTGGGACTCAAGATCAAAGTTTGAAGTAACCACGGTAACAAATCATCGGTGTTCAAGCCATTGAAGATTCATTGTATTTTGGGGACAATGCTACTCATTATAAATAATGTTAAAATTCTGAAGGTTCAGACATCTTGAGAACTTGCTGTAATTCTACAAAAATTGTAACAAATTTGTTTCCAAATCCAGCAAGGAGTCCAAAAGCTGCAGTGAGAATTGCAGTTTAGATCCTGATCAGACTCTCCTTCAGGAGCAGTCTGATCTGGGTCTACACTGTTTGCTTAGGCCTATCGGTCCCAATACATAGGATCATAACAGTAGGTTAAAAGATTGTTGGGGTTGCAAGATCCCTTTCCCTGTGAAATTGTTGAAAAGTTGTGATGATTCTATATTTTATCCACTTTGACCCACCATCTGAGCTTTCATTTCACAAACCTTACCCATAATGCTTCATATTTGCACATGGCAATGCGAATCTGTAGGAAGTAAACAACTGTAGTTTATCAGTCAACGTTTTGTGCTTTACTTATGCTGAAAATCCTGTGAGACTGTTTCCTGGTTTTCCCTTAATCAAAATGTGTCAGCGAGGCACTTCTGATGAGTACCCACAACATATGTTTTCATGCAGAAATAAGAAAAAATATACAGTCGAACTTCAATGGCTCGAACACCTTTGGGACCATGAAAATCTGTTAGAGACAGGGGTTGTTCAATCCACTGAGGGTTACTGCCAGGAGGCATAGTGGGGCTAATTTTGGGACATCTTTTCGGTGTTCTTTAATAAAAATGTATGTTGTGTGTACTCATTAGAATCGCCTCATAGAGGCGATTCTAATGAGTGCACACAGCATACATTTACAAGAGAATAGGAGAACATTTCCTTAATTACCCTCACTTTTTCTTATGTGGAGAAATTCCCTCAGGACACAAGAACGGATTCGACCCAGCCATGGTATACGAACCATCGGGGTTCGAGCCATCGAAGTTTTACTGTATTGGTATTTTTCAGATGAAAAAGCACCTTACCTGAAGGTATGGTTTACTGGAAAATAAATAATATAGAAAAATGATCATAAATGTGCCTTTTTGGTCTATACGTAACACAGCTGTGTAACCAAATTGGTAATATACCTGGGAGGAGGGTTACAGTTAGTTTTTGATAGGTCAGTCTGGTGTGCATCTGACTGGTGATCATGTTGAGTCTGCTACATTCTTTTGTGAAGATTAATCGTGTAATCTTTTCTACAGCCATTGTCTGCCACTGATTCAAGAAGGGCAGTTGTCTGTTTCTGGCAAAAAAATGCTTATGTTGTATATATAAGCCTGACTTGGAAGTTTGGTTAGGTTTTTGTTTTAATTGAACTTTTACATCCGCATCAACACTATTTGGGTCGTTTTGGAGACATTGCTTCCAATTTTTTGGACTTTTACCTGATATTGAAATGAAATGACATCTCAAGACCTGCTGCCCAAACAAACCAAAAGGGATAATATGTAGGGACAGTCCGACTCACACCACTTTGCCTGGGCAGGCTTACACCATCTAAACATGTTTACCAGTACTCGTGTCCAGTCGGTTTAAGCTCTGCGTGGAAGCCTCATGCAGCCCAATCTATTTCTCCAAGCCACGATGGGCGGGGGCCAAAGTATGGTTAGGTAAACTGACCAACTAGATATGAACTAAATAGCATTGACTGGGTCATTAAATGCTTAAACATACAAACTTGCTCTTCCCCCGATTCAAGAAGTGCAACTGTCAGTTTAATGGCAAAAGATTGTATACTACTGGTTAATCACTTACAAATGGGCCCCGTCAAGCGATTTTGGTACTTATCGCCTATGCAAGCAGCGAAGGTTCAGGCGAGCCTGCGCATCCGCGCAGTCTCGCCAGAACCTTCGCTGCTCGCTCATACAAGCCGTGAATCAAGAGGAACCTTCAGACAGAAAGCCATATCCCTGGCCCCTCTGAATGACTGGGCATGCGCAGTTAAAATGTGTCATGACGGAATGCTCGAAGACACAAATTCACTTGGCGGGGCTCAAATAAGCTTGCCCAGGAGGAAAGTGTGATTAGGTAAATTGACTGGCTTGTTATGATGTAAATAGTGTTGAATGAGTCTATAAACAGTTATTTCACTAGGATGGGTAAAACTGGTTATTTTTGGTGGCCTTATCCTCCTTTCAGGATCACAGGTCAAAAACAGCTTGTCAGCATTCTATCTCCTAATTGACAATAAAAACTGTGGTCAGACTTGGTTCAATATATCATGGCAGTCTACCAAATAATTGCTTAGGTTTTGATGATTTTCAAGGTTATGCGAGTGCAAAGATTGTCAAATCTGGCCCTGTCTGCACTTTACCTCCTGAACCAATTTATGAAATCTAGCCAAATTTGGTGTATTGTACCAGTACATTATGTAAAAAACATGATTAGATTTTGATGTCACATATGGCTCATATAAACTACACTGACATAAACCCATGCACATGTACCTGTATTCCTCATGTATCACTTGTCATATTCACACCCTCATGTTTTCCTGCACTGTTTCCCAGGCATGCCCAGTATGGGTATGGTAGCACCGGTACCCATGGCCGTCGGACCCCGAGTACCCATGATGTCTAATGGGGTTCCTCCTATGGTTCCTGCACAAGGATTTATGGGTAGGTATTGCTTTTCAACCCCGTCGCTCCCATTTGTACAGAAAGAGGTAAAAGAGAATATTTTATAATATCTTAGGGATTTTAAGATGCATGTACATTGTAAGTTATTGATGATTTTTTCCAGAAGTCTGTGTCCTCACTGAAAGTCTTTAGGTATTAAGCTGTTATACAGTTTTTTTTTAGCTCACCAGAGTTCATCTTCGCGAGCCAAGGGTACTAAGTTCACTACGTTCCTTACGCAAGGAACGTAGAGGACTTAGTACCCTTGGCTCGCGAAGATGACGAGAGTTGAACTGCCTCAGAAAGGCAAAAATGAATGCAAACAACAGGCTTTTTGACAGAATAGCTTCAAAGAGTCTTATGATTGCCCAGAATGGGCTTCTACCAAGAAGTAAAAAAAAATAATGTCAAAAAAAAAATCTTCATCAGCTATGCACCATATCTCTTTCTCTGTTATATACAGTTAAATTTTCATGCCTTAACACCCTTGGCACCATGAAAATTTGTTTGAGCCACCAACGGTTACTCATAGGGAGGCATGGTGTGAGTCAATTAGGGCTATATTTTCAGTGTTATGTAAAATACATGTATTGCTATGCTGTGTGTACTCATTAGAATCACCTCATAAAGGTGATTCTAATGAGTACACACAACATAAATTTTCAAGATAAAAAAAAAAAAATTCTCAATTTTTTCCAAAAATAATTTTATCTAGAGCTATAGAAATAGTTGTGTCTGTGTTTGAGTATTACATCCCACCAACAGCTAAGGTAATACGGAGAAGGGACAATCTGAAAGTCTGGAGAAGCCCTGGATCGAACCCACGAGAAGAGTTGTGTAGGGACTCCAGAAAGAGTATGTCTCATTCATGGTAATTTGGAAAACGAGACATCCTTGTTTGAGCCATGGAGGTTCTATTGTTCTTGTTTGTTTGATTTGAGGTTTAACGTCCCCATCAACACTGTATAGGTCATTTTGGAGACGTTGCTTCCAGTTTTGTGGGACTTTTACCCGACATTGAGATAAAATGACATCTCGTGTCCTGTCGCCCAATGAATCCAATAGGGTTTATAAGCATGGATGGTCCAACTAGGGTAGGCTTAGATCCTCTAAGCCGTTTAACAGTACTTGTGTGTGGGGGTTTCAGCTGTGCGTGGAAGCATCGAGCAGTCCATCTATTTCTTCAAGCCCCAATGGGCAGGGGCTGAGGTTCTGTTGTATATTGCTTAATAGACAACTTGACGAAATTGTCTTATATTGTGCTTTGGTTGTTTATAATAGAGCCATTTGGGGGATACTGTATTTATGTATGTAGACAGAAAGGCTTGAGCAAACAGTAGACCGAGGTAAGATTCCGCAAAACATGTCACCTCATCAGGGTCTACAATGTTCTTCACTCATTCAGCTATTTCTAGACGCAACATCTGATAATAAATTGTGCCTGTTCAAATTTTTAACAAGTATGGTAAGGAGCTACAGTGTCTGAATATTTAGGGTAAATGTAGTAGCTGTCTTCAAAATCATCATTAAATGTAGATAGCAAACATTGCTGAAGTATTTTTGGACAAAATAATTTTGGAAAACGATCAAATGCGAAAAATCCGTGTCTGTCATTGTGACTTATGACTTCCCACTTAAAGCAGCTCTCAGGGCCTGGTGGCTCAGAAAGATGTGTGTCTGACTAGTGACCAGGATGTAGCACATCCCCGGCAAGTTTTCTAAGTGCATTTTTAATACCAGAAAAATCCAAAAAATTCAGACACCTTTAGAATTTTAAGAAATTTATTTCATGATCCAGCAAGGAGTCCATACAATGTAGACAGAATGGCAAACAGTGTAGATATTGATCAGACTGCAAGGAGCAGTCTGTTTTTGGTCTGCACTGTGTGCTTAGGCATGCCTGTCCCAATACTGTGGATCATTACAGTAATACTGCTTGTTGTTGTTCTGCAGGTGCCCCAGTATCAGCAGGTTCTGGTAGTTTTCAGGGTGGTGTACCAGGTAAACAGGGAACTCCGGCTGCAAGGTAGGTCTATACTGTACATTTTATATATACATGATTACTACAGTAAATTGATCTGCCAGATTGTATCACGACAAGTGGATTTTTCCTTATTATATTATCACACAAGATGTGTAAGAACTGGGAAGCTCCAGGGCATGTGATACTGTGTGGCAGATCAAGTTACTATGGTAATAATATGTTTATTAGATAACTATTTTTTTCCAATAAAGTCATTTTTCAAATATAAATAAGCATTCTGTGACACCATTTTGTTTACGCATCTGGTTCCTCCATTACTCATGACTACTCTCTATAGTCGCAGCAAATGCAAGACCTCACTGATAGCCTTGTTTCAAAGTATTGTGATCCAGAATTGGAAAATGTGAGTAAGCTGATGCAGGATTCTGTATTTTTTGTCAGAAAAGTGGTAGTTTGTGTTAAGGTTTAGGTCCCCATCAACACTCTTTAGGTAATTTTGGAGTCATTGCTTCTGATATTGTGGGACTTTTACCCGGCATTGAGATGAAGTGACATCTCAAGCCCTACCACCGGAAGAAACCGCTAGGTTTCAAGGAGTGGTCCAACTCGCACCGCTTTTCCCCTAAGCAGTTTACCAGTACTCCAGTTCGGTCGGTTTCAGCTCTGCGCGAAAGCAACAAGCAGCATAATCTATTTCTCCAAGCCAGATGGGTGGGGGTGCAAAGGAAAATTGGTATCACAGGAATATAATAAAGCTCTTTATCACAGGCATTCAATGTAGTATAGGTATCTCATTCATACATAGCTCCAGATAAGGGTAAATACACACAATTGAACTGTCAAACTTTTCCATTTGGTGAATAATAGAAAAAAAAACAATTGCACAAATGTGTCCACATGATCAATCTTTTCAAATTTGTCATGTAGGCTACAACGTTTTAGCACCAGATAAAAAGGAGTAACAAGGTTAATTTAACCCTTATCTTGCTGAATATTCATTTAAGCCACACCCATTTCTCTCTATCAACCAATCAAATCACTTGATGTAATTTATTGCTACGAATTCATAGAGTGAATGCCAAACAGTGTAGATCCTGATCAGATGGCTTCTTCAGAAGCCATCTGATCTGGATCTACACTGTTTGCAAAGATAGGGGTTGTCGTGAACAGCAAGATAATTTTCCTTATTTTGCATTAGAAACATACATTGTGGGTACTTGTTAGAATCACCTTCAGGAGTTGATGTTGTCAAGTTCACCCCCAACTGTTTATAATACTGTTATTGGGGTCCAAAGCTGAAACCATGTTAGTAATATAGGTGTGTTACATCCAAACAAAAATGTTTAGATTATATAGAAAAATGACCATAAATGGCCAGTGCTGGAAAATTTGTCAATATTTTACTCGTCCTGCATGACCGACGGCATGTAGAATTTGGTAATTTGATCTTGAATATGTTTCATTGGCACTAGACCAAATATTTACTTGTCCTGCAAAATTTTTACTCTTCATAGCAAGTGTACGAGTAGAATTTTTCAGCCCTAAAAGGGTCACTTTCCCATATAATCTTTTCATTTTTGGGACAACATTGTATAGAATACATGTATATATAGAAAAATGACCATAAATACACCTAAACCTCGTTATAACACGGAACTCCGGGTCTAACCAACGGACCGTGTTAGTTAACTGAATCGTGTTATAAAGGCCGACCGTATTTGTCACAGATCAACCATTGACACAATTGAGATCAATAGTTTCCCAAACAAGATGATGTGAGATCCGGTTAATGAGCGTATTTCCCGACTAAAATGTGTTAAGAACTAATCAATGGCAGTAAATACCATGGCCCATCAAGTCAAACAAGTCACTTAAATTGAAACCAGCTGATAAACCATGTTTTATATCCAGAAATCGTCCGATCTGACAGCGAGTATGACGCCATTTTGATAGCTGGTTCCCGGCTAACTTTGTTGTAACTGAGCGTCTGAAGCTGTACCGAACTACAGTACTGTTAATACATTTCAATGGTGAAATTACCGGGTTAGGGTTCGGAACCGGACAATGACCAACGCTTACAAGAAATTTGAATTACTTCCCTTGAAATGTCTTAACCCTAATATTTTAGCCATTTGAAACGATTTTTAATGGCACACATGGTCTTTGAATGATTTTTTTACCGCACAAATTGATCTTGAATATGTTTTATCAATTGCTTTTAAGCTGGAATAAATTTGACATTCTTTTACATGAGTTTTAGTGCAGTTGACCGATCACATCGATGTTTAAAATTTCTGCTGAGCAGTGATCCTTAACAGAGCGTTATAAATATTTTTTTCCGGTTGCGTAACTGAATTCTTTAATTTCTTTATCTCACTAAGCCAACACTTTTGATTGTGCCGATAGCAGTTCATGTTTATCATGCGTGTCAAGCTAAACAAGTTTATATACTGTATATTCAACTCTGCTTGAGGCCTGCAATAAATATCAAAAAGTACCGTTATAAACCATGTTAGCTACTGTGTTAGCTACCGTATTACCGCAGTCAAAAGTGAGAGGAAAATAAATTTGTTGTGCTTTAAACCCCATACAATCCTTGGATAATATTTATAAATGTTGGTTGGGGAAAATTTGGGGTCCAAACCAAAACCGTGTTATATCCGAATTCGTGCTGTAACGAATCGTGTTATAACGAGGTCCGGTTGTAGTCATTTTTCTATATCTATGCATTTTAGGATCCATTTATTAACTGTGTTTTCCATCCCTGCCCTTCGGGGCTTGAAGAAATGGATGGGCCGCATGATGCTTCCACGCAGAGCTGAAACTGACCCGCACATGAGTACTGGTAAACCGCTGAGAGGATCTAAGCCTGCCCAGGCAAAGTTCTGCAAGTCGGCCCGTCCATGCTTATAAACACTATTCGTTTCCTTGGATGGCAGGGCTTGAGATGTCATTTCATCTCAATGTGGGGTAAAAGCCCGACATAATTGGAACCAACGTCTCCAAAATGACCTTTACAGTGTTGATTGGGACGTTAAACCTCAAATCAAACAAAATAATTAACTGTGTTATTTCCAATCTGTGTTATAATGAAAGGAGTTACAAAGAGGTTGTGGTGTACCAACATTATAATATATTTATATGGACTGTTAGACAAATATCACCCCAAATATCCTCATTTCTTCTCCTTTTTCTGGAGTTATGATCTTATTTTTCTTTCATTACCAGCACTCCTGGCTATGCTTTGCCACACAACAGTAAACTGAAGTACACCCAGATGTTTAACAGTAATGATAGAAATAAAAAAGGATCACTGACTGGTAAGAACTTTTTGTGTTTAACCCATTTGGTACCAGAAACCCTAAAACGGGTAGCCTGGCAAACAGTGCAGGCCCAGATCAGACGCCGCAAAATGCGGCGTCTGATCAGGGCCTCCACTGTTTGCAAAAAGTTCAGCCATTCAGTACAAAAAGGGTTAATGAGCCCTGTCTTGGGCTCAAACGGGTAGCCTGGCAAACAGTGCAGGCCCAGATCAGATGCCACAAAACGCGGCATCTGATCAGGGCCTCCACTGTTTGCAAAAATTCAGCCATTAGGTACAAAAAGGGTTAATGAGCCCTGCCTTGGGCTCTTATGACCAGGAAAGACACAAACTGGACTGCTCAGCTATATAGTAATAATAATAATAATGTCTTTATTTATAGAGAAAGCCAGTTGGATTTATTTTAATCTTCTCTAGGGTCCTCTTTGTCACAACATATACACATTTACAATATATGCAAAATACATGAAAAACAGCTATACAGTAAAGCAAGGTTCCTGAACTTTTTAGATACAGAATCTTGAGATGTTTTACTATTGGAGCAGCAGCTGATCAGATCGCATGGATGTGCAAGCTGATTCCCACCTTTGGTGTTCATAGATTAACCTATTTCAGACTGAAAACCTCTAAACGGGTACCGTGGCAAACAGTGCAGGCCCAGATCAGACGCTGCAGAACGCAGCCTCTGATCAGGGCCTCCACTGTTTGCTAAAAGTACAGTCATTTTCCAAATAAATTTTGACAAAAACACAACCTGGCACCCCTAAATTTTGAAATGGACTCCTGCTATATATAAGGAGGAAGATTCCATTTGGTACTAAAGGGGTTAAACAGATCTTCTTAGGTTGTGGCTCATGTATCATTATGTTGATTACTGTTTCTTTCTGATTTGTATTGCTGTTTAACCCATTGTCTGGCTAATGCATTTTGACCTGAGACTGACGACCTCTATTACCATATTTCACACCCGACTGAATGCATATACAGTAAAATTCCTCTATTAAGACCACCTTTGGGACTGTTCAAAAGTGGTCTTAAAAGACCAATTTTGAACAGTTCCAAAGGTGGTCTCTGACTTGAGGACACTGTATGCAGAAAACACAAAGAAAGAATAACTACATCGTTATACTAATTAAGCTATTTAAAGCAGAATTAGTCTTAATTTTTTTGTGGTCTTAATAGCGGAATTTCACTGTATTTATCTATGCCATTTTCTGAAGAGGTTGTTGTTGTTATTCAGTACGTAGAGGTCGGTATAAGTTTGCCATTCACGAGATGCCAAAAATTCACAAGAAGTTTACGAAAACCGACCTTTTACGCGATACCATTGACAAATTTATTGTTTGCATAGAGGTCAGTCTCATGTCAAATAGCACCAGCCATATACTAGTGGGCTCTTCCATTGTTGGTGGGACATAAAACTCACTCAGTTGCGAATTTGAATGGTTAGATTATATCAAGTAATTTGATTGGTTGATAGTCAGAAATGGGTGTGGCAAAATTATTTTATTCAGCAGGATAAGGGTTAAGAAGTTAATGTTCTGCATACAGCTTTGCGATGGCAAAGATTCAGGAACAGTATGTTGCTGTTTCTCTTAGCCCTACCCTGCTGAATAGCTCAATATTATAAGAATCTGATGCGGGGTTCTGTTGTGGATGAGTGTTTCCAACCCGAGGGATGACCGTGCTGAGCGGAACCGAGGCTATGCCGAGGTTCCGCTCAGCACTGTCATCCAGAGGGTTGGAAACGCCTATCTACAACAGAACCCCATATTGGATTCTTTTTCTTGCACAACAACTCCAGTTAGTTTTGACAGCTCCCACATGTATATTGTTTACATAATAAAAGTAGTGCGGAAGTAGTTCCGGCAGTTGGATAGAATTGAAGCGCATTTATGTTAGTTGCATGGGTCGGAACACCAGGGTCAGAACATAAATTTCTATCCCAGGGTAAAATCACGGATTTCCTTGTCTGGTGTGCAAGAAATTACACTCCTCCCCGATTTTCAGCCATTGGTGTTGCAAGATCTCAATTTTTACCATGTATTGTAAATAACATATTTCTTTAATGCTTTATTTATTTAATGAGGATTCCTAACAATATTGATCCTGATCAGCTGGATCTATACTGTTTTGATTATAAGCGATCCCATCTCTGTACACACTGTATCTGTACCAATCAAAAGGGTTGAAAGGATGAAGAGAATTCTTGAACCCTTTTTGTACCAAATGGAATCTTCCTCCTTATTTATAGGAGTCCATTTCAAAATTTAGGGGTGTCAGGTTGTGTTTTCTTCAAAATTGATTAGGAAAATAGCTGAACTTTTTGCAAACAGTGTAGGCCCTGATCAGACGCTGCGTTCTGCGGTGCTGATCTGGGCCTGCACTGTTTGCCATGGTACCAGTTTTGGGGTTTCTGGTACTAAATGGGTTAATAGTGGGGCCTCTCTAGGAATGAATGGAATACAAAGGCAGCAAATGTTTGTTTGATTGAGTATTTATGTGAAAGCCCAGACAGTGTCGTTTAGTCCTTAACACATCTATCAAAACAGTTGTTATTTGCTGGGTTGTCTGTTGGTTACTTTTAAAGTCATAGTTGCAAACAATGTGGAACAAGATCACTACCGTATTCGGGTGTGTACTACCCGCAGTTTTTTTCCCTCAAATTACAGGCCCAAGTTCAGGGTGCGGGTAATCCGTCCGAATTATTTTTGGAGGGCTTTTTTTTTTTTACTTTTGTCAGCTGAAAATACAATGCATCTCAACGTTATGCTCTATCCCTTTACGATTCCCAACATAAATAACGTCAATATTACTAACACATGAGTAATAAAACAATATTCATTACTAGCAAGCCCGATTTTGTGATTATTATTCTTAAAACTCTGATTTTAAACGAAATAAACAAGCAAGTTCAATGCTAACATCAAAGTTTTCCGGCATCCAAAACGCCGCCCACAAACAACCGCTACACTTTTTCTGCACGCGATCGGTGAATGACGTCATCGGACCCCAGCAACGACACACGCGTCTATTGTTTTATTTCAATGCGGTGTATCTCTTTCATTAAAAAATGTTTGTAAACGGTAAAAAAATCGATAGCTCGGAAGCTCCGTGTCAATAACCAACAACAGCATACAGATGTGTTTACATAAATTAAAGCGTTCGACTTTTTGGCGCCAGAACATAACCATTCACGAGATATTAGAATATACATATATCTACCGTAAGATTTAGCAACTCGTCTTAGGAGCAATTAAATCATTTTCACATTGATTGTGGATTAAATTATTGATTGGGGAATAAACGCAAATTAGAGACATAACTTGACCATATTTTCACACCTTATTGACACGCACCGCAGGGTGGCAATAATACGACCGGGATTAACAATAGTGTCATAATTGAACCGTTATAAATCATCAGTGTAAATCCAAATCGGACGTCTGCGGTTTCTTTCTATGGTGTCTGATCTGGGACTGCACTGTTTGCCGATGTCCCCACAAAAGGGCCGCTGGGTATATATTGGTTAATGAATAAATAACAAGGGTGAACAGGTAAAGTTTTTTTCAACGTTTTAATATAAAATACATGCATTCTGGTGATACTCGCACGCACGTGCATTTTCCCGCCTTTTGAAGACGATCGCGCGTTCCGTTGTGTGTTACAAAAACTGGCCAAATTCTGACTTTATCTCACTTACGCACCCACCAAAATTTCAGCAAATATTTCATGCGGGTAATACTACAGAATAACAGTTTTTCCCCAGATTTTGGCTAAAAAAGGGGGGTGCGGGTAGTACGCAAATGCGGGTAGTACACACCCGAATACGGTACTCCTCTAGGAGCAGTCTGATCAGGGTCCATACTGTTTGCCTGTATGCAAAACTATTTAAAAAATGCAAAAAGATGTAGCAGACTACATAAACAGACATCATTTTCAGATGCAGTTCTTGGCATAGTAAGGATTTATTATTAACCCATTTTGTTCCAGAAACCCCAAAATGGGTACCCTGGCAAAAAGTGCAGGCCCAGATCAGACGCCGCAGAACGCGGCATCTGATCAGGGCCTCCACTATTTGCTAAAAGTTTTGTCATTTTCCAAATAAATTTTGATGGAAACACAACCTGACATCCCTTAATATGGAAATGGACTCCTGCTATATATAAGGAGGAATGTTCCATTTGGTACAAAAAGGGGTAATAGTTTGATATTACAGTTTTTGTCATATCTGTTCCAGGTGTTGAGGCCCGTGCTATTCTTGTACAAACTGGTGTACCACAACAAATGTTAGCACAAATTTGGTGAGTAAAAATTTCCTGGCACAGTCATAATTGTTTAACCCTTCTCTTGCTGAATATTCAGATTAACCACACCCATTTCTGACTTTGAACCAATCAGATTATTTGATGTAATTTATTCCTACAAATTCATAAATTGAATGTCAGACAGTGTAGATCCTGATCAGATGGCTTCTTCTGAAGCCATCTGATCTGGATCTACACTGTTTCCAAAGATAGGGGTTGTCGTGAACAGCAAGATAAGGGTTAAGAGGATTTACTACACACTCACCAAAGAAAACGAGACCCATTAGAAGGTTTTGCCTATGATGTTTTATTTCTGACGCTATTGCTTGGCCAAAAAAAATCACGGTATTTTGGCAAGAACGCCGTTAACCAAACAAGGGACATTACTCTTACTGCAGGTCGCTGTGCGTCATTGGTTACGGATAAGAGACTTGATTCCATGTTACAAGTTCAAAATAGGTTTGCCGGACAACAGAGCCATTTACTATGTATACTTTTTAGAGTTTATAGACCCTCGACATTCATAAAGGGTACAGTGACAGACGATTTTGATTCTCTACTATGACAGCTACGTCACGTCTTTATCAATATTAATCTTAGTGTTAGGTGATGACGTCATCAGTCACAATGGCCAAATGGTTACATACTTCGGTTGGCAGCTAAAAGGCCTCCGGTTCAATCCCCACTCCGGGCATTTTTTTTTTCCATTTTTTTTTCAACTACTGTTATGCTTTGAAAAACACTTTTATGCTTGGACCATTGTTTTCATTTTCTACATTTGATTTTATCTCGGACCCATGGGTCCGAGATTTTATATATATTTTTAGCTCACCTGTCACGTAGTGACAAGGTGAGCTTTTGGGATCACTTTTTGTCCGTCGTCCGTCGTGCGTGCGTGCGTGCGTCCGTGCGTCCGTGCGTGCGTCCGTAAACTTTTCTTCAAACGACATCTCCTCCTAAACCACTGATGGTATTTTGACCAAACTTCACAGGAATGATCCTTAGGTTGTCCCCTTTCAAAGTTGTTCAAATGGTTCCGGTCCGTTGCACATATAGGTCACAGTAGCCAAAAATAGATTTTTTTCACCGAAAACTTAAAAAATCTTCTTCTCTGAAACCGCAAGGCCCAGGTCTTTGATATTTGGTAACAAGCTTCATCTAGTGGACCCCTACCAAGATTGTTCAAATTATAGTGCTGGGGCCAAAATTGCCCCCGCACGGGGGCCCTTTGGTTTTACATGGGCTTATATAGGGAAAATCTTTAAAAATCTTCTTCTCTGAAACCGCAAGGCCCAGATCTTTGATATTTGGTAACAAGCTTCATCTAGTGGACCCCTACCAAGATTGTTCAAATTATAGTGCTGGGGCCAAAATTGCCCCCGCACGGGGGCCCTTTGGTTTTACATGGGCTTATATAGGGAAAATCTTTAAAATCTTCTTCTCTGAAACCGCAAGGCCCAGATCTTTGATATTTGGTATGAAGCTTCATCTAGTGGACCCCTACCAAGATTGTTCAAATTATAGTGCTGGAGCTAAAAATGCCCCCGCACGGGGCCCCTTTGGTTTTACATGGGCTTATATAGGGAAAATCTTAAAAAATCTTCTTCTCTGAAACCGCAAGGCCCAGGTCTTTGATATTTGGTATGAAGCTTCGTCTAGTGGACCCCTACCAAGATTGTTCAAATAATAGTGCTGGGGCAAAAAATGCCCCCGCACGGGGCCCTTTTGTTTTACATGGGCTTATATAGGGAAAATCTATAAAAATCTTCTTCTCTGAAACCGCAAGGCCCAGGTCTTTGATATTTGGTATGAAGCTTTATCTAGTGGACCCCTACCAAGATTGTTCAAATTATAGTGCTGAAGCTAAAAATGCCCCCGCACGGGGGCCCTTTGGTTTTACATTGGCTTATATAGGGAAAATCTTCTTCTCTGAAACCGCAAGGCCCAGGTCTTTGATATTTGGTATGAAGCTTCATCTGGTGGACCCCTACCAAGATTGTTCAAATTATAGTGCTGGGGCCAAAAATGCCCCCGCACCAGGGTCCTTTTGTTTTACATAGGCTTATATAGGGAAAATCTTTAAAAATCTTCTTCTCTGAAACTGCAAGGCCCAGGTCTTTGATATTTGGTATGAAGCTTCATCTAGTGGACCCCTACCAAGATTGTTCAAATTATAGTGCTGGAGCTAAAAATGCCCCCCGCATGGGGGCCCTTTGATTTTACATGGGCTTATATAGGGAAAATCTTGAAAAATCTTCTTCTCTGAAACCGCAAGGCCCAGGTCTTTGATATTTGGTATGAAGCTTCATCTAGTAGACCCCTACCAAGATTGTTCAAATTATAGTGCTGGGGCCAAAAATGCCCCCGCACCAGAGCCCTTTTGTTTTACATAGGCTTATATAGGGAAAATCTTGAAAAATCTTCTTCTCTGAAACTGCAAGGCCCAGGTCTTTGATATTTGGTACGAAGTTTCATCTTGTGGACCTCTACCAAGATTGTTCAAATTATAGCCCTGGGGCCAAAAATGCCCCCGCTCCGGGGCCCTTTGGTTTTACATAGACTTATATATCGAAAATCTTGAAAAATCTTCTTCTCTGAAACCACAAGGCTTAGGTCTTCGATATTTGTTATGAAGCTTCAGCTAGTGGACCTCTATAAAGATTTTTCAAATTATAGCCCTGGGGCCAAAAATGCCCCCTGCTCCGGGGCCCTTTGGTTTAACATAGACTTATATAGGGAAAATCTTGTTTTACATAGACTTCTATATGCAGGGTAAACCTTTAAAATCTTCTTCTCTGAAACCAGAAAGCCCAGGTCTTTCATATTCGATATGAAGCTTCATCTTGTGGACCTCTACCAAGATTGTTCAAATTTTAGCCCTGGGACCAAAATTGACCCTGCCCGGGCCCCCTTGTTATGCTTTGGATCAGGTGAGCGAACCAGGGCCCTCTGGGCCCTCTTGTTTAATTATAACCATGCTACTAAATGGACGGGCCTCCGTGGCCTAGTGGTTAAGAGCGCTGACTCTTGATCATTAGGTCTCTCACCGCTGTGGTTCGAGCCTCGCTCGGGTCACATGTGAGACGCCAAGTTCTGCAACGGAAGGTCAGGTGGTTTTTCTCCGGGTACTCCGGTTTTCGCCCTTCTCTGATTAACGATCGGCTCGATATGAGTGAAATAATCTTGAAAGGGCCGTAAAACCAAACCCCCCCCCAAAAAAAATGCTGCTAAATGGTTTTGTGAATGTATTATGTTTCTCAAATGAAAAAAAAAAAAAAAAACATCGGCCTCATCAGCATGAGAACAATGCTTTTGAGGTGTTTTATTAAATATTCTAATGCAAGAAAACTTCTATTGTCGTCATCATCCTCACGTCTATCGGGTGCCTCAACGCAGAGCTTAAACGACCGCACATACATGTAAGTACAGGTAACTGTCTGTCCTGGCAAGGTGGTTCTAGTTTGACCATTCATGCATATAAACCCATTGGTTTCATTGGGCAGCAGGGCTTTGGTTGTCATTGCATCTCACTGTCGGGTAAAAGTCTCACAACGTTAGGAGCAACGTCTCCAAAATGCCCTAACTAGTGTTGATGTGGACGTTAAACCTCAATTCAAACAAACAAGTCGTCAGCAGACCACATCAATAAGTTATGACAGCAAGTTGGTATACGATGCCCTGCTTGTTGAACCCGTGTTTTTAAAAGACAAAGGGCAAAAAGATGCTCATATGATAAATTCCATGTGTGATAATGTAAGTAGCTCAATAAACTGGATTCTGGGTTGATGGAAATTCAAATGCGGGAATAAAGAGATGGAAATACTTGTCATATTTAAAATAAATTCATGTATAAAAAGTCGTATTTGATAAATCTATCTATCTATCTATCTATCTATCTATCTATCTATCTATCTATCTATCTATCTATCTATCTATCTATCTATCTATCTATCTATCTATCTATCTATATTGGCTTATTCACGAAGTTAAGCAACGGATATCACGGTTAGTACCTGGATGGGTGACCGTGTTGCTTGACTTCGTGGACGACCCGGCTAACGCTACACAAGAAAAGGACCGGCCCAAGGACTGAACTTTGGGGGACACCAGATAAAACCGGGACTGAATCAGAAGTACAACTTATTGTCAGCGTCCGGAGAGCCATGCCTAGATCCTCTTATCTGATAGTTGAACAATTTATACAACAGTATTCCGTGAGGTACGTTGTCGAGGGCCTTGACGAAGTCTATGGTGATCATGTCAGTCTGTTTGTGGCACGGTTTATGGCCCCATCCAGATTGCTCACTATATCATTGTAAAATTGAGCTAATTGAGTTTCGCAATACCTCTGACTTCGGAAAACATGTTGACAGTCAGCAAGAATGCTCCTAAAGATTAGGTGCTTGTTGCTGTTGCTAACTAATATTTGCAACAGGGGTTTCCAGCCATAAAAAGAACATAAGAAGAAGCGCACAACCCTGATTTTTAAATGACATTTAACAATCGAATGTATGTTCAGTAAAGGAAGAAAATACAAGCATCTCAGTTGTATTCAGCAAAATATGTCCGAAATGCCAGATAACGACGTTTATTAGCTTTCTTTGTAATTGACGTAAGATATATATTATTGCATTGAAACGTTTTTGAAGTTAATGATTTTTCATTAATTTCTTCCTTCTTTCTTTCTTACTTAATGTAGCATAAAGTCAAAAATGCCTGCAACAAGAGGCCCATGGGCCACTATGCTCACCAGAGCTCAGATGAGCCACTATGCTCACCAGAGTTCAGGTGAGTACTGCTCACTGAAAGCCATCTGTTTTATCAAGCAGAGGCCGACCCAAGCCAAGCACGCTTCAGATGAAATTTGAACCCATTCGACCCAATGACTTCAGAGATGTTATTTGAATGTGCTGGCACCAGATGACATATGATAATGGACAAATGCCCATCCTATAAGTTCCCCCAGCAGCCTTCAGCTCTAGTCAGATAAAAAAAACAACAACAACAACCAAACCTGTAATGACTAATATGGTTAAGATTTCTATAGTCTCAGATTTATGTTGCATATGGTTGCTGAGGAGCCCAGTGTTATAAAGCGTATAGAGCATTCTGTGGTTTCTGAGGAGATGCTTATTTATTTATTTATTTATTTATTTATTTCCGTTTCCATGGCAGCCAATAAAAAGGAGCAGCAGCCTAAAATCATATGCCAAATAGAACATGGCTTAAGGAACATTTCTATGAAAGTTTTGTCACCGTATCTGCAATGACTTGGTAGTTAATACAGTTTTTCATTTTTCTAACTCTAAGTTGCCATAGCAACCAAACTAATGAGCCAAATGTCATAAAAAAATCACCTTTCAATCCCCCAGTCCAAGGACTTTACAGATGAAATTTGGACCCGATCGGCCCAGTGGCTTCAGAGGAATTGTGGTTAGAAAGTTTTGACGGAAGACAGACGACGACGGACAATTATCTATCCTCCTATATGCGTCTTAGGGTGAGCGTAAAATACTTTTACTTGAAGAAAAAGGTATATAATAAACGCGTTATAACTATGTCAACTTGATCTGCCGTTCATTATCGCATCTCGTGATCTTTCATCAAGAAAGAGCCACACACCTTGATACAGTGCGGCAGATCAAGATATGTAGTAATAATGTGTATTTAATAAACATTTGTAAACCCGTTCGTTACCATGGCAACACAAATTTTAATGATATGTTGTTCCATGTAAATTGTTGCAGAACCTGGAATGCATCTTCCTAGTAATTGCAAATATTTGTGTTTTCTTTGTATGTTTTCTGACCACACACTGGATAAAATTTAATCAAACATGAAGTTTTCACCTGATGTTCTTTTGTTGCTATAGCAACCATACTACATAAGCTTGGAGCTTATTGTTGCCGTTTTTTTAAGATACCACGCCATATACTGTTAACACAAAAGATTTTAACAATTTCTGAAACAGGGCCATTTTTGGCCTTTCGTGAACCAAGCCCTTTGATCTTGACCTTAATTTCAGTTCACTGTCTTTGAGAAGTGTTTTATCAATCTTAGATTTCACCCTAATGTTTAATTCCATTTCTCAAGAACTATAAGAGCTTCATTAATGATAATGAGTACACACTTGTCTCTAGTGATGGAACATCCATATGTGACCTGCACCTACCTTTCATGGTTCACTAAATGGGTCAACCCTAGCTTTTACCCTGATGTTTAAGTCCATTTCTGAAGACAGCCCCCACCCATCGGGGCTTGAAGAAATTGATGGGCTGCATGATGCTTCCACACACAGCTGAAACCGACCCACAAACAAGTACTGGTAAACCGCTTAGAGGATCTAAGCCTGACCAGGCAACGGGGTGGGAGTCAGACCCGTCCATGCTTATAAACCCTATTGGTTTCATTGGGCGGCAGGGCTTTCATCTCTATGTCGGGTAAAAGTCCCACAAAATTGGAAGCAACCTCTCCAAAATGACCTTTACAGTGTTGAGGGGGACTTTAAACCTCAAATCAAACAAACAAAATTTCTGAAGAACTATAAAGGCTATGAAGATTTTGCCCCCACGTGTGTGAGAAAGGATATATACTCCTTTAGGATGGAGGGGGTTAATTTTCTCCAATTTTTTTTTTACAGAAATACAATGTTACATGCTGTACAATTTTACTTGATGTTTTTAACCTAAACAGGTAGTTGGCAAACACTGCAGGCCCAAAACGGGTAGTTGGCAAACAGTGCAGGCCAATATCAGACGGGAGTATTGGGCCTAAACTGTTTGCAAAACTTTCAGCCAATTTCCAAATTCACCCGGACCTAGTTATAGCACTATTCGTTACAGCAAGAATTTGGATATAACACGGTTTTGGTTTGGACCCCATATTTTCCCCAACCAACATTTATAAATATTATCCAAGGATTCTATCAGGTTTTAAGCACAACAACTTTATTTTTCTCCCACTTATGACTGCGGTAATACGGTAGCTAACATGGTCTATAATAGTACATATTTATTGCAGGCCTCCAAACATGTCAAATATACAGTATATAAACTTGTTTAGCTTGACACGCATGATAAACATGAACTGCCATCGGCACATTCAAAAGTGTTGGCTTAGCGAGATAAAGAGGTTAAAGAATTCAGTTACGCAACCGGAAAAAAATATTTATCACACTCTGTTAAGGATCACTGCTCAGCAGAAAGCAGACAATGTGATCGGTCAACTGCAATAAAACTGATTAACTATAGCCGCATGTAAAAGATAGTCAGATTTATTCCAGCTTAAAAGCAAATGATAAAACATATTCATGATCTATTTTCGCGGTAAAAAAATCATTCAAAGACCATGTGCGCCATTAAAAATCATTTCAAATAAGGGGAGGACATTTCAAGGAAAGTAATTCAAATTTCTCTTAAGCGTTGACCATTGTCAGGTTCCGAACCCTAACCCAGTAATTTTACCATTGAAATCTATTAACAGCACTGTAGTTCGGTACGGTCCGGATTCTCAGTAACAACAAAGTTAGCCAGGAACCAGCTATCAAAATGGTGTCATAGTCGCTGTCAGATCGGACGATTTTCTCGATATAAACGTGGTTTATCAGCTGGTTTCGATTGAAGTGACTGGTTTGACTTGATGGGCCATGGTATTTACTGCCATTGATTAGTTCTAAACACATTTTAGTCCGGAAATACGGTTATTAACCGGACCGCACATCATCTTGTTTGGAAAACTATTGATCACCATGTCAGTGGTTGATCTGAGAGAAATACGTTCAGCGTTTATATTCAGTTAACTAACACGGTCCGTTGGTTGCACCCGGAGTTCCGTGTTATACCGAGGTTGAGGTGTAGAAGAAAACACAACCTGACACCCCTAAATTTTGAAATGGACTCCTGCTAGATTCCATTTGTTACTAAACGGGTTAAGGGTAAATTTTCTGAGGTAACAAGGCTACTTTCTTTTCACAGGAACCTGTCTGATTATGATAAAGATGGAAAGCTAAGCTGTGATGAATTCTGTATTGCTATGCACTTGACTGACCTAGTAAAGATGGGAATTGTATTACCTGCTAAACTACCTGCTGAATTGGTGCCAGGCAAGGCTCGGTCGGGGAGCTTTGGTACTGTTACCCCACCACCCTCTGCTCCTCCAGGTATGTCTTTCATATATGAATTTTACTGTTTCATATATTTTCAACTAATGGACAAAGAGTAAATTTAGACACAAAATTCAGAAAATACTTATAAACCATAGTTAATAAAGACCCATAATTTGAATGGTCTTTAGCTCGCTGGTATGAAAAAAACAGTAACAAGTTACAAGTTTTATTGCTTTGTAGACACAGCATGAACAGGCAAGCCAGTGGCAGGTCTACTTACACTCAGTCTCTCACTTCTGCTGTACTATATTAACCCATGTCCTGCTAAATATATTAATTTTGCCACACCCATTTCGGACTATCAACAAATTAAAATTTATTGATATAATATACATGTATTCATGCAAATTTGCAAACTGAATGACAGTGTAGATCCTGATCAGATGGCTTCTTTAGAAGCCATCTGATCAGGATCTACACTGTTTGCAAAGATAGGGGTTGTCGTGAACAGCAGATAAGGGTTATCTCAAAGACTGCCTGAAAGAAAATGTTGTTAGACTGATTGACCATCATGACTTGACCCAAGCTAACTTTAGTTGTTGACTGGTTGACATTTACAACATTTAAACATCTATACATGACTTGCTCAGCCTTTGCTATATTCCTATGCCAGCCACATTTGCTAACCATACATGTGTTTGTGAATATTCCAGCACCCCGACAGGACAGTTTTGGCGACCTGCTGGGTACCATGGGTATGCCTCCCCCAGTACAACCGGCCACAAACGGAGAACCAGAGGTAGACGATAAAGATAAAGGGCTTCCATGTAAGTTATTGACCTATGACACAAAAGAATTACATGGTATACAAGGGGACAAGTTTTCTGCAATTGTTTCACACAAGGGAGATGACTTTTATATGATCAGCTGTTTGCTCTCCTGTAGGTGGACATCTTCTGGAAAAGGGGGTCTTCTCTTTAAAGAATCAGAACAAATTCTCTTCTTTTGAAGTAGTCCTGTTTACACTAGGGACAAGTTGGGCAGAAACTGCAATCTCATAAGTTAACATACAAACATTTAATATGGCAATATTTTAACAGTTTTGTTGCTGAAAAAATGTGAGTTGCCTTTGCAAATATTTTTTCAGCAAAAATACCCCTGTACTGCTTACTAGAACAGTGTGTTTTAATGGAGAATAAGAAAAATTATGCCAAAAATATCCTCAGTACTCCCCCATGTCTGTGCCTGTCAGGGCTTGGAGATATAGATTTGGATGCATTGTGCTTTCACGCAGAGCTGAAACTGACTGAACGTTTGAGTACTACTGGTAAACCGCTTAGAAAAGGTGGTGGGAGGCAGACCGTCCCTTTAACCTGAATGGTTTCTTTCGGTGGTAGGGCTTGAGTTTTCATTTCATCTGAATATCGGGTAGAAGTCCCACAAAATTGGAAGCATTGTCTTCAAAATTAGCTAAATAATGATGACGAGCGCATAAAAACTCAACAAAAAAAAACAAACAAATGTTATAGATCGAACTCCAACTTTTCAGGATTTGAATCCAACTTTTCAGATTTTGCCATGGCTGGATTCTTGAACTCCTGTTTTCAAAATCCTAGTGAGAACTGATATCTGGAGCTATGAATATTGGACCATTACTGTTACCTTCTTGTGTTTTAGTTACATTTGAAGATCGTCGTAAAGAGAACTTTGATAAAGGTCAGGCAGAGTTGGAGCGACGGAGACAGATGTTACAAGAACAGATGAGAAAGGAGGAGGAGGCCAGACAGGAGAAAGAAAGAAAAGAATATGAAAAGAGGGAAAGACAAAGGTAGTGTACCATAGTTATTCCCAGTAAGGATTTTTGGAGATAATTTTCATTATTTCTGTAAGGATGGCTGTTTATTACACCATATGAACCCTGTGTTTTCGGGCAGACAGGCCTAAAGAAACATAGTAGATCCAGATGAGATCCTCATCAGGGTCTACACTGTTTGCTGCTAAGCGATACAACATCGGGTAATAAATTGTACTTGTTCAAATTTTAAACAAGTATGTGGTATGGAGCCGAGGTGTCCGAATTTCTATGGTAAATACGGTATTGGGTCTCTTCATTAGCTTTGATTTTCACACAAAAATATTTTCAGTGCAAGAGATATGGGGTCTGACAGTTGTAATTGTAAAATATTGCATAAAAGGCAGTGCAATATGCTGTTACCCACAGTTGTGCATTAATCAGGGAAAAGCCATGTATTAACAAGGAATTGCCTGTGCTTCTAAAGCACTACTAGGAAGTTTTTCATATGGCTGTCCGGGGCAAATTGATCACTATCATGTCAAGAGAAGAAGTGATGGGTGCCAGTCTCAATATGGAACAGTTGGTGATGTTGTAACCTATATGGGCAGAGGGTCCCATGAAATATTCACAAATATCTGGACTAGGTATAAGTGCATCTCTGGTCATTTCCGGATATCACTGTTCAGCAAAACAAAACCATCCAAGTAAAACTTGGGCCCAGTTGTTTTGAATCATTGTCAGTTTTACCCTTTCACAGCGCTGGAAAAGTCCACTCGCCACGATGAGTTAAAATTTTGGAGGACGAGTAAAAAAATTTATCTTGTCCCTATGAAATTTACCAAAATCTACATGCCCTTGGTTATGCATATTTTGAAGAATTTTCTGTCCTTGCCTAGTGAAAATTTTCCCATCACTGCAGATGTTAACACATTTGGGATAATTTTTCTTACTTTACCTTGAAATGTATGTCATATGTACTCATTAGAAATGCTATATAGTCCTGAGAATTGCCACGATGAGGCAATATTTTTTCTACTGAGTTCACTTGACATTTATTTGAAAGAAAATTTTAAAAATACAGAAAAATTCTTATATTAAGCCCACCTTAGAGACTGTTCAAAAGTGGTCTTTAAGACCACTTTTGAACAGTCCCAAAGGTGATCCCTGACCAGCAGACACTTTGTGCATAAAACACAAAGAAAGAATAACTGCACCCTTGTAAATAAGCTTTTTAAAGCAAAATTAGTCTTAATTTTAGGTGGTAATTTTAGTGGATTTCTACTGTTTTTATCCCTATTATCTATTATGCATCCTGACCTGGGGCTATAATATATCCTCAGGGGTTTGAAATTCCCTGTCTCAAACTTATTTTCATGGACCCAAAGGTGTTTGACCCTATGAAGTTCCACTTTGTAGTGAGGAAGATTCTATTTCTATGAAAATGGATTAAATCACATTTTCATTAGCTTAGAACAACTTGGCCCTGATATTTGTGCATTGTAATTAAAACTTTTGTAGACTTTTAACAACTTGGCCCTGATATTTGTGCATTGTAATTAAAACTTTTGTAGACTTTTAACAACTTGACCCTGATATTTGTACATTGTAATTAAAACTTTATATAGGCTTTGAACAACTTGACCCTTATATTTGTACATTGTAATTAAAACTTTTATAGGCTTTGAACAACTTGGCCCTAATATTTGTACATTGTAATTAAAACTTTATATAGGCTTTGAACAACTTGACCCTGATAATTGTACATTGTAATTAAAACTTTTGTAGACTTTTAACAACTTCGCCCTGATATTTGTACATTGTAATTAAAACTTATATAGGCTTTGAACAATTTGGCCCTGATATTTGTACATTGTAATTAAAACTTATATAGGCTTTGAACAACTTGGCCCTAATATTTGTACATTGTAATTAAAACTTCCGTAGACTTTTAACAACTTCGCCCTGATATTTGTACATTGTAATTAAAGTCTTTATAGGTTTTGAACAACTTGGCCCTGATATTTGTACATTGTAATTCAAACTTATATAGGCTTTGAACAACTTGGCCCTGATATTTGTACATTGTAATTCAAACTTATATAGGCTTTGAACAACTTGGCCCTAATATTTGTACATTGTAATTAAAACTTTATATAGGCTTTGAACAACTTGGCCCTAATATTTGTACATTGTAATTAAAACTTTATATAGGCTTTGAAAAACTTGACCCTGATATTTGTACATTGTAATTAAAACTTTATATAGGCTTTGAACAACTTGGCCCTGATATTTGTACATTGTAATTAAAGTCTTTATAGGTTTTGATCAACTTGGCCCTGATATTTGTACATTGTAATTAAAACGTTATATAGGTTTTGAACAACTTGGCCCTGATATTTGTACATTGTAATTACAACTTTATATAGGATTTGAACAACTTGGCCCTGATATTTGTACATTGTAATTAAAACTTATATAGGCTTTGAACAACTTGGCCCTAATATTTGTACATTGTAATTAAAACTTTATATAGGTTTTGAACAACTTGGCCCTGATATTTGTACATTGTAATTAAAGTCTTTATAGGTTTTGAACAATTTGGCCCTGATATTTGTACATTGTAATTAAAACTTATATAGGCTTTGAACAACTTGGCCTTGATATTTGTGCAATGTAATTAACAGCTTCATTATCTTTGAACAACTTGGCCCTGGTATTTGTACATCCTGGTATTTGTACATTGTAATAAACAACATCATTAGTTTTGAACAACTTGGCCATGATATTTGTGCATCCTGATATCAACTTTGCCCTGATATTTGTACAATGTACAGTCAAACCTGTCTTAGTGGCCACCTCTATTAAGCAAGCAACCTGTCTTAAGCAAGCAGGCATTTAGTTCCCTAAAAAGGCAAATGCATTAAAATTCACATGTATTAAGCAAGCACCTGTCTTAAGCAAGCACATTTTCATTATCCCTTAGGTGCTTGCTTAACACAGGTTGAACTGTAATTAACACCATCATTAGCTTTAAACAGTTTGGCCATGATATTGTACAACCTGATATTTGTACATTGTCTATCTATCTGCCGATTCTTCTTAACCTCCGAGGAGGACTTTCAGAAGGTTGTAATTAACACCATTAGTTTTGAACAACTTGGCCATGATATTTGTACATTGTAATTAACACCATCATTAGCTTTGAACAACTTGGCTGTTGTATTACATTGTAATTAACACCATCATTAGCTTTGAACAACTTGGCCGTTGTATTTGTACATTGTAATTAACACCATCATTAGCTTTGAACAACTTGGCCGTTGTATTTGTACATTGTAATTAACACCATCATTAGCTTTGAACAACTTGGGGGTTGTATTTGTACATTGTAATTAACACCATCATTAGCTCTGAACAACTTGGCCGTTGTATTTGTACATTGTAATTAACACCATCATTAGCTTTGAACAACTTGGCCGTTGTATTTGTACATTGTAATTAACACCATCGTTAGCTTTGAACAACTTGGCCGTTGTATTTGTACATTGTAATTAACACCATCATTAGCTCTGAACAACTTGGCCGTTATATTTGTACATTGTAATTAAAACCTTCATTAGCTTTGAACAACTTGGCCGTTGTATTTGTACATTGTAATTAACACCATCATTAGCTCTTAACAACTTGGGCATTATATTTGTACATTGTAATTAATACCTTCATTAGCTTTGAACAACTTGGCCGTTATATTTGTACATTGTAATTAACACCATCATTAGCTCTGAACAACTTGGCCATTATATTTGTACATTGTAATTAATACCTTCATTAGCTTTGGACAACTTGGCCGTTATATTTGTACATTGTAATTAACACCATCATTAGCTCTGAACAACTTGGCCGTTATATTTGTACATTGTAATTAATACCATCATTAGCTTTGAACAACTTGGCCATTGTATTTGTACATTGTAATTAACAGCATCAGTAGCTTTGAAAAACTTGGCCTTGTATTTGTACATTGTAATTAACACCATCGTTAGCTCTGAACAACTTGGCCGTTATATTTGTACATTGTAATTAACACCATCATTAGCTTTGAACAACTTGGCCGTTGTATTTGTACATTGTAATTAACACCATCATTAGCTTTGAACAACTTGGCCGTTATATTTGTACATTGTAATTAACACCATCATTAGCTTTGAACAACTTGGCAGTTATATTTGTACATTGTAATTAACACCATCATTAGCTTTGAACAACTTGGCCGTTGTATTTGTACATTGTAATTAACACCATCATTAGCTTTGAACAACTTGGCCTTTGTATTTGTACATTGTAATTAACAACATCATTAGCTTTGAACAACTTGGCCGTTATATTTGTACATTGTAATTAACACCATCATTAGCTTTGAACAACTTGGCCGTTATATTTATCCCCACGTTTTTAAAAAAAAAGTGGGGATATTGTTATCGCCTCCGTCCGTCTGTCCGGCTGTCTGTCCGGCTGTCTGTCCGACTATCTCCTCCTAAACCGTTAGCCGGAATTCAACCAAATTTGGTATGCGAGTTGCTTACATGAATGGCTTGCGCAAGAGCACATTTTTTTTTGTCCCCGCCCCCAGGGGCCCTGGGGAGGGGTCAAAAGGTCAAATATCAATAAAATTCAATTACAAAGTCAATTTTGAAGATTTTGATGCCAAACTTTGCACATGTACTTAGTTATGAAAAAAGTAAAACATAATGAACGGGATTTTGGCTGTGACCCCTAGGTCACGCCCTGGGGGTCGGACTTGGGGGGGGGGGGGTTTTGGGGTCGGGGGTCAAAATTAAAGTTTTTCAGAACATAGTAATGTTGCATATCTATGCGAAGGGGATAATGGGTAGAATAAACTACAAGTAAAATTTTGACCCTGGGGTCAGATTGGGGCCCTGGGAGAGGGGGCAAAGGGTCAAAATTTAAGTTTTTTGGAACATAGTCATGTGGCATATGAAATTGAAGGGCATGATTAGTAGAATATAATACAGGTAATATTTTGACCATGGAGTCAAATTAGGGCCCAGGGTGAGGAGTTTTCGGTACTTGGCCCCTCTGTAGAAAACGTGGGGATTTACGATGGCGCGCCATCGACAGTATTCTAGTTGTACATTGTAATTAATTAACACCATTAGCTTTGAACAACTTGGCCGTTGTATTTGTACATTGTAATTAACACCATCATTAGCTTTGAACAACTTGGCCATTATATTTGTACATTGTAATTAACGCCATCGTTAGCTTTGAACAACTGGGCCGTTGTATTTGTACATTGTAATTAACACCATCATTAGCTTTGAACAACTTGGCCGTTATATTTGTACATTGTAATTAACACCATCATTAGCTTTGAACAACTTGGCCATTATATTTGTACATTGTTATTAACACCATCATTAGCTTTGAACAACTTGGCCATGATATTTGTACATTGTAATTAACACCATCATTAGCTTTGAACAACTTGGCCGTTATATTTGTACATTGTAATTAACACCATCATTAGCTTTGAACAACTTGGCCGTTGTATTTGTACATTGTAATTAACACCATCATTAGCTCTGAACAACTTGGCCGTTATATTTGTACATTGTAATTAATACCTTCATTAGCTTTGAACAACTTGGCCGTTATATTTGTACATTGTAATTAACACCTTCATTAGTTTTGAACAACTGTTTCTGAGATTTATAATTTGCATTTACAGACAAGAGCAGGAAATGAAGAAGCAGCAGGAGTTGGAGAGACAGATGGAAAAACAAAGACAAATAGAGAAACAAAAAGAAGAACAAAGACAGAAAATGATGGAACAGCGAGAGGTTGGTAGATCTACCAAGAAGATACAGACAATACTTTTGTCTTTTATTGTTTTAGGGAAATGGATACACCTGGCCGATATTTCTGCCATTTTTCAAAGGGAGACAACTTGCGGGACTTCCTGCTTGCTTTTCTGTAAACTGTGTCCAATGGTAAAAGGGGTCTACTCTTAAAAGAAAGTGTTTGCTCCTCAAGAGCAAATTCTTTTCTTTAAGAGTTGACTCCTATTGACATGGGAAACAAAAATACTTTTGCAGGAGTTGTCTCCCTTGAAGGAGATGGATATTTAGTGAAACGTCAATGGTTCAAACACTGATATCTCCATGGTTAATGAGAGTTTTTCTAGTGGTTCCACCCCTATCTTGAACTTGAACAAAGTTTCAATCCATTGTAATTTGACTATATCTTCAGGGTAGACAATTTTTTCAAAAATATTTATACATGTATTTCCCCTAATGCTTCTCCTGTGGGAAAAAATACCAGAAAATATTGTAGATTTACCATTTTTACTGTCAAAAAATGAAAACATCCAAGTTATGAGTATAATCACTTAATCACATGATTAACATTCTATGCTTAGAGTGTCATATTGTCTTGCATATAACTGATCACATTGTATTTATCAATTCAGATTTGTTATGTTGGGAAGCAATATATTGCCTTCATTGACATTGTAACAGATTTTATTAGAGATTTTGTCTGTTTTCTATGCAGACTAGGAGTTGAAAACTGTCATATGATCCCGGTCACAATAAAACATGTCTTAGGGGTTTTTCTACGAGGTGACACAAAATGGCCTGCATACACAGTCTAACAAGAGTCTTGGAAGTTCTGATTAACCCTTTTTGTACCAAATGGAATCTTCCTCTTTATATATAGCAGGTGTCCACTTCAAAATTTAGGAGTGTCAGGTTGCGTTTTCTTCAAAATTTATTTGGAAAATGGCTAAACTTTTAGCAAACAGTGGAGGCCCTGATCAGACGCCGCATTCTGTGGTGTCTGATTTGGGCCTGCACTGTTTGCCAGGATACCCGTTTTGGGGTTTCTGGTACAAAATGGGTTAAGACACTAGAAGTATTGTACTGTTGAACCAGTGATCTGGAAGGGACTGATTAGACTGCAGGGTGATCTGCACTTTTGTTGCTCACCAATAGTGGCTCTTATAAAACAGAATTCATCCATTATTCATCTGCCATGTCAACCCTAGGAGTCATATTCTGATCTGTTTCAGACTAGCATTGAGCTGGGCTCAGTGGCATAGTCAGTTGTGTGTTCATTTGGTGATCGAGAGGTTGTTGTTTGGCAGCATTCTTGCATGGAGATTTACCATGAAATCTTTTCTACTGTAATTCTTTCCCGCTAATTTAAGGACAGTTGTTAGTTTCTGACGAAACAATGTGTATTGTACCGGCTAACCGATTTTGTTTAACCCTGCCCAGGAAAAGTGGTTAGATAAATTGACAGGCTTCACATGACCTAAATAGTGATGACTGGGATGTTAAACTCCAACCAAACCAACACCCAAGTCAGTCTGGCTGTAGTTTGCAGATGGTACATAAGAAATTTGTTTTCTGTCTTTCTTTTGGTTTGTGTGTCTGTTTGTGCAGTCAACAGTCAATAAACCTTTATATTAAATAGAGAATCTTACATGAGTGTTCATGTGTTATTGAATTTATTAAACGACTTGAGGAAAAGGGATAAAATGAGAGGCTCTGCTGAGCATTTTATGCCTTTTCCTCCACAAGTTTAATAAATTCAATAATACATGAGCAAGAATGCAAGATTCTATTTATCATATGACATTAAAAACGCCTTTTATTCACGATTTGGTGACAAAAATGTCGATATTCTGTCATTAGTAAACGCGACATCGTTAATGACCCAGTACCTGTAACGTTAAGGGGCGTTTCAAACTAATTTGCATGTTTAATCCACTGATGGATTACGGAATTTATAACATGGCGTTATTACACTCAGATGCGACGTCATATGAAAAAAAAAGGTTTATCATCCTTATGGAGCTATGATATACATGTATTGAAATCATTTTCAGTCTGCTAGACGTGAGCTGGAGCGACAGCGTCAGATGGAGTGGGAGAGACAAAGAAAAGAACAGTTGATGGCCGAGAAAGCCAGAGAATACGAACAATTGATGGCTCTCAAGTCACAGACCAGTAACTTCACTTGTGAACTAGAGTCACTGGTAAGATTTTTACATAAAATCCATTAACCTATATATGCCTAGCTTACGATTTTTGGGACATTGATAAACAGTGTAGACCCATATCAGATCCAAGATCAGGGCCTACACAGCTTAAAGTACAGTCAAACTTTGATAGCTCGAATATCTCTGGTACCATAAAAAAGTGTTCAAACTGCTGTGCATTAATCAAAGTGCCATGTCATGAGCATAATAGGGATTATGCACTGCTGCCCATCAGATCTTGAAGAAATAGATTCGGCTGCATGGTGTTTCTGTATCCATGGTGTCTGAAAATATTAAACTCACTGGCAACATCATTTGCTCAGTAAAACCATTCTACACATTATCTTGGTGCGATTTATATAACATGGATAACAGTATATATGTTTGTGCGATTTATATAACATGGATAACAGTATATATGTCTGAAAAATGCTCAGATCCATGTGCATGCAATACCAAATATATTGGAACTAAATTATTCGGGGAGGGATGGAACGGTTTGTTTGTCCTTGAGTTAGCAGGAAAAGGAAGCTGCCCAGAGGCTGGTTCCCAGTTGAGCATATAGTGATGATGTCACAAGTGACATCAACAATTTGCTTGACAGGTGTATCATACCAATTAACAATTCAATTAGTGAGGCAAAACCAATATTGGAAACAATTTTAATCAGTGCAGCGCATAGAACTGATGACCAGCATGAACAGAAAGCCACCAAAATATACCACAACCTCTTTATAACACTATTAATGGGGTCCAGAGCAGAAAACCATGTTAGTTAAACATCCGTCATATATCCAAACAAAAATGTGTAGATTATATAGAAAAATGACCATTTATGGTCATTTTTCTATATAATCTACACATCTTTGGGATCCATGTTGAAACTGTGTTTCAACCAAATCGTGTTATAATGAACCATGTCATAACGAGGTTGTGGTGTAAACCAAGAATACTGTTCAAGACATTGTTCCTCTTTATCTTCAGCAAGGGAAGAAGACAGAAATAAGTACCAAGATCTCCCAGGTGAAGAACGGTGTGACTGACTTCACAGCTCATATAGAAGCAATGAGAAGCACAAGAGATCTTAAACTGGCAGATATAGAGAGACTACAGAAAGAATTACAGGTAAGGCACAGAGATAGTAACTTTCAGGGCCCAGTTGATCAAAGCATTGTTAGCTTAACGAGCTCATTAGTGGTCAAAATGTTAACCTCAAAATACCTAAAACAGTGATATTTTTTATGAAAAAATATTAGCATATTTGCCATATTGAGGGGGATAGGAACACCTGGCAGTTTTCCCCCATTTTCAAAGGGAGACAACTTTCGGGACTTCCTGTTTGCTTTTCTATAAGCCCTGTCCCATTGAAAAAGGGGTCTACTCTTCAAGGAAAGAATTTGCTCCTCAGGAGCAAATTCTTTCCTTTAAGAGTTGACCCCTATTCACATGGGAGACAAACTTACTTTTGCAGGAGTTGCCTCCCCTGAAGGTGTTCCCATTCCCTTTAAATGATCAAAGTTTTAATGATTTGTTTAATAACAATGTCATTAGTTTGAACAATTGGCCCCAGATAAGTAATGAGGATAAATTTTGGGATGATCTGTTAAATGATTTCTCAATAAAAAAAAATTATGTTTTGGGTACTCGTTAGAATCACCTTGTTGAAAAGATTTTGACAAGTAATGCGACTTAATTATACTGCAACCTCTTTATAACACTATTGTTGGGGTCCAAAGCAGAGACCGTGTTAGTTAAACAATTGTGTTTTATCTGAATAAAAACGAAATAGATTATGCAGAAAAACGACCATAAATGGACATTTTTCTATATAATCTATTCAATTTTGGAATCTGTCTGTGAACCATGGTATAACCAAAATTGTGTTATAATTAACAGTGTTATAAAGATGTTTAGGGGTATTATGATTATCTGAACAGGCCTCCGTTGCATAGTGGGTAATGGCTCTGTCTCTTAATCAGTAAATCTTTCACTGGTGTAGGTTTTAGCCAGGCTTGGGTCACATGTGGGATGCAATGTCCTGCGACGGAAAGTCAGGTATTTTTTGTCCAGGAACACTAATTTTTGTCCATCTCTGATTAACAATTGATTCAAAATAAGTTAAATAATCTTGGAAGGGCCATAAAACCAAAACTATCATGGTTATCTGGAGTCCTGATCATATTTGAACATAAAAAGAACTCGAAATGAGGTCAGTGCTGACAAGTTTCACAGGTCACAGTCACAGTGACTTATAAGAAGAACGGAAGGTTTTAAGTTGGCTAAGCCAGGAAGATATAAATTACCAATAGAAAAGTAGAGATTATTGGATTATTGGATTGTAAGTGTTATTTTTATAGCCCCCCCCCCCCCCCCCCCCACCCCCACATCATATTTGAACATAAAAAGAACTCGAAATGAGGTCAGTGCTGACAAGTTTCACAGGTCACAGTCACAGTGACTTATAAGAAGAACGGAAGGTTTTAAGTTGGCTAAGCCCGAAAGATATAAATTACCAATAGAAAAGTAGAGATTATTGGATTATTGGATTGTAAGTGTTATTTTTATAGCCCCTCCCCCCCCCCCCCCCCCCCCCCCCCCCATGCACACCATGCACACACAAACACAACAAAAAGAAAATAAGATAATTCTGAAACAAACAGCAGAACAGTTCAAATATTACACTATCAGTTGGGGAAAGAAAAAGAGTAAATATTACTACATCATGCAAACACGATCTCAGTCCAGTTATTCCAGGCATCATTAGCTATAATGAGTTTGTAAGTGGTCAAATTGCTTACTGTTCTAGCAAATATCCAATACTCTGATATTTTTGCTGAAAAAACAATGTGAGTAGCTTTTGTCATTTGCAAAAGCTGCTCATATTGTTTTCAGCAAAAATATTATTATATTTGCCATACTAAAGAATCAAAGTTTTGATACATTAACTGATGACAACATCATTAGTTTTGAACATTTGGATCCTGAATTTTTATTGTAGGACCTAAGTCAGAAATTGAAGTTGGTACAGTCTGAGAGGCAGGACCTGGACTTGAAAGTACAGACCTCGGTACAAAATAACCCCATGTGTAAGTAAAACAAAATTGTAAATAAATAAAAGGCATTTCCTTAAACTCGGTTGCACAAGCATTAAGTCATTTCTGAAATAGTACAAAAGTATCCAAACAGCTAGGACTTCCTATTTTTTTTAGCTCACCGTCACGTAGTGACGAGGTGAGCTTTTGGGATCACTTTTTGTCCGTCGTGCGTGCGTGCGTCCGTCCGTGCGTGCGTCCGTGCGTAAACAATTTCTTTAAACGACATCTCCTCCTAAACCACTGATCAGATTTTGACCAAACTTCACAGGAATGATCCTTAGGTGGTCCCCTTTCAAAGTTGTTCAAATGGTTCCGGTCCGTTGCACATCTAGGTCACAGGAGCCAAAAATAGATTTTTTTCACCAAAATCTTAAAAAATCTTCTTCTCTGAAACCACAAGGCCCAGGTCTTTGATATTTGGTATGAAGCTTCATCTAGTGGACCCCTACCAAGATTGTTCAAATTATAGTGCTGGGGCCAAAAATGCCCCCGCTCTGGGGCCCTTTGGTTTTACATAGGCTTATATAGGGAAAATCTTTAAAAATCTTCTTCTCTGAAACCAAAAGGCCCAGGTCTTTGATAATTGGTATGAAGCTTCATCTAGTAGAGCCCTACCAAGAGTGTTCAAATTATAGTGCTGGGGCCAAAAATGCCCCCACCCCGGGGCCCTTTGGTTGTACATAGGCTTATATAGGGAAAATCTTTAAAAATCTTTTACTCTGAAACCACAAGGCCCAGGACTTTGATATTTGGTATGAAGCTTCATCTAGTGGACCCCTACCAAGATTGTTCAAATTTTAGTGCTGGGACAAAAAATACCCCCGCCACGGGGCCCTTTGGTTTTACATTGGCTTATATAGGGAAAATCTTTAAAAATCTTCTTCTCTGAAACCCCAAGGCCCAGGTCTTTGATATTTGGTATGAAGCTTCATCTAGTGGACCTCTACCAAGATTGTTCAAATTATAGTGCTGGGGACAAAAATGCCCCCGCCCCGGGGCCCTTTGGTTTTACATAGGCTTATATGGGGAAAATCTTTAAAAATCTTCTTCTCTGAAACCACAAGGCCCAGGACTTTGATATTTGGTATGAAGCTTCATTTAGTGGACCCCTACCAAGATTGTTCAAATGATAGTGCTGGGACAAAAAATGCCCCCGCCACGGGGCCCTTTGGTTTTACATAGGCTTATATAGGGAAAATCTTTAAAAATCTTCTTCTCTGAAACCACAAGGCCCAGGTCTTTGATATTTGGTATGAAGCTTCATCTAGTGGACCCCTACCAAGATTGTTCAAATTTTAGTGCTGGGACAAAAAATGCCCCCGCCATGGGGCCTTTTGGTTTTACATTGGCATATATAGGGAAAATCTTTAAAAATCTTCTTCTCTGAAACCACAAGGCCCAGGTCTTTGATATTTGGTATGAAGCTTCATCTAGCGGACCCCTACCAAGATAGTTCAAATTATAGTGCTGGGGCCAAAAATACCCCCGCCCCGGGGCCCTTTGGTTTTACATAGGCTTATATAGGGAAAATCTTTAAAAATCTTCTTCTCTGAAACCACAAGGCCCAGGACTTTGATATTTGGTATGAAGCTTCATCTAGTGGACCCCTACCAAGATTGTTCAAATTATAGGGCTGGGGCAAAAAATGCCCCCGTCCCGGGGCCCTTTGGTTTTACATAGGCTTATATAGGCAAAATCTTTAAAAATCTTCTTCTCTGAAACTGCTAGGCCCAGGTCTTTGATATTTGATGTGTAGCTTCATCTAGTGCACTTTTGCCAAGATTGTTCAAATTAAAGCCTTTGTTGATGTTTGGTATGAAGCTTCACCTTTAAGACCTCCCTCAACATTATGCACATTAAAGCCCTGGGGCCAATAATGGCCCTCTCTGGGGCCCACTTGTTACACTATGGATCAGGTGAGCGATCCAGGGCCATCATGGCCCTCTTGTTTTTTGTTTTTTCTCATTTTCGTGCTTTTGTCTATTGTTTATAATGCTTTTATACTTCTAAATTTAAAAATAGTATACAACAGTTATATGTCCAGATTGAACATTTCCAGTTGCTAATTCGCAGTAACTTGCATGGGTATGCTGACTTTTTAGCTCACCTGACACGTAGTGACGAGGTGAGCTTTTGGGATCACTTTTTGTCCGTCGTGTGTCCATGTGTGCGTGCGCCCGTAAACTTTTTCTTCAAACGACATCTCCTAAACCACTGATCAGATTTTTACCAAACTTCACAGGAATGATCTTTAGGTGGTCCCCTTTCAAAGTTGTTCAAATGGTTCCGGTCCATTGCACATCCAGGTCACAGCTGCCAAAAATAGATTTTTTTCACCGAAAACTTAAAAAATCTTCTTCTCTGAAACCACAAGACCCAGGTCTTTGATATTTGCTATGAAGCTTCATCTAGTGGACCCCTACCAAGATTGTTCAAATTATAGTGCTGGGGCCAAAAATGCCCCACGCCACGGGGCCCTTTGGTTTCACATGGGCTTATATATGGAAAATCTTTAAAAACCTTCTTCTCTGAAACCGCATGGCCCAGGTCTTTAATATTTGGTATGAAACTTCATCTAGTGTACCCTTAAAAAGATTTTTCAAATTATAGTGCTGGGGCCAAAAATGCCCCCGCCCCGGGGCCCTTTGTTTTTACATGGGCTTATATAGGGAAAACCTTTAAAAACCTTCTTCTCTGAAACTGCAAGGCCCTGATCTTTGATATTTGGTATGAAGCGTTATCTAGTGGACCTCTACCAAGATTGTTCAAATTAAAGTGCTGGGGTGAAAAATGCCCCCGCTCCAGGGCCCTTTGGTTTTACATGGGCTTATATGGGGAAAATCTTTAAAAATCTTCTTCTCTGAAACCGCAAGGCCCAGATCGTTGATATTTGGTATGAAGCTTCATCTAGTGGACCCCTACCAAGATTGTTCAAATTATAGTGCTGGGGCCAAAAATGCCCCCGCCCCGGGGCCCTTTGGTTTTACATGGTCTTATATATGGAAAATCTTTAAAAATCTTCTGAAACCGCAAGGCCCAGATCTTTTATATTTGGTATGAAGCCTCATCTAGTGGACCACTACCAAGATTGTTCAAAATATAGTGCTTGGCCAAAAATGCCCCCGCTCCGGGGCCCTTTGGTTTTACATGTTCTTATATAGGGACAAATCTTTAAAAATTTTCTTCTCTAAAACCGCACGGCCCAGGTCTTTGCTATTTGGTTTGAAGCTTCATCTTGTGGACCCCTACCAAGATTGTTCAAATTATAGTGCTGGGGCCAAAAATGCCCCATCCCCGGGGCCCTTTGGTTTTACATGGGCTTATATAGGGAAAAGCTTTAAAAATCTTCTACTCATAAACCGCAAGGCCAAGATCTTTGTTATTTGGTATGAAGCTTCATCTAGTGGACCTCTACCAAGATTGTTCAAATTATAGTGCTGGGGTCAAAAATGCCCCAGCCCCGGGGCCCTTTTGTTTTACATGGGCTTATATAGGTAAAATCTTTAAAAAATCTTCTTCTCTGAAACCGCAAGGCCCAGGTCCTTGCTATTTGGTATGAAGCTTCATCTAGTGGACCCCTACCAAGAATGCCCCCGCCCCGGGGCCCTAGGGAAAATCTTTAGAAAATCTTCTCTGAAACTGCCAGGCCCAGGTCTTTGATATTTGGTATGAAGCTTCATCTAGTGGACCTCTACCAAGATTGTTCAAATTATAGCCTTTGGACCAAAAATGTCCCTGCGCTGGGACCCACCAGTTTGATTTTTATTTGCCTTCACTGCAGCTGGTGTTGTGCCGTGTGGCGGCCGTAAAACGTCTCCCCGTACATCAACCATAGTGCAGTTTATATTTTACTTTTGGTCCTTTGAGAACAGCGTGAATATTCTGAGAAATCAGAAATAAGTTAATGGTTTAGACTCATATTCTAGACAGGTTTTAATTATTTGGACCCCATTTTGATTTATATCAGTCTTTGTATCGACTGCCGATTCGAAATTCGCAAAATTGCAGTATGTTTCCTCTGGCTTTCTTTGCTGGATCATTACAGGGTCACTGATGAGGCTTTATTAGCCAAAACTACGTAGTATGACCCATCTTCTCTCTTATGAATGTTTTCATTGCTCTTAAAGGAACTCATTTTTGATTTTTATTTGCCTTCACTGCAGCTGGTGTTGTGCCGTGTGGCGGCCGTAAAACGTCTCCCCGTACATCAACCATAGTGCAGTTTATATATTTTACTTTTGGTCCTTTGAGAACAGCGTGAATATTCTGAGAAATCAGAAATAAGTTAATGGTTTAGACTCATATTCTAGACAGGTTTTAATTATTTGGACCCCATTTTGATTTATATCAGTCTTTGTATCGACTGCCGATTCGAAATTCGCAAAATTGCAGTATGTTTCCTCTGGCTTTCTTTGCTGGATCATTACAGGGTCACTGATGAGGCTTTATTAGCCGAAACTACGTAGTATGACCCATCTTCTTTCTTATGAATGTTTTCATTGCTCTTAAAGGAACTCATTTTTTATTTTTATTTACATAGGCATATATAGGAAAAATCTTTAAAAATCTTCTTGTCCGAAACCAGGAGCCCCAGGCATTTGATATCTGGTGTGAAGCTTCAACTAGTGAACCTCTGCTGAGATTGGTCAAATTATAGCCCTGGTGCCAAAAATGCCCACGCGCCAGGGCCCGCTGGTTTTACATAGGCTTATATAGGGAAATCCTTTAAAAATCTTCTTTTCTGAAACCAGAAGGTCCAGGTCTTTGATATTTGATCTGAAGCCTTATCTAGTGGACCGCTACCAAGTTTGTTCAAATTATAGCCCTTGGGCCAAGAATGCACTAGAGACACTGATACTCAGGTAAGCGATTCAGGGCCCTCTGGGCCCTCTTGTTTTTGAACATGTCATCACCATAGCCCCATTAGTTTATATCAGATCTTCTTAGCAAGTCAGGAATAAAAGCTTGAATGAGTTTGAAAACTGGTGAGGTCAGCATATTTATCATAGAGTTACATTCTACTTGATTTTTAGAAATTGCTTACCCTGTCATCACCATGTCCTTCCATTAATCCTTCAGTAAAGGTTGGCACGTCCTGAAACTTTGAATCTGTTAGCTCAGGTGAGCAATACAGGACCAGCTTGGTGCTCTTGTTTACACTTTGTAAGTTATTTCCATGGTGACCCAAGTTTCTGTTACATTTCACAGCTGAGACCCACAGAACTATGATGCACAGTGTGGAACTAAAGAGAACTTCTGTACAGAGATTGAAGAAAGATCTAGAAGAAATAGAGAAACAAACAGAAACAAGACTAGGTGAAATAGATCAAGCCAATACTGAAATTAAAGTGAGTAATATCCTGTAGTTAAACATTATCCCATTAAGAAGTCGCGAAAAACTACATCTGAAAATGTTGTCTGCTTATGTCGTCTGCTGATTTTTTTTGCAATCTTTTAAAAAAAATATTTTTATTTACAGGCAAACAGTGTGGACCCAAATCAGACTGCTCCTAGAGGAGCAGTCTGATTTGAGTCCACACTGTTTACAAAAACAACTTTTAAAGTAATCAGCAGACAACAAAGCAGATGACAATTGTCATGATTGGCATTTTATGGGTTAAGATGCCAGTCACAACAATATTCATCTGTTTGTCATCTTCTGGATACTTCATTAACCATGGATGCAAGCAGTGTGGATCCAGATCAGATTACTCTTAGAGGAGCAGTCTGCTTTGGGTCCACACTATTTTTCTGTATACAAAAATACTTTTAAAAAGTTTGGAAGATGCAGCAGAAGATATAAATAGACAACATTTTATGCGCAGTTTTTCTTGGCATCTTAAGGGTTTAAACATTTGGTCTCTCGTCATTGCTGGTTCAAGCCTCACCCAGGCTACACATGTGATATGCCAAGCTCTGGAACAAAAGGCTAGGTGTTTTTCACTTGATAGTGTGATGTTTGCCACCTCTGATTTCTGATTAACAACCAGCTTGATTTCAAGTGAAATTCTGACCACAATCTGGACTTTCAGGTTTGTCATTTTTAGCTCACATGTGCATTGGTTTCCCATGGACATTTCAAAGTTTTGCAACAAAGTTTTTATCTGTCACCTGTCTCTAGACTAATTCAGAAACCGACAAATTTTTGTTATATTTCTTAATTTTCCCAGAAAACAGACTTTGACATCTCATGCAGATGGTCTCCGAAAAGAGGACTTGGCATCTTATGCAAATTGTCTCCTCTCTGGAGACAATTTGCATCTTACAGGACTTGGCATCTCATGCAAATTGTCTCCTCTGGTGACATTTGCATAAGATGTCAAATCCTGTTTTCTGGGAAAAATAGAAATATATTTCAAACTATCATCTGCTACAAAAATACCCAGCATGCAGAGCGTTAAAATGCCAAATTATGAGCTATCATGGATCTGTTTACCAAAATATGCCTAGCTTTCCATTTGTAGAACATTGGTAACCAGAGTAGACTAAGAAGAGAAGTAAGATCAGAGCCTGCAGTATTTGCTTTTAAGTACAGGCATTTTAGCTCACATGAACGAAAGTTCAAAAGAGCTATTGTTGCTTGGATGTCCGTTAGATATTGGCTGATGGGATTTTTGTATTTCAATAGATCCAGAAATGGTGCAGTTAAATCGAAGTTTTGCAGATTTGTATTTCAAGTAATCATATATTACATTGTTCCTTTGTGGCCTGCTGAAAATTTAAGAAAATTTTTGTTTTAATTATTTTGCAGAGAAAATTAGACCTCAGTTCATGTGAATTAGTGCTTAGCAGATCATTCCTGTGAAATATCAAGTCTTATTTTCTCAGATAAGTATAGAAAAAAAAGCATTGCAAATGACATCTGCAAATTGCAAATGACATCTGCTAATGTCTTGATTGACAATTTTGCATGTTAATGCAATGCATGTACATTTCAGGAATCAGACAGTAAAATCCAGAGCTTACAGTCTGAACTTACGAAAGCAGAACAACAGAAGAAACTAGACAGTAAGCAACAGGCTGAAGAGGCAGACAGGGTGAAAAGAGAAAAAGAAAAACATGAAAAACTTAGAAAAGAGTTGGAGGCTCAGAGACTAAGGTAAGTGAACAGGCAGACTACTAACAGCATAAGTCCTACCATCCCCGATAGCTCAGTTGGTAGAGTGTCCGCTCCTGGGAACGGGAGGTCACGGGTTCGATCCCGGGCCGCGACATACCAAAGTCGTTAAAAATGGTACTAGCTGCTCCTCGCTTGGCACTCAGATTTACGGGGTAGATCTGAAATGGTCAACCCAGTGTCAGGATAATGTGACTGGGTGTGGTATCATGCAATGTGTCTGGGACATGATACTTCAGTGAGGCAGCACTATAAAAGTGAGCATTGAGCTCCCTGTCGCAACCAGACACTGTCGTGATATGGCTGAAAAATTGTTGAAAGCGACGTTAAACCCGAATTCACACACAAACAGCATAGGTCCAGAGTGAGTGTTTGAGTTTTATGTCCCACCAACAGCTAAGGTCATACGGAGACGGGACCTCGGTTTAAAGACTCATCCGAAAGTCTGCATGGAGAAGCCCGGGATCGATCCTGCGATCCCTGGTTTACAAGGCGAGTAGAGTAACCACTGCACCAGGGAGGCTTCTCAGCATAGGTCCAGAAGTATGAGGAAACTTTAGGGGTTATTTTCTTTATTTCTAACCAAAACAATATGTGTTTGTGAAACACTGATGCCCCCAGACAGTGCCATTCACAAGTTATGCCCAATGTTGTCAATGTTAAAATTAAAAAAAAAGTAGGGTAAAGATCAAGGTCACAAGATCAAAAATTATGGTACCACTGGAAAACTGACATTGAAAATGGATCAGTCTTGTTATATGTTTTGAGTTATTTACAATAGTTTTGTGATCAGTTGAAGAGTTGAAATTTTGTGAGTTAATTAAATTTATTTTTCTTTTCTTCACAGAGAGGAGGAAGAGACAAAGAAAAAAGAAGGTAATCCTTTTATTTATTTTATACTTTGCAGTGAAATCAATGCATATCTGAAACAAATAAAAATGATATTTTCAGAATAGCAGCCAGGACAGCCATATTTGCTCAGTCAAGGCACATGCAGAACTTGGCATCTGTACATTCACTGTACCTACACAAAACACTGGGACCTAGACTAGTTCATTTTCCATGAAAGACATGAAGTGTGGAAATATTTGCAAACTATTGGCAGGTTATCAGTTGTTCTTGGAAAAACCTGCACTGTTGACAGGCTCCCAATATTTATAGCCCCGCTTTGAAAAAGCGGGGCTATATTGGATTTGCCATGTCCTTCTGTCATTCCGTGATTCCGTTAATTTGTGTTGGCTCCATAACTTTGTATCTGCTTAACATATTTTCATGAAACTTCACACAAATGTTAAACACCATAAGACAATGTGCAGAGCGAAGGAATTATAACTGTGGATTGCCTACTTTTGGAGTTATTGCCCTTTGAACATTTTCCGTAATTCCGTAATTCCGTGATTCCGTTAATTTGTGTTGGCTCCATAACTTTGTATCTGCTTAACATATTTTCATGAAACTTCACACAAATGTTAAACACCATAAGACAATGTGCAGAGCGAAGGAATTATAACTGTGGATTGCCTACTTTTGGAGTTATTGCCCTTTGAACATTGAAAAATGGCAATTTTAATTGTGTCCGCTTCATAACTCGAAAACCGTTTGAGATATTTTTAGGAAACTTCACACAAATGTTAAGCACTATGAGACGATGTGCAGAGCGCATAGCCCCGCTTTGAAAAAGTGGGGCTATATTGGATTTGCCATGTCCTTCTGTCATTCCGTAATTCCGTGATTCCGTTAATTTGTGTTGGCTCCATAACTTTGTATCTGCTTAACATATTTTCATGAAACTTCACACAAATGTTAAACACCATAAGACAATGTGCAGAGCGAAGGAATTATAACTGTGGATTGCCTACTTTTGGAGTTATTGCCCTTTGAACATTTTCCGTAATTCCGTGATTCCGTTAATTTGTGTTGGCTCCATAACTTTGTATCTGCTTAACATATTTTCATGAAACTTCACACAAATGTTAAACACCATAAGACAATGTGCAGAGCGAAGGAATTATAACTGTGGATTGCCTACTTTTGGAGTTATTGCCCTTTGAACATTGAAAAATGGCAATTTTAATTGTGTCCGCTTCATAACTCGAAAACCGTTTGAGATATTTTTAGGAAACTTCACACAAATGTTAAGCACTATGAGACGATGTGCAGAGCGCAGGAACCATAACTCTGCATTGCTTATTTTTGGAGTTATTGCCCTTTGAACATTGAAAAATGGCAATTTTAACAGTGTCCGCTTCATAACTCGAAAACCGTTTGAGATAATTTCATGAAACTTCATACAAATGTTAAGCACTATGAGACAATGTGCAGAGCGCAAGAACCATAACTCTGGTTTTCGTATTTTCTGTGTGTCTGTCTGTGTGTCTGTCTGTGTCTGTTAACAATTTTCGTGTCCGCTCCATAACTTTAAAACCCATTCACATATTTTCATGAAACTTCACACAAACATTAAACACCATGAGATGGTGTGCAGAGTGCAGGAACCATAACTCTGGATTGCCTAATTTTTGAGTTATTTCCCTTTGAATATTGAAAAATATCAATTTTAGCCGTCTTTGCTCGATAACTCAAAAACCGTTTGAGATAATTTTATGAAACTTCACACAAATGTAAAGCACCATATTACGTGTGCAGAGCGCAGGAACCCAAACTCTGGATTGTCTACTTTTTCAGTTATAGGCTTTTGAATATTAAAAAATGGCAATTTTAACTATGTCCGCTCCATAACCGTTTCTGATATTTTCATGAAACTTCAAATAAATGAAAAGCACCTTGAGGTGATGTGCAGAGTGCAGGAACCATAACTCTGGTTTGCCTACTTTAGGAGTTATTGCCCTTTGAACATTTAAAAAGGCAATTTTGACTGTGTCGGCTCCATAACTCACAAACCATTTGAGATATTTTCATGACACTTCACACAAGTGTAAAGCACCATGAGACAATGTGCAGAGCGCAGGAACCCTGACTCTGATTTGCCTACTTTAGGAGTTATTACCCTTTGAACATTGAAAAATGGAAGATGAAATTTAGTATAAACATGGACATTCTGGTAATGTATCATGCTCATTGAAATGAGGGACAAGGGCTCACAACTCTTAGAGTTTTTCCAGATAATGTAAAATTTTCAACAGTTATTTCTTGTTCATAACTGTTTTCTCTGCAGCTTAAATAACTTTCTTCTCTGACAGCGCTGAAGCGGGGCTATAGTCAGATCCTCTGACAGCTCTAGTTTATATTGGGAGCCTGTCAGCAGTGCAAGTTTCTCCAGGAACAACTGAAAAAAACAAATCAGTTGTTCTTGGGAAAACTTGCACTGCTGACAGGCTCCCAAAATTGGAAAAGCTTGCACTGCTGACAGGGCAGTGCAAGTTTTTCCAATTTTGGGAGCCTGTCAGCAGTGCAGGGCAGTGCAAGTTTTTCCAATTTTGGGAGCCTGTCAGCAGTGCAGGGCAGTGCAAGTTTTTCCAATTTTGGGAGCCTGTCAGCAGTGCAGGGCAGTGCAAGTTTTTCCAATTTTGGGAGCCTGTCAGCAGTGCAGGGCAGTGCAAGTTTTTCCAATTTTGGGAGCCTGTCAGCAGTGCAGGGCAGTGCAAGTTTTTCCAATTTTGGGAGCCTGTCAGCAGTGCAAGTTTTTCGAAGAACAACAAGGCTAGATTGTACAAAGTTATGTTTGCATATAATGCCAGATAATGAGGCCTACTGAGGATAATCTTGGGACATTTTACTTACTTCTCCATGAAAACATATGTTGTGGTTACTTGTTAGAATTACCTCATGGTGGTGATTCTTACAAGACTTCAAAACATGTTTCTAACAAGAAACTAGGAATATTATCCCTTAAGGGGAATAGGAACACCTGGGAGATTTTTCCGCCATTTTTCGAAGGGAGACAAGTTTAGGGACTTCCTGTTCACTTTTCTATAAGCCCTGTCCAAGTGAAAGAGGGATCTACTCTTAAAGGAAAGAATTTGCTCCCCGGGAGCAAATTCTTTCCTTTAAGAGTTGACCCCTGTTGACATGGGAGACAAAAATACTTTTGCAGGAGTTGCCTCCCCTGAAGGTGTTCCCATTCCCCTGAATTATCCCCATTGCTCTTCCTTATCTGTAGCTATGAAACTACAGTCAAACCTGTCTTAGTGGCCACCTCTATTAAGCAAGCAACCTGTCTTAAGCAAGCAGGCATTTATTTCCAAAAAAGGTAAATGTATTTAAATTCACCTGTATTAAGCAAGCACCTGTCTTAAGCAAGCACATTTTCATTATCCCTGAGGTGCTTGCTTAACACAGGTTGGATGTAGTTTGTGATGGAAATATCAGATGATCTACCAAGAAAAGTATCAAATACTCTGTGGGTAGCTGTTGCACTTCTAAGCTACTCTCATTTTTCATCAAAAATACACCACCTCCTATAACACTTGTTTGGGTCCAAAGCAGAAAAAGCATAAGTTAAATATCCATGCTTTCGACCCAAATAAGTGTTAAGAGATTGTTTATTGTTGATGTATACATTTTTGGATCCATCATTAAACTGTTTTATATTCAAAACTATGTTACAATGAACAGTGTTATCAAGTGATTAAGGTGTGCAGTATATTTTATATTCAAAACTATGTTACAATGAACAGTGTTATCAAGCGATTAAGGTGTGCAGTATATTTTCCAAACTGAGTAAAAAGTTTCAACTGTACATAACCCAGTGCATTCATTACCTACAAAGAACTAGGTCATGTAATGTAAGCTATTGTCAGAATGTTAACCCTTTTGTACCAAATGGAATCTTCCTCCTTATGTATAGCAGGAGTCCATTTCAAAATTTAGGGGTGTCAGGCTGTGTTTTCTTCAAAATTGATTTGGAAAATGGTTAAACGTTTAGCAAACAGTGCAGGCCCTGATCAGACGCCGCATTCTGCAGCGTCTGATCTGGGCCTGCACTGTTTGCCAGGATACCCGTTTTGGGGTTTCTGGTACTAAATGGGTTAAACAAAGAGCAGTCTCATCATGGTTAGATATCTTAGCTGAATCATTTAGTTTAAATCTTATGTGTTTTTGATAGTTTCTGATACTTCCTTTCAGCCTCGAAAGCAAGCACAGATACCTCATTAGGTGGGAACTGGTTTGACTTTGGTACAGACACAAAGACCTCCTCAACCAATGATAACTGGGCATCTGTGTTTGATTCACAACCTAAAACAACATCACAATCAACCAATATATGGAATTCCTTGTCTAGTCAAACTTCCACTGCCACCACTGTCAATGGTAAGACCTGTTGTATTTGCTTGATGTGTTTTTGTGACAACAAATATTTGTGCTAAAAACATGGTGAAAAAAAAATGTCATGCATTTTTAAGCTTACATCTTTTTCAAACTAAATTCTGCAACTATAGAAACCACCATGTTTGGAACTTCATGCTACTTTGTTTGATTTGTGGTTTAGCGTCCCCGTCAACACTGTATAGGTCATTTTGGAGATGTTACTTCCAATTTTGTGGGACTTTTACTCGACATTGAGATGAAATGCCCTGTCGCCCAATGAAACCAATAGGGTTTATAAGCATGGATGGTCCGACTAGCACCACTTTGCCTGGGCAGGCTTAGATCCTCTAAGCAGTTTACCAGTACTTGTGTGCGGTCATTTTCAGCTCTGCGTGGAAGCATATTGCAGCCCATCTATTTCTTCCAAGCCCCTTTAAGAAAAGGTACTGAAGAAAATAAAATACTGCCATAAACGTCTTTATTTTGTAGACAGATGGATAGTAACAATAAATGTTTGTTTGTTTGGTGGTTTTTCCTTACATTTATTAATAGATAATTAATTCTTATCCTGCTGTTCAGGACAACCCTTACCTTTGCAAACAGTGTAGATCCAGATCACATGGCTTCTGAAAAAGCCATCTGAAAAAGCCATCTGATCAGGATCTACACTGTTTGACATTCAATTAATGAATTTGTAGGAATAAATAACATCAAGTAATCTGATTGGTTCAAAGCCAGAAATGGGTTGTGGCTAAACTGAATATTCAGCAAGAGGAGGGTTAAGTCGTCGGGTTTACATCGGCTGTTGTTTCAAAAACTGTCAAGAAAACTATCATATATTTGATAGGATGACATCAGTAGTGTTTTATTTCAGTATCTGATCATGATGGGAAGAAGATCAAGTTGTCAGGTCCTACCCAGAAATATAAGGCATTGTATCAGTTTGATGCCAGAAATGCTGATGAATTGTCATTGCTGCCGGGCGACACTGTCATGGTAAGGAAATGCAAAATACAGAGAAACCACATTAGAATGTATTTGTTCCCTTATACTTTGCCGTTGAAAAAGAATTTGCCATTTTTTCAGAATCCAAATAAGGAGTATTATAGGTTATAAATGGGCCTTTGCCCTAAATAACTTCAAGAAACATATGTTGTAGATATTTGTTAGAGTCACCCCATGGAGGCGATTCTAACAAATATCTAAAATATTTGTTTCGTAGAGTATTGAATTACAAGAATCTTTCATTGAGTATGAATTCGATATAAGCATTACCAACCAGAGGGATACCCACGCCGATCAGAACCAAGGCTCAGCCTTGAGTTAAGGATTCATTCCATTGAAATCGTTGTTCTAACGAGTTATGTCGTTATAACAAATGTCGCTATAAGGACGGTTCGACTGAACTTTACTCATCAGTTTACCCATTTTGTACTGAATGGTATCTTCCTCCTAATATGCAGCAGAAGTCCATTTCAAAATCTGCCAGCCTTGGTAGCTCAGTCAGATGCGGCTGTAATTGGTGATCGGGGGCCAGTTGTTCAAAACTAATGTCGTCATTAGTTAACGTATCGTTAAAACTTTGATCATTTGTTATGGCAAATGTGCTGTTATTTTTGCTGAAAAAAAAAGTGAGCAGCTTTTGCAAATGCAAAAGCTGCTCACATTTTTTCAGCAAAAATTCCAAAATTTTAAATATTTAACTTGCTAGAACAGTTAACAATATGACCACTAACGAGCTCGTAAAGCTAACGATGCTTTGAACAACTGGCCTCTGGAGGTCATGGGTTGTGATACTTGTTGGGTCAGATACATTCTTCTGTGGAGATTGATCATGAAATCTTTACTTCAAACATTCTGTTCCTTCCGCTGATTCAACAAGGGCAGTTATCAGTTTCTGGTGTAAGAATGTACACTGTTCTGGTTAACCACTTAAGTATAACCCTACCCGGGAATTTGGTCAGGTAAAGAGACTGGCTCAATATGACCTATACAGTGTAGACTGGGCTGTTAAACTCCAAAACAAACAAACAAACCATTTCTAAACCTAGGGGTGTCAGGTAAGGTTCAGCTTTGTTTTAGAAATTTATTTAGAAAATGGTTTAACTTTCTGCAAATAGTGAAGGCCCTGATCAGATGCCGCATTCTGCAGTTGTATATTTGCCATATCATTAACGCTTATCCTGCTGAATAAATTAATTTAGCCACTCCTGATTATCCACCTATCAAATTACTAATGTTTCCATTCTGATCACAAACTGCATGACAATCAGTGTAGTTCCTGATCAGGGGCCAGTTGTTAACATCGTTAGTTAAAGTATCGTTAAAACTTTGATCATTAAATATGGCAAATATGCTGAAATTTATGCTGAAAAAATGCGAATGCAAAAGCTGCTCACATTCTTTTTTTCAGCAAAAATACCAAAATTTTCAATATTGTACTTGCTAGAAGAGTTAACAATATGACCACTAACTAGCTCGTTAAGCTAATGATGCTTTGAACAACTGGCCCCAGATTGCTAGAGAAGCCATCTGATCTGGATCCAGTATGTTTACAAAGGTAGAGCTTGTCATGTTCAGCAGGATAAGGGCTTAGCTGTAACTCTGGAGTCATAACTAGTTTACCAGTAACAGTTAATAGTGAATGATTGGATGAAACAAAGCATACGGCATATGGCATTCGTATTAACCCTTTTTGTACCAAATGGAATCTTTCTTCTTAAATATAGCAGGAGTCCATTTCAACATTTAGGGGTGTCCGGTTGTGTTGTATTCAAAATCTATTTGGAAATTTGCAAACAGTGTAGGCCCTGATCAGACGCCGTGTTATGCGGCGTCTGATCTTGGCCTGCAGTGTTTGCCAACTACCCATTTTGGGATTTCCGGTACAAAATGGGTTAATATAAAGAACATGTAAGAGGTCTAAATGGGGCCTACTTTGGCTTCAAACTTATTTCACAGCTACCCAGACCTTAACTTCCAGAGGCTTTGGGTCTGTATAGCACAGGGAGCATGTTCCTTACTTGTATCTGCTGTGGCCTAGGTCTGAAGGCCAGTGTAGTGATGGCAAGATAACCGTATGAAATGTCTGTTTAAAGGTGTTTGATGACCAGACTGGTGCAGAGCCTGGCTGGAAGGGAGGAGAAATGAATGGTAAATCTGGCTGGTTTCCAGAAGCATATGTAGAAAAGGTTCAAGAATCTAGTCAAACAGTATTTGGAGCTGATTTAAGGTAAATTCTGTTGTGAGAAATTGTTATGTTAAGCTAACTATTGAAATTGTCTGAAAGTAAATAGAATTTGCAAACCAGACTGTAAAGTGAAAAACACAAGGGGGATAATCCCTGAGGTCTTACTTAAGTCACTAGTCTTCAAGGGAATTAAATCTGTATAGCTTACTTGCATGGAATATAGAGGTAAATCTGGATTGCTTCCCTTCCCATCACGGCCCTCTACTTAAGGAGCATACATGCTTCAATATTATTCTTTTTGCTAGTAAAACATAAAAATGGTCTAACAGGAGATGATAAGATCAGTTTCTTCATGTACAAGAGGTATGAAGTGAATAAAATATTTACAACAAGGATAGTCAAAGGCTTTCAGTCGTCAGTTCTTTTTATTGTGGTCATGAAACATGGATTGCCTTTTTGGTGAATTTTCTTTAAGGTAATAAAATGCTTACACAGATAACAGGTTCTTATGATAAAAAATGGACAGCATTCAGAAAGAAATTCAACTTTTTGAAGAACCAGTTAATGTTCCAATACTCTTCAGTTCTTAAAACAAAGCTTTGTTTAGCCCTTTTAGTACCAAATGGAATCTTCCTCCTTATATACAGCAGTAGTCTATTCCAAAATTTGGGGGTGTCAGGTTGTGTTTTCTTCAAAATTTAGTTCGAGAAATGGCTAAACTTTTTGCAAACAGTGTCGGCCCTGATCAGACGCCGCATTCTGCGGCCTCTGATCTGGGCCTGCACTGTTTGCCAAGGTACCCCTTTAGGGGTTTGCGGTACTGAATGGGTTAACCCTCACCAAGCAGAATATTTCGATATACTATACTCCAACCTGATTTCAGCCATTTATGTTACATGATTTCAATTTCTACCATGGATTTTAGCAGCAGAATGAAAAGCAGTTTAGATCCTTATCATCTAGCCTCTGAGAAGCCAGCTGATCTGGATCTATAGCATGTAGCAGGGTTCAGCATGTTGATTTGTTTGTTCGATTTGAGGTTTAGCATCCTCGTCAACACTGTTAAGGTAATTTTGGAGACGTTGCTTCCAATTTTGTGGGACTTTTACCCGACATTGAGATGAAATGACATTTCAAGCCCTGTCGCCCAATGAAACCAATAGGGTTTATTATCATGGACGGTCCGCCTCGCACCGCGGTTCCTGGACAGGCTTAGTTGCTCTAAGCGGTTTACCAGTACTAGTGTGCGGGTTGGAAGCATCATGCAGCCCATATATTTCTACAAGCCCCTTTGGGCGGGGGCAGAATTCAGCATGTTGAGGGTTACTTCTAAAAACAAGCCCTTATAGTGTAGTGCTTAACCCTTTTTGTACCAAATGGAATCTTCCTCCTTATATATGGCAGGAGTCCATTTCGAAATTTAGGGGTGAGAGGTTGTGTTCAGACTTGGGGTCAATTACTTTCAAAAGTAATTAATTAGATTACAGTTACTTTGTGAAAAGCTCAATTAAATTACAATTACTCCCAATTTTGTATTTGAAGTAATTAATTAAATTACAATAATACATTATCGAAGGTAATTTATTACTTGCAATTATGACGTCAGTCTAGATACAGTAAAACTTCGATGGCTCGAACACTGATGGCTCGTTTACCATGGCTGAGTCGAACCCATTCTTGTGTCCCGAGGAAATTTCTCCACATAAGAAAAAGTGAGGGTAATTAAGGAAATTTTCTCCTATTCTTTTGTATTTGTATGCTGTGTGCACTCATTAGAATCGCCTCTATGAGGCGATTCTAATGAGTACACACAGCATACATTTTATTATAGAATACCGAGAAGATGTCTCAAAATTAACCCTGTTATGCCTCTTGGCAGTTACCCTCATGGCTCGAACTGCCCCTGTCTCAAACAGATTTTCGTGGTCCCAAAGGTGTTTGAGCCATTGAAGTTTGACTGTATGTAGAAGGGGTGTACTGTATGATTTAACCTAAGAAAATACAGGAAAATGCTGTCATAGCCCAAACATATGTTTTAAAAAGGGATTTGATTCACGCACCATGTACTTTCCAACCAAATTTGAAGACCTATGAAACTGAAAGTAGTTCAAAAGTAATTGATCCATTCCAGGCTTCTTCAGACTTTTGGATAAGTCTTTAAACTGAGGACCCATCTCCATGTGGCCTTAAGTGTTGGTGGGATGTAAAACACAAACAATAGCATTACTTAAAAAAAAGTCTGGTGCATAATGAGTCAAGTGTATCTTTTCATCTCATCTTCATTGGATATTTGGGGGTGGTTGGGGGTGAGGGGAAGGTGTCCTGGATCTTATGATATTGGCTTACAGTTGTGCCTGCTGTCCTTGCAGTAGGTAAGGATAAGAGGGGGAATGTTGTTATTTCATGTTTCTTCACTTACTTTTTATACCCCCGGCATACGAAGTATTCTATGGGGGTATATAGTTTTCTTCCTGCCGTTCGTCCGTGCGTGTTTCCGTCCTTCCGCACTAACAAATGTATAGTTAGGTGGCTATGTAAATGGACAGAATCAATGTAAGTCAATGGGATTTATTCCGTTAGACACCGAAAATACATCTTTTCTGTGGCTAAAAGTAGCCACTTAAGTATCGATCCTGCCAAAAATAGCCACATAAGTATACATCCGTGAGAACGTCCGTCCATCCATCCGTCTGTCCTTCTGTCTGTTCGTTAACATTTTGGTTAAAGTTTTGCGTTAAAGTTTCTAAGAGGTTGTATCTTCTGAATCCTTTGATAGATTTAGTTGCTACTTACACTGAAGTTACATACTGGTCTAAAGATTTCATTGATGCATGTCACACCCCACACAGTGACCTTGAGGTCAAGGTCACAGACTTAGAAATTTTACATTTTGGTTAAAGTTTTGCGTTAAGTTTCTAAGAGGTTGTATCTTCTGAACCCTTTGATAGATTTAGTTGATACTTACACTGAAATTACATACTGGTCTAAAGATTTCATTGATGCATGTCCCACCCCAGTGATCTTGAGGTCAAGGTCACAGACTTAGAAATTTTACATTTTGGTTAAAGTTTTGCGTTAAAGTTTCTAAGAGGTTGTATCTTCTGAACCCTTTGATATATTTAGTTGATACTTACACTGAAGTTACATACTGGTCTAAAGATTTCATTGATGCATGTCCCACCCCCACAGTGACCTTGAGGTCAAGGTCACAGACTTAGAAATTTTACGTTTGGTTAAAGTTGTATGACAAAGTTTATAGGTGCCTGTATGTTCTAAACTCTGAGACAAATTCAGTTGATACGTGCATCAATGTTGCATACCAGTCCAAAGATTTTGAGATGCATGTCGCTTCCCCACCCACAGTGACCTAGACCTCAGGGTCATGGACTTTGAAAGTTTACATTTGGTTAAAGTTTTATGGCAAAGTTTATAGATGCCTGTTACATAATGTTCTAAACTCAAGGCAAATTCAATTGATACTTGCATCAATGTTGCATACCAGTTCAAAGATTTCATTGATGCATACCCCACCCAGCTGCTTCAGTAACATTGATGCCCCCACCCCTTCAGTAACTTTGATGCTCTCACTCCCTTGGTCCATTTAGAAAGATTATGTTTGGTTTAGATTTTATAAGCACATTATAGATTCTTATAGTTCTTGACTTCTTCATTCATGTTACATACAAGCTCGAAAGATATATGAGAGGGTGGCACTGGCCGGGGGTATGCGTGACCCACTGGTCACTTTCTCTAGTATTTTCCTCTTTCTTCCTATTCTTCTTTCATCTCCTGTACTCTCTTCTATCTCTTTTCTCACTTTCTCTAAGAGTCGACACAATATGACCCACAAGGGCCAACATATCATTAAACCACAACATAACCAATGGTATTTCTATTAATTATGCAGTCAAAACTTCAGTGGCTCAAATACCGCTGGCCTGTTTGCCATGGCTGAATTGAACTTGTTTAGTCTGTTGAGAATTTTATACCATAACTCATGATTTTGTTTGCTTTGAGGTTTAACGTCCCTGTCAACACTGTATAGGTCATTTCGGAGACGTTGCTTCCAATTTTATGGGACTTTTACCCAACATTGAGATGAAATTACATCTCAAGCCCTAATGCACAATGAAACTAATAGGGTTCATAAGCATGGACGGTCCAACTTGCACCTCTTTGCCTGGGTAGGCATAGATCCTCTAAGTGGTTTACCAGTACTCGTGTGCGGTCGGTTTCAGCTCTGCATGGCAACATCATGCAGCCCATCTATTTCTTCAAGCCCGATAACTCATGATAAAAAATGGTAGTGGACAATTTAGCAAGATACGTTATCATGAAAAGGTATGTTGTGTGTACTCATTAGAATCACCTCTATGAGGTGATTCTGATGAGCACACACAGCATACTTTTATTTCTGTAGCATTATGCCTCCTGTCATGGCGCTCTGAAAAGCCCACAGTGGCTCAAACTACCCATCTTTAATAACTGTTCGTGGTCTCAACAGTGTAAGAGTTCACCTTATGTTCTTTTTCCTCAGTGGTTCCAGCAATGCAATATCAACTTCAGAAGAATCCTCATTTATGGCTGTACCTGGTAAAATGCCGTCTGTGTCACCAACTCCAGGACAGGTGAGTGCTCTACTTTCTTTAGTGGTACAAATTCTGTTATTGTGCTTAATTGGAACAGAAGTGTGTGTGTTTGAGTTTTATATCCCACCAACAGCTAGGGTCATATGGAGACAGAACCTCAGTTTAAAAGACTCCTCAAAAGATCTGGAATGGGACAGTTGTGTCTAGGATAACGGTGTACACTCATATTAGACTGCTCCTTATGGAACTGTTTGATGTAGGTCTTTTTTCCAGCATACTGAATATTGACGTCAACTCCTTGTTGAAATATTTTCGTCATTGCCGTAATTTGTTGTTGGGAATTAATTGTTCAGTTGGTCTGCATTTTATTGGTGATCAGTAAGTGGTAGGTTTGATCTTTAGATATAGCTAATGCAATTTGACATAAGACTGATGACCTCTAGTACCATAATTTCACACCCGACTGAATGCATATATTTATACCCCCACAAATGAAATTTGGGGGGGTATATAGGAGTGAGCTTGTCGGTCGGTCGGTCGGTCGGTCTGTCGGTCTGTTGACTTGGTTTCCAGACGATAACTCAAAAAGCGCTTCACCGATTTTTATAATTTTTGGTACACTGATGTAACATCATAAAATACAGGTCAAGTTCGATTTCCACTACAATTCATCAATTTTCGACATAGTTATGGCCCCTTTCAAATGAAAAAATTGCAAAATGGCGCTGATGTACTATCAAGGCAGTTTTTGTGGGGGTATTCATCACCTTTAGTGATAGCTCTAGTTATCTTCGCTGTCGATATTGTTATTCAATACATAGGGGTCGTAAATGGGTTGCCATTTATGATGTGCCGAAAATCCAGGAGAAGTTTACGAAAACTAAGGTCAATGTCATGTCAAATTGCACCAGCTATAGGCCATGTTGTTTTGTGTTGGAAGATTTTTTTGCAGTCATTCTTTTTCTATTGTTTCAAGAGAGACAGTTGTCAGTTACAGGGAATGGACTGAATAGTTTACAGGTGAACTGCCTCTAAAGGTCTGCTTTGAAAAACTTTGAGTCAATGGGCATTCAGAATAATGCACAGCAAAGAGGCTGATCAGACTACACAGAAGGGCAGTCGGATCAGCATCTGTGCTGTGCACAAACTTTCGCCTGTTTCAACTAACTTAACTCTTACCCTGCTGTTCACGACAACCCTTTTCTTTGGAAACAGTGTAGATCCAGATCAGATGGCTTCTGAAGAAGCCATCTGATCAGGACCTACACTGTTTGACATTCAATTTATGAATTTGTAGTAATAAATTACATCAAGTAATCTGATTGGTTCAAAGTCAGAAATGGGTGTGGCTAAACTGAATATTCAGCAAGAGAAAGGTTAAGAGTATTTCTAAGACAGCTTGCCTATACATGTATAGGCATTTGAATTGTGCTGTGAATTTTTCTGCAACAAAGCGCTGGGCAGAAGAACCATTTTATGACGTCAGATGAAGATTCTTTAACATTAGAAACATCAAAAACATCAAAAAAGGACATTTATGTGTATGATACAGTAAATAGTGTTGTCAGGATTTCTTCTAATTATGGCAAAAGGTTGGGAAAGTTTGAAGGAAACAATAAAATTGTTGATTTTTAGTGTGTTAAAATCGAAATGCATGTATATCACCTCTAGTGTCTACTTTGTTGAGTAATAAATCACAAGTTGTACAACAAAGACTCTGATCAGACTGCATGCTCTGGAGTAGACTGCCCTTGATTGATTGATTGATTGGTTGTGTTGCAGTTTAACCCTTTTAGTTCCAAATGGAATCTTCCTCCTTATATATAGCAGGAGTCCATTTCAAAATTTGAGGGATCACAGGTCGTGTTTTCTTCAAAATCTATTTGGAAAATGGCTGAACTTTTTGCAAACAGTGTAGGCCCTGATCAGACGCCGTGTTCTGCAGCGTCTGATCTGGGCCTGCACTGTTTGACAGGGTACCCGTTTTGGGGTTTCTGGTACTAAATGGGTTAATGACAAGTCACTCCTTGTTGGTCTTCTTTATGTCATCTCCCAGAAAAAGGGAGAAAAGAGATAGTAGAGGTTATGATAGAGAGCACAGGGGACAAAAGGAAAAATGAATGAAAGTGAGGAAATGGAAGAAATAAAAACTTTCCCCCTCTACCCTTACCTGCTACAAGGATAGCAGGCCTTGCCCAGTTGTAAGCCAATATCAGTTGGATGCACCAGTGACATAAGGTGCATGACAGGTTTGCCTCACCCAAATACACCTAGACTGCCCTCGACTTTTGTCACAGACTGTCCTTATAACTGAGACGTGTGAAAATCATTACAGTATTAACAATGTGTATTTGGACACACAGGTCTGATCAAAAAGTGTAGATCCAGATGAGATGCCATTGAACATGGCATCTCGGCCCCCGCCCATTGGGGCTTGAAGAAATATATGGGCTGCATGATGCTTCCACGCAGAGCTGAAACGACCCGCACATGAGTACTGGTAAACCGCTTAGAGGACCTAAGCCTGCCCAGGCAAAGCGGTGCGAGTTGGCCCGTCCATGCTTATAAACCCTATTGGTTTCATTGGGGGGCAGGGCTTGAGAAGTCATTTCATCTCAATTTTGGGTAAAAGTCCCACAAAATTGGAAGCAACGTCTCCAAAATGACCTTTACAGTGTTGACGGGGACATTAAACCTCAAATCAAACAAACAAACAAAAATAAAGAACATGGGATCTTATTAGAGTCTACACTGTTTGTCGTACATCCATCTATTTTCAGACACAACGTCAGGTAGAGAATTGAAGTTGTTTCAAATTTAGAAGAAGTACAGTAAGGAGTTGAGTTGTATGAATACTTGAGAAAATATGGCCATTTTAACATGTTATTTTCAGGGTAAGACAGCCCCTGAGGGACTGCAGGCCCAGGCATTATACCCCTGGAAGGCCAAGAAAGAAAACCATCTAACATTTAACAAGGGAGATGTTATATCAGTAAGAGAACAACAAGATATGTGGTGGTCAGGAGAACTCAATGGAAAAGTAAGTCCATTAACCCCTTTTGTATTTAATAGAATCTTCCGCCTTACATATAGCAGGAATCCATTTCAAAATTTAGGGGTAACAGGTTTAGTTAAATTTAAAATTAATTTGCAAAATGGCTGAACTTATTGCAAACAGTGTAGGCCCTCATCAGAGAAAGAGAACAACAAGATATGTGGTGGTCAGGAAAACTTAATAGAAAAGTATGGCCATTAATTCCTTTTGCACGGAATGGAATCGTCTGTCTTATATATAGAGCAGGAATCCATTTCAAAGTTTTGGGGTGTCAGGCTTGGTTATCTTTAAAATTAATCTGTAAAATGGCTGAAGTTAGCAAACAGTGTAGGCCCTGATCAGATGCCACATACTGTGGCAACTGATCTGGGCCTGCTCTGTTTGCAAGTAGTTTAATTGTTTAGGGCTTTCCTCATACAAAATTGTTAAAAGGAAATTGATGTGCCTTTCACTAGAAAGTTTTTGCATGCATTTTTATTGGGGGCTTCTCTAAAAGCTTTAAATATGCACCAAATCACAAGAAAACCTGTATGTGGTGTCTACAACCAGATATGTTAAAATCAGTTACACAGACTAGCAGATGTCTTAGAAATTTTAGATATAGAGATATTGTTCTGCCCAAGCAGTGAACATAAATTTGCTTTGCAGACTGCACACATGCACAGGCTGATCTGCATGTTTGATGTTCGCAAATGGCAAAAACATTGCACAGTCTAAACCGACTGCTGGGATTGAGATTAAGGAGCTTGTTAGTGTTTTTGTATTTGCAAAAACTACTCACATTTTTTTTTCAACAAAAATATAAATTTATTTTATACATAGCAGTGAAATCAATGTGTATCTGGAATAAATAACACTGAAATTTTCACAGGGTACTGTGAAAATATATAGAGGATCTTACATGAGTGCTCATGTATTATTGAATTTATTAAACGAGTGGAGGAAAAGGGATAAAATGCGAGGCTTTGCCGAGCATTTTATCCCTTTTTCTCAACGAGTTTAATAAATTCAATAATACATGAACACGAATGCAAGATTCTATTTATCATATGACATTTAAAACGCATTTTATTCACGATTGTTTACAAAAATGTCAATATTCCGCCATTAGTAAACGCGACGTCGTTAAGGACGTCGTGCATGTAACGTTACGGGACGTATCTAGCTTATTTGCATATTTAATCCACTAGTGGATTATCGAAAATAATACATGGCGTTATTACACTCTCAGACGCGATGTCATATGATAAATGATATTTCACAGTATGTAAAATAACATGATCATGTTATTTTCACAGTTGAAGTCCAGACTACTTTTCTCGCCAAAATTCAAATGTTATCTATAAAATAATTCTGAAGAATACCTTGAAAAGCAGTCTTTGAACTGTAAAAATGCTGTATTCAAAATGGTGATCTGTTTATGTTTTGAAACTGATATTTGTGACGTCATAGCCAGGCAAAATTGTGATGTACAATACGATTGATCAATTACCGTAAATATCCACATAAAATTATAAAATAAAAACAAAAATTTACTTTTTTTCGGCAGATACCAAAAATATTTCGAGTGTGTTGAAAACATCCGAATTTTCACTCGTGAAAATGTGGATGTTTTCTACACACTCGATGAAATATTTTTGGTATCTACCTCAAAAAAGTAAATATCCTCTATATATATGCTATACTATATGATGGAAGTTTTAACATGTGGTCCCGAGAAGATCTTGATACGTTTTTGTATCCTGGCTGGTAACAAAGCTACCTTTCTATATTTCAGATTGGTTGGTTCCCAAAGTCTTACGTGAAATTAATCAGTGGTCCCGCTGCTTCCTCAACTAGTAATTCTCTCACTAATTCTCCCTCGGTCACCCCAACTAGCACCTTAGATAAAGCCAGAGACTCACCCAGTGTGGAGAAGAAAGACACAGGTAGGCTTTATTGTAATCCTTGCCTTGAAGTTTGCTATCAGTGTAGATCTAGATCAGTTGTAAAGAAGCCATCTGGGGCCAGTTGTTCAAAGCATCGTTAGCTTAACGAGCTCATTAGTGGTCATATTGTTAACTCTTCTAGCAAGTACAATATCGAAAATTTGGATATTTTTGCTGAAAAAATGTGAGCAGCTTTTTTGCTGCTCACATTTTTTTCAGCAAAAATTTTAGCATATTTGCCATATTTAATGATCAAAGTTTAAACGATACGTTAACTCATGACATCATTAGTTTTGAACAACTGGCCCACAAATGCACAAATATAAAGCACTATGAGACGATGTGCAGAGCGCATGAACCATAACTCTGGATTGCCTACTTTCTGGGTTATTGCCCTTTGAACATTGAAAAATGGCAACCGTAATTCTGTTATTCATGATAACTCAGAAACATATAAACAATAGAGGTTTCTCTTTGGGGTAGGGCTTGAGATATCATAATGTCGGGTAAAAGACCCACAAAATTGGAAGCAGTGTCTCCTAAATGACCTGATTGTGTTTGTTTAGTGTTTGTTTGATTTGAGGTTTAACATCCCCGTCAATTTCATCTGATTGGTTGATAATCAGCAGTGGGTGGGGCATATTTAAATATTCAGCAGGTCAAGGGTTAACACAAACAGAAAAGCTCCAGATCAGGGGGAGTAATGAGAACAACTTACTCCAAACTTATCCTCAGTACTCCATCTTGTCTGGAGTTATGAGAGATGTATGTGATAGAGCATGTGCTTTTCGAGGAAAATTATTACAGAACACATAATTGTTCCCCAACCCATGTTTTGTGAGTTTGCCAATTTTCCTTTACTTCCTTCTTATCTGGAGTTATGAGAGATATATACTGAACCGAAAAAGAAACGCAACTCCAAATATAAATGCGAGTATTTGCAGAAATAATCATGTTTGTAGAAAATCAATTTAATGACGCAATAATATAATCATTCCTGAATGAGAATGTTTGGAACACAAATCCATTTTGTCATAGAGGTAGTCATTTCACAAGTTCAAAACATAAGCAGATAATAGCGAGTATGTCCTCCGTTTGCATTCAGTCCTGCATGCACACGCCTGGTCATGGACAGGATTTAACGATTGATCTCTGCCTGGGGAATAGTATTCCACTCCTGTATGAGCGCGAGACGCAAGGCTTGAAGCGTTGTTGGCGGCTGGGGATGGTTACGTACGTGCCTATCCAAGACGTCCAACAAATGTTCTATAGGAGAGAGATCTGGACTATATGGAGGCCAGTGCATCACATCAATGTTGTTTGCTGAAGAAACTCCATGCTGAGCCTTACGACATGCGCCCGAGCATTATCCTGTTGAAACGTAACGTTGTGTTGTCGTACATATGGAACAACTACCGGTCGTAGAACGACGTCAAAGGTAACGCTGAGCCGTCAAAGATCCATCAATGAATACCAGGGGCATTCTATGACCATAAGATATGCCAGCCCACACCATCAACCCACAGCCTCCAAATCGATCACATTCAACCAAACAATTGTCACGATAATGCTTTCCGTCACGCCTATACACACGTTGACGGCCGTCAGCTCTGTACAACAAGTACCTGAACTCATCAGAAAACATTACGTTACGCCACTGACAAAGGGGAAACAGGTTTGGCCTATTTTGTGTGAGCCACGCCATTCTAACCTGACGTCGTCGTGGTGTTAATGGCATACCAACGTACAGACGACGAGGACGTAAGCCAAACTCTTGAAGGCGATTCCTGACAGTATCTGCACTTATTATGCCCCCAACTTTAAAAAAGTTGGGGGGCATATTGCTTCTGGCTTGTCCGTCCGTTCGTCCGTTAGTCCGTTAGTACGTCACGCTTTCTTGTGCATAGCATATCTTTAGAACCGTGTATGCTAGTGTTTTGAAATTTCATATATGGGTTCCTCATGAAAAAATAGTTGACCCGTATTTTTTTTCTTGTCCAAATTATCTCCCCTTCTTGAATTATTTCCCCTTTAATTAAATAACATAGAATTCTCGTTAGCAAGATATCTCAAAAAGTATTTGAGCTACAGCCTTGATATTTGGTATAGTGATTGGGACTAAGGAGGAGATTACCTGATTAAATTTTCAACCAATTCTATAAAATTTTGTTAGAGTTATGGCCCTTTGTAATTTTTTGCCACTCAATTGTGTTGCTTTCTGGTGCATAGCATATCTTTAGAACCGTGTATGCTAGTGTTTTGAAATTTCATATATGGGTTCCTCATGAAAAAATAGTTGACCCGTATTTTTTTTCTTGTCCAAATTATCTCCCCTTCTTGAATTATTTCCCCTTTAATTATATAACATAGAATTCTCGTTAGCAAGATATCTCAAAAAGTATTTGAGCTACAGCCTTGATATTTGGTATAGTGATTGGGACTAAGGAGGAGACTACCTGATTAAATTTTCAACCAATTCGATAAAATTTTGTTAGAGTTATGGCCCTTTGTAATTTTTTGCTACTCAATTGTGTTGCTTTCTGGTGCATAGCATATCTTCAGAACCGTGTATGCTAGTGTTTTGAAATTTCATATATGAGTTCCTCATGAAAAAATAGTTGACCCGTATTTTTTTCTTGTCCAAATTATCTCCCCTTCTTGAATTATTTCCCCTTTAATTAAAAAACATAGAATTCTCGTTAGCAAGATATCTCAAAAAGTATTTAAGCTACAGCCCTGATACATGGTATAGTGATTGGGACTAAGGAGGAGACTACCTGATTAAATTTTCAACCAATTCTATAAAATTTTGTTAAAGTTATGGCCCTTTATAATTTTTTGCCTCTCAATTGTGTTTCTTTCTGGTGCATAGCATATCTTTAGAACCGTGTATGCTAGTGTTTTGAAATTTCATATATGGGTTCCTCATGAAAAAATAGTTGACCAGTATTTTTTTTCTTGTCCAAATTATCTCCCCTTCTTGAATTATTTCCCCTTTAATTAAATAACATAGAATTCTCGTTAAGAGTTTCATTGATGATACTTGGTACATGCTTGCAACTAGGAGTGAAATTTTTATGCAGGCATCCATGTTTGACCTTGACCTATATTTCATGGTTTGCTGACTTTGCGCCCCCACAGGCGCGACATAGCCTTCGGGTTAATTCTTGTTGTATGTTTTTGAGTCTTTAACAATATTTGTTGAATATTTTGCCATCTAGGGACAAGCAAAGGTTGGGGGCATTGTGTTTTACAAACACCATTTCTAGTTTGATTTTTGTGCGTTCCTGGTGTCACCTGAGATGTCTAGACGGCTGTACGGAATCAATTACGAAGATGGGTAAGATGGATGTATTGGTCCTGTCAACGTGTCGTGACGCGTGGACGTACACTTCTTGTCATGTCATTCGTCGTTCCCGTTTGACGTAGACGCTGGTACAAGCGAGTTATCGTCAATTTACTCACTTGGAAGTTTGTGGCGATGACAGCCTGAGACGTCCCACGTAGAAGCATTTGGACTGCTACGTTACGTTGATCTGGCATCAAACGTACCATATTCCGTAGAGAAATTTTACCAGACTTTTGAAACCTAAACTCCAGGTAACACAATATGCCAATATGATGAGGTTACTGTATACATTTAATGTACAGCACGAGGAAATGTTGAAAACAACGAATTGCCAAGTGGAGCGTTTAACTGTACAGATATCGCCCAAATGTTTTCTGTATAAGAAAGTTTAAAAAGTGTGAAAGTAAATCGCAAAATGATTTTTCAGTCAACCTGATCTTTTGGGTTAAAAAGTTGCGTTTCTTTTTCGGTTCAGTATATGTGACAGAGCATGTGCTTATCAAGGAAACTCATTACAGAACACATTTTCTTGCACACCAGACAAGGAAATCCGTGACTTTACCCTGGGATAGAAATTTATGTTCCGACCCTGGTGTGCCAACCCAAAATCGAATATAGTCACGTGTATAATAATATGACCTCAAATGCGCCTTCGTTGAGTTTGACGTCACAGCACGTTACGTGACGTCACTAAACATTCCTGTAGTGTCATCGCAATGTGGCGGACGTCAGTAACCGAAGTGACTGCAGCATTAAAAATCTGCCCTAAGAAATGGAAGGAATGCAAGAATAAGAATCCTATATGGTTGTGAGGGGTGGATAGAAAAATCCGTCCCTCGGGATCACTGTCTGGCATCACTCGACAAGCTTCGTGATGCTGGACAGTGACCCTTGGGACAGATTTTTCCATCCACCCCTCACACCCATATAAGATTCTTATAGTCCCCCACCCCATGTTTTGTGAGTTTGCTAATTTTCTTTTACTTTCTCAATTATTACAGACATTTTTGTGGCTGTGTATGCCTACCACTCTGATGTGGCTGGGGACTTGACTTTTAACCAAGGGGAGATTATCCAGGTCTCAAAAATGGAAGGCGACTGGTGGACTGGTTCTGCAGGTGAAAAAACAGGAATATTTCCAGCTAATTATGTGAAAAAGTCTGAGGCACAGGCAAGTACAACCTTTGGTTTGATATCTTTGAATTCTATATATTCCTCTCACTGGCCGTGGTGGCTCCATCAGATGCGCATGTAACTGGTGATCAGGAGGTCTTGGATTCTTTCCCCACCAGATCCAGGTCAATTCTTCCATGAAAATTGATCATGCAATATTTCCTTTGGTCTGTCTCTCCCTTCGCAAAAGAATTTGCACTGTTCTGGTTATCAGCTTTGGTATAAATCTGCCTAGGAAAAGTGTGATTAGGTAAATTGACCAGCTTGATATGACCCAAATAGTGTTGACAGGGCCAAACAAACAAAACAAATTGACCAGCTTTACACGACCTGATAGTGTTGACTGGGCAGTGAAACTCTAAACCTAACCAAACTCCTGCCAGAGATTTCTGATGGCTCTTTTACCATGGATGGCTCAGTTAACACACATTCTCTAGTCCCTAAAGAATTTGTCTGATAGCTGCAAATAGCAAATATTTTGGGATAAGTAAGGGAGATTTAGAGAGATTTTTCATATTTTATATTGACAGGTAATGTTGTGTGTACTAATTAGAATCGTCTCATGGAGGCGATTCTAATGAGTACACACATCATACCTTTGTTTAAGAAATAGAACAGCTCTAACTGTGATTTGTTGAGTAATAAATCACAGTTTGGAGGTCAGTTGTAAAGTAGATCAAATCACGAGCGACAAACTGTGATTTATTACTCCACAAATCACAAACTAGAGCTGATATATTTCGATTCTAACAGGCTGAAAATTGGCAATAATGCTGTTGTTTCCTTCAAAATCTCACAACTTTTCGCCATTGTTAGAAGAAATCCCGCTAAAATTATCGACTGAAACACACGCATTTTTACCCTTTTCTGACGTTTTCGATGCGTGAAAATGACGTTACACCGTCTAACGTCAAGGAAATCGACTAGTGACGTCATAAATTAGCAGTTTTTAATGACTTCACTCGTCACTCTCTTCCTTGCCGTGATTTGTTGTAGAATAAAACACAGTTATTTTCCATTGCCTGTATAGGCGCGCTGTGTTAGAATTAAAAGTAGAAGAGTTACCCTAGACTTATCCCTATGATGCCCGCTTACAAGGTGTTATGATTTACCCTCAATGGCTAGAACTACCACTATCTAGAGCCAGTTTTACAAAGCGCCAAAGTTGTACGAGGTACTGCAAGGAATGTATAATACTTATTTCTTAGCATAGAAATAAAACAGATAAGTTCGGTTTTGTTTGTTTGTCTGTTTTTAGGTTTTATAACCCCGTTAACACTATATAGGCCAGTTTGGGGATGTTGCTTCCGATTTTGTGAGACTTTTTCTCGACATTGAGATAAAATGACATCTCAAGCCCTGCCGGCCAATGAAACCAATAGAGTTTATATGCATGGATGGCACTTTTCCTGGGCTGGCTTAGACCCTTTATGTGGTTTACCAGTACTCATGCGCGGTCACTGGATCCTTCATGCAACTCTATCTATTTCTCCAAGCCCTGATGGGCAGAGGCGAGTTTGAGTAATTAAAATTTGACTTTGGAGTTTTTTTGAACAAGAACTGCAAGGACGAATTACTTAGCATAAGAACAGAAAATGTGGGTATTTGGGGATAACTGAATGATAAATTTCCTTATTTCTCCATATAAACCATGCTGTGGGTCTTCATTAGAACTGCCTCGCTGAGGCAGTTCTAATGAATACCCATATCATAGGTTTTCATCCAGAGTTGACAAAATCATCATTCATTTATCACCAGATACCCTCCTTATCTGTTTTTATGCTTGGTTGGCACATAGAGGCACCATGGCTTAAAGCTAAGAGTGTTTGACGTTGATATTTAAGGTTACAGTGTTCAAGTTTGGCTCTATAGAGAGGCTGAAAAATTTACTTTTCTCACTGAAAGGACATGATTGAGCCATGGCTTTCATATGCGGGGGCCGGCCTCGGTAGCTCAGTCGGATGCCCGTCTGTCTGGTGATCAGGAGGATGCGGGTTCAATACCTGCTGGGATCGGCAACATTCTTTCGTTGAGATTGATTATGAAATCTTTTCTACCGTCATTCTCTCCCTTCCGCTGATTCGAGAAGGGCAGTTGTCAATGTCTGGCGGAAGAATGTGCACTGTACTGGTTAACAGCTCACATATAAGCCCGCCCAGGAAAAGTGTGGAAAGATAAACTGACTGGCTCAAAAATGACCTAACTAGTGTTGACTGGCCGTTAAACTCCAAAACAAACAAACAAACAAGACACTCTCAGGATTTTAATAGCCTACTGCCCATGTGGCTGTTAGTAGGGTATGAGGAACCCATAATCATCAGTTATTACCCTTCAAGCACTGATCATGACTAGCAGATGACATTTTCAAAGTTTTTTTTTATTTTTCAGAGAAAATAAGGCTTGCTGAGCAGATGGTTCCAATGAAATGTCAAGCATTTTATCTCTCTGAGAAAATAAGAAAAAAAAATATATTGTCATCTGCTCTAGAATTTCCAGTAGTGCTTAAAGTGTTAATGCACTTTGTAGATGTTCAAATCATCTCAGCCACAAGATATTTTTAAGTACAAAATACATATATTGCCAGCCCACCACAGTAATGACAGAAGTATTATTTAACCCTTATCTTGCTGAATATTCAGTTAAGCCACTCCCATTTCTGTCTATCAACCAATCAAATTACTTGATGTAATTTATTGCTACAAATTCGTAAATTGAATGTCAAACAGTGTAGATCCTGATCAGATGGCTTCTTCAGAAGTCATCTGATCTGGATCTACACTGTTTCCAAAGATAGGGGTTGTCTTGAACAGCAAGATAAGTGTTAAGAAATGAATTTTATTTTTCTGCTGTTCATGAAAGTATGAACACAGTGGGTCGCAGGCAAAGTAAATGAACCTCAAAGGGGTTCATGTAAACTTTGCTAGCAACCCGCCGTCATTCATTCTTTCATTTAAATTAGAAAAAAATAAGTTTATTTACATGTCCGCTGTAGCGATAGTGGGAACATATTGTTTTTGCCCTGTCTGTTGGTTTGTACTTGGACAACTTAAACATTGGCCATAACTTTTGAACCTTTTGAGATAGAGCCTTCATATTTGGCATGTAGGTTCCTTGTGACGAGGGCTTTCCAACAAAAAAATTGACCTTGACCTTGACCCATGACCTACTTAAAAGAAAAAAAAACATTGGTCGTAACTACTGAACTTGAGATAGAGCGTTCATATTTAGCATGTGGGTTCTTTGTGACAAGGACTTCCCACTTACACAAAAACAATTGACCTTGACCTTCTTTTAAGAAAAAAAAATATTGGTCATAACTTTTGAACCATTTAAGATAGAGACTTCATATTTTGCATGAGGGATCCTTGTAAAAAGGGCTTCACGCCCGTACAAAAAAATTGACCTGTGACTCTGACTTTGACCTACTTAAAAGAAAAAAATAACATTGGTCATAACTTTTGAACCGTTTGAGGTAGAGCCTTCATATTTTGCATGTAGGTTGCTTGTGACGCGCGTTTCCAGTCCATACAAAAAGTTTTTACCTGTGACCTTGACTGTTGACCTACTTAAAAGAAAAAATAACATTGGCCATAACTTTTGGATCATTTGAGATAGCGTCTTCATATTTTGCATGTAGGTTCCTTGTGACAAGGACTGCTCGTCCATACAAAATATTTTGACCTGTGACCTTTACCTATTTTAAAGATAAAATTATTATTGGTCATAACTTTTGAACCATTTGAGTTTGAACCTTTATATTGTGCATGTAGGTTCCTTATGACAATTTCTTCCTGCTGAAACAAAAAATCTTGACCTGTGTCCTTGATCTTGATCTGTGATCAACTTCGAAGAAAAAATGACCATGCTCGGGGACATTTTCATGTTTCACAAACACATCTTGTTTATATTTACATTCTTTGCCCCTCATCACTGGGCAAAAAAAGGTTATAGGGCAAATGTTTAAAGCTGAAAAACATTTATACGCTGATTTTCTACAAAGAGCTGAACACCCATAGAGAACCATGGTTTAGACTGACGTCACTTGACATAACTGAAAATCATGTGACTCGATGCATTCATGGAAGTATGAACTACATTGTTTTTGATAGGTTTACATTAGACTTTACACTGGACATGTAAATATTAGTGTGTATCCCTTTCAACCCTGTAGACCAGTACAGATATCTATGCAAACGGTGTTGATCCAGATCAGCTCATCAGAGTTTACACCTTTGCCATCCTCTTAATGCTTTTGACTGATCTCAGAATTTGCAAGAATGGACATGTCCAGAGTCAACAGTGGAAGATTCCACTTCAGAAACACAGGGATGAAAGGGTGAATACATGTAGTTCCATGTCACAGACACCTCATGGGTTCTATTTTGAAAATAACAGAATCAAAGAATCAACAGGGATACAAAATGTTTCCTGACAGTTTTCCAACTTCTGTTTTTCCAGCAACAAGACAGCTTTTCATCTCTACCATCTGCTTCTCTATCAAATCTTCCTGGAATTTCTGTGTTTGAACAGTCTAGCTCACCATTTCCACAAGACCCATTCGAAGACTCACCCATTGTTAGTAATGAAAGTATGACCTTTACATCAGACCCACTAGCAGAATCCATTTCTTTTGCCCATACAGATGATATTTCATTGAACAAGACTGCACACTCTGGTGCTGCTAGCTCAGTTGACCTGCTTGCAGACTTTGGCTCTCTTAGTCTTGCATCAAAGCCAACTGAAACATTCACTGCATCTGAACCAATCTCGCAGGCGTCACTCAAGTCTCTTGATCCCTTATCAGATCTTGAATCTCTTGGTGAAGGTAGTCCATTTCCAGCTGATCCATTTGCAGATTTATCAACCTCAGCTTTCTCAGCCCAAACAAATAAAACTGAAGTGTCTAAAACTAATACACCTGCACTTGATAAAACTACGGAGGCTGCTGCAGGTTCTACTAATGTAGGATCAAGTCCATTTCAAGATGATCATTTTGCCGATTTGAACTCCCATTCTTCCCCATTTCCCATGGAATCAGGAAAGATAACTTTGTCTTCAAAACCCACCTCACCTTTGGACAATACTGTTTTGAAGCAGTCATTAGATGATAAAACAGAACAGATTGCTGATCCTTTTGCTGCTTTGGGTCCCAGTTTAGAAAAAAGTCCCTTTCCTATTGACCCTTTTGCTGGTTCTGATGCTTTTGGTAATGATCAGATGTTCAGTGGGGGATCTGTTGCTCCATCTGACACTGATGTTTCAGGAAATACTGTTGGTTCACTTTCAAACCCAAATGGTAACAAAGCAGACCCATATGCAGCATTTGCAGCTTTGGCGGATGTTAAACAGTCATCATCATCTGCTTCTGACTTCCCTGCCCCTCCCACTGATTGGTTCACATCTGTTGAAAAAGATGCTTTGAAGTCTGATTCACCTGTGCTGGGAAGTCTGTCAGATACTTCCCAGCCTTTTGCTGCTAATGCTGACTTCTCAATCCAGACAGCAGTCAGTGATCCTTTCACCAGTTCCAATTCAGACATGTCCTGTCAAAGTCAAACTTCTACAGCTGAATCAGCTCAGTGGTTTCCATCAGTGATATCCCCAAGTAATGAAACTGAACCCCCACCCCTTCCAAAGAAACAAGGACCTCACAGGCCTCCTCCTCCCCCATCTTTGAAGAGGTCCTTGTCCAAGACAGATGAACAGGCTGATGGAGACAATGAAACAGCAGTAAGATTTTACTTGATAATAGCCTAAGTGATATCAGAGCAGCCTTTCCATCACCCCTGATCTCAACCCACACCTGCCTGTATCCACAGTTTCCCCTGTTCCCACACCTTCAGTTATATATACATACCCTTGTCCCTTGCACCAATTGTCAGGCATGATTTGGAGCACTGATTCCAGATAATTTGGTTTCTCATCAAAATGGCTTTTACTCATATCACTCAACTTACATAAGACGCAAATTCTCTTTTACCAAAGATCACATTCTTTTCACCAGATACTCTGGAAAACCATACCTTTTCAGTTTTTCTTGGCTGAATTTTTTGTAACATGTACTTGTTTTGGTCTGAATCTCTTCAGGAGATTGGCAGTGCAGTTACAGATTCAAATATACACAATGCAAACCAGATAGTTTACCTTTCTCATATAAAAAGAAAAAAAAAAACTTTCTACTTTTTCTGTTTCTAGCTTCAAGACAAATTTCCATCACTGACATTTAACCAAGACCCTTTCAAAGATCAGTCATTCATCAACAGCACTAGTAGACCAAGCATTTCAATAGAAGATTCAATTGACAAATTAGTGCTAAAATCCCCATTTTTCACCCCTATTGTTGATAAACTTAACACAAGTTTACAAGTAAAAACACAATCAACACCCCAAGTTAGTATAAACACAGCATTACCTTCTGCTACATGCAATATTAGTATGCAGTTTCAGAGTATGCTGTCTTACAATCCAGACACAGAAAATGTTGCATATGCTCATGACTCAGGGCCCCAGCCGCTTTCAAAAAAACATAGGCCACCACCAGCCCCTCCAGTTAAACAGAGGCCCCCAAGGCCTCCACAACCTTGTGTAAAGAAAAAGAAGCCATCAAGGTTGTCACAACCTTTGAAGAAAAGGAAGCCCCCAAGGCCGACACAACTTCCATCTTTCAAAGGGTCTTCTCATAAGGCTAAGCCAAGTTCTGGTGGAGACCATGAATTGACTGTAAGAATTAATTATTTTATCTGCTTTAACCCTTACCCTTCAAGTGCTAGGCACATTTAGCAGATGACATTTTTGGAGTATTTTTCCCCTTATTTTTAAGGAAAATAAGGCTCTACATTACATGTAAACTGTCTGCTGAGCAGACAGTTTACATGTAATGTCAAGCCTTCTTTTTAGGCTGAAAATTAATGGGAAAAAAAGAGTTAATGTGCCATGCTAGATAATAGCAGATATCATTTGACTTTTTAATTTTCATTGACAATGAGGCTTGACAATTGACATTAAATAACAAATTGTATTTTCTCTAAACATCAAGAAAAATATTTGAAAATATCTTCTTCAGAAGTTGAATTTGGCACTTTTAGGGTATATGACCCTAGATATTGGGACACAGGTATAGTTAGTGACTGCCTTGCTTGCCATTTTGCTTTCTAGTGTATCAGTGGCTATTTTTTGTTCAAATTTCAAGACAGTTGTAGTAAATGGTCAAGCTTGTTTTGTTTGTTTGTTTGATTTGAGGTTCAACGTCCCCGCCAACACTGTAAAGGTCATTTTGGAGACGTTGCTTCCAATTTTGTGGGACTTTTACCCAACATTGAGATGGAATGACATATCAAGCCCTGTCGCCCAATGAATCCAATAGGGTTTATTAGCATGGACGGTCTGCCTCGCACCACGGTTTCTGGACAGGCTTAGGTGCTCTAAGCGGTTTACCAGTACTAGTGTGCGGGCCGGATTCAGCTCTGTGGGAAGCATCATGCAGCCCATATATTTCTTCAAGCCCCTATGGGCGGGGGCTTTGGTCAAGCTTGTTGTAAATGGTCCAGCTGTTGCAGTATTTAGGGTCATCTCGTTAGCTGCAATGCATTCATAAGCATATTATCAGTCCTGATCTCCTTTGCACACTCTCAGATTTATATGTTTGTAAAAGACTCCCAGCACCACAGACAATTTCAGAGGTGTCAGCCTAGATCGGCCATTTCCTTAACACTGAGGTAACACAATATACAATTTATCACATATGGACCATACACACATATTCTTTACCTTCTATATGAATTTTTACCTTGAGCTACCAATGAATATACAGTTTCTTTCCCAGCAACAGAGGCACTATATGTATAAAGTCCTGTCACTTTTTGAATATACCGAATATAATCTTTCCCCATATGCACCTTTTATACTTTCTTTAGTCCTTTTTGTACCAAATGGAATCATCCACCTTATATATAGCACAAATCCATTTCAAAATTTAGGGGTATCAGGATTTGTTTTCTTCAAACTTTATTTGGAAAATGGTTGAACTTTTTGCAAACAGTGTAGGCGCTGATCAGGCGCCATGATCTGTGGTGTCTGAACTGGGCCTGCACTGTTTACCAATCACCCATTTTGGGATATCCAGTACAAAATGTGTTAAAATGAGGTAAACAGGTGGATATTTGTTTTGTTTTAGCTGACATTGAAGCAGTAGTTTGTATCACCATATTGTACCGTTTGTAATCAGACGTGCTTGAGCAAACGGTCATTCTCACCCTTCTACTGAGCCGAGAAGACAGTTGTCAGTTTCTGGCGAAAAAATGTGCACTGTACTGGTTAACCTCTTACTTATAAGCCTGCCCAGGAAAAATGTGGATAGGTAAACTGACTGGCTCAAAATAAGCTAAACAGTGTTGACTGGGCTGTAAAACTCCAAAACAAACAAAGGTAATAATGGGCATTTTTTCCCTTAATTACTCGAAGAAACAAATGTTGTGGACATTTTGTTTGAATCACCTGGTCAAGTGGATTCTATCAAATATTTACAACATTTGTTATATAGAGTATTTTGTGTGATAATCTTGAACATCACCATTAATCCGTCTCATGTTTGGCTTAAGATTCATTCCATTAAGGTTGTTGTTACAATGAGCTTAATTGTTAAAACGAATGTCGATATTAAGCGATTTGACTGTAATTGTATACAGTATTATTACATAAGAAGATGTACAGTAGATTCTCCAGAATTCAAAATGACAGGGACCACAAGATTTCCTTGGAGTTATCTATATTTGGAAATGTTTGAATTTCTCATTTGGCACTGTCGGTTGACCAGATATTTGTCTTCAGTTGGCACTTCGGGTAAATCCATAGAATGTCTGTTTAAGCTTTTGAGCTGATAGGCAAACCACAATTTAACTGCATCTGCTTTGTGCTTGTCGGACTGAAGAAAAGCTGAAAAAAATATGTGAACTTCCACTTTTATTTACGACCAGTAATAGTATGTAAAATGAAAACTAAATGTAAGGTAACAAATCATTCACACTGATAGGAAAAAGCAGACCAGAAATGGTTCATGCAGACAGTTGGTAAAGATTTTACCACATATGCATTTGTGCTTGTCGGACTGAAGAAAAGTTGAAAAAAATATGTGAACTTTCACTTTTATTAGCTCACCTGAGCCGAAGGCTCATGTGAGGTATTAGTATACCACGAGCCGGCGTCCGATGCCCTCGTCCATCGTCCGTCGTCCACACTTTCAACGAAGTATATCTCTGGAACCAGTGGGCCGGCCTTGATCAAATTTCATATGAACCATCATCAGGTAGGGGGAAAGGCTGTATTAGGTTTTCGTGCAGATCGGATGAGAACTCTGGTTGCCACAGCAACAAAGAGCTCCCATAGGCTTAACATAGGAAAAAGCTTGTCATCACTCTAGCTCCGTCAATTTTTTTCTGATCGACTTCATTCTTGCAGATAACGAGGACAGGCATGAAATCTCGATCAAGTTCGATTTTGGGCTGAATCGGATTATTCACTCAGGAGTTACGCGCCCTTGAGCGTTGAAAAAATTGCCTATTGACTTAACATGGGGAGAATGTTGTCATCACCGTAGCTGCTTCAATTATTTTCAGATTGGCTTTATTCTTGCAGATAACCAGCACAGCCATGAAATCTCGGTCAAGTTCGATAACTGGCAGAATCGGATCATTCACTTAGGAGTTACCTGCCCTTGTGTGTTTTTTGCATTAGGGTTAATGGGAATTTCAAAAATTTTATATCTTAAAGACTACTTGGCCAACTTTGATCAAATTTCATGTGTCGCATTATTGGGCAAGTGGAAAGGCTTCATTAGGTTTTCAGGCAGATCTGAGTGGAACTCTGGTTGCCATGGCAACATCTAGCTCCCATAGACTTCACATAGGAAAAAGCTTGTCATCACTCTAGCTCCGTCAATTTTTTTCTGATCGACTTCATTCTTGCAGATAACCAGTACAGGCATAAAATCTCGGTCAAATTCGATTTTGGGCCGAATCAGATAATTCACTCAAGAGTTACGTCCCCTTGAGCGCCCGAAAAATTGCCTATCGACTTAACATGGGGAAAATGTTGTCATCACTGTAGCTGCTTCAATTTTGTTCGGATTGGCTTCATTCTTACAGATAACCAGCACAGCCATGAAATCTCGGTCAAGTTCGATAATTGGCAGAATCGGATCATACACTTAGGAGTTACCTGCCCTTGTGCATTTTTGCATAAGGGTTAATGTGAATTTCAAAACTGTATATCTTGAAGACTACTTGGCTGACTTTGATCAAATTTCATGTGTAACATTATTGGGCAAGTGGAAAGACTGCATAAGGTTTTCATGCAGATCTGAGTGGAACTCTGGTTACCATGGCAACATATAGCTCTCATAGACTTAACATAGGAAAAAGCTTGTCATCACTCTAGCTCCGTCAATTTTTTTCTGATCGACTTCATTCTTGCAGATAATAAGGACAGGCATAAAATCTCGGTTAAGTTCGATTTTGGGCAGAATCGGAATATTGACCTCGGAGTTACATGACCTTGAGCGACAAAAAATTTGCCCATAGACTTAACATAGGGAAAATGTTGTGACTACGATAGCGACTTGAATTTTTAGCTCACCTGAGCCGAAGGCTCATGTGAGGTATTAGTATACCACGAGCCGGCGTCCGTCGTCCGTCGTCGTCGTCCGTCGTCGTCCACACTTTTAAAGAAGTATATCTCAGGAACCAGTGGGCCAATCTTGATCAAATTTCATGTGAAGCATTATCAGGTAGGGGGAAAGGCTGCATACTGTTTTCGGACAGATGGGATTGGAACTCTGGTTGCCATGGCAACTAATTGCTCCCATAGACTTAACATAGGAAAAAGTTTGTCATCACTCTAGCTCCGTCAATTTTTTTTTGATTGTCTTCATTCTTGCAGATAACGAGGACAGGCATGAAATCTCGATCAAGTTCGATTTTGGGCTGAATCGGATTATTCACTCAGGAGTTACGTGCCCTTGAGCGTTAGGAAAAAGCTTGTCATCACTCTAGCTCCGTCAATTTTTTTCCGATCGACTTCATTCTTGCAGATAACGAGGACAGGCATGAAATCTCGATCAAGTTCGATTTTGGGCTGAATTGGATTATTCACTCAGGAGTTACGTGCCCTTGAGCGTTAGGAAAAAGCTTGTCATCACTCTAGCTCCGTCAATTTTTTTCCGATCGACTTCATTCTTGCAGATAACGAGGACAGGCATGAAATCTCGATCAAGTTCGATTTTGGGCTGAATCGGATTATTCACTCAGGAGTTACGTGCCCTTGAGCGTTAGGAAAAAGCTTGTCATCACTCTAGCTCCATCAATTTTTTTCCGATCGACTTCATTCTTGCAGATAACGAGGACAGGCATGAAATCTCGATCAAGTTCGATTTTGGGCTGAATCGGATTATTCACTCAGGAGTTACGTGCCCTTGAGCGTTGAAAAAATTGCCTATTGACTTAACATGGGGAGAATGTTGTCATCACCGTAGCTGCTTCAATTATTTTCAGATTGGCTTTATTCTTGCAGATAACCAGCACAGCCATGAAATCTCGGTCAAGTTACCTGCCCTTGTGTGTTTTTGCATTAGGGTTAATGGGAATTTCAAAAATGTATATCTTAAAGACTACTTGGCCAACTTTGATCAAATTTCATGTGTCGCATTATTGGGCAAGTGGAAAGGCTTCATTAGGTTTTCAGGCAGATCTGAGTGGAACTCTGGTTGCCATGGCAACATCTAGCTCCCATAGACTTCACATAGGAAAAAGCTTGTCATCACTCTAGCTCCGTCAATTTTTTTCTGATCGTTTCTGATCGACTTCATTCTTGCAGATAACCAGTACAGGCATAAAATCTCGGTCAAGTTCGATTTTGGGCCGAATCAGATAATTCACTCAAGAGTTACGTCCCCTTGAGCGCCCGAAAAATTGCCTATTGACTTAACATGGGGAAAATGTTGTCATCACTGTAGCTGCTTCAATTTTGTTCGGATTGGCTTCATTCTTGCAGATAACCAGCACAGCCATGAAATCTCGGTCAAGTTCGATAATTGGCAGAATCGGATCATACACTTAGGAGTTACCTGCCCTTGTGCATTTTTGCATAAGGGTTAATGTGAATTTCAAAAATGTATATCTTGAAGACTACTTGGCCGACTTTGATAAAATTTCATGTGTAACATTATTGGGCAAGTGGAAAGACTGCATAAGGTTTTCTTGCAGATCTGAGTGGAACTCTGGTTACCATGGCAACATATAGCTCCCATAGACTTAACATAGGAAAAAGCTGGTCATCACTCTAGCTCCGTCAATTTTTTTCTGATCGACTTCATTCTTGCAGATAATAAGGACAGGCATATAATCTCGGTTAAGTTCGATTTTGGGCAGAATCGGAATATTGACCTCGGAGTTACTTGACCTTGAGCGACAAAAAATTTGCCCATAGACTTAACATAGGGAAAATGTTGTGACTACGATAGCGACTTGAATTTTTTTCAGATCAGCTTCAAACTTGCAGGTAACGAGGACAGACATAAAATCACGGTTAAGTTCGATTTTGGGCCGAATCGGATTATTTGCCTTGGAGTTACCTGCCCTTGAGCATGAAAAAATACGTTGTGACCACGATAGCAACTTTATTTTTATTCAGATCAGCTTCAAACTTGCAGGTAACGAGGACAGGCATAAAATCCCGGTTAAGTTCGATTTTGGGCCGAATCGGAATATTGACCTTGGAGTTACGTGACCTTGAGCGACAAAAAATTTGCCCATAGACTTAACATAGGGAAAATGTTGTGACTACGATAGCGACTTGAATTTTTTTTCAGATCAGCTTCAAACTTGCAGGTAACGAGGACAGACATAAAATCTCGGTTAAGTTAGATTTTGGGCCGAATCGGATTATTTGCCTTGGAGTTACCTGCCCTTGAGCATAAAAAAATACGTTGTGACCACGATAGCAACTTTATTTTTATTCAAATCAGCTTCAAACTTGCAGGTTACGTGGACAGGCATAAAATCTCAGTTAAGTTCGAATCGGAATATTGACCTCGGAGTTACATGACCTTGAGGGACAAAAAATTTGCCCATAGACTTTACATAGGGAAAATGTTGTGATTACGATAGCGACTTGAATTTTTTTCAGATAAGCTTCAAACTTGCAGGTAACAAGGACCGACATAAAATCTCTGTTAAGTTCGATTTTGGGCCGAATCGGATTATTTGCCTTGGAGTTACCTGCCCTTGAGCATAAAAAATACGTTGTGCCCACGATAGCAACTTTATTTTTATTCAGATCAGCTTCAAACTTGCAGGTAACGTGGACAGGCATAAAATCTCAGTTAATTTCGAATCAGAATATTGACCTCGGAGTTACATGACCTTGAGCGACAAAAAATTTGCCCATAGACTTTACATAGGGAAAATGTTTTGACTACGATAGCGACTTGAATTTTTTTCAGATCAGCTTCAAACTTGCAGGTAACGAGGACAGACATAAAATCTCGGTTAAGTTCGATTTTGGGCCGAATCGGATTATTTGCCTTGGAGTTACCTGCCCTTGAGCATGAAAAAATACGTTGTGACCACGATAGCAACTTTATTTTTATTCATATCAGCTTCAAACTTGCAGGTAACGAGGACAGGCATAAAATCTCGGTTAAGTTCAATTTTGGGCCGAATCGGAATATTGACCTCGGAGTTACATGACCTTGAGCGACAAAAAATTTGCCCATAGACTTAATTAGGGAAAATGTTGCGACTACGATAGCGACTTGAATTTTTTTCAGATCAGCTTCAAACTTGCAGGTAACGAGGACAGACATAAAATCTCGGTTAAGTTCGATTTTGGGCCGAATCGGAATATTTGCCTTGGAGTTACCTGCCCTTGAGCATAAAAAAAATACGTTGTGACCACGATAGCAACTTTATTTTTATTCATATCAGCTTCAAACTTGCAGGTAACGAGGACAGGCATAAAATCTCGGTTAAGTTCGATTTTGGGCCGAATCGGAATATTGACCTCGGAGTTACGTGACCTTGAGAGACAAAAAAATTTGCCCATAGACTTAACGTAGGGAAAATGTTGTGACAGAAATAGCGACTTGAATTTTTAGCTCACCTGAGCCAAAGGCTCCAGTGAGCTGATAGTATACCAAGGCTCCGGAGTCTGTCTTCTGTCGTCCGTCCATCCGTCGTCCACACTTTCAATGAAGCATATCTCAGAAGGCAGTCGACCAATCTTGTTTAAATTTTATGTGTAGCACCATTGGGCAAGGGGAAAGGCTGCATTAGGTTTTGGAGCTAGTCTGGTTCATTTGTTCCTTCATTCTTCTTTCTCTCCATATAGAGATAATAGACCAATGTTAAATTTTTAATCAGAGATTTCTCAGGAACTATAAAATCTAGAAGCATCAAATTTGGTATTCAATAGAATAATGATGACTTATTTTGTGTAAGAGACATTGGGCTTTCTCAGCTTATTTGTTCATCTGTTCTTTCATTCTTCTTTCTCTCCATTTTGACCAATGTTAAATTTTCGTCAAAGATTTCTCAGGAACTATAGAAGCTAGAAGTCTCAAACTTGGAATGCAATGCAATAATGATGACTTATATCCTGTAAGGGTCAATGGGCTGGATTCTATTAGCAGATTTAGTAGTCAAGTCTGTGAATTGTTAAAACTTAAGTTCCTCAGGTGAGCGGTTTAGGCTCATTGAGCCTCTTGTTTTCAGATCAGCTTCAAACTTGCAGGTAACGAGGACAGACATAAAATCACGGTTAAGTTCGATTTTGGGCCGAATCGGATTATTTGCCTTGGAGTTACCTGCCCTTGAGCATGAAAAAATACGTTGTGACCACGATAGCAACTTTATTTTTATTAGCTCACCTGTCACGTAGTGACAAGGTGAGCTTTTGTGATCACATTTTGTCCGTCGTCCGTGCGTGCGTGCGTGCGTCCGTAAACAATTTCTTGTCCGCACGATAACATCTTCATTTATGATTTGATTTTATCCAGACTTGCACACAACTTGTACCACCATGTGATCTGGGTTCCTTTCTTGAACCAGCCATATCCCGTCATGTCTTACAGAGTTACGGCCCCTGTAATTGCAAAAATTGCCTATTTTGGTCTTGTCCGCACGATAGCATCTTTATTTATGATTTGATTTTAACCAGACTTGCACAAAACTTGTACCACCATGAGATCTGAGTTCCTTTATGGAATCAGCCATATCCCATCATGTGTTACGGAGTTACGGCCCCTGAAAGGGCAAAAATTGCCTATTTTGGTCTTGTCCGCACGATAGCATCTTCATTTATGATTTCATTTTAACCAGACTTGCACACAACTTGTACCACCATGAGATCTGGGTTCCTTTCTTGAACCAGCCATATCCCGTCATGTGTTACAGAGTTACGGCCCCTGGAATTGCAAAAATTGCCTTTTTTGGTCTTGTCCGCACGATAGCATCTTCATTTATGATTTGATTTTTACCAGACTTGCACACAACTTGTACCACCATGAGATCTGGGTTCCTTTCTTGAATCAGCCATATCCCATCATATGTTACGGAGTTACGGCCCCTGAAAGGGCAAAAATTGCCTATTTTGGTCTTGTCCGCACGTTAGCATCTTCATTTATGATTTGATTTTTACCAGACTTGCTCACAACTTGTACCACCATGAGATCTTGGTTCCTTTTTTGAACCAGCCATATCCATTCATGTGTTACAGAGTTACGGCCCCTGAAATTGCAAAAATTGCCTATTTTGGTCTTGTCCGCACGATAGCATCTTCATTTATGATTTGATTTTAACCAGACTTGCACACAACTTGTACCACCATGAGATCTGGGTTCCTTTCTTGAATCAGCCATATCCCATCATGTGTTATGGAGTTACGACCCCTGAAAGGGCAAAAATTGCCTATTTTGGTCTTGTCCACATGATAGCATCTTCATTTATGATTTGATTTTAACCAGACTTGCACACAACTTGTACCACCATGAGATCTGGGTTCCTTTCTTGAATCAGCCATATCCCATCATGTGTTATGGAGTTACGACCCCTGAAAGGGCAAAAATTGCCTATTTTGGTCTTGTCCACATGATAGCATCTTCATTTATGATTTGATTTTAACCAGACTTGCACACAACTTGTACCACCATGAGATGTGGGTTCCTTTCTTGAACCAGCTATATCACATCAGGTGTTATGGAGTTACGGCCCCTGAAAGGGCAAAAATTGCCTATTTTGGTCTTGTCTGCATGATAGCTGTTTCATTTATGATTTGATTTTAACTGAACTTGCACACAATTTGTACCGCCACAAAATTTCTCCGTCAAGTTTGAATATGGGTCATGTCGGGTCAAAAAGTAGGTCAGTAGGTCAAATAAAAAAAAAACCTTGTGAAGACACTAGAGGCCACAGTTTTGGTCCGATCATCATCAAACTTGCTCAGAATGATCATCTTGATAATATCTTGGTCGTGTTCAAATATGGGTCATATCAGGTCACAAAGAAGGTCAGAGGTCAAATCATAGAAAAACCTTGTGAATACACTAGAGGCCACAGTTTTGGTCCAATCATTATCAAACTTGCCCAGAATGATCATCTTGCTAATATCTCAGTCAAGTTTGAATACAGATAATGTCGGGTCAAAAAGTAGGTCAGTAGGTCAATTCATAGAAAAAGCTTGTGAACACACTAGAGGCCACAGTTTTGGTCCGAACATCATCAAACTGCTCGGAATGATCATCTTGATAATATCTTCAACTAGGTCAGTAGGTCAAATCAGAGAAAAGCCTTGTGAACACACTAGAGGCCACTGTTCATCGACCTAGCTCAGACTGATTGTCTTGACAATATATCGGTCAAGTTCGAATATGGGTCATGTCAGGTCAAAAAGTAGGTCAGTAGTTCAAATCATAGAAAAATCTTGTGAACACACTAGAGGCCACAGTGTAGGTCAGATCCTCATCAAACTTGCCCAGAATGATCATCTTGACAATATCTGAGTCGAGTTCGAATATGGGTCATGTTGGTCCAAAAAGTAGTTCAGTAGGTAAAATCATAGAAAAACCCTCTGAACACACTTGAGCCACAGTTTTGGTCCGATCATCATCAAACTTGCTCAAAATGATCATTTGACAATATCTCAGTTAATTTCGAATATGGGTCAAGTCTGGTCAGTAAGTAGGTCAGTAGGTCAGATTGTTGAAAAACCTTGTGGACACACTAGAGGCCCCAGTTTTGGTCCGATCATCTTCAAACAACAATTCCTCCTCTACCCTTGGGCCAATTTCATTCAAACTTTGAAGTAATGTTGCTTAGATGACCCTCTACCAAAAAGGCTAAAACAATCCTTAAAAATAGAAAAAATATTGTAAATTTGATTCAAACGTGAACCCCTCCGAAACCCTAAGGCCAATTTGATTCAAACTTCACAGGAATGTTGCCTAGGTTACTCCCTACCAAATGAGCTAAAATCACTCTGATGATGAACAAGATGGCCACCATAGCTAAAAATAGAATGTTCTCGAGACAGTGACTCACAGGTGAGCGAATCAGGGCCCTCTGGGCCCTCTTGTTCAGATCAGCTTCAAACTTGCAGGTAACGAGGACAGGCATAAAATCCCGCTTAAGTTCGATTTTGGGCCGAATCGGAATATTGACCTCGGAGTTACGTGACCTTGAGCGACAAAAAATTTGCCCATAGACTTAACATAGGGAAATGTTGTGACTACGATAGCGACTTGAATTTTTTTCAGATCAGCTTCAAACTTGCAGGTAACGAGGACAGACATAAAATCTCGGTTAAGTTAGATTTTGGGCCGAATCGGATTATTTGCCTTGGAGTTACCTGCCCTTGAGCATAAAAAATACGTTGTGACCACGATAGCAACTTTATTTTTATTCAGATCAGCTTCAAACTTGCAGGTAACGTGGACAGGCATAAAATCTCAGTTAAGTTCGAATCGGAATATTGACCTCGGAGTTACATGACCTTGAGCGACAAAAAATTTGCCCATAGACTTTACATAGGGAAAATGTTGTGACTACGATAGCGACTTGAATTTTTTTCAGATCAGCTTCAAACTTGCAGGTAACGAGGACAGACATAAAATCTCGGATAAGTTCGATTTTGGGCCGAATCGGATTATTTGCCTTGGTGTTACCTACCCTTGAGCATAAAAAAATACGTTGTGACCACGATAGCAACTTTATTTTTATTCATATCAGCTTCAAACTTGCAGGTAACGAGGACAGGCATAAAATCTCGATTAAGTTCAATTTTGGGCCGAATCGGAATATTGACCTCGGAGTTACGTGACCTTGAGCGACAAAAAATTTGCCCATAGACTTAATTAGGGAAAATGTTGCGACTACAATAGCAACTTGAATTTTTTTCAGATCAGCTTCAAACTTGCAGGTAACGAGGACAGACATAAAATCTCGGTTAAGTTCGATTTTGGGCCGAATCGGAATATTTGCCTTGGAGTTACCTGCCCTTGAGCATAAAAAAATACGTTGTAACTACGATAGCAACTTTATTTTTATTCAGATCAGCTTCAAACTTGCAGGTAACGAGGACAGGCATAAAATCTCAGTTAAGTTCGATTTTGGGCCGAATCGGAATATTGACCTCGGAGTTACGTGACCTTGAGAGACAAAAAAATTTGCCCATAGACTTAACGTAGAGAAAATGTTGTGACAGAATTAGCGACTTGAATTTTTAGCTCACCTGAGCCAAAGGCTCCAGTGAGCTGATAGTATACCAAGGCTCCGGAGTCCGTCGTCTGTCGTCCGTCCATCCGTCGTCCACACTTTCAGTGAAGCATATCTCAGAAGGCAGTCGACCAATCTTGTTTAAATTTTATGTGTAGCACCATTGGGCAAGGGGAAAGGCTGCATTAGGTTTTGGAGCTAGACTGGTTCATTTGTTCCTTCATTCTTCTTTCTCTCCATATAGAGATAATAGACCAATGTTAAATTTTTAATCAAAGATTTCTCAGGAACTATAAAAGCTAGAAGCATCAAATTTGGCATTCAATAGAATAATGATGACTTATTCTGTGTAAGAGACATTGGGCTTTCTCAGCTTATTTGTTCATCTGTTCTTTCATTCTTCTTTCTCTCCATTTTGACCAATGTTAAATTTTCGTCAAAGATTTCTCAGGAACTATAGAAGCTGGAAGTCTCAAACTTGGAATGCAATGCAATAATGATGACTTATATCCTGTAAGGGTCAATGGGCTAGATTCTATTAGCAGATTTAGTAGTCAAGTCTGTGAATTGTTAAAACTTAAGTTCCTCAGGTGAGCGGTTTAGGCTCATTGAGCCTCTTGTTTAGGACCAGTAATAGTGTCTAAAATGATTTGTTTGTTTGATTTGAGGTTTAATGTCCCCGTCAACACTGTAAAGGTCATTTTGGAGATGTCGCTTCCAATTTTGTGGGGCTTTTACCCGACATTGAGATGAAATGACATCTCAAGCCCTGCTGCCCAATGAAACCAATAGGGTTTATAAGCATGAACGTTCCGACTCGCACCGCTTTACCAGGGCAGGCTTGGATCCTCTAAGCAGTTTACCAGTACTTCTGTGCGGGTACCAGGCTGCATATAATCAGTCGATTACAGATCTACCAGGTGGTATTAAAGCACTTTTCTGGGCACTTCCATTTTGCATTTCATTTTCTAATTTTACTTTCCATAGCTGTAAATTTATAGAAAGTTGGCCAATAGAATAAGCGAAGACATAAAGCCCAGTTGGGGAGTGAGGGATGGGGTGGAGGTGCCAAAGGTGGTCTCTTACTAGTGGACACTGAATGTAGAAACACAAAGAAAAAATAACTGAATCATTTTAAAGCTGATCTTTAAAGAAGAATTAATTAATCAGGAGATGACACATATAAGCTTCTAGCTTACCATAAGATCCTGAATTACATTGCATGTACAGTATTTTCATTCTGTATTTATTGTTTAAAAGAAATAAAATATTGTTTAAACCAAAGAAGAATTAATCTTGTTTTTGCTGGTTTTAATGTATATTTTGAGTAAATATGGTTTATAGGGAATGTAAATTGTTTGGCTGTGTCTGAATATTTTCAAAGCTTGTTATCAAATTTTTATAAGCTCTTGGTGGGGTATTTTAATTCTATGCATGTCTAGTATGCAGCAGTTTCAGTTGTGCAGTTGATCAGTCAGCATCTTAGATCAGATTGTCCACCACCAGCCCTCCACTTCTTCATCACTAATATCTGAATTTTTTTATTAACCCAGTTGATATATATATATATTTTTATTTGATATGTTTCTTGGCACTCTTTTCAGGGAATTCTGATAATTTCTTCAGGAAATTAACCTTTCCCCCAATAACCACTCGGTTTAGCAGAGGGCTATTACATGTACTTGCGTACTTGCATTCACCTTCCACTCCTCATGCTGCAAGGAACATCATTTTCACAAATGAACTTCCTTGTGGGCAGGTTCTCCGCAGATAATGTTTTTGGCTTCTCTTCCACCACTGCTGTGGGTGATTGTCAACTTTATCTTCACAAGGAGAGTCACGAGTCGGCCCGCAGGTCGTCTCTCCCATTCCCTGCACTCGCAAGGACAGGTGGTTTATGGCTAGCTTAGCACTGCATCTTGACTCTCTGCTACGAGGCGCTGCTCCTCCCTCTGTTAGCCATCTTACGTTCCAACACTTTGTGAGTGGAAGGCCTGTTCCAACTAGCTCAGACCACTCTGCACAACAGAGCATCTCTGCCTCTTTTGGTCTAGCTAGCTTGGATTCATTCAACAGCTGGGTTGATTCTTTGCAGCCAAATTTAAGAAGTAGTGTAGAAATAATAAAGTGTATATATAGATATCAAGCGTGTCTCTGCTTTATTCCACTCCATATAAATAGTGGAATTTTAGTGTACATTTACAAAAAATAAATAATAATAATAAATAAATAAAACAAAAAAATAGAATTAAACATCAGAACTGAGATCTGACTTGAAGTGGTTTGGAAAAATCAGAATTCAAATCATGGATTCCCCTTGAGCACCATTCATTACACAAGATGGCATACCTGGGTAGTTTAGCCGTTTTGGTACCCAGTAGAATCTTCCTTCTTATATATAGCAGGAGTCCTTTTCAAGATTTTGGGGTGTCAGGTTGTGTTTTCTTCAAAATTTATTCAGAAAATGGCTGAACTTTTTGCAAACAGTGTAGGCCCTGATCAGATGCCACATTCTGCGACGTCTAATCTGGGCCTGCACTGTTTGCCAATTACTCGCTTGGGGGTTTCCAGTACAAAACGGGTTAATGAGCTTGTTCTAGTCAAAATGTTACCTGTTCTAGCAAGTACAATATTGGATACACAGATATTATTAATGAAAAAATCTGAGTACCTTTTGCATTTGCAAAAACTACTCACATTTTTTCAGCAAAAGTATTAGTGTATATGTTATACTTAATGATCAGGGGCCAGTTGTTCAAAACTAATGACATTGTTAGTTAACAAATCGTTAAAACTTTGATCATGTATTATGGCAAATATGCTCATATTTTTGCTGAAAAAATGTGAGAAGCTTTTGCAAATGCAAAAGCTGCTCACACTTTTTTCAGCAAAAATACCAAAATTTGAGATATTAAACTTGCTAGAGCAGTTAACAATATGACCACTAAGGAGCTCGTTAAGCTAACAATGTTTGTAACAACTATTAACTAACACCGTCATTAGTTTTGGCTAGCTGGCCCTGGATCTTCAGATATTGAGAAGTACATGTAACTAGAATACTGTAATGATCCCAAGTATTGGGACAGACAGGCCTAAGCAAACAGTGCATACCTAGATCAGACTGCTCCTGAAGGAGCAGTCTGATCAGGGTCTACACTGTTAGCCATTCTGTCTGCACCTTTTGGACTCCTTGCTAGATTGTGAAACAAATTTGTCAGAATTTTAGGAGAATTACAGCAAGTCCTCAATTTGTCTGAATTTTTGGGGATTTTTAGGGTAACTAAGATCAGTCTTCCTTATTATGCCCCCAACTTTGAAAAAGTTGGAGGGGCATATTGCTTCTGCCTCGTTCGTCCGTTCGTCCGTTCGTCTGTTCGTCCGTTCGTCCGTTCGTCCGTCCGTTACGCTTTTGATGCATAGCATAACTAAAGAACCGTGTATGCTAGGGTTTTGAAATTTCATATATGGATTCCTCATGGAAAATTAGCTGACGCGTATTTTTTTTCTAGTCCGGATTATGCCCCCTTCAAGAGTTATTGCCCTTTGAAATTTTTTTAAATAAAATCTTGTCAGCAAGATATCTCAAAAACTATTGGAGCTAGAGCCTTGAAAGTTATTGATTATATTGGTGGTGATGAGTAGATGAACTGATTAACTTTTGACAAAATTCTGAAAAATAGTTTATGAGTTATGGCCCTTTGTCATTTTGGTAATTTGTGCCCATTGTAATGTATGCTAAAAGTGATGCATAGCATAACTTTAGAACCGTGTATGCTGGGGTTTTGAAATTTCATATATGGATTCCTCATGGAAAATTAGCTGACGCGTATTTTTTTTCTTGTCCGGATTATGCCCCTTTTAAGAGTTATTGCCCTTTGAAATTTTTTTAATAAAATTTTGTCAGCAAGATATCTCAAAAATTGTTGGAGCTAGAGCCTTGAAAGTTGGTGAATATATTGGTGGTGATGAGTAGATGAACTGATTAACTTTTGACGAAATTCCGAAAAATACTTTGTGAGTTATGGCCCTTTGTCATTTTGGTAATTTGTGCCCATCGTAATGTATGCTAAAAGTGATGCAAAGCATATCTTTAGAACCGTGTATGTTAGGGTTTTGAAATTTCATATATGGATTCCTGATGGAAAATTAGCTGATGCGTATTTTTTTTCTTGTCCGGATTATGCCCCTTTTAAGAGTTATTGCCCTTTGAAATTTTTTTAGTAAAATCTTGTCAGCTAGATATCTCAAAAACTATTGGAGCTAGAGCCTTGAAAGTTGGTGAATAGATTGGTGGTGATGAGTAGATGAACTGATTAACTTTTGACAAAATTCCAAAAAATACTTTGTGAGTTATGGCCCTTTGTCATTTTGGTAATTTGTGCCCTTTGTAATGTATGCTAAAAGTGATGCATAGCATAACTTTAGAACCGTGTATTCTAGGGTTTTGAAATTTCATATATGGATTCCTCATGGAAAATTAGCTGACGCGTATTTTTTTTCTTGTCCGGATTATGCCCCTTTTAAGAGTTATTGCCCTTTGAAATTTTTTTAATAAAATTTTGTCAGCAAGATTTCTCAAAAACTATTGGAGCTAGAGCCTTGAAAGTTAGTGAATATATTGGTGGTGATGAGTAGATGAACTGATTAACTTTTGACGAAATTCCGAAAAACACTTTGTGAGTTATGGCCCTTTGTCATTTTGGTAATTTGTGCCCATTGTAATGTATGCTAAAAGTGATGCATAGCATATCTTTTGAACCGTGTATGCTAGGGTTTTGAAATTTCATATATGGATTCCTCATGGAAAATTAGCTGACACGTACTTTTTTTCTCGTCCGGATTATGCCCCTTTTAAGAGTTATTGCCCTTTGAAATTTTTTTAATAAAATCTTGTCAGCAAGATATCTCAAAAATTGTTGGAGCTAGAGCCTTGAAAGTTGGTGAATAGATTGGTGGTGATGAGTAGATGAACTGATTAACTTATGACAAAATTCCGAAAAATACTTTGTGAGTTATGGCCCTTTGTCATTTTGGTAATTTGTGAAAAACTTTGTCATCATTCTAGCGCCTACATTTCTTCACCAATTTCAATATAACTTCACACAAATGTTCCTTATAAAAAAAACTCGAGCGAGTTCGACGTTCAAGGTCATGACCTCAAGGTCAAGGTCACTGTGGCTATTTTTAGAAAAACTTTGTCATCGCTCTTGCGCCTACATTTCTTCACAAATTTCAATATAACTTCACACAAATGTTCCTTATAAAATAATCTCGAGCGAGTTCGACTTCAAAGTCATGACCTCAAGGTCAAGGTCACTGTGACTATTTTTAGAAAAACTTTGTCATCGCTCTAGCGCCTTCATTTCTTCACCAATTTCAATGTAACTTCACACAAATGTTTCTTATGACAATATCTCAGCGAGTTCGACTTTCAAGGTCATGACCTCAAAGTCAAGGTCACTGTGGCTATTTTTAGAAAAACTTTGTCATCGCTCTAGTGCCTACATTTCTTCACCAATTTCAATATAACTTCACACAAATGTTCCTTATAAAAAAATCTCGAGCGAGTTCGACTTCAAAGTCATGACCTCAAGGTCAAGGTCACTGTGGCTATTTTTTAGAAAAACTTTGTCATCACTCTAGCGCCTACATTTCTTCACTGATTTCAATATAACTTCAAACAAATGTGCCTTATGACAATATCTTGAGCGAGGTCGACTTTCAAGGTCATGACCTCAAGGTCAAGGTCACTGTGGCTATTTTTAGAAAAACTTTGTCATTGCTCTAGCGCCTACATTTCTTCACTGATTTCAATATAACTTCACACAAATGTTCCTTATGACAATATCTCAAGTGTGTTCGACTTTCAGGGTCATGACCTCAAGGTCAAGGTCACTGTAGCTAGTTTTAGAAAAAAATTGTCATCGCTCTAGCGCCTACATTTCTTCACCAATTTCAATATAACTTCACACAAATGTTCCTTATGACAATATCTCTAGGGAGTTCCACTTTCAAGGTCAAGGTCACTGTGGCTATTTTTAGAAAAACTTTGTCAATGCTCTAGCGCTTACATTTCTTCACCGATTTCAATATAACTTCACACAAATGTTCCTTATGACAATATCTCAAGCCATTTCAACTTTCAAGGTCAAGGTCACAATGGCTATTTTTAGAAAAACTTTGCTATCGCTCCAGCGCCTACATTTCTTCACCGATTTTAATATAACTTCACACAAATGATCCTGATGACAATACCTCGAAAGAGTTCGACTTTCAAGGTCAAGGTCACTGTGGCTATTTTTAGAAAACCTTTTTCATTGCTCTAGCGCTTACATTTTTTCACCAATTTCAAAATCGATTCACACAAATGTTCCTTATGACAATATCTGTAGCGAGTTCCATTTTCAAGGTCAAGGTCACTGTGACTATTTTTAGAAAAACTTTGTCAATACTCTAGTGCTTACATTTCTTCACCAATTTCAATATAATTTCACACAAATGTTCCTTAAGACAATATCTCGAGCGATTTCGACTTTCAAGGTCAAGGTCACTGTGGCTATTTTTTAAAAAAAACTGTCATCGCCCTAGCGACTACATTTCTTCACTGATTTCAATATAACTTCACACAAATGTTCCTTATGATAATACCTCGAGTGAGTTTGACTTTCAAGATCAAGGTCACTGTGGCTATTTTTAGAAAAACTTTGACATGGCTCTAGCGCTTACATTTCTTCACCGATTTCAGTATAACTTCACACAAATGTTCCTTATGACAATATCTCGAACTATTTCGACTTTCAAGGTCAAGGTCACTGGGGCTATTTTTAGAAAATCTTTGTCATCGCTCTAGTGCCTACATTTATTGATGGATGTTAATAGAACTTCACACAAATGTTTCTTATGGTAATATCTCGAGTTGCTTGGTCATGACCTCAAGGTCAAGGTCACTATGGCTGTTTTTAGAAAAACTTTGTCATTGCTCTACCGCCTAGATTTATGATTTTAATCTAACTTCACACAAAAGATGCTTATGATAATATCTTGAGCAAGATCTACTTTGTGGCCATGGCCTCAAGTCAAGGTCCCTATGACTATTTTTAGAGAAATATTGTCATCACTCTAGAACCTACATTTATGGATGGATTTTTAAACAAACTTTACACAAATGTTGCATATGATAATATCTCAAGCAAGTTGGACTTTTGCCATTTCAGTGTTTTCCACACACGAAGTTGTCTTGTGCGAGGGGATTTGTATCGCATGCGATGCCTTGTTTTTTTTAATAAAATCTTGTCAGCAAGTCCATATCTTGAGAACTATTAGAGCTTCATTAATCATTCTTGGTACAAACTTGCATCCAGGCATTGCAACTTCAACACAAGCATCCATATCTGACATTGACCTATATTTCATGGTTCACTGACTTCGTGAATTATTGCGACCACCCTGACTTTCACCATTTCTCGAAAACTATTAAAGCTTTTTAAATTATAATTGGTACAAACTTGCATCTAGGAATTCCAACTGCAACGCAAGCATCCATATTTGACTTTTACCCATATTTCATGGTTCACTGACTTTGTGAATTATTGCGACCACCCTGACTTTCTATCTAATGTAAGAGTCCATTTCTCAAGATCTATTAGAGCTTCATTAATTGTATTTGGTACAAGCTTGCATTTAGGAATTGAAACTTCAATGCAAGTATCCATTTCTGACCTTGACCTACATTTTATGGTTTACTGACTTTGTAAAATAGTGTGACACCCCTAACTTTGACCCTGATGTAAGAGTCTGTTTTTAAGAGTTACTTGGTACATGCTTGCAACTAGGAGTGGAATTTTTATGCAGGCATCCATGTTTGACCTTGACCTAGATTTCATGGTTTGGTGACTTTGCACCCCCACAAATAGCCTTTGGGGGAATTCTTGTTATATGTTTTTGAGTCTTTAACAATATTTGTTGAATATTTTGCCAGCTAAGGTCAAGCAAAGGTTGGGGGCATTGTGTTTTACAAACACCATTTCTAGTTGCCATTGTTATGGGGACTTGTATAAGTTTTGGTTAAAAGTTTTAACAAGTACCCACAAAAACATATTAACAGAGAAAAAAGAACAAACATCTCAAAATTATTGACATTACTGGAGCTAAGATGCATACACTCTTTTCACATACTGTTGTTAATTGTTAAAAAGCAAGCGTCAGAATTGAAGGCTTCAGATGTAAAATACTTCAAATATGTATGCACAAATAGGTCATTGTCAGCATTGACAGTGTGAGTAGATGAGATTCTGATGAATGATTGTGCTACATTTTGTAGGCTGTTCCAAAGCAGGGAGGAGGAACATTGAAAAAGCCAGAAATAGCCACAGTGATAGCATCATATACAGCCACAGGGCCGGAGCAGCTGTCGCTGAACCCTGGTCAGTTGATACAAGTTAGGAAGAAGAGCCCTAGTGGTTGGTGGGAAGGAGAGTTACAGGTATCTACTGATTAGAATAGTTTTTGTTGCTCACCAGATAAGGAAACCTGTATTTCACCCTGGGATAGAAATTCTTATCATAGCCCCAGATAAGTGGCTGTGATGTCCAAAATTTACAGGATTCGAAGAATAGCGGAAGGGCATTAAGTTTTACCCCTGTCCGTCCGTTCATCCGTTCGTTCGTCCGACCCGACATCGTGTCCAGGTCATAACTCCTAAACCGTATGGAATACATTCATGAAACTTCACAGGTGCATTCATCACACTGAGACGATGTGTTATGAACAAAGAAGACAACTCTTGCTTTTTTGGTTTTTGAATTATCTGCCCTTGACTTAGTACCATATAGTAAACCATGTCCGGGCCATAACTCCTAAACCGTATGGAATATATTCATGAAACTTCACAGGTGCATTCATCACACTGAGACGATGTGTCCTGAACAAAGAAGACAACTCTTGCATTTTTGGTTATTGAATTATCTGCCCTTGACTTAGTACCATAATTATAGTAAACCGTGTCCGGGCCATAACTCCTAAACCGTATGGAATATATTCATGAAACTTCACAGGTGCATCATCACACTGAGACGATGTGTCATGAACAAGGAAGACAACTCTTGCATTTTTTGGTTTTTGAATTATCTGCCCTTGACTTAGTACCATATAGTAAACTGTGTCTGGGCCATAACTCCTAAACCGTATGGAATATAATCATGAAACTTCACAGGTGCATCCATCATACTTGGATGATGTGTCATGAACAAGGAAGACAACTCCTGCTTGTTTAGTTTTTGAATTATCTGCCCTTGACTTACATCCATATATAGTCAAATGGTATGTCGTGTCCGGGCCATAACTCCTAAACCGTATGGAATATATTCATGAAACTTCACAGGTGTATTCATCACACTTAGACGATGCGTCATGAACAAGGAAGACAACTCCTGCATTTTTATGCCCCCCGAGTATTCAGAGAATACCGGAAGGGCATTAAGTTTTACCCCTGTCCGTTATTCCGTTCGTCCGTCCCGACATCGTGTCCGGGCCATAACTCCCAAACCGTATGGAATATATTCATGAAACTTCACAGGTGCATTCATCACACTGAGATGATGTGTCATGAACAAGGAAGACAACTCCTGCTTGTTTAGTTTTTGAATTATCTGCCCTTGACTTCCATATATAGTCAAATGGTATGTCATGTCCGGGCCAAAACTCCTAAACCGTATGGAATATATTCATGAAACTTCACAGGTGCATTCATCACACTTAGACGATGTGTCATGAACAAGGAAGACGACTCTTGCATTTTTGGTTTTTGAATTATCTGCCCTTGACTTAGTACCATATAGTAAACCCTGTCTGGGCCATAACTCTTTCACCGTATGGAATATATTCATGAAACTTCACAGGTGCATCCATCACACTGAGACGATGTGTCATGAACAAGGAAGACAACTCTTGCATTTTTTGTTTTTTGAATTATCTGCCCTTGACTTAGTACCATATAGTAAAGCATGTCCGGGCCATAACTCCTAAACCGTATGGAATATAATCATGAAACTTCACAGGTGCATCCATCATACTTGGACGATGTTTCATGAACAAGGAAGACAACTCCTGCTTGTTTAGTTTTTGAATTATCTGCCCTTGACTTAGTACCATATAGTAAACTGTGTCCGGGCCATAACTCCTAAATCGTATGGAATATATTCATGAAACTTCACAGGTGCATTCATCACACTGAGACGATGTGTCATGAACAAGGAAGACAACTCCTGCTTGTTTAGTTTTTTAGTTATCTGCCCTTGACTTACATCCATATATAGTCAAATGGTATGTCGTGTCCGGGCCATAACTCCTAAACCATATGGAATATATTCATGAAACTTCACAGGTGCATTCATCACACTTAGAAGATATGTCATGAACAAGGAAGACGACTCTTGCATTTTTGGTTTTTGAATTATCAGCCCTTGACTTAGTCCCATATAGTAAACCATGTCCGGGCCATAACTCCTAAACCGTATGGAATATAATCATGAAACTTCACAGGTGCATCCATCATACTTGGACGATGTGTCATGAACAAGGAAGACAACTCCTGCTTGTTTAGTTTTTGAATTATCTGCCCTTGACTTAGTACCATATAGTAAACCGTGTCCGGGCCATAACTCCTAAACCGTATGGAATATATTCATGAAACTTCACAGGTGCATTCATCACACTGAGACGATGTGTCATGAACAAGGAAGACAACTCCTGCTTGTTTAGTTTTTTAATTATCTGCCCTTGACTTACATCCATATATAGTCAAATGGTATGTCGTGTCCGGGCCATAACTCCTAAACCATATGGAATATATTCATGAAACTTCACAGGTGCATTCATCACACTTAGACGATATGTCATGAATAAGGAAGACGACTCTTGCATTTTTGGTTTTTGAATTATCAGCCCTTGACTTAGTCCCATATAGTAAACCATGTCCGGGCCATAACTCCTAAACCGTATGGAATATATTCATGAAACTTCACAGGTGCATTCATCACACTGAGAAGATGTGTCATGAACAAGGACGACAACTCTTGCAATTTTGGTTTTTGGATTATCTGCCCGTGATGCATATATTTTATGATTGATTTGAAGTACATTTGTAATATTTTTATGAATGGCATTTGGCGGGGGCATCCGTTTCCTATGGACACTTTTTCTAGTTTATGTCTACATGGATTGAGTTCATATTTGGTATTGTGATAGATACTGGGCTAAAGTTTTTATCTGCAATACCAGCACCCATGACTGTGACCTTGGGTTCAAAGTCACAGACTTAGAATTTTAATGTTAAATTTTTTGTGTTTAGGGGCTCATTACTTATTTACCTTTGGATGGATTTAGTTTATACTTGGTGTCCTAATTGATACTGGGCTCAAATTTTTAGCAACAGCATCAGCTCTCATCACCATAACCTTGGGATAAAGGTCTCAGACTTGGAATTCTTATGTTAAAGTTTTTGTGATAAAGCTTATTACTTCTTTACCTTTTGATAGATTTAGTTCATACTTTTATGTTTTTGCACTGAAGATTTTAGATCATTACATTGTTGCCTTCATATGAATTTACTTGAGTCTTGAAATGGTGATATTGCTTTAAAGTTTTTATCAGCAAAGTCAGCACCTATAACCATGACCTTGGGGTCAAGGTCACAGACTTTGAATTTTTATGTTAAAGATTTTGTGTTAAAGTGTTTAGGAGCTCATTTCTTCTTTACCTTTGGATGGATTCAGTTTATACTTGGTATGGTAATAGATACCGGTCTCAAGTTTCTAACAGTAGCATCATCATCTCTCATGACCATAAATCTAGGGGTCAAGGTCACAGACTCAATTCTTATGTTAAAGTTTTTGTGTTAAATTTTTAGGAGCTCATTACTTCTTTGCAGCCCCGCCCATCGGGGCTTGAAGAAATAGGTGGGCTGCAAGATGCTTCCACACAGAGCTGAAACTGAGCGCACACGAGAACTGGTAAACCGCTTAGAGGACCCAACCCAGCCCAGGCAAAGCGGTGCGAGTCGGACCATCCATGCTTATAAACCCTATTGGTTTCATTGGGTGACAGGGCTTGAGATGTCATTTCATCTCAATATCGGGTAAAAGTCCCACAAAATTGGAAGCAACGTCTCCAAAATTACCTATACAGTGTTGACGGGATAGTTAAACTTCAAATCAAATAAACAAAATTACTTCTTTACCTTTAGATGGATTTACATGTATTTTAATATGGTAATAGATACTGGTCTCAAAGTTTTAGCAGCATCATCAGCTCTCATGACCATAACCTTGGGATCAAGGCCGCAGACTTAGAGCTTTTATGTTAGTTTTTGCACTAAAGATTTTTGATAATTACTTGGTTGCTTTAAGATGAATTTGGTATGGTGATAGATATTGCTTTAAGTTTTTATCAGCAACATCAGCACCTATAACTGTGACCTTGGGGTCAAGGTCACAGACTTCGAATTTTAATGTTAAAGATTTTGCGTTAAAATTTTTAGGAGCTCATTTCTTCTTTACCGTATGATGGATTCAGTTCATTATTGCTGAAAGTATAGATACTTGTCTCAAAATTCTATCAGCAGCATCCGCTTCCATGACCGTGACCTTGGGGTCAAAGTCAGGGTCACAGACAGACTTAGCTCACCTGAACGAAGAGTTCTACTATCCTTGCATTTGCTGTTTGTTGCCCATGATTCATTGAAAGCATGTGAAATGGTTTCAATATTGCCATGAAAATCTGCCTATTTACCGTAAAATTTCGTCTATAAGGCGATTCGGTTTTAAGACGGGACCCCTTTTTCAGTTCTTCTAAGGTGGGATTTTGCTTATACTCTTTTATAAGACGGGTCAAATTTTTCCCATATCTGTCGGGGCCTATCTGCTACCGCCAGATGCCATTTAGATGTGAGAAACTGGCCTTTTTTCATCAGAAAACCCCTCTATTTACCCCTCATTTGGCTTTGTTTATGTCTGTTGACATAGTGTGTCTTCGTTTGTAAGAGTTACAAAGAGAGACAACTCTTACTGAATCTGAATCGGTAGGTCTATTAAGCATCGGGAAAAGGGGGAAATTTATTTCCATCCAAAATATTTAGATATATTTGTTGCAGCTTTTCAATAAGTATCTGAACTTTTTTTTTATTGGGGAACACAACACCTAGGTATTCAGAATCAGAACCAACGCCCCAGCTATCACAAAATAGCGGGCAAACGTCGGGCCGATACGTCGTATCGCTGTCGGCCCGAAGTTGGCCCAGTACATGCTTTGCTGGCTAAGGCTAGACAGCTTCACAGACTTCTAATTAATAGATGACAGGGCTGACAAATCCATTTCCCGGCTGTCCGGGACAAGACCGAAATCGCGCCGTGCAGGTGCTCTTTGGCTTTCTGACGCCCCGTCGGGCAAGTGCAAAAAAAATCATCTGCAACTGTCAGTCTTTTTGAGTCCTTAAATCCGGTAAACTAGACCAGTAAGTAAATCACAATAATTAATGCAGACAAACCATCTGTGTATTTATTATGGTTCAAGTATGACAGTATTGTTAATCCCTGTCTTATGATTGCCACCCTGTGGTGTGTGTCGATAAGGTGTGAAAATATGGTCAAGTTATGTCTCGTATTTGCGTTTATCTGCCAATCATAAAATTTAATCCACAATCAATGTGAAAATGATTTAATCGCTCCTCAGACAATTAGCTACATCTAACGGTAGTTGTTTGCATTACAAAAATTGACTATTCTACGATCTCGCGAATGGTTATGTTTTGGCGCCAAATAGCAGACGCTGGACGTGAAAAGTCGAACGCTGTTGTTGGTTATTGACACGGAGCTTCTGGGGATAATTCGGGAGCTGTGCAAAGCGCTGGTTTTCTATCCACCTCTATTCACAAACGTTTAGCTATCGAGAAAAATATTTTTAAACAGTTCCTAATGTTTTTTTAATGAACGAGATACACACAATGACATTAAACACGTGTTGGGGTGCTGGCGTCGGATGACGTCATTTACCGATCGTGTGCAGAAAAATGGTAGCGTCGGTTTGTGGGCAGCGATTTATATCAATTCAAAATTCATCGATCGGCATTTTCCGTGTGTCTGGTCTTCGCTGGACATTGCCGGAAAAAAGCATGCAGTCCATGACTTCGGCTTTAAGACGGGGTCAATTTTTCGGGCTCATTTTGGAGGGAAAAATCCTCGTCTTATAGTGGAATTTTTACGGTACATGGTTATGGGTTGAATGGAATAAAAAGGGATACTAATGTTATAGACTTGAATCATTCATGATCACCGATATTGATATAGCACTGGATTCATTCTTTGTGACTTTGTTTCTGTGATGGGTTTGAAAATTTGCCTTTGCGCAACTAAGACAAAGCACGACTTCCAGTGAGCTATTCTGTCTGACGACAGTTCTTATTGTAGTTTTGCAGCATAAAACAATATAGTGTGTATTACAGTAAACTTTTTGTTCAAACAGGACTTGAATTTCATGATTTTTATCCTTGTCCTACTGAACAACAATTCCCTCTATCTTTGGAAACAGTGTAGACCCAAATCAGATGGCTTCTGAAGATAAAAAAAGATTGTCATCTTTTGAAGAAGCCATCTGATCACGATCCACACTATTTGACATTTAGTCTGAATTTGGATAAATCTATTATATCAAGCTATTTGACATGTTGATAATGAAATATTCGTGTGGTAAAATTAATTTATTCAACAGGTCAATGTTTAACATGGATGGATTTTATTTTGAAATCAATTCAACAAATGACTCCAAACCTGCATTAATATTAATGCAAAGATTATTTTTCTATAGGCTAGAGGGCAGAAGAGAAAGATTGGCTGGTTCCCAGCTAATTATGTGAAGTTGCTAGGAGGGAGTGCAAGATCAACACCTGATAATACTCTGGGAGGAGGCACCAGGGGAGTGTCACCAGCCCCTGGGATACCAGGGGTGTCACCAGCACCAGGATCATTAGTAAGTTGGCTTGTACAGATAACCCTCTTAGTACTGACATTTGATGTGAAGACAAAACTCGTTTCAACAACCATTTCATTGGACCGAACCCTTGGCTCAAGATTGGAGGCGTCACGTTAACATGACTATGCAATGAGGACCCCTCTAAACCATACTTTATATAAAGAAAAGTGGGGTTTATGGGGGTATTCATTATTTCCCTTATTTCTGCTCCTAGACATAGATTGTGGGTACTTGTTGGAACCACCTCAATGAGGTGGTTCTAACGAGCACCCGCAACCTATCTTTGGAGTATAAATAAGAAAATATCACAAATTTTCATCAGGAAAAAAAAAACGTTTTGGAGATGTGAAAAAATGTACTATATCACCAACATTTGATATAACAACAAAACACGTAACAACGGCCATTTAATTGGATCGGACCCTTAGTTCAAGATGGGAGGGATTAACCCTTTTAGTACCGGAAACCCCTAACCGGGTACCCTGGCAAACAGTGCAGGCCCAGATCAGACGCCGCAGAATGTGGCGTCTGATCAGGGCCTCCACTGTTTGCTAAAAGTTCAGTCACTTTCCAAATAAATTTTGATGAAAACACAAACTGACACCCCTTAATTGTGAAATGAACTATTGCTATATATAAGGAGGAAGATTCCATTTGGTACAAAAAGGGTTAATGGAGATATTATTAAGAATATTGCATTTGTTTCTCCGAAAATCAGGCATTGTGGATATATGTTAGAATGGCCTCGCCTCATCTGCAGCTATGGTTGACACTGAATGAACTTCAAATGCAGAAGTTCTAGTGAAAACACAATTTAAACCCCCACCCCTCAAATATAAAATGGATCAGGAATAACTTTGGTCAATGAAAGTCTGAAGAAGCTCTGAATGAAACCACAACCCCTGGATCATGAAGCGAGTAGCATAACCTCTATACCACGGAGACCACTTAGTCTACATGTATTGTCAAATTCAACTTCAGCATTCGATAAATAGAGGATCTTACATGAGTGTTCATGTATTATTGAATTTATAAAATGCGTTGAGGAAAAGGGATAAAATGCGAGGCTGTGCCGAGCATTTTATCCCTTTTCATCAACGAGTTTAATAAATTCAATAATACATGAGCACGAATGCAAGATTCTATTAATCATATGACTTTTAAAGCGCATTTTATTCACGATTGTTTACAAAAATGTCAATATTCCGCCATTAGTAAACGCGACGTCGTTAAGGACGTCATACATGTAACGTTACGGGACGTATCTAGCTAATTTGCATATTTAATCCACTAGTTGATTATCAAAAATATTACATGGCGTTATTACACTCTCAGATGCGACGTCATATGATAACTGTTATTTATTTACACATACCATATTGATCCTAAGTATTAGTACAGATAGGGCTAAGAAACAGTGCAGACCCAGATCAGACTGCTCCTGGATTAATTATCCCCTTTACTTCTCCTTATCCAGAGCCATGCATAAAATGCCAAGAAAAAAATACATCTGAAAATGTTGTCTGCTTATCTCGTCTGCTGAATCTTCTTGCAAACTTTTTAAAACTTCTTTTGCATACAGACAAACAGTGTGGAACCTGATCAGACTGCTCCTCTAGGAGAAGTCTGATCTGGGTCCACACTGTTTGCAAAAATGTGTTTTAAAATAACCCGCAGACGACAAAGCAGACGGCAGTTGTTGTGAGTTGCTTGTTATGAGTTATCCTGTGCCCTGTTGTTCTTTCTTTCTTTCTACTTATACTGATATCGGTCACATTTGACCATTACTCGCAGGTGTACATTACATACACTCCTGGTTGCAGGGTTGAAAGCCTACACAGTAACCATGTAATTACGGCAGGGGTCTTTAACCTGCACATGAGACGACTCTTCCTGCACAGGGGGCCTCCAGTTAATGTCCCGATCCGAAGGACGGTGCACTTTTTTTGTTCAGAACAATGTTAGCTTAACAAACCCTTTAGTAGTCAAAACATTAACTGTTCTAGCCAGTAGCATATCCAATACTGTGGTATTTTTACTGGAAAAGTATAAGTAGCTTTCTGAGAAAGCTTCTCACATTTTTCAGCAAAAATATAACCTTATTTGGCATATATTTTAAATGATCAAAGTTTTAATGATATATTAACTAATGATATTGTTAGTTTTGAAAAACTGGTCCATGTTCACAGATATACCATAAAAATCCTAAAAGTTTGGACACTTTGAGGACTTGCTGTAATTCTCCTAAAAATTTCACAAATTTGTTTCATGATCCAGCAAGGAGTCCTTAAGGTGCAGACAGAATGGTGAACAGTGAAGACCCTGATCAGACTGCTCCTTCTGGAGCAGTCTGATCTGGGTTTGCACTGTTTGCTTAGGCCTGTCTGTCCCAATACTTAGGATCATTACGGTAATATTGATAATGTAGACACAGCTTAACATTGTTCGTCCTTTTCTTCCTGCAGCAAGACCAGAGGAGCGGTAATCCATCTCCAGCCCCTCAGCCAGTATCACAACCACCAACTGCTGCCCCTCAGCCTGCATCTCAAACACCTCCAGCTAAATATGGTAGGTTAAGTTAATATTTTTGATGAACATACCACAAGAAAACCTGGATCAAATTCTTCAGCATTATTGAGATTTAACATAGCTCCAGATAAGGTGCTTTTTCGTTCGTTTAGGTATAGACTTTTTAAGTCTGCCATGGTCAGGCGGACAGAACTCCATAGCTCCACAAATGGTGCTTTATTCATCTGAATAGTACTAATATTTTTCTTATTCCTGCATAAAAATATACATTGTGGGTATTCCTCAGAAGCCTCGGTGAGGTGCTTCTAATCATACCCACAACATTTTTCGTGCAGAAATAAGAAAAATAATATGTGGCTACCCCTCTTATCTGAGGTATTTGAAAACATATGTTAATTCAATGTTAACCCTTTACCACTCAGATACGTGTTTTTACGTGTCTGCACCCCCCCCCCCCCATTTTAAGCCCCAGAAGCACCTAAAATCTGCATTTCTACCCCTGGATAGTTATGTTTGCTTTAGGATTTGTTGGGCAAAAAAGTGACCTGTTTTTTCGCGCGCCTCCCCACTAAAAATATTCTTGGGGGGATTTAAGGGGGGCAACGCCCCCCTCACATCCCGAAAAATTTTGGGTGTATGGCCCAACCGGCTGCTAAAATTTATATCTGAGGGTGTCGGGGGTCAAAAATGCCTGAAAATTGATGCTGATAAAACATGCTGCAAACAGTGAAAATGGCCAGTGCCAAACACCTTAATTGTTGCTTTGACAGCTGTGTGAAGATTAAAATGTGGTCAAAAATTCATGTGAAAACACACTTTTTGCCAACTTTGAGATGCCCCCTCTTTACCATGACAACAATGATCAAGTCATGAAAGGTTGCATTTGAAAGGCTACTGCCCAATGAACATTCATACCGAGTTTGGTGTAAAGCAGACCATCCATTATGAAACAATGGTTGGTTGAAGTTGCTGTCAGGTGCAACACTGTGAAAATTAGTGAAATTCACAAAATCCCTGAGTGGTAAAGGGTTAAGGGAAATGATTACACGTTCAGGCGAGGCAGATAAGGAGGAGTAGACAGGATGATTAAAGGATAATTTTTTTTTTTTTTCGTATTTCTTCCTAAACATCTGTGTTGTGGGTACTTGTTAGAATCCCCTCGATGAGGCAATTCTAACAAGTACTCACAACATAAATTTCTGAGAAGGCAAATTATCCATTAATTATCCTCTTTACACAAGCCTGCCATAGCTCCAGATTAGGTGCTTTTACATCTGAAAAGTACTGATATCTTTCGGATTTCTGCTTTAAAACATGGCGCTTCTAATGAATACCCACAACATATGCAGAAACAAGAAAAATAATATGTGGATACCCCTTCTTCTTTGAGGCTATACCAGCCCCCACGCCTTATCTGGAGCTACAGGTGCAATGAAGGCAATAAACAATTTGCAGGTGTTTGGCTCATATGAATCCCTTCTGTCTGTGCATGAGAAAAGCTATCACCAGCTACCTGGAAGGGGGCCCACTTACGTGGACTTTGCCCCTGTACCTGCACGTTAATCGAAAATCCGTTGATGATGATGATAGTCCAGTTTGGAATGTTGGTTTCAGTCAGATCACATGACATTGACTTTATTTAACTCACTTGGAAAAAAAATGTCCAAGCACCCCGTTTTACCCGTATATACAAAAGGCTAGTGAAGTTTGCACCTTCAGTGCTTAACCCACTGCGTGGGGTACCTTGGCAAACAGTGGAGGCCCAGTTGAAATGTTGAAATCACATCTGCTTCATAACGGTCGGTTGGATTGAGCTGAAACTTGGTGGGAGGCATTTGGGTGACATGAAGAGTCAGAATTGCTGAAAAAACTTGTTTCAGCACAATATACCTACACTGCCCTGTGATAATATATTACCTTTTGTTTCAGTCGACCATGTAATAGATGATAAATCTTGTTTCAGTAGACCATGTAACTGCATTATATCAGGGGTCGAAATTTTCTTTTAGACAAACGTGTCCTGCAGGGCAAGTGGAAAATTAACTTGCCCTGCTTGTCTGGAGTGAAAATGAAAAAAAATAAATCATTGTTTTATTGATACACAAAAATAGCAAAACATGTAAATGAAAATTGCTAAAGATAAATGAAGATATTACAACTTAAAAGACCAGACAGACAATTTGCCAGCTCCATGAATAAATGCTTTTTGCTGTCAAATTTTTACTTTCACTTTAATTTTCCCTGATTTCCGATACAACGGTTTCGTTCCATTTCAAATTTTTCTGAGTGGTTTTGTCCTGGGACTTGTTTCTTGAGATTTCTGCACCAGCTTAATTAAGGTTGGTTGTTAGAATGACGTCCCATACATTATTTGCAATTGCATATGCTTTTGTAATCATGCAGTTCTTATGCGGAAACAACTAGCACGAAACTGCATTGGAACGAATCCGCCTTGGATCGGTGATCTTTCTGCGCAGGTGCATAGCAGAAAACTTACTCGTCCTGCAGGGCAAGCCAGAAACAATTTTCACTTGTCCTTACCGACAGACTACTTGTAAATACGAGCAGACGAGTGTAAATTTCGACCCCTGATATCCCTACGCTGTTCTGTTATACTGTAATAAATCTCAGTTGACCTGTAACAGACTATAATTCTTGTTTCAGTGGACCATGTAATAGACCATTAATCTTGTTTCAGCAGACCATGTAATAGACCATAAATGTTGTTTCAGCAGACCATGTAATAGACTTCAAATGTTGTTTCAGTGGACCATGTAATAGACCATTAATCTTGTTCCAGTGGACCATGTAATAGACTTCAAATCTTGTTTCAGTAGACTATGTAATAGACCATAAATGTTGTTTCAGCAGACCATGTGATAGACTTCAAATCTTGTTTCAGTGGACTATATAATAGACCATAAATGTTGTTTCAGCAGACCATGTAATAGACCATAAATGTTGTTTCAGCAGACCATGTAATAGATTTCAAATGTTGTTTCAATGGACCATTTAATAGCCCATAAATGTGGTTTCAGTGGACCATGTAATAGACTTCAAATGTTGTTTCAGTGGACCATGTAATAGACCATAAATGTGGTTTCAGTGGACCATGTAATAGACCATAAATGTTGTTTCAGCAGACCATGTAATAGACTTCAAATGTTGTTTCAGTGGACCATGTAATAGACCAATAATCTATTTCCAGTGGACCATGTAATAGAGCATAAATGTTATTTCAGTGGACCATGTAATGGACCATAAGTATTGTTTCAGTGGACCATGTAATAGACCATAAATGTGGTTTCAGTGGTCCATGTAATAGACTTCAGATGTTGTTTCAGTGGACCATGTAATAGACCATAAATGTGGTTTCAGTGGACCATGTAATAGACCATAAATGTTGTTTCAGCAGACCATGTAATAGACTTCAAATGTTGTTTCAGTGGACCATGTAATAGACCAATAATCTATTTCCAGTGGACCATGTAATAGACCATAAATGTTATTTCAGTGGACCATGTAATGGACCATAAGTGTTGTTTCAGTGGACCATGTAATAGACCATAAATGTGGTTTCAGTGGTCCATGTAATAGACTTCAGATGTTGTTTCAGTGGACCATGTAATAGACCATAAATGTGGTTTCAGTGGACCATGTAATAGACCATAAATTTTGTTTCTGCAGACCATGTAATAGACTTCAAATGTTGTTTCAGTGGACCATGTAAGAGACCAGTAATATATTTCCAGTGGACCATGTAATTGACTTCAAATTTTGTTTGAGTGGACCATGTAAAAGACCATTAATCTAATTCCAGTTGACCATGTAATAGAATTCAAATCTTGTTCCAGCGGACCATTTAATATACTATTAATCTTATTTCAGTGGACCATGTAATAGCACTATACCCCTACACTGCCCAGCATGGTGATGAGTTAACATTCCTGAAGGATGCTGTGATTAATGTTATAAAGAAGGAAGGCAATGAGTGGTGGCAGGGGGAGTGTAATGGACAGATAGGAATGTTTCCTGCTAACTATGTATCAAGTACTTCACCAGAATCAACATCGTGTAAGTAATTCTTAGTTAGGGCCCCGCACTGAAAGTGTGGGTGCCCTATAGTAATCACTCTGTCCGTCCGTCTGTCTGTCTGTCTGTCTGTCCGTCTGTCCGTCTGTCCGTCCACAAATTTTTTTATCCTCCATAACTTTCTTATTCCTGGATGGATTTAAATATTACTTGGCAGAAATGTTAACCATAATGTGATGGAGTGTTGCGCGCAAGACTCAGGTCCGTACCTCAAAGGTCAAGGTCATACTTAGAGGTTAAAGGTCAAAAAAGGGTCTTTCCTGTGTCCAATTAATAACTTTGTTATTATTCCTGGATGAATTTAAATATTACTTGGCAGAAATGTTAACCATAATGTGACGAAGTGTCACACGCAAGACCCACAGCCGTACCTCAAAGGTCAAGGTCATACTTAGAGATAAAAGGTCAAAAAAGCGTCTTTTTTATTGTGTCCAATCTATAACTTTCTTATACCTGGATGGATTTAAATATTACTTAGCAGAAATATTAACCATAATGTGACAGTGTGCCGTATAGTAATGCCCTGTCTGTCCATCCGTCCGTCCGTCTGTCCATCTGCCCGTCTGTCCATCAACATTTTTCATGTTTACAAACTGAAGCTGAAGTTATTGACAGTTGCCATATAGTAATACCCTTTTGTTTTTAATTCATAACTTACAAACAGTCAAATGCATCAACTTCAAACTTAAGATATATGGTCACAATATCATTACACAATTACATGGCAACCGACGTAACTCTAGCTACAATACTCTAAGAGTAATAGCCCTTTGAAAAAAATCCAACTCCTCTGATGGCACTGCCGGGGCCCTAGTCAGTTTCACTGACAATTCTAGTTTCATTTATTTTCAGTCTAGAAAATTTTGCCTGATGATGTGTTTATGCAAAGCAATGCAAGAACCTCTAAATTGCTTTTAGAAAAAGAATGCCTTGCATAGAAGGTACAGAGTATCATTAATATCATGGTTTGATTATTGACCATGTAAAAAGTGAAAATGTTTTCTCGGTTAATTATGCCCCAGCCATTCAAAGAGTGGTGGAAAGGGCATATAGTGTTACCTTTGTCCATCCATCTCTGTCTGCTTCTGAAATTACATTTAGCAATTTGTGTTAAAGATTTTTATCAGTGTCGCATCTTCCAGGCATGGGTATCCTTGTCCCTTGGACACATTTCTAGTTATGCCTCCCAACTTTAAAAAAAGTTGGGGGTGCATATTGCTTCTGGCTTGTACATTCGTTCGTTCATTCTTGCGTTCATCACACTTTCTTGTGCATAGCATAACTTTAGAACCATGTATCCTAGTATTTTGAAATTTCATATATGGATTCCTCATGAAAAAAAATGGTTGACCCGTATTTTTTTTCTAATCCAAATTATCTCCCCTTTTCGAGTTATTTCCCTTTTAGTTAAATAACATAGACATTTGGTTACCAAGATATCTGAAAAAGTATTTGAGCTAGAGCCTTGATATTTAGTACACTGATTGGGACTGAGGAGGAGATCACCTGATTAAATTTTCAAGTAGTTTAATGGAATTTTGATGGAGTTATGGCCCTTTGAATTTTTTAGAACCGTGTATGCTAGTGTTTTGAAATTTCGTATATGGATTTCTCATTGAAAAATAGTTGTTGGCCCGTATTTTTTTCTTATCCGAATTATCTCCACTTTTAATTAAATAACATACACATCTCATTGTCGCGCCTGCTATTAGCATGGTGCGATATAGGCGCCCGGTTTTCCGTCCTTCCGTTTGTCAAGGCGTCAACATTTGCGACCACCCTAGCATTCACCCTGAGGTTCAAGTTTATTTCTCAAGAACTATAAGAGCTTCATTTATGATACTTGGTACAAACTTGTATCACGGAATGACAACTTACGTATTTGACCTTGACCTACATTTCATGGGTCACTGACTTCGTAAGATATTGCGACCACCCTAGCGTTCACCCTAAGGTTCAAGTTTATTTCTCAAGAACTATAACAGCTTCATTTATGATACTTGGTACAAACTTGTATCATGGGATGACAACTTAATGCAAGCAACCATATTTGACCTTGACCCATATTTCATGGGTCACTGACTTTGTAAGATATTGCGACCACCCTAGCATGCACCCTAAGGTTCAAGTTTATTTCTCAAGAACTATAACAGCTTCATTTATTGTCATGCCTGCTATTAGCATGGCGCGATATAGGCGCCCGGTTTTCCGTCCGTTCGTTCTTTCGTTTGTCCGTCCATCTGTTTGTCAAGGCGTCAACATTTGCGACCACCCTAGCGTTCACCCTAATGGTCAAGTTTATTTCTCAAGAACTATAATAGCTTCATTAATGATACTTGGTACAAACTTGTATCTGGGGATGACAACTTACATGCAAGTATCCATATTTGACCTTGACCTACATTTCATGGTTCACTGACTTTGTAAAATATTGTGACCACCCTAGCGTTCACCCTAATTGTCAAGTTTATTTCTCAAGAGCTGTAAGAGCTTCATTAATGATATGTGGTACAAACTTGTATCTGTGGATGGCAACTTAAATGCAAGCATCCGTATTTGACCTTGACCTACTTTTCGTGGTTCACTGACTTTGTAAAATATTGCGACCACCCTAGCGTTCCCCTTAATGATTAAGTTCATTTCTCAAAAATTATTAGAGCTTCATTAATGATACTTAGTACAAGCTTGCATTTGAGAATGGAATCTTTTGTGCAAGCATCTATGGTTGACCTTGACCTACATGTCATGCTTCGATGACTTTGCACCCCCACAAGCACGGTATAGCCTTCGGCGAAATTCTTGTTTTATATAAGATGAGATGTAAGCAAGAATGCCAATACAAAATATCTCTTTCTCTGTGAGAGGACACAAAATGACCCACATGGGTTGATGTGTCGTTAAACCCAGAACAACCAGTCTTCTTCTTTTGTTGTTCAACTTCTTCTTCTTTAATTTGTATGCAATTGTGCGTAAAGGGTGCTACACCTTTAAAAATAATAAGTAAAACAAGTTACACAGAAGAGAAGGATTATTTTCCTTTGATTAGTACGATCACTAATACATCTAGCAATGTTGGATCATCCTGTGCATAGTTACTGGTGAATACTATGAACATCTGTGATGTATGGAAAAACAGTTGCCATGGCACATTTGATCAGATTGGGTGGCTATTGTATTTGTAGTGGTGCATAGATGAAGGAAGGTAGATGCCTGCATGATGTAGTGGTTAAGCTACTTGCCTTATAAACCAGGGGCTCTGGGTTCGATTCCAGACTTTGCCCAGAATTTCAGATGAGTTTCACCCATCCCCCCCCCCCCCCCCACACACACACACACACACAGAAAAATGCAATTGCCCAAGGCCCAGTTTTTCAAAGCATTGTTAGATAGTGGTCAAAATGTTAACTGTCTTAGCATGTACAATAACCAATATAGTGGTATTTTTGCAGAAAAAAAAACATCCAAGTACCTTTTGCATCACAAATATCAGTATATTTTCTATATTAGATGATTTAAAGTTTTAACCCTTATCTTGCTGTTCACGACAACCCCTATCTTTGCAAACAGTATAGATCCAGATCAGATGGCTTCTTCAGAAGCCATCTGATGAGAATCTACACTGTTTCACATTCAGTATATGAATTTGTAGCAATAAGTTACATGAAGTAATCTGATTGGTTCAAAGTCAGAGATGGGTGTGGCTTAAATGAATATTCAGCAAGAGAAGGGTTAATGATATGTTAACAAACATTTTCATTGGCTTCATTAGCATTGAACCCTTATATGCCAGTTACTTAACCCTTTTTGTACCAAATGAAATCTTCCTCCTTACATATAGCAGGAGTCCATTTCAAAATTTAGGGGTGTCAGGTTGTGTTTTCTTCAAATTTGTTTGGAAAATGGCTTAACGTTTTGCAAACAGTCGAGGCCCTGATCAGATGTCGCTCCCATTTGGTACAGTTGTATTAAAATGTTGTATTTTGGCAGTCCCTTGGAAACATGGAATACACAACAGAATTTAAAATTGTAGTGTAAAAGTTACTCTGGGAATGGATATGCAGCATTTTTTATGGGGGAGACAGCTTTTGGATTAATTGCTTTGGTTTAAATATATTTATTTATTCAAGATATGACATATAATCCAGACATATATGATATTATGTAAGGATTTGAACAAAAGCTACAAATAGAAAGATTATCTCCCAGGAGAAATGTGCTACATATTAATGGCAATTCATAGAGTGTACAAACCTGTTTAAATTAATTAACATATTAACTTCATCAAAATTTATTGAAAGAAATAAGAAATTCAGACAAAATTACTATAAAATGGTTAGTTAGAGAAAAAAAAATAGAAGAAAATATCAGAAAGGAGACTTGAAGCAACATCCGGTATGTCTTCCCATGCCATATACCAAGGCTCGATTACGGCAAACTCTTAGTTGTAAAATAACTACAAACTCTTAACCATAAAATCTCTACAAATACGAGAGAGGATGATTGCTTTCATATAAAATGAGCTCTTTTATAAAAGGGGTCTACTCATATTGGAAGGAATTTGCTCTCCTAGAGCAGATTCTTTCCAATAAGAGTTGACGCGTATTTGCGAGTGAGACAAACGTACTTCAGAAAGGATGGCCTCCCCTGAAAGTGAATCCATTCATTTTAACCCTAACCGTGCTGGACCCACACCGGATTTATCCATTTTTGAAAACAGTATAGATCCAGATCAGCTGGCTTCTCTGAAGCCAGCTGATCTGGATCTATACTGTTTTCCACTCTTCTTCCTAATCCATGTTCAAGTTACTAAAGTGACATTATGTTTTTTATATTATTACATATTGCTTAAAATAGTCCTCTTTTTTCAAATTTGAATAAGTGGGAAAATTTTGACGTTAGCTCTGTGTGAAAGTGAAGTCATCATTTCACACTCTGGTACCACGTTACACAAGGCTGCCTTCTAACGTAGCAGCAAATGCCGGAACTCAGAGCTAGCAAGGATGGTGATACAGAGTCAGAAAATGCGAGTAGGTTGATACAGGATTCTTAATTTTTGTGTCCGAAAATTGGTAGTATACAGCAGTATATTTTGTAGTTATATAATAAAAGTTAAGAGCTTTCAACACAAATGGCTGAAGATTGGGGAGGAGTGTAACATGTTGAAATATTCAGCATTGCGGGGGTTAACCCTTAAGACGTGGAGAAAAACTACATCTGAACTGTCTTCTGCTTATGTCGTCTGCTGAATTTTTTTGCAAACTTTTCAAAAATATTTTTGCATAGAGGGATCAGATCAGAAAAATTACTTTTAAGGTAACCGACAGATGGCAAAACAGATGACAATTGTAGTGATTGGCATTTTATTGGTTAAGACATTATTGGTTCTTGTAAACAAAAGCAGCTATTTTCCTCTTTTTCAGGACACAAAAAGACTGAAGTTCAAGGTTGCAGAGGACTCTGACCCATTATAAGATTACCTCCCTTGCATAGTATTGGAGACTCACTTCCCTTGCTCCTATTTATAGGACCTTTAGCCCCAATAAGTTAGAGTAGCAAAGTGACTTTTCACATTCCTGTCCAGCTTTAAGCTCATTTTATGTCACATGACCCAGTGCAATATTTCTGTTTCATATGTGTTTAATAATTGTTTCATTGTTTACGCTGCTACCATATTTGCATACGTTTCCGGTTGCTAAATGTAATTGCATTTTAATTAAGATTAACATCTTCAGCAATACGCGTAGTTTGTTCATTTGAAAATCAGTTGTAATCCATGCACATTGTTTTCCCATAGCACTAAGCTACAGATGTCCTCCCATCACACCTGTCTTCCTTTATTTACAAACATCAAACACTCCATAATTAATAACACTTTCCTAGATAATTCTTTTAGAGCTTTGTCTCAGACTTGTATCTATTTTTCAATACATTTATTGAGGCAAATACTTAAAGATATTATTGAATATTTTGAAAAGATTTTAACACCAAGAAATACTTCAGCTGAAAATGTTTGTGTCATCTGCTATAGCTTCTTGCAAACTTTCAAACAAATTTTATACAGAGGCAAACAGTGTGGACCCTGATCAGACTGCTCCTAGAGGAGCAGTCTTATCTGGATCCACAATGTTTGCAATAATGACTTTTAAAGTAACCAGTAGACAACAAAACAAGACTGCAGTTGTTGTGATTGGCATCTAAGGGTTCAAAAGATTTTAATGCCAGGAAAGCACTGCCCTGTTTGCAAAAATTGCTTCCCATTAAGGGGAATGGATACTGGTTAATGGGAGGCAACTCTTTGGTATTAAGCATGAATGAAACCTGATCACGTCAATGTCACATGCTGTTAATGGCAACAATATCATGATAGAAAAAGAACAAATGAAATAGCCTTTTTGCTTGAAGATTAAAAAAAAAACTATTTTCTTCATGTGTTAGGTTGAACCCTCAATGGTGTAATGGTTAGGCTACTCGCCTTGTAAACCAGGAATCGCAGGATCGATCCCGGGCTTCTTCAGACTTTCGGATGAGTCTTTAAACCGAGGTCCCATCTCCGTATGACCTTAGCTGTTGGTGGGACGTAAAACTCAAACACTCACTCACTCGTGTGTTAGGTGGACAGACAGTAATGTTTTGACACTAAATATTTTTATGCTGGCCTGGGTGGCTCATTCAGTTCCATATCTGACTTGTGTCGTGGGTTCAAAGCCCCACCAGGTCAGCAAAATTCTTTTATGGATCGTTAAATTGATCATTAAACCCTGGTGCCATTCCCTTCTGTTGATTCAAGAAGGATAGATGTCAGTTTCTAGCAAAATGATGTACACTACTGGTTGGCCGCTTATGTATAAGGTTGCCCAGAAAATTTGTGGTTAGGTCAACTGACTGGCACTATATGATCTAAATAGTGTTGACTTGGCCCTTAAACCTTTCAGTACCGGAAACCTCAAAATGGGTAACAGGGCAAACAGTGCAGGCCCAGATCAGATGCCGCGGAACACAGCGTCTGATCAGGGCCTACACTGTTTGCAACAAATTCAGCCATTTTCCAAATAAATTTTGATAAAAAAACAACAACCTGGCAACCCTTAATTTTGGAATGGACTCCTCATATATAAGGAGGAATATTCCATTTGGTTCAAAAAGGGTTAAACTCTAAACAAACGAATCAATTTTACAATTGAATTGATTGAAAAGTTACAATCGACTGCACATGTAGTGTCTTCATTAAATTCATTCTTTTTTTTTTTTTTTGATGCATACTAGCCCATTGGGGCTTGAAGAGATATATGGGCTGCACAATGCTTCCACGCAAAGCTAAATCTGACCCGCACATGATTACTGTTAAACCGCTTAGAGGCTCTAAGCCTGCCCAGGCAAAGCGCTGCAAGCCGTACGGTCCATGCTTATAAACCCTATTGGTTTCATTGGGCGACAGGGCTTGATATGTCATTTCATCTCAATGTCGGGTAAAAGTCCCACAAAATTGGAACGAACGTCTCCAAAATGACCTTTACAGTGTTGACGGGGACGTTAAACCTCAAATCAAACAAAAATGCGTACTAGTGTAAACAGTTCAGGGTATTCTGTTCGTTAGCTTTGTTGTATGTAAGCAGCTTAATATTGTATTTGGAATGGCTCAGTTCTTATGCTTTGCATGTTTAAAACAAAAATGTGCCTACAAAGGCTCAGATTTTCTGAGAAACTTTTTGCACAAATATCAAATATCAGAACTTTGCATGCTTATTTCTCGTCAAATTGAAGTGACACAAATACAAGACAAAGTTACTAATATTTTAATAAATTGGAAGCAGTTAATTAGTGCTTGGAAAACTACTTCAAAAGTTATGCTGTTGCCATATTTTTCTAAAGATAGAAAAAAAAAAACATTATGCAAAGTATTAATAGGAAGTTAGTTCCCATTGTTTGAAATGCCTGCCAAAGCCAAGAATTTGCACAGAGTAGCCCTATGATGTAGTGGTTATGCTGCTCGCCTCATAAACCAGGGGTTGTGGGATCGATCTGGGGCTTCTCCAGACTTCCAGATGAGTCTTTAAACAGAGGTCCCATCTCCGTATGACCTTAGCTGTTGGTGGGACGTAAAACTCAAACACATACATATCAAACTTGGCATGTTCATTTCAGATTTAAGTGTCACAATTTTTTTTTTTTTTTTTTTTTTGTTTCATGGCCCTTCCAAGATTATTTCACTCGTTTCGAGCTGATGGTTATTCAGAGGACTAGAGTACCTCTGAGAAAAACCACCTGACTTTCCATTGCAGAGATTTGCGTCTCACATATGACCTGAGCATGGCTCAGACCTCAGCAGTGAATGATCTTATGATTAAGAGTCAAGGCTCTTACCCACTAGGCCACAGAGGTCCACTTAAGTGACACGAATACAAGATATAAATTACTTTTAAGTATTGCAATACTTTTCTGAAAAAAAAATAAAAAAAAATGCAGGCACGGTTTCTTAATCATCAGGCCTCACACCGCAGTGGGGTTGAGCCTCACTCGGGTTGCATGTGAGACACCAAGTTCTACAATGAAATGTTAGGTAGATTTTCTCTGAGGACTATAGTTTTTGCCCAAATCTGATTAATGTTGAGCTTGAAATAAGCGAATAAAATCTTGAAAGGCCCATAAAAATGAAACTTAAAAAAAAGCAAAAAAAAAAAACATGCATTTGTTTTGAAAGTTTGAAATTACCAGAATCATGAAAGGCATTAAAGCAGTACGGCAGGGACAGGAATAGCCATTCTCTAAAGGAGCGATTAGATACATCGGACACATTTTCTGAAAAAATTTACTCTATAGGAGAGTAAACACATTTCCTGTAAAAGAAGTTCAAGCACTCATTGATTAGGGAAACAAAACTGAGCCTGTCTGAAAAAGAGCAAATTATTAACCCTTATCTTGCTGAATATTCATTTAAGCCACACCCATTTCTGTCTATCAACCAGTCAAATTGCTTGATGTAATTTATTGCTACAAATTCATAAAGTGAATGCGAAACAGTGTAGATCCAGATCAGATGGCTTCTTCAGAAGCCATCTGATCTGGATCTACACTGTTTGCAAAGATAGGGGTTGTCGTGAACAGTAGACCCATTTTCTGAGGAGGAAAATAGCAGAGCACGATTGAATAGGGAGACACAATTATTTTTGAAAGAGTCCTCTCCCCCAAACTTGTATCCATCCCCATTTTTTTTTTTTTTTCAAAAAAAAGAAGGGAGGCTAGTGTATTTGGTGACTGGGACTCAAATGGACATAATATTTTAGGAATTATTTTTACTGTAGGATGTCTTATGCAAGAATATCTGTATGGCAAATATGGTAGATGATCAATACTTGGTTGTTTATAACAGTAAAAAAAGAAAGCTTAGATAATATGCTAGTGTCAGAAATGAATTAGGAGGCCTTTGTTTTTGTTGGGGCTGATAAAAAAAATGAAATTTATTGTATTTTAAAATGTGTATTTTCTTCCGATTTGGCAATAATTTCTAGGTATATTTTATTTTCTCTTTCATATTTCTGAATTTCTGGCCTTCTTTTAAAATTCAAAATAGAGATTGCCCCGTAGGAAGACATGATATTCTTTCGTCTACCAAGACCACTGTTACTGAGGTTCATATAATGGGTCAGAGGTAAGACTGACCTTGACCTTCACATTTAATTTATCTTGTTAGTAAAACACAGTATTGTAGTGCATGGAAATAGCTCTTTTTACAGTCTAATACAAAGGGTTGTGGTGCACAATTGGATATGCTCCATGGGAAAATAGGTTCCAAAGAGATTTTTTCAGCTAAACAATATAAAATGGACAAATTTGATTTAGAAATAAATTTGGACATCTTGAATTTTGACTGCCACAGACATTTTATTGAGGAAAAAAATAATAAATAAATAAAATAATGAACCTTTAAGCACAAAGCAAAACTGCTTAACAGACTTATTTTTTCTGATTTTTCAGAGAATGTAAGGCTTGATATTTTATGTAATTATCTATTAAACAGGCACTTCACTTAAGGGGAATGGGAACACTAGCATATTTTTCCACCATTTTTCAAAGGGAGACAACTTTCGGGACTTCCTGTTCGCTTTTCTATAAGCCCTGTCCCACTGAAAAAGGGGTCAACTCTTAAAGGAAAGAATTTGCTCCTCTGGAACAAATTCTTTCCTTTAAGAGTTGACTCCTATTAACATGGGAGACAAAAATACTTTTGCAGGAGTTGCCTCCCCTGAAGGTGTACCCATTCCCCTTAAAATGTCAAGCCGTATTTTCTCAAACAAAAGGAGGGGGGGGGGGGGGGGAATGAAAATGTCAAAAATTCTCTTTTTAGTTCTTTAACCCTTCAAGCGCTAAGCATGTTTAGCAGGCAACATTTACTATTTAGTATTTTTATGTCCCTGGTAGCGATAGCGGGGACATATTGGTTTTGCCCTGGCTGTTTGTTGGTTTGTTGGTTGGACAACTTTAACATCCGTCATAACTTTTGAATTGTTCGAGATAGAGCTTTCATATTTGGCCTGTAGGATTCTTGTAACAAGGGCTTCCCATCAATACAAAAAATTTTGACCTGTGACCTACTTTATAGAAAAAAATAACATTGGACATAACTTTTGAACCAATTAAGATACAGCCTTCATATTTGGCAAGTAGGGACTTCCCACTCATGCAAAAAAAAATGACCTTTGACCTTGACCTATGACCTACTCTAAAGAAAAAATTAACATTGGTCATAACTTTTGAACCATTTGAGATAGAGCCTTCATATTTGGCATGTAGGTTCATTGTGACAAGGGCTTTCCGCTCATACAAAAAGTTTTGACCTTGACCTTTGACCAACTTTAATAAAATATAATGTTGGCATTAAATTTGAACTGTTTAAGATAGAGCCTTCATATTTTGTCATGTAGGTTCCTTGTGACAAAGTCTTGACCTGTGACCTACTTTATCATTAAGAGATTGAGCCTTCATATTTGGCATATAGGTTTCTTGTGACAAAGTCATCCCACTTATACAAAAGATTTTGATCTGTTACCTTGACCTTGGACCTACTTTATAATAACATTTGAACCGTTTGAGATAGAACATTCATATTTACCGTGTAGGTTTCTTGTGACAAGGACTTCTCATACTAAAAATTTTGATCTGCAACCTTGACTTTGACCTGTGACCTACGTTTTCATACCTTTTGAACCATTTGAGATACAGCCTTCATATTTAGCATGTAGTCTTCTTACAAGGGCTTCCCACTCATACAAAAATTTTGACCTTGACCTTTACCTGTGACTGACTTAAAAGAAAAAAAAAATTGGTCATAACTTTTAAACCATTTCAAATAATAAGGCTTCACAGTTCAATTCACATGAAATGTAAAGCCTTTTTTGCTGAAAAAAAAAAAAAAAAATTGATTGCAATCTGCTGTGCAATTTTCTTCTGCAGAGCTTGAATGTTTAAGGATAGTATACTGTATTTATGCTAAAAAATCAGACACTTAAACTCCTAACCCTACTTGCTGTAAAACTTGAACAAGTACAATTTAATACTCGATGTTGAGTGAGAAAATAGCTGGATGAGTGGCAAACAGTGTGGACCCAGATGAGGCGCCGCATTCTGTGGTGTCCTATTGTGTCTGCACTGTTTGCTCGGCCCGGTCTGCCCGAATGCATACAGTAAATACAATAGTCTTATATTTTTCCAGTGTGCACCATTGTCTCACTTTGTTCTTGAAAATATGGAAGTTAGTTTTGCTATGTGTGTAGATCCACTATTCTATTTATAGAACTAAGTACATCAGCACCTGCTAGTTTCAAAGAAAAAAAAAAATATTGTGTTTTACTTTTATACACCTGCTATCTTAACATCTTTGATAAGCTTTTCTATCACTGGCATATTATCTCTGTTGTCTCAGTGTATGTTGTTTACCTCCAATTAACCCTTGTCCTGCTCATTAAGTTGATTTTGCCACACCCATTTCTGACTATCAACCAATCACATTACTTGTTATCACATATGCATTCAAATTCACAAACTGAATGACAAACAGTGTAGATCCTGATCAGATGGTTGAAGAAGCCATCTGATCAGGATCTACACTTCTTCAGAGCCGGCCTCAGTGGCTCAGTTGGATGCGCGTCTGACTGGTGATCAGGAGGACGCGGGTTTGACTCCCGCCGGGGTCGGCAACATTCTTTCGTGGAGATTGATCATGAAATCTTTTCTACAGTCATTCTCTCCCTTCCGCTGATTCAAGAAGGGCAGTTGTCAGTTTCTGGCGAAAGAATGTGCACTGTACTGGTAAACCGCTTACGTATAAGCCTGCCCAGGAAAGTGTTGATAGGTAAACAGACCAGCTCAAAAATGACCTAAATAGTGTTGACTGGGCCGTAAAACTCCAATACAAACAAACAAACACTTCTTCAGAAGCCATCTGATCAGGATCTACACTGTTTGCAAAGATAGGTGTTTTTGTGGTTCAGTGGGACAAGGGTTAACCTTTACAGTCCCAGTCATGCCAAGTGGACAGATTTTTGAAGTACACCCTAAACCTTTTATAACACCATTGTTGGGGTCTTAAGCTGAAGCTTTGTTTAACTTCTGTGTTATTTCCAAACAAAATTGTATGAATTATAAACAAAAATGACAATTTAGGGTCAAGTTTTATATAATCTATACAAGTTAGGGATGGATCCATCTTTAAGCTATGTTATATTCAAAATCTTGTTATAATTAACAGTGTACTGGCCGGGTAAGATCGCCTTAACCATAAGGTCTCTCTCCGCTGTGGTTTGTTGGTCACTTGGGCCACATATGAGATGCCAGGTTTTGCAATGGAAGGTCAGATGGTTTTCTCCGGGTACTCCAGTTTTTGCCCACCTCTGATTAAAAATCGGCTGGAAATAAGTGAAATAATATTGAAAGTGCCGTAAAACCATATCCAAAAGAAAAAATAATAATAATTAACAGTGTTATAAAGAGGTTTATGTGTATTTTTGTCTTATTTTTCAGAGAAAATAAGGCTTGACATTACATTTGAATCATCTGTCTGGGAGACAATTCACATGAAATGATGAGCCTTAGCCCTCTGAAATATAAATATTTTTTTTAAATTTGATGGTCATCTGCTCTAGAATTTCCCTTTGCAGTGTAAGTGTTACTCTGAAACTGGCACACCCTAAGTAATGACTATATAAGGAAAGGAATTACTTTGCTAGCTGGCAGTGCATTAAAACTCTTAAAGCTTTTAGCAGAATTGCTGAGCAGTGAACAGAAATGTGCTGATCAGGGCCAGTTGTTAAAAACTAACAATGTCGTTAGTTAACATATTGTTAAATCTTTGAGCATTTAAAATGGCAAATATGCTAATATTTTTGCTGAAAAAAATGTGAGCAGCTTTTGCAAATGCAAAAGCTGCTCACATTTTTTCAGCAAAAATACCAAAGTTTTAGATATTGTACTTGCTAGAACAGTCAACAATTTGACCACTAACAAGCTCGTTTATGCAGGCGTCACACTGTCCCGAAATTGACACCAGATGGAAACACGACAAAGGAAATGTTCAAATTCGGCTCTGATCGTGAAAACATCAGGCCATTCGTGAGGACATCTTAAGCCATCGTATGATCGCCGGTTGATTTTCTGAGGCTCCGGCAGCAACTTCGTGAGCGGCGGCAAAATCTTTGGCATGCCAAAAAATTGCAGGAAGGCCTTGCGAAGGTTCATTTTCGTGTTGAATTCGTTTGTCCACCTTGCCCTTCGTAAGGCCATCGTGGGGGCATCTTGTCAAATCGTGTCATCTTCGTCTTTTCTTCGTGTGATCATCGGTGCTCTCGGGCATTTTACGCCTCACGAAGATAATACGAGGGAAACAAGAAGTCGTCCGATTGTCTTAGGAAGGCAATACGACTACGTGAAACCCTCGCAATGACGTCGTGTAGACATCGTATTATAGTACGATGACATTGAGATTGGACCACGGTGTCGACGAAGACAGCTGAATTTGAGTACCTCAAGCGATACCCATGTGTCATGGTAGCGTAGACATATAAAAGGCCAACCTCAGAGCATCTTCCTCAGTCATTCCTGATGAGCAACTCTGCAGAGCATATGCTTGTGTGACTACCAAAGCATCAGTCATTATTATTCACAATTCCGTTCCTGCTGAATAGCATACTTTGATGGTGAGACAACCAGGAAAAAGGAGGCAGCAGCATTGCTTCTTTTGATGCACCTTAGAGAACAAGATGAGCAGATCTTATTTTCCTATAAACCAAGTCTCTCTGAAAAAGTGGTCACCTCTTTGGGTGGCATTTTAAATTGGTTTTAAGTTGAATCAAATTAAAGAGAGTTGAAATGTACTGTGTACTATCCAATCATCAAATGAATTTCAAACGGTCGGCCGAAGGTTTGATAACATCGGGAGGTCCCGTATCGTCTTCGTGACATAGTTCGAACGCATCGTACTCTCAATACGACGTCGTGTGGCCTTCGTTTGGCCTGCGGGTAAACTTCGTACTAAAAAAACACATCTTCGTGTTGCCTTCGTGTGTGGTTCGGATGCCATCGTGTGACCTTCTGTATGCATCGTACGTGCTTCGGCTAGAGATTGGCTGTTGACCATGTTCGGAGAGATCTTCGCGCGAAATTCAAAATTCCATATTCGTATGGCCACCTGGTGTCATTTTCGGGACAGTGTGACGCCTGCATAAGCTAACGATGCTTTGAACAACTGGCCCCTGACTGTGTGGATGCCCAGGCTGATCTGCACTTTTACTATTTGCAAATGGCCAAAACAGGCTTTCTCCAGACATGACCAAAATAGAGTTGACTGGGCTGATAAATTCAAAACCAAACCTATTAGCATTGGGCCACTTTTATTCTGACCATGAATGTGTGTGGCTGGCTCGACATGATCTTAATCTCCAAACCAAACCGGTGACTTCTATATGAATCTTTAAGCTCATCTTTGTCATCGCAGTTGGAGGACCCAGTTATTCAAAACTAACAATGTTGTTAGCTAAAGATTCATTAAAATTTTAACCCTTCTCTTGCTGAATATTCATTTTAGCCACACCCAGTTCTGACTTTGAACCAATCAGATTACTTGATTTAATTTATTCCTACAAATTCATAAATTGAATGTCAAACAGTGTAGATCCTGATCAGATGGCTTCTTCAGAAGCCATCTGATCTGGATCTACACTGTTTCCAAAGACAAGGGTTGTCGTGAACAGCATGATAAGAGTTAACTAACTAATATGGCAAATATGCTAATATTTTTGCTGAAAAAATATGAGTGGCTTTTTCACAATTTTCCAACAATAATACCTGAGTTAGATTTTGCACCTGCTAGAATATTCACAACATTTTGACCTCTCGCATGGAGAGTTTGGGTGAGGCCAAGGTGTCCGGTATCTTATATCAGCAGGACGCCCAACTGATATTAACTTAAGTTGGGCATTAGGCCAGCTATCCTTGCAGCAGTTATGGGTAGAGAGAAAATTTCATTTTTCTGTTTCTTCACTTTCTTTCACATCACGAAAACACGCCCATACAATTTTGACCCCCTTGAACCCCACTTTATATAGTAAAACTGGGGTTTACAGGGGTAAACCTTATTTTAATTATTTCTGCTCTAAAATATAGATTGTGGGTACTCGTTAGAACCGCCTCGATGAGGCGGTTCTAACAAGTGCCCACAATCTATATTTTGAGCAGAAATAAGAAAAAATACCACAATCTTTCATCACAAAATTTTCATTTTTTCGGCGATAAAAGTGGCCATGTATTTGTATAGGCATGTTTGCGTAATGGTTTTCCTCTTTTTTTTTTTCTTATTCCTCTTTTTCATCTCCCCACTTATTTCTTCTTCTTTTCTCTTTTTCTCTCTTTCTCTGGGAAATGGCACAAAATGACAAACAATTGTTGATATGCCATTAAACCCCAACACAATCCATCAATTCGACCACTAGCAATCTTGTTAACTCGTTCTAGGCAGGAAACCCCTAAAAGAGTTACCTGGCAAACAGTGCAGGCCCAGTTAAGATGCCGCAGATTGTGTTGTCTAATCAGGTTCTGCACTGTTTGCTAAGAAGATTTTATGTCAAAAATTGAATAAAAATGAAAAATATGCCTGACACCCCTTAACCCTTTACCACACAGGGATTTTGTGAATTTCACTAATTTTCACAGTGTTGCACCTGACAGCAACTTCAACCAACCATTGTTTCATAATGGATGGTCTGTTTTACACCAAACTCGGTATGAATGTTCATTGGGCAGTAGCCTTTCAAATGCAACCTTTCATGACTTGATCATTGTTGTCATGGTAAAGAGGGGGCATCTCAAAGTTGGCAAAAAGTGTGTTTTCACATGAATTTTTGACCACATATTAATCTTCACACAGCTGTCAAGGCAACAACTAAGGTGTTTGGCACTGGCCATTTTCACTGTTTGCAGCATGTTATATCAGCATCAATTTTCAGGCATTTTGGACCCCAGACACCCTCAGATATAAATTTTAGCAGCCGGTTGGGCCATACACCCAAAATTTTTCGGGATGTGAGGGGGGCGTTGCCCCCCTTCAATCCCCCCAAGAGTATTTTTAGTGGGGAGGCGCGCGAAAAAACAGGTCACTTTTTTGCCCAACAAATCCTAAAGCAAATATAACTATCCAAGGGTAGAAATGCAGATTTTAAGTGCTTCTGGGGCTTAAAGGGGGGGTGGGTGCAGACACGTAAAAACACGTATCTGAGTGGTAAAGGGTTAACTGAAATCTGGGAACATACTGAATTTTAGTCTAAAATGCATTAATTATATCTGAAATATTGTTTCTTGCAATAAAATGATGAAAAAACATTATTTTGGTCAGTTGGGATTTTTTTTCTTAACCCTTTACCACTCAGGGATTTTGTGAATTTCACTAATTTTCACAGTGTTGCACCTGACAGCAACTTCAACCAACCATTGTTTCATAATGGATGGTCTGTTTTACACCAAACTCGGTATGAATGTTCATTGGGCAGTAGCCTTTCAAATGCAACCTTTCATGACTTGATCATTGATGTCATGGTAAAGAGGGGGCATCTCAAAGTTGGCAAAAAGTGTGTTTTCACATGAATTTTTGACCACATTTTAATCTTCACACAGCTGTCAAGGCAACAACTATGGTGTTTGGCACTGGCCATTTTCACTGTTTGCAGCATGTTATATCGGCATCAATTTTCAGGCATTTTGGACCCCAGACACCCTCAGATATAAATTTTAGCAGCCGGTTGGGCCATACACCCAAAATTTTTCGGGATGTGAGGGGGGCAACGCCCCCCTCACATCCCCCCAAGAGTATTTTTAGTGGGGAGGCGCGCGAAAAAACAGGTCACTTTTTTGCCCAACAAATCCTAAAGCAAACATAACTATCCAGGGGTAGAAATGCAGATTTTAGGTGCTTCTAGGGCTTAAAATTGGGGGGGGGTGGGTGCAGACACGTAAAAACACGTATCTGAGTGGTAAAGGGTTAAATGACAAATGGACTTGACCAACTATAGCAATGGAAGAGTAAACCAGTATAAAATGGGTTAAGCTAATGATGCTTTGAACAACTTGACCCTGGTCTGAGGTTGCTAAAGACACATGTTCTCATGGCACGGCAAAGAGTTGATTTCAAAATTTTCTAGCCATAACACAGAATTTGTTCTATTTTTAGCAGTGCAAGGAAATTCTGTTTCACCCATCGGCTGAGATAGCTTATATGCAATGTTAAGAATGATGTCTGAAATCCTAATTTTCAAAAATGACGTCGCATGCCTCCACATAAAATGTTGAAAAAATGTGTTGGAAAGGTCATCATGACATCTTAAATCAAAGAGACCAAAATGGAAACGAACGAACAATTATAGTTTTAATGCTGTGGCCCCTGGGTAAGGAAAATTATCACTGACATACCTGTCCATCGGGGCTTGGAAAAATAGATTGGGCTGCATGGTGCTTCTATGCAGAACTGAAACCAGCCAACGATTTGAACAGCTTAGAAGGTCTAAGCCTGCCCAGTCAGAGTGATGCGAGTCAGACCATCCCTGCTTATAAACCCTAGTGGTATCTTTGTGGGGTAGGGCTAGAGATGCAATTTCATCACATTTGTCGGGCAAAAGTCCCTCAAAGTCAAAAGTGAAATGACCTAAATAGTGATAAATACTCAACAAACAGGAACAAGAGCTCAGACTGAGAAAATCAAACACTCAGGTCAATGTATAAATGCATTAAAATTATCTATTAACCCTCGGATCTGTATTTTTATGTCTGCATCAAAGATGGATGTTAGATTCTGTTTATCTGGCTCTTTGTTTGAAGCTTCCATTTCAGGAATATCAGTCATGTGGGTGGTCTTGGTCCGCATATTGGCTACTTCCCCAATTTCACCAGGCCCAGGGGTTAAGGTTTGTCCTGCTGAGTAAATTAATTTTGTCACACCATTTCTAACTGTCATCCAATCAAATTGCTTGATACAATGTATTTGCAAACTGAATAATGAACAGTAAAGATCCTGATCAGAAAGCTTCTTCAGAAGCCATCTCATCTGAAACTACACTGTTTTCAATGGTAGTGGTTATCATGTTCAGCAGGACAAGGGAAAAAAAATGAACTGTATTGAGCATGAAATTTGTCATGCTCCAAAAAAAAAAAAAAAATAGATCAGCAGTCGAAGGTATACCATCGCAAATCCCCGTTTTTTCTATGAGTAACACTAATGACTATGTATTAGCTAGCCAAAACTACATGTAAGTTAAAAAAAGTTGTAAAGAACATTCTAACTGATTAAGCAAAGTGTCAGAAGTGTAACTCTTATAGTTTATAAGATATGGCAAAGTCATACTTTTTGACCTTTAACCTTGGAGTTATGTGGAGGTCCACCCAAAGTATCCCAATTTATTCTAGATTCCAAAAGCCATCAAATAACCAAGTTTCAGAAGTGTAACTCTTAATAGTTTAGAAGATATGGCAGAGTCATACGTTTTGACCTTGGGTCGAGGTCACACCAAAAGTAGCCCAACATATTCTATATTCCAAGGACCAACCGATAAGCAAAGTTTCAGAAGTGTAACTCCAATGGTTAAGGAGATATGGCAAATCATAATTTTTTACCTTTGACCTTGGGGTCATGTTGAGGTCAAGGTTACACCAAAAGTGTCCAAATTTATTCTATATTCCAAGGGCCATCCAATAACTAAAGTTTCAGAAGTCTAACTCTAATATATAGTTTAGAAGATATGGCAAAATCATACTTTTTGACCTTTGACCTTGGGGTCAAGGTCACACCAAAAGTAGCCTGACATATTCTATATTCCAAGGACCATCCAATAAGCAAAGTTTCAGAAGTTTAACTCCATTAGTTTAGGAGATATGGCAAATCATAATTTTTGAACTTTGACCTTGGGGTCATGTTGAGGTCAAGGTCACACCAAAAGTATCCAGATATATTCTATATTCCAAGGGCCATCCAATAACCAAAGTTTCAGAAGTGTAACTCTAATAGTTTAGAAGATATGACAAAATCATACATTTTGACCTAGGGGTCAAGGTCACACCAAAAGTAGCCCGACATATTCTATATTCCAAAGACCATCCAATAAGCAAAGTTTCAGAAGTGTATCTCCAATAGTTAAGGAGGTATGGCAAATCATAATTTTTGACCTTTGACCTTGGGGTCATGTTGAGGTCAAGGTCACCAAAAAGTTGCCCACTGCAATCTACATTCCATGTACTATCCACTTGCAAAGTTTCAAAAGTGTAACTTCAGTGGTTGCAGAGAAGATCCATTTACAAGAAACGTGACGGACGAACAGGCGGCCAGACGGACCAACGGACCGACGCCGGACTCAACTGTGGTACGAAAACAATATACCCGATTTTTCTTCGAAAAAGCGGGTATAAAAAATAAGAACAGACAACTGAAGTAGTTCCCATCCTCAGATCTGCAGAAAATATGCTGTTTTTGTATGTATTATGTAATCTCTCTGTCTTGGGTTACAGTCCAGTTTTTTGCTAGTTGTTCATCAGTTGACCCACAGTAATACATGATCGCATGTATAACATTTTGGAGCATCTACCGGTATATCCATGATGTAATGAATTTATTTTCAGAACTTGTGGCAATAAGTTTAATCCTTATCCTGCTGAACACAACAACCCCAGCCTTTGCAAACAGTGTAGATCCAGGTGAAGAAGCCTTCTGATCAGGATCTACACTGTTTTGTCATCAATTTGTAAATAGAACAAATACATTTGATTGGTGGATAGTCAGAAATGGATTTGGCTTAAATTATTCAGCAGGATAAGGGTTAATTGACGGCTTAAATTATTCAGCAGGATAAGGGTTAATTGACAATATGACAAATGTCAGATATTGCATATATCATCAATGTCATATCATTTACAACATAAATTTATATCTCATTTAGATTTATAGATGTGTAGACTCAGTCATTAAAAGTGTCATATTAATACATAGATATCATGCAACATACGTAGATGATATAATGTCATTATACATATAGTACATATATACATGTCTTACTGTCACAATACTCAGTTGAACTACTAACACAGTTGATGAAAACATGTAAATTAAATAAATTGAATATATTTATAAGAAAGTATACCTCACGGGCCTTCATGACCTGATGGTTAAGGGTGCTGATTCTTAATCATTAGGTCTCTCACCACTGTGGGTTCGAGCCTTGCTTGGGTCACATGCGAGACAAGTTTTTCAGTGGTAGGTCAGGTGTTTACTTCTCATGGTTCTCCATTCTTTGCCCACCTCTGATAAAATTTAGCTCAAAATAAGTGAAATAATCTTGAAAGAGCCGTAAAACTGAAAAAAATGGTGTACCTGAAGATTTAAGATGAACAGATACAATTGATTAAGGAGAATGGATACACCTTCATGGGAGGCAACTCCTGCAAAAGTATTTTTGTCTCCCATGTCAATAAGGGTCAACTCTTAAAGGAAAGAATTTGCTCCTGTGGAGCAAATTCTTTCCTTTAAGAGTAGACCCCTTTTTCCGTGGGACAGAGTTTATAGAAAAGCGAACAGGATGTCCCAAAAGTTGTCTCTCTTTGAAAAATGGCTGAAAATCTGCCAGTTGTATCCACTCCCCTTAAACTACAGTGCATTTCCAAAGTTTGGAAGGGAGACAACTTTCAAGAACAGGAAATAGCTTTTCTTGTGTGAGGGCTTCTCTTGAACCATTTAATTAATAAGAGAATCTATGTAAGGTAGGCAAATCATGTTTATGAGACCTATGGAGGTGTATCCATTCACCTTATTCAGCTGACAAACTTCCGTAATTCTTGTAATTTATTCTGAAAGTTGTAAGATGTCTCAACCCATTGAGTACCAGAAACCCAAAACGGGTAATAAGCAATACATAAATTATGGTAAATATGGTAGTATTTTAATCTGGTCATTTTTCTGATAAAATGTGAGCATGGCTTCTCTTAGTTTTTTATTTCAACAAAACTGTGAAATTTTGCCATACAGAATGGTGGAGGTTTTAATCTAATGCTAACTAACAGCCTAAATTAGATTTCAACAAATACTGGGCCCTGGCCCTGGGGTTATAAAACTTTTTATACCCCCACAAATGAAATTTGGGGGGGGGGGTATATAGGAGTGAGCTTGTCCGTCTGTCGGTCGGTCGGTCTATTGACTTGGTTTCCAGACGATAAATCAAAAAGCGCTTCACCGAATTTTATAATTTTTGGTACACTGATGTAACATCATAAAATACAGGTCAAGTTCGATTTCCACTACAATTCGTCAATTTTCGACATAGTTATGGCCCCTTTCAAGTGACAAAATTGCAAAATGCCGCTGTTGTACTATCATGGCAGTTTTTGTGGGGGTATTCATCACCTTTAGTGATAGCTCTAGTTTCATACTCTTCTCAGCTGAGCATAAAATTTATAATGCCCATAAACATTGAAATACAAATGAAAGAGGCAATTTTTCTCCTCAGATCAGCAAAGAATATGTCTCCGTGGTGCAGTGGTTATGCTACTCGCCTTGTAAACCAGGGGTAGCAGGATCGATCCCGGGTTTCTCCAGACTTTCGGATGAGTCTTTAAACTGAGGTTCCATCTCGGTATTGGTGGGACATAAAACTCAAAGGCTCACTCTTTATGTCCTGCTCATGAATTTTAAAATGCCAACAATTGTTGGCATTTTAAAATTCATGAGCAGGACAAATTTCATGCTGAAGTAAGTTGAGCAAGAAAAAAAGTTTCATAACCTCAGGGCCTGATATATCTGAAAGCAATACAACTTATTTTCATCACAAAGCCAGTTTATGTTGGTACTATGTATATTTTTTTCAATTTGCTCATAATTTTGTACAGTGTTTTTATAACAGTACATACTGAATAAGAATAAACTTGTACAACAATAATAATATATTATTGATACTGTATTCAGAATATTTTATAGAAGTAGTGGTTAGCTGAAAGCATGTATTTGATCTCATGTTTCTAGTTATCATATCTCGGTCGCATTACGCCTATACAAATACATTGTAAATTTTATCTCCGGAAAAAGGAAAATTTTAACATGAAAAATTGTGATATTTTTCTTATTTTTGCTCAAAAAATAAGAAAAATATGGTTTACCCCCTGCAAACCCCAGTTTTATTATATAAAAATAGGGTTCAAGGGGGTCAAAATTATATCGGCATGTTTTCGTGATGGATGTGCTAGTGACTAGGCCACAAGTTGATTTCCCATCAGGTTCAGCAACATTATATTACACTAATTGTGAGGCCCAATCAGGGCTTGGAGAAATAGATTGGTCTGCATGGTGCTTATGTGCAGAGCTGAAACCGACTTTTGAGTACTGCTAAACCAAATAGAAGGTCTAAGCCTGCTTGGGAATCGTGATGCAAGTCTGGTCTTCCCTTAACCCATTGCATGCGGGAAACCCCTAAATGGGTACCTTGGCAAACAGTGCAGGCCAAGATCAGACACCGCAAAACACAGCATCTGATCAGGGCCTGCACTATTTGCTGACAGAATTTTCCGTCAAAAATAGAATAAAAATGGAAAAATAGGCCTAATCAGGGCTTGGAGAAATAGTTTGGTCTGCATGGTGCTTATGTGCAGAGCTGAAACCGACTTTTGAGTACTGCTAAACCAAATTGGTCTAAGCCTGCTTGGGAATCGTGATGCAAGTCTGGTCGTCCCTTAACCAATTGCATGCGGGAATTCCCTAAATGGGTACCAGGCCAAGATCAGACACCACAAAACACAGCGTCTGATCAGAGCCTGCATTATTTGCTGACAGAATTTTCCGTCAAAAATAGAATAAAAATGGAAAAATAGGCCTGACACACCTTATGTGACAAATGGACTTGTCCAACATAAAGCAATGGAAGAGTCCACTAGCATACAATGGGTTAAACCCTAGTGGTTTCTTTGGGTGATTCGGTTTGAGATGTAATTTCATCTCGGTGTCAGGTAAAAGTCAGCAAAGTCAGAAGAAATGTTCTTAAAATTACCTAAATAGTGTTGAATGGTACATAAAACATCAACACAAACAAACAATCACTAATTAATCCCCCTCTTCCCCCCACTGCCAGGAAGAGGAGCAGGGATTATAGGAATGGCCTTCATCTGTTGTCCGTCTGTCTGCCCATAACACTTTCTTGTCAGCTCAATATCTCATGAACCCTTTTACAGATTTTCATTGGTCAAATGCCACAGTTTGAGCTTTGAATTTTTTATCTGTTCCATATCTCCTTTATCACTGGAAGGATTTTCATTAAACTTTGGTCCAATGTTTGCTTAAAAAGGTCAAAATTGAATTCACGAGTTTTAGCCATCTGTCTGGAACACTTTCTTGTCCATTCAATATCTCATGAACCCTTTGATAGGTTTTCATTAATCTTAGGTCAAAAGTGAGATGATGTGCAAAACTCATATTTCAACCATATGCATGTTAACTCAAGGTGAAGGTCACAATTGAAGGTCACGAGTTCGTGTCATTAAATTGTCTGTAACACTTTTTTGTCCACCCCGTATCTCATGAACCCTTTGAAAGATTTTCATTAAACTTTGGTCAAATATTCACCTCATTGAGCTGATGTGTAAAACCTGCAAATAAACCATGCCGACTCAAGGTCACAGTTGAAGGTCACAAGTTTGAGCCTTGAATTTTTTGTCTGTACCAATCTTCTTTATCATTGGAAGGTTAAACTTTGGTCAAATGTTTGCCTAAGTGAGATGATGTGCATAACCCATAATTCAACCATGACGACTCAAGATGAAGGTCACAATTGAAGGGCCTTGACTGTATCTTTAATTGCTAATTGGATATGATGATGATTTCGTGTTTAACGACGCATCAACCCTCTTTGTGGGTCATAAGCATCAAGCGGTTAATGGCTAAACGGCATGAATAATTACGAGGATATTAAAAGTAAAAAGGTAAGTATGATATTTATAAAAATCTGATATGAAAAAGTCCAATATCTTTTAAGAAGAGCTAATTGGATAAGGTGGTATGACATGTATGAAATTAACTTGAAGAAATAGTACCGTTATTGACCGTGACAACTGCAGTATTAATTATCGTATTACCACAGTTAAAAGTCGGAGGAAATAAAGTTGTTGTGCTTTAACTTGATCAAAACCTTGAATTATATTTATAATTATTGTTTGGGAAAAATTTGGGGTCCAAAGCAATACCGTGATATATTCGAATCCATGCTGTAACAAATCCTGCTATAATGAGGTCTGGGTGTACTTGTTTGAATAAGTACCCACAACATTTGTTTTTATTGAGAAATAAGAAAAATTATCTCTTATGTATCCTCATTACTGTTCCTTATCAGGAGGTTTGAATATAACAATACTGTAAAGCCAGCCGCCCTTTTGAAAACAGACCATAGTTTTCTCTATAAATTCCTTCCTACATTGGGTGTGGGTTCCTATTCTTAAAAGTTACTTAAAAAGTAACCTCATTTTCTCTCATCACGTGAACAAGTCCGTGAAATGAAGACCCCCCTAAACCCCACTTTATATAAAGAAAACTGGGGTTTAAGGGGGTATTCATTATTTTTCTTATTTCTGCTCCCAGACATAGGTTGTGGGTACTCGTTAGAACCGCCTCATTGAGGCGGTTCTAACGAGCACACACAACCTATGTTTTTGGGCATTTATAGGAAAAATATCAAGTATTTTCATCAGAAAAGTAGCCTTTTTTTGGAGATGTGAGAAATGCACTATGTCGTACGGGTGTGTTATCGTAATGTTCACAAGAACATATTCTTCCCTTTTAATTGGAATGTTTACACCTTCAGGGGAGGCACTTATGAGTAAGGCTGGCACGATTAATCGGAAAATCGATTATTCAATCAATAAGCTCCACAAAAATTACTATCATTACTGATTTGCTTGCAATCGATTATTTGATAAGAACAATTTCCTACCCAAAGTTGTGCCTTAAATAGCTGTACAAGTGGCAAACAGTGCAGACCCAGAGGAGACGCCCCTTTCTGCAGCATCTCATCTGGGTCTACACTGTTTGCTCAGGTCTGTCTGTTCAAATACATGTGGTGGAAGCCTCCGTGGTGTAGTGGTTACGCTACTCACCTTGTAAACCAGGGGTCGCAGGATCGATCCCGGGCTTCTCCAGACTTTCGGATGAGTCTTTAAAACCGAGGTTCTGTCTCCATATGACCTTAGCTGTTGGTGGGATGTAAAACTCAAACACTCACTCACTCAAATACATGTGGCAAAGTACAGCATATGGTAGGAGTCATGCTCAGACAGAAAGCCAGACAGATAAAATTATGACAAAATCTTCAGTGATTACTAATGGATTATCGATCGCAATGACAGGCATGATAATCGATTATCTTTTCAGCTCTGATTAGCCAGCCCTACTCCTGATCTTGTTGCATTTACCGCATCTTATTACCTCGTCCTCAATACTAGACCATTAGCCCACAACCATCCCCTCGCATACAGACAGATTTTCACTAGCACAGACTACTACAAGTACATGTTCTTTCCCAGGACTATGATTCACTGGAATGCTCTACCTGCCTTTGTTTTAACGCTACCAACTCTGGCACAGTTTAGCAGTACTGTTAGCCTGGTGGTTCAAGCTTCTTAGAAGACCACACTCTGTTTTTATCTTTTAACTATACTAACACGCTCTTCTTACACTGTACAGCGAACGCAGCTTGAATGATGCAAACAAGAAGTCCCGAAAGTTGTAAAAATGAGAAAAATTGGATGGGAATTCCTTAAAGCGTAACCCTAGAGGTGTCATGTTATGAATATACATATATCCATTCAGCTCATTAAAATTCTGTTTGTCATGAAGTCATGTCTGTCTGTCATTTATTCAAGTGTTGTAAGCAATAGAATACATCTACATGTATGTTTATTTTGCCAAAAATAATTTTATCATTTTGTTAAGTTTGCTTGTTATATGTCAATTCTGTTATAAATTGTAAATGTCTAGGCACATTTTAAAAAATATTTCATGTTAATTTGTGATTTTTTGTACTCTGTCATGTAAGCTACTATAAAATATGTACCATAATGTTCCTAAGTATTGGGACAGTCAGACCTAAGCAAACAGTGCAGACCCAGATCAGACTGCTCCTGAAGGAGCAGTCTGATCAGGGTCCCCACTGTTTGCTATTCCATCTGCATTTCTTGGACTCCTTGCTAGATTGTGAAACAAATTTGATAACATTTTAGGAAAATCACAGCAAGTCCTCAAGGTGTCCGAATTTTTAGGATTTTTATGGTAGACATAAATAATATGATGTTAGGAAAATGTAATAAATGTACTGAATCGGTGGTTGTTATTTCTTGCAACCCTGCTACAATAATTGAGAGCATCAAACACTAAGAGTAACCTTCCTTTCTGGAGACACCCAGGCTGATTTTCAAGAATCTTCATGTACTTAGAGCTTGACATAGGGAGAATTAAGCTGAAACAAAGATTGCTTCATTCTTTTATCCCTAGACATCAATTATGACTAAATTTCTACCGTAAATCCCTAAATCTGTTGGTCATGCAAATATAAAGTGATGAAAAGATTAAAATTGTGCACAAAAACATGTCTGGTGTCTCCAACATGGTGGATCAAGGGAGAATAATCTTACGAAAAATGCATGGTGTGCAACCTCTCAGTTCTAGGAGTCCTATATATACAGCCGAACTTCAATGGCTTGAACTTGTTGAAGCCTTATCCTGCTGTTTACGACAACCCCTACCTTTGCAAACAGTGTAGATCCAGATCAGATGGCTTCTGCAGAAGCAACCCTAATCCCGCTGAACACTACAACCCCTACCTTTGCAAATAGTATAGATCCAGATCAGATGGCTTCTGAAGAAGCTATCTGATCAGAATCTACACTGTTTGTCATGCAGTTTGTGAACTGAATGAATAAAGTATATCAAGTAATTTGATTGGTTGATGGTCAGCACGTCTCCTGCCCATCGGGGCTTGAAGAAATATATGGGCTGCATGATGCTTCCACGCATAGCTGAATCCAACCCGCACAAGAGTGATGGTAAATCGCTTAGAGGATCTAAGCCTGCCCAGGCAAAGCGGTGGCCAAGAGTCGGACCGCCAATGCTTATAAACCCTATTGGTTTCATTGGGCGACAGGGCTTGAGATGTCATTTCATCTCAATTTTGGGTAAAAGTCCCACAAAATTGGAAGCAACATCTCCAAAATGACCTTTACAGTGTTGACGGGGACGTTAAACCTCAAATCAAACAAAATTCATAGTCAGCCATGGGTGTGGCTAAATCAGTTTATTCAGCAGGATAAACCATGAATATTTGTTTGAGGTAAGAGTAGTTTGAGCCACTGAGGGTTAATTATAGTGCCAGGTCAGAAGGCATGATGCAGATGATTTAACCCTTTTTGTACCAAATGGAATCTTCCTCCTTATATATAGCAGGAGTCCATTTCAAAATTTAGGGGAGTAAGGTTGTGTTTTCTTCAAAATTTATTTGGAAAATGGCTGAATTTTTTGCAAACCGTGTAGGCCCTGATCAGATGCCGCGTTCTGCGGCATCTGATCTGGGCCTGCGCTGTTTGCCACGGTACCCGTTTAGGGGTTTCCAGTCTGAAATGGGTAAAGGGGAATGGGAAGACCTGGCAGATTTTTGCACCATTTCTCAAAGGGAGACAACTTTCAGAACTTCTGTTCGCTTTTCTATAAGCCCTGTCCAACTGAAGAAGGGATCTACTCTTTATGCCCCCAAGGGGCATATTGCTTCTGGCTTGCCCGTTCGTTCGTTCGTCACGCTTTCTTGTGCATTGCATAACTTAAGAACCATGTATGCCAGTGTGTTGAAATTTCATATATGGATTCTTCATGAAAAAATAGTTGACCCATATTTTTTTTTCTTATCTGAATTATCTTTTGGGTTATTGCCCTTTTAATTAAATAACATAGGAATCTCGTTAGCAAGATATCTGAAAAAGTATTTGAGCTAGAGCCTTGAAATTTAGTGTACTGATTTGGACTGAGGAGATCACCTGATTAAATTTTCAAAAAAAATATGCAATTTTGTTGGAGTTATTGCCCTTTGCAATTTCTGGCCATTTAATCCTGTTGCTTACAAGTGCATCACATAACTTAAAAACCATGTATGCTTGTGTTTTGAAATTTCATATATGGATTACTCATGAAAAAATAGTTGACCCGTATTTTTTTTCTTATCTGTATTATCTCCCCATTTTGAACCGCCCCCGCCCATAGGGGCTTGAAGAAATATATGGGCTGCACGATGCTTCCACGCAGAGCTGAATCCGGCCCGCACACTAGTACTGGTAAACCGCTTAGAGGATCTAATAAAAATCAAAAATTAGTTCCTTTAAGAGCAATGAAAACATTTATAAGAAAGAAGATGGGTCATACTACGTAGTTTCGGCTAATAAAGCCTCATCAGTGACCCTGTAATGATCTGGCAACGAAAGCCAGAGGAAACGTACTGCAAATTTGCGAACCTCGGAACTGGCAGTCGATTCAAAGACTGATTTAAATCAAAATGGGGTCAAAATAATTAAAATTAAAAACCTGTCTAGAATATGAGTCTAAACTAATAATTTATTTCTGATTTCTCAGAATATTCACGCTGATCTCAAAGGACCAAAAGTAAAATATAAACTGCACTATGGTTGATGTACGGGGAGACGTTTTACGGCCGCCACACGGCACAACACCAGCTGCAGTGAAGGCAAATAAAAATCAAAAATTAGTTCCTTTAAGAGCAATGAAAACATTTATAAGAAAGAAGATGGGTCATACTACGTAGTTTCGGCTAATAAAGCCTCATCAGTGACCCTGTAATGATCTGGCAACGAAAGCCAGAGGAAACGTACTGCAAATTTGCGAACCTCGAACTGGCAGTCGATTCAAAGACTGATTTAAATCAAAATGGGGTCAAAATAATTAAAATTAAAAACCTGTCTAGAATATGAGTCTAAACTAATAAGCCTGTCCAGGAACCGCGGTGCGAGGTGGACCGTCCATGCCAATAAACCCTATTGGTTTCATTGGGCGACAGGGCTTGAGATGTCATTTCATCTCAATGTCGGGTAAAAGTCCCACAAAACTGGAAGCAACGTCTCCAAAATGACCTATACAGTGCTGACGGGGACGTTAAACCTCAAATCAAACAAACAAATCCCCATTTTGAGTTATTGCCCTTTTAATTAGATAACATGGGAATCTCGTTAGCAAGATATCTGAAAAAGTATATGAGCTAGAGCCTTGACATTAGGTGTACTAATTTGGACTGAGGAGGAGATCACCTGATTAAATTTTCAAAACTATGCAATTTTGTTGGAGTTATTGCCCTTTGCAATTTTTGGCCATTTAATCCTGTCGCTTACAAGTGCATAGCATAACTTCAGAACCATGTATGCTTGTGTTTTGAAATTTCATGTATGGATTCCTCATGAAAAAATAGTTGACCCATATTTTTTTTCTCATCTGAATGATCTCCCCTTTTCGAGTTATTTCCCCTTTAACTAAATAACATAGAAATCTCGTTAGCAAGATATCTAAAACAAGTATTTGAGCTAAAGCCTTGATATTTTGTTTACTGACTGAGACTGAGCAGGAGATCACCTGATTAAATTTTCAACCAATTTAATGAAATTTTGTGGGAGTTATGGCACTTTCCGGCCGTTTAATTGTGTTGCTTTCTTGTGCATGGCATTACTTAAAGACTGTGTATGCTAGTGTCTTGAAATTTCATGTATGGATTCCTCATGAAAGAATAGTTGAACTGTATTTTTTGTCTTATCGGAATTATCTCCACTTCTCGTGTTATTTCCCTTTTAATTAGATAACATATAGATCTTGTTAGCAAGATATCTCAAGAAGTATTTGAGCTAGATCTGGATATTTGGCATACTGGGGCCAGTTGTTCAAAGCGTCGTTAGCTTAACGAGCTCGTTAGTGGTCCTTTTGTTAACTCTTCTAGCAAGTACAATATCGAAAATTTTGGTATTTTTGCTGAAAAAATGTGAGCAGCTTTTGCATCTGCAAAAGCTGCTCACATTTTTTCAGCAAAAATTTCAGCATATTTGCCATATTGAATGATCAAAGTTTTAACAATACGTTAACTAACGACATCGTTAGTTTTGAACAACTGGCCCCTGATTGGGACTAAGCAGCAGATCACCTGATTAAATTTTCAACCAATTTAATGAAATTTCGTTGTGAGTTATGCTCCTTATATGTAATTTCTGGCAATTTTGATGGTGTTGCTTTATGGCCCTTTGAAAATTTAGGGGCAAGCATATGGTTGGGGGCATAGTGTTTTACAAACACCATTTCTAGTTAAGGAAAGAATTTGCTCCTCAGGAACAAATTCTTTCCTTTTAGAGTTGACCCCTATTGACATGGGAGACAAAAATACTTTTGAAGGAGTTGTCTCCATGGATGGTGTATCTATTACTTCGAATTTTCTATTAAGGTATGGTGTTTGTTTGCATTAGAATAGCCTTATCAAGGTGATTATAATGAGTACATCTCGTTAGAAGAGCCGCATCGCGGTGATTCTAATGAGTGCACACAACATAGGTCTAAGATAAAATGAGAAAAATATGCCTTGTGTAATTGTAAATACAGTGAAATTCCGCTATTAAGACCACCTAAAATTAAGACTTATTCTGCTTTAAAAAGCTTACGTAGTAGGCTGCAGTTATTCCTTCTTTGTGTTTTCTGCATACAGTTGCCTTATGGTCAGAGACCACCTTTGGGACTGTTCAAAAGTGGTCTTAAAGACCACTTTTGAACAGTCTCAAAGGTGGTCTTAATATAGGAATTTTACTGTATATTGATATCTGGATCGATGAAAAGAATTCCTTCAGGACAATCACACATGGGAAGTGAGCAGTCTGTGATCAAATTGACTTTTCACTGTTTTTGGATTTAAAAAGCAGTATACACCTAGATTACTATGCTTCTAAGAAAAGAGCTATGTCCCAGTTCTAGATGGTTTCTCATTCTGGCAGGGTCCAGGCCCCAGGGACCTGTTGTTCAAAACTACCAATGTTGTTAGTTAACGTATGGTTAAACTTTTGATCATTTATTATGGCAAATATGCTAATATTTTTGCTGAAAAAATGTGAGCAGCGTAGTCATGCTTAGCAGTCCAAGGGTTAAGGGTGGGGTGGGGGGAGGGATTTTGTCCGTGATTCCTATTTCGTAGCCTTCATTTTAATCGATTAAATTGTTTATACCATAAAGCCCCAAGAAACAAGTATACAGATATGATACAATATTGGCTTGCTTACTTGATATTCTGCTCCTACTTTGATGCCTGCAAAAATCAACGAATCAAATTATGTGATATAATGTGTTTGTTCAATTCGCAAAGGGAATGGCAAACAGTGTTGATCCAGATCAGATGGCTTCTGAACCATCTGATCAGGATCTACACTCAGGAACAGATGGCTTCTGAAGAAGCCATCTGATCAGGATCTGCACTGTTTGAAAAGATAGGACAAAGTTTAAGAGTTTTGATGGATTTAACCCATATCTTGCTGAATATTCATTTAAGCCACACCCATTTCTGTCTATCAACCAATCAAATTACTTGAAGTAATTTATTGCTACAAATTCATAAACTGAATGCCAAACAGTGTAGATCCTGATCAGAAGCCATCTGATCTGGATCTACACTGTTCGCAAAGATAGGGGTTGTCTGAACAGCAAGATAAGGGTTAACAACATGTCATTCCTTGAGGGTCATTTCCCAGACAAAGAGCAAAAAGAGATAATGGAGATAGTGGAGGAGATGAATGAGAATGACAGGTGAGATAGGAAAAAGAATGGAAGTGTAAAAACTGGAGAAATAACAACATAAGCCCTCTACCCTTACCTGCTGTAAGGACAGCAGGCCTAACCCTTTTTTGTACCAAGTGGAATCTTCCTCCTTATATATAGCAGGCTTTCTTTTCAAAATTTAGGGGTGTCAGGTTGTGTTTTCATCAAAATTTATTTGGAAAATGACTGAACTTTTAGCAAACAGTGGAGGCCCTGATCAAACAGCGTTCTGCGGCGTCTGATCTGGGCCTGCACTGTTTGCCAGGGTACCCGTTCTGGGGTGGTACTAAATGGGTTGGGCAACTGTAAGACTTTATCAGTTGGACACCCCCCAAGATACATAACACCTCTGTCTCACCAACCACATACGTTTAGAGGGTAATGATACCAGGCAACTGAAAGTGACACACACAAAAAAAAACAACATATTTTCCCATTTCATACTGAATGGAATCTTCCCCCTAACACTTAGCATGAGTCCATTTCAAATTTAGGGGTGTCTGTGTTATCTGTAAAATTTATTTGGAAAAAGGTTGATTGATTTGCGAATGGTGAAGGCCATGATCAGACGTCCTATCTGGGCCTGCACTGTTTACCAGTGACCCATTTTGTTTCCTATTTAACCTATTTTGTACCCGCACACTAGTACCGGTAAACCGCTTAGAGGATCTAAGCCTGTCCAGGAACCGCGGTGCGAGGCGGGACCGCCCATGCTAATAAATCCTATTGGTTTCATTGGGGGACAGGGCTTGAGATGTCATTTCATCTCAATGTCGGGTAAAAGTCCCACAAAATTGGAAGCAACATCTCCAAAATGACCTTTACAGTGTTGACGGGGACGTTAAACCTCAAATTAAACAAACAAACAAAACCCATTTTGTACCAGAAACCCCTAAACGGGTACCTGGGCAAACAGTGCAGGCCCAGATCAGACGCCGCAGAATGTGGCGTCTGATCAGGGCTTTCACTGTTTGCAAAAAGTTCAGCCATTTTCCAAATAAAATTTGAAGAAAACAGCCTGACACCCCTAAATTTTGAAATGGACTTCTGCCATATATAAGGAGGAAGATTCCATTTGGTACAAAAAGGGATAAAAAGGGGTTAAATGTTACTGTGCTGCTATTGAACACTGTGAAAACACATGTCCCTTGTTAGGGTATCAACCCATAAGACACCAATCACGACAATTGTCATCTGCTTTCAACAGTTGTCTGCTGGTTACTTTAACCCTTATCTTGCTGTTCACGACAACCCCTATCTTTGCAAACAGTGTAGATCCAGATCAGATGGCTTCTGAAGAATCTACACTGTTTGGCATTCAGTTTATGAATTTTTAGCAATAAATTACATCAAGTAATTTGATTGGTTGATAGACAGAAATGGGTGTGGCTTAAATGAATATTCAGCAAGATACGGGTTAAAAGTCATTTTTGCAAACTGTATGGACCCAGATCATATTGGTCCGCACTTTGCCTGTATGAAAAATTATTTCTGAAAAGTTTGCAAGAAGATTCTGCAGAAGACATTTTCAGATGTAGTTTTTCTCGGCATCTTAAGGGTTAAAGGCTGCTGGAAAGCTTGCATTTATTGATATACCAGCTTCGGACATTGTTCACTAATATCAGTACAATTACCCTATACTACAGGGCCCCTGCCCCTTGGCGCTTAGAGAAATTGATTGGGCTGCATTGTGCTTCCACACAGTGCTGAAACTAACCGTGCAGGAGTACTGTTAAACTGCTTAGAATGGCAAAGTGTTGCAAGTCAAACTGTCCCTGCATATATATCCTATTGGTTTGCTTGGGCAGAAGGGCTTGAGATGTCATTTCATCTCAGTGTTGGGTAAAGGTCCCACAAAATTGGAAGCAAGGTCTCCAAAATGACCTAAATAGTGGTGACGTGGATGTAAAATCTCAAAAGAAACAACCAAAACCCTTTTGCTATACTACAACAAAGAAAGGAGGAGGATTTTCCAGAAATGAACATAAAAAAAAATGAAAACACAGAAAAGGATCTTTAAAGGTATAGAGTGAAACTTCCAGACCTATTCAGTTCACAGAACTGTTAAACAGTAATGGGTATAAAATTCTGTAATCACAAAGCAAAAATCTAACCATATTTATGCATGGGCCAAGAGACCAGGGGCCAGTTCAAAACTAATGACGTCGTTAGTTAACGTATCATTAAAACTTTGATCATTAAATATGGCAAATATGCTAATATTTTTGCTGAAAAAATGTGAGCACCTTTTGCGGATGCAAAAGCTGCTCACATTTTTTTCAGCAAAAATGCCAAAATTTTCAATATTGTGCTTGCTAGAACAGTTAACAATATGACCGCTAATGAGCTCGTTAAGCTAATGATGCTTTGAACAACTGGCCCCAGGTAGTTTTAGCTGTGTCATCATCACAAATGATTTGTCTGATTTGAGGTTGAACGACCCCATAAACACTGTATAGGTCATTTTGGCGACGTTTCTTCCATTTTTGTGGGGTTTTTACCCCGACATTGAGGTGAAATGACATCTCACGCCCTGCTGCCCAATGAAACCAATAGGGTTTATAAGCATGGACAGTCGGACTCGCACCGCTTTGCCTGGGCAGGCTGAAATCCTCTAAACAGTTAACCAGTACTCATGTGAGGTCAGCTCTGCATTGAATCATCATGCAGCCCATTTATTTCTTCAAGCCCCGATGTGCGGGGGCCAACATCACAAATGATATATGCATGCATTTATTCAGAAAAATAGAGTGAAACCATATAGAACAAGAAAACTTCATACGGAATTTATGTCCCCTGCCTATTTTATCAAGCAGCTGTTATTCACTCAACTGCACAAACCTAAGGTGCTTTTCTCATCACGTGAACAAGTCTGCGAAATGAACACCCACCTAATTCCCACTTTCTATAGAGAAAACTGGAGTTTACAGTGCTTAATATTTTTCTTATTTTTGCACCAAGACATAGGTTGTAGGTACTCGTTAGAGCACCCATAACCTATGTTTGCAGCATAACCCTTATCTTGCTGAATATTCATTTAAGCCACACCCATTTCTGTCTAACAACCAATGAAATTACTTGATGTAATTTATTGCTACAGATTTATAAACTGAATGCCATACAGTGTAGATCCTGATCAGATGGCTATCTGATCTGGATCTACACTGTTTGCAAAGATAGGGGTTGTCGTGAACAGCAAGATAAGGGATAAAAAAGAAAAATATTACACATTTTCATCAGAAAAGTAGCTATTTTGGAGAGGAAAAAAAATGCACTATGTCGCATGGGTATGTTATCAGTGAATCACCCTATATTGTAAGAGGTGTGTACACAAGGTACCTACTATCTATACACACAAAACAGAGGGGAAAGCAATGATCAGGAATCAATACAATTACATTAAACATTATGCCCAAAACAACAACAGGAAGGAAGGATGTACATAAAGCTATGGCATTTTGAGTCCGAAGCCAAAAGGATAGTTTTTTTCCCTAACAGTGGCCAAATGGCTATCAAAAAAAGTAAAAAAAAAAAAAAAAAAAAAATTCAGAAGGATTGGTATGAAAATTAAAACTAGTAGTTGCGGTTACAGGGTACATACTACAAACTTGGAACCACACAAAAAAGTCTTAATGTGAAAAAAATAAATATTTAAGGAGTCTATAAAAAAATACATACATGTACATATTTTCAGACCATGATTAAAACACATGTAAAGTTTCAGAATTACCAGTTTAAAACTGTAGGAGGAGTTGTGCTCACAAGGTATCTGCTACAAACTCCATGTGCCATGGAAAGCCAGATACCATATCCCCTCACTTTTGACTGAAAAGGCAGGGGGACAATAACCTACTTGGAAAAGTGTGAGCTTTAACACCAGAGGTGAGGAGGAATTGACTTTGGTTTGAACATATTTATTATAGCAGTAACATCATTACAATGTGACAAGTGAAGATACAATTTGGGATTACAACAAAAACACACGTTTTTACATAGTTCTTCTCATAACGAGAACAACAAGAAATGAACACCCCCCTTAACCCCACTTTATATAGAGAAAACTGGGGTTTACGGGGTAATACATATATATTCTTATTTCTGCTCCAAGACATAAATTGTGGGTACTCATTAGAACAGTCTCAATGAGGTGGTCCTAACGAGCACCCACAGCCTATGTTTGGAGTATAAGTAAGAAAAATATCACGGATTTTCATCAGAAAAACAGCCATTTTTTAGATGTGAAACTTTACAGTGTTTTATCTTGATTAAATGCATGATGTTAGAGGGTGGATTGTCAAATATACTTCATGTGCCATAACCACAGTAAATAATCTGATCCATCTGTGGTTAGAGCCTTGCTCCATGCAGTCACGTGAGACCCCAAGTTCCACAATGGATGTCCAGGTTGTTTTTCTCCAGGTACTTTGGTTTTTCCCCACCTCTTATAATAATAATAATCCACCATATTTATAGAGGGTAATACATTTAGTACTAATCTTCCATGTGGCCCTCTTTTTCCTGGGTAGGAACCAGTACTAACTTAGTACTACTAAGCAATGGAGATAAAGTCTCTTGCTCAAGGAAACAACACTTGGTGCTTGGAGGGATACAATTGGCAATCGATTGATCTCTAATCTGATGCTTTACCACTGCACCACAGTGCGGCGGATCAGCTCGAAATAAAGCCGTTGAGTCAAACATGATTTCCACCATTCCTCACCCCCTCCCCAGCTGCTGAAGCAGACTTTACATCACTTGAAGGGGCAAAATGACATCACGAAAACACGCCTATATTGTTTTGACCCCCTGGAACCCCACTTTTATATAGTAAATCTGGGGTTTAGAGGGGTAAACCTTATTTTTCTTATTTCTGCTCTAAAATTTAGATTGTGGGTACTCGTTAGAACCGCCTCATCGAGGCGGTTCTAACGTGTACCCACAATCTATAATTTGAGCAGTAATAAGAAAAATATCTCATTTTTTCATCTTGAAATGTTTTATTTTTCCGTGATAAATTTACAATGTATTTGTATAAGCGTGTTTTTCGTTATGAGATGTGGAATTGCCAACTAAATGGAATGCCTACCAGGGCCTGAGAACTCATCTACCTTGCATATTGCTACACAGTTTCAGCCAATAGCTATACAGAAGCAGTAACTAAAGTGTCTTATGTAGCTAAGTGTCTTTCATTGAAGTATGACCAATTGTTAACCCTTTTTGTATCAAATGGAATCTTCCTCCTTATACATGTATATAGTGTGTGTGTGTGTGAATTCGGGTTTAACGTCGTTTTCGACAATTTTTCAGTCATATCACGACGGTGTCTGGTTGCAACAGGGTGCTCAATGCTCACTTTTATAGTGCTGCCTCACTGAAGTATCATGTCCCAGACACATTGCATGATACCACACCCAGTCACATTATCTTGACACTGGATCGACCAGTCCTAGTTCTACCCCGTAAATCTGAGTGTAGCTAGTACCATTTTAACGACTTTGGTATGTCGCGGCCCAGGATCGAACCCGTGACCTCCCGTTCCCCGGAGCGGACACTCTACCAACTGAGCTATCGGGGCCGGTACATGTTTATAGTAGGAGTCCATTTCAAAATTTAGGGTGTCAGGTTGTGTTTTCCTCAAAATTGATTTGGAAAATGACTGAACTTTTAGCAAACAGTGTAGGCCCTGATCAGACGTCGCATTCTGTGGCGTCTGATCTGGGTCTGCACTGTTTCCTAGGGTACCCGTTTTCGGGTTTCCGGTACAAAATGGGTTAATTATGGGGCTTTGAAAAAAAGGTTTATTTGCATTAAAAATTATATCATGAGGAAATGTACATGGAGTATGTTTTGTCTTTCAGGGTCTACAGATCCAGCAGTGTTAGCAGTAACTTCATCTGAGGAGGGGAAACGACAGACGTATATTCATGAACTAATAAACACTGAAGAAACCTACATGGAAGATATGTCAGTTGTCATGGATGTAAGTACACCTTACTACAAGAAATCCAAACAAATAATCAACAAAATTGGGGCTTGAAGAAATAGATGGGCTGCATGCTGCTTCCACACAGAGCTGAAACCGTCCGCACACTAGTACTGGTAAACTGCTTAGAGGATCTAAGCCTGTCAAGGAACCGCGAGTCGGCCCGTCCTTGCTTATAAACCCTATTGGTTTCATTGGGCGACAGGGCTTGAGATGTCATTTCATCTCAGTGTCGGGTAAAAGTCCCACAAATTTGGAAGCAACGTCTCCAAAATGACCTTTACAGTGTTGAAGGGGACGTTAAACCTGAAATCAAACAAAAACAGTATTTTTCACTAATTTGGAAGGAATTTAGCGATCATTTAACACATAAAATGCCAATCCCGACAATTGTTGCCTGCTTTGCCGTCTGCCGGATACCTTCAGAAGTAATTTTTTGCATAAAGTGTGGACTCAGATCAGACTATAGGAGCAGTCTGATCTGGGCCCACACTGTTTGCCTTTATGCAAAAATATCTTTAAAAAAAAGTTTGCAAAATAAATTCAGCAGACCACATAAGCAGACGACATTTTAAGTTTTAGTTTTTCTTTGCATCTTTAGGGTTAAGGTGTCTGTCATTGCAAAATGTTAATTTCTTTCCTTCATTTTCTTTTCAGCTAATGAGGGTGTTTGTCGTATTTAACCCATTTAGTACGAGAAACCCCAAAACCGGTAGTTGGTAAACAGTGCAGGCCCAGATCAGACGCTGCAGAAGGCGGCGTCTGATCAGGGCCTACACTGTTTGCAAGAAGTTCAGTCATTTTGCTAATCAATTTTGAAGAAAACACAACCTGACACCCCTAAATTTTGAAATGGACTCCTGTTATATATAAGAAGGAAGATTCCGTTTGGTACAAAAAGGGTTAATGTGGTTAAAACATTGTTTGAGCCAATGCATGGCAAAACCTACAAAAAGATGTTTGACCTTCAAAATCCAGATCAGTCTGCTCATTTACTCATTACCCCTTATCTTGCTGTTCAAGACAACCCCTATCTTTGCAAACAGTATAGATCCAGATCAGATGGCTTGTGAAGAAGCCATCTGATCAGGATCTACACTGTTTGGCATTCAATTTACGAATTTGTAGCAATAAATTACATCAAGAAATTTGATTGGTTGATAGACAGAAATGGGTGTGGCTTAAATGAATATTCAGAGACAAAGAGATGCCGTGTATCTCTCTTTGAATAGCCCGCAGGCTATAGAAGGCACATGCGATCAGCAAAGGCTCTGGTCAGACTGTGCAAATGTACAGGTTAATCTAAGTCTTCGCTGGACATACAAGCCTTACTGTAGGATTTGTTGTGCGCTAGCTCATTTATTATGGTAAATACAGTACCGGTAATATTTATGCTGAAAAAAAATGAATAGCTTTATTTTGCAATCTATTTTTTTTTTTCAGTAGAATTGCCAGTATACTAGACATGCTTACTAGAACATTTAGCATTTCCATTACTAGCAAGTGCTCATTAACACATTTTGTACTGAACAGAATCTTTCCACCTTATATTTAGTATGAGTCCATTTCAAAATTTAGGGTTTTTAGGTTGAGTTGATTTGGGAAATTGATTAGAAAATGCCTGAAGGTTTTGCTCTTGTCAGATGCTTCATTTTACACTGAGAAACACAGAATCTGTTCTGGGCCTGCACTGTTTGACAAAGACCTGTTTGGGGATTTCCTGTTTACAATTGGTTAATGGTTTTATTATCCCTAAGTGTCCGATATCAGACAGCAATATTAACATTTCCAGTGTAAAGTCTGATGTATACCTATAGAAAACAATGTAGTTCATACTTCCATGAACGCAGCGAGTCACGTGATTTTCAGTGACGTCAAGTGACGTCAGTCTAAACCATGGTTCTCTACGTGCCTTGCTGATGTCAATGCTGTACCGCTCTTTGTAGATACACAGCATGTAAATGTGTATCAGCTTTAAAAGTTTGCCTGTAAGTATTTTTTTCGCCCAGTGATGAGGGGCAAACAATGTAAATATAAAAAATAAACTTAATTTTTCTGCTTTTCATGAAACTATGAACGACAGCGGGTCACTAGCAAAGTTTATGTGAACCCCTCCAGGGTTTATTTACTTTGCATAAGACCCACTGTATTCATACTTTCATGAACAGCAGAAAAATAAAATTCATTTCTTCAATGACTCTGCACATATGTGCAGTCTGATCAGTCATTACTGGCTGCCATTGTTATTAAAGGATTTTTACCCACAATTCAAATGTATCTGCAGGCATTCTACAAGCCATGTCAAACCAGTGGTGTGTTAACAGAGGAACAACTACAGGCCATGTTTGTTAACTGGCAGGAACTGATCATCTGTAATACCAAGTTTCTTAAGTAAGTCATACAATTTGTTAAACCTTATGATGCCAACCACAACAGTTACTGTTGTTGGCGAATTCTTCATATACAGTAAAATTCCTCTATTAAGACCACCTTAGGGACTGTTCAAAAGTGGTCTCTAATAAAAATCTAAAATGATATCCTTTAAGAGCAATGAAAACATTCATAAGAAAGAAGATGGGTCATACTACGTAGTTTCGGCTAATAAAGCCTCATCAGTGACCCTGTAATGATCCGGCAAAGAAAGCCAGAGGAAACATACTGCAATTTTGCGAATTGAATGGGCCTCCGTGGCCTAATGGATAAGAGCGCTGACTCTTAGTCATTAGGTCTCTCACTGCCGTGGGTTTGAGCCTCGCTTGGGTCACGTGTGGGACGCCAAGTTCTGCAACGAGTAGGTCTGGTGGTTTTTCTCCGGGTACTCCGGTTTTCGCCCACCTACGATTAACGATCGGCTCGATATGAGAGGAATAATCTTGAAAGGGCCATAAAACCCAAACCAAAAAAAACAAAAAGACCACTTTTGAACAGTTCCAAAGCTGGTATATGACTAGAGGACATTGTATGCAGAAAACACAAAGAAAAAAATAAATGCAACCTACAAAATAAGCTTATAAAAGCAGAATTAGTTTTAGTTTTTAGTGGTTTTAACCCTTGTCCTGCTGAGCCCAGATATGCCTTATTTTCCAAACAATGAACATCCAGATCAGATGGCTTCATCAGAAGCCATCTGATCAGGATCTACATTGTCATTCAGATTATTATGTACACTTAGGGATAGCTTCTCTGCAATAATTTGCATCAAGTAATCTGATTGGTTGATAATCAGTAGTGGGTGTGGCAGATTAAAATATTCAGCAGGACAAGGGTTAAAACTGGAATTTCACTGTATTTTATCCTGATTCCTATTTTACACATTCAGGGGCAGTAATTCTGTTGGAAGTATGTACCTCTCACTTAGAGTCATACAGTAGCTTAACCCGTAATACACCAATCACAGATGCAGCAGACATTTTTAGGAGACCTGCTTAAAGCATGGCCCAAAATAAGAGTGTTTTTAGCTCACCGTCACGTAGTGACGAGGTGAGCTTTTGGGATCACTTTTTGTCCATCGTCCGTCGTGCGTGCTTGCGTCCGTGCGTGCGTGCGTGCGTGCGTGCGTGCGTAAACAATTTCTTCTAAACCACTGATCGGATTTTGACCAAACTTCACAGGAATGATCCTTAGGTGGTCCCCTTTCAAAGTTGTTCAAATGGTTCCAGTCCATTGCACATATAGGTCCCAGGAGCCAAAAATAGATTTCTTTCACCGAAAACTTAAAAAATCTTCTTCTCTGAAACCGCAAGGCCCAGGTCTTTGATATTTGGTATGAAGCTTCATCTAGTGGACCCCTACCAAGATTGTTCAAATTATAGTGCTGGGGCCAAAAATGCCCCAGCCCCGGGGCCCTTTGGTTTTACATGGGCATGTATAGGGAAAATCTTTAAAAATCTTCTTCTCTGAAACCGCAAGGCCCAGGTCTTTGATATTTGGTATGAAGCTTCATCTAGTAGACCCCTACCAAGATTGTTCAAATGATAGTGCTGGGGCAAAAAATGCCCCCGCCCCGGGGCCCTTTGGTTTTACATAGGCTTATATAGGGAAAATCTTTAAAAATCTTCTTCTCTGAAACCGCAAGGCCCAGGTCTTTGATATTTGGTATGAAGCTTCATCTGGTGGACCCCTACAAAGATTATTAAAATTATAGTGCTGGGGCCAAAAATGCCCCCGCCCCGGGGCCCTTTGGTTTTACATGGGCTTGTATAGGGAAAATCTTTAAAAATCTTCTTCTCTGAAACTGCAAGGCCCAGGTCTTTGATACACCTCAACCTCGTTATAACACGGGACTCCGGGTCCAACCAACGGACCGTGTTAGTTAACCGAATCGTGTTATAAACGCCGACCATATTTGTCATAGATCAACCATTGACACAATGGTGATCAATAGTTTCCTAAACAAGATGATGTGCGGTCCGGTTACTAAAATGTGTTTAGAACTAATCAAAGGCAGTAAATACCATGGCCCATCAAGTCAAACAAGTCACTTTAATCAAAACCATGTTTTATATCCAGAAATCGTCCGATCTGACAGCGAGTATGACGCCATTTTGATAGCTGGTTCCCGGCTAACTTTGTTGAAACTGAGCGTCCGAAACCGTACCCAACTACAGTACCGTTTATACATTTCAGTGGTGAAATTACCGGGTTAGGGTTCAGAACCAGACAATGATCAACGCTTACAAGAAATTTGAATTACTTCCCTTGAAATTTTTTACCCTTAATATTCTAGCCATTTGAAACGATTTTTAATGACGCACATGGCTTTGAATGATTATTTTACCACGAAAATCGATCTTGAAACTGCAAGGCCCAGGTCTTTGATATTTGGTATGAAGCTCCATCAAGTGGACCCCTACCAAGATTATTCAAATTATAGTGCTGGGTCAAAAATGCCCCCACCCTGGGGCCCTTTGGTTTTACATAGGCTTATATAGGGAAACTCTTTAAAAATCTTCTTCTTTGAAACTGCAAGGCCCAGGTCTTTGATATTTGGTATGAAGCTCCATCTTGTGGACCTCTACCACTATTGTTCAAATTATAGACCTGGGGCCAAAAATGCTCCCGCTCCGGGGCCCTTTGCTTTTACATAGGGAAAAGCTGGAAAAATCTTCTTCTCTGAAACCACAAGGCCTAGGTCTTTGATATTTGGAATGAAGCTTCAGCTAGTGGACCTCTACCAGGATTGTTCAAATGATAGCCCTGAGACCAAAAATGCCCCCGCCTCGGGGCCCTTTGGTTTTACATAGACTTATATAGGGAAAATCTTTAAAAATCTTCTTCATTGAAACAACAAGGCCTAGGTCTTTGATATTTGGTTTGAAATTTCATCTGGTGGACCTCTATCAAGATTGTTCAAATTATAGCCCTGGGGCCAAAAATTCCCCCGCCCCGAGACCCTTTGGTTTTATAAGCTCACCTGAGCCGAAGGCTCATGTGAGGTATTAGTATACCACGAGCCGGCGTCCGTCGTCCGTCGTCGTCGTCCGTCGTCGTCGTCGTCGTCCACACTTTCAAAGAAGTATATCTCCGGAACCAGTGGGCCAATCTTGATCAAATTTCATGTGAAGCATTATCAGGTAGGGGGAAAGGCTGCATACTGTTTTCGGGCAGATCGGATTGGAACTCTGGTTGCCATGGCAACAAATAGCTCCCATAGACTTAACATAGGAAAAAGTTTGTCATCACTCTAGCTCCGTCAATTTTTTTCTGATTGTCTTCATTCTTGCAGATAACGAGGACAGGCATGAAATCTCGATCAAGTTCGATTTTGGGCTGAATCGGATTATTCACTCAGGAGTTACGTGCCCTTGAGCGTTAGGAAAAAGCTTGTCATCACTCTAGCTCCGTCAATTTTTTTCTGATTGACTTCATTCTTGCAGATAACGAGGACAGGCATGAAATCTCGATCAAGTTCGATTTTGGGCAGAATCGGATTATTCACTCAGGAGTTACGTGCCCTTGAGCGTTGAAAAAATTGCCTATTGACTTAACATGGGGAGAATGTTGTCATCACCGTAGCTGCTTCAATTATTTTCAGATTGGCTTTATTCTTGCAGATAACCAGCACAGCCATGAAATCTCGGTCAAGTTCGATAACTGGTAGAATCGGATCATTCACTTAGGAGTTACCTGCCCTTGTGTGTTTTTGCATTAGGGTTAATGGGAATTTCAAAAAAGTATATCTTAAAGATACTTAAATACTTGGCCAACTTTGATCAAATTTCATGTGTCGCATTATTGGGCAAGTGGAAAGGCTTCATTAGGTTTTCAGGCAGATCTGAGTGGAACTCTGGTTGCCATGGCAACATCTAGCTCCCATAGACTTCACATAGGAAAAAGCTTGTCATCACTCTAGCTCCGTCAATTTTTTTCTGATCGACTTCATTCTTGCAGATAACCAGTACAGGCATAAAATCTCGGTCAAGTTCGATTTTGGGCCGAATCAGATAATTCACTCAAGAGTTACGTCCCCTTGAGCGCCCGAAAAATTGCCTATCGACTTAACATGGGGAAAATGTTGTCATCGTTGTAGGTAGTAACGAGGACAGGCATAAAATCTCGGTTAAGTTCGATTTTGGGCAGAATCGGAATATTGACCTCGGAGTTACGTGACCTTGAGCGACAAAAAATTTGCCCATAGACTTAACATAGGGAAAATGTTGTGACTACGATAGCGACCTGAATTTTTTTCAGATCAGCTTCAAACTTGCAGGTAACGAGGACAGACATAAAATCACGGTTAAGTTCGATTTTGGGCCGAATCGGATTATTTGCCTTGGAGTTACCTGCCCTTGAGCATGAAAAAATACGTTGTGACCACGATAGCAACTTTATTTTTATTCAGATCAGCTTCAAACTTGCAGGTAACGAGGACAGGCATAAAATCCCGGTTAAGTTTGATTTTGGGCCGAATCGGAATATTGACCTCGGAGTTACGTGACCTTGAGCGACAAAAAATTTGCCCATAGACTTAACATAGGGAAAATGTTGTGACTACGATAGCGACTTGAATTTTTTTCAGATCAGCTTCAAACTTGCAGGTAACGAGGACAGACATAAAATCTCGGTTAAGTTAGATTTTGGGCCGAATCGGATTATTTGCCTTGGAGTTACCTGCCCTTGAGCATAAAAAAATACGTTGTGACCACGATAGCAACTTTATTTTTATTCAGATCAGCTTCAAACTTGCAGGTAACGTGGACAGGCATAAAATCTCAGTTAAGTTCGAATCGGAATATTGACCTCGGAGTTACATGACCTTGAGCGACAAAAAATTTGCCCATAGACTTTACATAGGGAAAATGTTGTGACTACGACAGCGACTTGAATTTTTTTCAGATCAGCTTCAAACTTGCAGGTAACGAGGACAGACATAAAATCTCATTTAAGTTCGATTTTGGGTTAAATCAGATTATTTGCCTTGGAGTTACCTGTCCTTGAGCATAAAAAAATACGTTGTGACCACGATAGCAACTTTATTTTTATTCATATCAGCTTCAAACTTGCAGGTAACGTGGACAGGCATAAAATCTCGGTTAAGTTCGATTTTGGGCCGAATCGGAATATTGACCTCGGAGTTACGTGACCTTGAGAGACAAAAAAATTTGCCCATAGACTTAACGTAGGGAAAATGTTGTGACAGAAATAGCGACTTGAATTTTTAGCTCACCTGAGCCAAAGGCTCCAGTGAGCCGATAGTATACCAAGGCTCCGGAGTCCGTCGTCTGTCGTCCGTCCATCCGTCGTCCACACTTTCAATGAAGCATATCTCAGAAGGCAGTCGACCAATCTTGTTTACATTTTATGTGTAGCACCATTGGGCAAAGGGAAAGGCTGCATTAGGTTTTGGAGCTAGTCTGGTTCATTTGTTCCTTCATTCTTCTTTCTCTCCATATAGAGATAATAGACCAATGTTAAATTTTTAATCAAAGATTTCTCAGGAACTATAAAAGCTAGAAGCATCAAATTTGGTATTCAATAGAATAATGATGACTTATTTTGTGTAAGAGACATTGGGCTTTCTCAGCTTATTTGTTCATCTGTTCTTTCATTCTTCTTTCTCTCCATTTTGACCAATGTTAAATTTTCGTCAAAGATTTCTCAGGAACTATAGAAGCTAGAAGTCTCAAACTTGGAATGCAATGCAATAATCATGACTTATATCCTGTAAGGGTCAATGGGCTGGATTCTATTAGCAGATTTAGTAGTCAAGTCTGTGAATTGTTAAAACTTAAGTTCCTCAGGTGAGCGGTTTAGGCTCATTGAGCCTCTTGTATAGACTTATGTAGGGAAATCTTTAAAAATCTTCTTCTCTGAAACGGCAAGGCCCATGACTTTGATATTTGGTATGGAGCTTCATCTAGTGAACCTCTACCAAGATTGTTCAAATTATAGCCCTCGAGCCACAAATGCCCCTGCCCCTGGGCCCTATGGTTTTACATAGACGTATATATAGAGATAATCTTTGAAAATCTTCTTCTCTGAAACAGCAAGGCCCAGGTCTTTGATATTTGGTGTGAAGCTTCATCTAGTGGACCTCTATCAAGATTGTTTAAATTATAGCCCTGAGGCAAAAAATGCCCCCTCCCTGGGGCCCTTTGGTTTTACATAGGCTTATGTAGGAATATCTTTAAAAAAAATCTTCTCCGAAACTGCAAGGCCCAGGTCTTTGATATTTGGTGTGTAGCTTCATCTAGTGGACCTTTGCCAAGATTGTTCAAATTATAGCCTTTGTTGATATTTGGTATGAAGCTTCACCTTTTTAGACCTCCCTCAACATTTTGCACATTATAACCCTGGGGTCAATAATGACCCTCCCCGGGGCCCACTTGTTACTCTATGGATCAGGTGAGCAATCCAGGGCCATCATGGCCCTCTTGTTATGTCTGTCCGTTCGTCCATCCATTTGTCAATCCATCAACATTTGCATTTACCCTAGCGTCGGCTGAAACATTCAAAGTCTATATCTCAAGAACAGTGAGTACTGTCACTGGCAGGACATTTCCTTTGGCAGAATTTTTGTAAAGTATTAACATAATAAGGCTTGACATTTCTTTTGAATCAGCTGCTGGCAGATGATTCACATGAAATATCAAGCCTGAAATATGATCTGTTGTCCTGAAAATGAAATATACTTACAAAAACAGCTGAAAATATATATGTTTAGGAAAGGTTCATCCAGTTCGCAAACAGACAGACTTGTAAGCATTGATTAAAAGATAGGTTTTTGTTGGTAAATGGTAAGCTCATTTGGTTTGAAATCAAGTTCCTCATCACAGTCCTACTAGGGCTACAAATTAAAGATGACTTTATGAATTAAATTGGAGCTTGGCGTCTTGTCATGTTGTAGCATACAATATATACAAACTGCAGCAATAAACTAAGTACCATGGTCATCGTTATCTTATTGAGCTCGTCAGTGGGCAAAAGGTTAACTGTCCTAGTAAGTTTAATATGTAATTCAGTGGTATGTTTGCTGAATAAATGTGAGCAGCTTTTGCCTATGCAAAAGCTGCTCACATTTTTTCAGCAAAAAATAATGGTATATTTGCCATTTTAAATGAACAGTTTTAACAATTTTTTTAACAAACGATACAGTTAGTTTTGAACACTTGGCCCCAGACTTTTAATACTGATTCTTAATGAAGGTAACCACAACCTCTTTATAACACTATTGTTGAGCTCCTAAACAGAAACCACGTTAGTTGAACTACCGTAACGATCCTAAGTGTTGGGATGTATAGGCCTAAGTAAACAGTACAGACCCATATCAGTCTGCTCCTGAAGGAGCAGTTTGATCTGAGTCTGCACTGATTGCCATTCCATCTGCACCCTGTGGACTCATTGCTCGAGCGCGAAACAAATTACAGCAAGTTCTCAAGATGTCAGAATTTTTAGAATTTTTATGGGACCGTGTTATATCCAAGCAAAAATATATAGATTATATAGAAAAATGACTATTTATGGTCATTTTTATGTACTCCTTACATTTTTAGGATCCATCTGTAAACTGTGTTATATCCGAAAACAAACCCTGTTATAATGAACAAACCCATGTTATAAAGAGGTTTAGGTGTGATATAAGCCTGTATATGTTTGTTGGGAGTTTGCTCAGACACTTCTATTCCGAAATAAATTTTGTATTTTGTTTCATTTGAGGTTTAATGTCCCCGTCAACACTGTTAAGGTCATTTTGGAGATGTTGCTTCCAATTTTGTGGGACTTTAACACGACATTGAGATAAAATGACATGTACATCTCAAGCCTCGTCACCCAATGAAACAGTAGGGTTTATATGCATGGATGGTAAATTTTGGATAATTGATAACTATTATACTGTCTATTGTAAGCACACCATATTGATTTTGAATAATTTCAGAGCACTGCGGGTCAGAAAGAAAATGTGTGGTAAAGGTCAGGTCATTAATATGATAGGAGATATGCTGTGTGAAAACGTAAGTTGATCTTTTCTGCTAGATACGTGTTGTTCTTTAAATACTAGGAAATGGGTAAACAGCTGAGGAAGATTGACATTTCTTGGCAACCTTTGTAAACTAATTTGCTTCCATCTGCAAGATATTTTTTGACATAGGCAAGGGGAAATAAATTGTAAAAAATTGTTTTCTGCAAGTTATTCCACCATTTCTAGTCTAAATATAATGTGTTGTATTGCATCAATTGTTTGTTTGTTTGAGGATTAATGTCCCTGTCAGCACTATAAAGGTCATTTTGGAGACGTTGCTTCCAATTTTGTTGGACTTTTACGTGACATTGAGATGAAATGACATCTCAAGCCCTGCTGCCCAATGAAACGAATAGGGTTTATAAGCATGGATGGTCCGACTAGCACCACTTTGCCTGGGCAGGCTTAAGACCCTCTCAGAGGTTTACCAGTACTCATGTGCGGTCAGTTTCATCCTTGTGTGGAAGCATCATGCTGCCCAGTCTATTTCTTCAAACCCCGATGGGCGGGGGCCGTTGTATTTCATGAAAATTTAATGACAAAGAACCTGGAGTAGATTCTAATTATTACACACAACGTTCCTTTTAATAATAGGAAAAATAATAATCAGTTTTGCTTATGGAGGGTAGCACATTTCATATATGCTGATCATCCATGTGGTCCTCTCTGAGCTAGAAAACACGAAGCTTATTTACAAATTTACACAACACAAACTACAAACAAATTACAGTTGAACCCATTCTTTTCTGGAAACCAGTAAAAGTGACGTATGCAATCAGTGCAGACCTCGGTCAGATGCCACATAATGCAGTGTCTGCTTATGGTCCACACTGTTTCCTAGCAGGACCCTCCATGGAGAAATAGAGTGGGAACAAAAACGAAAAATCTCCCTAAACTATCCAAATACTGTTTGGGACAGACAGGCCTAACAAACAGTGCAAACCCAGATCAGACTGCTCCTGAAGGAGCAGTCTGATCAGGGTCTACTCTGTTTGCCATTCCGTCTGCACCTTTGGACTCTTTGCTGAATTGTTAATATTTTAGGAGATTTACAGCAAGTTCTCAAGGTATCCAAATTTTTAGGATTTTTACAGTATGTGGATGTCTCAAGCTATTGCCTGAATTCTTCAGTTCAAATTTGCTCAGGAAAATAAGCCACCTGAGTTTGAGTCAATGAAGTGTCACTATATTTATTTTCAGATTCCCCATTTTAAGCCATATATCAGGTTTTGTAGTTGTCAGTTGAATGCAGCTGCTCTTCTACAGAGACTCACAGAACAAAGTTCTCAGTTCAGAGAAATCCATAAGGTAAGGTAGTTATCTGTAGTACAAAGGACCTTTGTTATAACAGCAACATTTGTTCTCTCACATTTTGACGTTTTAAAGAGTTTGTCACTGTAAAAAATCACAATAATGATTAGGATAATAAAAAATGTGCACGGCCAACTTTAACCCATGTATGCCTAGTAGCATTTTTTGGGACATTGGCAAACAGTGTAGACCCAGATCAGATGCCACAGAATGTGGCATCTGATCTGAGTCTACACTGTTTTCTTAAACTATGTACATTTTTGTTGAACTTTCTACGCACAAAACAAACCTGCATAATTGGAAAAGGACCACTTCAAATTCATTAGGTGGAATATTCCATTGTCATATATGGGTTAATAACATTGTATATACAAACTATTACCTCAGTTACTTCATCTGCCGCATTGTATGGTGTCTATCTTAGATGTTCATGGAAGTAAAATTCAAACACACACACACACACACACACACACACACACACACACACACACACACACACACACACACACACACACACACACACCATCTTTAAATCATATTATGTGATATATTGAACAATGTTATAAAAAGTTTGTTATTATGTTTTCAGAAATGTGTTCAGAATCCCAAGACTAAAGGAATGCCATTGAGTAGTTTTCTGTTGAAGCCAATGCAGAGGATTACGAAGTACCCACTTATAGTGGAGAAGGTGAGGAAGACAGTACTAAATTCATTTACTAACATTATTGTTGGTGTCCAAAGTCAAAATTTTGTTAGTTTAACAGCCTATTTATATCCAAACAAAACGGCCCCCGCCATTCGGGGCTTGAAGAAATATATGGGCTGCATGATGTTTCCATGCAGAGCTTAAACCGATCCGCACACAAGTACTGGTAAACAGCTTAGAGGATCTAAGCCGGCCCAGGCAAAGCAGTGTGAGTGTCGGCCCGTCCATGCTTATAAACCCTATTGGTTTCTTGGGCGACAGGGCTTGAGATGTCATTTCACCTCAATTCATCTCAATGTCACGTAAAAGTCCCACAAAATTGGAAGCAACATCTCCAAAATGACCTTTACAGTGTTGACGGGGACATTAAACCTCAAATCAAACAAACAAATATCCAAACAAAAATATATAGATTGTATAGAAAAATCACCATTTTCCTAGGCTTTCTAATCTATGCTTTCTTTAAATTGTTATATTCAAAATCATTTAACCCATAAAATGTCACGACAATTGTCGTCTGCTTTTCGGTCTGCCGAATACCTTAAAAGTAATTTTTGCAAACAGTGTGGACCCAGATCAGACTGCTCTGAGCTGGGCCCACACTGTTTGCGTGTATGCAAAAATATTGTTATAAAATTTGTTAGAAGATTCAGCAGACGTCATAAGCAGACAACATTTTCAGATGTTGTTTTTCTTGGCCGCTTAAGGGTTAATAACAAACAGTGTTATAAAGAGGTTGAAGTGTACTATTGAGCCTGGACTTGTGAAACAGGACCAAATCTTTCTAAAGTGTAGTGATCATTAACCCTTAAGATTAAAAAAAAAATGCATCAGAAAATGTTGTCTGTGTATGTCGTCGGCAGCATCTTCTTGCAAACTTTTAGAAACATTTTTGCATACAGGCACCTACAATCTGATCTGGGTCCACACTTTTTGCAAGAAAACAGTATGATCAGACTGCTCCTAGAGGAAACATTTGATCTGGATCCACAGTTTCTGTTAAAGTAACCAGCAGATGACAATGCAGACAAAAGTTATTGTGATAAGCAGTTCGAGGGTTGAAATGCACAAATAGTTGAAACTTTTTTTTTTATTCGGGAGACAACTTTTATAACTTCTTAATTGTTTTCTTGTACATGTACACCGAGCTCATCAGGGGCCAGTTGTTCAAGACTAACGATGTCGTTAGTTAACGTATCGTTAAAACTTTGATCATTAAATATGGCAAATATGTTGAAATTTTTGCTGAAAAAATGTGAGCAGCTTTTGCAGCTGTTCATTTTTTTCAGCAAAAATACCAAAATTTTCGATATTGTACTTGCTAGAAGAGTTAACAATATGACCAGTAACAAGCTCGTTAAGCTAATGATGCTTTGAACAACTGGGCCCTGATGTTGTAATAGATTCATAATTCAGGTTTGACGACCTTGTTTATCTTTGTATCTGTGTAAACGATGCTCTTTTGTCATTTAAAAAAAGCCTTCATTTATTAAGCATGCATTTGCAATGTTCTGCTAAGTAAAACTAAGTAAAAGTATGGGCATGCTCACATGATGACAGCTTATTGAATGACACAACATTTTGGTCAGAGGACTGGCAAAACCTCGTATTCTAGATAACCCACTAATCTTTTGGTAGGCATTGTCTTGTCTGCAAAACTGAGACGTGTAGCATAATGTATTCTCTTTTATCATATGACACCACATCTGAGCATGTAATAATGCCGTGTAATAAATTTGATAATCCACTAGTAGATTTAATATGCAAATTATTGAAATACGCCCTGTAACGTTACATATACAACATCCTTAACGACATCACGTTTACTTATGGCAGAATATTGACATTTTTGTAAAACAATTGTGAATAAAATGTGTTTTAAATGTCATATGATAAATAGAATCTTGCATTCATGTTCATGTATTATTGAATTTATTAAACTCGTTGAGGAAAAAAGATAAAATGCTCGGCCCTCGCATTTTATCCCTTTTCCTCAACTCGTTTAATGAATTCAATAATACATGAACACTCATGAAAGATCCTCTATTTCACAGATACTGAAGTATACTGCTGAAAGCCATCCAGACCATCAGCAGTTAGTAGATGCTCTAGAACATACTCAAGAACTGTGTAACCAGGTTAATGAAGGTGTGAGAGAGAAAGAAAACTCAGACAGACTGGAGTGGATCCAACAAAATGTTCAGTGTGATGGGCTGCCAGAGGTAGGGTTTATATAGATTTCTTAGAGAATGAGATTTCTGGAGATAAGATTTATCTAAGATTACTTTAAAAATCCTGAAAAGTCGGACACCTTTAGGACTTGCTCTAATTCTCATAAAATTTTAACATTTATTTCATGATCCAGCAAGGATTCCAAAAGGAGCAGACAGAATGGCAAACAGTGTAGATCCTGATAAGACTGCTCCTTCAGGGAGCAATCTAATCTGGTGCTGCACTGTTTGCTTAGGCATATCTGTCCAAATACTTAGGATCATTATGGTAGAATACAGACAGGCTGGAATGGATTCAACAGCATGTACAGTATGATGTGCTTCCAGAGGTAGGCTTAACATACTAGATTCTGAGAGAAAGAGATTACACAAGATAAGATTTATTTAAGGTTAGGTAGCTCTAGATATGGAGGAGTAATGTTGATAATTAAGGGATAATTTTTCCTATTGTTAAAAACATATGTGAAGGAAACTTGATACAATCACCTTAGTAAGAGATAATTTTCCTATTTCTTGTTAGAAACACATATTGTGGGTACTTTTTAGAATCGCCTCAATGAAAGAAATCACATGGGGCAAGGTCTGGGGAATACGGGGGGTGGGGCAAAACAGTTACTTTTTCTTTCTTCAAAAATGCCGTAACTATTGTGGAGGTGTGAGCGGTTGCATTGTCAAGTAGAAGACGGACATGTTTAAAACCAGTGGCAGGGCGCCGTTTCTGATAATACCTTTTCAGTTTCTTCAGTACTACGCCTTTGTGCTGATGCTTTTGCCCTTTTTCACCAGCACTTTTATTGCGACTCCTTCACCAGAGAAGAAGATTGCATACAAAACCTTCTTGTACTCAAAGAATGTTTGGTAAATTATTGGGCGTTTGCTGTGTTTAGTGGCCCAGATCTTATTGCTAACCTTTCTGATGGGCTCAAAATAATGGTTGCATCACCTGTGACGACATTGGCAAACTTCTTTTTGTCATATTTTTGAAATATTTGAAGCAGCTTTTTGGCCACTTTAACCCGTTGCCTCTTTTCCCGTCAGTCAACAGATGTGCCACCCAACTAGCAGAAATCTTTCAGACTTTCGAATGCTTCTTCAAAATAAGGTGAACCGTTGATAGTGATATGCCTACCTTTCGTGCAATATCATGAACTGTAAATCTGGCATCTCTTTCAATGATTTCCTTTATTTTGGGAACGATTTCTTTACGAGATGCAGATTTTGGCTTACCTGATTTTGGTGCATTTTTGATGAATTCTACACCAGACTCAAATTTCTTTTTCCACCACAAGACACACAAGAATGTCCAAAAGCAGTAGAAATTTCAGTCATTAGCTTCGTCAAAGAATAACCAAGTTTTGAGCACTTTTGATGTAAGCCCATATTTCAACTTTTTAGTAGACACTTCTACCAACCATTTTTACTGCAATGGTCAATCACTGTGTGTATTCAAATGGCAACTTTTATGGCTTACACTTAGTTTAACATGTACATTCATACACCATTGTGTAGATATTGAATAGCCCTATACAAGTATAAATTGGTTTTGATCGTGCCCCACGTGGATATCGAGCTAGAGGACAATAAGCAATTCTTTTCGAACATCCTTCGTATCTTGTTAATTTGATCCAGTTTGTGGACAATAATTAGTTAAGATGGCCCAGTTTGTAGGTTACGGTGACCCAGCTTCTGTTGTAATATGGTGTAGGTAACACTGATGTAATTATAATTTCATTTCAGAAAATTACTTTCAATTCTGTCACCAACTGCCTGGGGCCAAGGAAAGTCCTTTATACTGGAGTTGTATGTAAGGTAAGAGATTGCATTTTGTTATACTTTTTAATAAGTCAAGTCCAGGAGCCGAGGTTATAAAACTATTTTCATGCTCAACTCAGACGAGCATGAAATCTGCATTGCTCATAAATATTTAAGTGCAACTACTATAGGCAATGTTTTTGCCTAGTGCAGCAGGGACTATTTTTGTCCAGCTCATTAATTTGAAAATGCCAACACTTGTTGGCATTTTCAAATTTTTGAGCAGGACAAATTTCATCCTCAGTTGAGTTGAGCATAAAAGTATTATAACCTCAGGGCTTGAGCTCATAAATGGTGAAAATGTTAACTGTTTTGGTAAATATAATATCTAATGCTGGTATTTTTGCTGAAAAATACAATATATAGAAAATGCATCGTATAGAAAAACAACCACAAATTTCTATAAAATCTGTACGTTTTTGTTTGGAGATAACTTATTGTTACATGTGGGTTTACGGCTCCCGCAAACCCCCATGCTGACAAGACAACCGAGCGTGATCTCTGACAGGTGTACGGGCAGCTGTGGGGTAAGGCACAAGAAAGATATTAGATGAATTACATGAATTATTTACAGTATCTATATACAACACTTACTAACACAAAACATCACAATTTGTTGCTTCTGTAGCCAACTCACGACGTCCGCTCCGAAGGCAAAACAATGTTCTGTGCTCGGAACGGGTGACCTGAATACCTACAGAAGCAAACAACAACAAAAACAAAAAGAGAAACAACACAAGACGCGACTGGCCAGTTTATAACTTAGGGTGAATCCCCCTCTCGCGTGAATCTTCCTCTTGGGAACTAGTGTAAACTAGTCTATCGACATAGTTGCCGATCACAGGATGATATGTATTATTTAGCGATCGCACTAATCTGATTCGTCTGAATCACCTGCAGGTTATTTAATTGACCTCTTCCATTTGAATGGTCTCACATTTGTTCCCAATGGACAATGGTATGCGCTGCTTACGGTGGTCTGTCCGCCCTTGCTGGACCCTAAGCCCCAGCATCGTACCAGTACCTGCTGCTATAAGGCAGGGAGCAGCAGGTCACCACACATTGTTGTGCCTGCAAATTACGATAACTGGACTAAGATACAGTTCACAAAACATACATGCTATATCATGATCCCCCTCCCGGAGAAGTAAGAATATATTCATGCATATACCGTTATTGCGCATGCGCCGACCAGACACATAGGCTGATTAGTGCATGCGATAAATAACCGTACAGCAGAACTCAACTTGACTGTGCATCAAATTATCAGCACCCAGCGCTTGACACAATAATACTCAAAGTTCATGTTTCCCCACTAAGCACTACAGAAATCAATTAATGCTCACTACTACTGAGCATAATACTCATCAAATTTGTGCTCACTACATTATCACGAGTAAGAGGCAATTGAACAGACCACGCCTTTGCGCTACCTGGTCAGCCGCCAATTACAGGAAACATAACAATCTCCATTTCATATCCTTCTCCGCGACACGGCTCACAAATATAGCTATTCACAAATTCATTACATTAACAACAGATAGAAACTACAAACAGAAAGATTTTCATCTATAATCCACAACATTTGTTAGTGTCTCATAAGGGCCAACACTGTTTGCCTTAAATTCTCTCTGTATTTGGTAGGCACCCCGTCACAACCGTCCTCGCGACCCCGATGACGCAGCTGACGTCATCCCCGCCACTCAGGCCGTTATGACATGTGGCGACCAAATACTCCCACTTATCATCATCACGTTTTTTATATGTACATTCATGCACAAACTGAGTTATCAGACAAAAACGGCATCATTACAAAATGAACTTATAATTCTTCTTGAACAAAATTATTTCTACTCAACCTGAACACGCTTGTAAAATAAAATTCATTACGGTTCATCATCACGGATAACCCTACAGGCTCTTGTAAGAGTTTGCCCTGATGATGAAGATATGGTTAAACCCGTCTTAATTTTACGTCCCCTCTACTCCTAATATCATATAGAGACGGGACCACGGTTTTCTAACCACAGCTAGTCAAAAGTGATTGATCAAACAAGTGACCCGGCGTTTATTAATTACATTCTACAAAAGGGGTCTAAAAGCCTAAATGAATCCAGAATGAGCGGGTGTCCAAACTTTACGTCTCACCAACATCTAGGGTCAGAATGAGACAGGACCTCACTTAGAAAGACTCATTCTACTACTGGAGAAGCCTGGGATCGATCCTGCGACGTCTAGCTGGCAAAACTAGTAGCCTAATCACTACTGGCTTCAACAGTGAATTCAGAATAGGCTTCAGAAAGTTGGGGTATACTAGAAGTAAACCCCTCCAAAACCTACAAGCATGTTCATACAAAAATAATACTAAACATAGATTTAACATACCTTTCAATATACTTTCAATTTCCCAACACAATGTTGTGGATACTCGTTACAACTTGACCTGCTGCTAAAGTGTTCGTTTTTCTCAGGGTTTTTATATCTATGAATACTACCGGAAAATCATGCATACTCATATTAGCTTGCTAAAATTGTGGCGAGGTGGAGATACGGTCCACAATTGAAGCTAGATAGCAAAAATTGAGTAGATAATGGATTTGCGTTCAAATAGTATATTTCCCATAGGAAAAATTGATGAAACCATCCTATAAATCAATGCCATGACTCCTGTCAAAACGAACACCCACACAACACGTGACGGGAATGAAAATCATATATGGCACAATTTGGCGGTTGGCGATTTTTAGGCAAATTTTATAGAACTCAGCCTTATAGCGGCCCCCTGTATTGCAAAAACAGATCTCCACAAACCACTCATGCATACATCGTATGATATGTGCATGACTTGTGCATGGAGCAGCACATTTTGCCTACCATATTTCACCTAAAATATTTCACTCGCACCGCCCTACCATATATCTACTAAAATAATTTAGATATGCCTAAGCACCAGAGAGGTTTCCTATTCCATCTCGTAACACTTATTTGTTTAACTAAAACTGTTTATCTTATGATGTCACGTCTGCTAGTGTAATACCACCATGTATTAAATTCTTTGCTCCACTAGTAGATTGAATATGCAAAATAGTTGGATATGCCCTGTAATGTTAAATGTACAATGTCCTTCACGACGTCCCATTTACCAATGGCGGAATTTTGACATTTTTATTAAAAACTCGCAAATTTAATGTATTTTAAATGTTATATGATAAATAGTATCTTGCATTTGCACTCATGTATTATTAAATTTATTCAACTCATTGAGGAAAAGGCATATATTGCTTGGCAAAGCCTAGCATTTTACCCCTTTACCTCAACTTGTGTAATAAGTTCAATAATACATGAACTCTCATGTAAGATCCTCTATTTCTACGTTGGACCCTTGCACTGGTGTTATAAAGAAGTTGTGGTGTATTTTCATTTTTTAGGCAAAGAGCAACAAAGAGCTTGGTGCATTTCTGTTTAATGATTTCCTACTGCTAACTACCTCTAATAGACCTCTCAACAGTACCCATAGTTTGTTTGATGTCACGGGACAAGTGCAATATAAAATGTATAAAACAGTAAGTTAGACAAAGTAGAAGTAAAACAAAGATCAGCATTTTTACCTGTTTAATGCTTCAGCCTTTAACCCATTGTATGCGGGGAACCCTTAAAGCTGTACCTTGGCAAACAGTATAGGCCCAGATCAGACGCTGCAGGACGCTGCGTCTGATCAGGGCCTGCACTATTTGCTAACAGAATTTTCTGTCAAAAATAGAATAAAAACAAAAAAAAAGGTCTGACTCCCCATATATGACATATGGCTTGTCCAACATATAGCAATGGAAGAGTCCACTAGCATACAATGGGTTAAGCACAAGTATCTGACAGCTTTTTTCAAAGCATTTTTTTTTCCTGTAATTTTTCAGCAAATATAGAGCTTGACATCAAGTGAATTTCATGTGCTGGACAGATGATTCACATGAAATGCCAACCTTTATTATGCCCCCAAGAAGTTGTGGGGGCCAATTGCTTTTGCTTTGTTCACCTGTCCATCCGATCTTCCATCCATCCACCATGCACTATAGGATGTATCATATCTTAAGAACTGTATATGCTAGGGTTCTAAAATTTCATATGTGGTTTGCTTATGAAAAAATAGCTGACCCATTTTTTTTTTCTTTTCAGTCAGGCCGTCTTGTTGCAGAGATATGGCCCTTTGCGGACTAGGCATTTTTGCGTAGGAAAAGCTTGTTAAAAAATATCTCAAGACCCACTTGGGCTAGGCTCTTGAAATTTTGCAGCCTGTTTTGGAACCAATGTAAAGAATACCTGATTGAATTTTGGTATAGTTTTATGAAAAATTGACCAAATTATGCCCCTTTGCAGGCTTAGGCATTTTTGCATAGGCAAAGCTTATAAGCTAAATATTTCATAGGCCCTGGAAATTATATTGTGTGTGTTTGTGTGTGTGTTTTGAGTTTTAGGTCCCACCAACAGCTAAGGTCTTACGGAGATGGGACCTGAAAGTCTGGAGAAGCCCAAGATCAAACCTTTGATCCCTGGTTTATGAGGCAAGTAGCATAACCATTACACCACTGAGGCTTCTCCATTTATATTGTAACATTACATATTAACTCCGTCATGAGAAAACCTGTCTTAGGTGTTTCCAACCAGGGAAAAAATAAGCCTTGTTGCTCAGCTACACAGACTAGCAAGTTTTGACATTGTTGTTACAGAAACTAGAGGTATTTTTTGTCCCAACTGGTTACATAATGAAGCTGATCAGACTGTGCAAAGACTGATCTGCACTTTTGATGTTCACAAATGCATAAAGTGTTTGCTTACTACATGGCTCATATATAATCTGAATAAAGTTGAACTCAGTCTTATACAATGGTCTTAAACTTCTTGTTGCTGAATGTTTCTGCTTGTATCCACATATATTTTTGTATCTTGGTCAGTTGTAAGTACACAAATTGCACCGGCTACATGCCTGTGATTCGATTTACTTTACAACTGACCTTAAAACTGTGATTTGCTGTGATTTTCTACTCAAGTAATTCACACACCAAAGGGATTTCTTTCGATTGTAACAGACTTACATGTAAATTGGCAGTAATGTTCTTGTTTCCTTCTAATTCTTCCAATAGAAGCCTCCGTGGTGCAGTGGTTACGCTACTCGCCTTGTAAACAAGGGGTCGCAGGATCGATCCCCGGCTTCTCCAGACTTTCGGATGAGTCTTTAAACCGAGGTCCTGTCTCCGTATGACCTAAGCTGTTGGTGGGACGTAAAACTCAAACACTCATCTCTACTCAACTCTAATTCTTCCAACCCTCCACCATTTTTAGAAGAAATCCTGCCAAAATTAGTGATGTAACACATCCATTTAAGTTCTATTGTAACAGATTTCATGCAAGAAAATGATGTTTCACCATCTAATGTCGATGAATCTATGAGTAGTGTCACGAAACAGTGGCTTTTCATGTCATGCTCTTCTGCCCTGTGCAGAGTAAATCACAGTTTCTTTCCATTGCAGTTTTAGAATACATTATTAACCCATTGTATGCTAGTGGACTCTTCTACTGCTATATGCTGGACAAGTCAATTTGTCACATAATGGGTGTCAGGCCTATTTTTTCATTATTCCATTTTTGACGGAAAATTTTGATAGCAGATAGTGCAAACCCTGATCAGACGCCGCATTCTTCTGCATCTGATCTGGGCCTGCACTGTTTGTCAAGGTACCACTTTAAGGTTGCCGGCATGCCATACCTGCCAACACTCACGATTTGGGCGTGACTCGCACGATTTATTGTGTGTCTCTCTCCCCCACGATCGTTTTTTGAAAATGGCCCAAATCTCACGAATTTTAATGCCTCTGACGCCAAGATCAATAGTCAGCTATAATAAATTTACCATTCTATGCGAACTGGTTATTATCGGCTTTTCTGAATCGCTATTGTATGCAGTTAGAGCCGGGATACAGAACTATTGGAAAATCACCTCCAGGTCACAGGTATAATAATAATTGGACTATTATTAGCAAATCTATTATTGGACAGGTAAATAAACAAAACTATCCATCTTGTCTTTAATCTATCTATCGATAAATTTCTAAGTTTGGTCCTCAGAAAAATCAGATATCGCGGCATCCCTGGGTTACAAAAATATTACAGAAATCATATTTAGCCATTTAATTTCACCATTACATACTAAAATCTTCCATAATAACGATCTTTTTCATTTTTTTTTTTTTTTTTTGACATTTTACAAGGCACCCTAAATGTTGTGTGGCGACTGATGTCCCATCTTTCAAATAAAATGGTTATTTTGTTTATGAATCTATGATAACTTAAAACATTAGCAAAATTGCTCAAAGTATTGATCAATTATCCATTTTAGCATAAATATGTTCATTTTTAATAAGATTTGATGAAGTTCTGTGGTAAAATGAATCATTGTAGCTGACTTGTAAAGCGACCCTTAAAACTAAGTAACACATATTCGGACAGTACACAGTTTCATAGGTGGGTAAGCTAGCACTTTCTTTTTTAATCGGTGCTTGGTCTGGTTAAAAGTTGAAATGGTGGTGGTGGGGTTCAATTTATTTTTTTATGGATGGTTGGTCTTTGAAAAAGGTGGCACCCATCTCCACCCCCATACAGTTAATTCTGGAAAAGACCTTAGCATTTTTAGGGGAAAAAAATCTCACTCTTTTAAATTTTTTCCTGAAAATTCCCCGCGAGCCAAATACTAAAAAAGAAGGTGAAAAATGGTCCGCCCCGCGCAGTCTCACTCTTTGGATTTTCTCAAAGTTGGCAGGTATGCCGGCATGCTATGTGTTAGACATACACATACGAGGACTGTTCAAATATGAATGCAAGTAGAACGTTTTCTCATGGACTAATGCGAAAATCACCTGGAAATAAATATCACAGTGTAGAAAAACATTTTACCTATACCTGTTAAAATCGGTGCACTTTAGCCATGTATATCGTTCGATAAACACTGTCTACTCTTGTATACTAATACAAAACATGGTTGGAAGAAGGTCAGAGTACACCGTTGAAATACGGTCCTATATTAAGAATCGTTGTATTCTTGGTATACGGTGCAAAGACAGTTTTGATGAAATATGCTCAGTTTATGGGCATAATGAAATGGCTTTTCCGACAGTTTTTCATTGGTGTAAGAAATTCAGCAGTGGGCTAGGCTCAACAGAAGATGCACCACATGATCATCGCTGAAAAGAGCAACATTAGGAGCAGCTCATGCAATTCTGAAACAGGATTTGAAAATGAGAAAGATCTGTGCTAGATGGATTCCCCATCCGTTGACAGATGAGCAGAAAAAGACACGCATTCAGTGCGCCAAGAGGTTGCTTAAAAAGTTTCCAAATTACAATGCATGGTCTTTCGCTAATGGTGACGAGACATGGGTTCACCTTTTTGAGCCAAAACGAAAGATTCAGAACAAAATATGGGCAACAAAGTATTGCAAAAGACCATGCATTGCAAAGCGGACCATGAGCGTCAAGAAGGTAATGTATGCCATATTCTTTTCAAATCAGGGCCCTGCTATTCAGGTTGCTGTGCCTAAAGGCAAATCTGTAAATGTGAAGTTTTACAAGAATAAAGTTCTTCGAAAATTGAAGAAATATTTCAAAGAACGAAGACCCGCAACTGGTTTGGCCAAAGTCAGATTGCTACATGACAATGCATCATCGCACGAGGCGTTCAGTGTGCAAGACTATATGAAGCAGGAAAAGGTTGTTGAACTCCCTCATCCCCCGTATTCCCCTGACCTTGCCCCGTGTGACTTTTTTTTTTGTTCCCGCGGCTGAAAAAATACCTTTCTGGTCGAAAATTTGTACAGCACAAACACCTTGGTTCTGCAATATTCCAGTGCCTTCATAGTATACCTCAAAAAGACTACCAAAATGCATTCAATGATTGGATCAGAAGGCTGAGTTTGTATATCTGTTAAAGGGGAATACTTTGAGGGGACAAAATAAATTTTTCATCGAAATCTATCACAGAATCATTTTTATGTGCTTAGTTGCATTCATATTTGAACAGTTCTCGTACACTAGAACGGTATACTTCTTTGTCATTTCAGCCTGTGTTCTTAAATGAAGTGATGGTTAAAAAACCTACTGAAGACGATAGCGATGTGTTCCACCTGTCTCATATAGACAGGGTATATAACCTCAGATGTCACAGTCAAACTGACAGGTAAGCCCGCTGTCCTCTACCACTGTCCCAAATACATTTTTTCCTGTCTATATCCCTTCCAAGTGGTAGTGATAGTATATCATATCATTGCCTCAGGGGTTTTTGTTGCATAATATTTTGAAATTGCCTCAGCTCTTTTTAGTGGGTGTGGGGGCATTACAAGTATGGTTGATGGGCGAAACTGCAAGCAGATGTCATCATATGTGTAATTACCTTCTTAATTTTGAAGCATGCTCCATTCATGACAAAATTTGATGAATGAGCTTAGCATCAGGAAAACACACCTATATACTTTCGACCCTCTTGATCCCCACTTTTTAGCTCACCTGTCACGTAGTGACAAGGTGAGCTTTTGGGATCACTTTTTGTCCGTCGTCCGTCGTGCGTCCGTGCGTCCGTGCGTGCGTGCGTGCGTGCGTCCGTGCGTGCGTCCGTAAACTTTTCTTCAAACGACATCTCCTCCTAAACCACTGATCGGATTTTGACCAAACTTCACAGGAATGATCCTTAGGTGGTCCCCTTTCAAAGTTGTTCAAATGGTTCCGGTCCATTGCACAAATAGGTCACAGGAGCCAAAAATAGATTTTTTTCACCGAAAACTTAAAAAATCTTCTTCTCTGAAACCGCAAGGCCCAGGTCTTTGATATTTGGTATGAAGCTTCATCTAGTGGACCCCTACCAAGATTGTTCAAATTATAATGCTGGGGCCAAAAATGCCCCCGCACGGGGGCCCTTTGGTTTTGCATGGGCTTATATGGGGAAAATCTTTAAAAATCTTCTTCTCTAAAACCGCAAGGCCCAGATCCTTGATATTTGGTATGAAGCTTCATCTAGTGGACCCCTACCAAGATTGTTCAAATTATAGTGCTGGAACTAAAAATGCCCCCGCACGGGGGCCCTTGGTTTTACATGGGCTTATATAGGGAAAATCTTGAAAAATCTTCTTCTCTGAAACCGCAAGGCCCAGGTCTTTGATATTTGGTATGAAGCTTCATCTAGTGGACCCCTACCAAGATTGTTCAAATTATAGTGCATGGGCCAAAAATGCCCCCGCACTGGGGCCCTTTGGTTTTACATGGGCTTATATAGGGAAAATCTTTAAAAATCTTCTTCTCTGAAACGGCAAGGCCAAGGTCTTTGATATTTGGTATGAAGCTTTATCTAGTGGACCCCTACCAAGATTGTTCAAATTATAGTGCTGGGGCCAAAAATGCCCCCTCACGGGGGCCCTTTGGTTTCACAAGGGCTTATATAGGGAAAATCTTTAAAAATCTTCTTCTCTGAAACCGCAAGGCCCAGGTCTTTGATATTAGGTATGAAGCTTTATCTAGTGAACCCCTACCAAGATTGTTCAAATTATAGTGCTGTAGCTAAAAATGCCCCCGCACGGGGGCCCTTTGGTTTTACATGGGCTTATATAGGGAAAATCTTTAAAAATCTTCTTCTCTGAAACGGCAAGGCCCAGGTCTTTGATATTTGGTATGAAGCTTCATCTAGTGGACCCCTACCAAGATTGTTCAAATTATAGTGCTGGGGCCAAAAATGCCCCCACACGGGGGCCCTTTGGTTTTGCATGGGCTTATATGGGGAAAATCTTTAAAAATCTTCTTCTCTGAAACCGCAAGGCCCAGATCTTTGATATTTGGTATGAAGCTTCATCTAGTGGACCCCTACCAAGATTGTTCAAATTATAGTGCTGGAGCTAAAAATGCCCCCGCATGGGGGCCCTTTGGTTTTACATGGGCTTATATAGGGAAAATCTTGAAAAATCTTCTTCTCTGAAACCGCAAGGCCCAGGTCTTTGATATTTGGTATGAAGCTTCATCTAGTGGACCCCTACCAAGATTGTTCAAATTATAGTGCTGGAGCTAAAAATGCCCCCGCACGGGGGCCCTTTGGTTTTACATAGGCTTATATAGGGAAAATCTTTAAAAATCTTCTTCTCTGAAACGGCAAGACCCAGGTCTTTGATATTTGGTATGAAGCTTCATCTAGTGGACCCCTACCAAGATTGTTCAAATTATAGTGCTGGAGCTAAAAATGCCCCCTGCACGGGGGCCCTTTGGTTTTACATGGGCTTATATATGGAAAATCTTGAAAAATCTTCTTCTCTGAAACGGCAAGGCCCAGGTCTTTGATATTTGGTATGAAGCTTCATCTAGTAGACCCCTACCAAGATTATTCAAATTATAGTGCTGGGGCCAAAAATGCCCCCGCACCAGGGCCCTTTTGTTTTACATAGGCTTATATAGGGAAAATCTTGAAAAATTTTCTTCTCTGAAACTGCAAGGCCCAGGTCTTTGATATTTGGTATGAAGCTTCATCTTGTGGACCTCTACCAAGATTGTTCAAATTATAGCCCTGGGGCCAAAAATGCCCCCGCTCCGGGGCCCTTTGGTTTTACATAGACTTATATAGGGAAAATCTTGAAAAATCTTCTTCTCTGAAACCACAAGGCTTAGGTCTTCGATATTTGTTATGACGCTTCAGCTAGTGGACCTCTATAAAGATTGTTCAAATTATAGGCCTGAGACCAAAAATGCCCCCGCCATGTGGCCCTTTGGTTTTACATAGACTTATATAGGGAAAATCTTTAAAAATCATCTTCTCTGAAACACAAGGCTTAGGTCTTTGATATTTGTTATGAAGCTTCAGCTAGTGGACCTCTACCAAGATTGTTCAAATTATAGCCCGGGGGCCAAAAATGCCCCCGCTCCGGGGCCCTTTGGTTTTACATAGACTTATATAGGGAAAATCTTGTTTTACATAGACTTCTATATGCAGGGTAAACCTTTAAAATCTTCTTTTCTGAAACCAGAAAGCCCAGGTCTTTCATATTAGATATGAAGCTTCATCTTGTGGACCTCTACCAAGATTGTTCAAATTTTAGCCCTGGGGCCAAAATTGACCCTGCCCGGGGCCCACTTGTTATGCTTTGGATCAGGTGAGCGAACCAGGGCCCTCTGGGCCCTCTTGTATATAGTAAAACTGGGGTTTACAGGGGTAAACATTATTTTTCTTATTTCTGCTCTAAAATATAGATGGTGGGTACTCATTAGAACTGCCTCAATGAGGCAGTTCTAAGGAGTGCCCACCATCTATATTTTGAGCAGAAATGAGAAAAATATCGCATTTTTTCATCTTAAAATGTTCGTTTTTTCGGCAGTAAAATTTACACTGTATTTGTATAGGTGTGTTTTCATAATGAAATGAAGGTAATTTTGTTGATATCCATTTAAGTGTGAATATGACAGGTCACAAGATGTCGTTCATACTTCAATGAATGTTAAATAAATTACCTCAGCTACTTATATTTACATTATTTTTCATCTATTATTAACCCAGAAACCCCAAAACGGGTATTTGGCAAACAGTGCAGGCCCAGATCAGACAATGCAAAATGGGGCATCTGATCAGGACCGCCACTGTTTGCTTAAAGTTAGGTCATTTTCCAAATGAATTTTGAAGAAAACACAACCTGACACTCCTAAATTTTGAAATGGACTCCTGCTATATATACGGAGGAAGATTCCTTTTGGTACTAAAAGAGTTAAATAAAAAGATCTGGTTTGAGGTCTTAATTATAAATGATAAAACAGCTGGACATAGTTTTCCTATTTACAGCAGAACAGCGTTGTGTTGACATCATAACATTGCCATTGTCCAATCATGTAAAGACCAAGTAAGAACAGTCTACATTAATTGAGCCGGCGCGCATCATTTTCTACAATTAACGTGTGGCCAGTGAAGAATCAGATCAGGCTGCACATCCATATAGTCTCCTTAGAGTGCACAACAAAAACTCTGATCAGACTGTGCAGATGCACAGGCTGATCTGAGTCTTTGCTGGTCACACATGTAAATCATAGGAAATGTAGTGCTCTGGCTCAATTATAAGATATGGTCTATTTGTATTGTATTGTATTGTATTTTGTCATTGTTTAGAGATACCTGGGTTAGAAAGCTAGAAACAGCATCACGGCATTATCTCGACACAGAGAGAAAGAAAAGAGACAAGGCCATGAGTTGTGAGTATATATCTTTTTCATATGTCAAGTCAATCAGGATAAAGTAACAGAAATATGTAAACAAACAACTTGAACAACATAAGGGATTTTTTTGTCAAAAATACAAATGGTTGAAAAAGCAAAACACTGCCACAATAGTCATAATGCAGCCTCAATTTTATGTGTTGTTAGAAACAGTTTCTGATGTCATAATGTTAACATAAGAATTATTTTGCTTGAAATTAAGAGGAATGGGAACACCTGGCTGATTTTTCCGCCATTTTTCAAAGGGAGACAACTTTCGGCACTTCCTGTTCACTTTTCTATAAGCCTTGACACGTGCGAATAAGGGGTCTACTCTTAAAGGAAAGAATTTGCTCCTCAGGAGCAAATTCTTTCCTTTAAGGGTTGACCCCTATTGAAATGGGAGACAAAAATACTTTTGCAGGAGTCGCCTCCCCTGAAGGTGTTCCCATTCCCTGAAGTAAAATAAAAATTTGAATTTTTATCAAGTTAAACCATTTAGTACCAGAAACCCTAAACGGGTACCGTGGATAACAGTGCAGGCCCAGATCAGACGCCGCAGAATGTGGTGTCTGATCAGGGCCTACACTGTTTGCAAAAAGTTCAGCTATTTTCCTAATCAATTTTGAAGAAAACACAACCTGGCACCCCTAAATTTTTAAATGGACTCCTGCTATATATAAGGAGGAAGATTCCATTTGGTACAAAAAGAGTTAAGTGAAATAAAAATGAATTTTGATCAAGTTAAATGAGCCTTGTCATGGGAAAACCTTTTAGTATCAACAAAGGAGCAGACGAACCTGTGCATCCACACATTCTGATCAGCACCATAGTCTTTGCTGCTTGGATATAGAGGATCTTACATGAGTACTACTTACCGGCCCCGATAGCTCAGTTGGTAGAGTGTCCGCTCCGGGGAACGGGAGGTCTCGGGTTCGATCCCGGGCCGCGACATACCAAAGTCGTTAAAAATGGTACTAGCTGCTCCTCGCTTGGCACTAAGATTTACGGGGTAGAGCTAGGACTGGTTGATCCAGTGTCAGGATAATGTGACTGGGTGTGGTATCATGTAATGTGTCTGGGACATGATACTTCAGTGAGGCAGCACTATAAACGTGAGCATTGAGCTCCCTGTCACAACCAGACACCGTCGTGATATGACTGAAAAATTGTTGAAAGTGACGTTAAACCCGAATTCACACACACATACATGAGTACTCATGTATTATTGAATTTATTAAACGAGTTGAGGAAAAGGGATAAAATGCGAGGCTTTGCCAAGCATTTTATCCCTTTTCCTCAATGAGTTTGATAAATTCAATAATACATGAGCACTCATGCAAGATTCTATTTATCATATGACATTTAAAACACATTTTATTCATGATTGTTTGCAAAAATGTCAATATTCTGCGGTTATTAAATGCAATGTCATTAAGAACGTCGTACATGTAACCTTACGGGACGTATCTAGCTAATTTGCATATTTAATCCACTGGTGGATTGTCGAAAATATTACATGGCGTTATTACACTCTCAGACGTGACGTCATATGATAAAGTACATTAATGAATAACCATTACAAACACACACCTATTCAAATATATTGAAAATTTTCAGAAGAAAAATTCCAATATTTTTCATGTTTCTGCTCAAAATATAGATTGTGAGCGCGTTCAAAACATAGATTGTGGGTACTCGTTAGAACCGCCTCACTGAGGTGGTTCTAACGAGTACTCACACTCTATGTTTTGAGCAGAAAAAAGAAAAATAATGTATTGCCCTGTAAACCCCAATTTTACTATATAAAAGTTGGGTTAAAGGGGTCAAAATTATATAGGCGTTTTTTCGTGATGTCTTAGTTTCTATATCTAAAACTTCAAGACTCCTGCTAATCTGTATAGCTGAGCAGGCCAGCTTGTGTCTTACCTTGTCATGAACCCCAAAGACAAGTTTTCTCAAAAGGGGCTTTAATATGATTTTTACCATATTAACCCTTATGACGCCGAGAAAAACTACATCTGAAAATGTCATCTGCTTATGTCGTCTGCTGAATCTTTTTGCGAACTTTATAAAAATATTTTGGCATACAGGCGAATAGTATGGACCCTGATCAGACTGCTCCTAGAGGCTAGTCTGATCTGGGTCCACACTGTTTGCAAAAATGACTTTTAAAGTAAGCGACAGACAAAAATCAGACGACAATTGTCATGATTGGCATTTTATGGATAAACATAAATATTTGGACATTTTAACTCCTTACCATACTTGTTTTTTTTTGCGTTACCACCTGATATTGTGTCTAAAACTAGCAGGATGACTGGCAAACAGTGTAGACCCGGATGAGATGCTGTGGTGTCTCATCTGGGTTTACACTTGTTGCTCAGATCTATTTGTCCCAATACATATAATAAATACGATATTGTATTCTTTTCTGAGCTCACTGAAAAAGCTTTTCAAACCTTTGGTTATGTTTTAAACAAGAAACAAGCATGTACCATATTGTGATTTTTATATGATTAAAACCAACCTTTTTAACTACAGTGAAATTCCGCTATTAAGAACGCCTAAAATTCGGACTAATTCTGCTATAAAAAGCCTATTTTGAAGGGTACACTAAATTTTTTCTTTGTGTTTTCTACCTTCAATGTCCTCTGGTCAAGGACCACCTTTGGGACTGTTCAAAAGTGGTCTTAAGACCACTTTTGAACCATCCCAAAGGTGGTCTTAATATAGGAATTTTACTGTATTTATGTTTTATAAAAAGAATTTCAGTGTGAAAAAATACATCATCAGCTGATTCGTGTTTGAAATCATGAAATCGTTCTGTAACTGCTGATGAGATAAATTATGTATTTTGTTTTTCTTCATATTTTCTCATATTTTTAGATACATTTGTGAGTGCAGTGTAGAATGATCACGGATTTGTTTTCTTTTAAGAGCCAAAACATTCATAAAGGATACTAAGCACATACACCGAAGCCCCTTTATAACACTGTTGTTGGGGTCCAAAGCAGAAACCTTGTTAGTTAAACTACTGTGTTATATCCAAACAAAAATGTATAGATTATATAGAAAAATGACCATTTATGGTCATTTTTCTATATGATCTATACATTTTTTTGTCCATCATGAAACAGTGTTATATCCAAAACCGTGTTATAATGAACAGTGTTATAATGAGGTTGTGTGTATACTGCAGGAAAGAAGCAATTGCCCCATCTCACCAGAGCATTGCTGTTTCCACCCACACCTGCTTGGTCTAGAAATAAATTTATCTAATGATTTTGAACCATCTTCTTGGATTTTTTTATCAGAATGATTGTAGCTATTTTTGTTCTACAAGTCATCCTTTTATTTCCTATTAAGTTTCAAGTCAATTGATCTTTTTGCTCAAAAGTTCAAAATAGATTTTCAAGATGGCAGCTTTGGTGGCCATATTGGATTTCGAACTATAATTGTTTCAGCTATTTTTTATTCAAAAGTCACCACTATACTTTTTACCAAGTTTTGAGTCAATTTGCCACTCTCTTCTTTTTTGTTCAGAAAAACTTTAAATAAGAATTTTCAAGATGTCCACCATGCTCAAATGAACATATTTGTCCTGCTTGTAAGTATTATTTATGAACAGGACAAATTTCATATGAACTTGAGTTGATCAGGAAAAATATTTTATAAATTTGCAGCTTAGTTTTACAGAAAAGCTATCCTGCTCTTCAAGAAAACTCCTAATAATGTGTTAGATCTTTTCTGCATATTTGGCTCATGTATAGTTTATTTTCAGCTGAAAAAAAGAGCAAGACACATTTTTTTCACATTCTTGCTTGAATACATTCAACACTAGTGACATATTCCTTGTCAGGAGAAATAATAGTAATGTCCTATATGGCATTGTCCTAACGATACAGCAACCCATGAGACAAAAACAAACAAAACAAAACCAAACAAATCACAAAACACAGAAAGAAACATAGCAGATTGTCTGAGAATAGTCTGAAGCCAATAACATTGTATTTACAATTTCTACAAGAATATGCAAAAAAAAAAATAAGAAGAAGAAGAAGAAAAAAAAATAAAAGGAAAAAACCCCGATTTTCTTCAGTAACAAACAAGAAGTGCTTTACCAGATATTTCAATATGATAATGAACACTTTCAACCCAATAGCCTGGTACAGGCACCTTACATTGCAAACATTGTAGATCCAGATTTGAGGACTCATTGCCCCTTTGTTAAAAGACATTGAGTACATTTCTCCTGACATAGATTTGAGTTTTTCTTTACTTCTTTATGCTTTTCCCAGCCTCTAAAGGGTCCCATCATGTTGGTCGTCTTCTAGTCATTGTCTTGGAGGGAAATAACCTTGTGTGTAGTAAAGATGGTAAGGTCAAGGTTGTCGCCATAGAAACTGACCATTATTTCCCCGCTTTTGTTGAAGTTCTGGATTGTATGACTTACATTGTCAAGGAGCATTATCATTCAGTATATTTCAGTATATAAAATGCCGCTGTGTTAGCTATATGTTTAACAGATATAAGTTTAGGCCTGGCAGTAACTAGTGTTACTAGTGCAGCCAAACCCTTTTGTTTGTATCCAATTATGTCATGAACAATAATATATGTGTAAATTGAAAATTGAAATTGACATTAAATAAAAGATCAACAAGACTGAAGCGATCGGATTTTGTTACCAATCGTTTGATCAGTCATTGCCTGACAATTGAAACGTCTTAAAATGGGTAAAAACAATTTAACAAAAAGAAAAAATGCACAGTTGCAGTAAAAAGTTTTGGATATACATAGTTTAGAAAACAGTTTAGAGCTTGATCAGACTGGAGCAGTCTCATCAAGTTCTATGCTGTTTGCCATTCTACCAACAGTTTTGGTGCATTTTTGGCACATACAAGTAACTTATCCCACTTTAAGGATAAGTGTCGTATCCGAATAGAATATTGGCCAAATGTTGCCATGAATTACAAACTTTTCAAGACATTCTGGAGTTATACAATCTAGAAGCGCATGTAGATGTACACTATTGTTTGCATTACTGCTTGTGTCTGTCTTTTCTTTCACCTCAGCTACAGGAGCTTTCACAGAACACTCACCTTATTTATTTTTATTTTCAGCATGCCTTATTTCACACTTACCTGTTTCAGGGGAGATAATACACTTTCAAGGGAAATAATCCTGACATGGTAGTGCTTACCTCCCTTCTCACTAGGGGATAACTTCTCTGCAAAGAAAGACTCTTAAGGGGAATGGGTACACCTTCAGGGGAGGCAACTCCTACAAAAGTCCCATGTCAATAAGGGTCAACTCTTAAAGGAAAGAATTTGCTCCTGAGGAGCAAATTCTTTCCTTTAAGAGATCACCCCTTTTTCAGTGGGACTAAGCCTGTAGTAAAGTGAACAGGAAGTCCCAAAAGTTGTCTCCCTTTGAAAAATGGTGGAAAAATGTGCTAGGTTTATCCATTCTCCTTAAAGGAAAGAATTTTCTCCTATGCCGCAATTTTTTTCCTTTAAAGGTAGACCTCTGTTGATCTTGGTCCAGTTGTGCAAAACTAATGATGCCAGTTAACATATCGTTAAAACTTTGATCATTTGATACTGCAAATATGCTAATATTTTTTGCTGAAAAAAATGTGAGAAGCTTTTGCATTTGTAAAAGCTACTTGCATTTTTCCAGCAAAAATACCAGAGTATTACATGGAGCGTGATAGCTCAGTGGTTAGTGCACTTGCCTCTGATGTTAGAGGTCCCAGGTTCGATCCCCGGCAGGGGCGATAAAATTTCGGTGTCCAAACACCCTCCATTGGCATCATTTGCAGGGATGAATGTCATAAAGTGCACCGTCCTTCAGATCGGGACGTTAACTGGAGGCCCCCTGTGCAGGGAGAACCATCCCCTGTGCAGGTTAAAGATCCCTACCGTAATTACATGATTACTGTGTAGGCTGTCATCCTGCAGACCTGGAGTGTATGTAATGTACACCTGCGGTAATGGTCAAATGTGACCGACGCAGTATCAGTAGACAGACAGACAGACAGACAGACAGAGTATTAGATATTGTACTTGCTAGAGCGGTTAACATTTTGACCACTTATAACCTCATTGAGCTAACAATGCTTTTAACAACTGTCAGAGTTGCCTACCTGGAACATTTATCCATTTCTCCTTATTGAAGAAAAAAAAGGAAAATTGAATCAATGGAATATAACAAAAGGCAAATAAATTATTCCTGTTAACAAAAAGACTTTCTCTGATTCCCAGTTTCATCATTACGAAAACACACCATTGTTAACTTTACTGCTGAAAATACGAAAATTTTAAGATGAAAAATTGTGATATTTTTCTTATTTCTGCTCAAAATATAGATTGTGGGTACCCGTTAGAACCGCCTCGTCGAGGCGGTTCTAACGTTGTACCCACTATCTATATTTTAGAGCAAAATAAGAAAAATAAGGTTTACCCCTGTAAACCCCAGATTTACCATATAAAAGTGGGGTTCCAGGGGGTCAAAATTATATAGGCCTGTTTTCGTGATGTAATGGGAGGGAGATCTAACCAATGAGCCTGATATCTATGTGTATCAGATTTTTACTGCAGCTATTTGTTATATAGTTCGAACAAATTGGCCTGAGACTGGAGAACTCTATTAACATAATTTCACACCCGATTGAATGCATATACATATCTTCATCATATTCCGAAGATCATATTCCGAAGATGGCGACATTGTTATACAATACATAGAGGTCGGTAAATGGGCCACTATTCACGTGATGCCGAAAATTCACGAGAAGTTTACGAAAGCTGACGTATTAGGCGATAGCATTGACTAATTTATTCCTTGCATAAAGGTCAGTCTCATGTCAAATTGTTCGCACTATAAATCAAGCTAATACAGTCTGTGGCTGTTACTTTTGTTACTTTATTTTAGGCATTAGTTTTAGTAGCTTTTTGTTGTCTTTCTGTCTTAGCTATGATAGAATAGGAAGGAAAGACTTTGACAATCATTAATATGCTCACATAATAAAAATCCTGACAAAGCCTAGCTTATACCTGGATTCACTCCAGCTCCCAGTTGCTCAAAGCATCCTTAGCTTAATGAGCTCATTTGTTGTCAAAATGTTACCTGTTCTGGCAAGTACTACAAAATCTAATACACCAGTATTTTTTCTTCTGAAATTTTCAAAAGCTACACTCATTTTTTATTCAGCAAAACTATTATTCTACATGTATATTCAGTGATGAAAGTTTTAACAATATGTTAGCTAACACCATCATCAGCTTTGAACAACTAGGTCCTGGGTTCAGTTGTTCAAAACTAACAATTCCATTAGTTAACATGTCATTATAGCTTTGATCATTAAACCCTTTTTGTACCAGATGGAATCTTCCTCTCTATATATAACATGAGTCCATTTCAAAATTTAGCGGTGTCAGGTTGTGTTTTCATCAAAACTCATTTGGAAAATGGCTGAACTTTAAGCAAACAGTGGAGGCCCTGATCAGACGCCGCGTTCTGCGGCGTCTGATCTGGGCCTGAACTGTTTGCCAGGGTACCCATTTGGGGTTTCTGGTACTAAATGGGCAAATATGGCAAATATATAGAGAATACCAGATTCGTGTCTTTTGACATCAAGTTTATCAGGCAAGATGTTGACCTGTTAAAGCTAACTTCTCCTGAGATAGAATATCTTTATCAGGTCAGGGTGTTAACTTGCATGTAATAAAGGGGGTAACTGATAAACAAAAATACTAGATAGTATTAGATATCGTACTTTCCCATTTCGACCACTACTGAGCTTTGAACAACTCGGACCCTTCCGAAGTCACATGCCTAAGTTATTAGGCAGACCCTAAGGACCCTTCATCCATCTCAATGCTGCCCCCCAAATGTAGCATTGGCAGGGTTCGGCATAGGGTAATCTATCCAGGTACTTTCTGTGATGTCCATTGCTCAACTTTGTGAATAAGCCAACCACTCTGCCCATGTTGCAAAAAGAGCCTGTTTGTTCAGCAAGGCTGTGGAAGTGATATACAATAAAATTCCTATATTAAGACAACCTTTGGGACTGTTCAAAAGTGGTCTTAAAGACCACTTTTGAACAGTCCCAAAGGTGGTCCATGACCAGAGGATACTGTATGCTGAAAACACAAAGAAAGAATAACTGCAACCTACTAAATAAGCTTTTTAAAGCAGAATTAGTCTTATTTTTAGGTGGTCTTAATAGCGGAATATTACTGTATATTATTAATCATTACATAAAACAATGTCACATACAAGGACACAAAACAGTATGTCCTCCAACAACATAAAGTCAGCTGGTAATGTTAAAACCCTATTCTGTCATGCCTCAGCTTGTCTTTATGTACTAACCTGTTCCTTTTTTGTTACAGACATTTCTTCCATTATTAACAGGATTTTTTTTTGTTGATAAAAATTCAGTTATACTTGCTTCAGAATTTAAAGGCTATTTTTCCTTGTATCATATTGGTTTATAACTTTTTTTTTTCATTGAACATTGTGTAAGTATAGCAATAAGCTCTCTAAATATTTTAGAATTTCTAACATGGTTCTCTGAACATTTTGATTTTTTGCTTAATTTTTTTTTTTCATTTGTTTGTTTTCCAGCTTGTTGTCTGCTCTTGATCAGACTGCTGCCCGTCAAGCAGTCTGATGAAGAAAGAGTATGATATTTGTCTGTGCTGTTACTTTATGCCTTTTTGTCAGAAAAGTCAGTATCAGAAATTCAAAGACATGAACAAGACAAAGGTACATTTTTAAAAATCTATTTTATGGGCCCCTGCCTATCGGGGCTTGGAGAAATAGATTAGGCTGCATGGTGCTTCCACGCAAAGGTCCAACCGACCACACATGAGTACTGGTAAAAAGCCTTCCCAGGCCAGTAGCGCAAGCCAGACCGTCCATGTATATAAACCCTATTGGTTTCATTAGTTGGCACGGCTTGAGATGTCTTTTCATTTCAGTGTCTGGTAAAAGTCTCTCAGAATTGCAAGCAACATCTCCAAAATAGAATTGATGGGGACATTAAACCTCAGATCAAACAAACAAAATCCATTTTATATGCAGTCTGATCAGGATCCACACTGTTTGCCTGTTTGCAAATATATGCTTGAAAAGTTTGCAAGAAGATTCAGCAGATGACAAAAACAGACAACATTTTAAGATGCATTTTTGTCTGCAGCTTAAAGGCTAAAATTCAGAAAATTATTTGACATTCTCAGCTAATGACTATTTTTGAAAAGCCTTTAAATTCTGAAGCTACAAGTTTTTCATTAGTGGTGGTACAGTTGTTCTAAACAGAAATAACAGTAACATTTTTAAGCATGTGAATGTTAGTGCATGTATTTGTAATTCTAGTACGGAGGAGCCAAGGAGTCGGGCGGCTGTTAGTTGTCATCATGGAAGGCATAGATTTGATGGCCAGTGACGCTAATGGTAGGGCTTAAATGATAAACAGAAGAATGAAATGACCTCTAACCCATTGTATGCAAGAAACCTCTAAAGGGGTATCTAACAAACAGTGCAGGCCCAGATCAGATGCCACAGAAGGCGGCATCTGATCAGGGCTACACTATTTGGTAACAGACTTTTCCGTCAAAAATAGAATGAAAATGGAAAAATAGGCCTGGCATCCCTGATATGACAAATGATCTTGTCCAACATATAGCAATGGAAGAGTCCACTAGCATACAATGGGTTAATGTATATACAGTGAAACTCTGATGGCTCAAACACCGATGCTTGTTTACCTTGGCCGTTTCAAACTCCTTCTTGAGTCCCTAAGAAAAATCCCAAAACTACAGATACTAATATATTTGGGATACTTTAGGAAGAATTTTCTTGATTTATCTTTAAAATGTATAATACAGAGGACCCTCACTATAATGACAGTATTTGTTCCTAACAATTTGCCACTATTGTGAATTTGCCGCTATAAGAATCCCAATAAGGAGAAGTATAATAGGTTTTTTGTTTGATTTGAGGTTTAACGTCCCCGTCAACACTGTAAAGGTCATTTTGGAGACGTTGCTTCCAATTTTGTGGGACTTTTAACTGACATTGAGATGAAATGACATCTCAAGCCCTGTCGCCGAAGTATAATAGGAAATAAAGGCCTTTCTCCCTTAATTACTCCAAGAAACAAATGTTGTGGACATCAGATATCCACTATATTTTGTTTCTCTTGGTGTATTAACTCTTATCCTGCTGTTCACGACAACCCTTTTCTTTGCAAACAGTGCAGATCCAGATCAGATGGCTTCTGAAGAAGCCATCTGATCAGGATCTACACTGTTTGACATTAAATTTATGAATTCGTAGGAATAAATTACATCAAGTAATCTGATTGGTTCAAGGTCAGAAATGGGTGTGGCTAAACTGAATATTCAGCAAGAGAAGGGTTAAATAATTACAAATTTTCTGGAATATCTCTGTTAATCATCTTATATTTAAAGAGCTAAGGTTTGTTGCATTGAAATTGTCTTTATAACAAGTTTTGTCATTATATCAAATGTCGTTACATCACAAAAACACACCTATATAGTTTTGACCCCCTTGAACCCCACTTTTATATAGTAAAACTGGGGTTACCGGGGGTATACCTTATTTTTCTTATTTCTGCTCTAAAATATGGATTGTGGGTACTCGTTAGAACCGCCTCGATGAGGGGGTTCTACGAGTGCCCACAATCTATATTTGGAGCAGAAATAAGAAAAATATCACAATTTTTCGTCATAAAATTTTCATTTTTTTCGGTGATAAAGGTGGAAATGTATTTGTATAGGCATGTTTGTGTAATGATACAGAGGGTTGGCTGTATTGTACTCACAACATAACTTTATATTAACCCTTAGCCTGCTGAACACCACAATCCTTACCTTTGCAAACAGAGTAGATCCAGATCAGATGGCTTCTGAAGAAGCCATCTGATCATGATCTACACTGTCATTCAGTTTGTGAATTTGCAGGAATAAATTACATCAAGAAATCTGATTGGTTCAAAGTCAGAAATGGGTTTGGCTAAATTAATTCTTCAGCAGGATAAGGATTAAAGAAAATTGAAAATATATCCCTATAATGCCTCATGACCAGTCAGTGGTTCAAACTAGCTTTGTTTTGAACAAAGTTGCATTGTCCTAAAGGTGTTCTAGCCACTGAAGCTTGACTGTATGTTGTTTTATGTTTGAGTTTCACATCCCACCAACAACTAAGGTCATATGGAGAAAGAGCCTAGGTTTAAAGATTCATCTGAAAGTCTAGTGACTTTGGTATATCATAATCCTATAACACTGTGTGTCCACTTGTTTAACCTTTAGCATGCTGAGCAGTATTCAATACTTGTTCTTGGGAGGGGGTTCAGCAGCCATAATTTCCTTAAACCTGAACAGATTCTGCTTATACTTTGACATACTGTAGGCAAGACATCTTCCACCATTTCTACCAGAAGTATTACGGGTCACATGACTTCCAAATATGGTGATCATGTGAATTGACCGGGAACCATTTAAGACACTTAAAAAAATAGCGCTCATTGTGTGCTTTGTAGGATAAAATTGATAGCTTGTGTAGCTACCTATATTATGGCTACATATTTATCACCAGTAGTTATTTAGCTGTACTGGGACTAGTATGCACAAAGTTGCGATAAATCAGGTAAGGGGGACCTTTGGGACCTTTTGAAGAATGGTATCTGTGAAATTGTTGATTTTTTAACATCATTTCCAGGTGAAAATCAAACAGCCTGAAATGTGGGTAAAACCTGTGCCCTTGTAAGAAAGAATGATCCCTCCTGTATAGGAGAGCCTCATCTGATGGAGTGTACTTGCTTTCTTAAGAGCATGATAAGTTGCTCAAGTTGGACTACCCCCTTGGGCAAATAAATGCTCCTACAGCATGCTGAAGGTTAAAGATAATAAAGTTTATAGTAGACATTACTTTAAAATGTCTACAATTGAATAGGGAAAAAAAAAACTTTTTCATTTTTGCTGAAAAAAAATGCGAACAATGCAAAAGCTACTCACATTTTTCTCAGCAAAAATACCACTCTTTAGATATTGTTCGTCCTATTATTAATAAACATTTGACTACTAACCAGTTTGTTAAACTAATGAGGCTTTCAACAACTAGTGGTCAAATTGTTAACTGTTCTTGTAAGTACAATATCTAATACAGTGATATTTTTGCTGAAAAATTGTGATCAGCTTTTGCAGATGCTCACAGTTTTTGTGGGGTTTTTTTCCCGCCAAAAATACCAGCATATTTTGCCGTATTTAAAAATCAAAATTTTAATGATATATTAATTATCAACGTTGTTAGTTTTGAACAACTAGCTCCTGGACACCAAAGATTTGTATAGTTCCAGCTAACGTAAGTCAGGTTTAAGTATTGTTTCTTGTCTTTGGAAACATACAAAGTAATAAAGTGAATTCAATAGAATTCTTTTGAGAACCCAGGTCAAACCTTTTGGTGTCCTTGGTATAACATACATCACAACCTCATTATAACACGGTTCGTTATAACATGGATTTGGATATAACACGGTTTCAAGATGGAGCCCAGAAATGTAAAGATTATATAGAAAAATGACCATAAATGGTCATTTTTCTATATAATCTATACATTTTTATTTGGATATAACACGGTTGTTTAACTAACACGGTTTCTGCTTTGGACCCCAACGATAGTGTTATAAAGAGGCTGGGGTGAACTAACTAAGCCTTCTCCTTACTTATACCACATTCTTTGTTACACCATTCCTATTAACATATTTACCCAAAGTATTAGGACACACAAATCCTCTACACACTTGTTTTAAGATTAGAACAGGTGTAACTTACCACCCAATGTTTGTTTGTTTGTATTGGAGTTTAATGGCCCAGTCAACACAATTTTAGGTCATTTTTTAGCCGGTCAGTTTACCTATCCACACTTTTCCTGGACAGACATATATAAGCAGTTAACCAGTACAGTGCACATTCTTTTGCCAGAAACTGACTCTGCCCTTCTTGAATCAGCGGAAGAGAGAGAATGACTGTAGAAAAGCTTTCATGATCAATCTCCACGAAAGAATGTTGCCGACGCCGGCAGGTATCAAACCCACGTCCTCCTGATCACCAGTCAGACGTGCAACTGACAGCTACCGAGGCGGGCACCACCCAATGTTTTGTCTAAAAATAGCTTGATGAGTGGCAAACTAGGTAGACCCTGATGAGTGGCAAAATATGTAAACCCTGATGAGATGCTGCAGAATGCAGACATCTGGGTCTACACTGTTTGCTCTGTCCTGTCTGTCCAAGTACAAACGATAAATAAGGTATAATGTAAAATGTAAGAGGTCTCCCATTTCCTTGTTCCTATTTGTTGACATACTATCCAACCAAGCATACTCAAGCTTTGATTGCCAATACCTAATGTGCATAAATTACCCATGTTTACTTTCTGAATTTAAAAACAACTAGAATTTAAATTCTTTTGACAATTTTCTTACACATTTGTACCTGCAACTGAATAGTTCTGGAGGAATATGACAATCTGTACAAAAAAAATCAACCCTTATAAGTTGAAGTATATACAGTTAAATTTCGATGACTCAAATACCCATGGCTCATTTACTACTGCTGTTTCAAACCCATTCTTGAGTTCCTAGGAAAAATTTCTCATCACTGCAGAAATTGCTACAACTGTTGGCATTTTAAAATTGATGAGCAGGACATATTTCATACTCAACTGAGCTGAGCAGGAAAATAAATATTTTATAACCTTGGGGCCAGTTTTCCCTGAAAAAAAGCTTGAATGGTGTCTGCAATGGTATTTTGCTTGGCATTTTAAACTTTCAAGCTACACAACTTAACATAGTTAAATGGTAATGCCCAGACATCTGAGTCTGTAACCAGTATGATAGTTTTTCATTTTTTGCTGCACCTGCTTGAAGCATGGTGTGATAAAGAAGTTCGTTTTTCCATCGGTTGTTCATTCATTTGTCTTTCTCAAAATAGCACCAACCATAACGTGAACAAGTCCATGAAATGAACACCCCCACGCCTAAAGAGAAAACTGGGGTTTACGGGGTATACATTATTTTGCTTATTTCTGCTCCAAGACATAGGTTGTGGGTACTAGTCAGAACCTCCTCAATCAGGTGGTTCTAACAAGCACTCAACCTATGTTTGCAGTATAAATAAGAAAAATATCACAGATTTTTATCAGAAAAGGAGCCATTTTGCAGATGTGAAAAAATGCACTATGTCGCAAGGGTGTGTTATCGTAATGTTCAACCAACAACAATCACAGGTGCCATGGTCTTTGGAAACATATCATGTTATTTCACATGTTCTGTATCGCAAATGAACTATTAACCCTTATCTTGCTGTTCACGACAACCCCTATCTTTGGAAACAGTGTAGATCCAGATCAGATGGCTTCTGAAGAAGCCATCTGATCAGAATCTACACTGTTTGGCATTCAGTTTATGAATTTGTAGCAATAAATTACATCAAGTAATTTGATTGGTTGATAAACAGAAATGGGTGTGGCTTAAATGAATATTCAGCAAGAGAAGGGTTAAAGAAATATTTTTATGTCAATATCACTTGAATGGAAATCTAAGATCACTCGCTCATTTTCTGGTCATAAGAAGAAAATATATTGGGTTTCAACTGAATCATTATGAATTTTTTTTCCAAAAGAGCAATAATATTCCACCAAAATGGGCTGGATTTTTTTTTTACAAATTTACATGCATAACGTTAACTAGTCTGTGAAATGAACACCCCTTAAGCCCCACTTTATATAGAGAAATCTGGGATTTATGGGGTATACATTTTTTTTTATTTCTTTTCCAATACATAGGTTGTGGGTACTTGTTTAAGTACCTGTAACCTATGCTTTAGATATAAATAGGAATTATATCATATATTTTCTTCACATCACGAAAACATGCCTTTATAAATTTGACATCCTTGAACCCCACTTTTATATAGTAAAACTGGGGTTTCCGGAGGAATACCTTTATTTCTGCTCTAAAATATAGATTGTGGGTACTCGTTAGAACCACCTCATTGAGGCGGTTCTAACGAGTGCCCACAATCTATATTTTGAGCAGAAATAAGGAAAATATCACAATTTTACATCTTAAAATTTTCATTTTTTCGGGGATAAAGGTGGCAATGTATTTGTATGGGCGTGTTTGCATAATGAGAAAATTAACAGTTTTGGAGATATGAAAGAATGCACTGTGTCACATGGGCGAGTTATTGTAATGGCACATTTTCATATAGAAACAAACTACTGGGCTCAGTTGTTAAAAACTTAACAATTTCGTTAGGTTAACATATGGTTTTAAAAAAGGAAAATGTGATAATATTTTTTGCTGAAAACTTTTAGCTCCTGATAAAAAATATTCAAGGGTAATTTAGGGAGATTTTTCTTACTTTGTCATGAATATGTATGTTGTGTGTTTTCATTAGAATTGCCTCAATGAGGCAATTCTAATGAGTACACACATCATACCAATACTTTGTACAGGATATGAAAGATAGCCTAAAATTATTCCCTGGCCCCGAGGTTATAAAAAATGTCATGCTCACCTCAACTGAGCATGAAATTTGTCCTGCTTATAAATTTTAAAATGCCAACAATTGTTGGCATTTTGAAATTTATGAGCAGGACAAACAATATTCTCTGCTGATTTGAGCAGGAAAATTGCCAGATTTGTTTGTATTTTGAAATTATGAGCATTACAAATTTTGTGGTCAAGTGAGTTGAGAATGAAAAAAGTTTTATAGCCTTTGGGCCAGACCTGGCCTTATGAGCAACACTCAGTGAGCTCCCCCTGTCTTGAACAAATTTTCATGGTTGCAACACTGTTGGAGATGGTCCCAGCCCATCAGGGCTTGGAGAAATAGATTGGGCTACACAGCTGCAGAGCAGAAACCGACCGCATATGACTTTTGGTAAACTGCTTAGAAAGTCTAAGCCTGCACAGACCAAGTGGTGCAAGTCTGACCATCCATGAATATAAACCCTATAGGTTTCATTGGATGGCAGGGATTGAGATGGCATTTCATCTCAATGTCAGGTAAAAGTCTTACAAAATTGGAATTTACATCTCCAAAATGACCTAAATAGTGTTGACGGGGACATTTAACTTCAAATCAAACAAACAAAAAGCTGTTTGAGCCATTTAAGTTTAATTGACTGTATTTTAGTTTCTAGGACAGAAACATTATGGCCATAAATGAGCTTGTTTTGAATAACTGGGCACTGGTGTTAAGACTTCAACAAACCCTTTTTCAGGAAAGAGTGACCCCTATTGTGAGGTGAGTATGGGGTCTCAGGAGCACAAGACTAAAGTGATCAACAACACACTAAACCCAAAGTGGAATGCCTCCATGCAGTTCTCAATACAGAATGTAGACACAGACACTTTGTGTATAACTGTCTTTGATAGGGACCTCTTCTCACCTAATGGTAAGTGTATGACATAGTGCCTAATGGTAAGTCTTTTTAGATATAACATGGTTTCAAGATGGGTCCCAAAAAATGTATAAATTATATAGAAAAATGACCATAAATGGTCATTTTTCTATATAATCTATACATTTTTGTTCGGATATAACACGGTTTTGGACCCTATTAAAAGTATTATAAAGAGGTGGTGGTGTAGTGCTCATCAAGCATCAAGTGTAATGTAAAATATTTGCAATTAAGAGAAATCACCTAAATAATATTAGTTTCCATTAGATACTATAAGGGGTGCACTTAAAGGAAAGAATTTGTTCTCCTCGAGCAGCAACATCTTTCCTTTAAGAGTAATCTCTACTGACATCCTTATTCCCATCCCGTTACGCTAACACACCCGTGCGACATAGTGCATTTTTCACATCTCCCAAAATGGCTACTTTTCGGATGAAAATCAATGATATTTTTCTTATTTATACTGCAAACATAGGTTGTGAGTACTCGTTGGAACTGCCTCATTGAGGCGGTTCTAACGAGTACCCACAACCTTTATCTTGATGTAAAAATAAGAAAAATAATGTTTACCCCTGTAAACCCCAGTTTTCTCCATACAAAGTGGGGTGTAGGGGGTGTTCATTTCACTGACTTGTTCACGTGATGAAAGACACACACACTTGGAATAAGGTGCTTGTATGTGTAATAATTCTTTTGTTTGGCTAGACTTAGAATCTGTCCACCACTGTATGTTAGGAGTAGGTCGCTGATGGTTAGGGTAAGGAGTAGGTCACTGGTGGTTAGGGCTTAGTTAGGGTTAGGGATAGGTTAGGCTAGTCAGGTCATAAGGGTTATTGTTAGGGTAAGGGTTTGGGTTGGGTAACATGAAGTGTCGGACATATTCTAAAGTCCCTCCTTTTGTTGTTGCTTCATCACTGGTAAGTTTACATAATCTGAACAAAAAGAAAAACTCCATGTTTTTACATCAACAGACAACCTGTGTTACAGGCCTCCTTTGTTAAGCAAACACCTAAATTAAAAAGATCACACTTTAGGGTCCCTTGAAAGGAGATATTATGTTGAACTGTAGCTGATTTAACCATTCAAGCGCATGCAGACAGCATTTTATAGATTTTTTTTCTTATTTTTCAGTGAATTTTTTTCTGGAAAATAATGAAAAATAAAAAAATGAAAAAAAAAAAAAACATTGAAAAAAATGTCAAGCGTTTTTTTGCTGAAAAATAATGAAAAAAAAGTAGATTGCCATCTGCTCTGGCATTTCTGCAGCATGTGAAGGTTTAATCTGGTTCCTGCTGAACACTACAAACTGATGCCTAAAAATAGTTGGATGAGTGGCAAAGTGTGCAGACCCTGATGAAACTCTGTATTCCTCTGTGTCTCATCTTGGCTTACACTGTTTGCTTAGGCCTATCTGTTCAAATGCCAGTATAAATGTATTTTATTGCACAATACATGACAAAACATGCATGCTATGGAGTTGGGTCACAAGTTCCCACAACATTAGTTATGACCCTTCCCCTACATAATGACATCAACATAGGAAATATGGTTGTGTGAGCCAAAAGTGTCCTGTTTCTTACATCAACATGGCGGCAACACAATACAATACAAATATTGGAGTGGATTGGTACAGTGGTAAAACAGTTCACACACACGTAACTGAGGGTTTTATGTTTTAGTCCTACCCCAGGTGTCATGTGTTGTGTCCTTGAACAGGACACTTTAACCACAGTGCTTAGTACTGTTTCCTACCGAAGAAGTCCTGTGCATAATATAGTAAAATTCCTATATAAGACCACCTTTGGGACTGTTCAAAAGTGGTCTTTAAGACCACTTTTGAACAGTCCAAAGGTGGTCTCCCTCTAGAGCACACTGGACATAGAAAATACATAGAAAATGTGCCTTACATGTTCTAATTATGCTTTTAAAAGCATTCGTATTAATTTTGGTGGTCTAAACAGCGGAATTTCAGTGTACTCAGTGAAAAGGGTGACACAATAAAACAAAATAATAAATATTACTAATAATAAATTTCAGATTTTCTTGGTCGCACTGAGATCCAAGTGAAAGAGATAATGAAGGAAGCTGGAGAACATGGCCGTCGACCAATCACTAAACATCTGCTGCTTCATGAGGTCTCAACAGGAGAGATAGTTGTCAAACTAGACCTACACTTGTTTGACCAAACCTAGCAGGACTGATACATGTAAAACTAGCTACACTTGTTTGACCAAACCTAGCAGGACTGATACATGTAAAACTAGGCCTATGCTTGTTTGACCAAATCTAGCAGGATTGATACTTGTAAAACTAGGCCTACGCTTGTTTGACCAAACCTAGCAGGATTGATACTTGTAAAACTAGGCCTACACTTGTTTGACCAAACCTAGCAGGATTGATACTTGTACAACTAGGCCTAAACTTGTTTGATTGACCTAACCTAGCAGGACTAGGGAGGGAAGAACTTGGCAACAAAATTTTAAAATTGATAGAATCACTTTCGATATGGTAAAGAAAGCTTGTTCTGACCCACTTGTTTAAGGGAAATGGATACAACTTCAGGGGAGGCAACTCCTGCATAAGTATATTTGTCTCCAATTTCAATAGGGGTCAACTCTTAAAGGAAAGAATTTGCTCCTTAGGAGAAAATTCTTTCCTTTAAGTGTAGACTCCTTTTCAGTGGGACAGAATTTACAGAAGGACAGGAAGTCCTGAATGTTGTCTTCCTTTGACAGAGTGGAATGGTGGGCAATGTGCTACCAAGATCAATCTGAAATCATCACGTCTGGGTGTCACAGTCTACACTGTTTGTTGAGAGAGTTCTGTCCCTAATATTACATACATACTTTTTGAACTACCATATTTGTGGTATTAAGGGCACAGTTCACTAAGACATTTAATTCTCATCACATTTGTTTGTTTGAATGGGGGTTTTGTGTTCCCATCAACACTATTTAGGTCATTTTGGAGGCGTTGCTTCCAATTTTGTGGGGCTATTACCCGACATTGGGATGAAATGACATCACACTCCCCGCTCCCCAAATGAACCAAAAGGGTTAATATGTAGGGATGGTCTGACTTGCATCACTTTGCCTGGGCAGGCTGAGACCCCTAAGCAGTTTACCAGTATTCATGTGCAGCTGGTTTCAGCTCTGCGTGGAAGCATTATGCAGCCCATCTATTTCTTCAAGCCCCGAAAACAGGATTTGACATCTCATGCAAATTGTCTCCATAGGAGGCAATTTGCATGAGATATCAAATCCTGTTTTATGGGAAAATAAAGAAAAATATTTCAAAATGCAGTCTGTTGAAAAAAAAAAAAATACCCAGCATGCAGAGTGTTAAGCATATCGTCAAGCACAACTGTATTCTCCTTCTGCCATATTTGGATATGTTTGGTTCCACCAAACATGTCCAGAGTTGGCATTAGGAGGATGTATCAGTCCCTTAAAAATTGTCCCTTTTTATAAATCGAAAGCATACTAATTGATATGTTAGAGCCGTCTTTTAGCACTGTTACAACTTCAACAGACTGCAGAAACCAGCGCTCTAAATTGGTTCAACTTTACTTCATGAAAAAGTATTGTTGTCCACTTACTGGAGCATGTGCGCTTATTACACTAAATATGGTATACAGTGGACCCTCCCTATAACGACAGAATTTGTTCAATAATATTTTGCCGCTATACGAGGACTGTTCAAATATGAATGCAACTAAGCACATAAAAATGATTCCGTAATATATTTCGATGAAAAATTTATTTTGTCTCCTCAAAGTATTCCCCTTTAACAGATATACAAACTTTCAGTCTTCTGATCCAATCATTGAATGCATTTTGGTAGTCTTTTCGAGGTATACTATGAAGGCACTGGAATATTGCAGAACCGAGATGTTTGCGCTGTACAAATTTTTGACCAGAAAGGTATTTTTTCAGCCGCGGGAACAAAAAAAAATGTCACACGGGGCAAGGTCAGGGGAATACGGGGGTGAGGGAGTTCAACAACCTTTTCCTGCTTCAGATAGTCTTGCACAATTAACGCCTTGTGCGATGACGCATTGTCATGTAGCAATCTGACATTGGCCAAACCAGTTGCGGGTCTTCGTTCTTTGAAATATTTCTTCAATTTTCGAAGAACTTTATTCTTGTAAAACTTCGCATTTACAGATTTGCCTTTAGGCACAGCAACCTGAATAGCAGGGCCCTGATTTGAAAAGAATATGGCATACATTACCTTCTTGACGCTCATGGTCCGCTTTGCAATGCATGGTCTTTTGCAATACTTTGTTCTCCATATTTTGTTCTAAATCTTTCGTTTTGGCTCAAAAAAGTGAACCCATGTCTCGTCACCTGTGACGACATTAGTGAAAGACCGTGCATTGTAATTTGGAAACTTTTTAAGCAACTTCTTGGCGCACTGAACGCTTGTCTTTTTCTGCTCATCTGTCAACAGATGGGGAATCCATCTAGCACAGATCTTTCTCATTCTCAAATCCTGTTTCAGAATTGTATGAGCTGCTCCTAATGAGATGCCAACCATACTAGCTATTTGCCTAGTGGTGTATCGTGCATTGGTAGCAACTATTTCTTTCACTCTAGCAACCCTCTTGGCAGATTTTGCTCTTTTCGGCTGACGATCATGTGGTGCATCCACAGCTGAATTTCTTACACCAACGAAAAACTGTCGGAAAAGACAGTTATTATGCCCATAAACCGAACATATTTCATCAAAAATGTCTTTGCATCGTATACCAAGAATACAACGATTCTTAATATAGGACCGTATTTCAACGGCATACTCTGACCTTCTTCCAACCATGTTTTGTATTAGTATACAAGAGTAGACAGTGTTTATCGAACGATATACATGGCTAAAGTGGACGGATTTTATCTTTTTTGGTATCAGTGTATAGGTAAAATGTTTTTCTACGCTGTGATATTTATTTCCAGGTGATTTTCGCATTAGTGCATGAGAAAACGTTCTACTTGCATTCATATTTGAACAGTCCTCGTAAAGAATCTCAATAAGGAGTAGTTTAACAGGTAATAAAGCAACTAATGTTGTGGATATTTGTTAGAATCACCTCGGCGAGGTGATTCTAACAAATACCCACAACTTTTATTTTTCTGCGTATTAAATAATTACAATATTCTTGATTATCTTCTTTGATCCGTCTCACCTTGAGCTTCATGTAAGGATTTATTTTGTTTAAGGGGAATGGGAACACCTGGCACATTTTTCCGCCATTTGTCAAAGGAAGACAACTTTCGGGACTTCCTGTTCGCTTTTCTATAAGCCCTGTCCTGTTGAAAAAGGGGTCTACTCTTAAAGGAAAGAATTTGCTCCTTAGGAGCAAATTCTTTCCTTTAAGAGTTGACTCCTATTGACATGGGAGACAAAAATACTTTTTCAGGAGTTGCCTCCCCTGAAGGTGTTCCCATTCCCCTTAAATTGTCATTATAACAAGTTTTGTCATTATATTATGTAAAGAGGGTTGACTGTTTTCCCATTTTATTGTCCTCCTGACCAATCTTCTCATGCTTTAACAAACACTGAATGAGTGAGTGAGTGTTTCAGTTTTATGTCCCACCAACAGCTAAGGTCATACGGAGACGGGACCTCAGTTTAAAGACTCATCCGAAAGTCTGGAGAAGCCCGGGATCGAACCTGCGACCCCTGGTTTACAAGGCGAGTAGCGTAACCACTTGACCACGGAGGCTTCTAACAAACAAACACTGAATAAAATTGTGATATTTTTACTTACGATTTTAGCTATTTCGTTTTAAACCTGAAACTTTTTTTGCATTTTATTTAGTTTTGCTTTTACAATTCTGCTTAAAATGCAGGATCTTTAATTGTATTGTATCACTACTATTTTTCAAATACTGGTAAATGGAAATTAATGTGTTCAGCCTAAATGTAAAGTAAACCCTTATCATATTATCACGTGAGTTCACACAAATGATGAAAAAGACATTAACCCTTTTTGTACCAAATGGAATCTTCCATCTTATATATAGCGTGAGTCCATTTCATACTTAAGGGGTGTCAGGTTGTGTTTTCTTAAAAAACTATTCGGAAAATAGCTGAACTTTTTGGAAAAACAGTGTAGGCCCTGATCAGATGCCACATTCTGTGGCGTCTGATGTGGGCCTGCACTGTTTGCCAGGGTACCTGTTTTGGGGTTTCCAGTAAAAAATGGGTTAATGCCTACCTCACCATTTGTGATTTGACCAAACCTGTATGCAGTTTTAATTGGAATGCCATATTTTCTACCATTCTAATGTGCCCTCGCCCATCGGGCCTTTGAGAAATAGATGGGGCAGCATGGTGTTTCTGTGCAGAGCTGAAACCAACCAAACTCAAGTACTGGTAAACTGCTTAGAAGATCAAAGTCTGCCCAGGAAAAGTGGTGCAAGTTGGACCATTAGGTGAATCCTAGTGGTCTCTCTGGGCAATAGGTCTTGAGATGTCATTTTGTCTCAATGTTGGGTTAAAAATCCCACATCTCAGTGTCAGGTAAAAATCTCACAAAGTCCCACAAAATTGGAAGTGTCATATCCAAAATGACCCAAATAGTTTTGACAGGGATGTAAAACCTTAACACAAACAAACAAACAAAATCTGCCATTGTTACAGGGAAGATAATTACTAGGACTTCCTGCTATTTTTTCAGTAATTTGAGCCCATCTAACATGGGTCCTCTCTTAATGGAAAGAATTTGCTCCCCAGAGCAAATTCTTTCCTTTAAGGGTTGACACCAGTTGATAAGGGAGTCAAAAAGTTTTGATAGAGTTGTCTACCCTCGGTATGTATTATGGTTGATTATATCTTTCATATTGTCCAGAAATTCCTGTATTTTTATGCAAAGGTTTAGGCCAACCCTAACCATAACATTGCTTTTCAGATTTTTATATAAAGCTTGTATTTCCAGAGGTTGTATAGAGTTTAGTTCTTTTTAAATATAATGAAGAGAAATATACTATATTTTCCTTTCAGTTATAAATATTTTAGTTTGCTCAGATGATTGGAACCATGACAGAACTGCAAAAGAACATTGATTTTGATCTATAAACATCCACTACAATCTTTTAGAACACTGTTCATTATAATATGGCTTTGCATATACAAAACGATAACACACCCGTGCATCATAGTGCATTTTTTCACATATCCAAAATGGCTACTTTTCATATGAAAATCCATGATATTTTTCTTACTTCTAATGCAAACATAGGTTGTGGGTGCCTCATGGAGGCAGTTCTAAAGAGTACCCACAAGCTATGTCTTGGAGCAGAAATAAGAAAAATAATGTTCACCACCATAAATCCCAGTTTTCTCTAAAATTTCTGTAAACTTGTTATTTACAACTAACTTTTCCTACAGTTTACATCAAATCAAGCTCAACTTATTTTCTAGTTAGACCATGATTTGGGGCATTGCTTTTTGTTTTCTAGTTTACAGTCCACAAACCCAGACTTGCACAAGAGTCAGTATAATTATGTGTTACATTTTCTTCTTGCAATGGATGTATGATGCCATGCTTATGGAGCTCTTGTCTATATAATCTATACATTTTTGTTTGAATATAACAGGGTTGTTTAACTAACACTGTTTCTCCTTTGGACCCAAACATCAGTGCTATAAACAGATTATGGCGTGTTAATACATGCGGTTATTTTATTGTTTTACAATCTTTATAATATGTTTTCGGACATACAGGCCTCGCAAACAGTGTAAACCCAGATGAGATGCCACAAAAATGTGGTTTCTCATCACTGTCTACATTGTTTGCCATCCATCGTCACGAAAACACGACTATATAATTTTGACCCCCTTGAACCCCACTTTTAAATAGTAAAACTGGGGTTTACAGGGATAAACCTTATTTTTCTTATTCCTGCTCTAAAATATAGATTGTGGGATCGAGATCAAGGCGGTTCTAACGAGTACCAACAATCTATATTTTGAGCAGAAATAAGGAAAATATAACAATGTTTCATCTTAAAATCAGTAAAATTAACAAAAATTTACAATGTATTTGTATAGGCATGTTTTAGGCATGTTTTGAGCAGAAATTAGGAAAATATAACAATGTTTCATCTTAAAATCGCTAAAATTTCCAAAAATTTACAATATATTTGTATAGGCGTGTTTTTGTAATGTCCAGCTATTTTTAAACACAACATGTGGTAGTAAATTGTACATGTTCAAATTTTACAACAAGTATGGTAAAGAGTTGGGATGCCTGAATATTTTGGGTAAATAGAGTAAATCCTGAAGCAGAGGAGTTGGATAACATAGGCATGTTGCTAGCAAATTTACTTTTCAAACCAAATACTGTTGTTAATGCTGCCAAAACCATCAGAAAATTAAAATTCATTCTCAAATTCTCATAGATGGTGGGTATCGTAATGACCCTAAGTTTGGGGAGAGACAGGCCTAAGCAAACAGTGCAGACCCAGATCAGACTGCACCTGAAGGAGCAGTCTGATCAGGGTCTACACTGTTTGTCATTCTATCTGCAATTTTTGGACTCCTTGCTGGATCATGAAACAAATTAATTAAAATTTTAGGAGAATTACAGTGAGTCCTCAAAGTGTCCGAATTTTTAGGATTTTTACTGTATATACCTAACGCCCCCGCCCATCGGGGCCTGGAGAAATAGATTGGGCTGCACGGTCCTTCCGCGCAGAGCTGAAACCGACCGAACTTGAGTACTGGTAAACAGCTTAAGTCTAAGCCTGCCCAGGAAAAGTGATGCGAGTCGGTCTGTCCATGCTTATAAACCCTATTGGTTTCATTGGGCGACTGGGCTTGAGATGTCATTTCATGTCAATGTCGGGTAAAATTCCCACAAAATTGGAAGCAACATCTACAAAATAACCTTAATAGTGTTGACGGGGAAGTAAAACCTCAACTCACACAAAAACAAAACGGTATATACCCAGCTTTTCCTTACACAACAGGGTACAGTTGTTCAAAGCATTGTTAGCTCAAATCGGTCAGAATCTTATCTGTTCTAGCAAGCACAATATCTAAGAAAGTTGTATTTTTTCTGAAAAATGAGAGTACCGGTAGCTTTCTTCTCACATTTCTTCAGAAAAAGTATAAGTATAATTGCCATATTAAATCATGATAAAAGTTTTAACGGCACGGTGTGTTTTGAACAGCTGGCCTTAGAAATGCAACCAGTCATTCCACCATTATGCACCACCTGTTGTTTATTTTCTATTTTGTTTTCAGCCTGTACATATGTTCAAGAAATGCAGTCACCCTACTGTCTCTGTCTCATTCATCTATGAGTATATATATACATAAAATTCCTATATTAAGACCACCTTTGGGACTGTTGAAAAGTGGTCTTTAAGACCACTTTTGAACAGTCACAAATGCGGTCTCTGACCAGGGGACACTATATGCAGAAAACACAAAGAAAGAATAGCTGTATCTTACTGAATAAGCTTTTAAAAGCAGAATTAGTCTTAATTTTAGGTGGTCTTAATAGCGGAATTTCACTGTATATAGTCCTGTAACAGCTCTGAGGCCAGTTGTTCAAAACCTCTTTAACTTAACTAGCTCGTTAGTGGTCATATTGTTAACTGCTCTAGCAAGTTTTATACCTAAAATTTTGTTATTTTTGCTAAAAAAAAGGTGAGCAGCTTCTGCATATGCAAAAGCTGCTCACATTTTTTCTGCAAACATATTCAATGATCAAAGATTCAACGATACGTTAACTAATGACGTTGTTAGTTTTGAACAATTTGCCCCTGGTTTTTTCTTAACCCTTTCAACCCTGAGTTCCTTGAAGTAGACTCTTCCACCACTGAATCTGGACATTTCCATTCTTGTAAATAAGGGATTTAGTTAATAATCTTTGAAAGTATGGCAAACAGTGTAGATCCTGATGAGACGGCTCATTACAACTGGATCTATGCTGTTTGCATACACATCTATACCAGTCTACAGGGTTGAAAGGTTTTAATGTAAGTGAATATTTTTAATCTTGCCAGATATGTATGTGTTCGTATTGATTTGAACCATATGCCATAAATGAACGATGTTGGTTTAAACATAGTTATTAGCTCACCTGAGCACGAAGTGCTCATGGTGAGGTATTGCGATCGGTCAATGTCCATCGTGCATCATTCGTCATGTGTCAGCGACAATTTGCTTTAAATTTTAAATGCTAACTCCTCCTAAACCCTTGGGTCAATTTTAATTACTGTAAACTGAAAGCAATGTTACTTAGGTGACCCTCCACCAAAATATCTAAAACGGTTCTGCTCCAATTAACAAGATGGCCTCTTTAAGTGACAACTCCTCCTACACCCTTGGGCCAATTTCATTCAAACTTCAAAAGAATGTTACTTAGGTGACCCTCTACAAAAATAGCTAAAACTGTGCTGCTTCGATTAGCAGAATGGCTGCCTGAGCTAAAAATAGAAAAACATCAACAATTTACATTAAATGCCAACTTCTCTGAAACCCATGGGCCAATTTCAATGAAACTTCATAGCACTGTTGCTTAGCTGACCCACTACCAAAACAGCTAAAACGGTTTTGCTCGGATGAACAAGATGGCTGCCATAGCTAAAAATAGAAAAACCTTTAAACCACAACTTTTCCTGTACCCTTGGGTCAATTTCATTCATAAGAATGTGGCTTAGGTGACCTTCTACCAAAATAGCTAAAACAGTTCTGCTTGGATGAGAAAAATGGGCACGTGGGCTAAAATTTCAAAAATGTCAACAATTTGCAGTAAATGCCAACTCCTTCGAAAACCATGGGCCAATGTCAACGAAACTTTATAGCTATGTTGCTCAGGTGAGCCTCTAATAAAATAGCTAAAATGGTTCCGCTCCTATGAACCTAATGGCTGCCAGAGCTAAAACTAGAAAATTCTTTAAACCAAAACTCTTCCTATACTCTTGAGCTAATTTCATTCAAACTTCATCAGAATGTTGTTCGGGTGACCCTCTACTAAAATAGCTAAAATAGCGGAACACTTAATCGCCAGAGCTAAAACTAGAAAAACATCATCAATTTGCTTTAAATACCAACTCCTTGGGCCAATTTCAATGGAACTTCAAAGCAGTGTTGCTTGGATGAGCCTCTACCAAACTAGCTAAGTTGTTTCACTCCATTGAACAAGATGGCCACTAGAGCTAAAAATAGAAAAAATCTTAAAATGACAACTCCTCCAGTACCCTTAGGCCAATTTCATTCAAACTTCATAGGAATGTTGCTTACATGACCCACTACCAAAATAGCTAAACTGGTTCTGCTCAGCTGAACAAGATTGCCACAGAAACTAAAAATAGAAAAATCTTTAAATGATGACTCGTCCAAAACACTTGGGCCAATTTCATTTAAACTTTATAGGAATGTTGCTTAGGTGACCCTCTACCAAAATAGCAAAAATGCTTTCGCTCCAATCAGCAAAATGTCCGCATGAGCTAAAAATAGAAAAATGTCAACAATTTGCTTTAAATGCCAACTCCTCCATAACCCTTAGGCCAATTTCAATCAAACTTCATTGCAATGTTGCTTAGGTGACCCTCTGCCAAAATAGCTAAAACGGTTCCGTAGCAGCTACAGGTCCAAGGTCTGCTGTATTGGCCCGAGGCCCAGGGCCGAGGCCAATACAGCTGACCGAGGACCTGTAACTTGGCCAATACGAAATTACTTGATTAATAACATTATAGTCCTACCCTAGGTGTCATGTGTTGTGTGCTTAGTATTGATTCCTTCCCAGAAAGTCCTGTGCACTAATATAGTAAAATTCCTATATTAAGACCACCTTTGGGACTGTTCAAAAGTGGTCTTGAAGACCACTTTTGAACAGTCCGAAAGATGGTCTACCACTAGAGCTCACTGGGCATAGAAAACACAAAGAAAATGTACCTGAAACCTTCTAATTATGCTTTTAAAAGTATAATCACCAGGGGCCAGTTGTTCAAAGCATCGTTAGCTTAACGAGCTCGTTAGCGGTCATATTGTTAACTGTTCTAGCAAGTACAATATCAAAAATTTTGGCATTTTTGCTGAAAAAATGTGAGCAGCTTTTGCATCCGCAAAAGCTTCTCACATTTTTTCAGCAAAAATTTCAACATATTTGCCATATTTAATGATCAAAGTTTTAACGATACGTTAACTAACGACGTCGTTAGTTTTGAACAACTGGCCCCAGAGCTAGAAATAGAAAAAATCTTTGAAATATATCTACCCCATACCCTTGGAGCAATTTCATTCAAACTTCATAGGAATGTCGCTTTTGTGACCCTCTACCAAAATAATAAAACAGTCCCACTATGATGAACTGAAAACAGAGAAATCTTTAGCAACAATGAGACAGGATACTAGCCAAAAGATCGTTCCATAAATTTCATATGAAATGACTACACATGAGATCCTGTATTTAATATTTTAAGTAATAAACAAACCAGAAATTATGCAGTCTTTTCTTTTTACATAGTGTAATAATTAAATGAAGGCTTAAATCTCCTTGGTGAATTGGACAGTTCATCTTTAAAATGCTATCACAGATTTTGATCAAGATACCCAGTTACATACAGGGTTTGTGACATGTTTGTTTTTATACAAATGACTGTTTGTGTTTTTCCTTGAATTATTATCTCCGACATTGTTATTTGTATCAATTTGCATAGCCACAATAGTCTTTCTGTACTTTTTCATAGTTAACTTCTTGTTAGCTCACCTGAGCCGAAGGCTCCGGGGGACTTATGGTGATCGGTTACCGTCCGTCGTCGTCCGTCCGTATGTCCGTCCCTCCATCTGTCTGTTCTCCATTTCTTTGAACAACATCTCCTCCTAAACCACTGAACAGATTCTGACCAAACTTGGCAGAAATGATCCTTAGGTGGTCCTCTGTCAAAGTTGTTCAAAGAATTCAATTCAATGCAGTACTGTGGTTGCCATGGCAACGAAAAGGGGAAAATAAGAAAAAACGTTTAAAAATATTCTCTGAAACCATTATAGGCCTCCGTGGTGTAGTGGTTACACTACTCGCCTTGTAAACCAGGGATCACGGGATCGATCCCGGGCTTCTCCAGCCTTTCGGAGGAGTCTTCAAACCGAGGTCCCGTCTCAGTATGACCATAGCTGTTGGTGGGACGTAAAACTCAAACACTCATTCACTCATTTTTCTGAAACCAGAAAGCCTAGGTCTTTGATATTTGGTATGAAGCTTCATCTAGCGGACCTCTACCAAGATAGTTCAAATTATAGCCCTGGGGCCAAAAATGCTCCCGCGCCCGGGCCCACTGGTTTCACATAGGCTTATATAGGGAAAACCTTTATATTTCTTCTCGTCTGAAACTAGAAAGCCCAATTCTTTGATATTTGGTATGAAGCTTCATCTAGTGAACCTCTACCAAGATTGTTCAAATTATAGCCCTGGGGCCAAAAACACCCCCGCGCTGGGGCCCACTTGTTTTACATTGGCTTATATAGGGAAAACATATAAAAATTCTTCTTCTCCAAAACCAGAAGGCCCAGGTCTTTGATATTTTGTATGAAGCTTCATCTAGTGGACCTCTACCTGAATTGTTCAAATTATAGCCCTGGGGCTAAAAACGACCCCGCCGCCTAGGCCTACTGGTTTTACATATGCTTTATATAGGGAAAACCTTTTAAAAAATCTACTCTGAAACCAGAAGGCCCGGTCTTTGATATTCGGTGTGAAGCTTCATCTAATGGGTCTTTACCAAGATTGTTCAGATTATAGCCCTTGGGCCAATAATGCCCCCGTGCCGGGGCCCACTGGTTTTACATAGGCTTATAAAGGGAAAACCTTTAAAAATCTTCTTGTCTGAAACCAGAAGGCCCAGGTCTTTGATAGTTGGTATGAAGCTTCATCTAGTGGACCTCTACCAAGATTGTTCAAATTATAGCCCTTGGACCCAAAACTTCCCCACGCTGGGGCCCACTGGTTTTATATAGGCTTATATCGGGGAAAACCTTTAAAAACCTTCTTCTCTGAAACCAGAAGGCCCAGGTCTTTGATATTTGGTATGAAGCTTCATCTAGTGAACCTCTACCAAGATTGTTCGACTAAAAATGCCTCCGCGCTGGTTTTATATAGGCTTATATCGGGGAAAACCTTTAAAAACCTTCTTCTCTGAAACCAGAAAGCTCAGGTCTTTGATATTTGGTTTGAAGCTTCATTTAGTGGTCCTTTAGTGGACCTCTACCAATATTGTTCATATTATAACCCTGGGGCCAAAAATGCTCCCGCTCTGGGGCCCACTGGTTTTACATAGGCTTATAGAGGGAAAACCTTTAAAAATATTCTGGTCTGAAACCAGAAGGCCAAGGTCTTTGATATTTTGTTTGAAGCTTCATCTAGTGGACCTCTACCAATATTGTTCAGATTACAGCCCTGGGGCCAAAAATGCTCCTGCTCCGGGGCCCACTGGTTTTACATAGGCTTAAAAGGTTTTCCCTATATAAAGCCTATGTAAAACCAGTTGGCCTCGGGGCGAGTCGTTTTTAGCCCCACGGCTATAATTTGAACAATTTAGGTAGTCTACTAGATGAAGCTTCATACAAAATATCAAAGACCTGGGCCTTCTGGTTTCGGATAAGAAGAATTTTTATATGCTTTCCCTATATAAGCCTATATAAAACAAGTGGGCCCCAGCGCGGGGGTGTTTTTGGCCCCAGGGCTATAATTTGAACAATCTTGGTAGAGGTTCACTAGATGAAGCTTCATACCAAATATCAAAGAACGGGGCTTTCTAGTTTCAGACAAGAAGAAATATATAGGTTTTCCCTATATAAGCCTATGTGAAACCAGTGGGCCCAGGCGTGGGAGCATTTTTGGCCCCAGGGCTATAATTTGAACTATCTTGGTAGAGGTCCGCTAGATGAAGCTTCTTACCAAATATCAAAGACCTAGGCCTTCTGGTTTCAGAGAAATGAGTGAGTGTTTGAGTTTTACGTCCCACCAACAGCTATGGTCATACTAGAGAAAGCGACCAGTGGGTCATTTATACCCCCGGCCAGCACCACCCTCTGATATATCTTTCGAGCTTGTATGTGATATGAATGAAGAAGTCAAGAAGCTATAAGAATCTATTAATTGGACTGGCATGCACCATCGATGCAAGTATCAATTGAATTTGTCTTAGAGTTTATAACATACAGGCATCTATAAACTTTGTCATAAAACTTTAACCAAATGTAAAATTTCTAAGTCCGTGATCCTGAGGTCAAGGTCACCGTGGGTGGGGGAAGGGACATGCATCACGAAATATTTGGTTTTACATAGGCTTCTAGAGGGAAAACCTTTAAAAATATTCTGGTCTGAAACCAGAAGGCCAAGGTCTTTGATATTTTGTTTGAAGCTTCATCTAGTGGACCTCTACCAATATTGTTCAGATTATAGCCCTGGGGCCAAAAATGCTCCTGCTCCGGGGCCCACTGGTTTTACATGGGCTTAAATAGGGAAAACATATAAAAATCTTCTTGTCTGAAACCAGAAGGCCCAGGTCTTTGATATTTGGTTTGAAACTTCATCTAGTGGACCTCTACCATGATTGTTTTAATCATAGCATGGGGGCCAAAACTGGCCCCGCCCATGAGCCCACTGGTTTTACAGACTTTTGTAGAGAAAACTTTTAAAAATCTTCTTATCTGAAACCAGAAGGCCCATGCCTTTGATAAACAATGTTAAGCTTCATTCAGTGGACCTCTGCTTAGATTGTTCAAATTATAGACCTGGATCCAAAAATTGCACTGCCCTGGGACCTACATGTTAATCTCTTAGCTCAGGTGAGCGATATAGGACCATCATGGTCCTCTTGTTTTAATTTCCAATCTTTGTTGTGTCAAGTATAACCATTGATAATTTATACTTTTTCATCTTGTTTGCTTTCAGAGTTTCCAATCTTTATTATGGGGAAGCATAACCTGTTCTATAATTACAATAAAAGAAGGTTCGATAATTATGATAAAACAATTAATTAATTAAGTTGTTATTATGTTGTAAGTTTTACACAGAAAGTCTTGCTATCACACATTGTTATTTCACTTGTTAAGCAATATATTATGCAATATAAATGTATATGATAGTCTCAAAATCTTTTAATTCTGGGCCAAGTTGTTCAAAGCCTCAATCAGCAGCTTAACCCATTGTATACTAGTGGACTCTTCCATTGCTACATGCTGGACTAGTCCATTTGTCATATAAGGGGTGTCAGACCTATTTTTTCATTTTTATTCATTTTTTGACAAAAAATTCTGTTAGCAAATAGTGCAGGCCCTGATCAGACGCCGCATTCTGCGGCGTCTGATCTGGGCCTGCACTGTTTGCCAAGGTACTCATTTAGGGGTTTCCCTGCATGCAATGGGTTAATATTAACGCTTTTGCCCCAGAGTTTCTGAAGTAGACTGTTTGAGCTTTGAATTTCTGCTGCATTGGCCCGAGGCCGAAGGCCGAGGGCTTATGCAGCTGACCGAGGACCTGTAACTGGGTCAATGCGAAATTACTTGATTAATGACAATTTTATTAATTGACACAATTAAAAAATCATGATTATTGATTTTTTGACCTCACTTGACCTCAGTTAATATTGGTTGACCTGGCGTTAATATGGATGACCTCTGATCAATACAGGATAGTCAATTAATAATATAATGTTATTAATCAAATAATTTCATATTGGCCCAATGACAGGTCCAAGGTCTGCTGTATTGGCACGAGGCCGAAGGCCGAGGCCAATACAGCTGACCGAGGACCTGTAACTTGGCCAATACGAAATTACTTGATTAATGACAATGTTATTAATTGACGCAATTAAAAACATGATTTATGATTTTTGAATATTGATTAACTTGGTGTAATACAGGATAATCAATTAATAATTATGTGTATTATCAAGATGGCAAACAGTATAGATCTGGATCTACACTGTTCACATAGGTATCTGTACTGGTCTACAGGGTTGAAAGTACAGTCAACCCTCTTTATACCAACATTGGTTATAACAGCAAAACTTGTTATACCGACAATTTCAATGGAATGAATTCTTTGCTCAATCCGATTCTGAGTGACGTGGGCTTCCCGCGGGTTGGAAATGTCCAAATCGAATCCAGTCATGAAAGATTTTTGTAATTTTAATACTCAAAGAAATAACTGTTATAGATATTTGTTAGAATCGCCTCACAAGAAACAAAATTTTATAGATATTTGTTAGAATCGCCTCAATGAGGCGATTCTAACAAAAGTCTATAACATTTGTTTCTTGGAATAATGGTGTGGAAAAGACCTTTCATAAACTATCATACACCTAACTGGGATTCTTTATAACGGCAAATTCATTATAACGGCACAATCATTATTCATTATAACGGCACAATCGTTATAGCGCGGGTCCTCTGTATTAACACCTCATATTTTTGCTGAAAAAATGTGAGCTACTCACATTTGTTTGGTATAATGACATTCTGAACAATATAAGTTTTAACGAAATGTTGAATAACAACTACGTTAGCTTATAACAGCTTGACCCAGACAAGTAATTTAAAAATGATGTGTACAAAATATTTGAGGTTTTATGTTCTGAAATTTATACGATGCTTGTATTTCTAACTGTCAACTATATTATAGACTTTTTAAGGTCCAATTTTTAATGATTCATAACATGTGAGTTAAACTCATTGTATCAGTATCAATAAAGGTGTAAAAACAGAACTTCATACTGAGCTGTGACAAGTGAAAATGTGACTTTGGATATGTGCACTCAACCACAGGTGCTTGATTTTGTTTGTTTGATTTGAGGTTTAACATCCCCTTCAATATTATATAGGTAATTTTGGAGACGCTGATTACAATTTTGTGGGACTTTTACCCGACATTGAGATCAAATGACATTTTTATACCCCCAGCATATGAAGTATGCTATGGAGGTATATAGTTTTCATCCTGCCATTTGTCTGTCCATCTGTCCATCCATCTGTCTGTCCATCCATCCGTTAACATTTTGGTTAAAGTTTTGAGTTAAAGTTTCTAAGAGATAATATCTTCTGAAGCCTGTAATAGATTTAGTTGATACTTACACTGAAGTTACATACGAAGATTTCATTGATGCATGTCCCACCCCCACAGTGACCTTGAGGTCAAGGTCACAGACTTAGAAATTTGACATTTGGTTAAAGTTCTATGACAAAGTTTATAGATACCTGTATGTTCTAAACTCTAAGACAAATTCAGTTGATACTTGCATCAATGTTGCATAGCAGTCCAAATATTTCATGATGCATGTCCCTTCCCCAACCCACGGTGACCTTGACCTCAGGGTCACAGACTTTTGTCCATCAAAAAAATGAAAATACCTAACTAACATAATGATTCTAAGTATTGGGACAGACAGGCTTAAGCAAACAGTGAAGACCCAGGTCTGACTGCTCCTGAAGGATCTGAGTCTACACTGTTTGCCATTCCGTCTGCCCTTTTTTGGGCTCCTAGCTGGAGTGTGAAACAAATTTGTTAAAATTTAAGGAGAAATAAGAAAAATCCTCAAAGTGTTCGAATTTTTTGGATTTTTACAGTATAAAGACTTTGATGCAGTTTCATTGAAAATAGCTTATTGTCACTTTTGATTTTGTACTTTTGGACAGAATTTCGAGCTCCTTTGGCTCAGTTAAGGCTTAAATCAATCTACTTATCTATTCTGTCAGAAAAAAATGCACATTATGATAACATACTAGTGTAACATAGTGCATATCTTTTATATCGTCAAAACTTGAAGATTTGTGATATTTTTCTTATTTTTACTCCAAACATAGGTTGAGGGTGCTCTTGAGGCGGTTCTAACAAGTACCCACAACCTATGTCTAGGAGCAGAAATAAGAAAAGTAATGTTTACCCCTGTAAACCACAGATTTTTCTTGATTAAGTGGGCTTTAGAGGGGAGTTCTTTACATGAACTTGTTAACATGTTGATAAGCTGTTTGGCCAATGACAATGAAGATTGGAAAGACGAGGGCCCAGTTGTTCAAAACTAACATCGTTAGTTAACATATTGTTAAAACTTTGATTATGAAATATGGCAAATATGCTGAAATTTTTGCTGAAAAAATGTGAGCAGCTTTTGCGGATTTTTTCAGCAAAACAGCAAAAATACCAAAATTTACGATATTGTACTTGCTAGAAGAGTTAACAATATGACCACTAACGAGCCCGTTAAGCTAACGATGCTTTGAACAACTGGGCCCAGTAAGTCTGCGTGGATGCAAAGGCTGATTTGAGACTTGAATGGGTGCTCGTCAGCTTGTTACAGCTCAGTTGTGACTGGTCCCATCATTGAAAAGATTTCCATAACACAGCCTTCAAATTGGCCTGTTTCAGCATGTTATATTCCACTTGATCATATGACCATGCTGTACAATGGTTGGACTCCTTTTAATTCTGTATCTACCACGGTCCCGAACTGTGACTGTATGAACTGTGCTTAAGGGCCTTTTTGTCATGTGTAAACTCAAATATATGATTCTGGCTCCCGGTCAATGAAGGGTGAACAATAGTTTTTCAGTCACTGGAAGCCGGACCCAGATAAGCAACTTTACCCATTTTATACAGAGAAATCCCAAAATGTGACATTGGCAAAGAGTGCAGGCCCAGATCATATGCAGCAGAAAGTGGGATCTTATCAGGGTTTTCACTGCTTACGAAAAGTTCAGCCATCTTTGTTGCACCTGCTTTAAGCATAGGGTGATGTTATACTGATAAAGGTGTCCAGTTTTCTGTTCCTTCATGCATCCATTTGTCTGTTGTTCAAGCTGTCAGCATTTGCAACCACCCTAACTTTCGCCGTAATGTTCAAGTCCATTTCTCAAGAACTAAAAGAGTTTCATTAATGATAATTGGAACTTGCATCTAGAGATGGAAATTTTACTGCAAGCATCCGTATTTGACCTTGGCCCACATTTCATGGTTCACTGACTTTGTGAGCTATTGCATCAACCCTAGTTTTCGACCATATAAATGTTCAAGTTCATTTCTCAAGAAATATAACAGCTTCATTATTGGTACATGGTACAAACTTGGATCGAGAGATGGCAACATAAGTGCAGCATCCATATTTGACCTTGACCTACATTGCATGGCTCACTGACTTTGTAAACTATTGCATCGAACCTAGCTTTCACCCTAATGGTCAAGTCCATTTCTCAAGAACTATAAGAGCTTCATTAATAATACTTGGTACAAACTTGCATTTAGGGATGGGAACTTTTGTGCATCATCCATATTTGATCTGATCTACATTTTATGGTTCCCTGACTTTGTAAACCATTGTGTCAACCCCATCTTTTACCATTATGTTCAAGCCCATTTCTCAAGAACTATAAGAGCATCATTAATGATACTTGGTACAAACTTGCTTGATTGGACGGCAACTTTAATGCAAGCATCCTGCATTTCATGGTTCACCTACTTTGTGAAGATTTTGCCCCAAAAGGAGTGACCTAGCCTTGGCGGAATTCTTGTCTAGATGAATTTTCAAAAATAATTCAACCTAACACCCCCAAATTTTGAAATGGACTTCTGCAATATATAAGACTGTAGTCTCCTATGAGTACAAAATGGGTTTAGCCGGCCTCAGAGGCTCAATCGGATGCGCATCTGACTGGTGGTCAGGAAGATGCAGGTTCGATACCTTCAGGGGTAGGCAACAATCTTTCATGGAGATTGATCATGAAATCATTTCTATGGTCATTCTTTCCCTTCCGTTGATTCAAGAAGGGCAGTTGTCAGTTTCTGGCGAAAGAATGTGCACTGTGTTGGTTAACCACTCACATATAAGCCTGCCCAGGAAAAGTTTGGGTGGGTAAACTGACCGGCTCAAAATGACCTAAAATAGTGTTGACTGAGCCGCTAAATTCCAATGCTAACAAACAAACAAAACAAAATGGGTTAAACACCCTTAAGCACTTAAGCCTGACAAGAGGGTCTGCTAACCCCTCAAGCACCAAGGAAAATTCTAGAGCAGACAACCTATTTTTTGTTCGTATTTTTCAGATAAAAATGGCTTGGCATTACATATGAATGAGCCACACTGCAGACAATTCAGATGTAATAACAAACCTTATTTTCTCTGAAATACAAGAAAAATGCTGTTTGCTAGTCATGATTCTTGCTAGAATTTGGGTTAAAATTGAATTTGCTTGCATATTTTTCCTTTTTTCTTGAAAACATTTGTTGGCATTTAAAATTGAAGCCATCTGAATTTGTTTTGGAGTAAAATTAAGAAAAAATATAATGTTGAATCCTTGAAAATTTACTTTTTCCTGCCTAGATCGGGTATTTTAAGGGTATAACATTGCGACCTCAAATCCAGCACTGTTGTGGAAATCTGCTTAAATATGAGACCAGCTCTTTGTTAAAATATGTCTTTCTACATACCGGTAATTAGATTAAACAAAAAAAAATCCCAAAAAATAAATGATCAAAAATAATTATTGGTGCAGTGTGTCTTGTTTTATTACCAGTATGAGTATGAGCTTCATCATGAGATAACTTGTTCATTTCTGTAACAATGTGTGTTAAAATGGCGTCTATCATATCGCAAGAAGCGGCAAATATCGATGAAAATTTGTAATATTTTTCTCATTTCCACCCAAAACATAGGTTGTGGGTGCTCGTTAGAACCGCCTCATTGAGGCGGTTCTAACCAGTACCCACAACCTATATCTTGGAGCAGAAATTAGAAAAATAATATATACCCCTGTAAACCCTAGTTTTTTCTATATAAAGTGGGCTTCATGGTGGTCTTGATTTCACGGTCTTGTTAACCCTTCTCTTGCTGAATATTCAGTTTAGCCACACCCATTTCTGACTTTGAACCAATCAGATTACTTGATGTAATTTTTTCCTACAAATTCATAAACTGAATGTCAAACAGTGTAGATCCTGATCAGATGGCTTCTTCATCTACACTGTTTCCAAAGAAAAGGGTTGTTGTGAACAGCATGATAAGAGTTAACATAATGATTTAGAGTTTGTAGCCAGGAAAGACACAGACAGGCCTGCTCAGCTCCACAGACTAGCATAAGTTTTGAAATTTTAAGTTTGTTTGTTTGTTTGAATAGAGGTTTTGCATCCCTGTCAACACTATTTAGGTCGTTTTGGAGATTCCTCCAGTTTTCTGGAACTTGTACCCGGCACCGGGGATGAAATGGCATCTCAAGCCCTGCCACCCAATGAAACCAACAGGGTTTGTATGCATGGACGGTCCGATTCACAGCACTTTGCCTGGGCAGTTTTATATCTAAGTGGTTTACCAGTGCTCACGTGCGGTCGGTTTCAGCTCTGCTTGGAAGCTGTATTTCTCCAAACCCCTATGTGTGTGTGTGCGAGGGTGGGTACTAAAATTTTACGTTTTGTTAGTTTGGAGTTTAAAGACCCTGTCAACACTAATTAGGTCATGTTGAGATAGTCAGTTTACCTTACCACACTATACCTGGCCAAGCTTATACACAAGCAGTTCAACCAGTACAGTGCACATTCTTTCGCCCAAATCTGACAACTGCCCTTCTTGAATCTCTTGAAGGGAGAGAAAGACTGTAGAAAAGATATTATGATCAATCTCCTTCAAAAATGTCGACGACCCCAGCGTGAATCGAACACTTGATCTATACATCAGTCAAACGCACATCCGACTGATCTTCCAAGCCCAGCAGAAATAAAATTTTAGATTTTAGATAGAGAAACTACAGGTATTGTATTATCCAAGCAGCGAACACAAAGACTACATGCTTGTGCAGGCTGATCTACACCGTTGTTGTTTGCAAATGAGCCCCGCCAAGCGAATTTGTGTCTTCGAGCATTCCGTCATGACAAATTTAAACTGCGCATGCCCAGCCATTCAGAGGGGCCAGGGATATGGCTTTCTGTCTGATGGTTCCTCTTGATTCACTGCTTGTATGAGCGAGCAGCGAAGGTTCTGGCGAGACTGCGCGGATGCGCAGGCTCGCCTGAACCTTCGCTGCTCGCATAGGCGATAAGTACCAAAATCGCTTGACGGGGCCCAAATGGCATTTGACCACTGTATTCTAATCTTCATTGCCGTTGATTTGATATGCAACATGACTATATTGTACAAAATTGATTTTTCCCCACTTGGGCGGGGTCAGAGGGAGTCACATCAAAATTCTGAATATGTTCCTCCAGTTCTGATCCATAGGGCTAGTACCTGCAACAGTTTCAAGATTCTAGCTCAAAAAGCCTTGGACGAGTTGTGTGACAATCGAAATCAGGAGGACCAATGGTCCTGAGCCACTCACCTGTGTGCTGAAAGTTTTTGGAGCCATTTAATTTCGGAGAAGATTTTTAAAGGGTTTAACCATAGCAGCCATCTTGGTCATGTGACCTGATAATGGACCCATTAGTTCGGAAAAGAAGATTTCTAAAGGGTGTTTACCTTATATGGGTGTGATGGCTATATTGGTCATATGTCCAAACTGATATTTATAAATTTTCATTTGTTTGTTCCTAAAATCTTTCATATGAAATTTAGTTACAAATGGAACAGTGGTGTCTGTGAAAAATAAGTTTTAATTTTCATATCTTATTGACCTTTGGCCAAGGTCAAAGAACGACATTGACCTTTAATCCTCAAGTAGTTTCATCCACTCAACTAGCTACTGCATCTACCAATTTTCTGATCACAGGCTGCAATAGTTTCTGAAAAATACATGGTTTTGACTTATTGCCATACAAAAGTGTATGTAACCAAATTTGACCTTGGCATAAAATAAGTCAATGTAATCCAAAGGGAATCATTTAAACAAACTATGATTCCCCAATGCTACAAATCAAGTTTCATGACAATCTGCTCACTGGTTCCGGAGAAGAAGATTTTTGAAGGGTTTTTACCTTATATGGGCATGGTGGCCATATTGGTCAATCTTATAAGGGCATGGTGGCCATATTGGTTATGTGAGCACACTCAAATTAATCAGTTTTCATTCCCTTGTTCTTAAAAGCTTTCATATTCAATTTGCCAAGGTCAAGGAATGACTTTCTTGACCAAAGAATGACCTCGACCTTGAATACTCCTGTAGTTTCATCTACTCATTTAGCTTACCACTAATTTTCAGATCATCAGAGGCTGCAACAGTTTCCAAAAGTACCCAGTTTTGACTTTTTCCTATACAAAAGTCTATGTGACCAAATTTGACCTTGGCATTAAATAGGTCAAGGTCATCTGAGGAGGATCATTTGAACAAACCATGATGGGCTCCCCCGAGTCCCCAATGCTACATACCAAGTTTCAAGACAACTGGCCCACTGGTTCCAGAGAAGAAGATTTTTGAAGGGTTTTTACCTTATATGGGAATGGCGGCCATCTTGGTCATGTGAACATACTCAAATTAATCAGTTTTCATTCCCTTGTTCCTTAACCCATTCAGTACCGGAAACCCCAAAACGAGTAGTTGGCAAACAGTACAGGCCCAGATCAGATGCCGCAGAACGCAGCGTCTGATCAGGGCCAACACTGTTTGCAAAATTTTCAGCCAACTCCCAAATAGTCTTTGAAGAAAACACAACCAGACACCCCTAAATTTTGAAATGGACTCCTGCTATATATACAAGGAGGAAGATTCCATTTGGTACAAAAAGGGTTAAAGCTTACATAGGAAATTTGGTTATAAATGGCGCAGTGGTTACTGTGGGAAACAAGTTTTAATTTTCATATCTGATGGACATTGAGCCAAGGTCAAGGAATGAAATAAACAGAGCAAAGAAATGAACACAACAACTATGGAAGTTTTATAATATTTTAATCATGATTCTGTCATGGCCTTGTCAATAGTTCAAATGGTATGGAGGTCCATGTGAAAAATATACTGTCTCTCCATGAGAAAAGTGCTCATGTTCATTTGCAGATCCGCAACCTAAAGGCTTCATATAGATAAGCCCATATTATATGCTCATAAACAGTGAAGGTTCTGGTCAAGTGTCTCATATGTACAGGTTAACTGAGGCTAGAGGATCTTATGCAAGTGCTCATGTATTATTGAATTTATTGAACAAGTTGAGGAAAAGGGATAAAATGCATTTTATCCCTTAATAAATTCAATAATACATGAACACAAATGCAAGATTCTATTTATCATATGACATTTAAAAACGCATTTTATTCAAGATGTCAATACTGGGCCATTAGTAAACGCGGCATCATTATGGAGGTTGTACATCTAATGTTACAGAGGCATATTTAACTAATTTGCATATTTAATCCACTAGTGGATTACAGAATTTATTATATGGTGTTATTACACTATCAGATGCAAGTCATATGATAAAGAATTTTTTTTCATGCTAAACTCATATTAGCACAAAAATTGACCAGTTCATAAATTTTTAAATACGCACAAGACGAGCAATTGTTCAGCTCCGATCAGCAGAGAATGTAATTAAAATATCCTGGTCATAAATGCCAACAACTGTTGGTGTTTCAAAAATTTATGAGTAAAAGAAAACAAAAAATTTCGTGCTCAAGTGATTTGAGCATGAAAGAAGTTTCATAACCCTGGGACCAGAACCTTCACTGGCAGACTGAGACAAGTAGCCTTAAGCTCTTTTTCACTAGGGCTGGTATAAAATCTGATTGTTACAGTCAACTTCCGAAATCAATCAATTTTTGCCAAAGTCTAGATAATAAAACCACAAATTGCTTCCGAACATATTCCATAACCTATTAAAATAATTACATGTTGTACACCATAACAACAGATAAGGTGGGTATTTTGTGATAATTGATGGATAGTTTTCCTTATTTCTCTATATAAACCTATGTTGTGGGTATTCATTAGAACCGCCTCTCCGAGGCAGTTCTAATGAATACCCACAACATAGGTTTTTATGGAGAATTGACAAAAACTATCCTTCAATTTTCCCAAAATAGTAAATACCAGCCTTATCTGTTTCTATGTCACAGAGAATCAAATACTGATTTTCAAACGCTAATTAAATTTTGCCGCCAGATGCCAGTTTCTTTTCTAACTGAATTATTTTTTCTACGCCAGTCCTCATCTCCTGAACAGCGTCAATTTCACTGAGACCCATTCTCCTCTTGTTAGAGATGTCATACACCCCGCCTTTGCTCTCCGAATGTTCTCCATGGATACCTGTGAACAAATCAAGACATATTCTTGCATGAATTTTATACCAATGAAGCCACTGTCAAACACATCTAAACCTATGATAATTGAGCTGCAAAGTAGGAAAAGGGCCATTCGGACATTCTTAGGTCAATGTCAGGAATCGATGTAAAAGTCAAAAAGTGATTACTCAATACGTGAGCATTTTTCAAATAATCTTATATACATGTTCAAGTTTGGTTTTAATTTATCCTTTGCCAAAAAAAATATTTAAAACCGTGACAACATGTTTGCACGTGCTTAATTGCCAGTCAGGTGACACTACGCTCTAGTTTTTCCCATATTATAATGCTATTATTTTGTAGCCACCAAAAAACGCAAAATCATGTGCAAAAACAACAATGTTCATTTGATTTTGTAGTGGAGGGTTGGTTACTTCCATTGAAACAATAGTTTATATTCACAAAATACACAGTTTGAAGCCAGTTTTTAGTATCTTCAATGCTTTGTAAGCCTAAAAATACTATACAAGTTTCACTTTAACGTCATAATTATGAAATTTGACCTCAAAAAGGGTACTTTAATAAAATGTTGAATAACTTGCTTAAAACATGGAATATCTTAGTAAAATAAAATGTTTTGTGCTTTGAAAAAACTGCTTTCTCTGGAAATCTAAATAGAGTAAAATTCCTATATTAAGACCACCTTTGGGACCATTCAAAAGTGGTCTTAAAGACCACTTTTGAACAGTCCCAAAGGTGGTCCCTGACCAGAGGACATTGTAGGCAGAACACACAAAGAAAAATTAAGTGTACCCTTCAAAATAAGCCTTTTATAGCAGAATTAGTCCTAATTTTAGGTGGTCTTAATAGCGCAATTTCACTGTATAGCGTACCCACACAATTTTGTCCAAAGGGACACTTTTTTAGCTCACCAGAGCCGAAGGCTCCGTGGGAGCTTATAGGATAGGCAGTTGTCCGTCGTCGTCTGCGTCGTCTTCGTCAACATTTTCAAACGACATCTCCTCTGAAGCCACTGGGCCAGTTCAGCCCAAATTTCATCTGTAGCATCCTTGGGCAGGGTGATTGAGTTTATGTTTTCAATGAAAATCGGCTCATTAGTTTGGTTGCTATGGCAACTTAGATTTTCCATAGACTTATAATGGGGAAAATAGAAAAATGACATTTACTACCAAGCCTCTGCAGATATTTTGACAAAACTTTCATAGAAATGTTCCATAGGTAATCTACTACTGCCGTATGATTTTAGGCCTTCTGCTCATTTTTAGCTCACCGTCACGTAGTGACGAGGTGAGCTTTTGGGATCACTTTTTGTCCGTCGTCCGTCGTGCGTCCGTCCGTGTGTGCGTGCGTCCGTGCGTGCATAAACAATTTCTTCAAACGACATCTCCTAAACCACTGATCGGATTTTGACCAAACTTCACAGGAATGATCCTTAGGTGGTCCCCTTTCAAAGTTGTTCAAATGGTTCCGGTCCGTTGCACATCTAGGTCACAGGAGCCAAAAAAAGATTTTTTTCACCGAAAACTTAAAAAATCTTCTTCTCTGAAACCACAAGGCCCAGGTCTTTGATATTTGGTATGAAGCTTCATCTAGTGGACCCCTACCAAGATTGTTCAAATTATAGTGCTGGGGCCAAAAATGCCCCCGCCCCGGGGCCCTTTGGTTTTACATGGGCTTATATAGGGAAAATCTTTAAAAATCTTCTTCTCTGAAACCGCAAGGCCCAGGTCTTTGCTATTTGGTATGAAGCTTCATCTAGTGCACCCCTACCAAGATTGTTCAAATTATAGTGCTGGGGCCAAAAATGCCCCCGCCCCGGGGCCCTTTGGTTTTACATGGGCTTATATAGGGAAAATCTTTAAAAATCTTCTTCTCTGAAACCGCAAGGCCCAGGTCTTTGCTATTTGGTATGAAGCTTCATCTAGTGGACCCCTAACAAGATTGTTCAAATCATAGTGCTGGAGCCAAAAATGCCCCCGCCCCGGGGCCCTTTGGTTTTACATGGGCTTATATAGGGAAAATATTTAAAAATCTTCTTCTCTGAAACCGCAAGGCCAAGGTCTTTGCTATTTGGCATGACCCTTCATCTAGTGGACCCCTACCAAGATTGTTCAGATTATAGTGCTGGGGCCAAAAATGCCTCCGCCCCGGGGCCCTTTTTGGTTTTACATGGGCTTATATAGGGAAAATATTTAAAAATCTTCTTCTCTGAAACCGCAAGGCCAAGGTCTTTGCTATTTGGTATGAAGCTTCATCTAGTGCACCCCTACCAAGATTGTTCAAATTATAGTGCTGGGGCCAAAAATGCCCCCGCCCCGGGGCCCTTTGGTTTTACATTGGCTTATATAGGGAAAATCTTTAAAAATCTTCTTCTCTGAAACCACAAGGCATAGGTCTTTGATATTTGGTATGAAGCTTCATCTAGTGGACCTCTACCAAGATTGTTCAAATTATAGTGCTGTGGCAAAAAAATGCCCCCGCTCCAGGGCCGTTTTGTTTAACATAGACTTATTTAGGGAATATCTTGAAAAATCTTCTTCTCTGAAACCACAAGGCCTAGGTCTTTGATATTTTGTGTGAAATTTCATCTAGTGGACCTCTATCAAGATTGTTCAAATTATAGCCCTGGGGCAAAATATGCCCCCGCTCGAGACCCTTTGGTTTTACATAGACTTATATAGGGAAATCTTTAAAAATCTTCTTCTCTGAAACTGCAAGGCCCATGTCTTTGATATTTGGTATGGAGCTTCATCTAGTGGACCTTTAAAAAAAAATCTTCTTCTCTGAAACCGCAAGGCCCATGTCTTTGGTGTGTAGCTTCATCTAGTGGACCTTTGCCAAGATTGTTAAAATTATAGCCTTTGTTGATATTTGGTATGAAGCTTCACCTTTTTAGACCTCTCTCAACATTATGCACATTATAGCCCTGGGGTTAATAATGGCCCTCCGCAGGGCCCACTTGTTACTCTATGGATCAGGTGAGCGATCCAGGGCCATCATGGCCCTCTTGTTATTGGTTACCATGGAAACCAAAATGCAAAAAATAGACAAAAAATTACTTAAAAAATCATCTCCTCAGAAACCATATGCTCTAGGAAGCTGCGACTTTATGAAAATATTTACCATATTTGCCTTTATAGGTTTTGTGTTTTTTATGAAATTTGGCCTTTTAGTTTTGTTGCTATGGCAACTTAGAGTTTCCATTGACTTATAATGGGGAAAACTGAAAAATGGCATTTACTGCCAAGTCATTGCAGATATTTTGACAAAACTTACATAAACATGTTCCTTGTGTAAACTTCTCTCAGCCATATGCTTTTATGTCAACCTGGGGGTCCCCTAGGTTGTGCCGGGGTCATGCCCCGCCCCCTCCACTTCATAAAATGCCTTATATCTCAGAAACCTTACAGATTCCAACCCCTAAACCATATATATTCTTGTTCCTTATGATAAGATGCATTGAGTGACACCAACCTGGGGGTCCCCCGGGATGTGCCGGGGACATGCCCTGCCCCCTCTTTTCCATAAAATGCCATTTATCTTAGAAACCATTCAGATCCCACCCCTAAACTATATATATTCTTGTTCCTTATGCTAAGATGCATTAAGTGACACCAACCTGGGGGCCCCCGGGATGTGCCGGGGACATGCCCCACCCCCTCCACTTCATAAAATGCCATATATCTCAGAAACCATACAGATCCCCACCCCTAAACTATATATATTCTTGTTCCTTATGCTAAGATGCATTAAGCGACACCAACCTGGGGGTCCCCCGGGATGTGCCAGGACCATGCCCAACCCCCCTCAACTTCATAAAAGGCCAAATATTCCAGAAACCTTACAGATCCCCTGCCCTAAACCATATATATTCTTGTTCCTTATGATAAGACACATTCAGTGACACCAACCTAGGGGTCACCCAGGGTGTTCCCAGGCCATGCTTCACCCCTTGACTTCACAAAAGACCATATATCTGAGAAATTGTTCAGAGCCCCACCCCTAAACCATATATATTCTTGTTCCTATGATAAGACGCAATCAGTGACACCAGCATGCAGGTCCACCTTGGGTGCCATGGGCCATGTCCCACCCCTTTACTTCATTAAAATCCATATATCTCAGAAACCATACAGATCCCCACCCCTAAACAATATATATTCTTGTTCCTTATGATAAGATGCATTAAGTGACACCAACCTGGGGGTCCCCCGGGATATGCCGGGGATATGCCCTGACCCCTCCACTTCATAAAAGGCCATTTATCTCAGAAACCATTCAGATCCCCACCCCTAAACCATATATTTTTTGTTCCTTATGATAAGACACATTAAGTGACACCAACCTGTGGGTCCCCCGGGATGTGCCGGGCACATGCCCCACCACTTCCACTTTATAAAATGCCATTTATCTAAGAAACCATTGAGATCCCCACCCCTAAACCATATATATATTCTCATTCCTTATGATAAGTTGCATTCAGTGACACCAAATTTGGGGTCCCCTGGGATGTGCCCGGACCATGCTCAACCCCCTCCTCTTCGTAAAATGCCAAATATTCCAGAAACCTTACAGATACCCACCCCTAAACCATATACATTCTTGTTCCTTATGATAAGACACATTCAGTGGCACCAACTTAGGGGTCACCCAGTGTGCACCCGGGCCATGCTCCACCCCTTGACTTCACAAAAGACTATATATCTGAGAAACTGTTCAGAGCCCCACCCCTAAACCATATATATTCTTGTTCCTTATGATAACACCCAATCAATGACACCAGCATGCAGGTCCTCCCGGGGTGCCACAGGCCATGCCCCACCCCTTTACTTCATTAAAATCCATATATCTCAGAAACCGTTCAGATCCCCACCCCAAAACCATATATATTCTTGTTCCTTATGATAAGACGCAATCAGTGACACCAGCATGCAGGTCCCCCCGGGGTGCCACAGGCCATGCCCCACCCCTTTACTTCATTAAAATCAATATATCTCAGAAACAGTTCAGATCCCCACCCCATAACCATATTTATTCTTGTTCCTTATGATAAGACTCACATTCATAATAGGCCATATATCTCAAAAACCATTCAAATCCCCATCCTATAATCACTTATATTCTTGCTCATTGTTATTAGACACATTCAGTCACCCCGTCTTTGGGGATCACAGGGGCCATTTCTCTCCCTGCCACTTCATAAAAGTGGCTCATATCTCAGAAACTATTCAGATCCCCACCGTTTAACCGTATATACTCTTAGTCCTTATGATAAGACTTATTCATTGACAACAATCTTGGGCTTTTCTGGGATCTGCCATGCCCGATTCCCTCCATTGCTTAAAAGGCCTTACATCTCAGGAACCATACATATTCCCACTGATTAACCATATATGTCTTTGTTCCTTTTGATAAGACGCATTTAGTGACACCAACCAGGGCTCCATTGGGTCCATGCCCTGATCTCTCTACGTTATAAAACACCTAATATTTCAGATACAGTCCACATGGGTGCTCATTTGGGTATGGGGTTTGTTTGGGAGACTTTATAATTGTTATAATAAAATCATATCATGTTATAATACATGGCTGCCATTGGGCAGTATCCATCTGAGCACTGGTCTATGAACTTTGGCTCTTTCAGACTTTGGTTTGTTTGCTATGCCAAGCTATGAGTTTCCATTGTCCTATAATGGGGAAAATTGAAAAATGACATTAATGCCTTTCAAGATATTTTGTCACACTTTCATGGCAATGTACCTTTAATAATGTTCTTTTTTGGCCTATTTGTTGCCACAGATGGGAAATTGTCAATTGTCATCTGTTGTCCTGCAACAACACATTCAAGCGACATCGAATCTAAAGCCACGAGGCTTATTGGGTCCAAATTTTATCTGTAGCATCCTAGGGCACAGGGCTTCCATGGTTAATTAAAATACATTGCTGCCAGTGGGCAGTGGCCCCCTGAGCTCTGGTGAGCATTGTGGCCCATGGGCCTCTTGTTTTGTATCAAGGCCCATATGATTAAACAACCAAAAATCCATGTTCAAGTCGTGATGTTCACATGCTGATTGGACATGTGTTTTGCTGAAAAAATGTATGTGTGTACAGGCCATATTTAATGATCAAATTTTAACAATGTGTTAACTATACACTGTTAGCTGTAAACAACTCAGCCCTGGTTAGTTTTCAAAGGGCGTTTGCTTTATGGAAATATATTTTAGACATCTTAACGATCCCCACCCATCGGGGCTTGAAGAAATAGATGGGCTTGAAGAAATAGATGTGCTGAATCCGACCGCACATGAGTACTGGTAAACTGCTTAGAGGATCTAAGCCTGCCCAGGCAAAGCGCTGCGAGTCAGACCGTCCATGCTTATAAACCCTATTGGTTTCATTGGGTGACAGGGCTGGAGAGGTCATTTCATCTCAATGTCAAAAATTGGAAGTAACATCTCCAAAATGACCGTCACATTGTGTACGGGGACCTCAAATGAAACAAAGACATCTTGATCTTTTTGTACCAAATGTAATCTTCCTCCTTATGTATAGCAGGAGTCCATTTCAAAATATAGGGGTGTCAGGTTGTGTTTTTTTTTTGTTTTTGTTTTTTCAAACTTTATTTGGAAAATGGCTGAACTTTTTGCAACAGTGTAGGCCCTGATAAGACGCCAGATTCTGCGGTGCGTGATCGTGGCCTGTGCTGTTTGCCAATTACCCATTTTGTGGTTTCTGGTACATAATGGGTTAATGATATGCAAAAGATGCTTTTTGGATACATGTTGTGGAAGTTTCATGCATATGGCTTACGGACATATTCTAATAATAAAGTCATGAAATTTGCTGTCATAGCAACATTTTTGCATACATATACTAGGACGAAAAAGAAACGCCGGGTACATAAAAGATACAACATATATTTTATTGCTTGACCTAAAATAAAAGGGGGGTATTTTTCGCATAATCAGCACCAAAAATCGATTGAAACTTCACCAATTGATTCCATATAGATGAAAGTAATTATAACTTGTACCCTTAAAAACTATCTTTATAGGTTACCCAGCGTTTCTTTTTTGTCCTAGTATATACTTGCTTGGGCTAAAATTGGCATCACGTGAACAAGTCCGTGAAATGAAGACACCCTACACCCCACTTTATATAGAGAAAACTTGGGTTTACGGGGGTATACATTATTTTTCTTATTTCTGCTCCAAGACATAGGTTGTGGGTACTCGTCTCAATGAGGCGGTTCTAACAAGCACACACAACCTATGTTATGAGTATTTATAAGAAAAATATCAAGGATTTTCATCAGAAAAGTAGCCATTTTGGAGATGTGAAAACTGCACTATATCGTACTGGTGGGTTATCGTAATGGACTCTAAATTTTGATAATTTTTCAAGTATATACATGTACATGTAGTTAGTTATTCAGTGTATAATGCTTCTGAAGGTTTGGTTGGTTCTGTGTACTATGTTGAGTTTTGGCCCCGACCCATATGGGCTTTGAGAAATAGATTGGGCTGCATGATGCTTCCAAGCAGAGCTGAAACAAACTGCACATGAGTACTGGTAAACTGCTTAGAAGGTCTAAACCTGCCCAGGTGGTGTGAGTCTGACCCTCCGTGCATATAAACCCTTTTAGTTTGTTTGGACAGACTCACAGTAGGCCTTGAGATGTCATTTCATCTCATTGTCAGGTAAAAAATCCACTAAATTGGCAGCAACGCTCCAAAATGACTTAGTGTTGACAAGAACATAAAACCTCAATTCTAACAAAACAAAACTATGTTCAGTTTGTGACTATGGGATATAATTACGATTTAACTACATGCATTTTTTTTAAAACCTGTTTACTTCTGAATATCAATTATTCATTTCTTGATATCCATAATTTTATTTGTCTCTGTTTCTGATAATGTCATGTCATAAACATAGCCATCAGAAGAGATACCAAATCCCTTGACTGAAAGACAATATGGCATTCAGAAGATTTTACACATATAGAGAGATAAAGCGGCGCGAGTCGGACCGTCCATGCTTATAAACCCTATTGGTTTCAATGGGCGACAGGGCTTGAGATGTCATTTCATCTCAATATCAGGTAAAAGTCCCACAAAATTGAAAGCAATGTCTCCAAAATGACCTCTACAGTGTTGACAGGGACGTTAAACCTGAAATCAAACACATGCAGAGTGCACTAGACATAAATCACACCAGCTAATTAAACCTCAGCTATATTGCTGCTAATACCAGCAAGACATCTGCAAGATATTGCATAAATTCGGTGGTCAACGAGTGTTGAGATGTGGTTTTACTGTGAGGGGAGATAACTAAAATACCATTGCATTCATAGTTGTTGTTCTTGCTCTCAACATGTTTTCTCAAACTCATGTACAACTATACCAAGTACCATCAACATATCTCATAAGGTGTTGTGCGATCACAGGGGAGATATCAAAACTACCATGGCATCCAGAGTTGTGGTTCTTGCTCATGACACAGCTTCTTCACCTTGTGTACAATTGTACCACTTATGCTTAATATATCTCAATGGGTATTTGAGTTTGACAAATTACATTTTCTGGGGAGATTATTTAAACACCATGGCACCCAGAGAACTTAATGATTCTCGCTCATGAGGCCTTCTTAAACTTGTGTACAATTGTTAGAAAGTCATATCAATACATCTCAAAGGGTACTGGAGTTATGGGGATTACTATGTTTAAATTGTCAGGGGCAGATAACTTAAATACCATGTCATCCAAAATTGTGGTTCTTGATCATGACAGGTCTTGTTAACCCCGTTCAAAACTATAGCATTAGCAAGTAGTATCAACATATCTCAAAAGATATTACAATCACAAGGTTAAATTGTCAGGGGAGATAACTAAATACCACGACATGCATAGTTACAGTTCTTGCTGATGACAGACCTGTTCTTAACCTTGTGCACAATTGTACTAAGTCCTGTCAATATATCTCACGGGTTATTGGAGTTATTGTGATCACAAGGCTATACTGGTCATGGGAGATAACTATACCAAGTACCATCAATATATCTCACGGGTTATTGGAGTTATTGTGATCACAAGGCTATACTGCCAGGGTAGATAACTGAAATACCATGGCATCCAGAGTTGTGATTCTTGCTCTTGACATGCATTCGCGACCTCTTGTAGAACTATACCAAGTACCATCAATATATCTTATATGATAAACAGAATCTTACACTGGTGGTCATTTCTTGAATTGATACATACCTCGAGGCTGCAGATTAAGACCTTCACAGATGGCCTTGAAATCTTTATGTTTGGACAGGTTTGGAATTTTAATATGGACACTGGCTCGTAGAGTTGTCCCAAGGTTGGTAGGACAGAAAGTCAGGTAGCCAAACTTGGGGTGGTGAGCAAATGTTAGCTTCTTCTCAAGCATGTTGATACCCTGAAATAAACCAGACGTACGGTAATTTGTGATTATAGTTTAACTGCCCAGTCAACACTATTTAAGTCAAATCCAGCCGGTCAGTTTACCTAACCAGACCTCCCTGGTCAGGCTTATATAAAAGTGGTTAACCAGTGGCCTACATTGCACACTGACAGCCGCCATTCTTGAATCAATGGAAGAGACAGAATGCTAGTAGATTTGACTTCATGATAATTCTCCGCGAAAGGATGTTGCCGACCGAACAGCGAACTTATCTTAAAAAAAAATGAAGTACTGATTTTATGTTCAATTTTCATTCCAGCATTACAAAACTTCATTGACAATTATTTTGTGATAATGATATCATTCTTGCAGTTTTTGTAAACTTTTTAAAATATTTTGGCTGCAGACGGTTTGATATGGGTCCATACTGTTTGCAACAATAACAATGAAGTATTCACCTTTTTTGCATGGTTCCTAGTCTGAAGATTGTGAGTGTTGGAAAAACAGGTAACCAGACCCCCCCCCCCCCCCCGACCTTGAAAGGTCTGTGGGGTCTGGTTACCTGTTTTCCAATATTGACAATGTTGAAGCTGGGAGCCAGCAAATAATGCAAATATGGTGAATCCAGCAGACAACAAAACTGACGACAATTGTTGTGGTTGGCATGGATTACAGCAACTGATTTCATGTAAGTTATGCTATATTTGTTTGTTTGAATTAAGTTTAACTTCCCCATTTTGGAGAGACTTTGTTTCCAATTTTGTGGGATTTTTACCCGGCACAGATTAAATGACATCTCAAGCCATGACCCCCAGTTTATATGCATAGACGGCCCGACCCGCACCATTTTGCCTGAGCAAGCTTAGACCTAAGCAGTTTACCAGTATTCATGTGCGGTCGATTTTAGCTTCACGTGGAAGCACCATGTAGCTCAAGCTATTTCTCGTTCCAAGCCCCGATGGGCGGGAACCCAAGTTTTGCCATATAACGGAATAGTTAAGTATGTCCCAACAATGACTCAGATCAGCGAATTTGATCCACGAGCCTCCTATTTTAGCAAAAGTTTTAATATATAACGTAGGCAACGCACAGTAGGAGCTATGGAAACAGCAGAGGTGTGCAGTATAAATGTGATATACACGGGGCGCTTATCATCATGCCACTGAGACTCCATATTGATGATTCACCTTGACAAGTCTTTTCCAGACCTCGGCGAGGTTTCCACCATTCTGCATAGAAATGATACGTAGATGATCCTCTTCATTGACCCACACCAAGAATTTCTTGTTATGACTGAAGAAGATACCTCGGCCTATTGGCCAGTCGTCATAGCCGTATGCATCACGGAGAACTCTGAAAAAAGTGTATGGTTTTATCAGTGAGCAGTCATTTCGACCTGGTAAAGCATACGACACGGTGACATTCTGTCAAAGCCACAGCGGCCAGTTTCAAGCTTTTTGAGAGGAAAGATATACTATCCTATAATAATATAGACTAGATTATTATAGGATAGTACATGAATATCTTTCCTCTCAAAAAGCTTGAAACAGGCCCGTGTGGTCAAAGCAGATTACAGTGACCTTGTCTTGGGGCTATTGAAGAGGTGATGAAGTATGGTGGGTAGAGTCGACATACACCTGTGGACACAAAAGCGTTCAAACTCCGATGTAGTTCCTTTCAGTGAATTTCTTTGCATCAAGTTAGTTTGACAACCAAATGTCATTTTTCAAAGTAGTCTAAAACTGGATCAAGCAATATACATTGATTGGTTTTATTGTGGCAAGCACTTTTTTCATTTTTAGATCTGAATGACTTTCGCGATGTATTCTGATTGGACAGTGCAGGGTCTACAATGAAATTTATCTTATGACGACCGTCTGAAAGTGTAATAACGTCATGTAATATTTTCGATAATCCACTGGTGGATTAAATATGCAAATTAGCTAGATACGTCCCTAACGTTACATACATGTACAACGTCCTTATTGACGTTGTGTTTATTAATGGCGGAATATTGACATTTTTGTAAAGAAACGTGAATAAAATGCGTTATAAATGTCATATGATAAATAGAATCTTGCATTCGTGCTCGTGTATTATTGAATTTATTAAACTCGTTGAGGAAAAGGGATAAAATGCTCGTCAAAGCCTCGCATTTTACCCCTTTTCCTCAACCCGTTTAATAAATTCAATAATACATGAGCACCCATGTAAGATCCTCTATATACAACACTTTGTATTTTGAATTTATTTCTGTCTTGCAGTTGACTGACAGGATGTAAGGAAATATATTGAATGAAATATCAGATCAAAATGAAATGAAGCTCATCAAAGTTTGAACGGATTTATGTCCACAGGTGTAGCTGTTGTTGGTCAAAGTAGGTCTCAGTGACCTATTGTTTGATATGATGGCCCATTCGGAGGTTCGGTGCATACACGGGGAGTGGAGATATATTAAAGTCGGTGTTGATCTGGTTAGCAAGACTGGTGGCAAATTATGTCACGTTGACATACTTTTGATCAAGGAATCGATACACTTAACCCATAGCTCCCATCAGAGACACCAAAGGGAAAGAAACGCAAACACAAAACAACAAGACCCCAATGAAAACATTTTCAGGGCAGTTACTTTCCCACAAAATGGCCAACTGGCTATCCAAACGATACAAACACTCAAAGAAAAACCATAACAAAAATAAACCGCGACAGAAGAACCGCCTTGGAACGGTCAGCGAAACGAATTCCACTAAGTGGCTTAAATCGATTTTATGTGGCCACAATCCTCGCCCTTACTTCCGTCGCGATTTAGACAATTAATATGTTCAGTCCGCATGAAGGCCTCCTACCTCATCAGTGCAACATCGTGAACACAAAAATCAAACAACCACAGAGATGAAACAACGGTGAGGACTCGACAGCAAGAAACCACTGAAATGCTGGAGCAAAAGAAGACCAACAGTTAAACTCTGATGGGCCCGACCAGAGTAAGAGCATCAGACACCAACCAACATAAAATAAGATACTCTCTAATTCTACCCTGGAACCGTCAAAGAATCTGAGCCCCGGCCCACCGGCGTGCAATTAAAGAGGGAAGCAAAGTTGTCAACCATGATTGGGTTAACTACCATACATGCAGTTTGTCGTATAACATTCATGTTGTACCCTAGCTTTTTATATCGAAGAATGATTTTACGAAATTGGGTAAGACTGGTTCGGCGGATACAGTCAACCTGATAAATGAGGCACATGGTCGATTTTGCATATTGACCTAGTTTTTGGATGGTGACCCAGACCGGTTTGGTGCGCATTCAGTAATGCTGTTTGATGGAGCAGTGATTTGTGGGAGGCGAGATAGAAGGTCGATCTGGTAAACTAGACAAGTGGTCGATTTGTCAAAGGAAGTCGCAGTTTACCTTTTGAAATGGTAAACTGAAAATATGGTGCTAGAATAAGAAAACGTTTAATCTTTCCCAGCGCGTGTTCCCGTTTTAGCGCCAATTTCCAGATGCCAAAACAAACTAAGATTATCTGTGTCTAGAATTAGGCAATTTTACATAGTGCATACAAAGAAACAACTGAAAAACAAGAGATTCACTCATTCAGTATGACAAGCATTTCTCGTTAGGTTTTGCCGGAAGCGCAATGGCAAATGGCGCCATAGTATTCAGTCATTTCCAACGTGCAGCAAGAACGCATCATGAAAACACGCCTATGTAATTTGACCCCCTTGAACCCCACTTTTATAAAGCAAACTGGGGTTTACAGGGGTAAATCTTATTTTTCTTATTTCTGCTCTAAAATATAGATTGTAGGTACTCGTTAGAACCGCCTCGATGAGGCGGCTCTAACGAGTGCCCACAATCTATATTTTGAGCAGAAATAAGGAAAATATCACAATTTTACATCTTAAAATTTTCATTTTTTCTACCCATAATATATATTTTGAGCAGAAATAAGAAAATATCACAATTTTTCATCTTAAAATTTTAGTGTTTTTTTTTGGCGGTCAAGTTTACAATGTATTTGTATAGGCATGTTTACGTAATGGTTTGCATTTTTCACCATCATGTTAACAAGTCCGTGAAATGAACTACCTTATATAGAAAAAAGGTATACATAATTTTCTTCATTTCTACTCCAAGACATGAGGCGTATCTAACGAGCACCGTAAAAATAAGAAAAATCACAAATTTTCATCCGAGTCAGAAAAATATCCGTTTTTGAGATCAGAAAAAATGCGATATGCGTCATGGATGTGTTATCAGGCTATTGTCTCTGTTGTCAAATTGCACCAGCTATACTATAGCAATAACAAATCTCCTACCTTCAAGTCACTCTTTACAAGCAATTTTATTCATTATCTAAGAAGGATGTGAGCATCCCACCTAGTTTTCTGTCGATATGATTAGTTTTGTAATCACTTAGATGCTCAGACAAACCATGCCCCTTATGTATACAGTTTTAAGAATATCTCAGGTTTCAAAATTGTCCTATTTTGTTTATTTTCTTAAAACAATATATAGCTAGCCTTCAGCTGCAATAAGTTGATTGGTTGCAGTTTAGGTGACACCTATTTCATATTATATTTTATTGGAAGAAAAAATACACATATTACCACCATACTAACTAAATCTGTCGCACAGTATATATCACGTTTCTTGGATGTTTCGTGATCTTCAGCATCACACTCGACCCAGCAGGCCAACGTCGCAAGGGCAACGTCAAATCAACGTCGGTGCAACGTCACGACGTTGCACCGACGTTGATGTGACGTTGCATAAACGTCATGACGTACTGACATAGATGTGACTTCACAACTATACGTCATGTGCCTGCTGGGGGGCGTTCCGCGTCTCGTGTGATACGTTGATCAGGAAACATCCACTCGACGCCATACAATGCGGCAGTTCAAGTTACTGCAGTAATGATGGTCTAATAATAATAATAATAATAATTTTGTTTGTTCGAATTAAGGTTTAGCGCTCCCGTCACCATCATTTAGGACATTTTTGAGACGTTGCTTCCATTTCCGTGGGACTTTTACCCGACAATGAGATGAAATGACATCTCAAGCCCTGTCGTCCAATGAAACCAATACGGTTTATTTGTATGGCCGGCCGACTTTGCCTGGGCAGGCTTAGACCTTCCTAGCGATTTGCCAGTACTCGTTCGCGGTCAGTTTCAGCTCTGTGTGGAAGCACCATGCAGCCCATTTTTCCGAGCCTCGATGCTAGTCGGACCGTCCATGCATAAAGTTTTGGTTTCATTTGGCGGCAGGGCTTGAGATGTCATTTCATCTCAATATCTTGTAGAAGTCACACAAATCTACAAAATGACCTAAATTTGTGTTGACGGGAAGATGTAAAAGTTATGTGGAAGATGGTTCGCTAAACTGACCTCGAAAGAAGCGACACGAAATCATGTAAATGCTTTCCCTGCGCTTGGATGAAACCTGCTTTTTTAGCTCACCTGAGCCGAAGGCTCACAGGGTGAGCTTATAGTATAGGCAGGCATCCGGCGTCCGTCCGTCGTCCGTCCGTCGTCCACACCTTTGAACTTGAATATCTAAGTGACTAGCTGGCCAATCCAAATCAAATTTTATGTGCAGCATCACTGGGTTGGGGGATTGAGTGCATTAGGTTTTGGATGAGGTTTGATGAGAACTGTGGTTACCATAGAAACGAAAAAGGTTCCATAGACTTATAATGGGGAAAACGACGTCTCCACTTTTTCTCGGCCATTTCTGAACCGATCTTCACCAAACTTGTAGATAACCATGCAGGAGGGGCTTACAGTCTACGTCGAGTTCGAATTTTGGCTGCACCGGACAAACAGCTTTGGAGTTACCTGCCCTTGAGCATAAATATAAGTGAAAAATGGTGTCTCCAGCTTTCCTCAGACGTTTATGATCTGATCTTTTTGTAACTTTTCTAAAACGAGGACAAGCATAAAATCTCGGACGAGTTCGAATTTGGTTTGAGTTTGACCAGCGGTTTTCCAGTTACATCCCCTTGAGCGTGAACAATTTTGCCATAGACTTATAATGGGGAAAACGACGTCTCCACTTTTTCTCAGCCATTTCTGATCCGATCTTCATCAACCTTGCAGGTAACCAGGATGGGCTTACAGTCTACGTCGAGTTCATATTTGGGATGCATTGGACAAACAGCTTTGGAATTATCTGCTCTTGAGCATAAATATAAATGTAAAATGGTGTCTCCAGCTTTTCTCAGCCGTTTGTGATCTGATCTTTTTAGCCCACCTGAACTGAAGGCTCACAAGATGAGCTTATAGTATAGGTAGGCATCCGGCGTCCGTCCGTCCGTCCGTCGTTCGTCCGTCGTCCACACCTTTGAACTTGAATATCTAAGTGACTAGCTGGCCAATCCAAATCAAATTTTATGTGCATCATCATTGGGTTAGGGGATTGACTGCATTAGGTTTTGGACCAGTTTTGATTAGAACTGTGGTTGCCATGGAAACAAAAAGGTTCCATAGACTTATATTGGGGAAAACGATGTCTCCACTTCTTCTCTGCCATTTCTGATCCGATCTTCATCAAACTTGCAGATAACCAGGAGAGGCTTACAGTCTACGTCGAGTTTGAATTTGGGCTGCACGGAACAAACAGCTTTTGAGTTACCTGCCCTTGAGCATAAATATAAGTGAAAAATGGTGTCTCCAGCTTTTCGCAGCCGTTTATGATCTGATCTTTTTGTAACTTTTCATAAACGAGAACAAGCATAAAATCTTGGACGACTGAGTTCGAATTTGGCTTGAATCTGACGAGCGTTTTTGTTTTCAGTTACATCCCCTTGAGCTCGAAAAAATTTTCCCATAGACTTATAATCGGGAAAACGACGTCTCCACTTTTTCTCTGCCATTTCTGATCCGATGTTCATCAAACTTGCAGATAACCAGGAGGGGCTTACAGTCTACGTTGAGTTCAAACTTGGGCTGCACGGGACAAACAGCTTCTGAGTTACCTGCCCTTGAGCATAAATGTAAGTGAAAAATGGTGTCTCCAGCTTTTTCTTAGCCGTTTTTGATTGGATCATTTTGTAACTTTTGGTAAAGAGGACAAGCATAAAATCTCGAGCGAGTTCGAAGTTGAATCTGACCAGTGGTTTTCCAGTTAAATCTCCTTGAGTGTGAAAGATTTTCCCATAGACTTACAATGGGAAAACTACGTCTCCAGCTTTTCTCGACCATTTAAAATCAGATCTTCATCAAACTTGCAGAAAACCAGGAGGGGGATACAGTCTATGTTGAGTTTGAATTTGGGCCACGCAGGTCAAATGGCTTCTGAGTTACCTGCCCTTGAGCATAAATATAAGCGAAAATTGGTGTATCCAGCTTTCCGCAACCGTTTTTGATCTGATATTTTTGTTACTTTTGGTAAACAAGGATAAGCATAAAATCTCTAATGAGTTCGATTTTGGCTTGAATCTGGATTTCCAGTTACATCCCTTTGAGGGTGAAAATTTTTCCCATAGACTTACAGTGGGAAAACGATGTCTCCAAGTTTGCTTGGCTATTTCTATCCTGACCTTCATCAAACTTCCAAATAACCAGAAGGAGCTTACAGTCTATGTTTAGTTCGAATTTGGACCACATGAGACAAAAGGCTTTCGAATTACCTGCCCTTGAGCATAAATATTAGTGAACAAGAGGGCCAAATGGCCCTATATCGCTCACCTGTGCACCAGAAAATCATTAATGATATTTTAAGAATGCCCATCGGGGCTTGAAGAGATACATGATGCTTCTATGCAGAGCTGGAACCGACCACATATGAGTACTGGTAAACAGGTTCTAAGCCTGCCCTGGAAAAGTGGGGCCAGTTGGACGGTCCATGCATAATGACTCTATTGGTTTCATTGGGTGGAAAGGGCTTTAGATATGATTTCATCTCGATGTCGGGCAAAAGTCCCACAAAACTAGAAGCAACGTCTCCAAAATGACCTACACTGTGCTGACAGGGATGTTAAACCTCAAATCAATAAACAAGGGCAGGTAACTCCAAAGTTGTTTGTCTCATGCAGCCGAAATTCGAACGCTATGTAGACTGTATGTCCCTCATGGTTATCTGCAAGTTTGATGAAGATCAGATCAGACATGACGGAGAAAAGTTGGTAAAGTCGTTTATCCATTGTCAGTCTATGGGAAAATTGTTCGTGCTCTAAGGGCTGTAACTGCAAAATCGAATGTCAGGTTCAAGCCAAATTCAAACTCATCTGAGGTTTGATGCTTGTTCTCGTTTACTGAAAGTTTAAAAAAGATCAGATTAGAAACGGATGAGGAAAGGTGGAGACACTATTTTCACTAATATTTATGCTCAAGGGCAGGTAATTCGAAAGCCTTCTGTCACATGCGGCCCAAATTCGAACTAGAACATAGACTGTAAGCTCCTTCTGGTTATCTGGAAGTTTGATGAAGGTCAGGTTAGAAATAGCCAAGCAAAGTTGGAAACATCGTTTTCCCATTGTAAGTCTATGGGAAAAATTTTCACCCTCAAGGGGATGTAACTGGAAATCTGGTGGTCAGATTCAAGCCAAACTCGAACACATTAGAGATTTTATCGTTGTTCTCGTTTACCAAAAGTAACAAAAAGATCAGATCAAAAACGGTTGCGGAAAGCTGGATACACAATTTTTCGCTAATATTTATGCTCAAGGGCAGGCAACTTAGAAGTCATTTGACCTGCGTGGCCCATATTCAAACTCAACATAGACTGTATGCCCCTCCTGGTTATCTACACGTTTGATGAAGATATGATTTGAAATGGTCGAGAAAAGCTGGAGACGTCGTTTTCCTGTTGTGAGTCTATGGGAAAATCTTTCACACTCAAGGAGATGTATTTGAAAAACCACTGGTCAGATTCAAGTCAACTTCGAACTCGCTTGAGATTTTATGCTTGTCCTCTTTACCAAAAGTTACAAAATGATCCAATCAAAAACGGCTGAGAAAAGCCGGAGACACAATTTTTCACTTACATTTATGCTCAAGGGCAGGTAACTCAGAAGCTGTTTGTCCCGTGCAGCCCAAATTTAAACACAACATAGACTGTAAGCCCCTCCTGGTTATCTGCAAGTTTGATGAAGATCGGATCAGAAATGGCAGAGAAAAAGTGGAGACGTCGTTTTCCCCATAATAAGTCTATGGGAAAATATTTTCACGCTCAAGGGGATGAAACTGAAAAAAACGCTCGTCAGATTCAAGCCAAATTCGAACTCGTCCAAGATTTTATGCTTGTTCTCGTTTATGAAAAGTTACAAAAAGATCAGATCATAAACAGCTAAGGAAAAAGCTGGAGACACCATTTTTCACTTATATTTATGCTCAAGGGCAGGTAACTCCAAAGCTGTTTGTCCCATGCATCCCAAATATCGTCTGCTGAGTGCAATAACGGGGTAACTGACATTTTGGCCAAAATAGTTTTCAAAGTTTGCATAAATGGGTGCCTTAGGACTTGACACACTTGGTAAATAAGTACTACAGCTGGATTCTGCCTAAAGCATGATTTATTTCAGCATTTTGGAATTTTTTTTGTCAGTTACACCGTTTTTGCTCTGACTTTTAGATAAAAAGTTTGCGCAAAAACAGTGTAAGTGCACTTACCCAATTTTTGCGCAAAGATTTTTAATACCTTAAAAATATTGAATCCTGTTGCTTGATATTTCAGAATAAGCATGTAAGTACCATGCGGAATTTATAAAATCTGACCTACTACCTACCCAGTGCCTTTAATTTACTGCTTTACCATGTAAAAGGCAAAGAAATAAGGTTTGTACATTTACACCGTTTTAGCGCTGAATGTACTTGCACCGTTTTTGCACCAAAAACACTCAGCGCAGAAATGGTGTATCAACCCTTAAATGCTAAATTTATATTTCTTTTCAGATGCCATTTATTCAACAATAGACATTACACACAAATGAAAGAAATTGCCATGAAGTTAAGAAACCAGCTTATAGTATATAAAACAGTTTTTTGTCTCTCCTGAAAAGTTGCCATTTTGCACTTACAACGTTATTGCACTAAGCAGACGATATGAACTCGCCCCTCCTGGTTATCTGCAAGTTTGATGAAGATCGGATCAGAAATGGCGGAGAAAAAGTGGAGACGTCGTTTTCACCATTGTAAGTCTATGGGAAAAATTTTTCACGCTCAAGGGGATGTAACTGGAAAACCGCTTGTCAGATTCAAACCAAATTCGAACTTGTCCTAGTTTTATGCTTGTCCATGTTTACGAAAAGTTACAAAAAGATCAGATCATAAACGGCTCAGAATAGCTGGAGACACCATTTTTCACTTATATTTATGCTCAAGGCAGGTAACTCCAAAGCTGTTGGTCCCTTGCAGCCCAAATTTGAACTCGACGTAGTCTGTTAGCCCCTCCTGGTTATCTGCAAGTTTGATGAAGATCGGACCAGAAATGGCCGAGAAAAAGTGGAGACGTCGTTTTCCCCATTATAAGTCTATGGAACATTTTGTTTCCATGGCAACCACAGTTCTGATCAAAACTCGTCCAAAACCTAATGCAGTCAATCCCCCAATCCAGTGATGCTGCACATAAATTTTGATTGGGATTGGCCAGCTAGTCACTTAGATATTCAAGTTCAAAGGTGTGGACGACTGACGGACGACGGACGACGGACGGACGCCGGATGCCAACCTATGCTATAAGCTCACCTTGTGAGCCTTCGGCTCAGGTGAGCTAAAAAAGATCAGATCATAAACGGGTGAGAAAAGCTGGAGACACCATTTTACACTTATATTTATGCTCAAGGGCAGGTAACTCCAAAGCTGTTTGTCCCGTGCAGCCCAAATTCGAACTCGACGTAGACTGTAAGCCCCTCCTGGCTATCTGCAAGTTTGACGAAGATCGGATCAGAAATGGCTGAGAAAAAGTGGAGACGTCGTTTTCCCCATAATAAGTCTATGGGAAACTTTTTCACGCTCAAGGGGATGTAACAGGTAAACCGCTGGTCAATCTCAAACCAAATTCGAACTCGTCCGAGATTTTATGCTTGTCCTTGTTTATGAAAAGTTACAAAAAGGTCAGGTCTTAAACGGCTGAGAAAAGCTGGAGACACCATTTTCCCTTATATTTATGCTCAAGGGAAGGTAACTCCAAAGCTGTTTGTCCCGTGCAGCCCAAATTCGAACTCGACGTAGACTGTAAGCCCCTCCTGGTTATCTGCAAGTTTGATAAAGATCGGATTAGAAATGGCTGAGAAAAAGTGGAGACGTCGTTTTCCCCATTATAAGTCTATGGGAAAATTTTTCACGCTCAAGGGGAAGTAACTGGAAAACCGCTTGTCAGATTCAAACCAAAATCGAACTCGTCCGAGATTTTATGCTTGTCCTCGTTTATGATAAGTTACAAAAAGATCAGATCATAAACGGCTGAGAAATGCTGGAGACACCATTTTTCACTTATATTTATGCTCAAGGGCAGGTAACTCCAAAGCTGTTTGTCCCGTGCAGCCCAAATTCGTAGACTGTAAACTCCCCCTGGTTATCTGCAAGTTTGACGAAGATCGGATAAGAAATGGCCGAGAAAAATTGGAGACATCCTTTTCCCCATTATAAGTCTATGGAACATTTTTGTTTCCATGGTAACCAGAATTTTAATCTGATCAGCCCAAAAGCCTTTTCCCCTACCTGATGATGCTTCTCATGAAATTTGATCAAGATTGGTTATGGGGTATTAGAGATATACTTATTTGAAATTGTTTACGGACGCACGCGCGGACGCACACACGCACGACGGACAAAATGTGATCACAAAAGCTCACCTTGTCACTACGTGACAGGTGAGCTAAAAATAGTGTCTCCCTTTTTTCTCAGCCGTTTGTAATCTGATCTTTATGAAACTTTCAGTAAACGAGAACAAGCATTTTATAAGTTTGAATTTGGCTTGAATCTGACATTCGGTTTTGCAGTTACAGCCCTTAGGGCGCGAACAATTTTCCCATAGACTTACAATGGAAAAACGGCATTACCAACTTTTCTCCGCCATTTCATATCTGATCTTCATCAATCTTGCAGATAACCAGGAGGGACATACAGTCTACAACCAGTTTGAATTTTGGCTGCATGAGACAAACAACTTTGGAGTTACCTGCCCTTGAGCATAAAAATTAGTGAAATATGATGTTTGCATCTATGCTAAAAAATTTTGATCTGATCTTTTTGAAACTTACAGCAAACGAGGCAAGCATAAAACCTCAGTCGAGTTCGAATTAGGCTTGAATCTGACATTCAGTTTTGCAGGTATAGTCCCTAGAGCCTGAAAATTTTCCCATAGACTTAAACGCGATGACTTTGATTTTGAGATTGTAAATTTTCCTTTTCTGGATCGTGATGTTCCTCGTGCGCCATCCTATGGCGTTTATATTTCGCAATTAATTCGATTTGCTAGAGTGTGTAGTAATGTAACTGACTTCAACACTCGTAATAAATTATTAACGGCTAAACTTCTTAATCAGGGTTATCGGTACCATAAACTACGCAAAGCCTTTTCAAAATTTTATAGACGCCATTCTGATTTAATTTCAAAATTCAATATTGGACTTAAATCTCTTCTGCAACAAGGTATATCGCAACCCGAATTTTATGGTGACTTAGTATATAAATTCAGAAAAATATATAACCGCAATGACTTCAGCACCCAATTTCGTAAAATCATTCTTCGATATAAAAAGATTGGGTACAACATGGATGTTATACGACAGACTGCATGCATGGTAGTTAACCCAATCACGGTTGGCAACTTTGCTTCCCTCTTTAATTGCACGCCGGTGGGTCAGACCTCAGATTCTATGACGGTTCCAACGTAAAGGCTTATTGAGAATTAGAGAGATCTAATTCAAGGTAATGTTGGTTGGTGCCTGATGCTCTGCCTCTGGTCGGGCCCATCGGAGTCTAACTGTTGGTTTTCTTTTGCTCCAGCATTTCAGTGGTTTCTTGCTGTCGAGTCCTCACCGTTGTCTCACCTCTGTGGTTCTTTGATTATTTGTGTTCACGGAGATGTTGCACTGATGAGTTAGGAGGCCTTCATGTGGACTGAACAAATTGTTTGTCTAAATCGCGACGGAAGTAAGGGCAAATCTTTCCACTGCCGTTCCAAGGCGATTCTTCTATGGCGGTTTATTTATGTTGTTGTTTGTTACTTACTGTGTGTATCGCTTGTGTCTTTTTATTTTGGCTGGCCATATGGCCATTTTGTGGGAAAGTAACTGTCCTTATGGCCTTCCTTTGCTTAGGTTTCCATTCTGGTCTGGTCGCTTCATGTTTGTGTTTCTTTCCCTTTGGTGTCTTTGATGGGTGGAGTAAATTAATTGTATCGATTCCTGATGTTTGTTTTACTTCTACTTTACAATGGAAAAACAACATCTCCAATTTTCTCGGCACTGAAGGATCTATATTGTTTGAATAGAAAACAACCCCTTTAGTATTTTACGGTACTGAATGACAGCACATTAGAAGGTCTTTGTGTCACTAGAATATCTTACATGTACTTTGTGTTTTAATAAGCTTTTTGTTTCTTTACGTTCATTTTAAGCCATGTTCATTTAAGAAATAGATCAGCTCTAACTGTGATTTGTTGAGTAATAAATCACAGTTTGGAGGTCAGTTGTAAAGTAGACAAATCACAAGCGCGTAGCGCACGTGATTTGTCTACTTACAACTGACCGACAAACTGTGATTTATTACTCAACAAATCACAAACTAGAGCTGATCTATTTCGATTCTAACAGGCTAAAAATCGGCAATAATGCTGTTGTTTCCTTCAAAATCTCACAACTTTTCGCCATTGTTAGAAGAAATCCCGCTAAAATTATCGACTGAAACACATGCATTTATATCCTATTCTAACGTTTTCGATGCGAGAAAATGACGTTACATCGTCTAACGTCAAGGAAATCGACTAGTGACGTCATAAATTTGCAGTTTTTAATGACGTCACTCGTCACGCTCTCCCTTGCTGTGATTTGTTGTAGAATAAAACACAGTTGTTTTCCATTGCCTCTATAGGCGCGCTGTGTTAGAATTAAGAAATAGATCAGCTCTAAGTGTGATTTGTTGAGTAATAAATCACAGTTTGGAGGTCAGTTGTAGAGTAGACAAATCACGAGCGCGTAGCGCGCGTGATTTGTCTACTTACAACTGACCGACAAACTGTGATTTATTACTCAACAAATCACAGACAAGAGCTGATCTATTTCGATTCTAACACGCTGAAAATCGGCAAAAATGTTGTTGTTTCCTTCAAAATTTCACAACCTTTCGCCATTGTTAGAAGAAATCCCGCTAAAATTATCGACTGAAACACATGCATTTATATCCTTTTCTTACGTTTTCGATGCGAGAAAATGACGTTACACCGTCTAACGTCAAGGAAATCGACTAGTGACGTCATAAATTGGGAATTTTAATGACGTCACTCGTCACGCTCTTTCGAGCTGTGATTTGTTGCAGAATAAAACACAGTTATTTTCCATTGCCTCTATAGGCGCGCTGTGTTAGAATAAAAGTCAATGAAATCCTACAGCATTAGATGGTTCTCTTTTTAGCTCGCCAGAGCCAAAGGCTTGAAAGGTGAGCTTGTTGTATAGACAGATATCCAGTGCCTATTGGGCTTCTGTCTGTCCATCGTAAGTACGGGGAGCCATTAAATTAAGTATGAACAAGTTTTGATCGGAATTGTTGTTGCCCACAAAAAGTTCCATAGACTTATAATAGAGAAAATTCTCCAATTTTTCTCGACCAGTTCTGACTTTCTTGCAGATAACCAAAACATGCTTAAAGTCTATGCTGAGTTTGAATTTGGGAGTTTGTCTCCAGTTTCTGGCATGCCTGTTTAAGCATAGCGCAATATAGGGATAAAAATTTCCAGCCGTTCTTTCGTCAATATGTCAGGCCATACACACATTAAACAAGCTTGATCCTTAAGTCTTTGGTCTAGTTCTCAGGTGAGCTATCGTTGCCCATCGGGCTACTTGTTCTAGAAACACATCAAAGCACTTACGGGTCATCGTCTCTGAAGAGGAAATGGTCCTCGGTCATCTGTTTTTGCACATCTGGAGTCATCCCTAAGAGTGGATAATAGGACCCACGGAGCTCTCCACGCAGTGACTTCAGGGCCTCTACCGTTATTTTCTCCATCTCAATGCGGTCCTGTAAAAGAGTAACCGAGCCCAGTGTTAATCTAATATAAAGAGGATTTTTAGATAAATATCAAAAATATTTTATCGAGTGTGTTGAAACTACCATGCGAAGCACGAGTGAAAATTATATTTTCAACACACGACATGAATTTAACGAAAAAAAAAAAAGAGTAAATTTTCTTTTTATTTTATACATGACTTTGGCGAAAACTTTGAAAGCAGTACGGGCTGCTACCGGCATGCTAATTTTAACATCATTTTTATTTGTTTCAGATATATACTTTAATATAAGAAGGAATGTATCCAGTATTCTTGCATGCTTTCCAATGAATGATAGAGATTTTCCAGTGAAATCTAAATCGATATCTTCACTGTTTCAAACAGTGAAAATACGATTTTTATTTTGTTTGTTTCACTTTTTGTTAATTAGATGTATCCTAAAAATAGCATATATTCTCCATTTGTGAAACGTCAATTAGCTAAACGTTATTAATGTGTGACAGCAATTACGTCACGCACGTTTTCACGACATTCCGACGTTGATGACCTCACTTTGCACAGGTCTACGCAATATAAATAATGCACGCGACGCCAGTCAAGCTTAGCAACTGCGGACATTTTTTTAAATGCAAATTTCAAGTGAACCATTTGATAAAGTTATATTCCATGCTGTTTTCCGGGTGCAAACTTTCAGTTAACACCCAATATTACACCCAGTTAACACGCTGGACACCTCTAAATCGACATGAAAAAAAAAAAAAAAAAAAAAAAAAAACGCTGGAAAAAGTTTGTTCTCTGTGATGATGGCTGACGCTTCGAAATTGCGTTAAAAAATTACAATTTAAAGCATGAAAGAAATAGAAAATTTGATTTTTTCAGTGTAAGCACTCATGAACACCGAAACAAGTATTTTCACTCGGTGTTCATTCGGTGAAATAAAATTCGATCTTACACTATCCTCCATCTATTGTCTGACAAAAAGATTAAGAATGCGGTTGTATTGATTGATTGTTTTGGGTTAAACGATCGATGGGGCATTTTGTGTTATCTCCCAGAGAAAGGGAGAAAAGAGATAGAAGAGACAGCAGAGGAGGTGAAAGTGAGGAGGAAAATGAATGGCAGTGCAGAAACAGAAAAAATAACAACACTCCCCCTCTACCCTTACCTGCTGCAAGGACAGCAGACCTTGCCCAACTGTTAGCCAATAAAGCACCCAAGTTACGCAAGACGCACGTCATCTTTGCCCCTCATACATTACCTATCTCAGCTGTCTCGCAACACCGTCCTGCCTATTTTTGGTTTTGTTTGTATTGGAGTTTAATGGCCCAGTCAACACTATTTAAGGTCAATTTCTAGCCGGCCAGTTTACCTATCCACACTTTTCCTGGGCAGGCTTATATTCTATGAAATTCGCGGTTATCTCACAAACATTTAAGATCGACGTGTTTTATGCTGGCTGTCTTACAATCATATAAGATGGTGGATGAATAGCGTACCTTGGCATGTATACATCACAGGAATTACAGTGAGTGAGTGTTCGCGTTTTACGTCCCACCAACAGCTCAGGTCATGCGGAGACGGGAACTCGGTTTAAAGACTCATCCGAAAGTCTGGAGAAGCCCGGGATCAATCCTGCGACCCCTGGTTTACAAGGCGAGTAGCATAACCACTACACGACGGAGGCTTCTACACAGAAATTACAACGCAGTAAAAGAAAGAACTTACATCTTTACTCGTGGTAGGAGGGAACCCGTAATTAGCGTGACTTCTGCCCACTCGGATTCTGGTTGAATTGATCATTTTGCCTGAGGGGTCAAGATCACCAAAGCCAAGATTGTTTAAATCACCAAAATCTGGTTTCGGATGCCCCAGTGATTTGACCTTATGGTAGTCCAGAATGACGGGATAGAAGACATCGGAAAACACGTCGTAGGCGTCAGGATCAGAGGCGTAGATACCTGTGTGGCTGCCCAGGTGCTCACAACCTGTCAAAGAAATTAGCTAATGACATAAGGAACTTATCGCCAGACTCAGGCGAGTCTCGCCAGAGCCATGCTGCTCGTAGACATGAATGAGAATCCTTGGGCAAGAAGCCATACATCTAGCCCTACTTGGTGACTGCGTACATGCGCGTTTGAAGAAAATTCAGAGAGCCCTAAAGGTACCTTTTCTCTTGTTTTGGCTTAAATGAAGATAAGATAATTACGGCCTGTCTCTAACAGGTTGCAATCGCAACTAGGACTGCACTCGATTCCGCAGAAATTTCCTTTTGTCTATCTGAAATGCACAATCCCTTTAAGTTACCAGTCTTGTGTGCCCCAGTGACAATATGCATCATGCATCTGGATCCACATACGCAGATATGACCATTTATCCCCGCTACAAGATAACATAATTACTGAATCAAATATTCTTGTACTGTAAGCTGATAAGCATACAACATTTGATTAAATATCTGTTAAGCAACATGAAGTTATGACAAGAAAACACTTTTCAGATGCAGCTAACAAAACCAGGATGGCCACAATGGTACCTCTTGCACTCTGCACATTCTTGAGTTTTGTGTATAACTTTTGGCGGATATATGTTAATGGACGGCCCCCGCCCATCGGGGCTTGAAGAAATAGATGGGTCGCATGATGCTTCCACGCAGAGCTGAAACCGACCGCACACGAGTACTGGTAAACCACTTTCTATCTATCTTCTCATACTGAGTCGTTATATTTGGCCATTACCTCAGTTAGGTGGGTGGCTAAATTTAGAATTTAGCATAAAAAATCATCACTGGATGAGCCCTTAAAACTATTTACAATCCGATCACAGAGGTATCCTAAAACGCATACCTCTGAGTCTCAATCTTATACTCTGCGGGCTTTGAACTCTTGGCATTCACCGCAGAAGATGGAAGACTATTCCACTGAGGAATAGTTCTAGGGAAGAAAGAGTTTTTCAGGGCATCACTATAGGACTGATACCCACGATACTGTGGGTTATTTGCGCTTGATGCCCTTGTCCGGGCTGAGACTGTTGCAGGGGTCAAGTACCTATCCTTGTTAATTGATACTGTACCAGAATGTATCTTTTAGAAAAAGGTTAAGGAGGACTGCTCACGACGGGTCTACGGGGATGGCCACTCTAGCTCATCAAGCATGTCACCGACGCTACTTCTATTTCGCCATCGTCTGCAGGTCCATCGAGCAGCTGTCCTCTGCACCTTTTCTACCTGCTGAATCTGAGTTGTAACATAGGGGTGCCAAATGGGTGATGCATATTCAAGCTGAGTGCGAACCAATGTTTTATGTCTGTCGAGGTGCAAAAGCCAAATTACGTCTAAGGAATCCGAGATATGTTGACCCCAATCGAGATTGTCAGTGATGGTGATACCAAGATATTTGGCGGAATGAACCTGCTCCAAATTTTGCTGGTGAAGTGTATAATCATATTTAATTTGCTTGTCAGGAAGGTGTCGTGACACCCTCGGCTACATTGAACTTCATCTGCCATTCTGCTTCCCATTGTACAAGTCGATCCAGGTCATCTCGTAAAATAAGACAGTCAGAAGGAGAATATATGTTCTTACAGGACACAAGCATCAGCAAACAAACGGACAGATGACCTGATATTATCAGGGAGATCATTGATGAATACCAAAAAGAGGACCGGTCCAAGGACTAAGCCTGCCCAGGCAAAGCGGTGCGAGTCGGAACCAACCTCCATGCTTATAGACCCTATTGGTTTCATTGGGCGACAGGGCTTGAGATGTCATTTCATCTCAATGTCGGGTAAAAGTCCCACAACATTGGAAGCAACGTCTCCAAAATGGCCTATACAGTGTTGACGAGGACGTTAAACCTCGAATCAAACAAACAAACAATATGTTAATGGAACAAATTATGGATATCCCATAATTCAAATTACAGATATCCATAATTCGATTTATGGATATCCATTATTCCTCTGATTTATGGATATCCATAATTCGAATTATGGATATCCATAATTCGATTTATGGATATCCATAATTCAGATCGATCAATGGATATCCATAATTCGAATTATGGATATCCATAAATCACAGCCAAAGCTTTCTCCCTAAGACACATGATTGTTTATTGTAAAAATCTTCAAGGTCTTCATCATCGCTGGAAGATGATGGCCAGTCAAAGGGACCTCTCTGCCGTGCAGGCTTTTCAGCCCGTAAGGCTTCCAAAGCAACGAACGCCATACGCTGAACGCCCGCCATGTGTGCAGTTAAAAGATCTGGACATTCCGGCCAACGCTTCGGTCCCTCTGGAATCACCTCCATGGGGACTGCGCACCTAAGGACACTGAGAGTCGGACGTAAGATTATAATGATCCAAACAGGCAATCCGTGCATGCTTTCTGGAGACAAATGCACATGGTTGTTATATATAATCTTAACATATATCGATATACGGTAATCTACTTTGGATGTATGGAGTACCAGGCAGATTCAGACATATCTCCATTGCATATTATTGGAAATATACATATCACGGGTGGACATCAGGGGAGCTATCGCGAAATCGCGTCAACGTACATTTGTTCCCACGACACTTCCGGGAACTCTGGCGATAGTTCCTAGAACCTGAAAATGGTAAACAAAGGTAGGATCCCTTGTGTGTTTTGATTTATTGTAGAAGAATGAGAGACTAACATAAAGGGCCACAAAGTTTCGGCGATGCTAAGCAATTTTAAAATGGTTTTTGAAAAAAAAAATGAAAAAAAAACATTGATGAAAGTAGGCAACCGTAAAAAAATCTAACATAGGGTAATTTGACTTTAGTTTTATGTCAGCACAAATGTATGAAAGCAACATTTTTGTAAGTTTTCGCTTAGAACGAGATCCTCGGGTGCATATTCTGGGTATGTCAGCCATCATTCATCATTTAGATGTCCAAAAATGATCAATCCATGTACATAGAAGGAATAATGTCGCATATTTTCAGACGGTGTAGCTCCCATATAATCGCGGCAGCTCCCGAAACACGCTCTAGTTCCCAAGAGTCTATCAGATACGGAGTCTGTCACATCTGGCCATTACCTCAGTTAGGCGGTTCGCTAAATTTAGCAAGATAAACTCAATGGATGAGTTCTTAAATGATGAATACGAAGAATCTCATCTGCAACTACCAAACTGATTTTTCGCCCCCCGCCCATTGGGGCTTGGAGAAATGGATTGGTGCTTCCACGCAGAGCTGAAACCGACCGCACATGAGAAATGGTAAACCGCTTAGAGGACTGAGCCTGCTCAGACAAGGTGGTGTGAGTCAGACTTTCCAAAGAATATAAGTTTTTAGGTTGCTTTGGGTGGCAGGGCTTGAGATGTCATTGGTAAAATCCAACAAAAATGGAAGCAACGTCTCCAAAATGACCTACACAGTGGTGACTTGGACGTTAAACCTCAAGTCAAACAAACCTCCCAGGGTGACCACTTTTCTGAAAACAAAATTCCGGGCTATTCTCCAAACACTGCCGGAAATTCAATTTTATGACTCAAGTTACTCTACTTGTAACCAGTTTTTGGCCCTTTTTGGCATTATTTACAATAGAAAATCGCAAAATGCCCTTAGAAGGTAGAAAAACACATTTTTTTTAAGTTATGGTCTATCAAATATTTTTTCGGGCTTTCGCGCTGTTTGTTGTATTTCCAGGACAGCCGGTGATTTTACAGACTGATGGTCGCTCTATTTGTTTCTTCTTGAAACATCAGGATAAGAAAAGGCTCTGGATCGTTTCACTTTTCAATTTGTGTAGGTATTGTGAAAAAGGATTCTGTAAGTTATGGTAGCGAGAGGTTTGTTCGGTGGGTCTGAGTGGTGTATTATTGTTTAGGATAGGGCATCATGATAAATTAATCATGAATCATTAGTTTTACCAGTTTATTTATTTAAATTTTCCAGAACTACTATAGACTTTGGTCTAAATAAAAGGTAGCTCAGTGGTTAATGTACTTGTCTATGGTGCTAGAGGCCCCCGGTTCGATTCCCGGCAGAGTTAGTAAAACTGCGGTGTCAGAACACCTTTCACTTGCAGGGACGATTGCCACAAAGTACACCGTCCTTCGAATCGAGCCGTTAACTGGAGGCCCCCCTGTGCAGGGAGAATCATCCCATGTGCAGGTGAAAGATTCTTACCGTAATTAAATGGTTACTGTGTAGGCTTTCATCATGCAAATCTGGAGTGTATGTTATTTACACTTGCCGAAACGGGCGTGGGCAGGATAAACAGATAGATAGCGAGTGAGTGTTAGAGTTTTACGTCCCACCAACAGCTAAGGTCATACGGAGACGGGACCTCGGTTTAAAGACTCATCCTAAAGTCTGGAGAAGCCCGGGATCCCTATGTATATATTTTTCCCTCCCTCTTTCACCCAACATGATGAAAATCAGACATAAACAGCAATCAACAGGGTTTAGATAGAGACAAGATCATTAATCATGCACACTGTATACATATTTATTGTTGCACACCATCCTACAAAGAGACAATTATTATTATTATTATTTTAAAATGTTTAGGGGATACTCATGTAATTAATAACATACACTGTCCCTGGTGTATGAATGTCATTTGACGTGTCACCAGTAGCAATTCTGATTCTGATTATATCACATTTCCAGCTTCTTATGACTCCGCTGCATCTGCACCTCTCCTGGGCTTCATCAGTAACCATCCCGCCACCACTGCAATCTGAGGAAAAAAACTGTAAAGAAAAATACCAAGTGCCCCGACCGGGAACTGAGCCCAGGAACCTGGGGTCAAAAGCAAGCGAGTCAAACACCAGGCCAAAAGGTTCGGGCCAGCCAGACCGGTCAGTTATGCACTCCAAATAAGGCGATTTATTATGACGTGCTAGTTCATTCCTCTATCCTACAAAGAAACCAATATTTAAAATGTTTAGGAGAGACTCATTTAAACATGTCATATATTCAGCTCCTCTTGACTCCGCTTAATCTGGTCCATCCATGGGCTGCAGCAATAATCATCCCGGCACCAGGCACCACTGTAGTAGGAAAAAGAAAAAGAAAAAAAAATCCAGTCTAGTGCCCGACCGATGATTAAAGGAGCGTGATAACTCAATGGTTAATCCACTTGCCTACGACACCAGAGGTCCCGGGCTTGATCCCCGGCAGCGGCGACAAAAAGCCGACGCCCAAACACAATCCAACGGCACCACCTGCAAGGATGAATCACATTTTCAGAGTTCTTTGACACAGCTGCATCTGCCCCCACCCCCGGATTCATGGGTAATCATCCTGGAACCAGATAGCACTGCAATCTGCGGAGAACAATCTGTAAAGAAAAATCCAGTCGAGTGCCCTGACCATAATGATTGCAATATATATCAAAGAATATGTAGTTATTTAAAGTCAACCACACTCAGTCCCATAATGTATGAGGAATTTACGTGTATCTTCAGACCAGGTACAGCCGTGTCGGCCACTTCCTGCCGTTCAGATATAACCATGAATATAGATAATGATTACAATATAGCACTTGCTCCTGATGCTATAGGCCCCCGGTTCGATCCCCGGCAGCGGTGATAAAATTTCGGTGTCCGAACACGCTCCACTGGCATCATTTGCAGGGATGACTGTCATGCAGTGCGCCGCCCTTCGGGTCGGGACGTTAACTGGAGCCCCCCTGTGCCCTGTGCAGGTTAAAATCCCTACCGTAATTACATGATTACGATGTAGGCTTTCATCCTGCAATTCTGAAGTGTATATAACATACACTGTCTGTGTCCCCTCCTGGGGTTTAGGCGAAATTGAAAGAAAGAAAGAAAGAAAGAAAGAAAGAAAGAAAGAAAGAGAAAGAAAGCGGCAGCAACCGCGCAACATGGTAGATCTTACCTGATCGAATGCAATGTGCTATTGTTCCACCATAATCTGTAGTCTTCTTTTTCAACTTATCAAACACAGGCTGGGTAAGATATTTCTTCAGTAAAGACTTGCAATTTGGCCCAGCGTTCTTCAATTTATTGAACAAACCTTCCGAATCCATGTTGGCATCCGTCTCGGGCTGGATGCTACAAACCGGCTTCTAAGCAACGTCCGTGACGCCTTTACGGGAAATGACGTTGGCGTATGGCAGAAAGCTACGCGCAATTATCTATCCGACGTCAATTTGCAACCTTTAATGGAGAAGTCTCGTTTTAACTTGTTTAAAAGATTAAGTTCATTAATCAGCTAAACTCGGATTATATTTATGCTGATTATATACGACACAATAATAAACATAAAATTCATTTTACTAAGTCAGCTTTTTATAATTGTTTGACTTTCCGTGCGTCTTTTCTTTTTCTACTATTACTGCTACTCGCTCACATCTGAGCATTGCGAGCAGGATTTCCTGGGCGGTAACCAGTACTTTTTAAGGAATGTGGATGAAGTGCCTTCCTCAAGGGCACAACACTTCGGTCAGCTTGAGGCTCGAACCCGCAACGTCTCGATTACAAATCCGATGCGCTACCACTGCACCAAAGGTCTGTTAGCTTTTGCGGGGCGACCTTTCCAGACTGACTGGGAAAGTTTTGAATTTATTTTCATTAGCCGGACTTGAGACGATTTCGACATATATCAGGTTAAGAAGACCGTGAAATAGATAACTCTCTAAACCCCTTTGTATATACATAAAAGTGGAGTTTACGACGATTTCACCCAGGTCCTCCCCTCCCCACCTTGTATTTTGCATTCTTTCATTATATTGTAGAGAAGTACAGAAAACATATTCGGGATTGAACACCCGGTCCTTGGTTTACAAAGCGAGCAACCTAACCGCAAAGTTAAAAGCCCTGGACCGTGTCGACTGGTCAGTTTTCAAGGTTTCATATTCTGGTATAGATTATCAACGACCTTTGAGAGTTCAACTTTCAAGCGTGGCAAGACTATTCCATGTTTTAGGGAAAGCAGGTTTCGGATTTCTTTTTTCACAGGATTTTAAAATTATAAAGAAGTTTTTTGATAATGCCATTATGTACAATTCGTACCCAAGTGGATAATATGATGCTGTACGAATCTCAGTAAAACTGTATCTTTTTTTACGGCCCTTTCAAGATTATTTCACTCATATCGAGCCGATCGTTAATCATAGGTGGGCGAAAACCGGAGTACCCGGAGAAAAACCACCTGACCTTCCGTTGCAGAACTTGGCGTCTCACACGTGACCCGAGCGAGGCTCGAACCCACGGCGGTGAGAGACCTAATGACTAAGAGTCAGTGCTCTTATCCATTAGGCCACGGAGGCCCGTCAGTAAAACTGTATCGCGCCAATTTAAAATCCCCAAATGAAGGCGACTTACCTAAAACACTGACTCGTCCAAAATTAAAAGTGCAGTCACGTCTGACTGTGTTTTGAAAGACTATAGGAGTTGAAAAAAATCTGTAAACTCTGTAAACAAATACAGACCGGGATTTGAACCCAGGGCGCTTGACCAGACCCGGACGTTGTGTCACGTGTTAGGGGACCGGAGTGCCTGGGTATAAACCCCGGTTGGAGCATTTCTTTTAATGAAACGAATTAAAGGAATATTCAAGAGCAATTTTTGGGGGGTGATAGGTTTCTGATTATTAGCGGGCATCGTTAGACCTGTTACTCCTGAGTTAGGTGCCCTTGATGTGTAAGAAAAGCTTCTTTTTTGTTACAATAATTATTTGTTTGAGTGATATATACATATATCACTCAAACAAATTGTAACAAGTGTCCACAACATTTGGAAGACACAGAAAACCTTGAAACTTCTCCTTATTGGGATTCTTTCTAATTTTTTACTTCAAATGTTAGGGACAAATGCTGTCATTGTGACGATGGTCCTCGGTCCATTATTGAAGTTTCATCAAGCTATTCCGAAAAATATTGATAAATAAATAAACAAATAAAAATAAATAAATACACAGATAAATAAATAATGACATAAAGATCGAAAAAAAAAGCTTTTCTTACACATCAAGGGCACATAACTCAGGTGTTAAAGGTCTAACGATGCCCGCTAATAATCAGAAACCTATCACCCCCATAAAAATTGCTGAAACTCTGTGAATAAATTCTTGACATAAATCAAAAGCAAGGGCTGAAGGACAACAATTATGAACGGTTGGGCTAATTATCCCACTTCTGTCACGTGGCGGGGTAACTTAAAATGCAATTGTGAATCGCAATATACAGCTTTCATGAGTATGTTAGTTATCCTGCCCAGGCAAAGCGGTGCGATTCGGACAGTCCATACTTATAAACCCTATTGGTTTCATTGAGCGACAGGGCTTGAGATGTCATTTCATCTCAGTGTCGGGTAAAAGTCCCACAAAATTGGAAGCAAAGTATCCAAAATGACCTATACAGTGTTGACGGGGACGTTAAACCTCAAATCAAACAAACAAACAAGTTAGTTATGGTTTTGACTCGACCCCCGCCAAGCGAAAATGGAAACTTTGAGTATGTGGACCCAGCGAAGACTTAGATCAGCGTGCGCATCCGCGCAGTCTGATGAGAGTCTTCGCGGTGCACTGTAAAGATTCCCATTGACCTAGTTTCTTCACACACCGACTGAGCAGGCTGTATAATAACTGAGAAGGTTCGCAAGCTAATTTGAGTCTCTGCTCGGGCAGACATCTTGAAGGCCTCTTTTCGCTTGGCGCGGCCCGATTTGAAGAACAGATTGGTCGCAAACAGTCCAGAAAGTTGAAGTTCAGTCGGATGCGCGTCTGACTTGTGAGCAGTAGGTCGCGGGTTTTGTTTGTTTGACTTTAGGTTTAACGTCCCCATCAATACTATTTAGGTCATTTTGGAGACGTTGCTTCCAATTCCTAAATTGAGATGAAATGACATCTCAATCCCTGCCGAACAATGAAACCAATAGGGTTTATATGCATGAACGGGGCGACTCGCACCACTTTATCTGGGCAGGCTTAGACCTTCTAAGCGGTTTGCCAATACTCGTGTGCGGTTGGTGTCAGCTCTGCGTGGCAACATCATGCAGCCCAATCTATTTCTCCAAGTCCCAACGGGCAGGGGCAAGGGTCGCGGGTTAGATACCAACTCTTTGATTGCCTGTTTCTAGTGAAAGTCTGTGCAGTTGTTTGACCGCTTATGTCTAAGGCAAACTGACAGGGTTGATTATGGCCTAAATAGTGTTGTATGGGCATGCATGTTCAACTCTAAACAAATAGTATTGCATACTGTTCGTGTCTAGAGAGCGTTTTATTGGTTGCATTACGATAACACGCCCGTGCGCTCAAATCTTATCTCTAGAACCAACATTTTTGAGACGATATTGTTCGATATTTTTTCTTATTTCCGGTTCAAAAATAGGCAGTTCTGTATGGCATCTCACTCCATTTGTCTGGTGCTTCTTAGTAGTTCTGTCTGGAATCTCACTCCATTTGTCTGGTATCTCACACCAGTTGCGTCTGGTGTCTCACTCTTTGTTTTGTGCCTAACGTCATTATTGTCTGGTATCTCACTCCACTTGCCTGGTGTCTAACACCAGTCAAGTCTGACGTCTCCACCCAGTTCTGCGTTGTATCTCAGTCCATTATACCAGTTCTGTCGATGAATCTCCCTAGTTCTGCCTTGTATCTCAATGCATTCGTCTGATGTCTCTTGACAGTTCGGTCTCAGTCCATTTGCCTGGTGTCTCACACCAATGTTCTGATGTATCTCCCAAGTACTGACTGGTATCTCACAGCGTTTGTCTGGTTTCTCACATCAGCTGTCTGGTTTCAAACTCCATTTGTCTGGTGTCTCAAACCAGTCGTTTGTCTCTATTCAGGTTTGTCTGGTGTCTGGCGCCTTACACCAGTTCTGCCTGGTATCTCCGGCCATTTGTCTGGTGTCTCACTCCAGTTCTGTCTGATGGTTCTCCCCAGTTTGTCTGGTATTGCAATTTGTCGGGTTTCTCATATCTGTTCTGTCTGCATCTCACTCCATTTTACTGGCGTCCAACACCAGTTCTATCTAGTATCTCTCCATTTGTCTAGTGTCTAATCCAGTTCTGTCCAATGTCTCTCCCTAGTTCTCTCTGGTATGTCAGAGCAGTTATGTCTGGTATCTCAGTTATTTTCCTCTCACTCTAGTTGTGTTTGTTCTCCCCCAGTTATGTCTGGTATCTCACGCCAGTTCTGACCGGTATCTGCTGCCTTGCACCAGTGTCTTATGTCTTACTCCAGTTCTATCCTTTGTCTCTCCCCAGCTCTGGTATCTCACTCTGGTGCCTCTTCACAGTTTGTCTGGTATCTCCATTTGTCTGGTCTCTTAGCAGTTATGTCTGGTAGCTTGTTCCAGTTCTGTCTTGTTTCCCCACTCCAGTCCTACCAGATGTCTCACAAGACATGTCGTCTCACTCCAATTTCTGTCTGGTGTTTCATCCCAATTCTGTCTGGTGTCAATTTTGACAGGTGTCTCACTCTAGTTCTGTCAGTAGTCTCACTCCAGTTCTATTAACAAAGTTCCTCACTCCAGTTCGGTCAAGTTTCTCACTCTGTCAGGTGTCTCACATTTGCTCTGTTAGGTGCCTCATTCCAGTTCTGTCGGTTTTCCCGCTTCTGTTCTGTCAGATGTCTCACTACAGTTCTGTCAAGTTTCTCAGTTAATTTCTGTCTGTTCGTCGCACTACAGTTCTGTCAGGTGTCTCATTCGATTTCTATCAGGTGTCTGACTACCGTTCCAACTGGTGTCTCTCTCCGGATTAGTCAAGTTTCTCACTCCAGTTCTGTCAGGCGTCAGGTATCTAACTGCCAGTTCTGTCAGGTGTCTCAGTCCAGTTAATATATAATCGAAGTTTTTCACTCCAGTTCTGTAAAGTGCCTTATTTCAGTTCTGTCTGGTGTTCATCTCCAGTTCTATCTTGTGACACTCCAGTCTGATGTCTCACTTCAGTTCTGCAGGTGTCTCAGTCCAGTTCTGTCTGAAATCGAACTTCAATTCTGACAGGTGTCTCATTCAAGTTCTGTCAGTCATCTCACTCCAGTTGTATTAACAAAGTTTCTCACTCCAGATCTGCCAAGTTTTTCACTCGATCATGTGTCTCACTTTTGCTCTGGTCCCACTCAAGTTCTGGCTAACTAGTTCTGAGAGGTGTCTCAGTCAAGATCTGTCAGGAGTCTAAGTCTATTTCTGTCAGATGTCACATTTCAGGTCTGTCTGGGGTTTCGCTACAGTTCTATCAAGTGTCTTATTCCAGTCCTGTCATACGTTTCCAGTTCTATGTGTCCAACTTCATCTAATTTCATTCCGTCTGGTGTCTCACTTCAGTTCTTATATGTGTCTCACTCAATTTATCAGGTGTCTCACTCCAGTTCTGTCAGGATAGACCTTCACAAACTCCATTTTTCCGGTGTAGTTGGGTTTAGTGGATGTGTTGTTGTCTTTGTAGTCATGTTAACAAGTTCAGCAAATGAACACCAGTTGAGATAAAAGAAAAACAAAACATTATTTTTAGCCATGAAAGACACCAGTATCCTACATGGGTGAGTAATCTGAATAAATATATGCAGTACAATGACTGAATATGGCTGTTTTGCTGATGCCTGTGTGAGATACAGATGATGCATAGTATTTCACTTATATCAAGCTGATCAAATAAGTATATACTAGCGGAAAAAAGAAGCTGTGATTGTATAAAAAAAAATAACTTTTCTATAATTCTGAAATCCATTTATGCTTAGAACTTTACGCAAACATGATGTGTATACTCCTTAACAATATTGATTGGTAAATAAGGTCCTTGCAAGTGCATTTCGTTGTCGTTGTGCACGTGCAGGATTAAGCATATTCGTGGTTAGCAATTAAATGTGAACGTGTTTACAATCTTTTTGACTCTTGTGTAAAACCGTTTGATCTAAGTGAAACAGAAAAACAAATTTATTTCTCCTGAATGTGTTGGTAAGCAATGCTTAGACTCAACGAAGCTCAGCGCAACCAAGCGGTTGGCATGATTTGGGCTGGTGTATCCCAAAATGAGGTTAGCAGACGGCTTGGCGTGCATAGGAACACGATTTCTGCTTTATGGAGACGTTATCAGCAATCTGGTAACACCAGGGACCAGCGCAGATGTGACGTCATTACGTCAAGACACATCCGTGCGACGCAGCTTCGTAACCTATTTCAAACTGCCGCTTTGACGGCTAGAAGCATTCCTGGCATGATGAACATTAGTCCAAGAACCGTCAGAAACCGCTGCGTGAACAGAACATTCGCCCTCGGCGTCCAGCAATCCGTCCAGTCCTACAGCGACGTCACCGTGTTGCTCGCCTTGTATGGTGCAGGGCCCATCTTCGCTTTATAAAACGAGATTGGGCGCGTATCCTGTTCTCAGACAAGTCACGTTTCCACTTGGGTAGCAGTGATGGTCGTTCCTTTATTTTGTATAACTGTTTACCAATGCACCGTTTCTTTTTCCCGCTAGTATATTACACTTTATAGCACTGTTTGTGTCTCTGCAATACCTTCAGTTTTCTCAATCAAACTTGAATGATAGCTTAAATGTATAGTGCAACTTCAACAACTCAAGCACTGATAGCTTTTTACCATGGCTAATTCAAACTTGCTCTTCAATCCCTCAGGATTTTTCCAGTAGCTCTACGGATGGTTGGGTGAGGCAAAGATGTTGTGTATCTTGCGTCATTGTGGCGTCCAAATGATATTGGCTTACAGTTGGGCAAGGCCTGCATGCTGTCCTTGCAACTGGAAAGGGTATAGGGGGAGTGTTGTTAGTCCTCTATTTCTACTCTTCCATTCATTTCTTCTTTCTCCCTTGTCCCACACTTTCACCTCCTCTGCTATCGCTTCTATCCTCTGGCATATTACACAAAGTTGATGTGTTGTTAAAACCCAAATAACCAATCAATTCCCATAGCTCTATATAAAGTATTTAGATGTATTTTTGCAGATTTTTAGCACATCTGGACTGAAGGCTCCAGTTGTCTTCGATCCGTAGTCCGTCCGTCCGTCAGTACCTTTCACCAGTTATATCGATGCAGCCTGCTGGCTGAGCTCAGTCATTTCTCATCTGTGGGGGATTGCTGATGTAAGATATTTTATCAAAATTGAATAAAACTTTGGTTGCTATGGTAACCGCAAGTCCCATAGACGTACAATGGGAAAATGGTTGTCATTCTTGCAAACACTCAATAGGCCACAGTTTCGGTCCATCATCATCAAATTTTCTCAGAATGATCATAATGACAATATCTCGTATAAGTTCGAATATGGGTCATGTCGGGTCAAAATGTAGGTCAGTGAGTGAGTGAGTGAGTGAGTGAGTGTTCGAGTTTTACGTCCCACCAACAGCTAAGGTCATACGGAGACGGGACCTCGATTTAAAGACTCATCCGAAAGTCTAGAGAAGCCCGGGGTCGATCCTGCGGCCCCTGGTTTACAAGGCGAGTAGCGTAACCACTACACCACGGAGGCTTCTAAATGTAGGTCAGTAGGTCAAATCATAGAAAACCATTGTGAACACTAGAGGCCACAGTCATGGTCCGTTCATCATCAAACTTGCTCAGAATGATCATCTTGACAATATCTCGGTCAAGTTCGAATATGGGTCATGTCGGGTCAAAATGTAGGTCAAATCATAGAAAAACCTTTTGAACACACTAGAGACCACAGTGTTGGTCGGACCATCATCAAACTTGCTCAGAATAATCATCTTAACAATATCTCGGTCAAGTTCGAATATGGGTCATGTCGGATTAAAAAATAGGTCAGCAGGTCAAATCATAGAAAAACCTTGCGAACACACTGGAGGCCACAGTTTTGGACCGCTCATCATCAATCTTGTTCAGAATTATCATCTTGACAATATCTCAGTCAAGTTCGAATATGGGTCATGTTGGGTCAAAAAGTCAGTAGGTCAAATCATAGAAAAAACTTGTGAACACACTAGAGGCCACAGTTTTGATCCGATCATCATCATGCTTGCTCAGAATGATCATCTTGATAATATCTCGGTCAAGTGCGAGTATGGATCATGTCGGGTCAAAAAGTAGGTCAGCAGGTCAAATCATAGAAAAACCTTTTGAACACACTAGAGACCACAGTGTTGGTCGGACCATCATCAAACTTGCTCAGAATAATCATCTTAACAATATCTCGGTCAAGTTCGAATATGGGTCATGTCGGATTAAAAAATAGGTCAGCAGGTCAAATCATAGAAAAACCTTGTGAACACACTGGAGGCCACAGTTTTGGACCGCTCATCATCAATCTTGTTCAGAATTATCATCTTGACAATATCTCAGTCAAGTTCGAATATGGGTCATGTTGGGTCAAAAAGTAAGTAGGTCAAATCATAGAAAAAACTTGTGAACACACTAGAGGCCACAGTTTTGATCCGATCATCATCATGCTTGCTCAGAATGATCATCTTGATAATATCTCGGTCAAGTTCGAATATGGATCATGTCGGGTCAAAAAGTAGGTCAGCAGGTCAAATCATAGAAAAACCTTTTGAACACGCTAGAGGCCACAGTGTTGGTCGGACCATCATCAAACTTGCTCAGAATAATCATCTTAACAATATCTCGGTCAAGTTCGAATATGGGTCATGTCGGATTAAAAAATAGGTCAGCAGGTCAAATCATAGAAAAACCTTGTGAACACACTGGAGGCCACAGTTTTGGACCGCTCATCATCAATCTTGTTCAGAATGATCATCTTGACAATATCTCAGTCAAGTTCGAATATGGGTCATGTTGGGTCAAAAAGTAAGTCAGTAGGTCAAATCATAGAAAAAACTTGTGAACACACTAGAGGCCACAGTTTTGATCCGATCATCATCAAACTTGCTCAGAATGATCATCTTGATATCTCGGTCAAGTTCGAATATGGGTCATGTCGGGTCAAAAAGTAGGTCAGCAGGTCAAATCATAGAAAAACCTTTTGAACATGCTAGAGGCCACAGTTTTGGTCCAAACATCATAAAACTTGCCCAGAATGATCACCTTGACAATATCTCAGTGAACTTCGAATATGGGTCATGTCGGATCAAAAGGTAGGTCAGCAGGTCAAATCATAGAAAAAAACCTTGGGAACACTCTAAGGGGTCACGCTGTTTGCCCAATCATCATCAATCTTTTTCAAAATGAACCGTTTGTGATAGTCTTCATATTTGGCACGTTGGTTCCCTGTGACATGGGCTTCGCACACATAAAAAATGACCTGTGACCTTGACATGCGACCTACTTTATCATAACCTTTGAACCATGTGAGATAGAGCCTTCATATTTGGCATGTATTTTCCTTGTGACAAGGTCTTTCCACCCATACAAAAATGTTGACTTATAACCTTGACATTTGACCTACTTTGTCATAACCTTCGAAGCATTTGAGATAGAGCCTTCATATTTGGCATGTAGGTCCCCGTGACAAGGACTTCCCACTCATACAAAATTTTGACCTGTGACCTTGACCTACTTGGCCATAACTTTTGAACCATTTGACATAGAGTCTTAATTCTTGGCATGTTAGTTCCTTGTGACGAGGGCTTCACACTCATACAAATTTGACATATGACCTTTAGCCGTTTTTGTCGTAACTTTTTAACCATTTGAGATAGAGCCTTCATATTTGGGATGCAGATTCCTTTTGACAAGGGCTTCCCTCTCATACAAAATATATTTTGGGGTGTGAGCTTGACCTCGACCTTTGACCGACATTATCATAACTTTTGAACCATTAGAGATAGAGCCTTCATATTTGGCATGTAGGTTCCTTGTGACAAGGTCTTCCCACTAATAAAAGTAATTTTGACCTCTGACCTTGATCTACTTTATCATATTGGCTCGCCCTCGTAGTACCTACCATTTCATTTGTACAGTATGGTCGACGTGAGAGATCCAGGGCCATCATGGCCCCCTTGATCTTATTTAGCCAGAAAATGTATGTTGTGTGTATTCCTTAGAGTCGCCTCATTGAGGCGATTGTAATGAGTACACATATATTCATTTCACAGATCGAAAAATATCCCTTAATTATCCCTATTATGACTCCTGACATGGCATTATGATTTACCCTCAGGAGCTCAAACTACCCTTCTCTTGAACAAAAGCTCAAACTACCTTTCTCTTGAATAAAAACTCAAACTACCCTTCTCTTGAACAGAAGCCCAAACTGCCTTTCTCCTGAACAAAAGCTCAAACTACACTTCTCTTGAACAAAAGCTCAAACTATCATTCTCTTGAACAGAACCTCAAACTACCCTTCTGAACAAAAGCTCAAATTAGTACTACCCATCTCTTAAACAAAAGCTCAAACTACCCTTCTCTTGAAAAGCAGCTCATACTACCCTTCTCCTGAACAAAAGCTCAAACTTCCCTTCTCTAGAAGAGAAGCTCAATCAACCCTATTCTTGAACAAAAGCTCAAACTACCCTTCTCTTGAACAAAAGCTCAAACTACCCTTCTCTTGAACAAAAGCTCAAACTACCCTTCTCTTGAACAAATTATCATGGTTCCAAATGTGTTTGAGCCATCAAAGTCTTACTGAATACAGGTTGGCTGGGAATGTGCATGAAGGGCAGAAAACTGTGATGGGCCTTTAAGTGGAAGTTGATCGATTTGGGTTAAATAACAAATCAACTAATGTGGGTCATTTTGTGTTGTCTCCCAGAGAAATGGAGAAAAAAAGATAAAAAAGTTAGTATAGATGAAAGTAAGGGACAGTGGAGAAAGAGAAAAATGAATGGAAGTGTAGAAACAGAAGAAATAACAACACTCCCCCTTACCCTCACCTGCTGCAAGGACAGCCGGCTTTGCCTGTTAAACGCCCCTGTGACACATGATACAGGACACCTCCGCCTCAGCCTATCACCCTCACTTTTAGTGAAGACTCATGTCTCTTTGATTATCCATGACAGCACTTTTTGTAACTCTGCAACTCCTCCTACTGATTTCAGGTTAATGGTTTGAAACTTGCACCAAAATAAGCATTACCTAACACACCCATCTGCTAAAATGATGCCTCTTCTTTTTCTAGAACTAGCATTTTTCAAATGGAAATTTTTGACGTTTTTCAAAAAAATAGATTTTGGGTTTTGTTTGTATTGGAGTTTTAGCGCTCAGTCAACACCATTTAAGGCCATTTTTGAGCCGGTCAGTTTACCTATCCACACTTTTCAAGGGCAGGCTTATACTTGAGTGGTTAACTAGTACAGTGCACGTTCTTTTGCCAGAAACTGACAACTGCCCTTCTTGAATCAGCAGGGATGCTCATTACAACTGTCTAAATGAGGAGATTCCAAGGAGTACTCACATTATGTTTCTGAGCAAAAATAAGGAAAATATTAACCAATTGTATGCTAGTGGACTCTTCCATTGCTATATGTTGGACTAGTCCATTTGTCATATAAGGGGTGTCAGGCCTATTTTTACGTTTTTATTCTATTTTGACGGAAAATCCTGTTAGCAAATAGTGTAGGCCTGATCAGACGCTGCGTTCTGCGGCGTCTATCAGACGCTGCGTTCTGCAGCGTCCTGATCAGACGCTGCGTTCTGCGGCGTCTGATCTGGGCCTGCACTGTTTGCCAAGGTACCCCGCATACAATGGGTTAACCTATTTTGTTCCGGAAAACCCCAAATCAGGTAATTAGCAACACCTGCATGATAGCCAGTATATAGGTTGGGCATTGTACAAAGGTCAGATAACAGATTTGACGCTTGTTCCCCAGGATAAATTTGGCCACACCCAATTACATTTTCACCAATCAAATAACTTGATGTAATTTATTCATTCAAATCTGCAAACTGAATGACAAACAGTGTATATCCTGATCAGATGGCTTCTTCAAAAGCCATCTGGGGCCAGTTGTTCAAAGCATCGTTAGCTTAACGAGCTCGTTAGTGGTCATATTGTTAAATGTTCTAGCAACTACAATATCAAAAAATTTTGGTATTTTTGCTGAAAAAATGTGAGCAGCTTTTGCATTTGCAAAAGCTGCTCACATTTTTTCAGCAAACATTTTAGCATAGTTGCCATATTTAATGATCAAAGTTTTAACGATACGTTAACTAACGACATCGTTAGTTTTGAACAACTGGCCCCTGATCTGGATCTACACTGTTTGCAAAGATAGGGGTTGGTGTGTTCAGCAGGATAACAGTTAACCCTTGTCCTGCTGAACATGACAAACCCAACCTTTGCAAAAAAGTATAGATCCAGATCAGATGGCTTTGATCAGAATCTACACGGTTTGTCATTCAGTTTAAGAACTGAAGGACTAGATTATGTAAAGTAATTTGATTGGTTAATAGTTGGAAGTGGGTGTGGCAAAAGGACAAGTTACAAGTTAGCCATATTTGTGCCTACGATGGATTTTGATGAAACTTATATGCAACAAAGTCCAACATATGCATGTTCATTTGACAATAATGTTTAATTAAGCATGGCATGTGCAGTCACGTGACTTGCGTTTTTCTACAAGTGGGGTAATTGCCAGTATTTGGTGATTTGCCAAGGTAATGTGACATTTTTTTAACAGTTAACCGCATTAAAGCGTGCTTACATTACATATTATAAGCGTTCATTGCTAATCTACATGTCCATACCATAATCTGTGTTTCTTGTATCACGTGACACAACTTCATGAACAGTATGTGCATAAAATTTTTTTTATTGTGTTGAACTTTTATGTATTTAGTATAATATGTTAGAAGTGCTGAATAATACGGAATATAGTTTAGATTCTGAAATATATATTTAAAATGTTGGCAGAAAGACTAGAACAGTTCAAAATGGAAGAGTTAATATTCCTGTATACTTCACTTAAAAAGAAACTAGTACATCACACTTACATCAGAAATTCCGTTTACATGCTAAGTATGCATTGATTAAAAGAATAAAAATTAGAAATAAGGCATTAAAAATAGAATATTAGTTTTTAGGATATGACTTAAATGAGACTTTTAAAATTATAATAAAATATATAATGTGACGTTTAAAAATTCTTTTACATATGAAAAGGATAATAGACAATACTGTGTGATATTTAAAAATAATACTAAAGATGTATTTTTAAAAGACATGTTGATTGTTTGTCAGACATGATCTACTCCCCACTCTCGTCATCATCCCCAGAGTCCCAGTCTTTATCAGCAGCATTCAAAAATGCTCTGTTGGATCACTCAGAGGAGCTAGTGCAGCTGAACTGTGGCACTGATAGCCATGGTACCAAAGTACTGAAGCTACAGGAGCACAGCAGCCAAGAGTTCTTGCACCAGCTTTGCACAGACAATACCTGTATTGGTCTAGGGATTCCGCAAAATCAGTATTCCTCAACAACCAGACAGCAGTCCTAACACACAGCCCCTGTTCCACTCATACAGGGAGAAATACGAACGCCACAAGAAGTTAGGGTGGAGATTAAGAATATTGCAGACCAATGTGAAGATAAATTGTGTTAAAGGCTTTAAAATCGTAGAAGAACCACAACAGCAAAATGAACTTAACAAGAATTCCACCCAAGGCTATGTTGGACCTGTTGGGGTGAAAAGTCACCGAACCATGGAATCTAGGCCAAGATTTAACATTGATGCTTCCATAAAAGTTGTCTTACTAGATGGAAGCTTGTGCCAAGTATCATTCATGAAGCTCGGATTGTTCTTTGGAAATGAACTTAAATATTAGTTTGAACACTTGAGTTGATGCAATAGTTCACTAAGTCAGTGAACCATGAAATTTAGGTCAAGGTTAAAATATGGATGCCTGCATTATAGTTGTCATCCCTAGATACAAGTATATGCTAATTATCATTAACAAGAGGGCCCTGATTCGCTCACCTGAATGTCACTGTCTCTAGTACATTCTATTTTAGCTCTGGTGGCCATCTTGTTGATCAGATTGGAACAATCTTAGCTATTTTGGTAGAGTGTCACCTAGGCAACATTCCTTTGAAGTTTGAATCAAATTGACCCAAGGGTTTAGGAGGAGTTCGCATTTGAAGCAAATTTACAATGTTTTTCTATTTTTAGCTCTGTTGGCCATATTGTTCATCAGAGCAAGACCATTTTAGCTATTTTGGTAGAGAGTCATTTAAGCAACATTCCTATGAAGTTTGAATGTAATTGGCCCAAGGTTGCAGGAGGAGTTGAAGTTTGAAGCAAATTTACAATGTTTTTCTATTTTTAGCTCTGGTGGCCATATTGTTCATCGGAGGGAAATAATTTTAGCCAATATGGTAGATGGTCAACCACATAATATTCCTGTGAAGTTTGAATCAAATTGGCCCAAGGGGTAAGGAGGAAATGTCGTTTGAAGATTTTTTGTCTATTTTTAGCTCTGGTGGCCATCTTGTTAGTCAGAGCGGAACAATTTTAGCTATTTTGGTAGGGAGTCAATGACATAGTATTCCTGTTAAGTTTGAATCAAATTGGCCCAAGGGGTAAGGAGGAGTTGTCGTTTGAAGATTTTTCTCTATTTTTAGCTCTGGCGGCCATCTTGTTCGCCGCGTTGAACGATTTTAGCTATTTTGGTAGGGAGTCACCTAACTAACATTCCTGTGAAGTTTGAATCAAATTGGTCCAAGGGTTGAGGAGGAGTTTGCGTTTTTAATGTAAATTTACAAAGTTTTTCTGTTTTTAGCTATGGCAGCCATTTTGCTCATCAGAGCGAAAACATTTTAGCTATTTTGGTAGTGGGTCATCTAAGTAACATTCCTATGAAGTTTGAATGAAATTGGTCCCAGGGTAAAGGAAGAGTAGTCATTGGAAGAATTTTTCTATTTTTAGCTCTGGCGGCCATCTTGTTAGTCAGAGCGGAATGATTTAAGTTACTTCTTTAAGGAGTCACCTACATAACATTCCTGTGAAGTTTGAATCAAATTGGCCCAAGGGTTAAAGAGGAGTTTGTGTTTGAAGCAAATTGATGATGTTTTTCTATTTTTAGCTATGGCGGCCATTTTGCACATCAGAGCAGAACCTTTTCAGCTATTTTGGTAGATGGTCACCTAAGCAACATTCCTATGAAGTTTGAATAAAATTGGCTCAAGGGTACAGGAGGAGTTGTCGTTTAAAGATTTTTCTATTTTTAGCTCTGGCTGCCATCTTGTTTGTCAGAGCACAACGATTTTAGCTATTTTGGTAGGGAGTCATTTGGGCAACATTCCTGTAAGTTTCAATCAAATTGGCCCAAGGGTTGAGGAAGAGTTTGTGTTAGCTTTGGCGGCCATTTTGCTCATCAGAGCAATACCGTTTTAGCTAATTTAGTAGAGGGTCACCAAAACAACATTCCTATGAAGTTTGAATTAATTTGGCCCAAGGGTACAGGAGTTGTCGTTTAAAGAATTTTCTATTTTTAGCTCTGGTGGCCATTTTGTTCACCGGAGCAGAAACGTTTTAGCTATTTTGGTAGAGGGTCACCTAAGCAACATTCCTATAAAGGGTACAGGAGGAGTTGTTGTTTAAAGATTTTTACTATTTTTAGCTCTGGCCGCCATCTTGTTTGTCGGAGCACAACGATTTTAGCTATTTTGGTAGGGAGTCATTTGGGCAACATTCCTGTGAAGTTTGAATCAAATTGGCCCAAGGGTTGAGGAGGAGTTTGTGTTAACTATGGCGGCCATTTTGCTCATCAGAGCAAAACCGTTTTAGCTATTTTTATAGAGGGTCACCTAAGCAACATTTCTATGAAGTTTGAATTAATTTGGCCCAAGGGTACAGGAGGAGTTCTGTTTAAAGAATTTTCTATTTTTAGCTCTGGTGGCCATTTTGTTCACCGGAGCGGAAACGTTTTAGCTATTTTGGTAGATGGTCACCTTAGCAACATTCCTATAAAGTTTGAATGAAATTGGCCATAAGCTACAGAAGTTATCGTTTAAAGATTTTTCTATTTTTAGCTCTGGCGGCCATCTTGTTTAGCGGAGCGGAACAATTTTAGCTATTTTTGTAGATAGTCACCTCAGCAATATTCCTATGAAGTTTTATTGAAATTGGCTCAAGGGTTAAGAGGGAGTTCGCATTTAAAGCAAATTGTTGACGCCGCACGACACACGACGGACATTGACCAATCACAATAGCTCACCATGAGCACTTCGTGCTCAGGTGAGCTAATAAAATGGAAAGGATTTGTTGCCGGGCTACAGATATCTTCAATCTCAATCTCAAGGAAAAATGTCCCACAATATGTATGGCTATGACTCCAAAAATGACCGAAATAGGAATGCTGAGGAAACCAAAGTTCTATACAATTATGATAGAGGATTTGCCAATGCATTCCTTCAAGACAAAAAGGACCAATGATCCATAATCAATCAATGCTGATCCATATGGTAAACAACAGTGATTAAAACTCTGTTTCGGGGGTCACACAGGGAGATATGATTTCTCCTAGCATATTCATTCAACAATTTTGTAGGAGAAGTAATCTCCTGTAAATGCAAATGATTATGCCTGTTGTGTTACACTGGGAGTATGTAAAGCTGACTTTTGATTGAAAGCTTGAAATTTGATTTTGCTCAAACCTTAAGAAAACCAGTTCTCAGGAATAAGATGAACACCAAACTCCAAGCTAAAACAAGGCATCGCAGGCGATACAAATCCCCTCGCACAAGACTACTTAGTGTGTGGACAACACTGAACTGGCAAAATTCCAACTTACTCGAGATATTGTCATTTGCAACATTTGTGTACAGTTTTACTAAAATCCATCAATAGATGTAGGCTCTAGAGTGATATTTTCTGAACAAAGTCACAGTGACCTTGACCTTGAACCTAGGTCCCAGAAAGTCTAACTGGCTTGAGATATAATCATTCCCAACATTTGTGTAAATTTATAGCAAAATTCATCAATAAAATGTAGGCATAAGAGTGATGACAATGTTTTTCTTAAAATAACCACAGTGACCTTGACCTTGAGGCCACGACCCTGTAAGTTAAACTCACTCGAGATACTGTCAAAAGAAACATTTGTGTGAAGTTATACTGAAACCGTTCAAAAATGTTGGCGCTAGAACAATGACAAAGTTTTTTCTAAAATTAGCCACAGTGACCTTGACCTTGAGGCCATCAACGTGAAAGTGGAACTCGCTCGAGACATTTTTATAAGGAACATTTGTGTGAAGTTATATAGAAATCGATCAAGAAATGTAGGCGCAAGAGCGATGACAAAGTTTTTTTTTCTCTAAAAATAGTCACAATGACCTTGACCTTGAGACCACAACCTTGAAAGTCGAACACGCTTGAGATACTGTATTGTCATAAGGAACAATTGTGTGAAGTTATATCAGAATCGGTCAAGAAATGTAGGCGCTAGAGCGGTGACAAAGTTTTTCTAAAATAGTCACAGTGACCTTGATCTTGAGGCCACGACCGTGCAAGTAGAACACGCTTGAGATATTGTTCTAAGGAAGATTTATTTGAAGTTATATTGAAATCGGTCAAGAAATGTAAATGTAGGCGCTAGAGTGAAGCCACTGTCCTTCTGTATATGTAGTATATGTGCAAGTATGCACAATACCTTGATTATATTGATTTTCTCACCTTATTTTATCGATAAAAGTTTATTTTTCAACATCCTCCACATTGTTAACCGCCAAAACATCAGCATTTTTGAAAGCATTATTGTTTCTAAAATAAAGTGGTGTGTAGTTTTCTCCGGTTAACAATGTGGACGACCATGCAATTTTCCTTTGAACACCACAGGGCTCTTCAGTTTTTCCATAGGCGCAATGTTACACATGATCAGGAGTGCATGTATTCAATGGGAAATTTTGTTACGAAAACACATGCGGATGAAAAAGTAAAACATTGTTCAATAAACCAGATATTTGGTCTTTTTATGAGTGTGTTTTGATCAGTTTTTGTTGACTTCAAGAATTAGCTCTTTTAGTAGGCACTTTGCAATAGAAACCTGTAACCCGTTCTTTTGCTTTTGTTTGATTTGAGGGTTAACATCCTCGTCAACACTATTTAGGTCATTGCCGGCCTCCGAAGCTCAGTCGGATGTGCATCTGACTGGTGATCAGGACGCAGGTTCGATACCTGCCAGGGTCGGCCACATTCTTTCCTGGAGATTGATCATCTTTTCATCAGTCATTCTCTCCCTTCCGCTGATTCAAGAAGGGCAGTCGTCAGTTTCTGGCAAAAGAATGTGCACTGTACTGGTTAACTGTTTACATATAAGCCTTCCTAGGAAAAGTGTAAATAGGTAAACTGACCGGCTCAAAAATGACTTAGTGTTGAATGGGCCGTTAAACTCAAATACAAACAATTAAGGTCATTTTGGAGACGTTGCTTCTGATTTTGTTGGATTTTTACCTGAAACTGAGATAACATCTCAATCCTGGTCGCCTAATGAGACAAATAGTGTTTATATGCATGGATGGTCCAACTCGCACCACTTTGCCTGGGCAGGTTTAGAATTTCTACCCGGTTTACCACTACTCATGTGCTGTCGTTTCAGCTGTGCCTGAAAGCCTCATGCAGCCCAATCTCTTTCTCCAAGCCCCGATGGCTGGGGCCAAATAGCAAAATTAAATTATTCAGCAGGACAAGCGTTAAAGGAAGATCTACATGCCCTTGATTCACTTCTGGCAGCCGGGGCATTTATTCTTTTTCACGTTTTTCTACTAGGGCAATTTTTTATAACCATCACGAAAACAGGCCTATATAATTTTGACCCCACCTTGAACCCCATTTTTATGTAGTAAAATGTGGTTTACAGGCTTGGACCTTATTTTTCGTATTTTTGCTCTAAATTATAGATTGTGGGTACTCGTTAGAACCGCCTTGATATCAAGGTGGTTCTAACTAGTACCCACAACCTATATTTTGAGCAGATATAAGAACAAGAGGCCCATGGGCCACTATGCTCACCAGAGCTCAGGTTGGCACTGCCCAATTGCAGCCATGTATTTTAACATGATATCATTTTAATCTGCCAAATGAACCCCCATATCCAAATGAGCACCCATGTGGACTCAGTATATGAAACATTAGGCCTTTTATGAAGTAGAGGGGGTGGGGCATGGACCCAATGGAGCCCTGGTTGGTGTCACTAAATGTGTCTTATCACAAAGAACAAGAATATATAGGGTTTAGCAGTGGGGATCTGCATGGCTGGAGATATAAGTGGAGGGGTTGGAGCATGCCCTGTCGTTCCCAGGAAAGCCCAAGATTGTTGTCCCTAAATGTGTCTTATCATAAGGACCAAGTATATATATGGTTTAGGGGTGGGAATCTGAACGGTATCCAAGATATCCTTTCATGAATTGGAAAGGAGAGGACTGGCCCCTGCGGACACCCCTACAGTAGGTGTGCTAATAATAAGGAACAAGAACATATATGAATATGGGGTGGGGATTTGAATGGTTTCTGAAATATATGGCCTTTTATGAAGTGGAAGGGCGGGACACATTGCCTCACCACAAAGAGACCCCCAAGTTGGTGTCACTGAATGAGTCTTATCATAAGGAACAAGAATATATATGGTTTAGGGGTGGGGATCTGAACTATTTCTGAGATATGTGGCTTTTAATGAAGTCAAGCGGTGGAGCAAGGCCCGGGCATGCCCCGGGGACTCACAAGCTGGTGTTAATGAATGTGCCTTATCATAAGGAAGATGAATATATATGGTTTAGGGGTGGGGCTCTGAACAGTTTCTGAGATAAAAGGCATTTTGTGAAGTGCAGGGGTGGGGCAAGGTCCAGGGAGACCACCAGGTTGGTGTCAATGAATGTGTCTTATCATAAGGTACAAGAATATATATGGTTTAGGGGTGGAGATCTGTAAGGTTTCCGAGATATTGTGATATTATGAAATGGAGGGGGTGGGGCATGGCCCCAGCACAGCCCTGGGGACCCCCAGGTTGGTGTCACTGAATGTGTCTCATCATAATGAACAAGAACATATATGGTTTAGGGGTAGGGATCCGAACAGATTCTGAGATATATGGCCTTTTGTGAAGTGATGGGGTGGGGCATGGCTCCGGCGCACCCCGGAAGACCCCCAATTTGGGGTCAATGAATGTGTCTTATCATAAGGAACAAGAATATATATGGTTTAGGGGTGGGGATCTGTAAGGTTTCCGAGATATTGGGCCTTTTATGAAATGGAGGGGCGGGACATGGCCCCGGCGCATCCCGGGGGACCCCCAGTTTGATGTCACTGAATGGGTCTTATCATGAGGAACAAGAGTATATAGGGTTCAGGGGTGGGGATCTGAATGGTTTCCGAGATATTGGGCCTTTTATGAAGTGGAGGGGGTGGGGCATGGCCTCGGCGCATCCCGGAGGACCTCCAGGTTGGTGTCAATGAATGCGTCTTATCAATAGAAACAAGAATATATATGGTTTAGGGGTGGGGATCTGTAAGGTTTCTGAGATATAAGGCATTTTATGAAGTACTGGGGGGCGGCGCATGGCCCCGGCACAACCTACTGGACCCCCAGGTTGACATGAAAGCATATGGCTGAGAGAAGTTTGCTAAAGGAACATTTCTATGAAAGTTTTGTCAAAATATCTGCAAAGGCTTTGTAGTTAATGCCATTTTCAATTTTCCCCATTATAAGTCTATGGAAAATCTAAGTTGCCATACCAACCAAACTAAAGAGCCGAATTTCATAAAAAAACACAAAACCTGTAAAGGCAAATATGGTGAATATTTCCATAACTCTCAGCCTCATAGAGCATACGGTTTCTGAGGAGATGATTTTTTAAGTATTTTTTTTCGATTTTTTTCATTTTGGTTTCCATGGCAACCAATACAAATGAGCAGTAGGCCTAAAATCATATGGCAGATAGTAGATTGCCTAAGGAATATTTCTATGAAAGTTTTGTCAAAATATCTGCAGCGGCTTAGCAGTAAATGCCATTTTTCAATTTTCCCCATTATAAGTCTATGGAAACTCTAAGTTGCCATAGCAACCAAACTAATAAGCCGAATTTCATAAAAAACACAAACTTTCAATCCTCCAACCCAAGGATGCTACAGATGAAATTTGGGCCCAATGGGCCTAGCGGCTTCAGAGGAGATGTCGTTTAAAAGTGTTGACGTCACACGACGACTACGCAGACGACGACGGACAACTGCCTATCCTATAAGCTCCCCTGGAGCCTTCGGCTCTGGTGAGCTAAAAATCTCACAATTTTTCATCTTAATATTTTTGTTTTTTTCGGCGGTGAAGTTTACTTGTATAGGCATGTTTTCATAATGCCATTCAGGAATATTTCACTTATAATGAGCCGATCATTAATCATAGGTGGTCAAAAACCAGAGTACCTGCACAAAAACTACTTGACCTTCTGTTGATGAACTTTTCTTAACATGCTGATGCACAGATGTTTCTGTTTTAATACAGATATACTCTTGCTGAATATTCATTTTAGCCACACCCATCTCTGACTTGGAACCAATCAGATTACTTGATGTTATTTATTCCTACAAATTCATAAACTGAATGTCAAACAGTGTAGATCCTGATCAGATGGCTTCTTCAGAAGCCATCTGATCTGGATCTACACTGTTTCCAAAGATATGGGTTGTCGTGAACAGCATGATAAATAGTTAAAGCAGCACATTTGTTGAAAGGTTTGTTACTAGATGTTCGCAGCAAAGATAACAAAAGAAACCAAATTATAATCGTTTTATTTCACTTGGAAGTTGGCACACAGATTGTAAAGGCTATTTCTAACTACCAGCAGTTCAAAATCATTATATATTTTGTTAACAGTTCTGTCATGTAAGTAACATTTCATAATATACTTCAGTTCAGTTATGTAAATAACGCATATTACAATACAACCTCTTTGTAACATTGCTGTTCAGATTCAACCCAAAACTTGTGTTAGTATAACAATCAGGCTACATTCCGACCAAGACAAAAAAGCATAGATTATATAGAAAAATGACCATTTTATGCTCATTTTTTCTAGTATTATCTATATACAGTAAAATTCCTCTATTAAGACCACCAGTGGGACTGTTCAAAAGTGGTCTTTAAGACCACATTTGAACAGTCCCAAAGGTGGTCTCTGACCAGAGGACACTGTATGCAAAAAACACAAAGAAAGAATAACTAAAACCTACTAAATAAGCTTTTCAAAGCAGAATTAGTCTTAATTTTCGGTGGTATTAACCCATATAGTACCAGAAACCCGAAAACGGGTACCCTGGCAAACAGTGCAGGCCCAGATCAGATACCGCAGAACACGGCGGTGTCTGATCAGGGCCTCCACTGTTTGCAAAAAGTTAAGCCATTTCCCCAAATAAATTCTGAAGAAAACACAACCTGACACCCCTAAATTTTGAAATGAACTCCTGCTATATATAAGGAGGAAGATTCCGTTTGGTAAGAAAAGGGATAATAGTGGAATTTTACTGTATTTTCTGTGACATCATGTTCACAAGTCCGTCAAGTGAACACCCCTCTAAACCCCACTTTATATAGAGAAAACCGGGGTTTACAGAGGTAAGCATTATTTTTCTTGTTTCTGCTTCTAGACATAGGTTAGGAGTACTCGTTCAAACCGCCTCAATGATGCGGTTCTAACGAGCACTCAAAATCTATGTTTGGAGTATGAAAAAGAAAAATATCACAAATTTTCATCGGAAAAGTAGCTTGAAAGAATATGAAAGATATGAAAGAATGCACTATGTTGCACGGATGTGTTATCATAATGAAACACATAAATTTGTGGGATCTGGGATCCGTCCATCCATAAACTGTGCTTTATCCAAACTATGTTATAATGATTATTGTTACAAAGAGGTTTGCATGTCTTTGCATTGTTAGATCCAACCCGTCACCTAAGTATCTGGTATCATCAACTTAGATATTGCCACCAGATGCCAGTTTCTTTTCTAGTTCAATGATTTTTTGTACGCCCCTACTCATCTCTTGAACAGCCTGGATTTCAGTAAGGCCCATTCTCCTCTTGTTAGAGATGTCGTACACCCCACCTTTGCTCTCCGAATGCTCACCGTGAACTCCTACAAAAATATATTGAGGCAAGTTGGAGAGAAATCCCATGTTAATTTTTAGCATTTCTCTGGGGCCAGTTGTTCAAAACTTACGACGTCGTTAGTTAATGTATCATTAAAACTTTGATCATTAAATATGGCAAATATATGTCAAAAATTTTTGCTGAAAAAATGTGAGCAGCTTTTGCGGATGCAAAAGCTGCTCACATTTTTTCAGCAAAAATACCAAAATTTTTGAATTTTTTCTTGCTAGAACAGTTAACAATTTGACCATTAACGAGCTCGTTAAGCTAACAATGCTTTGAACAACACTGGCCCCTGATCAACAAAGAAGAAGAATAAGAACTTTATCACATCATATAAAGTTATAACTGTTATTTAGGAAAATGTGCCTATATAATATTGACCCCCTTGAACCCCATTTATAAATAGTAAAACCTGGGTTTACAGGGGTTAACCTTATTTTTCTTATTTCTGCTCTAAAATATAGATTGTGGCTACTCGTTAGAACCGGCTCAATGAGGCGGATCGAACAAGTACCCACAATCTATATTTTGAGCAGAAATAAGAAAAATATCAGGATTTTTCATCTTAAAATTTTCGTTTTTTTGTATAGGCATGTTTTCCTAATGTATCATTAATGAAGCTTTAATACTTCTTGAGAAATGAAATTAAACATTAGACTGAACACTAGGGTTGATGCAATAGTTCACTAAGTCAGTGAACCATGAAATGTAGGTCAACGTCAAATGTGGATGCTTGCCATGCCTAGAGACAAATTTGTACAAAGTATCATTAATGAAGCTCTTATAGTTCTTGAGTAATTTGACCCTCAGGATGAACACTAGGGTTGTCACAATATTTTACAAAGTCAGTGAACCATGAAATGAAGATCAAGGTCAAATATGGATGCTTGCATTTAAGTTGCCATCCCCAGATACAAGTTTGTACCATGTATCATTAATGAAGCTCTTATCGTTCTTGAGAAATTAACTTGATCATTAGGGTGAAAGCTGGGGTGGTTGCAAATTTTGAGCTTGACGAATGGATGGACGGACAGATTAATGGATGGAAAACCGGACGCCCGTATCATGCCATGCTAATAGCAGGCACGACAAAAATGACATGAAGACACGTATAAACTGTAGTTTCTAGTGCGTAACATCATGACATGATCCATAACAACCCTATTTTTTTTCTACAGAAATTCTCCATCAATAAAAACTGATTTAAAAACAGAATCTTATACTCATGGTAATTCCATATGATTTGCACTTTCAAAACTAAGATGCAAAGCAAAACTGCATATGAAAATGTTGCCTGTTAATGTTGTCTGCTACATCTTGCAAACTTATCAAATATCTTTTTGCATACAGGCAAACAGTGTGGACCCTGATCAGACAGCTCCAAGACAAGCAGTCTGACCTGTAGAGCAGTCCAAGAGGAGCAGTCTGATCTGGGTCTACACTTTTTGCAACAATGCTTTTAAAGTAACCAGCAGACAACACAGCAGATGACAACTGTTGTGATTAGCATCTTAAGAATTTAGGATTAACGATTCTAGCATACCTCGTGGCTGCAAACTAAGACTTTCACAGATGGCCTTGAAATCTTTATGCTTAGACAGGTTTGGAATTTTAATATGGACACTGGCTCGTAGAGTTGTTCCAAGGTTGGTAGGGCAGAAAGTCAGGTAGCCAAACTTGTCGTGGTGAGCAAAGGTTAGCTTCTTCTCCAAACTATTGAGTCCCTGAATCAAACAAAACACAAAAGCGTCAAATACAAAAACAAACACACAAATTAACCCATAAGCTGCCAAGAAAACTGCATCTTAAAATGTTGTCTGCTTTTGTCAAATACAAAAACAAATACACAAATTAACCCATAAGCTGCCAAGAAAACTGCATCTTAAAATGTCTGTTTTTGTCGTCTGCTGAATCTTCTTGCAAACTTTCACACATATTTTTGTTTTCAGGCAAACAGTGTGGACCCGGATCAGACTGCTCCCAGAGGAGCAGTCTGATCTGGGTCCACCCTGTTTGCAACAATGACTTTCAAAGTAACCATTAGACAAGAAAGCAGATGGAAATTGTCGTGACTGGCATTTTATGAGTTAATTGGTCCTGTGTTACTTACTTGAGACTTAAGATTGAGTCCGTCTGCTTTCCATCACAAAAACACGCCTATATGAATTTGACCCTCTCAAACCCCACTTTTATATAGAAAAACTGGGGTTTACAGGGATAAACCTTATTTTTCTTATTTCTGCTCAAAATATAGATTGTGGGTACTCGTTAGAACCGCGGTTCTAACAAGTACCTACAATCTATATTTTGAGCAGAAATAAGAAAAATATCACAATTTTTCATCTTAAAATTTGCTTTTTAGGCGGTAACATTTTCAATGGTTTTGTATAGGCGCGTTTTCGTAATGCAACAAAATGGAAAGTGAACTTATTAACCCTTATCCTGCTGCATAATTAAGTTAGCCACACCCATTTCTGTCTTTGAACCAATCAGATTACTAGATGTAAATTATTGCTGCAATTTCACAAACATAATGTCAAATAGTGTAGATTCTGATCAGATAGCAGAATCTATCATATCTGGCTCTACACTGTTAGCAAAATCTGATCTGGACCTATACTTGTTTGCAAAGGCTGGGTTTTTTGAGAACAGCAGGATAAGGACTAAGCTTTGCTACACTGAGCTGGTGTTAAGTGAATATGTGGCAGCCATGAAAAAAGTCACCAGACCCCTCATCATAGTGCAGACTATATTTTATGTCTTTGGGATCACGGGTTCCATTTTGAAATTATCTAAGGGTCAATGATGATCAAGGACTAATTGGGTGAATCTAGCTAGTTTTGCCCGAAAAAAAAATTTCACTATACAATATTTAGTTCTGTTGCTTCTAAGTGATTAACTTTTCAAAAAATATTGATCCATGCACAACCTTCATCACAGCTGATGTTAAGGAATGTATAAGTCTCCCTGCCATTCAGCATAGTGCAGATAAGAATCTTACATGGGTGCATCTTACATGGGTGTAAGAGGTGGATGGAAAAATCCGTCCCCAGGGTCACTGTCCTGCATCACAAGGCCGGATAGTGATCCCGAGGGACGGATTTTTCTTTTCACCCCTTACACCCATGTAGGATTCTTTTTCTTGCATACCTTCCATAACTGAGCATGGATTTTTAAAACTGCAGTTACTTTGGTTGCCAACGTGAGCCATACTGTGATGACACTACAGTGATGTTTAGTGACGTCGCGTAACAAGCTGTGACGTCAACCTTAATGGTGCATATGAGGTAGTATTCAACCTGTGCATTTATCAAACACGCGGGAATATTCAATTTAGGGTAAGAACACCAGGGTTAGAACAGAATTTCTATCCAAAGCTAAAACTAAAGATTTCCTTATCTGATGTGTTAGAATATATTTTTCTAATCCTTTGTTGATTCCATTGTAAAATTCTGAAAATACCTGAGGGTCACTAACTGACCAAAACTAGCTAGTCTGGCCCAGAAACAACTTGTGCACTCTACAATTTTCAAGTCTGTTGTGAGGAGATAATTCACATAAGCATTTCACTTGTTTTCAAATCCTGTCATTTCAATTTGTACATGTACTGTTGTAACTTGCTTATTTATTGAAAATGAATAAATATTGTTAAAACCAAGTCTGTTGTGCATTCCATGCTTCCGAGAGATTACCTTTTCAAAACTTATTCACCAAATATGTAAATGTGTGTGCATGGCAGCCATCACTTTAACCCTTAAGACAATGAGAAAAACTACATCTGAAAATGTCGTCTGCTTATGTCCTCTGCTGAATGTTTTTGCAAACTTTTTAAAAATGTTTTGCATACAGGCAAACAGTGTGGGCCCAGATCAGACTGCAGTCCACACTGTTTGCAAAAAAATTACTTATAAGGTAACCTGCAGACGACAGTAGTCGTGATTGGCATTTTAAGGGTTAAGCTTTCTTTTTCCTGACAAACAAAGGCCCCATGTGAAAATGGCTTTGACTGGTAAATTAAAATATTAAGAAGAATCTTGGACCTGAAAATCTGTGTAACCTTAGAAAAGGTCAGTTTATGACCTTGAACTATGGTACTTTATTAACCCTGGTCCTGCTGAATATTTTAATCTGCATTATAGATTATCAACCAATCAGAATACTGGACGCAAATTATTGCAACAAATTCACAATCTCAATGGCAAGCAATGTAGATCCTGATCAGATGGCTTCGTCAGAAGCCATCTGATCTGGATCTTCATTGTTTGGAAAATAAGGCATATCCAGGCTCAGCAGGACAAGGGTTGAAGCTCACATTTTCAACCATGTGTATCTATCAGTTCTTAAAAACAATAATTGTTTCTAAAATCCTACTGAGTAAATTATTTTTGAATAAAAGGATACATCCTGAATGTACACCACAACCTCTTTTTACAAAACTATTGTTTGGAACCAAAGCAGAAACTGTGTTAATTAAACAACCATGTTATATTCAAGCAAAAATGTGTATTTTATATAAAAATATGACCATTTATGGTCATTTTTCTATGTAATCTAAACATTTTTGTCACCCATCTTGAAACCGTGTTACATCCAAAACCTTGCTATAAAGAATAGTGTTATAATAGGTTTGTGGTGTATACATAAATCTCTATAACACAGTTCCGTAAATGTAACAATTTAAAGACGAATCCCAAAAATATATTATTTATTTTTAAAAATACAAAAATATTTTTTGTGTGGATATAACACAGTTGTATATAACTAATACGCACTTAACCCTTTTTGTACCAAATGGAATCTTCCTCCTTGTATGTAGCAAGAGTTCATTTCAAAATTTAGGGGTGCCAGGGTGTATTTTCTTCAAAATTGATTAGGAAAATGGCTGAACTTTTTGCAAACAGTGTAGGCCCTGATCAGATGCCGCGTTCTGCGGCATCTGATCTGGGCCTTCATTGTTTGCCAGGGTACCCATTTAGGGATTTCCCATCTGAAATGGGTTATTTCAATAGCATAAACATAGGCGGTGTAATAGAATTTAGGTTGAAAATAATTATCTACCTTGACTAGTCTCTTCCAGACCTCGGCCAAATTTCCCCCTTGTTGCATGGAGATAATACGTAGATGATCCTCTTCATTGACCCACACCAAGAATTTCTTGTTATGACTAAAGAAGATACCTCGGCCTATAGGCCAGTCGTCATAGCCGCATGCATCACCAAGAACCCTGAAAGTATTTTGTTTGTTTGTACTTGAGTTCAAAGGCCCCGTCAACACTAGTTAGGTCAATTTTGAGCCAGTCAGTTTACCTATCCACACTTTCCTGGGTAGGCTTATACATAAGCGGTTAACTAGTACAGTGCACATTCTTTCCCCAGAAACTGAAAACTGCCCTTCTTAAATCAATGGAAGCGAGAGAATGACCATAGAAAAGATTGCATGATCAATCTCTGTTGCCGACCCTGGCAGGTATCGAACCCGCGTCCTCCTGATCACCAGTCAGACGTGCATCAGACTGAGCTACCGAGGCCAGCCCCTGAAAGTATAGGCAGTTCAAATGTTTATACAGAATGTAAAAAGGTTACTGACTTTATACTGATACTCATTTAGGCAGTTGTAACAATGAGGCGGTTCTAATGAGTACCCACAATCTATGTCTTGGAGCAGAAATAAGGAAAATAATGTTTACCCCTTAAACCCCAGTTTTCTCAAAACAAAACTGGGTTTACTGGGGTGTTCATTACACGGACTTGTTCACATGATGGGTGTTTAAAGGGTTATTCTTCAAATGCGTGCTGTGTTAGAATCTTCAAATGACATCATAAAAAGAGACTTTTCCCATGTAATTTTTTTGTGTACCAAAGCATAGTTCGTTTTCATTGCCTATATTTGAAAATTCTATGACGTAAATTGTCAATGCATCGAAAACATTATAGAAGGACTGAAATGGATGTGTTAAAGTCAATAACTTTGTTGTGATTTCTTCTTACAACAAAGAAAGGTTGAATGAAACAACATGCATGTAACTGTCAATTTTCAGTAAGTAATTAGAATCAAAATAGATCAGTTCTAGTGTGTAAATTGTTGAGTTACAAATCACAGTAGGTTTAATAGTTTAAGTAATAGATCTACCAAACAGCTGACCAAACTGTGATTTATTGCTCAACAATTCAATTCTAGGGCTGACATATTTCTTAACCCTTTTTCATTACGAAAACACGCCTATACAAATACAATGTCAATTTTACTGCCGAAAATACATGAATTTTATGGTGAAAAATTTCAATATTTTTCTTATTTCTGCTCAAAATATAGATTGTGGGCACACGTTAGAACCGCCTCATCGAGGTGGTTCTAACCAGCACCACAATCTATATTTTTGAGCAGAAATAAGAAAAATAAGGTTTACCCCTCTAAACCCCGGTTTTACTGTATGAAAGTGGGGTTCAAGGAGGTCAAAATTATAGAGGCTTGTTTTCCTGATGTGTACCGGAAACCCCAAAACGGGTACCCTGTCAAACAGTACAGGCCCAGATCAGATGCCGCAGAACACGGCATCTGATCAGGGCCTACACTGTTTGCAGAAAGTCCTGCCATTTTACAAATAAATTTTAAATGAACTTGTGCCATATGTAAGAAGAAGGATTCCATTTTGTACAAAAAGGGTTAAATATAGACTTCATATACAAAAAGACTTCTTTATAACACTGCCTGTTATAACAGTTTTGGCTATTTTAACACACATCACGAAAACACGCCTGTATAATTTTGACACTCTCGGACCCCACTTTTATACAGTAAAAATGGGGTTTACCTGGGTAAACCTAAGTATTTTTCTTATTTCTGCCCTAAAATATAGAGTATGGGTACTCGTTAGAACCGCCTCGATGAGGCGGTTCTAACGTGTACACGCAATCTATATTTTGAGCAGAAATAAGAAAAATATCACATTTTTTCATCTTAAAATTTTCATTTTTACAGCTATAAAGGTTGCAAAGTATTTTTATAGGCGTGTTTTCGTAATGTTTTCAAAATGGATCCCAAAAATGTAAAGGTTATATACAAAAAAGACCGTAAATGATTTTTTTTAATATAAACAGTACCTTTTTGTTTGGCTATAACACACTTGTTTAACCTTTACCACTCCCCGGGCTAATTCAGCAGACGTCAAATTGTTAATATTTTTCCCAGAAAACAGGACTTGACATCTCATGCAAATTGTCTCCAGAGGAGACAATTTGCATGAGATGTCAAATCTGGTTTTCTTGGCAAAACTAGAAAAATATTTCAAATTGTCATCTGCTGTAAAAAAAAAATCCCAAGCATGCAGAGCGTTAACATGATTTCTGCCATGAACCTCAGCAATAGTGTTATGAACAGATTGTGATGTACAACTTTTCACTGCAAGATACCCACGGGTCATCATCTCTGAACAGGAAATGATCTGCAACCATCTGTTTGTTGACCTCTGGCGTCATGCCCAGCAGGGGATAGTAAGTCCCGCGGAGCTCGCCTCGCAGTGTTTTCAGAGCTTCCACTGTAATTTTCTCCATTTCAATGCGGTCCTAATAATAGAGATCACAAAATTCTCTTTATAATACAGTTCATTATAACCCATTTCTAATATTTCTAGGTCTAAAAAGTTGGATCCCAAAACATATATGAAAAATATAGAGATTTATTAGAAAAATTACCGTAAATGGTAATTTTTCTATTTAATCTGTACACTTCTGTTTCAATCTGACATAGTTTTTTAACAAACACAATTTCTACTTTACCAGTAACTTTTACTGACCGTTCCAAGTCGGTGCTTTTGCTGTGGTTACTTCAAGTTTCGTGTTTCTGGTTCTGATTCTTTCCCTAATCATATATGTTGTTGTATTGATCATTCTGATTCTTCCCCCTTTTTGGTTGTTCATTTTTAGTTACATTTGTCCTTCCAGTTTAACCCTTGTCCTGCTAATCCCGGATATGCCTTATCTTTGAAACAATGTAGATCCAGATCAGATGGCTTCTGACGAATCCATCTGATCAGGATCTACATTGTTTGCCATTCAGATTGTGAATTTGTTGCAATAATTTGCATCAAGTAATCTGATTGGTTGATAATCGGTAGTGGGTGTGGCATATATAAATATTCAGCAGGACAAGGGTTAATGTTTGTCATGTTGGTGATTCCGATTCTTTCCCCCATTATGTATATTGCTCCTTTTTAGTTAGGTTTGGATATTCTGAGTCACCACCTGTTTGGGAAAGATCTGCTAACTCGGTTTACCTCTCTGTCCGTTTTGTTTACTGTCCTCACTTCATGTTAAGACTTCTTTCCCTAGTGATATTGTGAGAGGAATTTGGGATCTGATTGTATCAGTTCCTGATCGTTTATATTTTTAATTTTCAGACCCCAACAATTAATAGTTTCATGAACATTATGATTAACCCATTCAGTACCAGAAATCCCTAAATGGGTACTTTGGCAAACAGTGCAGGCCCAGATCAGACGCCACATTCTGCAGCTTCTGATCAGGGCCTAGCTATACTGTTTGCAAAAAGTTAAGCCATTTTCCTAATCAATTTTGAAGAAAAACAACCTGGCACCCCTAATTTTTTAAATGGACTCGTGCTGTATATAAGGAGGAAGATTCCATTTGGTACAACTAGTGTTAATAAGGTTTTTCTATCTTTAAACCCACTGACCTACTTTTTGACCCCACATGACCCATATTCGAATTTATCCTAGATATTGTCAAGATGATCATTCTGAGCAAGTTTGATGATAATTAGACTAAAATTGCAGTCTCTAGAGTGTAAACAAGGTTTTTCTATGATTTGACCTACTTTTGACCCCACATGACCCATATTCAAATATGACCTAGATATTGTAGGAAGATCATTCTGAGCAAGTTTGATGATGCTTTGACCAAAACTGTGGCCTCTAGAGTCTTAACAATGTTTTCTATGATTTGACCTACTGACCTACTTTTTGACCCGACATGACACATATACAACTTGACCGAGATATTGTCAGGATGATCATTTTGAGCAAGTTTGAGGATGATTGGACCAAAACTGTGGCCTCTAAAGTGTTAACGAGGTTTTTCTATGATTTGACCTACTGACCTATTTTTTTTGGCCAACATGACCCATAATGGAACTTGACCGAGATATTGTCAGGATGATCATTCTGAGCAAGTTTGGGGATGATTGGACCAAAACTGTGGCTTCTAGAGTACTAACAAGGTTTTTCTGTGGTTTGACCTACAGACCTGCTTTTTGACCCGAAATTACCTATATTCAAACTTGACCGAGATATTGTCAGGATGATCATTCTGAGCAAGTTTGAGGATGACTGGACCAAAACTGTGGCCTTAGAGTGTTAACAAGGTTTTTCTATGACATACTGACCTACTTTTTGACCTGAAAAGACCCATATTCAAACTTGGCTGTGCGGGATGAACATTCTGACCAAGTTTGAGGAAGATTGGACCAAAACTGTGGCCTTTAGAGTGTTAACAAGGTTTTCCTTTGATTTGACCTGGTGACCTACTTTTTGACCCGACATGACCCACATTCAACTTGACCGACATATTATCATGATGATCATTCTGACGAAGTTTGATGATGATTGGATCAAAACTGTGGCCTCTAGCGTGTTAACAAGAAAAGTTTATGCACGCACGACGAAGAGGAACGACGCACGACGAACGACGATGCCGGACATCTCACAGTCACAAAAGCTCACCATGACCTTCGGTCAGGTGAGCTAAAAAGGGTTAAATACATGTGCACTCGTATCTCGAAAACATTTTTTTTCTGATGAAAATTTGTCATATCTTCCATTATTTTGACAATATTTATTTTGAACTCTAAACATCACTGAAACACGCCTTTATAATTTTGACTACCTTGACCCCATTTTTATATAGTAAAACTGGGGTTTGTTTGTTAGTTTGATTTGAGGTTTAACGTCCCTGTCAACACTGTATAGGTCATTTTGGAGACATTGGTTCCAATTTTGTAGGACTTTTACCCGACACTGAGATGAAATGACATCTTAAGCCCTGTCACCTAATGAAACAAATAGGGTTTGTAAGCATGGACGGTCCAACTCGCACTGCTTTGTCTGGGCAGGCTTAGATTCTCTAAGTAGTTTACCAGTATTTGTGTGCGATTGGATTCACCTCTGTGTGGAAGCATCATGCAGCCCATCTATTTCTTCAAGCCCCGATGGGTGGGGGCTTAAAACTGGGGTTTACAGGGGTAATCTGACCAAAATATTGTCAAGATGATCATTCTGAGCAAGTCTGATGATGATCGGACCAAAACTGTGGCCTCTAGTTTGTTCACAAGATTTTTCTATGATATTACCGACTGACCTATTTTTTGACCCGACATGAACGAGATATTGTCAAGATGATCAGTCTGAGCAAGTTTAATGATGACCGGACCAAAACTAGTGTGTTAACAAGGTTTTCCTACGATTTGATCTTCTGGGCTTGTTCACAAGATTTTTCTATGATTCTACCTACTGACCTACTTTTTGACACAAAATGACCCATTTTGGAATTTGACTGAGATAGTGTCAAGATGATCATTATGAGCAAGTTTGATGATGATCGGACCAAAACTATGGCCTCTAGTGTGTTCACAAGGTTTTCCTATGATTTGACCTACTGTTTGTTTTTTTTATTTAAGGTTTAACGTCCCTGTCAACACTGTAAGTCATTTTGGAGACACTGCTTCCAATTTTGTGGGACTTTTACCCAACAATGAGATGAAATGACATCTCAAGCCCTGTCGCCCAATGAAACCAATAGGGTTAATTAGCATCGACGGTCCGCCTCGCACCGCGGTTCCTGGACAGGCTTAGACCCTCTAAGCCGTTTACCAGAACTAGTGTGCGGGCCGGATTCAGCTCTGCCTGGAAGCATCATGCAGCCCATATATTTCTTGAAGCCCCTATGGGCGGGGGCCATATTTGACCTACTGACCTACTTTCTGACCCGACATGGCCAACTATTCGAACTTGACCAAGATATTGTCATGATGATCATTCTGACCAAGTTTGATGATGACCGACCCAAAACTGTGTCCTCAAGTGTTCATATGAAAAGTTAACGCACGGAGGAGGCACGATGGATAACGAATGACGACGCCGGACATGTTAGTCACAAAAGCTCACCATAACCTTTGGTCAGGCGAGGTAAAAATATGAGTACTTTTCAGATAAAAAAGTGCCCTATCTGGAGCTCATCATGAAAACACGCCTATATAATTTTGACCCCCTTAAACCCCACTTCAATATAGTAAAACTGGTGTTTACAGAGGTAAATCTTATTGTCTAATTTCTGTTCTAAAATATTGATTGTACGGGCCTCCATTGCCTAGTGGATAAGAGCGCTGACTCTTAATCATTAGGTCTCTCACAGCTGTGGTTCGAGCCTCGCTCAGGTCGCTTGAGGTGGTTCTAACGAGTACCCACAATCTATATTTTGAGCAGAAATAAGAACAAGAGGACCCAATGGCCCTATATCGCTCACCTGTGTACCAGAAAATCATTAGTGTAGGAGACCACTTGACATTGCTACATACTAAATATCTAAGCTCAGGCAAAGCGGTGTCCATGCTTATAAACCCTACTGGTTTCATTGGGCGACAGGGCTTGAGATGTAATTTCATCTCAATGTCAGGTAGAGACATCTCCAAAATGACCTATACAGTGTTGACGGGGATGTAAAACCTCAAATCAAACAAAATCTGTGCCTTATGGTTTTGGAGAAAAAGATTTTTTTATTTTTTGTTCCAGTATAAGTCTATAGTAGCAAATGAGCCCTGGGGCTTGGCCAATTTTGACCCAAAGGGCACGGTTGGCAGGATTTAAGTAGGCGACCATTTTGTGTTGCTATATACTAAATATCTAAGGTCTGTACATCATGGTTTCAAAGAAGATGTTTGAAGCTTTTTCCCATTTTAAGTTTGTTGGAGTTAAGGGGCCACAGGATTTGGACCCCAGGGGCATGATTGGCAGGATTCATGTAGGCAACCACTCGACATTGCTACATGCAAAATACCTAAGCTCTGGGACTTATGGTTTCAGGGAGAAGATTTTTGAAGATTTTTTTCCCCATTTTAAGCTTTTTTTTTCATTATAAGGGCCCTGTGGTTTCAGAGAAGATTTTTGAAGTTTCTCCAATTGTAAGTCTATGGAAGCTAAAGAGCCCTGGGGTGTAGCCAATTTGGATCCCAGGGGCATAACTGGCATGATATATGTAGGCAACTTGACGTTGCTACATACTAAAAATCTAAGCTCTGGGCCAAATGGTTTCATAGAAGAAGATTTTTTAAGTTTTTTCCATTTGAAGTTTTTTTTTTCCACTATGAGTCTATGGGAGCAAAGGGGGTCCCAGGGTGTGGCCCATTTGGACCCCAGGGGCATGATTGGCAGGATTTATGTAGGTGACCCCTTGTCATTTCTACATGCTAAATATCTAAGCTCTGGGCCCTGTGGTTTCAGAGAAGAAGATTTTTGAAGCTTTTTCAATTATGTGTCTATGGGAGCTAAGGGGCCCCTGGGTGTGGCCCATTTGGTCCCCACGGGCATGTTTGGCAAGATTTATGTAGGTGACCACTTGCCATTGCTACATGCTAAATATCTAAGCTCTGGGCCCTGTGGTTTCAGAGTAGAAGATTTTTGAAGCTTTTTTTTTCCATTATGAGTCTATAGGAGCTAAAGGGCCCCGGGGAATGGCCCTTTTGGACCCCAGGGGCATGATTGGCAGGAATTATGTAGGTGACCACTTGCCGTTGCTATGTGCTAAATATCTAAGCTCTGGGCGCTGTGGTTTCAGAGAAGAAGATTTTTTAAGCTTTTTTCCATTATGAGTCTATGGGAGCAAAGGGGCCCCGACGGGTGGCCCACTTTGAGCCCAGGGGCATGATTGGCAGGAATTATGTAGGAGACCAATTGATGTTGCTACATGCTAAATATCTAAACTCTTGGCTTTGTGGTTTCAGAGAAGAAGATTTTTGAAGCTTTTTTTAACATTATGAGTCAATGGGACCTAAGGGGCCCTGGGGCGTGGCCCATTTGGACCCTAGGGGCATGATTGGCAGGATTTATGTTGGTGACCACTTGCCGTTGCTACATGCCAAATATCTCAGCTCTGGGCCCTGTGGTTTCAGAGAAGAAGATTTTTGAAGCTTTTTTCCATTATGAGTCTATAGGAGCTAAAGGGCCCCGGGGTGTGGCCCGTTTGGACCCCAGGGGCATGATTGGCAGGAATTATGTAGGTGACCACTTGCCATTGCTACATGCTACATATCTAAGCTCTGGGCCCTGTGGTTTCCGAGAAGAAGATTTTTGAAGCTTTTTGTTCCATTATGAGTCTATGGGAGTGAAGGGGCCCCGGGGTGTCGCCCATTTGGAACCCAAGGGCATGATTGGCAGGAATTATGTAGGTGACCACTGGCCGTTGCTACATGATAAATATCTAAGCTCTGGGCCCTGTGGTTTCAGAGAAGAAGATTTTTGAAGCTTTTTTTCCATTATGAGTCTATGGGAGCTAAGGGGCCTCAGGGTGTGGCCAATTTGGACCCCATGGGCATGATTGGCAGGAATTATGTAGGTGACCACTTGCCGTTACTACATGCCAAATATCTCAGCTCTGGGCCCTGTGGTTTTAGAGAAGAAGATTTTTTAAGCTTTTTTCCATTATGAGTCTATAGGAGCTAAGGGCCCTGGGACGGGGCCCGTTTGGACCCCAGGGGCATGATTGGCAGGAATTATGTAGGTGACCACTTGCCGTTGCTACATGCTAAATATCTTAGCTCTTGGCCCTGTGGTTTCTGAGTAGAAGATTTTTGAAGCTTTTTGTTCCATTATGAGTCTATGGGAGCGAAGGGGCCCCGGGGCGTGGCCAATTTGGACCCCAGGGGCATGATTGGCAGGAATTATGTAGGTGACCACTGGCCATTGCTACATGCTAAATATCTAAGCTCTGGGTCCTGTGGTTTCCGAGAAGAAGATATTTTAATTTTTTCCCATTGTAAGTCTATGGGAACTATATGTTGCCATAGCAACCAGACTTCCAATCTGATCAGCCCAAAAACCTTATGCAGCCTTTCCCCCTACCTGATGATGCTTCTCATGAAATTTGATCAAGATTGACCATGGGGTATTAGAGATATACTTATTTGAAATTGTTTACCGACGAACGCACGGACGGAAGCACAGACGGACGCACGCACGACGAACAACAGACAAAAAGTGATCACAAAAGCTCACCTTGTCACTACGTGACAGGTGAGCTAAAAATATCTTAAAATGTTCGATATATCCGTGGTAAAGTTTACAATGTATTGATAAAGGCGTGTTTTCGAAATGTATGGCCTGAAAACCAGCCAGATTCGCATCAGGCAGGCAAAGAAATAAAGTAAAAGCAAGAACTTACGTCCTTGCTTGTGGTAGGAGGGAACCCGTAATTCTCATGACTTCTGCCCACTCTGATTCTGGTTGAATTGACCATCTTACCAGAGGGGTCAAGGTCACCAAAACCCAGGTTGTTCATATCTCCAAAGTCTGGCTTAGGGTGTTTAAGTTCGCTAACTTTATGGTAGTCTTTGAGGATGGGATCAAAGATGTCAGCAAATACATCATAGGCATCAGGGTCGGAAGCATAGATTCCACAATGACTTTTCATGTGCTCACAGCCTGGAAAGTGAAGAAGGTAGCTAAGGCCTGGGGGCAGTCAAAAACTAAAGATGTGGAGAGTTAACCCTTATCTTGCTGTTCACGACAACCCCTACCTTTGCAAACAGTGTAGATCCAGATCAGATGGCTTCTGAAGAAGCCATCTGATCAGGATCTACACTGTTTGGCATTCAGTTTATGAATTTGTAGCAATAAATTACATCAAGTAATTTGATTGGTTGATAGACAGAAATGGGTGTGGCTTAAATGAATATTCAGCAAGATAAGGGTTAACATATTGTTAGTAAAATGTGACACTAGTTACAATGGATCACCATTTACAATCAATAATGTCACAAGTAACAATGTGACAATGACAATGCATTTATTTCCAATTAAGGGCCCCTAAAGAACATATGATCAAAGGAGAAGAATCCCCATACTATGATTGAACATGATTAGAATAAACAAACACAAAAATCAACACCTCACAACCTCATTATAACACTGCTCGTTACACCATTGGTTTTTGGATATAACCCCTCTCCTGCTGAATATTCATTTCAGCCACACCCATCGCCGACCCCGAACCAATCAGTCTATTTGATGTAATTTATTCCACTGAATGTCGACAGTGTAGATCAGATGGCTTCTTCAGAAGCCATCTGATCTGGATCTACACTGTTTCCAAAGATATGGGTTGTCGTGAACAGCATGATAAGAGTTAACATTGTTTCAAGATAGGTCGCAAATATGTATACATTATACAGAAAATTGACAATAATGGTCAACCTCTCCAATATAATCTAAACATATTTATTAGGATATACTTTAGTTCAGCAAACAAAGTCTCTGCTTTGGACCCAACGGCAGTGGTACAAAGTGGTTGTGACACCATTAACAATGTGTCGCAAGTAACAATCATGATATCAGTAACAACAAGATGTGTTTGTGAAACACCGATGCCCCCGGACAGCGCCTGTGCAATATGAAAGCCCCATCACTAAAGTATGGTCACGAGGTCAGAAATTATGGTACCACTGGAAAGGTCTTGTGAAAAAGAATACACATGTGAAATATGAAAGCTCTATCACTTACCAATCGAAAGTTATGGAGTATATTAAGATTATTAAAAAGTAGGTCAAACATCAAGGTCAAAGTCACAAGGCCAAAAATTATGGTACCACTAGAAAGGTCTTGTGACAAGGACTGCACATGTGAAATATGGAAGCCATACCATTTACCAATCAAAAGTTATGGCCAATGTTAAAGTTTTTAAAAAGTAGATCAAACATCAAGGTCAAGGTCATGAGGTCAAAAATTATGGTACCATTATAAAGGTCTTGTGACAAGGAATGCACATGTGAAATATGAAAGCTCTACCATTTACCAATCAAAAGTTACGGCCAATATTAAAGTTTTTAAAAAAGTAGGTCAAATGCCAAGATCAAGGTCATGAGGTCAAAAATTATAGTACCAATATAAAGGTCTTGTGACAAGGAATGTACATGTGAAATATGAAAGCTCTATCACTTACCAATCAAAAGTTATGGCCAATGTTAAAGTTTTTAAAAATGAGGCCAAAAGTAGGTCAAATGTCAAGGTCAAGGTCACGAGGTCAAAATTCATGGTACCTCTTGAAAGGTCTTGTGACAAGGAATGCACATGTGAAATATGAAAGCTCTATCACTTACCATTCAAAAGTTATGCCCAATGTTAAAGTTTTTGCGGACAGACAAACGTACAAACTTACAAACGTACAAACAGACGGACAGACCAAAAACTATATGCCCCCCAGAATCTTAGATTCCGGGGGCATAAAAATTATAGTACCAATAGAAAGGGCTTGTGACAAGGAATGCACATGTGAAATATGAAAGCTCTATCAGTTACCAATCAAAAGTTATAGCCAATGTTAAAGTTTTTAAAAAGAAGGTCAAAAGTAGGTCAAATCTCAAGGTCACGAGGTCAAAAATTATAGCACCAATAGAAAGGTCTTGCGACAAGGAATGCACATGTGAAATATTAAAGCTCTATCAGTTACTAATCAAAAGTTATAGCCAATGTTGAAGTTTTTAAAAAGGAGGTCAAAAGTAGGTCAAATCTCAAGGTGAAGGTCACGAGGTCAAAATTTATGGTACCTCTTGAAAGGTCTTGTGACAAGGAATGCACATGTGAAGTATGAAAGCTGTACCACTTACCATTCAAAAGTTATGCCCAATGTTAAAGTTTTTGCAGACGGACAAACGGACAAACGGACAAACAGACGGACAGACCAAAAACTATATGCCCCCCAGAATCTTAGATTCCGGGGGCATAAAAACGTGTCACCTGTAATAGTGTGTCACCCATAACAATGTATATACAGTAACAATCATGTCACAATGTATCATTGTGTCACTATTGACAATGTGTCACCAATACCAATGAAGTCACCAGTAACAATCTATGCTCAGTTACAATCATATCACCACTGACAATGTGTCACCAGTACCAAACAAGGCACTAGTAATGATGTATACTCAGTTACAATCATGTCACTACTGGCAAGGTGTCACCAGTACCAAACAAGGCACTAGTAACAATGTATACTCAGGTACAATCATGTCACTATTGACAATGTGTCACCAGTACCAATCAAGTCACCAGTAACAATGTATGCTCAGTTACAATCATGTCACCCCTGACAATGTGTCACCAGTACCAAACAAGTCACTAGTAACAATGTATACTCAGTTACAATCATATCACCACTGACAATGTGTCACCAGTACCAAACAAGTCACTAGTAATGATGTATGCTCAGTTACAATCATATCACCACTGACAATGTGTCACCAGTACCAAACAAGTCACCAGTAACAATGTATGCTCAGTTACAATCATATCACCACTGACAATGTGTCACCAGTACCAAACAAGTCACTAGTAACAATGTATACTCAGTTACAATCATGTCACTATTGACAATGTGTCACCAGTACCAAACAAGGCACTAGTAATGATGTATACTCAGTTATAATCCTGTCACTAGTGACAATGAGTCACCAGTACCAATCAAGTCACTAGTAACAATGTATACTCAGTTATAATCGTGTCACCACTGACAATGTGTCACCAGTACCAAACAAGTCACCAGTAACAATGTATACTCAGTTACAATCATGTCACCCCTGACAATGTGTCACCAGTACCAAACAAGTCACCAGTATTAATGTATACTCAGTTACAATCATGTCACCCCTGACAATGTGTCACCAGTACCAAACAAGTCACCAGTAACAATGTATACTCAGTTATAATCGTGTCACCCCTGACAATGTGTCACCAGTACCAAACAAGTCACCAGTAACAATGTATACTCAGTTATAATCGTGTCACCCCTGACAATGTGTCACCAGTACCAAACAAGTCACCAGTAACAATGTATACTCAGTTACAATCATGTCACCCCTGACAATGTGTCACCAGTACCAAACAAGTCACTAGTAACAATGTATACTCAGTTACAATCATGTCACCCCTGACAATGTGTCACCAGTACCAAACAAGTCACTAGTAACAATGTATACTCAGTTACAATCATGTCACTACTGACAATGTGTCACCAGTACCAAACAAGTCACCAGTAACAATGTATACTCAGTTACAATCATGTCACCCCTGACAATGTGTCACCAGTACCAAACAAGTCACTAGTAACAATGTATACTCAGTTACAATCATGTCACCCCTGACAATGTGTCACCAGTACCAAACAAGTCACCAGTATTAATGTATACTCAGTTACAATCATGTCACCCCTGACAATGTGTCACCAGTACCAAACAAGTCACCAGTAACAATGTATACTCAGTTAATATAATCGTGTCACTAGTGACAATGAGTCACAAGTACCAATCAAGTCACTTGTAACAATGTATATTCAGTAACAATCATGTCTTCCATGCAGAGCCGAAACCGACCGTTGTGGGGCAATGTTAACGTGCCTGACTGTACCGGACGTAAAATGCTTAAACTTTACAATACAATACAATACACAAGAATTCCGCAGAAGGCGGCGTCGCACCTGCTGGGGGCAAAAGTCATAGAAGCCACAATCAGAATGTTGTTATTAATTAAGTTAATTTCATAGCAGTTGATAGTTGATGTAAAATGTGTCAAAGTCACTGGACCAAAAATATATGCCATGGTCACCAGGTCAAGGTACGTGCCAAATCAGTACAATGAGGAGAAGTACTATGCAAAGTTTGGTGGCTGTAGGCCATTTATTTTAGGACATATTGAACATTGACGTAAAAGTCGCTGGAGTGCATAATATAGGTTAAGGTCACCAGGTCAAGGTACCCACAGAGTAAGCAAATGTAGGAGAAGCACTATGCAAGTTTGGTGGTTGTAGGCCTTATAGTTAAGAAGATATGGAATGTCGACCTAAAATGTGTTAAAGTCAATGGAGTGCAAAAAAATAGGTCAAGGTCACCAAGTCAAGGTGCCTGCATAGTCAGTATATCTAGGAGAACCACTATGCAAGATTTGGTGGTTGCAGGCCTTTAATTTGAAAAGATCTGGAACATTGACGCAAATTGTGTCAAAGTCAATGGAGCGTAAAATATAGGTCAAGGTCACCAGGTCAAGGTACCTGCAGAATCAGTACATCCAGGAGCAGCATTATGCAAGCTTTGATGGTTGTAGGCCTTTTATTTGCAGAGATCTGGAACTTGGACATAAAAATTTGTCAAAGTCACTGGAGCATAAAATATAGGTCAAGGTCACCGGGTCAAGGTACCTGCAGAGTCAGTACATCTAGGAGAAGCACTATGCAAGATTAGATGGTTGTGGGCCTTTTATTTGAGGAGATCTGGAACTTCGACGTAAAATGTGTCCAAGTCAGTGGAGCGTAAAATATAGGTCAAGGTCACCATGTCAAGGTACCTGCTGAGTCAATACATCAAGGAGAAACACTGTTCAAGATTTTATTGGTGTAGGCCTTTTATTTTAGAAGATCTGGAACATTGACGTAATTTGTGTCAAACTCACTGAAGCGTAAAATATAGGTCAAGGTCACCGGGTCAAGGTGCTTGCCTAGTCAGGAGTTCAGGGTGATGTTTCATGAAAGGTTTGATGGTTGTTTAGTCTTGTAGTTGATTACAATACAAACTTCGATGTAAATGTCGAACTTCGACGTAATGGTAAAAGTCACTGGAGCGCAAAATATAGGTCAAATTCACCAGGTCATGGTGCTTACAAAGTGAGAAGGTCTACAAGATTTTTCATGTAAGGTTTGATGGTAGCTGAGGTTTGTAAAATAAAAACTTTGACGAAAATGTCGAACTTTGACGTAAATGTCGAACTTCGACGTAATGGTCAAAGTCACTAGAGCGCAAAATATAGGTCAAAGTCACCAGGTCAAGGTACTTACAAAGTGAGAAGGTCTATGAGATGTTTCTTTTAAGGTTTGATGGTAGCTGAGGTTTGTAAAATAAAAACTTTTGACGTAAATGTCGAACTTCGACGTAAATGTTAACAGACGGACGGACAGACGAACGGATGGAAAATCAGACGCCTATGTCGCACCCTGCTATAACTAGCTGGTGCGACAAAAATGACCGTCCTGTTGTCAAAGTTTAATTAAATTAATCACCACTCGCAAATACTCGCAAACACTCCGAATGTCACAGGTAAGCTCTGAGGTCCGCAGAATTTCCTCGGAATATCGAGCGCATAACTTGGAGTAAATATTTTCACTCTGAGTGGTTTACTTCAAACCATTCGTGGAAAAACGCGGATTTAAAAAGTTGTTCGCTGAATGAAAAAGAAAAACGGTTCAAATACCTGAGCCTTACTGCAAAATGGTTTTGGATATAACACGGTTGAAAAATGGACCCCAAATACACCACAACCTCTTTATAACACTATTAACCCAGTTTGCACAAGGGTATCCTGGCAAACAGTGCAGGTCCAGATCAGGCGCTGCAGAATGACACCGCAGAACGCGGCGACTTATCAGGGCCTACACTAAACTATTTTCCAAATAAGATGTGAAGAAAACACGACCTGTCACCGCTAGGCGTTGAAATAGATTTGTACTATATATAAGGTGGAAGATTTCATTTGGTGGAAAAAGGGTTAATGGGGTCCAAACCAAAAACGGTGTTAGTTAAACAACCGTGTTATAGCCAAACAAAAATGTATAGATTATCTAGAACAAGGAACCTACATGCCAAATATGAAGGCTCTATGTCAAATGGTTAAAAAGTTATGATAAAGTAGGTCAAAAGGTCAGGGGTCAAGGTCACAGGTCAAAATTGTTTGCATGAGTGGTTTGGGAATGTCACAAGGAACCTACATGCCAAATATGAAGGCTCTACCTCAAATGGTTAAAAAGTTATGATAAGTAGGTCAAAAGGTCAGGGGTCAAGGTCACAGGTCAATTTTTTTTTTTTGTATAAGTGGGAAGGCAATGTCACAAGGAACCCACATGCCAAATATGAAGGCTCTATCTCAAACGGTTGGAAAGTTATGATAAAGTAGGTCAAAGGTCACAGGTCAAGGTCACAGGTCAAAATTGTTTGTATGAGTGGTATGGGAATGTCACAAGGAACCTACATGCCAAATATTAAGGCTCTACCTCAAATGGTTAAAAAGTTATGGTAAGTAGGTCAAAAGGTCAGGGGTCAAGGTCACAGGTCAATTTTTTTTTGTACGAGTGGGAAGGCAATGTCACAAGGAACCCACATGCCAAATATAAAGGCTCTATCTCAAACGGTTCCACTAAATAATATAATATTTGTCATGGTCACTGGAGCGTAAAATATAGGTCAACGCCACGAGATGAAAGCCCCTGCTTGGTTAGGAGCTTACGAAGATGTTTCATGTAAGGTTTGATGGTTATTTAGTCTTGTAGTTGAGTATATAACAAACTTCGACATAAATGTCGAACTTCGACATAAATGTCCAACTTTGACGTAATGGTCGAAGTCACTGGAGCACAAAATATAGGTCAAAGTCACTAGGTCAAGGAGTCTACAAAGTCAGAAGGTCAGGGAGATGTTTCATGTAAGGTTTGATGGTAGATGAGGTTTGTAGTTGACTTAAATAAAAACTTCGACATAAATGTCGAAGTTATGTCGAACTTCGACATAAAGATCAAAGTCACTGGAGCGAAAAATATAGGTCAAAGTCACTAGGTCAATGTGCCTACAAAGTCAGAAGGTCTGAGAGATGTTTCATATAAGGTTTGATGGTAGATTAGGTTTGTAGTTGACTTTAATAAAAACTTTGACATAAATGTCGAACTTCGACATAAATGTGACGGACGGACGCACGGATGAACGAACGGACGGAAAAGTTGACGCCTATGTCGCACCCTGCTACAAGCAGGTGCGACAAAAACCGACTGCACACAGGTATTGGTAAACCACTTAACAGAATCTAAACCTGCCGATTTAAAGCAGTGCGAGTTGGCCCATCCATGCTTATAAACCCTATTTGTTTCATTGGGCGACAGGGCTTGAGATGTCATTTGATTTCATGATAATGCAGGGTTTTGTTTGATTTGAGGTTTAACGTCCCCGTCAACACTGTAAAGGTCATTTTGGAGACGTGGCTTCCAATTTTGTGGAACTTTAACCAGACATTGAGATGAAATGACATCTCAATCCCTGCCGCTCAATGAAACCAATAGGGTTTATAAGCATGGACAGTCTCGCATCGCTCTGCCTGGGCAGGCTTATATCGGCTAAGCAGTTTACCAGTACTTGTGTGCGGGTCTGTTTCAGCTCTGCGTGGAAGCATCATGCAGCTCATCTATTTCTTCAAGCGCCGATGGGCGTGGACTGTCCTAATGCCCGGTAAAAGTCCCAGAAAATTGGAAGCAACGTCTGAGAAAAAGGACTTATACAGTGCTGACGGGGACTTTAAACCTCAATTCAAACAAACAAACAAAACAATAATGTCATCACTAACAATGTGTCAGCAGCACCAAACAAGGCACTAGTAACAATGTATACTCAGTTTCAATCATGTCACCACTGACAATGCGTCACCACTACCAAACAAGGCACTAGTAAAAATATATACTCAGTTTCAATCATATCACCACTAACAATGTGTCATCAGTACCAAACAAGTCAATAGTAACAATGTATACTCAGTTACAATCATGTCACCACTGACAATGTGTCACCACTTCCAAACAAGGCACTAGTAACAATGTATACTCAGTTACAATCATGTCACCACTGACAATGTGTCACCACTTCCAAACAAGGCACTAGTAACAATGTATACTCAGTTACAATCATGTCACCACTGACAATGTGTCACCAGTACAAAACGAGTCACTAGTAACAATGTATACTCAGTTTCAATTGTGACACCACTGACAATGTGTCACCAGTACCAGACATTTCACTAGTCACAATGTTTACTCAGTTGCAATCATGTCACCACTGGTGTCACCAGTACCAAACAAGTCACTAGTAACAATGTATACCCAGTTACAATCATGTCACTACTGACAATGTGTCACCCGTACCAAACAAGTCACTAATAACCATGTATACTCAGTTACAATCATGTCAACACTGACAATGTGTCACCAGTACCAAACAAGTCACAAGTAACAATGTATACTCAGTTACAATCATGTCATCACTGATGTAACCACTGACAATGTGTCACCAGTAACAAACAAGTCACTAGTAACAATGTATACTAATTTAAATCATGTTACCACTGACAATGTGTCACCAGTACCAAAAAAGTCACTAGTAACAATGTATATTCAGTAACAATCATGTCACCACTAACAATGTGTCACCACTTCCAAACAAGGCACCAGTAATCATGATGTATACTCAGTTACAATCATGTCACTATTGACAATGTGTCACCAGTACCTAACAAGGCACTAGTAATACTGTTTACTCAGTTACAATCATGTCACTATTGACAATGTGTCACCAGTACCAAACAAGTCACTAACAATGTATACTCAGTAACAATTATGTAACCTTTGACAATGTGTCACCAGTTCCAAATAAGTCACTAGTAACAATTTATACTCAGTTACAATCATATCACCACTGACAATGTGTCACCAGTACCAAACCAGTCACTAGTATTAATGTATACTCAGTTACAATCATGTCACCCCTGACAATGTGTCATTAGTACCAAACAAGTCACTAGTAACAATGTATACTCAGTTACAATCATGTCATCACTGACAATGTGTCACCAGTACCAAACCAGTCACTAGTATTAATGTATACTCAGTTACAATCATGTCATCACTGACAATGTGTCACCAGTACCAAACAAGGCACTAGTAATGATGTATACTCAGTTACAATCATGTCAGCCCTGACAATGTGTCATTAGTACCAAACAAGTCACTAGTAACAATGTATACTCAGTTACAATCATGTCATCACTGACAATGTGTCACCAGTACCAAACAAGTCACTAGTAACAAGGTATACTCAGTTACAATCATGTCACCCCTGACAATGTGTCATTAGTATCAAACAAGACCCTAGTAACAATGTATACTCAGTTACAATCATGTCACCACTGACAATGTGTCACGAGTACCAATCAAGTCACTAGTAACAATGTTTACTCAGCCACAATCATGTCACAACTGACAATGTGCCATTAGTAACAATAAAGTCACCAATAACAATGTATACTCAGTTACAAATGTGTTGCCATTGTCTACAATCAAGTCACTGGTAACAATGTACACTCAGTAACAATCAAGTCACCAGTAATAATGTATATTCAGTAACAATCATGTCACCACTGATAACAATCAAGTCACGAGTAACAATCATGTCACCACTGACAATGTGTCATCAGCAACAATGTATACTCAGTTACAATCATGTCACCACTAACAATTTTTCAAAGCCCCGATGGGCGGGGGCAGTGATAGGGATGTCATTTCATTTCTCAGTAACAATCGTGTCACCACTGACAACATGTCACCAGTAACAATCAAGTCACCAGTAACAATTGTGTCACCATTGAAAATGTGTCACCAGTAACAATCAAGCCACCAGGAACAACATATACTCAGCAACAATCATGTCACCAAAACTAATATGTCACCAGTTCCAAACAATCATGTCACCAATGAAAATCAATGTGACCAGTACCAAACAGTGGTGCCACCAAATACAATGTGTCACCCATATTAATCTGAATGTGTCACCAGTAACAAACATTTTACCAGTAACAATCAAGGCTTAAGCGGTATTAATTGCATATCAGTAACAATTTGTCACCAGTTATGATAGTGTCTTCTGCTGCATCAATAGTGTTACTTGTATTATTGTGTCACCAGTTAAAATCATGCACCAGTAACCAATCATGTACCAGCAACATACCATTTTCCAGTAACTATTTTGTCACCAGTAACAATCATTTCATCAGTAACAATGTGTGATCAGTTACAATCCTGTACCAGTAGTAATCTGATGTCAGGTCACCAGTAACAACCATGTCAACAGTACAGGGTATCACAAGTAACAATCATGTACCAGTAACAATCCTGTCACCAGTAACAATCATGCCATCAGTAACAATATTTCAACAATTACAATCCTGTGCGGGTAACAATCATCATTCATGTGCGGGTAACAATCAATCATGTCACCATGCAGCGCACTAGCAATCATGTATTCTCAAGCTTGTCAGCCTCGATAGCTCAGTGGTTAGCGCATTCGACTTATGATCGAGAGGTTGTGCGTTCGAATCTGGCCACCAGTATCGAGGTGTGTCCTTGGGCAAGACGCGTAATGACACTGCCCCACTCCACACAGGTGTAAATGGGTAGCAGTGGTGTAAAAGCCACTGTCTCTCTCTCGCATGCACGTGAAAACACCCGGAACGAGTGTTCGAGAGCGATTTAATAAGCTTGAAGCTTTCATCGCAAATCGGGCTGAAAGATAATCGATTATCAGTATTTCCATTATGATGAGTGAGTGTTTGAGTTTTACGTCTCACAAACAGCTAAGGTCATATGGAGACGGGACCTCGGTTTATCGACTCATCCGAAAGTCTGGAAAAGCCCTGAATCGATCATGCCAAGCCATTATGATCAATAATTGATTAGTAATCACTGAAGATTTGGTAACAATTTTACCTGTCTGGCTTTCTGTCTGAGCATGACTTGCAATATGTTGTACTTTACCCCATGTATTTCAACAGACAGGCCTAAGCAAAACAGTGTAGACCCAGATGAGACACAGCAGAACACAGCGTCTCATCAGGGTCTGCACTGTTTGCCACTCATCCAGCTATTTTAGGCACAACTTTGGGTAGTAAAATGTAATAATCAAATAATCGATTGCAAGCAAATCAGTAATGATAATCATTTTTGTGGAAATCATTGATCAATTAATCGATTATCCGATTGATCGTGCAAGCCTAAGTCAAAATTAAATATAGGTGAGTTCTCCTGATGACAAGCTACAATCTTGCAGCAGTTACAATCATTCTACCATGTGACCAGTGACAATTGTGATTCCATCAACAATGTGTCACCTGTTACAACCATTTACCAGTAAAAATTTGCCCCAAAAGATCATGTCATCAGATATAGTCCCATCTCACCAGTATTAACAAAGTTTTACCAGCGGTGGTTACATATTCATTACGAAAACCCGCCTATACCAATACATAGTAAATTTTACCACCGAAAAAAAAGAAAATTTTCAGGTGACAAATTGTGATATTTTTCTTATTTCTGCTCAAAATATAGATTGTGGGTACTGGTTAGAACCGCCTCAATGAGGCGGTTCTAACGAGTACCCACAATCTATATTTTAGAGCTGAAATAAGAAAAGGTTTACCCCTGTAAACCCCAGTTTTAGTGGGGTTCAAGGGGGTCAAAATCACATAGACGTGTTTTCGTAATGTTGTTACTGGCGAGACAGGACTGTTCGACCAGTCATAATCATTTCATCAGTTACTAGACCATCAGTTTGAAAGTTGGGAAACAGTAACAACAACTATGTCAGTGACAATCGTATCACCAATTACAATATACCGGCCCCGATAGCTCAGTTGATAGAGTGTCCGCTCCGGGGAACGGGAGGTCTCGGGTTCGATCCCGGGCCGCGACATACCAAAGACATTAAAAATGGTACTAGCTGCTCCTCGCTTGGCACTCAGATTTACGGGGTAGAGCTAGGACTGGTCGATCCAGTGTCAGGATAATGTGACTGGGTGTGGTATCATGTAATGTGTCTGGGACATGATACTTCAGTGAGGCAGCACTATAAACGTGAGCATTGAGCTCCCTGTCGCAACCAGACACCGTCGTGATATGACTGAAAAATTGTTGAAAGCGACGTTAAACCCGAATTCACACACACACACCAATTACAATAATTTTGTCAGTTACAATTTTGATTCTCATCGGCCCCCACCCATCAGGACTTGAAGAAATAGATGGTCTGCATGATGCTTCCACACAGAGCTGAAAGGGATCGCACACAAATACTGGTAAACCACTTAGACGATCTAAAAAAAAGGAGTGAAGGCAATGATCAGAAATCGATACAATTAGCCCACAGCTCCCATCCGAGACACCAAAGGGAAAGAAACACAAATATGAAACAACTAAGCCTGCTCAGGCAAAGGGGTGTGAGTCGGACCATCCATGCTTATAAACCCTATTCGTTACATCGGGAGACAGGGCTTGAGATGTCATTTCATCTCAATGTCGGGTAAAAGTCCCACAAAATTGGAAGCAATGTCTCCAAAATGGCATATACAGTGTTGATGGGGACGTTAAACCTCAAATCAAACAAACAAACAATTTTGATTTTGAAAGCTGTTCCCTTAGACAAGCAGTAGCTGTCAACCCGCCACAAGCACCAACTGTCAAGTTTTGTTTTGTTTGTTTGATTTGAGGTTTAACGTCACCGTAAACACTGTAAAGGTCATTTTGGAGACGTTGTTTCCAATTTTGTGGAACTTTTACCAGACATTGAGATGAAATGACATCTCAAGTCCTGATCACTCATTCTCATATGAATTGGGATATTGCAGTCGCCGTATATTTTCTGAAATCAAGCAGTCATTTGTAACCAATGCATACGTTTATATGACAGAACAACACGTCCCAAAGATATCATGATAAACCTCCTGTAGAAAAGTACCTTTTCAGGGAAAATCAGCCACGGGAAAACCTGGTTTTGTAATATTCGAGACTGTCGCTTTTCGAATTCTCTTTGTTTGCGCACTTACAAATTTGCAATTCCACTAGAAAGGAAAGGGTTAGGTGGTTTCCATAAAATTTACATATTCTGGGTAGGGAAATAACTACCATTAGCAGGACTACATAGAGTCTTACTAAGTATTTTTCCCCGATTATGGCTGTCGCCAAAATTTAATTAAGCATTGTAATGTACGAGATGACGTTTTTCTTGACTTCTTGATATTTCAAAACAACGTTGAGGTTTTTATACATGGAAACATGACCAAATGGAGATTCTATATTATAATAAGCATATAAGGTCGTTTGATAATACATGTACAATAGAAAATTAAAAATACTAGCCATACAAAAATGTGCATGTATTTGTTGCAAAAATGCATGTAATGTTCGCGATAATTATACCAGGCTTATTACGTATGTATCGACAAAAAATGTTAGATTGAATTAAACTCCCGCAATGTGTGACTAACACAAATACATCATCTGGAAAGAAAATAATATTTTGATGTTGAAATTCCCTCATTTCCAGTGTTTTGTAATGTTCGAGACCGGTAATGTTCAATACCGAAAATTGTTAGTCTAACAGCTTGCTCACATTGCTCTCACGTGGCACAGTTTTCCTTTACCAGATTACGTAGTAGAAAGTGTCTGCAGAGGACGACATGGTTGCCTTTTCCGGTGTTTGATGGGTGAGTGAGTCGGCAGACAATACCACAGTTAAGGGAAAACAGAAATCATATTTTGTTTTAAAATATCTGCATAGAAACTTTTTATCTTTTTCCAATATTATTTGCCACAATTAATATTTTCAATTAAGAATATGCCATCAAACATAACTATTAATGAACAATATTTGCACGCTTGCAAGATCATTATTCTATTGCAATAAGCAGTGGATGTATGCGATGAAATGTCCGCTACATTTGGTAGCGAACATGACAGGTTTGCTATGTTGACCGTCCAGGGATAATGACTGCAAATAAATGAACTATTTTGAATTGTGCAACCTTAGTTGTGTAAAATGAACACGTTTAGCGATGTACATGTTTGCTACATTTCTACCAATAGCTGCAAACGGTAACAATGTTGATTACAAATTTATTACTTATTTTCGATATTGGATTTGAGTCCCGTAGCTTATAATCTTTTCCCAAATATTATTTGCCAGAATGAATATTTTCAATATAAAATGTGCAACGTTTAGAAGGCACTTCGACATTCCAATTCGTATTTCCAAATGCATATTTTGAATGTTAAAAAACATTGTAAGTGCAGTTTATGTTATCAAAATTATGGTATCGAACATTACAAATTGTATCGAACATCCCCACCTAAAATAGATATGTATATTTTAGGGTATGCTGGTTTACTCTTGATTATGTTAACTAGACACAACAAATACAATATCAGATTCCTTTTCAATTTTACAGGTAGAAATGGTAAAGTGGCATAGCATGTCCCTTTACCATGTATGGTAATGTCCATAACCATCATAGCTGCCATTTACAGACATGCATTTGTTTACATTTCTTAGAACTTATTTACAAACTTCACAAAACCTGTTACTTTCTTCAAGCTGGTAGACAAAATTGGTTACATTTTGAAGACTTTTGTATTGAAAAATATTACTCTAGAATACACTGTAATGTTCGATACTGTATTCTCGCAGTTGCACCATTAATTTTAGACATTTGATTGTCGAGAACATAAGGCCATGCGGTTGTTGTGTGTTTATATGTGATAGATATGTCTTTTAATTTTTCGGTTGCCTTAAGAATGCAGTTTATCTGTCAGGAGAGCATTTTTATGCATAAAAGTATATACCGAGGCTTTTTGCGTAATAGTGACACCATGTTTTAAAAGCATATGACTGAACATGCACTGTTACATTAGTTAGATCAAAAAAATGAATGAAAATGACACTAACAGCTATATTGTCAGTTAATCACTATGGTAGACTACTTGATTTATAGAAACAAAATTACTGTAATGTCCGCGACTTTTTACAAATAATTCATATAAACTTATTGCTTATATTGATCGTTTATCTAAAGTAATATTACTTGTGTTCCTTATTTGCCACTCAATACCTGTTCAAATGCAATAGTCGTAAGTGATCTAGCTATTATGTGCTTCTCTTAAAACAAAACGAAAGTTATATGTTTTCAGAAAACTATATCTTTTTCTGTATTCTCTAACCAATCCTGAATTTTATTCAAAATGGCTATTCATTTCTTTACCATATATATGACCATATGTTCAATTTTGTCCCCGATTAATAACCCTGTCGTAAGTTTCTGTCATTGCGAGCAAGGGTCTCTTGATTTCTGTGATGTTATAGAAGGGGGTAACGAACAAGTGGATTGTAGCGTACATTTCTCACAATCAAAATTCATCAAAATACCGACACATTTCTAGCTGTTGGGGTGAAATAACTTTTCATTTCTTGATCAAGGAATTTTAACCGAGTATAGGTACATGTTAATACTTTATTGTGAACATATCGGTGACTGAATCTAAGAAACTTTATAATTTGACTTTTTTAACGGCTAAAATCCCAATTCATTTGAGAATGAGTGGATGCCCAATGAAACCAATAGGGTTTATTAGCATGGGCGGTCCGCCTCGCAACGCGGTTCCTGGACAGGCTTAGATCCTCTAAGCGGTTTACCAGTACTAGTGTGCGGGCCAGATTCAGCTCTGCCTGAAAGCATCATGCAGCCCATATATTTCTTCAGGCCCCTATGTGCGGGGGCCGACCAACTGTCAAGTAGTCAAACTTGAAATACACATACCTGATCTAATGCAATGTGCTATAGTTCCTCCATAGTTTGTAGTTTTCTTTTTCAGATCATTTAACATACCCTGTGTTAGGTATTTCTTCAGCAAGGAATTGCAGCTTGGTCCATAACCCTTTAATTTCTGATACAAACTATCTGCATCTGCCATGGTGTCGACAAAAGTACCAAATACCAAACTTTGTTACCTGCAATTAAAAAGGGAATGTATACACCACCCGGAGGCAACACTTTCGAAGTCTGTTGATATAGATAATCTTACATGAGTGTTCACTGTTTATGGATTATTGAATTTATTAAACAAGTTGAGGTAAAGGGATAAAATGCGAGGCTTTGCCGAGCATTTTATCCCCTTTCCTCAAAGAGTTTAATAAATTCAATAATACATGGGCACAAATGCGCAAGATTCTATTTATCATATGACATTTTATAACACATTTTATTAACGATTGTTTAACAAAAATGTCAATATTTTGCCATTAGTAAACGCGATGTCGTTAAGGATGCCCTACATGTAACGTTACAGGGCGTCAAATTTATTACTTAGAGGTTATTATATGGTGCCTCTAAGTCATATTGGCACCGGTATGTCATATTGGCCCGAGGGCAAAGGCTAAAGCCCTCGGGCCAATATGACATACTGGTGCCAATATGTCTTAGAGGCACACCATCACCATATCATAACCTCTTTATTACATCATTTATATAGCATAGTTACATTGCAATTTGAAGAAATGAAGACAAAGAAACTATTTACTTTCTAAAGGATGACGCCGGGAACGTTTCATCAAGTGTGTTGAAGATACCCGCGAGATCATATATTTTCGGTAGCCGCCGAAAAAAAAAAATTCCTTTTAAATTATATAACTTATTAGTAGGCCTACACTAACCATGCTCACGGTAATACAGTAACATAGTAGTGTGCAGCAAATTACGTCACAAGTGACGTCGCAACTAAAAGTTTCAAAACAAAAACAAATCACCATTTTAAATTCAGAATTTCTGCAGTTCAAAGAATGCTTTTTACAGAATGTTTTGTGCTTATTTGAAGACCATTTTAATTTTAAAGGCTCTTTGTGTCATTTATCAAGCTACTGCATAATCGATTCCGTGTGTAGCAGTCGATCGCGGTGGTTGTTTACGTTAAAATACAAGACAATTTTTGGGGACATATTTCCCTAGAAACTATTTCCTCACACAGATTTCTTCCGCACAATTTCCAGCTCTTCATAAGTGAAGGGATCTGTTCATTTAAGGTTGTTAGCAAGACCTTATTGTTTCAAATGTTGGGACATCCCTGCTGTGCTTGAAGGCATCGTCCTTTTCAATGCTTCCCAATCGTGAGTGAACTTCTTTTAAAAGTATTTTGTTTTTCATTTTTCATGCTTGCCACGAAATATCAGACTTTTCTCAAAATCTATTGTTATCACTGTCTTCTATCGCTCTCTCTAGGTCCAGAAGTCGGGTTGACATTGCTTCAAGTGATTTTTCTGCGGCCATTTTGAAACTTATGGAGTACGGCATTAACGTTCTATTGCTATAGTAACATAGTGGAGCAGTGTCAATATGGAAAGGCTGTGCCAAAAATCCATATAATATGGATTTTTGGCCCCGTCACCTGACTGTGCCATCAAACTAGCGAAAAATGAGCCTGTATTGAAAGATTCTAATGTAATTTTCCTATAGTAAGTATGTAATAAATGGCGTTATTACATTCTCAGACGCAACGTCATATGATAAACTTATTTATGCATGAAGAGACAAATTCTTTCCTTGAAAAATAGAACCCTTCTAAGAAGGGTTCATTTTACAAATATTAGCTCTTGATAAGGAACATTTTTCATCCAAAAAGTACTCATATTTTTTGTTAATTTTGCATTAAAACAAGTTGTGGGTATAAATTAGAAGTGCCTCTGTGCATTAAAACATGTCGTGGGTATTAATTAGAAGCGCCTCTGTGCATTAAAACATGTTGTGGGTATTAATTAGAAGCGCTTCGGTGAGGCACTTCTAATGAGTAACTGCAACATGCTTTTGTGCAGAATTATGAAAAACAAGATGATTGTAATCTGATTATAAAGTCTCCTAAACGCACCCACCAAATTTCGAACTCATCTGAGCTTTTATCCTGAAGGAGCTACGGTGATGACAAGGTCAAAAATAGGCATTTACAGCAATCAAGGGGCCGTAACTCTATGAATAATGGGCCAACCTAGTCGGTTTTCATACTCATCAGAGTTTTTTTTCCCAGCCACCATACATACATGTTTCATAAAGATCCCATCAAAACTGAATGCGCAATGGTGATGACAAGCATTTTCTCATTGTGAGTCTAATGGGACTTGTGTTTGCCATAGCAACCAAAGTTTTCATTCAATTTAAAAAAAAATACTTAAGACATCAATGCCCCACCACTATGGGGTGCTGTTTTACTATTTATTCCCTATTTATAAATATTCATTATTGTTTATGGATATCAATAATTCGAATTATAGACATCATTAATAGTCGGGGATTTGAAATTCGTAGCACGCGTATTTAAGGAGTTTAATGCACCTTACTTTCTCACACTTAACTATGATACGAATTTATTTAGAGGTCTCTCAGCATCTCGAAAATGGAGTTAGAACATCAAAAAAGTGGGGAAAAAAGACATAAAAAGGGGAGATAAATGTTCCTACCCTCTTTTCTCATTTAAGCATCCAAACAATTCCAAATGATATCTCCTCTGAAACTACAAGGCCAACTGGAATTAAATTATATGTGAAGCCGCCACGGTGTGGAAGAACAAATATATATTCTGAATATCTGGGTCACATGACCAAAATGTCCGCCATGCCCATATATGGTAAAAACCTTTGAAAATCGCCTTTTCACGAACCAATCGACCGATGACCTTGAAACTTGGTATACAATATATGGAACCCGGGCCCTATCGAATTTGTTCAAATGATGACATTTCGTTGACCTTGACCTTTCTTGCGTCAATGTCACATTCGGTCACTTAGGATTTTGTATGGAAAAGACAGGGTTTTCTAGTTCTGTTGTAGCTTATGACATCATAGTTGATATTTGCAATCAGCTTAATGACCCTGGGGCCATAAGATAAAATAGGTTTTAATTTTTTCTAAAACTACTGGGCTAACTGATACCAAATTACATATACTGCATCAGTGTGGTCGAGAAATCCAAGTTTGTTAGAGGGATCTGTGTGATCGTCACACCAAAAACGGCCAAAAGTGATTTTTAATTCTGCATCTCAAGAAATACAAGACCTTGGTATGCAGCATTTTGGACTCCAGCCCTAAGATGGTTCAAAGCTGACTATAATGTATGCGACGGCAACAAAAGAAAACAATGGTTGATTTCAAAATAATTTGGCATCAAAGGTCCTGGGATTGGCCTCTTCTAAACCATTGTGGTCTGTTAAAATAAATGGCCACCACGGGTGTGTGTGTGTGGGGGGGGGGGGGGAGTTATGCCCACTGGAGCTCTGGTGAGCGTAGTTTCCCATCGGCCGCTTTTTTACAATTTTGTGTTCAGGGAAAAGTCGCGTAAACTTGATGGCAAGCGTAAACCATATCTAATCGGCGTTGTCATGATACAGCAGCCACAGTTTTCTGCTTTACTGATTGCGCTTGTTTGGTTATCTTTTGTTGCTTAGCTTCATAAACAATTAATTGGTGACCAGTGGTAGTTTAGGATGAAGTTACCATGACAGCAATACCTCTGAAAGACGACAAAGTTCAGTGAAGATAACAGCGCGGCCCTATTTCAGTTTTCTTTTTCAAAGGGTTGGTAGATTTTTGTTCAGTATTTCACAATTGAAGGAAAGTCGTGTTTTAATCAGTTTACGCTTCTGAACAATCAAGCCTGCTTTTGACTGAAGGTGTGCGAAATTTTACTGCGAACAAAAAAGAAACATTATACAGTATTTGGAGGAACGATTTTACTTAAATGTTTTAGAGGTTTGTTGTTTTGGTTTTTAACATTAATTTGCTGCAAAAAAAAAAGATACTCTACTAAATTTAAATATTGGCATCTAATTCTCCAGCTGCGGATTTAATATACTCCAACTTATTTGCTGATTGAATGACTCTGGTTTTGGTCGATCTTTTGGTAAACATGTGCAAATTGAGGTCACCAAGTTACATGAAGATGCAGAAAAGTTCAGTCGAGGGTCGGTGTTGAACCCTTTGTTCCCACCCTTCTTGTCAAAGGTGAAGAGAAGAAGTATGATTTACGTAGGAATCGTAACATTTATTATGACAAACATCGTCCCCGTTCACTGTTCAATATATCTGACATATTACTAATAGGTTTCAACCTCAAGTAAATTAACCCGGCCGCCTAGTTCCTTTCTTATGTACGAACGCATTTCCGCCAGAGCGCCTGAAGGTAGGTGTCTGATGCTCTGTCTCTGGCAGGGTTAACCGGAGCCTAATTGTTTGGTTTCCTTTGCTGCAGAATTCTAGCTATTTCATGCTGTCGAGTCCGCATCGTTCTTTCATCTTTTTAGTCGTTTGATTTTCTGTTCTCGGAGATGTTGCACTGGTGAGCTAGAACTCCATCATGTAGAGTGAACAATTTATCGGTTTTAATCACGACAATCAAGGGCGAGTAGTGTGACGATCTATAATCTATTAAAGTGTCCAACCCCACCCTCGCCCCCGTAAAACTTCTTACTGACCCCATCGTCGATCCTTGTTTTGGGGGGGTTTATTATTTTCATAGTTAGTGCTTAAGATGTATGTATTGCTAATGCCTTTTTTATTTTGGATAGCCGTTCGGTCATGTGGTAAGATAACTGTCATTCTGGCTTTCCATCCTTGACGTTTTCATTTTGGTGTTTTGAATGGGAGGTGCGAGATATTTTGTATAGATTCCTGATCATTGCATACACTCTGTTTTTCAAACGTGATAACTCCTGATGGCTTGTCATAGAAGGCCTTTTTGGCCAATCTATATGGGACAATTGGGGTGGTTGGGTGAGGCAAAGGTGCCGTGTATCTTACGTCAATAGGGCGTCCAGCTGATAGTGGCTTACAGCTGGACAAGACCTGCTGTTCTTCCAGCAGTTATGGGAAGAGGGGGAAAACGGTTATATCTTCTGTTTCTCCTTTTCCATTTTCCCATTTCTCCTCTGCCCCTTACTTTCATCTGCTCAACTATCTCTTCTGTCGCTTTTCTCCCTTTCTCTGGAGAGGACAAAAATGACCAACAGGGGTGACGTGCCTTTAAACCCAAAACAATCAATATATGGGACAAATGTCAGAAAAAGGAAGTAGTAATAAAGGAGATGAAGAACAGATTAATCAGTGTGTGACAGGAGACACAGGATGATTAAGAGCTAATGGTGAATAGAGGGACAAGCCTATCGTAGGCAGGTCGCCCATGAAAATGGTTGAAAGTAAGTGCAGGTGACATCTTAAGATGCACGTTTACAGGTTATACCACAACTCTGGAAAAAGGGAAGATAGAAGAATGTTTAAAGGATGGCTTTACGTTACATTAAACCTCGGGTACAATTTATTTTTAGTCGTGCGACTTAACATAAATAAGCTACCCAGTAAGATTTCAAGTGGCCATTAACATTTATGTGTTTAAATATAATAATGTCGATGTTACTTGGGGAGCCTTCCGCACAAACCAGAAACTTTGGATAATGGATCTTGAAATATACAATGTATTCATTAAATGTTGATTGTTTCAAGTCACCAGTTTACAGAATCACTTGCCAATTCACCCGCTGACAAATATGCTTGGTGATGTATATACCCCTCACTAAATATAAACCGGAAGGAAATGGCCATCAGTATCTTTTCAAAAATATATCTATCGGTCCCTGTTATGATACATCTATGACCAGCCAGTAAAATAAGTTTTAATATAAATTTTTATCACGATCTGTGACACAACAGGAAAAAGTGGTGCAATGGGTCCATAGGTATCAAAGTCCCTTGTTCATGCCCGGATTGAAACAGAGTCATCAAGTTTCACATGCCCGTGCACAAATAACCGTCCTTCATACTGACGAAAAAGAAATTGTTTCAAAAAGTGCTAAAAATTATTTAGCGCGAAAATAGTGTAAAATTTACCAAATTTTTGGGGTCAAATTTCAATGGTCAAAATTTATGGTAACACCGGATGTAATTACGTCATATCATGAATTTTGGTGTCTTCAAGTATTGACAAATATTTTGGCTGATGCAATAAATCAACATTCATATGTAAGCGCATGCTACACATAACTAAACTCAATCCAACGATACCATCCGCATGGGGGTGGGTGTAAACTCATAGAATTTTCAACCCCTTTTCCCCACCATATTTGCTAAATAATCACATGTCATATAGGTTGGGCTCCTATCTCAATGAAACGGCACAAATAAAGCGTGAGAATTTTGGGTGCATTAAATTTTTCGAAATCTGGTCTCAAATCCCGGACTATAATTTGAATTTAATATGGATATCAATAATTTTGTCCATTTATGGATATCACTAGTTCAAATTATGGATATCCATAATTCATCTTTGCAAATAAATTCAATAAATAATGACTGAAAAAAAGGCTTTTGTCGTGAATTATTGATATCCATAATTTGAAATATGGATATCATTAATTCAGCCCGATTTATTAGATATCCATAAATCGATTTATGGATATCCATAATTCGAATTAAGGATATCCATATTTTGATTCTTTGATATCCATAATTGGAATTAGTGACATCCATAATTCAAATAACTCAAATTCATATTATGGATATCCATAAAAAATCTGAATTAATGCTATCCATAAATCAAATTATGGATATCATAATTCAATTTATGGATAACTGATTTATGGATATATTAATTAGAATTATGGATATCCATTATTCAGCTGATTTATGGATATCTATAAATAGGGATTAAATAGTAAAACAGCATCCTATAAATTTTTTATTTCTTGGACGAATGAAATAAAAATCTGTGTCTTTAGTAGGTTTAAAGAAACTATAGTGAAACCTGTAAGCTCAGTGTCATATGCTCCTTGATCTGCATTAATAATATCCATAAATCAAATTATGGATATCCATTATTTGTTTAATGGATATCTATAATTCAAATTATGGATAAGCATTATTAGGCTGATATATATTTATGGATAGCCATAATTCGAATTATGGATATCCATAAATCAGCTGGATATCCATATTTTGATTTATTGATATCCATTATTCGGATTATTGATATCCATAATTTGAATTATGGATATATCCATAAATCAATCTTATTAATGATATCCATAAATCAATATTGATATCCATAATTTGATTTATGGATATCTATTATTCAAATTATGGATATCCATTATTTGGCTGATTTATGGACATCCATAATTCGAATTATTGATATCTATATAAAAAATGGACTGTATAGTAAAACAGCACCCCATAAACATTAACATGACCAGAGAATCACTGGGGTCATATCTGCCAATGTTTCAATCACATGCAGACTCCATGGAGTGATTTATTACCTGGCAAGTATGGGGCACTGTTTTACTATTTATTCCCTATTTATGGTTTTTTTTTTGTGGTTTGGGTTTTACGGCCCTTTAAAGATTATTTCACTCATATCGAGCCAATCGTTAATCAGAGGTGGGCGAAAACCGGAGTACCCAGAGAAAAACCACCTGACCTTCCGTTGCAGAACTTGGCGTCTCACACGTGACCCGAGCGAGGCTCGAACCTACGGCGGTGAGAGACCTAATGACTGAGTCAGCGCTCTTATCCACTAGGCCACGGAGGCCCGTCCCTATTTATGGATAATAACACTTGACCAAAGAATCACTGGGGTCATATGATAACTCATATCTGCCAATATTTCAACCACATGCGGACTCCATGGAGTGATTCATTACCTAGCAAGTATGGGGCGCTGTTTTACTATTTATTCCCTATTTATAGATATCCATACAGTCGAACTTCGATGGCTCGAACTTGCCGGGACCGCCGAAAAAAAGTTCGAGCCATCGGCAGTTCGAGCCATTGGAGTCCAACTCGGCAAGGTCCATCTTTGTGTACTGTGATTTTTTTATCATAGCTGCGGCGATTTTGGTGACTTCCGGTACATTTATCAGTCATAATTTAAGAGTGAATGATGAGCCGTATTTTTTGTCCGTTTTGTGATACTGATCACGCGCCTGCGTGACTTGATCGATAAAATTGGAATTTTTAAAAAGGTAGTTAGTGTGAGCCATCGGTGGGATTTTACATAGAAATTGCACTCTAGGGACCAGGCTTAGAGTTTGAGGGTTCGAGCCATCGTGGTTCGAGCCAAGGGTGGCATGTTTAGTTAAAATGAATAGGAATTTTGCCGGAACTGAAAAGTCAGTTCGACCCAAACGCGGTGTTCGAGCCTACCGAGTTCGACCCATCGAAGTTCGACTGTAATTATTTATGGATATCCAATAACTTGAATTAATGATGCCCATAATTTGAATTATAGATATCCATAAATTGATCCGAATTAAGGATATCCATTATTCAATTTATGGATATCTATAATTCAAATGATGGACATTTGTTATTCTGCTGATTCATGGATATCATTAATTGGAATTATGGATGTCCATAAATGTTATTAGGGATATCCATAATTCGATTTACGGATATCATTAATTCCTATCAATTTTTGGAGATCTTTAATTTGAATTATGAATTTCATCAATTTGAATTATGGATATCCATAATTTGGTCCATTTATGGATCTCACTTATTCAATATATGGATATCCATAATTTGTCTTTGCAAATAAATACACCTGTGGACACAAAACTTCAAACTTTGATGAGCTTCATTTCATTTTGTCTTGAAACATCATTCAATATATTCTAACAATCATCATATCAGTCAACTGCCAAACAGAAATAAATTCAAACCACAAGGTGGTGTACATTTCAATGCTGACACCTGCACTGTCCAATCAAAATACATCTCAAATGTCAATCAGAAATTGTTTGCCAAAATGAGACCAATCATTTGCTTGATGAATGACATTTGCTTGCCAATGTTTTCCTGTCCACAGGTGAACAATAAATAATGACTGAAACCAAAGACTTTTGCGGTGAATGATTTATATCCAAAATTTAAATAATGGATATATCCATAATTTGATTTTACAGATATCTATAATTCAAATTATGGATATCCATTATTTGGCTGATTTATGGATATCCATGATTCGAATAAAGGATATCCATAAATCCAATTATAGATATCTATAAATAGGGATTAAATAGTAAAATGGCACCCCATAGGCAAGTACTTAACCCTTATCTTGCTGTTTACGACAACCCCTACCTTTGCAAACAGTGTAGATCCAGATCAGATGGCTTTGGCTTCTGAAGAAGCCATCTTATCAGGATCTACACTGTTTGGCATTCAATTTATGAATTTGTAGCAATAAATTACATCAAGTAATTTGATTGGTTGATAGACAGAATTTAATCGGTGTGGTTTATATGAATATTCAGCAAGGGTTAATAGGCCCCCAACAAAAACGGATTTTAGAATTATTTCTAACAATTCCATAAAATGTATACAGAAAACACATTCAATCCATTATTAGCCAGTGTCTCAATGTGAAAATATGGTGTAGTCTATTTAGTTTACTGATTTAATATTTATACATTTTGTCTTTCTTTTTTCTCTTATTAATGAATTGCTCTTTTTAATGCATATCACATGAAAGACCCTGTGAAACACCCCATTAAACCCAACTTTATATAGATACAGTGGTATATATATAGTTATTTGTTTATTTATCCTCCTAGACATAGGATTGTGGATACTCTTTAGAACCATCAAAATTAGGTGGTTCTAAAGAGCACCCACAACCTATGGAGTAGAAATAAGAAAAAATATCACAAATTTTCTTTGGAAAAAAGTCACCATTTTGGAGAAATGAAAGAATGCAATATGTCATACGGATGTGTTATCTTAATGAAAAAAAGGTTGAATCAGAATTGTAACTGGTGACACTTGAAATGACATTCATACACCCATATCAGATGCTGCAGTTTCTTTGAAATCTGAACTGTGTCTGCATTTGTTGCCGAACTTTGGTTTATGGAACACTGGTCATTAATGGATTAATACTTACAAGGCTAGTCTGATGTGGTTAATCTGACTTTATGTTTGTTTGTTTGTTTGATTTGAGGTTTAACGTCCCCGTCAACACTGTAAAGGTCATTTTGGAGACGTTGCTTCCAATTTTGTGGGACTTTTATCCAACATTGAGATGAAATGACATCTCAAGCCCTGTCTCCAACCTGACTTTATGTAATGTGACTGACCAGTGTTATGATAAAATTTGATAAGGGCCTGAAAAGTGAAAAAGTCTGGAAGAACTTACAAATCAGCTGTATCTTGCCGCCAAAATGGTTTGATGAGCTCTTGTTAAGATTGGTTTATGGAATTCCGTATGTTATGAGGTGCCGTTTTTACTATTTCATCGAATATCAAGATATCTATAAATAAAATTAATGATATCTATAATGACAAGAATTCCGCAGAAGGCGGCGTCAAACCTGCTGGGGGCAAAAGTCATAGAAGCCACAATCAGAATGTTGTTATTAATTAAGTAAATTTCATAGCAGTTGATAGTTGATGTAAAATGTGTCAAAGTCACTAGACCAAAAATATAGGCCATGGTCACCAGGTCAAGGTACGTGCCAAATCAGTGCAATGAGGAGAAGTACTATGCAAAGTTTGGTGGCTGTAGGCCATTTATTTGAGGACATATTGAACATTGACGTCAAAGTCGCTGGATTGCATAATATAGGTTAAGGTCACCAGGTCAAGGTACCCACAGAGTAAGTAAATGTAGGAGAAGCACTATGCAAGGTTTGGTGGTTGTAGGCCTTATAGTTAAGAAGATATGGAATGTCGACCTAAAATGTGTTAAAGTCAATGGAGTGCAAAAAATAGGTCACGGTCACCAAGTCAAGGTACCTGCATAGTCAGTACATCTAGGAGAACCACTATGCAAGATTTGGTGGTTGCAGGCCTTTTATTTGAGAAGATCTGGAACATTGACGCAAATTGTGTCAAAGTCAATGGAGCGTAAAATATAGGTCAAGGTCACCAGGTCAAGGTACCTGCAGAATCAGTACATCCAGGAGCAGCATTATGCAAGCTTTGATGGTTGTAGGCCTTTTATTTGCAGAGATCTGGAACTTCGACATAAAAATTTGTCAAAGTCGGTGGAGCCTAAAATATAGGTCAAGGTACCTGCAGAGTCAGTACATCTAGGAGAAGCACTATGCAAGATTAGATGGTTGTGGGCCTTTGATTTGAGGAGATCTGGAACTTCGATGTAAAATGTGTCAAAGTCAGGAGCGTAAAATATAGGTCAAGGTCACCATGTCAAAGTACCTGCAGAGTCCATACATCTAGGAGAAACACTATTCAAGATTTTATTGGTGTAGGCCTTTTATTTGAGAAGATCTGGAACATTGACGTAATTTGGGTCAAACTCACTGAAGCGTAAAATATAGGTCAAGGTCACCGGGTCAAGGTGCTTGCCTAGTCATGAGCTCAGGGTGATGTTTCATGAAAGGTTTGATGGTTGTATAGTCTTATAGTTGATTACAATACAAACTTTGACGTAAATGTCGAACTTCGACATAATGGTAAAAGCCACTGGAGCGCAAAATATAGGTCAAATTCACCAGGTCAAGGTGCTTACAAAGTTGAGAAGGTCTAGGAGATGCTTAATGTAAGGTTTGATGGTAGATGAGGTTTGTAAAATAAAAACATGACGTATATGTCGAACTTTGGCGTAAATGTCGAACTTCGACGTAATGGTCAAAGTCACTGGAGCGCAAAATATAGGTCAAAGTCACCAGGTCAAGGTGCTTACAAAGTGAGAAGGTCTATGAGATGTTTCATGTAAGGTTTGATGGTAGCTGAGGTCTGTAAATAAAAACTTTGACATAAATGTCGAACTTTGACGTAAATGTCGAACTTCGACGTAATGGTCAAAGTCACTGGAGCGCAAAATATAGGTCAAAATCACCAGGTCAAGGTGCTTACAAAGTAAGAGGGTCTATGAGATGTTTCATGTAAGGTTTGATGGTAGCTGAGGTTTGTAAAATAAAAACTTTGACGTAAATGTCGAACTTCGACATAATGGTAAAAGTCACTGGAGCACAAAATATAGGTCAAATTCACCAGGTCAAGGTGCTTACAAAGTTGACAAGGTCTAGGAGATGCTTAATGTAAGGTTTGATGGTAGATGAGGTTTGTAAAATAAAAACATGACGTATATGTCGAACTTTGGCGTAAATGTCGAACTTCGACGTAATGGTCAAAGTCACTGGAGCGCAAAATATAGGTCAAAGTCACCAGGTCAAGGTGCTTACAAAGTGAGAAGGTCTATGAGATGTTTCATGTAAGGTTTGATGGTAGCTGAGGTCTGTAAATAAAAACTTTGACATAAATGTCGAACTTTGACGTAAATGTCGAACTTCGACGTAATGGTCAAAGTCACTGGAGCGCAAAATATAGGTCAAAATCACCAGGTCAAGGTGCTTACAAAGTGAGAAGGTCTATGAGATGTTTCCTGTAAGGTTTGATGGTAGCTGAGGTTTGTAAAATAAAAACTTTGACGTAAATGTCGAACTTCGACGTAAATGTTAACAGACGGACGGACACACGGACGGAAAATCGGACGCCTATGTCGCACCCTGCTGCAAGCAGGTGCGACAAAAATATAGGATATCAATAAATATTATTAGATATCTATAAATATTATTAGATATCTATAAATATTATTAGATATCTATAAATATTTTTAGATATATATTATTTATTTTATGATATCCATATGTTAAGGGACATCTATAATTCCAATTATAGATATGATTGTCTATTATTTGATATATAGATATCAAATATTGAAGAACATTTTAGGATATCAATACCGTATTCGACCTATTTACAGCACCGTGCGCTTAGTTTTTTCAAAATTGTATGAAAATATTGTGGTGAAAAATCTACCTAATAAGCGCACACTCAATACAAAAAAAATACGAAAAAAAGGTCCCGATATGATTATTTTATAGAGCTGAATTTCAGCATAGGGGTTCACCACATAAACATATGATTGTCCGGGTCAAAGATGCAGCAAAACTCAATATGAATTTGTCGGGAGGTTACTGTAAAGTGTGCGCTTGTGTATTTTTTCCAGAAAAAGCTTGGGTGTGCTCTTATAGGAGCATGTGCGGTAAATAGGTCGAATACGGTAATTATATTTATTGATATTCATAATATATTTTCTGATATCCATTATTGAGAATTGGGATTTCTATAATTAAGCCTTTTAAATGATATCTATAATTTGATTTTTTGATATCTCTATATATATCAGAGGAACAGATAAGCTTTTATTTGAAATTGGGTAATACCCACTATTGGGTATTTGAAGAAAAATGATTGGGTATCTAAGGTTTTGTTACCCACTGAACTTACTCTTACCCACTGAATCTGAAATGACTGTGTAATGTTTCGTTTTGTTTGATTTGAAGTTTAATGTCCCCGTCAACACTGTATAGATCGTTTTGGAGATGTTGCTTCCAATTTTGCGGGACTTTTACCCAACACTGAGATGAAATGACATCTCAAGCCCTGCCGCCCAATTAAAACAATAGGGTTTATGTGCATGGATGGTCCAACTCACACCACTTTTCCTGGGCAGGCTTAGAGCCTCCAAGCAGTTAACAAGTAATCATGTGCTGTGCAGTCAGTTTCGGCTCTGCGAGGAAGCATCATGCAGCCCAATCTATTTGTTCAAGTCCCGATGGGTGGGGGCCAGACTAGCGGCTTAAATGGAACCACGTTTTGTACTTAAACAGTTCTGTTAATCCCTTGTGTTTGTAAAAAGTAAGAACCGCTAAGGCCAGCATTATGACTTTACAACTCGCCCCCGCCCATAGGGGCTTGAAGAAATATATGGGCTGCATGATGCTTTCACGCAGAGCTGAATCCGGCCCACACACTAGTACTGGTAAACCGCTTAGAGGATCTAAGCCTGTCCAGGAACTGCGGTGCGAGTCGGCCCGTCCATGCTAATATAAACCCTATTGGTTTTACTGGGTGACAGGGCTTGAGATGTCATTTCATCTCAGTGTCGGGTAAAAGTCCCACAAAATTGGAAGCAATGTCGCCAAAATGACCTTTACAGTGTTGATGGGGACGTTAAACCTCAAACAAAACAAACAAATGACTTTACAATACTGGGCAGATTATAAAAACGAACAGAAAGTTTTGAATATATAAGAATTATTATACCCGCTTTTTCGAATAAAAATCGGGTATATTGTTTTTGTACCCGAGTTGAGTGGTCGTCAGTCTGTCTGTCCCTCCATCTGTCTGTCTGTCCATCTGCCATGTTTCTTGTAAATGGATCTCCTCTGCAACCACTGAAGTTACCCTTTTGAAACTTTGTATGTAGATGGTAGTGGGCTACTTTTTGTGACCTTGATCCAAACATGGCCCCAAGGTCAAAGGTCAAAAAGTATTACTTTGCCATATCTTTAGTGTCATTCATAGAAAAAGCGGGTATTTGCGATGGTATACCATCGACTGCACGATCTAGTATATATATGCAAGTATGGCAGTATCTATCTCGTATTGGGTACCTTCGATTTTTATTTGGGTTTGTTACCCTTCAAGTTAATTTTATAATTGGGTATTCTTTTAATTTTATTGGGTATATATATCATAAAACAAATTTATAGATATCAAGAAATATATATTACATATCATTGATTACATTTTATGATATCAAAAAAAAACAACTGATAATTATAGATTTTATAGATATCTATAATTTGATTTATAGACATCTATAATAAAAATATATGTTATCAATAAATATTATTAGATATCCATAAATAATGTTAGATATCTATTATTTATTTTATGATATATATATAACATGTTAAGGGATATCTATAATTTCAATTATAGATATCTATTACTTGATATATAGATATCAAATATTGTAGAACATTTTAGGATATCAATAATTACATTTATTGATATCCATACTCTATTTTTGAAAATTATGATATCTATAATTCAGCCTTTTAAATGATATCTATGATTGGATTTTAGAGATCTATATATATGCAAAGGTATAATGGATATCATAAAACAAATTTATAGATGAAGAAATAAATATTACATATCATTGATTTCATTTTATGATATCAAAAAAAGGTGATATTTATAGATATCAAAAATGTTAACTATAGATATCTATAATTTGATTTATAGGTATAATTTATAGATATCTATAAAAAATTATAGATACCATATTCAACCTATTTACCTCACATGCTCCTATAAGCCCACACCCAAGCTTTTTTTGGAAAAAATACACAAGCGCACACTTTACGCTAACCTCCCAACAAATTCATATCGAGTTTTGCTGCATCTTTGACCTGGACAATCATATGTATTTGTGGTGGACCCCTATGCTGAAATTCAACTCTATAAAATAATCATATCAGAAGCTTTTTTTTTTCGTATTGAGTGTGCGCTTATTAGGTAGATTTTTCACCACAATATTTTCATACAATTTTGAAAAAAACTAAGCGCACGGTGCGGTAAATGGGTCGAATACGGTATCTTGGAAATTGTATTAAATAGTAAAACGGCTTCTCCAGACTTTTGGTTGTGTCTTTTAACCGAGGTCCCGTCTCCGTATGACCTTAGCTGTTGGTGGGATGTAAAACATAAAACACACTCACATCGATAATTATGGATATCACTAATTCAATTTGTGAATATCCATAAACAATTATGGATATCTATAAATAAGAATTGTAAAACGGCGCCTCATACAAATGAGGAGCTTACAGACTGCAGTCAGAAAAGGTCAAGTCATCTTGGCGAACTACTACCCCACCCACTTGCCACGACGTCTTTAATACTCTCAACTATTAGATCAGCGACTGATGGAGACGGTTATTTTTTTACGGTTTCTGATTTCATCCTGAATGAAACTTCGCTGAAGTAGATCCATCAGTCTCCGGCACACCAGAGGACAAAACGGGCAAATGCAAAGTTTCGTCATCAGTCAACACAGATGCTCAGCAGTAAGAAACGTACATGCTTACCTTTTTTGATATTCTGAAATTCAAAATAAATCAACAAAAATGTTAAACCGAAAATCAATGGCTTTATAATAATAAATATCCTCTCTGACCTTGGTTTTTTGTCCCTGCTGTCGTGCTGCCCAGCGCCCAGTTCAAAGCGGTAAAATTTCGTAATATTTCAAGGTGACTTTTTCCGCTGTGTGTACAAGAACGCCAGCAAAAAGGGCCCAAATTCGCTTTGTAGGAGCATTTGTATGTATTAGCATCATGTTATTAGTTTCTGGTTCATCAAATCCCCTAGTCGCTAATTGTCCATTTGAATATTGAACAAAGCATGGAATGACAGGCTGATCTGAGTTTCCGCTCACAAACGGGTTACTTCATCTTTTAACGGGACACAAACAATAAATCGTGTCAAAACACAAGACGTGGCACAAAAACAATACTTTGTCACTGAGAAAGACCAGTCGCTACAATTAACACCGTGATCATGATTGTGCGATAGCACGTGCAGACCCGGACCAAACACCGTACAAAAGTATCTATCTATCTTCTTATACTGACATATATGCTGAGTCGGTCATATTTGGCCATTACCTCAGTTAGGTGGGTGGCTAAATTTAGAATTTAACATAAAAAAAATCATCACTGGACGAGCCCTTAAAACCACCCACAATCCGATCACAGAGGTATCCTAAGACGCCCACCCCTGGGTCTCAATCCCACACCGCTCGGGCCCCGGTTCCAGTTATATCAGCAAAATTTCACAGTTTGATTTGAGGTTTAACGTCCCCGCCAACACGTATAGGTCATTTTGGAGACGTTGCTTCCAATTTTGTGGGACTTTTACCCGACACTGAGATGAAATGACATCTCAAGCCCTGTCGCCCAATGAAACCAATAGGGTTTATAAGCATGGACGATCCGACTCGCACCGCTTTGTCTGGGCAGGCTTAGATGCTCTAATCAGTTTACCAGTAGTGTGCGGTCGAGCATCATGCAGCCCATCTATTTTTGCAAGCCCCGATGGGCGGGGGCCGTTCACAGCGTGTCAGGCTGAGTTTATAGATCTACGTTTTACAACTTTTATTTAGGATTTTTTTATTCAAACGGTGATGGCCCTGATCTGACAGCAAATACAGCGTGTGATCTGGGTCTACACTGTTTGATAGTCTATTGTTCCAAGGTTTCAGTTTTCCCGTCTAAAAGGGTTGAATATGAATGGATTTGATACATACCTTGTTTTTAGACCAGCCCAAAATACAGAACTAACACAATATGCTTTAAAAATGTGTAGTTATAAAGCCGGTATTGGTTGATATGTAGGACAAGGTTAAAAAAAAAAAAAAAAAAAAAAAACAAGACAAGACAAGTTTCAGCTTTTTAAGAAGAAAAAAGGTCTCCGATTTTTAAGTGATCATTTTCCTTTAAAACGCCTGTGATTTGAGGTTTAACGTCCCCGTCAACACTGTAAAGGTCATTTTGGAGACGTTTCTTCCAATCATGTTGGACAATTGTAATCCGCCTATTACCTGTGTCCGATTTAAACCGCACGACAAATTGTATATATAGAGCGTGATAGCTCAGTGGTTAGTGCACTTGCCTCTGATGCTAGAGGTCCCGGGTTCGATCCCCGGCAGCGGCGATGAAATTTCGGTGTCTGAACACGCTCCATCTGCATCATTTGCAGGGATGAATGTCATGAAGTGCAACCCTTCGGATCGGGACGTTAACTGAAGCCCCCCCCCCCCCCCCCCCCCCCCCCCCCCCCCCTGTGCAGGGAGAACCATCCCCTGTGCAGGTTAAAGATCCCTACCGTAATTACATGATTAATGTGTAGGCTTTCATCCTGCAAAACCTGTACACCTGCGGTAATGGTCAAATGTGACCGACGCAGTATCAGAAGATAGATAGATAGATATTATAGAAATTAATAGGGCATGTGAATCTAAGACATGATTGACAAAATACTAGGCCAGATAGTGGAAATGTGATTGAATATTATGAAAATTCAATCTTTTCTCTTAATTTTGATTATAATTTTATATTTTTAAAATAAAATTTAAACTGGTCAATTCTGAAATGAAAATAGAACCCTTCGTCTCGTGAACCTCTCGTTTACTTCAATAGAAAATTAGCAAAAAATTGCTGGAAAATTTGAGGAGCTTTTTGCAAAATTGATGCAAACCTTATTCGCATTTTTTTTTTTTTTTTTTTTTGGCTGTACAAAATGATCAAAATTTTAACGACTTCACTATAAATAAATAAATAAATAAAAGTGGCATTAGGTTTTTTATGTATGCGGCATAAAACAAACACTTTCCCTTAAAATACTATAATGTTTGTTTGATTTGAGGTTTAACGTCCCCGTCAACACAGTATAGGTCATTTAGGAGACGTTGCTTCTATTTTTGTGGGACTTTTACCCGACATTGAGATGAAATGACATCTCAAGCCCTGTCGCACAATGAAACCAAACGGGTTTATAAGCATGGACGGGCCGACTCGCACCGCGGTTCCTGGACAGGCTTAGATCCTCTAAGTGGTTTACCAGTACTAGTGTGCGGACGGTTTCAGCTATGCGTGGAAGCATCATGCAGCCCATATATTTCTTCAAGCCCCGATGGGCGGGGGCGGTATACTATAATATTTGAAAAGCAATTTAATCCGTATTATATATGGACCAATAAATCATCATATTTAGTTAAAACAAATATGCCACTGTAATACCCTTAAGCTATTGTCTGAGACAAGGATTAACGGTCACAACCGATAGTCATCGAAAGCTTCCGGCAATAACCGAATTGCTTTCAAACAGGTGTCAAGTAGCGTAATTCTGGAGGCTAGCGGGGAAAAACTGCCAGTAGAGGTTTGTTCCTTTGATTTCCCTTGATTTCACACCCGTATGTTTGTGGGACTTTTACCCGACATTGAGATGAAATGACAACTCAAGCCCTGTCGCCCAGTGAGACCAATAGGGTTTATAAGCACGCACTGCTTTGCCTTGGCAGGCTTAGATCCTCTAAGTCGTTTACCAGTACTCGTGTGCGGGTCGGTTTCAGCTCTGCGTGGAAGCATCATGCAGCCCATATATTTCTTCAAGTCCCCGATGGGCGGGGGCCGATGCCTGGACGATGATGGCTTAACCCAGCGGACTCACAACGTGTGGGCAACGTTGTATCAAATTCGACGTTGCGTTAACGTCATGTTTCCCGTGTGGTTTACTTATAGGGTTAGCACGTACGAAACAGTTGTTTTTATCACAGTGCATCTATCTACCTACCTACCTACCTACTTATCTATCTATCTATCTATCTATCTATCTATCTATCTATCTATCTATCTATCTATCTATCTATCTATCTATCTATCTATCTATCTATCTATCTATCTATCTATCTATTTGAGTCGGTCATACTTGGCCATTACCTCAGTTGGGCGGTGCACTAAATATAGAATTTACCACACACAAAAAAACTCTCACTAGATGAGTTCTTAAAACTATTAGAGGTGTACTAAAACGCATACCTCTGGGCCCAATCTACACCATGCGGGCTTTGAATCCCTCTGCAGTTTTGGCATTTACCACAGAGGAGGGAAGACTATTCCACTGAGGAATAGTTCTAGGGAAGAAAGAATTCTTCAGGGCATCACTATAGGCATGATTGCCCTTGTTTGAGTTGAAGTAGTCACAGGAGTAAAGTATTTGTCTTTATTAAGAGACTCTGTATCCGAGTGTATCTCATAAAAGAAGGTTAAAGAGGACTGCAGCCTCCAACGATGATCATTCCAGCTCATCGAATATTTCGCCAACACTACTTCTGTTCCGCCATCGCCTGCAGGTCCATCGGACCCTTCTCAACCTGTTGAATCTGAGTTTTAACATGGGGTGTCAAACGGGTAATGCATACTCGAGTTGAGGTCGAACCAATGTTTTGTATGCAACATCCTTTAGTGCCTATATAAGCAAAAGCCAAATTGCGTCTAAGAAATCCAAATGTCTTAGTTGCCTTAGATGTAATATCTCAGAAATATGTTGACCCCAATCCAGATTATCAGTGATGGTGATGCCAAGATATTTTGCGGATAGGTCATGCTCCAATGTATGCTGATGTAGTGAGTAGTCGAATTTAATCTGTTTGTCTGGAGGGTGCCGTGACACCCTCATTGAATGACATTTGGTCACACTGAACTTCATTTGCCAATCGGCCTCCCAGCATGCTAGGCTATCCAGGTCATCTTGTAAGATAAGGCAGTCAGAAGAAGTATATATATTCCTATACAATTTCGATACCTGCCGGGGTTGGCAACATTCTTTCGTGGAGATTGATCATGAAATCTTTTCTGCGGTCATTCTCTCCCTTCCGCTGATTCAAGAAGGGCAGTTGTCAGTTTCTGGCGAAAGAATGTGCACTGTACTGGTTAACCGCTTACGTTTTTTTGGTTTGATTTGAAGTTAAACGTCCCCGTCAACACTGTAAAGGTCATTTTGGAGACGTTGCTTCCAATTTTGTGGGACTTTTACCCGACATTGAGATGAAATGACATCTCAAGCCCTGTCGCCCAATGAAACCAACAGGGTTTATTAGCATGGACGGTCCGCCTCGCGCCGCGGTTCCTGGACAGGCTTAGATCCACTAAGCGGTTTACCAGTACTAGTGTGCGGGTCAGATTCAGCTTAACCGCTTACGTATAAGCATGCCCGGGAAAAGTGTGGAAATGTAACTGACCGGCTCAAAAATGACCTAAAATAGTGTTGACGGGACCGTTAAACTCCAATACAGACAAACAAACAATATACAAAACACAATCATCAGCAAACAAACGAACCGATGACCTGATGTTATCCGGAAGATCATTGATAAATACCAAGGAAAGGACCTGACCAAGTACCGAACCTTGTGGGACACTAGACAAAGCAGGGACTGGATCCAACGCTTGGCCATCAAGTACAACTTGTTGTGAGCGTCCAGAGAGCCATGAGCTAATCAACTTCAGTGTGCATCCTCTTATCCCATAATGATCCAGTTTATACAATAGCCTGCGCCCAATACCCTCCTGTGAAGCCTTAGCAAAATCCGTGATAATTAGGACAGTCTGTTTGTGGCCACGATTAATGGCTCCATCCAGATTGCTCACTGCGCCATGGTAGAATTGAACCAATTGAGTTTCACAAGACCTTGTGTAATGACTGTACACCACCCGTCATATCAAATGAGACGACCATTGCTGAAGCTACAAGTTGGCACGGTAAAAGTTTCAGATCACCTTGCGCACCAATATCATCTGACCCGAGTTTTCACTTTTCTCGCTGCGGATAGCACAGAACAAAAAAACATGGCGGTTAGTTCAGAATACTGTTTACAATGACGCTAGTTACGCAGTGACCATCAATTCTAAGGCAATAGCGTTACGTCACTCGACATAACGTGAACAAAGCAGGTCCCATCTGGTGATAACAAAAGGTCAAAATCCATGTTCAAACAGCACGCGAATTTTATTACTTTAACATGTTTTGTTTGTTTGAACAGGACTTCTGGTTCCGCCCCCGCCCATCGGGGCTTCGAGAAATAGATTGGGCTGTACGATGCTTCCACGCAGAGCTGATACTGACCGCACATGTGTACTGGTAATCCGCTTAGAACGTCTAAGCCTGCACAGGAAAATTGCTGCGAGTCGGCCCGTCTATGCTTATAAACCCTATTGGTTTCATTGGGTGGCAGGGATTGAGATTTCATTTCATCTCAATGTCGGGTAAAAGTGCCACATAATTGGAAGCAATCACCTAAATAGTGTTGACGGGGACGTTAAACCTCAAACCAAACAAACAAACAGGACTTCTGTTCCATTCAAGAATAGACCCCACCCATGAAAAAAACAAACAAAAAAAACAAGGATTGTATAAAATCGTATTAACATTGCTGTTTGATGGTTTTTGTTTGTTTGAATTGAGGTTTAACGTCCCCGTCAACACTGTTTATGTCATTTTGGAGACGCTGCCTCCAATTTTGTGGGACTTTTACCCGACACACACTGAGATGAAATGACATCTCAAGCCCTGTCACCAATGAAACCAGAAGGCTTATATGCATTAAACGGCCTGACACACAATGCTTTGCCTGGACAGGCTTAGTCCTTCTAAGCGGTTTACCAGTTCGTGTGTGGCCAGTTTCAGCTCTGCGTGGAAACACCATGCAGCCCAATCTATTTCTCCAAGCCCCGCTGCATTAACATTTGTCTGGTCCCGAGGAAGCTGTTCGAACACGAGGCCGCGAGGCTCAGTGTTCAGATATCTTCCAAAGGACCCAGCATATGTTACTGCAATGAAATAGCCATGGATGATCGTTGTATAACATGAGTGTGACGAAAACGCCCCGAAGTTCAAATGCGACCGGCAACCCATCATGGCGGCTAGTTCAGAATGTTGGCCATTTACGCAGTGACCCACTGATGTTATCATCAGATTCTACAAGAAAGCAGTCTGAGGGACAGCCAAATCCCCCGCCGCACTTTGTATCAGGGCTAAACCTTGTGACCTTCACCTGTGACCTTGACCTGGCATGGTTTGTTTGTTGGTTCTGCACATCAGCTCACTGTGGAGGTATATTTCATAAAAGTTTAATGAAAATCCTTCCAGGGGTAAAGGAGATATGGAACGGACGCAAAATTCCAAGTTCCAAATTCATGACCTTCAACTGTGACCTTGGCCTTGGGTCGGCATGGTTTATCTATTTGTTGTGCACATCAGCTCACTGAGGGGGATAATTGACCAAAGTTTAATGAGAATCCTTGCAGGGGTAAAGGAGATATAGAACGGACACAAAATTCAAAGTTTCAAACTCTTGACCTTCAAATGTGACCTTGACCTTGAGTTGGCATGCTTCATTTATGGGTTCTACACACCAGCTCACTGCAAAGAATATTTGACCAAAGTTTAATGAAAATCCTTCCAAGGGTAAGGGAGATGTGGAACGGACACAAATTCCAAAGTTTCAAACTCGTGACCTTCAACAGTGACCTTGACGTTGAGTCGAGATGGTTTATTTATGGGTTCTGCACATCAGCTCACTCAGACGAATAATTGACCAAAGTTTATTGAAAATCTATCAAAGGGTTCAGGAGATATGGAGCGGACAAGAAAGCGTTACGGTCAGACAGACTGACGTTCTCACAGATAGATAGTTATGCAGGATTGATACTTATGTGGCTAATTTTTATGAGGTGCCGTTTTACTATAAATCCCCTATTTTGTGATATCACTAAATCCAATTAGTGATATCATTAAACAGAATTAGTGATATCACTAAATAGAGATGAATTTGTGATATAAAAAAATCGAATTAGTGATATCACAAAATCGATTTAGTGATATCCCTTAATAGAATTAGTGATATCACTAAATCAAATTTATTATGTGATATCACAAAATCGAATTAGTGATATCACTTTATTGATTTTGTGATATCACTAATTCGATTTTGTGATATCACAAATTCGATTTAGTGATATCACTAAATAGACATGATTTAGTGACATCACAAAATCGAATTAGTGATATCACTAAATCAAATTAGTGATATCACTAAATACGAACGAATTAGTGATATCACAAAATCGAATTAGTGATATCACTAAATATGTTATATTTGCAAACAATGCAATGTTTACTCCCTAACCCATTGTATACTAGTGGTCTCTTCCACTGCTATATGTTGGAAAGTCCATTTGTCAAATAAGGGATGGCAGGCCTAGTTTTTTGTTTTATTTTATTTTGACGGAAAATTTTGTTAGCAAATAGTGCAGACCCTGCTCAGATGCCGCGTTCTGTGGCGTCTGATCTTGGTCTGCACTGTTTGCAGGAGTTTCCCGCATCCAATGGGCCAATAATTAGTTGCCCGACAGAGAAGGTGTTCCCCTTACAACCTACGTCACCATTACGTCACGTATTGTGTGGTTTTCAACCGTTCAGCTGTAACTTAATTGTGTTCGTTATAATAAGCAGGGCGTTGCAATAAGATATGATCAGTGCATTAAAAAGGTTAACATCTGGGTTACATGTTTTCATGTAGAAAATTTTCACAAGTTTTCTTTTTATTCACAACACCACGAACAAATTCGTCATTTTGTTACTCTTAACCGAGAGCTATTTCAGTAAGGATGTTACTTGCTGTCCAGGTACTATCCGAACTTTTATGCCTGTCGAATAATAAAAATCCCCAAAATTCTTTGTCATCATGACGTAGGTTGTTGCCAATGTTCAGAGCAACGTCGGTCATATTCTGAAGGCTATTTTGAATTTTGAGACTGGTGATGTGATGTAGACGACAGTCGGATTTTACTAGAACCCCGTCTTTGTCTGAGGTAATATTGACCCAGATAATGCGGGACACATAAGGGAGGCTATCACAGTATGACTTGTTATTTCATGTAAATAGCCTTACTAGCAGACGACTTACATGGATACATAAGTTAATTTATATACTAAAATGCCGACAAAGTAGAAGTAAAACAAAGATCAGGAATTGATACAATTAACTTACTCCATCCATAAAAGACACCAAAGGGAAAGAAATACAAACATTAAGCGACCAGACCATAATGGAAACCTAAACAAAGGAAGGCCATATGGACAGTTACTTTCCCACAAAATGGCCATATTAAAAGACACAAGTGATACACACAGTAAGTAACAAACAACAATAAATCGCCACAGAAGAGCCGCCTTGGAACGGTCAGTGGAAGATTTCCACTGGGGGACTTAAATCGATTTTACGTGGCCACAATCCTCGCCCTTACTTCCGTCGCGATTTAGACAAAAAAATTGTTCAGTCCGCATGAAGGCCTCCTAACTCATCAGTGCAACATCTCCGTGAACACAGAAATCAAAGAACCACAGAGGTGAGACAACGGTGAGGACTCGACAGCAAGAAACCACTGAAATGCTGGAGCAAAAGAAAACCAACAGTTGGACTCCGATGAGCCCGACCAGAGTTTCAATCTTACTTTTTGATATCACAAAATCGATTTTGTGATATCACAAAATCGATTTAGTGATATCAAAAAATGGATTTTGTGATATCACAAAATAATTAGTGAAATCACATAATATTTAGTGATATCACAAAATCGATGATATCACTAAATCGAATTTGTGATATCAAAAATAGGGGATTTATAGTAAAACGGCACCTCATAAATTTTAGCCACAGAAAAGACTTTTTTATGTGTCTAACGGAATCGATTCTGTCAATTTTCATAGCCACCTAACTATCCATTTGTTCGCCCGGACAGACGGACGGACGGACAAACGGAGGCCATTCCTATAATCCCTGCTCCGCTTCGCGACGGGGAATCAAAATGCTACGTTTATGTTGCTCAACATAACGTAAACAAAGCAGGGCACATCTTGTGAAATTCAGTGTTCAAACAGCACGTACCCCAGCAGGCACACGTCGCTATTGCAACGTCAAATCAACGTCATGACGTTGTACCGACGTAGATGTGACGTTGCATAAAGTTCATGACGTTGTACCGACGTTGATGTGACGTCAGAATTACGTCATATGCCTGCTGGGGTGAATTTCATGATTTGAACATGTGTTTTGTTGTTGGAAAAGGGCTTCTGGTCAATTCAAGAATTTTATACAAGAACTTGTTTTTATCTACATACTCAAATCCCAGCAGACACACGTCGTTAGGGCAACGTCAAGTCAACGTCGTTGTTACGTCATGACGTTGCACAGACGTAGATGTGACGTTGCATAAACGTCGTGACGTTGTGCCGGCGTTGATGTAACGTCACAATTACGTCATGCACCGCTGGGCTGTTGTCTCCTGCAATACAAGCATAAATAGCTCCTGATAATGTAACAATTTCGATTCTAACACGCTGAAAATTATTATTATTATAATTAGAATTATTATAATTCGAAAGCCCCCGCCCATAGGGGCTTGAAGAAATATATGGGCTGCATGATGCTTCCACGCAGAGCTGAATCCGGCCCGCACACTAGTACTGGTAAACCGCTTAGAGGATCTAAGCCTGTCCAGGAACCGCGGTGCTAATAAACCCTATTGGTTTCATTGGGCGACAGGGCTTGAGATGTCATTTCATCTCAATGTCGGGTAAAAGTCCCACAAAATTGGAAGCAACGTCTCCAAAATGACCTTTACAGTGTTGACGGGGACGTTAAACCTAAAATCAAACAAACAAACAAAATTATAATTCGAATAACAGGTTACTCTTCTTCAACGACTTACGAACAGTTGGATCATGTGACAGTTCTATCCCATAATAAGTCAGTTGTTATTTCCGACGATCGACGGCATCTGCAGAACTATTACGTTCATTTTAAGGAGCGTTTTGCATATTTTTTCGCCGTCTGCATAAGGTTTCTTATAAAAAGTCTTAAGTAATAACTTTTAAAAAGTCTAGAAGGCGGTTTCATTTTTTCCCTGGTAAAAGTGAAAAATACAATATTGCATTTATTTTCAAAGGCACAGGCATGTTGCTAATGCAAGAAAGTACTTGCTGTAATAACCGTTGGTACCGCCAAACATTCTTCTTCAAGAACAGGTATTTTAAAAGAAATCAGGATCATTTTTGGGGAAAAAATAACATGCAAATCTGACACCTATATTTTTTCTTGTGCAAATGTATTGAGGAACTTTAAACCTCCTCTCCTTTTTATACCCCACCACACGATAGTGGCGGGGTATTATGTTATACCCTCCGGTGTCTGTCCGTCCGTCCGTATGTCCGTCCGTCCGTCCGTCCGCACCATTTCCGATCGATAACTTGAGTAATTTTTAACGATTTTTTTTTCAAATTTTGCATACATGTATATATCGGGAATGAGTGGTATGGGATTGTTAATGGGCAAAATCCGTTAACATTTGACAGAGTTATGGCCCTTTTTAGTTCAAAATAAGGGGTTTTGGGGCGTTTCCGATCAATAACTTGAATATTTTTTCACGGATTTTCTTCAAATTTTGTATACACATTGGCATTGGGTATGAGTGGTTTGGGATTGTAAATGGGCAAAATACATTAACATTTAACGGAATTATGGTCGTTAAAAATTCCGATTAAATGGTTTTTGGGGACTTATTCCTTTACTATATGGAATATTTGGATGAAACTGCACTGATGTATAAACGACCATAATAAGCAGATTTTGTGTTGTGAATACACAAAATGCGTTAACATTTAACGAAAAATTGGTCGTTAACAATTCCCGTTAAATAGTTTCTGCGCATTTATTCCTTTAATTTATGAAATATATTGATTATCACTGCCAATTATTGGTTAGAGTGCTGGACTACAAATCCTATTGTTGACTATGAATCTGAGGGGCGTGAGTTCAAATCTCCGTCGAGGAATGGAATTTTTTTTTTTTTTTCGTTTTTTCTTTTTTTTGTGTTTTCTTTTTTCTTTTTCTTTCTTTTTCATTTTGGCAATGAATTTATTTATTTATTTTTTTTTTTTTTAATTTTCCTCATTTTTGGTTTTTCATTCCTTTTTTTTCCCTTTTTTTCACCCTTTTCTTCTTTTTGTTATACCCCATCACACGATAGTGCTGGGATATTACAATATACCCTCCGGTGTCTGTCCGTCCGTCCGTCCCCACCATTTCCGACCAATAACTGGATTAATTTGTGCTTTGAATCTGAGGGGCGTGAGTTCAAACCCCCGTGGAGGAATGGAATTTTCTTTTTTTTTTTCCTTTTTTTTTTCGTTTTTTCTTTTCTTTTTTTCCGTTTATTTTTCTTTTCTTCTTTTTGCAATGAATTTTTTTTTTTTCGTTTTTTTTTTCTCATTTTTTGTTTTTCATTCCTTTTTTTACCTTTTTTTTTCCTTTTCTTCTTTTTGTTATACCCCATTACACGATAGTGCTGGGATATTATAATATACCCTCCGGTGTCTGTCCGTCCGTCCGTCTGTCCGTCCGTCCATCCCCACCATTTGCGACCGATAACTTGATTAATTTTTCACATTTTTTTTTCAAATTGTGCCTACATGTTTATATCGGGAATGACTTTTTTTCTTTTTTTCTTTTTGTTATACCCCATCACACGATAGTGCTGGGGTATTATAATATACCCTCCGGTGTCTGTCCGTTCGTCCGTCCATCCACACCATTTCCGACCGATAACTTGATTAATTTCTCACAATTTTTTTTTGGAGTTTGCGATCAATAACTTAAGAATCTTTTCATGGATTTTCTTCAAATTTTAAAACACTAAAGGACACATATTATTGCCAAGGACAGTCACTCTGCTTTTCTGGTTATTGTATTATCTGCCCTTTTGATATACATGTATGTAGTTCCTTTACTATATTGAATGCCTTAGTGAAGTTTTACAGATAACTATAACACTTAAAAGTACCACTATTATGGGCAAGGCTATAACCATATTATCTTGCAGTGGTGGGGTATCATGCAGTGTTAGCGTGCTTTTATTCATAAAAGGAGGCGTGAAAAAATCATTTGTAAATTTCCATATCTTTACTTTGTGCTTATAGCTTTCTTTAGTCACTTTTAGGTCAGAATCAGAATCAGAATTGTTTACTGGTGACACGTCCTTAGACAATCCTTCATCAGGCCTTTTCATAAAAGGAGGCGAGTGTTGTGCCGGTTCTACAAGATCGACGACGACATAACACGGAAACACACGACAACACCCGAACTACATGTAACATCGCACCACCTTTGACAGCTCATGTTGAACTTTTTCCTTCATTCGCCGGAAATTACCGAGTTGAATATCGATTTCCGTAGGAAATCGGCAGTTAAAGTTACCTGTATATTTTGAAGGTTTTTTATATTAAAATTATGAAGGAAAAAAATCTTAACTCCTCGTATCTTATTTATCCTTAACACTAGAAAAAAGTCACTGCTATCCTCGTGTAAGAAAATTATTCAGTTTTTATTTGGTGCATTTCAAAGTGATGAATAATTAATTCTTATTGCTTCCATCTGCAATTTAATGTCATGCCTATATGCTCCATAGACGGCAATGTATTTTTAAAAAAAACGTTCAGATTTCCATGTTTGGTTGCCAATATTAAATAGAAATGATTTATTTGGAATTAAGTCACTGTTATATACTGTTAGACTGTTGTTCAAAGTTTACGATGATATAAAGTTTTTTTCTACTGAAAAATGATAAATTGCTTCCCCGAGAGCTTAAAAAGCGTTTATAAGCTGTTTTTCAGTACTGCAGTTCATGATGCGAAAATCGCTAAGTCCACATTATATGTACCAGAAATCGTATCAAACCTGTAAAGCTTTTTTTGTATTAAATTTTGTAATTACTAGTAATAAACAACATGCGGATAATGTACTTGATACAGTGGTTATATTTCTCGGATTTCTTTATTTTATTTTGTCTCAGTTTTGTTACATTTATGTTTTCATTCATTATGTATGGGCGGCAAATATGTCAAAAAGGACAAAAATTGTCGAAATCATTAACTGTGAAATGGCGATTAAAACCACCATGAAAAGTTAATTGGCAGTCTGAAGCCAGTGATTGATTTCGTTTGTATTGGAGTTTAACGGCCCAATCAACACTATTTAGGTCAGTTTTGAGCCGGTCAGTTTACCTGTCCACACTTTTGCTGTGCAAGCTTATACGTAAGCGGTTAACCAGTACAGTGCACATTCGCCTCATCGAGGGGGTTCAAACGAGCACCAACAATCTATGTTTTGTGCAGAACAAAACACTGTTTGCTATTCTGTTAATTTCTGTTAATGAGTTTCAACTCTGTCTGTCCGCACAGTTACTTTGCAAACAGTGTATAGCATAGTGCGACTGCTGAGGATGAGCCGTCTTTTCTCCAGATCTACACTGTTTGCCATTCGGTTGATGACTTTGACTAAACCACCGTCAATAAAAATGGAATTGTCTAAATTCACATTACGAAATCACGCCTATACTGACAAATTTTACCACAAAAAAAAATGAAAATGTTTAGATAGAAAATTCTGCTATTTTTCATACTTCTGTTCCAAAAATAGATTATAGGAACTCGTCAGAGCCGCCTCGGTGAGGCAGTTCTAACGAGTATCCAGAATCTTTGTTTTGATCAAAAATAAGAAAAAAATAATGTATACTACTGTAAACCCCAGTTTTACTGTATAAAACTTATTTATCTTCACTGCAGCTGATTTGAGGTTTTAGAGTAACAGTCAAATAAATAATGTATACCCCTATAAACCCCAGTTGTACTATATAAAAGTGGGGTACACGTGGGTCAGAATTATATAGGTGTGTTATCGTGATGACGAAGTTAACAAACGTGCTTTAATTTAACAATGAGTTGGCGCGTGCCCGACGTCCCCCACTATGTGTTACTCTTTAAAGTGTTAATCATGTGTAACCCTTAAAGTGCCAATCATAACATTGAAGATAACAATTTGATTAATTAAATTAAATAAATAAATAAAGTAACAGTGTCATCATTGTTCACTTTTTGTGATTGATTTGATAGACAATTTTTGTGGTGTCTTGATTTATGTACAGTTTTATTAACTCTTAAAGTGTAAATCATAACTAGTGCAGATGACATTTTCCAGGTTTTGAGTTGATTAATTTCGAAAACACGTCTATTAAAAAATATTGAAAATTTTACCACCAAAAAATGAAAGTATTCAGATAAAAAAAAAATGCTACTTTTCGTATTTCTTCTGGAAACATAAATTGATGGAATCGGTAGTTCCACCTCAGCGAGGCGGTTCTTACGACAAACAGCAATACATGTTTTAGCAGAAATAAGAAAAATAATGATCCATATTTTACTACATAAAAGTGGGTAATATGGGGTGTTTTTGTGATGTGACCATAAAACTATTGCAGCCCATTCACATATTAATTGCATGCCTCATTTTAATTAATAAATAAATAAATAAATAAATATGCCATATCTGTAATCACCTTCTGTGACCGACTTTTAAGGCACTTTTTAGATCTTTCTTGAATTCTTAAAGTGTCAACCATAGCTCGACAAACAACGTTTTTTTTGAAATTGTGTTATAATTGTGTAGGACAAACATTACAGCCGATTCAAATATGAGTGAAATGCCCTTTATAATAAATAAATAAATAAATAAATAAATAAATAAATAAATAAATAAATAAATAAATAAATAAAAAGGCTTATCTGTGTTTACAAATTATGTAACTTTTATGACGTCCTTTCAATTATTCAGGGAATATCTTATACAATATACTGTATATCGGTGTAGTGTTAACTCTTTAGGTGTCAATCATGACTTGGGAAGACAACATTTTTCAAAATGTGTTTACCTATATGTTACTTTTTATGGCGTCCTTTTAATTATTCAGGAAATATCTTATACAATATACTGTATATCGGTGTAATGTTAACTCTTTAGGTGTCAATTATGACTGCGGCAGACCATCACGAAACTTTGACCCCTATAGGAGGTTTTAGGAATTCCGTTTATGACGTCATTCTTGCGCATGCGCAAAGTACTGGCCGTCAATTGAAACGGCCATCGCTATTCAAATGTATTGGCGGAACTTAAAATGCTAACAATATTCAGACATTTTGAGATAAAATATGCCCGTTTTCATTGAAATAATGCCTCGAGAAGGAAAGAATGATATTTTACTTTCATTACTGAAATTCATTTATCCTAAATCCGTTTTTAATGGACGAAAATCTTTTCGTGAAGACAGTGGCTAGCCGTCCGGTACCGGACGACCAGCCTACCAGTCTGCCCGTCCGGTACCGGACGACCAGCTAACGAGTTTGCTCGTCCGGTACCGGACGGCTAGCCAACCCACATAGGAATGGCTAGCCGTCCGGTAGTAAATTTAAGTCTATCATTTTATATAGGGTATGCATTTCAAATACATGTAATATTACCCACTTTATGGTGTAATTAAAATATTTCTAATTTACTCTAACTGTATTCTTATCACCTGTTTGTCGCCATTTTTTCACTAAATTTCAGTTAGGAACATATTTAATTATTGTAATTGACCCTGATGCAATATATTGCTGTACGCAAACCCTTGTCCAGGCACTGTGATAGTTATTATTATGATGATGATCATGTCAATGTTATAATTTATATTTTTATATTATTATTGTTATTATTAAAATCTGCAAATGTTTGTCCGATGTTGAGCTTGATATTAATCGTGATGGATTAACATTAAATTTGGGAAGCATATTTATTTAACCTACCAGTTCAACATGGTAGGGACAAAGAACTATTAATTAGGGGTAATTATCTTGTTAGAAGGGCAAACATAAAGGCAACGATCCGAAACTCCAATAGCAATACCATAATGATCCTATGTATTGCGACAGATAGGCTTCGGCAAATAATGCATTCCCAGATCAGACTGCTCCTGAAGCAGGGTTTACACTGTTTGCCATTCCATCTGCACCTTTTGGACTCTTTGTTGGATCGTGAAACAAATTTGTTTAAAAAATAGGAGAATATCTGCAAGTCATCAATATCCTTATTTCTTAGAATTTTTATGGTACTCCTCAATTGCTATTAGTTGTTTTTCGCGACGCTTGGATCAAACGTTTTAGTACCTTCAAGTTGTATTTGCATAAACAAAGAAAAAGTAAAATATATAAACTTATGAAAAATATTAAGCCTTATTTTTAAAATGACCTCAATGACATTTACATAGTCTCAAAGCAGGAACTATTTAGCATCCGGTTCTCCAAAAAATTATATAAGTGCTACATAGCATTCATACCCTACTAAAATTTACTACCGGACGGCTAGCCATTCCTACGTGGGTTGGTTAGCCGTCCGGTACCGGACGAGCAGACCCGTTGGCTGGTCGTCCGGTACCGGACGGGCAGACTGGTAGGCTGGTCGTCCGGTACCGGACGGCTAGCCACTGCCTTTCGTGAATGACCCATGTCAATGGCTTGAGATACCGTTATTCACAAAATAAGTTTTTATGTAACTTTCGTTTTATTCGCTATCTATCTATCTATCTATCTATCTATCTATCTATCTATCTATCTATCTATCTATCTATCTATCTATCTATCTATCTATCTATCTATCTATCTATCTATCTATCTATCTATCTATCTATCTATCTATCTATCTATCTATCTATCTATCTATCTATCTATCTATCTATCTATCTATCTATCTATCTATCTATCTATCTATCTATCTATCTATCTATCTATCTATCTATCTATCTATCTATCTATCTATCTATCTATCTATCTATCTATCTATCTATCTATCTATCTATCTATCTATCTATCTATCTATCTATCTATCTATCTATCTATCTATCTATCTATCTATCTATCTATCTATCTATCTATCTATCTATCTATCTATCTATCTATCTATCTATCTATCTATCTATCTATCTATCTATCTATCTATCTATCTATCTATCTATCTATCTATCTATCTATCTATCTATCTATCTATCTATCTATCTATCTATCTATCTATCTATCCAACCATCTGTCTACATGTGCAATTTAAATGTCCATACTGACAGTCGAAATAAACTAATAAGTGGACTTACGGAGGGGTGTGAGTCAATGTTGGTTCGACGTCATGCCGTAGACACCCACTCCAACTCACTTCATTGTCACATGACCGTTGACATGAGAGAGAGAGAGAGAGAGAGAGAGAGAGAGAGAGAGAGAGAGAGAGAGAGAGAGAGAGAGACACAGAGAGAGAGAGAGAGAGAGAGAGGGGTTTGACTGACAAACTGACAGTAGACAGAGAGACGACACACAGACCGACTGACTGAATGACTGACTAACAGACGAACGGACGGACTGTTTGACAGACAAATAAACATACTGACAGTCGAAAAAAAAACACCAATGAGTGGACTTACAGACGGGCGTCCAGTCAACGTTGGCTCGACGTCATGTCGTCGACAACCACCCCAACTCACTTCAATGGCACGTGACCGTTGAAATTGTTGGACTGATCCCTGCGTCCAAGAAGCCCATAACCCTTTTTGTACCAAATGGAATCTTCCTCCTTATATATAGCAGGATTCATTTTTCAAAATTTAGGGGTGTCAGGTTGTGTTTTCTTCAAAATTTATTTGGAAAATGGCCGAACTTTTTGCAAACAGTGTTGGCCCTGATCAGACGCCGCGTTCTGCGGCGTCTGATCTGGTCCTGCACTGTTTGTCACTTACCCCTTTTGGGGTTTCCGTTACTAAATGGGTTAATGGGTTAATGTAACCTAAGGGCTAGGCAGGTTGAACCAATATATAATCAAAGCGCCAAAGGCACTGAAATGACAGATTCTATGAGAAAATCAAAACACTGTGAAAACTTACAGCCAACCTTTCTAAAAAGATCTTAAAATTTATAAAAGTAGTTCTGCAAATTCCATTGTATGATATGCTTGCAGATGTCTATATACCGGTGGTATCATGAAATGCCATTCGATGTTTCAAATTTTGGAAAGAAACTATTTACGTTTTCAAAACCAAACATTAAAATTCAAGTTTTAATTCAATTAATTAGTCAATTAGTAACATTTTTGTCTGATCGGTTGTGGATACCTCCCCACAAAAGATACTCTATTTTTCACAAACAGATCGGAGGAGAAAGGCTGGTCACTCCAGTACATGAATTCCATTGGCTTGAAGACATTTTTGAGTAAGAACAGCACAGTCTCAAAAATGACGTAAATAGTGTTGACGGGGTCGGTGATATGTTTATTTGATTTGAGATTAAACGTCCCCGTCAACACTGAAAAAGGTCATTTTGGAGACGTTGCTTACAATTCTGTGGGACTTTAACCCGACATTGAGATGAAATGACATCTCAAACCCTATCGCCCAATGAAACCAATAGGGTTTATAAGCATGGACGGTCCGATTCGCGTTTTGCATGAGCTGGCTTAGATCCTCTAACTGGTTTACCAGTACTCGTGTGCGTTGATTTCAGCTCTGTGTTGAAGCATCATGCAGCCCATCTATTTCTTCAAGCCCTGATGGGCGGGGGTCGCGGGGACGGTGGATTTCGATATTCAAACAACGCTGTTACTGGTTGTAAACGATTGATCTTTATCATTCACATGTTGAATCCGTCAGGATGGTAGTCCTTCGATTCATCTTCACTGTTTTGCCCCCGCCCATCGGGGCTTGGGGATATAGATTGGATTGCACGGTGCTTCCACGCTGAGCTGAAACTGACTACACATGAGTACGGGTAAACCGCTTAGAAGGACTAAGATTGCCCTGGCAAAGTGATGTGAGTCAGACCGTCCAATGCATATAAGCCTTTTGGTTCCATTAGGCGGCAAGGCTTGAGCTGTCATTTCATCTCAATGTCGGCTAAAGGTCCAACAAACCTGGATGCAACGTCTCCAAAATGACCTAAATAGTGTTACTGGGGACATTAAACCACAATTCAACCAACCAACCAATCAACTTTATTGTCGCATCGTTTGTCTTGCGATTAGCGCAACATCACATGACCATTGTCAGTTAATTATTCGATTATTAATTGTTTTGGGTTTAACGACACGTCATCCCCTGTGGCTAATTTTGTCTCGTCTCCCAGAGAAAGGGAGAAAAAATATAGAAGAGATCTTAGGTTAAAGCTAAAAAGACATAGGAGAAAAAGGAAAATGAATGGAAGTGTAGAAACAGAAGGAATAAGAGCACTCCCCTCTACCCTTATCTGCTGCAAGGATAGCAGGTCTTACCCAATTGTCACTCAATTATCAGTTGGACGCCACAGTGACGCAAAACATACGTCACCTTTACCTTACGCTCTATTTAAAATTGTCAAAATCAAAGAAAATAATGACTGCTATCGGATCAGTCTGAACAACGGTTATTTTTTGCCACACAAAACTGCGCATGCGCAAAAATACGGAATCGTGGGATAGCATTTCCTTAGCGACCGGTGGCGTCCTAAACTCATCTATTAACCTGCTGGATTAGATATCCCGGATTCTGAGCGTAAACAAATAAATGGAACCACGTGTGGCCGACGCGCTTGATTGATGTAACGTCTTGCTGTTCAGTTAACGTCTCAGCCATGATCTTGAATGTTCTTAATGTCGCTAGCTACATGCAATAGCTCGACATACCATTTTGCTTATTTCATCCGATATGTCATGCTCTATTACGCACGCGTCGCCTCGGCATACCTTACACCTATATGTCGAAACATCCCGAAACGACAATCGGCGTGATTCACGCTGAAGTGCGATGTGTCACTGAAACGCATATCACGCGAGTCGCTTAGACGCCAATATACATATACGTATTTCATGCACCAGCGTAAGTATTCCGTACGTTTTCGACGTCTTAATTTTGGTCACGACAGGGACGTCTAGCTCTAAAAAGTACATCGCATAAGGGCGACGAACAGTGTCAGTGCTTATTAGTCGGTAGTTGAAACCCTTTGTTTATCTACAGGTACAGTGTAGCAGATGCCGGCGGAAATCTGCTTCGCATATGCGTCTGTCGGATGAATCGATCTTGACGTACTGACGTCGGTCTTTCGCTACGTCGACGTCCACTAGCGTCTTCTGTTGATAGTAAGACGTCGCTCCAACAGACAAATAGATCACACACATGTGGCACCCAAAATCAGAGTCAACGCCATCCGCTTTCCGACCAGCTTCTAACTGTCCATTAGAAGCCTCTGTGGTGTAGTGGTTATGCTACTCGCCTTGTAAACCAGGGATCGCAGGATCGATCCCGGAGTTCTCCAGACTTTCGGATGTGTCTTTAAACCGAGGTATCGTCTCCGTATGACCTTAGCTGCTGGTGGTGCGTAAAACTCAAACACTCACTCACTCACTCTAACTGTTCAGAGTTTAATGAAAAATGTTGCAATACGTTCTCACTTGATGCTTTTTGAGAACAAAATACAATTTCTTCTTTTCTAGGCACGACCTTACGTCACACATCAAATGTTTGATCCTGAGCATGTGGTTTCTACCAGTGCTGGTGTGAAGGTGGTACACAGGATCGTTGGCCCCCGCCCATCGGGGCTTAAAGAAATAGATGGGCTGCATGGTGCTTCCACGCAGAGCTGAAACCGACCCGCACACGAGGATCTAAGCCTGCCCAGGCAAAAAGGTGCGAGTCGGACCGTCCATGCATATAAACCCTATTGGTTTCATTGGGCGGCAGGGCTTGAGATGTCATTTCATCTCAGTGTCGGGTAAAAGTCCCACAAAATTGGAAGCAACGTCTCCAAAATTACCTATACAGTGTTGACGGGGACGTTCAACCTCAAATCAAACAAAACAAAACACAGGATCGTGGCCGGACTGGTAACCATACGTCACGGTTGATTGATTTAACCTTTTTAGCTTAAGGGCATGGTGCCTAAGCGTGTCGTAATCATGCAATCGTTTGGTTTCAAAATTAAAGCACCGAAAGTGTTGAAGGGATGTAGGTTGGGGTAAAGGTCCTGGGCTGAGATTAATCTGTTTAATTTAACTCTGAAATTCCAAACAAATAGTGAAGATTTTGATAAGAAGCGCGTTCTGCAGCGTCCGAACTTGGTCTACACTGTTTGCCAAGCACACCCTAATATTCCAGGATGACCCGCTTCAGTCTTATGGCATACCCTGATCTCACTGCGGCTATTTTCTGCAAGAAAAAGGTTATTCTGAGAAGTCAGTGATAGTCACGTAGATGTTAGCTCTGAATCGCTTTTTATTACATGATTAGTAACTTCGGGTCGAATGCCAAACAATCAACCCAAACACAGCCGGGTCGTTTGTCAGTATTGGGTACATGTAAGTGTTATCTGTAAAATCTGCACTTGAATAAAATGTTCGATCTGGCAAACAATGTAGACTAAGATCAAACGCCACAGAACACGGTGCTGATCTTATTCTACATTTTTGCATCAGTTACTAACATCCGTTAAGTTTAAACGGATCAGTCCAAGTCCTCGTTCATGACCAGCCTGCATTTAGAGACAATCGGCATGAGTGCTGTCAGTGCTTTGATTTATTCACTGCCTTGAGTTTCTGGAGTGTACTCTTCCATCACTGAAGTTGGGCTCGTCCATTCTGCTAAATATGGCACCTAGAATTATATCACAGGGCCTACACTGTTTGCATAGGTATCTGTACCATATTCCAGGGTTGAAAGGGACAGCTTTTCTCGCAAAGTCTGATATACACCTAGTTCTAACTGACCTAGACTTGACCTCGAATGTCGGAAAACCCATTAATATTCTGATCTGCAGCTGACCGGCTGGTCTTTAAGGAATAAATATTGACAGCACTGTTAGAAAACAGTGTAAAACCTGAGCAGACGTCTGAGCAGGTACCGCATTGATCTGGGTATACATTCTCGCATGATGCAGCTGATTCATACGAAATGCTGAATCTATTCTCTGAAAGGTAAGATAAAATCGTCAAGTCGTCTGCTTCAAAAGTTTGTATTGCGATTATAGGATGTACAATTTTGATTACCGCGCCAAACCGGACTACATTTTTGTGCGGACTCATATTTCTTTGGCGGTCAAAGCCGGAAGAAAGTTGTAAGAAAGCCGGAACTACTTTACAACACGCAGGATAGCTAGAAATGACAGATTGAATCTGTCATTAAAAACCAGATTTACTGTAAAATCTTGCACTTGCGAAGGAGTGTTTAACATTCTTATGCCCTGAAAGGGTGTTCTACGTTTGTTTCGAATCCCACTGAGTCTTGAATGGGTCCGAGCACTGGGCCGTATTATCGCCAACGAAACGTTGTGACGTTTCATCGACGTTGCAATGTCAAATTCAAATTCAATGCATCGCTTTGAAGTTGATTTGATGTAGACACGCTACATGTCGGTTGACGTCGCGTCATTTAACGACAAACTGTAATTAACATTTGCCTGCGCTCACTAATTGTTGGTGCGCTAAGAGAGAGAGAGAGAGAGAGAGAGAGAGAGAGAGAGAGAGAGAGAGAGAGAGAGAGAGAGAGAGAGAGAGAGAGGGGTATCGTATGTACAATATATCATTTTCGTAATGCGAAATTTCATATCTGGCAGCATATCAGTGTTTCTCCCATTATCTTACATTAGAATTCCCCCAAAAGTTAAAAGAATTCCACTGTTTTACGCTATAATTAACACTTTATCTGTCCCACTGCCTTTGAAGCAATACGACAGATGACAGCCAGGGCTTTTCCCGTTCTATTTTTAGAACCGGAAGTGCGTCACGAAAAAAGCTCCTATAACCCCACTTTCATAAAGTAAAACTTGGGTTTGCAGGGGTAGGGGAGACCGGGGACAGTTGATGCACTTTTTAGACTTTTTGACGTATCTCTTCACTGGACCAACCGATTTTGTTATTTTTGCATATTCTTAAAGGTCCATCTTTTCTGCATTTAAACTTGAATTGCAATCCCGAATTTTTGGAATATTTATCCTCATTTCAAATAGATTTCTTGAGCAAGTCGACTGCGTCAACTTTCCCCAGCAGTGGGCAAGTTGATGCAACGCTTGGGGTAAGTTGATGCAATATTTATTTTCTCGTTTTTATGAATTCATACAACGGATACAACAGAAAACTGGCCATTTTGTGTGGATAAGATAGGATTTCATTTTTTTTTTGTTGTTCATTGAAATTATCATTGACAAAAATCTACCAAAGGGGTGGCTGCAAGTGTAAAATTGCACCAATAAAATTGGGAATGCGTTTAATGCCTTTATTTCTGAAAACTTAGAACATTGTAAAGAAAAACGTACAAATCAACCCGGGAAATCAACTGATCTTTATGAATGTCATAGATGCCATGCACATATTAAGTCCATCCAAACATTCCATGAACGCAACGCACATAATTTCAGTGGACGTCAAGTGACGTCAGTCTAAATCATTGTTCTCTACGGGCATTGGTGGCGTCAGCGCTCTTCCGCTCTTTGTAGAAAAACAGCGTGTAAATGTTTTTCAGCTTTAAAAGTTTTCCCTATAAGCATTTTTTGCCCAGTGATGTGGGGCATAGAATGTAAATATAAAAATCTTAATTTTTCTGCTTTTCATGAAAGTATGAACGACAGCGGGTCGCTAGCAAAGTTTACATGAACCACTTCGGGGTTCATTTACTTTACGCGCGAACCACTGCGTTCATACTTCCATGAACATCAGAAAAATAAATTTCATTTCTTAATTGGCATGAAGTGGACTGCTACGCAATATGTTCAATTCGAACTTGATTTCATTCGTTGTATAGTAATATTGAAAGCATGGGTGAGACTTGTTTGTATGAATGCTGAGTTTAGCCATAAGCTCTCTATGATAATTTGTCCGTATTTATGTTTACATTCTGTGATGTAATTAGGGATACAATCATGTAAGTATGTTTTGTATTCTGCTTTATAACGTATGAATTAAGGGTATTAAGTAGATCTAATAACTACAGCTGAACTGTACTGCTCTATTACATACCGAAAACTCGGAAAACAATATGCCTACATAACATTACATGTACCCTGAAGCCTTTCTTTATGTTGGCTTGGGTCGCCGCTCGGGGCCATGCATCCCGAACAATTCCTGGTAAGTCATAGATGGACATAGTTTTCGCAGGGTTGTTCCTCAGCCATGCGTCCTGTCCATCGGAGAAACACTTCTTCAGAGGACCAAACCTATGTGAGTGAGTGTTTGAGTTTTACATCCCACCAACAGCTGAGGTCATACGGAGACGGGGCCTCGGTTTAAAGACTCATCCGAAAGTCTGGAGAAGCCCGGGATCGATCCTGCGATCCCTGGTTTACAAGGCGAATAGGGTAACCATTGCACCACGGAGGCTTCTAACACAGACCTGTCCAGGGGTTGCAGTTTATGACTGCAGTGGGGTGGGAAGGAAAGCATGACCAGTTTCTCACCATTCTGAAACGAACAGATGGCTAATTTTAGGATAAATATAGAGATGAAACTTATAAACGGCCTTAAGATGTTTTAATTTTGATAGAAACGTGATTATGTCATATCAATTATGGCTTAGAAACTACAACGGGGCAGGTTGATGCACCGCATCAATGTGCCCCGTGCCCAATGTATCAACCTGCCCCAGCCACCCCCCACGTGACATTCAGCAAGGGAGGCAACATATATATGATGTTTTCATTCAAATGAGCGTGTCGTTTGAAAGATGAAGGATCTAGCTACCCGTGTGCATAGCTTGGTTATGATCTAGCAGAAATAAATGTATGCGAAACGAAAAAGTGCAAAAAATCTGTAAATTTACTCACATGTCTTAAAAATGAACTTTTCTTCACTAAAGGCGCATTTGTCATCCAAATTCGTCGAAACTTCCGGGAAAGATGACGGCTATCAGCGACGTCTTTATTTCGTCATTTATGACATCTTAAATTGCATATTGGCTTATTTATTAAGCCTGCATTAACCTACCCCGTGCATCAACTGGCCCCGGTCTCCCCTATACATTATTTTTTTTATTTCTTCTTAAAAACATAGATTGTGGGTACTCGTTAGAACCGCCTCGCCGAGGCGGTTCTAACGAGTATCCACAATCCATGTCTTGAGCAGAAATATGAAAAATATCCTTTTTTTTTTTTTCATCTGAAAATTTTCATTTTTGGATGTAAAATTTACAATGTATATGTATAGGCGTGTTTTCGTCATGGAACAAAATTGGTTTTAATGCAAGAACTTTCTCATCTGCGGCCCCGCCCATAGGGGCTTGAAGAAATATATGGGCTGCATGATGCTTCCACGCAGAGCTGAATCCGGCCCGCACACTAGTACCGGTAAACAGCTTAGAGGATCTAAGCCTGTCCAGGAACCGCGGTGCGCGGCGGACCGTGCATGCTAATAAACCCTATCGGTTTCATTGGGCGACAGGGCTTGAGATGTCATTTCATCTCAATGTCGGGTAAAAGTTTCACAAAATTGGAAGCAACGTCTCCAAAATGACCTTTACAGTGTTGACGGGGACGTTAAACCTCAAATCAAACAAACAAAATCATCTGAGTTCATCTGGGCTCCCGCCCATAGGGGCTTGAAGAAATATATGGGCTGCATGATGCTTCCACGCAGAGCTGAATCCGGCCCGCACAATAGTACTGGTAAACCGCTTAGAGGATCTAAGCCTGCATGTCCAGGAACCGCGGTGCGAGGCGGATGCTAATAAACCCTATTGGTTTCATTTGGCGACAGGGCTTGAGATTTCAATTCATCTCAATGTCGGGTAAAAGTCCCACAAAATTGTAAGCAACGTCTCCAAAATGACCTTTACCGTGTTGACGGGGACGTTTAACCTCAAATCAAACAAACAAACAAAATCTGAGTTCATCTTGATCGAGTCTTATAGGCGTGTGTTCGTGATTGGCTAACAATATTTTTCATGGCGTTATTTACTTAAATAAATAGATAAAATAAATGCATAAAAAGATCGGAGTCAAGAGATTTCACGTATCATATTTGACCTTAATCCTTATTTAAAATCACTGGACAAGAGACTGACAAGAGATATAGACCCAATATTCTACATGTCAAAAAAAAAAATAATAATAATAATAATAATAAAAAAAAGAAACACTACTACTTCTACTACTTCTATTACTACTAATAATAATAATATTGATAATTATTATTATTATTATTATTATTATTTTTATTAAGCAATTCTACATAATGTAGCTCTTCAATATGTTAAATATGTTCGTTCATACCAGATGGCTCGAAATGAAAAGGCATGGTTGTTACTTCAAGAAGTTCTTTTTCACATTTAGATAGCCTTAATTTGAGCACTAGCGCTCCTTTGAATACCTACAGGTAGATCAAAGTGTCATATCTGCAGATATATGATTACTGATTCCCTGAGGTCAGCGACTAGAGAAAAAATACTGGCTATTCTGTACCTTGATCCCAGTGGTGTACAGGGAGATAACTCGAATATCTCGCCCAGATAGTTTTTAACGGAAATTCACGACTTATACCGATCGCCGCCTATGAAGGAAAAAGTTCGGTATGTGACCACTTCATGAATATTCATTACACATGCTACGACCAACTCACCACCGCCACAACGATTCGCTTACTCCTGACTATTACAGGTTACCTTGCGGGCCGAGGGCGATAGGGTTACCCTAAAATGCGAAAAGGAGTCCTTTTCGCGAAAAGGAGTCCTTTTCGCGAAAAGGAGTCCTTTTCGCGAAAAGGAGTCCTTTTCGCGAAAAGGACTTACCCTAAAATGCGAAAAGGACTTTTTTATACGAAAAGGAGTCATTGCATTGAAAAAGTCTGTCAATTTACTGAAAAGGAGCTTGATTTTTCGCCCTGCCACGTCTCCAGTTTAACCTGTGTTTCCAGCTGGCACCGCACAGCTTTTTTTTTTAGTCTGTGACACGTGGAGGTGTGGCTAGGACTTGTCACCCACAAAACAAGACACCACCTGGCGCATGTCTGGAACATGAAAAGCAAAATAATGTTGTTGTTTTTTTTTGTGTTTACAGTCGAACTTCGATGGGTCGAACCCTTTGCGAACAACAAAATTTGTTTGAGAGAAGGGTAGTTCGCCCCGCTGAGGTTTACTAATAGTGCCACACAGAAAGCATTATAATGTAGATAATTTTGGGAAATCTTTTCAGTGTTCTGCAATACCCATCAAAATATCCATCACTATATCGAAGCTGAAAGAATTCCACAGGGACTAAAAATATGTTTCGACTCACACATGGTAAATGAGCCATCTGAATTCTAGCCATAGAAGTTTTGTTGTAATTTGGAGTTTAATGGCCGCGTCACAAATGACCATAGAAATTTTGCTGTGTTTTGGAGTACGGCACGTGGCATCAAAATTGTGTTTATAAAGCTGTTGACATCAATGGCTATCTTACTTTAACCGCCGCCTATGCAATATAATATCAATTTACCTAGCCACACTTTTCCTGGGCACGCGTATGGTTTCTTTCCGGTATACATTTTTACCTGTAATAACGGATTATTGCATACGGCACGTGTCATCAAAATTGTAGTAACCAGTGCTTCAGCTGAAGTGCACGACCCGCCGGATGCTTTGTGCTTTATAAGTGTTACCATATATTTGTATGGCGGCCATTTTGGTCATTTGACCTGGACCTAAAACGGTTCCCCCAATAAATGCGCCTTATCGTTTGTTTGTTTGTTTGTTTGATTTTAGGTTTAACGTCCCCGTCAACACTGTAAAGGTCATTTTGGAGACGTTGCTTCCAATTTTGTGGGACTTTTACCCGACATTGAGATGAAATGACATCTCAAGCCCTGTCGCCCAATGAAACCAATAGGGTTTATTAGCATGGACGGTCCGCCTCGCGCCGCGGTTCCTGGACAGGCTTAGATCCTCTAAGCGGTTTACCTGTACTAGTGTGCGGGCCGGATTCAGCTCTGCGTGGAAGCATCATGCAGCCAATATATTTCTTCAAGCCCCTATGGGCGGGGGCGCCTTATCGTTAGGAGCAAAAATATATCTTATAATTTAGTACTGTATTCTGAATCGTTTGCAGGATAAAATGCATTCTCACTTTTCCAATACAAAAGCATATGTGTCAAAGTTTGACCTAGGCACAAAGAAGGTCAAGGTCAACCCAGGGTCACCATTTTAGCAATTTATGATGGGCCTACGTCCCAGATGCTATTTATCAAATTTCGTGGAAATCTGCCCAGTGGTTCTGGAGAAGACTATTTTTGAAGGGTTTTTACCATATATGGCTTGGCGGCCATTTTTGTCATGTGACCTGGACCCCATGAGCAAATTTTGGTTTCCCCCATCCCACAGAGGCGTCATATGAAATTTGACTTCAATCGGCCCAACGGTTTCCGAGGATAAGCAGTTCGAAAATTTTCACATTTTTCGCCTCGGCGAGGCTATACTAAATGGAATGTAATATTTCGCAAGTTCATTGGTAAGATCTTATTGATATCTATCAGTATGCCACAAATTGTTTAAATATTCCAAGCCACTATCACCAATTTTCACAAACGGGTTACGGACGGACAGACAGACAGACCATATATGGCTTGGCGGCCATTTTGGTCATGTGACCTGGACCCCATGAGCAAATTTTGGTTGCCCCGCTCCCATAGAGGCTTCATATGAAATTTGATTTCAATCGGCCCAACGGTTTCCGAGTAGAAGCAGTTCGAAAATTTTCACATTTTTGGCCTCGGCGAGGCTATACTAAATGGAATGTAATATTTCGCAAGTTCATTTGTTAGATCTCATTGATATCTATCAGTATGCCAAAAATTGATTAAATATTCCAAGCGGTTAAGTCACTATTACCAATTTTCACAAACGGGTTACTGACGGACCCAAAGAAGGTCAAGGTCAACCCAGGGTCACCATTTTAGCAATTTATGATGGGCCTACGTCCCCGATGCTATTTATCAAGTTTCATGGAAATCTGCCCAGTGGTTCTGGAGAAGACTATTTTTGAAGGGTTTTTACCATATATGGCTTGGCGGCCATTTTGGTCATGTGACCTGGACCCCATGAGCAAATTTTGGTTTCCCTATCCCATAGAGGCTCCATATGAAATTTGACTTCAATCGGCCCAACGGTTTCCGAGGAGAAGCGGTTCGAAAATTTTCACATTATTCGCCTCGGCGAGGCTATACTAAATGGAATGTAATATTTCGCAAGTTCATTGGTTAGATCTCATTGATATCTATCAGTATGCCAAAAATTGTTCAAATATTCCAAGCGGTTAAGTCAATACCACCAATTTTCACAAACGGGTTACGGACGGACAGACAGACAGACCATATATGGTTTGGCAGCCATTTTGGTCATGTGACCTGGACCCCATGAGCAAATTTTGGTTTCCCCCATCCCATAGAGGCTCCATATGAAATTTGACTTCAATCGGCCCAACGGTTTCCGAGTAGAAGCAGTTCGAAAATTTTCACATTTTTCGCCTCGGCGAGGCTATACTAAATGGAATGTAATATTTCGCAAGTTCATTGGTTAGATCTCATTGATATCTATCAGTATGCTAAAATTGTTTAAATATTCCAAGCGTTTAAGTCACTATCACCAATTTTCACAAACGGGTTACGGACGGACAGACAGGCAGACCATATATGGCTTTGCAGCCATTTTGGTCATGTGACCTGGACCCCATGAGCAAATTTTGGTTTCCCCCATCCCATAGAGGCTCCATATGAAATTTGACTTCAATCGGCCCAACGGTTTCCGAGGAGAAGCAGTTCGAAAATTTTCACATTTTTCGCCTCGGCGAGGCTATACTAAATGGAATGTAATATTTCGCAAGTTTATTGGTTAGATCTCATTGATATCTATCAGTGTGCCAAAAATTGTTTAAATATTCCAAGCGGTTAAGTCACTATCACCAATTTTCACAAACGGGTTACGGTCGGACAGACTGACAGAATGACCGAATGACAGAATGACACGGTGATTTTAGGGCACTCTTAGAAATCAACCGACTTCAGTCGGTTGCTTTTTCTGCGGGTCGTGCAATAAAGCTATTGACATTTATGACTATCTTAGTTTAACCACCGCCTATGCAATATAATTCTAATTTAATCAATTTGAAAAATTGTGATTTTTTCTTATTTTTGCTCTAAATCTTATTTCTGCTCAAAATATAGATTGTGGATACTCGTTAGAACTGCGTCATCGTGGCGCTCCTAACGAGTACCCTCAATCTATATTTTGGAGCAGAAATAAGAAAATAAGGTTTACTCCTGTAAACCTGTTTTATTATATAAAAGTGGGGTTTAAGGGGGTCAAAATTATATAGGTGATGGAGAGAGAAATAAAAAAGAAAACATAACAAAAATGAAAACTGTTCTGAGAGAGAGAGAGAGAGAGAGAGAGAGAGAGAGAGAGAGAGAGAGAGAGAAACACAGACAGACAGACAGGCATATATACATATACATTTTTCTTATTTTCAAAGCTGTTGTGTGTACTCGTTAAAACCGCTCAATCTTTTTTTCCAAGCCCCGATGGGCGGGGGCGAGACAGATAGTATCATCGGAAAGAGAGAGAGAGAGAGAGAGAGAGAGAGAGAGAGAGAGAGAGAGAGAGAGAGAGAGAGAGAGAGATTGTTTTTAGTTTACATGTCAAACAATGAGAGAGAGAGACAGACAGACAGACCATACAGATAGTCAAACAGACTGTCAGACAGACAGACATAGATATGTATACATTTTTTTCTTCTTATCCGAGATGTTGTGTGTACCCGTTAAAACAGTCTCAGTGAGTCGTTTATAATGGAAGCATCATGCAGCTCAATCTATTTTTCTAAGCCCCGATGGGCAGGGGGCGAGACAGATAGTATAGTCGGAGAGAGAAAAAGAGAGAAGACCCGATGGGCGGGGGCGAGACAGATAGTATAGTCGGAGAGAGGGAGAGAGAGAGAGAGCGAGAAAAGGCCCGATGGGCGGGGGCGAGAGAGACAGAGAGAAAGAGAGAGAGAAAGAAATAGAGAGAGAGAATAAAACATACGCAACTATATACGAGGACGGGACAGAGAGAGAAACTAACTTCTCGCGAAGTTAAGGGTACTCGTTTGAATCGCCTTAATTAGTGAATTCTAAAGAGCACTTACATCGCGAAAACACGCCTTTAGAATTTTGAAACCATAAACTGGTAAAAATGAGGTTTATGGGTATACTCGTATGTTTATTTCTGTTCAAAGAATAAATTGTGGATACTCGACTACTCGTTAGAAGAACTAACTCGCCGCGAAGAAACTTCCTTTTCGTACTTTAGGGTAACCGGAGGGCGATACGGAGGTAAGTCACCTTTTTAATTTTACAACACTAATTTCCCCCATTATGGTCAAAAGGGCAATTGACTCGTGTGAATAATCCGATCTGCCCAAAATCTGAACTCGGCCAAGATTTTATGGCTGTCCTCATTACCTACAAGTTTAAGGAGGATCCGATCAAAAATAAGGACACCATTTTCCCCCTTATAACGCACGTTTACTCATGTGAATAATCCGATCTGTCGTCAAAGATTTTATGGCTGCCCTCATTACCTACAAGTTTAATGAGGAACAGATCAAATGAGGATCGCTATTGCCCGGACTACAGTTTGCCCAATTAAAAGTCTATGGGAGATGAAAGGGCAAGTAACGCTCAAACAAACAATCCGATCTGTCCTAAATTCGAATCGAGTCCAGGGGCCAGTTTCATCAATAAACATCGTACGATTAATCTTAAATTGTTCTTACGCACTTTTTAAAGAACTGCGTACGTCAGTTTCACCAAAACATCGCAAAGTGGTCGTACGAGCTAAATTTGCGTTTCACTAAAATATGTCGCAATTTTGAATATGCTCTTAAACGGGGCCACAATTGGGGTCAGTATAAAACGCAGCACTTTAGTGCAGCTATATTAAAAATATAGGAAAATGCAGCCAATAAGGAAATCATAGGTAATGCAGCTATTATAGAAAACAGTATAAAACGCAGCCGCATATGCAGCCAATATAAAATATATAGTGTAGTATTCACTTTTCGCTTTTCAGTTAAAAAGTATCTTATATTTTCATACATCTGCTCAAAACATAGATTGTGAGAACCGCCTCGGCGAGGCTGTTCTAACCAGTTCCCACAATCTATGTTTTACCCACAATCTATGTTTTTGAGCAGAAATATGAAGACTAATGTACACACCTGAAAACCATTTTCAGCTATATAAATGTTGGGTTTAAAGGTATCAAAATTAAATAGGCGTGTTCTTGTTATGGCTTAATGAACCTGGGACTCTCCATCTTTGTGTTGTTTGAATAAAGATCGCGGATTGAACTGATGCCTAAGCCCCAGTTTATATAGAGAAAACGGGGGTTTAGTGGAGGGATACATTATTTTGCTTATATCTGCTCTTAGACATAGGTTGTGAGTCCTCAATAGAACCGCCTCATTGAGTCGGTTCTAACGAGCACCACAACCTATGTTTGCAGTATAAAGAAGAAGAAAAGCACTATGTTGAGCTCGTTAGCGGGGGTGGAGCGTAATGGTATATAACGTCAAGCAAGAATGCTCTCAAACTGGAGGAAAAATTGGCAATAAGACATAGAAAAGAACAAAATAAAGAGAACATATTAACTTAATTTTTAGCTTGTAAATACAAAAATGCATAATATGAGAAAACATAATATATGCAAAACAACCTAACAGTTACATTTGAGCAATCACACAAGATTATATCCTCTTTAGAAGTAGTTTGCCAGTACTCGTTTGCGGCCGGTTTCAGCTCTGCGTGGATGAATCATGCAGCCCCATCTATTTCATCAAGCCCCAATTATATAAATCCATGTACCAGAAACCCCAAAACGGGTATTTGGCAAACAGTGTAGGCCCAGATCAGATGCCGCAGAAAATGGCCTCTGATCAGGGCCTACACTGTTTGCAAAAAGGAAAGGCCCATCACGTTAACAAGTCTGTGAAATATAGACCCCTAAACCCCACTTTATAGAGAAAACTGGGGTTTATTGGGGTATACATTGTTTGCCTTATTTCTGCTCCAAGACATAGGTTGTGGGTACACGTTAGAACCGCCTCAATGAGGCATTTCTAACGAGCACCCAAAACCGATGTTTAGAGTATACTGAAGAACAATATCACAAATTTTCATCAGAAAAATTACCTTTTTTGAGGTTTGACACCCCTGAATTTTAAAATGTACTCTTGTTATATATAAGAAGTAAGATTCCATTTGGTACCAGAAGGGTTAAAGTTGTAAATACAATATATACAAAAAATATACATGTATAATTTGAGTTAATTTGTATATCTCAATGCATTGGTCAGTTATTAATTTATACTGGAATCTTCACCATTCCAAAACCTCTTGGTTATGAGCAGTATACTGTTCACACACATCCCTAAGGTGTGAAAAACAGAAGTTTACCTGTACTAATCTGTGTGATGTTTTAACAAGATCACTACTGTTCACACACATCCCTAAAGGTGTGAAAAGCAGAAGTTTACCTTTATTAATCTGTGTGATGTTTTACAAGATCACAGAACAGAGAGTTTTAATAATTTGATAATTTGCAGCTATATTTTCTTCAGAAATTTCAGAAGATAGTTTTGGAAAAATTGACTATGATATAAAGCAGCATTACGTCCATATTGTAATCATTAATGTGATTTTTATTGCCTTTAATTAATAATGAAAATAGAAATGCAAGATAACATGAGAATCAGGAAAGTTAAAGACAAGAGATAATTACAGAATACCTTCAAGCATGAAGCAAAAAAGGCACAATACACATAGACTACGAATTTAAATCAATCTTGCCAGCGATATTTTATTAACAAATTCCATTATTAGGACCACCCTGCTAATAAGACCACTTTTTAGTCTGGAAAGTGGTCTTAATAGCGGAATTATTAGGACCACCCCACTAATAAGACCACTTTTCAGGTCTGGAGAGTGGTCTTAATAGCGGAATTTCACTGTATTTCGGATGAAAATTTCTGATATTTTTTCATATATCTGCTCAAAACATAGATTGTTGGAACTCGTTAGAACCGCCTCGGCAAGTTTGTTCTTATGAGTACTCACAATCTTTGTTTTTTATCTGAAATAAGAAAAATAATGAATACCTCTGTAAACCCTGAAAGTCAATGCGCGGACTTGAATACTAAGATGTATTTTTGCATGTCTTGCACAGGAATTGAACACTTGACATAGATATATCAAATGGTGCTTTTACACAGAATTTGTGAAACCAATTTTCGCATGTGTCACACTGAACCATATCATCAAAACATTCTGGTAAATTGCATATACAATAATTCTGAATTTTGATTATTTTGTCTTTCTTCTTCCTTCGCCGACTTATCGTTTTAGATGTAAGCGGGAATTCTGAATTTTTTTTATTTTCAAAGCATTGTAAAAGATGGGTCCTTAGTTTATTTGAATCAAAGCATAATTTCTGTCTAAAACAAAATGAAGTTACAAATGCTATGGCATACAGCCCACAGTCAATGCTATTATTTTGCTTCATTACTTCAGGAATTTTTACTGAAATTTCATTTTTTCCCCGACCATAAATTTGAGAAAGCTGAATTTTTAAACCATCTGGTATTATATGTTCATCCTTTTGTTCCGACCCTAAACTATCTAGTAAATAAATATTGCCCCTTTGATAAATTGTGGCTACACAATGATCATTATGTGTATGGTGGACTTGACAGGCTGGTGAAACCACGGGGTCCATTGGAAATTTCATAACCCACCTATTTTCATGTTGCAGTTTAACTGGCACTAACTCGCTGAGCTGTAATCCATTAATTTTATTTCCAAATTCTCGCTTTATTAAAATGTTAACAGCATTTATGAGTTTAGAAGATATTTTTTTGTTGAAAATGATATCTTCCTTGTCTGTTTCGGTTAACTGCAAATCTTTTATCCAGAATTTAGAGAGTTCTGAATCAAGGATTTCGTCACTTCTGCTAGATTCTAAAATGATAATATCAGTTTGCAACTTTGTTTCGACATAATCTGCATTACCCCCGTCACTTTCTGATAAGGAGTAAGTCTCCACCTCTTGTTTTATTATTTTAAGTGATTCAATTTTACCCCCTTCAGTGTCTGCTAAGGTTTCATTTCTCAGTAATATTTGATCAAATGGAATATCTGGTTCTGATTTACCCCCGTCAATTTTTGATAAATTGTTAAGTCTTCCCCTCTTGTTTTATTGTTTCTTTTTCTTTAGTTTTATCCATTTCATTGTCTGGTAAAGTTTCACTTATTGGTGCTATTTGATCAATTTGATCTAGTAAAGGTTCATGTTCTTCTTTTATTTCAGATAACATTTCCTCAGCCATTTCATCATCCTCTATCTTTGGTATTTTATGCAACTGTTCGTTAAAGTTTTCTCGGAAATACAAGAACCATCAAAGACAAACTTCTAACGGGCCACTTCTAACAATTAATCTTTACTTGCTAACATCAAAGTTTTTGTTAATTAAGCAATTATTGTGAGTTGACCCTTGTCCATATTTATCATTCTTCCCCTCTTTTGTCAGTCAAGTGAGTGAGTGAGTTTTAGTTTTACGTCCCACCAACAGCTACGGTCATACGGAGACGGGACCTCGGTTTAAAGACTCATCCGAAAGTCTGGAGAAGCCCGGGATCGATCCTGCGATCCCTGGTTTACAAGGCGAGTAGCGTAACCACTGCACCACGGAGGCTTCTCTTTTGTCAGTCAAACAAAACATTTCACCATAATACACAAGAAAATATGCCTATTCAAGTATTTTGAAAAAAATTACCCCCCCCCCCCCCCCCACCCTCCCCTAAAAAAATAGGGTATTTATTTATTTCTGCACTGTCATAGATTGTGGGTACTCGTTAGAACAGCCTTAACGAGTACCCACAATTTAAGTTTTTGAGCAGAAATAAGAAAAATAATGTTTAAACTTACAATCTATGTTTTGGAGCAAAAATAAGAAAAATAATATATACCCTAGTTGTTCTACATACAAGTGGGGTTTAAGGGGGTCATTATTATTTTGGCACATATATTTTTTATGATGTTAATTCATAACACAAGTGTTATTTGTATCCTAATGAGACCTGTATTTATACTACACTATATATTTTATATTGGCTGCATATGCGGCTGCGTTTTATACTGTTTTCTATAATAGCTGCATTACCTATGATTTCCATATTGGCTGCATTTTCCTATATTTTTAATATAGCTGCACTAAAGTGCTGCGTTTTATACTGACCCCACTAATTGTCACATGCGTGATCACGTGCCGTCTTGAAATAGCCGTGTAAAGTAGATAACACGTTTTAAAATTATTATTCCAGTGGATGTAGATGTACATTCAATATAAACAACGTTGAATCAACGTTGATTCTACGTTGTTTCAAACTTGTGTTTCCATTTCATTATCGTAAGATACAGATATTAATTATCTGGACCCATTTCCCACTGTACTACTGGCGAGTTGGTCTGTTTTGTTGACGCCGTGACGTCAGACTATCGTTGATAGTAAACCTTTTACAACACGCGTGTCTGTTGAGTTTATAATATTAGATAACATGTGAGACTTCGCTGAGCATTGTATTACATTTTCACGCTCAATTTAACAAATTCAGTTATACAAGGGCACGGATACGTCACTAAAACAAGCCTATATAATATTGACCCCCTTGAACCCCACTTTTATATAGTAAAAATGGGGTTTACAGGGGTAAATTTAATTTTTCCTATTTCTGCTCTAAATATAGATTATGGGTACTCGTTAGAACCGTCTCAATCGCCTCGATGAGGTGGTTCTAACGAGTACCCACATTCTATATTTTGAGGAGAAATAAGAAAATTATCGCAATGTTTCGTCTTAAAATTTTCGTTTTCTCGGCGGTAAAGTTTACAATGCATTTGTATAGGCGTGTTTTCGTTATGCAAGATTCAATTTATCGTATGAACTTCAAACACAGGTTATGCACGGTTTTAACACAAAACGTCAATACATGACGATTAATAAGGAACCGCAGATAACGTTACATGACGTAGCCTCTGTAAGGGTTCGTATTTAACGTATATCAGTTTTCAGCTCCGGTCTGTTGTTGGCAATGGTCTGTAGCAAATATTTTTTCATTGATTGTTCGTCTGTTAGGCCGTCCAGCCTTACCATGAAAAATAAATTCAGTTCATTTGCAACATAGAGCCTACAGAATGACTGATTTTAAATTACAAAGAACCTGTTCTATAGCTAGATGTATACACCATTATACAATCGTCTGCACAGTACGCAGGACCATGATCCTCTTCCCCGCCGTCGACATTAAAGGGTTTCGTACATACGAGTGTACGCACATGTACGTACGTCCTTCCGCATGGGTGAACCTACGCGTTTCTGTACCCTCGGGTTTAAGACATTGTACCGGGAAGAACCTAAACTTTTAAGAGCTCATATTTTCCAGACCATATGATAGAATTGTGATGATACAGAGGTCGAAAGGTTTATTCAGCAATACACTGACCCTTACCTATGACCTCTATGTCAAGTCATGGACTTAGAAAACTTTAAATGCTGAAATTATTTAAGAGCTCATAATTTTAAATCGTATATAATGGATATGGTTCCTATTTGGTACGGCGATAGATACACATTCGAAGTTAATTCAGCATACCCGCACCACTGCCCTTGACCTCAAGGTCAAGGTCACGGACTCATAATTTTCAACATAATCGCGGCCAATGCCCATGACCTCAAGGTAAAGGTTACAGACTCAGATTTATTTAAATGTCAACATTTTTTTAATAAGAGCTCACATTTCCCAACCAATTTAATGCATTTACTTCATATTTGGTATGAAGAAAGATACATGTCGTTTCTCCGGCTACTCCGTTTTGTGTTCGTCCACATCTGATTAATGATCTGCTCGAAATAAAAGAAATAATCTTGAAAGCGCCGTAAAACCAAAAGTCAAGGTCAATTTCACAGGCTTAGTAATTTTTTTTTTATGGATTTGATGCATATCTGGATAATGATACAAACTTTTCCAAGATATAAACGACATTAACCCACACCTACGCCTGTTCTCAAGGACAGTTTTTCAGCCGAGCAATGCGGTCTTTTTTTTTTTGGCAACATGCTTTTTTGGTGAGGGTGGTCCCTGGGCGGGGGAATCTGTGTCGTATTCACAATTCTAGTTTTATATGTCGATTTGCGGAACACTGAGACTTCATTTTAATCAAAAGTCTAATCGCAGATTGTGGGTAATCGTTAGAACTACCTGAACGCGTTGGTTCTTTTGTTTGCACCCCGCCAACCGTTGGTACAATGTACATGTACTTAGGTCATTTTGGAGACGCTGCTTTTGATTTTGAAGGACTTTTACCCGACCTTGAGGTGAAGTGACATTATAAACCCTACCGACAAAGCCGCTATGGTTTAAGGAGCGGTCCCACTCGTACCACTTTTCATGGGTAGGCTTTTACAAACTAAGCGGTTAACCAGTAATCAAGTCTGGACGGTTTTAGCTCTGTGCGGAAGCTCTATGTCTCCAAGCCCCGATGGTCGAAAGCCAGCGTCGGATGAAATATAGATTGTGAGTACTCGTAAGCACAACCTCAAAGAGGCGCTTCTAACGAGTACCCACAGTCTCTATTAGAAAACAAGAAAAATGCCAAATGGCATTATGGACGAGTTTGACGGGGTTAACCAAAAGGTAAACCGGGACGCTGACGCCCGGCCGGCCGCCCGCCCGCCCGGACATAGCTATTCTAAAGGACGGAATTTTTCCTTGAAAACCCCGTCCAAAAATAAGGAAACCCCCAACCCAAACCCAAACTAAAGATTATATAAGGGGTCTTCATTGCATGGGCTAGTATAAGTAATGGGCGTGGTCTGCGAAGGAAAGCGAAATGGCATTTACGCACCATTCTTTTAACAACGAGCGTAGGTTTCTATAAACTATGCTGCGCGTTATCTACTTCCGAGACATGTCCAACGTTTAAGACGAAAATTCCAATGTGCGACGTCTAAATATTCATCTCAGAAATACGACAAAATGTGCGAACATCGCAGATCTTGAGCATTTGATGAAACAGGATTTTTGTCGTAAGAACTTCGTACGATCTTTTTAAGACGAAAATACGTCGCAAATGCTTTGATGAAACTGGCCCCTGATTTTACGGCTGTTCTCATTACCTATAAGTTTGTTGAAGACAGTCTGATCAAAACTGAAGTCGCTATTGCCCAGACTACATTTCCCGCTTTAAAAGTCTATGGGAGATGAAAGGGCAAGTAACTCTCACCATTTTAGCAATTAATGATGGGCCTACGTCCCAGATGCTATTTATCAAGTTTCATGGAAATCTGCCCAGTATGCGGGACCTTTTTAATAGATGCGGCAGTGCCTGAGAATCTAATTATTTTTTTTTTCGCCTTAGTGCTGTATTCTGAATCGTTTGCAGGATAAAATGCATTCTCACAGAATCTTACATGAGCGTTCATTTAAGAAATGAAATTTATTTTTCTGCAGTTCATGGAAGTATGAACGCAGTGGGTCGCGTGCAAAGGAAATGAACCCCGAAGGGGTTCATGTAAACTTTGCTCATGACCCACTGTCGTTCATACTTTCATGAAAAGCAGAAAAATTAAGTTTATTTTTTATATTTACATTATTTGCCCCTCATCAATGGGCGAAAAAATGCTTGTTGGGCAAACTTTTAAAGCGGAAAAACATTTACACGCTGTTTTTCTACAAAGAGCGGAGCAGCGTTGACGTCATCAACGCCCGTAGAGAACAATGGTTTAGAATGACGTCACTTAACGTCACTGAAAATCATGTGATTCGATGCGTTCATGGGCGTGTGAACGCAATTGTTTTCTATAGGTTTACATTAGACTTTACACTGGAAATGTAAATATGTATTATTGAATTTATTAAACGAGTTGCGGAAAAGGGATAAAATGCGAGGCTTTGCCGAGCATTTTATCCGTTTTTGTCAACGAGTTTAATAAATTCAATAATACATGAGCACGAATGCAAGATTCTATTTATCATATGACATTTAAAACGCATTTTATTAACGATTGTTTACAAAAAATGTCAATATTCCGCCGTTAGTAAACGCGACGTCGTTAAGGACGTCGTACATGTAACGTTACGAGACGTATCTAGCTATTTGCATATATAATCCACTAGTGGATTATCGAAAATATTACATGGCGTTATTACACTCTCAGACGCGACGTCATATGATAAAATTTTAACTATCTTGGTAGGGGTCCACTAGATGAAGCTTCATACCAAATATCAAAGACCTGGGCCTTGCGGTTTCAGAGAAGAAGATTTTTAAAGATTTACCCTATATAAGCCCCTGTAAAACCAAAGGGCCCCTGGGCGGGGGGCATTTTTGGCGCCAGCACTATAATTTGAACAATCTTGGTAGGGGTCCACTAGATGAACCTTCATACCGAATATCAAAGACCTGGGCCTTGTGGTTTCATGGAAGAAGATTTTTTAAGTTTTTGGTGAAAAAAATCTATTTTTGGCTCCTGTGACCTAGATCTGCAACGGACTGCAACCATTTGAACAATTTTGAAAGGGGACCACATAAGGATCATTCCTGTGAAGTAATTTCAAAATCCATGAACTGGTTAAGGAGAAGAAGTCCTTTAAAGGTTTTTCTATTTTTAGCTCTGGCGGCCATTTTGTTCACCCGAGCGGAACGGTATGAGCAAGTTTGGTAGAGGGTCATCCAAGGAACATTCCTGTGAAATAATTTCAAAATCCATCAACTGGTTAAGCAGAAGTCGTTTAAAGGTTTTTCTATTTTTAGCTCTCGTGGCCATCTTGTTCACCCGAGCGGAAAATTTTGATTAATTTTGGTAGAGGATCACCCAAGGAGCATTCCTGTGAAATTAGATCAAAATCTGTCCAGCAGTTTTGGAGAAGTTGTTTAAAGCAAAAGTTGACGACGGACGCACAGATACAGGACAAAGACTGATCCCAAAAGCTCACCTTGAGCACTTGTGCTCAGGTGAGCTAAAAAAAACAGACATCGGGGCTTGGAGAAATAGATTGGGCCACATGGTGCTTCCACACAGAGCTGAAACCGACTTCAACCGCTTAGTAGACTTAGATGAAGTAGTGGTTACAGAGGTAGCATGAATAGTGGCGGTAGTAGTTTTGTTTGTTTTGGAGTTAGCAGTCCAGTCAACACTGTTTCAGGCCCGTATCCATTTTACCTTAGTTACTAAAACACACTCCGCACACACATACATGTATCTGCCTGCGCTTCCGAGCAGTCTTTAACGCACATTCTTATTCGTTGCTTGAATATCACAAGACCTTACGAAAACGCGCCTTTTCAGATATACTGGAAAATTTTACCACCCAAAAACGAAATGTTTCAGATTTTTAGCTCACCTGGGTCGAAGGCTCAAGGGGAGCTTATAGTATAGTGGGTCCTCCGTCGTCCGTCCACACTTTTGAGCAGCTATATCTCTGTATCCTGCAGGCTGATCTCAATCATTTCTCATCTGTAGCATGCCTCTGGTGGGGCATTGATGACATAAACTTTTTTTCGAAATCGCTCTAAAACTTTGGTTCCTATGGTAACCACAAGGTCCCATAGACTTACTATGGGAAAATGCTTGTCATCACCGTAGCGCCTTCAGTTTTGATCGGATCTTTCTGAAACTTATATGTAAGGTGACTGGGGATAAAAACTCGGATGAGTTCGAAAACCGGCCAAGTCGGCCCAATTATCATAGAGTTACGTCCCTTTGATTGCTGAAAATACCAATTTTCGACCTTGTCATCACCGTAGCCCCTTCAGTTTTGATCGGATCTTTTTGAAACTTATATGTAATGTGGCTGGGGATAAAACCTCGGATGAGTTCGAAAACCGGCCAAGTCCGCCGATTAATCATAGAGTTACGTCCCTTTGATTGCTGAAAATGCCGATTTTCGACCTTGTCATCACCGTAGCCCCTTCAGTTTTGATCGGATCTTTCTGAAACTTATATGTAAGGTGGCTGGGGATAAAATCTCGGATGATTTCGAAAACTGAACAAGTCGGCCCATTTATCGTAGAGTAACGTCCCTTTGATTGCTGAAAATGCTGATTTTTGACCTTGTCATCACTGTAGCCCTTTCAGTTTTGATCGAATCTTTCTGAAACTTATATGTAAAGTGGCTGAGGATAAAATCTCGGATGAGTTCGAAAACCAGCAAAGTTAGTCCACTTATCACAGAGTAACGTCCCTTTGATTGCTGAAAATGCCGATTTTTGACCTTGTCATCACCGTAGCCCTTTCAGTTTGGATCGGATCTTTCTGAAACTTATATGCAAGGTGGCTGGGGATAAAACCTCGGATGAGTTCGCATACCAGCAAAGGTAGCCTATTTATCATAGAGTAAGGTCCCTTTGATTGCTGAAAATGTTGATTTTTGACCTTGTCATCACTGTAGCCCCTTCAGTTTTGATCGGATCTTTCTGAAACTTATATGTAAGGTGGCTGGGGATAAAACCTCGGATGAGTTCGAAAACCGGCCAAGTTGCCCCATTTACTATATAGTTATGTCCCTTTGATGGCTGAAAATGTCGATTTTTTACCTTGTCATCACCGTAGCCCCTGCAGTTTTGATCTAATCTTTCTGAAACCTATATGTAAGGTGAATGGAGATAAAACTTAGGATGAGTTGGAATACCGGCCAAGTTGGCGCATTTATCATAGAGTTACGTCCCTTTGATTGCTGAAAATGCCGATTTTTGACCTTGTCATCACGGCAGCCCCTTCAGTTTTGATCGGATCTTTCTGAAACTTATATGTAAGGTGGCTGGTGATAAAATCTTGGATGAGTTCGAAAACAGGCCAAGTCAGCCCATTTATCGTAGAGTTATGTCCCTTTGATGGCTGAAAATGTTGATTTTTGACCTTGTCATTACCGTAGCCCCTTCAGTTTTGATCAGATTTTTCTGAAACTTATATGTAAGGTGGCTGGGGATGAAACCTCGGATGAGTTCGAAAACTGGCCAGGTCGGCTCATTTATTTTAGAGTAACATCCCTTTGATTGCTAAAAATGCCAAATTTTGACCTTGTCATCACCGTAGCCCCTTCAGTTTTGATCGGATTTTTCTGAAACTTATATGTGAGGTGGCTGGGAATAAAATCTTGGATGAGTTTGAATACTGGCCAAGTCTGATCGGATCTTTCTGAAACTTACATGTAAGGTGGCTGGGAATAAAACCTCAGGTGAGTTCGAATACCGGCCAAGTCGGCACATTTATCATAGAGTGACGTGCCTTTGATTGCTGAAAATGCCTATTTTCGACATTGTCATCACTGCTGCCCCTTTAGTTTTGAACGGATCTTGATGAAACTTACAAACAAGGAAGTCAGGCAGAAAGCTTGGAGGAGTTTGAAAACTTGTTTTTGAACTTGTCATCACCATAGCCACTTCAGTTTAGATCGGATCTTCTTAGCAAGTCAGGAATAAAAGCTTGAATGAGTTTGAAAACCGGTGAGGTCAGCCTGTTTATCATAGAGTTACATTCTACTTATCTTCAGAAAATGCTTACCCTGTCATCACCATGTCCTCCTATAAAGCCTTCAGTAAAGGTTGGCACTTCCTTAAACTTTGAATCTGTTAGCTCAGGTGAGCGATACAGGACCAAGCTAGCTTGGTCCTCTTGTTTTTATTTCAGACAAAAACGAATGAGTTTGCCGCCCTCCTCCCACCCCGCACCCCCAACACACACACTTTTTCTTTGATAGCAAACAGGAAACATTCTTTCGAAATGAGAAAGCTTTTCGAGTTATCTGTTTGTTTGAGTTGAGGTTTTAGAGATAATGCTGGTTGGTGCCTGATGCTCTGTCTCTGGTCGGGCTCATCGGAGTCTAACTGTTGTTTTTCTTTTGCTCCAGCATTTCAGTGGTTTCTTGCTGTCGAGTCCTCACCGTTGTCTCACCTCTGTGGTTCTTTGATTTTTGTGTTCACGGAGATGTTGCACTGATGAGTTAGGAGGCCTTCATGCGGACTGAACAAATTATTTGTCTAAATCGCGACAGAAGTAAGGGCGAGGATTGTGGCCACGTATAATCGATTTAAGCCCCCCCCCCCCCCCCCCCCCAGTGGAAATCTTCCACTGACCGTTCCAAGGCGGCTCTTCTGTGGCGATTTATTTATGTTGTTGTTTGTTACTTACTGTGTGTATCACTTGTGTCTTTTAATTTTGGATGGCCATATGGCCATTTTGTGGGAAAGTAACTGTCCTTATGGCCTTCCTTTGGTTAGGTTTCCATTATGGTCTGGTCGCTTAATGTTTGTATTTCTTTCCCTTTGGTGTCTTTTATGGGTGGAGTAAGTTAATTGTATCAATTCCTGATCTTTGTTTTACTTCTACTTTTAAGTCCCCGTCAACACTATTAAAGTAATTTTGGAGACGTTGCTTCCGATTTTGTGGGATTTTACACAACATTGAGATGAAATGACATCTTAAGCCCTACCACGAATAGAAACCGCTGGGGTTTAAGGAAGATATCCGACTCGCATCACTTTTCCTGGGCATGCTTAGACCTAAGCTGTTTTATCAGTTCTCAAGTTTGGTCGGTTTCAGCTCTGCGCGGAAGCATTGTGCAACCCAATTTATTTCTCCAGGCCCCGATGTGCGGGGGCGATTTGAGTCATCTTCATACCCTTGAAGACCAAACCATACATACAGAAAATTTGGATTAACACGGGTATACTGTATTTTTGTCAAGTCTGCTCCAAAACATGGATTGTGGGTACTTGTTAGAACCGCTTCAGCTAAAGAGTACTAAAGAGTACCATCTATGTTTTCAGCAAAAATAAGGAAAATAATGTATACCCCAATAAATCCCAGTCTCACAAAATGAAAATGTGGTTTCAGGGGGTCAAACATATATAGGCGTGTTTTCTTGATGCTTCAACATTGCATATCTTGAACTAAACCCCACATGATAATCTGTGTAAATAAATAAATAAATAAATGACAGGAAAGTAATGCAAAATATTTTACTACACCCTAAATGTTAAATTTTAATATATCAAATCAGACAGATTAATCCGTGATTTTTTCAAGGGTGCAATAAGCGCTCTAGATGCTCATTAAAATTTGAAATTATTGAGTTTACACAGCATGAATTAAACAGGTATATCAAAGACGCCGCAAGAAAGATAAGAGCCTGATCCAGTTTTTTTTAACTAAACATTGTTTGTAATGATTTTTATTTATTTATTTTCCTGTTTTTTTTTTTTTCAACATTTAATCATTTTGTGCATAAAGTAAAGACTATAAAATTGAAGACATTTTTCTCATTTTTTGGGTATAATCTGCAGACCAAAACTTGCAGACCTTTGGACCGTGGACCGGTCTGCAGTGGACCAAAGGGTATAATCTGCAGACCAATTACCTTGCAGACCAAGATTTATGCAGGCAGAAATAATCAATATATCATATATAGATTATAAATATTGCATAATTGAAAAGAAATAAAAACAAAAAGCTTGTTTATTTCAAATGTTTACTGCAAAATGTATTTTACTTGAATAATTATTATTGCAATAATAATAACAATAATAATGAACATGGAAAATATTATCTAAAAGCAAACATTCTCATAATCGTAATCATGAAATGCTATTCAAATAATTTAGTTTGAAGGAAATCGGGCTTAATACATCCATGTGATATAATGCTTTCTTTCAGGGTTAAAATTGGGATTATTTTGATGGAAATGCATGATATTTATTCTTATTTCTGCTTGTCTTGCTCTTTTGATCTGCTTCCTTGAGATGAAGTTCCTGCAACACTTTTTAGCTAACTTAAAAAAATGTTTTTTGTTTCTTTTACAATTTTAAAACCCATTTATCTCTGAAGAAAATGCGGTCAACAAATGTTTTAATTTTATGGACATGTTGACAAGAAAATTAATAGATAATTTTCCTAGTTTTCGAAGAACAGGTGGGCCTTACGAAAACTCTTCTGTATGATTTAATATTTATATAATATTTTCCAGGCATAGGTTGTGGGTGCACATTCGAAGCACCTCATTGTGGCAGATCTAATGAGAACCAAAAACATGGATCTTGGATCAGACATACTCCTGAAAACCCAGTTTTCTATATACATTACGATAACACCGCCCTGAAACATAGTGCATTTTTTCACATGTCCAAAATGGCCACTTTTCTGATGAAATACTATTTAGGTCATTTTGGATACGTTGCTTACGATTTTGTGTGACTTTTACCCAACATTGATACAGAATGACACCTCAAGCCCTACTGCACAAAAAACCTCTATGGAGTGGTCCGACTGACACCACTTTTACTGGGCAGGCTTAAACCTTGTACACGGTTTACCAGTACTGAAGTTCAGCCTGTTTCAGCTCTGCATGGAAACACCATGCAGCCCAATCAATTTCTCCAACCCCGGATGGGTGGGGATGCACAAAATAATTCAGTTTAAAGGTGGATCTAAAAATTACACAGATTGTGTAGAAAAATGTCTCTTGTGTTTTTCCTACTAAAATCTTTGGGAAAAAATCTTGTAAAAATCTATGGGATTTTTTTTTTTTTTTTTTTTTGCATATAACACATTTGTTCAACTAACTATATATATATATATATACATGTATAACATGGTTTCAACTTCCGAATTTCAACATTGGTGTAAAAACTAGAGAATTACTATATCACATTCGCGAGATATAGTGCATTCTTTCATATCTCAAAACCAGTTATTTTTTCTGATCAAAATGTGTGATATTTGTCCAAAACAAAGGTTGAGAATGCTTGCTAGAACCAGTAATGTCAGTTTTGGCAATCTAGAAGAAAGAGTGCTCCCAGCAGGCACACGTCGCTAGGGCAACGTCAAATCAACATCGGTGCAACGTCATTGCACTGACGTAGATTTGACGTTGCATAAACCTCATGGCATTGTAATGACGTCGATGGGACGTCACAATTACGCCATGTGCCTGCTGGGCTGCATGTCACAAAGTGTGTTGTCAAAAGACCAGCATTGGGACTTTCCCCCCATATTCATTTTAATTTCCTGGATTTAATTAATTAATTAATTAATTATGGACAAGTGAGTACAGCAATGGAAGGTCAGGTACTGTTTCTTCCCATGAACTGTGCATTCTTTCTTTCTTTCTTTCTTCCTTTCTTTCTTTCTTTCTCTTATAATGATTTATCTGACTCTGAAGGATTATCGTCAATTCTATTGATCCGATTGGCTGTAAATTGAGTGGTATTGGGACATCACAGTGATTGACAGAAATTTCAAAAATGATTGACAGGTCTTATGCAATAGCAGATCCACTTCATAGCTGGTTTGAATAGACAACCAAAGAAAACAATATAGTCATGGTTAATTTATTGTTTCTTTGTTTTTAATTTTCTGCGGCGACTGATCTGGGTCTACACTGTTTACTCATAGTAAAGGGACTCTTTGTTATGTATACATGTATGTCAGCAGCTATATCGTCTTGCAAACTTTTGAAACATATTTTTGCATACATGCAATGTGGACCCTGATCAGACTACTCCTCTAGGAGAAGTCTGATTTGGGTCAACACTGCAAAAAAAAAATCTACCACAATGTTGTGGTTCTAATGTGCACCCATTACCTAAGTTTGGAATATGTAAAATTTAAAAAAATATAATTGAATGCACCATGACTGATGGAAGAATTAGCCTACTGCCTGCAAGTCCTCTTCTTGGGGAAGGTATAATTTGAGGACTTACTTTCACTGGAGGACCAGAGGAATGAGGACCAAGTCCTCCAGAGGACCACGGGTATAATTTGAGGAACAGTGCTTTAATCAGCCACATAATCACTGTTTATTGAAAATGACACCTGTTGGTATGGTATATCACCTTATGGGCATATATGCAGAAAGAAAATGGGAAAAAAAGATATATTAAAATAAGATAAATAAAAGGAAAAACATATTATTATGCTCAGGAATTTTTTCACCATTGAATTTTATGAAATATAGTTTTGGCATCATGTTACTCTGATAAAAATGTTTAGTTGAGTACTTTCTATATACTTGATACTATCTATCTGTTTTTTTTTTGTTTTTTTTTTTTTTTGTTTTTTTTTTATTATTATTTTTTTAATTCACAAACTGCATGATGAACAGTGAAGATTCTGATCAGATGGCATATTGTTACTGTTTTAAAAATGTTCACTTGAAATTAGAATTTCTCTATTTTCATTATACTTAATACAAGCTATCTGTTAAATTCACAAACTGCATGATGAACAGTGAAGATCCTGGTCAGATGGCATATTGTTACTGTTTTAAAAATGTTCACTTGAAATTAGAATTTCTCTACTTTCAATATACTTCATACAAGCTATCTGTTAAATTCACAAACTGCATGATGAACAGTGAAGATCCAGATCAGATGGCATATTGTTACTCTTTAAAAAATGTTCACTTGGAATTAGTAAGTACTTTTGATATACTTATATAATCTATCTGTTAAATTCACATACTGCATGATGAACAGTGAAGACACTGATCAGTGAAGACACTGATCAGATGGTTTATCTGGAGCTACATTGTTTGCAAATGAAGGGCTTGTCTTGTTCATCGACATAAATGGGAAAAAATAAATGGGGAGGAAAAATGCCATAAGGAAATTTTTCACCATATTAATAAATGAAATATTGTTTGTTTGTATTGGAGTTTAACAGCCCAGTCAACACTATTTTAGGTCATTTTTGAGTCGGTTAGTTTACTTATCCACACTTCTCCTGGGCAGGCGTATACGTAAGCGGTTAACCAGTACAGTGCACATTCTTTCGCCAGAAACTGACAACTGCTCTTCTTGAATCAGCGGAAGGGAGAGAATGACTGAAGAAAAGATTCCATGATCAATCTCCACGAAAGAAAAGAATATTTAGGCATCTTGTTACTCATTTAAAAAAAATATGTTCAGTTCCATTGGAAATTTCTCCACTAGGAAATAAAAACAAAAACAATGTTATTTAAAATTATTTATTTTTTTATTTTTTTTGGACAATTTGGCCAAATTAATATGTCCTGGTGACTTATTTATTTATTTAATTTACCTATTTTTTTTTTTTTTTTTGGCCACAGAGACATGCAAGTTGAGACCATCTATAACTAGCTAATGTTAGGAAATATATTCATGTCACGGTGTAGCAGACTTCCAAGTATTACTTTCAGAGCTGTATATGGAAAAAAAACTTAAGCACCAAGCAGATGGCATTCATTTTTTTTTTCTTTTGTTTGTTTTCAGAGAACATCTCCATGTTAAACAAGATTTTCTTTGCGAAGTAAGAAAAAGGCTTGATATTGAAATAGTTGTGATTGACAGTTTAATGGTTATTTGTAGGTGGGGCTTATCCTATTGTAGGTGGGGCAAAGTTATATATTAGAACCAATGGCTGTAAGCCTATGATTAGGTTGAAATTGCAAATGATTGAAAGTCTTCATTTTTAAATGTTGTTGTTAGATCTTTCAGAAGCACTTTTTTCCTAATTATTTTGGGTGTTAACACTTTTTGTACCAAATGGAATCTTCCTCTTCATAAACGACAGGAATCCATTTCGAAATGCAGGGGTGACAAGTTGTGTTGTCTTCAAAATTTATTAAAAAAAATAGCTGAATTTTTGCAAATAGTGTAGGCCCTGATCTGATGCCACATTTTGCAGCATCTGATCTGGGCCTACACTGTTTGCAAATGTACCCATTTTGGGGTTTCCGGGTTAATTAGGACCTTTTATTATTAATTTTCTTATGCTGAGCTGAAAAGTGAAAAATGTGAACTTCCAGTGCAGTTCTCACACAGGACCATAAATAAGCATTTATTTATTTAATTATTTAATAAATTATTTTTATTTATTTTTCATAATACATGTATAATTATTTACTTTATTTTATTGTTTATTTCTTTTAATGTGTAACAATCAGAAATGAACCTAGGGGGAAAAAGATTTTTTTTTAGTTTTGTTTAAGCACCACCGCAGAAATAAGAATAAATATAAAAAATCTCCGTCCTAATAAAGCCATGTTTGGCAAATGTAAGGAAGCATTATATCAAGACTGTTAAATGAAGACTCATCTAAACCATACTTTCAATAGAGAAACGTAGGGTTTAGGGGTAGGGGTGGTATTCATTATTTTCTTTAATTTTGCTCAAAAACATATACATTGTGGGTACTAGTTTGGACCGCATGATTGAGGCAGTTCTAACGAGCACTCAAATCTATATTTGGATTGTGGGTACTTGTTAGAACCGCCTCACTGAGGCGGTTCTAACAAGCACTCACAACCTATATTTGGACTAGAAATAAGAAAAATATCAAACATTTTCATCTGAAAAAGGTTAGTCCTAGAGATAAGACAGAAGCCATTTATGATTGTAATTACATGGATGTATTATGTTCTGTTTCCTTCAGTTTTTTAATCAGTTTGTTTTTAGAAAAAAGATCCATGGTTTTTATTGATACTGCTAAAATATTTGACTTTTTATAATCTGACATAAAATAAATTTTGCAATAAACATAAAATTTCTTTTTCATATCAGTATATATAGTCTATAGAATATGAAATATTGATTATTGGAACTTGGTCTGCAAGGTAATTGGTCTGCAGATTATACCCTTTGGTCCACTGCAGACCGGTCCATGGTCCAAAGGTCTGCAAGCTTTGGTCTGCAGATTATACCCAACCAACAAAAATGTGGATATGTAAGCGGCATTCTTGTTGTTGTTGTATAAATTCTGCCGAAATCGACACGCCTCCAATGGAGTGGATATCCTCAGGAATAAAATGGTAAACTGGTCACCACCCTGTTTACAGTTTATGATGGAGCGTATAAACATGGTAAAGTCTTAAAAATCTTTAGAAACTGCTGGTAAGTAAGTGTTAAAATAGGCCCTGCCCATGTGCAGCTCGGATTGTCTTGTGGAGAAAAAGTTATATACTCTTCGTGTTTTTACAATGTTTATTTCTACGTTTTCTACTGCGCTTTAACTGCAGTCTCTTGTATCTCTCACAATGTAACACATAGTACAGCCTACGGCAATGACTTTCTATGGTCTTAAGATGTTGGTGAGGGTCTTTAGCAGCATTACTAGTATTCTGAGTTATCATAGTATGGTCTAGTATAAGCTGAAGCTTCAGGCTTGGATTATTGACCAAGTCTGAGATTAGCACTAGCACAAGCATGGTTAATCTTGTTCATAATTGGTTCCCTGATACTAGCTAGCAAGTCACACTCGAGGACAAAATGCTGAAGAGTCTCGTCGTCTTTTCCACACAACGGACACAGCGGACACACCTCATTCTGGTTGAATGCCACTCGATTCACTTGAAGGATGTAGGTACCAGTCGCCTTTCGCAGCTTTTCATTGATCCTGGGAATGTCTCTTATGTCTTCCAGTGACTGGATCAGAATATGTCTCCTGCCATACTGGTATTCTCCTATGTTCAGATACCTCAGGCTAGGGTATAGGGCTGCCTGCTCTTTAATCTTTTTGACCCAATAGGAGTCTAGATCTTTGTTAACTTTCCGCTTCCATGCCCGTTTCGTTGGTGGATCAGCCAGACGTTCAAGAGGGTCTGGTAAACCGTACTGAAGGAGGAGCCACTTAATGGCCATAAACCAGCTGTGACTAGAATATCCCTTCAGACACAGCTGCCTTTCAGCCACTATGTAGGTCATTTTGGAGACGTCACTTCCAATTTTGTGGGACTTTTACCCGACATTGAGATGAAATGACTTCTCAAGCCCTGCCGCCGAATGAAAGCAAAAGGCTCAAATGCATTAGACAGTCTGACCTGCCCTTCTTGAATTAGCGGAAGGGAGAGATTGACCGTAGAAAAGATTTCATGATCAATCTCCACGAAAGAATGTTGCCGACCCCAGCAGGAATCGAACCGTCTTCCTGATCCATCCAGTGGTTAATGAGAACTTGTCTGGACAAAATTTGGGTGGAAATTTTTACATTCCCCCCAGGTGACGTTTGGAGTCAACAGTTTTGAGTTTTCAAACCCTCTTGCACAACTTCATAGCCATATACACTGCTCAAAACAATTATAGGAGCAAACTTTTAAGCCTGTATAACATCACCGCTTGGCAATTTTCAAACTCAAGAGATGTCACTTTAAAATAGTGCCTTACCTTAACAATGTTCATGCAAACGTCAAGAAGCAAGGTTCATATGCAAAGCACAAATGTGAGCTACATCATGGATACCCCTATAAAACGGCTGAAACTCGGTATGTGGCGATCTGTTCAAAAATTTGAGTTTGGTTCAGAAACATGTCAATCCCTCGGTTATGTGTTATTTTGGGCTTCATAGTGACTTCATATGGTGTTAGGCAGTTCTTGGAAGAAGTTGAGTTCGCTCAAGCTGTCACTTTCTTGAAAGTGGGTACACACAAAGGATCGTCGCTGAACGCTTTGATGTATCGAGAAGTGTTGTTGCAAGGCTATGGAGATGCTACCAGGAGACAGGCTGAACGCTTGATGTATCAAGAAGTGTTGTTGCAATGCTATGGAGATGCTAGCAGGAGACAGGCAAGTTTACTAAAGAAGGGCAAGGCCAACACCGCATGACGTCACAAAGGGAAGATCAAGATCTTTGAAATCTAGTGCTACAAAATCGGCAGTACACGGCCAGAAGGCTACAAATCGATTTCCAGCATGCAACTGGTCAAAGGATATCCGATCAAACAATACGTAACATGTTACATGAAGGTGATCTCAGGGCCAGACATTCAGCAAGAGGGCCTATTCTCACCAGGCAACAACGTGCATGGCAATATGAGTTTGCCCAAGAACATCAGAACTGGCGATTGCAAGACTGGCATACAGTTCTGTTCACAGATGAAAGCAGATTTCACCTGAGTGCATGTGATTGACCTGTTAGAGTCTGGAGACGACCCGGAGAACGAAACGAGGACTGCAACATTGTGGAAACAGACAGATGGAGTGGGGTCAATGATAGTATGAGGAGGAATTTCTTATGAAGGCTGAACGGACTTGTACGTGATAAACGGGGGTACATTGACTGCATTACGGTATCGAGATGAAATTCTCGATCCTATTGTGAGGCCATTCACTGGGGCAATGGGTGACAATTTCATTCTGATGCAGGATAATGCCCGCCCCCATACTGCTAGAGTGTGCATGGATTACCTTAATCATGAGACTATTGAAGTAATGGACTGGCCCGACTAAACCCAATAGAACATGTGTGGGACATTCTTTACAGATGTATCTCACAGGGCGATCATCCACCAATGACTATTCAAGAACTCGCAAACATCCTTAGACATGAGTGGAAAAAACTAGCTTTACAAAATGTTCAAAATTTGGTTCGTAGCATGCCTCGGCGATGCCAGGAGTGTTGTGCTGCTCAAGGTGGTAATACACATTACTGACAGGAAAAATAGCCATCGGAAGAGATGGCAAATCCCCCAACCAAAATCCAGTATGGCCTTAAGAAGTGTGTTCACCAATAGAAAGTGCACCAGAATTAAACCAGCAATATATCACAAAAGTATTGCAGTTATGGCCATCACAAGATTATACTGTCAGGGAGATAACTAAAACACCAGGGCACTCAGAATTGTGGTTCTTGCGCATGACATGCCTGCTTAAGCTCATGTATTTCTGTAAAAAGTACCATCAATATGTCTCGAAGGGTATTGGAGATATGGTGATCACAAGCTGGTCATACTGTTATATTGGAAGGGTAGAAAACTCAAATACCACAGCACAAACAGTTGTGGTTCTTGCACATGACACCCCTTCTGTATCTTGTATACAATTGCCCCAAGTCCCTTCAATATATCTCAAAGGGTGTTGGAGTTATGGCCATCACAAGGTTATATTGTCAGGGGAGATAACTAAACAAGAGGGCCCAGAGGGCCCTGGTTCGCTCACCTGTGTGTCACTGTCTCGAGTACATTCTATTTTTAGCTCTTGTGGCCATCTTGTTCATCAGCAGAGTGATTTTAGCTTATATGGTAGGAAGTAACCTAGGCAACATTCCTGGGAACTTTGAATAAAATTGGCCTTAGGGTTTAGGGGGAGTTTCCGTTTGAATCAAATTTACAATATTTTACTATTTTTACCTCCGGTGGTCAATTTGTTCATCCGAGTGGGATTGTTTTAGCCTTTTTGGTAGAGGATCATCTAAGCAACATTGTCGCAAGGATCCTACATGCTAAATATGAAGGCTGTATCTCAAATGCTTTAAAAGTTATGACAAAGTATGTCAAAGGTCAAGGTCATGGGTCAAAAGTTTTGAATGGCTGAGAAAACCTTGTCACAAGGAACATGCATGCCAAATATGAAGGCTATCTCATATGGTTCAAAAGGTATGATAAAGTAGGTTACAGGTCAAATATTTATGAGTGGGAAGCCCTTGTCAGAAAGAATCTACATGCCAAATATAAAGGCTCTATCTCAAACGGTTCAAAAGTTATGACAAACTAACCTACTGATCTACTTTTTGATTTGACATGACCCATATTCGAACTTAACTGAGATATTGTCCAGATGATCATTCTGAGCAAGTTTTATGATGATTTGACTGAAACTGTGGCCTCATAGAGTGTTCAAAACGTTTTTCTATGATTTGACCTGCTGACCTACTTTTTGACCCGACATGACCCATATTTAAACTTGACACACATATTGTCAAGATGATCATTCTGAGCAAGTTTGATGATGATCGGACCAAAACTTGGGCCTCTAGTGTGTTCACAAGGTTTTTCAACAATCTGACCTACTGACCTACATATTGACCAGAGATGACCCATATTCGAAATTAATCGAGATATTATCAAATGATCATTTTGAGCAAGTTTGATGATGATCAGACCAAAACTGTAGCCGCCAGTGTGTTCAGAGAGTTTTTCTATGATTTGGCTTACTGACCTACTTTTTGACCCGATATGACCCATATTTGAACTTGACTGAGATATTGTCACGATGATCATTCAGGGCAAGTTTGATGATGATCGGACCAAAACTGTGGCCTCTAGTGTGTTCACAAGGTTTTTCTATGATTTGACCTACTGACCTACTTTTTGACCCGACATGACCCGTATTCAAACTTGACCCGGATATTGTCGAGATGATCATTCTGGGCAAGTTTGATGATGATCAGACCAAAACTGTGGCCTCTAGTGTGTTCACAAGGTTTTTCTAAGATTTTACCTACTGACCTACTTTTTGACCCTACATGACATATTCGAACTTGACAGAAATTGTCAAGATAATCATTCTGAGCAAGTTTCATGATGATCAGACCAAAATGTGGCCTCTAGTGTATTCACAAGGTTTTTCTATGATTTGACCTACTGACCTACTTTTTGACCCAACATGACCCGTATTCAAACTTGACCGAGTTATTGTCAAGATGATCATTCTGGCCAAGGTTGATAATGATTGGACCAAAACTACGGCCTCTAGTGTATTCACAAGGTTTTTCTACGATTTGACCTACTGACCTACTTTGTGACCCGACATAACCCATATTCGAACTTGACCGATATATTATCGAAATGATCATTCTGGGCAAGTCTGATGATGATCGGACCAAAACTGTGGCCTCTAGTGTGTTAGCAAGGTTTTCTATGATTTGACCTACTGACCTACTTTTTGACCTGACATGACCCGTATTCAAATGTGACCAAGATATTATCAAGATGATCATTCTGAGCAAGTTTGATGATGATTGGACATAAATTGTGGGTCTCTAGTGAGTTCAGAAGGTTTTTCTATGATTTGACCTACTGACCTACTTTTTGACCTGACAACACCCATATTCAAACTTGACTGAGATATTGTCAAGATAATCATTCTGCACAAGTTTGATGATGATCAGACCAAAACTGTGGCCTCTCGTGTCTTCACAAGGTTTTTTTTTCGGATTTGACCTACTGACCTACTTTTTGACCGGACATGACCCATATTCGAACTTGATTTTGTGTTGGTACAAATTGTGTGCAAGTTTAGTTAAAATCAAATCATAAATGAAACATCTATCATGCAGACAAGACCAAAATAGGCAATTTTTGCCCTTTCAGGGGCCGTAACTCCATAACACAATGAGATATGGCTGGTTCAAGAAAGGAACACAGATCTCATGGTGGTACATGTTATGTGCAAGTCTGGTTAAAATCAAATCATAAATGAAGATGCTATCGTGCGGACAAAACCAAAATAGGCAATTTTTGCCCTTTCAGGGGCCTTAACTCCGTAACACATGATGGGATATGGCTGGTTCAAGAAAGGAACCTAGATCTCATGGTGGTACAAGTTGTGTGGAAGTCTGGTTAAAATCAAATAAATGTAGATGCTATCGTGATTTTTTCCCTTTCAGGGGCCGTAACTCCGTAACACATGATGGGATATGGCTGGTTCAAGAAAGGAACCTAGATCTCATGGTGGTACAAGTTGTGTGGAAGTCTGGTTAAAATCAAATCATAAATGAAGATGCTATTATGCGGACAAGATATTGTTTACGCACGCACGACGGACAAAATGTGATCACAAAAGCTCACCTTGTCACTACGTGACAGGTGAGCTAAAAACCAGAGCACCCAGAGTTGTAATTCTTCAGCATGACACATGTGCTTAACCTCATACATCTGCATCAAGTACCACCAATATGTCTTAAAGGGTATTGGAGGTATGGTGATCACAAGGTGGTCATACTGTTATATTGGAAGGGGAGATATAGTAAATACATGGTTAGTGTCTTTAATAATAAAATATAATCGGTGAGCCTTAGACAATTTTATAGGGGCGAGCTTTAGCGAACCGATTATATATTTTATTATTAAAGACACTATCCATGTATTTAGTTTATACCGCAATTCAAAACAATCAATGGATTTTTTAATAATTTAGCAAATTTAAGCAAAATATACAGCACACTGTGTGCATGTTAAACAACATGCAGTGCCGTGGCGCGCACACGTAGTATAACGTGACGTCAACGAGTGCAAAGTTTCTGACGTCACCGCGCCACAAAGACGCAGTAAACAACACGGACGCTCGAATAAAAGTTTTTCAGCGCTTCAGTATCTGTATGAAAATCTGCAAATAAATAGTTTATTTTAGCTTTAAAAAATATTTTCGAGGTTGGGACGCAACTGCAGTTTCAGTGCGCAGTTATTCCAACGGGCCATTCAAACGAGGAAAGGCCGAGAAGGTAAGAATTTAGTAGAAATTTCTGAAAATCTGTTTAAATAAATATTGCAAAGATTTTAACTAGCAGTTTCGTTGTTTTCCCATGTATGAAAGGTTGCATATTATTGATTACACTTGTAAAATAGGGACCTGAAAAGAAGGTCCGGTCTATAAACGGTCACTAGACGTATTATAGGTCAGTAGAAGGTATTATAGGTCACTACCGATTATAGCGTGGTTATTCGACCCCTTTTATTAGGTTACTAGAATGCCTGATTGCGGTATAAAACCCAAATATCATAGCACCCAGAATTGTAGTTCTTTGGCATGAAGCGCAGTCTCAACCTTGTATACAATTGTGCCAAGTACAATCAATCAATATATCTCAAAGGGTATTGGAGTTATGGCAATCACAAGGTTATATTGTCAGGGGAGATAATTAAAAAAACAGGGCACAAAGAGTTGTGGTTCTTGCATGTGACACTCCTGCATAACCTCATGTACAACTGTACCAAGTACCATCAATATATCTCAAAGAGTATTGGAGTGTGTGTGTGAATTCATGTTTAACGTCGCTTTCAACAATTTTTCAGTCATATCACGACAGTGTCTGGTTGCGACAGGGAGCTCAATGCTCACTTTTATAGTGCTGCCTCACTGAAGTATCATGTCCCAGACACCGTGACCTCCCGTTCTCCGGAGCGGACACTCTACCAACTGAGCTATCGGGGCCGGTAAAGAGTATTGGAGATGTGGCCATCACAAGGTAGTGATTCTATATAATTGTAAGGGGAGATAACTTAAAAACCATGGCACCAAGAGTTGTGGTTCTTGTGTATGACACCACGTCTCAGCCTTGTGAACAACTGTGCCAGGTATAATCAATATATCCTAAAGGGTATTGGAGTTATGGCCATCACAAGGTAGTCACTCTATTTTATTGGAAGGGGAGATAACTCAAAAACCATGGCAACCAGAGTTGTGGTTCTTGTGCATGACACGCTGTCTCAGCCTTGTGAATAACTGGCCAGGTTCCATCAATATATCTCAAAGGGTATTGGAGTTATGACCATCACAAAGTAGTCAATCTATTTTCTTAAAAGGGGAGATAACTCATAAAGTATGGCATCCAGAGTTCTGGTTCTTGTGCATGACACGCCGTCTCAGCCTTGTAAACAATTGTGCGTAGAACCATCAATGTATCTCAAAGGGTGTAGGAGTTATGGCCATCACAAGGTTGCGTCTATGGACGGACGGATGAACAGACGGACGGACACCAGGCTGATCGCTATATCCCCCGAACATATTTGGTCGGGGGATAAAAAGTGACTAATTTGCAGGTCTATGACATTTGAAATAATCTGACAAAGATGGCGATTTCTCAAATATTTGTGCAAATTCTTCCTGAATAGAGGTTACAGGTCTTGATTTGTGAACTGGTTGCCAATGTTTGCCATTAACATGTTGCAGATAAAGTTATTCATCTTTCTGAATTGTTTTTACATCATCATTATCCAACATCTTTATACTATTAGGAAATATGTGTTTGCTTCTTTAATTGTTCTGAGCAGTGTATATCATGTCCCAAAGTTTCAAAACAATCTGCGCATTGGTTACTGAGAACTTGTCGGAACAAAATTTGGGCAGAATGATTTTTGTTTGATTTGAGGTTTAACGTCCACGTCAACACTGTAAAGGTCATTTTGGAGACATTGCTTCCAATTTTGTGGGACTTTTACCCGACATTGAGATGAAATGACATCTCAAGCCCTGTCGCCCAATATAACCAATAGGGTTTATTAGCATGGACAGTCCGCCGCGCACCGCGGTTCCTGGACAGGCTTAGATTCTCTAAGCGGTTTACCAGTACTAGTGTGAGGGCCCGATTCAACTCTGGGTGGAAGCATCATGCAGCCCATATATTTCTTCAAGCCCTTGGGCAGAACGAAAAAAAGAAGAAGAAGAAGAAACACAGCAAAACCTGTAAGTTTTCCCACTTCATTTGCGAGACTTAAAATTAATAAAGTTGCTATTGCCCGGACAACAAAGGTTAAATGACAACAGGCATTGGCATAAGCTGACCTGGAGCTGTGCTCCAGGTGAGCTAATAAACCACAGAAGCTATTTTTAAGGGTAATATTGTTTTATTTGGACTGAGAAGGGCAGCTCCCACTAACAAGTCAAACAAAACTTCAACAGATAACAAGTGACTCGATTCCCAAACTGAAACTCAGCTTGCCTCAGTCAAAGTAAACTGGTTCACCAGAAAAAGTGATGAAAATAACACGTGATTTGCATCAAAATAAATGAAATTTTAGTTTACATGTCTTCGCACATCCTGCACAGATTTGTTTTTTGCCCAAAATGACCAGATGTAAACATTTTTTTTTTTTGTTTTGACTTTTGACCACGATATTTAAATGTTAAGTCTTATTTCTTTACATGATAACCCTTGTCCTGCTGAATATTTAAATATACCACACCCAATACTGATTATCAACCAATCAGTTTTTTTGATGCAAATTATTGTAACAAATTCATAATCTGAATGACAATGTAGATCCTGATCAGATGGCTTCTTCCGAAGCCATCTGATCTGGATCTACATTGTTTGATAGGTAAGGCATATCCGGGCTCAGCAGGACAAGGGTTAACAAAGTTGTTGTTTTTCGTAAGCGGTATGCTCTTTCAGCTACCCTAATTTGATGTCTGCCCAGACAATTACAATGGAACTTTAAACTTAACCCATTTGGTACCAGAAACCCCAAAACAGGTATAGTAGTCGCAGATAAGATTGACTAGGCGGAGCTATTCAGGTATTGTCAATATATGTCAAATTCGCTGAGTCCATCAGAAGATTCGGTAGAGTGCCTTTCGCACGCTTTCTATAAGCAGACAAAATCGTCATATACGCCACAGCTATGCTTGTGTTACAGTTGAATTCACACAATCGGGTGACTTGGTTTACCTTTTTATCAATGGAATATTCCTAAGGCAGGTACAAACGATAGCTCCACCTAGTCAATCTTATCTGCGATTACTATTTAAGAAATGAAATTTATTTTTCTGCAGTTAATGGAAGTATGAACGCAGTGGGTCGCGTGCAATGTAAATGAACCCCGAAGGGGTTCATGCAAACTTTGCTAGGGACCCACTGTCGTTCATACTTTCGTGAAAAGCAGAAAAATTAAGTTTATTTTTTTATATTTTCATTATTTGCCCCGCATCACTGGGCGAAAAAATGCTTGAAGGGCAAACTTTTAAAGCTGAAAAACATTTACACGCTGTTTTTCTACAAAGAACGGAGCAGCGTTGATGTCATCAACGACCGTAGAGAACAATGGTTTAGAATGAAGTCACTTAACGTCACTGAAAATCATGTGATTCGATGCGTTCATGGAAGTATGAACATAGGTTTACATTAGACTTTACACTGGAAATGTAAATATACCCTGGTAAACAGTGCAGGCCCAGATCAGACACTGCAGAATGCAGGGTCTGATCAGGGCCTACACTGTTTGCAAACAGTTAAGCCATTTTCCAAACAAATTTTGAAGAAAACACAACCCGACATCCCTAACTAAATTTTGAAATGGACTCCTGAGGAAGATTCCATTTGGTACAAAAAGGGTTAAAATTGAAAACATTCTTTTGATTCTTGCCTGAATAAACACCGGGAAAAAGACTAGGCAATCACTGTAGGTAATGGTTAAATGTCAGGCACTATTGGTAGTTTTTCTCTGTAACATAGAAAAGACAGACGTCTGGAATCCACACAAAAGTCTCTGTAAATCTGATCTTTATTTCTTGGTACCAGCTAATTCCTCCTCCCACTTTTTGATAGCAAGAACACCATCCATCATTTCTCGCACAGCCTGGTATTCTGTGAGCCCAAGACGTTTCTTGTTTGACAAGTCATAAACTCCACCTTCACTCTCTGAGTGTTCTCCATGGATGCCTGCAGGGAGAAACAAAACATTAACCCTTATCTTGCTGAATATTCAGTTTAGCCATGCCCATTTCTGACTTTAAACCAATCAGATTACTTGATGTAATTTATTGCTACAAATTCATAAACTGAATGTCAAACAGTGTAGATCCTGATCAGATGGCTTCTTCAGAAGCCATCTGATCTGGATCTACACTGTTTCCATAGAAAAGGGTTGTCGTGAACAGCAAGATAAGGGTTAATAGGATGACACACATGTGGCTCATCAGGAAAAAGGGACTTTCTGGGTGTCAAAAAGTGCTAACTTTTTAATTTTGAATCAAACAAGATACAGGCGTCATTTTTACATATCGTTTTGCAGGGAATGGACACTGAACTAGATTTATAAGCTAATAAGAAATCAAGCTAATTTGCATAAAAAGTTCGTGCAAAACCACGAAACATTTTGATGAAGCATTTCAAAAAAAAAAAATCTCTTGATTTCAAAGATACTTTGTTTTTTGAAAATCAGTCGAGGACAAGGGGAGATACTTTAATTTCTAAATACAACAAATTTGCATATTTTGTGCATATTTATGCATATTATTTACTATGAAATCCAAAATTTCTTAAGAATCGCTGAATTGATTTTCAGAATGAAAACAGTTTTGGAAAGCTTGCTTTTGTCCGCTTTCAATCCGTGCTACAAACAAGGGTACACTGACAAGTGACAATGGCAAAGCATTTTTATTTTTTGCACGTGCCTAAAAAACTTTTAAGCAAAAAGAAGGTTCCTTTAACCTATTGCTATAAAAATTCAGTCTAATGGCTTACATTCCCTACAAAATGATACCTGAATGACACCTATAATGTATCTTGTTTTGTTCAAAAGTTGGCACTTTCAGACACCCATAAGGCCCCTTTTTCCCAGACAGGTCACATCAGAAAAGGGTCCGTTTAGCAATTTTCACACACAACATTTTCCAGAACATTTAGTTCCTTGAGCTGTTTGTTGAAGAGTTACCCCTAAAGGGGTACCTTGGCAAACAGTGCAGGCCAAGATCAGACTGATCTTGCAAACAGAATTTTCCATCAAAAATAGAATAAAAACGAAACTAGAAATGCGTCCATAGGACATGGATGCCCCCGCCTGAAAATATGTCTATCTTCATATTAATCCATAGAAATTTATTGACGGTGTTTAAGTTTTGGACCCTTTTATAACATTTGACCTCTAAGTATGACCTTTACCTTGGAGGTATGGACCGGGGTTTTGTGCATGACACGGTTGTCTCATGATGGTGAACATTTCTGCAAATTAAGTTCTAAATCCATACAGAAAAAGAACGTCATTGACCATGTTTAAGTTGCAGGCCCTTTTTTTACCTTTGACCTTGGAGGTACAGACCTGAGTTGTGCCTGTGACATATCGTCTAATGATGGTGAACATTACTACCAAGTAATTTCAAAATCCATCCAGAAATAAAGAAGATATTGACCGTGTTTAAGTTTTAGACCATTTTTTTTTACCTTCGACCTCTAAGTATGACCTTGACCTTGGCATTACTGACCTGCATTTTGCGAGCAACACATCTCATTATGGTTAACATTTCTGCCATGCAATTTCAAAATCCATCAATAAATAAGTTATTAACTGTGTTTAATTTTCAGACCCTTTTTTCACCTTTGACTTTGGAGGTACGACCTTGACCTTGGAGGTACGGTCCCGGGTTTTGCACGCTACACATCATCTCATGGTGGTGAACATTTCTGCCAAGTAATTCCAAAATCCATTCAGAAATAAAGTTATTGACCGCGTTTAAGTTTCGGATGCACCCACATACAAACAGATGAACCGACAGGGGCAACACTATGTCCTTTACACCGAATGGTGGGGGGCATAAAAATAGGCCGGAAACACCTTATATGACAAATGAACTTGTCCAACATATAGCAATGGAGGAGTCCAATAGCATACAATGGGCCTTCAATAGTGTTATAAAGAGGTTGTTGTTTATCACTGTTAGATATTGTACTTGCTGGACAACCACACAAGTCAAGCTGACAAGGCTTTGAACAACTGGGTCAAGCTTGTTAGTGGTTAAATTGTAACTTGTTCTAGCAAGTACAATTGCTAATTTAGTATTATTTTTGCTGCAAAAATGATCTGCTCTCATTTTTTTCTGCAAAAATATTAGCATATTTGCCAAATCAAATGATTAAAGTTTTTTGTCATATGACGTCGCATCTGAGAGTGTAATAACGCCTTGTAATATTTTTGATAATCCACTAGTGGATTAAATATGCGAATTAGATAGATACGTCCCGTAACGTTACATGTACAACGTCCTAAACGACGTGGCGTTTACTAATGGCGGAATATTTACTTTTTTTGTAAACAATCGTGAATAAAATGCGTTTTAAATGTCATATGATAAATATAATCTTGCATTCGTGCTCATGTATTAATATTTACATTTTCAGTGTAAAGTCTAATGTAAACCTATAGAAAACAATTGCGTTCATACTTCCATGAACGCATCGAATCACATGATTTTCAGTGACGTTAAGTGACGTCATTCTAAACCATTGTTCTCTACGGGCGTTGATGACGTCAACGCTGCTCCGCTCATTGTAGAAACACAGCGTGTTAATGTTTTTCAGCTTTAAAAATTTGCCCTACAAGCATTTTTTTCGCCCAGTGATGAGGGGCAAATAATGTAAATATAAAAAATAAACTTAATTTTTCTGCTTTTCATGAAAGTATGAACGACAGTGGGTCGCTAGCAAAGTTTACATAAACCCCTTCGGGGTTCATTTACTTTGCACGCGACCCACTGCGTTCATACTTCCATGAACTGCAGAAAAATAAAATTCATTTCTTAATTGAATTTATTAAAGTCATTGAGGAAAAGGGATATAATGCTCAGAAGAGCCTCACATTTTATCGTTTTTGAGAAAATGGACAAAATCTGGCATCGTGGTGTCATCAAGTACCTCCATAAAAAGGGGTTAGCTCCTAAGGACATTCATGCCGATATGGTTGCTACATTAGGGGATGATGCTCCTTCGTATGCAACCATGAAAAAGATATATAGTGGTGTATCGTGCATCGGTAGCAACTATTTCTTTCACTCTAGCAACCATCTTGGCAGATGTTGCTCTTTTCGGTCGACGATCATGTGGTGCATCTTCTGTTGAGACTAGCCCTAAGCTGAATTTCTTACACCAACGAAAAACTGTCGGAAAAGACATTTCATTATGCCCATAAACCGAACATATTTCATCAAAAATGTCTTTGCAATGTATACCAAGAATACAACGATTCTTAATATAGGACCGTATTTCAAAGGCGTACTCTGGCCTTCTTCCAACCATGTTTTGTATTAGTATACAAGAGTAGACAGTGTTTATTGAACGATATACATGGCTAAAGTGCACGGATTTTAACAGGTTTAGTATCAATGTATAGGTAAAATGTTTTTCTACGCTGTGATATTTATTTCCAGGTGATTTTCGCATTAGTGCATGAGAAAACGTTCTACTTGCATTCATATTTTAAAAGTCCCCATACCCAAAACCGAAGACAAAGAAGATTTTTAAGGTTTTCCCTAGATACAAGTCCCTAAAACTGGTGGGCCCTGGTCCGGGGGCATTTTTGGCCCCAGGGCTTTAATCTGACCAATCTTGGTAGAGGTCCACTAAATGAAGCTTCATACCAAATATCAAAGACCTGGGCCTTGTGGTTTCAGAGATGATTTTTTAAGTTTTCAGTGCAGAAAATCTATTTTTGGCTCCTGTGACCTAGATGGGCAACGGACCAGAACCATTTGAACAACCTTGAAAGGGGACCACCTGAGGTTAATTCCTGTGAAGTTTGGTCTAAATCCGATTAGTGGTTTAGGGGGAGATGTCGTTTAAGGATGCACGCACAGACAGAGTAATGCACAGACGGACGCAGGCGCTCACGACAGACAAAAAGTGATCCCAAAAGCTCACCTCATCACCATGTGACAGGTGAGCTAAAAAGAAAAACAAGATGTGTTTGTGAAACACTGATGCCCCCCGACAGCGCATGTTAAATATAAAAGCAGTATTACTAAGCAATCGAAAGGTATGGCCAATGTTCAAGTCTTAAAAAAAGTAGGTCACAAGATAAAAAATTATGGGATTGTTGAAAAGGTCTTGTGACATAGTATGCACATGTGAAATATGAAAGCCTTATCACTTACCAATTGAAAGTTATGGCCAATGTTAAAGTTTTTAAAAAGTAGGTCAAACATCAAGGTCAAGAGGTCAAAAAACATGGTACCACTGGAAAGGTCTTGTAAAAAAGAATGCACATGTGAAATATGAAAGCCCAATCTCTTACCAATCAAAAGTTATGGACTATAACTGTTAAAGTTTTTAAAATGTAGGTCAAACGCCAAGGTCAATGTGACGAGGTCAAAAATTATGGTACCACTAGAAAGGTCTTGTGACAAGAAATGCACATGTAAAATATGAAAGCCCTACCACTTACCAACCAAAAGTTATGGCCAATGTTAAAGTTTTTAAAAAGTAGGTCAAACGTCAAGGTCATGAGGTGAAAAATTATGGTACCACTAAAAATGTCTTGTGACAAGGAGACCACATGTGAAATATGAAAGCCCTACCACTTACCAATTGAAAGTTATGGCCAATGTTTTGTTTGTTTGATTTGAGGTTTAACGTCCCCGTCAACACTGTAAAGGTCATTTTGGGGACGTTGCTTCCAATTTTGTGGGATTTTTACCCGACATTGAGATGAAATGACATCTCAAGCCCTGTCGCCCAATGAAACCAATATGGTTTATTAGCATGGACGGTCCGCCTCGCACCGCGGTTCCTGGACAGGCTTAGATCCTCTAAGCCGTTTACCAGTACTAGTGTGCGGACTGGATTCAGCTCTGCGTGGAAGCATCATGCAGCCCATATATTTCTTCAAGCCCCTATGGGCGGGGGCTTATGGCCAATGTTAATGTTTTTAAAAAATTTGAAAAAAGTAGGTCAAGGTCACGAGATAAACAAGATGTGTTTGTGAAACACGAACATGTCCCCGGGCTTGGTCATTTTTCATTCAAAGTTGCTCACAGTTCAAGATTTTTGTTTGTGTGGGAAGCCCTTGACACAAACTTACATGCCAAATATGGAAGCTTTATCTTGAATGGTTCAAAAGTTATGAACAACACTTTTTTCTTTAAAGTAGGTCAACTTCACGGGTGAAAAAATTTACATGAATGTAAAGCTCTTGTCACAAGGAACCTACATGCCAAATATTAAGGCTCTATCTTAAACGGTTCAAAAGTTATGAACAATTTTTTTTTTTTTAAGTAGGTCAAAGGTCAAGGTCATGGTCCAAACATTTTGCATGAATGAAAAGCTCTAATCACAGGGATCCTACATGCCAAATATGAAAGCTCTATCCCAAACGGTTTGAAAGTTATGACCCAAAATTTTTTTTTTTTAAGTAGGTCAAAGGTCAAGGTCACAGGTCAAAATTTTTGCATGAATGTAAAGCGTTTGTCATAAGGAACCTACATGCTAAATATGAAGGCTGTATCTCAAACGGTTCAAAAGTTATGACCAATATTAACTTTTTCTTTTATGTAGGTCAAAGGTCAAGGTCACAGGTCAAAATTTTTCATGTGAATGTAAAGCTCTTGTCACAAGGAACCTACATGCAAGATATGAAGGCTATCTCAAACCGTTCAAAAGTTATGACCAAAATGTTATTTTTTATTTTAAGTAGGTCAAAGGTCAAAAGGTAAAGGTCAATTTCACAGGTCAAATTTTTTTGGCATGAATGTAAAGCTTTTATCACAGGGAACATACATGCTAAATATGAAGGCTGTATCTCAAACGGTTCAAAAGTTATGACCAATGTTAACTTTGTCTTTTATGTAGGTCAAAGGTCAAGGTCACAGGTCAAAATTGTTTGCGTGAATGTAAAGCTTTTGTCACAAGGAACCTACATGCAAAATATGAAGGCCCTATCTCAAACCGTTCAAAAGTTATGGCCAAAATGTTATTTTTATATTTTAAGTAGGTCAAAGGTCAAGGTCAAGGTCACAGGTCAAAATTTTTTGCATGAATGTAAAGCTTTTGTCACAAGGAACATACATGCTAAATATGAAGGCTGTATCTCAAGTGGTTCAAGAGTTATGACCAATGTTAATTTTTTCTTTTAAGTAGGTCAAAGGTCAAGGTCAAGGTCACAGGTCAATTTTTTTTGCATGAATGTGAAGGTCTTGTCACAAGGAACCTTCAGGCCAAATATGAAAGCTCTATCTCAAACGGTTCAAAAGTTATGGCTAACGTTAAAGTTGTCCACGTACAAACCAACAAACAGACAGGGCAAAAACAATATGTCCCCGCTATCGCTACCGGGGACATAAAAATTATGGTACCACTGGAAAGGTCTTGTGATAAGGTATACACATGTGAAATATGAAAGCTCTATCTCTTACCATTCAAAAGTTATGTCCAATGTAAAGGTTTTTGTAGATGGACAAACAGACCAAAAACTATATGCCCCCCCCCCCCACCCACACACACACACACACACACACACACACACCACACACACCGAATCTAGATTCTGGGGGCATGAAAAATCTACAGGACAAATTGCATGTTACTTACCTCTTGGCTGAATAAAATGTTTTTCGCAGAATTCTTTAAAGTTGGGTTGCTTGGAGGCATTTGGTATGGCCATATGTACGCTAGCCCGGAGTGTGGTTCCAAGATTAGATGGGCAAAATGTTAAGTAACCATAGCCCGACTTCTTGGCAAACTTCAGTTTCTTTTCAAGCTCTCCAATTGCCTGAAATTTAGGAGACCAAAGCTATGGAACAAATACAAATGACAAACCAGCTACAGATAAACTTCTTCCTTCATACCAACATTATCTATACAGACAAAAGGCGTTACAATATAGGGATCAACCATGGTTTTTCATGCATTAATATTTGCCGGGCCCCAAGGGAGCTGTTTGAACATGATGCTGAATGTTCAAATATCTTCCGAGGGATCCGGCAAATGTTAATGCAATGAAATAACCATGGATGATCGTTGTTCTTGCATAACTTACGATTCCAACAACAAATTTTGACAAAAACGCCCAAAAGCTCCATATAAACTCCATATAAAATCTTCGAATGCGACCGGCAAACCAACATGGCGGATAGTTCAGAATGTTGTTTACAATGACCTTGTTACGCAGTAACCCTCTGACATCATCATAGAAGCCCAAAATGCTATGTTCAGGGCCATAATGTTACATCGCTCAATGTAACATAAACAAAGCAAGGCCTGTTTTGTGATATGAAAAGCTTAAACTCATGTTCAAACAGCTCACAAATTTCATGATTTGAACATGGTTTTTGCTGTTTGAGCATGGCTTTCGGTCCATTTGACAATAGCTTCAAACAGCTATGCCCATAGATATTTATGCAAGAATGATCATTTCAGTGGAAAGAATCCTTAGCTGAAATGAAGATATTCAAGAGTTTAGATATATTACTCCAAGAAACAAATGTTGCGAATATTTGTTGTTAAGGGGAATGTGAACACCTTCAGGGGAGGTAGCTCCTGCAAAAGTATTTTTGTCTCCCATGCCAATAGGGGTCAACTCTTAAAGGAAAGAATTTGCTCCTGAGGAGCAAATTCTTTCCTTTAAGAGTAGAACCTTTTTTCAATGGGACAGGGCTTACAGATAAGCCAACAGGAAGTCCTGAAAGCTGTCTCCCTTTAAAATAAATGGCGGAAAAATCTGCCAAGTGTTCGGTACAGGTCCTCGGTAAGTTTGTTTTTTCCATTATAAGTCTATGGGGGCTAAGGGGCCCCGGGGCATGGCCAGTTTAGACCCCAGGGGCATGATTGGCACAATTAATGTAGGGGACCACTTGACATTGCTACATGCTTAATATGTAAGCTCTGGGCCTAGTGAATTCAGAGAAGAAAATGTTTTTAAGTTTTTCCCATTGTTAGTCCATGGGAGTTATATGTTGCCATGGCAACACCACTTTCAATCTGAACTGCCCCAAAACATACTGCATCTTCTCTCCTAACCATCTAATGCTTCTCATGCAATTTAATCATGATTGGCCAAGTGGTTTTAAAGATATACTTATTTGAAAATGTGAACGGACGCCGGACCATTGGCATACTATTACCTCACATGAGCCTTTGGCTCAAGTGAGCTAATAATACTAGCGGTTTCAGAGAAGAAGATTTTTTAAGCATTTTTTCCATTATAAGTCTGAGGGCTAAGGGGCCCCAGGGCGTGGCCAGTTTAGATCTCAGGGGCATGATTGGCACACTTTATGTAGGGGACCACTTGACATTGCTACATGCTTAATATGTAAGCTCTGGGCCTAGTGGTTTCAGAGAAGAAGATTTTTTAAGCTTTTTTTTCCATTATACGTCTATGGGGGCTAAGGGGCTCCTGGGCGTGGCCAGTATAGACCCCAGGGGCATGATTGGCACAATTTATGTAGAGGACCACTTGACATTGCTACATGTTTAATATGTAAGCTTTGTGCCTAGCAGTTTCAGAGAAGAAGATTTTTTAAGCTTTTATTTCCATTAGAAGTCTATGGGGGTCAAGGGACCCCGGGGCGTGACCAGTTTAGACCCCAGGGGCATGATTGGCACAGTTTATGTAGGGGACCACTTGACATTGCTACCTGCTTTATATGTAAGCTCTGGGTCTAGTGGTTTCAGAGAAGAAGATTTTTTTAGCTTTTTTCCATTATAAGTGTATGGGGGCTAAGGGGCCCCGGGGCGTGGCCAGTTTAGACCCCAGGGGCATGATTGGCACAATTTATGTAGAGGACCACTTGACATTGCTACATGCTTAATATGTAAGCTCTGTGCCTAGCGGTTTCAGAGAAGAAGATTTTTTAAGCTTTTATTTCTATGGGGGGGTTACAGGACCCCGGGGCGTGGCCAGTTTAGACCCCAGAGGCAAGATTGGCAAAATTTATGTAGGGGACCACTTGACATTGCTACATGCTTCATATGTAAGCTCTGGGCCTATTGGTTTTAGAGAAGATTTATTAAGTTTTTCCCATTGTAAGTCTATGGGAGCTATATGTTGCCATGGCAACAAGAGTTTCCATCTGATCTGCCCCAAAACATAATGCATCTTTTCCCCCAACCTGATAATGCTTCTCATGAAATTTAATCATGACTGGCCAACTGGCTTTAAAGATATACTTAGTTGAAAATGTGAACGGACGATGGACGCCGGATCATTGGCATACTAATACCTCACATGAGCCTTCGGCTCAGGTGAGCTAATAAATAGAGGATATTTGATTTTTCCAGTGTAAGATACACTGTGGACACAAAACCGTTCAAACTCCTTTGAAATAACTTTCAATGAATCTCTTTGCACCAAGTTACTTTGACAAGCAAATGTCATTCCTCAAAGTAGTCTAAAACTAGATCAAGCAATTGATTGGTCTCATTTTGGAAAACACTTTCTGATTGACATTTGAGATGCATTTTGATTGGACAGTGCAGGAGTCCCCAATGAAATATACACCACCTTGTGTTTTGAATTTATTTCTGTCTGGCAGTTGACTGATAAGATGTTAGGATATATTGAATGATGTTTCAAGTCAGAATGAAATGAAGCTCATCAAAGTTTGAACGCTTTTGTGTTCACAGGTGTAAATACAGGATTGTGAATTATTAATAGCAGTGAAATCTTTGCATATCTGAAGCTTTATCATAAAAAATGATATTTTTACACTATATGATATTTTCACACTTTGAAAAAGAACAATGCCTATTGGTTTCATTGGACGGCAGGGCTCGAGATGTCATTTCATCTCAATGTCGGGTAAAAGTCCAACAAAATTGGAAGCAACATCTCCAAAGTGACCTTTACAATGTTGTATATACTTTTTTGATTGGACATAACAATTATTCTGCTTTGGACCTCAACAACAGTGATATAAAGAGGATATTTACTTTTTTTGAGGTGAATACCAAAAGTATTTCTTCTTGTATGTTGAAAACATCAGAATTTTCACTTGTGCCAATGCAAAGCACAAGAGAAAAGTCTGATCTTTTCTGGACAAGAGATGAAATGTTATTGGTATTTTTCAAAAAAAAAAAGGAAGTTTTCTTTTTATTTTATACTGACTGGCGAAAAAAAAAGTACCAGTAGTCAGGGTTGCTAATGTGAAAATAACAAAACCATGTTATTTTTCACATCATATAGTGTAAAAATATCATTTTTATGAGAAAGTTTCAGATAGGCAAAGATTTCACTGCTATTATTAATTTACTATGCTGTACTTATAGAGGTCATCCATATTAACACTGGCAGGTCAACCAATACTGACCCCAGGTCAAGCGATATTAAGCAGTCAAAAATCAATAAATCATGTTTTTTGTGTCAATTAATAAAATTGTCATTAATCAAGTAATTTCATATTGGCCCAGTTACAGGTCCTCGGTAAGCTGTATTGGCCCTTGGCCTTTGGCCTTGAGCAAATACAGGATATCTGATCTAACTGGGTCAATATGAAATTACTTGATTAATAACAACATTAATTGACTATCCTGTATTATTTGGAGGTCATCCATATTTGCACTGAGGTCAAAAATCAATGATCATGTTTTTAAAGGTGTCAGTTAATAAAATTATCATTAATCAAGTACTTTCGTATCGGCCCAGTTAAAGGTCCTAGGTCTACAGTATTGGCCTCGGCCTTCAGCCTCCGGCCAATACAGCAGATCTTAGACCTATAACAGGGCCAATACGAAATTACTTGATTAATTAAATTATATTATTAAAGTATAAAATGAAAAGAGGCTGCAGTGGATGTAATGTGCATTGTTTTCCCCCTTAAACTCTCCCAGGCGTACCTTGACTAGACGTCTGTAGACTTCTCCCAGATTACCACCCATCTGCATAGAGATCAATCTGAGATGGTCCTCCTCCCCAACCCAGGTAAGGAAAGTCTTGTTCTTATTGTGGAAGATACCACGTCCTATGTCCCAGTACTTGTAGCCACCAGCGTCTCTCAATACATCATCATCAGGTCTATAGAGGAAATGATCCTTTACCATCCTGTCTTGAGTGGCATTGTCCATTGTTCTCAATGGGTAATAATCTCCTTCAAGTTCTCCAGTCAGAGACAGAAGGGCCTCTTTACTTCTCTTCTCCATTTCCTCAAAATCCTGTAAATATTCCACAGACAGCAGGTTTTTACACAAATACATGTACATACATTGTATATTATACAATTAGTTGATGGCTGTTTGGAATATGGTCAAGACTATTTCCACAAGGTGTTATGGACAACCTGAAGCACTAGTGCCAAAGGACTCGGGCCTTGGACAAAAGTGTATCAGGTCATCCAAAGCACCAAGGGGCAATGGATTTGACTAAACGGCCATCAAGTAACAATATTTAATTACCCAATCCAGTATACAGATTTTCATTATTCTTAGAGATTCTTTCAAGTGTGATCTGAATCTGATCGCTTGTTATTGAGTACTGCATATAGAGCTTTCAAAATGCGAATCCAAGTATTTCTTTCAGTCAGCATATGTTTATTAGAGTTGACATTTTACATCCCTTTCAACACTATTAAGGTCATTTTGGATACTGCTTCCAATTGTTTTGGACTTTTACCCCACACTGAGATGGAATGACATCTACAGCCCAAACATCCACAGAAACCAAGTGTTTAAGGAGTGTTCTGACGCATCACTTTTCCTGGGCAGGCTTAGACCTAATTTTTAGCTGTTTACCCGAATACTCATTGTTACGGACAGCATTACCTCCCTTCCATTATCTACCTTGGTAGATCATATGCATAGCTTATAGGTTTATAACCACTCTCTGACAACAGCGTCAGGGAGTCGACTCTTTGGCTCAGTGGTTAGAGCACTGGACTATCACCCAACTGCCCGGGTTCGAATCCCACCATAGGCGGGGATTTTTTCAGGCTATGCTTCTTTCCTTTGTTACGGCTTTCATGTCGTAAGATCATTAAGATAACACACTCATGCGAAATAGTGCATTTTTGCACATCTCCAAAATGGACATTTTTCTGATGAAAATCTGTGATATTTTTCTTATAAATACTGCAAACATAGGTTGTGGGTGCTTGTTAGAACCACCCCATTGAGTCTGTTCTAATGAGTACCCACAACCTATGACTTGGAGCAAAAATAAGAACAAGAGGGCCATGATGGCCCTGAATCGCTCACCTGAATCCAAGATGTTTCAAAGCTTATGGAAATGAAGGATTCACTGCTTTAAGGAGATGTGGACCAAAGACTTATCTTCGGAGGCTATTTTTCATTGTAGTGGAATTTTAAGGTTATTCTATTTTTAGCTCGGGTGTCCATTTTGTTTAACAGAGTGGAACAGTTTAGGCAATTTTGAAAGAGGGTCACTCCAGGAACATTCCTGGGAAATTATTTTCAAATTGCCTAGGAGATGTCATTTAAAGGTTTTTCTATTTTTAGCTCTGGCAGCCATTTTGTTTAACATAGCAGAACAATTTAGGCAATTTTGAAAGAGGGTCACTCAAGGAACATTCCTGTGAAATTATTTTCAAATTGGGCCATTTGCCTAGGAGGAGATGTCAATGAAAGGTTTTTCTATTTTTAGCTCCGGCCACCATTTTGTTTAATGGAGTGGAACGATTTAGGCAATTTTGAAAGAGGTCGCTCAAGGAACATTCCTGTGATATTTTTTCAAATCGGGCCATTTGCCTAGGAAGAGATGTCATTTAAAGGTTTTTCTATTTTTAGCTCTGGTGGCCATTTTATTTAACGGTGCGGAACGATTTAAACAATTTTGAAAGAGGGTCACTCAAGGAACATTCCTGTGAAATTATTTTCAAATAGGGCAATTTGCGTAGGAGGAGATGTCATTTAAAGGTTTTTTCTATTTTTAGCTCTGGCGGCCATTTTATTTAACGGAGCGGAACAATTTAGGCAATTTTGAAAGAGGGTCACTCAAGGAACATTCCTGGGAAATTATTTTCAAATCGGGCCATTTGCCTAGGAGATGTCATTAAAAGGTTTTTCTATTTTTAGCTCTGGTGGCCATTTTGTTTAACGGAGCAGAACGATTTAGGCAATTTTGAAAGGGGATCACTCCAGGAACATTCCTGGGAAATTATTTTCAAATCGGGTCATTTGCCTAGGAGATGTCATTAAAAGGTTTTTCTATTTTTAGCTCTGGCGGCCATTTTATTTAACGGAAGTAGAAACGATTTAGGCAATTTTGAAAGAGGATCACTCAAGGCACATTCCTGTGACATTATTTTCAAATCGGACCATTTGCCTAGGAGAAGAGGTCATTTAAAGGTTTATCTATTTTTAGCTCTGGCAGCCATTTTTGTTTAACGGAGCGGAACGATTTAGGCAATTTTGAAAGAGGGTTACACAAGGAACATTCCTGTGAAATTATTTTCAAATCAGGCCATTTGCCTAGAAGGAGATGTCATTTAACGGTTTTTCTATTTTTAGCTCTGGCAGCCATTTTGTTTAACCGAGCGGAATGATTTAGGCAATTTTGAAAGAGGGTCATCCAAGGAGCATTCCTGTGAAATTATATCAAAATCCATTCACTGGTTTAGGAGATGTCGTTTGAAGAAAAAGTTTACGCACGCACGCATGCACGCACGACGGACAAAAAGTGACCCCAAAAGCTCACCTCTTTACTACGTGACAGGTGAGCTAAAAATAGTGTTTACCCCATAAACCCCAGTTTTCTCTATATAAAGTGGGGTATAGGGGGGTCTTCATTTCACGGACTTGTTAACGTGATATCAAGCTTGGTCAGTTTTAGTTCTGTGCACAAGCACCATGCAGCCCAATCTATTTCTCCAAGCCCTGATTGGCAGGGGTGCAGCCAGCTTATGCATGGTCAGCTTATGTATCACTACATAGAGGGAACTGGTAACATCATCTTCAGCTGTGAAGAGACAATTGTATCAAAATTCAGATGCAAAATAATCCTAGAGCACATAATATACATTTCTCCTTACAACATCATCTGATTTAAGGTTCTGGAGAAGATTTGTAAAGGGTTTTTTGCATATATGGGCATGGGGGGGGGGGGGGGGGGGGGGGGGGGGTGGGGGGGTACCATAGATGTCATCTTATTGATGACCAGCACAATTATATAAACTTTTGTTCCTATTAGGCATGGATTTTCTACATAAAATCTGACTGATTGGTCCTGTGGTTTCTGAAAGAAGATATTAGAAATTTCTAATTCTATTGATCTTCAGTCAATTTCGCTGAATGTTCTTGGCCATTGACATTCATAAAGGTTTATATAAGACCTACTTTTCTTTCATAAACTAAAACTGTTTTGGATACTTGCACTGTTTCACCTTTTCCCCATGCGCCTTTTTGACCAATATTGGTCAAGGTCCACCAGGGTCATCATCGATAAATCTTTTGTAAGGCTCAAGTCCTTTTCGCTGTCTGCCAAGTTTCAAAGCCATATGATTTATGGTTCTGGAGAAGATTTTTAAGGTGTTTTTACCATATATGGGCCTGGCTGCTGTCTTGGTCATTTACCAGGACCAATTATATAAACTTTTGTTCCCCTAAGGAACGAGTATAAGTCAAAATGACTTTAATTGGTCCCATGGTTTCTGAGGAGATGTTGTTTGAAAGTGTAGCAGATAACCTGACAACTATATACTCACCATGACAGCCTTTGGCACAGTCAAGCTAAAATTAACAAGGGGACGAAGATTTTCCTCTATATAAGTCTAAGTAAACCCGGTGGGCCATGGTGCGGGGCATAATGCGCACCAGGGCTTTAATTTGAACAATCTTGGTAGAGGCCCACTAAATAAAACTTCATACCAAATTTCAAACAAATAGGCCATCTGGTTTTAGACAATAAGATTTTTAAAGGTTTTCCTATATAATCCTCTATAAAGTCTAAGTAAAACCGGTGGAACTAGCACGGTAGGCATTTTTGGCCAAAGGGCTATAATTTGAACAATCTTGGTAGAGGTTGACTAGATGAAGTTTTATAACAAATATTAAAGACCTGAGCCTTATGGTTTCAGAGAAAAAGACTTTTAAAGGTTTTCCCCATATAAGTCTGTATGGTGGGCCCCGGCCTGAGGTATTTTTGGCCCCAGGTCTATAATTTGAACAATCTTTGTAG